>OX326998.1:7500000-10000000 GCA_946800695.1 Geum urbanum | reverse complement strand
CTCTCTACATCTTTGCGGTATGCCTCTTGTTTCTTGGCAAACAGTTTCTATAGAAGCTCTTGGGGATTGGAGATTGTTTTCACAAACGAGGAGTACCTGGGATATATACCGTCAGCTACATAGTAAGTATTGTGGTAAGTCATACCGTTGACTTTATAGGTTGCACTCGGACTGTTTCCGGCAAGGAGCGAATCAAATATGTTCGATTGGTGGAGCACGTTGATGTCATTTTGTGATCCGGGTACCCCAAAGAAGCTGTGCCATATCCACGTGTCATATGAGGCCACCGCCTCTAAAATAATAGTTGGACGCTTCTTTCGGCCAGAGAATGCTCCTTGCCAAGCTGTGGGGCAGTTCTTCCACTCCCAGTGCATGCAGTCAATGCTTCCGATCATACCAGGAAATCCGCAATGCCTTGCTCTCTTTAGAAGTCGGGATAAGTCTGTGGCATTTGGAGCGCGGAGATAGAGGTCACCGTAAAGCTCGTATATATGCATACACCACTTCTTCATGCATTGTAGTGTTGTGGATTCACCCATCCTTGTTATTTCAGCACACTGATCTGCGGCTGCGCCGTACGCCAACATACGAAGAGCGCCTGTCATCTTTTTGGTGACAAAATTGGTCGTGGTTGCAGAGATCCGTCATTATACGGTTGAATAAATTGGTACTCATTCGATACATTCGACGAAAGGCTTGTTCGTTGAAGACGGGGCGTTCGATGAAGTAATCCTCCATCAGATTATGTCCCCTTGACTCCCTCATTCTTTCTTCATTTGGTCGGCGGCGAGGTGGTTCGTCATCGAACATTGCATCGACCACGACCGCTTCAGTGATGAAAGCATTAGCAATTTCGGCATTTCGCCGACGTTGCTGTCGCCTCCTCTGGAAAAAATTCTCAAAACTAAAAGGATTCATCTTATCGGAATGTAGAATATATGGTTGAAAAGGTGTGAATGAACGATGAGCACCAATCAACAAATATATAGCCGAGTGTAGATATTCTGATTAGATAAGATGATGACACGTGTCAGCTTTCAATTGGTTAGAAATCTATCCGAGAATCTTATACAATTATTAGAGCCGATAATGAACAGTGGACATGACACGTGTTGCCTCGTGATTGGTTGAAAATCTTATCGGAAATTTTGTACAATTATTTACCCAATAACCTTCTGTCGGCGTGACACGTGTCAACTCGTCATTCGTCGGAAATCTTACCTGAAATCTTATTCAATTATTCATACGACAACGACACGTGTCGTTTATGGATTGGTTGAAAAAGATTAAAAAAAAGTAATACAAATTTAATTTATGAACAGTAATAGCATGTGCTATTTTTTGACACCGCTGCGCGAAAAACAGAAACTGCACCTCCTATTCGATGAACAGTGACTGCTCCACCTCAAACAGTGTCTGCTCCTTCTCAAATTGCTCGAGCAAGACCAAAACACCGGTGCGGGTGCTCTAAGCAAAAGTGTTATTTTGAGTTCTCAATTTTGAGTACTCAAGATAACACCCATTTAGGGGACTTATGAGAAAAGAATGCATTAACTAGTGTCATTAATCTTTGTACCAAGCCACTTCAAGCATGGGACAAACCAATTAATACCTCTTAACTAAGACTGTGTGACTTAGTCCTGGCAAACAAACGCACCCGTAAAGTGCTTGATTGAGATGGTTAGTGGACACTCATAACAGCGTTTGATGCTCATTCTGTGCTTGTTTGAAAATCTTTGTATAGTAAATGAACTAGTAAGTTTATGATACTCGAAGACATTATAATTTTATTGGTGTAAATATTGTGAGCAGATTTTGACTCCCCTCTAGCTTGAATCCTCGTGAACTTGCAAAACAAATCGGAGCACGCTGTGATACTGTACTTAGACCCTCTGATGCTTAAGTCATAACTTATCTCAAGAATCAAAGAGTAATTAGGTCATAGTAACGTTACCTCGGACCATGTCGGAATGGTCTATTTATAGAGATCATAATAGATCTAAGTATTGTCCTTATCAGATCAGACTACTTTACTTTCAGAGAGAAAGAATCCATTAAGGAATGGGTCTTCGTATCCAGGTCCAATCATGTTACATGATTACCAAAGACCTTTTGGCGTAATCCTTCTAAGATTCGTATAAATCTTACCATGTCCCTAAAAGATTCTATAAATCCCTCAAGGCCCGCATCGTACCTTAGGATTGCCACACCATCTTACAAACATTCTAGAGGCATCTATAATGTTTCAGATACTTCGAGAATCTTCAAGGTAAATCGTCCTCACTGGAACCCTAATCGTACGGGACCAAATCTATTACTTGGATAATTAGACCTTTTTCATAACTAGGCCAGAGGAACCAAAATCCCTCAAACTTGGTGTGAACAAAACGGACTCCCACAAATACCCCCACAACAGTATGAGGTTCGACATGTGTAGCCTCATGTTGTTGTCATCAGACCCTTGCAATTTCAGAATTTAAAATCCCTCAAGCTTTCTCATCAAGTCCCTGCGCAAAAACCAAAAATCTTTTCCATCTTCATCACTTTTGCTATTAGACCTCTTCATCATTTTTACCACTTCCAACAGTCACGCCCCTACCCTAAATTCAACCTATTTCAAATTCATCTTCCTTCCTAAGAATCTGAAACAACATATCCTTCCTAATGGATACCTCTTTTCATCCACACCATTTCGTTATATATAAATCAATCTCCCCAACTTTCTCATTTTTTTTACTTTCCCAATTTTACCAGACTTTCTCGTAAGAACCCAGAAAACCTCTAAGAACCCAGAACCTTCAATTTTTTGAATCCCAAAAAAAATCCAGAACTTCCAAATGACTTCTCCCAAAAATGCCTCCAATAACTCCCTACCAGCTTCAGACGAGGTTGTTGAACACCTACTCCTTCATCTCCAAAACACCACAACTGATGGCGTGGGCGAAAGATCCATGTCGCTTGCCACCACCGTTCCTCTCCGCAAGGTTCCAACTACCCACCGCAACAGGTCCTTCCATCGCAGTATCTGCTACTTCCGACTCAGCTAAGGAGCCTCCTCAGGAAACCGATCAAGGTCCTCCCCAGCTCACCATTTTCAAGGTGGATGAGGTCAAAGTCAACCAACCCCCTATTATGTCCACTAATGTAGATCCAACCAACCCACCTCTTCAGCCCTACACAACCAAATCCACTGGCTCGGAGAGATCTTGCAAGGAGTTGTTTCCCTCTGTCATCAGGGTCGATTTCGACGAGGCTCTGGCAACTTTTATCCAGAACTTCCACCAAGGGAGCAACGAAGATTTTCGGTTCGCCCTTGCATCAGACAAGGCGAAAGTATCGGAGCTTGAAAAAGCTCATAGTCCGGGTCTCCTGGTCCATCCCTTCCAAATTGTCTATGGTCTGACTTTTCCACTCCCTGCTTTTATCTGTGCCACCCTGGAGTTTTATGGGTATCCTATAGAACAGTGGTGCCCAGACTTCTTCTGCATCCTTTCATGCTTCAACCGCCTTAACTGGTGGTTCAATTGCAACATAGGTCTCCCGAAATTTCAGGTAATTTTTTAGATCAAGCCTACTCCACCGAACCACTTCTACTTTAGCGACTGCATCATGTACGTGAAGGAGTCTCTGCTGCTCAATCCTTCCTACTCTCCCAAGGACTAGAAGAAGACCCATAACCTCGACATTTGGGACTGGGAGAAGCTTGGCCAAGAAGTTGGGCATAAAGTTCCTACTGTCGTCAACGCCACCAAACCCACCGAAGAAGTCATATGCGGCGTCGACTTCCACCGTGACCTTATGAATGACGCTCTCAAGATCTTTTCCAAGCACCTCCAAGTCCTATGGATCTGGAGTCGTGAGCCCCTCTCACATGGAGGCTTAGAGGGAATCATCCCTCTAGACTATAAAGATCATACCATTGTCTTTGAGGTCCCCAGAGCCCCCCAGGTCCACCGTATGAGAGCATCCACCCCTAAGCTTACTAATGTCCCTGATCTAGCCGAGACAGGGAAGGCTCCCTAGCCCAAGGTAAGGCGACACTAGGTCAAATCCTCTGAGTTAGAGAAGAAGAAAAGGAAGACCTCACTCTCGACTATGGAAGTCTCCCTCCCAGACGAGAATGAGAAGCTCGAGGTGCCCCCTCTCCTACTCAGGATGAACCACCACCACCATCAGCCATAAGGAAGAAAGTCTATATTAAAGCCCCTGAATCGTCACAGCGAGCAATCTTCTCTCTTGGTAAGCCATTGTGCTAGGAATTTTGTCTTTCTGTAATTTCACTTTTCGAATTTGTAGAATGTGATTGTGCTATGAGTATGATTTGGCGATATGATAGTTTTATATATCATACTTTCACTTTACATGTCTAAACGGAGAACTGTTGAGGGCTCTGACCCCACCTCCCTCGTATGTATTTCAAGCATGGGGACACTGAGTGTGGGTTCGTCGTCAACCTTCCCCATGATCTAACTTAGCAGGAGGTCGAGAAGCTCACGTGCGATGTCCATCTGCTCGTCGTTGGGAAGCAGTCCCTCTCCAACCTTTACTCAGGAATGAACAGGTCAGATGTTGCAGTAGCGACTTTGGAAGCCAGCATGCTCGAGCAAGACTATGAGGATCTGTCCTTTCTGGACCCTCCGACCTGGCCACCATGTCATAGACTTCCCTGTATCGAGTAAGTTCTTTTTCTTGCTCTTTCCCTTTCACTCATGTAGATCATTTCTGGGTTTTTAATTAATACTGTTTATGCAGGCTGTTGCAACCCTCATAGTGGCTTTAGGTACCTTGCCAGGCCATGTGCAAGATGCCAAAAGCAAAGCTACCACACTTGAGGGGGAGGAGGCGAACCTGAGGGAGAAGGTCTCCATGCTAGAGGAGCCCGTGGCTAGGTATGGTAAGGCCCAGGAGCTGGAAACCCTTTAGTTAGATGCCAATGATCGTGCTCTTGAAGAACAGAGTACCTTACATCAAGCTGAGGTGTCCAACATGATGGTTAATCTAGCCAAGGCCTGGCTTGAGCACAACTTGACTGTCCGTGCTGCTGAAGATTGAGGAGAGGGATGAAGGTTTACCAAGAAAATCATACAAAGGAAATCGCTGCCCTCAAGGAATCTCACGAGATCGAGTTAGAGAGCCAGAGGGTGGATTTCAAAAAGGAGAGGCAAGAGCTCATCAACACATACAACCCTACTATCTCCGACAACGAGTGAAGCGTCCTTTTGGTCCTCTGGGGTGTATTATGTAATAGCTTAGGACCCCTTTTATCGAACAATATAGTATTTATAATTTCCTTTTTTTCCCTTTTGTTTTTCAACTAAGTTATGTAACTTAATCCTTTAACTTCATATGGTATCGTTCTAATCCATGCTACATCATTTACACTTTTTCTTTCTTACTCGATTTATTCCAATCCTTGAGGGTCTCCTTCTGAGTGACTGTGGCCTCAATACGACTCTTGAACCCCTTACCTTCATTCAAAATTGCTCACGGATGAGGCTTAAGGAGAGCCTTCATAACTTTAAGGTCTCCAAAGGATACTCGCGATTTTGAGATTGTCCTCTATTAAAAGACTTGCATGCTTAGCCTTAGGACTATACAAAGACCATCATTCCCTAAGCATTTTCCGCAACCAAGCATCTCTTGGCTCATGGTTTGATCTCCCCCAAGGAGCTTTCTATGTTATCACAAAGACTACGGAAGGCCTGCCCTTAGGGTCGTCCTGAGCTAGTTAACTTGTCTCAAGTGTCACAGTGGGTCTCATATTTCTGATGATCATCTTTAGCTTATCCCTTAATGGCGTCACTGGATTGATACGCTTGAGACTTAAATGCTTAGAATGTCAGATTATGGCTAAGTCATCCTCTGGGATGCAACTATCTAAATCTTATGAAAACTAACCATGAATACTACTAGCTCATAATCGCTTGAGCTCATAGGTTTTTCTCTAAGTTCTTTGATCTGTCCATGAGAGACCCTCTCGATTCCCCAGCTTCATCTATCTAGGGATGCCTTACCCTTGAGAGGATCAACCAGATTGCATACTGAGAGCTTTGCTCATGGGAATCAACATTGTCCACCCCACCTAATATCTTGCTTTTCTGGACACTAAGTCCCTCAAGATCGAATCACACAAATTTATCAAATACTTTCAACAAATCAAACAATAAAGCACATCGTAATAAAAAAAACGTAGCAATGCTACTGAAACAAATGCTTCTATTGAATAATGGTATAATCATACAATGTTCATTGAATAAGTAAGGAAGTTCCTGACACGCCTCGTTAAACCTGTCAACCCTTAAAACAAACTAATAAAAAACTGAGTTGGTTAGGAAGAGTACGTGTCCCTTCTAGAAGCTTGCCCGCTTCTGCTCTATATCCCTAACTGTGCTTCATGTAGTATTCCTTGAGGTGGAGAGTGTTCCATCGTTTATCCACTAGTGCGCCAGTCCTTGGATTCTCCAACTTGTATGACACATTGTAGTCTTCTCCTACAATCATGTAAGGCCCTTCACAGTTTACCCTTAGTTTTCCTTCTCCTGGTACCTTGGTATTATCGAACACTCTACGTAAGACCATGGTACCAGGGAGGAAAACTCGAGGTCGAACCTTCCTGTCATAGTACGCCTTCAGCTACTGCTGGTAAGCGGCTACCCTGACCTGAGTTTGTTCCCTGCGTTCTTCCAACAAATTGAGTTTAGGCCTCAGGCTTTATGCACTTCTTTCAACCATCCATTAAATAGTCTTGAGGTTTGGAACCCTGTGGTTAACAAGGATAACAACTTCTGTGATGTAGACCATGGCGAAGAGCGTTTCTCCCATTGGTTTCCTCTTAGTCGTCCTATATACCCAGAGCACGTTTGGTAGTTGAGCAACCCAGTTCCCTTTTTTCATTTGATCCAGTCTTCTCCTCAAACATTGTACGATCTTTTTATTGGATTCTTTAGCCTACTTGTTACCTTGAGGATATATTGGGTGGAAAACTTGATCTTTATGTCTTGCTCCGCACAATAGTCTCTAACCTTAGCACAACTGAATTGTAGGCCATTATCCACTATGATCATCATGAGAAATCCAAAACGACATATTATGAACTTCCATATGAAGCTCTTCACCTCATCTCCCTTATCTTTGACAAGGCTTCAACTTCGATCCACTTGGAGTGATAGCCCATGGCGACCATGAGATATTTTTTTTGTCCTCCCCCGGCCTAAGTTGAGCATTTGCCCATAATATCCAACCCCCATTGAGAAAATACGCATGGTATCGACACAGGATGGAGCTCTTCTGGGTGCATCGGTAGCTGATATCATGATGAGCGTGCCTTTGACATGTCTCACAAGCTCGGGCATATTCTAGGCAAGCGTTATTCATCGTAGGCCAATAATATCCTTTTGTTTGGTATCATACCATGAGGTTTCTACCCCAATGTGCATGCCACATATCCCAGAATGCAATTATTTTATCACTGTCTTGACTTGGGAGGGTTGTATTGCTAATAAGTCTGGACCGCTGAAGGATCGATGGTATAACTTGCCATCCCCAATGTTGTACCTTGCGACTTGTCGTACGACCCTCATGTCTTCTACTTGTTCCTCAGGGAAGATCCCAGCCTCAATGTAGTCTATCAATTCGTTCATCCATGAAGGGCCCAGTTGCACAGTCATCACCACTACTGTTTCATCCTCATCTGTTCTAGATGCATAAAGATGAGGCAAGGTTGGCGAGAGGGTCATCATGAGTGTTTTCTGACCTGGGGAGCTGCATGATCGAGAACTCTTCAAACTGGCTGACCAATCCCTTTGCTAATCTGAGGTATGCTTTCATGGACGTGTGATAAGCAGCGTATTCCCCGAGAACCTGGATCACAATCACCTGTGAGTAACAAAACATCTTGATCCTTTTTACATTTAACTCTCGTGTTAGCCATAATTATGCAAAGATGGCCTCATACTCCGCTCCGTTGTTGGTTGCCTTCCACACCAAGGTTAGAGCTTGCTATATGATTGTACCATACCAAACCTACTCTGGCCCCCTTGTCCTTCAAAGAACCATTAGTATACAAGATCTAGTGATCTACCCCCTACTCAATCTCCTATGCTTTCTCCCTTATTTCTTGTACCTCCAACTCTGGCGTCATAAATTCGGCCAAGAAACTTGCCAATGTTTTCCCTTTCATAATCGTCCTAGGCATGTACTCGATGTCTTGTTGTGCAAGTTCTATGACCCACTTGGTTACCCTGCTGGAAGAGTCCGTGGTGTGCAAGATCATTCTCAATGGGTACTCCATCATGACGATGACCTTGAAATCCTAGAAATAAGGTCTGAGCTTGCATGTGATGACATGACTAATGCCAATATCAGTCTCACCAACTTGGGATAATGAGTCTCTGGATCGAGAAGATCTTTAGAAATATGGTACGCAAGTAGCTGTCCTCTAGTATCTTTTCGAACCAGAGCTCCACTTACTGCAACCTCCGAAATTGCCAAATATAGGTATAGATCTTCCCCCAGCAGTTGTTTACTTAAAACTGGAGGGGATACCAAATAATGCTTGAGAGCCTGGAATGCCTTTTCGCATTCTTCAGTCCAGAGTTCCCCCTTGGTCTTCTTGAGTGCCTCAAAAAATGGTTTGCACTTGTCTGTTGGCCTGTACAAAAACCTACTAAAGGCCACCAACTTCCCATTCAAACTTTGGATTTTCTTGAACGTTGAAGGAGATTTCATTTAGACGATAGCTGCTACTTGGTTCGAGTTCACCTCTATTCCTTGTTGGGTCACCAAGTACCTTAAGAACTTTTCTGATCCTACTCCAAATGTGCACTTCTCAGGGTTCAGCTTCATATCGTGTTTTCTCAGAAGGTTAAAACATCCCCTCAGGTCAGATATGTGGTTCTGGCTCTTCTTGCTCTTTACCAGCATGTCGTCCATATATAATTTTATAGTATCTCCAATCAGGGGTTTAAACACCTTGTAGACCAATCTTTGATATGTAGCCCCTACTTTTTTAAACCTAAATGGCATTACCTCGTAAGCGTAGACCCTATTCTCTGTTATGAACCCCGTCTTCACACGATCTTCTTCAGCCATTTCAATCTGATTCTAACCACTGTAGGTGTCCATGAAGCTGAGGAGCTCATGTCCTGCCATTGAATCCACCAGCTGATCAATCCTGAGTATATGGAAACCATCTTAAGGGCAGGCCTTATTGAGATTCGTAAAGTCAACACAAACTCTCGGCTTCCCATTCTTCTTTTTTAACCAATACCACACTGGATAGCCACTCAGAGTGTGACACTTCCATGATGAACCCTGCCGTGAGTAGTTTCTCTACCTTGCGCTCGATTATCCTGTTGCGCTCTACCGCGAAGGTTCTCTTCTTCTGCACCATGGGCTTGGCTTTTAGGTCCACGTGGAGCTGGTGTTCGATGATTGATCTATCTATTCCAGGAATGTTTCTTTCTGACCATACAAACACATCTTTGTACTCTCTTAGCAGGTTCATTAGGCTCTTACGCTCAGCTCAGCTTAATCCAGATCCTATTCTTGCACACCGATCAGGTTTCTAGTGATCGAATGGTTCAAGGACCACGTCCTCCTCTGCCTTTTCCTTGAAATACAGCTCTTAGGGGTTGAGCTCTATGTCTAACTCATTGATCTCTACTTCTTGACCCCCGACATGTGATTGTTATGCTGTCGAAGTTGGGGCTACCGTGCGCGCAGTCTCTTCGAACAACTCCTTCTTCATTCCTTTAGTGGCAAGGACCGTACATAACCTTGTTGCTTCTCTATCCCACTTGATGGTGATCAGACCATATAGGATTGGGTACTTCATGACCTGGTGATAGATTGATGCTATCGCCTTCATCTGATGGAGCTACAACCTTTCCAAGATGGCGTTGTAAGGGTAGGAGCATCTACCACCGAGAACCATATAGTTGGGTTGTTTAATGGTGTTCTAACCTGGAAGGGTATAATCCCCAAGGTCCTCACCCTTGATCCTTCAAACCCCATAAGGGTCATGTGATGATCCTGGATCAGTTCCATGCGTTCCACCGCATCCTTGAAGACAACGTTCACGGCTGCCCCCGTTATCCACGAGGACCCTAGCCACCGTCGTAATGTCATCTTGATGTTGATGACCAGAGCGTCATCATGGTCCTCCTCTTCCTCCAGTAGGTCGGCTTCGAAGAACTCAAGCGCGTTAGTCCTGCATCATACTCCAGACATGACTCATACTCCAGGCTTCTTAGTACTACATTCCTTCTCCTTCAAGGTTGCCCCTAGCTCCTATGCCTCTGTCATTATGCACATCATGCTCGGGAAGAATGGAAGATGGTATCTTCTGGTACTCTGAGGCCTGGATGACACAGTTCAACACTGGGTATTTCTCCTCTTGGCCCTTAGTTGGTGGCAACAATGTCTCATTGTTTCTTTAACGCTTATCATTACCTTGCGGCTTCAACGAATCTTCGAGCTTTTTTTGTACTAATCAATTAGGTACTCCCAGGAGTATCTCTGGTCTACTAGCTCTGCAAAGTGTCACTTGAAGACTCCACACTCGATCGTCTTGTGCTTGTGCTTGTTCCCCTTGTGGTAGTCGCAGAAGTCCTTTGAATTTCTCCTACTTGTCATGGGTGGGGTATGGAAGAGATCGGTATTGTCGTGGGTGGGACGAACAGTTTTCCCCTCGAGCTAGAGGGTTGGTGCCTAGAGGCCTTTCGTTTGTTATCATAACTTCCCATTTCTTGGCTCGAGCTGCTGTTGGAGATGGCTCTCCTTGAGCTCGTGGTTTTCTCCGCTGTCTTGGCCTTTGGGGACTCTCGGTTGTATCCCCTCACATCCTCCACACGAGCGAAGTCTAGGGCTTCACGATACGCGGTGGTCAAATCTTTGGTCTTTTTCTTGATCAGCTTGCTTGGTAACTATGAGTCCATATATAACCCATTAATGAATACGGTGGCTGCAACGGCATCATCCTTGCCGGTGACTGATGCATACTCCTTCCTAAACCTCGTGACTCAATCTCTCAAGGACTACCCTTCCCTCATCTTCAAGGACGTGAGGTAGCTCACATCCTTGACTCCCTCAGCATTGCTCTCGTATCTCTTAAAGAATGCAACCTTCAGCCCTCAATCGACCCTAGGGGGAGGGTCTCGTATCACTGTAGCGCGTGGTATTTTAGGCATGCTTGGAACATCTTACACATACATGCATTGTTAGATTGGCTTGTGGCCATGGTAGACTTGTAATTTTGCATACGGATACATTGTTACACATACATTGCATTGTTACATATGGATCTAAATCTCTCGTATATCTATCAAACCTGAGATGAGTCTACTTCTTAGGGAGCTCAACTTCCTGGATGAATTGAGCCAGGGGGTTTGGGGACATTCTTCAAACCCATTGCTCTGCTTCAGACTCCTTCTTGGATAGACCTTCCTTTCTCAGCCTCTTCGTCTCTTGGTTCATTCTAATGTTGTGTGCGCGTTGGGACTCCATGAATTAATCCACCATTCCTCCAAGGGCCACTACCCCTGGGGTTTCTTGGTTTGTGCCCGGCTGCGGGGCTTGTTCCTCCTGGTCGACATGGTTATCTATCTCGTGTTGGTTATTCGCTACGGCTGCTGGGATCTCCTATCTTGCCCCTGACGCTAAATCAGGTAAGACGACCCCCTTCCCTTTCAACAGATTTACCAAATCCGATAGGGTGGTCTACACAGCGCCAACCGTGCCCACTAGCTCGTTCATGCTCCTTGTGATCCCCTCCATTGACTATTGTAGCACATACATATCGAGTCTCAAGGTTACATATCATTCCTCGGCCCGGTGGAGGTCCTGATCGACATTGGCCCTCCACCCTTTAGTTCCTTCGTTCTCTGGCTCAGAGCCCTCTTTATCACTTATGTGGATTTCCCCCAAGAGGTTTCTTCGCCAGGCCTGATGTAAGACGGTGCTACCGTACTTTGATGCCCTCGTGTTCGGGGTGGTCTGGTCGTTCACTTCAGGAGGGGCTATCTCTTTGTCACGTTGGCTATTTGTATCAGTATTGTCTTTCATATCCTTCCGTTCACGAGAGTTAGCCTAGGGTTCTTCTTTCAATGAAAGCACCAATTTGTGAGAGCGGATTTTGACTCCTCTTTAGCTTGAACCCTCGTGAATCTGCAAAACAAGTCGGAGCACGATGTACTACCATGCTTAGACTCTCCGATGCTTAAGTCAGAACTTATCTCAAGAATCAAAGAGTAATTAGGGAAGAGTAACGTTACCTTGGACCATGTTGTGATAGCCTATTTATAAAGATCGTACTAGGTCTAAACATAGTGCTTATTAGATCAGACTACTTTACTTTTAGAGAGGAGGAATCCATTAAGGAATTGATCTTTGTATCCAGGGTTAATCATGTTACATGATTACCACAGACCTTTTGGCGTAATCCTTCTACGATTCGTATAAATCTTACCCTTTCCCTCAAGGATTCTATAAATCTCTCGAGACCCGCATCATACCTTGGGATTTTTACGCCATCTTACAAACAATTTAGAGGTTTCCCCCACAACGTTCCAGATACTTCGGGAAGCTTCTACGTAAATCGTCCTCACTCGAAACCCTAATCTTATGGGTCCAAGCCCATTACTTGGATAATTGGACATCTTTCATAACCAGGCCTGAGGAACTAGAATCCCTCAAGCTCGGTGTGACCAAAACGAACATCCATAAATATTATTTTTCATATTTAGCCGAATTGTTTCAAAATTGTTTAGTTCAAACAAGACATTAAATTTCTTTGGTCACTTTTTAATATTTCTACTTTCCCCTTCATTCTCAGTTGTTTTCTATTTGATCGAATGAACAATAATCATGAGAGCAGTCATACTACATGACACATTTGTGTCTTCGAATCAGGAGTAAAATATCGAATGAAAGCGTCTCTCTCAAACCCTATAAAGGGTTGGCGGAAATCCTTGGCCTCCGTCGTCAATCCTTATCTTTGTCAATCCTAAAAGGTTTATTAAAATGGTCGTCCTATGCGGGTGGTGTTTAACAATAACCCTTGCTTCATGGGCTACTATTGATTTATCTCAATCGCCTCTCTCCCCGCGATGGTCCTCGAACAAGAGGTTTGGGTGGTTTTAGCCGAGTGTTCTGGTCAATGGAGGATAACAAGGAGTGGCGGTGTCGACCGATTCGGGCTCACCTGAAATCGATTTTCAAGGAGATGAGGGCATGGAGTTTTGTTGCTAGATTTTTCACGTCGAGACCTCACCGTGTTCGGTGTGGTTTTGGTGCTCGATTGTGGACGCAGCTATATTGGTGCTTACGACAACACACTAAGATCGGAAATGGCCCTGTGTTCCCTTGGTCTTTGAGTGGCGACGCAAGTTTTGTTGTTGGTAAGGGAGGCATGTTCTCAGTGCTGAAGGCAGACGACGGTCAACTAACGATGGGCATCCAGGTCCATTCTTCGTATGTGGTGAGGCTTACCCTCAGTCAATGTCGTCCTTGGCTTGTCAACCCATTAGTCCCTTGGGCTCTTGCTAGGCCTAAGATTCGCCTTGGGTTGATTTGGCCTCGGGCCTTTTCGACTGGGCCAGAAAGCTATTGGAGGTTTTAGGTCCGATTAATCTGGGATCCAGGAATTCAACTTGGAAGCTGTTCCGGAGGAAGTCTCTACTCCAATGATATTTTAAGTTTTTTGCTTTTACTTTTCAAATTTTGGATTTTGCTTTTGGAATTCTGTATTTTTATTTTCTGAATTTATAGTTGAACATATGATAGGTATTGTTTATCGTCTCATGTTTCGCTACGTCATTAGTTACTAGTCATGATGCTTATTGCTATGATACAAATATTTGGGCAGGTTATGTGAATTTCAGTTGTTTTGGTTGTCTAAACTATGATTTCTTTCTTACGTTGCCCTTCGGTGGATAGTCGTAGTCATATTTGTGTCTACATTTTCTTACAAATGAGAACTGACGTCTCACATGTTACCCTTAAGAAAAAAGACTCTGGTGACCAATGAGTTTGTAGTCAATTACAATTAGATTTACATCATGCAGTTAATATTAAATAATTTTTCAATAATTTTTTTAATCATCAACGTTAGATACATATTAGTGTTGACTTCAGATATTACTGATTACTAAAACAGACCGGGAAAGAGGCTTGTCTATAATTTTGTATCTAGTGTTGTTATTTTGTTCTTCGTACCGGGAAATAATTGTGACGTTGGATCAGAAAATGGATTCCTGATTCCAAACCCAGAAGGTGGGGCCACTGTCATCTAATCAGCTCTCCACACTAATTGGTTATCGCCAGCGTGGCAACTGGGCAAGGGCTTTTGAAAATTTGAAATCCAAACTCCTCGCATCGTCAACGATGGGCCGGAATCTAATCACAACACCCCCTCCCCTACTGTCTCGGACTCTTCTCCCCTTTATCAAATCAAGTTAATTAGTCCATTCCTCCCGATTCAAATCCGCACCCATCTCTCTCTCTCTCTCTCTCCCACACTCTCTTTCTCACAGTTTCAGAGAGGTCAAATAATTCCGAGTCTCTTTCCCTCCTCTCTCTCTCTCTCTCTCTCTCTCTCTCTCTCTCTCTCAAGTCCGGAAGACATGGACGCTGGAGTTCCGTACAATCCGCGGACGGTTGAGGAGGTCTTCAGAGATTTCAAAGGCAGAAGAGCTGGCTTGCTTAAGGCCCTCACCACCGGTTACTTTTTCTCCTTGCTCTTTTCCCCGTTCATTTTTTACTACTCGAGAGTAAATTCTGGAATTTGAGGTTAAAAATTGCTTTGCTTTTCCGGTTGTGGTTGCAGAGGTGAACGTGTTCTTTCAGCAGTGCGACCCTGGTCAGCTTCTTCATCTTTATTTTCATTTTCTGCAGTCTTTGAGCTTATTTCAGGCGCTGTTTGTTTATGAAAATGTGTTTATATTTTTCCAAAAATAATATAAAATTAAAACAGTCAATTTCTTTCTCTCTTTGGTGAATTTTGATGTATCTGACACATGTGTAAGAGATTCTGTAAGTAAGAAGCCTTTAACATGCTATTTTAAGTTATCTAGGTTGCTTTTACTTCAAAATTTCATAGAAATGGTAAATTTGTTAGCTTATTAGTCTGTGAACTTAAATGTGAAAGTTGAAGCTACTAATTTTCAGTTAGTGAGAATTTAGTGCATTGTACTTTATGGTTGGGAGCATTTCCCATCACTTAGTGTATGTTTGATTGTAGCTTCGATTGCTAAGGTCTGTTACAGTATACTAATCGGCTCAAATACTTAGAGAGATTCTTCTTTTGAATGGATCAATTCATCAATGTGGAGATGCAAACATATTGAAGCATTTTGCTAGATTAAATTTCATTTCAACTTTCAAATTGTTATCTGATGTGTATTGAGTACCTGGCATCGATAGGAATATGGAGTTGATTGCATTTCCACCTTCAATTCAACGGAACTTGAAAGTCAGTTAATGTCGTCATGTTAACATGTTCCTTGATCGGGAACTTGAAAGTCATTTACATAACATATTTTAAGGATAGCATGTTATTAAAGCATGCAACAATGTTAACATCTTTCATAACAGAGAAGGAGAATCTTTGCCTTTATGGATTTCCGAGTGAGCAGTGGGAAGTCAATTTGCCTGCGGAGGAGGTTCCGCCAGAGCTTCCAGAGCCAGCACTTGGCATAAACTTTGCCAGAGATGGGATGAATGAAAAAGATTGGTTATCCTTGGTTGCTGTTCACAGTGATGCATGGCTACTTGCAGTGGCCTTTTATTTTGGCGCCAGGTTTCAATTTGATAAGAGTGATAGGTATGTAACTTTGTGTCAAACGATAAAGGATGGCCAGTATTTTTGGTTGTTACTAAGGTATTGTTATCGGCTTCCTAGATAGATAGTATACCCTTCAGTTTGGAATGTGCCCTTTGCTCTCCTTGGAGACCTGAACTTCAGTTTTCTTTTGTGTTAATCTCACTTCGTATTACATCTCTGTATCCGTTTTTAATTTCTGTTATCATTTTCTTCTTTGCAGGAAGCGGCTTTTTAATATGATAAATGAGCTTCCAACTATATTCGAGGTAGTGTCAGGGACAGCCAAGAAACAAGTTAAGGAGAAATCAACAAATTCAAATCATGGCAGCAACAAACCCAAATCAAATGCTAAGGTCTGTTGAATTTAGGTTGATTGTTTTTCTTATTCTTGATCTTAATTAGGTCAAGTGTATTTTGGTGTTGGCATGGATAATTGATGAAAGCTAGTTCAAATTCAGTGGATATGGTTTCCTTAAGTTGCACTGTGATGTGGGTAAATAGATACATGTGGAAATTGTACATCATATTTACAGTATCTTTGGTTGCCGAAGTACCCATTGCTAACTAAATTTCATATGGGGTTGGCAAATACAGAGAGGTTCCGAGTCTCAGGGAAAGTATGCAAAGGTTATGCAAGCAAGGGACGAAGATGATGAGGGTACGGAAAATGAAGATGAGGATGAGCATGGAGAGACATTATGTGGGGCTTGTGGAGAGAACTATGCATCCGATGAGTTTTGGATTTGCTGTGATATCTGTGAGAGGTGGTTCCACGGCAAGTGTGTGAAGATCACCCCAGCAAGGGCCGAGCATATTAAGCAGTATAAATGCCCATCTTGCAGCAACAAGCGATCCCGGCCTTGATGGTTGCAGACGAGGCTAGTTCTGTGCTCACTGGTGAGCGCTGATTGTCTGGTAGGTCAGATTTCAATTCTAGTTGGTCCTATCCCTGCAGTTTAAGAAATTCATCAGGGATATTGCTCGGGCTTCTGTTTAATTTCTCGTGTCTAGGATATATTTATCTTCGATTGGAAGTCATTTCCCCTCTTGACATTGTGGAACTTGTTCTCTATCTGGTTGAACTGAATGTAGTATTGTAGCTCAGCAAGTCAGTAGTGTTTATAAATTAATGGAGTGCAGCTATAGTATGCCGAACACCTTTAGAATTAATGGGTGTAGTTTATTAATCTTCCTCCCCCTTTCTCATTTGTTTTGCGATTGGCATCTGTTACACTAAGCCCTTCTTTGAATGGTAGATAGGCCCATAGATTAGATTCTATCCAGCTCAAGCATTTCATTGTTATCCAGAGTGACTGTGCTCAGGGACCCAATGCTGGTACAATCTTGGAAAGAATGTTGCTCGCTTGGAGCATCTGCAGCGGTGCTCTCCGATAGCACCAGCAGAGGCGAGAAATGGTGGACTCCGCTGGATATAGCACGTTAACCGCGTTAAAAAAATAGTTGCACAAATAAAAATTACTCACTCGAGAGCACGAGTAACAACAGGTGCTAACCACCGCAGATGCTCGTTCTTGCGCATGTTGGAGTTGCATTGAGGTCGCAAAATCCTTGCTCTGTTAAGAAAACTCACCCTGTCGTCTATACTTGATAGGGTAACGTTTACCCTGTACGAGAGTTTTACCCAACTGACTGAGCTGAGTTCTCAGAATTTGGTGAATTATAGATCCACAGGTGTACATGTGTAATGTGCTTCTTAGTCCGTCCAACCATGCACTTCCACATTTCCACTGTTCAGACACAAATTGAGGATAAGGATACTATTGCACATGCAAGACCCACCGCTTTGTTTATAGGTATGGCTCTGATGGTCCATAGAGATTCATGATATTGGTGAGGCTCTGATGGTCAATAGATTTTCGGATTGCCAATAGCTTTTGTTGCTATAGCCAACTTATAGCCCCTGGTTTTGGACATGTCACCCTTTCTTTTCTGGGTATGCAGAAGAAGATGCCCTTTCGGCCATTAAAATAACAAAAGCTTCTCCTACTCATATGCTTTCTGTCTCTTTGTCATCACTAATCGCAAATCCTGATGGAAATTCAAACACATGCTATAAATGAATTAATTAACCAGGATTTTGAGTCCAATCTATATGATTGTGATACTCGGCTCGTTAGATCAAATCTATCTATAACAATTTTTGAAGTAATTCTCTAAATTGTTGGGGCACAAGAATAAAACAAAATACAACAGTTTACAAACTGCTTGAACAGTTATTATTCAGTGACTAATGAGAAAGTTACACGTATCATCTCTGAATTGCGATTTCGACAAAATAAATATGTATTTTTTGGCAAATAATTTCATAAAAGAATTGTAATTTTATTTCTTGAAAATTTAAATATATAATGGAAAGATAATGAAAACATAATAGAAACATAAATGACAACATTTATTCTTAATACAATTGCTAAAATTACTCTGAAAAGAGTACGCGTGGTTGATAACAATCAGCAAATGTATCATCGTCAATTTCACCTTCTTTATCTTCTGTTTCCTTAAGAATATCTAGTTTCCTCTTGGTGAAGTACCTTTTGAATATCGGGGTCATAGCCTCCAAATTCATAGTCATGATCCCTGTTTCTTCCTTTTGTTTCTTGAGTTGGTACTCACTTGTCACCCTTGCTTCCTTTCGTTGTTGAAGTTGTATATACTCTTTGTAATAATTGAGCTCACTTTCATTATGCATATTGCTCGCGGAATGTCACGATGCTTGATCACTTACTATGGTTTGTAAAACCTCAGTGCGTTGCTCAATAGGAGTCTTACTTTATTTCTTTTGACGCCTTGCTTCCTTTGCCGTTTTGCATCCCATTGGTATAGCCGGACTCGACGGACCGACAACGTAGGCGGCTGGTGCTTCATTCACTTCCTTGTCGCCCAAATTTATGATTGGAGATGATTCAGTAACGGAGAGATTCTCTTCATATAAGCTTACATATAGAGACGGATTACTTGGTTCAACATCTCGGTAACTTGGATGGTCCTTAAGAACTTCATAACATTCAAAGTAGGTGAACGGTTTTTTCTTGGCGGCATAGTAGTATGCTCGAGTTTGCTTAATATAAAAAAATGAAGTAAATTAATTAGATTAAAATGACATACAAAAAGTTAATTAAAAAATTCACTAAATTAATTACATAGTAGAAATTAAATAAAAATGAGATAACGAGTATAAAGAGTTACCTCATCCATGTGAGAAGTGCCACTAGCTCTACACTTACGTGCATCTCGCAAACATTGATCCCATTTTTGCAATGGTATCTTGAATTTATTGTAGTGAGACGCAAATGCAATTTGAGACCTATGCACCTCTTGAGGTGTTTCTCCTTCCAATGACACCCAATTTTACATGTAATCGGCATGAATTTTCTCCCACAATTTATCCTTCATTTGTTTGTTGCCATTGAATTCATCAATATTATGACGTGCGAAAGAGATGCACATTTGTAAATCTTCGGAATGAAGCCAATGGGTGACCATTTTTTCGAAAAACTGCTCAAGAAAATGAGAGTAGAGATGGAGAAGAGATGGATGGAGATGTGAATTTTTTTTGTGCACAAATTGGTATGAGTTGTGAAATAAATGGTGTAGTATTTATAGGAAAATACTAGGGGGTGTTATGCAATTTTTGAAGATTTTTTTGTAATTTTTTAGGATTTTTTTTGCAAATATTTTGGGTATTTCTATTTATATCCGTTCTGGAAAAAAAATCCGTTTGGTTTAAATATCAGCCGTTGGATCAGATTTTGATTTCAAAATCAATGGCCCAGATCAATTAGCCCTTTGGATTATTATTTTTCTGTTCGGTAAGCCATGTGTCGTCACATGATCGATGCGTAACTTTTTTTTACCTTTTGCTGACGCGCGTCAGTAAAAAAAATGTCAGCTGGCGTCACCCTCGTGCCAGTGGGCTCCACCAGCTGATCGAGTTTCTGCCCGACCCGTTTCTGCTCGAGCTCGAGCTCATTGACTGCTCGGTCTCACCTCGCCTCCTGCTCGCTTGTGCGTCACCGAAACCGAATTGCTCAAGCAGTTTCCGGCGGAACCCTCCATCTGCTCGAGCATCCGGCCATCCAGTACAGATGCTCTTAGATGGGAGATCAACTTTTTATCCACACACAGGTCAGGCTTTGGAATAGAACACACTTTGTAACTATTCTTTTACCTTAAAAATTAGACGGAAGAGAGTAGCGCTCATCATGAACCAAACTTATACATCGTTTAGATCTCAATATGTCTTGCTTCACTGCAAATCCAATACACAGAAGAACTTCCCGTGGTGCTAGTGTCGGTACCTGTTGCTTTTCCAACCGGACCAACCCACTCCCACTAAACTCCTCCACTTCTCACGTTGTGCAGAATATCGTCAAACTTGATTTCAATATCTGGATAATGGGCATCCCACATAGGCAAGCTAGCGACTCAAGTGTTTCACATCAACGAGATTCCTTAAAAGCAAGAAGTTGCAAATCACATATAACAAATTTCTGACGTGAGAGAGACTGACGATAAATACTCTCATCTTTTGCACTTTTCACACTGAACACAGATATTTGAGGCAAATAAATGTGCAACACCTAAAATTTCCTCAACACCAGAAAATACTGGGACACAGATAGATGAAAGAGCAGGATCCAAGATACATAACTGAAACTCTAAAAGAGTGAGTGTTACACTATACAACATTTACATATCTGAGATAAGTAGGCAGGCCAATATAGCCAGGAAGTAAGAAACATCTGAAAGATAAGGAAACCAAAAACCACTGCTTTCTCTGTTGGACTTCTCAGGTCCCTTGGTTCTTAGTTGACAATCGTTTAAGGAACTCATAGGTAGTGACCATGGTTGTGGCGGACATGGCCATTGAAGCCCACCTTGGCCCTAGCCCTCTGTAACAAGCACCAAACCCGCCTTCCCTGACCAAATTTCTCACTGTCTGCATTACTGTCAATGGTCGTCTCTGCCCATTTTCCTCTCCATCCAAAACTTGCATCCTCGTCTTGACGGTATCCAAAGGCATAGTAATCAAAGCTGAAACCCCACTAGCCATGGCTGCACTCAATCCCTGAACTGCCAACATTGCCTTGCAATCCGGCTTAAGACTTGGTGAGCCATTGGCCAAGCCACTCTCATCTTTCTTACACATATAGCAACCAAAACCACCCCAAATGAATCTATGTGCTACAGAGTAAGACGCCCACCAAACCGCATTAGACGGTGCATAAGTCAATATCGAAATCCCAAATCCCCTGTACAACCCTCTCATCCCATCTGCACCTACAATTTTCCTAAACGCATCGAGACCATTCCTATACTGATATGAACACGAACTCGCACTTGGGGTGATGTTTTTGTTGCTATAGCTACAACCCTGAACCATTAGTCTTTGGCTCACAACATCAATCGGGGTCCAAACCAATTGAGCCGCCATGGCAGAGCTCACTCCTGCAGCAGCATTAGCTATAGCCATAGCCGAAGTATCTGAAAACCCCAATTTCAAAGTCACAGTCCCAACATTGCTCTTGGTAACTTCAAGAGCCGTCATGTAGAGAGCCCGAGCAGGAATGGTGCCCATCAGAGAGGTCCCAAAACCTCTGTAAAACCCTCGAGGGCCTTCGTGGCACATGATCGAATACGACATCTTGAAGCTGGACATTTGAGTTGGGGAGACCTGTTGGCGAGTCTTCAATACCACAATAGGATACAGAGCAGCTGAAACACCAGAAAACAAAGCAGCACCCAGAAAGAAAAATCTGGACTTGTCTAGCATATGCCAATCTATATCTGCTGGGATGTGAATCTCCGAAGCCGAATCATCTTCGGCTGTGCTCAAGCTCATCTTAGCCACCTTTAAAACTCAACTAAAGAACCCCAAAACAAAAACAACAAAAAAACCCTCTTTTTCCCAACTAGGGATTTCAACAAAAATTTGTACAAATTGAATCTAATTAAGCTCAGCCAAGGCTAATCCACTAAAACCCAACTATTATCTAAAAGATGGTAAGCAGAAAATCAAGTAAAAATGCAATCTTGGAAACTTTACAGCTCCAGAGAGTATATCTGAATCCCTATAGGCTATAAGTGATGATGAAGAAAGAAGATAAAAGATGGGTTTAAGGAAGAGATGATTAGTAATTAGAAGAAGGGTTTTTTCTGGGTATTGGGTTTTTTTCTCTTGCGCAACCAGATTGGGGAGCTTCGTACGTGGATCAACATAAATGGGTCGAACATTTCTGGGAGTAAAAGCACCAATAAATACTAGTACTACTACTGATCCTTCTTACCAGGATAAGATCACCAGGGTTCATCGTGAATCTTCTAGAGCTTCATCACTGGAAGAAAATCAGATGGCGGGAGATGGATCCAATCCCAGTAGAGAGAGAAGCAGTGAGGAAGAAGAAGAAGAAGAAGAAGAAGAAGAAGAAGAAGAAGAAGAGTAACTAACGCAGAAAGCGAAGTGGATTGAGAAGAAGAGTAACTAACGCAGAAAGCGAAGTGGATTGAGCATAAAGGATTAGTGAGCTGAAAGGGAGGGACAAGATTTATGGATTTTAGTGAGGGTTTTGCGGATCAATTGCAAGGGACACGTGTCGGTTATCATTTCGAGGACTTCTCCAGATAACCGGTTAACTTTCCTTTTTTTTCTTTTTTTTTTACCTTGTCCTTTCTTTTGAACTTTACCTTGGGGCTCTGATTCGTTGACTTCAAATGTGTTTATGATCTTTCATTTAAACACTATTTCACACTTTTACGGTAACTGACTATAATTGATTACATAAATACACAAATACTAGACTCATAACTAAATATCCAAGATATGATCGATAAAAAGATAAAAAGAACGATTGATTTTTAGTAGTTTATTGGTTCTCTAAAAAAAAAACTTTAAAAATATGAGATTTTTTTTATAAGAAAATATGAGATTTTTAGTGTTCGAATGTTAGTAATGAGTAATAACATAGATTTAATAAAGGACTCATACTTAGTAAATCATAGATGTAGTCATAAGAGACTAAATAGGAGCCTCGAGAATCTATGAGTCCAATGAAATTAAAATAAAAAAATAGAACGAGGCATAGTATGACGGTCCATCTTGCCTCATATGTATACAAATTTCATTATTTAGAAATATATTTATTTTCCATTAATCTCGATGTGTGTCATGTCCTAATTAGATATGAATATTGATTAGATAGATATAGAAAATTCATGTTATATCAGGATAGTTATTGTAATTGATTGTATCAGCCTGTATATAAAGCATTCTATCAATGAAAATGGCAACTACTTTCTGTCTATTCTACTTTCTCCTGCAACACGTTAGCATCACGATTCTCAGAGTTAATAGAAAAACCTAAAACTAGGAGAAACCACCGTCGACCACTACCGCCGCCGCCAATCACCGCCGGTAGCCAAGCCCACCATCGGCCTCTCTTTCTCATCTCGCCATCCCTTACTCAAGCATAAGTTCTTCAAATCATTTCAAGATTACTCGTCGTCCAAGGAACCGTTTCAGAAGGGCTTCTACCTCAAATCAATCAACAAGTGTAGCGGTCATACAAAGCATAACACCCATCGAGGTAAACTTTTCTAAACCGCCAATCTCTAGATCTAGCAAACTTACTTACCACAAAACCCTAGATCTAAGTTGATGATAATTGTGATATGTGTTGTGAATATTACATGTTTCTACCCTAGCTCATATGGACATATATCCATAGAGTCTACGTGATGGTCTTGGGGGAGTCATGGTTTGAAAAAGAAAAGAAAAGAAAAGAAAAGGGAAATCGATTCTATGTGATTGTTGTGTCACGGTCGCTAGGTGTGGTTTTTACCACTGTTTTACAATCGATTTTGTGACCATTCATCATGGATCACGTTCTTATTTAATTAAACTTGAAATTTTTGTGATCGTAGTACTCGATCGTTTCTAATAAAACATCTCTGTGTGTTTTTGTAGATGAGTTCAAATGAGCCTGCAAGGCCAGAATTCGAGATCCTTAACCTTGAAGGCAAGGAGTATCAACGTTGGGTCTCTGATGTAGAGAACACATTCATCTAAAAGAGACTGACCAACACCATCAAACCCACTAGGCCTGGAACAAACCTCCTCCCACCTACTGAAGAGACAAAAGCTCAAGCCCTTATGTTTTTGAGGCGTCATATTCACCTATCTATGAAGAAGCATTACTTGAATAAGACAGATCCCATGATTTTGTGGGATGTTCTAAAAAAGAGTTTCAATCATATGCATAATGCACAGCTTCCTGAGTTGACTGAACTAAGCTTTTGTGGTGTGGAAAAATCTGAGGAAGACATGATTGAGAAGGTGTTATCTATGAGTCTCCTAGCTCATCAGTACCGGATTGAGTACGAGCAAGGGAAGATTACCGAATTCAGTGATCTCATTAACAGCCTCGCGACTAAAGAAAAGCATCATGAGATCATCTTAAATAATAACTCAAGACCGGCTGGTACCAAAAAGCCTAAGAGTTATAATACGGGAGGAAATGCTCGCAAGATAAGAATGTTGCTCGTTCAGAACCTTATAATCGTGGTAGACATGCTCTACGTGGGGGAAGAGGATGGCGTGGGCATGGGCGTGGCCAAGGCCGCAGCCAAAATATGATTTGGCATAGAGATCATAATGCTCCTTCTCAAAAGAACCACTTTGGTTCAGTTCTTGATGATCAACGGTATCAACAATCTGGTAAACTTGGTTGTTTCAAGTGTGGCCCTGCTAGACATATGCAGAAATAGTGTCATGCTAGTAGAGAAATCCAGAATATCTACAAGAAGCACAAATAGTATTTGACTTAAGAGTCAAATTACACTGGAGAATATGAGATGGAGGTTGACACCAACCTAGCTTTAGAAGATGACAAGAGGAAAGAACTTGCTACCCCAGATTTTGATTGAGCCTATGTAAAAGGCAGTTGTCTCTGTAATCTTTCAAGTTTTAGTTTTATTTTTGGCTTACTTTTTGGTCAAGAATTTTTAAAGACATTTGTCTTTGTTTTATGAATAAGAACACATCTATGATGTAATTTTTCTTCTCCCATTATTTCGCACCTCAACTTTTTAAAGAGGGGGAGACCAAGAAAATCCACAGATGAGCCGTCGGTTAAAAGACAGGTCATCAAGGCACCAAAAGATCCACTTATCATCAACGTTGTGAATCCTTCACATGATATTGTCTCTGATTATGGTTATGTCCTTGAATCACAATTGGCATCTCTGGGGGACGCTCCAGAACCTTTTGTGATATCAGAGAACTCAGAAATCTCAATTAGAACAAATGATGTGTATGTTCTTGTGGATAGATCTTTCATGTTAGTTGATGATATGTTTGATTATTCCGTCGCTCAGGAGATTATTGACGACGATGAAGTGGAACCCCGCTCTGTTGTTGAATGCCAACGTAGAGCAGATTGGCCGAAATGGAAGGAAGCAATCCAGGCTGAACTAGACTCTCTGAATAAAAGGCAAGTTTTTTGTCCGGCTGTGTTATGCCCACCGAATGTTAAGCCGGTTGGACATAAATGAGTTTTTGTTCAGAAGCATAATGAGAAGAATGAGATCTTGTGTTATAAAGCTAGACTTGTAGAGTATGGTTTCTCTCAGCACCCTGGAATTGATTATGAGGAGACGTATTCTCCAGTTATGGACATCCTCACCTTCCGCTACCTGATAAGCTTGGTAATGTCTGAAAAGCTTAGTATGCAGCTGATGGATGTGGTTATTGCATATCTCTATGGGGATCTTGATTAAGAGATATACATGAGAATGCCAGATGACATTACTATACTCAAATCAAGTAACTCTAGACCACAGAGTGTTCATGTTATAAAGTTGAGACGTTCACTGTATGGATTGAAGCAATCCGGTAGGATGTGGTATACACGCCTCAGTGACTACTTGATTAGGAAGGGATATAAGAATGATGATTTATGCCCTTGTGTGTTTATTAAAAGAACAAGTTCCAAGATTTGCTATAGTAGCTGTCTATGTTGATGATATGAATATCATCAGAACCCTTGAAGAGATCAATGAGACTGTTTGCTTCTTGAAATCTGAATTTGATATGAAAGACCTTGGTAGGACTCGATTTTGTCTCGGATTAGAGCTAGAACATCGAGTTGATGGAATCCTTATTCACCAATCTGCTTATGTCCAAAAGATGCTCAAGCGATTCAATATGGATAAAGCACACCCTGTTAGCACACAAATGGTTGTTCGTAGTTTGTACCCCAAGAAAAATCTGTTTCGTCCGTTAGATGACGATGAGGAGATTTTGGGAGTTGAAATTCCATATCTCAGTGCTATTGGAGCTCTGTTGTATTTAGCTCAGTGCACACGTCCAGATATTGCATTCTCAGTGAACTAGTTGGCAAGATTTAGCTCTGCACCAACGCAACGTCATTGGAACAGAGTGAAGGAACTCTTTAGATACTTGAAAGATTATATTGACATGAGTTTATTCTTCTCTTACAAAAAATACAGAGAAAAGCATGAGATTCTCGGAAAATAGAAAGTTGAGACAAATTCTAGGAATTTCGGCCCGTCGAAGGATTTTCTCTACTCGTCGAAACCTGCACCCTGGATCGACCAGAGTCATCTCATCGACCGGTCGAGGAATTCTCTCGACCCGTCGAAAAGTGGTCATGTTTCGAAAAATTTTCATGCTATCCCCTATTCCAAAACACCGGTTGATGTGTTAGTTGGATTTGCTGATGCTGGGTACCTCTCTGACCCACACAAAGGTTGTTCACAGACCGGTTATGTTTTCACTATTGAAAACAAGGCGATCTCTTGGAGATCTACAAAGAAAATCCTTGTTGTTACTTCCTCGAATCATTCTAAGATAATTGCTTTGCATGAAGCAGTTAGAGAATGTGTTTGGCTCAGGTCAATCATAGGTCATATTCGAGGCTCTAGTGGATTGAAATCTACTGTTACTGATCCTACTTGCATCTTTGAGGATAATGTTGCATGCATTGAACATATGAAGTTGTGTTTCATTAAGGGTGACAATATTCGTCGAAGTTTTTCTTTAATCAGCAACAACAACAGCTGTTGAATATTCATGTGAGCCAGATAGGTTCTGTTAATAATGTTACGGACTTGTTTATCAAGTCACTTCCTAAATCTACTTTTGTGAAACATGTGAGAAGCATTGATATGCGCAGGTTATTAAAACTCGTAGACTGAGTTTACAGTCAAGGGGGGTTACATTTCTGTAGACATCAGATGGAGTCTACCTCACATGTAGTAGCTTTAGTAGTTAGTGAGCTGTACTTTTTTCTCCTTAGACCAAGCTTTTGTTTTACCCATGAGGTTTTTGTTTGCTTGGCGAAGTTTTTAATGAGACAACAAGTCATGCGTCATTCTTACGGCCATCAACACAAGGGGGAGTGTTTAAGGAGATTTATTCTCCATTAATCCCGGTGTGTCTTGTCCTAGTTAGATATATATATTGATTAGATAGATAGATATATAGAATCTCTGTTATATCGGAATAGTTATTGTAATTGATTGTATCAGCCTATATATAAGATATTCTATCAATAAAAAAGACAACTACTTTCTGTCTATTCTGCTTTCTCCTGCAACAAACTCAATTTATTGAACATCGAATTCGTTTATAGTTTCAATTATAGGGATTTGAGAATTCATTTATCTATGTTGCACAATCCCATATTAATTAACAGGCAAACGTTAATCCAATTTTTTTTCCAGGCTTATCCTACATTTCTGACATGACAAATTGTTAATTTGACTGCTACCCAACTTTTAAAAATGCTTAATTAGTACAGTCACTACAGTGTGCATGCTCTCACTGGTGGAAATCAAATTTCCAAAACCCGTACTAAACCTTCTATCTCTCGAGCAGCTTCCAGCAAGCCTTTCCTCAATTTTTTGTGCCAAGTCACATCATGGACTCATAGTGCAGCCCAAAGCTACAAAAGAAACCAACAGCGTGATTGCTTCCAACCCGAATAACCTAGCTACATAGATCGATGCTTTTGAAACGGAATCATACTCATCACTTGTGTTAAGACTTGGGAGTCATGTCGTGTAAATTGACAGGCCGGCCATGGCGTAGGGCGGGCAGATTGATGACCTACGGTCCAATCGTGAAGGGGCCCAATTTTATTTTAATTTTAGTTAAAATCAAATAAAAAAATATTTGATCTTTTTATGTTCTCCTCGCATTCGCTCTTGGGTGTTAGCAAAAATCACAAAATCACGAAGGTATTAAAGTTTGTGTGGTATTTTGTTGTTTGGATTGCTAATAATTAGAAGAAAAAAAGATTGCTTTGCTATTTTCTACAGGTTCATTATGTCATGGTGATCAAAAAGTTCTAAACTACCACATTTTGACTCATTAAAAATCGCCGACAATGCTTTTTAACATTACAGGCGATTTTTGCCGGAAAATCGCCGGTAATGTCTTTTTTTTTTAACATTACCGGCGACATACATTTATGTTGCCGGCAATGTCTCGATGGTAATGTAAAAAAAAAAAAAGACATTGCCGGCGACTTAAATTAAGTCGCCGGCAATGTCTTTTTTTTTTTTTAAACATTACCGGCGACATAAATGTATGTTGTCGGCAATGTCGTTTTTTTTTTTACATTACCTTCGAGACATTGTATGTCGCCGGTAATGTTAAAAAAAGAAGAAGACATTACCGACGATTTTTCCGGCAAAAATCGCCGGTAATGTTAAAAAAACATTGCCGGCGATTTAAAAATCGCCGGCAATGAGTCAAAATGTGGTAGTGTAAGTTTGATAGTATAAATCTTGAAAGTATATGACATTTTACTTTTTCAATTTTATATTGGAGGTTTTCTTGTCTTCTATAATGGAACAGTTGAAGAATTTTAGCTTATTAATAGAATTTTAGTGAAAAATTACTGAGTATAGTTGAGACAAAGTAACTCGGTTGTTTTTGATGTGCATTGGTTATGAAAAACTAGTTATCAATCTCAAATACTCGTTTTTATTAGCTATTTGATTATCGATGTGCAGCAGTCATGGCAATTCTCTTACAAAATCAAAATATTTCAATTAAGTTTTTTTTTATAAAAGACCCAATTTTAATTTTCGTCCAGGGCCTTGAATTTCGCAAGACCGGGCCTGTAAATTGAGTTTAAATTTCGATCTATAATTCAATACTGAATCGATATGCCTAACTAACTGAGATAAACAAATGAAATTAGATATGTATAATTGGAATATATTGAGTCCATTCTCTTTGATAGGATAGACTATGATCTATTTCTACCCGCGCGTGCATATATGTATAATGTAGAGAAATTTTAAGGTAGAATGACTCTACCGTGGATTTTTAGTCATTAATTTAGTTGTTATTATTGTAAAATGTATCAATCTCTATCATTAACTCACTGGATTGCTCGCAATAGATGGCTCGCAATAGATGTATCTGATTTAATTCTACTAACAAAGCCTTCAATTGACCAAAGCTATCTATGCATAGAAGTGTAGAACGGTTTTTTTCAGTTATGACTTACAATTGTAGGTCTTGACCAGTCATTGTATCCAAGAGACATTTGTACGTGAATATAGTGGCGGAGCTACCTTAAAGCTTACCAGGGTTTAAGTCGGGTGAGAATTTAAAGGTTGAAAGAAAAAAATTACTACTACTCTTACTACTTAAGTAAAAAAGTATACATAATTACTAGACAGCCCAATATCAATATGTCGTGCAAAGTGTTAGTACATAATAAGGAATAAATCCGAACCTCATTTACTTATGTTTGATGAAAAAACCAACACTCAGCAACCATTTTAGGTAATCTTCTCAAACCCTTAATCCCAATTTAGCCAAAAAATTTGTACAAGTAATATACTATGTAATTTTATATTAAAAAAATTAATTAGATTGAAAGAAAAAATATATTTCAACTAAGAATTTTTCTTCTCCCATTCTTTCGCACCTCAACTTTTTACAACACAACTCGATTTATTCGACAATGTCTTCCCAAAGCTACAACATCATTTGTTCTTTATCAACAAAATTGTATGAGTTTTTTGCAAACTCAATAATTATATGTTTGTCTAAATTATTTATTTTTGATTTTGATATTATTTCGGTATTGTTCTACTTTTTTCGAACATTTTCAAGTTTAAATTAGTGAGTTCATGCTGTTTTATAATAATTAGATATAACATATAGTTACAAACTCGAATATGGTTATTATTAAGAATTAATAAAGTTTACGAAAAAAAATTCATGGCTCTGCACAGTACAACAGTAGTGTAACACTTTGATTACAATTAACCTTAATGAGAAATTAATCCCGACTCCGCGTGAATATCGATATGTCTTCGATTATTAGGCTTGTATAGGAAAGGCCGGGCCGATCTCCATCGATCCATGAGAGTCTCATACGTACTCGATCTGTCGCTGCTGGAAACATTGCGCACGCCTCGTACCGGAAAGTATCGAATTACGTGTTCACGTCCTTCGTTTCGGGAGTCGACTTGACCTTTTGTTTTCGTCGTTGCTTGTGTTGACTAACTTCATAGGTGATCACTGGATCAGGTTGTAGATGAATGTCGACATGTTTCATGTTTGTGTCGACTCAGCTAATCGGGTCCAATTTGAAGGCTGATCGTCAAAAATGAAACAACTGATAAAGCAAGGAAGGCAGTTAACGTGTTTAACGGTAACGTTCTCTTTATGGCCTCTTTGTCCGTCCCAGTCTCTCCCAGACACGTGGTTGACGCCGTTATCCACTTTCAGCTAGACTATCACTGTCAAAAAGCCACGCCAAAGCTCCTGAGCTTATTGGACGAAGAAGCTCAAGCCGACCAAACACAGAGACACAAATCGATGGAGAAACAGCTCCACCAAGCAGCCCTCAAAGGCTCCGTACCATCTCTCCTCGACATCCTCAACAACACAACAACCGCCGACACCCCCTTACACATCGCCGCTCTTCTCGGCCACGCCGCCTTCGCCGCCGAGCTTCTGACTCGATGTCCCGAACTCGCCGCGCGGCTCAACCTCCGCGGCTCCTCCGCTCTCCACGTGGCGGCAGCCAAGGGGTGTTTGGAAATAGTCAAGAGTCTGGTGGCGGTCAACGCCGATCTGGGATTGGCGTGGGACCGGGACGGGTTGATTCCGTTGCATCTGGCGGTGATTAAAGGACGGGCTGCGGTGGTTGCTGAGCTGGCACGGGTTAGACCGGAGGCGGTGAGGGTGTTGACTCAGGGAGGCGAGAGTGGGTTTCACTTGTGTGTGAAGCATCATAGATTGGAGGTGTTGAAGGTTTTGGTTGGGTGCGTTGGGAAAGACGATGACTTTGTGAATTGGAGAGATTCGGATGGTAACTCTGTTTTGCATTTGGCTGTGGCCAAGAAACAATTAGAGGTATGTTCTTGATCTCAATTGAAAAACTTTAATGCATTATGAAAATGTGAGTCATATACGTTCATTGTTAATTTGATTCAATTATTCGGTGTCTAAGTTTACTTAGTTTAGTTTACAATGAAAACAAAGGCTTAGTCTTCATGTCTGATTGATAATTATGAGTGCTGACATACTTATAATCAGTGAAAAAAAGGCTCTCATTTTCGTGTCCCAATGGGAATTTGGACTAGAAAGTAGGAGCAGGGCAATAGGAGACACGTTTAAGAGTTCTGTGATTAATTGATTGATTGTTAGGAAGGTTAAACCATTAACATTTTGATTGATGGAGTGTTGTTAGCAAAGCTTTTTTTCTATTCACTTCATGAGTTCTGGCTATTTGTTGTGGCCAGCCTAATCACATTTGCTTTGCTTCTTCTGAATATAATGTAATCTTCTTGAATCTGTTTCGTTTTAGTTCATAGTCTCAAGTATGATCAACTGCAAGACTTGTATGGTCTTTTTATTGTTGCATCACTTGCATGCTTGGTGTTTAGTGTTTACCTCCTCTTCCTAATTCATGATCATAATTTCATTACATATATACTATTTTGCTGGTTGGAATGGTAATATAAACTAAAGATTGTTGGATGTTGCCCGTCTTAAAAGTCTAAAACTTTGTGCAGATTATAAATTACCTGCTCGATAATACAAAGGTTGAAGTAAATGCCCAAAATGCAAATGGCTTCACTGCATTGGATGTATTATCGCATAGTACTAGAGATTTACGAGACTTGGAAATCAAAGATTCACTTCAGATAGCTGGAGCTCCTAGAGTTATAAATAAGGCTCCATCGGTTATGTTTCATGATGATAAGCTGCAAGTTTCTTCCACAGTGCAGCCCCTGATGTCAAAGGGAAGAAGTTTAAGGCAACTAGTATTTAAGCCAAAGAAAAAACAAGTTGACTGGTTGGCTAGGAAGCGCAGTTCACTAATGGTTGTGTCTTCGCTTATTGCTACAGTGGCATTTCAGGCTGCAATAAATCCACCAGGCGGTGTTTGGCAGTCGGACTATCTGGTAGACTCCAACGGCAACCCTGTGGATAAACCACATAATGCTGGACAGTCAGTGATGGCCCATACAGAACCAAAGCAATACGGGCTGTTCATGATTTTCAATACACTTGCTTTCCTTTCTTCGTTGAGCATAATTCTGTTACTTGTTAGTGGATTGCCTATGAAGCGGCGAAGATGGATGTGGATTCAGATGGTGATCATGTGGGTTGCAATCACTGCTCTGACGGGTACTTATTTCATCGGGCTGAGATTCATGACACCAGGCGGGCAGAGGGGGGGTTATCTGTATCATGTGACCCAAGTTTCTGTGCTTATATGGATGGCACTGATGGGGATCGTGTTTATTGGTAATGTAATCAGGGCAATAATATGGCTACTTAGAAAATACGGATACATGGAGCAGAAGCCTATAGATGAAACTCTTTATGAAGAGTATGAGGACAATGATGACGAACTTTGATCGGATTCAAACTCAAACTATTGACATCCGATTCTGGTCTGGAAATGCTCGATCCTCTTGCTGTAATTGCGGTATGGTTTCCAGTTGATTGAGGACATCATTTTCTCGAATCGCTCGAGGATATCAGTCAGACAGAATCTTGAAGTCCTCTCAAAGGCATGTATTGGAATTTTTTTTGTTGATATATATAGCTACTTCCCGAGTATACATTTTTCTTGTAAATCATGATTGATGATTGTTTTAGCAGCATAGGCTGCAATCTCTGAAGCTTTGATATTTTTGTTCATAGCGCTTTAGGTCAGGAAGAGTGAGTGGAAATGGCTGTTGTATACCTCTATAAGTGCTTTACAAAAACAAGTTTCTCATATTCTTGTATTGGGGTTGTTGAACATAGTCTTTGTAATTCAGTGAAAAAGTTTTCCTCGGCTACCTGTATTTCTTGGTAACCAGGGAATGATCGATTGTAGTATATCAAATCCTTTAGCCGAGAAAGCAAAATAGACCACATGTCCGCTCGTAGCTCAGTGTCTAAGATCGTGTTGGGGCTAAGATTTAGGGATAAAATTAGTTTGTTTTTAATTATTTTAATAAAATAAGTGTTTGATAAAATAACCTCCTTGACGCCCTCCACGACCTTCTCGACTTCTCGGACGAGCAGGACCAGTCGAGCCACCAGGCGCCGTCGCGGAAATATGTCCAAGCCAAGGCCATGTCGGCCACTCCGGCTGACGTGAAGGAGACACAGAACGCCTACGCGTTCGTGATCGACGTGCCCGGCTCAAGTCGGACCAGATCCACGTCAGCTTGGAGGACGACTATGTTCTGATGGTGTGCGGCGAGAGGACAAGGGAGAAGGAGAAAGACCAAGGAGTCACGTACTTGAGGATGGAGAGGAGGCTGGGAAAGTATCTCAAGAAGTTTGTGCTGCCCGAGAATGCTGATTTGGACAATATCAGTGCCGAGTGTCAGGATGGAGTGTTGACTGTTGTTGTGGAGAAGAGGTCACCGCCGGAGCCGAAGAAGCCCAAGACTATTGAGATCAAGATACTTTAGGTTTCGACAGTTTCGTAGGAGGGCAACCAGGTCAAGAAACTATAGATAGTCGAGGTGTGGGTGACCAAGGTCAAGTTAGTCAAGGCCAAGGTCAAGGTGGTCAGGGAGAGCAGTGGACCGAAAATGGACAAGGGGAGGCCTTCAAGGATAAAAGGAGGTGAATACTCTCACGAAGTCAGGAATTAAATTTTGGGTGTATTGGATTTTTTTTATTAAGAAAAATATTTTTTTCATCAGAAAAATTGATAAAATTTACCAAACATCTAATTTAAAGAATTGGAGACATAGAAAAAAACGGTGTAGATTAGAGATCAAGCTCTAAGCGGAGATGCACAAGAAGAACTACAGAAATCGGGAATGGATGAATTGTCGAACTAAGATAAAAGCGAACAAGAAAGACTAAATTCGATGTTTGACATGAGGTTTTTATATATTTTTTAATATATATGTATTAATATTTTCTTTAGAAAAAATCTGGGGAGTGCTCCAATCCCCTGCTTAATCCGTGCCTGGGTGAAGAGTAAGGTGTGAAGGCCAGCCAAGGTGAGGCCCCGCACGCCGTGCGCGGTGGGGATTATCATCTTGCTTAGAGCACCTGCACCGGAGGTAGAATGAGCAGCAGCAAGCAGGTGGTGGCCCGCCGGAAAACAGCACGAGCAGCAGCGATGGAGCGTGCAGCGGGGGGCGAGGTCGACGGCGACCGCACGTTGACTGCCAGCTCGAGCAGCCGCTCGAGCAAAGCTTGCTCGTGTCAGAGGACGAGCAGATGACGGAGCCCAGTGCCACGTGTCCCGGATTCTCTGCTCGAGCAACAAATCTGCCCGGTGCAGATGCTCTACCTCTTTGCTCGAGGAACAAAATTGCTCCTTCTGTTGATATACGCGTGCACGAAAATTCACTCTTGCTTCTCCTATTCCGGGAGGAGCAAAATAGAAAGAGCAAAAGAGAGGATAGGAGGAGCAAGCCCGGTGAGGATTATCATCTTGCTTAGAGATATATGATGTATGTAAACAACCAAGGACGTTCTAGTGCTATTCCAACTCTCCATGCAGGTACAGGGAAGGATCGATCTTCTGCCCTTTTGTTCTGTTGTGTGTAGCTCCCTGGTCTTAATTATATTGGCGTATATGTGTGTGCACTTATTTCCGGATAATTAGCGTATATGTATGTGCACTTATTTCCGTGGTCAAGTTTGTGGCCAGGATCGTGGTCAACGATACGTAACGGATATTAATTATTTTTGTAACTGTTTCGACATTCGAGTAAAATGAATTATTCGTGGTCAGTAGCTTCTCGCGTTAGCTCAAATACATTTTGGCCCAAGTGAATTAATCTGTTGTAAGCCCCTGCGGCCCAATTGGGTTTTACTTTGGACGTTGGCCCAATTCGGAAAACACGTCGCCAAGGAAAAAGCTTCCCGCGACTTCTGGACCGTTACAGAAGAAGAAGAATTAAACACGAACATACCAGAAGCGCCTAGCTTCCTTCCACGTGTCTCCAGAACCTTCTGCAAAATCCCCCAGTACCACCACTCTATAAATCCCCATAAGCCACTGCCTCAATTCGCCACTCAGAAAATCCCGAATTCCCAAACACTCTAAAGCATTGATATTTCTAGCAAGCAAAGAATTCAAGCAACTCCCGGCCAATTAAGAAGAGAGGAATGGATTTCAGAATCATGGGTCTGGACTCGCCACTCTTGACCGCCCTCCACCACATCGCCAATGCCGACATCCCGGAGGAGACCGAGAAGACATTCAACGCCCCGACCCGCACATACGTCCGCGACGCCAAGGCCATGGCGGCGACTCCGGCAGACGTGAAGGAACTCCCGAATTCGTATGTTTTCGTGATCGACATGCCGGGGCTCAAGTCCGGCGACATCAAGGTCCAGGTGGAGGACGAGAATGTGCTTCTCATCAGCGGCGAGAGGAAGAGGGAGGATGAGAAGGAAGGGGCCAAGTATGTGAGGATGGAGAGGAGGGTTGGTAAGTTTATGAGGAAGTTTGTGATGCCTGAGAATGCTAATGTTGAAGCCATTTCTGCTGTCTGCCAAGATGGAGTGCTCACTGTCACTGTGGAGAAGCTGCCTCCCCCTCAGCCTAAGAAGCCCAAGACTATTGAGGTCAAGATTGCGTAAAAAGGGTGGGTCATCTTTCTATGTCCTGTTTGCTTTCATTTTCGGAATAATGTCGAACTGTAGGGTCGGTTTTATGTTCTGGTGCGTTCTAAGTTTGTGGTTTTGTTGCTACTGATGTTTTCTGATCGGATATGTAGTGTGTTTTTTTTTAATCAATGAAGCAATATATTTGAAAGTTCCATTATCTTACCCTCTTGTTCTGTGTTTTCTTTAACTAGAATTCTACAACCAATGTGTAATAAGCAATAAGGATTGTACCATCAAAGAATTAAGTTCTACGATTCGAGATTTCCTCGCATAACTGAAGATCATTAAAAATTAGAAACAGGGAAGGGTGAAAGCTTAAAATGGGAAGACAAAATTGTTTTGAATGGAGTTGACAATGATAGTTATTTTGGCCTATTTTGTTGAACATGCAACCAGAATTTAAACAAATTTGTAGTTGGTGGCACAATAACTTTCTTACTCGGACGTCGTTTTCTGTTGCACTGTTTTCCGTTTGAGATATCCGGTTTCTCTGATTGGTCTTCGCATCCCTTTCTTACAAACAAAGCAATGAAGAAGCCTTCCTTGTCCTCAATGGGATCATTCGAAGCAAGCTTTCAGCTGAAAGGGCAACAAGAAGCAAGCTTTCAGCTGAAAGGGCAACAAGACACGGGGGAGGTTTAGAAAGTGAAGTTCTAATCCTTTTCGTAGTGTATTTTCAAGTATATGTGCTTACCGCCCTCGAAAACTGGGAGACCACGCCGCTGCCATTTGGGAAATGGTGTTTTTAGTTCAAAACCCTTGGATTCAGCAAGAGGCAGAACAGACTTAACAACATCTTCATTTTCAATTTGGTTGACAGAGCAAGTGCTGTAAATTCACCTCCGGAAATGATAGAGCATGAGCCAGAGCCTTTCTCCGGAAAGCTGCAAGCTTGTTCATTCTTTCTGTTTCTGAAAAGTCAGCAGTGTGATCTGTGGCAGAAGATGGCAGCAAATGATCTACTCTTAGAGACGCTGTCCCAGATCCAGAGCAAGAAGGATCCAAAAGGATGGCCTGAACCTACAAAATTGATATACATGTAACTGCGTGACTTGAGAGTTTCCCAAGTCGCCAAGTATTAGCAAGCAGCTTCAACATCATCGCACATTTCCACACACATTGGCAGCCATGTGGATCTAATGATTTGTATAAGAACAGACCACATGAGTTACCTTAGAATATGAAGGATCCTCAGGGTTCAAGTCTAAGAAATCTCCATGTAAAACCTTGATATCTATAATCGAAGTCGAGTCAATTGGCTATTTATATTAACAGTATACTAGAAAAGCAGACAGAGGATAAACACTGAACTCATAGAGTGGGGATTCTAGACCCTGAAACTTTTAACTAGCAATAAGAGAACAACTGGATGGTACACAAACAATTGAGGAAGAAGGATACTAGATGCACCAGAGAGTGACAATCTCTTTTAAACGTTTAACCCTTTCTTCTTTTTTCTTCTTTCAGCTCACACGCGACGCCTTTTCCTTTCCCTTCCATGAGAGCTGCAAGGTGGACAGTTTTGTTTCCGGGAGCTGAGCATGCATCAATAACCTTCAATAAATGTACCATTGTAAGGGTATTACACACTGAAAGCTAATTAGAGAATTGCACATTATAGTGATTTAGAAACTCAACTCACCTCCCACCCTGGTTTTGGAGCAAGGGCAGCTGCAACCATAGAGCTTGCCTTTCCCTTTAATAAAAGGGTCAAAACATACAAAACAAAGTAAAGGTATTTGTTAAGCTTATCTCACAGCTAAGAAAACAACAGCAACCACAAACAAGAAAAGAACACCATAAGAGAGAAGAATGGGCATTCAAACATAATCTAAAGTCTTACTTGCATGAAGATACTTCCATTGATTATTAGACAATGGTCATGCAAGTCACTACTAGGTGGAAGAACCAACAAGTCAGGAACTAGATCATCCTTTTGAACCTGAATAACAACATACAACAGGATAAAGAAAAAAAATGAAAAGGGCAGTACCATGATGAAAACAATAAAAGTTAAAACACATAGCAGAAGAATACAAAATATCATTTATCATCATTTGGAAGTGATGGCAGGGTACATTGTAGCTATGGATACACATGTTACCAAACTGAACCTAAACCAAGCAACTTATTGGGAGATTGGGGGGCAGCTGAAACAGAACCTTGAAATACCCTTGGTTTCAAAGAAATGTATTAGCTTCTCCACCACAACATTAACTTTTGTACTCCAGAACTTGATTACATTATAACAAGGTATTCAACAACAAAAGTTTATGACGAACTTAGCTTGTACAGCTTCTGTACTTCAAGCATGGCAGTGTCAACATCAATTTTCAGAGTATTTGCTTGAACATAACGAGGTTTTGAAACGTCTGCAACATAAATTCGACTTAGAGTGAGATACTTATTGGCTCATATGTTCAAGTTCAAACTCTCAAACATATTGAATCGACCAATCACTATGTACTGACTTGTCCCAAGACCATAAACCCCATGAGTTTTACAACCGGTAAGTTGAAAGTTAACCAACTTGTTCGATAAAGAAAGAGAAGGATAAACAAAATCACACACCAGGAGCTTGACCAAGAGCTATCAACTCTTCAACACTTCACTTTTTTTTTTCACCACAAGACAAGCTAGAGATCCCTGCAGAGCAGCTTTCCGAAGCAAAAGATACCTCTCCGCATCACCATTTGATGAAGTCAGCTATACATGTAGATTCCTAGAATTAGTCTACTGACCAAAATTGCAGGGCCAGGCATATATGAGAAATGAGACATCATATGATCGTTTACATTGACATAAGTAGAATCCATACCTGACCAAAAAGAATATCATAGGTGATTATGTAAACCAGCTCATCTTGCTTCTGCAAATCCACGTTATAATTTCAGTTCTTAACATCCTAGCTACACTAGCAAATTTTTTGACATGAATGGCTTGTGAATATAGAAAACAAAAAGAAAAACAGCACCTTCCATTAACTGTTGAGTAAATCTGCAGCCTTCAAGACCCCCTTGATTACTGGAAGATCTGCAAACAGATGAGTAAAAACAAGATTAAGTTACTGACCCAAAAGCCAGTGAAAAATGTACATTTTTGACTCTGGAAAGAGAGCTCTTTTCAAACTTACGATTTAGGGTTTGACAGACCAGAGCCAAAGTTCTCTTCTTGTTTCTCACTGTGGGACTGTAAACTAGAGTCTTGATAGAGCCAGCTGACCGCCGTCGAGAGTCGCCTTGTAGAACTTGCTTCAACACCTTCGCCGCCTCTCTCCTCGCGAACAGAGCCGACCTCTCCTTGTTCAAACGACGCCGGCTCTCCGATTTCTCCGCCTCCGTAGGCGGCGGAGCTATTCTTGCAGTTTTGAAACGCGTCATTGTTGACTGCAACAGATAGAAAGAAGCCTCTGCAATTATATACACCTATTACCAAACGACGTCGTTTTGCTGAGCTATTTTAATATAGGGAAGCTAAAACGCGGCGTTTCGGTGCTGGTTAAACCCTAAGCCCAGGGGGATCAGAAAGCGATAGAGTTGGTTAGATTTTGTGAGGAGAGAGATGAAGCCGGGGAAAAGGTCTGGTGGCGGAGGAGGGAGGTCATCGTCGTCGTCATTTTCCGATAGACAGATGAACCAGTTTCGTTCTCGGCTGGAGTCTTCAGCCGAATTGGACCACTCCTCCACCGTTGACGAAATCGTTGACCATCTCCGCGGCGGCTACCCGGACTACACGCGCCTCAAGCGTCAGGTCTTCAAGAGATTCGTCATGCAAACCCTAGCCTCTCCCTCCTTCAAGCGCTCCGATCCCCGGCCGCCGTTTATCAGCGACTCGTCGGCGGAGGAAGAGGAGCTCGAGCTCGCCGGAGATGATTCCGGCCGGCGGCGGAAGAAGCGTGCGAGGAATGAGCGGGAAGAAAAGCTGCAGCAGATAGAGGAGGCGCACGTTCGGAAGGTTCGGCTGAGCAATGGCGACGCTGCGGCGTCGGCGTCGTCTTCTTCATCGTCGTCTGAGGACGACTCAGACGAAGACGAGGCGTCTACGTCGGAGGACGCCGTGTACGGCGAGAAGTTGGAGCCGAAGTTCGATTTGATGAAATCGATGCTGAGAGAATCGTATACGGAGCCGAAAAGCGGCGGGAAATTGAAGAAGGCGGCGGCGGAGCAGGAGAAGATTGTGGAAATGGATATTCCGGGGAGGGAGAAATTGAAGTTGTTGGCCGGAAGCAGAGGTCCGAGGCCAGAGACATTACCGGATAAGGCCAAGAGCTCTGTTTCCAAAGGTGGAGTTGTTGAGATGAAGAGGAATGAGGGGCCTAAGTTTAGTGACTTAGGCGGAATGAGAAAAGTGCTGGAGGAGCTGAACAAGGAGGTTCTTATGCCACTTCGACACCCGTGGCTGACACAGTGGCTCGGAGTTAAGCCAATGTCTGGGATTTTGCTGTGTGGACCGCCGGGGTGTGGGAAGACCACATTGGCCAACGCCATTGCTTATGAGACTGGCATTCCGTTCTATAAGCTTTCGGCCACTGAAGTTGTCACTGGTGTTGCGGGTAATGCTCAGTTTCGTTTTGTTTTATTTGCATCTAGACTCTAGAGATAATGGTCCAAATGGAGCAAGTGTTACTATGAAGCTGATATAATGTCATACATTTTGGATTGGGTTTATTGATGTCAGGTGCATCTGAAGAAAATATACGGGATCTTTTCTCAAAAGCTTACAAAACTGCCCCCTCGATTGTGTTTATTGATGAAATTGATGCAATTGCTTCGAAAAGAGAGAATATGCAGAGGGATATGGAGAGGCGAATTGTGACACAATTGATGACTTGCATGGATCAGCCGCACCGACCGGTACAGGAGGCAGATGAGAGTTCAGAGTCACGAAATGCTGCCCATGTACTTGTTATTGGAGCAACTAATAGGCCCGATGCTCTTGACCCTGCTTTGAGGAGGCCTGGGCGATTTGGCCGTGAGATATTTTTAGGCGTTCCGGATGAAAATTCAAGGCTCGAGATTCTTTCTGTGCTTACGCGCAGGCTAAGACTTGAAGGTTCTTTTGATCTTCTAAAGATTGCTAGGTCTACACCAGGGTATGTTGGAGCTGACTTGGCAGAGCTGGCTGACAGGGCAGGTAACATTGCTGTGAACAGGATCCTTGGTGAAATATATTCAACCAAAGAGGAAGGGAAGGAAGATTTGTGCAAGCAACCTGAGAAAGAGGAAATAGACAAGTATGCCATCAGTGTGGCTGAAGACAAGGAAGATTTTTGCAGGGAACCTGAGGAAAAGGATAAAGAAAAGTTTGCCATCAGTATGGCTGATTTTGAGGTAATCTAAAAGAATTTTGTTCTCTTCATTCCATCTTTACGCTTGTTCACTCCTGCCTTGGTCCGTAGTGATGAATCTTTTGTTTTCTTAAGTATTGAAACTAAATGAATAGTCTCTTTATCAAAGTTTCAAAATGATGGTGTTAACATGATATTATGTTACATTCTGCAGGAAGCAGTTAAAGTGGTTCAACCTTCTTCAAAAAGAGAAGGATTCTCTGCAGTTCCTAATGTGAAATGGGAAAATGTTGGTGGCCTAGATCGTTTGAGGAAGGAACTCGACCTTTGTATAGTTAGGCATATCAAACATCCTGAGAACTATGAGGTTGTTATTACTGGCATTTTTTTTCCTTTGTGATTTCCCTCTGTGTCTCTCAGTAAAAGGTAGTTGTTCTGTTTATTTATTTCCTTAAAGAAAGTTTTGGACCTTTACTGCTGCTCCACCTACAATAATACTGTCTGCTCTCCGTACTTCATTTCCTCACTCATTGAGGTGCATAATTTTATCTTCTTTTTTTTGACATAAGCCTTTGTTTTCAGAAATTTGGAATAAAATCAGAGACAGGGTTTTTGCTCTATGGGCCTCCCGGATGTGGCAAAACACTAATAGCAAAGGCTGTTGCTAATGAAGCAGGAGCCAATTTCATCTATATTAAGGTCGGGCATTGGTGCTTATCGTACTGTAATTTTATTTATTTAGGGGGACATTAAATTTGAGCATCTTTGCATACTTCGCGATAATCTGACTTGACTTCTGCTGCATTTCCTAACATGTTAGGGCCCTGAAATTCTGAATAAATATGTTGGAGAAAGTGAACTGGCAGTTCGGACGTTATTTGCTCGTGCAAGGACATGCTCACCATGCTTACTTTTCTTTGATGAGGTTTGGGATTTCTGCTTCCTGAAATTTGAGTAGTATATGAATTATAAAGGGGATTTGTGAGATGTACTCAGATTGTTCCTTTGTATGGTAGTGTATAGTAAGCTGTCTCAGGTGAACATGAGTTCACTGTCAGTAGGTCTTGACATGGAGTCTTTCAGGAAATTTCTAGCCTTAATATATGGTGCCATTATGGACAGGTGGATGCTTTGACGACAAGGCGGGGAAAAGAAGGGGGTTGGGTTGTTGAGCGGTTATTGAACCAGGTAAAACAACTTGCAAAAGCAATCCGAATCCATTGAAATTCCTTTCATACATGCACCACCTCAATATCACTCACTTTTGGATACGTAACTGACTACTGACTGATTACAATTACAGTTACTTATAGAGTTAGACGGTTCAGACCAGCGGCAGGGTGTATTTGTTGTTGGTGCCACTAATAGGTAATGTTTACTGCTCAGTTTAAATTTTTTTATGATGATAATTATCACTATGCATTTTCTAAGAGTTGTTTTATTTTTGGCAGACCGGATGTAATGGATCGTGCCTTTTTACGGCCGGGTAGGTTTGGTAAGCTTATCTATGTTGCCCCACCCAACACAGATGAGCGTGGTTTAATCTTGAAAGCTATTGGAAGGAAGTACCCTATTGATGCCAGTGTAGATCTGGGTGAGATTGGAAAGTGGAAGGCTTGTGAAAATTTTAGTGGAGCTGATCTTGCTGCACTGGTCTGTCATTGCTTGAATAATTTGTATCTGTTTTTTAAAAAAAATAAATTTATCTGTGTTCATTTTAGTAACCAAGTTAGAAGCTAATTCCTCCTCTCTGATTGCCTTTGCCCTTCTCTGAATCAGAGAATCAGAGGAACTAATTGAGATTCTATGACATATCTATTCGTTTATCATTTCTTGCCAGATGGATGAAGCTGCTATGGCTGCTCTTGAAGAGTATGAGATATCAGCTGAGAGTTCAGATTCATCTTCATGGACTATCAAAGAAACCCACTTTCACCCAGCACTGGCAAAAATCATACCATCTGTAACAGAGAAGGTATCCATAGATTGTGTCTTTGTGCACATTAGGAGTTCTTTCTTTCTTTGGCCTTTAAGATTATTCAGTGATTTACACATGTACTTGCGTTTTCTGTTTGCTGCAGCAACTGCTCTATTACGAGAGATTTGGAGAGAGTCTAAAAGCTCCGAGAAGCGAAACATGATTCACATGTGTCCCATAGAAGAGTATGCTGGTAATGCCAACAGAGCATAAACAATGGAGGAGTGCTGTGAGAGGGAAAGTAAATTTTGTTCTTATCTAACTTATCATCTTTTTTTTCATTTTGGTATTTTGAGAGTTTGTTGGTTCAATTCCTTGAAAAGAAAAAAGAAAAAAAAAGTTTTGGTTGTAGGAAGGAAATAGCTTTACTTTCACTTGTAAAGTTACGTTTACTTCACCATGGTACTGTAGTATCCTCGCTGAAAAGGCGACAACTTTTATTTACATGATTCAATGTATGCTTCCTGGAAATATAAAGGGAAGTGATTTTTGACAGATGCCTAATCGGCACGAAAACGAAAGGTTTGTCTGAGTATTGTTTTTGTAATCCTAATTGTCCCTATACTGTACATTATTTAACTGTTATCGAATTTCTTGCTGTTTGTAATGCGTTGATATTACTCTAATCATACTATTGTGCAAGTCGTTGAATAATAGTTTCTAAAAGTATTGCTTAGCTACCGAACATGATATTGACTTCATGAATGAGATCCAAAACTGGGATTGGCAAGTCAAGAGGTAACTTCTCTATCAATTTCGTTTGTGGACCCTTGAACGATGGCACTGGATTTCTGGAAGTTACTTCTAAACTTCCTATTTCTTGATGGTAGACTACTTGCTGTAATCGAATAATGATGGGGTGGACTAGTTTGTTTTAATCTCAATTTTCTGTGCTGGATTGAAATTTAGAAGTTATACTTACTCTATGAACTTTGAACACCCTTCTCACCGGAAGGTCCGGTTCTTGTTGATGCATTGAGAAACAGGTCTGAATGAAAGACTTGAACAATTCGAGGGGAGAAACTTTCTGGTCAGAGCTTGTGGTACTTGGTGTCAACATTGTGAAAATCCCTATGTATGTACTAAATAACGAAAGCCGCCAAAGGTATGAGGTTGAAGAAAAGTTGAGAATATAATTCTTAAAAGAGTGAATTGGATAATATATATATATATAACGATATTTAGGACCTTATTTGGTGTGAACATTGAACAACTTATTCCGAAAGGAGCTCATGTGTTTCTTCAAATCTCTAAGAAGCTAGGGCATTGCTAAATCGAGTCACTATCGCAATCGACTTGGGAACCTTGTTTATTCCAAATGTGAAGGGGTTGGTTTAGGTCTAAGCACGAGACATGAAGACCTCACACTTCACAATTACAATTAGCACAAGTCTCTATCCCCAATTCAAGTCCCACTCAGTACGTATTCTCTCATCGATCACTATATATATTTTCACTATCTATGTGGCATTTCTACTCTGAACCAACTCTGAAGCTTCCTTATACTGCTTAGGAAGGTGACGATGAAGCCGCCTTGTGAGCCATGGAGATAGATAGGTTATATATATGTAATTAAACATCAGTTTGATCAGTAGTACTTTCAGTGCCCGGCCACATGTCTAACAACAACTTCACCTGCAGATCAGTACAGACACCTGAGACTAACTTCTCCCTCGAACCGAATTTCGAGGAGTTCCTCATGTTTGGTGAGTGGCTTGATGAAGATCATAATTTAGCTTCAGGGTCGACTACACAGAATTCCGCTAACCAAGGAAACGATGCCGGCGATGATTCTGGTGGAAGTAGCAGCCACTTGGGAGGGTCTACTAACAGTAAGCAAGCTTACAATAAACTTCAGCTCTTTCATTTTGTTAATTAGTTATATCAAATCTCCATCTCATGCTAATTAAAGTCGATTTCTTGTGTCAAAAGCAAACGATCATGGAAGCGCAGCGGATAGGCCAGAAGTTAAGGAAAGAGTGGCTTTCAAAATGAAATCCGAGGTTGAAATTTTGGATGATGGTTTCAAATGGAGGAAGTATGGGAAGAAGATGGTGAAGAACAGCCCTAATCCAAGGTACGTATATATATATGAGAATACATACATACATATAGATAGATAGATAGATAGATAGATAGATAGATAGATAGATAGATAGATAGATAGATAGATAGAGAGAGAGAGAGAGAGAGAGAGAGAGAGAGAGGTGAAGAACAGCCCTAATCCAAGGTACGTATATATATATGAGAATACATACATACATATAGATAGATAGATAGATAGATAGATAGATAGATAGATAGAGAGAGAGAGAGAGAGAGAGAGAGAGAGAGAGAGAGAGAGAGAGAGAGAGAGAGAGAGAGAGAGAGAGAGAGAGAGAGAGAGAGCAAAAACACACAAGTTTCAGACGTGCGTACATGACAGTATCATATATATATGTTGGTACGTTGCAGGAATTACTACAAGTGTTCAAGTGAAGGCTGTCCGGTGAAAAAGAGAGTTGAAAGAGATGTAGAAGATCCAGCGTTTGTAATTACGACTTACGAAGGCATTCATAACCATCGGAGTTTCTGAATTTAGTCGCCATCGAAATGTTTTCGAGGTTTTAGTAGGGAATTGAAGGAGGAGGAAGACTGCTGCTGTTGCATAGCCTTCCTGAGTTGTGACCTATTACGTGCAATCTGTTAGCTAGGTTGACAGATAAATAAAACCTTTCGCCAAGTAATTTCTAGAATCTAGACCAACTAAATGTGTCAGATTACATTAGGCTCAGAATATCTATGCATATTCAAGTCAACAGCTCTAGCTACATTTATTCAATGAAATGATTGGCTGGTCACCAACACAACAACACCTCAAGCTGTTTTGGGCTCAATGCAGCTAGCAATTTATCATTGAAAAGTTCAATGACTATTTAGTTTCAGACAAAAGCACTATGTATGGAGTGTAACTGTGTAAGAGGGTATGATCAATGAAGAGCAAAGGAACTGAAAAATAAGAAAAGCATTTTCCTTTCTGTTCACTCTACAAAGTACAAACAAAACAAATGCACCCTAGCTATATACTGAGTAATAACAGCTCAGATTTACATTGTGTGGCTTGTGGTTTCATTCGAATATGACATTCGGGTTTCGTATATGTGGAGCAATCATGTCTTTCCAGGAAGGTCTCATATCATGAACATGAGACGTAGAGGAGATGCTCCAAAAACTCTCCTTGTGCCGCAGCTTTGCTGAAACCAGTGGGGATACCCTTACAATCGCCTTCGAGTTCGAAAGTGGAAAACTAGTGGTCTTACCCAAACCAGCAGCAAGCAACCACCGGCTCCCGGACTGCAGTTCTGTTGTGGTACCCCAAACCGTCCTGTTGCCGGGCTCAGTGTCCACTCCTGCAAGATGGACGTCAACAATTTTAAACTTGGGACTGCCTTGTTCAGCTCCTTCATTTGTATCTTCTATTTTGTTGTCACAAACCTCCTCCAAGATGGGATCATCATTTTCATTTAACACCATGCTAGACACTTTTGGCATTGAATGGGCTAAACCTCTCTCCAGTTGGATTAGGGCAAGCATTGGCACGCCAACTGGTTCATAGTTTCGATAGGGATCTCTGAGCTGCACCATAGCAGCAATCGTGAGGTTATTCCCAAACAATGCACAATTCCCATCAGATATATCACTGCTGTTCCCATCTTCAGTCAACCTTTCACCAACCAAATCTGTGCACTTGGCATCATGAGCAATCAGGATAAGTTGCTCTCTACTCTGTTCTTCATCACCAATGTTTCTAGCATCTAGCCTCAGCCACTCTTCCAATGATAAAGAAAGATCCATTAAGTCATCAATTTCATTATAAGACTGAGGATATATACTTGATGGTGCCTCTGAACCTGACATGCGAGACTGTATTCTTAACCCTTCCAGTGAGAGGGCTTCAATCTTGTTTATAGCCAAAGGAACAAGACATTCTAGAGATACATAGTCTGATCCCATCTCTCTGCATACTACTTCATATATCAGGTCATTACAGTTCGAACTTGATGGAAACCCTTCATCCTTGTTCTCACCAGATATAAGCTTCTCAAACCTGAAATGAACATAAGAAGTAAGGTCACTGTTTGGGCAACATATTAATATATCATACATGAGAAAAAAAAAATTTGCTTAGAAACCTGTCAGAGACCACTGTGGTTGGTGCTATCTCCTGTGCCACTTGATGAATTGTCTTGCCAGTAACATTCTCCAAAGGCATTAGCTTACTCACCTGCATATGCAACCTATCAATTCCAACTGCTGCCAAATGCTGCAATATCTCCAGAACATCATCACCCATTTTTCGCGGTATAACAACTGGGTCAGACATTTGAATGACCAAGTTCCCACCGTTTTTAACATTTCTGAAAAGTGAAGGATTCATAGACCGCAAAAAGCCACCACCCTTTATCCGAACACAAGGACCAAAACCTACTTCAAGTGCTGGTAGAAATAGCTCTTCAAGGGGTGTATCGATTGGACTACCAAATCCACCAGAAAGGATATGAGGAGAGTTCTGAAAGTCCTCTTCATTTAAGCCCCATTCTCTCATCAAAGCTTCAGTCTCCAAGCCTTCGAGAAGTTTGGCATTCCTTCTCTTCAATAACTCACTTTCTCTCTTGCTCTCCTCTTCAGCAGCTTGAATAATCATCGACAAATCAGAGTCCTCAAAATAATCTTTGCAATCAGAAGCCGGAGAAACAGAAGGTTCAATTTCAGGCTGCTCATCATTCCAATCAAAGAGCAATAAAGCTCCTTCTTTTTCAAACTCTCTTAAAAGTTGTTCTCTAGGAGACCTGGGATCACTATCAGAACTCCTGCAACCATCCATCTCCAGCATGCTCAAGAACTCGTTTGATACAGATTCAGTAACATCATCAAAGCTAAGCAATCTCTTAGTTGTTTTACTCGCTGTGTAAATCGAGTTGGGATCTATGTGGTTTCTCTCCTTAAAACACTCTTCTGGAACAAATGGATGATTTGACTCTGCGGGATATGGAACCAATTGAATGTGAGAAGCTGAATCCACCTCTTTCTTGTTTGGTTCTTCGGTGCATATGCTATCTTCTTTTTCACATCTTATCTCATTCACCATGAAGTCATCCAAAATATTATCGAAGACCTCCTCCTGGACAATCATAGTCCTCTCATCCATGCCTATGTCACAATCCTCATTGACATCATCCACATAGATATTCTCTATTGCAGACTCATCATTAGAATCATCCAAAACTCCATCAGACATCAACTGTTCCTTCTCAGGAATTTCTGTCCCCACTTCAACAATAGTAAATTCGACATCCTCCTCCTCATACTCTTCGATTCCCTTGGACGATAACAAGTCCAGATCCTCCTGTGATTTGACTGGCACAACATCTTCAGAATCTGACTCCATTATTCTACACAACTTCCCCTCATCAAGTCTCTGACATAACAAACTAATCGAGTTGGAAAGTTCCAACCCTCCTGTCAGCATTACATCTTGGGGTCCCTTCAATTCATGACTCTGAAATGAGAAGCCAGACCTGGGGTTAACATTACCTGGCACACTACCAACTCGCCTAAGCGTCCTAGTACCAGTATCCAAGCTACATGCCCTTTTTGGCAAAGTTTCTATAACCTGTGGCACATTCGGATTACCACTCAAATTCGCAGCCGCCTTGTCCTGTGTCACCAAATACCCCAAACTAACATTGAGATTAGCACCTTTAGCCTTGCCTGAAAGATTAAAACTCGTAGACCATTTCCCAAAACTCTTCTCCCCCTCCAACTCCTCGAAACTAAGAGGCAACACCCTAGTCAAATCTACCCAATGCTTCCCATTTTCAAGCCCCGGAGCCCCATTCACCGAAACATAGATCAAAGAAAGCTTCTCTTCATACTTAACTGAGTGATTAGCCCCATTTCTACTCCCATAAACACAACATCTATGCATCAATGTCTCATCAAACTTGGCCACACCTTCCTCAACCCTCGAAGGACTTGTCTTAAACACCTCATCGTTTCTCTTCCAATTCACGGAGAGAATAAGACCATTGAAACTCACAGGCAACCCCTCAAGTGAGTGAACATGAAGGTAAAAACAGCAATTGAATTTCCTATTTCCTATGTGACTCAAAGCTTTCAAGGGCTTCTTCCAATTCCAAACTGAAGACGACTTCTTGTCCTTAAATGACAATTCTTCCCTACCCAATAATGCCAGATTCGGGTTCGAATTTGAACCCGAAAACTGGGCTTTCTCAACAGATTTGGATGGTGTATTATTATCATAAGGAGGCAACAAAGCCTTTGCAGGAGTTTTGTGCAAGTAAAGCGCTCTGCTTATTTCCTCAATGTCACGCAACAATTGACCAGGGTTTGAATTTCCTGAACAGGAACTGTTACTTATCTTATTAGACTCCGTTTTCGGCAACATCTTCACATCAAAACCAATCCAACAGTAACCAAAATATCATCTAAATTCCCCAACACTCTTTTGCATCACCCAAACAAAACAAAAAAACAAATCACCACAATATTGAACAAGAAACTAGAAATGCTTTAATACTTGAGAAAAATAAAAATAGATTTAGTACTGACCTGGGTGTGGTTCCGGCGAATGAGGTGCGGATAGATAAGCAGCTCCGGCGTTGGCTGGCCTACAACTTTCCTTGGGAATCGTGTACCGGAAAACACTTTCCACGTGATTAGTCTAATAAAGAAAAATGAAAACTTTGTCTTCAGCTTTGGCCAGTGCAGAAGTAGTTGAATCGTCACGAGAGTATTCAATCCTTACCTTTTTCCGCAGACCCGAACCAAGTCGGGCCAGATTCACTAAAACACGGCCCAAGCTCAAAACAACCAAAATGATTGCTAAACTCAAAAAGAGACGAGACGAGACGCTGTCCATTGAAAAAAGAAGAAGAAAATGGATAGTGATGAGGGCACCGTACGACGCGACGGTCCGGTTGGTGCTGACGTCACTAGAGAGGAATCTGTTGCCGGACGTCGTCATCGGGAAGTTCACGCGCATGCTATTGGCGAGTCATCTACGCTCCGGTTACAGACTGTTAATATCCAATACCGATATGGATATCAGATATTGAGCAAGAAGATTAGATGTAATGGAAACAATAATAACTATATCGCTGGTGTTGTCTTTGGATCGATATCTCTGTCGCCGGATAGTTCTTCGATCTCGTTGTCGCTTTATTGGTTTGTGAATACTTGTCGTTGTCGGTCACTTTGCTTTCAATATCGCTCCACGATTACTCTGATCCAGATTGCTCCCGCTGCTAAGATCAACAACGGTTAAGGAGAGACGGGAGTGACTCGCCTTCAACCCTCTGATGCCTAAGTCAGAAACGAGATGTGAGTTTTATAGAGTAACGGTGAGATTGAGTATTGAATGCATACCATTAATGTTGAGCTGATCGATATATATAGGTGGTTGGGACTTTGGTTCTTACCGTTTCTTCGATATGGGATCAGTGTGCATGCCCTTTTTGCTGAGGTGCTCTCTGACCGGTTCTTTGCTCGACGTGTGGGTGCTATCCTTATTGATGTGGGGGTCGTGCTGGTCATCGAAGTTGGAGCTATCTTGCCAATGGTTTCTGTCATGTTAGTGGTGAGATACAATTAAAACTATAATTAAGCCGTTAAGTACGCGCTGAGCAAGGTGATAAGCTCGGTATATGTACAAGTCCCCCAACTCGCTCAGCCAAGAAGATCAACCTTGGTTGGTGGGTTGTAAGAAGTGATATCGGCGAAATCACCTGTACGTACTTAACGATGACATTACCTTGTTAGAGCCGGGTATCATACCATACAGTCCACCAACTCGGTGACCTAGGTTGTGATGCTTGGCGAGAGGTGTACCTGCAAGTGTGTATGTGAGCGATATTTGATTAGTTGGTTAGCAGCGAGATCGGTGAGTAGCTAATTCACCGTTTTGCCGAGGTAAAACAAATAACTGTAACAAAGTTTCCTCACGATAGAGGCATGAATTCATATCGGGGTTCCTTCAAGTAACGGTTTAACCCAGTATGACCGTTCCCAATGGAGTCCTTCACGAGGGGCTGACATGTAAGGATTGGTCAGTGCCGGGGGGTACGAATGAGCAGCTACATTGCACCGATCAAGGGAGTCGCTGGATGGCGCTCAAACACTCGGTTATGCCCAGGCCGGTAGCTGTTTTTCTCTGTTGCGGGTAGTTTAAACCGTTGGGGGCGCTACGGTAGGGGGAGCTCGTTTAAATTGGTAACCCTTAAGTCCCCCGAGTCCATTCCTTCGAGCGGCTTTGTAGTATGTAGATCGGTAGCGGGTATAGAGTATCTATAATGATGTAAGTATTCCAAGATAAAAATAGTATCGTGGCGTGATTTCAAGACGGCGGGTGTCTTTCTGAATCGGTGATGGTGAAACTTTTATGGATGGGTCTGCCGTACTTTTTAGGGCGTTTCTTTAGCCGGTGTGGTAGGTGTATCTACTTACTGTGCTCATTAAATGCCTTCAAATATTAGGTTGCCACGTGTCGTCGTAGGGTATCTCGGGGTACCCAAACGTCCCATCGTAGCTATAAAGTGTGATCAATGCCTGTACCTCGAAGGTCGTGTTTGTTTGAAACGGTGCTCACCGGTTCTCGTTCCGGACCCTTCTAATTCTAGTGACGTCATACGACATGCGTGACTATCTTCCAGATCGACGTTTCTTTTTCAACGATCGTGATCTCGCCGATCTGCTTGTATTTAAGCCCTCGCCCTGCTTCCTTCCCACACTTTACATACTAATCTTAATTTTTAGGTTTTTCGTTTTTCTCTGAGGCAGGGAGATCTTATTTGCATTGTTGTGATTCCGTCGTGCCGTGATTATTCTTCGTTGTTGCTCCGTCGTTGTTTGCCTCGTTTGCGTTATATCAGGTAACTTACGTCGTCGCTTGCTCCTCTTTATCTTTCAGTTATACTTGGATTTGTTGCTTCTTACTGTTTGGGGCTTATGGTTTTTCTTTTTCTGGGTTCTTTCCTCTGGTTTTGATTCTTCCTTGTGCAATCGTATTTTCATAGTGTTCATCACTGCTTTGTTGTGTTGTCAATATTCCGTTTAGGTTTTCTGGGCGTTATTTTGTTTGTTTGTGGGTCCAAGGTCAGTCCCCGGGTCCAGATAAAGGCTGTGTTGATATGTGTCCCGTCGTGCTTAGTACTTGTTTGATTGTCGTTTATGTTTACCGTGTTGTTGCGTTTACCGGTGTTAGGGGGGAGGGGGCGGGTATATCGCTTGGGAAGCCGCTTGCTGACTGGGGATCCGATATCGGTGAACCGTTAGGCTTGACCTTATCCGTGATTGTTTCACAGGTGACATGGCTTCTTCTTCCCAACCCGATATCGATGTCGTTGAGGAGGTAACATCGGTGCCCGCCGGTGGTAGTGCTGCTAGCTTCGGCTTGTGGCTGCTAGGTTTGGATATGCCATTGTTGTGGACTCTGAGGGATGGCCAAGAGGTCGACGAACCTTCTAAGTCATTATCGGAGGCTAAGTTGGACAAGGTGAGGTCCGAGTTCCAAGTAGGCGGCAACGTGGTCCTCAAGTCGTTGGCGAAAGGTGAACTTTTTTCGAGGCCGCCCAAGGGCTTCATTGCCCTGGACCGGGCTCAGATGTGTTACGGCTTGCGTCTTCCACTCCACCCTTTTCATGAGTACATCTTTGGGGAGTTCAATTGTGCGGTGGACTAGGTTTCGCCGCTGATGCTTCAGGTTCTGAGCGCTATGTTTGCCTTATGGAAGCTCATCAGTTTGGATTACCCTACTCGTAACAAAGTATTGTTTTACTTTGATGTTGCGTATTCAACCAAGATGGGGTGTAGCAGGACGCTCTCGCTGCGACAGCGGCGTGGGAGTTCCCTTGGTCTCTCAGATTTTGCAAGCTCATGCTCGGATTGGAGGGGTGGGCACTTTTTTGCCAGTGGGTGGTCTTCATTTACTAATAGTCGCGTTCCCAGCCGTTTTCGGGCCCAATATGACTTTTTATCTCGGCGTTCTTTGCTCCCCTTCCTTTCTATTTTTCATGGCGTTATGGCATTCTTTCTTTTCTTATTCATCCCTATTTTGTAGTTACGCGCCAATACACCATGTCTGCTGCTGAAAAGCGGCGATGTCATAGGGTTGAGAAGGGTTTTAGTGAGAAATTTAAGAGCGTGTACCTTCTTGCTGATTATCGTATTATGGAGATGACCGGTCTCGCAAAGACGCCCAGTATGCCGTCCTTCTTTTTGCTATTGTATTGTTGTGTGTTTTCCTTTATTCTCCTGTTGTTGTGTTTCCATGGTGCTGATCTTTTGCTTGTGTGCTTTGTAATTGGTTATAAAAATCAGAAGCGAGACCGAAAGATGAGCAGCTAGTACGGCGATATCGATGATCTTATTGCCCAGCTTGCAGAGGAGGCTGCTGCCGCCAAGAAGATTGACTTGGACGTTCGCTCTGGTAAGAGCCTTACTCTTGCTGAGCCTACCGATATTCCTCCACTGCCCGAGTCTCAGATCGACCGTGTAGGCAGCAATATGCCGGTGAAGGTTGTGACCGCCCCCGCCGAGACTTTCTCTCGTTCGCCTGTGCCTATAAAGCGGAAGCCCAAGGCCGCTGATGCTCCTCCAAAGCGGTTGAGGAGGTTGTGTGCTGCCTCTAGCGTTCTTATTGGCATTGCCGATGATGCTGATATCGCCCAGGTTACTATCGTTGTGCCTTTTGATAGAGCCGGCGTGACTGCTGCTAAAACAAGTGATGCCGATAACCTTTGGTTTATTGATATGGAAGACTACGTTTCAACTTGGGCGATTGTTGATCTTGACCCCCCTCTTTATGCTTTAGTAGACGGCGTCTCTTCTGGCGATCCTAACGTTGTTGTGGGCTGTAGCGTCGTCATCGCTCGATCCAACACCTGGGAAGGGTCGTCGCCGTACTCGGCCGATATCCTATCTCTCCTTCCCCCCACTGTAAGTAATGTGGCCTACATCGCCGTTGGCGCTGATCAGTCATTGCAATCCTTTGTCGTTGCTCTTCAGCTGATGTGTCATCATCGACATACCCTGGTTGCTTCTTCTGAGGAGCTGGCTCGCGTTAGGGGGGAGCTACTAAGGAAGAACGAGAAGCTGGTGAAGGCGAGCGAGGAGTGGCAGTCCTTGGAGTAAAAGCTCGAGGCCCTGGAGGGCAAGAAGAAGCTCACTGATTAGTGCATGGACGCCTCCTTTAAGCGCGGCAAGCAATTGGAGCTGGAGGTGAAAGAGGAGCGACAGCAGGTGGAGGACCTTAAGGCCAGGTTGTCTGCCGCTGAGGGCCAGTTTACTGCTCTTCGTGGCCAAGTTAAAGAGCTTGAAGATCGTTGGAAGAAGGAGATGGCTGACTCCCTGGAGGATTTCAAGGCCAGCCCGGCCTTCGTCGTGTTGCTGCACAAGACCTTTAGCGATGGTCTTCAGCAGACTCAAGCTCGTTTCTTCGAGAATGGGTGGGTCAACGAGAAGTACCACCCCGACCTACAGCGTATCAACGAGGAGCATAGGTTGAGGTGCGAGGCTAGTCAGAAGGCCTTGGCCAAGGTCAAGTAGGAGGAGGCTGAGGAGGCGGATCGTCAGCGGGGCAATGTCCTTGAAGGTATGACTCCTAACGGCTTCCATCCCCTAACGCCCAGTGCGTCACCATCAACTCCCATAACCCGCCATTTTCGTGATGTTGAACTTTTTTCTCAGATAAGGAGCGATGGGTTGGCGATCTAGTACCGTGAGTGGTTTCATCAGGCCGAGCGCGAGATGATCCTGTAGGATGGTGATGTTGTCGGCCCGGCGTGAAGCCTCGTGCCCTTTGTAATAGCATTAGTATTTTGTTAGAACAATCTAGATGTATGATATTTTAGTACTCTTGTTGCCGTTATGGCTATTTTGTTGCTTGGTCAGTATCGTGACCGTGGGTCATGATGCTGACCACGGTCACGATGCTGACCGACATGCTTATTTAAATGGGAAGATATATTTTTGCTGGATTTTCACAAGTATGGTTAGGTATCGCTGACCAACGAAAGATCTGAAAGAAATTCGTTTGTTGTTGTATGTTCATTCCGCCGCTATGTCAGATCGGGCATACCAATGTTCATATCGGGAATAACTAGTATTTGAGGTATGGAACAAAAGTAATTAAGTAGCGATAAGTAAAGATGATAAGTAAAAGACAGATGTTTATAGTTGTTCAACAAATTAGCTACTCCACTTTGTGCCTCAGTGAGTTTTTACTATGCATCTCGGGCTTTACATAAATTTGGGCCCGACAGTGTTTTGTTTTTACAAGAAAAGGTCTGAAGAATTTTTGTTTCATTGGTGGCGATACCACGCTTATGTTGGGGTGATGCTAGTCCCCGGTATGATATAGAAAGTTTTGTAACGCTGTAATTTCCATAATATTAGAACCTGTTTCGCTGGTGGTAATACCGAAGGTGCTCTACGTTCCATGTGTGTAGTACCCTGAGGCAGTTCTTATCTTCGAGGATGAATCTAGTTGGCATGATGCTTTCGATGATTTTGAAAGGTCCCTCCCACATCGGTGCTAGTCCCTTTGGCTTGGGGATAACCTCTCTCCAGACCATGTCGTCGATATGGAGCTTTCGTGCCTTGACTCTTCTATTGTAATGTCGCGCGACCAGTTGCTTGTTTTCCATGAGTGCGATATTGGTTTCATCCTGCCCCTCTTCCCGGAGGATGTTAGCCATGTTCAACTCGTCCTCGTTTGTGTCTTCGTCGTATCCTTCGAGTCTCGGGCTTCAGTGCGTGATTTCCAATGGCAGAACCGCTTCTGCTCCGTAGACTAGCGAGAATGGTGAGGCGCCTGTTGCTTTTGTCGGCGTTGTTCGTATTGATCGTAACACTTCATATAGGCATTCTTCCCACTTGTGACTGTAGTCTTCCATTCTTCTTTTGATCCCGGCCTTTATTTTCTTGTTTGCCGCTTATACCTGTCTGTTTGTCTGAGGGTAGTACACCGATGCAAATACTAATCGAGTCCCCAAGTCGCTCGTGAATTTCTTCATTTCGTCGTTGTTAAATTGCTTACCGTTATCGATGACTATTGTGAGTGGAGCTCCGTATCGGCAATATATGTCCTTCCAGAGGAAGTTGATTACTTTCTTTGTTGTGATGAGCACGAGAGGCCTTGCTTCGATGTACTTCGTGTGGCAGTCTATGCAGACAATGATGTATTTGAACTGGCAGGATGACGCATTTAGTGGTCCGATGAGATCAAGTCCCCACTGTGTGAACGGTATCGGGCTGATGATGATGGACATTGGTGCTCCTGGGGCGTGTATCCTGTGAGCGTACTGGGCGCACATCCAACACTGGTTTACGATATCCCTTGCGTCTTTCCTCATTCCTTTATAGTAGAAACCGTAGTGAAGGAGTTTGTGTATTATGCTGTTTGGCCCACTATGGTTGCCATACCTACAGATGTGGACATCTCCTAGTATTTTACGCCCTTCTGATTCCGTGACACACTTGAGCATATGGAAACCCTTTTTGCTCATATACAGCTGGCCGTTGTGTAAGCTGTAGTATGCTGCCCTTTAAGCGAGATTCCTTGCTTCTACGCTGTCAACTGGTACCGTTCATACCGCCAGATAGTTGACCATAACCCTTCTCCAATCTTCCTCTGGTGTTGGCGGTGCCGCCCTAGCGTGAGTGTGAATATTTCTTGGAAATTTTTGGAGATGCTTGGCTTTTCTAACTTTTCCACCATTGTGTGCCCTCTTGCCGTGATCGATGGTGCCGTTGCCAGTCTTGCTAGGGCGTCAGCCCTCCTATTTTGCTCCCTGGGGATGTGAGTTATGTTGTAGAAAGAGAATTTGCTTAACAACGCCTTTACGTATCCTAGGTATGCCGACATCTGTGCCCCCCTTCCTCAAAGTCCTCGATTACGTGATTTACCGTTAATTGGGAGTCGTTGAATATGTTAACATCTTTGGCTCCTGTGTTGATGGCCAGCTGCAATCCGGCAACCAGAGCTTCGTACTCGGCCTAGTTGTTGGATGCTAGGAACATGAATCATTGGGCATATTCGGCGTAGGTTCTGCGAGAGCCGGTTAAGATTGCTCCTGCTCCTGCTCCTGCTCCTGCTGTGATCGCCGTTCGCGATCCATCTATGTACAGGTTCCAGTGTGACAGTTGTACTGGTGTGAGTGGCGGTATGGGCACCGTGGAGGGTGACGTGCATGCTATTGGTTGTGACTAGTCTTCTGACGTCAGTATGAGTTCTGCTATGAAGTTCGCTATCTCCTGACCCTTTATCCCCCCTCTTAGTTGATACTTGATGTTGAACTCGCTGAGTTCTATCGCCCACTTGGTTAGTCTACCCGAGTGGTCGGGGCTTGCTAGCACTTGGCGTATTGTTTACGCAATTTCAGCGTTGCCTTTATGTCTACGCTTTCTTGGATGAGTAGTTTCTTTCTTCTTGAAGCCTTTTGCATTCGGAATATTAACTTCATTTGAGCAATAACCCAATATATTTTGGTTTTTGTCTTCCACATCCTTGGCACCATTTATTTCTAAACGCAACATATCTTCGATCATTTTTGCTAATTTTTCAGCTTCCATTATAACTAACTCATATGTCTTTTCACTCCCTGATGCTCTTGATGCTACTCGAATGAGTTTAGAACACAAGACTCAGTTTCGAGAACTTTGTTTGAGTCTTGGATTCTCTACAACCTTATACCCATGCAAGTCTTGCACCACATTATCAAGTCTTGTATTTTTCGTCCACCTCTCTACGACATACTAATGAGGAATTTTTTTTATGAGGTTAGTTTCTCTACCCTTCCATCATGACTTTCATAGCATGCCTACACAAGACACCTACCATTTCAAACCACCTACAATTGTAAGATACAACATCATCTCCTTCTCTTTTTACTAACCGCTCTTTTGTGAAACCATCTCTAACAACTATAAAAATATGATTTGCACCATTGGAAACATAATTTGTTATTGACGCTTTTAAAGAGTCTTCATACTAAGCTTGAAACTCTTTATATATCGCTTTGGTATAAACTTTTCGAGCATGCTTCAAGATCGAAATCTCTATCTTGCAGTGAACAATTCTGAACTGCAAATCATATTCAGCTTCCCATTCCTTGTACCTCTTATCAAAAACCATTCTTTCAAATTACGTAAAGAACTCAGGTAACTGGAGGTCTGATTTCAAATATCCCTTCAAAGTAGCATTAAAGCTCTCACTAAGTTGGGTACTTTGCATCCCTGCTAACCATATCCACTTGACATATGCATAAGCCCATTTTTTTCTTATCTCAAATGTTGTAACCAACCAACTATCCTCATATGCACTGTACTCATCAAGCGTAGAATTCCAAGAACTTATGAACTCACATTTTTCCTCAATCTGATAAAGAAATTTGCTGAATACATTCTTCTTGTCATCACCATTGGACTTTTTGGAAAGGAAACCTACTTTCCTCACTGCATTTTTCATCAAATGCCATACACAAAACCGATGATATGTATCGGGCATCACATGTAAAACAACCTTAGCTATTGCTGCATCTTGGTCAGTAAAAATTGTTTTTGGAGGCTTCCCACACATTGCCTTCAAAAATGTATTAAACAACCAAATAAAAGAATTGGCGGTCTCATCATACATTAAAGCTGCCCCAAATATAATTGTCTACCTATGGTGATTTAGTCCAACAAACACCGCAAATGGTCGATTCGCTTCATTAATCTTGTAAGTTGTATCAAAATTTACAACATCTCCAAATATACCATAATCCATTATCATCTTAGCATCTGCCTAGAAAATGTTGGTAATTTGTTCCTCACTGCCTAGATGCATCTCATAGAAAAACGATGAATTCTCCAACATCTGTTTGGAAAAATATTCCAATGGATAGCCCGCTTCTCCATATTTCATTTTTGTTTGTCAAACAGTTTTTAAATAATTCTTCTGATCTTCTTTTGTAAATCCCACTAAGTCCCTTCCACAAGCTTCCTTATCTATTAACTCAAAAGCAGACTTAAGCGAAACTCCCGAATCTCTAGTCAAATCTATAAATGCACTTTGTGAAGGTGTAACTTTTTGTTGAGATGGTAACATATGCATGTAGGCTTTCTCAACAAGAGGGTGATTATGCTCTTCAGAGAATCGATAAACATAATACCTACTTGTATCCCTTGCCAACTGAATGACCATATTTGCTCCATATCCGGTTCTTGTCTGTGCTATTGGATTTTTTGTCAAATAATCTCTTTTATCATTTTGCCGCAAACCTTCCTTACAACAAACAAACACTCTTAAAGTAAGCACATTTGCTCTATCCTTGCGATCACTTTCTCTTCTAATACTTAAACATTCTCTACGGTCATATTAGTTATAAAAGTCATATGCATGTTGCTCAGAATCAAACTCCATATCCAAACAAGGTTTATGTTTCTATCCTTTCATAGTAGTGGCTGTTTCTTCCACAACCTCTTCCATTCTCAAACCCTTCATTAAAAAAAATTAAGAGGTGATGAGTAAAAACTAAAAAGTAACATAAATTCTTGAAATGACAATAGTATTTGATTTAGAGCGCATAACATATATTAAAACGTGCATATGAAGGCTTACCATTGCAGTAAGATTCTGAACAAACAGGTTGTGATCGAAAAGAAGATGAACACTTGTTTTGATTGCAATGACTTTCAAACTTGTGATATTCCATTAACTAACTACTAAATTAAACACTTAAAAATCAAAAAAGACACAACAATTAAAACCCTTTGTTGTAGATGTAGCATTGGTAAATAGAGTATCGTTCTTAACCGGGGATTGAGGGTGCATGCATGACTACGTTTATAAACAGAAATTTAAATGTATGGGGGGGGGGGTTTGAAAGTTTGGTTTAATTAACTATGAAAATAAGAACAGAAATTGGTAAGCAAACATATTAAGAAATCTTAGATTCGATCATGCTTCACTCATAGACAAGTAAAAAACAAACAAGAACAAAGAACCCTAAACATGCTTGCTAGACCGAAAATAAAATACTAACTAATATAATTACAAGTGATCGACTCATTATATCCACCTAGCCAATTCATGCTCATATTTATTTAGTGTCAACGAAATTCTTAATCTTCAACCTAAAATACATAGACATGCTTTTAAATTGTAAACGAAAAGCGCAACAACTTAATCATCTAAAGATTATACAAAACATGCAAGAGAGGAACGAAGAGCGTATCACCTAACATATTAAGAAGCTTTAAGCCCATAAGCATGCATACGAATTAAAAGTTAAAAACTAAGAACACATGGAAGATACTAAAGTCAATCTGAAACATAAAACCTTTTGTCAAACTTTATTACAATCATACTTAGACAAAATTTATTACCAGGAAGAGATGAAGTAGAGAAGCTCATGGTTACACTTTTTGTTTCGTGAAGAGCACTGCAAACGCCAAGTGATAATTCTCAAATGCAAGACGAAGAGCGCCGATTACACTTGATCCGTGGAAAAGATGGATGCTCGGCCTTGGAGGAGGAATTTGCTAAGTATGAGATGAAAGGTGTTTGAGGCAGAGGTTTGGCTTCTATATTATGTGATGATTATTAATGAGTCGAGCTCCCCAATTTATAGAAGAAGATTAGGTCTTTTTCTACCAAAACAAGACCTTCCTTATGTACTGGGGTAAATCTGATAGTCTGTCTTCAAACGCGTTTTCCCGGAGCTGTAGAGATCAGAAAATTATGATTCTTGATTAATTGGAAAGAATACTTCAAGGGCTATCAAATAACATATCTGATCATTAAATTAGGAGTTAATTTGCATATTTGGTGCCCTTTTGAAGTTGGGTGACCTGGCAGCCCAGATTTTCTTCTTCTACAAGGAGTAGGAAATCTTGATATCTTCAAATCTTGCATTCCTTTTCCTCTAAGCTTGCTTGGCCGAATATACCATATATTTTAAAATATTTTGGCCCTCAAATCAGGTATTTATCTTCATGGAATATCCTCCCAAAATTCGTCCATTATTTGCTCTATATATTCCGCCATATTCGCTCTTTGCTGGATCGCCCAGGAGAAATGTCTTCATCTTCTTGACCACCATTTTGGTATCCATTTGCATTTGGCATTTGGTTTCCAATTTTTGACACCATGTGGGAATGCATTTTAGTAACCATTTTGAAGGCCATTTCTTTTCCGGAATTAGGAACTTCCTCCTTAGCACGCTTTTAGATCCAAATCGCCTCCTTTATTATTTCCTCATTTATTTCTACCTAAAAACATAAAGTAAGTTAGAATCATATTTACTAAGCATAAAACAAAGTTAAATGTAGAGAGAGAAATATTAATAATCAAGCATAAAATGCGTAGATCAACTTGACTCACCTATTTTATTCATCCAACTTAGCAACCATGTACTGTATAAAATTTAGGCAGACGAACAAAAAATGGTGCAATAAAATTACCATAATCCAGAACATCATCACCCACAGTCCCAGATCATTGTATTCTTCTACAACCTTAGAAGCTATATCCTCTTTTCTGCGACACCCTTGGCGACTGCAACAGCTAGCGAAGAGCCATAAACTCAGTATTAGTCACTTAAAATCCAATCAAGTAGACTAATAGACCACCATGCAATTCTCCGAATCAGCAGAGGCTCACCAAAGACAAACATCACATTTAAAAACTAAATTCAAGATTCAAAGAAGTAAAACACTTTTCAAAAACTAATGGAAACATAACTTTCTCAAAAGCAATACATTGCTTTTAGAAAATTGATTTAAAGCTAGCTACGACACTTTTGAACTGAATTTAATTTCAGTTTTTCACTATCAAAGTCATCCGATTCACCAAACTTTGACATCAAAGTCATGCCAAAGCTTCAAATGAGAAAAAACAACACAGCTCAATCAAAAACAAAAATCATATCGAATCTAAACTCCACATATGATCAATTACAGTCAATCCACATATAGTACGATAAACCAATTCAACTCCAAAACTAATTTTACGTGCGTGTTTTGTTAAATCCTTGTTAGAAAACTAAACATAAATGAAAAAAAAAATCCCCACTTGTTTAGTTAAGTTTATTAGTTCGATCTGTACTAAACCCTAGAGCAGTATCAAAGACGAAGATCAGAAGCCATCATAGATACCTCTTTTTTTTTTCTTCTTTATGGAGACGCAAACTAGGATTAATTGTAAGGTTAAAAAAATAGAATAATTGGTGGTCAAGTATAGCTAGATACCTTGGAAGGTTTGTCTTCAAGCTCTCAAATGGAGTGATATTGTCGAGAGAGATGAAAAGGAGGAGAAAGAATGTGGAAAAGAGATTATGAAATAGACGAAAGGAGAAGAGAGTATGTCGCAGGAAAAAGAAAGAGAAAAGAGAGGAAAAAAAAGGGTGATTGTGACTGTTCATTGAATTTGAGGGCTGAGATTGGGGCATTAGGTGTTTGGTTAGGCAATAGATGAGGAGAGGATCCAGATCCCTATTTTATATCCTCAATGTATAAGATGCCACATCATAATAATAAAACACCAAATTTGACCATTTTCATATATTTATTTTAGATTTTGATTTTAGCGTTTATTATAATGAATTTTACAATTAATCTACTAATCTAAAATATAAACTCTAGATTCTTTTTTTTTTAAAACATAGATCGATCACAAATCAACACAACATGATCTATAAACCCAACAGAAATCCAGAATAGAAAACATCGAAAATAAATTGACTCAATCTTCCTTCGCTTTTTTATCATACCTTTCCTTTGATTAATAATTTTTTTTTCCGCCTATTATCTTTCAATCTCGTTCCTCTTTATCTTCTCATTCTTCTACTCATTTTGTTCAATCGTCCATCTTATTCTCCTCCTTCTTTTTTCATTGATTCATAGTTTATTTTTCTTTTGGTTTTACCCAGAATCATCTTCCATTTCTTCTTCACCCTATGTTTCTTCTTCTACCTCTTCCATCGTCTTCTTGGATGTCCTCCTCCTCCCTTCGTCACAATTGGATTTTTTTTGTTAATCTAATTAAAAAAAATTGATGATATCAAGATTTTTTTTCTCATTATATTATAAAAACATATGATTGATTTTTATCATAATGATGTGTTAATACATGGATTATATCATATAGTGATATGACATGCTATTAAAGACATGTTTAATTTGTGACCTTCCGTAAGGCCCAATATCATTTTTCTTCTTAATTTATACGGTAACGTTGTCACGGTGGTGGGTGAAAGAAACTGGGCCAATGAACAACGTTAACGTTGTAAACTTTACATGGAAACTCTTCTGGTTGCACACATTAGGTTGATGTTGAAACATGAAAGCTTTCGAAGAGGTTTGATGGAAAACGTTGAAATTGATAGTGACATGGGCGCGCTCTACCTTAGCATATGTACATGGTCAATTTCTTGAGCGAACTTCCCAATGACATGGTGTCTTACTCTTCAACGTTGGGGTTGGATTTGGGAGTATAATATGGCAACCCTATACTACTATATATGAACCTCTTACTCAACAACAGATCAGCAGCTAACAGTAGTGGCTAGCTAGTTTCTATTTCTTCATATTCTGGCAAATATGAATATGAATTTAAACCAAGAAGATGACAACGTTTCTTATAACCTGCAGTCTAAATGGGAGGGTGGCCTTTGTAGCTGTGGATCAGATTGTTCTACATGTAAGTTCTATCAAAATTAAGTAGGTCTCCGTAAATTGTTCACATTCAAACTTCCTATCTGGCATACTTGCTCATTCATATTTATGCTTTCCTAGTTCAACCAAGTAATCTCAATATATGGATGAAATGTTCGATTTGTGGTGTAGGTTGCATAACATGCTTTCTCCCATGCATCACCTTTGGCCAAATTGCAGAAACTGTGGACGAAGGACGAACTTGTAAGTGTGATCACCACCTAAAGATCCTTAAACGTAATATATAGCGTGCTGATTTCGATCAGTATGTTTGAGCTAGGTGATCAGCTCAACGAATTTTACGCAAATATATCCTGATTCAAACTCGTATCTTTGAGATTGTAGCATGCTTTGCACAGGGCATAGTGTACGGGTTGCTGATGACGGTTCAGTGCCATTGGCTCTACTCATGCTTGTACAGAGAAAAATTGCGAAAGAAACTAGGTTTGGGTGCGGAGCCTTGCTGTGATTGTTTTGTTAACTTGTGCTGCGAGCCATGCGCCCTCTGCCAGGAGCATTCTGAGCTCAAATTTAGAGGCTTCGAACCCTCCAAAGGTATGCAGTCAAACTAACCTTTGATAATTGATCGATGCATATATATACACGTAGTTAATAGATTGTCCGATTTGTCCCAGAAAAATATAGGTTAATGAGAACACTTCTTATTATGTCTCTATGTAAAATACAGGTTGGAATGGACCTCCCACTGCTCTTCCGCATATGCCTCCTTCCATGTGCAAGTGATCTCCGATTCCGACCAATGTACTCAATTGGCAGCTCGATCGACTATGGATCGATATATATGTTACTGGGGCTTTACAAATATATCCATGTGTGACGTTTAATGGTGTCTGCTTTAGTTTCAAAGCGAGTTTCATACTTTCATGCTCAAACTTATAGATGCGATCTAACTAGGGGAAACGAGTCATGCATCTGTGTAGTTTCTTCTACTTCAATAATGAAGATCTTTGATCAGATCTCAATCAATTTGAAGTCGTTAAATGACGAACTATATATGTAATTTTATCCAAATTAATGCTATAATTTGTTAGATCATAATGTGATGATAATGTTCTATGTGTTTGGCACCAGATTTCCCGGCGACCCGGGAAGCCTCAAACTGTCTATTTTCCTTGCGTGTATATACATGCTAGGCATGCCACTACTGTGGGGCAGAACGTTGAACCCTGGTTTGCCATTACTGAACTTCTAAAAAGCAACTAAAGATGGGGAGAACACCAACCCTGCCTGATTAATCTTTTTTACTTAAGTGACTTAGGACATGGTTTTTTCGTGTCTCTCTGCTGACCCACGAAAATCGATACTCCGCACACCATGGTGCAGAGCAGAGTAATCAACTTGGCGAGTGTTGAGAACACAGATTGTTGCTTCCTTTAACCTTCAGATTGTACATGCCAAGTCTGGTGTAAATCTTCGGATCGCCGGTTGCTAGGGTTTCTCAAGAAGAGAGTTGTTTTACCGAGAGAAAAAGTTGTGTATGAAATGTAGAGGTCTCGATTGTTCAAAGATTTTCTCTATAATTAGTATGAAATGTATAATTAGTTATCGTAGTTAACATGAGATTCTAGCCATTAATATCATTAAATGACTCTAATTGCTGAGAATCCATCATCCTTAACTCTCCTAATCAAACTAAGATTGCTAAGATCATTTAGGATTCTTTCCTTCCAAAGAAAAACTTTTCTGTACGTGGGCCGTATGTACCGACCCAATAACACTTAACAACCCAAAAATAAAGAAAGTTTATTTTGGGCTTAAACATTGCCTCTCAAGCCTCGAGATAAGGCCCAGGCGTAATTGAAGAGGTTTGAAATAGCGACACGTCACTTGGGATAAACGGTAACTTTCTTTTTGCGACGTCATTCATTGCACTTCCTTTGAAAAGTCGCGCCTTATGACATGACGTTTATTTAAACCCACATGGTTGTCAATAGTGCATAATTACCAACACACTCCTTCTGCCTTCCGAATTCAGTCTCCAAAGTACCCTAAACTTCCCTGCAAAGCTCTGCTAACTTCCAATCAAATCTCCGACTGATCTACCCAGAAACACGCCTTCTCACCAAGTCAAGCCTAACCCCCTTCTTAATGAGGGCGTCGTTGAAGCCTTTGCAACCACCATCCCCTCCATCGTGTCGCGGAAGAAACTCCAGCACTTTTCTAGACTCTCCACTTTGTCGTCCGCCATCCAACACTCATTTTCTGGGATGAGCAGGCCTTACCGTAGTAATGGGACCAGAAGGACGTGGAGTGCAAACTGGGCAAGTGGCCCTCCGCCACTAATGACGATTGGAATTGGTACAAAGCTCGAGCCAAAACCGATTCCACATCCTTGGAAATGACTTGAATTTCCCACTTTCTGGAATTGTGCTTCAAACTTTCTCAAGGAGGTTATCGAACACTGTTCGCTACCACAATGTGTTTCTGGAACTCGAGTTGCAACAGCTTTCACTTTCCCTATGGCGATATGAGCATCACTTTTCTCGACATGGTGGCCATCTTTGGGGTCCTGATTGCCGAGAAGCCGTATACCTATTGCTCGCTAAGAAACTACCGTTCTAAGATCGCCACTCCCCCAAATCGAGGGAAATTTATTCGCTCTTACACTGCTTGAAGGAACCATTTCAAGGGAAGTATCAGGCTATCAAAGAGGTATTTCTTTCCTTGAATACTGGGCTCTACAAATTCGTTTTTTGCACCACCTCTTCTGAAATTGTGAACAACTGGACTCACCCCACCGAGGCACTATATGATGGCTATAAATTTGAACTCGCCTAACCTGTTCTACCATAGCTTAGGATGGATTTCGCTGGACCCTTTAAAGTTTGATTTTTTGGGCCATTATGGATGCTAAACCTCTGGCTTCAGGTCTACTTCCCAATCTTCCAACACCCAAAGGCGAGGCCATACAAGGAAGATCAACTACTAGGAAGAACTCTCATGCCGCCTCTCCATGACGACCCACTCACCTACCTTAACAGCTTCACTTTCTTCTACTCACAGAACAAGTTTCCAGAAGAAACAACACTTCTCGTCCTAGGCCGTCACTTTCCTAAGGACTTAAGCATCGGTTTCTACCCTTTGCTAGACCAGGAAGCCCCTACCAAGCTCATATTTATCCAGAGCAATACTTGTGCAGACATGCAAGTCCTAGAATCAAGTGTAGCTCATGAGCTCTACGCTCCCAATCATTTCACCAGGTAACTTGGTACAACTCAAGGCACGTTGCTCCCTCTTATCTGCTCTGTCAACCACTACACCTCCTAAAGGACCAACCAATGTCCCGGCGCTGCAGCAACTGAGGACAATCACTTTGGATTTCCTATAGTGAGAGTTGTAGCTAATGCCTTTCGCACACTGTGCCCAGCTTTTGGGATGACACACAACTATCTTTTCTAGCGAGCTTATCACTGGGAAAGAATTCACCATATCAAGCATGTCGCCCTCTCCACAAGGATCTTTGAAGACTTCTCACACCCCTTCAGCGCTCCAAAAAACAGAGAAGCCCTTCACTATGGGGAGGCTCAAATTGATAATGCCACATCAATTGGCTACTATGTATTAACCACCAATGGTTTCAAGTCCTTCACCGAGCAATGAGGAATGCTAAGAAGAGCCCTGGTGTAGATCCATCCAGAAGAAGATGTCAACCTCGCTCCCCCCGACAGAGCTCTATGACAGACTCTAATGTCGACATAGAGAGTGAAGAAGAAGAAGAAGAAGAAGAAGAAGAAGAAGAAGAAGAAGAAGAAGAAGAAGAAGAAGAAGAAGAAGAAGAAAAATCTCACTCAGTAAGCCACCATTCACTTATCCATTGACTTAATCGAATTGTTAAGCAAATAGTAATTTCTAACTTATGTTCCTTCTAGCCTCCTCACAAATGGCGACGGGCTATCATTTCTGAGGATGATGAAGACATTTCGATCAACCAGTGGCATACAACATGCCAATTCCTGCCTTGTACCATAACGAGTTCTTCTCACCAACCCTTCCGCCTACTAATGGACGATGAGGAAGAACAAGAACAAGAAGAAGATGAACCCACACTCTAGACCAAGCGAAAACCAAACTTGGCTGAGCAGTTCCAAGGCTCTATTCCTTTCGGGAACAATCCTCCTTTTATTCCTCTCTCTAATGCTTAGCGAGGAGCACGAAGATTTGGCCAAATGTGGTATCCCTGGCCTTATTCAACCATCATCACACCCACCAGACTCCACTTTAGAAAGTGAGCCCGAGGAAATTTCTAACTTGCCTTGAAAAATTTGTGTGATGGTTGTATGTTTTTTCCTTTAGCTAGATTCCTTGTTTGTAGGCTATAATTCTTGAAGAGACTCAGCTTGAGGCCCACTCCACAGCCACTATGTCCCTTAAAGAGATAGTACAAATGAGGAACCTGCTGGCACATAGTCTCTTCCCTCAGCCGAGGGTGACCATGAATCTAGAGGACATACTAAAGAAATTGAGACGAGCCCAAACTTCGTGGAAACAACTTAATCTCGGGGTGATCTTGCAAGTGAGCTGCAAGCAGATAAGATTCTGATAAGCATTTCTCTAACAAGAGATGATGCAGCAACGCCAGAACCAGAGACAAGCCAGGCAAGAGAATTAACTAGTCCTTCATTTGAGGTAAATGTCATTCTCTCTCCTCCCCCTAAACCTTCCTAAGATTAGAATTGATCCTTTACAATCTTTCACAGACCTCTGCCATCCCCTACCCTGAGGTAGGAATAGCATAAACACCTGCTATTAAGAAGGCCAGGCGGACACGACTTCTATCGAGGACGTTCGGTCGAGCAAAGACCATGAGCCGGAAGAACCTTTGGCGAGCAACATTCCAGATGCCACCGTTAGGCGAGAGAAGAAATTGTTGCTGACAACGAGGTTTGTGCACACTTCCCAAATGTTGTCTCGCCAAGTTTCGGATGCACGATGATTTTCTTCTAATTCTTCACCTCTTACAGGCGACCAACTCCATGGCCCCAAAACTACACTTCCTGAGAACCACCCATGACAAATGTTGATAATGACCCGGCTACTTCTGCTTTCAGCTTCTCGCAGGTAACCTAGTACCCTTGTTTAAAATCTTTAATACCTGTGAAAGCTTTGGGTTTAGACACCATATATTGACAAGACACTACTACTCCGCCCACTGCTAAATGTGAGGTCATCAAAGTATGTAAAATCGATATTATCGGCGATATTTAGCTGATATTTTGATTTTTTTAAATTACCTGAAAAATTCTCAAATATATCCCTAAATTTTCTGAAATTTCCCGATTTTTATTGATATTGTGACGACCCGAACCAGAATCAGATGTGTGTTTGGCACGATTCTCGAGATTCGGTTATAGTCGCAGTTTTACGATATTGTGTGGTTTGTCGATCCGATTCGCGACTATATTTTCAGTCGGGAATTTGAGTTGGATGTCTTCACGGAAATCGTAGAGTACGTGATTTCGAGTTCGTGGGTGGTTTCGGAAGATTTTTCCGATAACCGAGGAATATTTTGTGATTATTTGAAGTTTCGGGTTTCGACGAGTTTATCCGAATGTTTCGTGTTTATCCGAATCATTTCGTATATTCGTTTTGGACCGTCGATCGACCCGAGGACGAGTATAAATATCGAAATAGTCGAGAATTGTCGTAGGAATACTGTTTTGCTTGGACCAGATGTTGACTTTCTATTTTTGGTATGTTTGACCCGTTGACCCGATAAGGGAAGTTTCCCGTTTGGGCTTTGAAATCCGGCGACCATTTTTCGGCCACCTCAGGCCAAGTGAAAGGTATAATCAGCTTCCTTGTTTGATTTCGAGTAGGTTTACACTTTGAAATGTGAAAATTGATTGAGATTTGAGTGGGTTCGTGGTTGGCCGAACTGGGTTGGTTCGCCGGTGACGGGGGGTGGTTCTCCGGCGAGCTTTGGTGGCTTTAAGGTTAGGGGTTTGTCTCGCCTTGGTCTGGTGGTGCTTTTCATGGGTTTCTTTTGTGATTTGGTGGAGAATTCGTGGTGCTCCGATTTGGTCACCGGAAAATGGACCCGAGCTATTTCGAGGGGAAATTGGTGAGGTTTTGTTTTGAATTAGGGGTCGTGTTAGTTATGGAAGTTGTTCGCCTGGTGATGGTCTATAATTCTGGAAGTTTTCCGCCGGAAAATTTTGCCGATGACGGCGCGCCGCCGGCGGCGGCGGCGGTCAACGGCGAGGAAAAAGTCAACTTTTCTTTTCAGATTTCGATAATTTTAATGTCGTTTTTCTCGTAATCGCGCCCTGGTTATCGTACGGAGGTTTTCGGGTTGATTTGAGTAGCCGATTTTCAGTCGAGGTTTCGAGTTGGGATTTCGGGATTTCCGTAATTCATTTTGCACCGCATTTCGTATTTCCGGGAACGGTTGGTTTCCGTGCATCAGTACAGTGTTGTGGATTACGAAATTGATCAGTTATGTTTTGTGAATATTCAGGAGATTGTGATCGAGATCTGGATCGTGATCGTGCTTCAGGCGAGGGATCTTCCGCCGGACCACGAGTCTAGCGCGTGTGCGCGTTTCGAGAGTCTGTGAGTGGACACTTTATTTTCACGGATTGATTGCGAGTCTTTATTTATGATTTATGAACTTGAGCATGCAGATTGATTATGATTTTACGAGCATGTGTTTTACGAATATGCTTATACGAATATACGTATACGAATATATACAAATACGTACATATTATGTTTTAAGCATGTGCATAGAAAAGATTTATGATTTGATTTACACAGAGTACAGTCTTAGTTATGTTGTTGTATCGATACACATTGGCTTCTCGGCTGATCCCCGAGTACGCTCCGGGGGGGACAGATATCCTGACCCGAGGCCTTTCTGGCTAGGAATCACGTGTGGGTCTGGGATCCCGTGATTCAGACTGTGCTATCGCGTGGTAGTCCATGAGTGATTCCGCGATTTTATATTGCATGCTCTGTACGCGTGAGGAGTTGGAGTCTCCCTCGTGTACCCGGACGTGTGAGGAGTTGGAGTCTCCCTCGTGTACCAATTCTTGTTTATGCATTTGACTCGCATATGATTTTATATATATATATATTACTGGTGAAAGACATTTATTTTCGTCCACTCACTCTAACGTGTTTTATGTCTTTCCCCTGGGCTTTTCGGTTTCCGTGCCCAGTTGCAGTTCAGGTTTGGTGTTTCACGTCGCGGTTTGGAGGCTAGTGATCAGAGTCACCTGTGTTTTCCAGTAGGTTCTTGTTTCACCTACTGATGTACATATTGTATATGTTTTACTCTAGAGGTCGCTCTGATACATTCTGATACATGTTGTGCGGATTTTCACAGATATACATATATACATAGTACAGTTTATTTACTGTTGCTGATTATATTGATGTTGAGAAATCCGGATGGGGTTGGTGCCCACGGTTTGCTTTTTGTGGCATATGACGAAGTGTTAATTTCCGCGTGCAGGTTATGGTAATTCCACGCTAGTAACGAAACTCTGCCGAAATTTTGAAAAGTTTTTGTTGGTTCGTATTTTCGAAGGGTTTGATTCCGGTTTAGGTAACTGAATCGGGATTGGGTCCTTTCAGATATTTCTGATATATCCCCGATATTTCTAATATTTTCTGATATTTCCCGAAATTTTTGAAATTTTCGTAAACTTTTCACATTTAACATTTAGTTTGGTAAATGTATAATCTTCACATGCTCAATGTCCAATCCACCATTCACGTGACATGTCCAATACATGCAGAATTACATGGGAGAACAATTATTTAATGATTATTCTTCATAATACATACATGATTATGCACAGGGAGATAGAGAAAATAGTGTGAATTTCGAACCTCATAGGTCCCCTACGTGGTTTTGAAGTATTTATATATTTGATTTTGTGATGTGTAATATATTATACAAAAGATGTGATGGCCTAGCCTCATATAAGTTTTAGACATCAAAAAATAAAAATAGAACTAATAAATTATATTTTAATAATTATCAGTACTTAACACATACTAATTCATATAGTAATATAGCAAATTCATATGTCTTGATGTTTGATCAATATTTTCTTTTCACATAAGGTAGATAATTGATCATGTAACAACCTCCAAAAGTTTCATTATAAATTTCCATGTATTTTTATTAGTTTCCGTCATTTCCGTCAGAATTTTCACTGGATAATATTTAATCGATATTTCCGTCGATATATCCAAATTTTGGAACGTCAATATATTCTCGATATCTGATATTTTACTCCTTGGAGGTCATCACGGCTGCTATACATGAAGCTGTTGTCGCTTTCGACCGTGCCGCAAAATAGCCTCCTCGCTTGGACTTGAGCTCTCATGTCCATCAACCTCTACTTCAGCTGGTCCCAACACCTCCATCCCAATGAACTCTCTTGAGTTCCAAGAGCTGCAGACCCAATTTAAACAGTTCGCTTCTGCCAGACCCGAGCCACATAACATTGTCATTGCCAAGGCCATACTCTGAGACCTTGATCATACCACAGACCTCAATTCACCATTCATCATCGCGAGGGCTTTACATGAGCTAAGATTCCTACTATGATATGCTCTGCCAACCCTTGCCCAAACTCTCCATAAATTTAAGAAAAATATCGAGAAGTTCTAAGGGCTAAAAAGGCATAAGGATTGGCTGGACCAAAAACTCCCCTGGTGGCAAGGCAGAAAGTGGGAATGGGCAAAATCAGTACAGAGGAACCATGCCAAACTCATGGTCTTCTTCAAGAAAGTTGCTGATCGAAATAACCTTCTTCTAATGAAAGAAGCAATAACCATTACCAAAGAAACGGATCCTGCCAGATATTTTGCAAATAATATCCTCAAATAGGAATTGTCTAATCGTTTTGGCTGAAGCCACCTTTAATGGCCTCGCTTCCACCCATTTAGTAAGAAAATATGTGGCCACCATGATGAACTTATGGCCTTCTGAGGAATCAGGATGGATCATTCCAATCAAGTCAAGTGCCTAGCCACGAGTGGGTCAAGGTTTGATAATAGGTTGCATGGGAATATTAGGGATGCGGATGAGTGGACCATGAACTTGACAATCTTCACAGCCCTTGACAAAAGCAATATAGTCTTTCAAGATGGTGGGCCAATAATAACCATATCATCGTAATAGCCACCTCATCTTGGGACCTTCTTGATATGCCCTAGCTGCCCCTAAATGTACTTCTCGCATCAATTGCTTAGCCTCTCAACCATACACACAACACAGAAACACGCCCTCTTAGGAAATGTGTTCGCCTGAAGAGCTCGTCATTTCTAAGGACGTAGTTGATGGAAAAGAAATGTGTTCGCCTATCTGATGCCGCGTTAGAATCCTATAAGTAGGCAATACGAGATTGTCTCCAATTTGTATCTATGTGGCCAAGGGCTGCCACATACCATTAATCATTCTCCTCTTTTCTGACTATAATGACGGTAAAGTCCGTCATTCGACCTTCAATATACATTTTTGGACCCCATCGTGAAGGCTAATACCTGTAGTTAACTGGGTAAACTCATTGGCAGCAGGATTCTTCTATCGAGGGATATGCTCCAAGGTAACTTCTATGAATAGTTTCAATAGCTCTCATGCTTGCTTAGTGTATGGCTCAATAACAATTCCAGCTCTGTACTTAGTTTCGAGCTGGCGAATGACCAACAACGAATCCCCCAAGATGTGGATGTCAGATACCTCCAAATTTAACAGTATTTCCAGCCCTATTATCAATGCGTCGTATTCTGCTTGGTTATTTGTGCAATGAAAATCCAGACGAAACGAGTAAGCAAAGGTCATACCTTTTGGGTTGACTATGGCTATGCTTGCCCCAGCGAGAGTGCTGGTGTAAGAACCGTCAAAGTATAACAACCAACATTGAAGAGCTATGCGAGCCAACTCCAAATTCTTAACTTCCTAGGGCTTTAGTATGGGATGATGAGCCAGAAAATCAGCCACTGCCTAGCCTTTTACTGTCTTTTGTGGAACGTACTACAAAGAAAACTCATATAATGCCAAGATCTATTTTCCAATTTGACCTCTAAGAATAGGCCTATCCTACATATCATTCACAAGATCTGTCTAAGTAATCACACATGCAATGAAAGACAACATATAATGTCGTAGCTTATACCCTAAGAAGTAGAGAGCAAGGCAATTTTTTTCCATGGGTGAATACCTCGTTTCACAATCCATGACAGTAACATCCGGATTCACTCCTTGTTTCTTGGGGGAGTAGCATTGAGCACGACCTCTTTCTTGTTGTCAGACACTCCTATCCCCCTTTGATGTACCATGAACCCTAAGAAGTCCCCTTCTTGGATGCCAAAGACATACTCGGCTGGATTCATATGTAAGTACGTAACTGATGTTTCCTCATCCGCTTAAAGACTTGTCTTAAATCGTCCACATGAGTTTGTCTTTGTTTGGATTAACAACCACATCATCAATGTACACCTTTATGCTTTTACCCAAGAGGTCATGGAAGATGAGGTGCATCGCTCGATGGTAGGTAGCCCCTACATTCTTTAGGCCAAATGGCATGTCCACATGCTCAAAGACTCCAACAACACCTGAGCACGTACCGAAAAGCAGTTTTGTGTCTGTCTTCCTCGACGATTGGAATTTGATGATAACCTGCCATGTCATCCATAAAAAAAAGCATTTCATGACGAGCGACAGAGTCGATGAGCAAGTCTACCATTGGCATTGGATATGCATATTTTGGTGTTACAATGAGGTCTCTGTAATCAACGCAGACCCACATCTTCCAATTCTTTTTCTTGGCTGGAACGATATTCAATAGCCACTTATTATACTTGTCCACTCTGATGATGTCTGATTTGAGCATCTTTTCCACTTCCTCCTTCACCAGAATTGTTGTTTCTATACTCATTCGTCTCATCTCCTGCTTTACTGGCTTCCTGTCTGGTAAGATTGGCAGCTCGTGACGTACCAAGTTTGGCGACAAACCAAACATGTCTTCAAAATTCTCAGCAAAGAAATCTTTATATTCCTGCAATAATTCAATGAGCCTCTAGCATTCCTCAGGCTCCAAGAAGGTACTAATGGCCATACACATTATCTTTTCTGTAGTTCCCAAATTAATTTTTCGATGGTATCTTTTACTTTAGGTGGAGTGTCATCCAAAGCTGTTGGAGCCAATTAGATTACCTCCTCCTCGTCAGATTCATGCAGCACGTCGTCGCCCACATATTTAAGGCTGCTATAATTGGAACATGCTGATAAGCCTATTTCTCCATCAGGTAATCATGTAAGTGGCTATGGAGAGAAAATCAGGCCTCTGCCTCTATGCTTGATAGAGGCTCTACCATTTATGTGGTGTGGAAGGTAGCTTGATGGTGTAAGGTCACTGTGTGTCCTCACCGGCTTGCATGATGCCCCACTAAGCTAATTCAGAGGTTGTCACCCCCATGGAGCGGCCTTTGTTGGCGACGCCATAAACTTCCATTGGATGCAGGTCTCTAGTGTAGTAGTTGGCCTCTAGTGCGTTGGCTGAGACAGAATATGGATAAGGATCAGCGTCAATGATCTCAACCTCCTCAGTCTCTATATTCCACAACACCAACTGTTGGTGCAATGAGGATGGCACACAATAACTCATATGAATCAATCTCTGCCAAGGATTCCACTATATGGAGCAGTGCATTCTGCCACGAAGAAGGGATGAGTGCCTGTGGCGGGGCCAACCTGCACATGAAGAAAAATAATGCCCAACGTCTTGGAGATTGTTCCTGAAAGTTTCAGACATTGAACGACGTATCTTGAATGGCTAACTTAGGGATGCCTAGCAAAGCCGTCGCACATACGGTAATGATGTTCACCGTTGCCCCAGAATCCACAAGCATCTTATTAATCTGTATGGCGTGGACATTAGCAGTTATGTAAAGAGGCCTCATGTGCATGACCATGTTCACGGTAGGCTTCTTGAACAGCTCGAAGTCCTTTCTTAGGGACACATCGATCACTGGATACAACTCTATCTTGTCATCCTTGGGTACCAGAGCGAGGTTATTAACGTGTTGAGGATGAGCGAGCATTAGGGGCCACATACTTGGAAAGAATCACGAACACCATGTTAACTATAAGCTCCTCACCCTCTATGTCATCATTGTCCTCCTCGTCTCCATAATCCACTAGCTTATCTTCATCATCCTCAATCTCATTATTGAGGTGGTTGGTCTGTCAGAACGTGGACGGTGTGTGATTGGAAGTATGGTCTTAAGCGTCTCACCGATACTATAAGTGCTAAGGCCAGTTGTTCTAGCCCCGGGTACTTTATTTCTGCTTTGTTCAGCCTCTTTCCTGCAAAAAACACCAGCACTTCTACGTCTGCTTCCTGCCTTACCAGGGTGGAGCTAATGGTGATTATTGAAATATCTAAGTAAATGTATAAAATTTCACCTGGTATGGGAGCTGAGAGGAATGGAACATGGGTGAGATACTGCTTGATGCCGGCCAACGCTGTTTCGCACTCGTCAGTCCATCTCACGCACTTGTCGGTATAACGTGAGATGAATCGAACTAGTGACGCTAGTTTATCGGTTAGAGCTTGAAGTTCCTTTTTTGTTATTGGTCGTGTTGTGTTTAGGATGGCATGGACCTTCTCCGGATTGGCCTTTATTCCCCTTTGGTTTACCATGTATCCCAAAAACTTGGTCATCGATACTTCGAAGATACATTTCACCGGGTTAAGCCTCATCTCGTCGCTGATGAGGGTATCTAAAATTGCTTTTAGGTTTTTAACGTGGTTCTCTCGGCGTCGGCTTTTGACTATTAGGTCGTCGACGTAAACCGCTACCGTATCGTTATCCAATGGGGCCAGTAGCTCTGTCATGAATCGTTGGTATGTTGCTCCCACATTCTTCATTCCGAACAACATGATGTTGTAATAGTATATCCCTCGGTTGGTGATAAAACATGTTGCCTCGGCGTCTGCTAGGTTCATTTTGATTTGGTTGTATCCGGAGTAGCAATCCATTGTTGACAGGAGTTCATGGCCACTGGTGGCATCGGCGAGTTGATCAATTTTTGGTAACGAGAATGAGTCATTTGGGCAGGCTTTGTTTACATCAGTGTAGTCGACACACATCCTCCATTTATTGTTGCTTTTCTAGACCATGACGACGTTCGAGATTCATGCTGGGTAGTGGACCTTCTTGATGAATCTGATATCGAGGAGCTTGGTCACCCCTTCCTACATGGCGGCATACTGTTCTTCGTTGTAAGCCCTTCATTTTTGTTTCTTATGCACGACGTCGGGCGAGATTCCTAACTTGTGTGAAACGATGTCCGTTGATATTCCTAGCATGTCAGCGTAAGACCATGTGAATACGTCGCCGCACTCTCTGAGAATGTTGACGAGGGCAGTTTCGGTTGTTGGGTCCAAGTTGGTTCCTATTCTGACTGTTCGCTCCGGGTGCTCATTCAATATCGGGATGAGCTTTGTTGACTCTTCGCTGACGGGTCGAGCCGTGAGTGATCCATCTCTTGGGTCATCTAGAGTTTCTGCTGATATGTTGTTTTTAAGCAGACACACTTCTCATGCTGGGTAGTTGGTACTTTCTTTTGATCCTGGTAACGTGGGCGTCGTTCCCCTGATGGTGTATATACCGCTGGGTGTGGAGAATTTCATCGTCAGTATCCTTTGTGATATGATAACGTTGATCCTGTTTAATGTATTGCATCCAATAATGGCGTTGTAGAATGATGGAGCGTCCACCACTAGGAACTCGATGTGGGTTTCTTCGCTGCAGCCCTCCTGTCCTAAGGCGATTCTCACGTAGTCACTTCCCAAAGGTTGGATTTGGTCGCCGAAGAAGCTCACTAACGGGTGGTGGTCCTTCTTGAGTTTGGACTGAAGTCGTTCGAGGGCTTCATATGTGGGCCGAAATATGACGTTGACGGAGGATCCCGTGTCTATGAGACATCTCCCAACGCTGCATAGGTCAATGACGGCGTCGACCAGGAAAGGGTAGTCCTCCGATACCGGTGGTCGTTCTTTCTCCTCAGATTCGTAGAACGTGATGGATCCCCACCCGGTTTTGGCGGCCTTGGCCGGTTTTTGCTGTAGGTTGCATACTGCCCGCTTGTTTCTTCGTTCTATTTTAGACTTGCCGCCCGTGATGGTGTTGATTCTCTTGATGGTCCCGATGTTTGCTACTACTGGCATTGGTGGGTTGTGGCTTCCCGCCTTGAATTCCGATAGGTTTCCTTTTTCCAGCTGTGCTTCTACTGCCTTCTTCACGCCTTGGCACTTTTCTGTATCGTGTGATTTGTTTTGATGGAAGCTACACCACTTCCCCGTGTTTTTGTACTCTGTTGCCTGATATGACTTCTTCGGTAAGGTGAATAACTTCGGGTGAGCTGCTAGGATGTCAGCATATTTGGCATTCAATATGCTTAAGACTGATTGTGGTAGCAGTGCCACGTTGTTGTGGGGTCGGTCGTTCCTTTTGTCTCACGGCCGCTTTCCATTGTTGTTAGAGTAGTTTTTCCTGCCGCTATTATATCTTTGATTTCCTCCCGCTCTTCGATTGTTGTGCTTCCAAACCTGTCGGTCCTAGTCGCGCGATCCAGCTCTATACATAGGCGATGTCGCCCGTACAGTTTCTGGTGTGGGGGGCGCGCTCTGTGCATTGGTTATTGTGGTGTTAGTAAATGTGTTTACTTGTTGTGTCGGTGTGGGGTTGGAGTCGAAAGTTTGTAATTCTAGTTAGGCGTAGGATGTCACTTGGTCGAGTAGGTCACCACATGTGATCGCCGGGTTCTCATTGAGTTTCCATGTTAGCGACCCGGGTTGTAGTGCATTCTTGAGCACGCAAAAGGCCGAATAGTTGGTGATGCCTCGGCAATTAGCGATAGCAGTGTTCTATCGTGAGATGAACGCGGGCAGTCCCTCTGAGAGCTTCTGTCGAATAGCCTGCAATTGATTGTAAGTTAGTGAGCAGCTAGCCGATGTTATATATCACTTTAGGAAAACTCTAATAAGTTTCAGAAAAGATTTTATGGATTTCGGAGGTAGGCTGAAGAGCCAGCTGAGCGCCTCGTCGGTGAGGCTTTCCATGAATAAGTAATAGTTGGTAGCGTCATCATATCCTCTGCCGGTTATCGTCGAGATGAAGATGTTGATGTGGAGGGAGGGGTCCATTTTTCCCTTGTACTGCTCAACTTTGACCTTGGCCAGTGGGTGTCGTCGTCCTCGGCGCATAATATCAGTTGAAAACGGTTTGACACGTACTGCCAGGAGTGTGCGATCCAGATAGCTCGCCTCGGGTTGTGATAACTGTAGTACCATTGCTTTGAGGTCGGCGATCCTCGCCGCCATACTTGCATCGATCTGATTTTCTGCCAGGGCGATCTTGCGTCGTGGCGGTGGTGGTAGCTGCGTCCAATCAGACAGAGATGGAATGCGTGCGACATTATTTAATTCTGACTTGAGGTTCCGTTGTAGTCTATCCGGTCTTGGGGGAGATCCAATTCCCTGCAGGTGATGGGGTCATAGCGGTGATAGGATGACCATTTCCCGATGTCGGATCACCTCATGAGGTTCCATGCATTCGAAGTCGGCTGTTGATTCTGAATTGAGCCGGCGTTGTTCTGCGGCTCTTAACCTCGCATCGGCTTGTATGTACCACTGATGCTCGAATTCCTGGTCTCTTTCTAGTTCGAGGCACTTTTCCATGGCTATTTCGTATCGGTGTTCCATATCGCTGATGTGTCTATCTGCGTCGTCGGCGGCATCCTGGTCCTGCACAATGTGCCGCTTCCCCAGTCGTTGGGTAAGCTCGGGTTGTCTGCTGTGCTCATTCATGACCGGTGTTTGGTGGGGAAGTTCTCGTCTGGTGTTGGGTGTCATACCTAGTGTTAGGCTGATATCCATGCTCGTTGCTTGCTGTGAGCTTCGTGATTGGGAAAACAATTTTCAATGTGCAGTTCCCACAAACGGCGCCAATGTTAATACCTGATACCGATATGGATATTGGATATTGAGCAAGAAGATTAGATGTAATGGAAACAATAATAACTATATCGCTGGTGTTATCTTCGGATCGATATCGCTGTCGCCAGATAGTTCTTCGATCTCGTTGTCGCTTTATTAGTTTGTGAATACTTGTCGTTGTTGGTCGCTTTGCTTTCAATATTGCTCCACGATTACTCTGATCCAGATCGCTCCCGCTGCTAAGATCAACAACGGTTAAGGAGAGACGGGAGTGACCCGCCTTCAACCCTCTGATGCCTAAGTCAGAAACGAGATGTGAGCTTTATAAAGTCACCGCGAGATTGAGTATTGAATGCGTACCATTAATGTTGAGCTGATCGGTATATATAGGTGGTTGGGAATTGGGTTCTTATTGTTTCTTCGATGTGGGATTAGTGTGCATGCCCTTTTTGCTGAGGTGCTCTCTGACTAGTTCTTTATTCGGCGCGTGGGCGCTATCCTTATCGATATGGGGGTCGAGTTGGACATCGAAGTTGGAGCTATCTTGCCGGTGGTTACTGTTATGTTAGCGGTGAGATACAACTAAAACTATAATTAAGCATTAAGTACGCGCTGAGCGAGGTGATAAACTAGGTATATGTACACTACACAGACCTTCCTCTGAGCTCCAGCTCTCCGAACTCGTTCAGTTCGTACAATGTAGTACTTCGCAATCTCTTGGTTTTTATCCAAGCTAAAGTATATATGATAGTTGTTGTCTTTTCAGCTCTGGAAGAGATGCCGATAGCTATAAGAACCGACGACTAAAGCTCAATACTATGAGGTGCCGACATCTTTCTTCAAGATGGTGCTCGGGGAAAATCTCAAGTACAGGTAGTGAATGTTAAGGGATGCATTGGATTTGTGTTGTATATCGTTTGTTTTTGGAGCTGATGCGTTTTTGGTATTTTTGTTTTTGTTTTTTGGTGTAAAGTTGTTGTTACTTAGCTGATAAGTCGAGTACTTTAGAGGATGCTGAGAAAGCTATGTTGGAGATGTACTGCGATAAGTCGCAGGTCAAAGACGGGCCGAGTGTGCTTGATGTTGGATGTGGCTGGGGATCGTTTTCGCTTTATATTGCGCAGAAATACAAGAACTGCAAGGTTACTGGGATCTGCAATTCAACTACGCACAAGGCGTTTATAGAAGAGCAGTGCAGGTAGCAGTTCTCGGCTTCAGTTTCATAATAACTATGTTTGATCTTGGTTTGAGTTGATTTATTGACTTACTGGAGTTATGTATGTTGCATATTTGAAAGGAACATCAACTGGATAATGTGGAGATCATTGTTGGGGATATCAGCACATTCGAGATGGAGGCATCGTGTGACAGAATATTTTCGATTGAAATGTTTGAGGTAAACTTTCTTGAAGGCTTGCGATCGATAGACCATAGATTGTTATGTTATCTGTTCAGATGAAGAATTGAGTTTTGCCTTGGACAGCACATGAAGAACTACGAGGATCTTCTGAAGAAGATATCCGGGTGGATGAAACAGGACGGCCTCTTTTTTGTTCACCATTTCTTTCATGAAACATTTGCTTATCACTTTGAGGTGAATCTCATTGACATCTCATTTGCGTACAACGTACTTTGTAACTTCATATGGTCGCTTTTGGCAGATGTACTAACACAAATCTACTGTGCTGCCTTCATCTGATGTAGGATAAAAGTGAAGATGACTGGATTACTAGGTACTTCTTCTCTGGAGGTACAATGCCTTCAGCAAATCTACTGCTCTGTTTCCAGGTGACACTGACTATTGCAACAAAGCTTGCAAGTCTAACTTACAGTATTTTCATCAAATATGTTGGTTAATGGCTTCTGAGTGATGACTACTTTTATGCAGGATGATGTTTCTGTTGTTGATCATTGGCTGATCAATGGAAAGCATTATGCACAAACAAGGTAAAACTAAACCTCCCTCGAAACCTCTCATTTCTAGCTTCATACATCTGGTGCCTCAGATACTAAGACAATGCCGAAAACATATATGTATTTACAGTGAAGAGTGGCTCAAAAAAATGGACCAGAACTCAGCTGCCATACAACCGATTATGCAATCAACTTACGGCAAGTTTTCAGCTGTGAAGTGGACTGTGTATTGGAGAACATTTTTCATTGCAGTTGCAGAACTCTTTGGGTACAACAACGGAGAAGAATGGATGGTTACTGTTCGAATGCAGAAATATCCCTCGGGAGAGAACATTCCCGCGAAGCAGTCTCTTTTATCTCGGATGTCTTAACCGCGTGTGCCGGTCTATCCTGCTTGTGCTTCATATGCTGGCGTGCCACCGTTCTTCAACGGAATATGGACTGATTGTAGCCACCTGACTTCTTATGTAAGCGATTAGAACAGGGAGAGCACCAACCCTGCTCGAATAGGTCCTTTCTGCCTAGAAACCTAGGACTTTGATATGTGTATCTCTTTGCCAAATCTTGAAATCGATACTCCCACGTCCTCTCTCGTGTAGAGCAGAGCAATCTCTTGACGAAGTACGGAGAACACTAGCTTCCTTCGAGTATTCAAGCTCTCAACATACAAGTGAGCCGCTCTTCAACCTTCAGGTTGCAGTTGCTTCCTTGGAGTCGTAAATACCTTCACTCGATAGGTGAACAGCACTTAGACCTTCTGGTTGCAAGGTAAGATAGAAATCTCGAGGATGAGACGTCTAGTCTAGGTTTGTTTGCGTATAGCAAGGTTGTTTGATTGATTGTTCCGGGGGCTTTTGATAATATCATTGCCTTCCTTATATACTCGCTTACTAATAAGTCATTCACTCTATCTCTAATTCCTTCTGCTCTTGTAATCTTGTCTGAATCTACTACCAGCACACATGTTGTACCTCTCAAAGGTCTTCTACTTTCATCATAACTCTTCATAGAGTCCTGCTATAACCAACTAGTTATGATAGAAACTAAGCCGCGTGAAACCATCTCGATAAGACACAGTTCCAATAGAACTCAAAGTCTCCTTCTAGCGAAGCTCGCTAGACTCTGCATAACTTGACTCCTCAATAGAGCACTATTAATCAAGATGGGCCGCTCGCCAGACCTCGGCCCAAAGTAAATATTTTATTTAGGCCCAAACATTGCCCCTCAAGTCTTGAACTTGGAAGCTTTCCGAACAAGCGAAAAGACTTGAAAATACCTTGACCGATGTGCCCATTAACTCTGAAACGCTACACCATTACTCGAACGCCACGTTAACCATCTCCTTGAAAAAGTATGACGCTCGATTGACACCTTTATAAGAGCAACAGCCCATATCCATAAATTTTATCTTTCAACAAAACCCTTTCACCTGCTCAAAGCCTGCAACTTTCTAACTCTCTCAGTCAAAAACTTAAACTTTTCTTTCTCACCGTCGTCAATCCCTATTCCTCAGAACAGCAAAAATGCCTCCTTGTAAAGACATTCTTATTTCTTTTGACACCGTTAACGCCAAGAAATTCTCCAGACGGCTCAAGGAAGTCGCTACTCGACACAACCCAGACGCCATATGCACTCTCACCGTAGACCCCGAAGCCAACACAGGTCTGCTCGGCCCATTTCTAGATTCTCCATTGAATCCAGAGCTCTTTGTTCATCTTCGCGAACCCATCTGCAATTCTTCCCTCATACTTCAAGCAGACCCGAAGTCATGGACACAAAAAGATAGTCTTTGTTCCATTGGGAAATGGCCACACTCAACCCCAGACGACATCGCTTGGTACCATCAACGCCGCGAGCAAGACAAAGAACGGTGGGAAGCAACTGGAATTGCTCAACTCATTAATCTATGCTTCTCCCTCCCAGATGGAGGTAACAAAGCCCCTTTTGCCACAGCCATGTGTTTCTGGGACTGTACGGCAAATTGCTTCAGACTCCTCTGTGGTGATGTAAGTATTACAATGCTCGACCTTTACACCATTTTTGGAGTTCCTGCCACTGAAAACAACTGGGCTCCTCAAAATTACAAGCAAACTCCCCTCCAGGCCTCAACAGAATGACTCTCATCCTACTCCTCCTGGGTGAAACATTTTGCACTTAAGGAGAAAGATACACCCCAAGGAGGAATAGCCTTCCTGGAATATTGGCTATCGAAGTACTTGTTCTGTACGTCCTCAACGAAGGTTATCAAGATGTGGACCAACCTCGCTGAACGCCTCTTCAATGCAGAACCACTGAGTTTGGTTGAGCCCGTCCTCGCCTACGTCTACTATGGTCTCAGGCGAGTATCTTTATCGAAGCTCGATTTGAACCAGTCAGGACCACTATGGATGGTAGAGCTCTGGTTACAAATCTACTTCCCCTACTTTTGCCCCTCAGCTACCCCTTCGTTCGGCGACCGTCGACTGTTAGGCAAATCACTAGTCTCCACAATGCATAGGACTAAGCAGTGGTCTTATATTGACTGCTTTAGACACCTCTGTTTACACAAGGAGTTCCCTCATGCAGCAGTCGAAGGAATCCTGAGTCGTCGCTATCCTGGCCCTCTCTCAAGTGGATTCATGCCCTTTCCTGAACAAAATGATCAAGCAAGGGGCATGTTCGTTAAGTTCAACACTTGCCAAGACCTGCAGCTCCCAGACTCAGCTAGCTCCGGGTACGAGCTCTACGCTCCCAACCACTTCTGCAAACAACTGGGGCTCAGCCAAGATGCCCCTATGCCCCTCGCCTGTTCTGTCAATAAGTACACTCTCTGGCGAGGAGACAACAAACCTGCTGCAGCGGAGACCCTCGATGCACACTTTGGCTTTCCAATGATAGTAATCCTTGAAATTACCAAGCCACTGTCGACATCGAGGTTGATCACTCCTTTGTATCTTACATGGTACTCCCAACTCTGGGAAAAGATACGACACCAAAGCCCAGACCAGTGCTTCGGTGCCATCTTCAAAGGATTCAGTGAAAAGTTTTTACTCAAGGCAGACCTGGAGGCACTAGCCGGACCACACCCCGACACGGGCTCCACCCCATAGCCACATGTATGTCTTTAAAAATGTCCACATGTATTGGCAACATTTGGATCATAACTTGACCAACTCTTTCCTTCCTTCTTAGTACAATCCTGACCTGGATACAACTGTGGCAATTCAATCCTTCAAGAAGAAAAGAACCAGACGTTCTAGATCACCTGTAAGTTTTGAACTATTGCTTATCTAAAACAAACTGATTATCATAGTGACTCTGGTATCGATCCTAACTTCTTATCAGTCCTCAAGACCCAAGAAGATCAAACTCAGGACCCCAGAGAATGAAAGTGGGATTTGGCTAGTCTTACGGGTCACAAGCAGAAACAGACAACTACGCCTCTCTACTCCAGTCTTCCTCGCTTCTTTCGACCAGAGGAGCAGCAAAGCCTCAGGGTCTAGTGCTTGTTCAACTATAGCCTTCACCGTTGCACACTGGTTTTGTGCAAATCCAGACAGCACTCCCACACTCTCCCAATTCGATGACCTCCTCGTCCAAGGTTCAAGGGAGTGGCAAGAACTATGCAAGGATGAGGCCCTTGCACGCGAATTCCCAGATCATCACTTTAATTTGGACGCCATTATGAAGGCGAACATCAGGCCGCTACAATTTTCAGCTGATGATTCCTTCATAGGGTATTTTGACTCTGGGAAGTTTGCAAATCTGAACGGCCTTTTTCCTTCGATGATTTATGGGAACAAATTCAGAAAAGCCGAAAACCCCAGGTCTTCATAGTGAGTTGGAATGATCACTTCTTCGTTCTCAAAGCTGAAGACGAAGCTTTCTATATAATTGACTCACTAGGAGAAAGACTCCATGAGGGACACTTCAAAGCCTTCATTCTGAAGTTCGATGAGTCCAGCACCATATCCAACACTGCAGACAGGGCCAACACCAACAGCCAGAAAGAGTGTTGTAAAGAATACATAGTCCAATTCTTAGCTGGGATTCATCGAACAGAGCTTGAGGAAGAAGAGGAAAGACACCCTGTATCCTATGAGGCTCTGTCCAAGCGTCTCCAAATTGAAGTTCAGAGCTGCTCCATTCCCTCCTCTTCTGGCGAGGATCCCATTACCCAGGACGAACAAGTCATCCCAAATGCTGAGCAAATCGTCTCCTCACCAGAGCTCATAACTGAACAACCACAAGTCCTGGTCGAGACCAACCCAGAGGTCGAGGCATCGAATCCTTCCTCACCAGAGCAACAAATCCAAACTTGTGAAAAAACACAAACATTGTCTCCCCAACAAGTAAGTAAAATATAACATCATTCTTTAGGTTAATGATTTCTTTATATAGTCCTAACATGACCTGTTATTTTGATATTGAAGTCCAAAATTGTTCCTGTGGACCTGGACGTTCCTGAGAACTTCCCTGACAGTCCAAGGGGACCAGCGAGTACTTCAGGCGAACTAACTGTAATAAATACTGAAGACCGACCTGAAAGCGCTCCAAATGCTGATGATGAAGGACCCACAACTCCAAGCGAGGAAGTTCTTATCCCTTCTTCATCATCAGGAAACCAACTCCAACTGCTCAGCGTACAAGAATCGACCAAGATTCATGAACTTGTAGGGACATTGAGTACACTAAGCACCCCTCCTGCGCATACTGACTTTACTCGTCTGCTCCGAGAAATTCTCTCTGGGCCCCTAGATTCCATAGAGGATGTTCAGGCCATTTTCCAACAAGTAAAGGACTTGCGAACCACTGCCTCTGCAGACTTCATTCCTCGCCTGGATGAGCTAGAAGAATCCTTTTTTGAATTCCAGCGCCAAAGCGAAGTCTTTCAACACTTGACACTCGAGGCAGAACGTGAACAAGAAGCAGCGAGAACCCTGGAGCAAACGACTCAATGGGAAACAGAGGAGATTCAGAAGCTTCTGAAGGAGAAGGATACCAGGGAAGAAACTCTCTCGATCAAACGTGCCAAGATAATTGCTCTTGAAGCTGATCTCGCTGTACTTAGAGCAGAAGTAAATGCCTTGGAAACTGACATTCCAACTTACCAGGATGCCATGAGGTAATTCCTGAATGAAGGCGAGATCCGAGCCCAGTTTTTACAAGAGGCACGTGCGAAAGCCAGCGAAGCTCGCTTAGCAGCTCGACAAGCCTGGGTGGCCTCAGAGTATGCTAAAATCTCGATAAGGAGCTTTATCTTCCAGTTGTAAATTTTTGGGCCTCTAGTGTAGGCCTTTTGTAATCGTCATCAAACATTAAAGATTTTTATATATCCACACTGTTTTGACAACCAAGTTTGTATTGGGTCTTAAAAACCCAACTGGGCTTTTTGCAATCTTGATCCAACCCCGTTTTAGGCTGTTATTAATTTTAACTACTTTGATTGTCTAGGAATAAATGGAATTGAATTCTAGCTTGGAATCCGTATCGCGTCAAACAATCAAAATCTTTGAAATACGTTTTACCTGTCCCAAGGATCTTCTCATTTATCATGCACTTCTTGCGAGCAGATAAACCGCTTCCATGGTCCACTGTTAATTGGACACGTACTCTCTATTATTGGGTGTAATTACTCACGCGAAACCAAACCGTTGTGACTCCTGGCTATAAAAGGTTTCCTTCTCTTTGTGTGAAATGAACCAGTCCCTTGCGAGCATGAATCAGACCCAACTCTATTTATTCTGGTCTTACTATCCAAAGAAACCTCCAGATAAATCTTTCCATGTTGTGTTCCTTAGATAGCAATATCCATGCCCAAACCTGGACTAGATAGCAATATCTATGCCCAGGTGTCGCCTTGGCTCCCCCTGACTGAAGAAAACAACAAGGGAGAAGCCAAAATCCCGAGGTGCAGTCTCCCACACCCTTCCCTGGTGCATACACTCGGTGTCGATATGCGTTGGAAACGGAAAAATTCTTCAATGCCTTCTGCAATACATGGGAGAAGATGGGAGCACCACCTTGGGAAGAAGGCGACAATCGTCAAGGCAGGTGTAACTCTTGTTGTGGTGCACCTCCTCTGGCCTTGACGATTCAGTTTCCTCTCCCTCTCCATCGTCGAGGTCGATCTCTTCCTTTTAACTTCTTGGGAGATGGAGAACAACGGAGAGGAACTTGTGAAGAATGAACTGTTTTTATTTTCTTTGTTGCAATTGTCCCAGATTCATCTTCACCACATGGTATCAGAGCTTGGGGCCGCAAAACCCTTGTATTATTCCAAGTATTTAAATGTAATATTTTTCTTTGAAGTGTAAAAGTTCTTTATATTGATAAACTCATATATAGTTTGCTCAAAAATTGAGCCACAAAGACTGGCTTAACATGAACTTTTTGACTTGGAATAAAAATAATTCTGGCTACTAAATTTGGCCTCGAATATAGGCACTAACTATCTAACCCCATTAATAGGCTATTTCATGATACTTGATGAGTATATGTGTTGCCTCTGTAGTTTATTTATGCTAAAGCATGAATAAACTAGATTAAGCAGTAGTAGGAGGATCATCATACTCCCAAACCGGTTGTATGAATTTCTTTAGGTAACGACCATTTATTGAGTTCGCGTGTATAGTACCATCTCGATTTCTCAGGCGAACTTCTCCTTTACCCAACAGTCGATCGATGATGTATGGCCCTTCCCATTTTTCTGACCATTTTCCTCGTCCTTCAGTTTTCTCGCCAACAGGCAAAATCACTCTCCAGACAAGTTCTCCTTCTGCAAAACTCATGCCCCTTGTACGTTGGTCATAGGCACGAGCCACCTTTTGTTTTTCAGCACGTAGACTATCATAAGCTTGTATACGATTCTCATCGAGGTCTTCATGCTCTTGCCACATCGCTTGGACATAGTCTTCACCGATCAAGTGATGTTGTTCCATCACTCGTAAAGACTGAACTTTGATCTCCAATGGCAAAACAGCATCGTGCCCAAACATTAATGCATAAGGAGTTGTACTTATAGGTGTTCTCTTACTAGTCCTGTAAGCCCACAAAGTATTAAAAAGTTCTTCATGCCACAGTCTGGCATTGCTGGCGAGCATCCATTTTAGGATATGAATAATGATTTTATTGCTCGCTTCAGCTTGACCGTTGGATTGGGCATAATATGGAGAAGAGTGGAGAAAATGGATCCCAAGATCCTACATTAAAGTATCCACTTCGCCAGACATGAAGGCTGCCCCTCGGTCTGAAACGAAACTCTCAGGGATACCAAACCGACAAATAATATCTTCGAATAGGAACTGTCGGATGGCCTTCGCTGATGATACCCTGAGGGGTCGAGCTTCGACCCATTTTGTGAAGAAATCAGTAGCCACTATAATAAACTTGTGCCCTTCAGATGAATGAGGATGAATCATTCCAATTAAGTCTATAACCCATCCTCGAGCTGGCCAAGGCTTGATTATTGGCTGTAGTGGTATTCTGGGCATATGGTTGACTGGACCATGTTTCTGGCATTCTTCACAACCTTTAGCGAACGTGATGCAGTCTCTGGGCATTCCTAGCCAATAAAAGCCATGTCTTCTTAATAACCATCTCATCTTGGGACCAGCCTGATGAGCTCCTGCAATCCCAAGATGGACCTCTCTCATTAACCGCTTAGCGTCACATCTAAAGACACACCTTAATAGTATGCCTTCCTCTCCCCTTCGATATAACTCAGTATCTTTGAGTACATAATTGGGAGCTAAGAATCGAATCCGCTTATCAACTGGATTATTAGGATCCTGGAGATAAGAGATGATTTCCTATCTCCAGTCTTTGTCGATGTGATCAAGTGTAGCAACGTACCATTCATTTTTATCTTCTTGTCGTGCTAGGAAAGATGGAAGGGTTCTTCTTTCAACTTTGAGTATTCTCTCCCTTACTCCATCTTGCAAGCTTACACCCGTTGCTAGTTGAGCCAACTCATTAGCTGCATAGTTCTTCTCGCGAGGAACATGACTCAACTCCACTTCTGTAAACAACTTTAATAAGTCACAGGCCCTTCTCGCATAAGGTTCTAGTATGGGACCTGCCCTGTATTTTGTCTCAAGTTGTCTGATCACCAGTTGGGAATCTCCAAAGACATGCACATCATTGATCTCCATATCTAACAGAAGTTCTAATCCAATGATTAAAGCTTTATACTCTGCTTGATTATTCGTGCACTTGAAGTCCAACCTGAAAGAATAAGAATAAGTTTGGCCGCGTGGGGAGATCAAAGCTACCCCTGCCCCAGCCATGGTACTCGTACTGGACCCATCGAAATACAAACACCAAGGGGCCAAATCAATACGAGCGAGATCCAGTTCTGGCCCCTCAACGACCTCTTCCATGGGATGATGAGCCAAAAAATCAGCCACTGCTTGGCCTTTTACTGCCTTCTGGGGAACATACTGCAAAGAAAATTCTGACAAGGCGAGAATCCACTTCCCAATGCGTCCAAGGAGAATCGGTCTGGATAGCATATACTTCACTAAATCTGTTTGCGCAATGACACATGTAGTGAAGGATAACATATAGTGCCTCAACTTACACCCTGAGAAGTATAAGGCTAGGTATAACCTTTCCATTGGGGAGTACCTTGTCTCACAATTGTTCAAGGTACGGCTCAGATAGAAAATAACACGTTCGACGCCTGCCGTGTCATCCTGAGCTAATAGGCTTCCAATGGAGAGTTCTGTAGATGAAATATACAGCTTAAGAGGAACCCCAGGTCTTGGAGGAACCAAGACTGGTGGGTTTGTTAAGTAGGCTTTGATTGTGTCGAAGGCCTCTTGATGTATAGGCTCCCATACAAAGTCCTTCTGATTTTGAAGCTTGAGGATAGTAGAGAATGATTGTGTCTTCCCAGCAGCGTTGGCAATAAACCGTCGTAAGAAATTGATTTTTCCCAATAAACGTTGTAGTTCTTTTTTACTCCTTTGTGGGGCTGCACTGATAACCACTTGTTTCTTGTCATCCGGTATTTCAATCCCACGCTGATGAACCAGAAAACCCAGGAAGTCACCTGCCTGAACGCCAAACACACATTTGGCTGGGTTCATCTTCAGTTGATGCTGCCTCATTATGAGAAACACCTGCCTCAAGTCTTCAAAATGATCACTTCTACGTTTCGTTTTGACTACCACATCATCTATATATACCTCCATGGTCTTACCAATAAGATCATGAAAGATCAAGTTCATTGCTCGTTGGTAGGTTGCCCCTGCATTTTTAAGCCCAAATGGCATATCCACATACTCAAAAACACCGGCAAAACCTGGGCAACGAAACGCTATCTTATGTCTATCCTCTTCAGCCACTGGGATTTGATGATATCCTGCAGTACCATCCATGAATGTCAACATCTCATGGCGGGCAACTGAGTCTGCCAACAAATCAGCTACTGGCATAGGATAAGCATCCTTAGGGGTTGCATTGTTCAAGTCTCTGTAATCGACGCAAACTCGCATCTTCCTATTCTTTTTCTTGACTGGGACTATATTAGACAGCCACTCATTATATTTGGTGACTCGTATAATCCCTGACTTGAGCATTTTCTCAACCTCTTCCTTGACTAGAATTGTTGTCTCTGTATTCATGCGACGCATTTCTTGTTTTACAGGCTTCTTTCCCCCGGTGATGGGCAAGTTATGACAAACCAGATCTGGTGAGAGACCATGCATGTCCTCATATTTTTCTGCAAAGCAATCTGCGTATTCTTTTAGCAACTCAATCATTTTGAGCCTCTCTTCAGGCTCTAAAAAAGTACTTATAGCCACAGACATTGGCTCTTCCTGTGTCCCAATCTGAATGTGTTCGATGAGATCCTTGACTTTAGGAGGCAAATCATCTAAAGCTGCTGGAGCCAATTGAATCTCGTCTCCCTCCTCGAAGTCTTGTAAGACGTCTTCATCCACATATTCCAATGCTGCAATCATTGGCACCTTCTCAAAGGCTTGGCTTTCTAACAAAAAGTTGTGAAAGCGTTCGTGTAACGAAAGACAAGCCTCGGTCTCTATTTCTGATAGAGACCCATTCATGGAGAACGTCTGGATGGTAGCTCAATGGTGTAGGGTCTTTTGCTATCCTGATTTGCTTGGATAATCCCCCACTGATCCCGTTCAGAGGTCGTAACACCGACTGGGCGGCCTTTACTGTCAACGCCACATACCTCTAGTGGCCTAAGGTCACTGTGGTAGTATCTGGCTTCGAGTGCATTAGCAGAAACGGAGTATGGACGAGGGTCAGCATTGACAAGCTCTGCTTCGCCTGTCTCCATGTTCCATAGAAGCATCTTCTGATGAAGTGAAGAAGGTACACAATAGCTTCGATGTATCCAGTCGCGCCCCAGGATTGCACTATATGGAGATGTACATTCCACCACGAAGAATGTATAAGTGCCAGAGGCTAGCCCAATGTGTACCTGTAGAAAAACAATTCCCAAAGTCTTGGTTATGCTACCCTGAAAGTTTCTGACACTAAGCGAGGTCTCTTGGATAGTTGACTTGGGAACACCTATTAGGGCCAATGCCTTAAAGGTGATGATATTCACTGCTGCCCCTGAGTCCACTACGAGTTTATTTAGTTGCACTCCGTGGACTTGTCCTGTGACATATAATGGCCGCATGTGCATGGCCATGTCCATGGTGGGCTTAGAGAACATCATTTGCCCTGTTGTGACTGATGACTCCAGTTCTGGTGTGTCAACCGGTGTTGGATTATCTGGTAGTTCTGGTTCTTCTTCCGGTAACACCACGCTATTGATGTTCTTGGATTCACCTTTTGGTGCTGGTGAGGACAAAGCATATTTAGAGGATAGAACATACACCATGTTAACGGCTGCAGTGTTCTCCTCGATGCAATCTTGTGTTTCTTCATCCTCATCCTCACCGTAGTCCACCAGCTCTTCATCGTTGTGATAACTATCCCCTTCGGCTGACAACTGTCCATCCTCGATGGACGTTGTAGTTACTTCAAGGTGAGCAACTTGCTGTATTAAATCCTCGGGAGTAGGATCGATAGCTGCTGGTGATGGTGGTGGTGAAGTTTTTCCCTCGGGAACAGGAACTAATTTCTGGGCCTTTGCTTGTTCTTCCACAACTAGAGGCCTTGGTTTCCATTGCAAGACTGGGGGCTTGATTGGAGTACTCTATTTCTGTGCATCCTCTGTTCCCTTGAGAGGTGTCTTCAGCCCTACTGGTTTCACCGTGTTTTCTTCAAAGTTAAGGCGTCGCCTTACTGGTTGTCGTTTTGGGACTACACGATGAGTCTCTTGAGTAGATTCAGGCTCTTTTCCTTTGCTTGCTAGTTCTGGGTTTCTTTTGAAAACCCCTGGTCTTTGGGCTCTCACCTTAGTCTCGCGAGATTTCTTTCCAAAGACCACCAATGGATTTGCTGCGAGGGTATTTAATCTCCTCTGCAACACTTCTGGAGGAAACTCCAGGTCTTCTTCTTTGACAAGGCCGGCCTCATAAGCATCCAATGCTCTCTTGGCCCTGCCAAAACGTCGTTGTAGGTTTCTCCTCTTGCTTGGAGTTACCTCGACGGTCTTTCCTTTCTCCCTTATGTACCACACATCCTCCTTTGTAATATTTCTCGATGCTGGGGGAACATATGGCCTGGCGAGCGTATCTACACCTTTAGACTCAGGTGTTTTAGCCACACTATTTTGGCTCGTTGCTCGTGGTCGCTTGGGAGCTGGAGTGTCCCTTTGCTTTGCTTATGGGTACTGCTGATCTTTGTTTGAGAATAGCTCTGGGAAGGAATTGGCTGCTTGAGCCAGTTCCTCAAAGGAGATCTTCAGCCCACTTCTTAGTTTGCAGTGTGCACAAAGGGCCACTGGCGAGTCTGCTTTAGGGTCCACCTTTTCTTTTCCTTTGTTCTTTGGTGTATGAGGTGGATTCTCGCCAGGAGTTGGTTGGTCGTTGGACTGTTTCCTCTTATTTGTTTTATTACCTGTTACTTCCAACATTCCAACTATCATAGGGATGGGAGTCGTTAAATTAAGCGAAGGTTTTTGCTCGATTGCTATTACTCCTGCGTTGATCAGCTGCTGAATCTTGTACATCAGATCCCTACAAGCAGCCGTAGTATGACTTCCCCATTTATGGTGATACTGACAATAGGGCAAACCCCTAACATCATCAGGATGTGGGTCTGGTGATCCCCAATTGTCGGGTACCACTGCTATCCCTTCTAGGCATAGCTTTTCAAATATCTCCTCGCGCTAGGACGCGTCATAAGTTATGCGTGTCCGCTTAGGTCGAACAAATGCTATATTTCGCCTGGACCTTCGCTTGGACTTCTTCTTCGCCTGAGTCGGTTTTTCTTGATTGTCTTCTAAAGAAGTGCCACTGACGGGAGGTTCTGTGACCGGAGGGGATGGTTTCCTGTAAGGATATTCTGGGTGAAAATCCATCTCTCCTTCCTCATTGATCACAATCACTTGCCAGTTGACCAGACCCTGAATCTTATCTCTCAAGGTCGAACACATCGCTGTTCGATGGCCGAAGTGATTGTGGAACCTACAAAAGTGTTGGGCTGGCCCTTCGTACCGTAGATGTCTAAGCTCATAGACAGGGTAGAAGAAGATTAGCCCCATATCCCTTAACCTATCCAAGTATTCTTCTATCATGTCCAACTTGAATGAATAGGTTAAGTAGGCTGGTTGATTCCAAGCCTATTTGTCTCCAAGGATTCGATTAGGTGATGGCGAACTCACGTCAACCATGTTCACCTGTGGAGCAGGGAATGGCTCAGAATCCACTAATGCTGCGGTCTTGGACGAACCTTCTAGCTCCAGTTTTCCCTCATTAATCCACTTCTGGATCTGGTCCTTCAGCTTAATACAGTCTTTAGTAAGGTGGTTCCATACTCCATGGAACTTACAGTCCTTTTTACCCTTCAATTGTTCAGCTGTGGGGAACGGTCCAAAGTCTGCCTTGACAACACGCAGACCGTATAGTTCGTCCAGTATCTCATGAGCCATATTGGCATCATAAGTATACTTCTCGAATTCTGGCTTAGTGAAAGCCACCGTCGAGAGTTTGATGGGACCTCTATTCTTCTGAAGCTTCCGGGGTTTTAAAACCTTATTCGCTGTCAAGTCAACAGCTCTTATCCGATCGTCATCAGAATCAGACTCCTGGTCGTCCATTTGTTCAACATAAGCCACTGTTCTTGGCTTCAACCTATCGTAGGTTTTATTATTGTACGTCCATTTGGACGAATTTCTTCTGTTATCTCTCTCTTGCATATTGTTATAAGCTTTAGTCACCGCTGTGATGAGCTCGTTCAGAGAGAAATATTTGCTATTTAAGAATAACTGGTGGTAGGTGTCCTCCAGTCCATTCTTGGCCATCTCGACCACTTATTCTTTGCTTAGAGGGGTCTTACATAGATTGTATTCCGAACGAAAACGATGTAAGAAAGTGATCGGACTCTCGGTCAATGATTGGCTAAGAGAAGCCAACTTCCCTACGGTAGTCTCTAGTCGTGCTGTTCCAAAGTGGTCTATGAACAAGGCCTCCATATCCTTCCACTCGCTGATCGAGCCCTTCTCGATCCTAGTATACCACACGAGGGCTGATCCTGATAGTGATGATCCGAAGACCCTTAATTTGAGTCCCTCGTCTTCGGCAAATTGGCCTAACTGCAACGTGAAATAGGCCAAATGTGTTGCCGCGTTTGTATCATCATCACCTGAGAATGTCTGGAAGGTTTGGTGTTTGTAAAACTTTGGCCAATGCCATTCGTTAGGGTCATCTTTGCTTGGAGGAAACGGTGTTTCGTAAGCTTCATGCATTTTGGAAAATTTTATGTTACAATCATCCAAAAGCTTATTTATACGCTCCTCCCAAGCGAGAGGGAAAACCTCTACCTGCCTGGTCTTCCTAGCCAAATCCAATACGGTTCTGGTTAGAGAACTCAGCTCCCTGTCTACTCTTTGGTTGATAGCCGCCGCGTACCGGCGGTATTCCCCCAATCCTTTCTCCAGTAGGCTATGGACATCAGCCCGTAGTTTGTCTTGACCCTCTGCCAAACTAGTTACCTGGGCACTTAAGGCTTCTCTATCTTCTTGTTCTTGATTCAAATCACCCTGTATAGACCGGATGCTACTCGCTATCTCCTTTATGGAGCTAGCTTGAGCAGCAAGATGATCTGCCTGTTGCCCGAGTCTGTCTTCAAATAATCGAGAATAACTAGTCTTGTGGTTATCTCGCTTGGCCGCATAAGCCAAGTATTGCTCGTATGTAAGTGCGGCTATTTCCGCTTCGCTTAGAGGTTCGAACTCCATAATGTTAAAGTCGTTAGCGAAGATAACTTCAACCGCTCGATCACTCAGTGAACGACACTGACTAGAAGTGTGTTCACGGTATCCCGGTTGTGGGTGTTTACGACACTGAGAATAAACCCTTCGATAAGGATCTCCAATTGTCGTTTATAGATGCAAAGAAACTTCGACAACTGTCCCACTGGGCGTGCCAAAATGTTCGAATGCAGAAATATCCCTCGGGAGAGATCCTTCCCGCGAAGCAGTCTCTTTTATCTCGGATGTCTTAACCGCGTGTGCCGGTCTATCCTGCTTGTGCTTCGTATACTGGCATGCCACCGTTCTTCAACGGAATATGGACTGATTGTAGCCACCTGACTTCTTATGTAAGCGATTAGAACAGGGAGAGCACCAACCCTGCTCGAATATGTCCTTTCTGCCTAGAAACCTAGGACTTTGATATGTGTATCTCTTTGCCAAATCTTGAAATCGATACTCCCACGTCCTCTCTCGTGTAGAGCAGAGCAATCTCTTGACGAAGTGCGGAGAACACTAGCTTCCTTCGAGTATTCAAGCTCTCAACATACAAGTGAGCCGCTCTTCAACCTTCAGGTTGCAGTTGCTTCCTTGGAGTCGTAAATACCTTCACTCAATAGGTGAACAGCACTCAGACCTTCTGGTTGCAAGGTAAGATAGAAATCTCGAGGACGAGACGTCTAGTCTAGGTTTGTTTGCGTATAGCAAGGTTGTTTGATTGATTGTTCCGGGGGCTTTTGATAATATCCTTGCCTTCCTTATATACTCGCTTACTAATAAGTCATTCACTCTATCTCTAATTCCTTCTGCTCTTGTAATCTTGTCTGAATCTACTACCAGCACACATGTTGTACCTCTCAAAGGTCTTCTACTTTCATCATAACTCTTCATAGAGTCCTGCTATAACCAACTAGTTATGATAGAAACTAAGCCGCGTGAAACCAGCTCGATAAAACACAGTTCCAATAGAACTCAAAGTCTCCTTCTAGCGAAGCTCGCTAGACTCTGCATAACTTGACTCCTCGATAGAGCACTATTAATCAAGATGGGCCGCTCGCCAGAGCTCGGCTCAAAGTAAATATTTTATTTAGGCCCAAACAGTTGCTCTTTTCCTATTCAAGAAGAAATGAAGTATTCAAGAGCTCGATTTCAGCCAGTACCACTGTATCAGACAATGTCTACAATAATTGCATCTCTTGTTGCTCAATGAAGAAACAGTTGAGATTGTAAGAGCATAAACGCATAGAATTTCACAGATGATCCAATCATGTACCCTTTAAATTTGTAGTCATGTTGATTAACTAGCTCAGTTCAGAAGAACAACATGGCAAGCAATTACTGGTTGAATACAGCAAACTCTAATTCAACATCACCAAAACTACAACATAAGCCTTTCTGATTCTTCTGTTACACTAACTCATCCTCAAAAGTAGTACAAAACGATTTATATGGAGGAAAGAAAAGACTATCCGGATTTGGTAGCGGTGGTGCTCACAAGTCCTTCAGCCTCCAAATACCGACTCAGATGCTTATCTTCCAAATGTTCCTGCCCAAAAGTACAAAACCCGGAAATTAAATTTCAGAAACAATCAGTCAAATCCATTGTTTCAAATTTGTAACAAAAATTCGAAGAAAGGTGTTGTAGAAAACGTACAGATAAGCAAGCTTTGTACTTATCCCACTCCGAAACGCATTCCTCTTTGTTCCATTTACCCTTTACAAACTTCTCTGAATACCACCTGCGACACCACAAATGGATTTCATGGGTCTCTTTATAATGTTCTGCTGAGATTTTAGAGAGGTGAGAGAAAATGGGTTGCTATAGATGTGTTTTAAGTGTAGGAAACAAACCTGTTGAAGCAGTTGTGGTAAGCAGTTCTGAGATTGGCGCAAGGCGAAGTTGACGAAGGAGAAGAGGAGGAGCTGGTTTTCTTGTTCGGAATGATTCCCATGATGTCTTCTCAAACTCTCAAACCCATCAAGACCCGGAGCCTCTTTTCACTCGGAACGAGACAAGTGTTTTCGTGTTGGATCGGCTCTATATCTGGGCTTTTGGAAGCAACGATGTATGTGGGCTTACTTTGATAAAGCCTTCTTCTTTTTTGCCCTTTCAGGGGAATAGACCAAGTAGCTAATTTTCTTTTTCATTTTCTGGTTTTCTTCTACTTTTTTCAAAGTCAATATAAGGTGAATAAAAATAATGAGCCAATCCCTGAGGTCACTAGTCAATCATCTTAAATTTAAGGTTTTTTTTTCGAACAAAGGAAAATAAAAGAACAAACCCAGTACAAACTACTGCCTCTTGGGCAACCTCTTCTACTTAGATCACATTGTACTGCCTGATATTCATTCAGAAGGAGACCATGAATCCAGAATTCTGCTTTTCGAGTGTGTCCGAGTTTCGTTATAGCATCAGCAACCAAGTTTACCTCTCTCTGGATATATTTGAACTCAATGTTGTTGAACTATGTAGCCGGTCTCTAAATACCAAGTCGATTAACACTATCAATTAGGATCTTGAAATCTCCTTCAACCAGGATATCTTTGAGATTATGTATCACAGCCGCTCTAAGACCTGCGTTCAATGCCATTGCTTCTGATAGGATAATATCTCAATGTTGAACGACCAACTTTTAATACTATATCAAAAAATTGATTGTTGCACCTTTTAATGAATAACAACTATCTTTATATAACGATATAAACTAAGGACATCTCCAATGGGAGGATCTAAAATGGGGTGCTAGATCTATATTTAGGACCTCAATTTAAGACTTATGATTTAGGACTTCACCATTGGAGATAGTGAAGTCCTATATTGTAAATATATTTATTTTATGTTATTTTTAATGATTAATTTATTTTGTTACAATATTATTATGTATAATAAATATTAATTATGATAATTTTTGACCGATACATGGATTATTCAACGACTCTTCATTTTAATTTGACACCGATATATGCATTTTTCAAGGATAATTTCAAAATTTCGAAATGGTATATCATGATCTTATCTTTAAATATCAATTTCAAAATTTCAAAATTTCAAAATTTCAAAATTATTCAACGTTCTTATCTTCAAATTTCAAAATTATTCAACGTTTTGATCTTCTATAAAATCGGAATCATTTACTCCTTCATCTCTCACAAATTGACAAACACTTCTCCTCCCACGAACAAATTGTGGTTTTCGTATTGTTTCATACCTTTAATTTTGTGTTCCACTATGAACAGGTTGTGGAAATTACTGAAGAAGGAGGAAGCAGAAGATGTTCCGAGAAGGCAACAACAAGCTCTTTTGATGTCTGCGGCAGCCCTACAAGTGGAGAGGATGGAAGAAGATGAAAGCTCACAACGGGGTGGTTCCTCGGAAGGGCGGAGGTACATCTTAAGGGACCGAGAAATGATGGATCAACGATTGAAAGCTTTATACTTCACCTCACCATGTAGGTTTGACGACGACATCTTTCGAAGACGCTTCCGTATGAGACCCCATCTCTTCGACAATATGATGCGTCAAGTGACCAACCACGACCCTTACTTTGTACAGACGATGGATGCCACCGGCAGACTCGGCATTTCCACCGAACATAAGCTAACATGTGTTATGAGGATGCTTGCATACGGTCTACCAGCAAACTTGTGCGATGAATTCCTTGATATTGCTGAATCCACTGCTCTAGAAGTGTTAGATCATTTTACAAGAGCGATATGGGCTGTGTACCGCAAAGACTATCTACGCACACCAACAAAGGTAGATCTCGTGAGGTTGACAAACAAAGCTGCATATCGTGGATTTCCAGATATGTTGGGTAGCCTTGATTGTATGCATTGGCAATGGAAAAATTGTCTTGCTGCTCATGTCAGACAATTCCAAGGCCATAAAGGAAAACCTACAATTATCTTAGAGGCGTTAGCCTCCTATGATACTTGGATTTGGCATGCATATTTTGGTCTTCCAGGTTCTCTCAACGATATCAACGTCCTAGGAATGTCACCATTGTTTGATGAGGTATGCAGATGTGAAGCTCCTCAAGTGAATTTCAAAGTGGCAAACAGTACGTACCATCAAGGTTATTATTTGGTGGATGGCATATATCCCAATTGGGCGACTCTTGTGAAGGCAATAAAAAATCCTACTACTCCCAAGACAAGACACTTTACAATGATGCAAGAGGCGTTCAGAAAAGACGTTGAGAGAGCATTTGGAATTCTCCAAGTGCGTTTCGCAATTGTGAGGGGTCTAGCTCGTAATTACCAATATTTGCATCCATTGATGGTGGAATGGAGAATTTTGGTGACTCCTTCAAGATATCCCAACAATGCATATATGCGAAATGCTCTCCATGAGATTCATCGAAATAAAACCCCTTCGCATTCCTTAACTACAAACAATCGGAACAAACCAATTATTATACGACTTAATTTTTCTAACTACATGAATAATTACTATATGGAAAATACTTACATAATTACTATATGGAAAATACTCCACAAGGGCACCGCGTTTCACCACTCGCATGATTTTTGATGGCTTTGTTCATTGCGTGAGCCCATCTCATACTTGCTGGATTGATCTTCTTCCATCGAGATTCGACGCTTGTTTGGGTTCGCTTAGGTGCATTGGTTGGCTTGATACTTTTGAAATACTCATATATACGATCCCACAAAGTTCCCCCGGATTGATTAGTACCGACGGCGGCATCTCCACCAATACTCAACACGGCAACGCACAAAGCTTTATCTTCCGCTTCTTTCCAATTTTCCAAACGTGGTGCCCTTGTGGTTGGTGAAGCTCTCTTTGGACCCATGGTGTTGAACAAAAAAACTGAAATTGCTATAAGAAAATAGGAGAAAGAGGAAAAGTTTGAGAGGGTGTAAGAAATTGTGTGAGAGAATGTAAAAAATGGTGTGAAATGAATGTAAATTTTGGTTAGTATTTATAGAAAAAATTAGAAGTTACTGTTCCAATAGACTGATTTTTTTTTAAAAAAAAAAATTCTATTTGTTTCTGACTATTATATGGAAAATGAGAGTTTGATTGAATAATAATCGTTGGATCGATTTCGGAATATATTCTTTGTCGTTGGATCAAAATCAGAAATTAAAAAAAAAACTAAAATTAACTGAGATTGAAATCTGGCCGTTGATTTCAAATCTCATTCAAATCGGGCCGTCTATTTGATTACCGTTGGGCTGCAACGGCTCGGTAGCCTGCGCACGTGGCGGGTCCCAGAGCATCAGTAGCTGTCTACTACTCTCTCTCTTTGTCCAGTGCGTCGCGCGTCAGCTAGCTTTCCTCTCTCCTCCAGCAAGCCGCGTGTCTTCCATTTTCTTCTGCCGGCGCGTGAATCAGTTTCTTCCTCTCTCCTTCGTCACTCCAACGTCAGCAGGTCGGTGGCTTCCCCAAAATTTAGATCGGTGCTAAACCAAGATCTATCCTAGGACTCCATATAACACTTGAAGCTATAATTTATAGGGATTAGATCCCTTAATACAACCATTGGAGAGCAATTTTTTCAGGCAAAGCTATATTGCTAGGGTTTAGGACTCTCCATTGAAGATGCCATAATGTTTTGTCTCACTATATACTTGATTATGTATTTAATTCACTACCAGAATAAGTACTATAGCTAATGACCAAAAATCTTCAGCCTGTTCACTATTTTCGTCGGCTATATCTATAGCCGAAGACAAGTCGTTGGCTATAACGTCGTCGAAAAAAGACCGTCGGCCATACTATAGTCGACGACCATTTTGCACGTCGTCGGCTGTAATTGGACTATAGCCAACGACAAAGTCTTGCGATGTTGCTACCTGGAGTACCTAGAAAACGTACAGATAAGCAAGCTTTGTATAACCGACCCAGAAATACCAAATGTTGCCTTGAGAAACCAAACAAAGTTTGCAAAAAATACCATGTATAGATCACAAAGATACCAAGAGTCAGAAAGTAAACAACTCTTATCAAGAGTTGGTAAAGATTCATGTGTAGTACTCTTTCTAGTATGCAAAGGTACCAAGATTACTATGTAAAGGTACTATCTCCTTTATGTAAAGATACCATGTCTCATATGTAAAGATACCAAGTATATTATGTAAATGTACCATGTCCCCTATATAAAGATACCATGTCCTTTATGTAAAGATACCAAGTCTAGTGTGCAAGGATACCAAACATGTAGTCAGGATTAAACCAAGCAGCTTTTCTTGTTGTGTCCAACCTCCGCGCACTTCCTGCATCGCATAATCTTTTTTTTTCTTTCTCACATGCAGCCTTGATCCACTTGACTTTCGACCTACAAATTTATGTCCAACATGCCGAATTTTCTCCTTCCAGTCTTTAGAAAGATATATAGTTGCCTTGGAATCCCTATGCGCCTCGCCTTAAGATATCACATATCAAAATAAGGATACCAAGTAATGAACATAAATATACCAAGCCCATCGAGTAAGGATACCGACTTTGTTCTACAAAGATAATGTTAAAAAAGAGAAGGTAGAGGCATATTTTTATCTAGGTAGGCTTCCTCATCAAACACATCTTCTGCAAGCCTCTTCTTACATCCCTCTATAGCCTTGTCACACCCTTCCTCTGCCACCACTTCACTCTTGACGACAATGGCTAAGTCAACCTCTTTCAATTTCTCCAAATTCAATGCAAGAAACATACTTTGCAAGTCGCCATCACATTAAAGAAAACACGATTGATATGTGTGAAGTGCAAAAGTGAGATCCACATCCATTGTTTTTGGGATTTTGAATCTCTTGCCAATCTCGGCCAACAAATCCTTGAATTTCATTTCATTGGCGAGTGAGAAGACGAGAGTGCTCCCTTTATACGTACACTTGCACAAAATTGTAGCCATAACCCTGCAAGGAATATAAGGATATTATCACAGAACAACAAAAGTATACACCAAAGTTTGTAAAGATACTAACAAGACAATTTGATGTTGAAAATAAGAAATAAACCAAAAGCAACACTAAAAACTAACTATTAGCTTCAATTGATACTCAAAATCAACAACACAGCAACTCAAAGGGTCCTCAACTCAAAACGATGTATTCATTTAGCTTCAATGGATCATAAACTGAAATTCAAAACCGAAAATAATGCAGCATTGAATAGAAACTTATAATCAACAACAACCTCAACAACAATTTGAAAATGAAAACTAACCTTATTCGATCGTACAATGCCGAAAATCAGTACCTCTCTCTCTCTCTACGCAAAACTTTTGGTTTGAGAGAGAAGCTTGTCGGGGTTCAACTTCGCACTAATGGTCTTAGAAAGTTTGAATTTTGGGAAAGAAATATGGTTTGGGATAGTTTCGTCCATACTGAAAAAATGTTAAAATCTATATTTTAGGCTACAAACTTACAAAGTGATGGTTTGGTTAGCAAAATTGAAGTTCGGTGACTTATAAGTAATTTCTAAAAATATGGTGATTTTTTAGTTATATTGATAGTTTTAAGTGATTTTTAGATAATTAGCCGTATAAAATAAATAAAAATTAATAGAGAACGAAAATAGAATTATAGAGTTTCAGTGCAAAACGAAACAAAATAGAAAGAAAATAGAAAAAATGAAAGGGACTATCTTCGTCGTACGTTACTCGTTAAATATATCACTCTCTCACACTAGTTCTCTCTATAAATCCAAATCCTCAAAGCAAAGCAAATCTCTTCTCCGTGTCTTTCTAGTTTCTAACATGGATCAGTTCAAAGGCCAGCCCCGCCTCCCCAAATTCGCCGTCCCTAAAAGCTACGACATAAAACTCAAACCTGACCTCTCTTCTTGCAAGTTCGGCGGCTCCGTCGCCATCGACCTCGACATCGTCTCCGACACCAAATTCATCGTCCTCAACGCCGCCGACCTCTCCGTCAGCTCCGCCTCCGTCTCCCTCACTCACACAAACCCATCCAAGGTGAAAATCCAGTATTCATATATGATACTGTACAAACATACTTCAAGAACATCAATATTAATTGGTAGCGTTGTTTTGATGGTGTGAATAATTAAATGAATAAGAATAATGATGATTGGAATGATTCTATTGAACAGGTTTTCAAGCCTTCGAAAGCCGAGACATTTGAAGAAGATGGAATCTTGGTGTTGGAGTTTGGAGAGACACTTCCGACTGGGCCGGCAGTTCTGGCTATTGGATTTGAGGGAGTTCTGAATGACAAGATGAAAGGGTTTTATAGAAGGTAGTAGAGATTGTATCCTTCTTCTGTTTCTTCCGCAATCTTGACAAAGCTTATTAACTTGTAACATATAATTTATTTTGAAATTTGTGTAGTACATATGAGCATAATGGAGAGAAGAAGAATATGGCAGTCACCCAGTTTGAGCCGGTTGATGCCAGGCGTTGCTTTCCGTGTTGGGATGAACCTGCTTCAAAGGTCCTCTCTTATTCAAAACTCGTGATCCTTGATTTTAAATTTGGATCCCTTTTTACATGTTTGAGTTCATTAGATTACTAAATTTATTGTTACTACAGGCTACATTCAAGATTAAATTGGAGGATGTTCCATCTGAACTAGTAGCTCTCTCCAACATGCCAGTTGTAGAGGAAAAAGTGAACGGTCATCTGAAGACAGTCACTTATCAAGAGACGCCGATTATGTCTACCTATTTGGTAGCCGTTGTTGTTGGAATGTTTGATTATGTTGAAGATCAGACATCAGATGGTATGTTAGTTTGTCATGTCTAGCGTCTCGTGTGTTAGGTAATAGAAACAATTATTTTTATCGTGTCACATCTTATCTCTTTGCAGGAGTCAAAGTACGCGTATATTGTCAAGTTGGTAAAGCAAATCAAGGAAAATTTGCTTTGAATGTTGCTGTCAAGACGCTTGAATTATTCAAAGAGTAAGTGGTTCATATTTTGTATCTCTGATCATTCATCTACGAGCAGTTAATCATGCATCCAGTCCACTATGAGTAGTAGATACTCAAGTTTCTATTTATTTATCTGTTCATGCCTCTTGCTGCTCTATTTGGCATTAATATGAAATCAATGACGGTCTATTCTACAGATACTTTGCTGTGCCATACCCTTTGCCCAAAATGGATATGATTGCGATCCCTGATTTTTCTGCTGGGGCCATGGAGAATTATGGTTTAGTTACTTACCGTGAAACAGCTTTGCTCTTTGATGAACAGCATTCTGCAGCTGCCAACAAGCAAAGGGTAATATTGCCTATGGATGCTGCTCCAGATTTCAAGCTTCAACTTCGTTTCTATTATCTTAAGATACAAGTCTTACACCCACAATATGTTTAATCATTTCGTTTAATTCTTGAAAAAGGTTGCAACTGTTGTGGCACATGAATTGGCTCACCAGTGGTTTGGAAATCTTGTAACTATGGAATGGTGGACACACTTATGGCTGAATGAGGGGTTTGCAACATGGGTATATTCTCTAATTTCATCTGTTGGTTTTTTATATCTCATGCTCACGGGACTAATAATTATATTTTTTTTTGTTCATAGGTGAGCTATTTAGCTGCTGATAGCATCTTCCCAGAGTGGAAAATATGGACTCAGTTTCTTGATGAATCTACTGAAGGTCTTAGACTGGATGGGCTTGAAGAATCTCACCCTATCGAGGTATTTCTACTTGGACTAAATACTCATAAGCCTCAATTATTTTTTGTATCCAAAATTTGCTATACATGCATCACAGCCTCAAAACACCCACTACTACATTCTGGAGAATACTGAAATCTGATAATTTTTTATATATTTTTTTTCAGGTGGAGATCAATCATGCTTGTGAGGTTGATGAAATATTTGATGCTATAAGCTATAGGAAAGGTGCTTCTGTTATTCGGATGCTACAAAGCTATCTTGGAGCTGAACCGTTTCAGGTTGGTCTTTCAAATTTCTCGCTGCTGTTCTTCTTGAAGTCACTATCTTGTTCTCTGATATTTTGACTTTATTCTCTTGAAAAGTATTAAGATATCTCTGTCATCCTTATTCTAACTTTGTAAGAAGGTAGATAATATTTCTCTAGAAATCCGTTGGACTGTGGTTTAGACTACTGTGATTGTTGGTGATGTAATATGATAGCTAAATTTTTATCGCTACTTGAATAATTACCCATTATCTATCGTATTTTGATATATAAGATCTCATATTTTTGGATGTTTATTTTATATATTTATTTCAATGATTCAGACCTTATGAAAATTGAATTAAAATGATCTGTTCATTCATCCAGAGGTCACTTGCTTCTTATATTAAAAAACATGCCTACTCAAATGCAAAAACAGAAGACTTATGGGCTGCCCTTGAGAAGGGATCGGGCGAACCTGTGACCAAGCTAATGAATTCATGGACAAAGCAACAAGGTTACCCAGTTGTTTCTGTCAAGGTCAACAATCAGAAATTGGAGTTTGAACAGGTATCCATCTGTCTCCTGTCCATCAAATATGATATCAGTCCAAAAAAAAAGTCATTCAAATCTTATGTTGTTATCAAAGGAAACTCTGAACGTAGCTATACATGTATAAGCTTTTAAGTTATTTGCCTAGGTTTCATTAGCTGTACTTGGGGGCAAACAAAGGTCTAATAAGTTAATGATTGGCAGACACAATTCTTGTCAAGTGGTTCCCAAGGCACTGGCAAATGGATCGTGCCATTAACATTATGCTGTGGGTCGTATGATGTCCGCAAGAGCTTCCTGCTACAAACGAAGTCCGAAAGTCTAGATGTCAATGAATTCCTGGGTTGCTCAGTAGCAGAGAATGGAAGCACAGGGTGTAAAAGCAATGCACAATGTAGTTGGATAAAACTCAATGTGGATCGGGCGGGTTTTTACAGAGTGAAATATGATGATAAACTTGCAGCTCAACTAAGAAATGCCATAGAGAAGAAACACTTGTCTGCAACTGACAGATATGGTAACGCTCTTTTCAGATGCATACCTTTATTTTAATTTTATTGTGATAATGGAACTTTTCATCAAGTTTTTTTCTTTCCTTCTCAGGCATCTTGGATGATTCAGCTGCCCTTGCCAATGCTCGCCAGCAGTCAGTTGTCTCATTGCTTACTTTGTTGGGTGCTTACAGAGAGGAACTTGACTATACAGTGCTGTCAAATTTGATAACTGTAATGATCTTCTTTGCATGGTGTTTATGCTATTGTTTATACGACCTGGGTCTGATTGTGGTCCTTTACTCTTCCAGGTATGTTATAGCCTGGCGAGAATTTCTGCTGATGCTGTACCTGAGCTAGTGGATCTCATCAATCAGTTCTTTATTGGCCTTCTTCAGTTTTCTGCAGAGTAAGTTGGTTCTTTTCTGTACAGCTATAGTGCCTAAGACAACGTGATAGTGAGATTTAAATTGCTTTGTTTACTGCTCTTGCAAACTCAAGTAATAGGTATCAGTTTTATCTAATATCTACTTTGACTTTATGTCCAGGAAGCTTGGTTGGCAGCCTAAACCGGGTGAGAGCCATTTAGATGCAATGTTGAGAGGAGAAGTTTTGACTGCCCTTGCTTTGTTTGGACATGATCTGACAATTGATGAAGCAATCAGGCGATTTAATGCCTTCTTAGATGACAGAAATACACCACTTCTTCCTCCCGACCTAAGAAGGGTTTGTTCTTAAGACATATCAGAAAAGCCATTGATTGTTTTAAGTAAACCATCAATTTAACTTACTTCAAAGGCTCTTGCTAATACTTGTTGTGTACTATTGTTGCAGGCAGCATATGTGGCTGTAATGCAACGAGTAAGCTCGCCAAACAGATCTGGCTATGAATCTCTTCTAAGAGTTTATAGAGAGACTGATCTAAGCCAGGAGAAGACCCGTGTTTTAGGTAATAATAATACTTTTTATATGACATTAACAGTTGACTTTGTTAGCTTGTGTGGAACTGTGGAAGTGCTAAAATACAAGATATTATTCTGTGCATGCAGGTTCATTAGCATCTTGTCCAGATCCTGACATAATTCTTGAACATCTCAACTATTTGTTGACGCCAGAGGTATTGTACATATCATATCTCTTAATTGGAGGTTGAAAGTTATATATGTTAGGAGCATGATGGTACTGGCCCTGAATGTACATCTGTATAGGTCCGTAGTCAAGATGCTGTCTTTGGACTTGCTGTTGGTCGTAAAGGACGAGAAATAGCTTGGACGTGGCTGAAGGTAATTTTTAAGTACAACCATTTCAATGAACCTACTGTTCGGATATCTAGTGCTTTATGAAGCTAGAGAAGTCACAGGGTTATAATTTTGAGTTTTCAAAATAAATTGCTGAATTGCTTTCGCACATATATATAAATGACTCTTTTGCTCTTTGATCGAACTACAGAACAACTGGGAGCACATCTCGAAGACCTGGGGTTCCGGATTCTTGATTACTCGCTTTGTCAGTGCAACTGTCTCACCGGTTTGTTCTCTGACCCTTAATCTAGATATTGATACTAGTAATCGAAGAAGCCATTGTTTCTAATGCTCAGTCCGTTGTTGGTTAACTTTATTCCTTTGGCAGTTTTCTTCGTTAGACAAGGTGAAGGAAGTAGAGGAGTTCTTCAAAGCTCATCCCAACCCTGCCATAACTAGAACATTGAAGCAGAGCATCGAGCGGGTAAAGATCAACGCCAAATTGGTTGAGAGCATTCAGGCCGAGAAGAACCTTTCCGCCGCTGTGACTGAGTTGGCATACAGGAAATACTAGTTTCCTCATCATCGGCATTCAAAAAGTCACTCTGATCATGTAATTCTTATATATTAATAAACAGACATTAGCACCTGCTCCTCTACCAGTCCCCTCTGATAATATTTTCCAGTTTTCTATGATTTAATATTGGATTTCCCTTTGATAAAATTTGTAAATGGCATTCTTTTCTTTTATAGAAAACAGAATTGACCCTGTTTCTATTCAGCATCTGATTTCATGCAAGGGTGGCTGGCTGACTTGATTGTAATTGTCAAGCTTATCATTGAAAATCGTAACAAAAGAAAACCCAACCAGAAAGAAAAACAGAATTGTATTTTCTTCTAGAGTAACTTTTGACTTCAGAATTTTGGAGAGACAGGAATCGGTCTCAGAAAAACCAAAATGCATGATACCGTGACGTGAAAAGTCTCACTCTTGTTTTTCTTCTTCGTTTTCAATTCACACTCAAAATGGACCAATTCAAAGGCCAATCTCGCCTTCCTAAATTCGCCGTCCCGAAACGCTACGACGTAAAGCTCAAGCCTGACCTCGTCGCCTGCAACTTCGCCGTCGACCTCGACATCGTCCTCAACGCCGCCGAGCTCTCCGTCTCCATCACTCCCAAAACTACTCTCACGCTATTGAGTTCGAAATAGCCATTGGTTATGCGATGAGGAGACACTTCCTCATGGGATGGGAATTTGATGGGATTTTGAATGACAATATGAAGGGGTTTTATAGAAGGTGAGTGTCTTCTAAATAACTTCTTGTTGTATTTTGAAACTGATGCTGTAAAAATGTTGGAATTTTGATATTAAGTTTTGTGTTGCAGTACATATGAGCATAATGGTGAGAAGAAAAATATGGCGGTGACGCAATTTGAGCCAGTTGATGCAAGGCGCTGCTTTCCGTGTTGTGATGAACCTGCTTGCAAGGTCTATGTCTTTCTGGCTTTAGTAATTGAATTTGGAACCTTTAGATAGTTTCCTAGTAGTGTATGTACTCTTGTTCTTTACTGGAGCTTTGACTTGCAGGCTACGTTCAAAATTACGTTGGAAGATGTACCATCGGAATTGGTAGCTCTATCCAATATGCCGGTTGAAGAAGAAAAAGTGAACAAAAATGTGAAGACAGTTTCGTATCAAGAGACACCAATCATCTCTACATATATGGTGGCTATTGTTATTGGATTGTTTGATTATGTTGAAGATCATACATCTGATGGTAATCCCTAATCAATATTCATTATTTTTCTAATGTTAATACAAACTGTCTTGACAGCATCATAATTGATCTCATATTCTCATTACAGGGGTCAAAGTGAGGGTATATTGTCAAGTTGGTAAGGAAAACCAAGGGAAATTTGCTTTGGACGTTGCTGTCAAGACACTTGAGTTGTACAAAGAGTATGTTTATAACTTTATATATCAAATGAAGTTACTGGTTATCATTTTACAATCCCAACCCATGCATGCTGTAGACAACGGTAGTTTTACTTTAGTTTTTATTTCATATGTGCTCATATAGCTTATTCCTATCTGTCTTTTCAACAATGACTGCATATCTACAGATGCTTTGCTGTGCCATACCCTTTGCCCAAATTGGATATGGTTGCAATCCCTGATTCTCTGCTGGGGCCATGGAGAATTATGGTTTAGTTACATACCGTGAATCAGCTTTACTCTTTGATGATCGGCATTCTTCAGCTTCCAGCAAGCAAAATGTACATGCACATTCTGTTCAAGATAGCTTCCAGAGTTTAGCCTACTTTATAGCCATGGAGCTTTTCTTTTTGGAATCTCTTTCTAAATTATTTCATTTGTTGCTTTAAAAGGTTATAATAACCGTGGCACATGAATTGGCACACCAGTGGTTTGGCAATCTTGTAACGATGGAATGGTGGACAGATCTATGGCTGATGAGGGATTCGCAACATGGGTATATCACATACTTTGATATGTTGTACTTCTTACTTCCATTTGTATGCTTATGGACTCAATATAAGTATATTAATTCCTCTAGGTGAGCTATTTAGCTACTGAGAGCTTGTTTCCTGAAAGGAAAATATGGACTCAGTTCTTAGATGAATCTACTGAGGGTCTTAGGCTGGATGGTCTTGAAGAATCTCACCCCATTGAGGTACTTTCCACATTGGACTATGTTTCATGGTTTCATTTTTATACTGTCTCAAAAATGAAACTAAAGGTGTTCGAAAGTTTATCCCCTGCGTGGTTAGCTTTGAATACTTTGGAGTGAACTATTCACTATATCTTTGTTTTTGGTTGGCTAAGCTTTATTTTATTGTATTTTCCAGGTGGAAATCAATCATGCTGCCGAGGTTGATGAAATATTCGATGCTATAAGTTATACAAAATGTGCTTCTGTCATTCGGATGCTGCAAAACTATCTCGGTGCTCGTTGGTCTTTTGGTTTTCTAAGCAGGTGTCCCTCATGAAACAACTATCTTTTCTTCTAAGATTCTTATAGTCCTACTTGTGGACCTTTGGTACCAACACTAATATAGCTATTTTCGTTCAACTGCTTGTTATTTGAAGAAATACAGTAGAACCTCGATAATTTAATATTCGATTAATTAATAACCTCGCTAAAATAATATTTTTCTGTCCCGGCTTGAGAAAACGTGCTAAATTAATACTTCGTTAAATTTTTAAGATATTAGAAATTCGAGAATTCATATAAACCTCATCTAGTATCACTACAACATTTTTGCCCATTACCGGCGAGATCACCGGAGACAAGGCCGGCGACCGGAAAAGTCGCCGGTAATGTTGAACATTACCGGCGACTTAGCCCGTCGCCGGCAATGTCGCCGGAATCTCGCCGGTAATGTTGCAAAACATTACCGGCGACTCCAACCGTCACCGGCAATGTCTAGGGAGACATTACCGGCGATTTTCCGGCGGGAATTTCGCCGGAAATGTCTCCCTAGACATTGCCGGCGACGGTTGGAGTCGCCGGTAATGTTTTGCAACATTACCGGCGAGATTCCGGCGTAAAGTCGCCGGTAATGTCTTCATTTCCGGCGACTTACTCCGTCGCCGGCAATGTGTCTTATATTAGATGCCGGATCGGGCAGCTCGATCATTCAATCATTTTGAGCGAAAAAAATCCAGAGAAATCGAAAGAAGGAAAACGTACGCTCTGAAATCGATCATTCGGTATATTGTCAAAATTAAGGCGGGCGTCGAAAACTCGATCACTCGGGAAGTTATTTATATAGGTACGTAGGTGTATATATACGTATATGTGGTATATATATATATGTGTGTGTGTGTGTTGATCAAATCCAATTCGTGAGATATATATATATATATATATGAAATGTTGTTGATGTACGGTCACCGAAACGAGAAAACAGCTTGTAGTTAATCTTGTGTCTGAATCAATGACTGGTATTATCGTATTGTTATCGGAGCCAGGCTTAACAGAGATTAGATCGATATATCATTGAGTACTATCATCGAGTACTGAATACGTACTATCATCGAGTACTGAATCGAATTCAGAGATTAGATCGATATATATACATATGCATGCATGTGTTGATTTAATTAGAGTTGAATTGAGAGATCACGTCGATTATTAGTAGTGAATGTGTGTATATATATATAATTAATACGTAAAATTGTTAGAATTTTCAGGATGGACAAGAGTTGGATGAGCCTCGAAAGATGGGATGTCAGATATCACGAGGGAATTAGGAGTTTTGTGGATTTTGTGAAGGCTAATTGTGGAGACACTACACTTCATTATTGCCCGTGTAAAGAATGTAAGTGTTTCAGCGATCGATTTCGATTTCCCATTGATAAAGTGCAGAGGCACCTGAGTAAATACGGGTTTTGGGATAAGTACACTTGTTGGATTTATCACGGTGAAACATCGGTAGCGGGTCCGCATGATCATGGACAATTTGGTGAGAGGGCCAGTCCACGCTATGATTATGGACATTTTGCTGAGAGGGGCAGTTCATCCTATGATCCAACATCGATGTTAATCAATGATATGTTTCCTCATGAGAGCGGTGTATTTGCTGATGAAGCACCAAATCTCCCTCCCGTCGTTGAGGGTTTCCCCCATATCGAGCTAGTCGAACCATTACCTGGAGGTCATGCCAACACAAGCGGTATGGACAAGTACAACAACCTGATTGCATTGCAACAGACTCCGTTGTACGACGGTTGTAGTAAGACTGTTCTTGAAAGTGTGATGGGAGTGATGCAGCTAAAAATGGAGAACAAAATGTCTGTCAAAGCTGTTGATTCTTGGTTGAAGTGGACTGCTTCGCTACTGCCACCCGGTCATCGTCTTCCTACCACTCATCATAAGGTGCGACATATCCTGAAAGATCTTGGGCTTTCCTACATCAAAATCCATGCATGCAGATATGATTGTATTCTCTTCTGGGGAAAAGATCTCGAAGACCTTGAAGCCTGCCCGGTATGTTTTACAGAAAGGTATAAGTTGACTCCTGCAGGCAACAAGAAAGCTGTGAAGATACTTCGATATTTCCCGCTTATTGATAGGCTGGAGCGGTTGTTCATGTGTGCTTTCACGGCCGAGGCAATGAGATGGTGGGCTGAGAGGAACTTGCCTGACGATGACACCCTTATACACCCTTCCGACGGAGAGGCTTGGAAGCACATGGTCAGGGAGTTTGATCATTTTGCAGCAGAGGTCCGAAATGTTTGGCTAGGGCTCTCATCTGACGGATTCAACCCTTTTGGCAACATGAGTCTTCAATACAGTATATGGCCAGTTATTTTGGTACCGTACAACCTTCCACCATGGATGTGCATGAAGAAGGAATACAATATGCTCACTCTGTTAATTCCGGGCCCGGGTTATCCAGGAAAGTGTCTCGATGTGTATTTGAGGCCTTTGATTGAGGAGCTTAAGTACCTGAGTGAGTGTGGCCACCCCACTTACGATAGGTTCAAAAAGGAGATGTTCCAGATGCATGCCATGCTTGTTGGCACCATCAGTGATTTTCCTGCCCGCGGTATGTTGTCGGGCAACGTTACCAGGGGTTACAGGGCTTGTTCAGAGTGCATGACGGTTGATTGTTGCAGTCCTCATTGCAGTAAAATTGTCTCGATGCGTCACCGTTGTTGGCTTCCATATGATCACCCATTTAGGCAGGATCCAGACGCGTTTGATGGGACTGTTGAAACTGGTGTGGCACCCAGGCGATGGACAGGGGACGAAATTTTGGAAGTGTTGAATGAATACGATTTTGGCCAGCTGAGCAATCATCCTGACATAGTGGCGTCAATTCCAGAAAAGCCCGAAAGGTATAAGTTTTGGACACACAAGAGCATATTCTGGGAACTCTCCTACTGGCCCAGGTTGCCTATCAGACATTACCTAGATGTCATGCACATAGAGAAGAATGTGTGTGAAAGTGTGGTGGGCACAGTTCTTAACTTGGAGGGGAAAACAAAAGACATCCCTAAGGCACGCATTGATCTTAAAGCAATGGGTGTGCGGAAACATTTGTGGTTAAGAGATGGTAAGAGAAAAATGCCGCAAGCTCCGTACACCGTAAAGCCGAAGCATAAGCATGAAATTTTTCGGTGGCTGAGTAATGTCAGGTATATATTCGATCTTATGGCTATGTATGAATTTGTCCTTAAATTTTTAGCGGAGTATATATGGTTATATGCGAGAAATATAATTGGTCCATATATATGGCTTCATCTATATATATATGCAGGTATCCTTATGGCTATGCAGGAAATATAAGCAGGTGTGTTAACTTCCGGGACAATAAGATGTACGGATTAAAGAGTCATGACTGCCATGTACTGCTTCAACGCCTTTTCCCTATTTTCATTCGAGGGTACATGCCCAAAGAGGTGGTGGAGCCGTTGGTGGCCTTGTCAAGATTCTTTCAGAAGTTATGCACCAGGGAAGTTAAAAAAGCAGACCTGAGGGAGATGCAAGATGACATCATTTTTATCATGTGCAAGCTTGAGAGGATATTTCCCCCAAATTTTTTCGACATAATGCCGCACCTGATGATCCATCTTCCCGAACAATTGTTGCTTACCGGTCCCGTACACTACACTTGGATGTATCCCATGGAAAGGTACAAATGATTCATAGATTTGGTTTGCCTATGGTTTTTATATGTAATGACTTCTGGTTAAGTAAGTTAACATGTACTTGTTAACTTGTAGACAATTGGGAGCCTACAAGGACTATGTGAAGAATAAATATGCACCTGAAGGGTGTATCGCTGAAGCATATCTTGCGCACGAGTGTGTAACGTACACCAAAGTGTACCTCGAAAATGTAGAGGACCCCCAACAACATATGCCGATAGATGAACCCCAGTTCAACCTTTCTATCATCTCCAGTGACGTGGTAGTACAGGGAAGCTTGCCAAAGTCGTACAAGTTGGATGGAAATGAGGTAGCCATTGCCCACTGGTCGGTACTGATTAACTGTCAAGAAGTACAATATTGAAAAAACTATCATCTTCACTGCCCTGCTATTGCCGGAAATGTTGATTACCACAACAAGACGTTTGCAAACTACTTTGGTCAATGGGTAAGTATATGTGTATATGTCTATTTTTATATATATATCCTTACATATCATGTATGTATGTACGTGCTTTTGTGGTTTCAAGATGACATAATTTCTTCTGTACGTATTAATATATGGACGTTTTCAGATGAACCATGTAGCAGATGATGGTTGCCCAGAGTGGTCAAACGAATTGAGGGTCCTGGCGATGAAACCGATTGCTTCAAAAGTTTACTCGATGTGTCAGGTCAATGGCGTGAAATTTATATGTGAAAATCGAGACGACCGACTGAAAACACAGAATTGTGGGGTGATGGTCCATGGTGGGCAGGATGGCGTTGACTATTACGGTGTCCTTCATTCAGTTGTTGAACTAATTTATGGGAACCGCATGAAAGTGCACTTGTTCAAGTGTAGATGGTTTGATACTAGCCCGGAGAACACAAGGACCGATCAGTACGGAACATTTTCGGTGAATACTGCTACTACCTGGTATGAAGATGACCCTTTCGTTCTTGCCTCATCAGTAAAACAAGTGTTTTACCTGGACGATCTTCTTAACAAAGTCCCGTGGAAGGTGGTTAACCATGTTGCTCATAGAAACATATACAGTGCTGCCACACTTGGTGATACCGCAGATGATGAGGAAGTTACTGCATACCAAGAGCCGAACGCTTTTGACATTCCGGAATCATCTACGATTCGCCTTAATAATGTGAGATCTGGGAGTGTGGTTCGAATTACTGGAGCAGAACTTCTCGATGTTAATCCATATGAAGTTGACGCTGATTCAGATGACGAGGAGCGGCACATATTGCCAGAGGTTACCTATGAAACCGAGTCAGACTCAAGTGATGAAGATGATTACGATTATCATCCTTAGTACGTTGGAAATTGTAGTCGGAAATTGTAGTCGGAAATCGTACGTAGTCGGAAAATGTAGTCGAAATTGTAGTCGAAAATTGTAGGGCTGAGAAATGCATAAGAGGATAATCAACTTCTGCATTATATCTTCTCACAGCGGGAATTCATTTTGAATTGTTGATTACTTGATTGTTTGTGGTTTAGTCACTTTAATGCTATCTTATTAATTTATTTTGAAGCATTGATTACAAATCTGTTGAAGCATTGATTGTTATACACTTAAGACTGGGTACTAATGTTAGATAACTTAGTTTCTAGTGATATGAATTCTGCAAAACTCATGTTAAGAACATCTGTGTTTATAGAATGAAAACAAATAGAACTTACAGGGACTGAATCAATGTGAACCAATGTGAACCAATGTGAACCAATGCATCAGTGTGAACCAATGTGAACCAATGTGAACCAATGTGAACCAATGTGAACCAATGCATCAGTGTGAACCAATGTGAACCAATGCATCTGTGTTCAGAAACTGATCTGAACAATGTGAACCAATGCATCAGTTCAGGGACTGAATCAATGTGAACCAATGTGAACCAATGTGAACCAATGCATCAGTTCTGTTGAACTGATGTGCCTTTTGAAGTTACTGCAATATATACACAGATATAACTATGTATTCGAAAACATAGATTGGTCTATGACAGATCCTCATTGAATTCCTATACGGAAATTGTAGTCGTTAATCGTAGACGGAAATTGATAATCGAAATTGTAGTCGAAAAATGTGCATAGCTGGAAATGGTACGTACGTATACGGAAAATTTAGTCGTTAATCGTACGTATACGAAAATTCATAATCGAAAATGTAGTCGGAAAATGTAGTCGTTAATCGTACGTATACGGAAATTGATAATCGAAATTGTAGTCGGAAAATGTAGCCGGATATCGTAGACGGAAAATGTAGTCGGAAATCGTACGTATACGGAAATCGTAGTCGTTAATCGTACGTATACGGAAATCGTAGTCGTTAATCGTAGTCGTTAATCGTACGTATACGGAAAATGTAGTCGTTAATCGGACGTATACGGAAAATGTAGTCGTTAATCGTACGTATACGGAAATCATTAATCGAAAATGTAGACGGAAAATGTAGTCATTAATCGTACGGATACGGAAATTGATAATCGAAAATGTAGTCGGAAAATGTAGCCGGAAATCGTAGACGGAAAATGTTGTCGGATATTCTTCGGGAAATAATGACATTACCAACGAGTTGAAGTCGTTGGTAATGACATTACCAACGAGTTATAAGCAACTCGTTGGTAATGACATTACCCACGAGTTAACTCGTCGTTGGTAATGACATTACCAACGAGTTATAAGCAACTCGCCGGTAATGTTTTCTGGTTTCCCCCATATCGAGCCCGAGCCTCTCCTCTCCCTCTCCTCTCCCTCTCCTCTCCCTCTCCTCCTCCTCTCCCTCTCCTCTCCCTACTCCTCCTCTCCCTCTCCTCCTCTCCACCGATCCCCTCTCCTCTCCTCCTCCGAAAATCTCCTCCTCCCCTCCTCCCCTCCTCTCCTCCCCTCACCATTGTAGGTGGAAGAAAATGGCAGGTCCGATCCTCTCTCTCTCCCTCTCTCTCTCTCTCTCAATTTTTAATTATTTTTTTGCATGTGTATGTGTATGTGTATGTGTATGTGTATGTGTATGTGTATGTGTATGTGTATGTGTATGTGTAAATTAATTAGGGTGCTAAGTTGGAAATTAGGGTGATAAGTTCTAAATTAGCATGTATGTATATATGTGATGTATATATATATTTAGGTATGTGAATATGAAGTGATGTATATATATATGTGAAAATTATGTATAAATGTGGTTTTGATGAATATGTGATGTATATATATACGGAAATTAAACCTAATTAAGATGCATGATATATATATGTGTGAAAAATGTGGAAAATTAATTAGGGTTTGTGATTTGGATGAATATGTGATGGATAAATTTAATTAAGATGCATGATGTATATATATATACACATCGAATATGTATAGTCGTTAATTTAGGTGATATAGTTGTTAATTAATCGTATAAATGAAGGTGGAAATCGGGATCGGGACGGTTTGGAACCGGAACGGTTTGGAACCGGAACTTATTGTAACTGGAACCGTTATGTTACAAACGGTTCCGGTTACAAACAGTTCCGGTTTCAAACGGTTCCGGTTCCACACCGTTCCGGTTCCGATTTGTTATAGAACCGGAACGGTGTGGAACCGGAACTGTTTGTAACCGGAACCGTTATGTTACAAACGGTTCCGGTTACAAACAGTTCCGGTTTCAAACGGTTCCGGTTCCACACTGTTCCGGTTCCGATTTGTTATAGAACCGGAACGGTTTGGAACCGGAACTGTTTGTAACCGGAACCGTTATGTTACAAACGGTTCCGGTTACAAACAGTTCCGGTTTCAAACGGTTCCGGTTCCACACCGTTCCGGTTCCGATTTGTTATTGAACCGAATCCATGACTATTACGATGTCCAGGAGGTTTTGCGGCTAATTGGCTTCGGAGAGGTTCCCGAAATAGTGGAGGGAACAGTAGTCAAGCTTCCTCCTCGGCCGCAGTTAGCAACACGCCCAGTGGGCCAATGATGACTGCTCGCACGAGAGCCTTGCTAGAGGCGCGAGCTGAGGAGGAAGCTGCACTATCAAGAGCCGTGGAACCGGAATTCGAGGCTTGAGCCTCAGTCTCTAGACGCTCAATCAGTAGACGTCCCTCCGGTGGCAGAGCCTCAGACCAGCGACAGTCAACGGGGGCATCAGAAACTCCCTCAATCCGAATGCCCCATATTCGGATGGTGCCTACTCCCGTTTCACGGGAATCATCTGAGGCACATGGTGGTGCTGGCGCCTCATCGTCCAGGCCTCGTCTATCTCCGCCGTCCGGTCTCTTCCTACCCGACGAGATTCCTGTCATCCCTGAATTCGATGATAGGGGGATGCCTGTTTATATTGAAGGACGGCCGGATTTCCTGACCGTGGAGGAAGCGTATAACTTCCTCCCGTTCGACCCCGTGTATCTTTGGAGTGTGAGGTGCACCAACCAACAAACGGACGATGCAGGTAAATTTTATTTAACATCAGATTGATTACTTAATTATTACTTAAGACTTGCGATTGGTTCAATTAATGATATCAATTTGTTGACATTGTTTTATTAGGCAATTTCGTTAATGGGACTGGAAAACGGAAAGGGGCTAGAGGCACCTGCACCGGGAAGAGACTTGAGCAGGCCACCGGCGGAAGGAAAACGCCCATAAGGGCCAATGAGGATGGCGAGGTGATCGAGGCATTCGACACCACGCGCAAATATGTCAGCATGGCCGGTGCGATCGTGCGGGACAAGGTCCCAATGCTTTGGCCAGATTGGGAATCTGTGCCTATCTACGTGAAGATGCAAGTGCATAATGCACTCAGTGTGAGTAAAATCGTATTTTCATTACGTAAATTTTACATTTATTAATTAAGTCCACTTAAATATATAATTTTACCTTTTATATATTCATATTGCAGGTGTGGTTTGACGTGGATGAAGTTCTTATTCACACGTGGGTAGAGCGTCAACTACATAATCGGTGATGTGCTTCCACTTATTTGAATATATATCGAGTTAGATTTTTGTTTATCAACTGTTTTAATATCTCTAACTTTTTTTCCTTGTTTTAATATAGGTATAAAGAGTGGAAGAACGAGCTTTCTTCCCATTACACTGTATACAAGGAGCTAGGCCGAGGTTCTACTCCTAGCGAATTCCGGTTTAGGGAGTACGAGTGGCTGTGGCTGATAGCCCACTTCGAGCACCCCAAAGCTCAGGTATGCATCCTTAATATATCTTACAAGCCTAATGTATCGTATCAGATTGAAATAGTTAGTTACTAATTTTTTTCCATATGTTTATCAAACAAGGCGATTTCGAAGACGAACCGGGCGAATAGATTGAAAAACACCAGGGCCCATCATGCAGGTTCACTCAACTACATGGGTTGGTCGACTAAGGCGCAGCAACAACAAGAAGTGAACCCCTTGGTGTATATTCATCAGAAGTTCTATCCGCAATGCCCTGATGAAGCGGTAAGTCTTTCGCCTCTCCATGTGTTAATAAAACTATTTTTCGATATTAATAGATGTTGTTAGTTAATACGTTGTTCATTTTCGCTTTTCAATTAGGCGAGAGTGGAGGAGGCGACGACAGAAGTGACCATGAGTATAGCTCGGACTAACCATCCTGACTGCTCCGAGGAAGAAGTCACCCAGTATGCCTCTCAGATCGATCCGCTTGATCCCCCGATAGCGGCTCAGATCATGGCAAAAGCGTGCGGGACTGGAAAGAATACCTACTACTGTAGGGGAATGGGCTCGGCGGGCGAAGGAGTATTGAAAACCACTTCACAATACTCTACCGGGTCAAGAAGTTCAACTTCTAGTCGTAACCTCGCAGCGGAGCTTCATAGGACGCAGAGGGAGTTGGAGGAGCAAAAGAGGCAGATGGCCGAGTACCAAATGCAGCAGACACAGGTGCAGGCTCAGATGTACACATGGATGCGGACGATGTACGAGACTCAGACTACCGGACAACCGTTCCCCACACCTCCCCCGGTCCCGGTCCCTCCGTTCCCTAGCTATCCACCACCACCACCGCACCAGTCAACGCCAGAGCAAGACCAAGGTAGCCACCGGAATTCAAATGAGTACTTTGATTACTTCGACCCTGACCCGCAAGTTCCTCGACCCTGACCTGTAGTTGTAGTTAATTTTCGTATCGTCGTTGCTATTTGTACTGTACGTTGGACATTTATGTGTACTGTTGAACTTGTATGATTGTACGGTTTATGTCTTTCAATGCAGGTTCTGGAATTGGGCCCAATCCAGAACCGCGTTTTTTTTTCAAAATTTTTTCTGACATTGCCGGCGACATGGACCTCAGTCGCCGGCAATGTCACAAATTCCGGCCACGGCGGCGGAACCATTGCCGGCGACGCCGTTTCCCGTCGCCGGCAATGTTAACACCGGCGGGAGATTTCCGGCGACGTCATTGCCGGCGACTCGTCGCCGGGAATGACATTTCCGGCGGAAAAAAAAGACAAGGCCGGCGACCTCCCGTCGCCGGTAATGTCTCCTTTTCTTGTAGTGTATATTAATTAATAATACCTTAATTTGTAGAATTAATTATTCATTTTTGATAATTTCATGAAGAATGACTCAATTGTGATTTGTTCTTGAAATTGATGTAACTTGAATTTCATCTTAGATTTTTTTTTAACATTGTAAGAATTTTTAGTATTATATTCTCACAAAACATTTAATAATGTAGAAAATCCTTTCATCGATACATAATTAGGCAATTTTTTTTATTGAGAACCCTTATAATGAGGACTTGGTGAGTACCTTCTCATTAAACCCACTTTTTCTTTATATTTTGACAAATCTACCATTGGTTAGATAGATAATGATGAGTAGATCACTCATGCAAAATTTCACAAAAATTGAAAATCGATAAGTCATTTATAATCAAGATTTATCATTTATAAACATGAACGGTGTATGTTTGACAGCTTTGGTTCATCCATTAATTTGATCTTGTCCGATACCTTAACGATTTTCAATTTGAATGAAAGTTTGTAGAAATGATCTACTCATCAATATCTAAATATTTAACGGTTAACTTTGTAAAAATGTTATCGAAACATGACTCTTATGACAATTTTATAAAAGGTATTCATCAAGTAGACTACTTCATAAAAGGTCCTCATTAGAAGAGTTTCCATATAATTAGATGGTTTATTGATATTAAGTAGACTACTTCACAAAATAAGTAGACTAACCTTGTGAAACAGCTAGACTAAAATTAAATTGTCTATTAACACAAGGTAGACAACTTTGCAAAATAAGTAGAGACATGGTAAAAATTGGTTTACGTATTTCATGATGTTAATTGATTTGTTTTGCAAAACAGTCTACCTTGTGTTAGTAGACAATTTAATTTTAGTCTACTTGTTTCACGATGTTAATCTACTTATTTTACAAAGTAATCTACCTAACATTAGTAAATCATATAGTTTTATTGTATCTATGTGTTAACGTATTGAATGTGACTCTAATAATGTATACACAATAAATTGAAAAATGATGTACATTGAACAAGGTACAACAATAATAGTTAAATAAATTAATAAGTTATTAATTAACAAATAAATTAATAAAATATTAATTTATCGATTATTTAATATCTCGCTAAATTAATAAATTTTGCCAACCGAGGTTTAACTGTACTTATCCTCTTATGATACAAGGTGTTTGGCATAATGTGTTGCATATTATTTGTTATGATTCTTATTCTTTATTCCCTCCTTTTACACATTTTATCATGCACCCAGAGATCACTGGCTTCATACATGAAAAAACATGCATACTCAAATGCAAAGACTGAAGATTTAAGGGCTGCACTTGAAGAGGGATCTGGGGGAACCAGTGAACAAGCTAATGAATTCATGGACGCAGCAAAAAAGTTACCCAGTTATTTCTGTTGAAGTCAAAGATCAAAAGTTGAAGTTTGATCAGGTTTCCCTGTAGACTACGAATGCATATATAAGCTTTCAAATTGGTAGTTTGGCTTTATCAAATGGTCTAATTGATATCTTTATAAATTGCCGACACAATTCTTGTCCAATGGTTCTGAAGGCAATGGACAATGGATTGTGCCGATGACGTTATGCTGTGGCGCAAGAGTTTCCTACTCAAAACGAAGTCTGAAACTATGGACTTAAATGAATTTCTGGTTTGCTCAATAGCAGAGACCGAAAGTGGAAGCACATGCAATAGAAACAATACAGTATGAAAACCGATGAGGAAGAAGATGACATTCAAGAAAGACAAAGTGATCAAATTGATAGACAAAGTTAAAATTCAGTAACTTTTTTGATATATTCTAAAGTTTAGTGATTAAATTGTCGATTGTGACAAAGTTTCAGTGACCATTCTAACCATTTTTCTAAAAATCAATGTGGATCAAGCTGGTTTTTACAGGGTGAAATATGACGAGAAACTTGCAGTTAAATTGAGAATTGCTATACAGAACAAACACTTGTCTGCAATAGATAGATTTGGTAGCCATCTTTACTCACTAAAAGTCTAAAACTGCCGTGTATTTTTTTTATAGTAATGGTTAAAGTTTTGGTTCTGACTGAGTATTTACAATGTCAGGCATTTTGGATGATTCATATGCCCTTTCTATGGCTCACCATCTGTCTTTTGCTTCATTGCTTTCCTTATTGGATGCTTATAGAGAGGAAGTTGACTATACAGTCCTGTCAAATTTGATTGCTGTAAGGATCACCTCTGTGTTGTGTTTATGTTTTTGTATTATGATGGTAGTCTGATTCTGGCTCTCACTTTTCACAGATAAGTCGTAAGCTGGCAAGAATTGCAGCTGATGCAGTACCCGAGCAACTCGATATCATCAATCAGTTCTTTATTGGCCTTCTCCAGTACTTTGCAGAGTAAGTTGTCTTTTTCGACCACTGTTGAAGTACCTAAAAAGATGTTGTGTCTACTCTTTACAGATAAATATACTGAGCTTTCATCCCATGTATAGATTTTAGTATATCCACAACTACATGATACGATGCAAACTGTTCACACATAATTCTGTATTCATGTCAATGAGTACTGTAAGTCATGTGAACAATCATTAATCCCAAGACTGCTATGGCATTGCAATGCAATTTGTAAGAACCAAAATAAGCTGATAAACTCGGTCGATGACCAAGCAGTAGGGCAAGAATTAATGTTTGACTCTCGCACAGGGTTATCCATTAAATGCTTGGTTGAATTAATAATTAAAATATATTACAGGAAGCTTGGTTGGCAGCCCAAACCTGGTGAGAGCCATTTAGATGCAATGTTGCGGGGAGAAATATTGACTGCCCTTGCTTTGTTTGGACATGACCTGACAATAGATGAAGCAAGCAGGCGTTTTCATGCCTTCTTAAATGACAGAAATACGCCACTCCTTCCTCCTAACATTAGAAAGGTTGGTTTGATGGAATCATTGATTAAGCATCCGTATCACATCTGAACCTCCTCACTGATGGTCATAAGACTATGCTTGCAGGCAGCATATGTGGCTGTTATGCAAAGGGTAAACCAGTCAAACAGAGAAGGCTATGAGTCTCTTCTTAGAGTTTACAGAGAGTGATCAAAGTGAGGAGAAAAACCGCATTTTGGGTAACAATCATAGACTTATTAACTTATACTGAACATGAATTTGTTAGATTATGGTAGTCATATATATTTTTTGCATTTAGTTTCATTAGGGCATCTCCAATAGGAAGTCCTAAATCCTATAATTCTGGGGTACTAAAAAAAATTGGGCTCCAATAGTAGTTTTGTGAGTCCTAAATCCTATATTTATAAGACTTGGTCTCATCCCAAGTCTTATTTTGAGACTTGGTTTTATAATTTTTGGCTGGGGCCACTTGGCAAAGGAGAGAGAAATTGGAGGGAGAAGACATGAGAAGAGACGAGAGTGGAGAGAAGACGCGAAAAAAGACGAAATTGGGGAGAAAAGACGCAAGTGGACAACATTTAGTTTTTTTTAAAAAAATAAAAAAATAATATTTATTTATCATGTACAATAATAGTTTATAAATATAAATTATTATTAATTACAACACAAAATAAAGAAAAATCAAATATATAAAGTTAAGATTTTGACTTAAAACTCTTATCATTTGAGATGGTTGAAGTGTTATATGAATAGTGTCTAAATGAGGTCTCAAAATACGTATAAGATCCATTATAAAACTTTATGATTGAAGATGCCCTTAGCATCTTGTCCAGATCCCAACATTACACTTGAGGTTCTCAACTTTTTGTTGACATCAGAGGTATTTCTGATTATCTTTATCTTAACTGGAGGTTAAATGGGTTTTATATATGATCTTATGTCACAGCATGATGATACTAACTTTGGTTTACCCGTCTATGTAGGCCCGCAACCAGGATGCTATTTTTGGACTTGCCGTCAGTAGTAAAGGATGGGAAACAGCTTGGACTTGGCTGAAGGTACTTCTGAGGCACTACTTTCTGGAGAGTGTCCACTTCTTAAATGCCTACTTATCTTATTTAACCTCTTTTGTTTGGATAATCTCAATACAGGATAACTGGGAGCTGATCTCAAAGACGTGGGGTTCTGGATTTCTAATTACTCGCTTCATCAGTGCACTTGTTTCACCGGTATGTTCTCTCTCTTGGAACCTTTGTTCTTTCTCACATTTTATTTGTGCGATTTAAAGCTAATTTTGTTATTCCATGGTTTCCTAATGCATTTTCATTTCCCTTCTACTGATGTGCTCCGTGATTATCCTGGGTCTGTAGCTTGCTTCATTTGGGAAGGTTGAGGAAGTTGAGGAATTTTTCAAAGCCCATCCTAACCCTGCCTTAACTAGAACCTTGAAGCAGAGCATCGAGCGTGTAAAGATTAACGCCAAGTGGATCCAGAATGTTCAGAGTGAGAGATCTTTCTGAGGTTCTCAAGGACTTGGCTTCCAGGAAACTGTCGAAACACTAACTTCTATGCTTTTCTTCATCTGTTCTGTTACATAGGAAGATTTGAGGAAGGAATTTCACCTGTAACTTGAGATTTGCCTGTTAATTTTCATATAGGAATTTCACCTTTAACTTCTGTTATTGTTCAAGTCTCATTCCTGAGAAAGCAAATGGTGCAAACGATAGCAAACATCACATTTGAAATAATAATATGTATGTACCTCGCTGAGCTCATTAGCTCGGAGGCCACAATGAATACAATTTGCCCAGAATGTTAAAAGCGTCATACTGCCACAGTTTCCTATTCATACTACAAGCAGCTAAGATTTACAAAGCCAGAACTGGGGCACAGTGTATAACAAACACTTGCAAACAAAGATTCTAAAATGGCAGTTGTTCTATGTGATACATACAGACTGCAGTCTCGAATAAGCAATGAAGCCCAGGTGAAACACAAAAAACAAAAAAACAAATGGGCAGGAATATATCAGTCATAAGAAAATTCCATATGATACAGCTAATGGTATTCGATCAAGGGGGGATGAAGAAGCCATCATGTTTTGCTTTTAAACTTCCTTTGAGCTTTCAAATCTATCACAATAACCGTTATGTTATCCTTACTTCCTTTTTGAAGGGCACGGCTGGAAAGGAGCTCTGCTGCTGCTTGAGCAGCGGGATCAATTCCCTCGCCTCTTTCCAGTGGAAGTGCAACACCTGCATTCTTCTTGTGCCATAGGAGTATTCGTCTCCGGGCAAGGTCACACGCTTCTTCATTTGACATAACATCCCATAAGCCATCACTGGCTAAAATGAGGCATTCGTCATCTTTGGTTCGAGGAATGAACATCACTTCTGGTTCTGGAATGATCCACGGTTTCAAATATCTATCGCCTGCATAGAAAACCAGCCTCGACATTGAATTTTTCTAGCTATGGAACTATCAATGTGTGTTTCTATACCCCAAAATTTATCCTATACATATTCTACATTTCAAAACTTTTGTGTTCCACTCTTGCAACCCCATATTAAAACGGCCAAAGTTCATATCGGTGTCACCAGAATGAATTAGGCACCGACGAAACAATAGCAATACCATTACTGTGAGAGGAAAATATATCTGCCACAATAGTAAATGTACACCAGGAACCTTCTCTCCGAGAAGAATGTGAATTCCTATCAGCTTGCTACTTTAGGTATGTGGCTTGGTGAAGTTCAATCAATTACTCCTAAAGTCTAAAGAGGATGCATATAGAAAGAAAAAACCCTTTTGAGAAATGAAGAAGCAAGTCCATGGTGACGCACATACCTATAGACCGTGACATGGCAAGAACACCAAAAACACGATGGCCATTCCACTGTATTACCTTGCCTCCAGCTGCCTCAATTCTTGCATATTCATCTTCTCGATTTGGCTAAAAGCGGTTGTCGCATCAGTTATTTAGAACAAAATACAACAAACACAGATTATTTTTGCTAATCAGTCAAGAACCATACAATACAAGCTGTAGTTATAGAATCTCTTACTTTATGATCCACAGACAATGCCATGGGCTCTTTGCCACGACACAGAACTGCTCTTGAATCACCACAATTCGACACTATGATATGAGACGAAGAAATAAGGGCAACAACAGCAGTAGAACCAACTGTTTCTGGGGCAATAGGATCAGTACTATCCTTCTCTCCAACTTCGGAATCAACTTTAAGAAAGCAATTAGTGAACGCCTTATTCCATTGCTCTTGGCAATTATCTTGAATACTTGGGTGAACTAGATCTTCCTTAACAAACTCTATCTCCTCAGCCAAAGCTAAATGCATATGATCACGACAATAATTTGCTACCTGAACAAAGTAAAACTCAGTCTCATAAGACACAAATATACGAAACATTGCACAAGGAGAGCATGAGAAATAATAAGTAACCATACCTGAGAACCTCCATGACCATCATAAACTCCAAAGAAATGAACTGTCTGGTCTATACACTTGCTCCTGCCATCCAGTACCCGATCACCAATCAACATTTGAATTGGAATTTTCAAAAAGTGAGGTACAGTTGCTAATGCATCTTCCATCTCTGGTCTTCTCCCACATAAGGATGTAAAACCCCAAAGTGGAACATATTCTACCTCAAAAACACTGCGGCTGACTGTTTCTTTGACCCCTGCTTCCACAGGCAATTCAACGACATCAGATGGTTTTGGCTCAACCCCACCACCAATTTCTTCCTCAAGGTTCACCGCCACAGAAACGGGTTCACCTGTAATCTCTGTCTCAATATTCGAATCACCTATTTCGGCAATTTTAGCAACATCACCAGAACAACAAGTGCTCCTGTCAACGTCTATAGAACTCAGTGTTACTCCTTCAGAGTTCGTCTCATACACCAGGAAGTCCTCTAAACATAAGCTACTTGACTCACTGGCGACCGAGAGTGAACATGAGCTATCAAGAACCTGGTCACCCTCCAATGATTCACTGGCAACCGAGAGTGAACATGATCCATCTTCTTCACTCTCCCCGGCCATCACATCACCGGAAGCTACACAATTGCTTTTGTCTTGCTCAGGTATCATATCTTCTGCAACCGAAGCTACCACAACACTAACTGCATTCCCCAAATTACTAGGACAATTGCGACAATCCTCTACACCAGCTGCAGCAACTGTCTCGGTAGTGACGACAGAATCAGTCGGCAACTCCGCCGTGTCTGCCATAAGCTTAAGACTTTTGACATTCATGTGGGTAGCTATAGTTGGGTTATCACAGACTGAGTTACCTACTCTAAATGGCACCGCGACCGCCGGAGACATCTCCTCCACCAAAATCCTTATCTGGGGAGTAGAAAAGGTTACCCTCCTCCAACATCAACCGACCTGTCATTTCTCAATCAACAAGCTATGACTTTGTCTTGGTAACAAGGATTCTGCAATGTGAGTGGTGTTTTTTAACAGACCCATTTCCCATGCCAGGACACTCAGAAGATAAAAGGTCGAAAGTGGGTGCCAATTCAGGAGATGTGAATGTACAGATGAGCTAAAAAGGTCATGAAAAGCAAATGGGTAATCAGATCTGGTCAACAAAAATGGATCCAAACTTCCATTTGTGGAAACTTAATGCCCTAATTACGCAAACAAAGAAATGCTCATTTCAAGCCCTGTCCGCTTCTTCTCTGGACTCTTCTCTGTCTACCTCCATCAACCACACCAAGAAACAAACTTTAAACGCAAAGTAAAAATAAAAATGAAAGAAAACAAAATAATTAAAAATTGAATTCTAAGGAGGGTCATGAGAAAGAGAAGAAAAAAAAGAAAGGCAAAGACCCAGAAAATCAATCACAGGAAAACCCAACAAAGGAAGTACCTTTTTTATTTTACACATAAAAACTTGACTTCCCTGGATCTGAGGCAAGCTATCTCAGCCCCTTGTAATTGAAAGCCACACTACTCACACACTCTCTCTCTCTCTCTCTCAAATAATTATAGCAATAATTAACCAAAGAGAATAGAAGAAAAGAAAGGTGAAAAAAACTAGAATGAGTAGTATCTAAATTTGTCAACTGTATCTAGTGTTCCTTTCCCTCCTCCTTTTCTTCTCTTCACCTTCTCTGGGTTCTCTCTCTCTCATTTTCTACGTCCAAAGACCTTAAACTTTAACGACTGAAAATCCATGAAATTAAAATTAAGAACACAAATAAAGAGTTACGAGGAGGATGCTTTGCTTACCAGGATTTAATATAATCAGCTGAAATGTGATGAGTGATGAGTGACGACTTCTCTCTTTTTTAGATTGGCGCGCGCGCACACACCTGAGAGTTAAGAGGAGTTGCAAACGCAAAGAAAAATATACCCAAAAATATTAACAAACAAAAAAACAGAGGAGAAATATAGTAGTATGTATGACGAGTGAGAAAAATGACACATTTCAAATGTAGAATGCCACATAAAAGCATCTCCACCTATCCCATGCCTCTTCCCTTTTCATTCTCTAATCCAAATTTTCTATCCAATGCTTCAATACGAATTTTTTTTGGTTTTCCTACATTGAAAAGAGGCTTTCTTTTTGGACGTTTGGTGTAGGTTTGTGAAAGGTGTTGGTGTTTATGAATGAGCAAAGAAGATTATTTGAAACATTTTGAAGATTATTTGTTCGAGTAATTTCTTAGTATAGAGCAAGTGTCTTTTTAAATAACCACACTTTTTCTCTTGTAAATAAATTATCTTCAATTTGTTTTTCTTCCGGAGGAAGTTTGTGGAACGCCTAAAAGAGTTCCAGAGATCTCGATAAAGTTATAATTATATATCTCATAACTATAGATCTCGTTATTTAGGTATAATTTAAACATATCCCTAGAATTTTAATGAGGAGTAAAAACTCAACAAAACATATTATGAAGTCAAAACATTCGATTCAAAAGATTTTGGTTTAAAAAATGTCGATGATTTCATAAAAGGTGGGAATTGTATTCTCTAGATATGAATCATAAATTTTTTGCCCAATGAGCCCTTCATGCACAAAACTGTATTTTTTTCCCTTTACTTTATGAAATGTGAAAGATGTATTTTTTCGGAAGATATTTTGATAACAAAATATTCACCTTTAGACTTGTGAGCTAAAAGTCATTTTTTTTCTTATATTATAGAAGAATTTCAATATTCCACCCAACCATATGTTTTTTTTTTCTTGGGCAGCTTTTGCAACTATGACGCAAAAAAAAAAATATCTATCCGATTTCATTTCTGCTTTTAGATGGAAGTTTGTGATGCAGACTCCTCCAGAGTGCAAATTTACTGACCACCCTTATTTGCCTACTCACATAATTTCATCCCATATGTCTTTTTTCATAATCATATCTAACCATGATTCTTTAAAGTCTTTTTAAATTAGCCTTTATTATTTCTTTTAAGTTAATTTCTATCATGTGCAATAGTGCAAGCCGTTTTATTCTTTTATACTCACATGCACTTAACAACATTCTTCACAATTATAACTCCATAAAAAGTAAATATCAGTTGAAGTAAATTTTCATTCATGAAAGTCTCACAATAACAATTGTCTTAAAAAAAAGTTTGATACAACATCATGATATAGCTAATGAATATATCATAAACTATATCATAAAAAGATCCCTATGTTTTAGTTTTCTTGTCTAGTTTGTTGCCTCCTTAAACAAAATATAGAAAGAAAATAGCTAACTCCCACTTACAACAATGAAGCTTATGATATTGATGGATCTTCAAAGTTTAATCCTCATATTACTTGGAGATTTTTATTTTTTTTAAGAGTTGAAGTAACAAAGTAAAAAAACATACACAAGGTCATTATTATAATTAGAGTAATCATAGTTAAATATAGTTATAAAAGAAAATACATGGCATGAGATTAGGTGGATGGGCATAAATGTGGACAAATAAGGGTGGTTCCCATAGTTAAATATAGTTATAAAAAAAATACATGGCATGAGATTAGGTAGATGAGCATAAAGATGGAGAAATAAGGGTGGTCGGCAAAACTTGCAATCCTCCAAAATTTCCAAAAAGAAATGAGGATACGGTATTCTAAACTAGGAAACCGAAACTTTGAACCAATTAATACTCTAAAAATGTTTTTCTTTTGATACAAAAGGAAGAAACAAACTACCATGCTGATCAAATCTAAAAATGGGTATCAACAAGTCCAAAAGTAGCATTATCGTAGATACATCAGAATTTGTGAATTGGATGCTGGCCAGAACGAGGGTAATAATAGAGGCTCAAACAGTAAATTGAGGCGATACAGTACTACTCCATTCATGCTAATTTCAAGGTTATATCCCATAAAATCTTACACAACACAGTAAAGAAAAGTTCGCCCTAAAATGGCTACTGCGTTCTTGCTAATTTGCTCATGAATTATACTTTTGGACCAGAAACTGCCACTAGCGAAGGCAAGGACATAGCTAAGCCAACCTGGGCAGCCAGGACACCAGTTCCGCAGTTCATAGAGATTACATTCTAAGTTCTAATTCACAAAATTGAAACCTTACTGGAGTTACACTTGCCCCTTTCTGGGTCTTTATGAAGCTCTCCAATAACTACTGTATACTTACTTAAATAAGGGCCGTATGGCAAGCTGCAGCAAGGCAGCCAATTCACTTGATATGCAAATTTGACTCCAATTAAGACTGAGCAATATATGCAGTATCGGCTTGCCAAACCTTCATGATTTAATGTTACGGTAACATGGGATCACCAGATGATGCAAGCATCTGTACTTCTGTTTCTCTGGCTGCCCGTTCAGTAGTGAATTCTACTCTAGCATCAACTGCAGAGATTAGCAACCGAAATTGGATACACAGAGATCCACAAAAGAGTGACACTGGAGTGACTGGACAAATAGAAATCAATGAGCAGTCATTATGGGATGGGAGAGTAACAATTGCTTACCAAAAGCTTGGCGAAGCCCTTTTACAGCATCAAAGTTTTTGTATGTATAGCCAACAAAGTTAAGATCTTTGGGAGTCAATTGCAGCTGCATGAAATAACAAGGTGATAAGGAACAAGTACAATGCACTTCACGACCATTTTCTACGAGGGGTGTGTGTGTGTGTGTGTTTTCATGTGAATTCTGATGTCAACAAATTTGACCTTGATTTTAGTCATCTCAGGAACAACTAATGAGAAAAGCAAAGGCAACAATAATTTTCTGAAAAAGTGAAGAAAAAAAATTACTGTATGGTCAGCACATTCTCTTGTGCAGTTGTTTATGTACATTGGTGCCTAGTTAATAAAGCAATCCAAGTTGGTGAAAGCGGTTTGCTTCAAAGGAATACTATCATCATACTAGCTTATTATAAAAAGTTGCAAACTATGACATAGGAACATAATGAGATCATAGTAGATACAAACCTTTCGCGAAGGTCCTGAGCCGGTTCTTGTTGATGCTGGAGGATCCAACTAATCACAAACAAAAAACATGAAACAAGGAAAGCAATGAAAGCATCATATAAAGCTTCCAGATACCACAATATGAAAGCGTAAAAGAGTTCAAAAGACCATCATGAGTATATGAGTTATAGAAGAAAAAATAATGCTCGTCCAGTTGATAAAGAAACAAAAATTAACAAACAGAAGAAAAGACATATATTACCTCATCAAACTTCATAAAGTTTTGGGTATCAAGCTCCCCTGTAACTTCTGGTTTGAATGCTGCCTCCATTTCGTAGAGTTTGTCCCACATGATGTCCTTGAACCAAGGATGAGACTGGCAACCGAGATCACTCGATTTAAACTTCATAGTATTGATGAAAGATCTTACTACTATAGTATTCAATATGAAAGCCTTACTTTGATTTGGCGTGCACCCAGCCTATGTTCAACATCACAAAGCAACCTACAGATGAGATCCTTAGCCTCAAGGGTCAGCCTTGCATCTTCTGGAAATTTCAAGTGGTTTCTCCAATGAACAATCTGACAGGAGATGCCAAATCGAGTGAGAACATGCACTTCCACTTTAAATCATGATGAAAGATGAGCCTAGGATATTTGATTAATCAGGTTATATTACTGAGAACAACCTTTTCAACATGCAGTTCCAAGATGTCACACAAGAAAGATAGACAGGGTTGTCAAGTCCTTACTTAACCTTAATTAAGGAAGCAACAAATCCACAACACTACATACGATGGACTTGCATAACTTGTATAAAGTTATATTCTGTCTTAAGTGTTATAGTATATCAAAGGAATATGGCTGACAGGCAGAGGAAAGAATGGGCAGTTAACAACATGAAAGCAATCACCAACGACATCTTTACTAAATAAGGTGCAAATCAAACATACATAAATAAGCTATTCCTAAGGTATAGATATGCGTGACCTGCCAGTAATATTGAGCATGTTACCTTTCTGCATGTAGTTATGGGATCATCTGCATAAAATGGAGGGTATCCGACAAGCATTTCATACAGTATTGCTCCCAATGACCACCTAATTAAATTAACCCTTATCACAAAATATATTAAAGAGAATTTGAGAAGTTACATATTGACAAAACCGAAGCAACACTAACCAGTCACATTCCATCCCATATCCCTTTTTCAATAACACTTCAGGTGCAATATAGTCAGGTGTCCCCACAGTTGAAAATGCCTACCAGAAATAAAGTGCAATACAGTGAGGGGAGAGCTTTCAAGGTATAAGGCCGAAGGCATAGTGCAGAAATGATATGATTAAGACACTGGCATACCAACTTCCTCCTGTTCATCTGCCAATGCTGCAGCTGCTCAAGAGGGCTTTTCCAACTATTTCTGTTATCCGCGTCAGGAAAACATCCATCGATATCCATTGGTTCTGTTGAATTTGCATCATCCATGGATCTATTTTCATGCAGTTCAGGTAAAGTTGTACAATCAAGAGGCTTACAGAGGCCAAAATCAGAGAGTTTCATGTGACCGTTTTTATCCAGAAGAAGGTTGTCTGGTTTAATGTCCCTGCAAAGCCAGTGAATTATGAAGTGGTGAACTGGATATCATTAAAATATAAATCTCCTACCATATAACAGAAACAGAAAGGAAAAAAAACACCAACTCAACCTGTGTATGTAGTTATGTTTCTGAATAGATTCTATTGCCAGTACACTCTGTGCAATATAAAACTTAGCTACACTTTCAGTTAAGGTGTCCTCCCTCATCAGTAGAGTCATCATGTCACCACCAGGTAGATATTCCATTATTAAATAGAGGTACTCAGCATCCTGAAAGGAGTAGTAAAGCTTAACTATGCAATGACTGGCAACTTCTGCCAGCAAGTTTCTTTCAGCTCTAACATGTTCCACCTATACAGAAATACAAATATTTTGATAATTAATAGTTGATAAATAAAAGTTCAAATTGAGTTCCAGTGGTAGGTTCTATGACAAAATTCGAACTTATGATCTTACCTGTCCTCTCATAAGCATTTCAGATTTCTTCAACTTTTTCATTGCATATATATTGCCAGATTTTTTCTCCCGACACAACCGGACCTGGTAGTTCGTGTGTGTTAGGGAAGTTACACTACCGATAACAATTACATTGCACATAGGAATTCAGATGCAAATATAACAAGCATAGTTCCAGATCCGAATTTAATATTAAGCCAACATGGGCTTCAAGGAACATTTAAGCTTATTTTTATATAAAATTATGTTCGAAACAGACCTCTCCAAAGGCCCCCCTGCCAATGATGGTCAAAGGCTCAAAATCATCAACACATATTCTGTGCCTTTTGAGTCGCATGAATTCCGTTTCTTTACGCTCTAAATCTTTGATCAGGTTGATTTGTACCTCCTTAGGCACGTCTGAGGAAGCTAATTTCCTTTCCAAAACCCATCGTCTGCAATGTAAAGAAATCGTGTCAAAAGACTCTTTAGAAGATTATATCAGAATAGCTTCTATTAAAATCTAGCAACTAATCTTGATGTCAAACCATCTTTTTACTTTAGAATAAACTTTTGGGATCTCACTCTTCTATATGTGCATTTTTTGGAGTCTTAAGGTTTGGAAAAAAATATCAAAAAGGGAATCAACTTGGGAGAAAGTAATACAGACGGATCTAAAAGAAGAAGATGTAAGGGGGATATTGCGTGCATAAACAAGCTAAGAGTATTTGACAACCATGCGGCAGACCCTGTGTAAAAGGAAAAGGCAAGATAGAGTATGAATATAACGAAGAAATTCAGCAAACACAAGCCACTATTCCAGATAAACAAAAGAGTACAGCCTGATGTCTCTGGTTTAAGCATTCCTAAGATAAAGACGTGACAACTCTCATTTGCTATTACCTATCATTTTAGGATTTCAGTGTGAAAACTCTATCAGAATAAAATATTGTCTTTCATTAACCTCAAGTTCAGTGAACCAAGAGGAGAGCTACCCTCAAGAAATGCCTCGCTCACAGACGACGAAGACATGTTAAAATACTGATCAACTATGTTATGCAAGATCACCAACTAATCTAGCTGATGAAGCCATACATTACACAGTAATAGTCCAAAAGATTTACCGCCTAAATCAGAAAAATATAAACCCAGGGAGACCAAATTAGATAATAGCAAACAACATCAGCAGAGATCAGACCCCAGATGGATCAGATTTAGTGATACTCTAGTCTCATTTTTGGCATAATTTGACTGCTTTGAATCTCTAGCAAAAACTGATTTTTTTTCCCACATAGAAAGAGAATCACATAGCTCCAACTCACCATAAGCATCAAAATAACTAAACACATTTGACATTTCGCTCTTGCTACATTTCCACACTAACATCTTCCAAATCAATAGAGCAACGTCAAAGCCTCTATTACTCTAATTCCCACTCCCACTCTGCGATTCCTAGCTCAAATTTGCTAACGCTAACCTACATCACTTAATTCAAAATTGAGTTTAAGCGTAGTAGTAGTAGTAGTATAATTATACCTCTCTTTTCGTTCTTGTATATTCTTCCTCTGCGCTCTGTAGTGGTTCTCTATGAACTGTTTAGCCGCCGCGACTTTCTCCATGGTCAAGCTCGAGCCTAAGACCTCCTCTTCTTCCTCCTCCAGCCGATCCTCCATTATTTCTCTCTCTCTCTCTCTTCTCAGCTCAACCTCGCTTTCTCTCTCTAGAGACTACTGAACGAAGCTCTATTTTATTGCAACGAATACGAGAGAGAGATAATAAGCTCAGAAAATAAAATAAAAACTCGTTCCGTTCCTATTTACTCCTTCAACCGCCAGTCGCTTGCCACGTGTTCCGATCGGGACTGCTCGTCTTTGTTTCTCCGACGTGGCAGCGATTCATTGGCTGGTAGATGAAAAGCTAGATGGAGTGTGGAAAGCAGGTGATTGACGAGAGGAGGTTTGGGGATCACGCGCGTGGAAAAATGGGAGGTGGTGACGCACTTCACGTTGTGGTGAGGCAAAGCTGTTGTATTTTAATGACGCTTTAAAGCTTTTTAAACACAATTTAGCTGGTTGTGATTGGGCTGTGATACCCACTTGCGTTTAATAGGGGTTGGATTTCACTCTATTACGTGGGTCAAGTCATAAAGTGCCTCTCTCACCTGGACCTGGTTTAGTAAATTCTCCCGAGCTGCTATCCCCTACGGACAGATCTCCCACTCCTCACTATTTCACGGTAACTCTCCCTTGGGTTTCTGGTGTTTGGCAGGAAAGGAAAGTAGGGAGGAGATTCTAGTGTTTGGGTTAATAAGAAAAGAAAATTGGGAAATGTTTGTTTTACTAAAATAATTTTTTTGGAAATTTAAAAATAATTGCACATAAGGATATTATCATAAAATTCAAATAATTTCACTTTCTTTTCCACACACAAACCAAACAGCGGAAGAAAATTCAAAACAAAATCTTACTTTCCATTCCTATGAGAAAAGAAAGCAAAATAAAATAAATTATTTTATTTTCCGGAATACTTAACGAGGCATTTTTTTTGAGGTAGTTCTCAAGCTAAACCTAAAATAAGCTCATCATAAGTTCCCCGTAAGGGAAGAACTGAAACAATTATTATTGATCATTCATGTCTAATCTAGACAATAAAATTGATTCATGGTGAACCACGTTTATCCTAGCCGCTTCTCTTATCATACAAAATGACGATAAGGGATCTATCGCTAGTTAGTTATGAGTTTGATTTTTCAATTGTGTAAGACACAAAAATGTAGCATCTACGACGTATGATTATGTATTTATGTATAGTTAAAACAAGTTACAATTTCCTTTTCCCTTTTTTTTTCTTTTACACAAAAGCCATATCATAAGTGAATATCATCGTGCCATGTTATGTCAAGTGAAAATGTGATGATGCACACAATCATTTTACGCGGCAAAAGTATGAATGTCAACCTTCATGGTAAAAAAAGGTAAAAGTCACTATTAGCATTTACTGCGTCATAAAGTTTGGTTACTACTTATAAAACATGTCAATCATCTCTACTTTAGTATTAGCTGAAGTCAGTAGCTAGATTTTGCTCTGTTGAATTGATGGCCAGAGATGATGGACCATAGCCTGTACTCTGTGTAAAATCACAGGCGAATGCGGCTGGTTTCAATTAATTATTTTTTAATTCGAGAAAAGTACGAACATTGGTGTTATTTAAAGAAAGAAATTTACAGTTAATGACCAATCACAGTGTTAAACAAAACCAAATCTAGCTGAAACCGCAACACACTCTGCGTCGGACCATAATTGCAAGAGAATTATCAGGTGCGTGACAGCTAAACAAACTCTTCCTACACATCCGAAGAGATGGCGACCTGGTCCAAGTTCCAACAAGACATTATAATAACATGAGAACCTAATTTTCTTTTATTTTTGATTCACAATGGACGAATTAAACTACTTAAATGCAAAACAACAATATTAGTCGTGTATACCCTAAGGTTAGATAATCGAAATAGAGAGTGCATTACTAATTTCAGCGGGTACTAAGTGTTGCTATACTGTAGCGTGGTCGTGGTCTGAATGTCTTGTTTTGCAAACCTCTTGCCAAATGGGTATGGAGGTGATTGTGATGAAATTATTCCACTAAATGAAGTATGTCCTTCACTACCATGTTGATACAGCGTGACACGATTGATCTGTGGAGGAGAGTGTTAATGAGAGTTTGATTGTCACCCTCAACCTGAATGAAGAAGAGTAGCATGTAAACCAGATCAACACCCAAATAGTCCCCAATTGAGTAGCAGTCTCTAATAAAGAGGTGCATAGTGATCTCCTCAAATGAATCCTCGAGCTGCTCAACATTAATTTCATACCGATGGCCCGCATGTACACTTTGAAAATGAATCTAAACCAATAAATTATTTTGTAAAAGGATATCAAATGCAATCTTCAATGACCAGTATGAGTTCTATCTCGGCGTGGTTATCGCTCACGCGCCCACCAAGTAACTCATTAGAAAATACTTCAGCAAAAAAGTAAGAACACTGATCTCACATCAAAGAATTGGCAAGAGCTCTAGCCTCAACCATCTTTATAAGTCTGGTGGTTCAGCATTATTTTGTACACATTCATTACCATTACGCCGTTACTCTGTTTAAATAATATCTCGTTTCTGACTTAGACATCAGAAGGTTGAAGGCCGGTACGCCCAGTCTCTCCTTAACAGTTGTCAATCTTAGCAGCGAGAGCGATTGGATAAGAGCAATCATAACGCAGTAATGAAGGCAAGAGCAAGTGATCATTGAGAGCGAGACCGATATCCATCAAGCGACAGCAATACACAGAATCTATAGAGTAAATTAGTATTAATCCTTTATGTTCAATATCAAATACCCCTCGGTGGTTTTGAATATTAACATTGGCACCGCCTGTGGGAATCCACACCGAAAATTATTTTCCAAACCATAGAGCATACAAAGAGCGACGAGCCATGGACACCTATCTGACACTAGGCATGATACCAAGCACCTAACGGGAACTCCTCCATCAAATGCCGGCTACGAATGAGAACAACGAAGAGCCCGCGCTCATACAATGAGCAGGAAAGCAACATGCCACCGGGGATCAACAAGCGTCAGCTGATGCCAAGAGACGAGCCAGTGACATCGAGCTACAATACCAACTGGCGATGAGGAAATGCGTGGAACTCAAGAGAGCCAAAGTGTTTGAGCATCAGCGGTACGTGCAGTCCGAGTAAAGGCCGAGGGTCGTTGAGCAGAGATGACTTAACTTAGAATCCACAGTGGATTCCCTAAACATGGAGCCTTACCAAACGGTGATCCGCCAAAGGGAGGTGGTCATCCGATCACCCTCACGCCCTCAGCACTTGCAGAATGCGGGATCACCACCTATACTAGTAAGGCTACAGTGAAACCTCAAACCATAATTAATCATTGTGGCACGTCAACCCGATCTGCTTATTTGGGTACAACCATTACCGCCACCACCCCCACCTGAGGTCGTCCCGGCGATAGAACAGTTGGATGTGGGAGTATAGAGGCTATGATACGCCAGTTGACATAACCCAAGCAAAGTTACCTTGACCAGACACTGTCGACAGTCTGTGTCGAGCCATTCTTGGCTGAAATCATGCTCCTAGACTGACACCCGTTGACCAAGGTGAAAATTGAGCAATATAGGGGGAAGATGAACCCATCCCTACACATCGATATTTTCATCTCAGTAACGACCGGTCGAGGATACGACAATGCGACAAATTGTTATTTATTTATGGAAAGTCTAATCGGCGATGCATTGAGCTGGTTCTTCAACTTACCATTGAGATCCATAAACTCTTTCCAGGAGCTCATCAGGTCATTTTTAAAGCGGTATATCACGTCGGCAATTTGTTTTCTTACTTATAACCAATTGCAGGCAGACTGACAGGAACCATCAGAAGGGTTAACTACCTTCATCTAGCGATGGAACACCGCCATCGCCAACTGTCGAGAGATCACCAACGACTCAGCCTTCTGCATACTTCGGAATGCACTACAACTGGGTCTTCTAACATGTAAACTTAATGAGAATCCGGTACTCACCTACGATTTGCTGTTGGACCGTGTAACATCACATACTCAACTGGAGCTGCAAACTTCGGAATGCACTACAACCGGGTCTTCTAACGTGGAAACTTAATGAGAATCCGGTACTCACCTATGATTAGCTGTTGGACCGTGTAACGTCACATGCTCAATTGGAGCTGCAAACTTTCGGCTCTAATCCTACACCGACATAACAGGTAAACACTTTTTCTAACGCTATAGTTCCTAGTGTGCAAAGCGCGCTCCCCCCACCCGAGGTCGTCCCGGTGATAGAACAGTTGGATGTGGGAGTAGCAACAATAACCACCATATTAGAGGCTATGGTACTCCAGTTGGCACAACCCAAGCAAAGTTACCTTGACTGGACACTACCGACAGTCTGTGTCGAGTCATTCTTAGCTGAAATCATGCTCCTAGACTGACACCCGTTGGCCAAGGTGAAAATTGAGCAATATAGGGGGAAGATGGACCCATCCCTACACATAGATATTTTCATCTCAGTAACGATCGGTCGAGGATACGACGATGCGACAAATTGTTATTTATTTATGGAAAGTCTTACTGGCGATGCATTGAGCTGGTTCTTCAGCTTACCACCGAGATCCATCAACTCTTTTCAGGAGCTCATCAGGGTATTTTTAAAGCGGTATATCACGTCGGCAATTTATTTTCTTACTTATAACCAGTTGCAGGCAGACTGACAGGAACCATCAGAAGGGTTAATTACCTTCATCTAGCGATGGAACACCGCCATCGCCAACTGTCGAGAGATCACCAACGACTCAACCTTCTGCATACTTTGGAATGCACTACAACCGGGTCTTCTAACATGTAAACTAAATGAGAATCCGGTACTCACCTACGATTCGTTGTTGGACCGTGTAACATCACATGCTCAACTGGAGCTGCAAACTTCGGAATGCACTACAACCGGGTCTTCTAACGTGGAAACTTAATGAGAATTCGGTACTCACCTACAATTAGCTGTTGGACCGTGTAACGTCACATGCTCAATTGGAGCTGCAAACTTTCAGCTCTAATCCTACACCGACATAACAGGTAAACACTTTTTCTAACGCTATAGTTCCTAGTGTGCCGAGCGTGCTCCCCGCACCCGAGCCAACAAGAGCGGCATCACCAAAATATCGGGGCTCACGTGACCACAACCGCAGGGACGGGAAAAAGGACAACCGCGGGTCAGGAAGCTATCAAAAGCAATACAGTGACATGGGCAACTACAATAGCAACAACAAAATGTACATGGAGGACATAAATTACTGACCCCGGGAAACCTTTGAGGCAAAGCCCAGGGTAGAATAACAGGTCTTTAACGTGCTCAACACCAAGTACTCCGACATCCTAGTAGCATACCCAGACCTATTCTCGTTGCCAAAAAAGACATACCTGGCAACAACGTACAAAGAAACTGGGAGGTGGTGAAAGTTCTACTAGAACGAGTCGCACGACACCGAAAAATGCTACAACATGGAGCTAGTGGAGGCACAGCTCAAGAAGGGTAACTTGACAAAATTCAAGTCGAGGAGCGAATCGCTGCCATCACAAGGAGTGGCGCATATCAGGAGAATCCATGGGATTATCGATGGGAAATCCAAGGAGTAACGCAGACACGTGTGAGCGGTATGCATCTTACAACAAGGCCCGATGAAGGTGGCCAGGGCAGGTTGGGGCTCTATCATGTTCTACGAATCTGAGGGACATAATCTCTGGTATCGAAGGATTATCCATTCCTAATTGACACAATCATCGACTTATGCAGAGTCAGAAAATTCCCTCCGGTATCGAAGGATTACCCATTCCTAATTGACGCAGTCATCGACTTATGCAGAGTCAAAAAATGCCTAGTGGACACCGGGTCCTCCGTCAACATCATGTTTCTACATTCATACAAAAAGCTTGAAAGACTCCCCTCCAAACTGAAGCAAGATCACTTCCCGTTGCTAAGCTTTTTGGGCGATCAAATCCAGCCACTAGGAAGTGATTACCTACGGATTGCCCTATGGCAAGAGGGTTGTAGCGCATAGACCCACATCGAGTTTCTGATTGTGGATGCCCCGTCATATTACAACGCCATCATCGGGTGCATCACGCTAAGCAGAATCAATGCCATCGTGTCACAGCGGATGCTGCTCATGAAGTTTCTCATGCCTACCAGTATATGCACGCTTCGAGGGACAACGCCTATGTAGCCAGGATCACTTAACGATGCCAACAACTCGGTGAGGGAATTGTGTCTACTCACGAGCGACCCGTCGGCCGAAACACCAGATGACCCAAGGAAGGGCCCCAAAACGGCGAGGCCCGTCAGCGAGGAGTCCACTAAGCTTATCACAATATCCAATAAGCACCACGTGTAAACGGTTAGAATGGGAGCGAACCTAGATCCAGCAGTCAAAACCGCCCTCGTCAACATTCTCAGAGAGTGTAACAATGTCTTTGCATGGTCTTACGCCGACATGTCGGGCATATCGATGGATATCGTATCAAATAAGTTGGGCATCTCGCCAGAGGTGGTACCAAAGAAGCAGAAGCATAGAGCCTATAACGAGGAGCAATACGCCGCCATGCAAGAAAAAATAACAAAGCTCCTCAATATAGGTTTCATAAAAAAGGTCCAGTATCCGGCATGGGTCTCGAACGTCGTCATGGTCAGAAAGAGCAACAACAAATGGATGATGTGTGTTGACTACACCAACTTCAACAAAGCTTGCCCAAAGGATTCCTTTCCCGTTATAAAGAATAAACCAACTGGTGGATGCAACTAGCGACCACGAACTTTTATCCACAATGGATTGTTACTCGGGGTACAATCAGATAAGAATGGATCCAACAGATGCAGAGGCGACATGCTTCATAACGGATAGAGGACTCTATTGCTATAATGTCATGCCATTTGGAATGAAGAATGCAGGGGCAACTTACCAACGACTCATGACAGAGTTACTAGCCCCCACTACTAGAAAAAGTATTTCAGACATCGGTTCAGAACCGATGTAAAAAATCATACCAGACCGATGTCTTAGTGGGTGATGTAAAAGATCGGCAAAAATGGGACATCGGTTAGGAACCGATGTCAAAGGTTACAATAGACATCGGTTGCTTATCTATATCTCACTATTCCAGTGTGTGTAGGTACTTTCAAACATTCATATTTAGAGTGAAAGACCCAATGAAATCGAAGTCTACATTACAATTTATTACCTTTACATCGATATTCCATTTATAACCGATGTAAGATGTATGTTTTGACATCAGATTTTTTTTTGTACCTGATGTTAAATATCGTTTTTGACATCAGATGTTGAGTTTGTACCTGATGTTAAAAACTATATTTGACATCAGAATTTGGGTTGTTTTTGATTTCCAGCTCTCATCTTATACATCAGATTTTGGCTTTGTACCTGATGTTGTAAATTTTATTTGACATCAGATTTTGGGTTGTTTTTGATGTCCAGTTCTCATCTTATGCATTAGTTATAACGATTTCTAATTGGCTTAAATTAATGAGAATGATTCTCTCTTACAGCCCCAAATTCAAGTTACAGTACTGCCAAATTCAAGTTGTTTCAAAAGATGGATTACTATCCTATCCATCATCAAAATATTGGGACATATAACCATGCTAGCAATCCGATAGAAGTTCCCTAGCTATATATCTACTCCGGCGCGCCACCATCCAAAAAATTGATGCCCTAGCCATCCTGACTTTGATCCCTAGCTACCTATCTAATCCAGCCATCAATCTATCAACCTATCTAGCTAGAGCAAAGCTTGTATATAGTCAGCCACTTCAAGGCGCACCTCGTCAATTTTCGACTGATCATATGGCTTCCTCTTTTTTCCTGCCCACTGTCCAACAACAAGTACAAATAAAGTAAGCAAGGGCAGCACAACAATTATGCAAACCATGCCAGCAAATGAAAATAGCATTCACCGTTCAGTTGTTTTGTTACTACTAATGAAAATAACAATTATGCAAACCATGCCAGCACAACAGTGAGCAGCAAGTATTGTTACTACTAATGTTTTCAGTTGTTTTGTTACTACTAATCTCCCACAAGTAGCATTAAAATGAACCTATGACTTGTAACTCATTGAATTTTAAATACAAAAGCAAGTATTTAGATACCTTGGTTGGAAATGAAAGTGTTTCATCATTCACAATCTCTTTCATAAACTGCATCACATAGTAACCACATTCAACTCCACCAACTTGTGCAGCAACCCCCTGTATATATATAGCAATGATTGGATTAAAATGAAATGACATAACTCATCCACCAACAGTTTAATTAGTCAAGCAACTAAATGTGATAACAGTAGTGACTTGTACAGTAATTCAGCAACCATTTAACACATAAAAAGCTATAGACTAATACGATAGTTGGTGGCTAACCGTTGAACCAACGATAATAGCTAGCATTACCAAAGAACCCAGGAAGCCTGGACAAATAATAAGAAGCACCTACATCTGGAAAAAGTCCCAAAGCTGTTTCTGGCATTGCAAAAATCTGCACTAGGGTAATCAGAAGTACAAAGGATTAGGCCACAATCTTGCAAGACATAATGAAAATTTTCTTTAATCGCCTTTAGCATGTCAAGAAAACAATGGAAACAAATTTTTAGGACATTGTGCGGAATTGGAAAGTACAACTGAAGATGAGGCAACAATACTGCCTTACTTCACACTGAGGTTGAGTGAAACACATACTGAATTCTCAGTTGCAACACGGAAAGTTCCATGTATTGAAGCACCAGCTCCACCTCCCATGACAATTCCATTCAGAATTGAGACCTTAGATTATAATTCATTGCAAGGGTAAGGAAAAGATCCACATATTTCCACATAACTTTTCATATAACAAATTAACGCTGGTAGCAAATGTCATAGTAAAGTATGAAAGACTTAAAAAGTGAACTAGGTCACCTGTGGTTTACTGTATGTTGCCATTAAGTAGTTTAAGGTAAACCCCTTTTGGAATAAGCATGCACCTCGTCTCCAGTTTCCTATATAACAGATATTGAAAAGACTATTATCAGCTAATAACCACTCAACACTGTCTAGGACTCAGCTGCTTCCAAATGAAATGATGGCTAATGTAAGCATAAGAAACAAAAAAGGGAATTAAATGTGTGGAGCATTTAAGGGACTATGGCATTTGCACCTTAAAGAGGTCATCTTATGTAGTCATATGAACATAAGTAAATAATGAAATTATGTTTCCTCGAAGAACCAAAATAATAAGAAAATAATAGACCACAGATGTTGAAGATAATTTGCCTTCATTAACTTCACGAGCCACAACAGCTACATCACCACCAGCACAAAATGCTCTTCCTTTCCCCTATATAGAAACATATGGCATATAGGATTAGGCACATTCAATTATTCTTAATTTGAAACTCGTAGTTGATGAAGACAAAATATCTCCATCTTCCGAAATGTATCATAAGCCAAACTAAAATTTGATTCAGTATAATTTAGGCCCTTGTTGGAAAATAGGCAATAGTACACAGACTTGAAACATTGTAACTTATAATACCACAAAGTCACTCAAATGCATAGTCAAAACTCCGAAATGACCCACAAACAACCCTAACTTTCATAAGTGGATACTATGTCTGAGCTCCATGAAGCTCAAGATGTGACGCAAAGATGACCAAGAGAACCATATGTAAGGCACCAACCTCACAAAGGAGACAAAGTTGAATAAAACAATGAAGTTCTAACAAAAATTCAACCTTGAACTTTGGACTCTGACCTAGTCCATCAAGATCTGGCATTTAAGATCAACACTGACAATAGCCTGCATGCTAATACTGTTAGGTCACCTCTTTTAGTACTACTGGGGAAGTGATTGAGAAATGGTAGAGCGCCAAACTGGTTTCGTATTGCAAACGTTCACATTCAGCAATATTCACGTGATGATTAAAACACACAAAGTATGAAATAACTGTAACTTATTCTATTACAGAAAACAAAGAATAAGTTACAAAAGGACTAGCTCATCGAGTACATAAGAACCCATTACCCAGAGTAGAAGTCATCCTTCATAACAGCTAGCAGGCCATAGTAGATGAAATAAGATACTAGCTATAAACCCTAGTAACCATATCCCACAAATAAAACTAAAGCAAGTAGATTACCTTGAGAATCACCAACTTGACACTAGCGTCATCCTCATATGCAAGAAAAAGTTCCAATAGTCGAGAAATCTACAAGGCAACCAAACAACAATAACCTGATTTAACACTTACCGAACCAAACATCCCAACACTCAGGATAATCGTCATTAAGTTTCATTTCAGCAAGATTTATCTCTGAGATCTTTGACTAACATCAGTACACTCTGAAGGATCCAAATTACATATGACCCATAAGGTAAGGTAAATTCAATAACCCAAAGAATGATTCAAGAAATTAAGCAAGTAAAAAAGGCATCATACCATTTCAAAGTTAAGGGCGTTCAATTGTCGTGGTCTGTTTAACGTCACTATCCTCGCAAATAATTCCTCTTGTACCAAAACCACCTATTTGGATAACAAGAACAAAACACAAGGCTTCAGAAACAAAAAGCTCTCAACTTTCACTATTATCTGAGAAACCAAACGAAATCATATAGTAGGGAGGGGCAGAATTACAGCGGAAGAACATAATTGCAAAAGTAATGGAGCAGAATAAGTATTACCGAGTCTCCGTTGAGAGAAGCCATGACTGTGATACTGTTGAGTACTGATACAGCGTTGGTGATCGTTTTGCTCGAGATGATTCATTCACACACCTATATATATATATACACACACACACACCTATATATATATATACACACACACCTTGTTCATGCGTGTCTCCCAATTTCAGATCCAATCAAACACGAAACTGAGACGTACACAGAGCGAAATAGAGAGAAGAAGAAGTCGTCGTCTTGCGCTTGTCGTAGAGCTTGTCGGTGTATGTGTTGGAGGCAACCTAAGGCTGTGGTGGAGCGAGGTCTAGACGTCGGCTTTGCTCGGCGCTCAAACGACGCTCGATCTGGGAGAAGAAGATTTGTAGCGGCCTACTAGAGAGAGACTGGTTCAGGGCAAAGTGAGAGAGGAAGTCAGTGGTTTGTGAGAGAGAGAGAGGTCGAAAAAAACTAAGTAATAGAACCCTAAGTTTTGGGAGGGAATGAAAATTTTGTTTCCCTCCAACATAACCCGCCCGACACTTAGGTTTTTTTTTCGCGCTTTCAAAAACCAATAATGGGATACCTAACATCAGTTTGACTTAAAACCGATGTAAATTATACAAATGACATCGGTTTTTAAAAATCTGATGTCTAAAAACTTTTTTACATCAGGGGTTTTTCCAACCGATGTTAAAGGTGCGATGTCTAAAATACTTTTTCTAGTAGTGCCCGTTGGACAGCGACACGGTAGCAGTCTACGTTGACGATCTCATGATAAAAAGCAGGCACAAGCATAACCACGTAAAGGACTTGAAGGCGGTATTGGACAGCCTTATATGTAAAGGAATGAGACTCAACCCGGCGAAGTGTATCTTTGGAGTCTCAGCGACTAATTTTTTGGGGTACATGGTGAACCAGAGGGGAATCGAGGCCAACCCAGAAAAGGTACAAGCTATCCTTAATACAACAAGGCCGATAACGAAGCAAGACCTCCAAGCCTTGACTAGGAAACTCGCATCGCTATCATGATTCATCTCCCGCTACACTGACAAATGCAACCCGTTCTTTAAGGCAATAAGGATAACAAAAAAGAAAGTTATAGAGTGGACCGACGAATGCGAAGCGCCCCTAATTGGTATTAAGCAGTATCTCACCTATATCTCATTCTTATCATCCCCAATACTGATACACGCATTTGCAACTATTAAATTAACACTTAACACTCAACAAAAACGCATACAATTAAAACCCTTTGTTGTAGATGTAGCATTGGTAAATAGGGTATCGTTCTTAACCGGGGATTGAGGGTGCATGCATATTTACGCTATGGTTTGAAAGGGGGGTTTGAACAGGTTGGTTTTTACTAATTCCTACGAATTTAAAGACAGAAAAATGGTTAGTAAACACATAGAGAAATCCTAAGTTCTAACATGCTTCACTCATAGACAAGTAGAAAACACACAAGAACAAAGAACCCTAAACATGCTTACTAGACCGAAAATAAACACTAAACTACTATATACATGTGATCGACTCATTCTTTCATCCTTTGCCGTTTTATACCTAGACTCCCTAAGTGTCAACAAAATTCCTAACTTCAATCAAAACACACACACATGCTTATAATTGAACAAGACAGCAACCAAAGCGAGCTAACTCTCTAATCCAATTTTATCTTTGTTATTAGTTCGTGAAACATGCTTAAAAGATAACCAAAGCGAGTATCTACTTAAAAACAGTTTCAAGCATTAAGAACATATAAGCACACACATGTATTCGAATCAAAGTTAAAAACACATGGAAGAAACTTAGAAGAATTTAGAAATAAAAAGCCTCTTATCAAAACTTGTTCTCAAAATACAAACAAAGGAAATCCAAACAAAAACCGAAACAAAATAAAAAGGGGTCATGTTACACTTTTAGACTCCGTGAAAGCGCACCGCAAATCTTCAAGTGTAGCTACTCCTTAGTTGATGACGAGCCCAAGAATTTCCAGCCAAAGCGAGCAAAGTCCTTCCTGAGGTGGAGGAGAGTGTTTACGGGATGAAGTTGGTGGTGTTTCGGATTTTGGGGGGGGATGGCCGAGTGTTTGGAGGTTGAGGAGCTGATCTTTGGCAAGCTTAGAAGTCTAGAATGAGTGATGAATGAGTTTGAGACCGAGCCCTCTTATTTATAGGTGAAGAAGTCCAACTTTCCTCTCCAAACTAGGGATTCCTAGTTTACCCGGGTAGAAATACCAGCTGGAAACAGCCTGTCTTGAAACGTCTTTTCCGGGAGTTCTACAGCTAAAAAAATTATGATTTTGGATTCGTTGGAAAGCTTATTCAGAGTGCTATAAAATCCATATAAGGAACGCCATATTTGGAGTTGATTTGCGACTTCGGTGGCCTCTTGAAGTTACAGGTCTGTTCTGAGATTTTCTTTCCTTATTCCACTCTAGATATTCTTTCTTGATCTCCAAGGAATATACTCCTTGCCGAATTCCTTCATTATATTCAAGATATTTGGTCTTCAAATAGGGCAAGGATGATCTCAAAAGTTCGGCCAAGTCTTCTTTCCATAAATGTATGCCGACTTGATCTTTCCTGGTCCACATAGGAGAAATGCATTCGTTCTTCATTTGGGAAACCATTTGTGCGTACCATTTTAGTAACTTTTACGAATACCATTTCTCAACCATTTTGCGCGTCTCGGATATTTCGCCACGTCATTCCTAGTTGATTTAGGAAACTTCATTTTTCAGCTCCGCGAAACTTTCCGAGTTGTCGAACCATTTGCATTCCTAACCCGAGTAGGAATCCTAGTCGAAGAAGGAAAACCACTTTTCCTAAACGAATTAGGAAACCTCCATTTTCTGCGTTTTAAGCTCCATTTCACCTCTTTTATTGTACTCCTTTATTCAAAACCTAAAAACAACAAAGTAAGTAAGAAATGATACTACTAAGGTCAAAACAAAGCTAAATGTAAAGAGAAAGACGTTAAGAATCAAGCATAAAATGCGTAGATCAAATACCTGGTGAGATCTTGTACATTTATTTGGCTGTTTCATTAACCGTCGTTAGCTCCGCTCTCGTTAGGCAAGAGGTGGAAATAGAATTATCGATATTTTTTGCAAGCAAGGGTCTAGATAAACCAGAGACAAGATACTCGGTGCTTGAGCAGCTAGCATTAGCGCTAATCGTATTAGTAAGGTGACTAAGACCATACTTCCAATCACACACCATTCACGTCCTTACGGATCAACCGCTCCGGCAAGTACTTGAGAGCCCAGACCACTCCGGAAGACTAACTAATTGGGCAATAAAGCTCAGCGAGTTCAATATCAAGTACCAGCCAAGGACGGCGACCAATGGCCAAGTGGTGGCTGACTTCATTGTGGAGCTCACACCAACGTCGGGTGACCAAACAAATTTACCAACAACAGTATCATGCACTGCGGCATCACCAATACTGCCCGTACGGTCGTCCAATTGGAACTTATACGTTAATGGCTCACGGACGTTCGATGAAGCAGGAGTGGGAGAACTCTTGACTAGGCCAGGAAAAGTCTATGCCGAATACGCTCTCTGATTCCTCTTTCCAGCCTTAAACAATGAGGCCGAGTATGAAGTTTTAATCACCAGTTTGCAACTCGCCACTGATTCAAGAGCAAAGATCGTTAACATTTTTAGCGATTCTCAGCTCTTAATAAGCCAAGTCACCGGGGACTTTGAAGCCAAAGGAACGCAAATGTCGGCATACCTGAGGTACATAAAGGCAATTTTAAATAAATTTTCTTTTTATAACATAATCCAAATCCCCAGGGAGAAAAATGCAAGAGCACATGTCCTGGCAAGGCTAGCAACGATACCGCTGCATACCGTGAGAGGACATACCATAATGGAGACATTGGAAAAGCCTATTGTCTCCAAGAATTTCTTGGAAGTATTCACCCTCACATTAGCCATCCCGCAGCCAGCAGAGAACTGGAGAACAAGCTTAATTAACTACATACTCAACGGGACACTACCAACAGATTGGGTGGAGGCAAGGAAACTAACTCAATGGGCGGCGTTCTACAAAATGCTCAACGGCCAGCTCTACATAAGCAAGAAGGGGTTCCCCATGCTCAAATGCGTCATGTGAGAGGAGGGGCACAAATTGCTAGATGATGTCTATGGATTCAAATATGGGAACCACAGCGGACCATACACCATCATCCACAAATTCCTCCGTTACGGAGTATATTACAAGAAAATGAAGGAGGATGCAAGAGAGATTGTAGACAAGTGCAAGTTATGTGCTCAGTATGCAATTTTGATACACGCCCCAACAACTCTAATGTCGATAATCGTCAGTCCTATCCCATTCATGCAATGGGGACTTAACCTTATCGAGCCGTTGAAAGTATCGCCATGCCAATTCAAGTACATCATTGTCTGCATCGACTATCACACAAAGTATATTGAAGCTAAACCGCTAGTGCTCGTCACCACGCAGAAGGTAATTAACTTCCTATGGAATGATATATATTGCCGATATGGAGCACCACTCACTATCATCACTGACAACGGGAAGCAGTTCAACAACAATGAAATGAAGAAATTCACGAGCGATCTAGGGACTTGATTAGTATTCACATCGGTGTACTATCCCCAGACCAACTGTCAAGTGGAAACGACCAACAAAATATCAAGGCGGGATTCAAGAAAAGAATGGAGGACTACCCAAAAATGGGCAGAATGTCTCTATGAGGTGCTATGGTCAATCAAAACAACGCCGACTGAGGCAACATGAGCTTCACCATTTTCACTCGTCTATGAAGCAGAAGCAGTGCTGCCATTAGAAATCATGCACTGAAACCCCCGTTTTGAAGGGTACGATGAGGACGCCAACAATGAAGGGCTCAACATGAAAAACTTATTGCGAGAAGAGCAGGGGGATAAAACTGAAGTTGAACTTCTGGCAAACAAACAGCTAGTCGCCCGACACTATAACCATCTAGTCAAAGCACGAAAGCTCCTGGTAGGAGACATGGTATAGAGAGAGGTCATCCCAAAACAAAATGGACTATTACCGGTATGGGTGGGATCGTTCAAAATCATCGAAAGCCTAACTCCAACCACATTCATCCTCGAAGACAAAAATGGCACCAATGTACCAAGAACATGGAACGCAGAGCATCTCCGATATTGTCACTCCTAAGCAGGTTCTACTATTTTGGTACTTCTGGCATTAGAAAATTTCCCCCACTTTTGTATTATTACAATATCGCAATCAGTGAAATGAAAATTCTTCAGACATTTGCTTGTAAAAAAAGAGAGACTACTATCATCTATATACTTTGTATGGCCGTTTTTCCTATCTAGCACTTCAATAGAATGGGCAAATGATACAAGCAAGCGAATTTCTTTCAGACCTTTCATTGATCAACGATATGCAATAACACTTGGAGAAATTTTTGCAAAATATACCTTCTCATTAACAACTCCTTGGCATGTCAAGTAGAGTAGCATATTGGTCAAGTTCATGACCAGTGGTCATGACACTGACCGAAGAGCAAAAAAGCCTCAACAGCAAGAAGGATAATTATTACATCATAAAAATATTGCTAAATTGTTCAAAAAAGGAAATGGGGGGGGGGGGGAATATTAATGCTATTACAAAAGGGCACCAAGCTTCACGTTGGGCCATGGTCTTCAGCACTTTGCAGGTGCTATTTTTCATCAGCTGCACGCTAACGCCGCGGTAGTTGGCAGATAACGCTCGTCTGGTCTCAGGATCCAAACCTTCGGCGGTCCGGAGATGACAGAACAATGCGGTTGACGGTGACTGGTTAGAAGTGAAAGGATGAGTACCCTGGGGAGTCATACCGGCTACCACATTCTGCCGCTGATGCTCCCTCTCCAATGCAGCCTGGGCCTCGGTGCGCTTTAACCGTCGCTCTTAGATAATCAGAGCGGTATCAGCCTTGTACTTCTCGTTCACCCACTCATTTTGGATGAACTAATCCTGAGTCTCGTGAAGACTTTATTTGAAAGCCGATTGGAGTATGTCACGATACTCGGCGCCAAGTTTGAAATCTTTGACGACGTCAGTCATCTCCTACATCCGACCCTCTTCCAGTTGCTTGATCTGGCCCTTGAGCACGGTAACTTGACCCTGTGGTACAGTGCACGCCATCTCGACAACCTTTAAATGCTCCCGCACCTCCTTTAGCTCCACCTCCAACTCCTTGGCGTGTTTGACCGAGTCCTCCAAGAAACCGTCAGCCTCCTTCAACCTCTCCACTGAGAGCTTGTGCTTATGTTCCAGCTCTTGCCACCTCTCACTGGCCTACACCAACTGTTCGTCCTTCCTACCCAACTCTACGCTCACCCGAGCAAGCTCTTCCGATGACCCCACCATAGACTGCTGTTGGTTGCACATTAGCTGGATGAAGGCGGCAAAGGACTTGAGGCACTCATCGACACCAACAATGATATTAACCATAGTGCGTACCTCTGCTAGGAGGTATGAAACTATCTGAGTAGAGTAAGGTGGAGGAGGCCCCCAGTGGCTTAACTCGGGAATCACAAAGCCCATCTCCAAATCATCTCCAAATCATCTCCGCCATATGGTTCATTTTCAGAGCTACCAAGATCATGGTATGATAAAGCGTTGACGTCAACAATGGGTCGAGTGGTAGGAACGATATCCACATTGATGGACCAGAGCCTGTCGGCACCCAGCTTTCCAGCAATTGTAACAACTCCTTCACCAGAAGGGGCAGTCTTCTTCGGAGGTCTTTGCGACCTCTCGACTTCAACGCTCTTTCGCTTCTCACCCCGACCAGTAGCCTTAGTCGAGGTCGTAATGGACTTCATCTTAGGAGGAACAACATCACTCCCTATCCGATCAGTCTCATCTTCATCAAGAAGATTCATGGCGAGTGAGGCAGGGAAGGTGACAGTGTTGCCGATCTGAACATCGAGGTCAAGCAGCATGGCTTTGTTTCCCTCCTCCTCAAGATCGGCGATCAGATCATCAATACTGCCAAAAGACTCCATCTTCTTATCATGCTTAACGTTACTATAACCAACTGCAAATTTACGAACAGAAGATGTTAAGATAAAACACACAAGAAAAAAAATTCTACATAAGAACAATGTCATTAGCAAAACCCCAAATGGCAGACCACATACTAAGAATTTTGGCAAGGTCGATCGACTCCAAAATTTGGTGGTCGTTCAAAAGGTACACACTCCAAAATTTCTTACTATAACCTTGTTTCACTTTATGACAACGCCGTTTTTCAATAACACAAAGATGATAATGGCGGGTAACTACAACAAAGGAAACGAAAAATAAGAACAAGAAAGATAAGTACATAGGTAACATGCCCTAAGTTAACGACAAACATCAAACCGTCCTCAACACCTCTGGGATGAAACCTAGTAGGCATGCGGGCCCGGGCCACCACACCCTCTGATCGGGACCAAGCGCAATCGACAAGAAAGTGCTCAGACTGCCACTCAGGGTTAGATGTCTACAAGTTGTGTAGGTAAAGGAGACTTTTGCCGCGTTGAACCAAGCAGAGCGTCCTTCGACACCCCTTCTTCGTCGAGTACAGCACGTCGAAGTAGTGAAACTCTTCATTCTGAGTAGGGTAATCCAACCCGTCAAGTTTCCACAACAACCACATGGCATTTAGAGACTGAAGCATTAGCGGGGAAGCTTGCCCGATTGCGCACCGCAGCTCACCAAAAATGTATTGATGAAACGGGCAACCGCACACCAAACTGCAGCTGAACACGATCTAGAATGATGTGACCAGCAAGCGGTCTGGTAAAGAATTCACCCTTACCTAAGGGTCTAAGGGTAACAATCTTGGGGATTTGAAACTCTGTCTTCATCTCTTTAATAGCGGAGAAGGATATCGATTTAGCAGGCTCGTCTACCTCTTGTGTGTCGCTCAGCGTCCAAACTCTTGACCCACCTAGTCCAAGCATCAGCGGATTGGGAGGAATAACGGAGGTCAGGCCCAAGTTTGATGTCACCGGCTCGGTTTCACCATACTCAAGTTGGGAGGATGACACCATGTTACCTGCGAAATATTTACGGATAAGGTTAGCCCAAGGTTTGCCCATTTCAGCTTCTCAATCCTTAAACGACTTCCCAAGAAACATGCCCGGTCCCCCCAACACCGAAACAAAACCTCTGGCCATTACGGACCTAACACTAGACAACATACTTGAAACCATTAACTAGTCCAATAGCGCTCTCGTAGATCCGAAACTCGAGGAGTCACCAGAACTGGAGATTTTGCTACTATTAGAGGACAACACTACGGTCTCTATGCTTAACCTATATAACCCATAACATGGGGAATTAGTAACATCATGTCGGTTGGATCAGACACAACAAAGACATCTCTACAACCCATTGGCCCCGAGGACTGGATCCAAACTGAGAGGACCAAACCATAGATTAATTAGTAATCAAGAATCAAGCCCCAACGACTGACCCTAATATACGAGTTTCTGTGAAAATTTTGACATAACTTTTCCTATGAAAGAGACATCCAAAAACCTACAAGGAAAACTGACACTCTGCAGATAAACCAACAAACAATACCATTCACCACCGATGTCCATCCGGATTTTGAAAGGACCCAACCCTGATTTAGTTGCCTAAACTGGAATTGAACCCCTTCTGAAAACGTGAACCAACAAAAACCATCAAAATTTCGGCAGAGTTTCGTTACTAACGCGGAATTACCATTACCTGCACCCGGAAAATACACTTCATCCTATGCCACAAAAATCAAACCGTGGGCACCAATCCCATCCGGATTTCTCAATATATCAACAATAATGTAAAGTAGTAAATATAACTATACTTTACAGAAATCCGTGGAAAATCGTATAAGAATATACATCAGAATACTCAGAGCGACTTCTACTATACATATACAAATAGTAGGCCAAACCAAGAACCTACCATAAAAAGAAGCATCGCTCGAATACTATGCCTCCGACCACGACGTGCGACACCAGAATCTGAACTGCAAACTGGGCATGGAAACAGAAAATCCCAGGGGAAAGACATGAAAACAGTTAGAGTGAGTGGACGAAAATAAATGTCTTTCACCAATTAATACATGTTATAAAACATATGCGAGTCAGAATGCATAAATAATCAAATGGTACACGAGGGAGACTCTAACTCCTCACGCGTACAGAGCATGCATAAAAATCTCACGGGGTCACTCGTGGACACATCCATGCTAGTACAGTCAGAATCACGGAATCCCTAGCCCACACGTGATTCTAGCCAGAAAGGCCTCGGTTCCGGGGTACTGCCCCTCGCCGGTCAGGTCGGGGTACTGCCCCTCCTGGTAGGCCTCCATCGGGGATCAGCCGAGAGGCAAGTGTATCGATACAACAACGTAACTGAGACTGAACTCTGTGTAAATCAAATCGTAAATAGTTCGATGCAAATGCATGAAACAATATATAAGTGCATATACGTAATATATACTGGTATATGCATAATCGTATAACACATGCTCATGTAAATCCAAATCTCGTATGCATGCTCAAGTTCGTAAAACGTATATAAAGACTCGCAATCAATCCGTGAAAAGAAATTGTCCACTCACAGACTAGCGTAACGCAGTTCGCGTTAATCCGTGATCCGGCGGAAAGTCCCTCGCCAAACGAACGATCACGAACCCCTGAATAATCACAAAGTCCATTTCTCAAAGTCATAACTCGACAATTCAAATCAAATCATGAGAAACAACCGTTCTCGGAAACACATAATTCAATGTCGACGAACTTTCGAAAATCTGATAATCACACCTCAATACCTCGCTACAATTTCGGACGCTCAATTCGAAAAACGAACCTCCCCACTGCGATCGGGACGCGATTTCGAGTGAAATGACATGCAACTTGTCGAAAACCCCAAAAAGTCAAACTGTTGACCGTTGACCGCCGTTGACCACCGCCGGCGGCGGCGGCGTAACCCAAACTGAAAATTTCTCGGCGGAGCAACACCTATTCCACTCAAAATCACCCAACAAGCAACTTTCACAACTTCATCGAAGGCCAATTCTCACTCTAACTAGGTCAATTTCATGAAAACTCGAAATCAAACCAAACTTTCAATTCAAGAATTCTCCAAGCACAAGCAAAATTAGAACTCCATACTTACATGGTTAGACTCATGGTGATGAGAGCTTCAAAGCCCACTACAAATTGTAGCTCAATTTGGCCGGAATCAAATCGTCCCAAAAACCCCAAATTCTTCAAACTTTTGGCCGGAAATTCAATTCCCTCCAGTGAGCCACGCCGTCGATGGTGGCCTGATCTACGCATTTTATGCTTGATTATTAATGTCTTTCTCTCTATATTTTACTTTGTTACGAGCTTAGTAAATATGTTTCTAACTTGTTTTATGTTTTTAGGTAGAAAATAAAGGAGAAATAATAAAGGAAGCGATTTGGAGCAAAATGCGTGCTAAGGAAGACGTTCCTAAATTCCGAAGAATAAATGGTCACGTAGAATTACATGGAGCTTTGCATGGAGTTAATTGCATGAAGATGAGCTAAATTAGTGATTGCATGGCATAAATGGATCTTAATTAAAGCATGGAGCAAGTGGTGATAAAAAGCTGAAACGGATTATATTGCATGGAGAGTAACGGATGTATAATTGCATGGAAACGGAGGTGAGCAAAGCTGAAACGGGAGCTTAATTGCTGAAACAGTTTTTGAATGAGGCTTAAAGGCTTATAACGGAGTGCTAAAATCAACTACTATATAAAGAGAACTTTGGGGGAAGAAAAGGGGATCACTAATCTTAGAGCCAAAATCTTGTCCAAGAACCCTCTTACTCTCCAAAACACTCAAAGTATCCAAGGAAGCTGCCCTCCTCCACAAACCGTCGTCACCATCCTCCAAGGAAGGCATAGCTTGGAAATCCCAAGGTGTCGTCCCCTCCATTGAAGCCGAAGGCATAGCTTGGCAATCCCAAGGTGTCAACGTCTTCTCCATTGAAGAGCATCTACACGGCTAGTCTAGGGCAATTCCCTGATTTAAAAGTGTAACCATGTCTTCTTCTCTTTATTCTTCCTTGTATGTATTTTCAGTTATTATGGATTGGTTTCAAGAAGTCTTTTGGTTAAATAATTCTAATATGTTTTTCTTGTATTTTATTTAGTGTTCTTTGAATTTAGTTACATATGCTTGTTGGCACTTAATGCTTAATTTGAATGCAGGGCAATTCCCGGTTTAGATTATGAAAGTGTTTGAATGTAGGGCAATTCCCAAGTTTGGCACTTTAACTATGGAACATGCATGCAAAACGTAGCTAAAAACTTAGATGCTAAATAGGTTGCATGAAATCGGTTAGGTTATTAAAGGCTAGGTAAAAAGATGAGTCGATCACTTGTATATGTTAGTCTTAGATTTTATTTTTGGTCTAGTAAGCATGTTTATGATTTTTATGTTCTTTAATTGTTTCTACTTGTCTATGAGTGAAACATGTTAGAACTTAAGATTTCTATGTGTGTTTACTTGCCATCTTTTGTCTTTTAATTTCGTAGATTAAACAAACCAACTTTGCACCCCCATTTAAACCTAGCATAGTTATGCAAGCACCCTCAATCCCCGGTTAAGAACGATCCCTACTTACCAATGCTACATCAACAAAGAAGGGTTTTAATTGTATTCGTGTTTGTTTGAGTGTTTAAATTAAGTGCTTGAAAAGATGCGAATCAATTTCGACACGAGGTCAAGGGCGTCATGGCGAGTTGAACGGGCCAAGGGCCGAGCCCGGAGGTGGCCGGACGGGATTCGTCATCGGCGAGCCGTGGACCGTCGCACCACCACATTCAAACCGAGTTGACCAGTCAACTCCCATAATGGCAAGGTTTGACTTCCCAAACAGGAAACTTCTATATATAGACCTTCTATTTTTGGAAACTTCTAATTACACATTTCTGTAAACTTTGAACACCCGTAACTTCCGCGTCGTAATTCTGATTTCGATAATTCTCGCGGCAACAAACTCGACTCGACATTTTCTTCAATTACCACTCGAAGTCAAACACTTCGACAAACCCGATAAAAAGTCAATGGTTCAAACCAACACATACTTTAACCGACTAAATAATAAACAATCGGAAATATTCACAACATAATCCTCGTAACTTGGAATAATACTCCGGAAGTTCCCACGAGCTCGAAATTAAATTCTCAACAACTTCCGTGAAGAATCTGAAACCAAATTCTCGTCCAGTAATTTAGTCGTTAAGAAAGTCACCATTATAAACCGATTACGTCCAGACTTCAAATATTCATAATTTATTCCTCAGTCGTCCAAATAATGTGATACACGCTTTTACTAAGTAATAAATAAACACTTAACACTTAACAAAAACGCATACAATTAAAACCCTTGGTGTAGATGTAGCATTGATAAATAGGGATCGTTCTTAACCGGGGATTGAGGGTGCATGCATATTTACGCTATGGTTAAAAAGGGGGGTTTGAAAAAGGTTTGTTTTGTACTCTACGAAATTAAACACTAAAACATGGCATAGCAAACACATCGAGAAATCCTAGGTTCTAACATGCTTCACTCATAGACAAGTAGAAAACAAATAAGAACAAAGAATCCTAAACATGCTTACTAGACCGAAAATAAACCTAAGCTATTATTTACATGTGATCGACTCATCTAAACTTACCCTTGCTCCTTCGTAACCTGCAATCAAACAATGTCAATCGAAATCCTAACTTCTTAATTTCACATAACACATGTTTACACTTAATTCTCGTGCTCGGGATTGCCCTATACACATACCATTGATCTAGACTCGGGATTGCCCTATATCTAAGCCAAAGCATTACGATTAGATAAACATGCATCATAGAATTTAAAGAAACTAGAACACATGGAAGACAATTGAAATCAAGACAAGTGTAGAAAACCGAAATAATAAAACCATTCCTTAAACACAAGAGTTCATACAAAAAGGGGTTACAATGTAAAGAGAAATCGAGTTACACTTTTAATTCCTCGGGATTGCCCTATGGAGCCTGAGGTGTAGCCGACTCTACTTTGGTGGAGGAGACACTCGGGATTGCCCTATATGTCGATGGAGGCAGTTTGGAGGCGGTAGGATGGTGTAACCTTCTTCTTGTATGGTGTCTTGAGTTTTTGGAGAGGAAGTAGTGTTTAGGCTGAGCTTAAGCATCTAGAATGAGTGATGATTGAGAATGAGGCCTAGCTCTTGTATTTATAGGTGAAGAATTCCAACTTTCCTCTCCAAACTAGGTTTTCCTAGTGTACCCGGGTAGAATTGCCAGCTTGTGACAGCCTGTCTTGAAACGTCTTTTCCGGGAGTTCTAGAGCTCAGAAAATTATGATTTTGGATTCGTTGGAAAGATCAGCTCGAGAACTTGAAGAAGACATATATGATCACTATATTTGGAGTTGAATTGCAGATTCTGTGATACGTTGAAGATTGATGAGCTGGCAGGCATATCTTCCTCTTCCTACTAGGAGTAGGGAAATCTTGATCTTTCCATATCTTGTATTTCTTGAGCTCCAAGTCATTTTGGCCGAACCTACCATATATTGTAGGATATTTTGATCTTCAAATAAGGCATTTTTGAGATATACTTGATGCTTTTGATCCTCCATCTATTCGGTAATATCTCCTTGCTTGATTTTGCCCAAAATGCTTGCTGATTTTCGATCCACCATTTGAAATGTCTTCATTTTTCCTTGCGTCATTTTAGTAACTTGAGAAGACCATTTCGGATCCATATTTTGCTACGTCATTCCTAGTTGATTTAGGACACTTCTCCACTTAGCTCATTTTATGCTCCAAATCACCTCCTTTATTGTACTCCTTTATTCAAAACCTAAAAACAACAAAGTAAGTAAGAAATGATAGTACTAAGGTCAAAACAAAGCTAAATGTAAAGAGAAAGACGTTAAGAATCAAGCATAAAATGCGTAGATCAAATTCCCCCACACTTAGACTTTGCTAATCCCTAGCAAAAACTAAATAAAAGAAAGACTAAAAATATAAACCAACGTTAGAGCTAGCCTCCACGTTGAACAAATCCCATGGACTCAAATAAATAAAAACAACTCCTAAGCCCTTAGCACAATTTGTCTCAGAAATTTTCTTACGTATATGGCGATGGAGTCACAAGATTCCATAGTGAAAAGTTCAAAAATTTTCGAGAGATAAGAGAAATATGATCATGTCATGAACAAGTAGGACTTGGAGTAAACGATGGTGAAGTTAAAGCTATGCATGTTTCGAAAATGTTTAAATCAATCTCACATGGATGCTCTCATCATATTTTCACTCATGAAAAGAGGTTCACTCAAGATGTATATGTTTTGTATCAAAATACCTCATAATTACTTGCACAAATGAACCAAACCATATGCTTACTCATGTAACTTACTCAACCAATTGAAGGCTACTCATCTTAAGGATCATAAAGGACTTTAGAAAGGTTGTAATGAGGCTAAGGCTAAGGCATTCGAAATTTAGATAAGTGGTGGTGTAAAAACGTTCCAAAGACTTAGTTTAGCACTTAGAATTCTTCAAATTCGTGGCTCATCCTTTCTACACTTCTTCTTGTGTCAAACTTCAAGATCGGGGGCCAATTTTCATCTTTTTGGGCCCTAACTTCATTCTAAACTTCACTTGCCCAAATTTTTACACTTAGAACTTTTGCCGGAGAGCTTTTACACACATTTTTTCCTTTTCTTTTCTTTTGCTCTTGATTTTTTTTTATTTTTTTTTTATTTCGGCAATCAACTCTTTTGGACAAGTCTTCCCTTCTTTGTATTCTTTCATCACTTTTTTCGCCACTTCTTTTATGCTAGCTTCGAAACCTCTTCACCAAGTCTTTGAACAAGGTTTGGAAATTCTACACTAGGCTAAGTGTTTAGATATGTACGTGGTAAATGAAAGAAAAGGCTTAACGTAGGCACAAAGGGGTAATCTAAGGGTGTCGCAACTCGTGCGCACAATGGGACACAAGGTCATTTGGTTTAAGTGGTGGTAACCTAATTTGCCTTTAATCATATCCAAAATCAGAGCATATATCAACTTAAAAGCTTTGCAAATCTACATGAGTAAGTTCTAGTATTCTCTAGTTCATTAAAATCTATGGCAAGCAATTAGATGAAGCATGTTTTGTTTTTGAAAACCATATGCACGAAATTCACTCTCAAATGAAGTAATGTAGGCTCAAAAACTCACTTTTAGGTTTGTATGATTTAAAACTTATTCTAACATGCGAGATCTGTACCAGGTTTAATCAAACCATATCCACTACATGTTATGACAATCAAAATATCTCACTTATCACAAGAAATCAGTTTAGTGCTTGTTCACTGCCATATGTATTCTTTTTCCGTCCATTTTCATCATAGACTAACTAAGGGCATCCTAAAAATGAAAAAGACTCTTTAAAAATCCTAAGTTAAATAGAAAGACATAAAATAAATTTTTTTTAGGGCATCATCCGCCGGAAAGTTCCATTGTCCGCCCGGTTTTAACAATTTATGACTTCAAATAAGGTTGTAAACCCCTCCCCCACACTTAAACTCTACATTGTCCTCAATGCATTTAAGGGAATCATAGAATTTCATATGAAGGGAGAGACCCACGAAAATTTTAGCTAAGGAAAGTAAATAAACAACAAAATTAAAAAGATAAGGGAGGAAAGAACAAAGCCTTGGCGATTTCCTCCATTGGGTTGCCTCCCAATAAGCGCTTGTTTTTTAACGTCTTACATCCTAGACGTGATAGTTCTTCATGTCGTGTTTGACGGAATTGGGTCCTCAAACCGTGAATCTTCAATGATGTCTTCCTTGATTTCTTCTTCCTTGACGTTCGAATGATATGGCTTTAAACGGTGGCCATTAACTTTAAACTCATTGCCGGATATTGGGCTTTTGATCAAGACAGCTCCATGGGAAAATGTTTCAATGACAATGAATGGTCCAATCCATCTAGAGCGTAGCTTGCCCGGAAAAACTTTTAGGCGAGAGTTGAAGAGTAACACTTCTTGGCCGATGATAAACTCTTTGCGTCGGATCATCTTGTCATGAAGAGTCTTCATTTTTTCCTTGTAGATCCAAGCATTGTCGAATGCATCATTCCTGATTTCCTCGAGTTCACAAAGTTGGAGTTTTCGATGCAGACCAGCCTCGTCGCGATCCATATTGAATTTCTTGACAGCCCACCATGCCCTGTGTTCAAGTTCTACCGGAAGATGACATGCTTTCCCATACACAAGTCGATAAGGGGACATGCCTATGGGAGTCTTGTATGCCGTCCTATAGGCCCATAATGCATCATCCAAACATTGGCTCCAATCCTTGCGATTTGGCTTGACAGTTCTCTCCAAAATCTTCTTGATTTCGCGATTGGATACTTCTGCCAATCCATTGGTTTGTGGATGATATGGTGTAGAGACCTTGTGGGTGATGCCGTACTTCTTCATCAATGCTGCTACCGTCTTGTTGCAAAAGTGACTTCCCCCATCGCTTATTAGAATGCGAGGCATTCCATGTCGTGTGAAAATCTGTGCTTTAAGGAAATCTGCAACAACTCGCGAATCATTAGTACGGGTGGCTTTTGCTTCCACCCATTTCGACACATAATTCATACGAAATTCTATGATTCCCTTAAATACATTGAGGAAAATGTAGAGTTTAAGTGTGGGGGAGGGGTTTACAACCTTATTTGAAGTCATAAATTGTTAAAACCGGGCGGACAATGGAACTTTCCGGCTGGCAATTCTACCCGGGTACACTAGGAAAACCTAGTTTGGAGAGGAAAGTTGGAATTCTTCACCTATAAATACAAGAGCTAGGCCTCATTCTCAATCATCACTCATTCTAGACGCTTAAGCTCAGCCTGTCTTTTAGGCGAGAGTTGAAGAGTAACACTTCTTGGCCGATGATAAACTCTTTGCGTCGGATCATCTTGTCATGAAGAGTCTTCGTTTTTTCTTTGTAGATCCAAGCATTGTCGAATGCATCATTCCTGATTTCCTCGAGTTCACAAAGTTGGAGCTTTCGATGCAGACCAGCCTCGTCGCGATCCATATTGAATCTCTTGACTGCCCACCATGCCCTGTGTTCAAGTTCTACCAGAAGATGACATGTTTTCCCGTACACAAGTCGATAAGGGGACATGCCTATGGGAGTCTTGTATGCCGTCCTATAGGCCCATAATGCATCATCCAAACATTGGCTCCAATCCTTGCGATTTGGCTTGACAGTTCTCTCCAAAATCTTCTTGATTTCGCGATTGGATACTTCTGCCAATCCATTGGTTTGTGGATGATATGGTGTAGAGACCTTGTGGGTGATGCCGTACTTCTTCATCAATGCTGCTACCGTCTTGTTGCAAAAGTGACTTCCCCCATCGCTTATTAGAATGCGAGGCATTCCATGTCGTGTGAAAATCTGTGCTTTAAAGAAATCTGCAACAGCTCGCGAATCATTAGTACGGGTGGCTTTTGCTTCCACCCATTTCGACACATAATCAACAGCGAGTAAGATGTAAGTATAACCGTTAGACATAGGGAATGGTCCCATAAAATCTATGCCCCAAACATCAAAGATTTCGACATTAAGGATAAACTTTTGTGGCATTTCATCCCGGCGGCCTATATTACCGGATCGTTGGCACCTGTCACACTTGGCACAAAATTCATGAGAGTCACGAAATATATTAGGCCAAAAGAATCCACAATCTAATACTTTCAAGGCTGTTTTCCTAGAACCAAAATGACCTCCACATGCATTGTTATGACAAAACTTAAGAATAGACTCAAATTCGCAATCGGGGACACACCTCCTAATTACTAAGTCAGAACATTGTTTCCATCATCCCAAATGAAATGTTTAGCATTTAGTCTAAGTTTATGGCGTTGGACACTATGCATGTGAGGTGGAAATTTATCGGTAACTAAATAATTAACAATATCCGCATACCAAGGAGTTTCCGAGGTACTTACCTGAAGTCCGAAGAGTTGTTCATCCGGAAATGTTTCCTCTATTGCCACCGTCTCCTTGTCAAGTAGTATTCGAGATAAGTGGTCTGCCACGACGTTTTCTACTCCCTTCTTATCTTTCACTTCTATGTCGAATTCTTGGAGTAGAAGTATCCAACGAATGAGTCGCGATTTGGCATCTTTTTTCGCCATCAAGTACTTCAATGCAGCGTGGTCCGTATAGACAATCACCTTGCTTTGCAACAAGTATGATCGAAACTTGTCAAGTGCAAACACCACGGCGAGCATCTCCTTCTCGGTTGTTGTATAGTTGCTTTGAGCATCGTCCTTCGAGAAGCATAATAAATGGCATAGGGCTTCTTGTCCTTCCTTTGCCCTAAAACAGCTCCGACGGCGTAGTCGGATGCGTCGCACATTAATTCAAACGGTAGTGACCAATCCGGTGCACAAAGGATAGGAGCACTTGTGAGAAGCTCCTTCAACTTGTCAAATGCAGCTCGGCATTCATCATCAAACTCAAAGGGAGTTTCTTTTTGTAGAAGCTTGCACAAGGGACGAGAAATTTGGGAAAAGTCCTTGATAAATCTCCTGTAAAAACCTGCATGGCCAAGAAAAGAACGTATCTCTCTAACCGAAGTTGGAGAGGGTAAGTACCGTACAAGATCTACTTTTGCTTTATCAACTTCTATTCCCCTTTTCGAAACTATGTGACCTAAAACTATCCCTTGAGTAACCATAAAATGGCATTTCTCCCAATTAAGCACTAGGTTCGTTTCAACGCATCTTTGTAAAATTAGTTCTAAATTATCTAAACATGCATCGAAATTTTTCCCAAACACACTGAAATCATCCATGAAAACTTCTATTATTTTCTCTATGTAGTCGGAAAAAATTGAAAGCATGCAACGTTGAAAGGTACCTAGTGCATTGCAAAGTCCAAATGGCATCCGTCGATATGCAAACGTTCCAAAGGGGCACGTGAACGTTGTTTTCTCTTGATCTTCCTCGGCGATGCTGATTTGGTTGTAACCAGAATATCCATCTAGGAAGCAATAATATTCATGTCCCGCCAACCTCTCAAGCATTTGATCAATGAATGGCAAGGGGAAGTGGTCTTTGCGAGTGGTGGCATTGAGCTTCCGATAGTCGATACAAACTCTATGGCTGGTTACAGTTCTTTGTGGCACTAATTCGTTTTCCGCATTCTTCACCACGGTGATTCCGGACTTTTTAGGAACAACTTGCACGGGTGAGACCCATCGGCTGTTCGAAATCGGATAAATGACGCCACAATCCAAAAGCTTGATAACTTCCTTCTTCACAACTTCCATCATTGGTGGATGGAGTCTTCTTTGAGCTTCTCTCGAAGGTTTAGCCCCATCTTCGAGTAGAATTCGATGTACGCAAGTGGCCGGATTGATGCCTTTGATATCGGCAATGGTCCATCCAATTGCTGTTTTATGACGTTTGAGCATGTTGATGAGCTTGCCCTCTTGTTCTTCCTCCAATGATGATGAAATGATAACCGGCAAAGTGTCATTCTCTCCCAAGTAAGCATACTTCAAATGAGCCGGTAACACTTTGAGTTCTAACTCCGGTGCCTTAATCACGGATGGAACAAGCTTGTTTTCTCCATAGGCCAACGGAATTGGAGGTGGCCTATTTGCAATCCGTGGAGCCTCATTGAGTGCCATAGCCATCTCGAGAATTCTAGGCTCCAAAATCTCGATAAGTGCATCAAAAAGGGCTTCATCTCCAAGTCAAGTCATCCCCGCTCCTTCTTGTATGGCAATGTCTAGCACATCATCTCCAATGGTGTCTAAGTGTTGTTGAGCTGCCTCTTCCACCATATCCATCGAAAATATGGCATTGACACCTGCCGTGGGAACCTTCATGGCATCTAATATGTTGAATTCAATCTTTTCTCCGTCAATCTCTATGGAAAACGTTCCCTCAAACACATCTATCTTCGTTCTTGCAGCCCTCATGAAAGGTCGTCCAAGAAGCAATGGCGTGGTATTCAAAGGACTCTCCTCCATGTCAACAATGTAAAAATCCGCTGGAAAAATCAGGTTGTTGACTTGCACAAGAACATCTTCAACGTATCCCCTAGGATACTTATGCGAACGGTCGGCTAGCTGAATGATGACGTTGTCTTGTTTGAGCTCGCCTAAATCCATGGATGCATATAAGTAATAAGGCATTACATTAATGGATGCACCAAGATCTAGCATAACATCTTCGAATTTGTTGTCACCAATCACGCAAGGAACAGAAAAGCTCCCCGGATCCTTCAATTTGGGGGGTAACCGACGCTGTAAAACCGCTGAAACGGTTGCATTCACCTTCACAACCTCCTTCGCTCTCGTTTGCCTCCTTTGGGTGCATAACTCTTTGAGAAATTTCGCATAGATAGGCACTTGCTTTATGCACTCTATCAAGGGCAGATTTACTTGCACCTTCCGAAAGATGTCCAAGATGTCTTCGTATTGATCATCTTTCTTAGATTTCGTCAACCTATTGGGGAATGGCGCACGAGCAAACGAAGCATTAGTATTAACCAAACTTGAAGGGATAGAGTTAATACCATTGTTTGGGGCAGATTGTGATGATGAGGGTTGTGCCTTAGTGGCGTTAGGAGCCACATTCTTCTCGGCTTCTTTAGTAGCCGGATCTTCTTCTAAGTCTTCCTCCTCAGAAATGGTGTGAGTAGGTGCCGAGCTTGTCTTGGCAAAGGAGGTGCCAAAGTTCTTCCACTCCTCGTAATAATTGTACTCACATTCCGATTTGGTGGTTGTGGTTGAGGTGGAAGGTGGCCGGAATCTCAAAATTGGCCCATGAAGTCCACGATTTGGCCCATTTGCTTTTTGATTTCGGTGATGTCTCGGCCATGTGTTTCCAACGTCTCCTTTTGCTTTGCTTGTCCCTCCAAGAGAACTTGTGTTGAAGTGGACAATTGAGTGAACATCTTGTCATAGTCCGGATTTGTAAATTGTTGGACCGGAGGAGATTGTTGCATAGGTTGCATCGTTGGAATGGGAGCTTGATGCATTGGCTGCCTTGGTTGGAAGGGAGCACGTTGGTAGCCTTGTTGAGGTGCCGGAGGGTTTAAACATCCCTCATTGCTACTCCACTTGAAACCTGGATGATCTCGGTTGCCAAAATTGTTGTTGTTATAGTTGTTGTAGCGTTGGCCACCTTGATATCTTCCAATTGAATTAACTTGCTCCGGATCTCCATTTTGTTGCACCATATTAGGGCATTGATCATTGTAGTGCCCTTGTAGTTGACATACTCCACACGTTGGTCCTTGAGCTGCCTTGGCTCTCTTTGTCTCGAGCTCAATCACTTGTTCTAGCATAGATGCTAGTTTGTCAAACTTCTCGTCCTTCACTTGCATTGAGCTAGCTTCATTCACTTGTTTCCGTGGAGCCATCCCATATTGAGCATCATTATTGGCTCGGTTTTCCAACAAAGTTCGAGCTTCAATCTCATCTAAATCCATGAATGCTCCGGTTGCAGCGGCATCAAGAAGCTCTCTATCAATCGGCTTTAAACCATCATAGAAGTAGTTCATGAGGTTTGTCTCGGAAAAACCATGGGAAGGGCAGGTGGCGCATAGAACCTTGAAACGATCATAATATTGGCCAAAGGACTCATCCGATGCTTGTGTAATTCCCGTGATCTTCTTCCTCAAAACAGTGATCTTTGAGGCCGGAAAGTACTTAGCCAAGAACAGGTCCGCAAGTTGCTTCCATGTCGTGATGTGGTTAGGCGGGAGTTCCAAAAGCCAAGTTTGAGCTCTATCAATCAATGTAAAGGGAAATGCTTTGAGCTTGAAGAGTTCTTCATCGGCATCCGTAGGCTTCATACTCATGCAAATGAACTGAAATTGCTTGAGATGCATGTTTGGATCTTCGTTGGACAGCCCATGGAAGATTGGTAAACGGTGTAGGAAGCCACTCTTCAACTCAATGTCCTTCTTGTTCTCTTGAGGATCTGGAAATCGAATGCACGAAGGACCGCTACTCCACTCGGTGGAGCAAGTACGTTGGCGAAGGGATCGGCGTTCATTGTTGTTGGCCATCTCTTGCTCTTCTTCTTGTGAGTGCTCGGTGGAGTGATGGGATGAATGTGGAGAGTCTAAATACTCCTCAATGAGAGGCTGCTCGAAATCTTGGTCCCTTGGAACTGCTTGAGACTTCAAGTGAGCTAAACGGTCTGTGAGTGCTTGAAGATTGATCTTAGGAGTTGGATGGGAGCTGGACATTCAAGGTTAGCTATAGAAAAACTGCTCATCCAACAAAGATCAAGTGTTAGTATCAAAAGAATACACAAGGAATGCAAGATACTAACCAAAATTGTAACATACAAGAAAAACACACAAAAACACACAAAATCATAAAACACATAGAAACAAAGTGCACGTTATATAAATATAGGACATAGATTGTATGAAATGGATGTGATGCTTAGATATATAGATATATATATGCAATGTCTAGAATATACACGAAATGCATGAAATGAACTATAAACACATGTACACACGTTTTCTGCAAAGTTAGACATATATACAATGCAAGACTTATAAACAAGTTAAGACACACTCATATGCACACGGAATTTATGCAAGTATAACATTAATCACGTTGAATGCACTTAGAAGGATTTTAAATGCACACATAAGAGATCCTACGTGAAAAATGGTATGAATGCATAAGAGAAAATGTTAGAAACCTGCAGAAAACACACAAAGTTACGTGCTAAATACATGATGCAACGTGACCATACGTTTGGCCTCATGTCCCTAACTTCACTTAGGTTAGGGTACCCGGTGGTGAAATCTGAGCATCACAAAGCCGCCGGCAGGTTATGCAAGCTAAATGCAACGTGGTTAATTCTTTATAAGTTAGAATGCACGCGAAAGTTACAAGTAATATGCACAAGTATTTTGTTCATTGAGTTTCGCCTTCAATTTAAAGAGAATACGTTCATTTAGCCTTTAGGTCTTTCATTGGACGTGCGACCCGCGCGATAAAATGTACATTCTCAATCAATCGGCCTTGGTTCAATCGAAAAACATGGCCAGTTGGGGATAGAGATAACGCGAGAGGCAGGACTAATTTCGACGATGCATCCCGAGGCTTACCGATCATGGAAAGTAGATTTAGTCCTTGTCTTCTTTGGGCAACTTTAATAAGCTTGGCCAGTTGGCAAGAGAGACCACGAGAGGTAGGACCGATTTGAAATCTCGGATCCAAAACCCGTCATAGAAACCGTCACCTTCTAGACACCAAGTTACCAAAGATTTCTTACTCAAAGACAAGTATTCATCCACTTACCGGATCATTGGTATATACTCCATTGATGCAAGTCTTTCTTAGATCCAGAACCTGTCACCAATCATAACCCGTTTCTAGACACCATGTCCGACATTCAGCCAAAATTTCGAGAAAGACATTCCCTCAAGTCCTTTGTAGACTCCGCCCTCAACTTCATGTCCATAACTTCACTTAGGTTATGGTGTGCGGTGATGAAATCCACACATCATGAGGGGTTAAGGAGATAAACAAGAAAAAGAGGCGTCATCTATTCCAATGAGTGAGACTTAATTTCCCAAACTAGCGTACTCAATGTAAATCGAAGACTTCCTTAAATATGTACCTATTTACATGGCTGCAAAAACAAAAGGTTAGAATGGAACGTATTATGAACATGTATGAAAATTTCGACACTTTATATATATATACATTTATTTACATATATTCACATATTTACAAGCATAAACACACAATTCTTTACAATCCCCGGCAACGGCGCCAAAATTGATACACGCTTTTACTAAGTAATAAATAAACACTTAACACTTAACAAAAACGCATACAATTAAAACCCTTGGTGTAGATGTAGCATTGATAAATAGGGATCGTTCTTAACCGGGGATTGAGGGTGCATGCATATTTACGCTATGGTTAAAAAGGGGGGTTTGAAAAAGGTTTGTTTTGTACTCTACGAAATTAAACACTAAAACATGGCATAGCAAACACATCGAGAAATCCTAGGTTCTAACATGCTTCACTCATAGACAAGTAGAAAACAAATAAGAACAAAGAATCCTAAACATGCTTACTAGACCGAAAATAAACCTAAGCTATTATTTACATGTGATCGACTCATCTAAACTTACCCTTGCTCCTTCGTAAACTGCAATCAAACAATGTCAATCGAAATCCTAACTTCTTAATTTCACATAACACATGTTTACACTTAATTCTCGTGCTCGGGATTGCCCTATACACATACCATTGATCTAGACTCGGGATTGCCCTATATCTAAGCCAAAGCATTACGATTAGATAAACATGCATCATAGAATTTAAAGAAACTAGAACACATGGAAGACAATTGAAATCAAGACAAGTGTAGAAAACCGAAATAATAAAACCATTCCTTAAACACAAGAGTTCATACAAAAAGGGGTTACAATGTAAAGAGAAATCGAGTTACACTTTTAATTCCTCGGGATTGCCCTATGGAGCCTGAGGTGTAGCCGACTCTACTTTGGTGGAGGAGACACTCGGGATTGCCCTATATGTCGATGGAGGCAGTTTGGAGGCGGTAGGATGGTGTAACCTTCTTCTTGTATGGTGTCTTGAGTTTTTGGAGAGGAAGTAGTGTTTAGGCTGAGCTTAAGCATCTAGAATGAGTGATGATTGAGAATGAGGCCTAGCTCTTATATTTATAGGTGAAGAATTCCAACTTTCCTCTCCAAACTAGGTTTTCCTAGTGTACCCGGGTAGAATTGCCAGCTTGTGACAGCCTGTCTTGAAACGTCTTTTCCGGGAGTTCTAGAGCTCAGAAAATTATGATTTTGGATTCGTTGGAAAGATCAGCTCGAGAACTTGAAGAAGACATATATGATCACTATATTTGGAGTTGAATTGTAGATTATGTGATACGTTGAAGATTGATGAGCTGGCAGGCATATCTTCCTCTTCCTACTAGGAGTAGGGAAATCTTGATCTTTCCATATCTTGTATTTCTTGAGCTCCAAGTCATTTTGATCCTCCATCTATTCGGTAATATCTCCTTGCTTGATTTTGCCCAAAATGCTTGCTGATTTTCGATCCACCATTTGAAATGTCTTCATTTTGCCTTGCGTCATTTTAGTAACTTGAGAAGACCATTTCGGATCCATATTTTGCTACGTCATTCCTAGTTGATTTAGGACACTTCTCCACTTAGCTCATTTTATGCTCCAAATCACCTCCTTTATTGTACTCCTTTATTCAAAACCTAAAAACAACAAAGTAAGTAAGAAATGATAGTACTAAGGTCAAAACAAAGCTAAATGTAAAGAGAAAGACGTTAAGAATCAAGCATAAAATGCGTAGATCATAATGATCCGGAACCGCCCACGAACTCGAAATCACACGTACAACGACTCTCGAGAAGAGACTCAGCTCCAATTCTCAGCCAATAATTTAGTCGTTATCAAGTCTGGCGATTCAAACAACTGTCGGAAATCTGCGATTACGCGCAAGCTCGTAGATTAAGCTGATTTCACTGCTGATTCTGTACTGGGTCGTCACAGATTTCTCAACATAAGACTGGAATCAAACCTGATAAATTATTCAGAATTGGAAAACATAATCCCAGTGTATACTAATTCACATACAAAGAAATTCAACTTGATTACTACACGAGTGACAACCTAATCACAAGAGTCTCACTAAGACAATACTACTGAACTAATATCCAAGGTGACTTCAATAACACAAGAGACATACTGACAGTGAGCTGAGACCTACTGCTGAAGGAATTGACTGGTGAAATTAATTCCCTCGATGACATCCAGCACCCTCATGATACATACTACAACCTGGGCAATGATAAATCGAATGGCCCAGGGAAAGACAAATTGTGACGACCCGAACTAGAATCAGTTGAGTAAACGGCTTAATTCACTAGTTAGCGCATAATCGCAGTTTTTTGATAATTGTGTGATTTGCCGGTTTTGATTACGACTTAATTATCGGCTGAGAATTTGAGTCTCTTCTCTTCTCGAGAGTTGTTGTAAATGTGATTTCGAGTTTGTGGGCGGTTTTGGATGATTATTTTGACGACCGAGGAATATAATATGAATATTTGAAGTTTCAGAATCTCGTCGAGTTTATCCGTTCGTATCGAGTTTATCCGAATCGTAATGGTTATCCTTTTCGGGCTGTCAATCATCCCGAGACGCGAGTATAAATATCGGAAATAGTCGAAAATTGTCGAAAATCACTATTCGGGAAGTTTGACCGTCGTTTGACCTTGGGTTGACCGTTGATTTTCGTTGACCGGAGTCCACCGCCGCTGTGCCGAGCTGCCATCACCGGAACTTGCGATTCCGGCCACCTCAAACCTTGAAACCGGTATGGTTAGCTTCCTCTCTTCATTTGCAATGGATTAGAACTTGGATTTGTGGAAATTGATGTTGATTTGAGGTAGAACGAACTTGGAGAAAATTGGGATTTTTGCCGGATTCGGGTTGGGTGTTCCGGTGATAGTTGAGGTCGGGTGTTTGGGGGGAAAGCTTCCCCTCAACCTCTAGTTTATTTGAGTAGAAGGAATTTCAAGTTGGTTGCCGTTTTGGAGCTCGCAGGAAAGTCACTGGAATCCATGGATTCCGTGACTTTCGGGGATAATTCCGGCCACTGTGGTGGTTGGATGGAGGTAGTCATTTGGGAGAAGTTGTTGGGCTTGGGGAGATGAGCATTTTTGGAAAGTTTGGCTGAGATTGGACGCCGGCGGTGCTCCGGCGAGGTCCAGATTTTCGAGATTTTTATGTGTTTCCGACTCGTTTTCGCGCTCCGAACGCAGCCGTGAGGTTTTCGAGTTGATTTGGGAATTGGATTTTTAGTCAAGAGTTTATACGGAAAGTTTTGGGAATTTTGTCTATTATTTTGTACCGCGTAATATATTTCCGGGAACGGTTGATTTCTGAGGTGTGGTACAGTGTTATGAATTGTGATTTTGATCAGATATATTTTATGATTGTTCAGGGGATCGAGATCGTGCTTCGGGCGAGAGATCTTCCGCCGAACCAGGTGATTAGCGAGAGTGTGCGTTTTGCTCACCTGTGAGTGGACAATTTCTTTTTACTGACTAGCCGCGAGTCTTTAATACATGTTTTACGAGCATGAGCATGCATATGAAATTATGATTTATATGAGCATGTGTTATACGAATATGCCTATACAATTATACATTACGTATATGCATTTACATATTGCTTTATACACTTGCATCGAACTATTTATGATTTGGTTTACACAGAGTACAGTCACAGTATATGTTGTTGTATCGATACACTTGCATCCCGGCTGATCCCCGATGATGTTTACCGGGGGAGGCTGTGACCCCTGACCCGAGGCCTTTACCGAGGGGGGGGGGGCAGACGTCTGACCTGAGGCCTTTCTGGCTAGAATCACGTGTGGATCTGGGATCCCGTGATTCAGACTGTACTAGCACAGATGTGTCCATGAGCGACCCCGTGGGATTTTTCTATGCATGCTTTGTACGCTGGAGGAGTTTGAGTTCATCTCGTGTACTATATCATATTCATTCATTTTGACTCGCATATATTTTTATAATATATATTATTCGGCGAAAGACATTTATTTTCGTCCACTCACTCTAACGGTTTTCATGTCTTTCCCCTGGGCTTTTCGGTTTTCGTGCCCAGTTTGCAGTTCTGATTCTGGTGTCTCACGTCGCGGTCGAAGGCTAGTCGTTCGAGCTACCTTTCTTTTCCAGTAGGTTTCTTGTTTTGCCTACTGTTGTATATTTTGTATATATATACACTAGAGGTCGCTCTAATACGATACTGATACCCGTTTTATGTGGTTTTTCACGGATTTTCTATATATATACAGTTATGTTTACTGTTTATGGTTATTGATACGATATCGAGAAATCTGGATAAGATTGGTGCCCACGGTTTGGCTTTTGTGGCATATGATGAAGTGTTATTTCCGGGTGCAGGTAAAGGCAATTCCGCGTTAGTAACGTTACTCTGCCGAAATTTTAATGGTTTTTGTTGGTTCGTGTTTTCAGAAGGGGTTTAATTCCGGTTTAGGAAACTAAATCGGGGTTGGGTCCTTTCACAAATAAAACGTAAAAACGTTAGGGTGAGTGGACAAAATATAATAATAATATGTATAAATCGCTAAACTGTAATTTCATGTCTTTCCGCTATTTTCTGGAAATAATGCGAGTTCAAAATAAATAACTGATATACAATAAAGGGATAGTCGTTCTGAGCCTCTCACCCAGTACGGCTATCAATAGAAAACACAAATAAAATAAATGTGATGGGATCGTTCCCAGGCCACGTAACTTGAGTCGATCTGAGTCAGACGAGGCCACCTAACCTCCCCTGAGTAAACTATCCGGTAATCAGCCAAATGGCTAGAGCATCGACGCACCTAATCAAACCATCACAAATAAACATCCAAAAATAACGCTTAAAAAAATATACTGGAAAACGTAATAAAATAATTGAACTCGCTACGCCTGTGAAAATAAATGTCCACTCACAGATTTTGGCGGGATAATTACACAGCTGAAACCTGTCGATCGGCACAATTAATCCTCTGACACGCCCTCTAACTCAATATCCTGAAACCACGATTAAAATTAATATCTACTCATCGGGGTGCATACTGAATAGTTAAGATCGTAATCTGGTGAGTACAACATTGAGAATCTCGTATACTCGAATAACGTATTTTTTGTTAAATTACTGACTCAACCAAATTCTGAATTCAATTCCATGTAATCCCACACTTTTAAGAGTCGCAAAATTTTTTTGAATATCAAACGACTTGCAATTAAACTGATAATCAAAGTATCCTTTAATATTGTTGTGAATTAAACTGATAATTGTCCGATTAAATACTCGCCCAAATATATCAGACTCAAATCCAAATATGGATCTCACAATTGCATTCGGCACGCGAAAACGCGCGAAACGACATAAAACTTGTCGAAAATTCCACTTCGTTGGAGCTCCGCCGCGCACGGCGGCGAGTGGAGCCGCAGACCAGCGCCGCTGGCGGCCGGAAACCCATCGGCACAAAAATATTTGACCTATACATCAAATTAAAGATCTCAACATTTCCAACAACTTTGTAGTTCAATTCTAAGCCTAATTTTAACCGAAAAATATTCAAAACTCATCGTGAAGTTCAAAAACCTCACCAAAATTTCCATTCTCCGATTGACCACCACCGGCTACGGCAAGGGTCGAGACCACTTGGGATAGACTCACCATCACAAAGGCTACAAAACCCCCATAAGGTCAACCTCTAACCCTGCTGGTATCGCTGCCACCAACTCCGCCGATTCCGGCCGGTTTTCATCGAGTTCCATCGTCGTCGTCCCCGGCCACTAGCGCCGGTGATCGACCTACCAAATGGAGGAGCTCAAGCCAAACGTTTTGACACCAAGACCTCGGCCAAAGGTGGATGGAATAGGGTACACCGTTGGCAAGAAATTTCAAGTAAAACGGCTCGGTTTGACCCGTGGTCAATGGGTCAACGGGTCTTTCCAAAAATAGAAACTTTCCATAATTAACTAGTATTTATACCGTATACATACCGGTACACATTTCAGCCCAAATCAACGGTTCAAAATAAATCTGATCAAGATCGAACAGTCACGATTAAATCAATAATAAAAATAACACTTTTAAATATTTTCACCTACCGACTTCAAAACTCGTTAAATAATTACTCGCTTATCCGAAAAAATTTCTCGAAAATTCAGATGAGCTCGGAATCAAATTCTTTAAATTTTTGTGAAGGAAGTCAACACAAATTCTTGCTTGGGGAAAAAGTCGTTAACAACCCCAATTACGCGACTAATTCGTGATAACGCGTAACATAAATCGATAAACCCGTGATTACGATTCGGGTTGTCACACAAACCCAGAGACACACATAACATAGCTACGACCTAAGGACATGAGGACTTTAAGAACTCAGCAGTGGCGAAGATGCCTCCGGCCACCGTGAGTGATGGTGATACAGTACCAGTCTATCTACATTCACTTAAGGCAACAAAACCACTATCAGGGACACAAACAAGCACGAAGCATGCAGAACTGACCCTATAATTCAAAAATCACGTAAAGAAAAGAAGCACGGTAAACAAGCCTCAAGGAACGGAATAAACAAAAAAAATTACTTGATCTTTGAAAGAGACGATCGAAAACTAAGCACAGTAGTGGAGCAAGGCTTGACGCAACGACGAAGATATGGCGGCGACAGATAGGTTCACTCTCTCTCTCTCTCTCTCTCTCTAAAAACTTGGTTTTAGATAGAGATAAGGATTTAAATACGCCACCTTTGGGCGTGATCGCCACCATTCAAAGAGACACGTCGGTTCCACAGATGCAGGCACGTGTCTGCAGACATCATTAACCACGGAAGAGTTCGGAGGATGAAATGAGACGCACCATCTCCTCAATCGCGATTTCCAAGGAAAACGATATGATCACACTTTAACCTACGATAGGATGTTTGGAAAATGCAAGACGCCCTAGGGCAACACGTGGCGATTACAAATTTAGCGACATTTAATGAAGATGGCAAGTGGTTGTACGTACAACTCGGGAGAAGAGTATAGCTGCGACGTGAACCACAGTATTCCGGGAAGGAGAAATTCTCTAGGACGAGAAAACTTATCATTAACTGCCTCAACTTACTATAACACCTATACTAGAGATAGCCGTCAGCATCGTCAAAATAAAAGGAGCTACGCCATAACACTGAAAGGGTTCCGCTAACGGCCAAAGAGCTACAAAGTAGTGCAAGGGATACGAACTCGGGGACTTAAGGGTTACCAATTCAAACGAGTTCCATCTACCGCAGCGCCCCCACCGGTATAGCTACCGGCGACCAGCAGTAAAAGTTACCGGATTGGGAGGGATCGAGTGTTTGAGCGGCAAAGAGTGTATCCTCGATTAGTGCAATGTAGCCGTTCATTGCATCCTCCGACACTGAATAGTTACAGAGGAGTATGTCAATCACTGGGAAGGGGTTTATTGGGAACGAGCCTACTGGGTTAAACCATTGATTGAAGGAACCTCGATATGACGTCATGCCTCATTCGGGAAGAAAACAAGCCTAAAGGCATTACCAATCATACATTTTTCTTACCCAGTAGACGGTAAACTAGCTACTTACCGGTCTCACTGATACTAACGATGCTAACAAAAGCGCCCTCTTATTGTCTTGAATATAGGTACCAATATTATTAGCGGAACAACCTAGGTTGGCGAGCTGGGGGACTGTATAGTACGTATCTGGCTCTAGCAGGTAACACCACCCGTTAAATACGTACAGATAGAATCGCCAGTATCTGGGTTCACAACTCACCAACCAAGATTGATCCCCTTGGCTGAGCGAGTTGGGGGACTTGTACATGTACCTTGCTAATTACCATATATCGTACGTATTTAACGCTCCTTGTCCAGTTATAATTATATCTCACCGCCAGCATAACAACATTTACTGGCAAGAGACTTACAATTTTGATGACCAACCCGAGTTCTATCTCGACGTGGTTATCGCTCACGCGCCCACCAAGGAACCCATCAGAAAACACTTCAACAAAAGAGTAAGAATACTGATCCCACATCAAAGTCTCAAACACCTTTATAAGCCTGGTGGTTCAGCATTAATGGTACACATTCATTACTCTTTTACGCCGTTACTCTGTTTAAATCATATCTCGTTTCTAATTTAGGCATCAGAGGGTTAAATGCCGGCACACCCGATCTCTCCTTAACGGTTGTCAATCTTAGCAGCAAGAGCGATTGGATAAGAGTGATCATAAAGCAGTAGTGAAGACAAGAGCAAGTGATCATTGAGAGCGAGACCGATAAGACAGAGCGATATCGATCAAACGACAACGATATACGGAATCTATACAGCAAATTAGTATTAATCTTTTCTGTTCAATATCAAATACCCGTCGGTGGTTTTGAATATTAACATTCCTCACAACGCAGACGAAGAATTTACGAAATGGCTGTTCTGTAATTCGCAGTGATTAGCGTCGTCTTAAATATGGTTATGAGGTAATTTGATGTAAAACAATGCATACTGTGTGGTGTCAGGTAGTGTAGCCAAGTCATTTCCTGGTTACTTGTCCTCGGAAGCACCATCGCTGCTATCTAACAACACTTTTGCCCCTACGGATTTGCCGAGTTACTCTTCAGATTTTCTGCAGAGAGATGTAACAACCTAAACCGTAATTTCTCGATTTGGATTTGAAGAGTCTATATGCATGGCTATTATACTTGGATTTGTGTGCTAATTGTGTTGTTTGAGTAATGTGAAATCGTCAGCGAGCCTCGGTTATTTTTTTGTGTGCATTTCGCTATGTATTGTATGTTTGTGCGAAGTATTTGTGCTGTTTGGCTACTGCAGATGTCAATGGCGGCCGGGACGTATGGAGTATATGATAGTGTGGGGAGTAGAGTCCGTGCTGATTCGGGTATTGGTGCGACAGCAGGGACTAGCATGTATGGCACTTTGGAGGCTATTTACCGGAACCAACGACAGGATGGTGCGGTGAGTTAGAATGGGTTTTATGTCAATTTTGGATGCATTTCTGCATGTGATTTGTGTGTGAAAGAAGTGTGTTGTTCTATCTGTTCGCAGATGACATCAGTGACGCCTGGGGTTTATGGTGTAGATGCCGTGGGCGTCAGTGTTCGTGCTGAATCTGGTCTTGGTGTAACAGAAGGGGCTAGCATGCGTGGTTATTCATCCCCTTTAGGAAGCCAGACTTTGTTAGGCCAAAGACACGAGGTTCCGCTGAGCATTGGTACGAGTGTTCATCCCATTGAGACAAGTAAAGAAATGTCTGCGCCTCCGAGGAGTGGTGATGGTCTCCCAGTCCTAAGAGGGGAGTCAAACATTCTGTATGTTGGTGGACTTCCACTGACTGTACCAGAAGAGAAGTAGGGCGTATCATTTTAATTTTTTTGTATAATTTATTCACATGCATGTTATTAACCATAGTAGTTGTCTGGTTATATTGGTTATATTGTTGCTGTAACTAGAGTTAGTTCAAGGCTCAGCTTTAGTTAGATAACAGCTCATGACAGCTGTAGAGAAGTGATAGCTTAGTATATAAGCTTGTAGCTCCAATCACAATAAAAAGATCCTTCAGACAATAAACACAGTTTTCTCATTTTTCTTCATAATACTATCATGGTATCATCGCACAGGTTTCACTAAAACCCAGATCTTCCGCTCCAGATTCCGGTCGTCGGCTACAGATTCCGGTCGTCGGCTACAGATTCTGGTCGATTCTCCGGTCATATTCATATCTACAGCTCAAAGCAACTCATAGTGAAGTTCTTCTTCTCATAATTTCACGTTCTTGTTCTTTGATTCTGAGTACGTTGTGCTTCTGGTTATCAAATTGAGGTGTTATTCACAATCGAAGCTTTGGTTTATGCATACGAACCTTCATTGTTAGTTGAATTGAGCATCTGAGTTTTTCTTTTGCATGATTGTGAAACCCAAACTCTGTGAAGTATTGTCTGTTTTTCTTGCCATGGCTGATTCATACACATCTCATACCACTGTTTGTGTACCGAATATACTTCTTGATGCTTCGAACTATGCTACCTGGTTATTTCATATTGAGAATTTTCTGAGGTGTCAAAAGCTTTTTGGATTTGTTGATGGCACAATTCCATGTCCATCTGAGTTTGTCACTGATGCTGAGAATGCTTTGATTGTTAATCCATCATACACTGCTTGGAAGACTCAAGATCATGCGATTGTTAATATGCTTGGTCAGACCTTGAGTAATTCTGCTGTAAAATGTGTTGTGGGATGTCGTTCCTCGCAAGAGGTTTGGACAAGGCTTCGTAACAAGTTTGCAGCTCCTGATGATCGCAATATTCTTCAACTCAAGGCTAATTTCCAAAGAATTAAGAAAGGAAATGATTCCATTGAGGTGTTTTTGGAGAGAATCAAAGAGGCTAGAGATGCTTTGGAAACTGTTGGGGTGTATATGGAAGATAAGGATGTAGTTGTTACTGTTCTCAGTGGTCTTCCACCATCCTACAACTACACCAAGAGTCAAATTCGAGCCAATTTTGTTCATGGATCATTGGATGTTCTCAAGGTCTTTCTTCAAGCTGCAGAAGCTGATATGGCAGAAGAAACTGAGTCCACAATGCCATTCACTGCTATGGTAGCACAGAACAAACCTCCTCAGACTCAGCATCATGATACATCAACTCATCAGAGTTCTAATGATGGAACACCCAGTATGCAGCAGGGTTCTCAATACTCTAGTTCAAATGGTGATGCTCAGCAGGCTATGTCTCTTCTAGAGGGAGCTCTATCTGGTTTCTTTGCTGGAAGAAATCAAGGCAAATGGAATGGCAATGGCAAGAATGGTAACAGACAAGGGAATTTTTCAGGGAACAACAACTATACTGGCATTACTTGTCAACTATGTGGAAAGCCTGGTCATATTGCTAAAATATGCAAGACCTACAATGGACCTGAGTCATGCTCTCATTGTGGCAAAACAAACCATACTGTTGAAAGTTGTCGATGGATTATAGGTTTTCCTAACCAACAGAATCAGCATAATCAAAGTCAGAACCAATATTCTCAGTTTCCGAACAACAATAACTTCGGTGGGAATCAGAATCCGAATTTTTCAGAGTCTCAGAATCAGAATGTCTACAATCACAGCTCAGCTCAGAATTATCAAACTCAGAACCATCAGAATGCTTTTCAGAATCAGAATTTTTCACAAGGACCACAGATCAATCAAGGCTATTCACAATACAGTGCCAACCCTGGTTACTACAATAATCAAGTCTCAAATCAGAATCAGACTTCAAGCCAAAATCAGAATTATCCTTTCAATGGACCACCAGGGTTCAATGGTAGCTCTAACACCAGTCATTACAACAGAAATTCCGACAATGTTCAAGCTCTTACTCAAGCATTAGCTGCCCTAATGACTCAGAATGGAGGCAATCCTCAACCACCAGCTGCAATGCTTGCTTCCCACAACACAAGTCACAATTCAGTCTCGCCTCCTTACTGGATTGCGGACACCGGAGCCACTAATCACATGACAAGTGAAGTGCATTTTCTCAACAATGTGACACCCTACAACAACTCGGATTCTGTGCAAGTTGGTAATGGAGCACAACTGGGTATAACTCATACTGGAAATGCTGTATTGGGGTCTTTAAAACTTGATCATGTCTTATTAATTCCTGAGTTAGCAGCACATTTACTATCTATCTATCAATTGTGTAGACAGAATAATTGTAGAATGTGGTTTGATGAGTTTATGTGTTGTATACAGGACAAGGCAGTGGGAACAACCATCTACCAATGACTGTGTAAGCAAGGACTCTATCCCATTCCATTTGATCTACCTGCTGCTAACAAAGAACCAGTAACTACTTCTGCTAATGACACTTCTGCTACTGCTACACCTCAGAGGGTAAACCATAACTCTTCAATGGGACAGACTGCTTTTCTTGGAAGGTGCGTTCAACATTCTCTTTGGCACAAACGTCTTGGACATGCCTCTAATGATGTAGTAGATAGAATGTTGAAGAATAATGACATTGTATGTTCAAAAGGAACCTCAGAAGTTTGTGAAAACTGTTTGTTAGGAAAATTTCACAAACTTCCTTTTGACAAATCTAGTTCTCACAGTTCTAATCCCTTTGATCTTGTTCATTCTGATGTCTGGGGGCCCTCTCCTTCATCCTCTATAGATGGTTATAGATACTATGTCATGTTCATAGACGATTGTACCAGGTATACCTGGATCTTTCCAATGAAGAATAAAAGTGAAGTTTTTACTTACTTCAAAGCCTTATATGCTTTCATAGTCACTCAGTTCTCCTGCAACTTAAAGTGTTTTAGATCAGATGGTGGAGGTGAATACACAAGTAATGTGTTTAAGAGTTTCCTAGCAGAGAAAGGCATTCAGCATCAAATGTCATGCCCTTATACTCCAGAACAAAATGGTGTCACAGAAAGGAAAAATAGGCACATTAGAGAGACTGCCGTAACTCTACTTCAAACTGCATCATTACCTAATCAATTTTGGTATCACTCATGTGCTATGGCAGCTTACCTCATTAATAGAATGCCAACTGCAGTTCTAGGTATGCAGTCTCCTTTTGAAAAATTGTATCAAAAGATACCATCTGTGGACTCCATTCGAGTATTTGGATGTGCATGCTACCCATTGATGACTCCATATAGGTCAAACAAACTGCACCCTAAGACTACTAGGTGTGTGTTTATTGGTTTTGCTGCCCAATACAAGGGCTACATATGTTATGAGCCTTTATCCAAAAAGTACATCATATCCAGACATGTACTCTTGGATGAGAATTTGTTTCCCTATGCTAATTCACAAACAGCAACATCAGCAGGGAGGAAATCTACATCAGCACACTCAAAGGGATCTCAACTCAGTCCTTGCTACACTTTTACACAGTCCATTCATGTTGTTCCCACTCCTGTTCCTACACCAACTCATCAAACAGGTACTACTTCTATCCATACTTCTACAATTCCTATAACTACACATGTTGTTGAAGATGTTGTACCAGTCACTGAACTATCTGAGAGTTCAAGATCAGACACTAGTCTGTCTCCAAATGAAGAGCCTCCTTCTGATTCTCATCATTCATCTCTATGGCAACCTACTTCTATGTCTCCTCAACCTCACTTTGCAGAAATGGATGCTTTTGGATCAAACATACATACTCAGGTTGGATTTAATGAATCAGAAGGTCAGATTTCTATTCAGTCTCAAGAGGGTGTTGGTGTTTCTGTTGTTCTTGAATGCGATAATTTTCGACCCTCATCCCAAATATCAGATGAAAATATTCTGCATCCAGTTGCTGGGTTGACTAATGCTACAACTAATGAGCACCCTATGCTAACCAGAGGCAAACGAGGGATTTTCAAGCCAAAGTGTTTGCTTTCTATTCTCAAAACTACACCATCTGATGAAGTGGATTTAGCTACAATAGAACCATCCAGCTATAAAGTTGCTCTAACTTGTCCAGTTTGGAAAAATGCTATGCAGATTGAATATGATGCACTCATGAAGCAAAACACTTGGGAACTTGTTGATCTACCTTATGGCAAAAACTTGGTCTCCTGCAAATGGATCTTCAAAATTAAAAGGAATCCAGATGGTACTGTAGCAAGACACAAGGCAAGGTTAGTGGCCAGAGGTTTTTCTCAAGAATATGGGATTGATTATGATGAAACTTATTCTCCAGTGGTGAGACATACAACTGTGAGGCTTATTCTTGCTTTGGCTGCTCATTTTGGCTGGAAATTACATCAAATGGATGTTACCAATGCATTTTTACATGGTTCCTTGTCAGAAGAGGTGTATATGCAGCAACCAGGAGGATTTGAACATGAAGGGTTAAAGAAACATTATGTTTGCAAGCTCCAAAAGTCCCTATATGGCTTAAAGCAGGCTCCTCGAGCTTGGAATGAAAGATTCACTAGCTTTCTGCCTTCTTTGGGTTTTATCTGCTCCCATTCTGATCCTTCTTTGTTTGTCAAAGTTACAGCAAATTCAAAGATATATCTTCTACTGTATGTAGATGATATCATTCTCACTGGGAATGATGAGACAGTGTTGTCACAAGTTAAAAGAGCATTACAGGGAGAGTTTGAAATGAAAGACCTAGGATTGCTACACTATTTTCTAGGTCTAGAGATTGAATATATGCCTACTGGCTTGTTTATATCCCAAAAGAATTATGCAAAGGAGTTGATCAACAAGGCTGGTCTCACTGCATGTCATTCACAATTGACACCATGTCAATCTGGTTTGAAGCTATTAAAGGATGAAGGAACACCTCTTGCAGAAAAGGATATCCCACATTTCAGAAGCATAGTTGGATGCTTACAATAACTCACATTTACAAGACCTGATATCACATACAGTGTGAATAATGTATGTCAGTTCTTGCATTGCCCAACTGAAGAGCACTTCACTGCAGCAAAACGGATACTACGATATGTTAAGGGTACCATAACACATGGTATCCTCTTTGTTCAGAGTTCACTGCCATTGTCTATTCGCGCATATTGTGATGCTGATTGGGCAGGAGATCCAAATGATAGGAAGTCTACCACAGGCTTTGTTCTTCTACTCAACAGCTCTCCAGTTTCTTGGTGTTCAAAGAAGCAAAACGCTGTCTCTAGGTCCTCCACTGAAGCAGAATATCGTAGTATGGCGGATACTACATCTGAGATCATGTGGCTAACTCATTTGTTATCTGATCTGCATGTTTTTCTCAGTAGCATTCCCATCTTGCATTGTGATAACATCTCTGCACTAGCTCTAGCTACAAACCCTGTCCATCACTCTAAGTTGAAGCATGTGGAAGTAGACATTCACTTCACAAGGGATAAAGTCAAGGCAGGCTCCATTACACTGCAGTTTGTAAGCTCACAAGATCAGCTTGCAGATCTACTCACCAAAGGTTTATGTTCTCCTCAACATTCATATCTGTGTCACAACTTAATGGCTAGTAGTGACCATTAAGCTGAGGGAGGATATTAACCATAGTAGTTGTCTGGTTATATTGGTTATATTGTTGCTGTAACTAGAGTTAGTTCAAGGCTCAGCTTTAGTTAGATAACAGCTCATGACAGCTGCAGAGAAGTGATAGCTTAGTATATAAGCTTGTAGCTCCAATCACAATAAAAAGATCCTTCAGACAATAAACACAGTTTTCTCATTTTTCTTCATAATACTATCACATGTGAGTGTTTAAGGTATGCAACATTTCCAGTTATAATGTTAGACTGCAGGAAATCTGCAATTTATTCCTTTGTCTCATTTTCTGCATGTGAAACCTTAACTTACTGTGAAGATCTGTTCCGTCCATTCATTGGCTTTAAAGAAATCAAAGTAGTTCACAAGGAGCCTAGACGTGTAAGTATGCTCATCTGCCTAGTTCGTTCAATAAGTAATCATTCTTAGAACTCATAAATGTTTCACCGTGAGGGTCCACTGATTATAGAGGAAGGCAACTGTCAATTTGCCTTTCATTGATGAAGAGTGGATAATAAGGCCGTGGTTTTTTCCATGTCAACTACTAACAACTTTCTTGGGGAATTTTTTTGTTTGTTGCCATTTTGTTTGGCTCTTGAATTGCTTTTTCATACTTTCCTTCTGTTTCTGTTGCAGAGTGGAGATAAGGCAATAGTTTTGTGCTTCGTGGAATTTGCGGATCCACAGTGTGCTTTGACTGCTATGGATGCTCTACAAGGTATTATATAAGAAGAGTCCACGATCTATCCGTGCACAATAATTGCATTTGACCACATTACAGAGCATTAGAGTAAGCTATATCAGTATTTTAGATGATTCATTTACGATCATTGTCTGTACATGTAGTTTTTTGTATTGGGTGTGGAGAATAAGATAGGCTTTCACCAGTTTCAGTAATTTGAGGGAGTATATGTCACTTATTGAGCTCTGATATGTGAATTTATACAGGCTACAAGTTTGATGACAAGAAGCCAGATTCCCTTCCATTGAGGATCCAATTTGCACATTTTCCTTTCCGTTTATCATCTGATTCTAAAGAGAAACGAATTGGTACCCCACCGTGACAAAAACATAGCTTGTACTATCTGACTTGTCTTTGTTCAGAGATGATCATTTTTTTTTTTGAAAACTGAGTAAATGAATTGTGTATATCAACAGTTAGAAGTTTAGAATCATACATGTAGGTTGTGGCATGATACATGAGCAACTAGATACAAAGACAGGCAAAATCTGACTTGGCCTCCACTGACTTGGCTATAGTTTTGGCCAGAATGCTGAAAAAAGTAGGCCGGTGCCTGTCTTGATGTCTTTATTTGGCATATTTTTTTGTATAACAGACATTGATTGTTCTTAGGATTGTGTTCCTGTATTGATGGAAATGAATATTCGCTCATATGGGCTTTCATTTAAGTTTGTGAGGTGTTGAAGATGCACGTCTTTGATTTGATCAACAAGACATAGTTTGTGCTTTTACATTTACAAAAACTGAAGATAGCCCATGCCCTCATTAGATTTCACTGCCTCCACAAGTTGTGCGTTTTTGGATGACTTAATTGTGTGTATATAGAATTAGGAGGTAATATTTGATTTGTAACAGCCCCTTGATCCAAGTCTTTTTCTTGTTCATATTAGTTTGTAGTTATCAGTTTGTATACAAGAAAATTTAGTATAGTTATCGACTACTTGTGAACTGTTATCTATGTCAATTTGAGGACAAAGAGTCTCTTTTGTTTTTTCATATCTATAGTAAAAGTGTCAATGCAGGTAATCATATACTTTTCAGATTTAATTCATCAATTTTAATTTCTTGATGGACTACAGTGGCAACTAATTATCAGCAATAGCTAGCATCCTACCCAAGTCGCTCGCTGGTTTATTACCTGCTCTCTGTCTACTTCCACGTCCGCCTGCTTAATCCATATCAACGCAGAAGGTGCAATCCAATGACAAGAGTCCACCAAATCCATGTAATCTTTGCTTGCCTCTGTTGGTGGTTTCGGCATTCTCACCTCCAGAATCTCGCTATGAGGCAGTGGTGAAACGGATGTCATTTTTCTATAATTCTTCGGAACCATGAGAGCCCAAAAATGTTGATTATAGAGGTATATTTTGTTGCAGGAGCTCTAGTATCTCTTGAGAACACTCATCAACATAGGAACCTGCGTGGGATACAAAGACATCCGTTCTTCTTCACCCAAAAGCTCCATGACACTGATTCTGGCCTCTTCACATGCGTCAAAGTAAACTTTTGCATCCAAATAACCATCAAACAAATCAAAATGATAAAGTTTTTCGGCGTTGATTGTGGCCTCTAGTGTGCGATCGCATCCAAATATAGAAAGTTCCCAGAGTTCATTAACACAAATGTTGATACTTTTCAAGTTGATTGTACTATTTAGGATCACATTTCTACATTTTTGATATGGCGATACAAATGTAAAACATTCCAGATTTTAGGCCTCATTGACTCGAATATGTTGAAATAATTTTCAACAATATAAAATAAAGAGAGAAAGATGTTTGTCTGTTAAAAATTAACAGAAATATCCAATGGATACAACTCTTAGTGAAAAGATATGTCCGTTAGAAATAAACTAAATAGATGCAACTCTTAATGAAAATGCATGTTTATTTGAAGATAACCAGAAAGATTGCGGGTGAAAAAGCATAATCACTTCACATAACCAAAAACTTCATTTCTCTTTCTCTCTTGTAGTTTTTCTCAGATTTTCCATCATTATCTAATTTTAAAGAAAATCTAGAAACTATATACTGCAGATTTAGTTTCTAGCAACCTTGAGCCTCTTGTAAAACTTTTGATCGAGTGCTAGGTAGATCTTCGTTAATACAAAAAGACGATCAACATTAGTAAATTGCTAGGCTTCATTGTATCCTAAAGGCTTATTTGATCATTGCCCTTTGCACACTAAGTAGTGGGACAAATAAAGTCTAAAGGAAAGTATAAACCTTTACGTGCTTTTGAAGCGTTTTTTTTTCTCTTGCCATACCCACAAACACAAATATCCAACAATCTTTAGACTTTATTTTCTATGGTAACTTCAATGGGAAGTGAAAGCGATTTTCCCACAATGAAGCGAGATCAACTTGATGAATGTGTCCGAAAATGACTAAAGAAGACTCACCTCATGCTTACATGACCAAAGATAGTTTATGTGCTTACAACACCAAGACTTGAATAAAGTGAAGATGAGATTTTATTCATGAAACAAGTATGAGATAAATGGGACCAAGATGATGAGGCATGATGCATTGGAGGAGCAATACATTTCTACGGATCCTACAAAAAGTAAGGCATTTCTAATTTCTAAATTTTTCAAGTTGATAATTTAAGGATAGAAAATAAGGTGACACTAATAATAGAGATGAGAGCGAGAGCTCTCGCGCACCCCTTTAGGGTTTTGGCGGCGGCGGCTCATTGGCTCCGTCACAAGGACTTTTCGCCAATTTCTCCCCATGGTGTAGTTGTCTGTCTGTCATCTCTCGATGGCGTAGCACCTGCAGCTCCATTTTTGGAGTCGGCCATCTCGGTTTGCCGAGACCCAATGTGGAGTACAGGTCTGTGTCTTGGTCTTGAGTTGGTTTTGAGGTTGAAATCGGCGACAGTAGCGTTCAGGGAAAGATCAAGCCGGGCACGGCTGAAGTTAGCTCCAAATCTGCAGCGCCGGGTGCTCTGTCTCCCTCACGTATCATGTCAGACTTGGTGGAGTCGGTGTTGGGTTCTTGGTCGTCCTCTCCTCACCGGTCAGTTTATGATGGAGGTGTTTGATTCCACGGCATTCGAGCGCATCCCTCTGTGGAGGCTATGGTGGTTCGGTTCCAACGGCATAGTTGGAGACGAAGACAAGTGAAGTTCGCTAGTGGGTGGGCCCATAGTTTGGTTTGGGCCTGTTCTCTTGGCTCGAATCCTTTATGAATTTGGGAGCCGGGCATAAAAAGAGATATTTGGGATTGGATGAGATCATTCGTTGCAAGGTGTGTCCAGCCTATTAGTTGTGTCTTAATTGCATTTGATGCGAGATTGGTAGCCGATGAGGTATGCCGTGACTGAGATTTGTATGCACGACCGGCTATATTAGTGCGACAGTTGTTATCCCAATACTGTCAAATGTTATATAGTGCTCAGGTCGTACGATGTACCCAGTGAATGAAGAAGTTCAATGTTTGGATTGTAATTTTGATGTAGCACATGATTTTCTGTTTATCTGATTGTAATCCTTGACTCAGTTAAATGCAATTTGATCATTCTTATCCAAAAAAAAAGTTGATAATTTAAGGTTAATATGCATATTTTAGTTGGCTTATGATTAAGATAAGCCAATTAATTGAATATCGGAAAATGCAAGGTTATTAAAAAGTCAATAAAAATATGAATTTCATTGCATGATATTCATTAGTTATTAGTATTAAGAAGCACTAAGCTTGAAGTTGTCTATAGTTTGTGGATTAAGAAATACTCATGTATATATGATGAGTATTTATATCATCTAGAATAGATGAGTTTGATGGAATACTAGTTAATGTCAAAAGAAGATTAATCCACATGTTATAAAAATAGACGGATCCTAAGTATAAAGATATGATATTAATTTAATATTTGATAGTCGTAACTATCAATGATTTCTTCTTCTTTTTTAAGAAGAAAAAAAATCACATAAAAGACAGTTTTCAAAATTACGGTGGAATATAAGCTGTTGAATATCAAAAGTTATAGATAATAACTTTGATAACTATTTAAAGACTTGCACGTGTATAAAATCTACAAAGATTTGATGGATGATATATCAAATGAGATGAGAAAGTCCAAACTTTTAATCACCAATGATGGAAACTCAACTTAACGCTTGAAATATTTTGTCCTTGAGTTAAATGAGCAAAGTACATCATATGTAGTGATTGCAAGCACTTAAGTAAATTAACAAGCATATAAGTTTATTATATGTTTATATCCATCCAAAGGTTGAAGTGCTTGGGTACATGTAATAAATGGTGGATGTTGAGTTATAAATTAAAACTCTTAATAAGTATGACGAAAAATATTTTAGTTACATGAGTACTACATGTTTACCTATACGAGTGTAGAAGGTGGTGTCGTCTTCTATGTGACTTGGGCTAGTCTCTAGAGTACCCATGAAAAAGATATAGACATAAGGCCAATCCACGTGTCAGCTTTTAGAATATTCGAAAGAAGTTGAAAACTAGTATGTGAAATGTATCAGATTAGATCACAAAAATCGCAAGTTCAAAACCAAGCTACTTAACCATCTTGATTTAACTTTGATGTGTTCTCACTAAGCTAAGGTTCAAGTTCACAAGACATCTTAATTTATGAGCTACGTTTTCCGAGAATTTTTTCAATGATTTTTTCAAAAATATTTTCAAAATAAATTTTGTTTTAAAAGTATTTTTATATTTTGAAAATGGTGGAGGATTGTTGAAATAATTTTTAACAACATAAAATAAAGAGAGAAAGATGTTTGTCTGTTAAAAATTAACATAAATGTCCAATAGAACATCAAATGGATACAACTCTTATTAAAGAGATATGTCTATTGGAAATAAACCAAATAAATGCAACTCTTAATGAAGAGACATGTCTATTGAAAGATAACCAGAAAGATGTAATATTTCAAGGTGAAAATGCATAATCACTTCTATTTTCACATAACCAAAAACCTCATTTCTCTTCATCTCTTTTAGTTTTTCTCAAGTTCTCTATCATTCCCTAATTTTAAAGAAAATCTAGAAACTATATACTGCAAATTTAGTTTCTAGAAACTTTGAGTCTCTTGTAAAACCTTTGATTTAGTGTTAGGTTGATCTTCGTTAGTGCAAACCGACAATCAACATTAGCAAATTTCTAGGCTTCATTGTACCCTAAAAGCTTATTTGATCATTTCACTTTGCACATTAAGTAGTAAGGCAAATAAGGTCTAAAAGAAGGTATAAAATTTTACGTGCCTTTGAAACGTTTTCCCTTTCCTTATCATACCCACAAACACAAATATCCAAGAACATCCTCGAGCCAACAATACTTAATGGACAAGGTCTTGAGACTTCATCACGCAACGAAACACTTGGAATTTCCTATTGAACAATTAATTAGTGACAGGGACTCCATGGAAGGACAGTCGCCTATAACAGAATCGAGAGTTTGATCATCATTAAACCGTGCAGTTGTGAAGGACAGTTTTCAAAGAAGGAAAAATGTGCCGATAGACTCCATTTCTATATTTATATACTGTGTTCATATACCTGGCTAGACCACCTAGGTACGTGCTTAGACGACTTAAATATAAATTATAATTATATCTCACCGCCACCATGACAGGAACCACCGCCGAGAAAGCTCCAACTTCGGTGACCAAACCCGCCCGAACTTCGATCAGGATAACGCTCACGCGCCCATACTAGGACCGGTCAGACAACACCCCAGCAAAGAAACATATACACACCAATCCCACATCGAAAATAGAAGAGTAGTCCAACCTTCAACCACCAATATATATTGGTCAACACAGCATTAAATGGTACGCTCTCTTTATCTTATTACGCCGTTATTCTGCTTAAACTCGTATATCGATTCTGACTTAGGCATCGGAGGTTTGAAGGCGGGCCATCCCGTCTCTCCTTAACCGTTGGTTAATATTAGCAGTAACAAGCGAGGATGCTGTGGAATAACGACAACGATCATTCACCGATATTGCTCAACATCGACCATTTAACGACAACGATCATTCATCGATTTGGATCCTGCTCTATAACCGACATACGCGTAACGGATAGCATATATTAGTCACATTTGGTCATATCTCGAATATCCATTATTCTTGGTATGAACATTGGCGCCGTCTGTGGGAAACGCACATAGGAAATTATTTTTTCTTTCAACCACAAAACTCTCGGCAAGCGACGAGCATGGACACCAACCTGACACTAGGAATATCGCCCAACACCGAACCACGGGAAACCCGCTATGAGCGTGACGATCAAACCATACAGCGACCAGGAAAACGCCACGTAAACGATACACACGATAGTATCGGCGATATGCAGCGCCGATACGAATCAGTCATGGAAAGATGCCTAGAACTCGAAAAGGCCAGGGATTTTGAGCACCAACGATACATATGGGCGTCGAAGGGGATGAGAACCACAGAACGCCGAGGACTCAACCCAGACCCGCCGACGGACTCAACTCCGCCGCCCCTATCCCACAGCAGGGCACCGGAGTCACCCGAGGGGGGGGGGACAGACTGCAAAACAACGACGAGGCAGAACCAAATAACATCACCCACTCGCCGGTGTCACCGGCCCCACACATCAGCACCGGAACGAATATGAGCGACCCGCTCGGCGGAGTGGTGGCGGCACGGGTAGCCAACCTCGAATTGATGATACGACGGTTATCGCAACCAGAACCCAGTTACCTCGACCGTACACTCCCAGCAGTACGCAAGGAACCGTTCTCAAGCGACATTATGCGCCGAGGACGACATCCGCTGGTGAAAATCAAGTTAGAGCGATACAGAGGAGAAACAGACCCGTCCCTCCACATCGACGTTTTCACATCAGCAACAACCGGCAGGGGCTACGACGACGCCACAAACTGCTACTTATTCATGGAGAGCCTAACGGGCGAGGCGCTCAGCTGGCTATTCAGCCTTCCCCCAAAATCCATAAAATCTTTTTCAGAACTCATTAAAGCTTTCCTAAAGAGATATATAACATCGGCCAGTTGCTCACTAACTTACAATCAATTGCAGGCTATAAAGCAGGAACCAGCCGAGGGACTATCCACATTCATCTCTCGCTGGAACACCGCCATCGCCAACTGCCGCGGCATATCTGGCGACTCGGCCTTCTGCGTACTCAGAAACGCCCTACAGCCAGGCTCGCTAACCTGGAAACTTAACGAGAACCCGGCAACCACCTACGCCGACCTACTAGACCGCGTGACGTCTCACGCCCAACTCGAACTACAGACTTTTGGCTCTCACCCAACGCCAACACAACAGGTAAACACATTTACTACCATAACAAGCATGCAGGACGCGCCCCCCGTTCACGACCGATCACGGGCAACCCCACCCAGACATAAGGGAAGATCACAAGACCGGGACCAACATAGATGGCGACAAGGCGGCCATTGGCACAACGCTGGAAGACATAATTACACCAACAGCGGCAAAGGTTATACCAATAACGGAAAAAGACAGCGAGATGAGAGAACAAGCTTCACCACCCCGCTACCACAACCGGTGTTCAGCGTGCTCAATGCCAAATACGCCGATATCCTCACGGCCCACCCAGAGCTATTCACACTACCCAAAAAGTCATTCAGGGCAACAGATTACAGAAACACGGGGAAGTGGTGCGACTTCCACCAAAACGAATCCCACGACACAGAAAGATGCCACGACGTGAAGAAGGCGGTAGAAGCGCAACTGGAAAAGGGAAACCTATCGGCATTCAGAACAGGGCACAGCAATCAACCAGAACGGTTAGCAACAAACATCAACAACATCAGAACGCGATCACGGGCGGCAGATCCAAGACGGAACGAAGAAATGAACGAGCGGTATGCAACCTACGGCAGGGACCGGCTAAGGCCGCCAAGACCGGATGGGGATCCATAACATTCCACGAATCAGAAGAACAGGAGAGGCCGCCGGTATCAGAGGACTACCCCTTCCTAGTGGACGCCGTCATCGACCTATACAGCGTTGGACGGTGCCTAGTGGACACAGGCTCATCGGTCAACGTCATATTCCGTCCGGCATACGAAGCACTCGAGCGACTTCCATCTAAACTAAAGAAGGACCACCACCCACTAATAAGCTTCAGCGGTGACCAAATCCAACCACTGGGAAGCAACTACCTCAGAATCGCGCTGGGACAAGAGGGCTGCAGCGCCGAAACACACATTGAATTCCTAGTCGTCGACGCCCCATCATTCTACAACGCCATTATCGGGTGCAATACCCTAAACAGGATCAACGCTATCGTTTCACAATGGATGTTAACAATGAAATTTCCGACGGCAGGGGGAATATGCACCATCAGGGGCACAACGCCCACGTTACCAGGATCTCCCGCAGACGCCAACTACCCGGCAAGAGAAGTGTGTGCGCTAAAGGGCAACAGACTACAAGAGGCACCCGACGACCCACGGGGGGAATCGCTAACAGCCCGCCCCTTAGACGAGACATCCACAAAACCAATCTCCATCTCGGACGAACACCCCGAACGAACCATCAGAATTGGAACCAACCTGGAACCATTAATCGAGACCGCCCTCATCAACATTCTCAGGGAGTGCGGTACCGTGTTCGCATGGTCATACGCCGACATGCCAGGGATATCAACAGACATCGTTTCACACAAACTAAAAATCTCACCCGGCACCACCCCAAAAAAACAGAAGCGGCGAGCATACAACGAAGAACAGTACAGCGCCATGCGAGAGGAAGTAGCGAGGCTACTTAACATAGGATTCATCAGAAAAACCCACTACCCGGAATGGATCTCAAACGTCGTCATGGTCAAGAAAAGCAACAACAAATGGAGAATGTGTGTAGACTACACCGACGTCAACAAGGCATGCCCAAAAGATTCCTTCCCGTTACCACGGATCCACCAACTTGCAGACGCTACCAGCGGCCACGAGCTCTTATCCACAATGGACTGCTATTCCGGATACAACCAAATCAAAATGAACCCGGCAGACAGCGAGGCAACATGCTTCATCACCGACCGAGGGCTATACTGCTACAACGTCATGCCGTTCGGAATGAAGAACGCAGGAGCAACATACCAGAGATTCATGACGGAGTTACTCGCGCCACTAGATAACGACACCGTCGCAGTCTATGTGGACGACCTCATTGTCAAGAGCCGATACCGGGAGAACCACGTCAAAAATCTCAAGGCAGTACTGGACACGCTCATCAACAGCGGTATGAGACTCAACCAGCCAAAATGCGTCTTCGGGGTAACGACAACAAAATTCCTGGGATACATGATAAGTCAACGCGGGATCGAGGCCAACCCCGGAAAAGTACAAGCCGTCCTAGACACAACATGGCCGATAACAAAAAAGGAACTCCAGGCGCTAATCGGAAAACTAGTGTCACTGGCCCGGTTCATTTCACGATACACAGATAAGTGCGGGCCATTCTTCAAGGCAATCAAACTTACAAAGAAGAAGGCAGTAGAGTGGACCGACGAGTGCGAAGCAGCACTAACCGCCATCAAGCAGTATCTCGCCCACATCCCTTTCCTCTACGCACCAATACCTGGCGAAGTCTTATACATCTACCTCGCCACCTCGCTCACGGCCGTCAGCGGCGCGACCAGTATTCTTTACCAGAAAAGGGTTGGAAAAAGCAGAAACGAAATACCCGGCACTCGAGCAACTGTCCCTAGCGCTAATAACAGCGGCGCACCGCCTACGACCGTACTTCCAGTCTCACACCGTCCACGTTCTTACGGACCAACCACTGCTCCAAGTGCTAGCTATCCCCGACCACTCTGGAAGACTAACCAAATGGGCGATAGAGCTGAGCGAGTTCGACATCGAGTACAAGCCACGGGGGGCAGTGAAGGGACAAGCGATAGCGGATTTCATAGCAGAACTTACACCGGCAGTAACCGACCAACAACAGCTTGAATCCGACACATCGCCGACAACCCTGAACCCACCCACAACCCAGATAAGGACACCGTCATGCTGGAACCTATACGTTGATGGATCGAAAACAGCCATAGCAGCAGGGGCAGGAGCAATCTTGACCGGTCCCGGCAAAACCTACGCCGAGTACGCCCTACAATTCACATTCCCAGCATCCAACAACGAAGCCGAATACGAAGCCCTAATCACCGGTCTACAACTCGCCCTGGACGCAGGGGCCAAGGACGTCAACATATTCAGCGACTCCCAACTAACGGTAAATCACGTAACCGGGGAATTCGAGGCACGAGGAACACAGATGTCGGCATACCTAGGGTATGTAAGGGCGCTACTAGCCAAAATTTCTTTCTACGACATAACGCATATCCCAAGGGAGCAGAACAAGAGGGCCGACGCCCTAGCAAGACTAGCAACTGCTCCAACAATCACGGCAACAGGACACACAATGGTAGAAACACTAGAACGACCAAGCATATCCAAGAGCTTCCAGGAAGTATTCACACTAACAACAGCAGCTCCACCAGCGACACCAGAAGAGGACTGGCGAGCAAGCATGATCAAATACCTGACAGACGGGACAACGCCAACCGACCGAACAGAAGCAAGACAACTCGCCCGAAGAGCGGCATACTACAACATACAAAATGGCCAACTATACATGAACAAGAGAGGCTTCCCAATGCTCAAGTGTGTCACGCAGACAGAAGGCAACAACATACTGAAGGACCTCCACGGCTGCAAATACGGCAACCACGGCGGACCAAATAACATCATACACAAACTACTCCAATACGGTTTCTACTACAAGGGAATGCGGCAGGATGCAAGAAGTATTGTCGATCAGTGCCAGGCATGTGCCCAATACGCACACCGAATACACGCCCCAACAACACCAATGTCCATCATCGTCAGCCCTATACCGTTCGCGCAATGGGGACTCGACCTTATCAGGCCACTAAAGGCTTCATCCTGTCAGTTCAAATAAATCATCGTCTGCATAGACTACCACATAAAATACATCGAAGCCAGGCCGCTCGTCCTCATCACGATGAAAAAAGTAATCAACTTCCTCTGGAAGGACATATATTGCCGATACGGGGCCTCGCTGACGATAGTCACCGACAATGGAAAAAAATTCAACAACGACGAAATGAAGAGGTTCACCGCCAACCTGGGGACTCGCCTAGTATTCGCATCGGTATACTACCCCCAGAAAAACGGACAGGTAGAGGCGGCAAACAAGAAAATAAAGAACGGCCTGAAGAGAAGAATGGAGGACTACAATCACAAATGGGCAGAAAGCCTTTACGAGGTTCTTTGGTCGATACGAACAACGCCAACAGATGCAACCGGTGCCTCACCAATCTCACTAGTCTATGGCGCCGAGGCCGTCTTACCATTGGAAATTACACACCGAAGCCCAAGACTCGAAGGATATGAGCAAGACACCAACGAGGACGGCCTGAACATGGCCAACGTACTCCGAGAGGAAAGGCAAGACGACACCGTCATTGCACTCTCAGCAAATAAACAAATGGTCGCCCGGCACTACAACAGACGAGTAAAGGCGCGAAAACTCCATGTCGGCGACATGGTATGGAAAGAAGTCATCCCCAAACCCAAAGGCCTGGCACCAACTTGGGAGGGCCCTTTCAAAATCATCGAGAGCGTCACACCAGCCACATTCATCCTCAAAGACAGGAACGGCTTGAGGATACCCCACACATGGAACATAGAGCACCTCCGATATTGCCACCAGTAAGGCAGGATCCACGACGTAGAGCAACTTTCTTCATCATACCGGAGACTCGCTTCGCTCGAACGTCCGGCACCGCCACCGATGAAACAAAAATTCTTCAGACCTTTGTCATAAGGATATCGCTCCCAAACCACGATGCGTGTAAAGATCCAAAAACATAGTAAAAGCCCAACGAGGCACAAATGGAGTAGCCAAATTGGTGAACCACTATAAACACTCGTCTCATTTACCTACAAGTTACTATGATACTTAGTTATTTTTTGATTTGTACATCAGCATGCAAACAGGTACCGCTCATCAAACACTAAATCGCTCTCAGGCGTTATCGTGAACGCCAGTTATTCTCAAGCAAGCCGCTTAGGAGTTACAAACAGACAAAGGAATTTTTTAAACACCTTTCATCGTTGGAAATACCGAACAACACTTGGGGAAATTCCATTTCATTCAAAAGGCCATAACGGCAAGGATACAAAATACAGCAAACCTACACTAAGCAAAATAAAAGCGATAAAGCTACAAATAAAAGATGCCCCGAGCCTCACAGCAAGCCAGCAGCGCCGTCACCACAAAACCGCTCCTGGTACAAGGCCGCCAATCTCTCACTCCTTGCCTGAGAAAAAAGTTCAACATCACGAATATGACGAGTTAGAGGGGTCGATGGAGACATACTTGGCGTTAAAGGGTGAAAACCATCAGGAGTCATACCTTTAGAAACATTCGACCGCTGCCGATCTGCTTTTTGGGCCTCGCGCCTAACCCGGGGCTCCTCGTTGATACGCTTGAGGTCAACGTCATACTTTTCGTTGACCCAACCGTTATCAAAGAAGCACTTCTAGGTCTGCTGCAGACCGTCAGTGAAGGCCTTCCGTACAACAGCGTCGAAGTCAGGGCCGGCCTTGAAATCTTCGACGGCATCGGCCATCTCCTGCTCGCGCTGGTCCTCCAGCTCTTTCACTTGGCCGCATAGGGCGGTGACTTGGCCCTCAGCAATGGCCAGACGCGCCTTCAGCTCCTCTGCCCGCTGACGCTCCTCCTTCACCTCCAGCTCCAGCTGGCGACCTCGGATGAACGAGGCATCCAGGCACTCATCGGAGAGCTTCTTCTCGCCCTCCAGCACCTCGTACTTCTGCTGCAAGGACTGCCACTCCTCGCTCGCCTTCACGAGTTGCTCGTCTCTCACCGATAAAAGCCCGTTAACACGGGCCAACTCCTCGGAGGACGCCACCAGGGAATGACGCTGATGACACATCAACTGGAGCGAGGCGGCAAAAGACCGCAGACACTGCTCAGCTCCACTCTCAATATTGGCCACGGTGGCCACATCGGGGGGAAGGAGCGCGAGGATCTCGGCTGAGTAGGGCGATGGCCCTTCCCAGGTGCTGGAACGGGCGATAACGACGCTGCCATCCACAGCAATGTTGGGCTCACCACGGGGAACATCGCCTAATAGACAGTAAGGACGGGCACCAATATCAGCAACCAGAGGACAAGTCTCTGTGTCAAAGTACCAAAGATTATCGGCATCACCTATTTCAGCAGCAGCATCACCAACACGGCTCGCCGGGACCGCAATGGTGACTCGGGTGGCTTCCCCGTCATCCTGCACGGTGATGGGAGAAGAAGGCGTCTCGCTCACCCGCCTCTGGCGCTTAGGCTGACCACCCTCACCTTCAGACCTCCTCTTCGAACGAACAGGAGAGTGGGGAGGACTCTCGGGCTGAGCATTCACAACCCGGATAGGCACACTGGTCCCCACCATGTCGGTCTGGGACTCTGGAGGAGGAGGAAGATCTGTCTGCTCTGGGAGAGTAACACTCCTCCCAGAACGCACGTCCAGGTCGATCACCTTGGCGGTAGCGGCCTCCTCCGCCAACTGAGCGATAAGCTTGTCGATATCACCATAGGAACTCGACATCTTCCGGTCTTGCTTTTTATTTTTGTACCCAACTGCAAAACAAGGGCGAGAAGATAAGACACCGAGATACAACACAAGATAAGACACCAAGATACAACACATAGCGAGATAGACACAAGAGCAAGCAACACAAACAGGCAAACAAACAAACAAATACGGCATACTGGGCGTCTTAGCGAGACCGGTCATCTCCATAATCCGGTAATCAGCAAGGAGATAGACACTTTTAAACTTCTCAATGAAACCCCTATCGACCCTATGGCACCGCCGCTTTTCCATAGCGATCAAAGAATACTGACGTGTAACTACAAAAAATAAAAACAAGTAAGACAAACGCACAAACGACACACGACGGGAATGACGCCGATATAGAAACGTCACCTCGGGCACGAAACCGGGTAGGAACACGGCTGGTGGGGAAGGACGACCACCCACTGGCAAATAAATGCTCACCCCGCCAGTCAGGACACGAACTCGTGAAATCGGTGAGCCCCAGCGAACTCTTTTGTCGCTGACGGAGCGAGAGCGTCCCACCACAACCCTTCTTCGTTGAATACGCCACATCGAAGTAATACAGCACCTTATTACGGGTGGGGTAATCTAGGCCCGCCAGCTTCCATAGCGTGAACATCGCGCTGAGTACCTGAAGCATCAACGGCGACACCTGTCCCACGGCACAGCCCAGCTCGCCAAAAATATACTCGTGGAAAGGATGAAGTGGCAAGCGAAGACCGTATCGAAGTTGGGCGCGATCAACAGCGATAAAGCCCCTAGGTGGCCTAGAAAACTGCTCGCCGGGAGCCGGGGACTTCAGAACTACACCGGGACCGATCTGGAACTCGGACCTCACCTTGTCCAATTCCGCCATGGACAACGCCTTGGCAGGCTCATCGACCTCCTGACCATCTCTAAGGGTCCACAGGAGAGGCCGGTCGAGCCCATAACGGCGAGAACCAGAACCTATACCGATATCGGCGTTGTGACGAGAAGAAGACATGGCACCTGCGAAACAGCCACGGACAGTGTCAAAACCTAAACGGTTCGCCAGCCCGCAACTAGTTTCCCAGGCGACATACCCCCCCGGCAAACAAAAAACACACGAAAGAGGAAGTAGAAACACACACGAGGACAAAACAGTAAACTACTACGGCAAACCGGGATCAACCAAAACACCAAACACACCAAACAAACAGATACCCCAAAACCCCAAGATAAACCCAAAATCTCAAACAAACAAAACGACAAGAGATTGAACAGCGACGTCTTACCGGAAAAGGGAGAATGAGGAAAACCGATGGTGGCGTAGCAACAGCACGACGGATGCAGGAGGAGAACAAGGAAATCGGGCAACGGAAGCACGAAATTTTTCAGGAAGCAAGTAGAGTAAAAGAAAGCATACAAACAAACAACACAGATATATATAGGCGTAACGGCGAGATCGCGACCGTTGGAATAGACACGTCGGTCCAGAGGATCACGACACGTGGCAGCCAGAATCAGAAAGGTCTGGAACGAGAACCGGCACGCACCGTTTCGAGAAGGGGCGCGACCCTCGAAAGAAAAGCAATCATCACACTTTATGGCTACGACGGGACGTTTGGGAACTCCGAGACACCCTACGTGGACACATGGCAGCACGACAAAGACAACATTTAATGATAAGCAGAGTAGATACACCAACCACACCGATGACAGAACGCGAATAGCACACAGGGCGATAACTGTCTAGTCACTCGGCATCACTAATCACGGTCTAGTCACTCGGCATCACTAATAACGATCTAGTCCCTCGGCATCACTGATAACGGTCTAGTCACTCGGCATCACTGATAACGGTCTAATCACTCGGCATTACTAATAACGGTCTAGTCACTCTTCATCACTCGTCATTACTGGCCACTAGGAGGAACGGACTCGGGGACTTAAGGGTTACCAATTCAAACGAGCTCCCCCTACCATAGCGCCCACAAGCAGATAACGACATGGTCACTCTTCATCACTCTTCATCACTCTTCATTACTGGCCACTAGGAGGAACGGACTCGGGGACTTAAGGGTTACCAATTCAAACGAGCTCCCCCTACCATGACGCCCACAAACAGCGACCCCCCCCCCGGTCGATACAAACTGAAGAGCGCTCAAACAATAAAAAATACAGTCACCATTACACGAACTACTACGGCAGAGCGGTGAACTAGCTATTCACCGATCTCGCCCATAACCTATCAAATATGGCACATGCAGGTACAAAAGCGCCCACAGCCAAGATTCTCAACCTAGGTCGCCCAGTTGGGGGACTGTATGGCATGATACCCGACTCCTAGCAAAGGTAAACATCGCCGCTAAGCACGTCCCGGTGATCTTGCCGGTATCATTTCTTTTTCAACTCGCCAACCAAGGTTGATCTCCTTGGCTGAGCAAGTTGGGGGACTTGTTCATATACCTGGCTAGACCACCTAGGTACGTGCTTAGACGACTTAAATATAAATTATAATTATATCTCACCGCCACCATGACAGGAACCACCGCCGAGAAAGCTCCAACTTCGGTGACCAAACCCGCCCGAACTTCGATCAGGATAACGCTCACGCGCCCATAGTATGACCGGTCAGACAACACCCCAGCAAAGAAACATATACACACCAATCCCACATCGAAAATAGAAGAGTAGTCCAACCTTCAACCACCAATATATATCGGTCAACACAGCATTAAATGGTACGCACTCTTTATCTTATTACGCCGTTATTCTGCTTAAACTCGTATATCGATTCTGACTTAGGCATCGGAGGGTTGAAGGCGGGCCATCCCGTCTCTCCTTAACCGTTGGTTAATCTTAGCAGTAACAAGCGAGGACGCTGTGGAATAACGACAACGATCATTCACCGATATCGCTCAACATCGACCATTTAACGACAACGATCATTCATCGATTTGGATCCCGCTCTATAACCGACATACGCGTAACGGATAGCATATATTAGTCACATTTGGTCATATCTCGAATATCCATTATTCTTGGTATGAACATGCTGCAAGGTAAGGAACTCTCAGTCTCTCACGCACTCCACAGTTAAACTGGTTAGAGAATCTGCTTTGGCAAAGGCCTTCCAAGGTAAGCAGTACATGGGGCGATATCTTGCATGTCCATATTGTTTTGGGTTGACACTCATTTTAGGACTGATATCTAACTCTTTGACGCCTCTCTCAATCTCAAGTGCATATTTTAACCACTTGCTTATGATAGAAGAATCTCTACGCACATACATTCTCATGTGAAGCTTCAATTTATCTAATATGATATCGGCTCTCTTCGGCAGTCTTTTAGAGAAATGTCTAAATATCATTTCAGAAAACTGGTGAACTTCTTATGTTGGTGTTGGTAGTGACCATACAGCTTCCGGTTGTGGCGGTCAAAATCATCATCCTCGTCGAAATTTAGTTTTGACACATAAGACAATCTCTAATGTTCGAAGAGAAATCCCACCTGGACGGCCGGCAGCTTTAGTCGGAACGAATCGGAGGATTTTGTCAATGACAAGGTCAGGTAAATCAAGTGATCCGGATATGCTTAACGCCATTAAACACGATCTCTGATTATGGCCGAAGATCTTCTAATTCAAACAATCTTAAGGGGTTGGTGGAGTTTGATATATGTGTTTTGTTTCCTCATCTGATGGATGTTGATGCCTTTATATAGAATCTAGTCCTTCGTTGCATGGTAGTCAGTTTCTTCTTTTCGGTAGGTATAACCTTCTTTCCTCCTTGGGTTGGATTCCAATTTATAAACTGTTTTCTACCTTGTTTTGGACAAGACGTCAAGATAATGGCGACATGCAAGCTTCCTTAATCCTTATGACATTATGTTTTACAAAATTGAGATTTAGAGAATTGCAATAGCTCAAACGTACTCCAAATCACTATGTTATAGCGAATCGCAAGATAAGGCACTACAATTATTGTTTATTTGTATGGCTGGCACACATTGACGAGGAACCGAGTCGATCTATACGGGCTAGCTACTAATTCAATGGCAAAGTTTTTGACAAAATTGGACGGAGATGACATTCATATCACAATTTAATTCAAAAAATAAAATAAATAGAGAAATGATTTTAGACTTTAATGAGATCATAATGTTGAGATCTCAAATTTTACATGACATGTCACATTACATATACATATGTCATGTACGTCATATTGTTTACACATCATATCATTCAAAGACAATCATAACCACAACATCTAATGGCTATAAACTATATTGCATACATACTATACTGCATACATTTTCAAGCACTAAAGAGAGAGAGAGAGTTCACATTGCAGAGACTATTTTATAGCATGATGGATAAAGAAACAAAAGAGTATCAGTTTCATTCATCACTTATTTGGCAATTTAAGTATGAATCTTACTATCTTAAGTTACAGTTTGTGTTCTAGTTCATGTATAATTTACCTAAAAAGATTACAATCATCCAATTGTGGAAGGGGAAAGTAGCTAAATCTTACGGATCCCCTTCACACAAATAAGGAGCAAAATACAACTAATACACTACTAAAAAAACACATATAAGGATACCATACAATGAATATAAGGATACATAATTAGTTAAGGGTCTTTAAATATATAAGGACACTATAAAATTGAGATTTTTCAATTTTATTAAAATGGCAAAATCTATATGTGAATTGCAAAGTCATTAGAACAAAATCGATTTTGCGCAAACCCTTCCGAATAGAAAAACACGGTCAAAATAGCCTCGCATTTCAACAAATTTACGATATGCCATTGCTTATACTCGCAGTCTCTCTCTCGGTCTCATTCTCGCGACAAAAGACAAAGTCACCTAGCGAACTCTTTGTGTGACTGTGATTTAATTTGGTTTAATTTTAGTTGATCTGAAACCCTAAGACTGCTCATGAGGTTGGTTCGCGATTCGATTCTCCTTGTGCGCCTTTCTGTTTCGTGTTCGCATTCACCTTGTTGCTTTCTCTTTCTCGCTCAAAATTTCAGGTACGAATTCTATGTTTTCTCTGTGAAATTGACTCGTGGTTTTTGAATTCCTGGATTGAGAATCCGATTTGAGAATTAGGATTATTAGGTGTAAATTGAATTGGTTTGCAATGGTTTCGGTGATGGATAATGTGTTTGGCATGTAGCTACGTTTTTGCATGGTGGAGCTGATTTCTATATATATGTATAGAACAGATGATTGAATTGAATTATGATTATTCGAGCTAGTTATCAGTTCAATTTGAAGTAGAAATTTTATTCCCAAATTGTAATTGTTATTCTGTAGCTTAAGGTTTTGAGAAAAGTAGCTGATTTTGAATGTGAAAGGTTGATCATTGTATGTACCAGTTCATCTTATTGGTGAACTTCCTCTTATAGAAAACAAAGAGAATGAGTTTAATTGGATGATTTTCCTAGTTTAATTGGAGTTGCATTGTTTTTTCAAGATGGTTTTGTGTTTATTGTGGTTTATTTTGATATTGATTTGTTTATCGTACTGTTTACAGGATATTCAATGATTGATTTCTGTCTCTAAGCAACAAAGTAGAGTAAGGAAACACGGGGATTTCTGTAGGTTTTAAGCTGGTTAGTTTCACCACGGTCACAAGCTTAATTGATAGCTAAATAGTAAGAAATGAATTACTAATGCTCCCTTATTTGATTTAGAACTCTCGATGGAGGCACGTGCTGCCATAAGGAGATCAGCTGGAAAGCAACTTTCACACATGGGAGTCTCTAGAGCAGTTTCTTCATCTTTACCAGTCCTTCAATCTCCTTCAGAGGAGACATTCCCCACATTTCTCGACTCTGGGGTACAGATTCTCTGTATGGGTTCCCTGACTTTCTTGTAAATACTCCTGTTGAGAATTGTCAGATAGAAAGCAGTAGCTGTAGTGGCATCATGTTTGGTAAACTTGGCTGTTTTGCAATTATGAAATTTACTTTCATATATGCAATCGTGATTGGGTCAATAAATTCTTGATTTCTATGGTTTGGTTGATCTTAGAGTTCAGAATTGCAGGCAATGTGGATCAATAATATTTCTTATTGTCTTTTGTTGCTCTTGCACTAATTGCTTTTGTTGCTCTGGTATACTTATCATAATTTTCTATTGTTCTTACTAGATGGATGGGAGAACTGTTGGGTTAAATCTGATTGGAAGAAAGATGAGAACCTAGCTGGGGAATGGAATTACACCTATGGTAAATGGAACGGTGACACTAACAACAAGGGTACTATTTTATACCATACTGTCTCTTTGTATTTCCTTGATTGTGCTCGAAACATTTGTATTGATGTCTTGTTGTGCATAGCCACCGACTTCAATTCTTGTTACAGGTACCCAAACAAGTGAGGACTACAGGTTCTACGCTATATCAGCTGAGTTCCCTGAATTCAGCAACAAGGATAAGACACTAGTTTTTCAGTTTTCTGTGAAGCATGAACAGAAGCTTGACTGTTGTCATGCTTGTACAACTATTTTTGCAGATGTATTGGAGATTCTGTTGGGAATGTTTCAGTTCTGAAGCTTGAGCAGGAATCATGTCATATAGTACAAATGAAATACACTATACCTTATCCAGCTTCACATGGTCAGATGCATTTCAATACAATTTTAAGTCATTATAGAGATGCTGTCTTCTAAATTATTATTTTTTTCCACTGCCTAACTTGATCAAACATTGCATCAGGGAATTCAACTGAAGTTCTAAGCGATACGGCTGTGATGTACATAATGCCTCAACCAACAGTTGAAAGTAAGAGAGAGGTAGTTTCACCTAAACTTTATTCAGTGAAGAACTTGATCTTCTCTCTAATGGCTTGGTTACTCTTTACTTTAACTAGGAAACTGTGACCTCTTGATGTATCTCAATTCTTTGCTTTGTAGTAGTGTTGACTATGATTATGATGTTATGAAACCTGCTTTTGTTGATGTTGATGATAAAGAGGATGACGATACTGGATTCTTATAAGTACTATAATGTATGTTATGATTACATGCAACTTGGATATAATGGTAACGTTTGGGGTTTGCTTATCTATTCATTCAGCTATCAGGGAGTAGTACTGCTGCATACCAAGACTAATTATATTGTTTGGCTCTTATTTCAGGATTTTAATGGCAAGATCAAATCAATGGAGTTAATGTAGTGCACCTCAGATATTAGAATCTTCTCATGTAGTCGATAAATTTGTTTATGCATTTATTAAGTGGATTATTAAGCATGAGAAACCAATCACAAACCAATTTGTATTTACATTTTATGTATTTGGTATTTAATATAAGCTCCTTTGGTGGTTTTAAGAAGCTTTGTATAATGTAATTTCGGGTGATTTTGACTTTTAAGCATGTCCTCTTACCCTTTATAGGACATTACAATATGTGTCTTATAAAGAGTAAGAGGACACTGATTTGGGCTTACTGGACACATTTGATGTGTCTTGATAGAGAATAGAGGACACTTATTTTAGACTATTTGAGACACTAAAAATGTGTACTGGTAGAGAATAGAGGACATTTATTTTAGATCTTTTGAGACACTAAAAATGTATCATAATAAGGATAAGAGGACACTATTATTGGACTTTTTTAGACACGTTTAATGTGTCTTGATAGAGCATAAAGGACACATTTTTTATCTTTTAAGACACAAAAAATGAGGATAAAAAATGTGTCCTTATATAGAAAAGAGGACACAATTTAAGTGTCCTTGTATTATACTTACCATGATACCCAAATAGAGGATTCATTTTCAAAGAGTCCTTGTAGGACTTTTAGGACTCTTTTTTAGAATCCTTATAGGTCTTTTTTCTTGTAGTGGCAACTAAATCATTACAACTAATAAGCAGAAAAAGGAAAAGAAAAGAAACTGTACTTCTAATCGCTACCGCTAGAGGAAAGAAGTGCCTGTGAGGAATTGCATCCCTAGCCTTCAAGGAGGTCTGTGATCTCAAAGCCACCTCCAGAACCATCTCATCGTCTTGGAGCTCATACCTCAGCTCAGGATCAATTTCTTCATTCCTCATCTCACATATGTTATGCAACACACAGCAAGCTCCAAGCACCACCGTGTTGGAAATATTGTTTATAGGTATGGCAAAAGAAGGAAAAACATTTCAAATGCACGTAGAAGTTTACGTTTTTCTTTAGACTTTATTTTCCCCACTACTTAGTATGCAAGGGGTGGGGGGATTAATCAAATAAGCCTTTAGAATACAATGAAGCCTAGAAACTTGCTAATGTTAATCATTGGTTTGCATTAACGAAAATCAACCTAACACTCAATCAAATGTTATACAAGTGGACTCAAGATTACTAGAAATTATTCCTGCAGAATAATAATTTCAAGATTTTATAGAAAACTTAAGAAAATGTGGTGGAGTAATTGGTAGAGACGTATTAAAGAGGGAAGAAGAGAATTGATTTGAATTTTCTCGTATCAAAGTGGCGTGCACCCAATCTCCTATATATAGGAGTGAACATGCAATTTGGCAAGGATATATCTTTGCGTGAGACAAGAAGACACGTTGGTTGACCAACGATCATATTGTTTGATTAATTACAACTCATTCATTGAGAACATATACACCTCTTCACCTCTTCGTAATTTTGAAAATATCTCTAAAAATTCTTCTCCATTTTCAAAATTAAAAGAAAATAGAAAAGTTATTTTGAAAACGTTTAAAAAATCCTTGCGCAAATTTCTTGGAAAACATAGTGCATAAACTAAGGTGTTTGTGGATTTGAATATTAGCTTAGTGAGAACACATCAAAGTTAAATCAAGATGGCGAAGTAACTTTGCTTGTACTTGCGATCTTATAGTGATTTAACTGGACATATTTCACACACTAGTTTTCTACTTCTTTCGAGTTTCCTAAAAGCCGACGCGTGGATTGGCCTTGTGTCTGTATCATTTTCACGAGTGCTCTAGAGACTAGCCCAAGTCGTATAGAATGTGTCACCACCTTCTACACTAGTATAGGTGAGTATGTAGTACCCATGCAACTAAAGCACTTTCTGCCATGCTTATTAAGAGTAATAATTATAACTCAACCTCTTCCATTCATTACATGTACCAAACATTTCTACCTCGGAATGGATATGATATATATGTGTTTATTCATATACACTCATCTAATTTATTTAGTGCTTGCAATCACTGTATATGATATACTTTTGCTGATTGAACTCAAGATCTTGTTGTTACAAGTGTTGTGTTGAGTTGAGTTTTCATCATAGTTGATCATTAAAGTTGGACTTTAACTCCATTCCTTTAGATGTTTTCCACACCAAATCTCTTGCAAGTCCTTTCGTTAATGGATCAGCCAAATTATGGCATGATCTTACAAAATCAACGGTTATAATCTCGTCAATTATTAATTGTCTCACTGTAACAACCCGAACCAAAATCTGCATATAAATCAGCACGAAATAGAATTATCACGAATTAGTGGTATCGCGTGGGTTGTTAACGACTTTTTCACCAGGCGAGAATTTGGGTTAACTTCCTTCACAGGAATTATGGAGAAATTAATTCCGAGCTCATGTGAATTTTCAGAAAATTTTTTGGATAAGCGAGCAATTATTTAACGAGTTTTGAAGTTGATTGGTGAATATATATAAAAGTGTTATTTTTATTGTTGATTTAATCGTGACCGTCCTATCTTGATCAGATTGAATTATAGCCCTCGATTTGGGATTGATATGTGTATGGTATGTATACGGTATAAATACGAGTCACATTTGGAAAGTTTCTTTGGGATTACTAGGTTTGACCCGCGTTGACCACGGGTCAAACCGACTCGTTTTGGGCTTGAATCTTCTCACCGATAGTGAGCTATTTTTTGGCCACCTTTGGTCGTAAATCCTTGATGAGAAATTTTGGGCTTGAGCTCCTCTTCAATTTGATAGTTGGATCACCAAGGATGGTAGCCGGAGGAGGAGGAATGGACGCGATGAAATACGGCCGGCGGCGGTGGTATTTCGGCGGAGATGGTGGCGGCGATACCGGCGGCGTTGGGGGTCGAACTTATGGGGATTTTGTATCCCTTGGGATGGTGAGTCTATCCGAAGTGGTCTTGGCCCTTGCCGTGGCCGGTGGTGGCGGATCAGAGGAATGGAATTTCCTGTGAGTTTTTTTTTAACTTCACGGTGAGTTTTGGATGTTTTTCGGTTATAATTGGGCTTAGCATTGAACTACAAAGTTGTTGAAAATGTTTAGATCTTAAAATTGATGTATAGTTCAAATAATTCTGGGCCGGTGGAATTTCGGTGGCCGGGGCGGCAGTCCGCTACCCCACATGCCGCCGTGGGCGGCTGAGCTCCGGCGATGTGGAATTTTTGACAAAGTTTTATGTTGTTTCACTCGTTTTCGCGTGCCGAACGCAAATGTGAGGTTTATTTTCAGATATGATCTTGTTAAATTTGGGTGAGAATTTAATCGGACAATTATCAGTTTAATTCACGACAATATTAAATGACACTTTGATTATCCGTTAAATTGCGAGTCGTTTGATATTCAGGATTGATTTGCGACTCTTAATAGTGAGGGATTACAGGAAATTGAATTCAAAATTTGGTTGAATAAGTAATTAAACAGGAAAATACGTTGTTTGAGTATATGAGATTCTCGATGTTATTACTCAACAGATTACGATCTTTGCTATGCAGTATGAACCTCGATGATCAGATATTAATTTTAATCGTGGTTTCAGGATCTTGAGTTAGCGGGCGTGTCAGATGAATAAGTGTCCTTTGACAGGTTTCAGCTTTGTAATTATCCCGGCAAAATGCTGTGAGTGGACACTTTGTTTTCACTGTCGATTTGCGAGTTTATGATTATGCATTTTATTATTATGCATTTTACGGTTATGCATTTATGATTATGATTTTGCATTTGGAGGCATATGCATGATTTGTTTTACATAGAGTACCGTCTCAGAGGTAGAAGCATCGGTGCGTTGGCATGCTCGGCTGATCCCCGAGATGCTCCGGAGGGGACAAAGTCTTGACCCAAGGTCTTTCTGACTATTTAATCACGTGTGGGTCTGTAATTCCGTGATTTAGACTGTCCGAGAGGAACCCCGCAGTTTTAGACTCGCATTATATTTAAATGCATACAATGTGAAAGGCATGACATATTTATATTTCGGTTAAAAATGAAAGTTTATTTTCGTCTACTCACTTTAACAGTTTTTATGATTTTATATGTCTTTTTCCTGGGTTTTTCGGTTTTATTTGCCCAGATTGCAGTGTGTATCATGAGGGTGCCGGATGTCGTTGAAGGCGTCGAGTTCACCATTTAACCAGTCAATTCCTTCAGCAGTAGGTCCTTGCTCACTGTCAGTATATCTCTTGTGTTATTGAAGTCACCTTGGATACTAGTTCTGTAGTATCGTCTTAGTGAGACTTTTGTGAATAGGTTGTCACTCGTATAGTTGTCGAGTTGAGTTTCTTTGTTTGTGAATCGCTGTACTTACTGAAGTTATGTTTTTAAATTCTGAATAATGTGTCAGTTGTGATTTCCGTTTTATGTTGAAAAATCCGGATGGACATCGGTGGTCCACAGTATTGTTTGTGAGTTTATCTGCGGAGTGTCAGTTTTCCTTGCAAATTTTTAGTTGTTTCTTTTATATGAGAAGTTATGTCAAAATTTTCACAGAAACTCGTAGATTAGGGTCAGTCGTTAAGGCTTGATTCTAGATTACTCGTTAATCAAACTATGTCTCAAATCAATGTGCCTTGATTTTCCATTATATACCTAGAAATATGCTTGTGATAGTATTGTTTGACTATCACAATGAATAGATATTGGAGACATTGGTTTATGCCATATCAGAATTTCTAGTAGTAAGTTCCTTAGTCATTCCGCTTCGTTACTACATGAAACCAAAGCTATAAAATATGCTGCCATGGTGAAATATGAAATTATAGTTTATTTCTTAGATCCCCATAATATGGCTCCTCCACCAAGTGAAAATATCTACCCCATAGTTGATTTATGATCCTCATTATCAGATATATATCCAGCTAACATCGATAAATCCTTCTAAAACCGAAGGATATCCACTATAATATATTCCATAATCAATTGTACCTTTTAAGTACCTTAATATTCTAGATATTGCATTCCAATGTGCTTGTCTAGGATTGCTAATATACCTGCTAAGCTTGCTTACAGCGAAAGTTATATCCGGCCTAGTACAAGACATGACATACATTAAGCATCCAATCACTCTAGAATATTCTAATTGATTTACGGATCTACCGGTATTTTGATTCAACTTCAAATTTGAATGAAAATGAGTAGAAATTGAGTTGCTATTATAATGGTTGAATTTTCTAAGAACTTTTTCTATGTAATGTGACTGAGTTAAAAATAAACCACCACTACATCTTTTAATTCTTATACCCAATATGACATCAGCTTCTCCCATATCTTTCATATCGAAACTAGAAGATAAGAATTTCTTATTCGATTTCATACTTTCGATATCCGTTCCAAATATAAGCATGTCATCAACATATAAACAGATGATCACACCCTTATTATTTTAGAACTTGCTATAAACACACTTATCAGATTCATGTATTTTGAATCCATTGGAGATAATGACTTTATCGAATTTCTCATGCCATTATTTTGGTGCTTGCTTTAAACCTAACTAGCTTACACACTTTTTGTTCTTGTCCAGCCATGATAAATCCCTCGGGTTGATGCATATAAATTTTCTCATCTAATTCACCATTTAAAAATGCGGTCTTCACATTCATTTGGTGAATATGAAATTTATATATAGAAGCTAAAGCAATAAGTACCTTTATGGTAGTAATCCTAGCATCTGGAGCATATGTATCGAAATAATCTATACATTCTTTTTAAGTATACCATTTGGCTACTAGTCTTGCTTTAAACTTGTCTATAGTTCCATCAACTTTCATTTTTTTTTTAAATATCCACTTACACCCTATTGGATTAGAACCATGAGGTAAGTCGACCAATTTCTAAGTCTTGTATCCTATGATGGAGTCCATCTCATCATTGATAGCTTCTTTCCAAAAAAAAATGAATATTGTGATTTCATTGTTTCCTCATATGTAAGAGGATCGGACTCTACACTTGGTTTACCATTGTTTGCTTTTTGTGTGAGTCTCTTGTATCTTCCACAAGATACACAATAAAATCAGGTCCAGATAATTTTTCTATCCTTCTTCATTTACTTCTTCTAATTTTAGTTGGTTCATCATTATCATGTTGCTCACTTTGGAGTCTAAGTGTACATAGTGAATTTAAATCACTATCATTGTTTCTTGATGAAACCTCCACCTTTTTATTATCATTTTTAGATAAAGACATGAATCTATTTTCATAGAATTCCGCATCTCTAGATTCTATGATAGTATTAATCAATATCGATTCATTAGGTTCCATAACAAGAAATCTATATCCCTTGTTATGTTCCGCATTCTATATCCCTTGAAACTTCATCTCCCACAGTAGTAGATGAAGGATATTAAGGGCTATATATAAGACTCGTCTCAAACAAAGTCTCAAAATGAGACCTCGTTTAAGACCTAGTCTCAAAAAATAGAGGTGGATCATGCTCATTATGATCTAGTTTGGAGCATATGAGACTATGAGAGACGCAAGTAAAGGCAAAATTGCTGGGTAATTGCACTAAACGACGAAAAAGGGAAAAACTATCAAATACAAGGTCTTGCTGCCTTCACCTGAACATAATTAATTATTCTTATCTTTTCAAATAATTAATATAATAATTGTGTATTGCCTAAGATAATTTTTAATAAAAATAAAATAAAACTAAAATTAAAACCTTATTATAAGTGAAAAAGGTCTCACATGAATACTACTTTTAAGGAGGTTTCCTCCTTAAAATAGGTATAAGACGTAAATATGAGAGACTTCATGATAGAGATGCTCTTAAGAAAAATGAAGGTTCCTGATTGATCATATTATCATAAGCACATTAGATTGCTATACATTTTCAAGCACTAGAGAGAGAGAGAGAGAGATTCACATTGCAAAGACTATTTTATAGCATGATGCATGGACAAAGAAACAAAAGAACATCAGTTTCATTCATCTCTTATTTGGCAATTGAAGTATGAATCTTAGGTTACAGTTTGTCTTCTTGTTCATGTATAACTTACCTAGAAAGATTACAATCATCCAATTGTGGAAGGGGAAAGTATCTAAGTCTTACAGAGCCCCTTCACACAAATAAGGAGCAAAATACAACTAATGCAACTAAACCATTACCACTAATAAGCAAAAAAATGAAAAGAAACTGGACTTCTAATCGCTACCACTAGAGGAAAGAAGTGCCTGCGAGGCCATGATGCAACAGATTATGAGCAATTGCATCCCTAGCCTTCATGGAGGTCTGTGATCTCAAAGCCACCTCCGGAACCATCTCATCGTCTACGAGCTCATACCTCAGCTCCGGATCAATTTCATCATTCCTCATCTCACATATGTTATGCAACACACAGCAAGCTCCAAGCACCACCGGCAAGTCCTGAAGCTTCACCTCCGTCCTCTTCTGCAGACACAACCACCTCCCTTTCAGCCTCGCAAACGCGTCCTTTGCCACGCTCTGAATCTCCCCAATCTTCTCATTGAAGGCGTGTTGCGTCCAGGTCAAATGCTGCTGAGTATAAGGCACTAAAACCCAGTCCATCAAAGGGTACCCTGAACTCCCAACAATCCACACACCTTTGAGCAAACCATTTCCAGCTCTCTGATGCAAAGCCGACTTCTCCAACACTTGATCATCTGGCATTGAACCTGGCCAGCCGATACACACATCGGTGAATACCCCTTTCGGATTCACCACACCCTGCACCGTGATGGAGTAGCTCGTCTTCTGGTTCCTCTCCGTATGCCTCTTGTTGAAATACGCGGCCACGCTGATCTTGGGAGCTATGATCGGAATGTGAGTAGTGTACATAGACCCAACCACATTAGGTATACCCGAAAGGGATTCAAACTCATCTTTAACTTTCCTCAAAGCACTGTCCTCGGGCCAATTCAAGTACTTGGGCATAAGCACAGTTCTGATAGCTGAACACACTTCGAGTACTAGTTTATGACACGTGGAGATCCCCAACCCGAACCGCTTCGAAACCAGCCGGAGCGGGTCGCCCGTGGCGAGTCTCCATAAGCAGACCGCTACTCTCTGCGGGACCGGAATCGCGTTACGGAGAGTCGTGTCCTCTTTGGCTATCGCCGAATTGAGCTCCTCGCAGATCAAATCGAACGTCGCTTTCTCCATCCGGAACGCTTTTTTGAACTCGTCTTCCGGAAAGTCCGGTTGATTACACTGGTCCCACCACGCCTTCGACCTGTCCTTGACCCAAAGTCGCCGGTGCTGACCCGACCCGCTTCCGCCTTTTCCGGCGGTCTTTTCGGAGCCGACTTCAAACGCCGCAACCGCCGCAGCAGTCGCTGCGGTTCTCGAGTTCTTCCGCTTGGCGGTGTCGGACTCCTCGACCTCGGAATAGTAGCCTTGCATATCGGAGTAATAGTCGATCATGGCCGCCTTGGTCTTGTGATTGTGGTGGCTCTTCTGCTCGGAAAAAGACGCGTAGTCGAGGTCATTTATTACGGGCTCGCGCTTCTCTTGCTCTTCCAGAAGCGACAGCGTGGTGATGATGCCTCTAAGGTCTCTCGTCTTGCCTTGTTTTCCGGGCGGGCCAACAACGACGTCGTCCTTGCTGTCGTCGCCGGCGACGCTCTTACGACGCCTCTTCTTGTTGTCGTTGTTCATTTGGTGGTGAATAGAGGAAGGCTGGAGAAAATCGTATAGATTATTATCGAGGTTTTCTGGTCCGAGTTCGAGTTGGGTCGTGGTTTTTGTTTCGTACAGAAGAAGAGCAAAACAGAAAAGAAAAAGAAAGGTTTTTGGCTTTGAAGTCTCCAAACGCTTTATATTCAACAACAATCACTGTAACTAACCACGAATTTAATTGACATCAGACCATGATTGATGTGTTGGGTGTGTTACAGTGTGAATGCAAACATTGTTAATTTCGGGAAATTGAGGAAGGTTGGCTTAGTTGTATAACTATCATATGATATGATTAACAAGTAATTAATTGGTATAGTATGAATTAGACAGGAACTGTTTGAGCTTTGGGAGTGCCATCAGCAACAATACACTAATTTCATCGGAATTTCGCAGTTAGTCTTCTCAAGTATAATTTTTGGGTTCTCCGAATTGTCATTCTCTGGTTGAAGATGTGATACATATTTAATCGTTTTATGCGAGTCGTATTAAAATAGGGCAACATAAGAAGTATAATTGAGAATCACTAGTTAAATGTGTGTATTAGATGAGTGCATAGCGTGCCAAGTGCCAACACAAGGGTTGACTTGGCTTCCATGATAGGTGTGAACGCGTGGAAATAAGAAAGACCGTAAGAGAGGGGGAGCCCATGTGTGAACGCGTTTAGTGAAGTGGCTCAGGAATGCGGTGGTAGGAACGTAGGGGTCTTGGATTTGTTATTTTGTATAACAAAGGACACGGAACTCCAAACTCTTTTTGACAATCTCTAGCCATTTCGGTGGAAAATGTTGGGCCTAGGGAAATGGGCCCAGCATGATATTGTGGACCCACAGGCTGTTTGGATCATTTCCATTGGCTCGCGCAAGTTGTCTCTGTAAATCTTGGGAACGTTGTAGATTTTATTAATTTTTGTTGTTGGGAACATTGTAGTGTCATAATAGATGATGAGCTTAGCAAATTCAACAATACACACCGCTTTTGACCATATATGCATATGAGAATGAGCATGACCGCACACCATTACAAACCCGGGAAACATGAACGAGGCAAAGAACAGTAACAGGTTTTACAATTTTACTTGCAATGGTAATATGAGGTTTGACTACTTCTCAACTGACCCATATATTGTAAACAAAAAAAATGAATCATCACAAAGTGCTAATTAAGACGTTACGAGGGGACTAAGAACATCCATACCGGATGACATTTTGCACGAGCAAAAACCGAGTTATGTAGCGGATGAATGCAGGAACAAGAATAAATAGCGTAGAATTTTTGTGGACTCTGTCTATTGCTCAAGTAATCAATCCAACAAATTTTGCTCTTCTTGCTCGAACAAAACAGCATCAGGAGGATTCCGCACTGTCTTCTAAGGTTTACACTCTTCCAACAGTGTGTAACCAACGAAGCTAATTTAAGGGTTGGTCCACATTAGCTTGTCTCACCAACTGGTCTAGTTCTCGTACTTATTCGATGGACAATTCATGTATGCGGAGAAACAGCTCAGCTTAATGCCGTTTCTGAGAAAACACGCTGCAATACTTTTGTGAGAAAATTGTTGGTTAACTTATCTCATGTTTGATAGTTAAAATACAAATATCAAAGTGGTTAGTCGTGTTTCATCTTGTCATTCAGATTGATCATTTTATCTATTTTAAATATTAAAAAAAATATTTATTTATTTGTAAAGAGTATATAAGCAAGTTTATTACCTGACAAAAATATCTATTTAATTAAAGCACATGTGTGTCACATATGTAATTTTTAACATCTAAAATAGGCAAAGTGACCAATCTAAATGACAAAATAAAACATGGATGATGCAAGCTATATTTGTCAAACATGAGTAATCATTTCGTATCATCTATCCAACATGAGTTACCAAACTAGCAATTTTCCATACTTTTGTCACAGTATAGGCATGATCAGCAAGGGAACCAGTACAAATTAGGGTAGTGTGGTCGACCTCCATTACAAACACATTGAAATCAACCAAAGTCTAGAAGTATGTTACGCCGAGAAGGCTAAAAGTCCATAACCTTTGAGAAGGTAAGCCTGCAGCCCCTGCATTTTAGTTTCAAACATATAATTGATATAAGATGAGACCCACCAAACGCTAGACTCGATATACATTAGATAATGTCTACAACCTACTATTTAGCAGAGACAGCGACTAGTCTATGATGGTTAGAGAGCCACATTCATTAATCATGAATACATACGGAGAATTGTATTTTGCTATTATCTTGAAGATTCGATGAGCCAAAGATATGGGATCGAATGTTTCATGATATTGTAATCGAATAATGTGGATCGATCTCCACTAGTTTCATGGAAGTGTGACTAACTGTTCAATAGGCATGCAACATACAAAAGGCAATGATATCATGCAATTCTCATAATTCCATTCAGTCTTAAGTATACACAAACCGGAGAAGTGCAGAGAAGAGGTCAAGTAAGAGATTTGCCCGCCCATTCACGCTCTCTTCGTTTAGCCTTTGCTTGCATCCGGTTGAACTTCTCTTTACCCTTCTCCAAAAGAGGGTCAAGCACAACATAATCATTTATATCCTCTGTGCGAGTCATCTGCATATAGATCACAGATTTTTTAGCCACAAAAGGTAAAAAACTAGGAAAGTAGAGATTAGAAGAAAAAAATTCTAAAAAGTTCATCTTATTTTGAATTGTTCAACTTGAATATGAGGCACTTTTTTTCTAGTTTCAACTAGTTGATGTTACTTTCATGACTTGCATTCATTCTGATTCAGTATCTCCATGTAACATGTACAGACTTTAAAGTACTCACACCATTAAAAAGGATAATAACTCGCATAATCATTAACGATCAGGAGAACCTACCTTTCCCGTCTCAGGAGCAAACTTTAACCCAACTTTTTTCCAATCAGATAAATCTTCAGCATTGCCACCTCCAGATTCACTATCTGGTGGCGTGGCCTTCACAGTTAGGGTCTTCTTGAATTTCTCAAGTCTTGCTATTGTCTACAGATAGAAAGGAACCTGGATCATTAATAATTACATATCACAATACACTGAAAAAGTAATGAAGATAATTATACAAATGAGTCCATGCATGCAAACATATAGATTCCAAATTTCAGACAGCATTAATCTCATCCAGTCCCCGCTCTTTCCCATTTTGTTTTTTCCCAAACATGTACAGATGCAAGGCTTCATTGAATATGGAGTATTATAAGTCCATACACTCTTCAAGTAAATGGAAGAACTCAGGGATATATCAATATGCATGGATATAATAAGCTCTACTTCCACAGTTGGTAAGCTCTGGATTCTGCCTTTGGTTTCCCTGGAAAGTTCTCAGCCTCATCCTTTACGATTTTCTTACATTTCTGGCTATGGTGCCATCCGGCCCTCCTAAGACATCCATTACTAAAATATTTCTATCGAAGAGAAGGATTGCCGAGGAAGACAAGAAGTAGATAGAGTGACAATATATATGCATATGCAAATACATACACATACAGTTAGAACAAATGAGAAAAAACATACTTTTTCTTCTCGTCCTTGGTTTCTACGCTTCTTCTGTTTCTGCAATTGTCTTCCTCTTTCAGCTTCATTCAACAGCTGTAAGTCTGCATCAGCATTGGCCAAGCGTTCAGCTTTGGCCTCTGACCCTATTCCTTTTTTCTTCATTGACAGCTTCTCTACCCTTGGTTGGTCATCATCACTACTTTCAGCCTTGGATCTGAAAAGAAGAAAATGTAGACGTGAAGAAACAAAACTGAAAAGCACATGCCCTATGCCCAAAACTGTCTTTTTCTCTTCAACTAAGCATGAAATAGAACTACAAAGCCATGATTTCTTCGAAATGGATACACTTAAGAAACAGATAGTCCACAATTTTTTTTAACCTTGTTGTAGATGTCTCGCGCTGCTTTGGGCTAGAACTCCCTGCATAATGATATGTTGGGAAATGAATACAACATAAAAATCAAAAGAAAATGCAGTCAGCTTCCATGCGAGGAGAAGGTGGACAATATTTAAAGAATGATATGTACTAAGTGAGGACAAATGGGTACCATTCTGCAACTTCGGTTTTGCTGGGAGATCTCCTAACTCCTTCCGTTTCTTAAGAATTCGATGACGCATGCGTGAATCAAAATTGGCCTCATCACCGTCGTCGTCGTCATCATCACCATCATCGCTATGATTAAGGCTATTATAAAATTTGGATGCCAAGTCTTTAGAGGGCTCTTCTTTCTTTGAGTTTAGAGCTTCTCTGACAGATAACTGCACCTGCCTTGTTTTAGGATCCTGCATTCAGTAAATTTGCCAAACTATAAGTCGCACTGATGAACAATTGCTTATTCAGTGATATGCCAAAGACCAGAATGTATAAGTAATAAGGTTTTCAGGATATATATATATATATATATATATATTAGTAAGACTATTGAGCAAAAAACAGACACAAGAAAATAAAATTTTCCAATATACACAGCCATTAGCAAAGCTCTCTTCAAGAATAGGGAAAAACTAAAAAACTTCACAAAAGACAATTGCACGAATAAATTGGAGACATTCCATGGATCTACAAACTAGCAAACTCTCAACAGTTCCATATAAGCAGAACCACAAGAGATACCACACCCATTACCATTTCATTAAGTGAAACTTCATCCTTCAGGAGACGAGGATCATCCAATACATCGTGACTGCTCTTTATTTTTGTCTTTATAGCTGCCAATTCTTTCTCCTCCTCTTCAGCTTCTTCTCCGAAAGACAACAAATTCAGTTTCCTGTATCATGGAACCAAAGTCACACTCCACATGAGTACCAAGCAGTATGAGAAGTGCAATACATAAATCAACAAACAAACAGATGTTTGAGTTACAAAAAAGGCATGCAATGAAGCTTACTTTACACCTTTCTTGTTGTTATCTTTCTTGTCAGTATCGTCTGTGGATTGGACTAAAGATTTTAACAACCTTGGGACAATATCATCAAATGGATTCCACAGTACCTAAATCACCGATCTTAAGCATTAGACTCCCTAATCACATAATGATAACAAAACTTGCAAAATCACCACTTAAGTAACATGTAAAGCTACCTCTACTGATTTTATCCTCGGGGGCGGATCCAAAGGCCGGTCTTCCTTGTCGGTCTCAATCTCACCCAACCTCACCAGATTATATATGGAATCCCCAGTCACCTAAACACAAATCAGTCAGTAACTACTCCACTGCTACATTACAACACTATGGTAATCAAGTCAATCGTAGTAACCTTTCCGAATATAGTATGCTTCTTGTCAAGCCAATCACATCGATCCAAGTTCATGAAGAACTGGCTCCCATTCGTGTTAGGTTTATTCGCATTTGCACAAGAAACCAAGCCTCTATGCTTAAATCTCAACCGGGAGTGAAACTCGTCGGCGAATACTCCTCCATAAATACTCTCGCCACCTACCACAGTTCACCAAAACTCAAAACTCTAGAGTAAGAATCCACCAATTAACCGAATTACTATGAGAAATTTACCTTCGCCGGTGGCGGTGGGGTCGCCTCCCTGGACGAGGAATCCTTTGATGATGCGGTGGAAGACGGTGTTGTCGTAGTAGCCTTCGAGGCAGAGCTGGACGAAGTTCCGAGCGGCCTTCGGTGCCTCTTTGGGCCAGAGCTCGATGTCGAGAGGCCCATGGGTTGTTTGGAGCACCACCTTTCCTCGGGTCGGTGGTTCTAAAACGTATATCGATGACATCGCAACGGCGGCGCCGGAGATTCAGTGTCGCCGATTTGGGTTTACCGAGTTTAAATGTCCGGTTGGTTTAGAACGAAGTTGACGACGTCGTTTGGTACTTTAGAATTTCGACCCTCGAGCGCGTAGCTGTGTGGGGGTTTGTTACATTTTTTCCAAATTTACCCAAGGAAATTTGAGTTTATTACTAGCCTCTGCCACGGTATCATTTTTCGTCCTTTGGATATGGCAAATAGGAAAATCAGTTGAACGACCGAGGGTCCTCTACACTACCTACGCTAGGTCATACAGAGGAGCACACACAACACGTGTCGTGTCCTTGAAACGCGTTTTGTTCCAAATAAGCCCAAGATAGTCAATTATTTACATAAAATGCCATCTGTTAATGGCAGATATGTGGATCAGTCAAGTACTAGGGGTTGGGGAGGCAGCTTTGCTAATGAGATTGATCGGACTCGGAGTCTCGGACCGTAATGATCTAATCGCAACAAGAATATATAAAAGCTCTCTGAAGTAATGGAGACATGGTATTCCTTCAAGTCTTCAACCATTGTTAACATTGATGAAATGATATTGGCATTGTGGATCGATACAGTACTATCATTTTGCAATGTGGATTAGTGGATACCTGACAACTTACAAGAGAGTAATTCAATATGTTTGTTTTACGAAGCCTTGAAAATAACTAAATATAATCAGGAAAACAGTATATATTAGATCAAGAATACCTAAATGAAGCCAACGGAGGAGGAGGCATATTAAAAGTTAATTACGTCCATTTTCTAATTCGGGCAACAATGGCGTTCCCGCTCGGTCGTTCTACAACAATGGCACCAGAGAAAAATAGCGTCTCTTTTTTTCTCGATCAGCTGGTTTCTCCCCCCATCCGGTTATCTAGATTCGCCGGATTCAGATTCAGCGGGGCGGTGGCTGCGGACTAAGTCCCGACGGCTAGCGGTCCGCCGGCTGAAATCCACAACGGCGTGTCGTTTCCTTTTACATATGGCGGCCAGCACCCCGTATGACGACGGGGAGGACAGCGCTCTGGCGATCAACGCAACCGCGGTGGCTATTGACAAGGACAACAAGAACAGCAACAGTGCCGTGCGATGGGCCATTGATCATCTTGTGATCGCATCCCCTTACCTCGTTTTAATCCATGTCAAGCACAAAACTCATCGTAGGTATCCTCGATCTAGCTGTTATAAATTTCGGCTATTAAATATTGCATGTGAATATATATACACGTGATCGATCGATCATTATAAGGTTCGTTGATATGTTCTTAATTGTACGTACGTCAATTAATGTGATTGTTCGTTCTGTACGTGTTTTAATTTGTTTAATTTGGGAGTACTCATGCAGAGAACAACGGTGTCAATGGCGGCGAGGATGATCCTTACAGGGTTTTCAATCCTGCCCGTGGACTTTGTGCTCGTAAAAGGGTATGTTGATATATAGCTAATTTTGATCGAATTGGCAATTACAATTCTGAGAAAAATGCCAAACTAGACCTTGATATATATAATCAATTGGCAAAAGTTGCATAATTCATATATATTGTCTATATTCCTTTCCCGGCCCGTAAATAAATGTTCATATATGTGTGTTCAGGTTCAAGTGAAAGAGGTCATCCTTGATGAAAATGATGTTGCTAGAGCACTTTTGGACTATATCAATACCAACCACATCAACACTATAGTACTTGGTGCATCGGCAAGGAATGCTCTTACAAGGTTTGATTTCCATGCATCTCTGGCTGGATCCAAGTATAATTGTATATGTATAAGTGTGCATGTACCTTATCCGAGAAGTAAATTAACTAGGCACAATCCAGTCATGTATATCTTGAGAGTACGTTGAGTCTCTGGTGGTTGATGGCAGGACGCTTAAAGGTGATGATGTGCCCAGCAGCTTGATCAAATCTGCACCAGACTTTTGTTCTGTGTATGTGATCCAGAAAGGGAAGATGGTCTCAGTGCGGACGGCGAAGAGGACCGTGGTCAATTCTACTCCACCAAAGCAACCGCCACTCCCACCTTGTTTTCGAATCGATCATAGTGGAGTAGAAAATGAGGCTAGGCCAAGGAGTGCTAGCTCAGAAAAACTGGCAGTGGCACGCGAGAGGATCAGGAGTGCTCCAATGAATCTCATACTTGATAACCTTGACATTGAGTTGATTGCAAGACATGAGTCAGGATCAAGGTCTGCACTAACTAGTGCTCGCAATTCAGATGCCGATGAGATTGACTTTTCCAGCCCATTTCATCCATTTGGATCTCTGGACATTTCAACTACCCGCCAAAGCTTGGATTTCTCTAGTGGATCATTTTCTAATTTTTCTCCTCCCAGGGAGTCTATTATGTCATCCAGACAGTCTGCAGTAAGTGCGCGCATTATAGAAATGTGTATTGCATAGTTAATTTGGTCATACATTCATACAACAAAAAATCAAACTCTCACTTCCATCTGCTCCACATTGATAAGACAGCCTCCTAAACTAACAAGGATTGTGTCTTCAAGTCTGAAGGATTGCGTCTCCAAGTCAGGCTCTTAGAGATAACTCATAGCAGCGTATTTTGTGTAGATTGATTATCTTGTAATTCTCAAAACTCTCTTCTGTGTGTTTCTTCACACGTAACATTGCAGCACGAAATTGAAGCCGAAATGAATAGATTGAAGCTAGAATTGAAACAGACCATGGACTTGTACAGCTCTGCGTGCAAAGAAGCTATCTCAGCCCAAAATGAGGTGCATGCTTTCAATATGTCGTGTCTTTTATTGAAGAAACCAACACTTGTGTCCTGGCAATGTCAAGATATCTATCCTAGAAATGAGCTTTCTTCAAAAGAAATGTAACTAAGGATATTAATCATATTATAGAAAGCAATGCATGTTCACTTGCTTGCTGTAGAACTCTGAAGCTAAGCTACTAGTAGTACACTATATATGAAGCTGACTCTTTGAAATACAGGCTAATGAGCTTAATCAGTGGAAGCAGATGGAGGCTCGTAGATTTGAGAAAGTCAGGCTCGCTGAAGAGACAGCTCTTACCATTGCAGAGATGGAGAAGGCTAAGTGCAAAGCTGCTATGGAAGCAGCCGAGACAGCACAGAAGCTGACCGAGATGGAAGCCAAGAGAAGAATACAAGCTGAGATCAAGGCAAAGAGAGAGGAAGAAGAGAAGAATCGCGCATTGACTGCTTTGGCGCATAATGATGTCCGATACAGAAAATATACCATAGAAGAAATTGAAGAAGCCACCGGGGAATTCGAACAGTCGATGAAAATTGGTGAAGGTGGATATGGACCTGTTTACAAAGGCAAACTTGACCACACGCCTGTGGCCATCAAGGTGTTGAGACCTGATGCTGCTCAAGGAAGGAAGCAATTCCAACAGGAGGTATGGTACCATATAATTAACTCTATGAAGAACAGTACATATTTTGATGATAATTAGGAGATATGATATTGAAAAAATTTATTAATTTAGCGAGATTATTAGTTAATCGAGTATTAAATTATCGAAGTTTTATTGTATATATGTGTATTCGATCATTCCAATATAAGTTTAAGATAATGTAACTTGCTTACATAACTTACCATGCACTTGTTGACCTTGTTCAATACATTTTCGATTTCTCATCTGTTTAATTTGTCACTGAGAACTATGATGAACATGCACTTGCAGATTGAGATCCTGAGCTGCATTAGATACCCTAACCTGGTCCTCTTACTCGGAGCCTGCCCTGAATACGGTTGCCTAGTGTATGAGTACATGGACAACGGAAGCTTAGAAGATCGGCTACTCAGGAGAGGTAACACTCCTCCAATCTCATGGAGGAGAAGATTTAGAATAGCTTCTGAAATTTCAACAGCACTTCTATTTCTTCACCAAGCAAAGCCTGAACCCCTTGTGCACCGTGACCTTAAGCCGGCCAACATCCTCTTGGACCGAAACTATGTGAGCAAAATCAGTGATGTTGGCCTTGCACGTTTAGTCCCGCAATCACTTGCTGATGAGGTCACACAATATCACATGACTTCAGCTGCAGGCACATTATGTTACATAGACCCCGAGTACCAACAAACAGGCATGTTAACAACAAAGTCAGATGTATACTCACTCGGCATAGTGCTGCTCCAAATTATCACGGCCAAGCCTGCAATGGGACTTGCATACCATGTCAGAAGGTCCATTGAGAACGGAACATTTTCAGAGATGCTTGATCCCACAGTTCTGGACTGGCCTGTTGAAGAGGCTCTAGCATTTGCCAATCTGGCTTTGCAGTGCACGGAGCTAAGAAAGAAGGATAGGCCAGATCTTGGTAAAGTTATAGTGCCTGAACTTAACCGATTACAAGAGTTTGGAAAGAATCACGCTGATGGTTTTACTAGTCCTGGATATAGTGGCGGTGCTCATAGTCCAAGTTCTTCCTCACGTCCCTCCAAATTTAAGAACATCTATTACAAGTAGTAGTCAGGTTTGTGACAGACATATTTCACTTATGAACATATCTTTATCTGTTCCGATCCTTGCTATCTTAATTTTAAACTTCATTGTCTAACAACCAGGAATCGATGAACAAAAGTACTTAGTTCTGAAGGGAGTTGAGACATGCTTAGTTTTCTGAGGCGAAGAACAAAAGGTGAAGCTTGGAACCACATTGCACCCAGAACGAAAAGTCACAAAGCTGCTTATTACAGTAGAAGAAATTGAAGGGCTAGCTGTCTGTAGATTGAATATTAAAAAAAATATGAAAAAAAGAAGTAGGAAAGTGATATCACTAATTGGTGTACAGTACTCTTGAGTGGTTGTATTAGAAAAAAGAGCTTGCCGTGGTGCTTTGTTCATATCGATACTTAACTGAAACAATGAAGGCCTAATAATAGAAGTTGAATCGTTAGAGGGAATACTTAACAGACCAGTGAGTATCTGGTTTTTGTTCTTTCAATCATTTTTTGCGACTATAGTGTTCACCTGGTCAGTGGTCAGTCAGTAACTGACCAGTGGGTTCATGCTTAACTACACGCGGTGGAGAACAAGATTATTTTAGATAAATAAAACTGTTTACGGATTGGAAACACGTACAAGATTGATTAAACCTGATGAATTTTACAATCACTGCTTACTTACCAGATGAAGATATATTTTTGTTTATTTCAGATAAGAAAGCCACCCCACAAAGAAAAGCATAACTAAAGAAGCAGCATAAAGTGCAACACTGTAAGGTGGCAATTGATGCAAACAAAGGTTGATCAAATTTGCAGAAAGGCATCCCCAAATGGATTAATTAGATTGTGAAACAAGCTTTGGTTAGTATTCCATTTCACTGAAGCAAGGAGAAGCATTGGCTTTAATATATTTAATTGGTAAAATTAGTTTTACCCCCAAGTAAAATATATATACTCCTTTACAGCATCACAACATTCCTCATCAGAATAGAAGCATCTGATTCAAACTTTTTAAAGAGCAATGCACACCACTTGTATAAAAAAGATCATATACACCTCACTGTCTCTGTCTTTATACAAGTTTTCTGAAATCTGAAGCTCACACACACACACACCCCATATAACTTGGTTATCAGTTTCCAAAGGTTATGCCGATCTCATAACTCGATCAGATGGGTAATTTGTTATGCGAAAATCGGTTCCTTGGTTTTGTTAAGGCAGGGGTAATAGGGCTGGTAGTGCTGGCTGAGTTAACATATGGTGATCAAGAGGCTGGTTTGTTATGTATAAGTGAGTGTGCTACATGTCCAACCATGTTCACCACCTCCTGCTGATCAAATAGCGTTAAAATCCAACATCATCACCTTCACCACCACCAGTGCACCACTTGCCGTCGTCGCCACCACCACCTTAAGTAATATACTACTATTCCCCACCATACTTGCTGCCGCCACCATCACCGCCAAAAGAGTCACAACCGTCTCCATCAACTTCTTCAAGGGGCCCTCCCCCGCCGCGTTTTGACTACTTCTACAACATGCCTCCTTCAGGTCTAGTGCTGCCAACAACAGCAGGGATATTGCATGTTGTGCGAAACAACATCAAATTACCAAATAACTTGATAGATGAACAAACTGAATAGAGAACCAAAATAAAATCAGCAACATCAAGATATCAGAGAATAACAAATAAGAACACAAGATATACGTGGTTCAGCAATAGCTTACGTCCACGGAACAGCGGGAGTTTTTTTCACTATCAATGAAGGATTTACAAAGAGAGAGGGGTTTCCAACACAGAGCAAAACTCACGGAGAAAACAACTCTCTGACTCTCAATATTCTGCTACAACTGCAACTCTCTTCTACACTACCCACACACAGCAATGATAGGATTTTTACACCCCTTAAAAATATCTCTATTCTCTTACAATGTTTATCAATGTAGTAGTACGGTAAATATGGGTGATTACCCACTGAACATTGATAAAACTAAGTATTAAGACACAAACAAATACTAAAACCAATTTCCTAACAGACTCGACCTACAGACACAAACCTACTTATTTACCTAATCTAGACTCAACCAAAAATTACAAAATTAATACTGGACACACTAGAAACAATGATGGACTACTACAATTTTTTTTTACTTAATTAATTCGGAGTTGATTTGATATGGGAACAAAAATAAACAAAACAAATGAATGCAGAAAATCAGCTTTATAAATATGATGAAATTCAATAGACAAATGAGTTAAGGGGTTTTGTCATCCACCACCGTCACTCCATCTAGAAAACATATACTCAACCTAACAATGTCATGCCTATGGATGAAAGTTTTCAGGAAGATTCAATTGTTATAAACATAACTTATTACCTAATCCTTATGATTACATCAGTGAAGGTACGCTTATCACCGATGACTATCCCTCAAAGAACCCAAAAGTCACGGACTCAGATTTACTAAGAGAAAAGCATTATGATTTAGAAAAAGTATGAGAATCTACAAAGCTTCACAAGTACACTAAGAGCGTGCCTTGCTAGACTTAGGGTTTCTTATAACCAAAAAGTTTGGTTTCTACTAAAGAGAGATTAAGGAAAATCAAAAACAATCAACAAGCATCAAACTCTCATGGAAATAGATCCCTAAACATGCATACTAAGAGTGTACTCAAAGAATACAAGATATACATCATCAATAGAAAACCAACAAAGAAACCTTATCCAAGAATAAAGCAAAATTAGATTAAAGTGTATATATTATCTAGACTTCATGTACGGGACTTCAAAACAGCCCCTTAACAAATTATTTAGCTACTCATGAAACAAAAAATTGAAACAAAACAATCCATAGAAGATAACACAAACAACATGAAAGATGAAGCTCTAACTTCTAGCGCGTGTCTTCTTTTTCCCCCGTACGTATTTCGTCTCTTCTCCCAATCTAAGTCGCACTTTTCTTTTTTCCTTCTTATATCTCCATCGATCTCAGCTAGGTTGATTACCTCCTAGCTATTAATCACGTGCTATTCCAAATTAAATATAGACTTCTTTTGGTAGCCTACCAATTAACGGCCTGATTTCCTCTCATCAGATGGATTCATCAAATAGCCCATAAATTAAATCCTGCTTATAATAGGAAAGCTCCAATTATTATTTTTTCTTTATTTTCTCCACAAATTTATCAAAATAAATAAATATAAGTATTTTTAATCAAAAACATAACAATAGAACAAATATTATGATCATTGAAGCACAATTTAGTTGCATAAAAATGCAACTATCAAAATATCTCACATTTAGCTTTTGTTAGTCCTCGCGCAAAACACTAAATTAAGACACAAAACTAAAAAAACTAAAACTCAATACACTACTCTAATGCCCTCAACATTTTGTCTCAGCAATCTTCCTACATTTATAACACCAAGATTAGCTTTCATTCATAAATCAATCCCACAAAATTTCAAAAGTTAATTCCAATGTATAGCACATATGTAACATGTAGAACATAAACATAATCATGGTGAATGAGGAGCTGTAGCATGTAACAAACAAATTAAGACTCAACCTCATAAAGATATGCTCTCCATAAGTGTTTCTCTCAATATCTAAGGTATCCACTCAATTCAAATGCTTGCCAAATGGATCGAACCATATGCTCAACTCTTGTAACTAATCTCCACAGATCAAAGGCTACCATCTCAAAGACCAAGAGGACTTTAATGGTCGTAATGGGACTAAGCTCATGTGTTTATAAAATAAAAATGTATAGAATTCAAAACAAGTTCTAAAACAGTGTAGATCCATCAAGAATAGAGACAATCATGCTCAAACAACCATCAAATAGCATCAATTAGAAACCTCAAGTGTCATCAATTGTGGTCGGATATCATCATGTTGGTATTCACTTCATTCTTTTCACTAATAGTTAACCCAGGATATCAAGCTAGATCAAAACTTTTTCACATTCCAATTTCATTTTTTTTTCTTTTCGTTTTCAGCTTCGTCTTTTTAACATTTCAACTCATACTAGCTTGACACCCCACACTTATTCATTCGCATCATCTTCATAAATCTTCACCTTGATATTCAAATAAGTCTCATATACATCTCTACTAAGTTCAAGAACAAAGGTAGAGATGTAGCTATTCTAAGGTTCAAGGTTAGGATTTTTCAGGTGATGACAAAAAGCTATCATGTAGGCTCCAAGGGCTGACTAAAGGGTCACAACTTGTGCGCTTAAAATCATGGGACACAGGATATATTTGGCTATGGTGCTCATTTCGAGATGCCTCTACCACTTCCTTAATTATAACATGTATCGACTATAAGCATTGAAAAGTACAAGAGCAAGTTCTAGTAATATCTAGAGTCCATTAACTTAATCTGTGGTAAGCAGTTGACACACACAATAAAGAAAGCATATAGTCACATTTAGGCTCAATCGCTCATAAGTTAATAAATCTCAAATTGTTTAAGCATGCTTTGAATCTGTACCATGTTAACTTGTTTCCATATCCACTACATATTCGCACATGTACCATGTTAACTTGTTTATATATCCACTACATATTTGCACATGTACCATGCACCAAGATTAATCAAAGAAACTCATGTCACATAGTTATGAATAATCTCTTAGTCACACATTCAGAAGATATAAGCACATCATAGACTTGTCAAGGGCGACCTAAGACTCAAAACATAAATAAATAAATAAATAAAAACTCTTTTTGTGTTGCTTTTCTTGACACTTTTGTATTTTTTATTTTATTTTTCCATAAAAGACTCAAAAAACACACAAGAAAACAAAGAAAAACACCAAAAACTGACACTAAACTTCGATGGGTCGAGGATATTCCTTGATGAATCGAAGCATACTCTCTGGTCTCATTTTGGAATAACCCTTTGATGGGTTGAGGATATTCCTCGATGGATTCAAGGGTCGTCTCTGAAAATCCTAAGAAAGACTCGAAAATTGGAAAACTAAGCATACCCACTTGAAGAATTTATAAAGAATTTATTACATATCCGAATTATCTGATGAAAATATACTAGACACATGTGTAAACATTCTCTGAAAATTTCATATTTTTTCGAGACTTTTAACTATGTCAGATAAATTACACAAGACAACATACTGAAGAGTTCCAAATTAACACTCAAAAAACTAAAAATTTATACATAGACGCTAAGGATATGATATAAAACCCACCCCACACTTGAAATTTGCATTGTCCTCAATGTAATATCAAGCTATAGCATGCAACACATCAAAAAAGTATGAAGCAAGACACATAACATATCACAAAACACACTATATGGAGAAAAATAAAGTAAAGGAGAAGAGGTAAGAGATCAAATATGCCAACCATGCTTCTCCATTAACATGGTTTGCCTCCCATGTAGCGCTAAGTTTAACGTCTTCAGCCAGATGGTACCAAGTATCACTCTGCGTTCTGAGGCACATCCTCAAGAGGTACATGCTCGACGACGTGCTCCACAAAAGACTCATAGAAAGGCTTGAGTCTGTGTCCATTCACTTTGAATGTTTTTCCTATCTTAAAACTTTTGACTTCTACTGCACCATGAGGAAAAATATTAGTAATCACAAAAGGACCTATCCATCTAGATCGAAACTTACCCGAAAATAACCTAAGACGAGAATTGAATAGCAAGACTTTTTGACCAATTTCAAAAGTCTTCTTTCTTATCATCTTATCATGGAACATCTTGGTCTTTTCCTTGTAAATCTGGCTAGACTCATAAGCATCATTATGGATCTTATCCAATTCATTGAGTTGCAATTTCCAATGAGTACCCACGACATCCATGTTCACATTGAAATGCTTAACTACCCAATACGCCTTTTGCTCAAGTTCTATCGGTAAATGGAAAGCTTTTCCATAGACCAACCTAAAGGGGGACATCCCAATAAGTATCTTATATGCAATCTGATAAGCCCATAACGCTTCATCTAAGCGGTCACCCCAATCTTTTCTTGTCAGCCCTACAGTCTTTTGAAGAATCTGCTTGATCTCCCTGTTTGAAACCTCTACCTGTCGGCTCGTCTGAGGGTGATAAGGTGTTTCCACCTTATGAGTTACATTATACTTTCTGAGCAAGGCATCAAGGTCTTGTTGCAAAAGTGAGATCCTCCATCGCTGATGATGCATCTAGGTGTTCCAAATCTAGGAAAAAGTCCTTTAACAAAACTAAGAATAACCTTAGAATCATTAATTGGGGTGGTCTTAGCCTCCACCAACTTAGAAACATAATCCACAACTAAGAGAATGTACAAGTTCTTGTTAGAGTTTGAGAAAGGACCCATAAATCAATACCCCACACATTGAAGATTTCAACAACAATTACCGGGTGCTGAGGCATTTGACCCCTAGGACCAATGTTACATGTCATTTGATATCTCAGGCACGACTTGTGAAACTCATGAGCATCCTTGAAGATGCTAGGCCAATAAAACCTGCTCTCTAACACCTTGAGTGTTGTTTTCTTTCCTTCAAAGTGTCCACCACCTACATGTGAGTGACAAAAAGAAAGAATATAATGAAATTTAGATTCAGGCATGCACCTACGAATGATGGAATCCGGGTAATGTTTCCACAGATATGGATCATCCCACACAAATTTCTTGGCCTCCTTCACTAATTTCCCTCTTTGTGCTCTCGTGTAGTCACTTGGAACCTGTTTAGACACTTTATAATTGACAATATCAACATACCAGGGTTCCACATCTTGCACTGCCAACAATTGCTCATCAGGGAAGCTATCACGCAAAGGAAGATGGTCCTCCTCTGCGTTGGAAGTATGGGTAAGGCAGCTCAAATGGTCAACAACCACATTTTATGTTCCCTTCTTGTCTTTGATCTCAACATCAAACTCTTGTAGAAGTAGCATCCACCTAATCAATCTTGGCTAGGCATCCTGCTTAGTCATAAGATATCTCAATGCAGCATGGTCAGAGAAAATTATAACTTTAGTTCCTAGCAAGTAAGATCTAAATTTCTTTAAAGTAAAGATAACAACCAAGACCTCATTTTCGGTAGTTGAATAGTTCAACTGTGCATCATTCAGAGTTTGGGAAGCGTAGTAGATGACATGAGGCAACTTTGTTGGATGTTGGCCCAACACAGCTCATATAGCATAGTCAGACACATCCCACATAAGTTCAAACAAAAGGTTCCAATCCGGAACCTGAATGATGGGTGTTGAGGTCAATAGATCCTTGAGTTTGTTGAACACCTCCAAGCACTCATATGTAAATTCAAAAGCAACATCTTTCTTGAGCAATGAATAAAGAGGATGGGCTATCTTGGAAAAATTCTTGATAAACATGCGATAGAAACCTGCATGTCCAAGAAAAGAATGAAACTCCCTCACAGAAGTGGAAGGTGGAAATGTACGTACAATATCGATTTTAGCCTTATCTATCTCTATCCTTCTAGCAGTTATTACATGCCCTAAGACTATTCCTTGTTCAACCATATAATGACATTTCTCCCAATTAAGCAAGAGGTTAGTTTTAGTACAATGTTCTAAGATAAGTGACAAATTATGCAGACAAAGGTCGTAAGAATCACCAAAAACAGAAAAGTCATCCATGAATACCTCAATGATTTTCTCCACCATGTCTGAAAAAATGCTCATCATGCATCGCTGAAACATTGCTGGCGCATTACATAATCCAAATGACATTCTTCTATATGCAAATGTCCCAAAGGGGGATGTGAAAGTCGTCTTCTCCTGATCATCTTTATGGATAACAATTTGGTTGTAGCCAGAGTAACCATCCAAAAAGCAATAATATGCATGTCCTGCAAGACACTCCAACATCTGGTCAATAAAGGAAATATGAAAGTGGTCCTTACGAGTGGTAGCATTAAGCTTGCGATAGTCAATACACACTCTCCACCGTGTTTGGACTCGCTGAGGCACCATTACATTCTCATCATTCTTGACTACAATAATGCCTGAGCTTTTGGGAACAACCTACACAGAGCTCATCTACTTACTATCAGATATAGGATAGATAATACCTGCATCAAGGAGTTTGATGACTTCTTGACCACTTCCATCATTGGTAGGATGAGTCATCACTGAGCCTCTATGTAGGCTTGGATCCATCTTCAAGGAATATCCGGTGAGTGCACACAGCAAGGAAAATTCACTTTATATCCACAATGGTTTAACAATTACACTCTTGTGTTCCCCAAGCACTGTGAGTAACTTATCTTACTGCAATTTGGAGAGCTTTGAAGAAATAATGATGGGCAAGGTGTTGCCTTCTCCAATGAACGCATACTTCAAATGCTCTGGTAACGGTTTTAGCTCTAACTTAGGTGCTTATACTAAAGAGGGAACAAGCTTGTCAGTGGTAACAGGCAATGGAAGAGTTTGAGAGTACTTACCTGGTAGATATGGCATGGATTCTAGGGTGTTCACGACCTCATACTACTCGGGTTCCATCACCAAATCTTGGAAAGTTTGGATTGTCAAACATGTACCCAGTTTGACAAGTCGAAAAAAATCCTTGATGGGTCGAAGGGTTAAATCTGTCTCGGTCGTGCACATTTCCTCGACGGGTCGAAGAATGTCCTCAACCGGTCGAAGCATCTGATCTAGAATGTCAATTTTGAGTGCCTTCTTCAAGGGATTTTTCTTTAATGAATATTTCATGTATTCCTGCACAAAACTATCAAATGTATAAATGGAATAACAAGAATACACATCATTATCACCAGGATACTTCATGGCCTCAAAAATATTGAAGCGAATATTTTCCCCCTCTACTTTCATGGAAGGAGTTCCACTATAGCAATCAATCTTGGTCCTTGCTATTCTCAAGAATGGATGACCAAGAATCAAAGGTAGTTCAGATGGTTGAGGTTCTGCTTCCATCTCTATGAAAAAGAAATCAGCTAGAAAGATCAACGTGCTAACCTGCACTAAAATATCCTTAACAAAACCCATAGGATAGCAGTTAGATCTATTAGCCAATTTAATGGTAACACCTGTGGGTTGCAATGCACCAATGTTTAATGTAACATACATAGGATATGGCATTAAGTTAATAGATGCACCCAAATCAAGTAAAGCTCCTGCAAAATTATTGTTACCAATTGTACAAGGGATAGTAAATTATCCCAGATCTTCCATCTTGAGTAGTAGCTTCCTTTGAAGTACCGCAGACACCTTCTCACTTACTGCCACGGTCTTAGTTCCGATGAATGTCCTTTTTGATGTACAAAGCTCTTTGAGGAACTTCGCATACTTTAGAATTAGCTTGATGATAGTCACATATTTATGCTTCTATTCGGTATTTAATTTGTTTCATGTGTTTAGTTTATTATTAGTTTTTGAGTGAATTAATTATGTTTATTTATTTTTAAGTATTTTAGAGATTAATGAAGAAAAAGAGATTAAATATTACAATTTGGGAGTTAATTGTGGAAGAGGAGGACTTACGAGGTGAATGGGTCCTAATTTGAGAAGGATACTAAGTACAACAGTTTGGCGAGGAAATTTGGCACGTGTCCTTGGCTAGTTAATTGCTTGATTAAAGAAGGACACTGGAAGAGGTAGATCACGTGGGAACATATATATATTTAGATAGTTGAGAAATGTTTGGAGAGCAGCTTGGAGTTGCTGTTTGGCGAGGGAGATATATATGTCTTTGGCGAGCGATCTGGCACGTGAGCAACAGGAGGATAATTAACTCTTGCTAATTATATATATATGTACAGCTAGAAAGAAGAGGCATGCTTGGTGAGGAAAAGAAAGAGAAGTCCATTTGTAATTGGACCTTGGTGAGTGAGATTAAGAAGAGATGGGATGGAGTTGGGGGCTGGAACGTGATCAAGAGAAAGAGACAAAAATAGAATAAAGAAAAGAAGAAGAGGTGTGAGGGCAAAGAGAGAGAATCTAAGCGAGCTCAATCCCGATGTCGACTAAAGTTCTTCTTTCTCCTCCATTTAATTTATCTTTCATGGATTCTTTGATGTTATTATCTAAGACTATGAGTAGCTAAATTTTTATTGTTAAGGGGTTGCTTGAAGTCCCATACATGAAGTCTTTTTATTGCATACACTTTAACCTAGTTTTGCATATTCTTTGAATGAGATTTCTTTCTCTGAATGATTCACCGCATGTATTCTTGTATGTTTTCTTTGGTGGCCAACTTAGTATGCATGCTAGGATTCTATTGTCATGAGATACGGGCAACTGAAGATAATTTCTTCTACCGGATTCTCTATAGTGATACACTGATTTTACTGTCAGGAGATTGAAATCCATAGGTCTAGCGAGACACGCCCATAGTGTACTTGTGAACCCTTGTACCTTCTCAAACCTTTTCTAGAGTTTAATTTTTTCTTCTTTATAAACCTTGGGGTCCATGACTATGGGTTAATAGAGGGATAGATGTATGGGAGGTCCATGACAAACCTACATAGGCATAAGGATTAGGTAATAGGATGTGGTTGTAACGATCAACTCTTCCTGTGAACTTTCATTCATCGGATATGTGCATTAGGTTAAGTATGTGTTAGAAAGATGGAATAGGGTGGTGGATTTCATGCTTCTTAAATCATTAATCATATAATTTAAATCCAATTGCATTCATTAGCATCTTTACTTTCTACAATTTACTGATTTCTGTATTAACTGTAGCTTAGTCGATTTATTTAGGTAACTATATTAACTCAGAACACCCTCAAATTTTGTGTGGTTGTCCGTCACTGTGTCTCGTTTACTGTGTCCAATTTTTGTATTATTTGGGTTTGTCTAGCTTAGTTTTGTAGTATCATTAGTGTACTATAGTCGAGTCTGTCAAATTTTTAATTTCGTGTTAAGATTTAGTTTCACAAATTCTTCGTGTTCGATAACTCCTATTTATCATACTACATTAATATATCCAGGTTGTGAATAAGGTATCTTTGCATAGCGTTGCCCACCTTGTCACTTGATGGCTTCTAGCAATGGAATGTTCACATTGACTTTCTGGAAAGTGTTCAGGATTTCTTGCTCCACAATGTCTTTTTTTTTACTTTTGCAATTTGCGAGGGAAAGGAACATGTGAAGTATTTAAAGGAGAAGGGTTAGACAGTACCTATGATGATTTATGAAGTTCTGAATTTTCCTTTTCAGGTGCTTCCTTTGACGCTGATTTCTTCTCCAGTGGCTCATATGGGATGACCTGCTCTATGACCGGTTTCTTACGCTCTTGGGCACTTTTCTCAGCATCTAGGACAGTTTCTATACTCCTCCTACTCCTCAATGATATGGCATTCACCTCAGGGTTACCTTTTGAATTTTGAACTGTGGTGCTTGGGAGTTTCTCAGACTCTCTTTGAGAGATTTGTGCTTGCATCTGACTCATCTGTCTCTCCAATAACTCAATGGACTTAGTAGTACCATCAAGTTTGGTGGCCAAGTTTGTCCACACTGTCAGAAGTGCTGGGTCAATCGTTGATGCAGCTGAAGCTGGTTGCTTAACTGGTTGCTGTTGGCCCTCAGATCTAGGCCTAGGTTGAAATCTTGGAGGAGGTGTTGGATTCTGCGTATTACTATTCTTTCCCCAACTAAAGTTTGGGTGATTCCTCCATCCTGGATTATATGAGTAGTATAAAGGATAATTCCTCTACTTCTGTCACACTTAATTCACATTTTCTTCTTCTATAGCAAAAGGACAGGTTTCCAAAGAGTGATCAATGAGCTTACAGAGAGAACATACTTGAGTTGGAGTGACAGAAGGTGTAGTTTGACTTTTGATGGTGTTGGCAGTTGTGTCCAACTTCTTTTCCATAGCTTGCATCATTTTCTCCATTCCACCATCTGCAGATGATTCAAATACACTTTGCTTTCGGCTAGCCAATGTATGCTCTTTGGTATGAAATTGCTTGGAATTTTCATCTAACCTCTCCATAGTGACTCGGGCTTCTTCTCCAGTTTGATACATTTACATCCTTCCACTGGCTTAATCAACCTTTAACTTGTTTGTTGGATCCAACCCCTCATAGAAGAAAGTCATTCTGTCATCTAAGTCATAACCATGGTGTGGGCACTTTCTCAACAATTTCTTGAACTGAGCCCAAGCTTCATGAAGCATATCTCCATCTTTCTACACAAAACTATGAATCTCTTTCTTTAATTATTTGGTACGCTATGCATAGTAGTAATCTTTCATGAATGCAACACTCATATTTTCCCATGAATGAATAGATTGAGGAGTCAATGAATTGTAGTTTTTGCTCCATCCTTTAATGAAAACGGGAACAGAATAAGCAACAACACTCCTAGAGTTACACCTTGAAGCTTCTGAGTCTTGGACAACTCCTTAATGTCAAACAAATGTTGTTATGAATCTTCAGAATATGTTCCCCCAAAGGAGGAAGAGTTGCTAATAGCGATGGTGGCATAAAATAATTGTCCAAGTCAGGCAAAACAATAGCTGAAGAGACTCCTGAAGTATCAGGTAGGAAAGCATCCTTCAACATCTTAGCGTGTCCCATTGGTGGGGGTATAATAACTTCCTCTTCTGGATTAAAGAGTATGCTTGGTTCAAGTTCAAGTTCAGAACTTGCACCACCACTAGTGCTTGCTTGCCTTCTTTGGTTTCTGTTTAGTCTTGCTGATCTTTCGATTTCAAGGTTCAAAGATATGAGACGATCAACACTCCTAGAATGCCCAGTCTGCATACAAGCATTCATGTACACGGGTAGAAACCATTAGACACAAAATAAAAAGAAATTTAAAACACAACTGGAAACAAAAGACACTCTTTAACACTTAGGATTAATCAATTCCCGGTAATGGCTTTAAAATTTGATAGGATTTTTACACCCCTCAAAGATATCCCTATTTGATTTCAATATTTATTAATATAGTAGTATGAAAAATAAGTGTCATTACCCACTGAAGATTGATGAAACTAACTATTAAGACACAAACAAATACTAAAATCAGTTTTCTGGCATACTCGATCTATAGACACAAATATAATTATTTACCTAACCTAGGATCAATCAAAAATTATGAAATTAATAATGGATATACTAGACAGTGTGTCAGACTACCACAAAAAAATTCACTTAATTCTTAGTTGATTTGATATGGGAACAAAAATATACAAAATAGATGAATGCAGAAAATCAGCTTTATAAATATGACGAAATTCAATAGCCAAATGAGCTAAGGGGTTTTGTCAGCCACCGCCGTCACTCTATCTAGATAACATATGCTCAACCTAACAATATCATGCCTATGGATGAATTTTCTCAGGAAGATTCAATCGTTATAAACACAACCTATTATCTAATCTTTATTATTACATCGGTGAATGTACGCTTATCACTGATGACTATCCCTCAAAGAATCCAAAAGTCACGGACTCGGATTTACTAAGAGAGAAGCATTATGATCTAGAAAAAGTGTGAGAATCTATAAAGCTTCACAAGTATACTAAGGGCGTTCCTCGCTAGACTTAGGGTTTCTTATAACCAAAATGCTTGGTTTCTACTAAACAGAGATCAAGAAAAATCAAAAACAATCAACAAGCATCAAACTCATAGAAATATATCCCTAAAAATGTATATTAAGCGTGCACTCAAAGCACACAAGATAGACATCATCAATGGAAAACCAAAAAAGAAACCTCATCCAAGAACAAAGCAAAATTAGGTGAAAGTGTATATATTATCTAGACTTCATATACGGGGCTTCAAAACAGCCCCTTAATTAAGTATTTAGCTACTCATAGAATAGAAAATTGAAACAAAACAATCCATAGAAGATAACACAAACACTAGCTTCTGATGTGCGTCTTCTTTTCCTCCCGTACGTATTTTGTCTCTTCTCCCGGTCTAAGTCACACTTTTCTTTTTTTCTTCTTCTTATATCTCCACCGATCTCAACTAGGTTAATTACCTCCTAGCTATTAATCAAGTGCTAGTCCAAATTGCATATAGACTTCTTTTGGTAGCCCACCAATTAAGGACCTAATTTCCTCTCATCATATGGATTCATCAAATAGCCCATAAATTAAATTCTGCTTGTAATAGAAAAGCTCCAATTAATTTCTTTTTCTTTATTTCTCCACAAACCTACCAAAATAAATAAATATACGTATTTTAATCAAAAATATGATAATAGACCAATTATTGGGATCATTTCAGCATAATTTAGTTGCATAAAAATGCAACTATCAAGCAATGACTCTACTCTCTCTATTTATTCCCTCAAAACTTCTTACGTACGCTTGAGAGACCAAAAAGTCAAGATAGACATAAAAACACACTTGCTAGTTAGTTGAACAATAACTTCTAGCACTCAACAAATCTCCACCTTGGGGTTCACACGATGTTACTTTCTCAAACTTCCCTGCTGCTCAAACAACTCTTCAAATATGAAGAATGTGTGTCAAGTCCAAGCAATGCTCAAACTTGACAGCTCCAACAACCTTCGTCAACATATCAGTTGGTTTGTCTGCAGTACCAACCTTCTTCAAAATAATCTTTTTCTTCTCAACAATGCCACACACATAATGGAATCTCACATCTATGTGTTTGGTCCTGGAGTGATACATCTGGTACTTAGCCAAGTAAATGACACTTTCGCTATTACAATGGACCTCCACCTTCTTCTGATATATGCCTAACTCATTGATGAGTCTCGATAACCATAAAGTTTCTTTAATACCTTCGGCAAGCGCCATGTACTCGGCCTCTGTGGTTGACAAGACCACTGTATCTTGCAAAATAGACCTCCAACTCATTCGTCCATTTGTCATGGTGAACAAATAACATGTAGTAGACCTCCTTATATCCAAATCACCAACATAATCAGAATCAATGTAACCAACAAGAAGATTACAACTTGCAGAACACCTCTCAAAGCACAAACTAACATCTCTAGTCCCATGGAGATATCTAAGAATCCACTTAGCTTCATTCAAATGCTCTTTTCCTGGATTGTGCAAATAACGACTAACAACACCAACAACATGATCACTATCTGGTCTAGAACAAACCATAGCATACATCAATCCACCAATCAAATTAGAATATGGAATATTTTTCATCTCCTGCTTCTCTTCTTCAGATTTGGGACATAATAGAGCACTAAGTTTGAAATTATTAGCTAAAGGAGTACTCACCGGCTTGGTTGAACTACAAACTCCAAATTTCTACAGTAGCTTCTCAATATATTGCTTCTAAGTTAGCCACACCAAACCATCTTTCCTATTGTGAGTAATCTGCATCCCAAGGATCTTCTTGGCTTCACCAAGATCCTTCGTTTCAAACTCTTTCTTCATTTGCTCTTTCAACTTTTAATCTCCACCATATTCTTTGAAGAAATTAGCATTTCATCTACATAAATCGACAAGTAGACAAATGAGTCATCATGCACCTTCTTGAAATACATACAATGATCATACCTACTACAAATGTATTTCTGCCTCTTCATAAACTCATCAAATCTGAAGTACCATTGTCGCGGTGATTGCTTCAAGCCATATAGAGACTTATTCAACTTGCATACGAAGTTCTCTTTTCCATCTTCTTTGAAACCATCAGGCTGAGACATGTAAGTCTCCTCCTCTAAGTCACCATGTAAGAAAGCAGTCTTCTCATCATGTTGTACTAGCTCAAGACCCATACTATGCAACTAGTGCCAACAACACACGGATAGTACTATGTTTCACAACTGGAGAGAAAAATTCATTGTAGTTTATCCCTTCCTCTTAAGAGTACCCTTTGGAAACTAATCTTGCTTTGTACCTTATGCTATTACTGTCACCAGTAGTATTTTTGTTTGCATAAACCCATTTGCAGCCGATAGCTCTCTTCCCAGTAGGCAATTGAACTAGATCCCAAATCTTGTTATTCTTAAGGGGTCTCATCTCTTCCATCATTGCTTCATCTCCTTCTCTGCTTTTTAAACTTACAACAACTTCCTTGAAAATTGATGGGATCTCAGCACAAATAATGGGAAAGGCATAAACAACACAGTTGCTAAACCTTGTGGGTTTCTTGACTTCCCTCATTTGTCTTCTTACTGCAATAGATTCTGGATTAGGTACATGAGCTTGTCTTTGCCTTCTAACCCGTGTCTCAATATCATCCTGGTCATGCATATCTTAATTGTTATGGACTTCATTTTCTTCTTCACTTCCAGACTGACCATCTTCATTCTGGCCAGGAGAAATATTCTTGGTAACAACTCTGCCAAGCTCCACTTATTGAATATCTCTACCACTCTTCTTCAGTTCTTCATATGTAATCTTGCCATTAGGGTGAAGCATGCTAGCTTTATCAAAGGTAACATCCCTGTTAATAAGAAGCTTCTTCAATTTTGGACACCATAACCTGTAACATTTCACACCACTCATGAAACCAACAAATATAGCTTTCTTCGCCATTGCATCAAGTTTAGTTTCAGTCACATGAAAGTATACAAGATAACCAAAAATATGTAAATGATCATAATCATCAGCAGGTTTTCCTGATCATACCTTAATAGGTATCTTACCTTTAATCGCAATGGATGGTAAGTGATTGACAAGGTGACAAGTATAGGTAACTGCCTCTGCCCAAAATGCCTTACTCAAACCAGATTGCTACAACATACATCTCACTTTTTTCCAACAAGGTTCTGTTGAGTCACTCAGCTACTCCATTTTGTTATGGAGTTCCTGGAGTAGTGAAATGCTTCACTATCCCTGCTTCTCTACAAACTCTATGAAAGGGATCAGATGTGTACTCTCCACCATTGTCTGACCTCAAGGCTTTTATCTTCTTGCCAGTTTGGTTCTCTACCATCTTCTTCCAATCCAAGAAGATATTCATCATTTCATCCTTGTGTTCCATTGTGTAAACCCAAGACCTTCTAGAAAATTCATCAACAAATGTCACAAACCAATGCTTACCACTTATAGAAGATGTCTTTGTAGGTCCCCAAACATCAGAGTGCACATAGATGAGGATGCCTTTGGTTTGATGCACAGCGGTTCCAAACTTAACTCTGTGTTGTTTACCCAAGATACAAAACTTACAGAAATCAATCTTGCAAGTTTTGGCTCCTTTCAAGAGCCCTTATTTCACCAAACCTTGCAAGGCTTTTTCACCAGCATGCCCAAGTCTCATATGCCACAATTTAGTAGCATCATCCGTATAATCTCTAACTACAACAACATTACCAATCATTGTTTCACCTTGCAGTATATATAGATTGAGGTTTCTATTCCCTTTCATCACCACCAAAGCTCATTTTGTCACCTTTGTAACACCATTTTCCTTAGTAATCTTGTAACTACTAGCTTCCAAGGCTCCCAAGGAAATTAGATTATTTCTAAGCATAAGAACATACCACAGATTAGTTAGTTCCCTAATCACACCATCCTTTCCTGTGATGTGCAAAGTTATCACCCATAAACACACTTCTGGTGACACTTGTATCCAAAGTAGCAAACCAATCCTAATTTGCACACATGTGTTGGTAGCAACCACTATCTAAAAGCCATGAATCAGGTTCATCTACTGATGCAACATAATTAGAAGCTACAATGAGAACATAATCAGCTTCATCATCAGTAAAAGCCACATTTGCATGAGGGTCTTTGTTCTGATTTTGCAGCTTCAGGCACTCATGCTTCCAATGACCATTTTCCCAAAAAATTGCACACTCATCTCTTCCCAAACTTTTTTTCCCTTTGGAATTTCCTCTTGTGCGAGAATGAGACTTTCTCCTGTTGTTGAAACCCTTTGTTTCAACTGCTCTACCTCTAGCCACCAAAGCATCTGATGTAGAAGCACTACTCCCCTTGTTTGCTTGCCTAATCTCATGATTCATCAAAGCACTAGACACTTCTTCAAACTTAATAGTCTCTTTCCCAAGAAGCAAAGTGTTAATCAAATGCTCATATGACCCAGATAAGGAATTTAACAAAACCAACATTTCATCTTCATCTTTGATATCTTCATCTAAATTAAACAAATCCGTAACCAACTTATTAAAAGCATCAAGGTGGTGGATCATCTTCGTACCTTCTTTATACTTGAAGTAAAACAACTTCCTCTTCAAATGCAAACAGTTTTCGGCACTTTTCGAAATGTAGTTGTCTTCAAGTTTCTGCCATAAATCTTTAGCCTTCGTCTCTGATCTACGCATTTTAGGCGTATTAATTAGTACATTTTCTCTACATTTTTACTTTGTTATTTACTTAGTATAGTTAATTTTATTAGCTTTTACTTATTTTTGTTATTTTTAATTGTAGAACAAAAGAGACGGAGTAAATGAGCCAACACGCATGCAGATAAATGAAAAAGAAGATGGATAAATAATGGCAAGAGAATTCAGCAATGGAAGAAGAAAATTTGAGGCACGTGGATTGTGGAAGTGAACCAAAGAGGAGATGTGTCGGTTAAAAGCAAGTCTTTGGTGCTTTTCAAGTTTTCAAACGCACAATTAAATTTGACATGAAACTGATGTAGGAGCTTAATTGCATGATGGAGGAGCTTAATTGCATGATGAAGGAGCTTAATTGCATACCTATTTGAAACGGTTTGCTATTAACATGGGGAGGAGCTTAATTGCAATAATACTACACATTTATTCTTTCAATTAAGAGGTTTGGATGGCACATCTTGGGAGGAGGAGAGACATGGGAATTCTCAAATCATTTTCTATATAAAGAAAGCTTTGGGGAAGAAAAAGATCATCACATATTTTAGGCCTAAGCTCTGCAAAATTACTCTCCAACCTCTCCCTCAAACACCAAGACCAAGCACGGAGTTGACAATACCGCCATCCACCATCACTCGGATCGCTTGCACACGTGAAGTCCATACAAGTGAGAACCACCATCCTTGGATTCATCTACACCTTGGGAGTTTGCAGCGTTAAGCGGGATTTCTTTAAAGTGTAACCATGAATCCTTTACTCCGTAGTCATATTTTGTTCTTGTACTCTTTTTGTTTAACATTGAGTTTTGGTGAATATTTTTGGATTTTTAATACTTACTTGAGTATATCTTCCATGTGTTTATGTTCTTAGTTTTGTTTGAGGCATGCTATGTCTAGTTCTTAATGTGTTAGGTAGTGCGGGATGATTGTGTTTTAACCTTTCTCCTGGAAGTTATTCAATGATTCTTAGATTTTAAGGCGTTAAGCTTTAAACCACATGGCATGTTAACAATAAGAATTAGGAGCATAAATTTCGAAGGTAGCTTAATTAGGTAGAGAAAATTGGTTAGGTTGAATATGATGATCACATGTAAATAATTAGCTTATGTTTTATTTTTGTCGAAATTTATGGTGGGATTTTTGGGATTCTTTTTATGTGTTTTGCTTGTCTATGAGTCGATGCATGTTAGAGTCCTAGAATTTCTTGCTATATTTTTCAACGTTTTTAGGTAGTAATTAGATAGAAAATTAGGTAATTAAAATCAACTCATACACCCCCCATATTACACAATAATTGCATGCACCCTTCAATCCCTGGTTTAGAACGATCCCTACTTGCTTATATTATACTACATCTATAGGGTTTTAAATTGTTTATGGTTGATTTATGTGTTTAATTTAAATGCATATTTTGTTCATATCAATTTTTGGCGCCGCTGCCGGGGATTTTTAATTTTTTGTGATTTTTGTGTGTATATATGTAAATTTATACTTGTGCATATTACTAACCATTTTCTTTTTCAGGAATTTTCGAAGTATATACGCTAATTTTACTTACAAATTTTCGATGCCTTGTATATGTGCCCTAATTTATTTAATTTTTTCGTAAATAAATACATGTGAATAAATGTTAGTGTAAATTTTAATTTTTGTAAATATTAATCGGTGTTTGTATATATATATATTTAATAATTGTTAAACACGTTAAAGGATAGTCTTAAATTTACCTTGATTACGTGCTTGATTAATTAGGTCTCACTCCTTGGAATAGATGGTGCCTCTTTTTCTTGTTTATCTCCTTAACCCCTTATGTTTTACACATAAGGTTGAGGGCGGAGTCTACAAGAACTATAAGGGAGTGTGAATTTTTGAAAGTTTGGCTGAATGTCGGACATGGTGTCTAGAAACGGGTTATGACTGGTGACAGGTTCTGGATCTAAGAAAGACTTACACCAATAGAGTATATACCATTGGCCCGGTTAGCCTCGGGGTGTATTGTCGAAATTAGTCATGCCTCTCGCGTTATCTCTATCCCCAACTGGCCATGTTTTTCGATTAAACCAAGGCTGGACAATTGAGAATTCATACTTTATCGCACGGGTCGCACGTCCTTGGAAAGACTGAAAAATCAATGCCTTGTAATCCTTATAAATTTTTGGCGAATTCAATTTGGGACATGTATGCTAAAAATTTCGAAAACTGTTTGAACATGTTTAATCTTGTGATTCCAACGTGTGAAACAATTCTAACTTAGCTATGTATATATAATTTTCGTTGACTTCTTATTTTTGGATCACTTGCATTCATTCTTATTATAAATCATGTGCATTCATGTTTCTAGTATATTATGCCTTAGTATTTTCGTTGCATATGTGTTATATGTTTAGTATAAATTCAGAGCTGGGCAATAGGCTTTTTTTTGTGATTTATCTGACATAGTTATACGTCTTGGAAAATTCTGAAACTTTTATGAAGTATTTGTATATGTGTCTAGTCTTTGCACATAAAATTTCAGCTAGTTCCAACATGTGATTAATTCTAGAGAAATTATTCAAATAGTCATGCTCAGGTTGCTCGATTTTTGTCAATATTTAGAATAGTCAAGCATCTTTGCATATCATTCATTCATTCATGCATTACATAATTGCATCATCTTGAATCATATTCATCATTGCATTTCATGCATTGGTTTTGGATTTTATGTTTGTTGAGTTTTGAAGGATACGACGGAGGAGCACGCTCCAAGTGTTTTCATAATTCGCAGCTTCTGTCCAAAACAGAACAGTCAACTTTGAAAAGTCACAACTTTCAGCTCGTTTGGAGTTAGCACGAGTTCTTTATATGAATGGAAAGCTCGAGACTTCTAGTTTTCATTCATATAAAGATCACGAATTTCTGAGCTCTAAATCGTTCGGAATTCTAGTTTAAAGACACGGAGGTCAGAACATTAAGCTGCAAAGTGGAAAGAACAAATGGAGGAGATGCACCTTCAAGATCAGGCTGTTCCAAGAGCATAAATGAAGCATCATGTCTAGGCTGTAAGACATTAAAAAATAAGCGCTTGTTGGGAGGCAACCCAATGGAGGATCGACATATAGATTTGCTTTCTTTTCCCTTCCTCTTTATTAATTAGCTTGTTCGTGTGTTAATTAGTTAGATATTTTTGGTAAATTCGTTTCTACATGCTTGGTTCTATGTTTTTCTCTATTTACATTGAGGACAATGTAGGATTTAAGTATGGGGGAGGGGTTTACATTTATTTGAGTCATAAATTGTTAAATTGGGCGGACAATAGAATTTTCTAGCGGGATGCCCTAAAAAAAATAATTGTAATTTTCGTAGGTTTTCATTTTTCATAGAATTTTTTTTTAGGATGCCCTTAACTCGTCGATGATGATATTTTTCTGAGACAATTTCGAGTTCATGGCTTTCATGTCACTAATTTATGGAATTCTTTTGTTAATAGAGATGTTTTGATTGCATTAACATGTAATAGATATAGATTGTAAAACTTGGTGCAGAATTCGCATGCTAGAATAAGTTTAAATCATTTGAACCTATGAGAGTTTTTGAGCCAAAATCCATGATTTTAGAGAGGAAATTTCGACATACATAGGGATTTTTGTTTAAAAATTAAACATGCCTCATATGATTGCTTGCCATAGTTTTTAATGAACTAGAGAATGCTAGAACTTGCTCATGTGATTTTCAAAGCTTATAGTCAATACATACTCTGATGTTGGATATGATTAAAGGCATTTAGGATTTACCACCACTTTTGCCAAATTGCTATGTGTCCCATATGTGCGCACGAGTTGCGACTCCCTTAGTCAACCATTTTGAGCCCACATTAAGCTTTTCTTTCATCACCATATATATCCAAACACTTTAACCTAGTGTAGATAATCCTTACCCTTGTTCTAAAGACTTGGTGAAGATTTTTAAAGCTAGATACATGGAGATGGCGTGAGAATCATTAAGGAAGATGTGAGTATGGGGATAGACTTGTCCAACAAAAGAAAAGAAATAGTAATTGCCGGAAAAAAAATTCGAGAGCATGGAAATAAAGAAAAAAAAATTATTGTGAAGCTCTCCGGCAATTGGTTTTAATGTTGAGTTTGATTAATGTCCCCCATATTTGTGGATTTAGAGGTTGCATTAAATTGAAGGCCCAATAGTGAAGAAATATGGCCTTTGTCCTGTTCACGAAGCTCTAAGGAAGATTAGAATAAAGTCTGGGCCCAACAAGATGAAATCTGGCCCTTGTGCTTAAAGTCTGACACTGGTAACGTGGGGAAGAAGATGCAGCACGAAATTTAACAAGATGATGGAGCTAGACTAAGTCTTTGGAACGTTCTTAAACACCACTTATCCAAATTTTTGAATGCCTTAGCCTTAGCCCCATTACAACCCTTGAAAGTCCTTTATGATCCTTGAGATGAGTAGCCTTTGGTCTGTGGAGTTAATCACATGAGTAAGAATATGGTTTGGGTTCATTTGTGCAAGTAGCTAATTCTATTCATGAGGTTTCAACAATTTTGATTTATATCTTAAGAGAAACCATTTTCATGAGTGAAAAGATGATGAGTGCGTCCATGCGAGGATTTCAAACTTTTCTAGTGCATGCATAGCTTATAAATCACCATTGTTTTCATCTAGGTCTTACTTGTTCATGCATGAGAATGTCTTTATTAACTCTTGAATTCCTTGTGGTCGAACATTATGATTGCCATGGAAATTTCAAAAAATCGTTTAAGGGTTTTAGATTTGTTTTAAGTCTTAGTTTAATTTAGTGTTTGCTAAGGGACTAGCAAAGTCTAAGTGTGGGGGAATTTGATCTACGCATTTTAGGCGTATTAATTAGTACATTTTCTCTACATTTTTACTTTGTTATTTACTTAGTATAGTTAATTTTATTAGCTTTTACTTATTTTTGTTATTTTTAACTGTAGAACAAAAGAGACGGAGTAAATGAGCCAACAGGCATGCAGATAAATGAAAAAGAAGATGGATAAATAATGGCAAGAGAATTCGGCAATGGAAGAAGAAAATTGGAGGCACGTGGATTGTGGAAGTGAACCAAAGAGGAGATGTGTCGGTTAAAAGCAAGTCTTTGGTGCTTTTCAAGTTTTCAAACGCACAATTAAATTTGACATGAAACGGATGTAGGAGCTTAATTGCATGATGGAGGAGCTTAATTGCATACCTATTTGAAACAGTTTGCTATTAACATGGGGAGGAGCTTAATTGCAATAATACTACACATTTATTCTTTCAATTAAGAGGTTTGGATGGCACATCTTGGGAGGAGGAGAGACATGGGAATTCTCAAATCATTTTCTATATAAAGAAAGCTTTGGGGAAGAAAAAGATCATCACATATTCTAGGCCTAAGCTCTGCAAAATTACTCTCCAACCTCTCCCTCAAACACCAAGACCAAGCACGGAGTTGACAATACCGCCATCCACCATCACTCTGATCGCTTGCACACGTGAAGTTCATACAAGTGAGAACCACCATCCTTGGATTCATCTACACCTTGGGAGTTTGCAGCGTTAATCGGGATTTCTTTAAAGTGTAACCATGAATCCTTTACTCCGTAGTCATATTTTGTTCTTGTACTCTTTTTGTTTAACATTGAGTTTTGGTGAATATTTTTGGATTTTTAATACTTACTTGAGTATATCTTCCATGTGTTTATGTTCTTAGTTTTGTTTGAGGCATGCTATGTCTAGTTCTTAATGTGTTGGGTAGTGCGGGATGATTGTGTTTTAACCTTTCTCCTGGAAGTTATTCAATGATTCTTAGATTTTAAGGCGTTAAGCTTTAAACCACATGGCATGTTAACAATAAGAATTAGGAGCATAAATTTCGAAGGTAGCTTAATTAGGTAGAGAAAATTGGTTAGGTTGAATATGATGATCACATGTAAATAATTAGCTTATGTTTTATTTTTGTCGAAATTTATGGTGGGATTTTTGGGATTCTTTTTATGTGTTTTGCTTGTCTATGAGTCGATGCATGTTAGAGTCCTAGAATTTCTTGCTATATTTTTCAACGTTTTTAGGTAGTAATTAGATAGAAAATTAGGTAATTAAAATCAACTCATACACCCCCCATATTACACAATAATTGCATGCACCCTTCAATCCCCGGTTTAGAACGATCCCTACTTGTTTATATTATACTACATCTATAGGGTTTTAAATTGTTTATGGTTGATTTATGTGTTTAATTTAAATGCATATTTTGTTCATATCAGTCTCCCTCATCACAACAAACTTTTGGGGATTTGCAAGACACAAATGAATCAACGAACAAGTCATCTTGTTTATCTTGTCCAAATCAGCATCCAACATCGATTATGGCTTATCTTCCAAAGCAATATCAAACTCTTGTTATGTCAACATATCTCTTATCTCACATTGCCACATCCAAAAGTTGTTTGTACCATCAAATTTCTCCACCTCAAACCTTGCATTTTGAACTGTCGTCCTCGTCACATTTGAGCTCTCCGCTCCACCGAATGGGTTGACATCTTCATCTCTATTATCTTTCACCTATCTCAACCGGATCAAAGCCGAAGCTCTGATACCAATTGTTGTGCGAAACAACACCAAATTTCCAAACAACTTGATAGATGAACAAGCTAAATAGAGAACCAAAATGAAATCAGCAACAACCCAAGAAACACATTAAGATATTAGAGAATAACAAATAAGAACACAAGATATACGTGATTCGACAATAGCCTACGTCCACGGAGCAGCGGGAGTTTCTTTCACTATCAATGGAGGATTTACAAAAAGATAGGGGTTTCTAAAACAAATCAAAACTCACAGAGAGAACAACTCTCTGACTCTCAATACTCTGTTACAACTACAACTCTCTTCTACACTACCCATTAATGAGGAAATCCTTCAAGCTAGTCGAGTTATTACAACCAAACACACAATTGAACCTGTAAACGGTACAGTAAAACTGAATTGTATTAAGATAAGCTGTCTTCATGCCTTACAACATACGTATATATATAGCTATACTCATGCTAGGCTATTCCTACAAGGATAAGGAGATATCAACAAAGATTACAATATTAAAACTATTTCCTAATATAGTCTCAAAGATGTGAAGGAGATTTGGTCCTCCTCTTAGGCCTCACATCCTTATGCGAAGATGGTTCGTGTGAGGATTCCTAAAGGGAATATGCTCCTACATCAGGCTCCCAGGGTTGAAAAGAACTCGACCTCGAGTCTGGTATGAAGAATTCATTCTCTCTATGATAAGATTTTAAGTCTGCAACATTGAAAGTGGATGAGACCTCAACATATGTAGGTAGTTCCAGAATGTAAGCATTGTGTCCAGCTCGTTTCAATATCTTATAAGGTCCACCTCCACAATCATGTAATTTTCCATACTTGCCTCGAGGGAACCTTTCTTTACTCAAATTGATCCAAGCGAGTTTTCCTTCTTCAAATTCTACTGCTTTTTGATGCTTGTCAGCGCCTTCCTTATATCTTTTGTTACTCTATGCCAATTGCATACTTACAGCTTTATACTTTGTTTGAATGAACTTAACCATATCACTAGCATCTCTACTGAACCAATTCTCCATAGGTAAAGGAATAAAATAAAAAAGGGTGTTTGGATTCTAACCATACACAACTTTAAAGGGACTCATGTTGATACTCCGGTTGTGAAAGTTGTTATATGCAAATTCAGCTTGTGGTAATGATTCACTCCAACCTCCTTTACTCTTTCCAACTAAGGAGCAAAGTACATTACTAAGACTTCGATCGACAACCTCTGTTTGACCATTTGTCTGGGGGTGATGAACTTCTGAACTGTAGCTTTATTCCCAATTTACGCCAAAGTGTATGCCAAAATGTCCCCACAAACTTGAAATCACGGTCAGAGGTGATTATATTATATTGACAATGTTGCTAGCATCCATAGTTTTCTTGCAAGGGATGAAATGCGCCATTTTAGAAAATCGATCAACCACTACTAATATGGAGTCAAATCCCTGCTGGGTTCTTGGCAATCCAAGCACAAATTCCAAACTGATATCAACCCTGGGCGCCTTAGGTTCAGGTAAGGGAATGTATAAACCCGTGTTCTGGCTATGGCTCTTGGCTAAATGACATGTACGGCATCGCTGAACATATTGGGAAACTTCCTTCACCATCTTAAGCCAATAGAACTTCTCAGTGACTAGCGCAAAGGTTTTTTCTTGTCCAAAATGGCCTCCTAACCCACCACTGTGCTTTTCTTCAATGATAAGTAATCGTAAAGAGTTATGTGGAATGCACAGTTATGTACCTTTAAATAGATATCCTTGTTGAATATGAAAATCTTTCGTGGTTACCAACCCCTCACAATCGCATTTTGCCAAAGTCTAGATCATCACATTACAAAGCTGGTACTACCTCGAAGCCAGTTACTTTTGCTGCCATAGTTGCTAACAATGATCCCTTCCTACTAAGTGCATCTGCTACCTTGTTCAACTCTCCCGACTTATGCTTGATGATGAAATCGTACTCTTGTAGCTCCTCTATCCACTGAGCATGTCGCATATTCAACTTATGTTGTCCTTTCAAAAATTTCAAAGCTTCGTGATCTAAGTACAACACAAATTCTTTGGAGATGAGATATTGGCGCCATTGACGTAAAGCCTGGATGATAGCATAAAACTCCACATCATAAGTTGAGTATCGTTGTCTAGTATCATTCAACTTTGCATTATAGAAGGCTACATGCCTCCTTTCTTGGCTTAAAACAACACCAATACCCCTTTTTGATGCACCACAATCGACTTCAAAGACCTTCTCAAAGTTCGGCAGAGCTAAGACTAGAGCCTCTGTAATGGTACGCTTAATAGCTTGGAAATTTTCTTCGGCTGCTGGTGTCCAACAAGACTCCTTACTCCTCAAGCAATCGGTCATAGGAGCCACTATGGAACTGAAATTTCTGATAAACCGTCAATAGAATGAAGCTAAGCCATGAAAGCTCCGAATATCATGGATAGTCTGGGGAGTAGGCCACTCTAAGATTACGTCAACTTTGTTTGAGTCTACTTGAATGCCATCAGCTGAAATCATATAACCAAGGAAAACTAAGCTTCGAGTGAGAAACTCGCACTTCTTAAGATTAGCATAAAGCTTCTGTTCACGCAACAGTTGACAAATCTACCTTAAGTTCTCAATATGTTGAGTGATGTCATTGTTGTAGATTAAAATATCATTGAAGTAAACTACTACTAAATTCCCTATAAAAGGCTGGAATACCTAATTTATTAATCACATGAACGTACTAGGTGCGTTTGTTAGACTGAAATGCATGACTAGCCACTCAAAGAGACCATCTTGTGTTTTGAATGCCATTTTCCACTCATCACCAGGACACATTCTAATTTGGTGGTAGCCACTTCGCAAATCAATCTTAGAAAATATTTTGGCCCCTGATAGTTGATCCAACATGTCATCCAAATGAAGGATGAGAAACCTGTACTTCACTGTGATCTTGTTGATCGCTCGGTTGTCAATGCATATACACCATGTCCCATATTTCTTTGGTGTAAGCAAGGCAAGTACAGCGCAAGGGCTCATACTCTCCCTAATAATTCCTCGCTTCAACAAATCAGTCACCTGCCTATTCAACTCCCTATACTTTTGTGGACTCATTCGATAATATGGCGTGTTTGGTAAGATGGATCCAGGCACGAGGTCGATATGGTGTTGGATGTCCCTCATGGGTGGTAGCTCAGTAGGCAACTCCTCTGGAATAATATCTTTGAACTCTTGTATAATCGATTGTAATTCTTGAGGTACCTCAAAGTCACTGGCTTCCTGTGGTTTGACTACTAATAAGTAAAGGTCTCCACCACACTCTTTTGATTCTTTCAAGAGCTCTTTCATGCTCAGGAAACTTTCCTTCTTGATTTGTTGAGTCTTCTTCTCACTTCGGGATGGTCCAAGAGTAACCTTTACGTTGTCCTTAACAAAGCTATAAGTGTTGTTGAACCCGTCATGCATGGTTTTCCTATCAAACTGCCATGGTCGCCCTAACAATAAGTGGCATGCATCCATTGGAACGACATCGCACCATTGCTCGTCTTGGTACTTAGTCCTGATTGAAAAGTTCACCAAGCACTGACGGTCAACCACTACTTCATTACTCTTCTTGAACCGGGAGAGCTTATAGGATTCTGGCTTCATTTCCGTTGGTAACTTCAGTTTATCAACCTTCCCCTGAGGTACGACATTCTCGCAGCTCTCTCCATCGATGATAATGTCACATACCTTCCTATTTGAAGTGCACCGAGTGTGAAAAATGTTGTGCCTCAACCAGTTCGGGTCATCTTCTTGCTTGACCATGTTCATGACTCTTCGGATGACTAGGGATTCCCCATGATCACTCCATGTAATTTTTTCTTCTGTTTCACCTCTGTAGTCATCATAAATAGGTGCTTCATTCCACTGCTCGGTTTCTTCTACCAACGTTACCATCCTTTGGTTGGGACATTCAGAGGCTATATGCCCTAAGCCTGAACACTTGTAGCATTTGACCAGTTTCCGAGTTCCTTCACATGTTGCATGATTTTCTTAAGGCGCCGGTTTTGGAGTTTTTAATAGTTTCCCGCCATCACTAGGAGTAGCCTTACTACCAATCCTCTTTTGATCCGAATCTTCACCAAATTTCCTAAAGCGTGGTCGCTGTTGCTTTTTAATTAGGACCACAAGCTTGTAGACATCATTGAACGTCCAATAAGGTTGCAAAACTAGGACGTCGTGAATGTCTCTCTTCAATCCTCCAAGGTACATGGCAATGATTTGTTCCTCAGCTTCGACTATGCCACACCGTATGGTTAGGAGGTCAAACTCTTTTGTGTAGTCATCAACAGTCTGAAGGTTTTGTTTCAAATTATGTAACTTGAGAAAGGTTTCTTGGACGTAATTATCAGGTAGGAATTTGTTCCTTAAGGCCTTCTTCATCTTCTCCCAACTTCTGATTTTATGATTTCCTAGGCGTTCTCAACTTGCCTTCAATTGTTCCCACTAAGCTGATGCTTTCTTCACCAATTTAATAGCAACAATCTTCATCCTTTGTCCATCAGGAATTTCCTTGAATTCAAAGACCATCTCGACTGTGTTAAGCCAATCTATGAAATCATATGGCCTCATTCCTCCTTTGAATTCCAGTATGTCAACTCTTATATCAAACCTGCGTTAATAGCTTCCCCCCCTTTTACCGAAAGGATTCTCATACCTTTCTTCTTCGAATGTCTCTCCTCCGTCCTTATGAATTTGGTTTTCGATTTGAGAGATACGTATGTCCAAGTGTTTGAACATTCTTCGAATCTCATCCATGTCAGAAGTTCCCCGACCCTCTGTTCGCGGACCTCCACTGTTGCGTCTATTGTGAGTCATGGAATCCACCCTGCTCAAATACAAACATGGGCTCTGATACCACTTGATGAGGAAATCCTTTGAGTTAGTTGAGTTGTTGCACAACCAAACACATAATTGAACCTTTAAAAGGTACAGTAAAACTGAATTGTATTAAGATAAGCTACCCCAGGCCTTACAACATACATATATATATATAGCTATACTCATGCTGGGCTATTCCTACAAGGATAAGGAGATATCAACAAAGATTACAATATTAAAAATACTTCCTAATATAGTCTCAAAGATGTGAAGGAGATTTGGTCCTCCTCTTAGGCCTCACATCCTTATGCAAAGATGGTTCGTGTGAGGATTCCTTAAGGGAAAATGCTGCTGCATCACCCACACACATCAACGACTCTACTTCTCTCTCTATTTATTCTCTCAAAGCTTCTTACGTACACTTGAGAGACCAAAAAATCAAGATAGACATAAAAACCCACTTACTAGTCAGTTGAACAATAACTTCTAGCACTTAACCAATACACCTCACGCGTATTTCCAATATGACCAAATGTGAAAAGAAGAGAGTGTGAAACCCACACTAAATAACGACACAACAATTCTTTTCCCTACTACTATTTCTACGCCTCGGGAGCTTCTTCTGTTTGTGCTCATGCCTTGCTTTTTGTAGTCTTCTTGGTTCAGCTTGTGTTTTTATTTTGGTGATCGAGCAGGGACTTAGAAGAATGTTAAATAGTTCGATCACTAGGGAGGGAGGTGTTCAATTCTAAGCTCATGAAGTATGTGATTGTTCTTTTTGTTTATATGTATAGACCAATTTATAACTCCAGCACCAATCTATTTGGTGCTCTTTGGTTTTACTTTTCAACTGTTCTTCTCTTTTCATGTATACCTTGATTAAAGGTCAAGCTACTTGGTCAATGATCCATTTCAATGAAGAACAAAAATGATAGATCGATATCAAGTTCAGTGAATTCGATTGTTAGATTCTCATAACACATCACGAGGTATCATGCCCATACAGATACAAAGATGTATAGATAGCCTTCCGCTTATTTGCTTGAAAAGTTGAAATCGAAAAAAGTTGAGAGAATGCTCTCCACAATGCAACCTATTATGGTCGAAATATCATTATAGTAGTACTCAAATACGAGACATTTGTATTGTGATACACCGATATACACCAAAATGTATAAGTTACTGATCATTAAACCACAAAAACAGTTATCATCAAATTTAAATTGAGACTAAACCATAAACACGCTTATGTCTACTTAAATAACCATGCATTATCGATCTATCTTCCTTAATTGATATAAACAAGTTTCTAATTTTCTATCATTCATTGGAGTGGTCAGTGGTGTATTCATTTCTCTATTGAGGCGTATGAAGTCACTTTGAACCGATTAATTAGTAAATACTTTGATGAATGATAAACAATTTTTTTATTATAAAGAAAAAGAAAAAAGAAGCCCTTTCGGAAGAACAAAATAGAGGAAGACTAAAGGGTAGAGCCCATTACCAACTAGGCCTTAGCCACACAGCCCAGCCGACATGGGTAAGGACTGGCCCATAACCATAGCCTCTTTTTTCTGGTCTGAAGGATAATATCATTAAAAGAAGAAACCAGAAAGAACACCCAACAAAGTTGGACTAACCCAACCAACTGAAAACAAAGGCCAACAGAAGCCTCAATTATATAGTCCTATCTGGGCATGGCAATTCCTCCTTTTTCAAAACTTGAACCAAGGAGGTTGGGAGTACATTGACCTAAATTGAAGTTCTCACCTTTGTTAGCTTAGCGATCGCATCTGTAGCACGGTTACCTTCCATTGCAATCCAATCCTAAGAAATAGAATTAAAAGCGTTCTTCCAACAATGAAACTCTAAAAAAAATGGTAGATTCTCCGATCCACCTTATCCAGATCCTTACCCATATCTGCAATAAGGCATGCTGAGTCGGAATCAATCACTAAATCCCTGACCCCATTTGAAGATGCTAGTTCCAAACCCAAGACAAGGGCCGAAGCTTCAACCACAACCGTAGAGTCGGCCTTAATGGGAGCAACCAAACTAGCCAAACCATAGCCTAAAATCTAATTTACAGTTGATCCAGATTTGGATTGGGGCAAGTCAGCAACTCAACGACACCACCATTGAACCACAAAGTAATATGTTCAATATTAAACACAGCCCAAGTTATAGGACCAAGGGCTAGACATACTTTCATTTCCAGCGGATGACGAAGATCTACCTCCACGAACAACCAGATTTCTTTTCTGTCCTCTAGCTGAACCTTGTCATAGTCAAGGAATCTTCCTAAATAGTTCCCCAGAGACTTCCACAATTGCATATCCTCTACTTCACCGGTAAGATCTAATGGAAATACTATGCCTATACTCAATCCACTGATCATTCAATTTGAATATTCAATCAATAAACCCAATATATAACAATATAAAGGTAAAGTAAGAGAGAAAATATGGTCTGTGAGAACAAACGAGGCACGTAATCTTTGTCCTATGTCATAGATGTCTCCTCTCGTGCAGGTAATGGTGATCGCCCTCAAACTCCAAGATACAACCCTTGAACCTCACAAGATGTCCAATCCGTTTTGCACACTCACGGTAGACGGGATGCCAAGCTTTTATCGATTGCCCAAATTTAGAGATTGATTTCAATGGATGAAGGAAGAAGATGGTGAAGATGATCAAGGAATTTAAAGCATTTTTTCTATCCTTCTTGTCGGAATTACTCAACCATTTTAAAGTCTCTTATATACCTCTTCAAAACAGTGCATCTTTTAAGAAAAGACATGACCTTTAAATAATAAATAATATTAATAAAATTAATAATTAAAATAATAATAATAATAATTTTAGTCTTAATAAATAAATAAAATAGATGAAAAACTAATAATCCCCCACAAGATTCAAAACTCAAATAAACTACAAAAATAAAATATGGGAGATCAGTAGAGGAAATTTGAGCAACTTTTATACCATGTAATAGATATAGGTGTCTTCCAAACTTGAATCTACATTTAGTGAAAACAACTTTCATTCGAAGGAATCATAATGAACTATGTCTTGAATTAGATCCCTTAGAGTCAAACTACACATTGTCACACACATGATACCGATACATAAGCTTAGGCGCGGGTTAGTGCTATTTATGGCCATGCCCTTAATCTTGATTTTCATGACAGTTACTAGAGAGATGCCCGTCTCTTATAGTTGCGGCCTCACAATTACTCTCACTTAGGTGAGTTCTCCAAGAGTACACGTGACTTGTACCCTGTGAGAGTATGCTCGCCTCAAAGCTCATTTAAGGAATGAACCCTTTCCTAAATTTCACATGTCAACAATACTAATGTCATAGGGATGAGTAAGTACTAGAATATAAATCACGCAGTATAGATTGTTTCTACCCATTGAACCTTCTTCATGAGATCTTCAATCACAAAGGTTGGGTTGCTTCCTTAGGTGACTTTCTTATGGGCTTAGACTCATCCCCCTCGAGAACTCTAGGACTAATTTCCTAGACAAACCTTTAGTCAACAGATCAACAATGTTCTTTTCTGATTTTACAAGATCCAAAGACACAACATTATTACTCAAAAGATTTCTCACAAATTTATACCTAACACATATATGTCGGTTCATTTTTTTATTTGAATGAGTTTGCTTTACTAACTTAATTACAACCTTATTGTCACAATGTATAGGAATGGCTGGAACGGGTTTACTAACCAAAGGAAAATTAAGGAAAAAATATTTTATCCATTCAGCCTCTAAACATGCAATATCTAATGCTACAAGTTCATATTCCATAGTACTTCTAGTGATTATAATTTGCTTCTTGGACCTCTAAGATATGGCAGCCCCTAGAAACATATATCCTGATGTAGATTTTATATCAATACTATCAGAAATCCAATTAGCATCCATGTACCCTTCAACTACAGCAGGGAATCATTTTAAACAAAGTGAATGGTTTTAGGTATCTTTTAAATACTTAAAGACTCTTTCTAACGCTATCCAATGATCCTTACTTGGGTTATGAGTATATCTAACCTTCCAACAACATATCATATATCGGGTCTACTTTTATTTGCTATATACGTCAAAGATCCAATCATTTGTGCATATTTTAATTGAGATACAGGTTCCCCCACATTTTTCTCGAAAGCAAGACTTGGATCATATGGTGTAGAAACTGAACGACAAGTATGAAAATTAAACTTCTTTAACATTTTTTTAATAGCACTAGCCTGATTCAAGGTAAAGCAAAATGATGTTTTCTATAACTTCATTTCTAATATTATGTTGGCTTCACCTAAATCTTTCATATCAAATTTCTTTGACAAATACCTTTTCACATCATTCACAATGAGCATACTAGTTCCAAACAATAAAATGTCATCAACATATAGACACAATATAATGCATTCCCCACCATATTCTTTATATATAGTAAACACACTTATCATTTTCATTGATCTTAAAATTAAAATTGATAACGCGTAAAACATGCATCAAATATTAACACAAAGTAGACACTCAACACATATCTCACACGTATGCAATTTAAAACCCTTCTTTGTAGATGTAGCATTGATAAGTAGGGATCGTTCTTAACCGGGGATTGAGGGTACTAATGCATGACAATGTTTGTAAACATAAAATAAAAGGTACGGGGGGTTTGAAAGTTTGGTTTAATTAACTACGAAAATAAGAACAGAAATTGGTAAGCAAACATATTAAGAAATCCTAGATTCTATCATGTTTCACTCATAGACAAGTAGAAAACAAACAAGAACAGAGAACCCTAAACATGCTTGCTAGACCGAAAATAAAACACTAACTAATATACTTACAAGTGATCGACACATTATATCCACCTAGCCAATTCATGCTCATATTTATTTAGTGTCAACGAAATTCTTAATCTTCAACCTAAAATACATAGGCATGCTTTTAAATTGCAAACGAAGAGCGCAACAACTTAATCATCTAAAGATCATACAAAACATGCAAGAGAGGAACGAAGAGCGTATCACCTAGCATATTAAGAAGTTTTAAGCACATAAGCATGCATACGAATTAAAAGTTAAAAACTAAGAACACATGGAAGATACTAAAGTAAATCTGAAACATAAAACCTTTTGTCAAACTTTATTACAATCATACTTAAACAAAATCTATTACAATCATACTTAAAAGTTACAATCATCCTTGGCCGAATATACCATATATTTTAACATATTTTGGCCCTCAAATAAGTATTTATCTTCATGGAATATCCTCCCAAAATTCGTCCATTATTTGCTCTATATATTCCGCCATATTCGCTCTTTCCTGGTTCGCGCAGGAGAAATGTCTTCATCTTCTTGTCCACCATTTTGGTACCCATTTGCATTTGGCATTTTAGTAACCATTTTGAAGACCATTTCTTCTCCGGAGTTAGGAACTTCCTATTTAGCACGCTTTTAGCTTCAAATCGCCTCCTTTATTATTTCCTCCTTTATTTCTACCTAAAAACATAAAGTAAGTTAGAATCATATTTACTAAGCATAAAACAAAGTTAAATGTAGAGAGAAAAATATTAATAATCAAGCATAAAATGCGAGATCAATAATCTAGAATGACTTTGTCAAATTTTTCATGCTATTGTTTTGGGACTTGTTTAAGTCCATACAAAGATTTAACTAATTTGCACGCCTTATGTTCTTGGTCTTTTACTCTAAATGCCTCAGGTTGTTCCATATATATTTTCTCATCCAGATCTCCATTCAAAAATACAGTTTTAACATCTATTTGATGTACTACTAGATTATATATGGATGTCAATGCTATAAGAGTTCTAATAGTAGTGATGCTTAGGCCTGGCAAATGGGTGGGTCATTTATTAACCCGTCCGTTACCGTCCGATAATGACTCGTTAAAACCCGCCCATTAACTAATCGGGCTATTAACGGGTGACCCAATAACAACCCGTTATCAAAACGGGCGGTTTCGGGTGAACCCGTTAAGCCTGATAAGAATTCACAAAACCTAACTCTCAAAGTTCAGAAAACCAAAGTCCAAAGTCTATCAAGAATTCACGATGCCATCGCCGCCTTTACCTCGCTGCCTCTGCCTCGACGCCGCCGCCTAGAGCCCTTGACCGCCGCCGAGAAACCAACACTCTCTCATTCTCGTTCTCTTTCCTTTTCTCGGTATGCATTCCATAATTTTCATCTCTTTCTGATTTCCTCTTTTCTTGGTCTGTTTCTGGGATTTGTGTGATAAAATTCTTCAATTTGTGATGGGTTTCTCTCTGATTTTGATTTCTCTTTGGGTTTGAATTCTTCCGGGTTCATGATTAGATTAGGAGAAATGGTGAGAGACTGAGAGGTGTGCGGTTACTGTTGGAATCATTTTGAACATCTAAAACCCATGAACCTCATCACCGTTGTGTCTTCCTGTAATCATTTTGCACTACATCTCGTATCTCGATAATAGTTGAGATAATAAAAGAGTTTTCTTTAAAAATAATAAATAATTTTTTTTTGAGGTAATAAAAGGGCTTTTTTATAAATAAAAAAAACTTAACGGGTCTTATCGGGCCCCAATGTGTAACCCGCTATCTTATCAGGCTAACCCAATATAACCCGTTAAGCTTAACCGGCTATACCAGGTTGAACCCGTTAACAGCCCGCCCACTAATAATCCGCCCAAACCCGCCCATTTGCCAGGCCTAGTGATGCTAGACACATGGGAATAAGTATCAAAATAAACTATGCCTTCTTTTTTGTAAAGCTCTTTGTAACTAGTCTAGCTTTATATTTATGTATGCTACCATCAGGTTTCATCTTCTTCTTAAAAACCCATTTACAACTAATAGGTTTATTTCCTGGAGGCAAATTTGTTACCTCCCAGTATGGTTTTGTAAAATTGACTCAATTTCATTATTTATTGCTTCTTTCCAAAATGGAGCATCAAAAGTAGCCATAGCTTCTTCATAAGTAGCAGGATCACCCTCAATAAGATAAACAACAAACTCCTTTCCAAAATTATTTTCTTTCTTGTTCTCTTAGTTCTTCTAAGTTTTTGAGGTTCAGATTCTTCTACTGTAGGATAATTATTATTATTAGAAACTTTATTCTTATTACTAATGGCTTGGTCTACTGTAACTTTACTTGGAATTCTAGTTTTGTAAGGGAAAATATCTTCAAAGTAAGTTGCATCTCCATATTCCATTATAATGTTTTTAGAATATTCACTAACTTCAGAATTAATTACTAAGAATCGGTTTGCATTACTATGATGAGCATAACCTAAGAAAACCGTGTCTACAATTTTAGGTCCAATATTCTTTCTTTTAGGATTAGGAATTGACACTTTAGCTAAACACCCTCGCACTTTCAAAATTTCCAAATTAGGAATTCTCTTTTTCCAGATTTCATAATGAATTTCATTATTGTCCTTAACAATTACTCTATTTAACATAAAGCATGTTAAAATAGCTTCCCCCAAAAAAGTTTTCGGTAAACCAGAAATTAAAATTATAGCATTCACCATATCTAACAAAGTTTGATTCTTCTGTTCAGCCACTTTAATAGATTGTGGAGTGTAAGGTGGTGTTACCTCATGAATTATTCTATGCTCTTCATAAAAGATATTAAGTTCATTTGAAGTATATTCACCACCTCTATCAGACCTTAGTCTTCTTCTTTTTTTTTCTAATTGATTCTCTACTTCAGTGTGACGACCCGAACCAGAATCAGATGTGTGTTTGGCACGATTCTCGAGATTTGGTTATAGTCGCAGTTTTACGATATTGTGTGGTTTGTCGATTCGATTCGCGACTATGTTTTCAGTCGAGAATTTGAGTTGGGTGTCTTCACGGAAATTGTAGAGTACGTGATTTCGAGCTCGTGGGCGGTTCCGGAAGATTTTTCCGATAACCGAGGAATATTTTATGATTATTTGAAGTTTTAGGTTCCGACGAGTTTATCCGATTGTTTCGAGCTTATCCGAATCATTTCGTATATTCTTTTTGGACCGTCGATCGACCCGAGGGACGAGTATAAATATCGAAATAGTCGTAAATAGTCGTAAAAACACAGATTTGCGTTGACTGAACTTTGACTTTCTAAAATTGGAAAGTTGACCTGCTGCCCGAAAGGGGAAGTTTCCATTTTCGGCCTCACTTTACCGGCGACCTAATTCCGGCCACCTCAGGCCACGGGACAGGTATAGTTCGACTCCTCTCTTGATTTCGAGTTGATTGATGCATGATTTTTGGAAAATTGGTGGTGTTTTGGGGATGGACCATTGGAGGCCAATTCGAGCACATCGCCGGTGACGGGGAGCTTGGCTCCGGCGAGGTTTGGAGGTGGGGGTTGGGGGGGAAAGACTCCCCTTACTCCTCTGAATCTCATGGTGTAGTTAGTTTGATCTGAGGTGGTGTTTTTGGAGGAACCCGAATAGGGATTCGGTTTGGGTATTCCGAATTGGTTTTGAAGAATTGAGGTAGTTCGGCTTGGAATTGGTTGGTGAGGTAGAAGGGAAACTTGCTCGCCTTGATGAGACCTAGGGATCTGGAAATTTTGGCCGCGGAATTCCTGAAAGGACCCAACCCCGATTTAGCTACCTAAACCGGAATCGAACCCCTTCGAAAACACGAACCAACAAAAACTTTCAAAATTTGGGCAGAGTTTCGTTACTAGCGTGGAATTACCTTAACCTGCACGCATAAAATACACTCCATCCTATGCCACAAAAAGCAAACCGTGGGCACCAATCCCAACCGGATTTCTCAACATCAATATAATCAACAAACAGTAAACATACTGTACTATATATATATGTATATCCGAGAAAATCTGTATAAACAAGTATCAGAATGTATCAGAGCGACCTCTAGTATAAAATATATACAACATGTACATCAGTAGGTGAAACTGAAACCTACTGGAAAACACAGGTGACTCTGATCACTAGCCTCCAAACCACGACGTGAAAACACCAAACCTGAACTGCAACTGGGCACGGAAACCGAAAAGCCCAGGAGAAAGACAATAAACACGTTAGAGTGAGTGGACGAAAATAAATGTCTTTCACCAGCTATATATATATGTTTAAAACAACATATGCGAGTCCAGGTAAATAAAATAACAAGTACACGAGGTAAAACTCATACTCCTCCAGTGTACTGAGCATGCAAGTAAAATCCCACGGGGTCACTCATGGACTCCTCCGTGCTAGTACAGTCTGAACCACGGAGTCTCTCTGACTTCCACGTGATTCTAAGCCAGAAATGGCCTCGGTTCCGGGGAATACGCCCCTCACCGGTCTGGTTGGGGAATCGCCCCTCCAGGCGGCCCTCCGTCGGGGATCAGCCGACGAGGCAAGGTGTATCGATACAACAACGTAACTGAGACTGTACTCTGTGTAAACCAAATCATAAACAGTTCGATGCAAATGCATGAAATAACATATAAGTGTATGTATATTCGTATACGTATATCCGTATAATCGTAAACACATGCTCATATTAAATATAATTTCGTATGAAGTCTCATGCCCGTAAATCATCATCATGCTGCATGCTCAAGTTTATAAAATCATATAAAAGACTCGCAAACAATCCGTGAAAAGAAATTGTCCACTCACAGATCCGCTAGCGCGAACTCGCGCTAAACACGTGGTCCGGCGGAAGTACCCTCGCCCGAAGCACGATCACGATCCAAATCTCGATCTCGATCTCCTGAATATATATATATAAACATAACTGATCAAAATCGTAATCCACAACACTGAACGGATGCACGGAAACCAACCGTTCCCGAAAATACAAAATGCGGTGCAAAATGAATTACGGAAATCCCGAAATCCTCATTCGAAATCTCGACTGAAAATCGGCTAACCAAATCAACCCGAAAACCTCCATACGATAATCAGGGCGTGATTACGAGAAAAATGACATTAAAAACGTCGAAATCAGAAAATTTGACTTTTCCTCCGCCGTTGACTGCCGTTGACCGCCGCCGCCGGCGGCGGCGCGCCGTCAACGGAGGAATCCCACGGCGGGAAGCTCCAGATCGGATCATTTCAACCTTGCGAACAACTTTTCCTTCTAGCTCTAAGCTCAATTCCAACTCTATCCCAACCAAAAACCATCAAACCCGAATAGAAACCCAAGTCGAATCCCAAATCGGGTTCCATCCAAAATCACACTTCCGATCAAATTAATCACACCTCGAGGTTCAGAGAAGCAAGGGGAGTCTTTCCCCCCTAACCCCCACCTCCAAACCTCGCCGGAGCCAAGCTCCCCATCACCGACGACGGACACAAAACCGACCCTCCTCGGGTCCAACCAAAACGTGATTAAAACTCAACAATTCACACACCAAACAATTCGAAATCACCTAAGGAAGCTAACTGTACCTTTCAATCAACCAACGGTGGCCGGAATACGGTGGTCGGACGGGCAACCGAATCGGGAAACTCTTCCCCTCAAGTCAACGTGGTCAAACTTTCCAAAATAGGAAAGTCAAAGACTGGTCAAAGTAACTCCGTGTTTTTGCGACTATATCTCGACTATTTTTCGACTTTTCGATATTTATACTCGTCCCTCGGGTCGATCAACGGTCCAAAATGAAAATACGAAATGATTCGGATAAACTCGAAACGATCGGATAAACTCGACGAAACCCGAAACTTCAAATAATCATAAAATATTCCTCGGTTATCGGAAAAATCTTCCGGAACCACCCACGAACTCGAAATCACGTACTCTACAACTTCCGTGAAGACACTCAACTCAAATTCTTGACTGAAAACATAGTCGCGAATCGAAGCGGTAAACTACACAATATCGTAAAACTGCGACTATAACCAAATCTCGAGAATCGTACCAAACACTCATCTGATTCTGGTTCGGGTCGTCACAAATCTACCCCCCTTAAAGAAATTTCGACCTCGAAATTTACGTACCTGCTATGTGAACAGATGAGGATACTGCTCCCGCATACGCTGCTCGGTCTCCCAGGTGGCCTCCTCAACTGAGTGGTTCTGCCACAAGACCTTCACCAGCGGAATCACACGGTGTCTCAGCTCCTGCTCACGTCGATCAAGAACCTGAACTGGCTCCTCAACATACGATAAGTCCTCTCTAATCGGCAACTGCTGTGGGGCTATCACATGTGAAGGATCTGAGATGTACTTCCGCAACATCGAAACATGGAAGACATCATGCACACGAGCCATCTCAGCCGGTAACTCAAGTCTGTAAGCAACAGCTCCAACCCTCTCCGTAATCTCATACGGACCAATGTACCGCGGTCGAAGCTTGCCACGCTTCCCGAAACGCACAACTCCCCTCCACGGAGATAGTTTCAGGAAGACCCAATCACCAATCTCGAACTCTAAACTCTTCCTCCTCACATCCGCGTAACTCTTTTGCCAATCCTGGGCGATCTTCAACCGATCCCGAATCACCTGTATGTCCTCCATCGTGGTTTTCACCAAATCCGGACCAATAAGCCAACGCTCGCCCACCTCACTCCAACACAATGGAGTGCGACACTGCTTCCCGTACAGAGCCTCGTACGGTGCCATCTCAATACTGGCCTGATAGCTGTTGTTGTAAGCGAACTCGATCAAGTGCAATTGCTGATCCCAGTTTCCACGAAACTGCAACACACACGATCTCAGCATATCCTCAAGAGTCTGAATGGTCCGCTCGGACTGCCCGTCAGTCTGAGGATGAAAAGCTGTACTAAATCGCAACTTCGTGCCCAAAGCTCGCTGTAACGCCCGCCAAAACTCAGACGTGAACTGACTATCACGGTCAGAAACAATGGACACAGGCACACCATGCAAGCGAACAATCTCTGATAAGTACAACTTGGCCAATCTGCCCACTGAAATTTTCCCTGGAAGTGCAAGAAAATGTGCAGATTTCGTCAATCGATCAACGATAACCCAAATGCCAGTGTTGCCCGCCGATGTACGCGGCAACTGATAGACGAAATCCATCGTAATATGCTCCCACTTCCAAACTGGAATCTCCAGTGGCTGTAATTTCCCTGCAGGTTTCTGCCTCTCCGCTTTCACCTGCTGACAAATCAAACACCGACTCACGTATGCGGCAATCTCCCGCTTCATGTTGCGCCACCAATAGTACGCTCGAAGTGTACGAAACATCTTCGTACCTCCGGGATGCATCGCATACGCAGAACTGTGGGCCTCATCTAAAATCTCCTTCTTCAAGTCCTCGTCCCTGGGTACACATAATCTGCCCCTGAACAACAACGTACCGTCGTCGCTCAAACGGAACTCTGTAGGCACACCATTTCGTACCATGGTCTTCTTGCTCAGCAAGTAAGGATCTGAATCCTGTGCCTCCCGTACCTGATCAACCAATACGGGTCGTACCTGAAAGCTAGCCAACAAGGCTCCATCATCATCATAACCAAACACAGCACCCGTAGCCCGTAGCTCGGCTAACATCGATACTTTGGCCACACACATGTGAAACAATGAGGCTCCCGATTTCCGGCTAAGTGCATCTGCCACCACGTTGGCCTTCCCCGGATGGTACTCAAATGTACAATCATAATCATTGATCAACTCCATCCATCGACGCTGTCTCATGTTCAGATCCGGCTGTGTCCGCAAGTAGGTGAGACTCTTGTGGTCAGTGAAAATCTTACACTGAGCACCATACAGGTAATGTCTCCAACTCTTCAACGCTAACACAATAGCGGCTAACTCCAAATCATGCGTCGGATAGTTGACCTCATGCGGTTTCAGCTGTCTGGAACCATATGCCACGACACTACCATGCTGCATCAACACACAGCCAAGGCCCAACTTCGACGCATCACTGTACACAACATACTCACCACTGTCGTCTGGCAATGTCAGAACCGGTGCGGTAGTCAATCTCTCCTTCAGGAGCAAGTAACTCTCCTCGCACGCATCAGACCACTCAAACTTGACGCCCTTCTTCGTCAATCTGGTCAGTGGTGTAGCTATCCGGGAGAAATCCTGCACAAATCGTCGGTAGTAGCCCGCTAAACCCAAGAAACTCCGAATCTCTGGCACAGTAGTGGGTCTACTCCAATTCAGCACGGCCTCGATCTTGTCAGGATCAACACTAACTCCCTCGGCCGAAATCACGTGGCCCAGAAACTTCACATTATCCAACCAGAACTCACACTTGCTAAACTTCGCGAACAACTGATGGTCCCGCAAAGTCCGCAACACCACTCGCAAGTGCTTCTTGTGCTGGCCCACACTCCTCGAGTATATCAAAATATCATCAATGAATACTATCACGAACTTGTCCAGGAATCGACGAAACACCCGATTCATCAAGTCCATGAAAGCTGCGGGAGCATTGGTCAACCCAAACGGCATAACCAAAAACTCATAGTGCCCATACCGCGTCCTAAAAGCTGTCCTGGCTACGTCAGAATCCCGGATCCTCAGCTGATGATATCCGGATCGAAGGTCAATCTTCGAAAAGACTGATGCTCCCTTCAGCTGATCGAACAAGTCGTCAATCCGCGGCAACGGATACTTGTTCCTCACAGTAACCTGATTCAGCTTCCGATAGTCGATGCACAAACGCATGGACCCATCCTTCTTCCGCACGAACAACACCGGAGCACCCCACGGAGAAACACTCGGACGAATAAATCCCTTCTCCAACAACTCCTGAAGCTGAATCTGCAACTCCCTCAACTCTGCAGGCGCCATCCGGTATGGTGTCTGGGAAATCGGTCCAGTACCCGGCAATAACTCAATGGTAAAATCAATCTCCCGCACAGGGGGTATACCAGGTAACTCCGCTGGAAACACATCCGGATACTCAGACACAATCTCAATACTACCAAGATCCGGCACTGCAGCTGTAGTGTCTACAACATGGGCTAAGTAAGCAACACAACCCTTCTTCATCAACCGATCCGCCCTCATCGCGGAAATCAAACACGGTAGGGAAGTGTTCTTCTCGCCACGAAACAGTATCTCGGGTAACCCTGGTCGTCGAAACGCGACCTCCTTCCTGTGGCAATCAAACATAGCCCAGTGCGACTCCAAAAAGTCCATACCCAATATCAGATCGAAATCTACAAAATCCAGCAGTAACAGATCTGCGGCTAACCCATGACCATCAACAAACACCTCACAATCCCGGTAAACCCATCCGATGCTCACAACCTCACCTGACGGATACAACACTCTCCACAACCCCGGAAGTGGAGATGCAGGTACCGTAGCCAATGATGACAGTCTAAATGATATGAATGAATGTGTGGCACCTGGATCTAGCAATGCAACTACAGGAATACCAAAAACATGTAACGTACCGATAACGACCTCCGGTGATGCTCTGCCCTCACGTAGAGTCATAGCATGAACCCTCGCCTGTCCGGCCGGTCGTCCTCGCTGAGCCTGACCCCGTTGCCTGCCCTGGCCTGCAAACTGTGCTGGTCGCGCTCCCGAAGTGGCACCTCGCTCTCCTCCGGAACCCTGAGCTGCCTGATCACCAGCATCATACAACTGGGGACACTCATTCGCATAGTGACCCACCTGGCCACAGCGGAAACAAGTAACAGGACCTCGCTGACAGGGACCCACATGATGTCGACTGCAGAGACTACACAACGGGTACTCCCTTGGTACAGCAAATGTGCCACCAGTACGCCGAGGATAACTAGAACCGCTAGAACCTGCACTAGCCTGCGGTCGCTGTGGTCTGTCTCTCCTCCAAAACGGTCTCCGTCTCGATGTACTAGCTGGTGGTCGATATGATCCACCGCCTGAAGATGAAGCTGAACCGGAAGTATCAGAACTCTGCCTCTTCGAAGGCCCCTGACTCGGTCCACCCTCCTCAAATCGCCTCGGCTGGTACCTCTGCTGTCTCTCCCGCTCAATATCCTCGCCTCGGAGTGCAGCACTAACAAACTCATCGAAGTTGTTCCGAGGCATCGTAGTCAGCGTCGCCTTGATACTCAGATTCAATCCCAGCTCAAACCTGCGACACTTGGCTTCCTCTGTAGCCACCATATCCCGCGCAAAACGAGACAAACGGGTAAACCAATCCCGATACTCAAGTACAGACAAACTGCCCTGCCTCAAGTTTGTAAACTCCTCGTACTTGCGCTGCTGGGTAGCCTGATTGAAGTACCTCCGCATAAACAAATCACGGAACACAGTCCACGGAGTATCCACAGGAACCCTGTCGGTGCTAACCCACCAAAAGTAAGCATCACCCTCAAGTAAACCAACTGCAGCTACTGTCATCTGCTCAGGTGTAAACTGCAGACGTTCACAAACACGCTCAATCTGAACCAACCATGCCTCGCATATCTCTGGCTCAACTGAACCCGAAAACACAGTAGCACCCGCAGTGCGAGCCTTGACCACGGGGTCAAAACGCTCCTCCAAACGCAGCACTCGCATAAGCAAGTCGCGCGTTCGGCGATCCTCATCAGGATCATCATCCCGATCAACACGGGGACCACGTCGAGGAGGCATCCTACTGATACAAGACAAGCATTAGGCACAAGCAGAAAGAACGTAATCATGAAACCGCAGATATTTGAGGACACACAACACCCGAAGTATTGATGAGTACCGCTGGCCAGTCGGGTCATCACTCCAGTCATGCTGTATCAACTCAAATACCCTAAGCGTCACAACTACAAGAGTCTACAGAATCTGACAACCTAATGCTCTGATACCAAGCTGAAAGGACCCAACCCCGATTTAGCTACCTAAACCGGAATCGAACCCCTTCGAAAACACGAACCAACAAAAACTTTCAAAATTTGGGCAGAGTTTCGTTACTAGCGTGGAATTACCTTAACCTGCACGCATAAAATACACTCCATCCTATGCCACAAAAAGCAAACCGTGGGCACCAATCCCAACCGGATTTCTCAACATCAATATAATCAACAAACAGTAAACATACTGTACTATATATATATGTATATCCGAGAAAATCTGTATAAACAAGTATCAGAATGTATCAGAGCGACCTCTAGTATAAAATATATACAACATGTACATCAGTAGGTGAAACTGAAACCTACTGGAAAACACAGGTGACTCTGATCACTAGCCTCCAAACCACGACGTGAAAACACCAAACCTGAACTGCAACTGGGCACGGAAACCGAAAAGCCCAGGAGAAAGACAATAAACACGTTAGAGTGAGTGGACGAAAATAAATGTCTTTCACCAGCTATATATATATGTTTAAAACAACATATGCGAGTCCAGGTAAATAAAATAACAAGTACACGAGGTAAAACTCATACTCCTCCAGTGTACTGAGCATGCAAGTAAAATCCCACGGGGTCACTCATGGACTCCTCCGTGCTAGTACAGTCTGAACCACGGAGTCTCTCTGACTTCCACGTGATTCTAAGCCAGAAATGGCCTCGGTTCCGGGGAATACGCCCCTCACCGGTCTGGTTGGGGAATCGCCCCTCCAGGCGGCCCTCCGTCGGGGATCAGCCGACGAGGCAAGGTGTATCGATACAACAACGTAACTGAGACTGTACTCTGTGTAAACCAAATCATAAACAGTTCGATGCAAATGCATGAAATAACATATAAGTGTATGTATATTCGTATACGTATATCCGTATAATCGTAAACACATGCTCATATTAAATATAATTTCGTATGAAGTCTCATGCCCGTAAATCATCATCATGCTGCATGCTCAAGTTTATAAAATCATATAAAAGACTCGCAAACAATCCGTGAAAAGAAATTGTCCACTCACAGATCCGCTAGCGCGAACTCGCGCTAAACACGTGGTCCGGCGGAAGTACCCTCGCCCGAAGCACGATCACGATCCAAATCTCGATCTCGATCTCCTGAATATATATATATAAACATAACTGATCAAAATCGTAATCCACAACACTGAACGGATGCACGGAAACCAACCGTTCCCGAAAATACAAAATGCGGTGCAAAATGAATTACGGAAATCCCGAAATCCTCATTCGAAATCTCGACTGAAAATCGGCTAACCAAATCAACCCGAAAACCTCCATACGATAATCAGGGCGTGATTACGAGAAAAATGACATTAAAAACGTCGAAATCAGAAAATTTGACTTTTCCTCCGCCGTTGACTGCCGTTGACCGCCGCCGCCGGCGGCGGCGCGCCGTCAACGGAGGAATCCCACGGCGGGAAGCTCCAGATCGGATCATTTCAACCTTGCGAACAACTTTTCCTTCTAGCTCTAAGCTCAATTCCAACTCTATCCCAACCAAAAACCATCAAACCCGAATAGAAACCCAAGTCGAATCCCAAATCGGGTTCCATCCAAAATCACACTTCCGATCAAATTAATCACACCTCGAGGTTCAGAGAAGCAAGGGGAGTCTTTCCCCCCTAACCCCCACCTCCAAACCTCGCCGGAGCCAAGCTCCCCATCACCGACGACGGACACAAAACCGACCCTCCTCGGGTCCAACCAAAACGTGATTAAAACTCAACAATTCACACACCAAACAATTCGAAATCACCTAAGGAAGCTAACTGTACCTTTCAATCAACCAACGGTGGCCGGAATACGGTGGTCGGACGGGCAACCGAATCGGGAAACTCTTCCCCTCAAGTCAACGTGGTCAAACTTTCCAAAATAGGAAAGTCAAAGACTGGTCAAAGTAACTCCGTGTTTTTGCGACTATATCTCGACTATTTTTCGACTTTTCGATATTTATACTCGTCCCTCGGGTCGATCAACGGTCCAAAATGAAAATACGAAATGATTCGGATAAACTCGAAACGATCGGATAAACTCGACGAAACCCGAAACTTCAAATAATCATAAAATATTCCTCGGTTATCGGAAAAATCTTCCGGAACCACCCACGAACTCGAAATCACGTACTCTACAACTTCCGTGAAGACACTCAACTCAAATTCTCGACTGAAAACATAGTCGCGAATCGAAGCGGTAAACTACACAATATCGTAAAACTGCGACTATAACCAAATCTCGAGAATCGTACCAAACACACATCTGATCCTGGTTCGGGTCGTCACAATTCCACCGTTGACGGCGCGCCGCCGGCGGCGGCGGCGGTCAACGGCGAGGAAAAAGTCAACTTTTCAGATTTCGATAATTTTAATGTCGTTTTTCTCGAAATCGCGCCCTGATCGTCGTCCAGAGGTTTTCGGGTTGATTTGGTTAGCCAATTGTCAGTCGAGATTTCGAGTGGGAATTTCGGGATTACCGTTATACATTTTGTACTGCATTTCGTATTTCTGGGAACGGTTGGTTTCCGTGCATCAGTACAGTGTTGTGGACTACGATTTTGATCAGTTATGTTTTATGAATATGTTCAGGAGATCGAGATCGAGATCTGCATCGTGATCGTGCTTCAGGTGAGGGATCTTCCGCCAGACCACGAGTGTAGCGCGTGTGCGCGTTTCGAGAGGCTGTGAGTGGACAATTTCTTTTCACGGAAATCTTGCGAGTCTTTTATGTGATTTATGATCTTGAGCATGCAGCATGATTATGGTTTTACGAGCATGAGATTTCATACGAGTTTATGATTATATAAGCATGTGTTTACGATTATACGAATATGTTTATACGGATATACGTTTATGAATATGCATACATTTTATATTGTTTCATGCATTTGCATCGAATTGTTTGTGATTTGGTTTTCACAGAGTATAGTCTTGGTTACGTTGTTGTATCGATACACATTGCCTCTCGGCTGATCCCCGATGGTAGGCCATCCAGGAGGGGCGTCGTTATCCCTACCTGACCGGTGAGGGGCGTTTCCCCGGAACCGAGGCCATTTCTGGCTTAGAATCACGGGGACTAAGGACCTCGTGATTCGGACTGTACTAGCACGGTGTGTGTCCATGAGTGACCCCGTGGGATTTATACTTGCATGCTCAGTACGCTGGAGGATTATGGTTTTACCTCGTGTACTTTATTATTTCTATTTACCTGGACTCGCACATGTTTTTATAACATACATAATAACTGGTGAAAGACATTTATTTTCGTCCACTCACTCTAACGTGTTTATTGTCTTTCCCCTGGGCTTTTCGGTTTCCGTGCCCAGTTTGCAGTTCAGGTTTGGTGTTTCACGTCGCGGTTTGGAGGCTAGTGATCAGAGTCACCTGTGTTTTCCAGTAGGTTCGTGTTTCGCCTACTGATGTACATATTGTATATGTTTTACTTTAGAGGTCGCTCTGATACATTCTGATACATGTTGTGCGGATTTTCACGGATATACATATATACATAGTACAGTTTATTTACTGTTGTTGATTATATTGATGTTGAGAAATCCGGATGGGATTGGCGCCCACGGTTTGCTTTTTGTGGCATAGGACGAAGTGTTAATTTCTGGGTGCAGGTTATGGTAATTCAACGCTAGTAACGAAACTCTGCCCAAATTTCAAAATTTTTTTGTTGGTTCGTGTTTTCGAAAGGGTTTGATTCCGGTTTAGGTAACTGAATCGGGATTGGGTCCTTTCAGCTTAGTATCAGAGCATTAGGTTGTCAGATTCTGTAGACTCTTGTAGTTGTGACGCTTAGGGTATTTGAGTTGATACAGCATGACTGGAGTGATGACCCGACTGGCCAGCGGTATTCATCAATACTTCGGGTGTTGTATGTCCTCAAATATCTGCGGTTTCATGATTACGTTCTTTCTGCTTGTACCTAATGCTTGTCTTGTATCAGTAGGATGCCTCCTCGACGTGGTCCCCGTGTTGACCGGGATGATGATCCTGATGAGGATCACCGAACGCGCGACTAGCTGATGCGAGTGCTGCGTTTGGAAGAGCGCTTTGACCCTGTGGTCAAGGCTCGCACTGCGGGTGCTACTGTGTTTTCGGGTTCAGTTGATCCAGAGATATGCGAGGCATGGTTGGTTCAGATTGAGCGTGTTTGTGAGCGTCTGCAGTTTACACCTGAGCAGATGACAGTAGCCGCAGTTGGTTTACTTGAGGGTGATGCATACTTTTGGTGGGTCAGCACTGACAGAGTTCCTGTGGATACTCCGTGGACATTGTTTCGTGATCTGTTTATGTGGAGGTATTTTAATCAGGCTACCCAGCAGCGCAAGTACGAGGAGTTTACGAACTTGAGGCAGGGCAGTTTGTCTGTACTTGAGTATCGGGATCGGTTTACTCGATTGTCTCGTTTTGCGCGGGATATGGTGGCTACAGAGGAAGCCAAGTGTCGTAGGTTTGAGCTGGGACTGAATCTGAACATCAAGGCGACACTGACTACGATGCCTCGGAACAACTTTGATGAGTTTGTTAGTGCAGCTCTCCGAGGCGAGGATATTGAGCAGGAGAGACAGCAGAGGTACCAGCCGAGATGATTTGAGGAGGGTGGACCGAGTCAGGGGCCTTCAAAGAGGTTGAGTTCTAATACTTCCGGTTCAGCTTCATCTTCGGGCGGTGGGTCATATCGACCACCAGCTAGTGTACCTAGACGGAGACCGGGATGGAGGAGAGATCGACCGCAGCGACCACAGGCTAGTGGAGGTTCCAGCGGTTCTAGTTATCCTCGACGTACAGGTGGCACTTTTGCTGTACCGCGGGAGTATCCCTTGTGTAGCTTCTGCAACAAGCGTCATCTTGGTGTATGTCAGCGGAGCACTGTTATTTGTTATAGCTGTGGCCAGGTGGGTCATTATTCGAGAGAGTGTCCTCAGTCGTATGGTACTGGTGGACAGGCAGCCCAGAGTTCCGGAGTTGAGCGAGGTGCCACTTCGGGAGCTCGACCAGCACAGACTGCAGGTTAGGGTAGACAGCAGGGTCAGCCCCAGCGAGGACGACCAGCCGGACAGGCGAGAGTTCATGCTATGACTATGCGTGAGGGCAGAGCATCACCGGAGGTCGTTATCGGTACGTTACATGTTTTTGGTATTCCAGTAGTTGCATTGTTAGATCCAGGTGCCACACATTCATTCATATCATTTAGACTGTCATCATTGGCTACGGTACCTGCATCTCCACTTCCGGGGTTGTGGAGAGTGTTGTATCCGTCAGGTGAGGTTGTGAGCATCGGTTGGGTTTACCGAGATTGTGAGGTGTTTATCGATGGCCATGGTTTAGCCGCTGATCTGTTACTGCTTGATATTGTGGATTTCGATTTGATATTGGGTATGGACTTTTTGGAGTCGCACTGGGCCATGTTTGATTGCCACAGGAAGGAGATCGCGTTTCGACGACCAGGGTTGCCTGAGATACTGTTTCGTGGCGAGAAGAACACTTCCCTACCGTGTTTGATTTCCGCGATGAGGGCGGATCGGTTGATGAAGAAGGGTTGTATTGCGTATTTAGCAAATGTTGTGGACACTACAGCTGCAGTGTCGGATCTTGGTAGTATTGAGGTGGTGTCTGAGTTTCCGGATGTGTTTCCAGCGGAGTTACCTGGTATACCCCCTGTACGGGAGATTGATTTTACCATTGAGTTATTCCCGGGTATTGGACCGATTTCCCAGACACCGTACCGGATGGCGCCTGCAGAGTTGAGGGAGTTGCAGATTCAGCTTCAGGAGTTGTTAGAGAAGGGATTCATTCGACCGAGTGTTTCTCCGTGGGGTGCTCCAGTGTTGTTCGTGCGAAAGAAGGACGGGTCCATGCGTTTGTGCATCGACTATCGGAAGCTGAATCAGATTACAGTGAGGAACAAGTATCCGTTGCCACGGATTGATGACTTGTTCGATCAGCTGAAGGGAGCAGCAGTCTTTTCGAAGATTGACCTTCGATCCGGATATCACCAGTTGAGGATCCGAGACTCCGATGTTGCCAGGACAGCTTTCAGGACGCGGTATGGGCACTATGAGTTTTTGGTTATGCCGTTTGGGTTGACCAACGCCCCCGCAGCTTTCATGGACTTGATGAATCGGGTATTTCGTCGATTCTTGGACAAGTTCGTGATAGTATTCATTGATGATATTTTGATATACTCGAGGAGTGTGGGCCAGCACAGGAAGCACTTGCGAGCGGTATTGCGGACTTTGCGGGACCATCAGCTGTTCGCGAAGTTTAGCAAATGTGAGTTCTGGTTGGATAGTGTGAAGTTTCTGGGCCACGTGATTTCGGCTGAGGGAGTTAGTGTTGATCCTGACAAGATTGAGGCCGTGCTGAATTGGAGTCGACCCACTACTGTACCGGAGATCCAGAGTTTCTTGGGATTAGCAGGCTATTATCGACGGTTTGTACAGGATTTCTCCCGGATTGCTACACCACTGACCAGATTGACGAAGAATGGCGTCAAGTTTGAGTGGTCTGATGCGTGCGAGGAGAGTTATTTGCTCCTGAAGGAGAGATTAACTACCACACCGGTTCTGACATTGCCAGACGACAGTGGTGAGTTTGTTGTGTACAGTGACGCGTCAAAGTTGGGCCTTGGCTGTGTGTTGATGCAGCATGGTAGAGTCGTGGCATATGGTTCCAGACAGCTGAAACCGCACGAGGTCAACTATCCGACGCATGATTTGGAGTTAGCCGCTATCGTGTTAGCGTTGAAGAGTTGGAGACATTACCTGTATGGTGCTCAGTGTAAGATTTTCACTGACCACAAGAGTCTCACCTACTTGCGGACACAGCCGGACCTGAACATGAGGCAGCGCCGATGGATGGAGTTGATCAATGATTATGATTGTACGCTCGAGTACCATCCGGGGAAGGCCAATGTTGTGGCAGATGCGCTTAGTCGGAAATCTGGAGCTTCGTTGTTTCACATGTGTGTGGCCAGAGTATCGATGTTAGCCGAGCTTCGAGCTACAGGTGCTGTGTTTGGGTATAATGATGATGGAGCTTTGTTGGCCAGCTTTCAGGTTCGACCGGTACTGGTTGATCAGGTACGGGAGGCACAGGATTCAGATCCTTACTTGCTGGGCAAGAAGACCATGATTCAGAATGGTGTGCCTACAGAGTTCCGTTTGAGCGACGACGGTACGTTGTTGTTCAGGGGTAGATTATGTGTACCCAGGGACGAGGACTTGAAGAAGGAGATTCTGGATGAGGCCCACAGTTCAGCGTATGCGATGCATCCCGGAGGTACGAAGATGTTTCGTACACTTCGAGCGTACTATTGGTGGCGCAACATGAAACAGGAGATTGCCGCGTACGTGAGTCGGTGTTTGATTTGTCAGCAGGTGAAGGCGGAGAGACAGAAACCTGCAGGAAAACTACAGCCACTTGAGATTCCAGTTTGGAAGTGGGAGCATATCACGATGGATTTCGTCTATCAGTTGCCGCGTACTTCGGCGGGCAATACTGGCATTTGGGTTATCGTTGATCGATTGACGAAATCCGCACACTTTCTTGCACTTCCAGGGAAGATTTCAGTGGGCAGATTGGCTAAGTTGTACTTATTGGAGATTGTTCGCTTGCATGGGGTGCATGTATCCATTGTTTCTGACCGTGATAGTCAGTTCACTTCTGAGTTTTGGCAGGCTTTACAGCGAGCGTTGGGCACGAGGTTGCGGTTTTGTACAGCTTTTCATCCTCAGACTGACGGGCAGTCCGAGCGGACCATTCAGACTCTTGAGGATATGCTGAGATCGTGTGTGTTGCAGTTTCGTGGAAACTGGGATCAGCAGTTGTACTTGATTGAGTTCGCCTACAACAACAGCTATCAGGCCAGTATTGAGATGGCACCGTACGAGGCTCTGTACGGGAAGCAGTGTCGCACTCCATTGTGTTGGAGTGAGGTGGGCGAGCGTTGGCTCATTGGTCCTGATTTGGTGAAAACCACGATGGAGGACATTCAGGTTATTCGGGATCGACTGAAGATTGCCCAGGATCGGCAGAAGAGTTACGCGGATGTGAGGTGGAAGAGTTTAGAGTTCGAGGTTGGTGATTGGGTCTTCCTGAAACTATCTCCGTGGAGGGGAGTAGTGCGTTTCGGGAAGCGTGGCAAGCTTCGACCGCGGTACATTGGTCCGTATGAGATTACGAAGAGGGTTGGAGCTGTTGCTTACAGACTTGAGTTACCGGCTGAGATGGCTCGTGTGCATGATGTCTTCCATGTTTCGATGTTGCGAAAGTACATCTCAGACCCTTCACATGTGATAGCCCCACAGCAGTTGCCGATCAGAGAGGATTTATCGTATGTTGAGGAACCAGTGTAGATTCTCGATCGTCGTGAGCAGGAGTTGAGGCACCGTGTGATTCCGCTAATGAAGGTCTTGTGGCAGAACCATTCAGTTGAGAAGGCCACTTGGGAGACCGAGCAGCGTATGCGGGAGCAGTATCCTCATCTGTTCACCTGACAGGTACGTAAATTTCGAGGTCGAAATTTCTTTAAGGGGGGTAGATTTGTGACGACCCGAACTAGAATCAGATGTGTGTTTGGCATGATTCTTGAGATTTGGTTATAGTCGCAGTTTTACGATATTGTGTGGTTTGTCGATTCGATTCGCGACTATATTTTCAGTCAAGAATTTGAGTTGGGTGTCTTCACGGAAATTGTAGAGTACGTGATTTCAAGCTTGTGGGCGGTTCCGGAAGATTTTTCCGATAACCGAGGAATATTTTATGATTATTTGAAGTTTCAGGTTCCGACGAGTTTATCCGATTGTTTCGAGCTTATCCGAATCATTTCGTATATTCGTTTTGGACCGTCGATCGACTCGAGGGACGAGTATAAATATCGAAATAGTCGTAAATAGTCGTAAAAACACAGATTTGCGTTGACTGAACTTTGACTTTCTAAAATTGGAAAGTTGACCTGCTGCCCGAAAGGGGAAGTTTCCATTTTCGGCCTCACTTTTCCGGCGACCTAATTCCGGCCACCTCAGGCCACGGGACATGTATAGTTCGACTCCTCTCTTGATTTCGAGTTGATTGATGCAAGAGTTTTGGAAAATTGGTGGTGTTTTGGGGATGGACCATTGGAGGCCGATTCGAGCACATCGCCGGTGACGGGGAGCTTGGCTCCAGCGAGGTTTGGAGGTGGGGGTTAGGGGGGAAAGACTCCCCTTACTCCTCTGAATCTCATGGTGTAGTTAGTTTGATCTGAGGTGGTGTTTTTGGGTGAACCCGAATAGGGATTCGGTTTGGGTATTCCGAATTGGTTTTGAAGAATTGAGGTAGTTCGGCTTGGAATTGGTTGGTGAGGTAGAAGGGAAACTTGCTCGCCTTGATGAGACCTAGGGATCTGGAAATTTTGGCCGCGGAATTCCACCGTTGACGGCACGCCGCCGCCGCCGCCGGCGGTCAACGGTGAGGAAAAAGTCAACTTTTCAGATTTCGATAATTTTAATGTCGTTTTTCTCGAAATCGCACCCTGATCGTCGTCCAGATGTTTGCGGGTTGATTTGGTTAGCTGATTTTCAGTTGAGATTTCGAGTGGGGATTTCGGGATTACCGTTATACATTTTGTACTGCATTTCGTATTTCCGGGAACGGTTGGTTTCCGTGCATCAGTACAGTGTTGTGGACTACGATTTTGATCAGTTATGTTTTATGAATATGTTCAGGAGATCGAGATCGAGATCTGGATCGTGATCGTGCTTCAGGCGAGGGATCTTCCGCCGGACCACGAGTGTAGCGCGTGTGCGCGTTTCGAGAGTCTGTGAGTGGACAATTTCTTTTCACGGAAATCTTGCGAGTCTTTTATGTGATTTATGATCTTGAGCATGCAGCATGATTATGGTTTTACGAGCATGAGATTTCATACGAGTTTATGATTATATAAGCATGTGTTTACGATTATACGAATATGTTTATACGGATATACGTTTATGAATATGCATACATTTTATATTGTTTCATGCATTTGCATCGAATTGTTTGTGATTTGGTTTTCACAGAGTATAGTCTTGGTTACGTTGTTGTATCGATACACATTGCCTCTCGGCTGATCCCCGATGGTAGGCCATCCAGGAGGGGCGTCGTTATCCCTACCTGACCGGTGAGGGGCGTTTCCCCGGAACCGAGGCCATTTCTGGCTTAGAATCACGGGGACTAAGGACCTCGTGATTCAGACTGTACTAGCACGGTGTGTGTCCATGAGTGACCCCGTGGGATTTATACTTGCATGCTCAGTACGCTGGAGGATTATGGTTTTACCTCGTGTACTTTATTATTTCTATTTACCTGGACTCGCACATGTTTTTATAACATACATAATAACTGGTGAAAGACATTTATTTTCGTCCACTCACTCTAACGTGTTTATTGTCTTTCCCCTGGGCTTTTCGGTTTTCGTGCCTAGTTTGCAGTTCAGGTTTGGTGTTTCACGTTGGTTCACATCTTTTCAAGCATTTAATTAAACACTTAATCAAACACGAATACAATTAAAACCCTTCTGTGTTGATGTAGCATTGATAAGTAGGGATCGTTCTTAACCGGGGATTGAGAGTGCATGCATAACTATGCTAGGTTTAGTTTATGGGGGTGCAAGGTTTGTTTTTACTAATTTTCCTACAAGATAGAACATAAATCTACTATTTACATGTGATCATCTCAATTTTTCACTCAACTCTTTACACTAAGTCATATTATATGCAACCTAAAAGTATCTAAGTTTTTAGCTCACATGTGATTCGTTTTCATGCTTCGGGAATTTGCCCTATGACATATCTATCAACTTGACAAGGAATTTGCCTCGACTTAGTTGATGCATTAAGCACACATGCTTTTCTAAAAGAAATAAACACAAGGTTAGATTACACAACATATTCGAAGAGTGTTTAACCAAAATACAATCATCCAATCCATCAAAAACCGAAGAAAAATACAAGGAAATAGTAGAAGGAATCATGTTACACTTTTTGTAAGGGAATTTGCCCTCTACAAGAGTTATGCGACGACCCTTCAATGGAGATGGATGCACAGAGCCCTCAAGGAATTTGCCTTCGAGTTGCGTCGGTGATGGAAACGATTTGTGACGATGGAGGAGGCGGATCCTTGTAGACCTTCGGCTTTGGGAGGAGAGGGAAAGTGTTTTGGCAGAGCTTTTTCTAGTAAATTGAGAGATGCCTTGCTTTGAGGCCGAGCTCCCCTTTATATAGGAGAAGGAAAGCCTAGTTCGACTCCTTCTAGGACTCTAACTAGTCCACCCGGGTAACCTGACCCTTCTCCACGAAAACAGGAATATCTCTCGTTCTAGGAATCCAAATTTTGTAATTCCAGTTGCGTTGGAAACTAGACTTCTATATCTTTCCAACCATATGCTAATTGCATCTAGATTTATCCGTATCTGTTCACAGTGGCCTTTTGAAGTGGGCTGATATACAAAGGCCGATTTCTGATAATTCATTTTAATCCATCTTCTTTCTTTGGGCTTCTTTCTCTCCAATTCTTCTCTGGAATTAGGAACTTTTCTCCTTAGCCAACTTTTAGCTCCGAAACGCCTCATTTATTGTTCCACCTTTATTTTCTACCTAAAAACATAAAATAAGTTAGAAATATATTTACTAAGCTCATAACAAAGCAAAATGCAGAGAGAAAGACATTAATAATCAAGCATAAAATGCGTAGATCACACGTCGCGGTTTGGAGGCTAGTGATCAGAGTCACCTGTGTTTTCCAGTAGGTTCGTGTTTCGCCTACTGATGTACATATTGTATATGTTTTACTTTAGAGGTCGCTCTGATACATTCTGATACATGTTGTGCGGATTTTCACGGATATACATATATACATAGTACAGTTTATTTACTGTTGTTGATTATATTGATGTTGAGAAATCCGGATGGGATTGGTGCCCACGGTTTGCTTTTTGTGGCATAGGACGAAGTGTTAATTTCTGGGTGCAGGTTATGGTAATTCAACGCTAGTAACGAAACTCTGCCCAAATTTCAAAAAAATTTTGTTGGTTCGTGTTTTCGAAAGGGTTTGATTCCGGTTTAGGTAACTGAATCGGGATTGGGTCCTTTCATTCAGTTTTATATATTTTGAATTTATCAAAGACTTCATCTTTTGTATTAATCAAATAAACATAAAAATATCTAGAACAAACATCTATAAAAGTAACAAAGTATTTGTTTTCAGCCCTAGTAGGTGGTCTATTTGAGTCACAAACATCACTGTGTATAAGTTTTAAAATTCGTGTTCTTCTATCTACAGATTTAAAAGACTTCTTAGGTTTCTTGGCTTGAACACAAATCTCACATTTGTGTTTCAGATCTAAAGGTGATTTAGGAACTAGGTTTAAGTCCATCATTTTCTTGATTTTCATCAAGTTTATATGACCTAATTTGTCATGCCACACATTACTAGTTTCAACATTAAAGACTTAAGGGATGACCAAGTCAGAAGATAAATTTAATTTAAATAATCCTTTACAATCAAAACTTTTACCAATAAATACATTATTCTTGGTTATTACAACCTTATCTGACTCATGTACAACTTTATAACCTTGTTGCGTTAAAGTGAACACACTAACTGTGACGACCCAGAACAGAGTCAGCAGTGAAATCGCATAGTCGCAGATTGCCGAGAGTTGATTGAATCGCCAAGCTTGTTAACGACTAAATTATTGGCCGAGAATTGGAGCTGAGTCTCTTCTCGAGAGTCGTTCTATGTGTGATTACGAGTTCGTGGGTGGTTCCAGATCGTTATTTGGACGACCGAGGAATTAATTATTAATATTTGAAGTTTCGACGGAAACGGATTTAAATGGCAGGCTTGTTAACGACTAAGTTACCGGTCGAGAATTTGGTTTCGGCTTCTTCACGGAAGTTGTTCAGAATTTAATTTCGAGTTTGTGGGAACTTCCGGAGCATGATTTTGAGTTACGGAGTTTAAGTTGTGAATATTTCCGATTATTGATTGTTTAGTCGATTTAATGTTTGTTGGTTCGAAGGGTTGACTTTTTATCCATTTGGCCAATGTGTTTGACTTTGGGTGACTATTGAAGATTATGTCGAGACGAGTTTGTGGCCACGGGAATTATTGGAATCGGAATTACGACGAGAAAGTTACGCGCGTTTGAAGTTCGTCGAAATGGATAAACATGAAGTTTCCTTTTTGGGAAAGTATAAATAGTGGACTTGCTCCTTTGGGAAAGTCAAAGCTGAATTGATTACCTTGACTTGGTGAGTTGACTCGGTTTGACCGAGTGGGTGGAGGTGTTCGACGGCAAGGCGGTGCTCCACGGTGGCGTTGGATTCCGGCCACCTCTCGGCGTGGTTCTTGTCCCGTTCTCCTCGGCTCAACCTCACGAGTCTAGCCCCGACCTCTTTTTCCTGTATGGTTCACCGTGGAGTGAGGATTTTCCGGCAAGAAATTGGTGAAAACTTGGTGATTCGGGTTCTTTGTTTAGGGCCGAATTGAGCTACAACTTTGAGTGGACTTTGTAGCTCTCCTCTCAAGGATTCTAACCATATAGGTATGGTGATCTAATTTTACTTGTGTGTGGAGAATTTTGAATGTGAAATTTGTGGAACAATTCGGTTTATCATGAAATTGGATGTGTTAGAGTGAGAATTGGCATTTGTTGCAGTTGACAAAGTTGCTCAGTGGGTGATTTTGAGTGGAATAGGAGTTGCTCCGCCGTGAAATTTTCCGGTCAACGGTGGCGCCGCCGTGGGCGGTGATCAACGGCGGTCAACGGTCAAAGTTTGACTTTTTCAGACTTTCGACAAGTCGCATGTCATTTGACTCGAAATCGCGCCCCAATCGCAGTGGGGAGGTTCGTTTCTCGATTTGAGCATCCGAATGTATAGCGAGGTATTGAGGTGTATATATACGGATTTTCGACGATTCGTCGACTTTGAATTTCGTGTTTCCGAGAACGGTGGTTTCTCGTGATTTGATTTGTATTGTCGAGTTATGACTTTGAGAAATAGATTTTGTGAATATTCAGGGTTTCGTGATCGTTCGTTTGGCGGTGGACTTTCCGCCGGATCACGGGTTAACGCATACTGCGTTACGCAAGCGTGTGAGTGGACAATTTCTTTTCACGGAAATCTTGCGAGTCTTTTATATGATTTATGAACTTGAGCATGCAGTTTGATTATGGTTTTACGAGCATGTGTTTTACGATTATATATATACGGATATGCGTATACGAGTATACATACACTGATATGTTGTTTCATGCATTTGCATCGAACTGTTATGATTTGGTTTTCACAGAGTACAGTCATAGTTTGTGATGTTGTATCGATACACTGCATCCCGGCTGATCCCCGAGGATGTTTACCAGCTAGGATCACGTGTGGGCTAGGGACCTCGTGGTTCTGGATCACGTGTGGGCTAGGGACCCCGTGGTTCTAACTGTGAGATTTTCCGTGCATGCTTTGTTTACGAGTTGGAGTCAGCGTCTCCTCGTATGCAATTTGATTTGATTTATTATATTTCGACTCGCATATGTTTTATAACATATATTACTTGGTGAAAGACATTTATTTTCGTCCACTCACTCTAACAGTTTTCATGTCTTTCCCCTGGGCTTTTCGGTTTTCGTGCCCAATTTGCAGTTCAGGCTCTGGTGTCGCACGTTGTGGTCAGAGGCATAATACTCGAGCGGTCTTATTTCTTCCAGTAGGTTTATTGTTTCTACCTACTGTGGTATACATATATGTTTATACGTTGAGGTCGCTCTGAGTAATCTGTTGTTTATGTTATACGATTTTACACCGGATTTCAGTAAAGTATAGATATATATTTATTGTTTTACTTTACTGTTGATATATTGAGAAATCCGGATGGGATTGGTGCCCACGGTTTGCTTTTTGTGGCATAGGATGAAGTGTATTTTCCGCGTGCAGGTAATGGTAATTCCACGTTAGTAGCAAAACTCTGCCAAAATTTCTACGGTTTTTGTTGGTTCGTGTTTTCGAAAGGGTTTGATTCCGATTTAGGGAGCTAAATCGGGGTTGGGTCCTTTCACTAACTTAATTTTTATAGGCTATGGGTATATGTCGCATATTCTTTAGGCTTAAAATCTTTCCAGATGTGAGCTTCAAGTCTATATCTCATATTCCTGAAACTTATGCGGTAGAACTAATGTCGAAACCCGTTACACGTCCTCCACTTGTTTTCTGGTAAGTTTTAAAAGAAGCACGATTAAGACAAACATGTATGTTAACTCCAGAATCTACCCACCAATCTTTACTTTCAAAAGTAAAATTGACAAAGGGATCATACTTAAGTAATGGTTGAGAGGAATCTTGCTCCATAAGCATATTCACATTTGCTTTTGATCCATTTGGATTTGTTTTGTTCTCCTCAGCTTTCCTATAGAAGCAATCTTTTGCTAAATGGTTGGTCCTTCCACAAATGAAGCAAGATATCTTCTCGAAGAGTAAACTCACATTATTTATGCCTAAGGGTCTTAACATGATCACTCCAAGATGGTGGTAATTTATCTATAAGGCAAGATTGAAAGGACCCAACCCCGATTTAGTTTCCTAAACCGGAATCAAACCCCTTCTGAAAACACGAACCAACAAAAATCATCAAAATTTCGGCAGAGTTTCGTTACTAACGAGGAATTACCATCACCTGCACCCGGAAAGTACACTTCATCCTATGCCACAAAAATCAAACCGTGGGCACCAATCCCATCCGGATTTCTCAATATCATAACAGTAATGTAAAGTAATAAATATAACTATACTTTACAGAAATCCGTGGAAACTCGTATAAGAATATACATCAGAATACTCAGAGCGACTTTTAATATAGATATACAAATAGTAGGCCAATCTAAGAACCTACCATAAAAGAAACATCGCTCGAATACTATGCCTCCGACCACGACGTGCGACACCAGAATTCGAACTGCAAACTGGACACGGAAACCGAAAAGCCCATGGGAATGGCAAATAAAAACGTTAGAGTAAGTGGACGAAAATAAACATATGCCTTTCACCAGTTTATATACATAATAAATGTAAATCAATGCGAGTTCGGAAAGTGTATATATGGAGGTTGTCAGGCGAATCTCTCAAGCCCGACGTCAGGTGAATCGCTCATACCCGACGGTGATAGGCCAAGGGAATCTCTCAACCCCGGCGGCATACATGGGAATCTCTCAACCCTGCCCAAAGGAATCTCTCAACTCTGGTCCAGAGGAATCTCTCAACTCTGGCGGACTACCGGTGATCAGCCGAGTAGCCAAAGCATCGATGCAGTAATGCCATCACCAATAAATATAAAATAATACCTCCGAAAATAACATATATCTCAACATCGTATAAAGTAAATACGGAAATTCACGTAAAATCACGAACTCGCAAACAACTGTGAAAATATAAAAATGTCCACTCACAGACTAGCGTAACGCAGTTCGCGTTAATCCCGTGATCCGGCGGAAAATCCCTCGCCAAACGAACGATCACGAACCCCTGAATAATCACAATATCCATTTCTCAAAATCATAATTCGGTACCTCGAATCAAATCACGAGAAACAACCGTTCTCGGAAACACATAATTCAATTACGACGAATTGTCGAAAATCCGATAATCACATCTCAAAGTCTCGCTATAATTTCTGATGCTCAAATCGAGAAACAAACCTCACAACTGCGATTGGGGCGCGATTCCGAGCGAAACGACATGCAACTTGTCGAAAACCCCGAAAAGTCAATCGTTGACCGCCACCGGCGGCGGCGGCGCCACCAACTGTGAAATTTCTCGGCGGAGCAACACCTATTCCACTCAAAATCACCCAACAAGCAACTTCCATAACTACACCGAAGTCCAATTCTCACTCTAAATAGGTCAATTTCATGAAAAACCGAAATCCCACACAAATTTCAATTCAACAATTCTCCATGTACAAGCAAAATTAGAACTCCATACTTACATGGTTAGACTCATGGTGATGAGAGCTTCAAAGCCCAATCCTTTTTGTAGCTCAAATCGGCTGGAATTGAAATCAACCAAAACCCCCAAAAATCTCAAACTTCCACCGGAAAATTCTCTCTCCTCCGGCAATCTCGCCGTGAAAGGAGGCCGGAAATGGAATGGGGAGGTCAAGCCGAGTGGAAAGACACCAAGGCCAAGCCCGGAGGTGGCCGGATGAAGCTCGCCGCGGGCGAGCCGTGGAGGACCGTCGCACCTCCTCCTCCTCCATGCGTTGACCGGTCAACCCAATTAAATGAACATGTTGACTTTCCCAAAATAGCAACCTCATTAAATACTTTCCCAATTTGGAAACTTCCAAAATACATTTTACGACAAACTTTAAATACCCGTAACTTTCACGTCGTAATTCCGATTTCGATAATTCTCGCGGCAACAAACTCAACTCGACATGTTCTTCAATTACCACACGAAGTCAAACACTTCGACAAATCCGATAAAAATTCAACGGTTCAACCCAACACACACTTATCCGATTAAATAATTCACGATCGTAAATATTCGTAACTTAATCCTCGCAACTCGGAAAAATCCTCCGGAAGTTCCCACAAGCTCGAAATTAAATTCTCTACATCTTCTGTGAAAAATCCGAAATCAAATTCTCGTCCAGTAATTTAGTCGCTAAGAAGGCCGCCATTTAAAACCGATTATGTCGAAACTTCACATATTCATATTTTATTCCTCGGTCGTCCAAATAATGATCCGGAACCGCCCACGAACTTGAAATCACGCGTAAAATGACTCTCGAGAAGAGACTCAGCTCAAATTCTAGGCCAATAATTTAGTCATGATCAAGTCCGGCGATCCAATTATCTGTCGGAAATCTGCGATTACGCGCAAGCTCGTAGATTAAGCTGATTTCACTGCTAATTCTATTCCGGGTCGTCACAAAGATACTTTAAAATTCTCACTTAATTTAGTTCACTTCTTTTCTATGCCTCTTATAAGATCTTGATACTCATGAATTTGATCGCTTACTGGTTCCGTTTCAACCATCTTATAACTATTAAAGTTGGACATTGTAAACCTATCAACTTCAGCATCTACAATTCCATATTCGGCTTCTAAAGCATCTCAAAGTTCTTTGGCTGTGGATGTGGTGGCATAGAACACATCATAAAGATGGTCAGACAAAACACTTAAAATTCTATTGCAACAATGATACTATATATCTTCCGGAGTAAACCAAGAAGATGATGGTGCACCCTGATTTTGCCCATCAAGAGCAAACACAAGTCCTAAAACTGAAAGCCAATATTTCAATTATTTTTTCCATCTCCGAAAGTGTTTTCCGCTAAACTTTCAGGTTTGACACTAAAGACTTCTTGATCTAAGTTCGTCATTTTGTTATGTTAAGAACGAGAGATCAGATTAAGCAAACACACCGTAATGTTCAATAAACCTGATCAAGTAGTTCACGTTCAATACTAACTTCAGGAATGATCAGTTATAATCTCCAGCACTTTATATGTATACTAATTTGATGTCAATTGATAATATATATGCCGTGATCTACTATATATATATATATACACACACACACACTATTATCCCCGTAGTGCCTTTTTGATCGGTATAGCAAAACCAAATATGATTATGCAAACTCACTAAACACTTCAATCAATTACGATTTGCACAGGGCACAATCAACTCGCACAAACCAATTCAAGACCCAATTTTACGACTTTAGATTAATGGAAATACTACGCCTATACTCAATCCACTGATCATTCAATTTGAATATTCGATCAATAAATCCAATATATAACAAAATAAAGGTAGAGTAAGAGAGTTAGAGAATCTGACTTGTGAGAACAAACAAGGCATGTAATCGTTATCCTAAAGTCGTAGACGTCTCCCCACGTGCAGGTAATGGCGGTCACCCACAAACTCTAAGATACAACTCTTGAACCTCACATGATGTCCAATCCATTTCGCACGCTCACAATAGACGGGATGCCAAACGTTTATCAATTGCCCAAATATAGAGATTGATTTCAATGGAAGAAGGAAGATGATGATGAAGAAGATCAAGGAAGAGAGAGTGTTTTTTCTATCCTTCAAAGACTCTTCTATACCTCTTCAAAATAGGGCAAATTTTAAGAAAAGACATGACCTTTAACTAATAAATCATATTAATAAAATTAATAATTAAAATAATAATAATAATAGTTTGGAATCTTAATAAATAAATAAAACAGATGAAAAACCAATAAGATTCCCACCAATCACCTTTCCCCGCGCCCACACGTGAGCTGTGGCTGCCGAAATCAAATGCACCAGGGTTAAACCATCAAACTCCTCTACCATCACAATGATGTCATGGTACAACTAGGGCTCTTTATCAATCGTCCTTCGAAGAGCCCCTTTGTCTTTAAAACTTCCCACAAAATGATCATGGATACAATGTCAAATTCGGATCGCATTAGATCCCAAAAGTCTCTACCAAAGATGGATCATCCAGTGCTCGAGAGACTTCACACGAGCATCCGACAAAAGTGTTGGAGAGAAGATTCAGATAATAGAGAAGCCAAAATTTTCCTCCTTCTCCGCCGCACCTTCAGAGATGTCACATTCCGGAAAAAAAAACCTGATCCATGGGTTTCGACAAAGACGAGATTCGATGCTTGAGAGACTTCACACGATCATCCAACAAAAGTGTTGGAGAGAAGATTCAGATAACAGAGAATCCGAAATCTGCCTCCTCCTCCGTCGCACCTTCAGAGATGTCACATTCCAGAAAAAACACCTGATCCATGGGTTTCGAGAAACATGAGTGCGTCGAACATCAACAACACGCAACAAAGACGAGTTGGAAACAACAAGAGATCGGGAGAATAGTACAACCAAGAATAGAAGTGAATTCAGGTGAGAAGATTGGCTAAGATCAGTAGATGAGGGTAGGGGCATAAGAAAATTAGGGTTTTAGGGAAGATGACCTAGAGGAACAAGGAGAGACACGATAACCACAGTTACTTATGCTTATTTGATTGAAATCGAACAAAGTTCAGATGATGATTCCAAGTTCTAGACTTTTCATTATGCAATCTATCATGGTCAGTGTTCGAAAACACAGTCTACACAACCGATTAATTGGTGTGTAATCGGTAATCGGTAAGAAACTGCATAGATTAAGGCCTGAACGGCCCCCTACATAGTGAACTGTTCAGAGACCGATTAATGAGTCGATTCATCGATTAATCGGCCGATTCACCGATTAATCGGCTGATTCACCGATTAATCGGTGTGTTACACTGCCTGCACAGCCAGATTTTTTTTTTAATGAGAAATCAAAATTTAAAAATAACAACCCAAAACCCAATTTTATTTTTTCAAGGAAGATTTGGCATGGAGTGATTTTCTTATTTGAAATGCATTCTCTTATGTTTATTATTTTAATATTAAACTATGTGTTCAATTTTGATCACTTTCCTAACATTTTTTTTTAATTAATCATTTTACCTTCTCCAATGATGGAGTTTTAAATTTTAAAGTTAAAATTGTCTAAAAGTTAAATATAGCTAGACTATATATAACCTGTGAGATAGTAAAAAAATTACTTAAAAATTAAATTAGACTAAATTGAATGTTAAAACAATAAAAACTGAAAGATGGAGAATATGACTTCAAGTCATTTTTTCTCCCCACTTTTGATAAATATAATTTCAAAATTTAACTCAAAGTTACATTTAACTTTGCTTTAGGGTACCCGTTAGAGTGATATTTTACGTAAAAAAAGTTAAAATTTGACTTTATTTGTGAAATAGGGTATCGTTGGAGATGCTGATGATCTTTTAGATATTTTTTAATATATTACTAATTATAATATTATTTAATAGATAAAAAAAATACCGATTCCGATTAATCCCGATTAATCACCGAGTAATCGGTTACACAATAATCAGTACCATAACGATTCGTGTCCGATTACCGTTTTTTTTAACACTGATTATGGTCGAAATATGACCTAATCATTCCAATGGTACTCTAATAATGTACCATATATACACAAAATATAAATCATTTACTAAATAAAAATTGATATCATTAAACTTAAATTGAAACTCAACCATAAACACGCTCATGTCAAAGTCAACCAACTATTATCTATCTTAATTTATATAAACAAGTTACATTCAATGGAGTGATGTATTCAGTTTCTTTTGTTTGGGGATATTAAGTGTTGTGGTCATGTTGAACTGAATTTTTTTTTTTAAATGAAGCAATAGAAATTTATCAGGTCTGATAAGTTATAAGAAGAACACCGATTATCGGGCCGATAGAAAGAACTCTCTAAAGTAACATATGCTATTACATGCTCAGCACAAGTACTACTACATAACTAAATGGACTAGACATATGGAAAATGACTAAAAACTCAGGCCCCACATCTTATCTAGTTATGCATCACAAACTATAACAACGTTCTTCAGTATGCTGCTTCGCGAGAGCGGCTGGATCTAGTGCCACCTTCTTCTGCGGGGACTCATACTTGTCCACCCCAGCTACACGGTCACTCGCTACCTGTCCTGAGGTTGTGTCCGACGTTGGAGTTTCCTCGCAAGTCCTTCTCTTTCTTCCCAAGACTGAATGCCCTGCAGCCAGTCGAGACTCACCATCTGCTTGCCAGGATACTCCATTTGCATGTCGATACTCGCCACCTGCATGCAAAAACACCCCATTTTCATGAGACGCCTATCTGGTACAGCTTCGTTTGAATATGATGATATGAACCATAGATTTAGAGGCTCCACCCTTGATTTGTTGGACCTTAGGCTTTGCTACTATTGGGCCTAACTATGTACTACCAGGCGTACTTGTATTCTGCTAAAAACCAAGGTTTGTTAGTTGATCCCCCCCTAAAAAAGAGGGTTCCCCTACATGAAGGACACTTTTCCCAAACCTCCTGGTCGAGTACTATGTGTGTTCACCACATGCTCACTATGCACACCATCAATTTGAGTTGATCACGGCCCAAGGTCACCTCTTTACTCACCACCACCTTCATCCCCACCACCGACAACATCGGCACAAATCCCGAGGTAGATACATCCACATGAGCCTAACTGGATTTTTCAAAACTCAGTGACTCTTTTGGACTCCGCCTCTCATGGGCCGCCACCATCTCCGCCCTTTTCTTCTCCCAGAATCTCACCACCACACAACCACCACTGCCATGCTCAAACAAACCACACAAATGGAAAAAAAACCACGCATAATAGGATATTCAAAGGAAATCGCTAAAATGCATGAATGAGCAAAACAAAATTTACACCTTACCACCACACCCATTTAAAGATCAACACGGACATAAATATTCATTTGACCTATCTTCAACAAATCCGGATTAAGATATTGAAAGACACCGCTGGAATTTCCAAGCTTTTTCGGCCCAGTCATCATCTAGCGTCACCTTTGGTAGGTTTTGGGCAAAGACCCAAACCCTAGTCACTGCCGCCACTATTAGTACGCTATGTGTTAAGCTCTAAAGAATCTCATACTTAGCGCAAAATGACAAGCAAAGAAGTATAAAAAGGAATATACCTTAAGAGATACCGCACGTGCCATACTCAGTTGCGCGCTGCGCATAAAACAACAAGAGAGAACTCAATCCAGGCAAAAGTACCATTCTTCCCTCCTCTCTTTCTCAAAGAAAGCATGGCAACAGTCCCACATCGAGAGAAGACTAGGCATGTTAAACTCAACCACCCTTAAAGGAAAGTATTTATTGCACGAAGAGGTAACTCACTTTCCTTTTACATTTCCTAACGCCTACTATAAATTTCATTACTGACTTAGGCATTGGAGCATTGAAGGCGGACTAATCCTGTCTCAACTCCTTAACGTCTTTTGTGTTTGTGCAGTAAAAAGAAAATGGGAGAGGCTTCAGCCCTAGAGTGTGGAGCGATCCCATTACAACATCCCTTGCTCTTCCAGCGGAATCCTAGCAGATTTCTGTAGAAACAATTGGCATCATCTAGCGGTCTCCTTCCCCCCCCCCCCACACACACAAAAAAAGCCTTCCTTAACAGCTATACCTTCTTTTCCACACCATGTTGTGCCTTTCCCTGAGGATGGTGACTTCGTCACGCCATCCGGTAACTGCCTCCGCCCTCTTGAAGAACTATTGACACCTCTCCCCCAGTCTACTGGAACGGGCGCTGGCGAAAGTAGCAAACGCTTAACCTGGAGACGATAACGCCCAATTACTACAGGAGTAAGACCAGGTCTGCCATGAGCGCCAGACCAACCAGCGCCTGCATGAAGCACTTGCTGCTTTGCACTCGTAGCAGCCAAGGCACCACTAGTCAGGAAGAGTGCTGCCACATCTTCCAAGTGAACGCCCAGCTCAACAAGCCGAGCCTCCCACAGCCACTGCCACCCCCCCAATCGCTAGCAACATGCCACCATAAAGATCTTGGCTCCCCTAGCTGGAGGGTGAGCTCCGCCATGTGCTTCACCCCTCCAACGTTAGCCTTACATACATTTCTCGTACGACCTTATTCTTTCATGTTATGACACATGTTAGGGGCGACAATCATGCCAAATCATTGAAGGATGACCGCTACTTAGGGTGTGGCAACCTTGACATGTATATCGATAAATTTTTGACAGCCACAACAAGGCGCCAACACGACGATGCTACTATATGCTACCTCTTCTTTGAGATGCTCACAGGTGAAGCACTCAACTGGTTTTTTTTAGCTCGCTCCAGGTTCTATCGATTCTTTCTCTGGCCTCACTAACGCTTTCCTTAAGCGTTATAGGTTGCATGGCTGACACAACACTACAAACTCATTGTTCGCCATCCGCCAGAGCGAGGTTAAGTCGTTCTTCACCTACATCAATCGATTCCGAACGGTCACCCAACATTGCATAAATTATGATAAGAAAACGACTTTATCTGCCCTAATCGAAGGTTTGCAACATTTCCTGTTCAAGGAGAAATTAATCAAGTGCAACCACTTATCATATGGGGAAGTCATCGACATGATTGTCAAGAAGGCGAACGTTCACCATCAAGTTTATGACCACAAAGCTCGCAATCTCCCACAGCGTGCCTCGTCGCCCCCAGCTCCATGACATGATTCACCACCTGCCATGAGACGTGCTTCACCTGCCCTCCCCCCCCCCCCCTCTCGATACCACAAGCAACATAAGCGGGCACGACCTTGCACTTCTGAACATCGTCGCTCCCCTGTTAGGAACATCAAGCACCATCGCCAAGCCCCAAGGCGCTACACTATGGCCAATACTAGCTACTCAGAGATCTACACTAACAACAAACATCTAATTCCCCTACCAAATCCTAAGACTAGACGAGCCCCGCTCAAGAACACTGGGTTTTGGTACAAGTACCATGAATCTGAGACACATAACACGGGGATTGTAGCATTCTCAAGAAAATCATCCAGGACCTCTTTGATAAGGGACAACTCGATCAGTACAAGGCTGACACCCTAAGGCCAGTAGCGCTCATTGAAGCTAAGAACACCATTCATCCCATCTTTGATGGCAAGTGAAAGACCATTATGACACCACGGGTGGTGCTCCCGATTGTTGGGTCAGTATGCACTAAGGCACAATACCACTCATGCGAATCGATCACCTTTTCTGAGGTTGACCACAAATGCTCTTTTTGTCATTGATGCTTTGATCGACATATGTAAGGTGCAGCATGTCTTGCTTGATCCTGTTTCCGTTGCTAATGTCATCTTATATATTGCTTATGAGAAACTCCAATATCCCCATAGCAAGCTAAAGAGAGACAATGAATCACTAATGCGTTTTTCAGGCGACGTCGTCTATCCCAATTAGAGAAATTATGTGCTTAAGCATGGGCACCCCGGGCACTTCGCAAAAAGAGGTCTATACTAATTTTATAGTTGTTAATTTACCCTCTTCTTATAACAATATTCTTGGCAGGCCCACTATCAAAAACCTCAAACTTATCCTCGCTAGCCATATGCTCTACTTCCAATTTCTAATGGATTTTGGCACTGGCTCCATTCGGGGCTATGACTTTGTAGAGCGCTCAATCAATCCCATGACGGGTCACCTAACACGACAGATGGTCCTTCAGATCGACAAAAGCATCGCTGAGTCTGCCACCCTTGACGACCCCCAAAACAGCGTCAAAGCCCTCATGCCTATGGATAACGGGGACTCCTTGATCAAGGTCTAGCTTGATCCAACTCCCCCGGAGCGTAGGAGGAAGATATGTGCCAAGTTGAACCCCTTATCACTGCAGAGCTCACGCAGTTACTCATCGAATAATAAGGGGTGTTTGCTTGGTCCTATGCGGAAATGTCAGATATCTCTACTGATCTTATTTCCCATAAATTGAGTATTGCTCCTAACACCAGACCCGTTAAGGAAAAGCAATGTGATTACGACGACGAGGAGCACTATGCCGCTATGCATATTGAGGTAGACCGCCTATGAAAATTGGTTTCATCTGCCCGATCCATTATCCCAAATGGATTTCTAATGCTGTCATGATCAAGAAAAGAAATGGTGGCTGAAGGATGTGCATTGATTATACTAATCTCAACAAGGCAAACCCCAAGGACAGCTTTTCGTTTTCACGTATTGATCAATTGGTAGACGCTACAGCTGGTTATGAGCTTTTATCTATGATGGATGCCTACTCTGGGTATAATCAAATCTTTATGCACCTGGACGACCAAGAGGCAATAACTTTCACAACTGATAAAGGCGTCTATTGCTATAATGTCATGTCATTCGGCTTAAAGAACGTTAGTTCCATGTACTGGCACTTCATGACATACATCTTTCGAGATGTTAATAGCACTATCATGTAGGTTTACATTGATGATATACTGGTCAAAAGTACAACCGCTAAGTGCCATAAATCCAATCTCTGAATTGTCTTCCAGATATAAATGGAGCACGGTGTTCGCCTAAACCCAGCCAAATGCACATTCGGTGTTACCACTTGCAAAATCTTGAGGTATATTATCAGTCAATGGGGCATCGAGACAAATCCTGAAAAGATAAAGGCAATCATGACAATGAAACAGCCTACCACAAAGAAAGAACTTCAAAGTCTCACATGTAAGCTGGCTTCCCTGAACAGATTTATCTCTCGATATTCTGACAAATGTGAGCTTTTTTTAAAGCACTACACCTCACCAACAAGCGCTCCATTGACTAGATGCCCGCTTGTGAGGAAGCTTTTCAGAACATCAAGAAATACCTTGCTTCTATCCTCACTTTATCAAGGCTTATCAATAGGGAAATTTATATTTGTATCTCGTTATCTCACTCATCGTTGTCAGCTCCACCCTTGTCAGGCACGACTCTGATAACGAGCTTCTTATTTTCTTTTTAGAAAAAGGATTCACATACACTGAGAAGCGCTATCCAACCTTTGACAAGTGGGTGCTTGCCTTGGTCATAGGCACTCGACGTCTCCACCCATACTTCCAAGCGCACAAAATCTAGGTCCTCACAAACCTGCCACTCCACTAAGTCCTTCAATCCATTGATCATAGCGGGCGTTTGAGCAAGTGGGTCATCGAACTCAGCGAATTCGATGTCGAGTACAAGCCTCTCACTGCTAAGAAGGGTCAAGCGGTGGCAGATTTTATTGCTGAATACATGGAGTCCGAAAAAAGCAGTACCCAGAAAGCGCCTGAACAGCCCATTATCGCCAAGCCTCAGTCACTATGGCATCTGTATGTAGATGGTTTGACGAATTAGTTAGTTAGCGGCGCTGGTATTATTCTCTCAATCCCAGGCGACATTCATGTCAAATATGGGCTCAAGTTTAACTTTAAAGCTTCCAACAATGAGACAGAGTATGAGGTGCTCATCGTTGGACTCCAGCTAGTGCGCTTGTCAGACGCCTCTGACATCAACATCTACAGTGATTCCTAGTTAGTCGCCAACCAAATAATAGGGGATTTTGATGCCAAGGAAGGTTCCATGGCTGCTTACTTGGTGCTCACCAAGCACTATCTTGCCAAGTTCAAATTCCTCAACATTACTTAAGTGTCATGAGCCCAGAACGCCAAGGTTGATGCCTTGGCCCACCTAGCAACTACGCCATACCCTACCTCTGCAGCTCAGGGTAAAGTTGAAATATTTGAAAAGCCAAGCATTGCCAAAAGTTTTTCAGAAATCTTACCTATCTCGCATGCCGAGCTAAGCTGGATGGACCCCATTTTTTCTTATAAGACTAAAGGCATTCAGCTAGCAAACAAAGCGGAGGCTCAAACCATTATAGCTAGGTTTACCAACTTCAGTATCCATAGCGACCAACTTTATAAATAATGGCGCACATGGCCAAACCTCAAGTGTATCACACCAAGTGCATGGCGCTCAATTTTGGAATAAATTCATATTAGCGAGTGTGGACATCATTCTGGTGCTAGATCTATCACCCACAAGGTATTGCACTATGGGTTTTGGTGGCCAACCATTCACGCTGAGGCAGGCAACATCTCAACCAGGTGTAAAGTATGCAAACTCCACGCACACAAGACTTACACTCCAACAGTGCCGATATCCGTCATTCTATCACCCATCCCATTCACTTAGTGGGGACTTGACTTGATAGGGGAACTTCCCAAGTTGATGGGCCAAATTTGCTATCCCGTCGTCATTATTGACTACCACATAAAGTTCTTTGAGGTTGCGCCGCTAGTCAGGATTACCACGGCGAAAATTATCAAGTTTCTCTGGTGCACACTATTATCTATCCGTACAGCTACCATGTTAGCTACCAGCGAGACGCCGTATGCCCTTACCTTTGGCACTAAGGCTTTGCTCCTTCTAGAAATAACTCATCAGAGTCCAAGGGTAGTGGCGTTTGACCCAGACACCAATGACTAAGGACTTCGCCTAGACAATGACCTCCTTGAGGAGAAGCGTGACACCATTCACCTCCGCAACACCGCCAACAAGGAGAAAATTCCCCGCCTTTATAACCAACGTGTAAAGTCGCGTCCACTACAAGTTGGGGACTGGGTGATGAAGGTCATCCAGACCAAGGTCAAGAGTCTCTACCCAGCATGGGAAAGACCTTACGAGATTGTGGAAGTCGCTAGCCCTGACACTTTCTTCTTAAGCAATAAAGACCTTAGAATCCAACCCCACCCATGGAATTCGTCCCACGTCCGCAAGTATTATCACTAGTACATGCTAGTCGGTAGATTTACTTGTCGTTTACCATCATTTTGTACTAGAGTTCTATACTTATCTAATGAGGTAAGAATAATTCCAAGTCCACATTGTGTTATTTTTTAATATTCCACTAAGTAACTCCACTCGCTAGTTCGCTACACTTGGACAACGCTCAGTGGGCACAACAGACTACAAACTTACTCTCATTATCTTAATGCAACACTAACAATAGTAAAAAATATGGCATAACGTTCTACAAGCACATGAGATTTGTCTTTCACTAGAGATTTGACAACACAAGAAGGAAACATTGATATATTCATATACTTAACATACTTTGTTCACTTACTTGTTCTCACCAAAGAAATAATACAATGCCTCCGCTAAGCAAAACACAGCAAAATATAAAAGCCATTGTCTATTTACACAACAAAAACACTATCAACAAAACATAGTTGTCCCAGCATCATGAAGACTCCCCACCGCCTGCTTGACATGCTAACTCAACTTCCTTCTTCTAGTCCTCATTGTATTTCTTCCAATCGAAGTAGGGTATGTCCTTGAGCGCATCCTTAAGGCCAGCCTCCCCTACGAATATCGCATGTTCTTGCAGACGCTCAAACTCTATCGAGGCCTTGAACGCCAACACTGCCTCTTCCTCCACTTGTTCTTGGTTGCCTCGTCTATGGCTTGGGCTTTGAGCGTCTCCATTTCGTACTTCAACGAATCCACCTCCATCGGAAGCTCATCCACCTACTTGGCATGTTGGATACTCAGGGTTTAGACCGACTCTTTTTATACCTTGAGCACATTCATTTCCTCCTCCATATCTTCCACCTTTTTCTTTAGCTCCCACTTGGCGTTCAGGGTGTCCTCTGCAGCTTGCTTAAAAAGGTCGTGCTCTTCACGAACCTATTTCTCCATCCCTCGCACTTTACGAGCTATTTACAAGTCCACAGTAGAGCCGCTTCTCTCTTCTTCAGCTCAGCCTCAAGTTGACCGGCCCTCTCCTTAGCACCCTTCAATTTTTCCAGGCTCCCTTCCAGCCCCTTTGATAGAATAGTCAAAAATAAATCATGTAACAGCCGCATTGCATCAGTGCACATGTGCTGGCAATGCAACTGAGGCTTTGAGTTCAGCGCTAGTGACACTTGCGCCCTTATAATGTTAAGCGCACACGCACCTTCACATAACTCCAAATACTTCTTTTACAGACGCAACACTGCATCATCAAAGAGCTCAGAAGAATTCGAAGGCCCAGAGTTTACGACCTCATTACTCACCATGCGCACATGGGACATGGGCAGGGTATGGTCCTGAGATAGCACGCGCACAGGGGAGCTCGACGGTGTCCGTTCATCATCCACTTCCTCGTCATTCACGTCATGCACCTCTATTTCTCTTATGTTCATTGTGGAAGGCTCAGTAGCGGAGGCAGACCCAGAAGTAGTCTTTACCACTTTACTTCTCTTGTGTTTTGGATGCTTACCGTCAGTTCATTTCTTTTTTTGTTTTTCTTGGCGACCCTAGCCTCTTCGGACACCACCAATAATTAAGCGATTGTTGGCTCAACACTCAGCCTCTCCCCATCATTCTCGTTTGCTTACTGAGCCTCTTTATCACCCACTTGCTCATCCTTATTTGGACACTCATTATTATTACGGTCAGGCATGCGATTATCTCGCTCTATGCTTCCTCACAGCCAAGACCCGTCATGTTGCTGATTTAAGCGGCTCGTGTTGCGCGCTTGCTCCAGTAAAAACTTAAGCATACCGGCAAATTCGACCTTGTCCATCTTGTCGTCTGTCCTCACGTTAGCGCTCTTGGCTACGAGCAAACGAGAGCAATGCATACCGGTCAGACCATGCCTAAAAACCACCTAATACGATCAATATAGGAACAACAAAAATAGAACCAAACACACACTAGGTTTTCAAAAAAATTCAGTCCGCTGGATGATTTAGCGCTCAAATATTTCGGCAAGCGGTAGGACGGTCCTAGTAAAACAAGATCTTTGACAAGCACCTCTCAACCTCACCACAATACAAAAAGAAAAAAGAAGCACATAACATGTCAATCAACACATATCTAAAAGCATAAGGCAGCAAGTGACCAAGCAATTGAAACAACATTGGCACACGAGGAAGCCCCACTATGTCTATAGCTGGGCACTGGCTAAACTCCCAATTTCCACTCGCTAGGCATGCCTTGCGTTGCCAGAAAATTATGGAAGATGACATCTCTGATAAGCACCACTTCGTATTCTTGGAGGATAGAGTCATGGTCCCATAATCACACTCTCGACCCGCATAGCTATATTGTAGAAATAGATTATCTCCGCCATTGTGGGCATCTCAAAATGTGACAAGTTAAAGACATTGTACAACGTTATCAGCACCTTCATTATTATTGGCCCTCATTGCCCTAGCGTAATCTTGAAGTGGGACAACACGAACTGGAAAAATGGATGCAACGGCAAGTTGATACCATTGCGGAGATGCCACTTGTGCACATACACATGACTTTCCGGCGGATCAGTAAATGTCTCCCTAAGACTTAGCAGGCGAAGATGTAGGGAACGAGGAATATTGTATTTCCTATAGAAATCTTCACACTCTTTAGCGTTATACAATGCTAGTGGTTCCTGCATTGGTTCCCCGCCTTCAAAGAGCCTTAGGACCAGTCTGCCTTTGAACACCGAGAGCTCCTGTATGGTTGCTTTTAGCACTACAAACGTTGTCGCCCCACTCGCCGCTCTTACCGTAGTGTCTTCATCGCTCGCTGCTGACGAACCAACCCCTCCTTCTAATTGTGAAGCCATGTTTGGCATGGCTGTTAACATGAGGGTTGGAGTGTCATCATGTATATATACATTTATGGTTGCAGACTCAACTCTACGCTAGACCCTGACGACGACGACATTTGGCTTATGCTAAACGATTCCAGTGTTATCCCTATCTCTTCACCTATTTCCCTAAGAAAAACATGTTCTTTCCTCCAACGCCTCCACCTATGTATCATCCTATACGACTTATCACTCGATATCTCCACAAGTGTGGATAGGTCTATAGTGCTGACACAACCGGTCTGTCATATAAAAGACATTCATCAAGGCCAACACACGTCAATGCCATGATGCTAGGCCACAAACAAAGTTGCCTACCTACCCATCTGAAAAATGTTTCAATCAAAGCCATACTAGTAGTGGTCTACACGAATCCCTCACACTGTTCATCATTGCCTATCACTAGCACCCAACAACTATATACAAGTACAAAACACTTGACCAAAAACTTCTCATTTTATGGGCATAAACTACAAATACACACTGATCAATATATATTTATTACCCAGAAGCCTACAAACGTACACAGCTACAACCCAAAAATACCAAGCACCTACTATAGACCCAAGTTCATTCATCGGACAAATCAAGACAACAAAACTTGACCGTAATAAGTAAGAAGAACAGTGGAGAATCCAGAAACTCACCTATTTAAATGAAGAATCTCGAGCAAATGGTCACATAATCAACCACTGTAAATCTCACTTGGCGCTGTGAAAATTTCGAACAAAGACGATGTAAACTTCTCTTGAGGTGTGAAATAGGAGAACGGCATAGGTTAAAACCTATATATATGCCACGCCACCTCAAACCCTTTGTCTCTTCCACAATCCACGTATCCTCTGACACTGCTTTGGATTTGTGACACACATCCCACTCAGTTCAAAATTTAATCTGGCACGTCTTTTCACATGCCCTATTCAGGATATCACCGATGCACGTGCTCAACGGCTCACTCTCGACTCTTCTAAACTAACACGGTTCGCCACGTGTTTCACATGCATTCAGCCTTCCTCCACCAAATATAGCAAGCCCTCCACCAAGACAAACGACATAACGTTTTCGATTCTTCACTTAAGCGCCAGGGGCCTAGCGCCCAACTCAGCATCAATACTTTGCAATTCTCAACCCCATATATTTACCTTAGGTGGTCTCACATCATTAGCGAAAACGAGCCCCAAGTGCTCCCTTCCCAGATTGAGCACCACGATAATGGATAACATAATCTCGGGACATAACATCTAGTCCCCGAGTCACGTTCACTACAACACACACTATTGTCCGCATAACGCAAAAACCCTTCGCTCAATTAGCACATGATGCCCAGAGCCTATCCTTTAAACTAGACTCTCCTAGTGATTGATCACCCTAGAAGAGACGTCTCCTAACGCGGTACCCAGCATAGTGGCATTGGCTACCTAGGGACTTATAATCCCCTCAGGCCCAAAAAATTCCTAGCGCCTCAGTTACCCGTAAGGCACCATTTCATGACTGTTGCACCGCACACGTCTCATGACGCGGTCACCAACCTACTGACGTTGGCTACTTGGGGACTTGCACTCCCACAGCGTTGTGCTTACCCGTCATGCAATATATAGCGCACGCTGCATCACGCACGTCGCCTATCCCTCAAAGTATTCAGGGTCCTCAACACATGACGTTTTCCAAAATAATTAACACCATTACGATACTTCCCTTTGTACAACCTTCTTAGCCACTCGGAGACCAACCTTGGTTGCAGAATCGAGGGGACTCCGGGAGTATATTACGTTATCTCGCCCTAAGCGGTGCTAAGTATCCACTTTGGAGACTTTCACTCCCCAATTAAGGTCGATCTTCTTGACACGGGGACTTGTTAGTATGCTATGTGCAAAGCTCCAAAGAATCCCTTACTGGGCGCCAAATAACAAGCAAAGAAGTATAAAAAAAGAATATACCACAAGAGCTACCGCACACGCCATACTCAATCGCGCATTGCATGTAAAACAACAAAAGGGAACTCGCGCCAAGCAAAAGTACCATTTTGTACTCCTTTATTTCTCAAAGAAGGCATGGCAACAATCCCACATTGAGAGAAGACTAGGCATGTCAAACTCAACCCACCCTTAAATAAGGCATGTCAAACTCAACCACCTAAAATCTGGGGGTGGGCATGGGACGGGTCGGGTCCATTTTGCTCGTCTCTATCCCTATCCGGAACGAGACAGGACGGGATTAGGTATTTTAAAAGTCTGTCTCGGTCATCCTGAAACCCAAACAGGACGAGATGTGACGAGTCAAATTTAAAATGAACATTTAATTGAGTATTAAACAAAAAAAATTGCATGAGATGAGACGAATCAAATTTCGAGTTCAATATAAGATAAATATAGTTTGATAAGACTTAAAAATTTACAACTACACAAAATAATACCGTTTTACTTAATGGTTAATTAGAAGAAGTAAAACTACAAACAATTTTATTTCATGTTTAATTCATACTATAAGAAGTATAATACTTTGATCGTTAAAATGTAATTTTATTTTTTCTTGAATAATGTTATTGGTTTGATAATTTAATATTTCAATCTTTAATAAAATAAATAATAAAATAGATAAAATATATTATGCGGGACGAAACGGGTCTATCGAAATTTCAAATTCAAAACTTAATCCTGTTCCTAAAAAACGGGACGGTACGGGATAATAAAAATTTTATTTTTCGTTTCGAATAGAATCCGATCGTGATCAGATCGGGTTCAAAATTTGCGAAATTTGTCTCCACCCATTATAAGACCCAGAACCGAATCGCGGCAACTCAACGACACCACCATTGAACTGAACAAAAAACAACACCGAAAGAAGAGGTTGTTGGTGTAACTAGTCTTCCCAGTAGATCTGCAATTCTGCATTTTCATCTCCCTCCGATCATCCCAAACCCTAACTCACGGAGGGTCCGAGATCCGAAAACTCCACTCGAATTCGGAGCTCCAGATAACAATGGAGTCCGAAAATGCATCAGACGACTCTTCCGCAGTGGTCAGCCTCCTCCCTCTCGCCTCCGGCTCTCAGCAACCTTACGTCTCCGAGCTCCTCTCCTTCACACTCGATCGCCTCCACAAGGTTCGCTTCTCTCTCTCTCTCTCTCTCTCTCTCGTTTGCTTAATCGAACTTGTTTTCGTAAATTGATTTTCGTCTCGGGTCGGGTTTCAGGAACCGGAGCTTCTTCGGGTCGATGCGGAGCGGATACAGAGGCAAATGCAGGAGGTGGCGGTGAGCAATTACCGAGCCTTCATCGCCGCTTCGGACGCGTTGCTCGTCATTCGAGACCAAGTGTCCTCCATTGACAACCATCTTGAATCTCTGGTAAAAATTAATAATTCTAACTCTGTAAATAAATTTTGAAGTGTTTAATAGAGTTTGAGATGAGTATTGGTGTGAGCTGAGCTGTGGAATTTGGGTTTGGTAGATAGGGGAGATCCCAAAGTTGACGAGTGGATGCACTGAGTTTGTTGAATCGGCTGAAGAGATTTTGGAGAAGAGGAAGATGAACCAGACATTGTTGGCTAATCACAGTACTTTGCTCGACTTACTCGAAATTCCTCAGCTCATGGATACGTATGTACTTTTAATGTTTCGAATAAAAGGCATTTAAGGAATCGTATCGAATCTGTGTAGTAGAAATCGTTCCTAGGCATTAGTCATGTGGACTTGGGAATGAGTTCTTATTGTGTCTTAAAGTCTCTTTCGCTTATTCAAAGTTCATGATCAATTGTAGTGAGTTGAGTTCCCCTATTTTTATGCAGTTGTGTGAGGAATGGAAATTATGATGAAGCTCTCGACTTAGAAACCTTTGTATGCAAGCTTTCAACTATGCACCCCAAGTGAGTGTTGCTCGCTTACTCTTCTATTAACCGATAGTAATATGAACCACCAACTTCTTGGAAGTGCATAAATTGATTTTTTTTTTTTTTGGCTTCTTGTTTTCCCCAAGGTTACCCGTTATTCAAGCTCTGGCTGCAGAAGTGAGACAGACCACTCAGTCTCTTCTTTCTCAGCTTCTTCAGAAACTTCGCTCAAACATTCAGGTATTGTTTAACCATCTGAATAGATTGCTGACTGTGTACCCTGGTTTATCTATTACAAGGATGGGAAGAAATAATAATAATAAAAAACTTTTATGTATTGCAGTTACCTGAATGTCTCCGCATAATTGGATATCTACGTAGAATTGGGGTATTTAGTGAGTATGAAATGCGTCTGCAGGTGAGGAAGTAGAGTTTTTTGTATTGTCCACATTTATGTTTTCTTTGGTGCAGAGTACTTGAAATGAGCATATTCATTAAGCAATCACATGTATTTTAAAACTGCTTGTATTTCAAACCTAACTTTTCTGAATTTTAGTTCTTGAGATGTCGGCAAGCATGGCTTACTGGAATTGTGGAGGATTTGGACCAGAGGAATGCATATGAGTACCTGAACGGGATGATTAATTTTCAAAGACAGCATCTATTTGATGTTGTGAATCAATACAGAGCAATATTTTCTGATGATACATCGGGAAATGAAGAAAATCATGATGGCGGTCTTCTTTTTAGTTGGTCTATGCATCAAATTGCTTCACTCCTTAAGACTTTAAAAATTATGCTTCCAAAAATAACTGAAGGTGGATCGCTATCAAATATTTTGAATCAATCTATGGTGAGTACTATTTCTTTTACTTTTGCATATGGGTATGCCAAACAATAACTGGAAATATGCTAGAATGTAGTTGTTGTGTTTTTAATTGTATGTCATTCCATTAACACTAACACCGCTACATGTTATTGGCAACCTAAATGCCTTGTGTTCAGTTTTTTTTTTTTAACTGTGGTACTGTGTAACGCATCCTTCAATAAAGCATGTCAATTGCAGGAATAGTTGTGTCTGTAGATTCCCCAAAATAATACTATGCTTTTGTGTTCCTTTATCCACCCCGGAATAAATTACATATAATTAGATTGTTCAACTCTTTCTCTCATTCTTTCTTCTCACACTATGACTTTGTTTTGTTGACAGTATTGCGCTATGGGGCTTGGTTGGGTTGGCTTAGATTACCGGGGGTTGATACCATCACTGTTTGAAGAGTAATGATCTGCTACCCCTTTTCTTGATGACTCTTTATCTTAAAAGTGTAAAGTAATATTCTGAATTGAAGTTTTGGGTTTTTCAGGGCAGTTCTCAACTTGTTCTCAAACAACATGAGTACAGCAGTTGAACATTTTCAGGTGAATGGTGATGAATTTGTAATTGAATGTTCGTATACACAAATAAAGCAACAAGTTTCAGTTTGCATCAAGCAGCATGGCATTTTATTTGTTTAATTTAATATTATTTATTATTAGTTTTGACTTGATATTTTGTTCTTTTCTAGTTGGTCTTGGATTCACATCGTTGGGTCCCGTTACCAGCAGTTGGTTTTCCAGCGAATAGTGTTGATGAAAGTCTGTATGATGTAACGCCGCCCTCTCATCTTATGGAACATCCACCTCTTGCTGTTTTTGTTAATGGTAGGTGGTATACTAGTCTCTCAAGCTACACATTTTATTGAACTGCAGACTTGTTAATTGAAGAAAATAGTTGCTGTGACTGTAATATACTCTATCAATATACTAAATTTTTAATGGGTTGTGCAATTAGGAATGTACAGCAAGTTAAAAAGTCTTTTTCGGGCATTTATAGTGTCTTCTTTGTGGCTTTCTAGGCGTGTCTGCAGCAATGAATGACTTGCGCCCCTGTGCTCCCATAAGTTTGAAGAATGTGCTTGCTCAAGAGTTAATTAAGGGACTGCAGACTGTTTCTGACTCTTTGTTGAGGTACAATACAACACGAATACTGAAAGATAGCGAGTCTGGACTTTTCCTCTCTCTTTGTCGAGCATTCATTGAGGTACAATCTCTACTAACTTGGGTTGCATGTAACATTTGCATTTGTAAACATTGACAGCATTTGTCATCTTCTGAACTTCTCTGTAGGTTACCTACCCTCATTGTGCAAATTGCTTTGGCCGCTGTTACCATGGTGGAGCTGCTTTAGTAATGGATGCGAAGAGTTTGTACAATGGGATTGGTCGCCTATTGACAGTGTCTACCCCCAGAGGACCTCCTAAACCTGTTGGCGACGGAGACAAAGACAAAAGTGAACAGAGCGTAACTGAGAATGGCCACGTGCCTGCCGTTGAAAATGGTCACATACCTGTTGAGGAACAAACAAACGAAACCAATGAAGATGAAAAGGAACAGAAAGCCGATAAACTAGATGAAAGGGAACAGAAAAGCCCAACTTTACACACAGAGGAAAGAGCCATTGATGTGTGAAGCACCTTTGTATGCACTACTAGAACACTTTTTGTAGCATCCCATTCTTATCGCGCCTAATTATTTCGAAAGAGAAACCATTTGATTGTAGACAAAGAGCAGCAACTAATATTCTTATCCCCAACAAGGTGACACATTTTCACTTGTGTTCGCCCCTCAAAGTTACCGATAAAAAGAAATCAAAAGATGACGTCATTTATTTCGAAAAACCGTTAAAATGGAATCTTCTATCGTTCGTTAAGAAACTCAAAACGGTGCGTATTAGCTGTGATTGAATCTCGAAGTGGCGGAACTTACACCCTAAAACTCTCTCAGATGTCACAGAGTCAAGTTTCTCAGCAGCTAGTCTCAGTAGTCTGAATTTCAAGAGGTAAGATATCGAATTGAATTTCCAAAAAAGAAAATTAAATTGGTCAATTGACATTTGATAAGGTTCTCAGAGCAAAAAGCTTGGGAGAGTGTGTCAATGGCATCATCATGTTCCAGTGTGGAAGAAGCTTCAGGGCAAAAGCAAGAGCAACCAAGCCCAACAATGCAGATTTACTCAACTTCTGATACAGCGTCTCCCTTTTGGAGAGACAAGTACGAAAGAGAGGCCAAGAAGTACTGGGATGTTTTCTACAAGCGACACCAAGATAGGGTCTGTGTGTTTACTGCTCACTCTATCACTATTGCTTACTCTGCTAATTGCTCATATTATCATTTCCTCTGTTGGTTTATTTGATCTGTGCCAATGCTAACTTTGACTGCAATCTCTTTCATCAGTTTTTTAAGGACCGGCACTACCTGCAAACTCTGCTAATTGCTCATACTATCAATATTTCTCTGTGAGTTTCTTTTTGTTTATTCTGTTTCCAAAACCGACAAATTAGTGTGTGTGTGTGTGTGTGTGTGTGTGTGTTTCTAATGGTTATTTTGATCTCTTCAATTATCAGGGAGATGGTCGGAAAGTCGTTTTAGAGGTTAGTGTTTATCTTGGTTTATCTTGGTCGGAAACACTATTTTTCCGCTGGTTGGGACATACGCTGACATGTTTGTCCATGCTTGTGATTTTTCACCGAATGCTGTTAACTTGGTTAAGGTATTGGTTTCTCTCCTTCATATGTTTGACAATGTTTCTTGTGTTTGACCAAGAAGATACAAGTGCACAACTAGTGATTTAGTTTAAGCAGGTGTTTGAGTGGTTATAACAACAGTGGGTTCTGTTATTATTGCAGAAACATAAACACTTTACAGAGTCCCGTGTTTATGCGTTCGTTTGTGATCTGACCAGTGATGATCTGAGCAAGCAGATATCACCATCTTCAGTGGACGTTGTAACCTTGGTATATGATTCAAAGATATTGGAGATCAATTGTTTCAATTTCTTCCAATTTTGATAGTTTTACATAGTTTATCGTGAAGTCTTGTGTCAAGTCTGGATAAGAGAACCGTCATTTAGTGCAGTAGCTGACTTGTTAAGCAGATTTTTGTCTTATCTACAGTATCTCCTGAGAAGATGTCTTTAGTAGTGCAGAATGTTAGAAAAATTCTCAAGGTAAGTGGCAGTCGGTAACTTCTATCTCATCTGTGTTGTATAATCATTTCTCGGATTTGATTTGCATTGCTTATGTGGATAAAAGTACATGTCATTCATGTTTGATAGAATAATTTTGGCCTTTTATAGGTGATGACATATTTATCTTTACCTTCTTTTCCTCAGCCAGGTGGTTTTGTTCTGCTTCACGACTATGCTACTGGTGATCTTGCTCAGGTTGATCTCCAATATGCATATTTCCTATTTGATTTGTAGTCTTCTTTTTGTCTACATTTGATGTCATTCCATAATTCCAGTATATCACTATAAAGTTTCTCGCTCTGCCTTATTTTCCACTTGATAGGAAAGATTGGATTGCAAGGATCAAAAGATTAGTGAAAAAATTTATGCCAGGGGTGATGGCACTGTAAGTTTTGAGTATATGTTCACACATTAAGTTTAATTTTCTGTTGGTTCACGAGATTCATAATGGTCACCGATCACTTTGCAGAGGGCTTTCTACTTTTCTAATGAGTTCTTGACGGGCTTATTTGAAGAAAATGGATTTGGTGTCAAGGGACTTGATGTGTGCTGCAAGCAAGTTGAGAACCGATCACAGGAGTTAGTGATGAATAGGTCAAATGTCTTACTTCAGTGATTGTGTTCTGTATCTAAATTTTGGTTGTCTCCTTGGACTATATACTGCTGTTCTTTTCTTTGGGCTGTTTTTCATTTGATTAACCCTTCTCTGATCGGGTTGTAATTCTTTTGGTTGATTCCAGGCGGTGGGTTCAAGCTGTTTTCTGCCTTTCAGATGGTACAACTTTCTCTACCAGCTCGGAAACTGCCATCAGAATAGACCATCCTGGTGAAGTGAAAATGGAGTTGGACATCGAGAAGAAGATGTTGAAAAAACCTGTACATGATTTGGAGGTTGACATATCCGACGGTGTGGCAGCAGAAATGTTTGGTCTTCCAACTTCCACTGATAATGCTAATGACGTAGAGTTTTTCTTGTTTTCACCAAGTCATGTTTGAGTGTGTTCAAGGCTTTCATGTCTTTTTTACATTCCCTTCCCTCTAAGGTCATTGAGCTCGAGCTGGGAGGTTTGACTTTCAAAATCAAAGTCCTATCCAAAGAGAACCAACACACCTGCAAATCAACTGGGTTAATGTTATGGGATTCAGCTCGGTTTATGGCTCCTATTTTAGCAAGAAATCCAACTATCGTTGACGGAAACGAGTGTTGGAGTGCAGACATTTGTTCTATGATTGCTGCTGGATGTGCAGACCTTGTATTAGTCACTGATGGAGACACAAAAGCACTCGACCTACTATCTGAAAATGTCAAGTCAAATCTTAGACCGCCAATTTCAGCCAAATTTTCTACAGGAATATTAGAGTGGGGAAACAAAGAACCATATTGAAGCCATCAAGCAAGCCAATGTTGGAGGTTTTGATGTCATATTAGGCACAGATGTCACTTACGTACCTGAAGCTATTTTACCCTTATTTCAAATTGCAAAGGAGTTGATTTCATCGAATTAAGGCATCGACCAGGATCAGCAACCAGCCCTCATCCTCTGTCATATTTTCCGTCGGGCTAATGAACCTTCCATACTTTCAGCAGCTTCACAATATGGTTTTAAGCTCGTCGATAAGTGGCCTGTAGGAACTTCTACTGCGCGCTTCATCACAAAGCATTATCAAATTTTGGTTCCCTGAAAACAGCTCAGCGGATGTTATAAGGGGGGCATTACAAATTTTGTACTTCCACATGGAGTGAAGTTCCGGGTTTTTACAGTAATCTTATTCTTTCTTCAATCTGTCACGGAACACTTGGTATATCAAGAACATAGATATTGTGAGAGTATAAAATGTTCTTAATTCTTATTCTTTCTTGTTGTTTCATCAACTTGTTCTCATTTTGTTAGATATTGTGAGACTTTGTAGTCAGAAACTTTTGCGCATCTATCAACTTTCAAGGGTAATGAGATTTTTTGGTAAACAGTTCAGAATGTTCCTCCATTTTTCAGTTGAACCCTGCAAAGAAAAGCCTGACAACTTTGCATAAACAAAGTGGAACATCCTATTGATTGTGGCGGAGGATTTTGGATCTGGTGGAGATCGTTCTAGCTTGTTCCAGTATAGTAGTTTTAAAAAAAAATTAAAAAAAATTAAGTTCTCTTCTAAAATTAGATATTGCCACAAAAATCATGTGTGAAAACCTCTGGCTTCAAGGACTCGAAGTTATGTACGACGGTATCTCTCGACTTAATTTGTACTCATTTCATTCCGTTCAACTCCATCGAACAAATGAACGATATTATGCATATCGACTATATATTTCCGCAATGTTGTTAAAACAGTTGTGCAGATTCACAAGAGGCCTTTGGTTTCTTTAGATTTTTCAGACGAGGTAACTTATTGAGATGTATATTGTCCTTTCATCAAATTGATATTGACATACGCGGGAAAGCATGAGTAACTTAGAAAAATTAACTGAATCAAAGGCATTTAGATCAGGTTAGGTGCCTGATCAAGCTAGATCTGTTAGGTGCCTGGATAAAAAAAGGAAGAGATTTGAGGCCTCAAAATGATTCCACTGTTCTTAATAATCCAAAGGAACATTCTGTTGAATTCTTCTTGTCTCAACAACTTCAATTTCCACCGTATCTTTAAAATGTTATTTTAGTTCATGGTTATTGTTACAACCATCACGGCTGAGCCTGATCGAGCATATACTAGCTAGCAAGTCCAACTCGGTCTTCTAATCATCAAAATCCTCTTGAGCATCCAGCAGCCTGTATAATCCCTTGATAACTTACCAACATGGTTGCCTGGTCATCAGTAAATGATCACAATCATCACATCACAGGAAATCTGGCTTTTACAAAAGAAAAGTATTCTCCACCAGTTTAATTAGTAACAATGTTTAATTCACAAAGTAGTCATATACGACTCGGCAAAAGAAACCTAACTGTCCTGACATCAAACAATAAAAAAAAATTATTTTTTTTGGATCTACAAGTCAAAAAAAAACAAATGTAAGATTTAATCACAAACAAAACCCAAACCCTAACCCTAACTAATCTGGAAGGTCATATGATTCAAAACCGCCGCGTCATAAACCTCACTGACGACGACAGCAACAGTCAGAGATGCAATCATGGATATGATACCTGTAAATCCATACAAAAAGCAGAGAGAGAGAGAGAGAGATGGGGTGACAGATAGAGAGTGAGCACGCAAAGCTTCAAGCATAAACGCAGCATGCAAGAAAACACCATGTGTGCTCACTCTCTTCTGTCACCTCCGTTACCCTTTATCAATCTGAAAGGAAATTCACCAGATTACCAGATCGAGGCTGATAATACAGACCCACAAACTCTAAAATGAGATGCTGCACAAAATCAAAGTACCAGAAAAACAGTACAAGAGAAAAAAAGAGAGAGGGAGAATTGGGGTGACAGATAGAGAGTGAGCACGCAGAGCTTCAAGCAGGAGAAACATCATGCTAGAAAACACCATGTGTGCTCACTCTCTTCTGTCACCTCCTTTACCCCTTAATCTGTCTGACTTGCACCAACAGAAGAGCAACACAAGAAGGAACCCTAGTTCCTTGTTTTTTCCCTAAAACCACAACTGTGGTAGACAGTGTTGTATGAAAGTGGAACACTGCTTGGCTCTAAGCCTTTGATGTGGTGAAAACATGAGGAGGGAGTGGGGGCTTTATATAGGAAGAGAAAAGAGAGACGTATCGCGTATGGAATCAATATGGGTTTATCTTCAATTGGCTGTTTTCCAATATTATAATACCGTTTTACAGAAAGAGATCAAAAGAAAACAAGAGCCTTCTCCCTCCTCTAGAACCAACTTTATCTCTTTATCTCTTCCAGAGGCCCGTACGTACTCAAACCCCAACCACATACATTTATTCATCTGCGCCTTGTAATTTTAAATCTCTGGTCTTCCAATCCTTGAGCTCTCTCCTTTATTGTTGATACTAGACGTCACCTCCTCCTTCCCATCAAACCCCCCTCAAACCCTATCTCTTCCTTCCTTGCCCTGTGGTGCCCTGGTCCATATAATTCTATATTAAAATATATCACAGTATTTCTGGATGGATGGATGTGTTGTGTGTGTCATTTCATGCATTCTAGATCGATTGTGGATTATAGCTTTTATTATTATTTTGGAAAAGATTTATGGATTATAGCTGGTGAGAGGAATTTCGCAGTGCTTCTTTCCATTGATTCTTTTCACAATGCCTCCCTCTTTCGTGAATAATAAATACAATGCTTATTGATACGCAAGGAAGTAAGCAAGATGGATCTGCAATGAGGGTCTTGTGTTTAGTTCACATGCACGTTGAATTTCAGAATGCAATTTACTTGTGCTTTGTAGATGAGAATCGAGAATAGTAGAGTGTTCTGAATATGTTGATATAATTAAAGTTTGCGAAATCCAGAAAAGAAAGGAAAACGGGCTGAAGGCTAGGGTTTATTTTCAACCATCTTTTGTTACAAGATTTTTTTTAAGAGAAGAACCGGAGTTAACTCGTATTAGTCAAAAAAACGATCAAACCCTTCTACATCTATGATTCTATAGTTTAGTTTCTTCAAACTCCAAAATTGATTACATTGACAACACCAACGTACGATCTTGTTGCTTTTTCTAGCATCTGTTCCATCCCAACACATTTGCTCGAAGTCTAAGACTCTAAGTCCAAGACAATGTCTTTACCTCTATAATCATTTCCCTTTGGGGATAAAATCTCGATATCAAAAGTAAGATCAATTCTTCATCACCAAAATTTGATCAAGTTTTTTCATTGAAAATAAAGAAGAAAAGTAGTCGCACCAATTATCGATCAAGCTTCACGGTTTATTGTGAAATATTACGTTTCGTCCTTGAATCTTTTATTTTTTGTCATACTCAAATTAATGTTTGGTTTATAACAAAATTTTGTAGCCGGCTTGTGTATCCTATGACCCACTAATGAATAAATTTTTTTGTTTACCTTAAAAAAATGGATTAAAAGAAAATGGATTTTCAATCCCCTATTATTTAAGAAAATCATGATATAATTTCCAATTAAGAAAAACAATAGAGAACCAATTCAAAAAGAACAAATTATTAAGACTAGTAAAGACACACATTTGATGTATGCGGAGCAACAAAAATGAGAGTCTCAGAGAGTATAAACATATTTATAACAATTATTTTTTATTTTTCTGATTTTATTTACTTTTTTCTTTCTTTTCTTATTAACGGTAATTTTGGAAGTTCAATTTTTTGTATGTCTGATGACACCAAAACTTCCAATGTTTCCCTTTATTATAGTAGAAATAATTAACAATATATATATACCAAGATCTAAAATTAAAATATAAAACTAAAATATTGGTTCTAAAATATTTAAGACGTTGACATTAGTATAAAAATTTATACCAAATAAGATTTAAGACCTCTAGTCTCATGCATTGGGACTTCCCATATAGGAGTGATGGCTTGTAGACAGTCACTACAAGAAAAATACACTTGGGCGATGAAGCATTTTCGTTGCTTAAATGGTATTTTTCGTCGGCCAGGTACTTAGGTGACGAAATCTTCGTCGCCTAAAGTTTGTCGTGTAACAATCCTAGCCTAAGTACTTAGACAATGAACATATTTTGTTTCGTCGCCTAAGAAACTACTTAGGCGTCGCAAGATGGTTTGTCGTCGAAGAACTTAGACGTCGAACCAATCTTCCTCTAAACGACGATAGTGATCGTCGTCTAAAAATCATCTTAGACGACAAACATCTAAAGTCGTCGTCTAAGTATTGCCACTTAGAAGATGACTTGATTTCGCCGTTTAAGTGAGAACACTTAGACGATGATAATTAGTCGTCACCTAAGTGATGCACATACACGAAGACTTGTTTGTCATCATCTAGGTGTGACCACTTAGGCAACGAAACCGTTCGTCATCTAAGTGTACACTTAGACGACGAATGTTCCGTAATTCACTTGGAGGACGAAACGAAGAGTGTTCGTCGCCCAAGTTGAATTTTTTATTTTTTATTTTAATTTGTATTTTTTTATTTGTATAATAAAATAAATTTAAAATATATAAAACTCTATTAATAAAATTAATAAAATATTCATTAAATATAAAAAATATACGTACATCGAAAGAAATAACGAAAAAAACTACGAAACTAAACCGGGGGTAGACATGTTGCAAATTCCCCCGCCGCCGCTCGGATCATCGTCGTTGGGGCCAAATAGGGCCGAGGGGACCACACTCGTCATTAAAATCAGGAATAGGCAACTCCATTTGCTTGCATGCCTCGCAAAAGGCAACCATCTTAACGTTGTGAGCGACAAACCTCGAATGCTCCCAGGCACGATTGGCCAACTCCTATGCCAATCAAAGGTCTGCTCATAGCTCCTCAGTATCCTCCCTACCGCACAGAGTTGACGAAACTAATGAAGCAGACAAATCTCTCTGCACCCTCCGTCCAAACCCACGAACCTCCTCGTCAGGTCAGCGGCAGTACACAGCATCGGCAATAGCGATCTGACTCTCCATCGACATGGGAAGCACCTGTTCAGGCGTCATCTCTGGGTTGGCCAATCGAGTCGCATCCAAGCCCTCCTCGACCATTTGTATCAACCTCTCCTGAAATTAATCAAATGAAGCATACATAAATATAATATTAATTTCTAACAAAAATTTGGAATAATTTTCCCTAAAATTTATCGAAAACCAAAAAATCTGCAAGTAAGATTATACTTCGAATAACCAATTACAACATGACAATCACACTATGGGCACCGATTCCCATCCAGATTTCTCAAGTTGAAAATCATAATTTAACCAACTAAACTAAAGCATAACCAACTTTAAGTTCAAAATCATATTCCAATAGTACAACCTAAATAAATCATGCACTAATCATAATTCAATTTCTTCAAAATATAATTAGCGTTATACTAAATCTCGATATGCTTTGAAAGTATAAGAAATTAAATTGATTTTATAAATGTGAGTTACTTATCCCTTGTTGACTCGCTCCATTGACGACCCCGGGTTTCACATAAGCTTGGACGCTTTCATCCAAGAAGCAATGCTTCGAACCCGCATCTTTGTGCTCATTCGTGATGTAAATGAACTTTTGCAAGCCTAATACATGGTGTTTGCCCTTCTTGTCCTGATTTACCTTGTGGGCCTCCGACCTTGTATGTTACATACACAACAAAGATAATTAAGTAATAAAATAATGGTTAAAAATAATAAATTATGCAATTTTCATTACATTAAAGAAAATAAAGACGAACCTTATACTTGTCGGACTGAAAATGTCTGACCGACCATTGCCACTCATCTTCTCTATCATTTCAGAGTTCCACATGGGAAGGCGAGGCACCGTGTCGCTGGTAGTATTTGTGGAGGTCATACTTCCAGTCCTTATAAATGCAGTCAGCCGTCTCCTTTATATCCTCCATTATCTCCGCTGAGCCGGAGATTTCAAAATGTGTGTACAAATATAAATAATAAATTATAATGGAGGTCGTACTTCCAGTCCTTCTAAATGCAGCTAGCCGTCCCCTTTATATCCTCCATCATCTTCGCTGAGCCGGAGATTTCAAAATGTGTCTACAAATATAAATAAAAAATTATAATTAATTATGGAAATAATGCATTTATAGTTTGTAATTACTTAAAAAAAATAGTATTCCCGAAAGTTCGCGGTACACCTTCAACTTTTTCAGATCGGGGCAGCTCGTTCCACGAAGGGGCAACCATACAGATGTTGTTCCCGTATGATTGAGCGGCTGGAGTGCAAGGTCAAACCCCCGAGCTGCGCGGTCGGAGGGCCTCGGGTGAATCGTCGTACGGGAGGTCGATCTTCTTCCCTGTCGATTTCACTATGCGCTCACCTTTGGCGCCCTTTCAAAATCCTCGAGTTCTTTTCGCAGGCGCGTCTGATAGCTGCCTCATAACCGTACATCGGGCGCAATAGAAAATCGAGTCGTCGATTGACTCATCCGGACCGTCTGACGCCGCAGTCGATCGGGTGAAAGGACCCAACCCCGATTTAGTTTCTTAAATCGGAATCAAACCCCTTCTGAAAACACGAACCAACAAAAACCATATAAATTGTGGCAGAGTTTCGTTACTAACGCGGAATTGCCTTTACCTGCACCCGAAAAATAACACTTCATCCTATACCACAAAAATCAAACCGTGAGCACCAATCCCATCCGGATTTCTCAATATCATAACAATAATGTAAAGTAATCAATAAAACTATACTTTACAGAAATTCGGAGAAAAATCGTATAAAAGTATATATCAGAATACTCAGAGCGACCTCTAGTGTATAATTATATAAATATACCACAGCAGGAAGAACAAGAAACCTACTGGAAGAAACAAGGTAGCTCAAACACTATGCCTCCGACCACGACATGCGACACCAAAATCCGAACTGCAAACAGGGCACGAAAACTGAAAATCCCAGGGGAAAGACATGAAAACCGTTAGAGTGAGTGGACGAAAATAAATGTCTTTCGCCGAATAATATATGTTATAAAAACATATGCGAGTCAAATTGAAAGAATATGATATAGTACACGAGGTGAACACAAACCCCTCCAGCGTACAGAGCATGCATGTATAAATCTCAAGGGGTCGCTCATGGACACATTCGTGCTAGTACAGTCCGAATCACGGGATCCCGGACCCACACGTGATTCTAGCCAGAAAAGCCTCAGGTCAGGGTATCTGTTCCCACCCGGAAATACATCGGCACAAGGAACAGAAATCTGTACCCACCCGGAAATACATCGGCACAAGGTACAGTTCCCCCCTGGTAGACATTCTCGGGGATCAGCCGGGATGCAAGTGTATCGATACAACCACATATACTAAGACTGTACTCTGTGTAAATCAAATCATAAATAGTTTCATGCAAATGTATAAAGCATAATCATAAAACACATGCTCGTATAAGTCATAATCACAAACGTATGCTCATGCTCGTAAAATGTAATATAAAGACTCGCGAATATCAGTGAAAAGAAATTGTCCACTAACAGACGAGCGTAACGCAATACGCGTTAATCCTGTGATCCGGCGGAAAATCCTTCGCCAAACAAACGATCACGAACCCCTGAATAATCATAAAATCCACAGTTCAAAAATATATCTCGAAACCTCAAATCATATCACGAGAAACAACCGTTCCCGGAAACAAATAATTCAATATCGACGAAATCGTGAAAATTCGATAATCACACCACAAAACCTCGCTATAATTTATGATGCTCAAATCGAAAAACAAACATCACCACTGCGATCGGGGCACGATTCAAAGTGAAACGACATATAACTCGTCGAAAAACACGTCGAGCGAAAAGTCACCGCCGGTGCCGGAATTCCAGACCTGCCCAGAAAATTTCATGCTACACATGGTTTTGAAGATTTCGACAATTCCAACAACTTTCCAGTTATAAGTTAAGGCCAATTTTGACCGGAAAACCACCAAAAATCAACTAAAAGTTCCAAACCCTTACCGGAATTTCAAATCGACGGATCTCTCTCCTCCGGCCATGGCAACCCTCAAGACCACTTGCAATAGCTTCCTTGGCTCGAGGCTAACAAAATCCCTCAAAGCCCGAGCTCCAACACCGTCGGAAAAGCCACCTCCGATTATCCCAAAGTTTCGCCGGAAAACCATGAATTTATCTACCGAAATTCTTCATCCTCCGGCCACCATAGGAGGGGAACCAACTCTCAAACCGAAGAGCAGCTCAAGCCCATCAATTTCCGTGAAAGGACCCCGGCCATCCGTGGCCGGAATCGGACTCCACGACAAGGCCAAACTCACGGCGTCCATATCGCCCAAAACAGGTCGACCCAACCCGATCAACCCAGTCAACACCCAGGTTTCCTTTTTTGGCAGTTTTCCCAATTTGGCAAGTATCATTTCCGTATTTATACCGTACGCGTATCGAACCCCAATCGGATAAATACAACAATAATCGACGGACAAAAATATTCACAACTTATTCCTCGTAACTCGGAAAAATTCTCCGGAAGTCCCCACGAGCTCGAAATTAAATTCTCTACATCTTCTGCGAAGAATCCGAAATCAAATTCTCGCCCGATAATTTAGTCGCTAACGAAGCCGCCATATTAACAGATTACGTCGAAATCACGACAAATCGCGAAACTCGCAAATCAAGTCGATAATCATTTCATTTACGGTTCGAGTCGATCAACGGTCCAAAACGGATCACAATCACAATTCGGATAGACTCGAACACGAACGGATAAACTCGACAACATTCCAAAATTTCAAATATTCATATTATATTCCTCGGTCGTTGAAATAATAATCCGGAACCGCCGACGAACTCGAAATAACGCGTACTGTCTCAAGAAGAGACTCAACTCAAATTTTTGGCCAATAATTAAGTCGTGACCAAAGCTGGCGATTCAATCAATTATCAGAAATCTGCGATTACGCGCTAACTCACGAGTTAAGCTGATTACACTTCTGATTCTGTTCCGGGTCGTCACATCGGGCCCTATCCGGCTCGTCCATAAAGGATGGCGCCTCCTGGCGTGGAACATGAGAAATTTAGCCCGTCGCCGAAGCCGAAGATTGTTGTGGAGAATTTGTAACGGTATCCTCCGAATCGTGCCTCCAACTCATTACTTACGCAATGGCTTCGCGTTCAGCCTCCTTGTCCGCAACCGTGCGCCTCTTCCATGGAGTCATAATTAAACTAAATAAATTTACCCGAATGAATGAATCAATTAATATTATATATATCATTATACCCAAATTAATCAAAATACATTATGTATATCCTATTAAATTAATCCAAATACAATATGCCCAAATTAATTCACATATAATATATTAAGCCAAATATACTCAAATTAAATATATTAATCACAATATACTCAAATCCAATTAAATTAATCCAAATGTAATATACCCAAATTAATTCATTCACATCTAATATATCCAAATATACTAACACTAATCCAAATACGTACACATCTAATATATTCTTTCACAAATTATTTTTCAAATACAATATACTCAAATTAATTCACATCATATATATTAATCCAAATCTACTATATATAATTAAACTATTTTTTATATCAAATATATATAACTTATATAATATACTAATCGATTGATATATATTAATCTAATTCATATATATATATATAAACAGGAGAGGAGAGATCGAGATATACCGAGGGAGGGATCAAGATCGACCAGGAGAGAGGAGGCGGCAGAGAGGAGAGAGAAATTCTGGCGTTGGGTAGGTGGCGATCGAGGTAGGCGGCGGAGGAGAGAGAGAGAGAGAGAGAGAGAGTGAGAGAATAAGAAAACTGGATCGAAGTCGATCTAGTTTTTGGGATATATCAATCGACTTAGGCGATGAAAAAATTAATTTCGTCGCCTTTGGGGCCCGAAAAATTTGGCGGAAAAAAATGAACTGCCAAAAAAAATTGGCCTTAAGCGTCAAATCCACTTAGGCGACGAAAGGTGTAGTTTTATCCTGTAAGGTTTTGAGGTTTAGGGTAAAGGGATCTGTTAGGGTTTAGGTTTAGGGTTAGGGTTCACCTAGACGACGAATCCATTGGTTTTGTCGCCTAAGTACTCACTTAGACGACGAACCGTGTAGTTTTGTCGCGTAAGATTTTGGGGTTTAGCGTAAAGGGATCTGTTAGGGTTTAGGTTTAGGGTTCATCTAGACGAAAAAAAAATGCATGTTTTCATCGTCTAAATGAATCTTAGATGACAAAATAGTGTATTTTCGTCGGCCAAGAGTAAATTTTATTTACTTTAAATTTTTTCAATTCGAAACGTAATTTTATTTCAAACATCACTATCTGGCCTTTCCAATTCCATTTTCATTCTCCCAATTCATAATTTTATAGCCTGGTCTATAATTAATATATTTATTTTATTTTATTCATCTGATATAATAATTAACTACGTACTAATCCAGCCTCATATTAATCATCATCCTCATAATCATCATCATCTGAATCATTCTCTTCACTATCATTTGATTGCTCCTCATCATCATACTCTACATTGTCTGAATTGTATCCGACGTCATCGTCGTCCTCAGGCTCCTCGAATTTTGGGGCATTCTGCGCTAACTCTCTAATCTCTTCTGGAGTAAGATTTGTAGTGCCATCAATCGGGGGTAAGCGTTCGTTAAGCCGAATCAGTTCCATTACGCCATGGATGACTGAAGTATTACGCTCTTGATATGCATTGTCTCTATGCATTTCAATATCAATTGTCGACGTCCCATCAAGTGTAGTTGCACTCCATATTCCTCGGTGTGACATATCATTTAGTATTTTCCAGCCTTTACCATCTTTCGGATCATCCAGATAGAACACCTGCCTAACTAAGGTGGCAAAAGCGAATGGCTCATCCTCATACCATCTTAAGTTTGTATCGACTGATAAAAGTCTCATATCTTCCTTGGTATGCTTGAACCATTTGCACTTGAACAGAAAAACGTTGATATTATTCCCATATAGCAACTCAACGACATGTTCAAAAACTCCATAATAGACAGCATCGCCTTCTTTAACTGTGATCCCACTATTTTGTGTGCTTCTTTATTTATCTCGAGTCAATGAATGAAACTTTACACAGTTCACAAAACAGCCGGAGTAAATATAGTGCTTAACCGGCTTATGGGTCAACATATGCTTTTCCCACGACCACCACCCCTCGTGGTTATCAGATTTTTGTAGATCATCCATTTGCAAAAATGTGAAGAATATATAAGAATGTGTAATTTAATTTCTACCAAAAATTTGACATAGTTTCCCCTAAAAATAAGGGAAACCAAAAACCTGCATACACAAAGTAAGGCAAAACACTTTGCATAAACAAACACCAAATGCCCTACGTACTATTTACGAAAAAATAGTTTTAAAATAATTAAAAATACGTACCCATTGTCAAAAATAATCGGGGAACTTTTTCTTAAGCATATCTTCAACCCAAGCAAGAGTCTTGTCCGGTTTAATCGTCTGAATGTACTCTCTATAGTACTTCAACTAACGGTCGACCTCGTCATAGTCTAGCAATACTACTCAATGCGCTTCTTCAAGGTCTTCTTTAGTTGATCTTTCATTTAATACTCCTTTAAATGGTCGTACAACATTTGTGACGACTGAAAGATTGTGGCAGATATTTGGATTGGCCTACACTGGATCCTTGAGGTACCTATTGCAGTAGGTAACACACTCATGCCTTATGTACGTCTCTGCTATGGAATCATCCGGGGTAGATTTATTTTTTCACAAATCCTTTATACTGTCTGAGTTGTCAGCAAAATCATACAATTAATAATTTGAAGAATAGTATAAACACAAAAAAAAAAAATTGTAAAAATGATGAACAACCGTTATAAATAATTGTACGTACCTTTCTTGAAGATACATCCAAGTGTAGTGGACCGAACCAGAAAGGAGCACCTGTTGAGGTAGGTGGATCATGAAGTGAATCATGATGTCAAAGAAAGTAGGGGGAAAATCCTCTCTAATTTGCAAAGGATGTGCATTATTTCGTATTAAAGTTCGAGGACATCTGACTTCTGCAACTCTCTGGCGCATAACCTCTACCACTATCTACACAGTGCTACTATTGGTTCGACAACGTCACGAGACAAATATGATCGAATTACCACTGGGATCAGACATTGCAGTATAACGTGATAGTCACGAGTCTTTAGACCAATGAACTTGTGCTACACCTCGTCAACTGCTCCTATAATATTCTCTCCATAAGTAGATGGATAATGAACAGTCTTGAACCAGCTGAATACAGAACTCCTCTTTGTCGGCTTCACCGTGTAAGGTGCATCTGCATCTTGTTGTACACACATCTTCTATCCCTCCTCAACCACAAGTGACAATGCAAATTCATAGATTCTAGATCTTTGTGCGCTTTTGGAGTATCTTTTTCCTTCAATTTAATACCCAAAATTATTTCCACCATGCTATCGCACACATTATTTTCTATGTGCATGAAATCAAGGTTGTTCCAGAGTTTCAACTTGGACCAGTAGGGAAGTTCAAAGAAAATACTCTTGTGATACCAATAATTGAGATCGTATAGAGGGTGTAGATTGAGTCTCTTCACTTCTTTGTTGGTGGTCAACACACCGGAATAGAAGTTGTTCAACCTCTCTAAAATCTCTTTGCCAGACCACTGTCGAGGTTTAGGATTATTCTCTACCGTTCCGTTGAAATTAGCCTCATCTTGTCGCCATGAGTGATCGTGAGGAAGCCATCTACGATTACCCAGGTAACATACATTCCCTGCGTGCCAACTGTAGTTGACGTCATCCAAATAGACAGGGAAATCATTGTATCCTCTAGTTGTCCAAGATATCAACATCCCATATGCAGAAAAATCACTGATTATCCACATGACGGCTGCTCTCATCATGAACATCGTATTAGTGAATTTGTCATAAGTTGGAACTCCATATTCTCACAACAGTTTGAGCTCGTCGATCAATGGTCTGAGGTAGACATCTAAACATTTTCTCGGAGATTTATGACCTGGAATTAGTAGAGTAAGAAAATTAAATTCCTTGTTTACGCACATCCACAGAGGCAGTTTGTACAATATAAGAATAACTGGCCAAGTGTTTACGGCAGCATTGTTAGTACCCCAAGGATTGAATCCATCTATAGATAGGCCGAGTCTAACATTTCGTACATCTGCTATGAAGTCTTTGAATTCCCTGTGAAATTGTTTAAAAGTCTCCCCATCTACTGCGTGTCAAAGCACATCGTCATCTACTCGCTGTTCTGCGTATCATCTCATCGCCTCTGCTGTGTCTAGAGACATATATAAACGCTGCAATCTGGGAATCAACGGAAAATAGCGAAGTACCTTCACAGGAATTTTCTTCTTCGAACTCCTCCTATTTCGGTTTTGATATCTACACTGGTTGCATACGGGGCAGTAGTCCAAATGTTCATACTCATTATAAAACAACACCAATCATTTATGCAGGCATCAATTTTTTTGTACTTTACGCCGAGACTACTCAAGATCTTTCTAACCTTATAATGACTTTCCAGTTGTGATGATCAGGTAGCAACTTACATATATACTCCTCTATTTCGTCAAAAGCATTGTCTGACATTTTATTCTTCATGTTTATCTGAACTTCCTCCATTATATATTGCAACACATTCTCTAGACAAATAGGGTACACCTGGGTCTAGGCTTCGAGTAGCATCTTGTTATACCTATCCATCTCTATACTGTCACTGGCCAAGCTAGCAGCGCGGAATGTGTCATCATGAGTGGTATCGTAACCTCCCTATTGGTGCTAGTGTCCACCATGACTAAATTCTAAAAAAACATCATGGATCAAATCTACAGTTGGGTTCCAAGCAGGGTCGCCGCTACCGCTGGATGACGCACCAAGGTAACTGTACTCTAAGCTAAAGTCTGGTCCTGAGCTAAAGTCTACTACTTCACCGTGCTCACTCCACGTAATGTAACTCCACATCATACTGTACTCATACAGGTGTTGAGCCATAACGTTAGACGGAATAAACTGATGGTTGAGAGATTTTCTGTACGGAGACTTGAAACGCTTATTTCCCTGAGCATGTTCCGTCGCAAAATTCACAGTCTCTGATGTCGTCCATATACGCACATCACTTCTGTTCGCCAATTGTATCCAACTCTTGTCCATATTTCTGCATAAGGATAATAAATCGATCTGTTAATTATATAATTTTGTAACCAATATATAATTCATTAATCTAATATAGTTGATATATATTATCAAATATCGCACATAACATGTACTTATAATGAATTAATTAATCTTATACTATAATTAATCTAGCTAATATATATTAAATATATATTATATTATTAACTTTATATAAATACATGCATTAATTAATTATATATGTATATTTCAACTAATTATTCTAACATATATATTAACTAAATATATATTACCTAGCACACATGCTTGTTTTAATTAACTAATTAATCAAATTAAAACATATATATCTATTAATTAATTAATTAATTAACTAATTAGGATACAGCTTACAATTAGCTTAACAAAGCAATACAATAATGAAAGTAATGCTAATTAAGGTCACCGAAAAGTACTATATATTCGCCGAAAAAATCAATCGTCGAACGTAATTACATACGATATTAAAAAAAATTAATCGACAGAAACGAGTTAATACATTCATCGATAAAGAGATAAGTAGGTAAAACTAGAACTCCGAGAGTTGAAAAATCGACTTTTGATGAAGTTTTGCCGGATATTATTCGGAGCCGCCGGCGGTGGGTTTTTTGAGTGAGGAGAAAGAGCTAGCTGAGAGGGAGAGAGAAATAGAGAAGTGGTGAGGAGATACGGAAATATGATCGAAAGATCTAATAATTGACTTTTCGTAGACGACGAAACATTTTGTCGCCTAAGGTTCATTTTTCGTTGCATACGTTATCACTTAGGCGACGAAACAATTTTGTCGCCTAGGTGGTCAGTTAGGTGACGAATAGCCCAAATCATCGTCTAAGAGTCCACTTAGGCGATAAAATGTGTATCGTCGTCTAAATGTGTAATATATAGACGACGACAATAAATGGCCGTCGTCTGAGTGTGCATCTTATGCGACTAAATAACATATTTTGTCGCGTAAGTGCACACTTAGGCGACGAATTCTGTTTCGTCGGTCAAGTCGCACTTAAGCGACGAACTTATTATGGTTTCGTTACCTAAGTGCAGTTTTTTGGTAATGAGTAAATACTTTATATATGTGGTCAACTATAATTGGTTCTGAATTCAACAAGATTATGCAATTTTGTTATCTCCAGATCGAATACAAATATATCAGATGTGACCACGAATTCATTGATCATCATAACATAATTGCCCTATGTCCTAACTAATATTTTCCTTGTCTTAAATTACGTTTAAATTTTTTTTGAATAATTTTTAATTAAATGTATTTTAAAAAAAAACTCAAATCACATAATTTAATCTTATGGTGATTTGAACTCTGATCTCCTCCTCTTTGAGAGTAATATCAAGTCACCACCAAGCATTATCAAGTCACCACCATGCATTTGACTATTGTTGTTTTGCATATGATCAAAATATTTCTTCACCTACGAGTACGTTGTCCTAGCTAGCTTCTTTATCTACATCCTACAAGTTTTTTTATTTTTAACTCTTTTTTCTTCTTTTAAAGAATCATAGCTAGAAGTTTTTATATGAGCACACAAGCTAGCTTTATGCAGTCTTAAATTTGGTGAGTAGTAGTATAACTATTGTCGAGCAAGTACGTGGTTATCGAAATAAACATTTCTCTCTCTTTTCTCTTTTCTCCTAACCATAGTTGTCTCCATTTTCATCTTGAAATCATTGAGATTCGGGGATTCCTAGCCCATTTCTTCTTTGAATACACTTTCAATTTCATTACACTACCCGAATAATTACTATAGTCGATGACCAAAAGTCGTCGGTATGTTAGAAAAAGTCGTTGGCTATAATTGAAATGACCCAACCCCGATTTAGTTTCCTAAACCGGAATCAAACCCCTTCTGAAAACACGAACCAACAAAAACCATCAAAATTTCGGCAGAGTTTCGTTACTAACGTGGAATTATCATTACCTGCACCCGAAAAATACACTTCATCCTATGCCACAAAAATCAAACCGTGGGCACCAATCCCACACTACCACATAATGACTCATTGCCGGCGACTTTTAAGTCGCCGGCAATGTTTTTTAACATTACCAACGATTTTTTAACATTGCCGGCGACTTAAGTCGCCGGTAATGTCTTTTTTTTTTTAGACATTGCCGGCGACATAAATGTATGTCGCCGGCAATGTCTCGATGGTAATGACATTGCCGGCGACTTAATTTATGTCGCCGGTAATGTCTTTTTTTTTTTTACATTACCGGCGACAAAAATGTATGTCGCCGGCAATGTCTTTTCCGGCAAGACATTACCGGCGACTTACATTTATGTCGCCGGTAATGTTAAAAAAAAAAAAAAAAAGACATTACCGGCGATTTTTCCGGCAAAAATCGCCGGTAATGTCCAAAAACATTGCCGGCGACATAAAAATCGCCGGCAATGGGAAGAAATGTTGTAGTGCCATCCGGATTTCTCAATATATCAACAATAATGTAAAGTAGTAAATATAACTATACTTTACAGAAATCCGTGGAAAATCGTATAAGAATATACATCAGAATACTCAGAGTGACTTCTAGTATAGATATACCAACAGTAGGCCAAACTAAGAACCTACCATAAAAGAAACATCGCTCGAATACTATGCCTCCGACCACGACGTGCGACACCAGAATCTGAACTGCAAACTGGGGAAAGACATGAAAATCGTTAGAGTGAGTGGACGAAAATAAATGTCTTTCGCCGAATAATATATGTTATAAAAACATATGCGAGTCCAGATGCATAAATAATTAAATAGTACACGAGGGAGACTCTAACTCCTCACGCGTACAGAGCATGCATAAAAATCCCACGGGGTCGCTCGTGGACACATCCGTGCTAGTACAGTCCGAATCACGGGATCCCAGACCCACACGTGATTCTAGCCAGAAAGGCCTCAAGTCAGAGGTCTGCTTCCCCCCGGTAAAGGCCTCGGGTCAGGAGTCACAGCCTCCCCCGGTACACATCCTCGGGGATCAGCCGGGATGCGAGTGTATCGATACAACAACATATAATGAGACTGTACTCTGTGTAAACCAAATCGTAAATAGTTCGATGCAAATGCATGAAACAATATATAAATGCATATACGTAATATATACTGGTATATGCATAATCGTATAACACATGCTCATGTAAATCATAATCTCGTATGCATGCTCAAGTTCATAAAACGTGTATAAAGACTCGCAATCAATCCGTGAAAAGAAGTTGTCCACTCACAGACTAGCGTAACGCAGTTCGCGTTAATCCCGTGATCCGGCAGAAAATCCCTCGCCAAACGAACGATCACGAACCCCTGAATAGTCACAAAATCCATTTTTCAAAATCATATCTCGATACCTTAAATCAAATCACGAGAAACAACCATTCTCGGAAACACATAATTCAAATACGACGAATTGTCGAAAATCCAATAATCACACCTCAAAAGCTCGATATAATTTCCAATGCTCAAATCGAAAAACGAACCTCTCCACTGCGATCGGGGCGCGATTCCGAGCGAAACGACATGCAACTTGTCTAAAACCCTGAAAAGTCAACTGTTGACCGCCGCTGCCGCCGGCGGCGCCACCCAACATGAAATTTTCCCGGTGGAGCAACACCTATTCCACTCAAAATCACCCAACAAGCAACTTCCATAACTACACCGAAGTTCAATTCTTACTCTAACTAGGTCAATTTCATGCAAAACCAAAATCACACAAACTTTTCAATCCATGAATTCTCCATACTTACATGGTAGCTTCTTGGTGATGAGGGCTTCAAAGCCCAATGCTTTGAACAACTCAAATCGGCCGGAAAATCACAACCCGAAATCCCCCAAAATTTCACAAACTTGGCCGGGATTTTCATCCACCTCCGGCGTCCCTTGCCGTGAAAGGTGACCGGAGATAGGTAGAGGACACTGAGAAGAGCAGTTTGGGACCAACCCCAAGCCCCGGGGTGGCCGGACGACGAGCCACCGCCGGCAAGCCGCGATGCACCGTCGCACCTCCTCCCATAGCTGAGTTGACTCGGTCAATAGCCTTCAATGCAAGCTTTGACTTGCCAAAAGAGGAAACCCCTCATTAAATACTTTCCTGATTTGGAAACTTCCAAAATACACATTTCGACAAACTTTAAACACCCGTAACTTTCGTATCGAAATTCCGATTTCAATAATTCTCGCGGCAACAAACTCATCTCAACATATTCTTCAATTATCACCCAAAGTCAAACGCTTCGACAAATCCGATAAAAAGTCAACGGTTCAAACCATCACATACTTATCCGATTAAATAATCAACTGTTGAAAATATTCGTAACTTAATCCTCATAAATCGGAAAAATCCTCCGGAAGTTCCCACAAGCTCGAAATTAAATTCTCTACGACTTTCACGAAGGATCCGAAATCAGATTCTCGTCTGGTAATTTAGTCGCGTACAAGGCCGCCATATTAAACCGATTATGCCGAAATTTCAAATATTCATATTTTATTCCTCGGTCGTCCAAATAAAGATCCGGAACCGCCCACGAACTCGAAATCAGACGTACAACAACTCTTGAGAAGAGAAGAGACTCAAATTCTCGGCCAATAATTAAGTCGTGATCAAGCCCGGCAATTCAATCAATTATCGGAGATCTGCGATTACGCGCAAGCTCATAGATTAAGCTGATTACACTTCTGATTCTGTTCCGAGTCGTCACAATAATCAACCCCAATGACACTTCATCGACTTTAGCCTCGTCGGGAGAGGATCGTCGGTGAAAGTATAGCCAACGAATATTGTGGCAATCGTTGGGTATAGTTTAGACTATACTCGACGACAAAAATCTTCCCCGGTGGTCAAAATGGTTGACCGGAGTAAGACTATAGCCGACGAGTCAGAAATCATGTCGTCGACTATAGTATTTGAACATCATCGGCTATAGTATGCAAGTCGTCGACTATAGTATGAAAGTATAATATTTATTAAACACTTTAGCCGACGAGTGGAACAAATGTCGTCGGCTGTGCAGTCCAATCCTGAAACCAAGAAGTCAACGTAGTCTGCTTGGGTAATCTCGACTGCTCTATATCCCCTATTCGGCTCCGAGTCTTTTCCATCTCCCTCTGATGCTCTGAGTCTCTTCCATCTCCCTCTGATGCTCCGTCGCCTGCCTCTGAAGCTGTTCATATAACTGAGAAGCCTTGGAACTTCCCGACTTGTGTGAGAAACTGGGATTCTTCTTCAAGACCTAGTCTCCCTTCTGTTCTAGACCCCTGTAGTAGTAGGTGTTCCCTCGTGGTGGAAAAATGTGAGCAATGATCATCGCCGCTACCATCGGGTCAGATTGATCAATCTGAGATATGGTTCGGGGGAGGTCCTCATCCTGGGTCTCAGGCCATTGCTCTCTCACGATCTGAGTCAACACCTCTGGAGTCACCTCCTGCACTCTCGCCTAATTGACAAAGAAAACAAAATAACATATTAGTAAACATACGTAAAAAAATTTAGAGAAAATTGATATATAAGCAAATATGTTAATTAAGTTATAAGAACATAAGACTTACAAAATCTTCAGGGCAATAAGGATACACTTTCTCTAATGTATACTCCAACGAGGGGACATCAGGGTGTTGGGCGGCCTCCTTCATCCAACCCGCAAAAGATCTAGAACCGGCATGATGGTTCTTCGTGTTTTTTCCCTAGTTCGCCGTGTTTATTGCAGAAATGGCATTGCTGGATAAACATATATCAAAAAAATATTAATGAGGAAACTATTTTCGCCAAATATGATACAAGTAAACACATATATGATGTTACATACCTCAAATTTTGGGTTGTTGAAGTGGGCTAGAAGCCAATGCCACTCGTACTCCTTATACATAAACTCGCTAGGGGTACCCCCACGGAGGTTACCGTGGTTCTTCAAGTACTTTTTTAGCTTACTTTTCCACTCCTTATACCTATATTAATGAAACACAGATGTTAGAAATTGAAAATAAATTATCAACAAAATATAACTTGATATATAAAATATAACTCGGATCCCGTCACCTTTTTCCTTGCACGTCATTTTTCCACGTGCATTTGAGCTTCTCTGGCACAATAAACCACACTTACAAATGTATATATAAATGAAAATATGTATATATTTATTCAGACTTAATTAGTAAGGATAGACATACATAATTAATGAATATATAATTAACTCACCGACATTGCATTATTCACCATGTCCTTCACACACTGTGGAACAAAGGACCAGTGTAGCCACAGAACTGGGACTCTGTCACGTATGAAACTTCCTACTTGACTAGAGTACCTGCGCACATTCTTTCCCAAAATCATTGATCCATCATGCTCGGTCTCTATGACCACTTTCCCATTGTCACTGATCGTCCTATCAAGTAGCCTGCTAGTGACGGGGCCTCTAGTCTTTTTTTTGTTGCCTCCGGCGTCTGTTTCGGCTAAGACAAGGTAAAAGGAATAAAACATAAGTACCCAATTTAATATACAAATTATTAAGTTTGAAATTAAATAACCATGGTTGCTAATAATTACCTAATTCTGATGTCAATATTTTTGATACCCTCGCATATAGAGGTGTATCAAACGGCACATAGACGTATGCTTTTTTGGTGTAGTGAAACCAAGCTGTTCTGGAAAAGGCACTCCCCGATCATCGAGAGCAGGTATGGCAGGTATCTTCCAGGGAAAGAAGAGGTGAGGCGGTGAACCACGTACCCCCTCTGAGGAACTACCTGAAGCACCAGCCTCAGAGGAATGCAAAGCCTGAGCCGTAGAGGGAGAAGGCTCATGCCGGCTAATGTGTGGCATACGGACACCCGAAGGAATGAGACATGTAGAGTCGGCCGGTGAGGGCCTGGAGGGGCTGTCTTTATTCTAGAGCTACCTCGTGCTGGTGGGTCAGCGAGCACTACATGCTGCTGCGGTGTCTGTTAAAGCAATTCTAGGTGTCGAGAGGTCTTAGGGCCGCAATAAGTGTTGCTGATAGAGGCAGACGAGGAACTATCACCGCTAGACCTGTTTCCTTTCTTAGATCCCTTAGAATTCTTCCGGCTTAACCAATTCATGATTTCTAAAATTCACCCATATATAATTCACCCATATAATTCACATCTCAAACCCTAAAAATATAGAAATTCACCCATATATAATTCACAAAATCCATATATAATTCACCCATATATAATCAAATTTCAGCCATATATAGTTCACCCATATAATTCACATCGCAAACCCTAAACATATATAATTCACCCATATGATTTTCACAAAATCCATATATAATTCACCCATGTAATTCACATCTCAAACCCTAAACATTTATAATTCACCCATATATAATTCACAAAATCACATAAATTTCACAAAATTCATATAATTCACATAACCCATATATAATCAAATTTCATAATCAATCACATAATCAATAATCCATAATCACAACATCACAGTTCATCATCGTCTAATCAAATTATAGAGAGAGAGAGAGAACCTGAAAATTGATAGAGAGAGAGAGAGAGGACCGGCTGGATGGCGGCGGCGACTGGCTGGGTGACTCCCGACGAGCTGGGCGGCAATTTAGAGTTTTTTAGGATTTTGGTTAAGCTGTGCGACGCAGGCGAGGCGACTCAGGGGTTATAAACCCTAAAACTATAGCCGAAACTTAAAAAAGTTGTTGGCTATAATAAAGCCGACGACATTATACATGAAGATCGTCGGCTATAGTTAGGGATCACAATTTGGTCCATAGGCCCAAAAAATCCGTGGGCGGCCCGAAGCCCAAAAACCCTAAGCCCGGCCCTATGGGCATAAGGCTGGGTTTAGGCCGAGGTTCCAAAAGTCATGGGCCCAAAAAAGCCCTGTCCGTCTAGGCCCGCCCGTAATGCAAAACCCGTGAAACCCATTAATTGAATATATTATATATTATTTTATCAATATTAACATTTAAAGTCTCTAATTTACCTTAATATAATTCATTTATATACTAAATATCAATTTTTGAGGCTTATATATTATTTAGTATATATAACTATTGATAAAAATGATAATTAAACACTCTTAATTTTAAGTTTTTTCATTTACTACAAAAAATGAAAACCAGGCTCGGCCGGCCTTATGGGATTAGCCCGATCTGGCCCTCAAAGCCTGATAAAGCCAGATGCCTAAAAAGCTCATGGGCGGCCCGTGGGGTTCAAATTTTCAAAAAAATTCGGCCCAGCCCATTGCCAACCCCTAGCTATAGTAACTATGGCCAACGACATAAGCCAATGTCGTCAAGTAAAGTGTGAAAAAAAAATTAATTAGGCTCATGTAAAAACTCGTTTTCCACAAATACCTGTTTAACTAATTAAAGAACATAATCAGACTAATTGTTATATTCAGAAGTGTGAAAAAACTTTATAAAAACAGACTCATGACCAACAAACACATTTAACACAAATTCATGTTTCACTAAGGCTCATAATCAAAATCATCACTCGAGTCTTCCTCGGTGTCCGAGCTAATTTCTAGTAATATGTGCCGTTCGTCGTCACCGGAGTCTTCGTTGTCTTTATTTAGATTAACATCAATAAGACTTACATCTGCTCGAGGAAGTTGAACCACAATACCCGGTCTCACATTATTCAGGCGAATTGTAGAGGATTCAGAAATACCAATTGAGTTCGGCTCTTGGTATGCAGTAACTTCTTCATTATCTATGGCTTTACCAAGTGTAGCAGTATTGTATATGTTTCTAGGGAAAACATGGTTGACTACTTTTCACATGCCTTTGTGTATAAGATCATCAACATAAAACACTTATTTTACCGATGTGTCAAAAATAAAAGGGTCATCTTCATACCAGCTTGTAGCAGTATTCACTAAAAAAATATTGTATTGATTAGTCCTTGTATTCCCAGGGTTAGTATCAAACCATCTACACTTAAATAAATGCACTGTCATGCCTTCCCCATCAATTAGTTCAACCACTGAATGGAAAACACTGTAATAGTCAATGTCATTCTGCCCACCATGCCCCATTACCCTAGAATTCTATATTCTCCATCTGTCGTCTCTATGTTGACATATAAATTACACGCCATTGACCTTACACATCGGATAAACTCTTGAAGTTATCGATTTCATCGCGAAAAGTCTCAATTCGTGTGACCAATGTGGGTCACCATCACATTGTACATGGTTCATCTGAAGAAGAAAAAAATGCAGTCATTAACTTTAAATATGAACATTGAAATTAATTTATATATAAGTAAATATATATATAGACATACCCAGCCGCCAAAATAGTTTGCAAACTTCCTACTGTGGTACTCAAGATCACCGGCAACCGTAGAGCAGTAAAGATGGATGTTTTTCCAGTATTTAACTTTTGAAAAGTTAATCGATATCCACCAGTGGGCAATGACTAGCTTATATGGTTCCAACTGGTATGACTTTGGCAACTATCCATATACTTCAACATCATTAGAGATGATAGAAAGATTGAACTGTGGTTCATCTACCGGCATATGTTGTGGAGGGTCTTCCAACGCTCCCAAATGCAACTTGGTGTATGTTACGCACTCGTGGACAAAATATGCTTCAGCTATACACACTTCAGGTGCGAATTTATTAGCCACATAGTCTTTGTAGCTCAGTTGTCTATCAAATTGCAAAGTGCATGTAATGATTATTGAAAAATATAGTTATATAAAAAAAGTCTAAAAATTGAGATGTTTAATCGTATGTACCTTTCTATGGGATAAATCTAAGTATAGTGTACTGAACCAGTAAGCAACAATTTTTCAGGAAGATGGATCATCAGGTGAGGCATGATGTCAAAAAAAATTGGGAAAAATATCATCTCAAATTTGCACATGATAAAAATGATGTCCTCTTTCATTGCCCTCAAGTCTGATTTTTTCACTTCTCTAGTGCATAACTTCTGAAAGAATCTTGACAACACTACTAACGGCTCCACCACCTGACAGGGCAGGTATGATCAAATGAAAACAAGGAAGAGACGTTGAAGCAGTATATGGAAATCATGACTCTTTAATCCGTACATCTTGTTGTCCCGAAATTTAAAACACCGGCTTATATTTCCTGTATAGCATGAAGGATACCTAACATTACCCATCCACCTAAAAATTTCATTCTTCAGCTCAGGCTTGACGGTGTAAGGAGTTTGAGTAATTTTTTTCTTCTCTTCTCTCAACCACAAATTTTTTCGTATAGTCATTCTTTTCATATCAATGTGTGCATTAGGGTCGTCTTTAGTTTCCCCCTCTCAATTCAGCATTATTCCTACCACACTTTCGTACACATTTTTCTCTATGTGCATGACATCTAGGTAGTGCCTGATCGACATCTTGGACCAGTACGGGAGTTCCCAGGATATGCTTTTATGTGTCCAAAATTTATACTTGTCGAGTATGTCAGGTGTTTCCTCTACTATATCAAGATGATTGCTGAGCTGCCCAAAATCGTATTCATTTAGCACTTCCAAAAAATTTCTTCCCCGTCCATATCTTGGGTTGCACATCAGTTTTTATAGTCTCATCAAATGTTTGGTCATCCTCCCACCATGGGCGATCAAGTCCAAGCCAACAACGGTGATACATCTGCACAATCTTCCTGCAATGAAGTCTGCCACAATCAACAGTCATGCACTCTGGAGAAGCCTTGTATCCCCTGGTAATGTTGCCCGATAACATCCCGCGGGTAGTAAAATCATTGATGGTGCCAACAAGGATGACATGCATCTGGAACATCTCGTTTTTGTACTTGTCATAAGTGGGATGGCCAACATTACTCAGATACTTAAACTCTTCAATCAAGGGTCTCAAATACACATCGAGACACTTTCCTGGATAAGCCGGCCGTAGAATTAACATAGTCAGCATATGTATTCCTTCTTCATGCACATCCATGGAAGAAAGTTGTACGGCACCAAAATAATTGGTCATATACTATATTGAAGATTCATGTTGCCAAAATGGTTGAATCCGTCAAGTAAGAGCATGAGCCAAACATTTCAGTCCTTTTATACCAAATGAGAAAACTCCTTTATCATGTGCTTTCAAACCTCTCTATTAGTAGGGTGTATAACGGTATCATCGTCAGGCAAATCCCACTCCGCGTGCCATCTCATAGCTTTGGCCATATGTGCAGACATGAGCAACTGTTCCAGCCTATCAATCAGCGGGAAATATCGAAATACCTTCACAACTTTCTTATTCCTTGTAGAAGTCAACTTATACATATCTATGTGACATACCGAACAAGCATCAAGATTTTCAAGATCATTCCCTTTTGCATCTTCACCCCAGAAGAGAACGTAATCATATATGCATGCATGAATTTTGATGTAGGTAAGGCCAAGATGTTTCAGGATATGTCGCACCTTATGATGAATGGTAGGAAGGCAATGACCGGGAGGCAACATCGAAGCAGTCAATGTCAGATAATCATCAACAGCCTTGACACTCAATTTGTTCTCCACTTTGACATTCATTACTCCCATGACACTTTCAAGAACAGTATTATTACACATGTTGTACAACGGGGTCTTTTGAAAGTCAATTAGCTTGTTATACTTGTCAATACCAGCAGTGTTAATAGCTCTAGGTAATTGCTGGACTGGCTCAATAAGAGAAATACCCTAAACGGCGAGAGAGATATCTTGTGCTTGAGCAAATACACCGCTTTCATAAAGAAACACATAGTTGATCAACCTCGTTATTGGATTATTGGATGTACTGGCCGTCTCAGGAAATTGCCAATGATCATGCTGGCTCGCTAATGATGTTTCACCGTGATAAATCTAACATGTGTACTTATCCCAAAACCCATTTTTCTTCAAGTGCTCCCATACTATATCAATGAAAACACGATACAAATCGATGTGACACTGACATTTTGCACACGGGTAATAATGAATTGTTTTCCCATTAGCATTAGCCTTCACATATTCCATAAAACTCCACATTCCAATGTCATATCTTTGATTCCATTTTGGAAGGAAAATCCAACGCTTGTCCATCCTAAAAATTCTAACTGTTTATATATATATATATATATATATATGCATGCACCAATTAAAAAGTCATCATTATATCTATATATATCAATATTTAAACTAGAAATTACATTAATTAATTTCTACTCCTTAATTACAAATTAACACACACATATGTATTTATATGCATACTATATATCAACAATATACATATAATTATATATATTCATTGAATTCAACTCAAAATCAATTCAACTCAATTAAAAATCAATAATCAGTTCTAAATCAACAATCAACACACATATATATACGTACTTATATGTATGTAGCGAGATATAGCTTCACAAACTCATTTTGGACAGCTTCCGACAACACCAAACGATTTGAGAGCGTTTTGTATTTTTATTACATTTTTTTTTTTGAATGATTGAGTTACTGCCCAGATTTATAATAAAGAACTATAGCCAATAACTTAATAATGTCGTCGGCTATTGTTATATATATCGTCAGTTTTAGTCGAAACTATAGCCGATGACTATCCCTTCACAAACACTGACGACTTTTTTTTCATCAACGACTATAAATACTATAGCCGACAACTAAAAATTATAGCAGACAAACCCTTTTTGTCATCGGCTATACTATAGTATAGTCATCGGCCTATTTTTCGTCATTTCGTCGGCTATAGTACTTATTCTGGTAGTGATTATTCCACTTTCATTAAGTATATTACAAGTTGTGAAGTTTGTCCATTCGTTGTGTGCGACTACATGGAACCAACTCAGATTGGGATTCCAAATTTGGAGTTCAACATTTCTGTTGGGGCAAAGGTGGAAGTTGATGATTTCGATTTTACAGTTCTTAGGGTTTTCTCACCGACGATCATATTGGATGCGAGGGAGAAATCCCTAAAGAACTGGATGATCCATCTATGGAGGGGTTTCAAGGGACCGAGTGCAATATCCATATGGAGGGAAACTCAAGATCATTTTTTGCAAGGTTTAAGGATGAGTCAGCGTTGAAGAAGGCAGTAGAATGCGGGCCTTGGTTTTTTGAAGATGTTACGGTTATGGTGGAGCGATTTGATGGCATTGCACCAGTCGAATCGATTATGGTGGCTAAAGCTAAGGTCTGGGCTAAGATCGAAGTTAGCGGGTGGTGATCTTTGTGGTGAACAACTTAATAAGGAAGTATATTGACTATGACAAAGATTGACTAAAGGAAAATGATGAGTCGCGTTTGTTGGTGGAGGTAGATATGAGGTATGCTCTGACCACTCAGCGACCGGTGAATTTAGGATCTAGAGCATGGATGGAATGTGATATTGAGTATTTAACCTTGAAAGGCTATTGCATAGGATGTAGTAGCTATGAACATTTGATGGAGGGTTGTCCTATTTAGTGTGCAAAGTTGACAGCTCGGTTGGAAGTTGAAGGGGAGAAAAAGGAGGACGTCATGTAGAGGATGGAGAAAGAGGTACTAGTGTAGTTTGGTGCTGGCGAGAGAGCGGGCAACCGTAAAGAGGAGGTTGCGGATAACTAAGACATCGTCATTGAGGAGGAATAATTGGAAGGGATGCGGAAGAAGAGGAAAACCATTAAAACAGCAGTGGAACGGAGACCAAGGAATGGCGCAACACCGATGAGGCATCTAATGTTTGCAAATTGAAATTTGCCTGATGTACTTCGGAGTGAGGCCTCGTCGACTATAGTCCACATGCAGAAAATGAGAGCTATAAAGAAGGTGCCTAGTTAACTAAGGAATGGTACAATTGATTTTTGATAGTTACTCGTGCTACCTATGGTTTGTTAGTCTAGGATTTTATGTGCTTCCTCCATGTAACTAGCATATGCATACTATAAGACGTCTCTTTGTCGGGACAGGTAATCCTGTAAAATTTTGCATTCTTATCACATTTTCTTGGTGGATTTGGATCGACCTTTTAAAAAAAATCGGTTAAATACATCATGTCTGCAAGATAATTACATACAATACAACCGTAATATTTCACATGAATAATCCCCCCCCCATAATTAACAAATAATTAAAGCAGAAGATTTCCAGGGCTTCAAACACCAAAGAGCAGGCCGGTCCTGCGTATTTAAAGGTCCGGTGTGAAAACCAAAATGTCGCCCTACTTTTATTTTTGCATTGTTATTTTTTATATCATCAAATCAATTCAACATCAAATTATTCTACTATATTTAAACGAAAAATGCTTGAGATACAAATTCTTTTTTTACCAAAAATCAATACCAAATGATGTGCCAATTGGCACATCATTAACTAAATTTGACACATAAATACTTGGCATTTTATTTAAATATTTCGTAATAATAATTAAAAAAAACTCAGTTATACAAGACAAAGGCTCCATGTTAAGTCGAGCTCTTCTACCACAAGATGCCCAAATCTAAAATTCAATTGAATTGAAAGAGCATATGCCCAGATTCAAGGTTTGAGGCAGTGAGAATCAAACCTGGTTGGAGAGACCAGAAATAAAGAGGCTTAACCTACTAAGCTAAGTCCTTAGTTGATGATATATGGGTATTTTATTTTTATTTATTAAATATTTTCTCTCAAATAATTTTTTTTCCTTTATAAGGAAAAGAGAGAGAGAGCTAGTGCATGTATCAAACAGCTCACACATTAGAAGATCTGCGGAATTTAGCAGTGCATTATTAATTAATCATCTAAAGTATGATGGATTTTGGAGTGGCCAAATTCTGATAAGGTAAAGCTATTTTAATTTGCTCTTTATATTACTAAATCATTGTTGCTACTGAATTCACATGGATCAGCATGACAACATCCTGCATCCTCCATTCATCTTCTAGAGTAGAATATATGAATTCAAATAGTACATATGCCCAGAATATGCAGGACACAAACAAACGACCCTAATCCATCCTTTTGATTAAGATAATTGAAACGGAAATCATGTTCTATTAAGCAAAGCTTAAGCTTGAGAGATAGATAAAGAAGAAAACTATGACATGGCAGGCCGTGTACGTAGTCTTTTATGTGGGATCTACTTGTGTACACCAAGTAGATTGTCCACCAATTTGTAGAAGGTATTGTTTCGTCAAGACTGTTAGTTGACCATTAGAGGGTGGGATCATACCAAAAACTAATTACTGCTTGCTTGGTCATCCGGACAAATGGATGAATAGTAGACCTGGTCAGACATATTCTTCTATTTCGTCGTTCCTCCCGTTCTCAGTACCTCATAATATTTTGCACCTATCTCGCTTCTTTCTCCAACCGATTTTGTTCAGAAGACGAATGTCCAAGAATGCTTCATCACGGGGTAGCATTCTGGTTTGGCACACGCTTAGAGTTTGACTAACAAATATGAAAAATATTCCAAAGGAAAACTAGTGGAAAAAGAGTAGGTCCCTCTAGAAAATCTAATTTTGCCGCATGTCAAAGTTAGAACAAAGGGTATGCCAAATAGCAAATCGAATGGGAACAAGGCAGAAGTGGGGAACATCAGAGGATGTGGCGTATGCCATCATTCCGGGCACGATAGATGGACATGCCCCGAGGCCCCTGCTAGCAAGAAACGTCCACCACCAACACCTATCCCAGAGCAGATAAATTCCCAGCAACAAGAAAATTGTTTTCACACATGAGATCATGCCGTGTCCATGCTATAATGTTGTTTAGGTTAACTGAGGATAGCTTTGGGGGTATCTATTTGGTTAACTATGGTTCATTGTGGTGGCTATGAGGGTTGACTGTGGATAGCTATTTGGTATAATTGTGAACTATCAGTGACTTGTCTTGCTTCTAATTGATCAATTGCATCCAAGTGTGTATTACTAAAATCAGCAAAGATAGTGCATGCTCTTGACCATAACATACTGTGTGTTGTAATATAATTCCTAGGTCAGAAATGGAAGCTAGGACTGCTGCTTAGCCTTTCGTTTGCATGAATATGCTGCTTTCCATTCCCTTATAAGGGTGTTTTTGTTGTAATGTTATTGCTTTGGATTCTTATGAACATCATAATGCAAAGACTTTAGTTGATATTTTTATCATTTCTTAAGTTTGTGGAGTTGATAAATTGTATTGGAAATGCTCTTTTGAAACTAATCAATCGATCCCTGAAAATTTGGTGTCTCTATGAAAGCTAGATGTTCTTAATGTTTCTCTGATTTTAGGGGGTTGTAATGTAGATGAATTGGTATAACAGACCAATGCCTGCAATAAGGCACCAAAGAGATATTATCAAAAGGCACAAAGACTAAAGAAAGTAATCCCTTCTATTCCTTAGAAGTGCCGCAATACATCAATTATCACACTGAATGTTTGAGAGATATCATCCTACCTACATATGGTGTAGGATCCATAAAACAAAAAAAATAAGTACCAATCTATTTTTCAAGGTAAAACGTTTGATATCTAGAGTTTAGCATCTAGGTTCTTGTTTATATATAGGGAGCATTCAAAAGATTCAAACAAAACCAAGTCAAGTCTCATGAACTGGTTTCAAGACAATTACAATGCGAGAAAGAATGAGTATTTGACTCCAGTACTAATATAAGCAAAGTTAACAAACAGATAAAATACAAGCAAATGAAAGGAATGTAGACCACTCTAACCAAAATAACTCCATGTAGATAATTCATCAAACACAGAGACATGGGATGTTGATGAACTATCTACCTACCACCCGTAGTTTGACCACGACTTTACACATACTTGTTCCAAAGATGCAAAATAACAGTTGCAAAATATCCGTCCCAAAAAAATTGACATGTGGCTTCGGACATGCTTCCCTCCAAAATAAACCATGCACTACACATGATTGGCTGCCAAATATACCCTACTCATTCTCCAAATCTTCCAAAGCCCACCCCCCTGTCCAGCAATTCACAGGTGTTTAGCACTTGTTCCATGAGGTGCAACTCTTCCACTACCGGGGACCTCTGTTGTACGCTAGAATAAGAACACACTGGCGGCTGCGACATACTATATCTGGTCCTAATAAGCGAAGGATACAATAGATCAATATGATTGTCGCATACCTTCAGGCGTTCCTCGGACGATTGGTACTGCTTGATCGGTTGTGACACATGAGCCACCAATTCTTTTGTGGCATCCATATGACTCTGGAGGTTTACATCCCCGTCGGATTTATTGACCGCATTAACGACCGGGATTCCCATAGAAGTAATCAGTTGGTTCGCTTCCGGTCCTACTACCTCATTGACAGGCATGACGAGTTCAAACACATCGGTCGGTAGGAAGGGACGGTACGTAACCACATCCGGCATCACTAACCGGTTGGTAAGCAGGTCTGGTAAAAGTCTGTCTCAAAAGTGACTTCGTGTACAGGGTTTCTTGCTGTGATGCAAAACCATCCCGATGATTTTCAATTTTCAGGGCAGAGGTTTACTAAAACTGGTTAGGTAACTTACTCTGATAATCTTATTTTATTGTTTACCCCTACCTTTTTCACCCTCCCTTTGATTATGAAATATTCTCATTTTATTCCTTGTTATCCAATCTATGCTTGTCATGTCACTTCTATGATTTGGTGGATAAATTAGTTTGGTGTACCAAGCATGCTCCCTTTCATGTACTCTTCTTGCTTCAGTCTGGAGAAAGAAGAAAAGAGAAAGCAACCATCCTTTTACTTTGCAGATCTCAACCCAATTTGAACCAATCCGTGATCGACAGATCCACGCTGCCGGCGCCAAAAAAGAATAAATGCGGCGCTAAAGCAGTTCAAAGTATATATGCTTTGCATTACTTAATTTGCAATCCAGCGGAGAAAATGGCAACAGTACTATGCTCTCATCGATCTCTCTCTCTCTCTCGTGTTTGGGGGAACGTCATGCATATGTCCTTAATATTCCTAACTATTATACTTAATTAAGTAAGATTACATTTCATGCTTTGCATAAAGTAATTAATGTATAAACCCGAACAAAAGTCGTCTAAACCCAAAGTCGAGGGGAGAGGGGACTAGTTCGCTAGCAAAGTAGCAACCCATTAAGCGTCATCATTTAGTAAAGTTAAGCAAGATTCGCGAGCCTCTTATCAAATCGAAGAACAGAATCTTTGAGACCACGCCGAGTCGCCTACCGCGTGGCTTGTTCAAGGCTGGGCTAGGGTATGCCTGTGATCAGATCAATCATTTTGATTTGAAATGAGGATGCAAATGCCAGCTAGCTAGCTTGTAGGAAGGTCGATCATTAGACCAAGCTAGCAATGGGGGACAAGTGGTGGGGATGGCTATGGGAAGAATTTTATACCCATCATGGGAGTGGGAATGTACTTTTGTGTAGTCTTGGACTTTCCCTTTCTGGAGTGGAAAATGAGGGAGGTGCTTACATATATACTCATGTTGTTCAATCCAAGCAACAAGGAATATCATTGAAGGATGGTTTTAGCAAAATAGTATTGCTACCTAGCTAGATTGATGCATGCTCACCAGAAAATAGTTCAGATATTGGAGATGGTCGATCAAACCTTAATATATATCGATCGATCATTCCTTGATAAATATCTTAATATTATTGAGCTTCTTTATTTGAAGTATATATATAGAATCTCAATAAAATGTCATATCATCATAATATTATTTTGAGTAGACTACTCTTGTTGATAGAGATAAGATATATGCAAACCGTGATTGATAGACATGGGGGTACCACTTTCAAGTTTCAATAATATGCATTGGCAATCATGACTGATAAGCATCTTTCACTGCTGCAATGGTCCAGGCACGACCATGCATCTCGACTATAATGTACTTACTTTTGAAGTTTTTGTTGTTGTAATAGTGGTGATCGATGACCCTAAACTTAAAGGCAGCAGGTGAGAGCTACACTACTACTATAGCCTGCTGCTTGTAAGTTGCAACGTACTGTTGCAAGTTGGAATCGGATTCGCAGGCAGAAAAATATATGTTCGGCTCCTCACTTTCGGCAAAACCCTAGCTAGCCAACGTTCCTGGTCCTGCACTCCTTCAGTCTTTTCATGCATGGTCCCATTTCCGCGACACGTGCCAATCTGGGGTTAGTTGCTTGTTCGGTCCAACTGCATTCAACAAAACCCTAGAACTCTCTCTCTCTTTCTTTCTTTATGTCTTGCAACTGGTGCAAGGAAAATTCTAGGGTTAATTTGAGGGTTGTATATCGAGAATCTCTATCGTTCAAACTTCAAAACTTTCCGAAATTTGGATAGTAGCGCCGACTTGTCCATCGATTTGTTGAGTGTAGGGCTGGGGGCTGAGGAGAATCCATATACATATGGTCCAAATGGACGTGTCAAGATTGAGTGGCTGGGGGTAGATTATTAACCAAGGGATCGATGCTTACCTTTTGGATTTTGTGTTAGGATTTAAACGCAAATTTCTCTTCTTCCTTGTGGTTTTTTTGTTTTTTTTGGGTCTAATTCTTCCTTGTGGTTGTCATGTTTGAATTGATCGATCCTTGATTCTCAACCGACCAAGTCTAATCCATTATCATCAAGACATCAGAACGTATGCTTGTGTATACATTTATTTATGTCCGTCTTCGTAACGAGAATGTTTCTCCTATAATGCATTTGAACTATTGTGATTTTGAAATGCACTTGCTTAAGTATAAACATGGTTATTCCCTCAAAAATAAAAAATAAAAGTATAAACATGGTTAAGGGGAATGATTGAATCAAATACATGTTATCGACTATGACGAAATGAATCGTTAGGCCATAATCACCTTAAAGATGATCCGATCACTCAAAAAATATCCATATATACTCTTCTAAATATTCATACGTACTTATAGAGCCGACCAAACAAAAAAATGTCCGTACTCTCGTAGTCTCATTATACCGTTATTCTTTTCGTCTTGGATTTTCCTTTTCTTTTCTCATTTTCTAATGAATTTAATTATGGAGGTAATCAAGATTTATATATTCTAACAAAAAAAATGCATCTCTTGTTATGATCACTACCAGAATACTTCTCATTACCCACGAAATGAAGAAAACAATGGCCGACGAAGTCCCATATCGTCGGCTATAAGAAGTATCACCTACGAAAAGCTCACTCGACGGTCATTTTTTCCCTCATCGCCGGCTATAATATTATAGCCGACGACTCGTCGGCATTTACCTTCTCATCGCCTGCTATAATGGTTAGTATGGCCGACGATGGTTCGGCCGAAATACCGACGAGGTATTCTGTTTATAGCCAACAAGTTAATGAATCGTCGGCTATAACGCTTATATCAGATCTACTCTGCAGCAGCCCATTCATTTTACAAAAATCCGGTGAGAAAGAAAGAAAATGCTTTGAAATCGTTGGGTATTGTCAAAAGGCATCCAAAACCCGTTCGTGAAGCTATATAGGTACGTGTATATATATATATGCGTATATATATGTGGATGTGTGTTGATTTAGATATATGTATGTTGATTTAGAGTTGAGATTAATGGTTTGATATGTAAATAGAGTTGATATATTGTTGATTTTGAGTGATTGACTGTTGATTTTGAGTTGATTTGAGATGAATTCGATGAAAATATGCATGTGTATATATATATGTATATAAATTAATTTTGTGATTAATTGTTAATATGTATATATATACATGTAAATTTGTAATTGGGAATTGTTGGTATATATATTTTTTTATATGGGTCAACTTTTGTTTAGGGAGATATATAGACGAAGAATTAAATTAGAGTAGCTAGTTTAATGATCGATATATATATATAGATGTAATGATGATTTTTTAATTAATTAGTAGTGAATGTATATACATAAATATATATATATATATATATTGTTAGAATTTTCAGGATGGATAAGAGTTTGATGAGCCTTGAAAGATGGGATGTGAGATATCACCATGGAATTATGATTTTTGTGGATTTTGTGAAGGCTAATTGTGGAGACACTACACTTCATTATTACCCGTGTAAAGAATATTAGTGTCGCAGCGATCAATTTCGTTTTCCCATTGATAAAGTCCAGAAGCACCTGAGTAAATACGGGTTTTGGGACAAGTACACTTGTTAGATTTATCACGGTGAAACATCGTTAGCGAGTCCGCATGATCATGGACAATTTGCTGAGAGGGCCAGTCCATCCTATGATCCAACAACGATGTTGATCAATGATATGTTTCCTCATGAGAGCGGTGTATTTGCTGATCAAGCACCAAATGTCCCTCCCGTTGTTGAAGGTTTCCCTCATATTGAGCCAATCGAGCCATTACCTGGAGCTCATGTCAACACAAGCGGTATAGACAAGTACAACAACCTGATTGCATTGCAACAGACTCTGTTGTACAACGGTTGTAGTAAGACTGTTCTTGGAAGTGTCATGAGAGTGATGCAGCTCAAAATGAAGAACAAAATGACTGTCAAAGCTGTTGATTCTTGGATGAAGTGGACTGCTTCGCTACTGCCACCCGGTCATCGTCTTCCTACCACTCATCATAAGGTGCGACATATCCTGAAAGATCTTGGGCTTTCCTACATCAAAATTCATGCATGCAGATATGATTGCCTTCTCTTCTGGGGGAAAGATCTTGAAGACCTTGAAGCATGCCCGGTATGTTTTACGGAAAGGTATAAGTTGACTCCTGCAGGCAACAAGAAAGCTGTGAAGATACTTCGATATTTCCCGCTGATTGATAGGCTGGAGCAGTTGTTCATGTGTGTTTTCACGGCCGAAGCTATGAGATGGTGGGCTGAGAGGAATTTGTCTGATGATGACACCCTTATACACTCTGCCGACGGAGAGGCTTGGAAGCACATGGTCAGGGAGTTTGATCATTTTGCAGCAGAGGTCCGAAATGTTTGGCTAGGGCTCTCATCTGACGGATTCAACAATTTTGGCAACATGAGTCTTCAATACAGTATATGGCCAGTTATTTTGGTATCATACAACCTTCCACCATGGATGTGCATGAAGAAGGAATACAATATGCTCACTCTATTAATTCCAGGCCCCGGTTATACAGGAAAGTGTCTCGATGCGTATTTGAGACCTTTGATTGAGGAGCTTAAGTACCTGAGTGAGCGTGGTCACCCCACTTACGATAGATTCAAAAATGAGATGTTCCAGATGCATGCCATGCTTGTTGACACCATCAGTGATTTTTCTGCCCGCGGTATGTTGTCGGGCAACGTTACCAGGGGTTACAGGGCTTGTTCAGAGTGCATGACTGTTGATTGTTGCAGTCTTCATTGTAGGAAAGTTGTTCAGATGCGTCACCGTTGCTAGCTTCCAGATGATCACCCATTTAGGCAGGATCAATACGCTTTTGATGAGACTGTGGAAACGGGTGTGCCATCTAGGCGATGGACAGGGGATGAAATTTTGGAAGTGCTGAATGAATATGATTTTGGCCAGCTGAGCAATCATCCTGAGATAGTGTCATCAATTCCAGACAAGCCTGAAAGGTATAAGTTTTGGACACATAAGAGCATATTCTAGGAACTCCCGTACTGGCCCAGGTTGCCTATCAGACACTACCTAGATGTCATGCACATAGAGAAGAATGTGTGCGAAAGTGTGGTGGGCAAAGTTTTGAATTGGGAGGGGAAAACAAAAGACATCCCTAAGGCACGCATTGATCTAAAAGCTATGGGATTGCGAAACATTTATGGTTAAGAGATGGTAAGAAAAAAATGCCCCAAGCTCCTTACACCGTTAAGCAGAACCAGAAGCATGAAATTTTTGGGTGGATGAGTAATGTCAGGTATCCTTATGGCTATGCAGGAAATTAATATAATTGTTGCTTATGGCTATGCAAGAAATATAATTGTTGCTTATGGCCATAGAGGTATCCTTATGGCTATGCAGGAAATATAAGCAAGTGTGTTAACTTCCGGGACAATAAGATGTATGGATTAAAGAGTCATGACTACCATATACTGCTTCAGCGCCTTTTCCCTGTTTTCATTCGAGGGTACCTGCTCAAAGAGGTGGTCTGATCTACGCATTTTAGGCGTATTACTTAATATATTTTCTCTACATTTTTACTTTGATAATTGCTTAGTTTTATTAGTTTTAACTTATTTTGTTAATTTTAGGTGTTGACCAAAAGAGACGGAGTAAAGGAGTCTACAAGCATGCAAAGCACAATAAAATAATGGAGAAAAGAAATTGGTTCGAAATTTCAAGGAAGAAAGAAGAAAAATTGAAGAGAAAAAGAAATCATTTGTTGACTAGGAAAACCTTTCTTATGTTGATTATGATTTGAAAGCTTCCGGAAGGATCTTGAAGAAGAACAAATGAAAATAGGTCCAATTAATTAGAAGACCATTTAGATAGCCCAAATATGAAGATCCAATTAGCCAATTTCGTGGAGATCAAGATTTGGTAGGAAAAGGATTCCCAAAGTCAAAAGAAGAAGGAAATCATGAAGAATAAGGAAAGCAGAATCTGCCAGTGCAAATGGGCCAACTTCGAACGACAACTGGGAACGAATCAGGAGAAGTTAAGATGCGATCAACCTATGGCTAGAAAGATATTTGAGTCTTCTTTCCAAAGACACCAAAATCATAATTTTTGGAGATCTAACTCCAGGAAAGTGAAAATTTTTACAGACTGCCAAATCTGCCCGAGAATAGGAAAACCTTATTTTAGGAGGAGAATGATTCTTATAAGGCCTATAAATACAAGAGGCTCGGCCTCAAAGTGTATCATCACCTATTCTATGTCCTCTTGCTACCAAATTACACAAAGAAGCTCCACCACGAAGTTCTCCAAGTGCTAGGCCGAAGTTACACCACCACCATCCTAAAATTTCCATCTCATTCATTCTAAATACGCTTAGTCCCTTTAGAAGGTGTGTAGCCTCCACCTTAGACTCCATCCACTCGAGATTTTGCAGGGCTTACCGGAAATCAAGAAGTGTAAACATGGAACCTTTGCTCCGTAACTCTCCTTATATTTGTTTTATTTCGTTTGTGAAGAATACATGTTTATTTTGGTTTTGTACTATTTTTGAGTTCAATTTATCTTCCATGTGTTTATGAGTTTTGAGTCTTGATTGCATGTTGTGTGTCATTCTTAATGCTTTGGTTGGGTCTAAAGATGAAACGCTTAGTCAATCGCTTTTTATCTTAAATCAATGTAGTCGAGATTAGTGTGTTTAGGCGCTTAGTTGCACTTTAATTCAAAGTCATGGCATGCAATCCGGAATTAAAACTTGTAGATTTCGTAGGTAATTAAATGAGATTATTCGTGTAATTGCAAAGTATGTGGGATGGGATGATCACATGTAAATAATTAATTTAAGTTTGTTTTTGTCGAAAATATGGTAAGGGTTTTTGGGTTCTTTTTATGTGTTTGCTTGTCTATGAGTCAATGTATATTAGATTCCTAGGATTTCTTGCTATATGTTTCGACGTTTTAGGTAGTCATTAGATAGAAAATTTAGGTAATTAAACAACTCTTTCATACCCCCCTTTCTATACACAAATATTGCATGCACCCTTCAATCCCCGGTTAGAATGATCCCTACTTGCTTATATTATACTACATCTATAAGGTTTTAAATTGCATATGGTTGAATTATGTGTTAAGTGTTTATTTGATGTATGTTTTGGTCGTATCATGGTGGAGCAGTTGGTGGCATTGTCAAGATTCTTTCAGAAGTTATGCACTAGAAAAGTTAAAAAAATCAGACCTCAGGGAGATGCAAGATGACATCGATCATTTTTATCATGTGTAAGCTTGAGAGGATATTTCCCCCAAATTGTTTCGACATCATACCTCACCTGATAATCCATCTTCCCAAACAATTGTTGCTTACCGGTCCGGTACACTACACTTGGATGTATCCCATGGAAAGGTACAAATGATTCATACATTTATGTTTGCCTCAGTTTTTATATGTAAATTCTTATTTTTTAAGTATCATAACAGGCACTTGTTAACTTGTACACAATTGGGAGACTACAAGGACTATGTGAAGAATAAATCTGCACCTGAAGGGTGTATCGCTGAAGCATATCTTGCACACGAGTGTGTAACGTACACCAAGTTGTATTTGGGAGCGCTAGAAGACCCCCAAAAACATAAGTCGATAGATGAACCCGAGTTCAACCTTTCTATCATCTCCAATGACGTGGTAGTACATGGAAGCTTGCCAAACTCGTGCAAGTTGGATGGAAATGAGGTAGCCATTGCCCACTGGTCAGTACTGATTAACTGTCCAGAAGTTCAATTTTGGAAAAACTATCATCTTCACTGCCCTACTATTGCCGGTGATCTTGAGTACCACAACATGACGTTTGCAAACTACTTTAGTCAATGGGTAAGGGTATATGTGTGTATATATATATATTTTTATATCCTTATATAGCATGTGTGTGGCTTTCTTTTTCTATGTTCATAATTTCTTGTGTGGTTTCTTATCTTTTTCAGATGAACCATGTAGCAAATGATGGTTACCCATAGTGGTCAAACAAATTGAGGCTCTTGGCGATGAAACCGATAGCTTCAAAATTTTACTCGATATGTCAGGTCAATGATGTGAAATTTATATGTGAAAATAGAGACGACCGACTGAAAACACAGAATTGTGGGGTGATGGTCCATAGTGGGCAGGATGGCGTTGACTATTACGGCGTCCTTCATTCAGTTGTTGAACTAATTTATGGGAACCGCATGAAAGTGCACTTGTTCAAGTGTAGATGATTTGATACTAACCCGGAGAACACAAGGACCGATCAGTACAGAATATTTTCAGTGAATACTACTACAAGCTGGTATAAAGAAGACCATTTCGTTCTTGTCACATCAGTAAAACAAGTGTTTTACCTTGACGATCTTATGAACAAAGTCCCGTGGAAGGTGGTTAACTATGTTGCTCATAGAAACATATACAATGCTACCACACTTGGTAAGACCGTAGATGATGAAGAAGTTACTGCATACCAAGAGCCGAACGCTTTTGACATTCTGGAATCCTCTACGATTCACCTTAATAATGTGAGATCGGGGAGTGTGGTTCGAATTACTAGAGCAGAACTTCTTGATGTTAATCCAAATGAGGTAGACGATGATTCAGATGATGAGGAGCGGCACATATTGCCAGAGGTTAACTATGAAACCGAGCTAGACTCAAGTGATGAAGATGATTCTGATTATCATCCTTAGTACGTTAATGTATTTCCGACGAGTTAGTAAGAAACTCGTCGGTTATAGTATTTCCGACGAGTTAGTAAGAACTCATCGGCAATAATGCTGGCCTTATATCTCTAGCCCGACGAGGCATGGACCTCATTCTTCCATAACTTGAAACCCTAGAATCGCCTCCCCTCCGCCTCTCGCCGTCGACCTCGCCCAAAACTGCCCTCTCGCCTCTCCCCGACGAGAACAGCCCCCTCCCCTCCTTCCCTCTCGCCTCTCCCCAAAAAAAAACCCAAATCTCCTCTTCTCCAATAAAACCTCAAATCATAAATTCATCCCTCCTCTCCCTCCGGCCGCCGGAAATCGAGCACCGCCTCCGCCCTCTCTCTCACTGACGCAGAATGACAGGTCCCCTCTCTCTCTCAATCCGATTTTATCATCTTCAATTTTACATGAAATTCTCCTAATTATTTAAGGCATTTTAATTAAGTTGGTGTTGGTATAATTAAGAATATATTTGTAGTATATTTTTTTGTGTAGAAAATATTTTGTAGAATATATTTTCTGTAGAATATGATTTTGTGTAGAATATATTTTGGTGAATATATTTTTGGTTAATTAAATATCGTTGATGGAGTTGTGAGATGTAGAATATATTTTTGTGTATGTAGAATATATTTTGGTGTATATTCTTTTGTGTTGGTATAATTAAGAAAATATTTTTAGAATATATTTGTAGAATATATTTTTGTGTAGAATATATTTTGTAGAATATAGTATGGTGAATATATTTTTTGTTAATTAAATATCGTTGATGGAGTTGTGAGATGTAGAATATAATTTTGTGTATGTAGAATATATTTTGGTGTATATATTTTTGTGTTGGTTAATTAAGAATTGGTTAGAATATATTTTTGGCTTGTAGAATATATTTTGGTGTAAATTTTTGGCATGTAGAATATATTTTGTAGTATATTTTTGGCATGTAGAATTTATTTTTGGCATATAGAATATATTTTTGGCATGTATATACTGCTGGTTTAATTAGTTGGCAATTTATTTTTGCATAAACTTGATGTATAAATGTCTATATATATAAGCATATTTTTTGTTATCAACATGTTGTTTTGTTATTGTTGTTGTCACGGATGTGGTTGTTGAATTGTTGTTGTTCTGTTTAATTGTTGGATGTGCAGGAAGTTTTGCGGCAAATTGGCTTGGGGCCAACAAACGGAGAGCGACTAGATCCGGTGGAGGGAGCAGTAGTCAAGCATCCTCATCCGCAATCAGCAACATGCGCAGCGGCCCTATAATGAATGCTCGCACACAATTTTTGCTACGTGCGCGAGAACAGGAGGAAACTGCACGATCCGGATCCTTGCAACCCTCAATCCAGCCTCGACCCTCAGGCAGCAGACACTCAGGCGAGCGACCCTTAACGGGCGCATCAGAAACTCCCTCGATCTGAATGCCCCCTATTGGCCCGGTGCATACTCCCCTTTCACAGCAATCATCTGAGGCAGATGGTTCAGGCGTCTCATCGTCCAGGCCTCGTCTATCTCTGCCGTCCAGTCTCTTCGTGCCCGACGAGATTTCTGTCATCCTTCAATTCGATGCTAGGCGGAAGGTTATTTTTATTGAAGGACAGCCAGAGTTCCTGACCATGGAGGAAGCGTACATGTTCAAGCCGTTCGACCCCGTGTATCTTTGGAGTGCGAGGTGCGTGAACCAGCAAACGGACGACGCAGGTAAATTTTATTTAACAAGATTGATTACTTAATTATTACTTAAGACTATAAATAGTGTCAATTAATAATTTCGGTTTTTTGACATTGTATTATTAGGCAATTTCGTTAATGCCAATGGAAAACGAAAGACTAGAGGCCCCGTAACCGGGAAGAATCTTGAGCAGACCACCGGGGGAAAGAAAACGATCATTAAGGCCAATGAGCGTGATGAGATGATCGAGACAGAAAACACCACGCGAAAGTATGCTAGCATGGCCGGAGCCGTCGTGCGAGACAAGGTCCCAATGTTGTGGCCAGATTGGGGTGCTGTGCCTTGCTACGTGAAGTTACAAGTGCATAATGCACTGACTGTGAGTTAAATCGTATTTTCATTACGTAAATTTTACATTTATTAATTAAGTCCGAAGAAATATATAATTTTACCATTTATATATCCATCTTGCAGCTGTGGTTTGACGTGGATGAATGCCTTATTGAGACATGGGCATAACGTCAACTACATATCAGGTGATGTGATTTGAGTTATTTGAGTATATATCGAGTTAGATTTTTGTTTATCAAGTGTTTTAATATCTCTAACATTTGTTTCCGGCGTTAATATAGGTATAAAGAGTGGAAGAACGAGCTTTCAAAACACTACACAAGGTACAAGAATCTAGGCCGATGTGCTACCCCTAGCGAACTCCGGTTTAGGGAGTACTAGTGGTTGTGGCTGGTAGCCCACTTCGAGCACCCCAAAGTGAAGGTATGCATCCTGAATATATTTTACAACCCTAATGTATCGTATCACATTGAAATAGTTAGTTACTAATTTTTTGACATATGTTTATTCAACAAGGTGATTTCCAAGACGAACAACGAGAACAAATTGAAAAACACCAAGTCCCTTCATGGCGGTTCACTCAACTATTTGGGTTGGTCGAGTAGGGCGCAGAAACAACAAGAAGTCACCCCGTTGGTATTTATTCATCAGAAGTTCTATCCGCAGTGCCCTGAAGAAGTGGTAAGTCTTTGGCCTCATTAATTAGTTCACATATGTGTTAATAAAAGTATTTTTCTCTATTAACTTTTTTTAATAATACGTTATTCATATTCCCTTGTCAATTAGGCGGGAGTGGAGGATGCGATCATAGAGGTCACCATGAAAATAGCTCGAAATGACCATCCTGACTGCTCGGAGGAGGAAGTGACTCAGTATGCCTCTCAGATCGATACGCTTGATCGCCCTATAACGGCTCAGATCATGGCAAAAGCGTGCGAGACTGGGAGGAATATCCACTACTGCAGGGTAATGGGCTCGGCGGGCGAAGTGGTATTAAAGGACACTTAGGAATACTCTAGCGGGTCAAGAACTTCTTCTAAGAACTCTAACCTAGCAGCGGAGCTCCAGAGGATGCAGAGGGAGTTGGAGGAGCAAAAGAGGGTGGTGGAGGAGATGCTGCAATTAGCCGAGCAGAAGGCAGCCAGAGAGGCCGAGCACCGGACGATGGTCGAGCAACACCGAGTTATGGTCGAGCAGCAGACCCAAATTATGACATGGATGCAGACGATGTACCAGTGCCAGACTATCGGACACCTGGTCTCCACACCTCCACCGATGCCTGTGTTCCCCAGTGTTCCATAGCCGCAGCCGTCGCAGCAAGACCAGGGTAGCCGCCGGAGTTCAAATGATTTCGTAAACATGGATTTCGCCGACTCTTAGTGTAGTTGTATTTTTTTTGTATTGTTGGTGTTTGTACTGTTCGACAAATATGTGTGTACTGTTGGATGTGTATTTGTGTTGTTTGTGTTGTTCACTGTAGGTTCTAGAATTGGGCCCAATCCAAAACCTGTAATTTTTTTGTAAAATGTCACCAAGTATAGCCGACGACAAGAACCTAACTCGTCGACAATAATTCCACATTTCCTACGAGTTGCAACATTATAGCCGACGACGTTCTTTAATGAATCGTCGGCCATAATCGGGGCGGTTAACAAATTGACCTCGGCGGAGCCTCATTACAGATGAGTTACGTCGTCGGTGATGATCTTTTTCATGGCCGACGATGTCATCAATATATCATCGGCTATACTTCCACCGACAGCTGGTTTCCAGCGACGGTATAACCGACGATTTTTTAGGAAAGGCCGACGACTTTATGTCATCGGCAATGAGAAGAATTCTGGTAATGGATCCATCTTAAGATGATGATATATTACATATATATAGCTAGGTTTTAGTGTGGGTGTTGAAGTTATAGTACGCTGCAAAGTGTAACATTTTGAGATCAAATACAATACCTCACTATTTCAATATATTGTTCACACTAATTACTCAACTCTAAGATCTAGCCGGAGTTACCCTAATCCAACCTCTTACGAGTTAAGTTTCAGTTTCGTACAATCCGAGCTGATCGATGTATGTGTGAGCCAGCTAGTATCGATGTCAACCATGTGAATCGGAGTCGAGCATGTGCATGATCACATGCATACATATATGTTTCACCAATCTCCGTCCCTGGCCTTCACCCCTCAGCCTTTGCCATTAATATGAATAGGCAGTAAACCCAGCTGCAAAGATCAATTAAGAACATCAGCAGCAGTACAGCATGAGAAGTTGCTCCTCCTCTCTGTTTGCGTTCTTGAGCAAACAATCTTTGTTCGTCTAATTATTTTTTAGTTCGATCAACGAACGATCGCTGTTGTAGGACTCACCTCTTTACTCTCTTCGTGTTATCGGATGCACAAATGCATTTACTCTAAGAAAAAGTTCTTCAGTAGGACTGCCGTGCCGCTGCCGTGTCACGTGTCTTTCAAGCTCTCTAATAAAACAGAAGATGTGTATAGGGTATTTTTGAATTTTCACTCCCGACTTGTAGGGACAATTTAAGTATGAGTTTTAGGTTTTGGACTTTCTTATTAAATAACCTCATTTTTCCTAAATTCAGTCCCGACCGAAGAACTGGTCCCAATTAAGCAATGGCATTGGTCGACTATGGAGGCCGCATGCAGCAGCTAGCACTACTGTTCCTAGCTATTCGACTCCCAGTACTTAATTGATTTTCACACTCAAACTAATCGATTTGATCCGCGACTCTGATCTGACCGTTCGGAAAACCGGTATTATCGATCCTGCCAAGCTGAAAGCAGCTGATAGATGTATCTATTTATACACACTTCTTTACTGCAGTGTATGCTTTTGGGGAGAAACTATGGAGCTTGCCTCGAACCAAGTACCAGACATGTATGACCAAAAAGAAAACGAAGAAGAAGAAGAGGAAAAAATTATGACTATTGAATGGTCAGTGCCCAGTAGGTAGGCCTGGTTTAAATTATAAATCAGTGGAATATTGCTTTCTTTGCTGAAGTTTTTTTCACAAGTTTTACTAACGGAGGCATCCAACTTAATGAGCCAGTTTTGTATATATATATACTAATAAAAAGGTCCCCGTGACTTGCTGCGAAGTAAATTGTTAAGCGAGTCCAGGTCTTGGTCCCATGAGTTTTATATATGCCTTTTAGTTTCAATAAAATATTAGGTACAAATTTTATTTAGTGGTAAAGTCTTTGATATGTACTCACTTGATCTCAAGTTTGACTCACAAACCCAACAAAATACTACATTTTTCAGTTTTTTTCCTCTCTCTTTATAAAATTTTAGCTTACATTCCCCCCCCCCCACTATGAAACCTAGCTCCGTCTTTGTGTGCTTTTAATAGATATTTATTTTCGATAGGCATAGTGCATAACAAAAATAAACATCCTCGTAGCATGATCAGTATCAAACAACATTTCTAAAAAAATAGTAATAACATTCTCAATTTTTCTCTGTGACTACCTAGACAAACTCTGATTTGATTGTGTCAATGTGTTCTTGCAATAGTTATTCTCTATCCAAAAGTTTTTAAGGCCAATTTATATATATAACTACGAACTTGACAACAATCAATCTTCAAGAATGTCTAAATATACAAATTTCGACGATCAACCAATCTAAATAACTCATGTTGTTGAACGAATTTGCTAGGTAAAACCCGTGTTTTGTTGTGGTGCTATTCACGTTTAAAACAAAGTTTATGGCATAAAAGAAAAATATTATGATACTGAAGAACTTAAGTTCTAGCGGGATGTGGTTGTCTTGTATGAACATTGTACATAAAGATTTATGCTTACAAAGAATTGTATACCTGACTTTATCAACAACAACAAAAAAAACGTAGTAGAAGTAAACTTAAAATAGATAATAACTGACTAACGTGAATATTATTAAAAATGTCAATTCCTTCAACATACTTGCAAAAGTCAACTTTATTTACTTCTTCTCTGTTGAGGTGCTGCAACACAACAACCAAATAGTAAAGAAATGGATATTTACATAGAATGAAGTTTTAAAGTTGTAGTGTGTGCTTACGTAGAATACGTAGGACACAAAAATAGAATCACATAGTTTGAGATCGCAATTATAGTTATATGTAATATTTTTTATCCAAAAAAGAAGAAGTTAAATGTGATATGTTTATGGTGGTTATGCAACAAATTAAACTCTTCTTTTTTGATACCATTGGCCAGTCTTTCTATTACAAATCTAAGAAAACTTAAATTGTACAGTCAAATGAACAAGATAATTGCTTCTTCATTTAGTTTCTATATTCTTACAAATTCATGGTAAAGAACTAAGAGAAAAGAATATGAAGATCTTTAGGAATCAGTCTAATTAACATGCACAATAAAGGTCTGAATTTCTCAGTTATACACTCATGCATCAACCAAGTATTATTTCAAAACAAAACCCAAGACATTAAGGATCAACATTATATAGTATGATGAAGATTGAAACTTGTGAGCTACCAGAACAACATTGATCACTCTTATGAGCGGCAAATAGGTTATATAAGATAATACATCGTTGAATTTGTATCGAAATCAAATTGATTTGGACCCGAACACCGTGTGAATAAAAGCAATTTATGAACATATATGAACATCAGATTACCCAAAATGGTCCAAATAAACCAAAATAAGAATCATAATTTATATAACCGAATTCAAACCCAGCACCCAATTCAAACCATTAGAACTATATTTTAATCCAAAAAGTAATATAAAATATCACTAGTTCTTGAAACTCAGCTCCCGAAATTGAAAGAAGGTGATCTTAGGAAAGAAGAATGTGAGGAAGAGAATGATAAGGGGTTGCGGATGAAGATTAGAGAAGGCAAAGTTAGTGATCAGAGGAGATGTCGGTGGCATCCATCATTATCATGTCAAAAGAATGCCATTGACTCTTAAGGCAACGAGAAAAGCAAGAGCCAAAAGAGAGGAAGGGAGAGAAATAAGGAGAATAAGGCGGTGAGAAAACATGAATGAAAGAAGCCATAGGCGAGAATAACTAAAGAATCGAGAAGGATCGAGAGTAGACTCAGTAGAAAAAGAGGGATCAGAGAAACTGAAATGATTTGGGAACAATGGCACAAATTATAATTAAATAAAATAAAACGGAAAATTACTCTAAAAATAAAGGGGTATTAAAGAAATTACACTGTTCTTAAGAACAATAACCTCCAACCAGGATTTCATATAGATATAATTAGATGTAAGTACACACATTATGCTTGCATGTGTATTTACAAGGAAAGCAATTAATGTTTTTTACATAAATATAAAAATAATTTATTTTTTCGTTGAAAGTTGAAACACACGATATTAAGGGGCAACTACGAATTTGGTAGGATTGTTTTATATTTTAGAAAACCTTTAAAATCTTGATGTATTTAATATGGATTTTAAGCAATCCTTAAAAATTTTGATATATTCATTCTGGATTTTAAACAATCCATAAAAATCCTGTGGTATTCATCGATCCACCAATTTTTAAGGATTTTATTAAATAACCGATTTTGAAAGATTTTGAAGAATTGTTTACATACAAAATGACTTTTTGAAATTAGGTCTCCCACCCAAGTCATTTCCATGGATTTTGATGGATTTCAAAATAGAACATCGCTCTCTCTCTCTCTCTCTCTCTCTCTCTCTCTCTCTCTCTCTCTCTCTCTCTCTCTCTCTCTCTCTCTCTCTCTCTCTCTCTCTCTCTCTCTCTCCCTCAATTTTTTTCTATATACATCTTTAAAACGTTTACCTTGGTGTCATAACAAGGATAACATCCTCAACCTTTGCTTTGATTACCATTTCCTCATGGTTTGATTTCATTTATGACTTCAACTACTACACTTTCAATAATTAACTTCTATAAGGTATAAAATTTGGTATAATTACTACGACTTTATAAATATTATTAAAATGGTTCTCAAAAACTTATTTTATAGCAATGATATGTCTTCTTCATCTAACGGTCTATTCTAATTTAAAATATTGAGTGATTTATTATAGTACATACAAATTTTCTCATATAGAAGTGTTTATAATTTTTGTTTTTAAACAATAAAGAATTTCATTTTCTACGAAAATGACAACATTACTTGATAATTGAACAATGAATGTTAAAGAGAATTAAAATAATGAGAACATGAATTAGAAATATGATGTCGGTGTCAATTCAAGACTTAAGAGTGTGATCATAATGTTAGAAATATCAAGAATAGTGCATTTCATTTTTGAATATGTGATAGTGTATATTGACATTTGAGTTTTGATTAGACTTTAATTATTCGAGCAATCCTTAGAAATCCAACTAAATCCTTATAAAACAATACAAAAGAATCATTTCAAATCCATGTGAGATCATAACAATCCACAGATTTAAAACAATCTACGGATTATAAAGAATCCTTAAAAATCTTTTAAAATTCAGATTGAATACATCCCCCTAAGAAAGAAAAAAACTTAAAATAGTAATAACTGCAACAAAAATCTGGGAGAAAGAAAAGGGGGTTTTTTAATTTTTATTCAAAAAGTTTATTTGTCATTTACTATAATAACCTTAAATTATTTTATTATCTTTAAAGTAAAAGGTCAAAATAGAAATAGTCGGACGATTTGAGAAAACAAAGTGGTTCCTTAAGAAAAGTGTATGTATATGTATGCATGTATGTGTGTATATATATAAAAACTTAATGAGCTAGCTTCTTCCCTCCATGGTTATATATGCGATTGACCTTTCAAAAAGGTTTTACATAAAAATCATGATCAACATGTTCAAAACTCGAGCATACTCATTCATACAGTATATTATATGCCAATAAATCACTAGCTATTTTAAGTACATTGAATGTTATCTCTCTCTAGTCATAAGGCTTTCCTGGCCGCGGCGGCTTGCCTCCATCGACTGCACTTCTTGGCGCCATTCTTCTCCGGCCTCAGCGTACTGTCGCCACCACCTGGTGACGTTGGACCCAGGGTTCTCTCGCCCCTACTTGTCTCTCTCAAGCAATGATCTATGAAGTTCGTCGTTAGACTACCCTTGTTGGAGCTCTTGGCCCGAGATCACAATCTAACTCGACCGTTGTACACTAGATAGAGACTTGGCGCGGTGCCGGTGGTTAACAACGTAAGTGTCAGCTTCCAACGTTAGTTTTGAAACAGAGGCAGACACATGGATCAGGAGTTCCCATCAGTGTCGACTTCAACGTGGAGGGGCTATCAATGTGGAGGCAGACACTCGTCGCTGGCGGCTGTTATGGTTTGTCTCGTAGTGCGGTTTCGACATGTGATAGCTGGAGTGAAGATCTAGTGATGGCGGTGGAGTTGGAGGTCCCATCGGTGTCGACTTCAACGTGGAGGTACTGCCGGTTCAGGAGTTTGCGGCTCGGGTATATTGGGGACCACATGTCGCCGGTGGGTATCAAATCCCGACGCCGACGTTCGGCCTGGGATCCCCGATAGTCATCGTTGGTTCAGGAGTCCGCTGAAGCGAGGTATAGGTGTTGCTGCCCTAGCTCCTGCATTGGGGTACTGATTGGATTCGGGCCGAGCTGTGTTGTTGGGCTCACTGCAAAGAGGAACAAAGCTGACCTTTGGGCTTGTGCTAGCTGGGATCTCTTTTGGGTTAGACTTACTTGGGATCCAGGAGGTCTTTAAAATTTTGAGCTGCATTCCTATGGCAATGGTTTTCGCATGCGAAGGAGTTATTTTTTTTCTTTTGGTTTCAATTTTTGGTGTTTGTACCTTTTATTTTCTTTGAGTTTTTTTCGTTTGAACTCTTTGATGGATCCTGGCGGCATCGCTGGTTACTTTTGTGTGTATTGCTAGGTACAGATTATTTGGTTAGGACATGCAACTTGGTTGTATTTTCTAGCTAAGCTATGACTTCTTTCTCTCGACGCCTTTAAGTAGGTAATCGTAACTGTAATTTGTACTACTTCTCGATATCAATGAGAATTGATGTCTATCATCTCCCTTTTTAAAAAAAGAGTACATTGAATGTTATTATATTTAGATGCGAAAATTGAACGAAAACTAACGCAAGTACATTTCGATATATGGTTCTAAACTATAACTTCTTAATCTTTCCCAACTAATTCAAAAGTAGAAATGAAAAGATGTCCGAGATTAATTAATTAGACATGGCGTACATACTAAAACATTCATATGGGCAGCTAGGCAGATTACCATTATGCTTGACATTCATAATGAAGCTTCATTTTACGCACGTTGATTTAAAAATTTGGAGTACAAAATTTTAGCATCTTCCTCCTGAACTAATTAGAAAGAACAATCTTATCCTTCTTCATCTTCAGCCCAGTCCCGTTCCAATATTGGCAATAGTTATTAAAAGTTAGAAGCGCCAAACAGTTCATGCCCATACATGGACATCAAGATTGGGCCCATTATTACATTACATTGGCAATCTGTAGAGCTATCTCTGTAGGAGCAATGGTCCAATTGAAGTTCTTTTTCTTGAAGGGGAGGCCCAGTTACGTCACAGCTCATAGATTGCTCAAGGGTGATTTTGAGTACGTGAGGAGCATTCACGCCTAGGAGGCTAGAATCATTGAGCTTTTAAATAACAAAGAGTTCGGTTGGGATATATTTCAAGAGAAAATAGTCAAAATAAAATACAATTGAGCTCTATATTAATTCATCGCAAGAAAAATGGATATTTCACACTCGCTCGTTTAAATCAATTATTGAATCTTCATTTCAAAGTTTAAACGATAATATTTGTTTGTATTGTAGGAAAAAATATGTAAACGAGAAAAACTGTAGCTTTTTCATTGATATAATGCCTTAAATACATGCTGATACAATCTTTTACAATAAGTGTCCTGATATGACAGAGATTCCATATATCTATCTAATTAATATCCGTATCTAACTAGGGCAAGGCACACACCGGGAATTATGGAGAATTAATCTTCTTAAACACTCCCCCTTGTGTCGATGGCCATAAGAATGATGCATGACTTGTTGTCTCATTAAAAACCTCGCCAAGCAAACAAAAATCTCATGGGTAAAACAAAAACTTGGTTTAAGAGAAAAAGAGTACAACGCACCAACTACTAAAGCTACTACATGTGATGTAGACTCCCCCTGATGTCTACAGAAATGTAACTCCCCCTGACTGTAAACTCAGTCTAGGAGTTATGATAACCTGCGCATACCAATGCTTCTCACATGTTTTACAAAAATAGATTTAGGAAGTGACTTAGTAAATAAGTCCGCAGCATTATCAACGGAACAAATCTGGTTCACTTGGTTATTCAACAGCTGTTGTTGTTGCTGATTAAAGAAAAACTTCGGTAATATATATTTTGTATTGTCACCCTTAATGAAACCCAACTTCATCTATTCAATGCAAGCAACATTATCCTTATAGATGCAAATGGGATCAGTAACAATAGACTTCAATCCACTAGAGCCTCGAATATGACCTATGATTGACCTGAGCCAAACACATTCTCTAACTGCTTCATGCAAAGAAATTATCTCAGAATGATTCGAGGAAGTAGCAACAAGGGTTTGCTTTGTTGATCTCCAAAATATCGTCGTGTTTCCCATAGTGAAAACATAACCGGTCTGTGAACGACCTTTGTGTGGGTCAGAGAGGTACCCAACATCAGCAAATCTAACCAACACATCAACCGGTGTTTTAGAATAGGAGACAACATGAAAATCACTTACAACAGCTCCATCTTTCGATGGGTCGAACAACTCCTTCGATGGATCGTAGGGGTTACTCTGATCCGTCCAGGAAGCATCCTTCGATGCATCGAGGAAATCCTTCGATGGATCGAAGGGCCTATTTGGGTCAACACAGTTTAAAGCATTAAGATGCTTAGAACTTAAGTGTTGTGATTCGACATTCCCTTCACCGAGAATTGCATGCTTCTCTCTATATTCTTTATAAGGGAAGAATAAACCCATGTCAATGGAACCTTTCAAGTATCTGAAGATTTGTTTTACTCCATTCCAATGACGTTGCGTAGGTGCAGAACTAAATCTGGCCAACAAGTTCACTGAGAAGGCAATATTTGGACGTGTGCACTGAGCTAAATACAACAAAGCTCCAATAGCACTAAGATATGGAATTTCAGCTCCCAAGATCTCCTCATCGTCATCTAGCGGACGAAACAGATCTTTCTTGGGGTCCAGACTGCGAACAACCATTGGTGTGCTAACAGGGTGTGCTTTGTCCATATTGAATCGTCTGAGCATCTTTTGGACATAAGCAGACTGGTGAATAAGAATTCCACCAACTTGATGTTCCAGCTCTAATCTGAGACAAAATCGAGTCCTACCAAGGTCTTTCATTTCAAACTCAGATTTCAAGTAGCAAACAGTCTCATTGATCTCTTCATGAGTTCCGATGACATTCATATCATCAACATAGACAACTACTATAGCAAATCCTGAACTTATTCTTTTAATGAACACGCAAGGGCATAAATCATCATTCTTATATCTCTTCCCAAACAAGTAGTCACTAAGGCGTGTATACCACATCCTACCAGATTGCTTCAATCCATACAGTGAACGTCTTAACTTTATAACATGAGCACTCTGTGGTCTAGAGTTACTTGATTTGGGTAGAGCAATGTCATCTGGCACTCTCATGTATATCTCTGAATCAAGATCACCATAGAGATATGCAGTAACCACATTCATAAGCTGCATGTTAAGCTTTTCGGACACTACCAAGCTTATCAGGTAGCGAAAGGTGATGATGTCCATAATAGGAGAATACGTCTCCTCATAATCAATTCCAGGGCTTTGAGAGAAACCCTGCGCTACAAGCCTAGCTTTATAACGCAAGACCTCATTCTTCTCATTACGCTTTCGAACAAAGACCCATTTATGTCCAACTGGCTTTATATTCGGTGGGCATAACACAACCAGACCGAAAAAATTGCCTTTTATTCAGAGAGTCTAGTTCAGCCTGGATTGCTACATTTCATTTCGGCCAATCTGCTCTACGTTGACATTTAACAACAGAGCGAGGTTCCACTTCATCGTTGTCAATAATTTCCTGAGCGATGGAATAAGCAAACATATCATCAACTAACACGGAAGATCTATCCATAAGAAAGCGCGCATCATTTGGTTTAAGTGAGATTTCTTTGTTCTCTGACATCACAAAAGGTTCTGAAGCGTCTCCCAGACTTGCCAATTGTGATTCATGGACATAACTGTAGTCAGAGACAATCTCATGTGAAGGATTCACAATGTTGATGATTAATGGATCTTTTTGTGCCTTGATATGAGCCTCTGCTAAACTGTTCTGAGAATGAACATGAGGAACGGGATGTTCAACTTCAATCCTAAGGGACATGCAATAATCATCAAAAGATTTGCTGTAAACTCTCATGCATTATCCAATCGAATAGATTTGATTGAATGATCTGGGTGGTGAGCCCTGAGCTTAATGATTTGAGTAAGGAGTTTTGCAAACGCAGCATTCCTTGTGGATAGCAAAGCAACATATGACCATCGCATTGATGCATCTATCAAAACCATGAAATATTTAAATGGTCCGCATTCGGATTTGATAGGTCCACAAATATCACCTTTGATCCTTTGTAAGAATGGAGTATTGTCATTATTATCAACAGCAAAAGAAGGACGAGCCGTCAATTTGCTAAAGAACAAGTTTTGCAGAACGAGCGATGTGCATCAGAGATTGCAACATAAGAATATGGTGGGATAATGCACAACGCCTCAGTGGTACTTTGAAGGGATGGTGCTGCACTCGTCTTGGAGACCGAGTCAGGAATGAGAGAAGTAGTCTCATCCTCACCATCTAAACCGATGGAAATAGATCCCACATGTTTTTTCGCTCTAAAGAACGGATGACCATGAGTATTTTTTAAGATTTTGATCATCATGTCACGACCTGGGTGTCCCAGTCGAAAGTGCCAAAGCTTGTATGACACAGAATCACACATAGTAGTGTGAGTCACGGCATTGGATTCAAGAATCCGAACTGTAGTTAGATATAAACCACTACGAATAGCAGGAAACTTCTATAGAATGCGCTTGCGGCCACATTTAACAGAGGTTAAACACAATAGTTCTTTTCCATTCTCACAATAGGTTTCCAAGTGAAAACCGTTGGCACGAATATCCTTAAAACTTAGCAAGGTTCGATTGGCCTTTGGCGTATAAGGCATCAGTAATATATAATTTTGTACCATGGGGCAGCAGAAACTCTGCAAAGCCACGCCCTTGTATAACGGGGGTTGTACCAATAATGGTTGTCACTGAGCATTTGTATGAAAAAAGATCCAAAAATAATTGCCTATTCCGCATAATGGGTTGGGTAGTACCACTATTTGTTAGACACTCAATTTCGCCTTGAGACATCTATACAATCAATGTAAATAAGTAAGTATTTGAAGCAAAGACCAGGCGTACACTTAAGTATATATTTAAAGATTTAGATAAGGGTGTGACCCTTGTTGAGTGCTGATATGGCATGACACAACTGATGTATAACCACATCTGGTGTTGAAATCTAAGTTGGTCGAATTTTTTTTTCATGTGATTTTCTGATACCATTTTCGATGGGTCGAAGCAAAGCTTCGATGGGTCGAAAAATTAACTTGAGATAGTTCTTCGATGGGTCGAATAACTTTTCGATGGATCGAATAACTTTTCGATGGATCAAAAAAAATGACCAGAACGATGTCTTCGATGGGTCGAGTAGGTTTTCGATGGATCGAAGGAACCCAAAAACGAGATCGAATTTCCAACATCAGTATTCGATGGGTCGAAAAGTTTGACCTGAGACATCTCTTCGATAGGTCGAAGAAGTGCTCAATGGATCGAAATTTGCAACCAAAGGACTCGAGGATAGGCTTTGATGGATCGAAATATTTTTTCGATGGATCGAAAATGCCAGAAAACAACCCGAGAGATAGTTTCGATGGGTCGAAGTGCAATACTTCGATGGATCGAAAATGTCATCGAGTTCAAAATAACATCATCTCCTTTTTGTCACGTTTGGACCGTATCATTGTCTCATATTGCCATATACTTATAAACATCGAACCATACATAAGAATTGCATGGAATAGAACATTCTCAAAACACTTTCATATACCGAAAATAGAGAAATATTCATTGTTTGCCAACAAAAGTTACATCATAGATGTGTTCTTATTCATAAAACAAAGACAAGTGTCTTTAAAATTCTTCACCGAAAAGTAAGCCAAAAAAAAAAACCAAAAACTTGAAAGATTATTGAGACAATGCCTTTTTACATAGGCTTAATCAAAATATGGGGTAGCAAGATCTTTCCCCTTATCATCTACAAGAACGAGATTTGTGTCAACCTCCATATCTAAATCTCCAGCATAATTCGACTCTTGAGCCAAATGCTGCTTTTGCTTTTTGTAGATTTTCTGGATTTCTCTACTAGCACGACACTGTTTGTGCATATGCTTATTAGAACCACATTTGAAGCAAATGTATCTTCTAGAATGTTGGGATCGTTGACCATAAAAAACCAAACCAGACTGGTCCTTGTTGGAGTTGGCGTTCTGATCTCTATGCCAAGTCAGATTTCGGCTATGGCCTTGGCCACGCCCACGCCTTCCTCTACCCCCACGTGGAGCATGTCCTCTACGAACATAAGGCTTTGAATGAGCAACCTTCTTATTTTTGTGGGCCTTTCCTCCAGTATGGTAACTCTCAGGCTTCTTAGTACCAGCCGGTCTTGAGTTATTATTGAGGATGATTTCATGATGTCGTTCTTTTTTCGCAAGGCTATTGATGAGATCACTGAAGGTGGTAATTCTCCCCTGTTCGTACTCAATCTGGTACTGATGTACGAGAATGCTCATGGAAGTTGGGAAGGTTTGTAACGCCCTCTCAATCATGTCGTTCTCAGACTTTTCCACCCCACAAAAACTCAACTCTGACTGCAAGTCTAGCATGGATTGATTAAACTCTTGGATTTTGGGAAAATCCACAAGTCTAGTGTGCTCCCATCTAGCAGTCAACTCAGGAAGCTGTGCATCATGCACATTGTTGAAGTACTGCTTTAGAACGTCCCACAATACCATGGGATCTGTTTTGTTTAGATAATGCTTCTTGAGAGTTGGATGAATATGACGCCTCAAAACATGAGAGCTTGAGCTTTTGACTCTTCAGTGAGGGGCAGGAGATTTGTTCCAGGCCCAGAGGGTTTGATGATGTCAGTCAATCTCTTTCCGATGAATGTAGTTTCCACATCAGAGACCCAACTGTGATAATCCTTGCCTTGGAGGTCAAGGATGTCGAATTCCGGCCTAGCTGGCTCATTCGAACTCATCTACAAAAACACACATAAATGTTTTGTTAATAACGATCAAAAACTACGATCACAAAAACTTTCAAGTTTTATGAATAAGAATGTGATCCATGATATATGGTCACAAAATCGATCATAAACGGTGGCAAAAACCACACCCAGCTACCGTGACTAACTGTCACATGGGATCGATTTTCCTTTCCTTTTCTAAACCGTGACTCTCCTAGGACCGTCACTTATACTCTATAGATATAGGTCCGTAGGAACTAGGGTAAGAACATGTAATAGAAAACAACTCATATTACAATTATCATCAACTTAGATCTAGGGTGTTGCGGTAAGTAAGTTTGCTAGATCTAGAGATTTATGGTTTAGAAAAGTTTACCTCGATAGGTGTTATGCTCGGTATGACCGATACTTTTGATGAATGAGAAGAAGTTATTCTAAAACGATTTCTCGGAAGTCGTGCAATCTTGTCAATTTTTTTTGGGCAGTCTGACCTTCGTTCACTCAAATAGCAATAACTTTCTCTAGACACCTCCGAATTGAGATTTTCTAGATTTTATGGAAACTAGACACCTGAGGCTTTCCGTGCATATGAAGATCATTTTTTGGTTCGTCCTGAACTGCTCACAATCTTCTGTCGAAGTTTGTTGAACTGCACATGCTTAATTTTGGCTGAAGAAGAGGAAAGAGGCCGATGGTGGTCGGTGATTTTCTCCTAGTTTTGAGTTTTTCTATTAACTCTAAGAGTCGTTCTGATAACGTATTGTAGGAGAAAATATGTAAACGGGAAAAACTGTAGCTCTTTTATTGATAGAATGCCTTAAATACATGCTGATACAATCTATTTCAATAAGTGTCCCGATATGACAGGGATTCCATGTATCTATCTAATTAATATCCTATTCTAACTAAAACAAGACACACCGAAAATTATAAAGAATTAATCTTCTTAAACAGTTTGGATATTCCTCCAAACGAATTATACTTGATGTAAAATAAATGACACACGACGATGTTAAGTGTAAAAAAAGTAGTAAAATAGTAACTTTAAGGTCTGAAAAGCGTCAGCGAAAAAAAAAAGAGGGTCTGAAAAGAGTCACGAAAGCATCACGAAATTGATTAGCAAAAACATCACATGACAACCAATTTCTGTACTTGTCAGTAGAGTAAACTCTCACTGTTTCAACCTCGTGAAACTGAAAAAAACAAACTAACCAGGAACGACGTCGTTGAATATAGGAGAACAGCAAGGCCGAAACGGGAAGCGCAAATTATTGATAGCCCCTCCACACCAACTGCAAAACGGCGTCGTAAAGAGCCAATTGGTGGGAATTACTCTCCGAAATTTCGAGGGCAAAATCGGAAACACAAAACATGGATATACATTCTCGCATATTATAAACCTAATCCTCATCGACCCCTTTCTCTCTCTCGTCTCTTTTAACATCGCTGTTTCTGCTGCCGCTGCGTTTTCTTAGCTCCTCTTCCAACAACAAAAATCACCACTCAAGAGATCCGAGGAGTTTGGGAAAACCCTAACCCTCAACTCAATCACAGACTCTTCTTCTTCTTCAAGTTATCAACTCTTTCTTTCAGGTACTTCGATCTCCTTTCGTTTTTTGTTTGTTTTGAAATCTTAAAACTGTAAAGCTCTCGCCGAACGCTTTGTATTCTACTAGCTCCGATTGTTGAAATTTCCGATTCGATAGATTGCGTTTCGTGCTTAGTTGATAGATCGATTGCGTTGTCTAGTGTGTTGTTGAAACTGTTAAAGATAAGACCGTCGATTTGATTTGGTAGACTGTATAGGTATAGTATATGTATACGTATTTGTTCTGTATATGGACTGAGTCGACTAGATGTGGGTATGGGGATCTGCGCATGGAGAGGCTATTATTTAAGATTGATTTGTTTAGATTTGGAATCGTGTTGATGGTAGTTACTGATGTGTATTGATGGTATTTTCAGTCATGGCTGGCGTTGCACCCGAAGGATCTCAGTTTGATACTCGTCAATACGATGCTAAGATGAGCGAGCTGTAAGTTTGTTTCGATTTTGTCTTTTCTAGTTATGACATATGCTCTTTGTTGTTTGCTGTGTTGGTGTGTAGTTTGTGTTGTTGAGGACTGAAAATCCTTCTTGTTTTTGTGTGTGAGCAGGCTTGGTTCTGAGGGACAAGACTTTTTCACCTCGTACGATGAGGTTCACGACAGTTTTGATGTCATGGGACTGCAGGAGAACCTTCTTAGGGGCATCTATGCATATGGTAATTCTAATAGTGCTGCAATTTTTTTTGTTTTCTTTGCCATTTGAAGAGCTTAAGCTTGTGGTGTTTGATGAAGATAACTTTTGATTCGAGTGTACTATATCAATTGCCATCGTAGCTACCTTCTGTATCACTTGTTGATATTGGGGTTTGTGTCTGGTGTGCCATTACATCAAAAGTTATATTTGGTGTGATGAAAACAGTCTTCTGGTTCCCAATGGTAGATTATATGATATTTCAACTAGCTACTTTTGATTGTTTTTGGGTTTGATTATTGTGTAGTAATAAATCATTAATCATACCAATTATATATAAACAATGATTTGGCCAATGATGAAGAACTGTATTTGCTACTCTTGATGGGGATCTCCCATCTGATGATATATTACCACCAAGATCTGAGGCCCATCTATCTGTTCCAAATCTTTTTAACAAAATTAAAGTTAGTAGTTGTTCAGTACATAGGATAGTGTCTTGTAAGAATGTTTATGGGCATTGCCTTTTATACCTTGTAGTAACATGCTGTTTATTTAATTCTATGTTTTTGTCTGTATCCATAGACTGATTATCTGTCCATTTTCCCCATAGGTTTTGAGAAGCCCTCTGCTATTCAGCAAAGAGGAATTGTTCCCTTCTGCAAGGGACTCGATGTGATTCAACAGGCGCAGTCTGGAACGGGGAAAACAGCCACTTTCTGCTCTGGAATTCTGCAGCAGCTTGATTATCAATTGCTCGAATGTCAGGCACTAGTTCTTGCACCTACGCGAGAACTGGCCCAACAGATTGAGAAGGTTATGCGTGCCCTGGGTGATTACCTTGGTGTCAAGGTTCATGCTTGTGTTGGTGGGACCAGTGTTCGTGAAGATCAACGCATCCTCTCTGCCGGAGTCCATGTTGTTGTTGGTACACCTGGTCGAGTGTTTGACATGTTGAGGAGACAGTCTCTGCGTCCTGATTCTATTAAGATGTTTGTTTTGGATGAAGCTGATGAAATGCTCTCTCGAGGTTTCAAGGATCAGGTACTTTGTTTGAATTATATATGTATTCTCTGTTCCTTCATCATGCTATGACTTGTGTGAGAAATTTAGCTTCTTGTTGGTTGTTATGGCTTGGATGGGCTGTAGTTTGTTGTCTGATAATCCTACTTATGTACTAATTTAGGAAAAACTAATAACAAGACAACAAGTTAATAAAGTTTTTCTAACAACCACAAGAAATTTTTTATAACAAGGAGTTTTTTTTTCCAGCTGTTTACTTTTGGTATTTGAGTGTTTGTAATGTTTGTACTGTTCCATCATTTGAACATTCACCTTACTTTTACTTTAGCAATTGGATAGTTGTGTATTGTACTGATAATTTCGGTTCATATTTTCAGATCTATGACATTTTCCAGCTGCTACCACCGAAAATTCAAGTGGGTGTTTTCTCTGCTACAATGCCACCAGAAGCTCTTGATATCACCAGGAAGTTCATGAACAAACCTGTTAGGATTTTGGTGAAACGTGATGAGCTCACGCTTGAGGGTATCAAGCAGTTCCATGTCAATGTTGACAAAGAGGACTGGAAACTCGAGACACTTTGTGATCTTTATGAGACATTAGCGATTACCCAGAGTGTCATCTTTGTCAACACTAGGCGCAAAGTTGATTGGCTGACAGACAAGATGCGCAGCCGTGACCACACGGTCTCTGCCACCCATGGTGACATGGACCAGAACACTAGGGACATTATCATGAGAGAGTTTAGGTCTGGTTCATCTCGTGTGCTCATCACAACTGATCTCTTGGCACGTGGTATTGATGTCCAGCAGGTCTCGCTTGTCATTAATTATGACCTTCCAACACAGCCAGAAAACTATCTCCATCGTATTGGTCGTAGTGGTAGGTTTGGGAGGAAGGGTGTTGCCATCAACTTTGTGACCAAGGATGATGAAAGGATGTTGTTTGACATCCAGAAGTTCTACAATGTTGTAATTGAGGAGCTGCCGGCCAATGTCGCTGATCTTCTCTGAGTAAGCATGGTTTTGGTATGGTGTGGTGATTGGCTTTGTAATTTGGAAAGCCATATTTATTTCTTCCTTGTAGGTGTAAGGGCTGTTATTTAGCATGGATTACTTGAAACCGGGTCATGGGTCCTGTCCGTTTGAGACGGGTTGCCATCCCCGTCTCAGGTGTGGATAAACCACTTAAAAATTTTGTTTAGTATTTTAAGACAAGTTTGCAGCAGTAACTGTTTTCCGATTGCACTTATTGTTCTAAGACTGGTTTTGAGAGGTAATATTATGTAGAAATTTCTCATTTGTTTGTTTGACATTTGCTCATTGTTTATTTTGTTTCAGTGTTTCCAAGTATTTAAACTGTCTGTTTAAGTAGATAGACCGACTTTTGTTGGTCTCTTTCACTCTATGCCTTTCGACTTTTAGTTGAGAAGTTTAGCTCTTCCACTACGAAAAGGATACTCCCCAAAACAGACAAAATGCGGACCATTTTCAAATGATTTTCTTGTTCTTACGTTTTCCCATTATCAGTTGACAAGGTCTTCCCAAACTCGATCAAACATCTCAAGTTTACAAAAACCTTTTTTTTATTTTATTTATGTTTTTTCCTTTTTCCGTGAAAGGGTGGAATAGGTAAGAAAATTGTTGGAACTTGGTTCATCGGAATGGTTTTGCTGAAGTAGAGAAACGTGAAGGGCTCAAGGCTTATCAATATGGGTTATAATTTTTCTATTCCTTGGCCTATGGGGAGAGATGGGTAAAGGAAATAAGAGATGGAGCCGTGAAAACATGTAGTCGACAAAATGATTCTCCGCCGATAGACGCCACTGGCATCACCAATCATAAAAGTCAGCCTAGACTGCCTTGTAATATTATACCTCTCCAAAGAAACAAATCCATAAGACCAAGCCAGAGGAGAATCACATCCCTTTTTGGGGTCCATTTCCAGTGGTGTGGTGTTCGTTCTTTTCTTCTTCTTCTGGGAAGGTCCTGAACTAGTATGGAAGACTATAACAGATCAAAGTCCTATGGTGGCAGTGGGACGATGCAGATGGAAAGCTACTATGGACCCTCCTCAAGAGCACCGCCGCCCAAGAGTTACAGTGTCTCCTATGCAGAGACCCAGATGAATAGTTATAACTACAATAACAACAGGGATATGAAGAAGGGGAAGAGCACTTCTGCTTCAAAGTCATCTTCTTGGGCTCTGACTGATCCTGAGTTGCAGAGGAAGAAGAGGGTTGCTAGCTACAAGATGTATTCTGTTGAGGGAAAGATGAAAGGCACCTTCAGGAAAAGCTTCAGTTGGCTCAAGGTTAAGTAGAGCGAATTGATCTATGGCTTGTCATGAGTATTGTTGGGTTTGTTTTGTTTAGTTGTGGTCTGTATCTTATCTGTAAGACTTGAAGAGGCAGTATTTTGTTTTGTGTCTAGTGATCTGTATGTTTATTATTTTCTTGATCAAGTCTTAAAAGAGTTGTGATGATTGTGAAGAAGAAATGGATTGGATTGTAATTTGATGAGCTCGTACTATAATGTCTCCTAGCCTATTCTTTCAAGGTTTCAAATCAAGTTATGTTCTTCGTTGAATCTTTTTGCAAATTAAGGTTCAATTCTGTATCTCTGTACCAACCAACATGCATGGACATAGGTTATCTGTACCATCATGCTAAGCTTGGTGTATTTCTCATTCATATTTCAGCGGTTCAGCCTATTAGTATTAGTGAAACTGTGAAAGACTTGTAGCTTGTATACTCGAATACAGCTACTTATGCAAGTGAGTTCTGTCACTTCTGTGTGGGAATTTGTCAAGATTTGTTTGTGAGAAGACAAACAAGGCATCTTGGGGACTGGAATGACACTAGTTTGGATTTGAGTTTTAGAGGGCCTCCCTGATCGAATTCGTTAACATCTACGATCTCTTAGACCCTATTTCCTCTAAGCTGATGACATTCATGACAACTTGACAAGTGCTCCAATACAAGCTGTGCATTCTTGATCTTATATAAACTAGCGCTTTTCATGGAGACAAGCCATGTGTTTAATTGTCTCAATTATCATCTCCACTCATTATTTGCGTTGCCACCTGTCTGTCTTTGAGACAATTAATACATCTTCAAATTGATTAACTTATTTTCATTTAGCTCATATCAAATTACTGATTCTGATGTTTTTCAATGTCCCACAACCCGGACAATCATGGAAAAGAATTGTTTGACAAGGTTTTAGATTGATGATTGGAGTTTGACTTAACGTTTTCGTGGGGAGCAAGTGTTTTGGCTAAAATATAAGGAAGCCTTATACTGGTATGACTGCACAGCTTACCCAAATTTCCAGTCAAGTTGCTCAAATTTCTTGCTGTGTGATCCACCTGGAATATCTGAGCACAAGGGTAAAAGTCATGGACTTACTTTACAAAAAAAAAATTCTGGTTTATTAATTGTGTCTTATGCTACTGTAAGCGTGTAATGTGCTCGATCTTCTTTGTATCAGCACAGGAAATGCAATGCATTATGGAGAAGTTGATCCTGAATTGGAAGTAAAGATCAAAGAGGGCGAGAAGCTGATAGCACAGATGGTTCAAGATCAACTTCGTCCCACGTATACATTCAACGATAAGACAGTGAGTTCAGTGTTTGATCGACAGATCTACTTGTAGACTTTTACTATATTGTATGTTCTAGCTAACGCTAATTACTTCGGTTTTCCAAAATAACATCATGAATGGTACCTGGCATGCAGTGGGATGCGTCGTCTTTGTATTCGTGGTTGCGCTATCTGAATGCGCAGAAAGATTGTCTGACATACTTAGTGAAAAAGGAGAGAAAGAAAATGGATCTGTTGCTACTACTTCTAGACAAGCTTCGTTGTGCTGACAATGCATACAGGAAGAAACCAATTAAGGAATGCTTGTCAGTTCAAGAAATGAACAAGCATGTAAGAAATGATCAACTATGTTATATGAGTATGTATGTGAAGATGAGTGCACTGATTAGTCAATGGCATGGATGCAGAATATACGTTGCCAGATGGTACATGGAAGCAAGAATATTCGCAAGGAAAAGAAGCTTTTGAAAGATATGCAGCTGAATCCGCAGGAGGATAAGTTTGTTTCATTCTGGACGCAATTAGAGAAAGAACTTAAAAGAGTTTCTCAAGTGGTAAGACTGTAAGAGAAAAGTCTGTCGTTACATCACTTACATGTGCGTGTAGTATTACTTAAAATATGCATATGTTTTTAGTTCTTTGGGTTTTTGTTGATACAGGAACGGTTTTATCACGTGAAACCGACTTGGTCGCTACATCACCAGATGCCAGCTCTGTTTATTACAGGAGATGAATTTAAATATCGCAAAGAAGAAATCAGTGAACTTGAATGGAGAATACAAAGATGTGGAGTTGAACTTGTGAATAAAGGAGATGAAGGCATTGCTACTCATAAAGCAAATGCTAAATCTACCGCGAATGGAAAGACATGGACGTCTTTGGTTTCAAAAAAAGAATTACAGGAGCAACTTAAGGTAACGAATACCACATAATATATGTTTCAAAGAGGAATATAAGATGCCCGTACGTGTTAATCATGCTTGCTCATATTTGTTGCAGGTTGCTGGTACAAGAATAGAAGAACTAAGAAAAACCCAATTGACACTTGGTCTTGGAAAAGTAATTAGTCAAGTTGAGAGAGAACGGGAAGCAATGTATAGGGATCTATCTTCATTCCGCAAGAGATTCCCAAAGTTATGTCAATTGGATTATAGTCGCGTTTTGAAACCCAAAGGGCAACATGAATGTTCTTACATGAGGTACAAAATACAACACAAATCATGACAGAAACTTTAAGTAGCATTAGTAATTGGGTAATCATAATCGTGTAACTATGCGAGTTTCAACCACTTAGCAAGAAGTTTCTTGTGATTCTGACTATTATGTCTTCTCATTTCAATCCAGATTGGACGATTTATCTTTCTTCTACTACTGACTCAGAAGTTATCTCTATATACCAAGAGGAACTCATCCGTATTGAAGCCAGAAGTTCCTTCAAAGAAAAAAAAAATTATGGGAAGAAGTTTTCTGCAATGAAATCAAAATTCAAAAGTAGTAAGTTTAAGGTAGCAAACTTCAAATAATACCAGGTGCTAACCCTGCTGTTGCCCCCATTTAAACGAGGGCCCGGGTATAATTCTGCTTCTGTATCATGGTCTTAGCTAGGTTGTCTGTATAATGATGTACTATTACTCTTTTCCCTATTTTAGAATTTTGTTGTGTTCTTTTGTTGACGCTCTGTAAATGTGAGAAGCGATCTTGATGTACCTACCACCTTTGTAAAGGATAATCTTCACTTATGCACCAGATTCTTGTAACATTCTTGCTATAAAAAGTGAAAAGTTCCCCTTGTTCTCATATTTATCTTGTTTGAATAACTTACTGGCCGGTCCTTAATAGTCTATTTGAGAGCCTTGTTTCTAAGAAGCTTGTTTTTTTTTTCCCTCCTTTTTCTTAGTCGGTCTGGTGTTGGTCTTTTGAATGGAAGTCCAAAAAAAGAGACATGGTTTTAGAGATGTGGACTAAAGCATGAACTTCTGAGGCATTGCTAATGAGATTACAACATCCAAAACAAACAGACTAAAAATCAGTCCATGACCACCTAGTTCAACTCGAAACCAGGGCATAATTATGGAGTGACCAGAAACAAAAACCAGATCAAAACAACTATATGGGGGAGGGGGACAAGAGCACCCATCATTTCTTAAAACACCAGTAAACGATGGCGGTGGCCTTGCAGCCCATCTAACTAGATCCACCGTCATGTCTTCCAGCTTGGCCACCGCATGAGCTACGCCATTAGCCTCCCTTGGAATCCATCCCCATTCTAGGTTGTGAAACTCTATACTCTTGTTCCTAATAGCTCTGATAATAGGGTAGATCCTCCAACAGTGCGCCTTCTTTTCCTCCTTTAAAGCTTCATAAAGGGGTAGTGAATCAGTTTCTACAACCACCTCCATTATCCCCAACTCAGCAAGAAGGTCAATCCCCTTACTCAAAGCTATCGTCTCACTCACAAGTGCAAAAGCACAATGAGTTTTCAAAGACAAACCTTATATTACCCTTCCCTGAGAATCCCTCAAAACAATACCCACACCGGCTTGAAAGGTGGCCGGGTTCCAACTAGCATCTGTGTTTATTTTGATGATCCCCGGATCAGGCGCCGACCAGAGATTGCTTCTCCTAGCATGATTAGGTGTAGTAGAGACACCAGCTGTCTCAAAAAACTCCTTTGCTGCTCTACTAGCTCTAAGGGCAGAGAGATATAGGTCTGGCCATTTATGTTTGAACGTAAACTCACATCTCGATTTCCAAATATCCCATAACAAAAAGGCAGCTTGTGTGAGAAAGAGGTTCTTGTCCTCTTTAGCCACATCACATGTAAAAATCTCCATAAGCCAATCAGCAAAAGTGGTTACCCTTTCATAGTTGATAAGAAGTCCCACAGTTGAGCCGAACCACGCCGCTCTCACCCAAGGGCATAGTAGAAGAACGTGTTAGATTGATTCCTCACTATCTCCACATATTTTGCACTCCGGGGATGGTGAAATATGCCTGCGAAAGAGATTAATGTTACAAGAAATGGCATTAGTGAGGAATTTCCACAGGAAAATCTTGATCTTTGGCAGCGTTTTAATGTTCCAAATGCCCTCCCACACCAGACAATCTATGGTTCCTGAGTTGTGGTTATTTAAAGGGAGGCTACGATTTATCGTGGCATGTTGACAAAAAAAAACAAGATTTCACTGTATATATCCCCACTTTGTTTTTCTTCCAAACCAGCCTATCATCTTCCTCAACATCACCAACAGGCAATATTCCGGAAATGAGGTTAAGGGTATTCTCATCAATCAGATGCCTAATAGTCTCCAAATTCCACTTTCTACTCTGTGGGTCTATTATCTCCTCCACCATACAAGGAACAGAGGCATCGACATTAGCAATAGGACAAATCTTGCCATCCAAATCATCGACCTAGCTGTCTTCTCAAATCTTCACATTCTTTCCACAGAGTACCTGCCATTTAGATTCCTCAAGAACAAAATCTTTGACTTTAATCAAGCTAGACAAGCCCCAGGAAGGCTGGTGAACCTTAGAGGCATCTCTAATAGATCCATTTGGGAAATATCTAGCTCTCATAATTTTTGCAAGTAGGTAGTTAGGTTCCTGGAGAATGCGCTAAACAAGTTTTGCAACCAGGGCATAGTTGAAAGCCTGTAAGTCACGAAATCCTAGCCTCCTTCATTCTTAGCTTTCCCCAGGTACGACCACTTCCTCCAGTGGATATTGCTCCCAGTGTCAGTTGTCCCCCACCAAAATTTGCTTAACATGACATTGAATTCATCACATAGTGAAGAAGGGTAGAGAAAACATGACATGGAATATGATGGCACAACAAGGGCAACTGCCTTGATGAGAGTCTCATGACCTGCCGCAGAAAGGGTCTTCATTTTTCATCCTTTAATTTTCTTCATAATTCTTTCTTTAACAAAACCCAAGGCCTTTTTCATGGATCTCCCCTATAACATAGGCAGTCCCAAGTAAAATCCAGGGTCTTGATTGGTCGAAATTCGGAGGAGATTGCTCATTAAACTCCGCATTTGTTGTGGGGTATTCGGAGTGAAGAAATACTAGATTTCTCAAAATTTATTGCTTGACTAGAAGCCCTGCAATAACAGTCCATAATCTTCATGAAGTTGTGACAGTTTTGAAGAGATGCATGTAGAAAATACATCACATTATCTGCAAAAAACAAATGGGATAGGATAGGAAACCCCCTACTAATCTTAACTCCCTACATCCACTTGCATTCCATGGATTTCTGGATTCTAAGAGAGAGAAATTCGCTCGCAATGAGAAAGAGGTACAGGGAGAGTGGGCCTCCCTATCTCAGGCCACGACTAGGTTTGAAGAAAGAGCCAGGTTTTCCATTCAACACAACTGAGTAGCTCACTGATCTAACACAGATCATAATCAAATGCACCCACTTACAATCAAAACCAAAGCTCAGAAGAGCTTCTTCCAGGAAGTTCCACTCAACCCTATCATAAGCCTTCATCATATCAAGTTTCAGCCCCAATTCGTACTTCCCACCCTTTTTTTTAATATGAGATAATGGAACACCTCATGAGCAACCAAAACATTATCATGGATCAACCTTCCTTCCACAAAAGGCATTTTGATTCACAAAGATAAGGCTAGGAAGAACAAGTTTCAAATGATTTGCCATGAGTTTAGCCAAGATCTTGTTGGAATTGTTACATAAACTGTAGACTCTGGATTTGGGACTTTAGGGATAAGAACTATGTGAGTCATATTTAGCTTATCAAAAAAGACATTCCCAAGCAGAAAGTCCCTAGCAGTAGCCTCAACCACTTCATTCACCACTTCCCAGCATTTTTGATAAAACAGCCCAGGATAGCCATTCGGGCCAGGGGCCTTGAGAGCTCCGAGTTGGAAAATTGCGTCCTTTACTTCCTCCCTGGAGAATGGGGCTAAAAGCATCTGATTCTCTGCACTAGACACCAAGGGTTTTACCCCAGACATGGCATCCCCCAAGCTGCACTTTCACATTCACTCTCTGCTGCAAACACCTCTTTGAAGTGTGACTCAAAGGCCCTTCTAACATCAACATCCCCTTCAAACCATGTATTGCTACCACTTTTCACTTTAAGCACACAATTACGCTATCTGTGAGATAGGGTAGTGAGATGGAAAAACCTGGATTTGGATTCACCAGAGTTTAACCAGCTAGCCCTAGACATCTGATGCCAGTATTTCTCATCGATATTCCACAAATCTTTCAGCTTTTCAATCAAGCTCACTTGTCTATCCCATTGTGAGCCATCATTCACCATCTGCATACTCTCTAGCTCCTCCATGCAAAGGGATATCACGGCCTTATTATTAGAGTACTTTGCTTTGGCCCATGCAATGAGTTTTCCTCTACATCGATTCAAATTATCCACCTAAGTTGATTGATTAGAAGCATGATTCCTACACCTCCAGTTTTCCCTAATAACATCCATACACTCACTATCATCAAACCAAAAGGATTCACATTTGAAAATCCTAGATCTTTTGGTTCTTATAGGAAAACTTTCAAGCAAAATAGGAGCGTGATCAGATCCGATGCGAGAGAGATGAGATAATTTTGTTTCTGGCTAGTTAAGGAGCCAGTCTTCATTAATAACAGCTCTATCCAGATGTTCCTGGACACAAACCCTACCGTCCTCCGTTCTGACCTAAGTAAATCTTGGCCCCGAAAAGCCTATATCCATTAATTGATTAGTATCCATAAACTCTCTGAGAAGAGTGTGATGCCTAGGGTTCCAGTAGGCGCCACATTCTTTTTCATAATGCCATAGGAGTTCATTCAAGTCACCAATGACCAACCAAGGTATATCAAAACTACTTCTAGCAATCTCCCTACTCCTCCAAAATTCCTCCTTCCTCCTTATCCAGATGATATGGAGGGCCATACATCCAAGTGATCCTAACACTAGCACTAGACCCATTTTTCTTCACAATTATATCAATAAAATATAGGGAGAAGTTAACAACTTCTACCACCATAGTCAGCTTCCACCATAGACTGAGACCACCAGCTATACCCCTAGGGTCCATATTGTGACGTTTAAAGTACCCAAATCTCCTCCTTATTCTGTTGACAAAACAACTATTTTTATGTGTTTCACTCAAGAAAACCATATCGGGACTGTGGGAATGAGTGATTTTCCGTATATTTTGGACTGTCAAGGGAGCCCCGAGCCCTTAACAGTTCCAAGATAGGTGTATCATGGCTTCCTTGTTGCTGTATCCGGCCAGTTGCCACAGCCTTGAGAGATCTTATCTCCTTCTATTCCTCTATCAGTAGAGATTGTTTCCTCAGTCATAACAAGACTGGTAGAAGTGGACTTCTTACCATTGCCTACTCTTTTCTTATGAGCATGTCGACGTTTTTTTATTACCTGCACCCTTATTAGAAAGCTTCAGACTAGGGTTTGTAACATTAGATTTCTAGTTGCATTTTTGAAGATCAGCATCCGCATCCCCATTAGCATTTCTCTTCCTTTTCAAGCTGATAATAGGCACCTCAGCCTCATCTACCATCTCAGTAATAGTAGCCATAACGTGGTGCATCCCTGCGTTTGAGATAGCAAAGAAGGGTATGGGATTAACATGGCTTCTTGTTCCACGTATTCAGGAAATGGGAATCGTGGGTTTTCCTTAAAGAAGTCGCCACTCTTCTTGAAAGCCCATGGTGGGATTACCTTTGGGGCACCCCACATCTCTTCATTTAGGTTGAGCCCATTAAGAATTGTAGTAACATTGCCATTGATATACAGAGATCCATTGACATTGGGATTCCCCCGGAAGAAATAATCCGTTTGGTTTATCTCACCACGTGGAGGACTTAGGATTGGAGCAAAACGGGTATCGATGGCCTCACCACTATCCGGAGAAGATGTTGACCTTACCTCCCTAAACGGTCCCCGAGGACATGCCCAATCATCGTTGGCACATAGTTCAACACCAATCCTAATAGCATTTGAATTTGAACCTGCCTTCCTATTGTTCCCCGGCTCACTATGAATTCCGATCACCGGAACCTAAGGAAATTCAATCGGCATATGGGGTCAAGTAAAGCCGACTCTGTACGACGCATCAGCTACCAAACCATTATCATAGACAATACCCAGCCTAGCCGCAACAGGGTTTACCTGGAATTTGCAGTCTTGGCTGATATGTCCAAGTCTGCCACAACCAAGGTTCTAAAAGATGCTAGACGACACTAATCGATGAAGGTACCTTCTAGCGCCTAGGCGGCTAGACGTGGATTAATCGAAATTATACATTTTTTAGGTGATATTAATTGAATATATATATTTATATATGTGAAATAATGAATATTTAAAACATAATCTAAAATTAACAAAGTGAAATCAATCAACATAATTTTCATCCACATTGTCACCCTCAAAGTCAAAGTCATAAACTCCATCATCATTGGTCTCATCATCCGATGTAAATTCTTCATTGTCCCTGCAACATTTACAATAACGGCAAATCAGCAAAGCACATCAACCAATTCCAAACTTCTAATTCTAGAGTATAGCCTACAGTCAGCAAAGCACAACAACCAATTCCAGATTTCCAATTCAAGAGCACAGACTACAGTCCAGTAGTACAGACCAGTAGCAAAATAAAAGAACAGTCCCCTATGAAGAAATGAATTGAAATCCAGTACCCAAATGCAAACACAGTCAAGTCAGTCAATACGCAATCGTTTAAGCATCACAACAACCCAATACCCAATTAACCCAAACGCAAACACAGTCAATCACATAGTCATTTCCAAATAATCAACATGATTCAAAATTTCATATAGCTATCTGTATAGACATAAAAATTGGTAAAGAGATACCTGACTACCTGGCCGATAGAGATATTTGATGAAGATCGGTGTGGAGCAAAGGCGGAGCGCGGCGGTCGGAGACTCGGAGTTCGACGCGATTTGGGTTTGGATCTGGGTGGTTGGAGCTCGGAGAAGAGGCAGAGGCTGTGGGTGGAGTGTAGAGCAGAGGCGAAGGAGCTGCTGAAGTGTGGAGCAGAGGTAGAGCGCGGCAGTAAGAGCTCGGAGGGCGTTGTGGGAGGAGCGCGGTGGTCGGAGGTTGAGCAGTCGAGGCTGTCGAGCTCGATTTTTAGGTTTCGAGTTTTATGGCTATTGGATTTGGGTTTGGGAATTTCAAGTTTTTGACATAAAAATTTGGTTTTCGAAAAAAAAGAAAAAAATTCCGCCCAGGCTCGCGCAGCCCATCCAGAAGCCCAAATCAAGGAAAATCTCGATTTGGTGCCTTATTCCCTCATTTTGGCTCGCCTAGCGCCTAGGCGAGCGCTTCAGTCGCCTTTTAGAACAATGCCACAACGGAAGCAGAATTTCTTTAATCCTTCATACTTAAGCATAACTTTTGCCATGGTGCCATCCCCTTTTGGGAAGTTGCAGAAAGTAGTTAAGGGTTTTGCAACGTTGAAATCAATTCGCATGCAAAAGTATCCCCTATGTCCTGCCTTTGTTTGATTCTCCACATCTAGCACCGCACCAAGTTTCTCTCCAAGCTTTCTACTATTATCTTTTGTGATGACTCTTTTAAGAACACTATGCCCCCGGATCCAGAAGGGAGCTCTGCATGGTCTGCATGGTTCAATGTCTTCAATAGCATGAAGAAACTATGTTATGTACCATATTGTTAATCTTATGTTTTTCATGTCATATTCTTGCAGAGTTGCAGATGCAATGTTGCCGAAACTTATCGTCTTATTCAATAGCAATTGTTTGACAAGGCTCTGGATTTAAAAAATTGGATTTCTTGTGTTCCAAGTTCTGTTTCAACATATCATTACTGAACTTTGATATGGTGTAAAGTTAGGTTCATTGGATGGACAAAATAAAAATAGCATTATTAATTGCATGTACGTGGCAGCCGAAAACTCCGTTGTCAAATGATTTTTAATCATTAAGCTCATATCATATTTCTGATTCGGGTGTTTTTCTATGTCTCGGACAATCATGGAATATAATTGTTTGACAAGGTTTTCAATTGATGATTAGAGTTTGACTTTGATTCTTCCGTGGGGAGCAAGTGTTTTGGCTAAATGCTATGCATTATGCTGATGGAATATATTCGGAATGGTCGGTGTTTGTTAAAACAATCACATCTCTCCAAGGGAGTAAGAACAAATTGTTTGCTACAAAACAAGAGTCTACAAGGAAGGATGTGGAACCAATATTTGGGGTTCTTCAAGAGAGTTTTGCAATTGTTCGTGATCCGGCTCGATTTTGGGATCAAGCAATTGTAATAACCTGAGCCAAAAATTATGCATTAATCGGTACGAATTGGATTTATCGCTAATTAATTGTATCGTGTGGTTTGTTAACGACTTTTTCACCGAACAAGAATTAGACTTTGTTTTCTCAATGGAAGTCGTAGAGTATTTTATTTCGACCTCGTAAGAATTTACGGGGAAGTTTTTGGTTAAGCGAGCTATTTTTTTAATGATTTTTAGAAGTTTGCGTGAAGAAAATATGAAGAAGTAATTTATTTGTGGCGGTTTTATTTGGACCGTTGAATTTTGATCAGATCAAACTTCAGCCGTTGATCAGATCAGGTATTATGGTGGTGTATATTTACAGTATGTATTTTTGGAAATATGAGAGAAAATAAAAAAATACGCTCGACTCGTATAGACCCGTATCGCCTACAGACCAACTTTGAACCCGCCGAAAAACGCATCTGTTGCCGACGTTCTTGGTATGGCTTTGAAGCTCTCTATCCCCTCTTTCGATTGATATATGTATTGTAGACTCTTGGGATATTTTTGGTGTCAAATTTAGTCAGTTTTCTCGTGAGTTTTCGGGTGTGTTCGTTGGTGGTGCTCTGGCCACTTTCCGGTGACGGGTCGGGTGGAAACGGTCGGGTTTCACCCCAGGAGTGAAACCCCTTTGGTTTGGGGGACCAAAGGGCGACGACAGTGACGATTTCAACCGAAAATGTATTCCGGCGAATTTCGGGCCGAATTCTGGCCAAAGGCGACGATTCAAGTGTTGTGCTAGTTAGGAATGTTGCTGGGCTTGAGGAGATCTTCAGTTTGGTGGGTTGAATGCTCCAAACGGAGCTGTTCGGCCGAGAGGCGCTTGTGGCTCAGGCGCTGCCGCTTGTGGAGGCACGTGACAGCCACGTGCCACCGTCCACGACGGGGCTTCGGTAAGGCAAAAATCCAAAATTGTCCGAGGGATTTCCGGGGTAGTTCCTGAATTGATTTTCACACGTTTTATCGAATTATAGTATTAAATGAATATGTTATTTATTCAGGAGACCGTGATCGAGATTTTGGCGAGGGTACTTCTGCTGGACCACGGAGTTAGCTATGTACTGTGAGTGGGCACTTTATTTTCACTGTCGATTTACGAGCCTATGATTATGTATTTTATTAGTATGTATTTACGATTATGCTTTTGTTTGGAGGCATATATGATTTGTTTTATACAGAGCATAGTCACAGTTGTTGCATCGATGCATTTGACCTCTCGGTTGATCCCCAATATGCTATAAGAGGGTTACGACATTATGAGCACCTGACCCGGGCATTCTTGTAACTTGAGAAAAACGTACTCAAGTTACTGCCTCCACACATAGTACTCAGGAGGGTTAGGACAAACACCCGACCTGGGCGTTCTTGTACATTTTTAGACTCGCATCATTTTCTTTATATACTCGTTGGTAAAAGGCATGATAGTTGTTTTTCAGTTTAAAATGGAATATTATTTTAGTCTACTTATTCTAATAGTTTTTATTATTTTATATGCCTTTTCCTGAACTTTTCGGTTTCTTCGTCCAGTTTGCAGTTTGTATCCCGTGATTACACGTCAGCGACGGAGGCATAGAGTTCGTGTCACTGTACTCATCTAGTAGGTTCCTAGTTTAACCTGCTAGTCTTGTGTAATATGTAAATTAGAAGTTGCTCTGAATACTGTATAGAGTTAACTTCCGTTGTGTTGTATTTTTCATTCAATCTTCGGATTTCTTATCACTTTTTGTAAACAGTTTATGTTTCTAGTGGATTCAATGTTTGTTTGATTTGAGAAATTCGGATGAGATTTGGTGCCCACGGTTTGCTTTTGTGGACATTTTTGAAGTGTGTTTTCCTTGCAGGTTTTTCGGTTTCTTGATTTTAGAAGAAACTCTGGCAATTTTTTTTGTAGATTCAGTTGTCGTTAGGGCTTAATTCCGATTTAGGCAACTAAATCGGGATTGGGTCCTTTCAGTAATACTCAAAGACATCATGACAGCATGCATAATTATGCATAATATGATCATTGAAGATGAATGAGCTAATGGAGACCTTGACTTTAAGTATGAAGGAGTTGATGATAATTCAATTACGAAGGTGTCACATGAGCACATACCTGAGTTGCTTGAATTTATTAACACTCATTATCGTATTAGAGATAAATACGATCATGTTAAACTCCAGTTGGATCTTGTCGAACATTTGTGGAAGCTACTTGGAGGAGAATAAATTGATGACTACTATGAATTAATATGTATTTTTTTTTTCAGTTTCTAATAAGACGAGAGCCAAGAAAATCAGATAGACTGGCACATAGCTGTATCCTCGTTCAATATGCAAACTACAAATTTATAATATTTTTATTTAAAAATTGTTGATTTATAATTTTATATTAAATATTTTTGTTTTGAAAATTATTTGATTTAAAACTAATGTATTGAAAGGACCCAACCCCGATTTAGTTTCTTAAACCGGAATCAAACCCTTTCTGAAAACACGAACCAACAAAAACCATCAAAATTTTGGCAGAGTAACGCTACTAACGCGGAATTGTCATTACCTGCACCCGGAAAATAACACTTCATCCTATGCCACAAAAATCAAACCGTGGGCACCAATCCCATCCGGATTTCTCAATATCATAACAGTAATGTAAAGTAATCAATAAAACTATATTTTACAGAAATCCGGGGAAAAATCGTATAAAAGTATACATCAGAATACTCAGAGCGACCTCTAGTGTATAATTATATAAATATACCACAGCAGGCAGAATAAGAAACCTACTGGAAGAAACAAGGTAGCTCGAATACTATGCCTCCGACCACGACGTGCGACACCAGAGTCTGAACTGCAAACTGGGTACGGAAACCGAAAAGCCCAGGGGAAAGACATATAAAACATTAGAGTGAGTGGACGAAAATAAATGTCTTTCGCCGAATAATATATGTTATAAAAACATATGCGAGTTTAAATGCATAAAAATCAAATGGTACATGAGGGAGACTCTAACTCCTCACGCGTACAGAGCATGCATCATAAATACCGCGGGGTCACTCATGGACTCTTTCGCGCTAGTACAGTCTGAATCATGGGATCCCAGACCCACACGTGATTCCAAGCCAGAAAGGCCTCGGGTCAGGATATCTGTCCCCCCCGGAGTGCACTAGGGGATCAGCCGAGAAGCTATGTGTATCGATACAACCATGTCTACTGAGACTGTACTCTGTGTAAACCAAATCACAAATACTTTCCATGCACATGCATAAAACATAATGTAAATGTATGTATATTCGTAGACACATATTCGTAAATGCATAATCGTAAAACACATGTTCATATAAATCATGATCATAACTGCATGCTCATGCTCGTAAAACGTATATAAAAGACTCGCAGTCAATCCGTGAAAAGAAATGTCCACTCACAGGTGAGCGTAACGCAATACGCGTTAATCCCGTGATCTAGCGAAAAATCCCTCGCCAAACGAACGATCACAAACCCTTGAATAATCATAAAATCCACTGCTCAAATTCATAACTCGACACCTCAAATCATATCACGAGAAACAACCGTTCCCGGAAACGTATAATTCAATAACGACGAAATCGTGAAAATCCGATAATCACACCACAAAACCTCGCTATAATTTTCGATGCTTAATTCGAAAAACAAACTTCACCACTGCGATCGGGGCGCGATTCCGAGTGAAACGATATATAACTCGTCGAAAAACACGTCGGACGAAAAGTCGCCGCCGCCGCCGGCCGCCGGAAAATCCAACCTGCCCAGAAAAACTCATGCTACACATGGTTTTGAATATCTCTACGATTCCAACAACTTTCCAGTTATAAGTTAATGCCAATTTTGATCGGAAAACCTCCAAAAATCAACTCAAAGTTCTAAACCCTTATCGGACTTTCAAATCGGTTGATCTCCTTCCTCCGGCCACGGCAACCCTCAAGACCACTTGCAATAGCTTCCTTAGCTCGAGGCTAACAAAAGCCCTCAAACCCCGAGCTCTAACACCGCCGGAAAAGCCACCTCCGATTAACCCAAAATCTCGCTGGAAATCACCGTTTTTCACCGCCACTTTTCTTCCTCCTCCGGCCACCATAGGAGGGGATCCAACTACCAATCCGAAGAGCAACTCAAGCCCAACAAATCTCATGAAGAAGCGTTGCCCAAATATGGCCGGAATCGGCCTCAATTCCGGCGAACCCATTCGGCCTCCTAAACGGGTCGACCCACCCATGGTCAACGCGGTCAACCCAGGTTTCTCCTTTTGGAAAGTTTCCAAAAACGGCATATATCGTTTCCGTACTTATACCGTACGCGTATCGAACCCCAAACGGATAAATACGACAATATTCGACGGACAAAAATATTCAAAACTTATTCCTCGTAACTCGGAAAAATCCTCCGGAAGTTCCCACGAGCTCGAAATTAAATTCTGTACAACTTCCACGAAGGATCCCAAATCAAATTCTCACCCGATAATTTAGTCGCTAACGAAGCCGCCATATTAACAAATTACGTCGGAATCACGACAAATCGCGAAATTCGCAAATCAAGTCGATAATCATTCCATTTACGGTTCGGGTCAATCAATGGCCCAAATCGGATCACAATCACAATTCGGATAGACTCGAACATGAACGGATAAACTCGATAATATTCCGAAATTCAAATATTCATAATATTCCTCGGTCGTCGAAATAATAATCCGGAACCGACCACGAACTCGAAATCACGCATACAACAACTCTTGAGAAGAGGCTCAATTCAAATTCTCGGCCAATAATTAAGTCGTGATCAAGTCCAGCGATTCAATCAATTATCGGAGAACTGCGATTACGCGCAAATTCACGAATTAAGCCGATTACACTACTGATTCTGTTCCGGGTCGTCACATGTATTTATGACCAAAATACAAATAATAGAAAATGTAATAAATTATATTTTATAAATTATATAATCATCATTTTAATCATTGATAAACTACTTTAATTAATACTTCAAAAACCTTAAGAGTCTCTTTCTCTCTCCTCAGATTTAGGAGCTCCTATTTCCCTATTTTAGGAGCCTAATAAGGAGTGTGAATGAGATGCCAAAATTTGACTTTTCTCTATTTTTTGTCTAAGGAGCTCTAATAAAGAATCCCATTGGAGATGCTCTAAGATAAAAAAAGCTAAGAAGTTGATAGGACAGACAGTTCTGGATCAGGTTCGTCCCAAGTATACATTTAATGATAAGTTTGTAAGTCAAATGTTGATCTACATATCTACGTAAACTTGTGCTATATATATTGTGTGTTCTAGCTATCGCCAACTTTAGTTTCAAAAATAACTTCATGAATGGTACATTGTTTAATTTACAGCGGGATTCGCCAAATTTACGATTTTGGTTGAGCTACCTGAATGACCAGAAAGATTGTCTGATATACTCGGTGAAAAAGGAGAGGAAGAAAATGGACCTGTTGCTACTACTGCTAGACAAGCTTCGTTGCGCTGACAATGCATCAGAAGAAACCAATTAAGGAATGCTTGTCAGCACAAGAAATGGATAGAAAATGATGAACCATGTCATGAATGCATATGTGAAAACGAGTGTAGAAAATTGCAGAAAATAATGGCATGAATGCAATAATGTCAGGAATGCATATGATCAACTATGTCATCTGCAATTACAATGGCATGATTGCAGAAAATAAATTGCCGGATGGTACATGAAAGCAAGAATATTTGCGGGAAAAAAAGTAGGACTGTGAATGGGTGGTGTTAGGTTATATAATTATTCGTATAAAAAAGATAAACTTAAACCTAACCCATTTAATAATCGTGTCGAAAAAGTAAACATAAACTCAACCTATTTATAAATTGGTCAACCCATGTAACCTGTTTAAGACCCATTTAATAATTGTGTTGTGTCAAATTATGTTACCCGTTTAAACTAAATAGGTTAAAAATTCAAACATCTTCACATACAAAATAATAAAATTATTAAAAACACAAACTCTAAAAATCTTAAATCCAATAACCATTAATAGGTTCTATAAATTGATATAAAGTTCAAATAGAATAGCATGCAATCCTCAATTAAATGGGTCGTGTATGTGAGTAATGTATATGTCGACCCAATTCAATTAATAAATGAGTTACACAGATAATAAATGTGTTAGCGGGTTGACCCGCACTTGACCAATTTTTTAATCGTGTGTGTCTAACCCGCTTTATTTTATGCGGGTTTCGAGTCGGATTCAAGGGTCATGTTGAAATTAACAGCCCTAAAAAACAGATTTTGAAAGACATGAAGCTAAGCCAGCGCACGCAGGAGGATACGTTTGTTTCATTTTGGATACAATTGGAAAGTATACTTATAAGAGTCTCCCAAATGCGAGATGTGATAAGAACATTTCCAACAAATTATTCAAATTTTTCTTAATTTGTGTAAAAGTATACCCTGAAGTCATTTTAGTTACACAATTTTGTAGTTTTGCTCCAACAACAAAATCTTAAAATTTAGTTAATATTGAATAAATGTTAAGTTTTGATTGGTTGATTAATATAATGTATTAAATATATTTAGAAATTAAATGCATTTGTAACATAAAAGGAAACAATTTATTACAACTTTAGCTAATATTATTACCTATATTCTTTGTTCGGTATAAGAATAGGGGATGAAATTGCATTATTTAGGAATTTTTCATTATAGGGAATGTTATAGGGGAGCTGCTAGACTTTAAATATTGTCAAAATACCAATAATATTGAGAAATTAGATGTTTAAAGGATCTACTGGAGTTGCTCTGAGACCGGAAGAGAAAGTTTGCTGTTACACTTAAATGTGCTTGTAGTCAACAGTGATAACCATTATTTACAGCACAAATCATGAGAGAATTCGTTATTACATACTTTAAGTAGCATTAGTAATCATGTAACCATTATTGTGTGATTTCGTGAGTTTTAAGTTCTTAACCTGTTAACTAGAAGTTTTTTTTTTTGTGTTTCTGACAACTAATGACACAATGTTTTTTCATTCGAATCCATATTGGATTTTTTTAACTTACTACTACTATTGGCTCGGAAGTTATCTCATCTATATATACCAAGAGGAACTCGTCCAATTGAAGCTAGAGGTTTTCTCACAAAAACAAAATAAATAAACAAAATAGATAGCAAGAAGGTGTCTGCAGTGACATAAAAAGTAGCAAGTCTTGAGCTAGAGAGCAAACTACAAATAATATCAGCTGCTATCTAGTATTGCAAGTTTGCAACCATTCAAATGAGCGATGAAAAGAAGGGGGTGTATTTTGTGCTTCTGTATCATGGTCTAAGGTTGTCTGTACCATCTGAGACTTGATGTACTATTTTTCTTCTCCCTATTTTAGAATTCTATTGTGTTTAGTTGGCACACTGTAAAAGTAAGGAGTGATCTTGATGTGCCTACCACTGTTGTATAGGAATATCTTGACTTCTGCAACAGTTTCTTGTAACATTCCTGCAATATTCAGTGAAAACGTCCCTGTTCTTGCCATTTTTCTAGTAGTGACATCTTGTTTGAATAACATGTTTTTGAGCCCAAAATAAATTATTTTATTGTTGGGTTTTGAGTACTGAATTAGGCGGCCTGGAAGGATTGGAGACCGGTACCTGTGACCCATTTTAAATCAATTGCTACATTTCCTTGTGAGGAAATGATTCCTTGGCGAGTACGAGTTTATCATTAAAGTCTTAGACTTCGATTATAAAACCTAGGAAGTAAGATTCCGAACAAGTTAGAGTTGTTTAGTGAGTCTAACTGTGAAGAGTTTTAGATATACAATAACAAGTAATTGCTTCCTATAAATAGAGGAGGTTAATAGAAGAGAAAGGATCTTACGATCACATACATACTTTGCTCTCGGTAAACTACCTTCTCATATCGAGAAATCTCTGCAACCAGCGATCAAGAGATCATTCACCCAAAGGAGCGTGAGTATCTTACAATTTACGGACGCAAAACACTGCAACCAGCGATCAAGAGGTCATCACCTGAAGGAGCGTGATTATCTTGTGATCTACGGATGGCCGGATGCAACACCCTGTGTTCTAAACACTCTGTCAAGGAGATTACTTTGCTTCACACCGAAGGAGTTGTGAGCTATCGATCTTCGTGGCTCTGCGAGAGACACGAAAACTATAAAGTCCTAACTCAGGCGAGAATGATCTATCATGCGGGGTTGGTGCTCTCCCCGTCTCAGTTGCTTCTTAGAAGTTAGGCAACGACAAGCTACGTTTAATGTTTCGTCCCACGATAGTGGCATGCCAAGCATACATAAGCATGTGATCGAGAAAAGAGACAGTTTGAAAGCCTCTCAAAACCCTGGGCGTTTTTTGTGCCAAATATTTTGGCATGCTCAATGGGACTAGCTTTTCGTGTCTTTAAGTGACAATTGGGAACCCTTACAAAAAGGGATACTCACAGTGTCGTAAACACCCTCAACCGGATTACCGGGAGCATACATCTACCGAGTGTCACTCTCTCTCTCTCTCTCTCTCTCTCTCTCTCTGCGAATGCGGTAAAAGTCATCTTTGAAGTCACATCTTGTTCAACGATAGACTTCAACTTCTTGACTGAACAAGATTTAAACGGTCTAGCATACAAAGCTTATAGACCATATGCTGCTAGGCGCGATGAGTAATTTGGGCGATACTTCACTTCCATTGAATGAAAAATTGAAGAGCAAGCAGAGTTGCTCGCCACCTTTGGCGAGAAGACAGATACGGTAACAACCAAAGAGGTCGCTTTAATGGTCGAGTTTAACATGGGTCTAGAAGAGCAGGCGACTCAGAAGGCACAACTTGTAACCCTCGTGGAGTAATAAGACAAGTTGCATGAAGACCTTTTGCAAGCTATAGATCTTTCTCAGGCACAGCAAGTGAAGGGGGTGACAGCCTTTTACAAGAGAATTGATAAGGACATTGGGCATTTGACCAAGTCCATCTCCGAGCTCACGAGGAAGATGAGGCAAGCTGAGTCGTCTGGGAGGAGAGGTTCAAGAGGTTCATGGAAGAGTGCGATATACACCTTGCCAAGATACATGAGCCATATGAGACTCCCTACCCGCCTGTGCAGAAAGGCATCGCCAACGCTTGGCAGTGTCCAAGGAACTATAAGCCGATCAATTTCCAAACTTTTACAGACGATGATGATTCAAACGCGGAAACAAATTTGGCCTATTTCACTTTACATCTTTGACCTTTTGCTGAGGATCCAGAACTTAAACTATGAGTTTTCGGTTCATTGTTGTCCAGATCAGCACTCGTGTGGTATATAGGTCTGGAGAAGAGGTCTATAACAGACTGGACAGTGATGGAAGCTCTGTTCATCGACAATTTTGGAACGACAAGGCCAAAGACAAGCATTAGCAAGCTAGTGGCCATGAACCAAGCACCATCAGAAAGTCTGATAGCTTTCCTCCATTGATTTAGATCAGAGTATAATCTATGCAGAACACCTTTGGGGAAAGATGTGGTCGTTGAGATGGCAATCGACAGATTGGAGGATCCATATCATAGTTTATTCTTCAATCATAAACATCTCACCCTGAATGAGCTTATTATGGAAGTAACCAAAACCCATAGTACCATGCAAGAGAGGGACAATAGGAGTAATTGAAAGGACCCAACCCCGATTTAGATGCCTAAACCGGAATCGAACCCCTTCTGAAAACGTGAACCAACAAAAACCATCAAAATTTCGGCAGAGTAACGCTACTAACGCGGAATTGCCATTACCTGCACCCGGAAAATACACTTCATCCTATGCCACAAAAATCAAACCATGGGCACCAATCCCATCCGGATTTCTCAATATATCAATAGTAATGTAAAGTAATAAATATAACTATACTTTTACAGAAATCCGTGGAAAATCGTATAAGAATATACATCAGAATACTCAGAGCGACTTCTACTATACATATACAAATAGTAGGCCAAACTAAGAACCTACCATAAAAGAAACATCGCTCGAATACTATGCCTCCGACCACGACGTGCGACACCAGAATCTGAACTGCAAACTAGGCACGGAAACCGAAAAGTTCAGGGGAAAGACATGAAAACTGTTAGAGTGAGTGGACGAAAATAAATGTCTTTCGCCGAATAATATATGTTATAAAAACATATGCGAGTCTAAATGCATAAAAATCATATGGTACATGAGGGAGACTCTAACTCCTCACGCGTACAGAGCATGCACCATAAATACCGCGGGGTCTCTCATGGACTCCTTCGCGCTAGTATAGTCTGAATCACGGGATCCCAGACCCACACGTGATTCCTAGCCAAAAAGGCCTCGGGTCAGGATATCTGTCCCCCCCGGAGCGTACTCGGGGATCAGCCGAGAAGCCAATGTGTATCGATACAACCCTGATAACTGAGACCGTACTCTGTGTAAACCAAATCATAAATCCTTTCCATGCACATGCATAAAACATAATATATATGTATGTATACTCGTATACGCATATTCGTATATGTATAATCGTAAAACACATGCTCATAAAAATCATAATCATACTGCATGGTCAAGCTCGTAAAAACGTAAATAAAAGACTCGCAGTCAATCCGTGAAAAGAAATGTCCATTCACAGACTAGCGTAATGCAGTTCGCGTTAACCTGTGATCCGGCGGAAAATCCCTCGCCAAACGAACGATCACGAACCCCTGAATAATCACAAAATCCATTTCTCAAAATCATATCTCGATACCTCAAACCAAATCACGAGAAACAACCGTCCTCGGAAACACATAATTCAATTACGACGAATTGTCGAAAATCCGATAATCACATCACAAAACCTCGATATAATTTTCGATGCTCAAATCGAAAAACAAACCTCACCACTGCGATCGGGGCGCGATTCCGAGCGAAACGACATGCAACTTGTCGAAAACCCCGAAATGTCAACCTTTGACCACCGTTGACCGCCGTTGACCACCGCCGGCGGCGGCGCCGCCACTCAACATGAAATTTTCCCAGCGGAGCAACACCTATTCCACTCAAAATCACCCAACAAGCAACTTCCATAACTACACCGAAGTCCAATTCTCACTCTAACTAGGTCAATTTTATGAAAAACCGAAATTACACAAACTTTTCAATTCAACAATTCTCCATGTACAAATCGAATTGGAACTCCATACCTACATGGTTAGATTCGTGGAGAAGAGAGCTTCAAAGCCCACTACTTTTTGTAGCTCAAATCAACCGGAATAAGAACCACCCAAAAACCCCAAATTCTTCAAATTTTGGCCGGAAAATTCTTCCTCCTCCGGCATCCACGCCGTGAGAGGTGGCCGGAAACATCTAGAGGGGACCAAGGCGAGTTGAACGGGACAAGGGCCTAGCCTTGGGATGGCCGGACGACGAGCCACTGCCGGCATGCCGTCGAGCACGTCGCACCTCCTCCTTCCACCGTGTTGACTTGGTCAACTCAATTAAATGCCAGCTTTTGACTTTCCCAATATGGTAACCTCTTTAAATACTTACCCAAGATAGAAACTTCCATAATTAACTTTTCGACAAACTTTAGATACCCGTAACTTCCGCGTCGTAATTCCGATTTCAATAATTTTTGCGGCAACAAACTCATCTCGACATGTTCTTCAATTACCACCCGAAGTCAAACACTTCGACAAATCTGATAAAAAGTCAACGGTTCAATCCAACACATGCTTATCCGATTAAATAATCAACGGTCGAAATATTCATAACATAATCCTCATAACTCGGAAAAATCCTCCGGAAGTTCCCACGAGCTTGAAATTAAATTCTCTACATCTTTCATGAAGGATCCGAAATCAGATTCTCGCCCGGTAATTTAGTCGCTAAGGAAGCTGTCATTAAAAACCGATTATGTCGAAACTTCAAATATTCGTATTATATTCCTCGGTCATCCAAATAATGATCCGAAACCGATCACGAACTCAAAATCACACGTACAACGACTCTCAAGAAGAGACTCAGCTCAAATTCTTGGCCAATAATTAAGTCGTGATCAAAGCTGGCGATTCAATTATCTGTCGGAAATCTGCGATTACGCATAACCTCCTGGCTTAAGCTGATTACACTGCTAATTCTGTTCTGGGTTGTCACAGTAATTCCTCGAAGGGAATGTATGCGTCGAGGTCCATATATGAGAGAAACGAGCCAAGAACTGTGGCTTATATTGGAGATCCTGAGGAGGGGGGATCAGATTCAGAAAAAGACCAGGTTCACGTTGTAGAGCTTACTTCCAAGTTCGTGCTTAAGCCTCGAAAGCTACAGCAAAGCAAGGGACCATTGAAGCTCTTGACGGTAGCTTTTACAAAGCCAGAGTTTGAGACATATACCTACTACGCCAATATGGCTCATGAAATCCTGGAGGAGCTTATTAATCAGCAAGTGGTGAAAACAGACTTCGACCCAATCCCTAGTGCTGAACAACTTAAGGGGAAGAAGTATTGTAAATTCCATGATATGTGGAATCATTCAACCAAAGACTGTGTTAAACTCAAGGACCAGATCCAGAAGTGGATCAATGAAGGCAAACTGGCCTTAGATAATGCACCTAAGACCGTCTCTCTAGTTGACTCGCAACCATTCCCAAAACCATAAGTCAACAAAGAATATCGTAGTGTAGTTGGATGGCAGAGAAAAACCAGTCGATCTCGAAGATTATGGTACCCCCAAACACCCAAGGTATACCTTCAAACAGGATAGGATGGATGAGCTCCTTAAGCATGAACTTATTAGCTTCTGGCTTGTTATGAAACTGAAAGTTCTAGACTATCTAGGGCTAGGTGAACATTTCTGTAGGTACCACAATAGGTTTGGACACAAGACCTCTTCTTTCTATGGACTGAAGGATACTGTGCAAAGCCTAATCGATTATCGAGTAATAGGATTCAATTATGGAGGAAACCGTGATCCTCGGCCTTTAACACCAATTCATAAAAAGTTGCCCAGAGGGGCATTAGTGCCTGCCACAACATTACAAAAGAAGTGGTCACCGAAGAAGAAGCCAAAGAAACAAATCACATACAATGTGTCTCAGATGGCTGAAATCCTGGAGTATCTGATCCAAGCGAATCTCGCCAGGGTGCCATATGGCCCATTGCCAAACCTTGAACACATTGAGGGCTCACCTTACTGCCGTTTCCACCATATTTGGGGAATGCACTCCACAGAGCAATGCACGAGCTTGAAATTCAGAATCCAGCGTTTGATCGATGAAGGAGAGATAGTAATTAAGAAAGCGACTACAAATCCGGAACCTAACAAGGATTTGGTAGTAGGAATGTTGGAGTTGACATGGAATAATCTTAACAAAAGGAAGCAGACCCTGGACTTACATACTAGTGGGGACAATAGTAAGGAAAAGCAGCCTGAAGCCTCTGTAAATGGTAAAGAAAAAGTGGATCTGAAGGCAGAGTCACCAGTGACACTGTGCACTCGATGAAAATTTCATTGTGGTCTCAAGATTACTTACGAGGAGTTGAAGGAAGTCATCAATGCATGTCCAGAATTGATGTCCTCCCCTGAGAATTATCAACCTAATAGCTCGAGGGAGCTTACTCAGAGGGACTCACAAGCTTTCAAGCGAAGGCGAGCAACAGAAAAGTTCTTGAAACCAGCAACAGCAAAACATACCATAGCAGATTAGATCACAAAACCATATGTTCTCCTAGCATCGAGGAACATCACTAAAGAGAATGTGTGGTACATGATGGAGAAAGGGAAAACTATCGAAGTGACCCCTAGCAGGCGAAGAAATCTGCAACGACGGTTCAGAGAAGCCAAAAGGGAATTAAAATCTTTAGAGATGAGAATAATTCAACCAGAATAGTTGGCATGCTCGCCAGAGAAGTTGCAGTGATGACTGAATGCCTTAGCAACAAATCCTTTGGTAGTCTTTGGCAAGAAGTCTCGTGAGCCTAAGGTTAAAGCAACAAGGCCAAGCATCTTTGACTGTAACCCAGAATTACTCGCAAGAGAGAATAAACAAGAACCTATCTCTGAGGTTCCCCAGGACCATAAATGGTCCAGAAATGAAAACCAATGTGCTCGGGATACTGATATATCTAAGCAACCTGTGGTACTCAAGAGCTTCAAATGATCGAGTGAACTCATCCAAGGTCATATTGCATCAAGTGAAACGAAAGGCCTTAGGTGGAGGCCAAAACCATTGGTTGAAGAGGAGCGAAAGAAAGCAGTTTCTCAAGCCAAGATAACTTGTGCTGCCACCAACAAGAGTAGTGGTTTATTCTTACCAGATGGACTAAAATCTATACCCGAGGTTCCAATTGAGGATGAACTTATGGCAACTTTCGAGCTTATATTCCCCTTTGACCAGGGGATAGCTGATGCTTGAACACATGGCCTAGGGACCACAAATGACGTGGGAGAGTTGGAAGACAACGAAGAGCTGTTAGACTACGGGGAAGATGAAGAACCGGACATCCAAGAGAACAAGGATGACTTGGACGTGAGCATGGTATACGTGTTACCTTCCAAATTTGCAAGCTCTTCAGCTGGGAAACCAGGTTCCTTACTTGCAGTCCCTGCTGAAGTCATATCCAACAATATCAACAACTTGGCAATGACAAACGTTAGAAGATACACAAGAGTAGATGTTGCTCGCCAAGCAGCAAGAGATTGACCTGTCCTTGAGAAAAACAGACATGCTATTTAGAAAGCTAATAGTGAACATGGCAATGCATATGAGACCATTGCACGTCACCGGCAAAGTTTAAGGGATTTAGATAAACAAATTACTAGTAGATTATGGGGAAGCAATGAATATCATCATCGTCAAAGAAATGGCTCTCTTGGGCATTCCCAAGTCCGTTATCCAAGAGACAGCTCTCAACGTTCGAAATTTCTAAGGTAGCATATCTAAGACTTTGAGAATTGTTTTTCTCAATGTGCAGGTTGGACCAGCAGCTGGAACATACACATTCTTCGTGGCTGAGTGTACGACACCATACAGTGGGATTTTAGGCAGAGATTGGATCCATCGAAGTTACTGTGTTCCATCGTCTCTCCACCAGCAAATGGTACTCTGGAATATGGAGTTAGGCGAAGCAGAGATCATCGATGCAGACCCGCGTCCATACTCAGTATCAGCCAGTGCGTTAGATGTCAGCTACTACAACAGTGACCTTAAGCTGTTGGAAGTGTGTGGCGTAGAAAACAAAGACCGCTCTGTGGGGGTGACGACCTCTGAATTAGCTTAATAGGGAATCATCCAGGTAGGCGAGAATAGCCGTCGCCTTTATACCATTGAGCTACCTCTTCGACCAGCTCAATAATGGAGCCTCTATCTAGTATAGAGGCTGAAGCTTAATTTCTCTACATGACCAACTTTATAATTACCTAATGGAAAGTCAAGAGTACGAGAACGTTCTAATGATTGCAGAATTGGAGTATGTCGATGACAATGTACTGCATGAATCAGACGCAGATGAGGGTATTAAACTGGCCCTAGTAGCCTTAGACAATACTCTACCTAAAGTTAAAGATCCTATTGAGAAAATCAATCTCGGGACTTTGGAAGAGCTAATGACTTTGGCTATAAGCACCTTTTTAGAGCCCGAGGAAAGAAAAAGGCTCATTGAATTGCTACATGAGTATGCAAACTTCTTTGCAGAGAAGTACAAGGACATGCCCAGTCTGTTGTCAGACTTAGTTTGTCATAATTTGCCTATTATAGAGGGGAAGAAGCCCATGAAGCAGGAGATGCGTCGTATGAACACGGAGACAACAATTCTAGTCAAGGAGGAGATCAAGAAGATGCTCAAGTCAGACATCATTAGAGTAGCCAAGTACAACAAGTGAATTTCAAACGTGGTCCCGGTTAAGAAAAAAAAAGGGAAGATGCGAGTCTGTGTTGACTACCAAGACCTTAATAATGCAACACCAAAGGATGCATACCCGATGCCAGTAGAAGATTTGTTGGTGGATTTTGTAGCATGCCATGAGATGCTATCATTCATGGAAGGAACAACAGGATACCATCAAATTCTAGTGGCAGAAGTCGATAAGCATAAGACATCATTTCGATGCCCAGGTTTTGCAGGTGTCTTTGAGTATGTGGACATGCCATTTAGACTCAAGAATGCAAGGACAACCTACTAGCGTGCTATAAATTTGATCTTCCATGACCTTATAGGGAAATCTATGGAAGTTTATGTGACGACCCAAAATATAATCAGCAGTGAAATCGCATAGTCGCAGACTTACGACAGTATTTGAACCGCCAGGTTTGATAACGACTTAATTATTGGCCGAGAATTGGAGCTGGATCTCTTCTCGTGAGTCGTTCTACATGTGATTTCGAGTCCGTGGGCGGTTCCGGATCGTTATTTGGACGACCGATGAATTAGTTATGAATATTTGAAGTTCGGATTTAAATGGTGGTGCACTTAACGACTAAATTACCGGACGAGAATTTGGTTTCAGCTTCTTCACGAAAGTTGTTGAGAATTTAATTTCGAGCTCGTGGGAACTTCCAGAGCATTATTCTGAGTTACGAAGATTTAGTTGCGAATATTTCTGATTATTGATTATTTAGTCGGTTTAAATATGTGTTGGGTTGTATGGTTGACTTTTTATCAGTTTGGTTGATGTGTTTGACTTTGGGTGATAATTGAAGAACATGCCGAGACAAGTTTGTGGCCGCGAGAATTATCGGGATCGGAATTACGACGAGAAAGTTACGTGTGTTTGAAGTTTGTCGAAAAGATAATTACGAAGTTTCCATTTTGGGAAGGCCTATAAATAGAGGTTTCATTTTTGGGAAACCTGCCATATCGGGAAAGCTGGGTTGACCCACGTTGACCCACGGGTCAAGAATAACCCGTTTGGAGGCTGAAATGGTTCGCCGAAATTGAGGCCGATTCCGGCCATATTTGGGCACGACTTCTTCACGAGATTTGTTGGGCTCGAGCTCCTCTTCGGATTGGTAGGTGGATCGTCCCGTGGGGTGGTCGGAGGAGAGAGAATCGAATCGGCAAAGTTATGGATTTTCCGGCGAGTTTTGTTCGATTCGGGTGACGGCGTGGAGGCCGAGTTGGTGGCTCTACCTTGAGGGGTTTTGTTAGCCTTGAGCTAAGGAAGCTTTTCCAAGTGGTCTTGAGGGTTGCCGTGGCCGGAGGAGAGAGATCCGTTGAATTGAAATTCTGGTAAGGGTTTGGAACTTTGAGTTAATTTTTGGAGGTTTTCCGATCAAAGTTGGCCTTAACTTATAACTGAAAAGTTGTTGGAATCGTCGAGATCTTCAAAACCATGTATGCCATGTATTTTTCTGGGCAGATTGGATTTTCCGGTGGCCGGAGGCAGCGGCGGCGATTTTTCGCCCGGAGTAGTTTTCGACGAATTACATGTCATTTCACTCGAAATCGCGCCCCGATCGCAGTGGAGAGGTTCGTTTTTCGAGTTGAGCGTCCGAACGTAAAGCGAGGTATTGAGGTGGTATATATGGATTTTCGACGATTCGTCGTATTCGAATTGTGTATTTTCGAGAACGGTGGTTTCTCGTGATTTGTATTGTATTGTCGGATTATGACTTTGAATAATGGACTTTGTGAATATTCAGGGGTTTCGTGATCGTTCGTTTGGCGAGGGACATTCCGCCGGATCACGGGTTAACGCGATACGCGTTACGCCAGTCTGTGAGTGGACATTTATTTTCACGGATTATTTGCGAGTCTTGAAATATGTTTTATGAACTTGAGCATGCATATGAGATTTCGGATTACATGAGCATGTGTTTTACGATTATACGATTATACTTATACGAATATACGTATACGAGTATACATATACTTATATGCTGTTCATGCATTTGCATCGAAATGTTTATGATTTGGTTTACACAGAGTACAGTCGTGGTTACGTTGTTGTATCGATACACTTGCCTCTCGGCTGATCCCCGATGGTAGGCTTTATTCCAGGGGAGGCTGTGACTCCTGACCCGAGGTCTTTACCGGGGGGAGGCAGACCTTTGACCTGAGGCCATTTCCGGCTAGAATCACGTGGAAGTCAGGGACTCCGTGGTTCTGACTGTACTAGCACGTGTGTGTCCACAAGCGACCCCGTGAGATTTTTATGCATGCTCCATATACGTGAGGAGTTAGAGTCTCCCTCGTGTACTCGGACGCGTGAGGAGTTAGAGTCTCCCTCGTGTACCATTTGATTTTATGTGCATTTGACTCGCATATGATTTTATATGTATATATTATCTGGTGAAAGACATTTATTTTCGTCCACTCACTCTAACGGTTTTCATGTCTTTCCCCTGGGCTTTTCGGTTTCCGTGCCCAGTTTGCAGTTCAGGCTCTGGTGTCGCACGTCGTGGTCGGAGGCATAGTACTCGAGCTACTTTGTTTCATCCAGTAGGTTTATTGTTCTACCTACTGTGGTATGCGTATATGACTATGTATTAGAAGTCGCTCTGAGTTTCCTATTGAATATGTTATACGATTTTACCCGGATTTCAGTAAAGTATATATTATATGTATTGTTTACTTTACTGTTGAGATATTGAGAAATCCGGATGGGATTGGTGCCCACGGTTTGCTTTTTGTGGCATAGGATGAAGTGTATTTTCCGCGTGCAGGTAATGGTAATTCCACGCTAGTAATGAAACTCTGCCCAAATTTTGAAATTTTTTTATTGGTTCGTGTTTTCGAAGGGGTTTGATTCCGATTTAGGAAGCTAAATCGGGGTTGGGTCCTTTCAGTTTATATCGACAATGTGGTGGTTAAGAAGAAATGCAAAACGGATCATATAGAGGATTTGAGGAAGGTATTCTTTTATATGAGACTACACTAATTGAAGATGAACCCAGTAAAGTGTGTTTTTGGCGTACAAGCAGGAGACTTCTTGGGTCTTTTAGTTCACTGGCGAGGAATTGAAGTTCTAAATGATAAGAAAGAAGCAGTGCTCAATGTTGTCACACTAAAGAACAAGAAAGAATTACGAGTGCTGGGTAAAATCAACTTCCTTAGACGGTTCATTACAAATAGTGCAGGCAAGACACAACCATTCTCACCTCTGCTTAAATTGCAAAACCAAAAGAACTTTGTCTGAGAGCCTATTCATCAAGCGGCTTTTGATACCATCAAAGCATATCTGGCGAACCCACCAGTCCTAGTCCAGCCAAGGCCGGGAGTACCTCTCAAACTCTATATATCAGCTATGGATCACTCTATTGGGAGTCTGCTAGCACAAGATGACACAATGGGAACTGAGAGAACTATTTTCTATCTTAGCCACACATTGACAGATTGTGAGACACGATACTCTCCCATGGAAAAGTTGTGCCTAGCCTTGTATTTTTCAGGGTGCAAGTTGAGGCATTATATGTTGTCCTTTACTACTTATGTCATTACACAGACATATTTGGTAAAGTACATGCTTTCGCGACCCATACTGAGAGGCAGGATTGGGAAGTGGATCTTAGCACTTTCTGAATTTTCTTTACAGTATGTGCCACAAAAGGTAGTGAAGGGTCAGGCGATGGTTGATTTCCTTGGCCATCATCCAATGTTAGATGATCGTGAAGGCCCAGAACTGGATTTAGCTCATGTCTCACTTACTTCTTGGCTCTTGTACTTTGATGGTTCGAGTACCAACACAATGGCTGGGGCTGGGATTGCTCTAGCCAACCCAGATGGGGGAACCTTCTCCTATTCTTTCAGACTCGACTTCTATTGTACCAATAACCAAGCAGAATACAAAGCGCTCATCATTGAACTATAAATTTTGTTGGATATAGAGGTCACCAAAATTCACATATGTAGAGATTCCCAGCTGGTTATTAAGCAATTGGAGATGAAGTATAAGGCTGGTCCAATCATAGAGCCTTATGCTAAACGAGCTTTTGACTTGCCCAAGTTATTTATTGAAGTGCAATTACGCCACATTTCGCCTGCATAGAACTACGCGGTGAACGAATTAGCACAACTAGCGACTGGGGTAAGTTTACAAGATGGTGTCTGCGAGCAAATTTTGAAGGTTGAGCACCGTACTCTACCCTTTTTCTTTGCTCATCAAAAAGAGAGCAATGAGTATTATGTGGCCACACTTGATCATATCGACGTAGATTTGCGCCAACCCATTGTCTCTTATCTCCAAGACCCCAATGCACCAATAGACAAGCGGATCTGTTTTCTGGCTCTTAATTATGTGCTCAAGGACAATGAGTTATACATGCAAGGAGAAGATGATATGCTAATGTGTTGTGTGTATGATCGTGATGCTAAAAAAATAATGAGAGAAGTACACTTAGGGGCAGCTGGGTCACACCAGGCTTGGCCAAAAATGAGATGGTTACTACAGCGTCATGGATATTACTGGCCAGGAATTCTTAAGGATTATAACACTTTTTCTAAGGGTTTTGAAGATTGTCAAGCACGTGGTGTAATTAGCCATTTCCCTAAAATTCATTTGCAACCAATCATTAAGCCTTTGCCTGCCCGAAGATGGGATTTAGACTTAATCGAGATGATTCATTCTCATTCGTCAGGAGGACATAAGTTCATTATCGTCGCTACATATTTCTTCACCAAATGGGTGGAAGCGAGGCCGTTAAATGTGGCTTCTGCAGGTACCATTCGCCAGTTCTTATTTGAAATTATTTTTCGTTTTGGTATACCAGAATATTTTGTCTCAGACAAAGGGGCAGCGTTTATGTCTGGCAAAGTGGAAGCTCTCATGCAAGACCTGGGCATTCATTTTCTGCATTCTACTCCTTATCATGCTCAATCCAACGGTCAGGCGGAGGCGAGTAATAAGTTGGTTCTACACATTCTTAGATGAATGCTCGCCAACAATGCCCACTTTTGGCATAATGATTTCCATAGCCGAAGGGGAGCTTAATGCACTCAACCTAGTCAAAATCTCCCGCAAGAATAAAATCTCATTTTGAGGGTTGGTTGCTTGAAAAGAAGGTTCCTTTGATAAAGACGGAGCAACAATATCTTTAGAAGTTTTAGGTTCTTCATCAATAGTATTTAGAGAGCTTGAAGGCTGATCCACAACGGGCATTATGGAAAGCTCTGGAGAATGAGGACTGTTTAAAGTTTGGAGTTGGCCTTGCGGGCTTGCCTCTTTCTCTGAATTTGCCTGAGAATCAGGTTTGGACTAGAAAGAAATACAAGATGTCAGAGTTCAATCAGAAAGAATCCAATATACAAAACAAAGTATATGAACTGATGTCTTAGGGCATCTCCAATGTAGAAGTCTCATAATGGGGTCTTATACCTATTATGAGACCTCAAATGAACACTATTCATATAAGACTTGGTACAACTTCAATGGTAGGGGTCTTATAATGGGGTCTTATCCCTCCAATTTCTAGCCTTGTTTCACAAGCTTCAGCTCCAAATGGCCCCAACCCAAAATTATAAGACCAAGTCTCATATGGAGTCTCAAAATAAAACTTGGGATGAGACCAAGTCTTATAAATATAGGGTCTAGTACTTCACAAAACTACCATTGGAGCTCAATTTTTTTAGTACCCCAAAATTATAGAGTTTAGTACCTCTTATTGGAGATGCCCTTACTTGGACGGGGGACAAGTGTTGTGGTTCTTCAGTCGCTTAGAGTTTAGGCTCTGGCGAGGGAGAAACTTGGTCATTTGGTTCTGAAATAACCTCAACTAGCTGCTGTGGTTCCTCAACCATGACTTGGAGCTTTGGCGAGGACTGAATTTGAATGTCCTGCTCCGGAATGACTTAGTCATTTTGGAAGTTGTTTTCTTCACCAGAGAAGGTAGGAAGGAAGCAAGATTGAAATTCAATTTAAAGGAGCTGAAAGAGAACAACGGGATCAAATGCCTTTTTCTTTTCCTCCTCCTCAAGCTTCTTTAGTATAATTCTAGCCAGGAACTTCGTTATGAAGTCTTTACAGCACTCTTTACCACTGTTTATAACTTCTAGCCTTGTTTCACAAGCTTCAGCTCCAAATATTATGCTGGAATCATCAAACTTTAAAATGTAGGCTTTGCAACACCATTCGAAAAGCTTTTCTCCCAGTAAGTCGATTATATAGTAGGCTTCATCTTTAGCTTTGAGGACGAAGAAATGATTGTTCCAACTCACTAGGTACACCTGAGGCTTTGTGTTCTTGCTAATATTTTCCCAGATTTCATCAAATGATCTAAGACCACTCAGGTTTGCAAACTTCTTCGGGGTTGAAGTACCCAATGAAGGAGTCATCAGAGGAAATCTTCAGGGGTCTGATGTTTGCCTTCAGAAAAACTTCAAGATCAAAATGTTGATCTTGGTAGGATCTGGCGAGGGATTCATCATTGTAGAGTTTATGCTACTCCGAGAAACCTTGGATAATGAGGTTGTCAAACTCGGAGACCGTGGGCATAGTGTCTGAATTTGCACATAACCAATGAGCAATGGTAAAGACCAATGCTGAGCAGGTGCTTGCCCCGGAGGCATTTTCACTCCGTTGATCAAAGGAGCCATGGAAGACATGGGCTTGAAGCCTAGCCTGTCCATCCCTGCTTATGATTTCCGTAGCTGTCCAGATACCACTTGGGGGCACTTCGAAGATTGAAAGCAACCTGGAGACATCTTGGTGAGTGGCTCTAGATGTTTCTCTAGAAGAAGAGTCAGTCCTTCTACGCTTATGAGACTAATGAAGAATGGGTAGGTCAGTTACGTTCAGTGAGAAAGTTGAAGATGCAATTGTTTTGGGTAAGGAATTTTTAATACTTACTGTTTGCCCAGAAGGGTTGGACATTTTCTTCTTAAGAATTTGCAAGGCAATGGCCACGTCTGTTTCTTGGACGTGCTGTTGATTATAAGAAAGAAGAATGTGGTCAAAACACACTACGAAGAAATTGCTAACGCATGTGGCAAGGTTAAATGTAAGGAGTATACCTATGACCAGAGAGTTTTACTTGTGTTCTTGTACAACTTCCCAACGATTGCCAAATCTTCTTCATTTGTAAACCTTTTTCCAAAATCACAAAAGATGTTGGCAAAATGAGCAAGCGGTCCTATGCATCATATGTCTTCCCAAAGCTGGGAACGCCATACTAGGTATGATTCAGTGACTGATTGAGAAATCACAAGTGGCTTTGACAAATTGGGAATTATGACCGTTGGGAAGCCAAAATGTTCATCCTGTATATCAAGTATTGAAGGATGACCTGATCCTCGCCAAAGACTATATCTGTTCAAAGAACAAGCGAGGGGCATGAAGTCATCTTGGGTAAGCCCGAGCTGTCTTGAGAAATAATTTGGAGCATAGAGCTCATACCTGGGGCTCGAAGAATCAGGGACTGGCAGGTCTTTGCACGTGTGACTTTGAAGGAAGAGGTTCCTTGCAGAGTCATCTTGCTCTAGCGAGGGCATAAATCCACTCGTGAGGCTGCCGGGATAACGACGATCCAAAATTACTTCAACTACTGTGGTTGGAAAGTCCTTATGCGAACAGAGGTAGTTGAAGTAGGCTAAATAGGACCATGCTTTGGTCCTAGTTGGTGCAGACACCAAGGTTTGGCTCGAAAGCTTGTTCTCTTCAAAGGAAGGGACTGTTGAAGGGTGAAAGAATGGAAAGTACATCTGCAACCAGAACTCTATCATCTATAGTGGTCCTGGTTGATTAAGGTCGAGCTTTGAAAGGACGACTCACCTCAGGCCGTAGTAGATGTAGGCGAAAACGGATTCAACAAAGCCCAGTTGTTCACGATTGAAGAGGCGTTCAACAAGTTTGGTCCAGCATTTGTTGACCTTGGGGGAAGTAGGACAAAAGATGTACTTAGATAGCCAGTACTCCAAGAAGGCTATGCCTCCTTGATCGGTGTCTTTCTCCTCTTGTGCAAAATGCTTAACCCAAGAAGAGTAGGAGGAATGTCGATTGACGGATGCCTGAACTGGTGTTCCAATTGTGTGGTTGTGTAGCCAGATGTTTTCAAACACAGGAACTCCAAATATAGTATAGAGATCAAGGATTGTAATGCTTACATCACCACAGGGGAGACAGAAGCAGTTGGCGGTGCAATCCCAAAAGCACATGGCTGTGGTGAACGGTGCTCTGTTGCCACCAGCAGGAAGTGAAAAGCACAAATCAATGAGTTGGGTGATGCCAGCCGCTTCCCATCGATCAATATCTTGTCCGCGACTGTGTCGGTACCAAGAGCGGTCTTTTGCATTTGGGTGCGGCCACTTTCTAATTAAATAAAGGGTATCTTTGTTTGTCCATTCTATGGGTTATGCCTTTGGATGTTCTTGGAAAATTAAAGATGAATTGCAGAGGGGTTGGCAGAGAAGAGGAAAACGTTCTGGATTGATCGGAGTTTCCAAAAAGGGACCAAGTAGGCCAGTGCCTTTACTTGGTTCGACATTCAGAGAGATGATGGCCTCTGGGTTTTGTCGACTGGCGACAGCTTTGAGGTGTCTTGAGAAGTTCTCAGTGCTTCGTTCTGAGTATGAGATGATGATGTCTTTACTCAGAGGCATGATTTTTGGTTGGAAAAGATGAACGACGGTGAGAACGAAGGTTTAGCTTTTGGTTAAGGAGGCCAAAAGATTAAAAGCATGCAAGTGAAGGAGTCTCGTTGGGAAGTGAGATTTTGTTGATGTGGATTTGTGCTTTTATATTATATCATTCGAGTGACGCAACCTTTTAGAGGAGTTGTGTAACGTGGTGCTTGCGTGTGATGTTACCGTTTGGATTAACAGTCTGTCATTCAGGTAATATTCAAGTCTTTTCGCTTGCATAGGTAATTTAAGCTCAAGGCTTGAGGGGCAATGTTTGGGCCTAAAATAAATATTTCATATTGGGTTTGAAAGGTTGAAGTCTTGGTGAGCGGCCCAAAGTGAGCCGATGTCTTGGCGAGCAGCCCAGTTGGAAATGAAGCTTGGCGAGCGGTCAAGTGGAATAACAGAGTCCGTTTCCAGATCAACTTAGGACTGTGGAATTAGGATAGCTGATTCATGCGGTTTGATGTTTATCATACCTTTCTAACTTCAATTGGGTTCCTTCATGAAAGGAGTTATGGTAACATTAGAACTATATAAAGATAAGACCTATGTGCTGGAAGATGTTAGAGTTATATTGAGATTCAAAGAGCAGAAGACAATCAAGAGAATTAAAAGATGACTACTGAGCATTATATAAGGAGAGTAAGAGCATTTGAGAAAGGGTCCCTGATCAAATACAAAACATTTTCTATATGCAAGTACACCTAGATATTTCGTCAAGAGATTCTATCCCTGCAACCAGACGATCAAAGTGCTTGTCACCAATCTAGTGAGAGTATTGCGATCAAAGGAAGCAACGTGACTGGAAGATTGAAGGGCTTGTCACATATCGAGTGAGAGTTCGGATATCCAAGGAAGCAGTGTTCTCGGCACATCGTCGAAGAAGTTGCTCTGCTTTGTATTCGTAAAGGGTAGTGTGAGGTATTGATTTCTAGGGCTCTGTTAGAAACGCAAAAACCCTAAGTCCTAGGTTACTAGGCGAGAATGACCCATTCAGGCAAGGTTGGTGCTCTTCTTGTCTTAATCGCTTATCAAGAAGTCAAGCAGCTTTACGTTCTATATTCCGTTGAGAGACGGTGGCACGCCAGCACACGAAGCACATACAGGATAAACCGATAACTGCGGTCAAACTATCCGAAGTCAATAAAAGAGACGGTTTACGAAAGGATCTCTCGCCAAAGATATTTTGGAGTCAAACAGATAGTGTTAGTTTATTTAATATAACGTAAAGTTTTTGAAATGAGCTACTAGATTTTTTTCCCCTAGTGCTAATTGATTTTGAAATGTTGAAAATGAGAATTGCTACTAGACTATTATGGAAAAGTGCTACTGAATTTTAGAGATTGATACTGCATAGGCTTATAGACTACTACTGCTACTACATTCTTGGTTGTTCATTTTCAGTAGCAGTGTCATATTTTTTAGTAGCAGAGTCATATTTTTTATTAGTAATGTTATTTGATTCTTCGGTAGAATTATTATTTTATTTTTTAGTAGCAGTGTTGTATTTTTTTTTCTAATTTTCAGTAGCAATATTTTTAAGATTGTTAATGCGTTTGAGGACTGCTACTGTATTTTTGGGACTGCTATTGCATTTTCGGTTCGATGACTACCACTGCATTTTTAGGATTGCTACTGCATTTTTGGGAATGCTATTGCATTTTTGGATTTTCGGTTGAATGACTGCTACTGCATTTTTAGGACTGTTACTGCATTTTTGATTTTTCGGTTGAAGAACTACTACTGCGTTTTTAGGACTGCTACTGTATTTTCGGTTCGATGACTACTACTGCGTTTTTATGATTGCTACTGCATTTTCAAATTTTTGGTTCGAGGATTGCTATTGTGTTTTTAGAACTGCTACTGCATTTTTGAATTTTCGGTTCGAGGACTGTTACTATGTTATCGGGTTGAAAAATGTTATGGAATGTGTATTAAAATTTCTATTGAGTTTGTATCGAAATTTTTACTCAATTTGTGTTGGAATTTCTAGTAAATTTGTATCAAAATTACTAATAAATTTGTGATTAAATTGATATTGAATGTTTATTGATAGTGCTAATAAATTGAATAATCAATTTAAGTTGAAAAAAATTGAATACAGAAAAATTTTTAATGTACAAATAATCAGACTAAAAAGTATTAAAAATAAAAAATAAAAAATAAAGTAATTTCGAATAAAGTAATATTTTTTGAAAAGAAAAACTATACAAAAAGAAAAAATATATATTAAATACACACAAAAAATAAGGCAGTATATAAAAATAAATTTATACTTGACACATGACAACTTACAAGCAACTTGCCCTTATGTATTAAATTTTGTCTTTAAATGTCAAAATAATGCACCCTTGTCCTTAAATGCAAGCCAAACCTCTAGCTTGTCCTTAAGAGTAGTACGCTATAAAATCTTGCCAAAAGCATAAGACACCCGACCAAAACTTGATTTGTGCTTCTTCCTTCAGGCGAGGCATATACTACGGAGGAATCAAAAGCCGACTTAAAAGCCAGAATGGAAGAAGCTGAGAAGTTGATTGCAAAAATGAGTCGAGATAAGATTGACATCATTGAAGTGATATTGCTAAAGAAGGTACGTTAAAGTTGTTATGTACCAACTATTTTTATGATCGTGTCTTCTAGCTGTTGTTAGATATATATATATATATATATATCTTCAGATATACGACATTACACAAACTTTTCGATCGTATTTTAAGCCACACACACACACACACACATATATATATGGCCCTTCCACTTAGGTATACCTATTTTTGGTTATTTTCAGGTATACGACATTACACAAATTTTTCGATCATATTTTAACATCTCTACCGTCCAATTATTAAGTTTATATGAGTAGATCATTCTTGTAATTTTTTTAGCCAAAATGGTGATCGTTAAGGTATTGAACTAGGTTAAATCAAGGGACGGACCGAATCTGTCAAACCTAAACCGTTTATACTTATAACCTTCAATTGCAGTTTTGAATACCTTAACGATCACTATTTTGGTTGAAAATTTACAGGCTTGATTTATACATTAAGACCTAAGATCTGAATGGTAGAGATGGTAAAATATGATCGAAAAGTTGGTATAATGCCTTATACCTGAAAATGACCAAAAAAAAAGTACCCGAATAAAAGGGTGCTAATTAGCATCAATATTGATGAGTATTTTAACATTGCCGGTCATCAGTTTGATCAGGCCGTTTTGTTATCTTGATTGGAAGGCTTCCAAAGTTGCAAAAAGAGACTCGTACATATTCTGATCCATGAAAGGAGGAAAATGGACTTGCTGCAACTCCTTCCACAAAAGCTTCGGTTTGCAGACAGCGCTTACCGAAAGAAACCAATTACGTCTTGCTTGTCTGCTCACGAGATCAATAAACATGTATCATCACCTAGCCTAGACACATAATTAAACACACAAACACGTATGTGTACAATGTATATATGAGTGTATATGTATCTAAACAACTATGCATTAATCGATGCAGAACTTGCATTTTCGGATGGAACATGGAAACAAGAACTTGGCAAAGGAAAAACAGCTTTTAGAACAGATCAAAGTGAACCAGAAGCAGGAGGAGGACGCTTTTGCTTCATTCTGGACTCGGTGGGAAGCAGATTGCCATCGTGTATTTCTTTCTCAACATGTACCGTTGAACTTGAACTGAAATTTACAATTGCTTAGTCACCCTATATATATGTATCATGCTTTCTTATTCGTTGGATTTGCCAATTGGTTTGTGACTATTGAAACTTGAAACAGACCGGGTGGAAAATGTATAGAAGGTACCAGAATATGGATACTTTGATACAGACTAGCTGGTTGCAACATCAGATGGCCTTTTTGATCAACAAGGGAGATACTAAGGACCGCGAAGGAGAAATCAGACGACTTGAATGGAGATTACAAAGATGTGGAGTTTTCCTACAACATACAGGAAATGACACACCAACTTCTAGTAACAGAACTGGAAAGGCCAATCCTACTTCTGTGAAGGGGAAGACAAGGACTACTAATTTTGGTGCAAAAAGTGCCTTACAGGAACAGATCAAGGTAACTCATCAAATTAATAGCACACAAATATTTGTTAACTTAATTTTTCTGGTTTCTGGTATGTAACTAATTTCAGAGATACTTGATTTACTGCAGCTTGCTGGTACTAAAATAGAGGAAACAAGGAAACTCCAATTAACTCTCCGTAATGGACCAAAAATTGGTCAATTTCAGCAAGAACTGGTGGCTGTCGAAAGGGATATAGATTCATTGATGAAGAAGATTCCACCAACAGAACAGAGGAAAGATGAAGCACACCAATGCCTTCTCAAAGTCAGCAAACAATTAGCAGGAGTACGTGACCGCTGACCGCAATATACACACACAAGTCATCGGAAAATGATAATTCATGCATTTACAGTACTAAGATTATGTATATGTTCTTATAAAAAAAAATAAAGAAAAAGATTATGTATATGTTAAACATGACGTGTGTGACCCAATATTGTAAGAATATGAAACAGTCAAGTCGACACTGACCAAACTATTGTGAGTCTTAACCAAAGTTGTCAAAGGTTGGTTTAAGTGTCAAATCAATCTCCTCGATCTGTTTCTGTTTTCTGTTTCTGAATCTCTCTAAATTGTAGTAGCATCAATCTCTTGTGACATTAAAGAGTTGTGGAACCTTATAATTACACTTTCTTATATCTTCAGTGACAATGACTTCATCTCTCTATATAATTTCAGGAGGATGGATTCATGTGATTGTAGCTGGTCGATCAGTGTCGGTCCTTATACTTCATCTGATTCTGATATATCATAAATGAGAAATCAAGTGAAAAGTTCCAACCTACACGCAAAATGAAAACAAAATTGGATTTACAAAATCAGGCTGGATCGGAAGGGTTAATGTTTCTGCTTTATGTATATGCACACAATACATATGTCTCTCTCTTCTTCTTTTTTTCTTCTTTTTTTACTTGTTAAGGGTAAACTCAAAGTCTTCATAGGCTTAGTCCGATTCATGTGAAATGGTTTAACTTTGCATTGTGTTTGACCACGTTTATAATTCAACAAACACATTTTGACTCCGCTATTGCAGCACAGTGTTTGATCATAATTATAATTCAACAAACACATTTTAACGACGCTAGTGTTCAAACACATAACGTGGGGATTTCATATCAAAAGTTCTCATAGAAAGACCTAATGCTTCGATTGAACCACTTGCCATGATTACAATATCTGTCTCTCTAGATCTAATTTTATATATATATATATAAAAGAAAGGGTGTGATTCCGATCAAATAAATTCAAATTCTCAGAATTTTGATTTTTTTTTGTTTGTTAATTTTTTTGAGGTAAATAAAGAGTAAATAAAAAAAGCGTTGACACGTAACAATCTATGTTTCCTAGCTCACTGTTGTCGTTTGGTAATTGCCCCAGTGTAGGGGTCACCATTTGGCCGATAGATCCGAAAAACTCACAGGCGTCCCGAGGCCCGAAAAGCCCAAGCCCTCTCGGCTGGGCCCGTAGGGCCAAATCCGTCTAACTCATCCATTATATATATTATATATTATTTTATCAATATAAACCTCTAAACACTCTAATTTACCTTAACATCATTTGTTTATATATTAGTTATCATTTTATTTACGCTTATATATTATCTAATATATATAATTGTTGATATATTTGGTAATTAAACATTATTAATTTTTTTTTAAAATTATTTAATACAATAAAATGTTTGATCCAACCGAAAAGTCTGACAAAACCCGAGACCTAAAAGACTTGTTAGCAGCTTATGGGCTTCAAATTTTTGAAAAATCCCAGCCCAAATTTTAGAGACTATGCACTAAAATCCGCCCGGCCCGGGTCATTGCCGAGCCCTACCCCAGTGCTGCTTTGCTGTTAATGGCCTAACAAAAACCCAAGTAGCATAGACCAACCACACACACATTCTTCTCCATTAATCAATCAAAGATTTGATTTTTATTTTGACCCATCGGAGAGTGATTGAGTAGGTAGGGATGTGGGAGTCGATCCTTCTGACTTTAGCGGCGACGGCCGGAAACAACATCGGCAAAATCCTCCAGAAGAAGGGCACCGTCATCCTTCCTCCTCTCTCTTTGAAGCTCAAGGTTTCACCTTTATCATTATCATTGATTTTCAATTTTATGGAAATGAATTGGTTTTTCTGATTCCATTGAAACCCAAATGTGAATGTTGCATGGTAAATTATTGGAAGAAAAATTTGTCCAACGGGGTGTCTGTAACTCTTTTGTATATAGGTGATAAGAGCATATGCCTTGAACAAAGCTTGGTTGATAGGTTTTCTCATGGATATATTTGGAGCCTTGCTTATGTTGAGAGCATTGTCTCTAGCTCCTGTAAGTCAAATACTTTCTTTTTTACATTTCGTTTCTCTATTTTATGGGTCTATTCCACATTTACTACCTGAAGTAATTATGAGTCTTCAACTGAATTTGAACTTGTATTGATCAATCCACTCAGTGTCTCCGCGTATAAGACCGATTGTTCTAGTTGATTTCTGATGTGTTCCCATTTCATGATGTACTGATTATAATGGTGAATGTTGATGGTGGACTTTTTAGGTGTCTATTATCCAACCAGTTTCTGGGTGTGGGCTTGCGATCCTTTCAGTATTTTCCCATTTTTATCTGAAGGAAATGATGAACGCTGTTGACTGGATGGGGATTGCCCTAGCAGGCATTGGCACTATAGGTAATGTAAGTTCTATTTTGTTCTCTTTCTTTTTCTGTTACTGGATGTAAGGTCTTATGCACGACTCCGTTCAGCTGATATATGAAAGTTCAAAATTTTTAGAACTATTTTTCTTATTGGTTTTGATTAGTGAGATTTATGTATGCAGGAGTTGGTGCTGGAGGTGAGGAGCAAAAGCCTTCGGCTATATCTATATTCCATCTACCATGGTTGGCAATTGTGGCCGTCATATTGTTTGTAGGTACCTTATCCCATGCATCATCTTATACTTGTCAGGATCTATTTGTCATTAGAAGAGCATTTATCTGCTGCTGATAATCCATAACTGTGGATACTTTGTTTCTGCAACTTGATGGTTCTAAGCCTGATAGAATTTCTGAATAGGTACTCCTTAATGGTTGGCTACGCATCTATAGACGTCAACGCAAAGAACAGGAATTGGTATATAATTTAGGCTTCCGTCCAGTTACGATGTTGAGTATGGTTATTTTTCACGCCCTTTACTGACATCTCATCTTTTTGTGTTACAGATGGAATATGAAGTTGTTGAAGAAATTATATATGGCTTGGAATCTGGCATTTTGTTTGGGTATGATTCCCTCGTTTCTTTACCTGACCTGTTATCTACTTCCTTTCTACTTCCTTTCAACGTATAGAAAGTCGATATTCATCTCTTTCAACCCCAATCGTTAGAGGAAAAACTAGTACGTATCCTAGTGCACACAAAGTTGTGCTTGTTTGCATTGTCAACACTGACACAGCAGTTCATGAGTTAGGCAGATTGATGGAATTAGAGTTGTGTACAACAGTACAAGCTAGAATATGTCAATAATTTGGCTATAGCAGAAGAGTACCGTCAGTATAGTAGCAACATACTTCCTTATACTTCCTGACAACATTAATAAAAACATTTTTCCCACCAACTATTTTTTGTTGATTATAAGCTTTTGGATCTTGAAATTCTGTTCTAGGATAGTAAAATGATGTAGCTGTTATGGTTGTGATGTCATGTTTAGGTTTACTCTTCTTTTGCTTTACACATATAACTGCAGAATGGCATCTGTAATATCAAAGATGGGCTTTGTATTCTTGGAGCAAGGTTTCCACAGCATACTAGTTCCTATTTGCCTGATAATCAGCATATGCTGTAGCGGTACAGGGTTTTATTACCAGGTATTTAAATTTTTTAACTAAACTCTGAGTTCCATCTATACATGTGATGAAAGGTGTCAGCCACATGGTAAATCTAGTTACTTTGGCTTCTGGTGGTTCTGTTCTTTTCTGCTTTTGTTTTTTAATTTATTATTGGATTAAGAAGTTACTATTGTTGACAATGAAATTTGTTTGTTCAGACTCGGGGTTTAAAGCACGGGAGGGCAGTTGTAATCTCTACCTGTGCTGCTGTGGCATCAATTGTGACTGGTGTTCTTGCTGGTATGCTTGCCTTAGGTGAACGATTGCCCTCTGCACCCACAGCTCGTCTTACACTTATGCTTGGATGGTAAATTAAAGCACCAACTTAGTGCTTTTACATTGTCAATAACACATCTTCTTATTTATAAATTTTATGCCTAAGATGTTTTTTAAATCATTCACACATGGTGTATGTGCCATTATATGTCTTACTTGGCATGTTCATCTGTATTTTTTTATCTTAGAAAACGTGATTGACACTCCCTTATTTCTGTTTCCTTCTGATGCAATGGGTCCTAATGTGATCCAATTCTGGATGGCATGGTTTAACAAATATTTGTTCCAAAGTTATCATTATGTTGTTGTTCCATTATTGTCATGCATCCATAATTCATATAGTGCAATATTCCTTTTCTCATTCTCAACTGCTTGGTATATGTGTTTTGAATTTCACAAAGACGGGTTATCCTCGAATATTATTTCTACAGGGTCTTTATCATTGTTGGGGTGATTTTGCTCGTGACCTCAACACGGCTGGTGCATTACCTTCCTCAGCCTTTACGACATGTTGATAAGAGCTTCAACGTCAGAAAATCAGGGTCTATCCGTGGTAGGGATTCCAACCCTAGCACAGTTATCCAGGCATCAACGCTGCATCATTTGATGCCTACTTCATCCAAAGAGAAGGCTTGAACTGATGACAGCAGGAAGATTCTTGTATATGCATTAAATTTCATGAAATTGATAGAATTATATGTAACTTGAAGCAAATGTTTTTGGTTGGGAAAAGCTGGTGTATGATAGCAAAGTCACTATTTTATCGGAGGGCATGAAATTTTTGACATCATTCCTTTCCTGGAAGAATTCCACACCTCACCTGTGAAGATATTTGTTCCTGAAAACTGTTTTTAGACCTTTCTGCTTTACTTGCTGCCTGTGATGAATGCTTGTGTGGAAATATAAGAGACTGGAATCTAGTTTTGCTTCCTGAAGCGCTGTGCATGTATGCAGCAGAATGATTGCAATAAAGAAACTAGTGCCAGAAACAATGTCGACATGGATGAAAAGTGAAAGGGATGCCTTAAAGGAGAGACCCTAGAATAGTTTGTTGCCAGTATTCAGTAGGGTAATTCTACTTTCTAAAGTTCTGCGTGATACATGTGAGTTTGAAACGTCTTGCAGATCAACCGTGAATGTGATCGCAGATATGTTTCCCCTAATGATTACAGATATAAAATAGGTTGGTGTTGCTTTGCTCTTTCATCCCTTCAATTCTAAAGAAGGAACCACGTCAATCTATTGGGATCAGAAAGAAAAATGCGCAGCGGACGTAGCTATTGGGGCGGCAGTGAGGCTTTTGGAATACCAGACTGAATTGTAAGTTTCCTAAGGTCAATCGAGATATTTCGACTCCATGGAAACCTCCCCCTGGAAGTTGGCTTAAAATCAATGTTGACGGAGCTTTTGATTCAATAAAGCATGAAGGTGGTTGGGGTCTTGTGCTTCGTGATAGTACTGGAGAATTCTTAGGGGGCATGTCATGCTTTCTTACGTGAACAAGTTGAGTTGGCTGGAGTGATAGGTGCTTTGGTGTATGCTCGAGATAATGGGTTAGCTCCCGTTCAAATTGAAACAGATGCTCAAGTGGTACATCAACATCTGGTTAGGCATTCTGGCCCTAACCTTACTGTTTTGGGTAGATGGTATGATGAAGCTGCCTCAGTTCTTAGTCTTCTTCCAAATGCAAGATTGCTGCATGTGAAGCGAGATGGAAACAAAGTGACTCATGCCATAGCTCAAGTTGTCAAGGCTTCTCGTATTTCTAGCAGTTTTGTTACTGTTCCTTCTTTTATCTCGAGGTTAATTGCCTCCGAACAATGTATTGCTTGAGTTTCGTTTAATGCTGACCTCTTTATCCAAAAAAAAAAACAAAAGGAACCACGTTAATCTTGAGCAACATACACTAGAATCCAGAACGAGTTTCAATCTTAAAGAAAGAACCACGTTAATCAAAATTACTCGGAATTGTGAATGAGGTAGTTCCTTCGATGCTTAGCGAGGCAGTCAACAATTACGATGCCCAATCTTGTTGTCTGAGCTAAAGACATACACTTTAATTTCGTTGTGTATCTACGAGCCTCCGAGGTACGGATTTGAAGTTAAAGTGCAGAGTTTGTAGGGAAAATGTTCCTTGCTGGGCTGGGAATAAAGTTTAAAGAAGCTCCTTCATTAAAGTGGAACTGTTTCTTCATAGAATCGTCTAAAATATATACCAAGCTACGTAAAGGAGCTTGACACCATGTGTTCATCCGCCAATTTTTGCTATAAAAGCAAACACTAACTAGACCAGTTACTACACGATCATAAGACATGTCTTCCATGAATGAAGCTCCAGTGCGGAGCATCCCTGTCTATGAAGACTTCTTTTGCGATCAAGAGCTATTCGAGAACTTGAGAGAAGCAGAATACAGGCTAGCTCAGACTCAGAATCCTGGCTCAAAACCAAAGATTCAGAGGGTTCCCATCATGCTCCGAGATCACAAACATTTCGAGAAATACTATGAGCCAAGGGCAGTAGCACTTGGTCCTATTCATCATGGCAATCCAAGGTGCACGCTGGCAGAGACGTTCAAGCTTGCACTGATAGCAAAGTTCATCAAAGCCAGCAAACGGTCAGCTGAGGATTTGCACCGCATCATTGGAGACAACATCAAGATGGCAAGGGACTGCTACGAAGAGGAAATCACAGTGTCCTATACAGACCAGGCCCTCATACAGTTGTTATTCTTAGATGGGTGTTCAACGTGTTTGGGTCCGAAATAAATATTTCATATTGGGCTTGAATGACTGAAGTCTTGACGAGTGGCCCAAGAAATGGCTGAAGTCTTGGCGAGCGGCCCATGATTTATAAGAAGCTTGGCGAGCAGCCGAGTACAGGAAATAAAGTTCAGTTAGAACTGTGATTCGTTAGTTAGCTGATTCCATGCGGCTTGGATGTCTATCATTTCTGTTTTATCTTAGATAGGTTTCTTTGATAGAAGAGTTATGATAATATTGAATATCTTTAAGGATTAACAACCCGTGTGCTGGTGTCGGAGTTATATTAGGATTCTAAGAGCAAGAACAGAGGAAGTTTAATAGAATTGAATGACTGCTAGTATGCGAGTATATAAGGAGAGTAAAAGCTTTGTGGAAGAGGTCCCCGATCAAATACAAACAAACATTTGCTATATGCAAGTACACCTAGACAGACATCTCGTCTTCGAGATTTCTATCTTCTTTGCAATCAGAAGGTCAAAGCGCTTGTCACCTGTAGGCTGAGAGTGTTGCGACTCCAAGAAAGCAATTTGCTACTGGAAAGTTGAAGTGCTTGTCACCTGTAGGCTGAGAGTTTGGATACTTAAAGGGAGCGAGTGTTCTCAACACATCGTCGGAGAAGTTGCTCTGCTTTGCACGGATAAGGGCGTGTGGGGTATCGATTTTGACAAGGCGGATAAACACCTCTCAAAGATACCCTATTCACAACCTGGATATATCAATGTAGTAAGATAAATAGGGGTTATCGAACACGAAGAATTGGTGAAACTAAATCCTAACACACTACTATGCTGACAGACTCGACTACAGAACACTAATGATATGCGAACCTAAGCTAGACAGACTCAAATGCTACGAAATTTTGACACAATGAACTAGACACAGTGGTGGACTACCACACAAAATTTGAGGGTATTCAGAGTTGATTTGGTTATCGAAATAAATCGGCTAAGCTACAGCTAATGCAGAAAGTAAGTGCTGAAAGTAAATATGCTAATGAATGCAAATGGGTTTAAACTATATGATTAAAGAGTTAAGAGGAATGCAATCCACCACCGTCATTCCATCTATCTAACACATACTTAATCTAATGCACATATTCAATGAATGAAAGTTTCCAGGAAGAGTTGATCGTTACAACCACATCCTATTACCTAATCCTTATGCCTATGCAAGTTTGTCATGGACCTCCCCTACATCTATCCCTCTATTGAACCCATAGTCATGGACCCCAAGGTTTACAAAGAAGAAAGTATTAAGTTCTAGAAAAGGTTTGAGAAGCTACAAGGGTTCACAAGTACACTATGGGCGTGTCTCGCTAGACCTATGGATTTCAATCTCCAGACGGTAAAATCGGCCTATCACTATAGAGAATCCGGTGGAAGAAATTATCTTCAGTCGCCCGTATCTCATGAAACTAGAACCCTAGCATGCATACTAAGTTGGCCACCAAAGCAAACATACAAGAATTCATACGGTGATCATTCAGAGAAATAAACCTCATTCAAAGAATATGTAAAACTAAATTAAAGTGTATGCATTAAAAAGACTTCATGTACGGGGCTTCAAGCAACCCCTCAACAATGAGTTTAGCTACTAAAAGTCATAAATAATAACATCAAAGAGTTCATGAAAAATAAATAAAAGAAGAAGAAAGAAGAACTCTTGGCGACGACATGGTCGGGTTTTTCTTCATGCACAGAACTTCTTCTCCAACTCTTCTTTATTTTCTTCTCTCTTATTCTCTCTCTTGCCAGCTCTACGTACGTCCTCCTTCAGCCCCCCACTTGCTATATATATATGTTTAAGCTAGGTTAATTGACTAGCAAGTTGATCACGTGCATGATTTCAATCAAACTCCAATTAGGACTCTTTATTTATTCATTCCTATTTGATTTCCAAGTCCACTTCCACTTCCACTTCTTCTCTCACCAACTTTGCTCACATAGAACATACGTACTCTCCTTTTGCTAGCAATCTCATATATACCAATATATAAAATTAGCTCTCCTCCTGCATCACGTCTCGCCAAGCATATATCACCTCATTCTTAAAATTCCCTCGCCAGGCAGTTCCTCGCCAAACAGCTTCAAAATATATTATTTAATCTTCTTTTCTCCATTAATCTCCAAAACACCTAAAGACAAATAAACATAATTAATTCACTCAATTAATAACAATAAACTAAATATAGGGAACAAATTAAATACCGAATAGACGCATAAATATGCGACTATCAGATTTCGAAGGCTCTGCTAGAGACACATATCCAAAAGTCCTAGGTTACTAGGCGAGAAGGACCTATTCAGGCGGGGTTGGTACTCTCCCTGTCTAAATCGCTTTATATAGAAGTCAGGCGGCTATAAATAGTCCATATTCCGTTGAAGAACGGTGGCACGCCAGCATACGAAGCACAAGACACAGGATAAACCGGTACCTGCGGTTAAAGCTATCTGAACCTGTTAAAAGAGACTGATTCGCGGAAGGATCTCTCCGCGGGAGATATTTTGCGCTCGAACATTTTGGCACGCCCAGTGGGACACATTGAGATTTGTTTTTTGTCTCTTAGCGTCTCTAAGTGACAATTGATGATCCTTATCAAAGGGTTTACCCTCAGTGTCGCAAACACCCACAACCGGCTTACCGTGAGCATACATCTACCAGGTGTCGTTCATTGAGTATTCAAGCGGTTGAAATTATCTTCGCTAAAGACTTCAACATCATGACGTTTAAATGTTTAAGTGAAGCGGAGATAGCGGAACTTACGTTCCCAGAATACCTAGCTTATGCAGCTAGGCGTGATAGCCACCAGGCTAGTTACTATGTGGCTTTCGATAAAAGAATCGAGCAGCAGGCGGCTCTTCTCACTACCCAGAGCGACTTAATAGATAGGGCGGCAGCCGAAATTTAATCAATACGGGTAGATTTTAGTAGAGATCGAGAAGAGAGAGAGGCCATGGGAGCCCAGGTAACTAGTTTCATGGAAGGTCAAGATAGACTACAGATAGAAATCCTCCAACACTTGGGATCAAGTTTGGATGAATACCGCCAATATGCGGCGACACTGTCTCAAAGGACAGATAGGGACATAGCGTCTCTAACCAAATCCGTATCCGACTTGGCAAGAAAGACTAGACAAGTAGAGTCTTTCCCTCCTGCTTGGGAGCAACGGTTAAATAGGTTCCTAAACGATTGCGACATACATTTAGCTAAGATGTATGACACATACGAGACACCGTTTCCTCCCATGCAGAAGGACAATCCTGATGCATGGTAATGGCCAAAATTTTACCTGCATCAGACCTTCCAGACTTTCTCTGGCGACGACGATTCCAACGTGGCAACACAGTTAGCATATTTTACGCTGCAACTGGGGTAATATGCCGATAATGAGGGACTCAAGTTAAGAGTCTTTGGATCGTCTTTGTCAAGATAAGCCCTCGTATGGTATACGGGAATAGAAAAGGGCTCGATCAGCGAGTGGAAGGACATGGTGGTCTTATTCATAGATCACTTTGGAACGGCAAGACCAAAAACCAGTGTTGGAAAGCTGGCTTCCTTGAGCCAATCGGCGACAGAAAGTCCAATCACTTTTTTACATCGTTTCCGGTCAGAATACAATCTATGTAAGACCCCACTTGGTAAAGAAGAGGTGGTTGAGATGGCCAAGAATGGTTTGGAGGATACATACCACCAGCTATTCCTAAACAACAAGTACTTCTCCTTGAATGAACTTATCACGGCTGTAACAAAAGCTTACAGTACCATGTAAGAACGAGACAACAGAAGGAATGCATCCAAGGGGACGTACAATGCTAAGTCTTATGATAGACTAAAGCCAAAAACAATGGCTTATATTGAAGAAATAGACGACCAAGAGTTGGACTCTGAAGGTGAGCAAGTGGGTGCTGTGGATTTAACGACAAGCAAAGTATTAAAGCCCCGCAAGCTTCAAAAGAATAAGGGTCCAATCAAACTTTCAACAGTGGTTTTTACTAAGGCAGAGTTTGAGACATACACTTATGATGCCAATTTGGCTCATGAGATCTTGGACGAGCTATACAGCTTGCGTGCTGTTAAAACGGACTTTGGACCGCTTCCTACAGCTGAGCAGTTGAAGGGTAAAAAATACTGCAAGTTCCATGAAGCATGGAATCATATTACAAAAGACTGCATCAAGCTTAAAGACCAGATCCATAATTGGATCAATGAAGGAAGACTAGAGCTGGAAGGAACGTCCAAAACAGCAGCATTAGTGGATTCTAAGCCTTTCCCAACGCCTCAAGTCAATATGATTGAGGTAGAAGGATCATCACCTAATTCTCGCGTTGGAAGTTGGGAGGCCTTGAATCGATATGTCTTTATGGCCTACTCTTACAAGTACGAACATATGGAGTATATCTTCAATAGGCTAATGGACATGTGTTTGGTTTTCTTCTACCCAGTTAATGAACTCAGACAGTTGCGGTATGAAGGCCCAGCCCAGCACTTTTGCAGATTTCACAATCACTTCGGTCACCAAACAGCAAGGTGTTTGACCTTGAGAGATAAAATCCAAGGGTTGATCAATTGGGATGTGATTGAAGTCAATGACAAGGGAGAAGTGGACTGGCACCCACTATATACTCATAGGCCAGTAGTTCCTCCCAACACAACTTTTCCTACCATCGACGCTTCTTCCCACGGCAATCACACTGACCCAACATATAGAAAGAAGAAGTCAAGACAGAGGTCTAGACGCAATATTGCATTTTTCCGACTTACGCGGACTAAAATTACATACGATGCATCTAGGCGAGAGGAAATATTTGAAGAGCTAGTCCAAGCAGGAATAGCAGTGGTTCCTGATAATTGGGGAGCTCCAGACCCACATCCTGAGGATGTCAGGGGTCTATTTCATTGTCGATACCACAATAGGTGGGGTCACCATTCCACAAATGCTTGCCGTGACTTGAAGTTCAGGATACAACAGTGGATTGACGAGGGAGAAATAATGATAGAACAAGAATCCTCGCCAGGCTTGGCGATCGACTTATCGATGACGGTTGGGATGTTGGAAATAACACAAGACAAATCCAATAAAAGGAAACAGCCCAACAGCCATCCAACTACTGGCGAGAGTCCACAAGGTAGACAAACGACGAAACCAAAAAAAGGAAAAGGAAAAGTGGACCCAAAAGCAACGTCGCCAGTAGCCCTTTGTGCTCAATGTAAACTCAGAAGTGGGTTGAAGATCTCATATGAGGAATTGGCTGAAGCAGCCAAATCATTCCCAGAATTATTTGCACAAGCAGATCATCAACCCCAACAGGCGAGACAAAGGGACACTCCAACTCCTAAACGCTCGCGAGCAACAGAAAAAGTCAGCCCTGTCCAGAAATCTGAATCAGAAGTTGCTGACACGCTCGCCAGACCATATATACCTCCAACTTCAAGAAATATCACTAAGGAGAATGTTTGGTGTGTGAGGAAGAAAGGAAAAACTAGTGAGGTGACTCCAAGTAGAAGAATAAACCTTCAGCGTCGCTTTGGGGAAGCCAAGAGAGCACTAGAGGCTTATGAAGCAGGCCTGCTCACAGAAGAAGAACTGGTGTGTTCTCCAGAAACACTACAAAAGCGGATGAATGCCCTTGCAACAAATCCATTAGTGGTTTTTGGGAAGAAGTCTCGCGAGCCCAAAATGAGAGCACAACGACCAGGTGTCTTTGACCGTAACCCAGAGCTAGGGGCTAAAGGGAAACAACCTATACTTACTCCTGAAGATCATCGTGAAGTTGTACAATGGAAACCAGTGAGAAGACGTCTCACTTTTGAAGATGATACGATGGAAACAATAGGGTTACATAGACCTCCTAAGGAAGGGAAAACTATTCAAAAGCAAAAAAATCCAAGCGAGCCCAAGGTCTTGCGATGGAAACCAAGACCGTTGGTTGTGGAAGAACAAAAGAAGATTCGACAACCCGTTTCCCGTCCAATGGAGCAAGATCCAGCACTCCTCATGCCAACAACTGATGATCCTATACCTGAGGATAATTTGCAACACGTGGCTTCTCTCGAGCTCACTACAGATTTGAGTCCTGAGGTGCAGCCGGCTGAGGGTGACAACTGTGAAGATGATGAGCAGTTGTTGGATTACGGTGAAGGAGAAGAAGAAGAAACTCAAGATTACATCGAAGAGGAGGATATCACTGTTAACATGGTGTATATTTTATCCTCCAAGTATTCTTTGCCTCCACCAGCATTAATGGATGAGCCAATCACGGATGATAGCATCAACAACTTGGTAGTACTAGACAATGAACCAGAACCAAAAGAAGACCTAGTACTTACCAAAGCACCAGAATTTGACTCATCTACAAAGGGACAGATGATGTTCGCCAAGCCTACTGTAGACATGGCCATGCACATGCGGCCGTTATATGTTACAGGGAAGGTCCAAGGAATACAACTAAACAAACTCCTAGTGGACTCAGGGGCAGCCGTCAACATCATCACGGTTAAGACAATGGCCTTGTTAGGCATTCCCAAGTCTGCTATCCAAGAAACCTCACTGCACGTTAGAAACTTTCAGGGTAGCATTTCCAATACTTTGGGCATTGTCTTCTTACAGGTTCACATCGATCAAGCCACCGGTACATATACATTCTTTGTAGCAGAATGTGCAGCTCCGTATACTGCAATTTTGGGGCGTGACTAGATCCATAAGAGTTATTGTGTACCTTCGTCCCTCCACCAGCAGATGTTACTTTGGGATAAGCAAATCTGGTGAAGCAAATGTGTATTTGGCGTCCAGGCAGGAAACTTCCTGGGTTTTTTGGTTCATCAGCGTGGGATTCAGATACCAGATGACAAGAAACAAGCAGTACTTAGTGTAGTCCCACCAAAGAGTAAGAAGGAGCTACAACGATTACTAGGAAAAATTAATTTCTTACGACGGTTTATTGCCAATGCTGCTGGGAAAACACAACCATTCTCCACCTTGCTCAAGCTTCAAAATCAGAAAGACTTCGTATGGGAGCCTATTCATCAAGAGGCGTTTGATACCATCAAAGCATATTTAATGAACCCGCCCGTCTTGGTTCCTCCAAGACCAGGGGTTCCTCTTAAGCTGTATATTTCAGCTACTGACTTTTCTATTGGAAGTTTATTAGCTCAGGACGACACGTCAGGAACTGAACTTGCTATTTTTTATCTGAGTCTTACCCTGAATGATTGTGAAACAAGATACTCTCCAATGGAAAGAATGTGCCTAGCCTTGTACTTTTCAGGGTGCAAACAGAGGCATTACATGCTTTCCTTCACCACATGTGTCATAGCTCAAACTGATATGGTGAAGTATATGCTGTCCAGACCCATTCTTCGGGGACGCATTGGGAAGTGGATTCTGGCTTTGTCAGAATTTTCTTTGCAGTATGTTCCCCAGAAGGTGGTTAAAGGCCAAGCAGTGGCTGACTTTTTGGCCCATCATCCAATGGAGGATGTTAGTGAGGGGCCAGAACTGGACCTTGCTCGTATTGATTTGGCTCATTGGTGTTTATACTTTGATGGGTCCAGTACAAGTACAATGGCCGGGGCAGGAGTCGCATTAGTCTCTCCATGCGGCCAAACTTTTTCTTATTCTTTCAGGTTGGACTTCATATGCACAAACAATTAAGCAGAATATGAAGCTTTAATCATTGGGTTAGAACTTCTACTAGATATGGAGATCAATGATGTGCACGTCTTTGGAGATTCCCAACTAGTGATCAGACAACTTGAAACCAAGTATAAGGCTGGCCCAGTCAACGAGCCTGTGATTTGCTTAAGTTGTTTACAGAGGTGGAGTTGAGTCACGTTCCTCGCGAGAGGAATTATGCAGCAAACGAGTTGGCTCAACTAGCAATAGAGGTGAGCTTGCAAGATGGAGTATGCGAGCGGATATTAAAAGTTGAAAGAAGAACCCTCCCATCTTTCCTTGCTTGCCAAGAAGACAAAAATGAATGGTACGTTGCTACACTTGATCACTTTGATGTGGATTGGAGACAAGAGATTATTTCTTACCTCCAGAATCCTAATAATCCGGTAGCAAAGCGGATTCGTTTCTTAGCTCCTAATTATGTCCTCAAAAACGATGAGTTATATAGAAGAGGAGAGGAAGACATACTTTTACGGTGTGTCTTTGGACGTGACGTTAAGCGATTAATGAGGGAGGTCCATCTTGGGATAGCAGGGGCACATCAAGCCGGTCCCAAGATGAGATGGTTACTTAGAAGACATGGCTTTTATTGGCCAGGAATGCTCAGAGATTGCATCACGTTCGCTAAAGGTTGTGAAGAATGCCAGAAACATGGTCTAATCAACCATATGCCCAGAATACCATTGCAGCCTATAATCAAGCCTTGACCAGCTCGATGATGGGCTTTGGATTTAATTGGAATGATTCATCCTTATTCATCTGAAGGGCATAAATTTATCATAGTGGCTACTGATTTCTTCACAAAATAAGTCGAAGCACGACCTCTCAGGGTATCATCAGCCAAGGCTATCCGCCAGTTCTTATTTGAAGATATCATTTGTCGGTTTGGTGTTCCTGAGAGTTTTATTTCAGACTGAGGGGCAGCATTCATGTCTGGAGAAGTAGATGAGCTTATGAAGGATCTCAGAATCCATTTTTTACACTCTTCTCCATACTTGCCCAATCCAATGGTCAACCCGAAGTAAGCAATAAGATCATTATCTATATTCTTAAAAGGAATCTTGCAAACAATGCCAGACTGTGACATGAAAAATTATTTAATAGCACCCAATTTAAAAGTTGTTATTCTCCCGCATCAGTCACTATCATTAAAATAATAATAAAATAGTTCTTTAATGGAAACTGCTCTCGTTTTAACGTACGTAAAAAAATGAAAAGAGAATACCCCCAAAGTCATTGCTTTGTTCTTACCCTCATTCTTTACTCATATTTCAAATAGATGAACTAACGGAAAATGCCCGGAGATATTAAGTTCTTTCTTTTCTTGCTTTTTCTTTTTCATGTTTCTGTTATTTTTTACTGAATCTATTTGGTTTCATTTTTTTTCTAATCCAATTTTCATAGTCACTTACTCCATCGATTATCATATATGAATAGTTCTTTGATAGCTTTAGTGGGATTATCATATATGAATGATTCTAATTCATGAGTTCGGGGTTACTTAATCAATGAAACTATTTAGCTCTTTCAAGTTTTCCATATCAGTTTTGGCTTGTTGGTGCATGTATACACTATGAAGACCAGTGGCAGTTCCGATACGACTACTCTTCTGCAAACTGCTAAACTTTCATCCCGTAAAGGGAGAGCGAAGTGACGATATTCAGAATAATTTGAAGATCCTTATCAAGGTGCTCATTAGAAATTATATGTGTTCAGTTTGAAGACCCATTTTAAATAAGTAAACATTTCAGGTCATACTCGACACGGGTACTCAACAAGGGTGACTAAAATGACTTAGAGTTCTGCGGTCAAATTGGGTTCAAATGCATAATGTCCAGGTGGTATTTTTTTGAAGTCAAACAATTTGTACTCGATGAAAGAGAGGTTATAATGTTCATGGCAATTAGAGAAGTCCTTAAGTTAATTCCTTCATTCATCGAATGTCAATTCAAAAGAATTTCAGTTACTTCATAAGATTTTGAAATGAAGATCTTCTCTATTCTTTTCACTTCCGTAAAGTTTCAAAAATTTGGATAGTGCAAATTGTCAATTCTTGCGTGCGTGCTTGGTTCAACAAAAGTAATACAAAGAAAGTCTCATAGTATTAGTGTTCACAACACAAATTAAACAAGCTGTTAATACAATACAATTGTGCATAGTTGAGCAAAACATGAGGCACATATTGTCAATTCTTGTTGTTCCTTGCTTTGGTCGACATCATAACATTGTTCTTCCTCTATCATGCTTTTGGCAGACATCTGTATCACACCAATAAGATGTATAATTGAACATATTTATCAGCATATATCCATAATTTTAGATGAAAAGCTAAATAGTATCTTACATTCATACATGATAAGTTTTGAACCTACTTTCACATTTAAACCATGAAACTCTCAAATCCCTTTACGCACACATTTAAGTCTACGGCCTACAAAGTGCATATTCAGATAACATTAGTTACATTAACAAACTGAACACTTCAACAAACAGTATAATTGTATAATATATGCATGCCTACCTTACTACAAACGATGTTATTCAAGGGTTCCATGTCTTGAGAGACAGAGTGCCCAGTACCATTATCTTGATTGATATTATTCATCACTGGAGATGCTTGTTGTCTAGGATTATCATCTTCCTGTGCAACAACATTCTTAGAGATGCTTGCAACTTCCTATAACATAAAAAATATTTTCATGTATCTAATATTTTGTTATAACTAATTAAGAACACAAATAAATGGAAGTACTAAATGAGTTGTATTTGCATACTGTACCTTTGAGGAAGGAGAAACATCATCAGTAGTTTTAGTACTCTTTCTCCCATAAGAAGAAGTCGTTTTAACATTCTTTCTTCCACCAGAGGATTGCCTTCTCCTTTTCGAACTAGTTGTTTGGGCATCAATACTTTCAACATCAGCATTGCTACCTTCTTTGGATAAAAGCTGTCTCATTTGCTTTAATTTTCTTATATGAGCTCTCTCTAATTGGCTGGTCAATCTTTTTCTTTCCCGTGAACCTCCTCTCTTCTTGAATCCTTTTGTTTGGACACAAGCATTGTCTAGTTTCAGATCTTATCCTAGATCATTGTTGTCATGAATTGTACCATCACGTTTTGAACTCAACATCTCTTCAACAACGGTGAACATCTTATTTGCACCTTCAATTACAAATTCATAAGTTTCCTTACTCTCTGCAGCCCTCGAAGATATCTTTGTAAAAATAGAGCATATAGACCTATACCAGGTGCTATGTTGTAACCCGGTATCTACTTGCATGTCATGTCCATGCATGTCCTTCACACTTTCACTTCTTTCTTTCATTGTCCACCTTTTTAGGATATACTTAGTTGGAAGCACCTTCACATTCATTACCTCTCTTAAGATCTTTATAGCATGACTACACAACACGCCATTCATACAACTTGCAGCTACAAGAGAGATAAATATCGGTCTTCTTCCTTGAAACACAAAATTATGTGGAAGTGTCATGATCAACAACCGTATACACAATGTAATCTCCATCATCAACGGTACTCCTCATAAAATATTCAAGCACGCTCAAAAACTCATCTTGAAATTCCTCAAAAATACGCATTGTGTACACTTTCCCTGCTTCAATCAACATTTTTATAGGTCTCTAAATAATAGGCATTTTTTTTTGACATAAATTGTACTCTGCTTCTAATTCTTTGTAATGCTTATCATTCAAAACTCTCTCAAAATGATGGATAAATTACATCACATCATGATCAGATTAGAGATAATCTTTCAAATCAGAGTTGATACTTTCACTAACTTGAGTGGCCTTCGACCCCGGAGACCATGTCCCTCTAACATATGCATAGGCCCATTTCTCTTTGACTCCAAAGACTTTTTTGAACCATTCATTTTCATGCACATTATACTCAGTAAGCATTGCATCCCAAGCAACTAGAAACTCATGTTCTTCATCATAGCTCTCCATGAATTTTGACAAAATCTTATTAACCCCACTCCGACCCCTAAACACATGATTCACCTTTCTTAAGGCATTTTGCATTATATGCCATGTGCAAAGTCTATGTGTTGTCCCAGACATTACAAATAAAATGGCTTTAGCCATGGCAACATCCTGATCAGTATATATGGTCTTCGAAGCATTGTTAGACATGGCTTTTAAGAATGTCTCGAACAACCAAATAAATGAAGAAGTAGTCTCGTCATACATCAAAGCCGCTCCAAATATAATTGTTTATCTGTGGTGATTGAAGCCACTAAAAATAGCTAAAGGACGATTATCTCTGTTAGTTTTATAGGTTGTGTCAAAACTAACCAGATCTCCAAACAGTCCATAGTCGAGAATCATTTTTGCATCAGCCCAGAACATGTTAGTTATTTGTTCCTCATTATCCAATTGTACGGCATGAAAGAAAGATGGATTTTCCAACATTTTCTTTTGAAAATAACTCAGCAAACTTCCAGCTTCTCCATATGCTAATTGTCTTTCCCGTTTTGATCGAAGATATCTCTTTGCATCTTCCTTCGTAAATCCAACGGATCCTCTTCCACTAGCTTGCCTACCCATAAGCTCATAACAATGTTTAAGTGAAATCTCAGAGTCTTTTGCCCACTCCAATTGAATACCTTGGGTGGTAGCAATGTTTCTTTGAGATGGCAGCATATGAGCACATTCTTGAGTTACAAGAGGATGATTATGCTCTTCCTTAAAATTATTGACAGTAAATCTTCATGTACATCTATTCAACTTGATGGCAATTTTCGCATCACAAGTTCACAACCAACCCTTGTCTCAACTTTAGGGTTTTTAGTTAAGTGATCTCTCTTGTCTTTCGATCGAAACCCCTCCTTTAATTTGAGCAAACAAAGATTCTTGAAATTATCTCATGAATTTGCTTGTTTCTTACCACAGATTCCTTTCGAATATTGAATCCCACTATTCCTGCATATTGATTGTAGAACTTATAAGCAGCTTCTTTTGAGTCAAACTCCATGCCATATTTTGGTTTCCAGCTTATCTCGCCCGAGGTAGCTTCTCCAACAATATTTGTAATCTGTAGTATATAATTATACAGTACTTATGAAGCCATATATCCATAAACTCGCATTGCAGATGAATAATAGTCAAATAATAATCGTTCGCAACAAAGAAAGAAAGAACATATCAAAAATAATTCATAATGTAGGAACCATTCATATATGCCAATAAACTAGTCAACTAGTACACGTTCATATCAAATCAAGCTAGAAAGTAAAACGGAACAAAACAACAAACATGGAGCATAGTTTGAAACTATAAGTACTGATGAATCACTCTTCCAAACAAAAGTTAAAAAACTAAGAAGATGAATCTCTTTCTTAAAATGAAGCAAGACTTACATCTCTTAACGCCATAACTGATATAGTCGTCGATGGTGAGATTGATATCTACAAACAAGGTCTTCGACGATGAGAAATGAGAAAAAGTTGGAGACAGGAAGACATTCATCAAACAAAAAAGAGTAGCGCGTTTCTGAATTTTGAGTAGTGATCTTGGGTATTCTCTTTTCATTTTTTATTTTATTTGTTCTATTAGGATGTTAATGGCATATGTGAGTGTAGCGGGAGTAGTTTCCGTTAGATAACTATTTTATTATTATTTTAATAATAATAGCGGATGTGGCTGAATAACAGTCTTTAGATTGGTTAGGATTAGAAGTCAAGGAAACTCCAGAGCAAAAGTAGCCAATACGGGAGGCCCCGTACCCTTATGGAAATGCAGAATACACACGTTAATTAATTAATTGGTATTTATAGGATTCCAAGTTTAACGACCAAAGCTAAAGTAGGAACTGTTACAGCTGTTCAGTTTCCTCACAATTTCGTAGCTAAACTCAAGCATTCTGTTTCGGAAGCTACGAAAATGACTACATTTCACCCAAATTTCCATTCTTGTTCTTTGTTCTTGGAACAAAGCAAGCATCAGACCCACCCTTGTGAGAATGGAACCTAGCTAACCAGGAACCCCTTTTTGAATAATATTCGAAGCTTGTATAATCCAAGAACCAAGTATGCAATATGGACAGGCTTTAACAGAAACCCTATACAGATTTTGATATAATTAGCTCATGGGAAGAAGCATTCCCACGGATGAAACCGACCTGTTGATTCATCCGGTGCTTTCGTTTTCACTCTTTGCTTCTGGGATGGCTGCCACCATTGCCATAATCACATCTCTTTGTAGTTTCCGACGAAAACCGAAGCTCAACGTTGAAAATACTCCACAATCCCCAGCATTAGAAACGAAAGAGGAATCATCATTCGATGGGGTCCACGATGCAGCAGCAACACCGACCCGAGAATCCGAAACAATTGTCGACGGATCAGAGTTACAAAGCAATAAAGAACTCCCACTTCCTCCAGGAAAGAAAAACGCCATAGTCGTAGGAGACCAGACGATTAATGTTTCTTCCACTGCAAGCATTCATGTCAATACGACACCGTCGCATATGAAGAAGTCGGCTTCCGACAGACGGCTGCTGTCGAATTTGAGCATCAAACTACCTAGAAGCTTGTCGATGGCGAAAAGAGGAGACAAGAGTAAGGAGGAGTATAATAACGAACGAAAGAGCAGCGGTACCGGTAAGTTATCGTTGTCTACAAAACCAGAAGACTCGATCTGGATGAAGACGATCATATTAGGTGAGAAATGTAAAGTGTCGGATGACGATGACGACGTTGTCATTTACGATGCAAAGGGGAGAAGGATTCCGGCTTACCACCCGAAAAGTAGGCAAAACTCGTTCATCGATGCCAGCGCGATTCCGAATAATAACCAGAGGACGAATACTAGTAGGCAATGCTCCTCCATTGATCCCAGTGCAATACCAGATCAAATAACAAACGGCAATATTACCAACAGCAATATTGTAGAAGTAGAACGAAACGATGGGAGTCAAGAACTGGATGAGAATCACCAAGAATTATTGTCTCTGTCTCGAATGTAAAACTAATTTTATGATCTATATACGTATGCGTTTTCCTCTTCTTCTTTGTTTTCTCCTGCTCGACCAACAAGAGTAGTAGCAACGCATGTTCTTCCTAATCAATTACCAAATGGGGTGAAAAAAAGAGAGGAGTGAACTGAAGGTATAACTCGATCGGGGATTGATGGTATGCATCATGCATGTAATATTGTATTTGCTTCGTTTAGAACCAATAATCATCCATGATATAATCCCAATTGTTGTGCACATGCATGCAGAACGTACAGCTGAATCCAAAAGTAGTAGATAATATTTTGAACATTATCATTGATCATAGATGGATTAATGGATTATGCCTTCCCAAGTAGGGTAGGAATGACAAATGATTCTTCTTAAGTGACGAATGACAAATGATTCTTATATGCAAATATTCTTAAGCAGACACATACTAAGTGCATTACACATGTTTTCCATTAAAGTCCGATGATCATATATATGAGACACATTACATTCAAATTAGCTAGTACGTACTCCACTATGTGCGTGATTCGATGTAGATTTCCATTTACTCGATCTATCTTCTCTAGCTTTTGTGATTCATCTGGCCAGGGATCGAAAAATTGGCACAAACTTCATATCACAGTAGATCTTCGGTTCCCAAATATTTATGAATTATGTACATCGAGTCATGGACAGCAAGTCGTAAGATCCATTCGAGTTCACACTTCAATTACATGCCTTATTAATAGGTTTTGTCTTTGCCACGAAACGTAAAGGCAAATTTCATGACAATGTGTCACGTTAGAGCATCTTTAACAATGTCATTTAAAATTTTCTTATTTTATTCCAAAATATAGCTCAAACCTATTTTAGCTAAGCATTTGTAAAAATTTACTCCAACAATATTACTCATAATTTAGCTAAATATGAATAAATACTTTGTTTTGATTGGTTAATAAAAATAATTAACATTTATTAACTTAGAAATTGATTACATTTACAACCTTTTAGGAAACAATTAATTACAATGTTGACTTTTACATCACCTAAAATTCAAGCTTTAGGTATGGGGATAGGGGATGAAAACATGAAATATAGGGAATCCCTAAAATAGCTAATGTGATAGGGGATCTCTTGGAGCTGATTTTAAAGCAAAAACCTCATATTATAGATAAAATTGACTTTTAGGTGATCTGCTGGAGTTGTTCTTAAGACCGGAGAGCGTGGTCATCAATAATTAGGAACTAGGCCTGGCACTTTGGAATTGGCAACCGCAAAATCGATTCGAATCAGAATTGGATGATTCGGTTCGATTTTAAAATTTTAGAGCATATATTTTGTTATGAACCGAACCGTATTCAAACAGTTCGATTCAATTTCAGTTCTTCATTTTGATTTGACAAGGAACCATCTATAATCGTATATAGTCCATATTTTAACTAAATAGTAGAATTATATATCATTATATCATTATATATGAAGAATTTGTTATTTTGTTTGTCACTCAAATCACTAAGTTGATGATCATGGGTCACATATTGGGTAAGTCATTTCACTCATTTGTTATTTTGTTTATGTCACTCAGGTGACTTATTTGGTGATCTATATCATGAGTCAACTCTCTTTTATGAAGTCGTATAACATTTTATTTGTTTATGTCACTTAGCACTAGAACTAAAAAGTATATTTGTATGTTAATGTTAATTAGTAAATGTGTTATGATGAGTATACACTTATATAAAATAGAAACAATAATCACATATTTTAGTTTGGTTCTAGAAATCGATTCGATTTCAAATAATTCTACCTTTCAAATATAAGGAATTAAACCGTATATACATCGAATAGTTCGATTCCGATTTATGGTCAAAACCAAATCGTTCCCAGGCCTGATCAATATATTTAGACAAAGTGACAAACCCAATATTCAAATATCCAATTGTTCTCTATGATGCTATGAATATGATATGAAATTGCATTGCTGACCAAAATACGTAACAAGGACCTTCCTCCTTGAAAATATCAAGTAGTCCGTCTTGTAGAAGCGCGTTGGGTATACAAAAAGAGGGAGACAACTAGTATATGAGAGGATTCCGATTTGAGGAGAGTCCGAGGAAACCTCAGCCTAGAGTAGTTCTGCTTAGGTCCAAAATAAACTTAACATTTATTCTGATGTTTTTTAGGCCTTGGAGACAAAATAGGCCAGTTACGAGTGGCTCAAGTAATATAACTAGCTGCGAATCTGGAAGGATATCTAGCTGCAAATCTGGAAGGAAATCTATGCGATTTCTGGAGCATCTAGGAAATGTAAAGGCAGGATATCATTCCTGATTAATAATTGTTACCTTGTGAAGCAAGGAGGGTTTGAGTACCTACTATTATAAATAGACGAAGCAGAGCAGATTTGCAAAACATCTACATACATACACAAATTTACGCACCAGCAAATCTACTCACCCCGAGTAAACAACTAGCAACCAGCGAACTCAAAATCTAGGCCACCCGACAGAGCGTGGGGATTCGAAGGTTCACTCAAGCTAACCAATCGGCGACAGCGAATTCAGGATCTAGGCCACCCGATAGAGCATGGGGATTCGAAGATTCACTCGAGCTACGACAATGAAAGTCAGCGAAGTCCAGGCCACCCAATAGAGCGTGGGGATTCTTAAGATCTACGGAGTCAAACTATTCAATGTTCTTAACACTTCATCTTTAGGATTGCTCTGCTTTATACTTGCTCGAGGGTGTAAAGTATCGATTCTTTGTGGCTCAAGCAGAGAGACACGAAGCTTACGTCTTAAATCAAGACAAGTAGGACTTAGCGAGTGGGGTTGGTGCTCTCCCCACTCCAATCGCTTGATAAGAAGCAGAGACTACGTGACGTACTATACAACTACATTCTGCCCTCGGCAGTGACACGCCTCGCACACAGCACACAACAATTGCGAATAAGAAAAGAGATAGTTTGCAATCATTGCACTTGCAGCGACTTGACTGGAGAAAAATAGAAGCCAAACATTTTGGCATCCCCAGTGGGACTCAGGTAGTGTCTTTAAATCATTGATCTGTACCACAAAACCTTCATGAGTTGTCTTAAACATCCAGCACCAGTGTTCCGAGAACATAACTCAGCCGCTTGTAGAGGTTTAAGCAACAAAGAAGTAGTACAGAGGTTCGGTGCAACGATGACTAAGGGTCGATCATCGTTATCGTCAGAACCTAAGAGCATCGAGGAGATAAAGGCCACGGACTTTGAGGCCTACAAGGAATTCTCACTCGAATAAGAACAATGGCGAAACTCCACACATGGAACGGATTCTGAACAACTTGGAAGACCGTGAAAGGACGGTGTCCCGAGGCTCAAGAAGTTGAGCGTGCCGACAATGGCAAGAAATTTGATACTCTCGCTGCAGCCATTGCTAACCTCACCAACACTATGGCAGCCAGCTTCGCGCTGATCAATGACAGGTTAGGGGAGCGAGACCCTTCTTTCCATGATGATGAGAATATCAAGGATGACGAGATTCTAGCTCCACTTCCTTCGCAAGCAAATCCTGAGTGGGAGTTGGAAGAGAGAATTAACCAAATCATCAACTAGAGGCTGTTGGGTGCAGGGGGACCTCCGATAACCTATAACGATCCATTCCCACCACCACTGCTTGGTTGAAAGTGACCAAAGGGTTATCGGCCTATCTCGTTTACTCGCTTCAGCGGAGAGGGAGCGGAACCTGCAGCTACCTACATTGCCCGATTCAGGGTCAAATGCGGACCATGGGGTAGACTCGGTGAGTTCATGTTGCAAGTCTTAGCGTCCTCACTGACAGGCGCAGCATTGCATTGGTACACAAACTTACCGCAGGGCTCAGTTCGTGACTGGGCAATGATGGAGAGATTGTTTACTGAGCACTTTGGCGGGTCAGAACTGGCCGTGAAGCTCGGTAAGTTGTGCCAAATGGTGTAAATGCCAAGTGAATCACCAGTGGTATGTCTACACCGGTTCCGAACCGAATACACAAAGAGCAGAACTTCACGTACAATGGAAGAGTTGGTAGACATCGCAGTCGGAGGACTGGAAGAGAGATTACACACCAAGTACGTTGACGCAAGGTTCACATCGTTGAACACTCTTATTGACGTCGTGGCTCAGACACATGTTGCGTATGAAGAAGCCGATAATATGCGAAATGCGTCTAGAGGAACGTATACTTCAAAGACTCCATATCGGGAATGCCCTAAGATGATAGCGGCTGTGCAAGAGGAGGAGGAGTCTGATGGATACAATTCAGATGATGCAACGGTAGCTGGTCTGGAGTAGATCGCCAAGTACATAGTCAAATCAAAGAAGATCATTCCTTCAAAGGGACCAGTGTGAGTGTTGACTTGTGCGTTCACAAAATTAGAATTCGAATCCTATACTTATGATGCGAATGCAGCTCATGAGATCATAGAGGATTTGATTGATAGGAAGTTAACCAAGTCGGACTTCAGAGCATTCCCTACTGTCGAGCAGCTCAAAGGGAAGAAGTATTGCAAGTTCCATAGTATGCGGAATCACACGACTAAAGATTGCATCAAGCTAAAAGATCAAATCCATAAGTGGATTAACGAGGGCAAGCTTGCGATCGATGCATCACCACAAATTGCTTTACTTGATCGACAACCTTTCGCAGACACCTTGGTTGGAGCAGTAGAGCTGGCAAGGTCGAACACTACCAACGGGCTTCGCAGTGACAATATAGAAGAAATCCTCGAGGAGTTGATCAAAACGGGTATCGCAAACATACCAAATCCCAGGGTCACTCCTTCGTAGAAGAGATTGTATTGCAAATTCCATCACTCGTGGTCACACAACACTAATTAGTGCACGACATTGTGGGAACAGATCCAACGATGGATAGATGACGGAGATATCGTTCTCCTGGACCATGAGGAAAGAGAGGACGCTGCAGGATCTTTCATGGTGGGCACTCTGGAGGTATCTTGGCGTAGAGGAACCAAGCGAAAGAAAAAGTTGGATCTTAAAGCCACCAGAGAACCAGTTGTTCATAACAATAGTAAAGAGGATCCCAAGGGGAAACAAAAAGAGGTATGTAGAGAGGCCACTCCGATCATCCTTTGCACTCGTTGTGGTCTCAAGATGACCTATGAAGAGTTCGTAGACGCTGTGCGAATGGGTCCTACGGTCAATTCTCTACCAGAAAACTATCAACCGGCAAGTCCGAAAGAATCACAGCCAGTGGCCAAAGAGTCGAATTTGTTCAAACATATGTGACTGGCTGAGAAGAAAGTTGGGATCACTGATGTTAGGCAGCGAATGGAGTCAAGCAAGCCTTATATTCCTCCTGCGAGCCGAGCATTGATTAAAGAAGACGTATGGTATGTGAAGTCAGGGGAAAAATAGTCGAGATGACTCCCACTAGGAAAAGGAAACTACAGCCTCAGTTCGGAGCTGTAAAGAGAACTATGGAAGCTTTAGATAGAGGCTTGATCAATCCAGAATAGTTGGTGGAGTCACCAGAGTAAATCCAAAGAAGGATGAATAGACTCGTGGCCATACCCATGATTACGTTTGATCAAGGTTTTAGCAGACCAAAGGTTCAAGCAACCAAGTCCAGTGTATTTTCTTGAATTTACCGGGAAAAGCCTAATGTAGAGGCATAACGTGCACCAAAGAGGGCTCGAGAGATAGTTGAAGATAAACCAGTGTGTAAATCAGTCTTTAAACACATCGAATCTAAAGTAGAGCTAGCTATTGAGCCAAGAAAGAAGCCGGTGTTACGGTGGAAACCAAAACCTTTGGTAATTGAAGAGCAGAATGAGCTCGCTCTTACTGCTTCCAAGGATAATGTCATAGAAGTAGTGGCTAGTGAATCGACAGTCACAACCAAGGTAGACTCTGCGGAGAACCCGAAGTCTGAAATTTATGTGCGAAAACAACTGGTTGATCAGCAGCCGCAAGAGCCGCTGTTGATGGAAGCCGAGGCAGACGACGAAGATGAACAACTGGTTGACTACAAGGAAGATGATGAAGACTTGGAAGAGGTTTACATTGAGGATGTACATGTTGGCATGGTGTACATGCCCCCAACCAAATTTGCTAAACCGGCTCAAGCAGTGCACATGGCCATGGTAAACAAGAGCATTTAAGGATCACCCTTGATGGAACGTGAGGAACCAAAAGAGCAGGGACCAACTGTGGATCCTGCACTACAAAAGTCCTACATGATGTTTTCTAAACCAACAGCTACGATGGCCTCACATATGAAACCATTGTACATCACTGCGGGCATGATGGGCATTTAACTTAGTAAAGTCATGGTGGATACTGGTATGGCGGTGAATGTCTTAACTACTCGACCGATGACATTATTGAGTATACCAAGATCAGTTATTCAAGCAACGTCCATGACAATCAAAAAAATTGTAGGGACTGTCTCGCAGACATTAGGATTGCTATTCATAGAAGTCAAGGTTGGACCCGTCGTTGGGGTCCATACTTTCTTCGTCATCGAATGCGGTTCACCTTTCAGTGCCATATTGGGTAAAGATTGGATCCATAGGAGTTATTGCGTGCCGTCATTGCTTCATCAACATCTCCTCCTATGGGATATGGAGACATTAGAGTCGTATATAGTCAATGCCGATCCGCGGTGATATTCAGTTTCTGCGAATGTGCTTGATGCCGATTACTATAATGGAAATCTTCGGCCATTGGAAGTGTGCGGCGACGATAAGAAAGGCCGACCTGTTGGAGTCACAGCCTCAGAACTAGCTCGGTGGGGGGTAGTGCAAGTAAGAGAAGATATAGCACGACCCTACTTTCTGGAGCTAACCTCCACAAGCAGTCAATGATATGTCTATCTAAGGAAAATGAGGCAGAGGCTTGTACTTCTCTATATGCAAGATTGCACACATATATGATTGAGTCGCAAGCCTATAATTTTCTGCCAACAATAGCCTCGGCAGAATGTGTTGACGAAGATGTCCAGCAGAAAGAAATAGAGGAGGATGTTATCCAGCTTGCACCCGCAGCCTTGGATGATACACCACCTCAAGTTAGAGACCCAACGGAAAAGATCAACTTGGGAACTATCGCTAAGCCAATGGAGATGGCTATCATTATTTTTCTTGAGCCTGAAGAAAGAAAGAGGCTCATTGATCTCTTATTCAAGTACAAGGACTGCTTTGCGGAGAAATTCAAAGACATGTCAGGACTATCGCCAGAACTGGTTGTTCATAGGCTCCCAATCGTTGAAGGCCGAAAGCCAATCCAGCAGCAAATGCGGAGAATGAATCCTGAGACAGCCACGTTGGATAAAGAAGAAATCGAGAAGATGTTAAAGTCTAGAGTCATCCAAGTGGCTAAGTATACAAACTGGATATCCAACATAGTCCTCGTACGGAAAAAGAATGGTAAAATTAGGGTGTGCGTAGACTATAAGGATCTAAATCAAGCTACACCAAAGGATGCTTACCCAATGCCAGTCGTTGACCTGCTTGTTGATGCGGTTGCGAGACATGAGATGCTCTCATTCATGGATGGCACATCGGGATATCATCAAATCTTGGATGCTGAAAAAGATAGACACAAGATTGCGCTTCGGTGTCCAGGGGTATTAGGAGTGTTCGAATACGTCAACATGTCGTTTGGATTGAAGAACGCAGGGGCAACGTATCAGCGAGCAATGCACTATATCATTCATACGCTGACCGGTGATACAATGGAGGTCTATATTGACAATGTTGTGATCAAATCAAAACAGAGGTCAGCTCATATCGAGAATCTGTGACAAGTATTTATGCGGATGAGGAAACATCAGCTCAAAATGAACCCTGCCAAGTGCGTTTTTGGGGTACAAGCGGGAGACTTTCTTGCTTTTCTGGTACATCAGCGGGGCATAGAGGTCCCGGATGATAAGAAAGAAGTAGTGTTTAAAGCTTTCCCTCTGAAGAATAGGCGTGAACTTCAGCAACTACTCGAAAAGATCAACTTCTTGAGAAGGTTCATTGCAAATGTTGCAGGAAAGACCAAACCATTCTCACATTTACTCAAATTGCAGGGTGAAAAGGAATTTGTATGGGAACAGGTTCACCAAGAGGTGTTTGATAGAATCAAGAAATACTTAGTTAACCCACCTGTCTTGGTACCACCGCGCAAGGGAGTGCCACTTAAGCTGTATATTTCAGCAACTGAATCTTCTATAGGGAGCTTATTAGCACAGGATGACGAGGTGAACACGGAGCGAGCAATTTTTTACTTAAGCAAAACCCTCACGGATTGCGACAGTAGATATACATTGATGGAAAAGCTATACTTTGCTCTTTATTTTTCCGGCTGCAAAGTAAGGCATTACATGCTATCTTTCACAATATGCGTCATGACACAAACAGACTTGATTCGATACATGTTTTCCCGACCTATACTTCGAGGACGGATATGGAAATGGATCCTCGCACTGTCCGAGTTTGCATTACAATATGTTCCACAGAAGGCAGTGAAAGGCCAAGCAATGGCCGATTTTCTCGCACATCACCATATGGAGGATATCCCAGAGCAGCGGGAGTTAGAGCTATCACACATCTCTTTGTATCTTTGGAAGTTGTATTTTGATGGATCCAGTACAAGTGCTTTCGCAGGGGCAGGGATAACGTTGGTCAGCCCGCAGGGTGAAATGTTTGCCTATTCTTTCCGTCTCGAATACAATTGTTCCAACAATGCAACAGAATACAAGGCATTAATCATTGGACTTGAGCTTTTATGGGATGTGGGTGCTACAGAGATCCAAGTATGGGGAGACTCGCTATTGGTGATCAGACAACTTTAGGCTACGTTTAAAACGGGTCTAATTCTTGAGCCATATGTCAAAAGGGCTAGCGAGTTATTGGAGTTATTTACAGAGGTGACCTTGACTCACATTCCCTGTGGAGAGAATTTTGCAGCGAACAAGTTAGCTCAACTTGCTACAGAAGTTGAGCTGGTCGATGACGTCTATGAGCGCCTAATGAAAGTAGAGGTGCGTACACTGCCTTCTTTCATGACTAGGAAGGAAGAGAAGGATGAATGGTACGTTGCAGCCCTTGGCACCATTGATGATGATTGGAGACAGCTGATTATCACATACTTATAGGATCCTGGCTCTGTGGTGGACACGAGGATCCAGTACTTTGAGTCCAACTACATTCTTCGAGGTAGTGACTTGTTCAGACGTAGAGAAGAGGGAGTGGATTTAGTCTGTGTCTTTGGGATTGAAGCAAAACGACTACTGCGAGAAGTTTATCTAGGGGTCTGCGGAGCCCACCAATCCGGCCCGAAAATGAGATGGCTCTTGCGACGACTCAAGTACTTCTGGCCTTCTATGTTAAAGGATTATATCATTTTGCAAAATAGTGCAAGGATTGTCAAACTCATGAACCAGTCAGCCACATTCCTAACATTCCTATGTAGCCAATCATCAAGCCGTAGATAGGGCAATGATAAGCATTAGATTTAATCTGTTTGATTCATCCTCACTCTTCTATGCAGCATAAGTTCATCATTGTTGCTACAGATTTCTTTACCAAGTGGGTCGAAGTAAGGCCTTTAAAAGTGGCATTTGCTGCTACGATTAGGAAATTCCTTTACGAGAATATCATCTACCGATTCAGAATCCCAGAATGCTTTATTTCTGATCGAGGAACTGCATTCATGTCCTGAGAAGTGGATGAATTGATGACAGATTTTGGGATAAAGTTTTTGCATTCTTCACCCTATTATGCACAGTCTAATAGTCAGGCTGAAGCAAGCAACAAATTGATCCTCTACATCCTTAAGCGTATGCTCACAGAAAATCCTAGACTTTGGCATGAAGAGTTGTTCAGTACCTTGTGGGCGTATTGCACTTCCAAACGCAATCCTACCGGGATTACTCCATATGCGCTCATATTCGGACATGATGTCGTCTTGCCATTAGAAATCAATGTCCAGTCCCTCAGAATCATAGATCAACATCAGCTAATTGGCGAGGGTTATGTCCAAGCGATGTGGCACGAGTTAGAGGATTTAGATGAGAAGCGTGTTAATTCCTTGACCAACCTACTCCCAGAGAAGCATAAGGTTGCTCACTACTATGATCAACGTACCCGTGGACTTAGCTTTACCGAGGGAGAATTGGTTTGGAAGACAGTTCTGCCTTTGGGAGAAAAACAGGAAGGACATGGTAAGTGGTCTGCGAAGTGGGAAGGGCCCTTCATCATCCACAAAATTTTGGGCAAGGGAGCTTTCCAGCTATGCGACGTCGACGGTGAGGTGCATCGCAACCCAATTAATGGTCAATTTTTTGAAGAAGTATCGACAACCCATTTGGGAGTATGAGACACCTGCAGCATCAACAACTTAGTTTTGCACTCATTCACAGCCTATTACAGATGCTTGCTCTTTATGTAAAACTAGGGGGGGCAACTAGTATGTCCCTGACCAATTCATGTGGCCAAAATATTACAAAATTTCAAGTTTTTGTGCGGAATCTGTTTGTGTGACTCTTTTAAGTGTTCCAAATTACTTACGACCAAATTCTAATGGTCAAATCAATGGAGATGGTATTTTCGCTGTTACAAAGAAAATACAAACAACAAGAGCGGTAAAATACACAGTTTTATTCGATCAAAATAAAAGGTACAATATGAGGTTTTGCGGCGTCTAGCTCTGATACCATACATTGAATGAACAATCTCCGGCTAAAAAAAACCAGTGATAAGAAGTGGTTTTAGATCTATCCCAACTGCACAACAGCGTCCCCCGTTGTCACCAGTGGACGAGCATTGACTGAGGATTCGATCTACCTTCAGTTCCGGAAGACTTTGGGAGACTTGCACTCGCCCAACATTAGCGGCTCAACAAAACTATCCCTCTGATCATGATCTTAGACACTCCACTCAAGAACATGAGAGACTACAGCGGAAGTGAGTGGGAGCATGCACCAGACCAGGATTATCAGGAACAAGGATGGAGTTAGTGAGTGCTCATATCAACCATGGTCTGCTAATTCTCAAAGGTTTGAGAATTTGTCCAGAACCAAAGGGCCTAAGCTTTGGTACTACGACCTAAGCCAGGCTTGAGCTTTGGTACTTTGACCTAGAAATATTTAGCAAACTACAATATTTGGAGGCTTTGCTTTGAGGCAAGAAAAGAGAAGACTATAAACTAGACAAGCCATTTTTCTGTTGCAACTAAGGATCTTGAGGAACGAACGAGAAGTATTGAGCTATTTATAGGCCTAGAAATTCTAAGAGGCTTTGAACGGAAGACCCGGAGCGTTGCATCGATTCAATGAAACAATTAAGGGGTTCAACGTTCAATCACCGAATTGTGTATCTTTTGAAGGGCTGTAGAATTACCGTTTCGAGGTATAGAATTATGAAGCATTAAAGATGGGTAGTCATTCTCAAGGACCGGCGTGATCTTTGGAGGCGCAAAAATATTTTTGGTAGAGATACACAGTTGGTGATTAAGGCTATGGACCATGGAGCATAAATTAAACTAAGCTAGAGTTTATACAAAGTAAAATATAGAGCCCATATGTGGGGCTTAGTCAAATAAAGTCTAAAACTTCATAAAGGAGCCGCTGAGGGCTCACAGGCTGATTTTCTCTTGAAGGTATTGGACCTGTGCGATGGCCCAAACTCTTTTAGCATTCGTAGCTGCTACATGAGTTTGTTGAACGCTTTCAAATTGAGCTTTCCTAGCTTTAAGGAGAGCAATCGCAGCCTGTTCCTTGCTAAAGAATTCTTCATCCTGTTCATGAAGCTCGGCTCGAAGTTTAGCGATTTCTGCACGGTTGGATAGAATGCTCATCCATTCACCTTGGTAGCTCTTCCCCATCGTTGTGATTTTATCTAAGTCACGTTTCCACTTGCAATTATGATCTACACGGAGGGAAATAACTTTGTTATGCTCATGAGTCGTAGAGACAATAGTGTCATAAAGGCTGGGAAGTCTTCACAGAATTTCCTCTATTCTATCCAAAATGGTGCGATCTACACCTTCCACGGAGCGGCGAGCCGTTTGAATATGGACAGCAAGCTCTCGGCGTATGGACTCATCCTCAAGATTCAAAGTCCACAGATCAAGAAGAAAAGCAGTAACAAGTTGAACCTCTGGAGAATCTTTTTCAGAGTGGACCAGGTCATTAAAGATTTCTTTTGCCTTTCGCATAGTTTTGGCTATTCCCTCGCTACCATCCACAGGAGCCGGAAGAGTTGGAGTCGTAGACTGGGGGGCAGTAGCTTCATTGCAGCCACAAATGACATTGGAAAATTCCCCAAGCCTCCATTAACCTTCAGCAAGAGATAATTCCTCAGTGCCTGGATCCTTCTGCGAGAACACTTATACTTAAGGAATTATGAGGTGTTCAGAAAAACTCATAAAAGGAGAACCTACATGAGTAGAGTTAGAATATATCTGAGATAGGTGGGGAGGAGATTGGTCATCATACAGAGCTGTGTTGATGCAGGGAGGAGAAGGAGCTTCAGTTGACAACTATGGAAGTAAGAATAAATTAGATCCCAGTAAAAGGTAAATAAACCAATCGTAGGTGTTCAAGTAAAAAAACAATATGGTAGGCTCTACATGGCCAGTATCCGTGACCAGAGTGATTGTGGGGGCATCCAGAATGCATAGTTGTTCTTCACTCATAGGTACAGGGGTTACATCTGCAGCAACAGGAGAAGGGGCAGGTTCTTCTTGAATAATGTCCTGAGACCAAAAACAGTGGTTAGAGAAGTATAATTGTTTCAAGAAAGATAAAATTGAGGTAAATACCTCAGCAGTAGAGGAAGTTTGTAAAATAGCAGCGTCAAGTGCTTTAGTGGCTTTTTCAAGTTCAGCAACCTGCTTCAGAGGCTCTTCATTACCCGCAATGGTAGCTATCTCCTCCACTGTAGCGGTCGCAAAGGAAACTAGTCGATCAAAAGGTTGATCGTAGACCTGCTCAAGAAGTTTCTCGCATTGAGATTCCTCATCTGCAACGTTGGAAGGACCTACATCCAGAGGTTTATAAACTGGAGGAACCTCAGACACACTCGCAGCAGTGAAAGAGGGCTCAGAAATAGCGGTTGGTTGTACACCATTGCCTTTAGCCTGTACAGTTTGAAAGAGCAAGTCTTCTTCAGAGTACTCACTGTCAGACATTAGTTCGATTGAGGGGGAATTATCATTCAACCCATCCTTTGGCAGTTGCTTGCGTTCCTTAGCAACATTATGGAGGGAGCGGCGAGTCTGGACCATAAAAGAGGGAAAATTATAAGACAGAGGAGTGGCAACTTAAAGAATGACAAGGATAAAATATTTGTCAACAAGGAGAGACCATACCAGTGGAACTTCTTCATTTGAATCTCCACCCTTATTATCCCATGCTTCAACAGTCTCTTTCTCTTAGAAGCAGCCACTTTCGCAGCCTTCTTTGCAGCAGGTGAAGCAGTTGCGAGACTCGCATCCATAAGCTTGCTGCGTTTCGAGACAGGAGGGGGAGAAGCACTAATCTCTCGCTCCTTTCTCTTCTGGCCCACTTCCTTTTGGACAACGGGGCCTACAGCCTTCCTATCCACTATTTTCTTGAAATAATCAATGAAAGAAGCCGAAAAAATGGTGGGAAAAAAACTTCAGATTTTGACTGCGACCAGAGTTCACCATAGTGGCGCCGATTCCACTCATGGTATTCTTTAGCTGCAAAATAAGTTACACATAGTGAATACCAACAGAACTCGAAGAGGTTCAGTAAAGGGAATGTTGGTGTAGTAAGAGCCTGAAGAATCGCTGTGGAAGGTTTCTCCACGCAAGTTCTCCACGATGTATAACCATTGCGTGACTCTATTAGAGGGAAGGGGAGACCTTGCTTGCATCCTAGTTGATGTGCAAAATGGTTGGGTGCATACAACTCTATCCACAGAACTGCATCAGGGACAACAATATCAGCACAAGTGATGCACTAAACAAAGAGTTTTCTCGCAGCAGGGGTTGACGAAGGGTCACTGCGAATCCATATGCTAATTCCACATGGAATTTTCTCATCACTACAAACTTAGCCATGTCCTTGGGGAACAGCTTCTGACCCAGAGGTAGTTCAAGCACTGCAAGTAGCTCAACGATTTTGTCTCACCAGCAAGTTTGAAGGATTTCCCCAAGACCTCCTCAGAGGTAAACTCTTTATGGTGTGGGTTGCGGAATTCAAGGAAGTATACCTGTAAATACAATGATAGAATCCAGATAGGCCCTGCAAATTTTAACTTGAAGGGGTTCAATAAAATCCACCCGAGTCCGCGATACAGAGCACCCAACGCGGTTTGAGCAAGGCCAAGACAGTGGCCGTTATATAGTGCCTCAGTCGCCTTAGTAAAAGTGTTGGTGATCTTGTCCGCGGCAACACAGAATATATAACGACAAAGCCAAAATTCCAAAAAGGCAATGCCGCCATAGGCATTCTTTACCCGCTGGTCATCAGAGGCATGAGTAGCCTGTAATTCCTCCGTATTGTAGTGTTTGCGCCAATTAGAATATGCAGTACTGATAGTGGCGCGAGCAGGATCCGAGGAAATGGGGAAGGACTTACCATCTAGAACACTAAGAAGAAAAGGCCCATCCGCAGTGGGCAAGCCAATGATAGTGACAACGTCGAGGAGCGTAATCCCTAAATGCTCAAAGGGGAGAATAAAGCTATTGCTACTCGTCTCCCAATAACATAAAGCAGCAATGGCAGCAACACGATTCCCGCCTTAGGGAAGATGAAAACATAAATCCAGAGCATGAGAGATACCAACCTGTTGCCAAAGCTCCTCATCGAGTTATTTTTCGTTCTTGGTACCACTGAAGCTCTTCGGCCCGAGTACTGGGTCATTTTTCCAATTTCACATGAAGCTCCTTTTAGTCCCATTGAATGGGGGCAGCGGCTTCATCTCGCAAGACCAACAGAGGGTGACACACGGCCAAATCAAGAGCAGAAGAGGCCTTCGTCATACTAGTGGTCAGACACAGTATAACTTCGACCCACGGCGTTAAATCGACCCACGTATAGGGAGTATCCTGGTCTCGATGGAGGCATACGTCCATATGATCACAGAAGGCATCCACATCCTTTTCAAAAACATATGGGTAAAACTTTTGATATGGAGCCATGGGTGAAAAATTTGGAGTTCGGAAAGTAATTGTGAATTCATAGTTGGGGATTCGAAGAAAACTTCGAAGAGAAGGCGAAAAGGGAAAAAAATTCAAAGAATTGAAAATAGGCGGCACGATTCTCCAAAGAAAAATACTCGAGTAGCCTAATGTGAGGTTATTTCAAAAATCGCTGACTTAAGAGGAAACACATCACATAAAGACCCATTCGATTGCCCATGGGTTAATCTCGAGGTCTGAGGGGCAATGTTTGGGCCCAAAATAAACTCAACATTTATTCTGATGCTTTTTGGGCCTGGAGACGAAATGGGCCAGTTACGAGTGGCTCAAGTAATATAACTAGCTGCAAATCTGGAAGGATATCTAGCTGCGAATCTGGAAAGAAATCTATGCGATTCCTGGAGCATCTAAGAAATCTAAAGGCAGGATATCATTCCTGATTAATAATTGTTACCTTGTGAAGCAAGGAGGATTTGAGTACCTACTATTATAAATAGACGAAGCAGAGCAGATTTGTGAAACATCTACATACATATACAAATTTTCGCACCAGCAAATCTACTCACCCCGAGTAAATAACTAGCAACCAGCGAACTCAAAATCTAGGCCACCTGACAGAGCGTGGGGATTCGAAGGTTCACTCAAGCTAACCAACCAGCGACAGCGAATTCAGGATCTAGGCCACCCGACATAGCGTGGAGATTCGAAGATTCACTCGAGCTACGACAACGAAAGTTAGCGGAGTCCAGGCTACCCGACAGAGCGTGGGGATTCTTAAGATCTACGGAGTCAAACTATCCAGTGTTCTCAACACTTCATCTTTATGATTGCTCTGCTTTATACTTGCCCGAGGGTGTAAAGTATCGATTCTTTGTGGCTCAAGTAGAGATACACGAAGCTTACGTCTTGAATCAAGACAAGTATGACTCAACGAGTGGGGTTGGTGCTCTCCCCACTCCAATCGTTTAATAAGAAGCAGAGACTACGCGACGCACTGCACAACTACATTCTGCCCTCAGCAGTGGCACGCTTCGCACACAGCACACAACAACTGCTGACAAGAAAAGAGACAATTTACGATCACTTCACTCACAACGACTTGATTGGAGAAAAAACGAAGCCAAACAAGTTTCCTTTTAAAAGACCGACGTGTCTCTTCTCCTCTCTCCCCTTGTCTCTTTCTCCGACATAATCCGTCAATTTCCGTTTGCTTTCTCTTTAATTCCTCTCTGCCCATTTCCCATTTCCAGGTATTTGGGCAACTGGGCATTGAGGAATTGAACTCAACATATCATACGACGATATATATATACACATGTACGCGGCTCCTGTTTCGAATTCAAAGGATTTCAGCTGTTTGGGGAGCACTTGGTTTTTCGCTATCCAATTTTAACAGATGGTTGAGCATCATTTTTGATTGATTAAGATTGTCTGTGAATTAGTTTGGTGTTGTGGGTGCTGTAAATCTTTGGATGTTTATCAACGAAGTGGAGGAAGATCGGCTTGTGAGCGTACCCAACTCGTTTGTGGGTGTTGTTCTCAGGCCATTTGACCTGAAATTTCAACACAAGTCGTTCCCTTTTTTATCTCCGAGAGACAGGTGGGACAAGGACTTGTTCAAAGTTCAGGCAGGGTAATAATTCCAACAACTTTCTTCTCTGTCTGTCTGGGGACAATTTTTGAGATGGGTTCTTCTGCGCAACGATCTAGTCTGACGACGAATGTGACGGAATTGGTAGATGCTTCTTCGGCGGCTACACGCCCTCATGTGTCGTTCATTGATGGAATGCCTATTTATGTCAAGGAGCTAATTGCTGGCGGGGCAGCTGGGGCATTTGCCAAGACTGCTATTGCGCCACTTGAAAGGACCAAAATTCTCTTGCAGGTGAGGGAGTCGCCATTTCTGAAAAGCTCCCATTTCCGTTTTCGTATTTTGAGTGACTCTACTTGGTGCATTGTTCATTGTTTGTTTCTGTTTATGTATTTGCATTGAAATGTGTAGACAAGAACGGAGTTTCGTTCTCTCGGGGTTGGTCAGTCTTTGAACAAGGTACTAAAGAGTGAAGGTGTTCTAGGATTCTACAGGTAAGTTGGACATGAAGATTGATTCTTTTACTAGATAATGGAGTTAGCATTGATCATTCGTATGAGTTATTGTTTCACTTTTGGTGTTTTACAGAGGAAATGGAGCTAGTGTTGTTCGGATTGTGCCTTATGCAGCCTTGCATTACATGGCATATGAGCGATATAGGTGTTGGATCTTGAATAATTATTCCTCTTTAGGATCAGGGTCACATATTGATCTTTTGGCTGGTTCAGCTGCTGGAGGAACATCAGTTTTATGTACCTACCCTTTGGACCTGGCTCGCACGAAACTTGCTTATCAGGTCAGTATCCTTTGGATATATGTGTTAATCTGAAGTTTGAAACGTTTCTCTGTGCAAAGTTCAATTCTTGGGTGCAGAATGAAGTACATTTAGCATGCAGAGCTGAAATATCTGTGCTTCATTGATATCTGAACTTCCAAATCCTGGATTGATTGGCTCATTATCTAATCTTGTTTTAATTATCTGTTCAATCATGACTCTACAGGTTGTAAATACCAAAGGAAACTTCAATTATGGTGTGAAAGGTGTTCCTACACAGATTTCTTATAAGGGCATAGGAGATGTGCTTTCTAGTGTCTACAAGGAGGGAGGTTTACGTGGGCTTTATCGTGGTGTAGGTATGTATATCGGTACCTTATTGAGGGCCTAGTCTTAATATGTATAAACATTTTGTCACCATCGCTCCATTTTGCTCATAAATGACTGCTATTTCATCGGAGAACTAACAGTAGCAAAGAACTGTTCTTTTCAAACGAGACCTCATCTTCAAGAAATAATATCGTAGTTTGCTAAATCTCTTAGATCATGTACTGATTTGAAGTGGCTCTCCCCTTATGGGATGCAATGTGATTGACAAAACTAACATATAAGTGAACCTTCTTTGGATTTATCAGGCCCAACAATGACCGGAATCCTACCCTACGCTGGTTTGAAGTTCTACATATATGAGAAACTCAAAAGTAATGTTCCTGAAGAGTATGAAAAGTCCATTGTCATAAAGCTTTCCTGTGGAGCTTTGGCTGGATTAGTTGGGCAAACCTTCACATACCCATTGGATGTTGTTAGAAGGCAAATGCAGGTAATTCTTCGTCAATATTTCATCTCATACTTATTGTCAGCTTAAATATGTTTGAAATCTGTTCTCATTGCTTGGCAATGAATATAAGTTGCAACAAATAGTCATGAGGTCATAAGGTTCTATGCCAAGATAAAGAGAACATTTTCTACGTGCTGGCAATTTCGAGGGAATGGTCTAGAAAGGAATAGTAGGTGATAATGTAAGTTCTGAATTCTCACATAACTTTTGTGATGCAACAGGTTGAGAATCTGCAACCTTCAGGTGGTGTCAGATACAAAAACACAATGGATGGGCTGAAATATATCATCCGCCATCAAGGATGGCAAAAGTTATTTGCAGGCCTAAGCATCAATTATATCAAGGTGATTGTTTAATCTGTATATATCAAATCATTTTGCTTTGGCAGGATTTTAGCTTAATCTGTATATATCAAGTCATTTTACTTCGGCAGGATTTCAGATTGCATGTGTATTATCTCCTAGGATTATTGTGTTGGATGGAATGGATGCATTGAGACCAGATAGGCCATTTCAATAGAAAAGAGAAAAGTAAACATGTGGTTATCCTTATGATACTCATTCTAATGTGACCTGTTTGCCTTCTGCAGATTGTTCCTTCTGTTGCAATTGGTTTCACAGCATATGACGCAATGAAAGTTTGGCTCAACATTACGCCCCAACAGAAATCCCAACGAATAGCTGCTGCATAATCAGAAGAACAGGTTTAGAATCTGTTAGATAGAAACTTCACATAGAAAGCATCAGTTGATCTAATACAAATATTCTCTCGCAATTAAATTAAAAGAGATTATGGACTTTACTGCATTATTATTGGAAAGTAAGAAAGTTTCTATCTGTAGTTTCCTCCAAGTCCTTTTTCATCTTTCTGCTACATTAGCAACCAGCAAGTATTGAATTGAATGCAAGTACCTATCGTCATGGATGGCGTGGATAGGGAGAAAGTTTTGTCCATCACCAAGTGCTCGTCTTTCTTTGGTCAATTCAGGGCTTGTCTTCTTCGTCGAAGATGGTCCAGCTGGAACTAATAGGCGAAAAGGGCCCTTTTGTTGTCTTTTTGAAAGTGATATCTCGTTGATGTCCTCTTCTAATCTACAAAGAAAATGGCTAGGAGAGTAGTAGTGCCTTATCTATTACTCTTCTCTATAGAAATTTCATATTTCCAACCCTATATTACAAAAAAAATGTCGAGAATAAGTCAATTTTTGGAATATAATTAGCAGAAATTAAACTTTAGGCTTGAACGAGCACCCGTTTGTACCCATATTTGCATTACTTTAGACTTCAGAGTTTATTCGTTCAATGCACCTTAGTCAACGGATACTCCATGTTAGTCGTCATGTCCTAACTTGCTCCTCACATCTCAAAGTAGCTGGATATCCAGTTCTCAAGTCAGTCGGGATTACTGAGTGATGTCATTGGGATATGGTACTACAAAGTAGTTTAGTGTTTATTTAATTCTGATGTCATTGGGATATGGTACTACCAAGTAGTTTAGTGTTTATTTAATTCTTTTTGTGGATGTTTGGTTGGCTTGAGATGACTCCTTGAGATAGCTTCATTTATTATATGGTTGTTGGGTTATGGGGTTAGGATATTAGATTTTGGACATCTAGTCAATACAATGGAGAGTTGAGCCCAGCCGAAGAGTTGAGTCGCTTTGAGATAGGATTTAACCTATCAATTGGATAACGAGGAAATCTTGTTAATGAAGAGTTGCAGCTGAGTCAGGATTCGTGAAGAACGGTCTTCAACCATTGGATGTCTACAATCAGTAGGGATGGGGTTCTACAAATCATTGGACGTTTCGGGAGTTACAACTGTAGATAACTACGAGTGAAGAGATAGAGTTGGGTTCAACTTCAAAGAGTCTAGCCGGGAGAGTCAAGCCAAGGGAGTATAAATAGAGGCATCAGTCGAGTCAAAAGACACACAACTCCAGATACACAAGTCCTGCTGCTTTTCATTTTGCTCTTGCACTTTTACATTCTTAGGTAGTCTTTCATTCAAGCACCTATTTGTTTAGCTCTGCTAGCTTCTTTGTAACTAATATTGATTTATATTGAAGTTATTTATTTCATGCACTTTACTTTGTTTATTTTGGCTTTATGCTTTCGTTTGTGAGTTTCTTTATGTTTTTCCTTTAGTTACTATGATTTTCATCATTCGTAGTCATATAGTCGCTATTCATCTTGAGAACTATGTTAGATACGAGTTCACCTTCGTGGTTAAGTGCATCCTTCAAATTCCATTGATTTAATCTTAGCCGTTGAAAAATTCGAATTTCACCATACCATCACTACAAGAACTGATCATCAATCACCAAGTTCTTGATACCAAGGCAACAAAACCAACAACCACGAGTGTGTTCCTTCCTCGGCTAACAATCTCTTGAGAAGAGTCAGATCTGTGCGTTACATACACATCTATAGTCGATCATTCAAAACCTCGCTTGGCCTTGAGGCCGCGAGTTGGCACGTCCGCAATTCATATAAAAAGACATTTATTCCTAGATCCCTCGGTCGTAGTCGGCCGAGACGATTTTGAGGCAACATCTTTCGGCATGTCCAGTGGGACAATACTTACTAAGACATCTTAGTATGTTTGAATGCTAAGAAATAGTTCAAAGAAAAATCCGTACGTCATTCCTAGAGGAAAGAAGTGTCTTCGGTGTGGACAAGAAGGGCATAACTCAACCTTCTGCCCCGGATGACCAAAACTGATTTATACGCCAATAAGAATGTCAAAATTATCAAATAGTGTTGGAGGAGTAAGTTCTTCATCAGCTGGTCAGACGACCAATGAACGTAATGCTCAGGATATTACAAGTGCAGCAGCTGGTGCATTGGCAAGACAAGTGGCAGCTGACACTGGTGCAAGAGAAGAAGCTGAAAGAGTAGCGGCAGCAGATGCTGCTGCATCCATAAGAGAAACATCTGTTCAAGCTGCATTAGTGAGGCAGCTTAACCATACACCTAAACATTCTTTGTGTAGTGTGTTCAATAATCCCTTGCATAACGAAGTAGTCTATGCAGATCAAGATGAGGTAAGAGTTAGAGATTCAGCAGTTCAAGTTTCTTCCAACTGAACAGAGTTTCGGCAAAATATGTGCACAAAGTGTTAAATGAAGCCACGAATCATCAAACGAATGAGCTCATTACTTGAAGAGAAATCAATAATAGAATGATGGTTGAGAAAATTGGTACTCTTATTGGTAAGTTGAACCAATCAGCTGGAGGCATGCAAAATACCTTGGATCAAGTGAATCAGACGTTGGCACTCATGGAAAATAGTCAGACTAGCTTACATATTCTTTTGCAACAATATATTCAAGGTAATGTCCATCAAGTACCACATGTTGCAAAGCCACCAACGCCAATTTATGGTACTCAACCACAAGCCAAATCCCATTTGGAGGACCACAGTTTCAAGCACAACAATAACATGGTTTACTTATGGGCTATCAACCGATAAATAATACCAACATTGGAACCATGCTAATACGACAAGAACCAGCCAGAAATGGCTTGACTGTAGAAGAGGTACATAGAATATGTGAAGAAGCTATGAGACAAACTCCGGGAAGGATAGCCAGGCCGAGGTACACCAAACTGTATCCTGAAAGAGTTTATAATAGAGAATATTCTAGAAGTTTCAAGTTTCCAAATTTTCCAATTTTTAGTGGGGAAGATTATCAATCGACTATAGCACATGTTTCCCGCTTCACAGCTAGGTGTACTGAGCATTCTAGGGATGATGACTTGAAGTTGAAGTGGTTCAAGAACTCACTATCCAGTGCAGTTCATGCTTGGTATATAAACTTGGCACCTAACTCCATTCAAAATTGGGGTGAAATGGAAAGAGCATTCCATGAACAATTTTACCGAGTTGAGCCTGAGGTTACTATTGTTGATTTAGCAAAGATGTACCAGGGAGCACATGAGTCGGCTCAAGATTTCTTGGATAGGTTCAAAGCTGCAAGAAACAAATGTAGAGTAAACTTAAGTGAACTTGAGTTTGTTTGTTTAGCTCAATAAGGACTTCATTATGAATTAAATTCCTGAGACCATTACAACGGAGTGGGTCACGGTATTCATAGCCGCCGCAGTTATAGACAAAATGTCTGAATACAGAATTAAAATGCAATAATCCACTCCATATTACGCCTAAGCCAATGGATAAGCAAAAGCGACTAACAAAGTACTCATCCAAATTTTGGAATAGATGATCCAAGATAATGTGAGGAATTGGCACAACTTGTTTTCTGAGACTTATGCTCTGACTTACGGGCATGTTGCCATACTCCTAATAGAAATAATAGTCAAATCTTTAAGAGTAGCCACCCAACATGAGCTTACCACAGAAGAATATAGTCAAGCTATGTTGCAAGAATTAGAAGATCTTGACTAGGTTTGAATGGATGATTATGACAGTTTGCAAGCTCAAAAGAAAGTTGTAGCTCGCTCTTATAACAAGAAGACCAAATACAAGAGGTTTGGAGAAGAAGAACTTGTGTGGAAAACTAGGCTACCTGTAGGAACGAAAGATCCAAGGTTTGGAAGGTGGTCTCCAACTTGGGAATTCCCTTATATAGTTGAAATGGTACTCGAAAAAGGGGCATATCATTTGAGAGATAAAGATGGTGAGCTACATGCAATGCCTATTAATGGGCAATACTTAAAAAAATACTACTCCACTATGTGGGAAACAAGGGCCGGTGAATAAAACAAGATTCGGCTGGGTACCCAATAACCATTTATAGATACTTGTAATATGCATGATTAATGTCTCGAACTCTAGATAGCACAATAGCACATAAAAAATAAAGACGGAACAATGGCATCAAGGCTAAAGTTTAAAACAGACATGGCAGAAATATGCATATTACAGTTAAATGTTCTATTGAGCAAGTTTACATATAAATAGCTAATAATAGTTGACTGACTATAGGTAATTAGCTACTAAAGAGTGAAGTAACTCTAACTCTTGGGCGATCATCACACAGTTATTATCATACTCTCCTCAAGTAACCCGAGATTTCGCAAGCTTGTGTTCAAGGTCCTGGCAAAGAATGCCCACCCGGGTTGACTCTTCTTTTCCTTGAATGCAGCGACTGATAGTGAGATCCATTTCTCTCATTGTGTTCTCCAACATCCTTTCTAGTTCTTCAACCTGAGCAGTTAAGGATTTAGCTTCTTTCATTTGTGCAACACACTTCATCTTGAACTGTTGCTCATCGGTGCTCAATTGAGTCAGTTTCTCAGTTGTTTTGGCTATGTCATCCACTTCCCATTTTCGAGTGATCAAAGGAGTGAGTCGATGCACTATTCTACCCACACCCGCACGAGCATGATTGGTTATATCAGTTGGCAGCCCACCATCCTTTAGCAATGCTTCCATTGATTCCTTTAAGGACATCAACCGTTTGAGTCAGGGCATCATGAACTGTGTGGCAGACATCTTCGCTCGGTCGGATAGGTAGTCAAGAGGTTGACTTTGGGCATCCTATCTCCTCCTAGAAAGCTGCCATTGCAGCAAAATCATCTTCAATATCCCCCTGCAAACCAAAGAGAACACGAGGAAAGCAATTTTCTAGTCATATCGCAACGACAACTAAGTATGAGAAATATTTTGAATTTATACTAACCAAGGTCAAAGACGGCTCTTCAGTAAACAAAAATGTCTTCTGCAGGTTAGCTAGAGTTTGAGTGTTGGTACTTTCTTCGATAGCCTGCAAATATGTAACGTTATTGAAACCCATAAATGTATATTAACAATGCATATGTTAAAGACATGATGTACCATCATAGAACATTGGTTGCGGTCGATAAAGATGATATTCTAATCTTCACATGTCTCTGTCTCTAAGATAGCTTTGGCAATTCATATCTAAATGGAATTCATTTTCTATTGGTAGCACGACCGAGTCTACACCATCTCTCATAGCGTAATGACTTCTTTTCGAGATCGATTGTAATATCCTATCCCAGAAATTTTTGTTTTAAGATTTGATTAAGGTTAAATGAGAAAGGTAGTTAATTTTTATCGTCAGTAATTAACGATGGTCTTTCTATCAAAATTTTATTGGTTAAGTTTTTCAGGAAATTATATTGAGAAAATTCATAGAGTTTGTCAAGACGAGTTCGTAGCCACGTCAAGTGTTAAAATCGGAGTTACGGCGAAGAAACTACGGTCAGCAAAAGTTTTGTACGAATTTACGGAATTGATTAGTCGCAACTCGCAAGTATAAATACAATTTTCCATAAATGGAAAGTCAGAAACCTTCCTCTTTGGTCAGACCCCTTTTCTCTCTCCTCCCATTCGGTTCTCTCACCTCTCTCCCGCATGTCGTAGGTTGCCGGCGACGGAGCTCGCCGGTTCGGCCACCAAAACTGACGAGACCGGTGTCAAACTCTTTCTCTCCTTCTCCTCTTTCAAACCATCAATGCCTCAGCCTCTATTTCTCGGTGAGTATGTCGTGGTGTCCACGAGAAGGGCTGCCGGCAATGTAAACCCTAGATATTGGGGGTCATTCCGTTTCGGCCAAATCGATCAACGAGAAGCTATGGAATTTGAAGCTCTCATCACCATGAGTCTAACCATACCAAGAACTCGCTCCAATTCCAACCTAGGAGGAAGAATCGATAGATTGAAATTTCTCGGGGCTTTCGGTTCAAAACCAAATTCGGTCTACGTGTTAGCAGCCAATGACAGATGTTTAGAAACTCCAAAAAAGGGGCTTTGACTTGATGGAAATCACAACACAGTACTGTGAGTGGACCTTTATTTTCATAGTTGTTTGTGAGTTCATTGATTATATGTTTATGCAGTACGCTTTACGTTATGTTTCTGAGCATTTAAATTTGGAGGTTTACTTTGTGATGGTTTTATTTAGTTGCATTGATGCCTTGGCTAGTATAAATTCAAAATATTTATACTAGACGATTATCTCGTATGGTTTTATTTAGGACAAACACCCTGCCCGACCCAGATTATCTCGGGTTAGGACAAACACCCTAGACGATCCAACCACCTGTACTTTTCATACATATAGTCATTCTGGGTTATGGTAAACACCCGGAACGGTCACCTCCATTTTTATTACAGTTCTACGATATTTGAACTCGCATTAGTTTTAGTAGAAACTGTAGAAAGGCATACAGTTTTACTTCTTTAGTGTTACACATATCGTATGATTATAACTTTTGCCCATTCACTCTAGCGTCTTATTTTTTTATGCCTTTCCTTGGGCCCTTGGTTTTAAATTACCTAGATTGCAGGTTAGTCGGCTGAAGTTATGACCTTCTAGAGTGTAAGGCATGACAGTCCACATCTTCTGTTTTCTTAGTGTAAGTTCTCAGTTGAAGTTCAGGGTTACTCGTATTAGGGTAACTGGTACCGAATAGGCGGTGCTAAATGCTCTAATACGGGTCTTACAAGACTTATCCTGTGTTACTATAGTAATCTGGGTTAGGTCTTGTCAGTTGGTATCAGAGTATTAGGTTTCATTATCTTGTCGATTATCTTATATTCTTAGTGATTCTTAGAGTACGATGGTCCGACTGTACCAGATCCCATCGTATGCCTTCAGGTATATGGATCACTAATGGTATAAGATAATCTTCTAGGTGTGTCCCGGATGACAGTAAGTCTCTTCAGTTTCTAGTGTCATGCCTCATGGACGTGGATGACTTCCGCAAAACCTGTTGTCAATAGTGTACAAGACGGTTCTAGAATATTCTGTTATGTCATATTCTGATGATTTTCGCCACATGGTAAGATCGCGTGGCAATCATGGGTATTATGAGGATGATTCTTTCCAAATCCAGCAGTCATATGGGATGACTAATTGACAGTCTTTTTTGCTTAGTTTCCCCATTGTATAGTATTGCAAGGGAAGTCAATTGTAGTTCCTTGGGAAATTTTGTATCAGTTGTTAAGGTGACCTTGTTACGAGATTAAGTGATTTCGATTCTCACTGAGGAGCCGTTATAATATGATATGTCAACAACTTTAGTGTGTTGGCTTGGTGGTTGCATGCGTTTAAGCGGCACTAGTAAATATAAGTGAACTTGTATATGTATATCTCCATTCTTTGGAGGACGTGAGGAGGTTCTTGTTGTTGTATGTGTTCCAAAGATTTGGCTCTGGTGAGCATTATCGGTTAATTCTTAGTGTGTCGACTGCCAGAGCACTATAAGAATTTAGTTCCTATTGTTCAACAGTTATTGATCTATAACGTTTACTCGAGTTGGTCAAGTACTTGATTATGCTTCCAAGGAAGACTTTTGTTGTCATTAATGTTGAGTGGCTCATAGAGATTCAATACATTGACCCAACACGCTATTAAATTTTGTTTTAAAAGAATCCTTAGCGTGTCATATACAGCTTCTCGATTCTTTTTTGAGTATGAGAGTGGGTACTCATGTTCATTTCAATTCAATGTTTCCTCGTTGTTTAAGGTGCATTTGAGCAATTTTTTTGGGCCTCATGCAACATGAAGGAGGAATTCAGTAGTAAATTAAGGGAGCTTGCTTTTTAAATATTTGCGCCGAAGCTTTGGAGGAGCAAGGTAGCCTTTCACAGCTATACATCATATCCTCATTACTGAACTGGATAATAGTAACCCTCTTTCTAGTATTCGTTTCTTCTGTTCTAGTTTTGAGTTTATTTTACTGGTGGGAGTCATGGGCATGAGTAACGATGTAGTTGTAGTACTCATGTGGGAAACTTTAGGGAGTAGTCTCGGAAACTGTTTTTATAATCGTTGGGTATACTTATTCTGTTGGAGAAAGGTGCGGTCCCACTGTTTCTACCGAATTTCGTTGAGGCCTCTGATAGAGACATGGGTCCCTATTACAAAAATTTGCAAACGACGTTAGAGGTGAAGACAAGATTGACCCGCCTTTAACTCTCTGATGCCTAAGTCAGTAGACATGTACATAGGGATGACTACGGGTCGGGTCGGGGCCTGGTTATGGGTACCTGAGCCCGAACCCAAAATAAACCCGACCGATCGAACTTGACCTGAACCCGAAAATTTTTAGTTCGAGTTTTTACTCGACTCAAACCCTCGGATATGTAATACCCGAACCCAACCCGTATACCCGAACCAAAAATAGTTAAAATAAAAAATATATAAAATAGATTATAAATGTTACTATTTTATAATAAAAAAATATTAAAAGTTAGATAATAAATTATAAAATATAATAAATAAACTATAAAAAATAAGCGGGTCGGGTTTGGGTTCGGTAAATGCATAACCGTACCCGACCCGAGCCCGTCAGCATTCAGGTTCGGGTCGGGCGGATACTTGCGGCTTTGGGTTATTTTGTCATCCCTACATGTAAACTAACAAGTAAAATTATTACACTAGAAGGGAAGTATGTTATGTAGCTTAAGTGAGGTGAGATACCTTCTTATATGGGCAAGGGCGATGGATATCTTCTCTCTTCTAGCAATATGGGATTGTTATGATGCTTGTTTTGGCTGAAGACAAAGTAGTCATTTGCCCATAGTGGATGACTACGCCTGTAAATCTGGCCTAAATCCCATCGGCCCGCCCATGTCCAGCCCTATTTTATGGGCTTCGGGCCGGCCCTGTCCAACCTAAAGGGCAGGCTTTGCCCAGCCCATCTTGGAGAAGGCAGGGTATGGGCGATGCTTTTGAAGCCCTGGGCATGCCCAAAGCCTTGCCAATACAAGTAATATTAGGATCGGGCCAGCTGAAAAATAAATAAGTATATAATTTTATAAATGATATATATAGTAATTAATAAATGATAATTAATAAAGAAATAAAATTCAATTAAAATACAAAAGGTAACAATAAATCACAATCTAAGAATCAACTTTTTAATTAATTTTGGATTCTAAAATAATGAAACTCCATTAATCTTCAACGGCTATATGCATGATTACATCATTTAAATGTGATTCATATTTAATTGATCACATATATTAGGTAATTGATCACATATATTATGTAAATAATTAACACTTAATTAGTTTACTTTGAAATATAACCTGATCTAGTGGACAATTAGAATTAACTTGAAAATAACTAGCCAACTAAGTCACCTTTACTATAAAGTTTAGACTTATAAATGTAAAGTTAATTCTTTTAATTTCGAAAAAGATAATAACGCATCTAGTTTCCAAAAAGTAACGTTTAAAAGTAGGGTGGGCCATAGACGAGATTTATAGGCCTGTACTTTATCGACCCATGGACAGGGTTTGGGCTTCATAAATTAGTGATAGGGTCGGCCTTGTCCTGCTCATTTTATACTACGGCTTAAAAAGCCTAGGGCCGGGTAGTACACGGGCTACATGTCTTAAGGCTCGGGCCGGACCGGAACGGCCCATTTTATAGGCCTATGGATGACTCACCAAGTGGCAAGTGGCTTGTAGAATATTATTTTTTGATACCTTCTCTTTGTTTTCTCTAATTTGGCTAATTAAAGTGCTAAGGGTGGCTTAATAAGGGATTGATCCCTAGGCTATACTAACAAGTTCCCTGTCAAGGAGATCGATCTTGATTGGGGAGTTGAAAATTGAAACCCTAATGTGGCCACCCCTTATGTGCCACTAGGCCGGTGTAGCGTAGCATACCCCAGAGTCCCATCGACTCCGCAACCAAGATTGATCTCTTGCACATAATATATGTTAGTAGGGTATTGCCTAGCGTTTGGCGGGTTGCATTTGGCGAAGGTCGTTTAGAGCAGCAGTCGCGCTAGCGTAGAATGGCGTGCATGAGAGTAGCATTCGTTAAGCTTAAAATGTTGTGTGTGGGAACAATGAACGTGAAACAAGGAATGATATGCGTTCGGGCAATGTGTGTTAAGCTTGAGAGTAGCGAGCGCTAAGCGAGGAACGCTGTGTATGATGCATCGTGTGCTAAGCTTGAAGCGTCAGGCGTGGGATCAGGGAGCGTTAAGCGAATAACGTTGTGTGCTGGGGCAGCGAGCATTGAGCTTTAACTATTATGCGTGGGAGCAGCGAGCAAGCGAGAAACATCGTATGTTAAGGCAACGTGTATTCAGCTTGAAGTGTCGTATGTGAGAGCAGTGAGCGCTAAGCAGGAAATGACTTGTGTAATGCAGCGTGCGCTCAGCTTGAAGCATCGTGCGTGAGAGCAACGAGCGTTAAGCAGGCAACGATGTGCATTATTCAGCATGCGTTCAGCTTGAAGTGTCGTGCGTGAGAGCAATGAGTGTTATGCGAGGAATAACGTGCGTGATGCAGCGTGCATTCAGCTTGAAGTGTGGTCATAAGAGTAGCAAGCTCTAAGCAGGGAACGACGTGTGCTAGATCAGCGTACGTTAGGCCGGTTGAGGCTGCCTGATGGGTAACAACGACACTAGGGTTTTTTTGGGCCCGAGGGGAGTTTAAGTTCTAGGTAGCCAATGCGACCTAGGTGGAGGACCGCGTAGGACACAAACCTAGTAGGATCAGTCGCTAAGAGGTCTGTATTTGGGACGGCGTGCACGATGCATCACACATTTTGGTCACTTGGGGCCCCCGGACAGTCAATGAAGCTAGGGATTTTTCGTGCCCAGTGGGAGTTTAAGTCTCCAGATAGCTAATGTGACCTAGGTCGAGTACCAAGTCGGGGGGACATCCTGCCCAGGGTGATCAGCCACTGAGAGAGTCTGTACATGAGCGATATGCATGGTGCAACATGTGCTTCGGCCGTTTGAGGCCACCTGACGGTTGACAACACACTAGGACTTTTTTGGGCTCAAGAGGAGTTTATGTCCCCAAGTAGTCAATGCCTCTAGGTCGAGGACCATGTCAAGGGACGTCCCGTCCAAGGGAATTAGCTGCTGGGGGAGTCCATATGAGAAGGTGATGTACGTTAGGCACCAGTCTCATATGTATGATGATTGCTCTAAGGGAAAAAGTGCCGGTGAAAAGAGGGGTACAGTCCCCGAGTCCGCTATGTGACATAATATGTCTGGCGCCATCGAAGGAAGGGATGTGCACCTTGATAGCACTTTATTGAAGCAACAAACCTTACGCTGCGTGAGTTGGCATCAAGAGCATATCCGTGAGCCGTTTGTGGTGATGTCAAGAGGCAAAGTGTCGACTAATGTGCCACTAGGCCAAGAGAAAGGCTAGCAACATGTGTGTGTCCATTGAGTTTGGGTTAGGTATCTTTTGCCATTTTTATGGCGTGCGTATGCGGTGTTCGTCGAATCGTGGCGCTGCCTGTTGTCTGCAGATGCGTAGGTAAACTTGTATAAACCATAGCATTACCTCTTATAAGTGGATGTGTAAGTGAATTTATTGAATCATAGCACTGCCTAATGTAGGCGGACACGTAGGTGAGCTTGTACCATAAAGTCCCCTGTCATGTTAGTGAAGCATATAATCTTGAATTTTGTGTGATTTCAAAGCATGGCATGGCATTCCTAGAACACGTTTGAAGCACATATTTATAAGGCATGTTGTGTGTGTGTGATTACTCTAGCGAGGTGAATTAAATCACATAAAGCACTTAGAGCATATAGGTTATAGCGTTTATGAAGGATTGTTGCCTGGTAATCTAAATTGAGTCATGTGTAATTGAGTCAAGTATATGAGTTGGTGAGTATGGGTATCAAGAGATTATCGGAGACAACGGAACCTTAGACATAAATTATATCTCGAAGGATGTAAAACAACTTATATCAACTCAATATGGCCCAATTAGCTATGAACCAATTGATTGATTAAGCTAGAAACAATTTCCATATAGTACACATACATGGTTTAGGTGATCACATATTTTAAACTACTGTGAACATGCTTGATTGATGAAGTTTTTTCATGTGGGCTATATAGCATGTGAAGTCCGTGTACAATAGTAGGCATGCTTGGTCATCTTGATATAGATTAGGCATGCTTGACTGAGTTAAGGAAAATAGCATAGATAAATGAGACTTAGCTCTTGGCGGATGTTAGGACCATAATTATGTGCCTATTACACTCCTAACTTTATGCTTATAGCTTGTTTTCTATGAATAAAGCATTGTTCTTATGATGTTTTCTGTTCTTTCTAGGAAATGTGGAGTTGGTTTGGAAATGCATTAAATACGAAGAATTCGATACTTATTGGAGAAGACGTATACATTTCCGAGGTCATGAGAGAATTTGGAGCAACTTTGGGAAAATGATGAAATAGCTTCACCGGAAGTCGCCGGAAGTTGCCCGGAACCCGTCAGAATTTGCCACAGCCGGCCGGCGAAGGTCACATGGAGTCCAACCCAATGGAGGCCCATTCATCCCTTTTATGATTACCAATCTGATTTGGAGAGAAACAGAAGAAGTTGGACCACATGATGTCACTAATTTGGAGCTTAGCCTTCCATAGCCTAAAATAGTAGATCATGGTCTCCCTAATTCAAAGTTAACCCTTAGATCTTCGACCTCCTTTTTTATTATCATCCTAGAGTCAAAATGAAGCCTCCCAACATAGCAAAAATTCGAACTCCCCTCTCACCCACACACTTCATTTCACTCATTTTTCAAGGTTTGAGCCCTTTTTTCTCTCTAGCTTCTCTCTAGGATTCTTGGTTGAGTTCTCTATAGAGAAGTTGGATTAATCTTTCAATCTTCCTCCTTTTTCTCCTCAACAAGCTTGAAGACACTTTGGAGGAAAGAATGTGAAGTTAGAAGCACAAGGGTGGTCTTGAAGAAGCTTGGCTTGCTTTTGGGAGATTCCTTGGTTATTTCTTCATCCTACTTACTCTATTGATGTAAACTTGATTTTAATTATGTGTAATGTGTAGTTCCATTTGGGAGGCTAGGGTTAGAACCCTAGCCATGTGATGAACAAATGATGTCTTTGATTATGTATGACTTTTGGTTTTAGTGTATGCTATGTGATTATGTTATGTTTTTGTGGATATTTATTATGCTTGAGCTTCATGCCTAGTTTCCTATATACATGTGTTGACTCTAGCTAATTTTATATATGTGTAAAGAGACTAAAAATGGCCCTTAAATGAATTAGCTACTCATTTAAGGTTAGATGAGCATGTAAACATGATTAGGATATTTTCTAAGAGGTTTATCTTGAGACTTGGTTCCCTTAGCACCTAGCATGGACTAGAGCTCATTTGAGTCTGAATATACTTGAGGGACTCTAGTCAAGCATACATTAAATCAAAAAGGTTATTGTGTCAAATCGTAGAATCTCTTGGCTCGTAACTCACTAGGTGCGAGTTAAGGGATTCACCTAGACTTCCTCTCGGATTCTCCAATAGAGATTCGAGAAGGAGAATCTTCCACATTTAGCACATAGTATGTTTTTTGCTTCATTCACATGACATACGGTTAAGACGTAAGCCCGAGATGGCTTAAGCCTTGATCCCGATTCCCGAAATTCCTCAATGTTGGGCCTAAGTCGCTTATAGTCTAAAATGACTTAGGAGCTTGGGTTCAAAATCAAACGTTACCCAAAAGGTTGTGATTTAGACATTAACTTGTGTGAACGGACTTTAATCTAATACATAAACCGGGACATTGTTTGATGCATCATATGGTTAGCGGAACTTCCCTAGCCGACCATCTTTTCTTGTATTGAGTTTGTTTACTATTTTCGTGCACTTTGTAGTGTAATCATCAATCAATCAAACTTCGTTAATCACTCACCGTAATTCTAACATCCCTTGCAATACCAAGTCTCCAAAGGACTTAGCGGTGTGAGATTCATTCGCACATTTTATTTTAGTCTTTGTGTCAAGTTGTATCTAGTTAGTTGTAGTCTTTGTAGTAAACATTGTGAGCTAGGGAGTCTAAGTGCTTAATCCTCGTGGGTACAACATTCGACTTCCTATATTTATACTAAAACTTGACCTTGTGCACTTGCGAGTGAAGAACTCTTTGTACTTATGAGTTAGTTTATAGTTCATAAGTTTAGGGAGTACAAAATCTTCAACAGCGGACGCCTTCGGAATATTAAGCAGACAAAGTCCCCAAGTTGGTTGCAAATGTTAAGCCCAATTCTGGCGGAGGCATCCGAGAGGGGGCATCCGTGAAGAGGCATTGGGGCGGAGGTGTCCTTAGAGAAGAGCGTTCGGGCGGGGGCATCCGAGAGGGGGCCATCCGGGAGGAGGGCATCCAAGAAGGTGGCGTTCGGGTGGGGGTGTCCGGAAGAGGAGCGTCCGGGCGAGGGTGTCTAGAATGGGTCCGTCTAGGAAGGGAGCATCCAGGAGGGGGCCGTCTGGGAGGGGGCGTCCGAGCGGGGGCGTCTAGGAAGGCCAAGGTTTAACTTGGTAGAGCAACATGTGTGTTCTTTTTATGGTATTTATACATGGTTTGGAATGTACGAAACTCACAGACGCCACTAAATATTTCTACTAAATTCCGTTGAGGCCTTCGATAGACACATGAGTCTCTGTTACAAAAATATGTAAACAGCGTTAGAGGTGAAGACGGGATTGGCCCGCCTTCAATACTCTAATGTCTAAATCAGTAAGCATGTAGAGTAACAAGTTAAGTTATTACACTAGAAGGGAAGTGGATTGTGTACCTTGAGTGAGGTGAGAGACCTTCTTATATAGGGAAAGGTAAGGGATATCTTCCCTCTTTTAGTAATGTGGGATTACTAGGATGCTTGTTTTGGCTGAAGACAAAGTAGTCATTTTTTCATAGTGGATGACTCACCAAGTGGCAAGTGACTTGTAGAATATTCTTTTTTGATACATTATCTTTGTTTTCTCTAATTTGGTTAATTAAAGTGCTAAGTGTGACTTAATTAGGGGTTGAGCCCTAAGCAGTAGTAACACCCATAGTTGTGCACAAGACGAATAGAGTATCAAGAAAATGGCATAATTGTGAAATTGAAGATAAAATTTATTGCAGAGGTCAAGTTGATCCTCTGATATTTTTTGGGATCATGTGTTTTATCGAGAGTGTGTTTTCTTGAGTCATATGTTTACTCTTTGGCTCAACCCTTGTCACTCCGACCCTACCCGTTCATCCGACCCGGTGCTATCTTCTATAGTCGATCATCATTGTGGTCGTTTAAGGTACTGCTGTCATGTTCATACGTGCTTCGACCGGTCGTGGACATTATGTGGTTAAGAGTAATTATATTCTGGTATAGTATGCGGTGACAATTTTATATCTAATAAGGCAATTTTTTTTGTTGCTTCTTGGACAAATTGCCTTAGTCAGCTCAGTAATGGGAACTCGTTGTCTCTTATCAAGGTTTATGTCATTAGTTTAGAACTTCAAGTTTTTATCATGTATGGGGATGTCCTCAGCCAGACTTAAGACCACCATGAGTGCATACTAAGTACTTCCGTGCAGATGTTTGGTCTTTTATTTGATGTTATTATGTAGAGAAAGAAGATAGTAGGGGAATTACATTGTTCCTCTTTTAACTACAATAAGGAGTTCAATCAGATCAGGATTGTAACCGCCTCGACTTTCAGCAAATTCTAAGTTGATGACAACAATTTAAATTCATCCACTCACATGTGAGTTTAATTATTCAGCAATGTTTTCCTACAAATGACATTAGATTTCGACTCTAACATGTTTTCATTACGTGAGTTGATCATCACTTCTTAATATCACTAACAATGTGGAATAGCCAGTTTGAGAATATATTTGATTAAACCCTACTATAATCAACTCCTCATGCGTGGAGTTTCAAATTGATATTAGTATTGGAGACTCATTCACTATCTTGTGTTTCTACTAATTCAATTTTATTTGTTGGGATTAACCTTAAATTTCTCTACTCAAATCTCATCATGAATTAACCGTGTTCATTTTATGTCATGAACACGCTTTCCTCTATAAAGGTGTTTCAAGAGATGTGCAACCAGTTCAGAAATGTAATTATCCATGTTATGAATCACAGAGGTTCACAAGGGTGAAGTCATTAATATCAAGATTTTGGATCAGACGTATGCATTTTACTCTTGTACATCTAGGAACCACTAAGCTCGATAACTAGCAGGGAGTTGCGTATGTCGCAAGCATGTGTGGGGATCAGAGACAAATAAGTATGACTTGATTCATTGTATATTGCAAAAACTCTGGGTTCTTGTTAGATTGGATGTAGAAGTATCATGCAGATAAATAAGTGATCATCACTCACATAAGTGTTTATTGAGAATGACACTCGGAAATGCAAACTTCTAACCAGTTATTGATTCGTGTGCGACGAAGATGTAATTTATTTTTATGGGATACAAAATTTTATCAGTGAATCTGCAAGGAATCGGGAATTTTTATGGTAGTACAGCGAGATCTATGGCAGCGATTTAGTTATTCAATTTGACAATGGGTCTAGGTATGTAGATTTGAGCCTTAGTGTTTTACCTTCTCGAGTGGAAAGATTGTGTAGACATACGTTTATGTAAGCAGAGGTCTGTGTCTATTACCGATGAATCTTTCAGCATGGGATAGTAATGGATATGTTTATATATGAACCTTGTGTGACGACCCAGAACAGAATCAGCAGTGGAATCAGCTTAATCTACGAGCTTGCGCGTAGTCGCAGATTTCCGACAGCTGTTTGAATCGCCAGATTTGATAACAACTAAATTATTGGCCGAGATTTGGAGCTGGGTCTCTTCTCGAGAGTCATTGTACGTGTGATTTCGAGTTCGTGGACGGTTCTGGATCGTTATTTGGACGACCGAGGAATAAATTATGAATATTTGAAGTTTCGACGTAGTCGGTTTATAATGGTGGCTCTCTTAACGACTAAATTACCACACGAGAATTTGATTTCGGCTTCTTCACGAAAGTTGTTGAGAATTCAATTTCGAGCTTGTGGGAACTTCCGGAGCATTATTCCGAGTTACGAAGATTAAGTTATGAATATTTCCAATTGTTGATTATTTAGTCGGTTAAACATGTGTTGGTTTGAACCGTTGACTTTTTATCGGTTTGGTCGATGTGTTTGACTTCGGGTGATAATTGAAGAATATATCGAGTCGAGTTTGTTGTCGCGAGAATTATCGGAATCGAAATTACGACGAGAAAGTTACGAATATTTGAAGTTTATCGAAAAGGGTGTTTGAAAGTTTCCAAAAATAGAAGGTATAAATAGTGAGCTTGCCGTTTAGGGAAAGTCAACATCTTCATTTACTTGCTTTGACTGGTCAACTCGGTTTGACCGAGGTGGTGCGAGGTGGTGTGCGACGGAGGCGACGGCCCACGACGGTGGCTCGCCGTCCGGCCACCCCATGGCATGGGATAGGTCCTGTTCGGTGCGCCACAGTTCCATCATCTTCATGCCGGCCACCGTTCACGGCGAGGTGGATGGTGGAGGGAGAAAAATCCGGCCAAAAATGGTGAATTTTGGGGTTAGTGGTGGTTTTCGATTCCGGCCGAGTTGAGCTTAAACAAGGACTGGGTTTTGTAGCTCTCCTATCCATGATTCTAACTATGTAAGTATGGAGTTCTAATTTTGATTGTGCTTGGAGAATTTTGGATTTGAAATTTGTGAGGCAATTCGGTTTTACATGAAATTGACATGGTTAGAGTGAGAATTGGCCTTCGATGCAGTTGTGAAAGTTGCTCAGTGGGTGATTTGGAGTGGAATAGTGGTTGCTCCGACGAGAAATTCTCCGTTCGGGTGGCGCCGCCGCCGCCGGCAGTGATCAACGGTGGTCAACTTTGACTTTTTGGGGTTTTCGACAAGTTGCATGTCATTTCACTCGAAATCGCGCCACGATCGCAGTGAGGAGGTTCGTTTTTCGAGTTGAGCGTCCGAACTTACAGTGAGGTATTGAGGTGTGATTTTCGGATTTTCGATTGTTTGTCGTAATCGGATTTCGTGTTTCTGAGAACGGTGGTTTCTCGTGATTTGATTTGAATTGTCGAATTATGATTTTGAGAAATGAACTTTGTGAATATTCAGAGGTTCGTGATCGTTTGTTTGGCGAGGGACTTTCCGCCGGATCACGGGTTAACGCGAACTGCGTTACGCTAGTCTGTGAGTGGACAATTTCTTTTCACGGATTGTTTGCGAGTCTTTTTATATGTTTTACGAACTTGAGCATGCATACGAGATTTCGATTTACATGAGCATGTGTTATACGATTATGCCTATACCAGTATATATTACGTATATGCACTTATATATTGTTTCATGCATTTGCATCGAACTATTTATGATTTGATTTACACATAGTACAGTCTCAGTTACGTTGTTGTATCAATACACTTGCCTCTCGGCTGATCCCCGATGGAGGCCTACCAGGAGGGGCAGTACCCCGACCTGACCGGCGATGGGCGTTTCCCCGGAACCGAGGCCTTTCTAGCTAGAATCACGTGTGGGCTAGGGACCCCATGATTCGGACTGTACTAGCACGGATGTGTCCACGAGTGACCCCGTGAGATTTTTATGCATGCTCTGTACGCGTGAGGAGTTAGAGTCTCCCTCGTGTACCATTTCTTTATTTATGCATCTGGACTCGCATATGTTTTTAGAACATATATTACTCGGTGAAAGACATTTATTTTCGTCCACTCACTCTAACAGTTTTCATGTCTTTCCCCTAGGCTTTTCGGTTTCCGTGCCCAATTTGCAGTTCAGACTCTGGTGTCGCCCGTCGTGGTCGGAGACATAGTGCTCGAGCTACCTTGTTTCTTTCAGTAGGTTTATTGTTCTACCTACTGTGGTTTACGTATATGATTATACATTAGAGGTCGCTCTGAGTATTCTGTTGTATATATTATACGATTTTACTCCGGATTTCAGTAAACTACAGATATATTTACTACTTTACATTATTGTTGATATATTGAGAAATCCGGATGGGATTGGTGCCCACGGTTTGATTTTTGTGGCATAGGATGAAGTGTATTTTCCGCGTGCAGGTAATGGTAATTCCACGTTAGTAACGAAACTCTGCCAAAATTTTTACGTTTTTTGTTGGTTCGTATTTTCGAAGGGGTTTGATTCCGGTTTAGGCAACTAAATCGGGGTTGGATCATTTCACCTTGTATGTGAGCTAGGGATATTCAGATTTAGGTGCGATGTTATTGATACAAATTATAGTCTTTGAGTCACGAGAATAGTACATTGGGTTTTGGGACTCAGGTTGCATACTTATTTATCGCAGACAAACGCATAATCTATCAGGATTACTCCGACCTTAAAAGGGATGCTGAGTTCATATCTCCAGAATAGGCAGTGATTGAGATAACAGTTTGATTCTTTGGAGTCTACAAACCTCCCTAGTACAGATCTTGCATAAGTATCGAATTCACCGAGGCTACTTGGTCGCCATGTTTTTTACTTACTAGGATCTCATGATCTTCATCAAGAATAAAAAAGGTTGGATACTTGTATTGAGAGCATACACCATACTGATCAGCTATGAACGGAGGGCATTCAAACAGATACTCAAAACAGTACATCTGGCGCAATGATTATGTCTGGCTGTCAAAACTGTGGAAAGTAAGTTTGCAGTCACAATTGGAAAATCCATAATGGCCCAGCTCCATGGTAGTTCATCCCATTAGTCACACAACAATGTAGAGAGCGGTATAATTGTGCTAACACAAAATGGTCTAAGAGCCAAGCACTCATCACCTTGATGTATGTGGTTACTCGCCAGTGCTTCAGCTATCACATAATACTTAGTCGTCACCTTCTTGGAAGACGTGTATACCAAATACTTGCATATCTATAAGGCCAAGAAAGCTGCTTGTTCTATCTGGGACACAAAGTTATTCTCTTCTCTTCGGCTGCTCTCTTCCTCGTACTGACCTTTAAAAAACAAGGTAATCCACTGACTGTATTGATTCGCTGATGGTAGCCCTTTAGATAGTTCTTTGAATTTGTCTCCAAGTTTTATTTCTAATTGCTTATGCCTAAGGATCACATCTACTATATTTCCATACGGGGGTAGCCCAAGGATGGCTCCAATGTCTATCAAAGTCGGACTTAAAGCAGCAAACTTCAACTCCAAAGAAATTAAAGCTGAACTCCAAAAGCACAAAGTTGCAGCTAGCAGATGACGATCGCATGGTATGAGAATGGTTGACAACATGATGACATTGTATATCCCAACCGTTTCCATGCCTCGCCAAATTGACGCTTAACTTGATTGACCCATGGAACCCAATTAGCTGCCAAGCCTGGCCACTTATCCGATCTCCTGCTCCATGTGTCCCAAACTTTGTCATAGTTAAAGTAAGTTGAGTCATCACCATCGTGTTTGGTCAGAATTTCTTGGATGTTGGCTCGCATTCCCTCATAAAAGCTGGGACCAAGGAAACAGGTTCCCTCCTCTTTCGAAACTCGTTTTGATAGTGCATCAAATATATGTGCAGTATTCTTGTCCATAGCAGCAGCCAACTCGACTTCAAACGCTCGTGACCATTTGTGTATTGTATTGGCTCGGTCATTCCAAGGGGATTCCTTCGTTTCATGTTCGATCGCCATATCCGATGCCTGAAATTATAAATTCACAGATATTACACCCTTTGATAATTCAGTAATGCATATAATTTTCTAGATTACTCGGCGATACTGCCGTTTAACTGAGAAACTGGGGGGGGGGGGGGGGGGGGGGGGCTATGGTATGGTGCATACTACACACAAGTTTCGGTATAATGTAAAAAATTCTAAATTATCTTACTGTTCAAATTTTAGCCGAGATTTCCAAATGGGTACTACTGCATTTTGGATGAATATGTGAAATGAAATAGTAACAGCAATCATACTCAGTCAAAAATGAGCAAAGAAAAAGCATCAGTGTGACATCTTTTCTTCACAACTATCATTTGATATTCATACATCAATACCCATAAGTTTAAATGTGGTAGTTTATACAATGGTGGATGAGTTTGTACACCGGATTGGGAGCCTCGAATGATCAACGTCAATCAAAATGAGCACTAATTTAGAATCTTTCCAATGGTGCATGATACTTAACGAAATGTTGTGTCATGGGTCTGAATAGGTGAAGTAACGAGCCTCTAAATTCAAGTTTGACATGGAAAGTATTTTGAATAGGGTGTGAGCTTCATACTTCTATCATCACAAAATGGACGAGAATCATGAAGAAATTGCCCGATTTTATAAAATATATGTATATATTCCTTGTTCCAATAATACATACCCAGATAATACAAATTGCTAGAAGTGATTTTTTGTTGTCAATTTGTTCATAACTTCCTATTAGATATGGGAAAAGAAGGAAGAGATTAGAGACGATTAATTACACAGGGAGTGGATGAAAAAATGAGGAGATGAATGTTAGAGAGATTTAGTTGTGCCATGTAGAAATCAAGGAACCCAATTTTAGTTTGCTTGCATTCAAGAACCCATTTAATGGAGATTCTCGCCGTGACGAATTGGGTTGATAATGAAACTAACAGGCTAGATAGAGGAACAAGGGATTAAAATTGGAGTTTTTTGAGTTGTGGAGTGTTTAACTTGAAAGCATGGTTGCGGCGAAGGAAAGAAGTTGGTATAGTGTGGTCACTAAGTGCGCAAATGAGAGGAGGTTTGAAAGTACTATTAAAATGAAAGAAGAGAAGGGTTTGAACGATTTCACAGTACACATGGAGGATGCAAAGTATGTTGGGCACTTTGTTTAGAGAGAGTAGTCATGCATCTTTGGTGGAAGTAATAGTCGAGGACAACGAGAGACATGTTCTTTTTGTGGTGGCTAGGAAGGATACATGTATTTGTAGAAGATCGAAATCTAAGACATATATTTCATGGTAATAGGCATTGTGCTAAACTCATGAGATGTCGATAATGCTTCAAATTTCTTAACCATTTGAAAGCTCAATGCTCACCAATGGTTATGTTTGTACCCATTTTTGCATTACTAATTAATTATGCAAATTTGGACTTTGGAGTTTAATTGTTCAATGCACCCTAGTCAACGGATACTCCAAGTCAATCGTCATATCCTAACTTGGTCGTCACATCTTAAAGTAGCTGGATATCCAGTTCTCAAGTCAGTTGGGGTGACCGAGTGATGTCATTGGGATATGGTACTACCAAGTGGGGGTGGGGGTACTATGTTTGTATATTGCATTACTAATTAATTATGCAAATTTGGACTTTGAAGTTTAATTGTTCAATGCAACTTAGTCAATGGATACTCCTAGTCAGTCGCCATATCCTAATTTGGTCGTCACATCTCAAAGTAGCTGGATATCCAATTCTCAAAGTCAGTCAGAGTTACCAAGTGATGTCATTGGGATATGGTACTACCAAGTGGGTTAGTGTTTATTTGTTTCTTTTTGTGGATGTTCGGTTAGCTTGAGATGAGTCCTTGAGATAGCTTCATTCATTATATAGTTGTTGGGTTATGGGGTTAGGATATTAGGTTTTGGACATCTAGTCAATACAATGGAGAGTTAAGCCCATCCGAAGAGTTGAGTCGCCTTGAGATATGATTTAACCCATCATTTGGATGACGAGAAAATCTAGTTAATAAAGAGTTGCAACCGAGTCGAGATTCGTGAAGATCGGTATTCAGCCATTGGATGTCTACAATCAGTAGGGATAGGGTTCTACAAATCATTGGACGCTTCGGGAGTTATAGTTGTAGATAACTACGAGTGAAGAGATAGAGTCGGGTTCAACTTCAAAGAGTCTAGCCGGGAGAGTCAAGCCAAGGGAGTATAAATAGAGGCATCAGTCGAGTAAAAAAACACACGACTCCAGATACACAAGCCCTGCTGCTTTTCATTTTGCTCTTGCAATTTTACATTCTTAGGTAGTCTTTCATTCAAGTACCTTTTTGTTTAATTTTGCTAGCTTCCTTGTAACTAGTTTTGATTTATATTGAAGTTGTTTATTTCGCACTTTACTTTGGTTATTTTGGTTTTATATGCTTTCATTTGTGTGTGTTCTTTATGTATTGTCTTTAGTTACTATGGTTTTCATCATTTATAGTCATATAGTCGCTATTCATCTTGATAACTGTGTTAGATAAGAGTTCACCTTCGTGGTTAAGTGCATCCATTCAAATCTCATTGATTTAACCCTAGCCGTTAAACAATTCGAATTTCACTATACCATCACTACAAGTCCTGACCATCAATCACCAAGTCCTTGATACCAAGGCAACAAAACCAACAGCTGAGAGTGTGTTCCTTCCTTGGCTAGTAATCTCTTCAGAAGAGTCAGATCTGTGCGTTACATACACATCTATGGTCGATCATTCAAAACCTCGCTTGGCCTTGAGGCCACGAGTTGACACGCCCGCAATTCATATAAAATGACATTTGTTCCTAGATCCCTCGGCCGTTGTTAGCCGAGACGATTTTGAGGCAACAACACCCTCATGCCAATTGGACCAATCCAATTTGATAATTTTCTTATTATTGTTCTTCCTGTATACTTTATCTTCCTTTCAAGTTTCTGATAGAAAATGTCACTCTCCAATACAGCAGCATTACTCAATTGAGTCATTTTTGTGTGTTAGATTCATTTATATCCTATCCCTTCCATCAAAGCGTATAAATTGGAGTAATGGCACGAACCACTTCTGTACTAATAAGGCAATTGGTTGACAACATATAGAATCCAAACTCATATCCAGCGGAGGCTAAGCAATGCCAAGTCTTTTTCTTTTGTATTTCAATACGACAGCCGCTGTATACGCTGCAGTTAACAGGTTATTAATTTGTTGCAACTTGATCGACAACTCAACAAACTAACCAAGTTCTGGAGCCAAATAGCTAATCTAATCAAAGCAGTATGCCTCTGTGCTTTGCAATTTGCAACTGGGAAGAATCTCCTACATATATAAATTTATTAGACCTAACCTTACCCCTAAAAGATAAGGAAACCTATTATTGAAACTGCTATACGGATTGTGACTCCTCTATTATTGGGTGTTGACAGATACAACATAAAAGTGATAAAACTGTCACCCAAAACCATCCATCGGTCCATCCTCCAGATTTAGAGCAGAACTTGGAGGATGGTTTTGCAATTTCGATATCCCTAGTTGGAACAGTATGAGTATAGAATTTTAGAAAGATAGATTCTGATTGAATGAGCCTATTTTCTTGACATCCTGTCTTGTCCTACCTAAGTTCACCTCGGAGATTTATTTATTTGACAGATGTGAGGTTGTTAGAGTGATGCTGTTGTAACTTTTTTTAAGTTGTAACTATTGTGAAAATGGGGTAAAAGTACTATGTACTCTGAACAAACTGAAACAGAGCAAGACTGCACAAGTCAATGAGTCATTTCTGTAAGCGTTGTCAACAACCAAAAAACGCTGTATCCTGTCTTTTAGTTTACAGTCTCTTGTGTAAACGACATTGACCATATGCAAGTTTAGATGTTGGCCATCAAAAAAATGTGCCAGTAAAATTATGTAGTAGTTAGGTGCTGCTGCAGTCTTTCTCTTTAATTTCCATGAAGCAACCGATTTTGATATTATGTAGTAGTTAGGTGCTGCTGCAGTCTTTCTCTTTAATTTCCATGAAGCAACCGATTTTGATTTTTCAAACAACTAATTACCATAGCCACTAGAAAGCTTGTGTATATAAAGCTGTTAGACTGTCTTAAGTGAGAGAAGAAGAAGAAGAAGAAGAAGAAGAAGAAGAAGGGCTCGCATTGCATGTAAGATATGTAGCCAAGCTTGTATCTTTCTTTATGCATATTGGTTTAGCTCAGTTTATTTTTTAATCCTTTAAGCTTGATGGGTCTCTTGTGGTTTAGTTTGGAAGAGTTGGTTATTTGACTTTTAACTCCATGACAACTTAGCCTGAACTGTGTTTTTGTGGTGCTTAACTTCCAGTTGGGTTTGCTGAGCAAGTTCTTTATTAGAACCACTCCAGAACTACTAATGGGTCTAAATGGAACCATAGAAACACTCACCGTGAGGTCCATGAGGCTGTCTTCAGAAGCAAAGTTTGAAGCAGGATCTGATACATTTGATGGGAAAGAACGTTCAGTTTCATCACTGAGGAGAAACTGTGAAGAAAGGCAGATAAATAAGCCCACAGTTCTGCTTCCTGAACCAGTTTCGTTGTTTTCTCCAAAGCCAGAAAGCAAGCTTGATGCTGCAGCAACTAGGCTGCAGAAAGTCTACAAGAGTTACAGGACTAGGCGTAATCTTGCAGATTGTGCTGTTGTGGTTGAGGAACTATGGTGTGTACCTTAAAAGTGTCACAGTTTTTCAATACCCTTTTGTTACTTTGGTGCTTACATGTGCCTGTTGAATTTGTTGTAGGTGGAAAACAGTAGACTCAGTATCTCTGGAACAAAACTCAGTGGCATTCTTCGACATTGAGAAACATGAAACTGCTGTGTCAAAGTGGACAAGAGCTAGGAGAAGGGCTGCCAAGGTATATATTTGATTCGATGTTGCAAATGAGATTGCTGATATGTGCAAATTAGTGGAGGATATCAAAGTTAACAGATCAATGCTTTTGTTTCTGTAGTTAGGGAAAGGGTTGTGCCAGGATGAGAAGGCTCAGAAACTAGCCCTGCAGCATTGGCTTGAAGCTGTGAGTATATATATCTATGCACTTCATACATTCAAATTTGTATATAAATTGAAGCTTTATTCTTCCATTGTGAACCCCAAATTAATTTATCAGTGTGAACTGTTCCATAGACATCTACTTTAGAGAAACGAGGGGATCAAACCCTAATGCAAATCTCATAGAGTAAATTAAGACTGAAATTAATGATCTTTTCTTACAGATCGATCCACGCCATAGGTATGGACACAACTTGCAATTTTACTTTGATGTCTGGACCGATTGCAAGTGCACTCAACCTTTTTTCTACTGGTAAGTTCGCTTTAGAATAAAACCTTCTTCACTATACAACTGTATATCAGAATATCTCATTAGTTCTTCTATTACTAATTGATCACCGACAATGTTAACCTTTTGTCTTCTAAAATCTGAAACAACAGGTTAGATGTAGGTGATGGTAAAGAAATAAATGTCAAGAAGTGTCCAAGGCATATTCTGCAACGCCAGTGCATCCAATATCTTGGACCAGTAAGAATTTCATTCCTAACCACCTTGATGTCCATATTGTGCAGTTGACACTGTATATTGCCGACACCTACTTACGTGTTAACTATTCGTTTTGATTGCAGATTGAAAGAGAAGCATTTGAGGTGATTGTAGAGGATGGGAAGCTAGTACAAAAGCAAACAGGGTTACTAATTGACACAGATGAAGAGTCAAAGTGGATATTTGTGCTGAGCACATCAAGGTCTTTATATGTAGGCCAGAAAAGGAAAGGTTCTTTTCAGCATTCAAGTTTTCTCTCCGGAGGAGCTACTACTGCAGCTGGAAGACTAGTTGCCCATAAAGGAATTATAGAGGTACAATTTTAAAGTTGTACATTTCAACTTTTCAAATACTAGCTTGTGTTTATAAGCTGATCATGATCTTCCCTTTACTTTTTGCTTTTCAGGCTATATGGCCATACAGTGGTCACTATCTCCCAACTGCAGACAATTTCAAGGAATTCATTAGCTTCCTGAAAGAGCGCAACGTAGACCTCACCAATGTGAAGGTAATTAAGCTACCGAGACAAAGATTGTTCATTTTACACCGAGGTAAAAATAAGATTAAATTTTTTTTTGTTCTTTTATTACAGATGTGTGCTGTTGATGAAGACAAAAGCTATCAAAATGAGGAGTGCTCTAAGCCAAAGGTGAATGGATCATCCACAACCATAGTGACCTTGGATGTTACTAGTAACAATCCTGCTATGATTAAATTTCCAGCAGATCATCAACAACAGCTTCAAAGTATGGGGAGCAATTCGAGTAGTAATGCAGATGATACAGAAGTAAAAGCAGAAGCACCATTGTTTGACTTGTCAAAGCGCTTGTCTTGCAAGTGGTCAACTGGAGTTGGGCCACGTATTGGGTGTGTGAGGGACTATCCAGCTGACCTTCAATTCCTGGCTCTTGAGAAAGTCAACCTATCACCAAGAGTCAATTTGGGCTGCCATGGAGGTTGGAATGGTGCCCCAATCCCTTCGCCTAGACCAAGCCCAAGTTTCAGGGTCTCGCCTAGGCTTGCATTCATGGGCCTCCCGAGTCCGAGGGTAACAGTTCCCGCTTCCAATTAAACATATAGTTTATTTCAAGAAAAAGATCAAAGATAAAACCTACTCGTTTGGCTATCAAATGTGCAACATTAGAGTTAGGAAGCATTTGAACTGTTTCGGTTCACTTGGGTTCGTTTTGGAGAGCGATGGGGTACTTCTTGTTCCCAAATATGTTTAGAGTTGATGAAGTCGAACTAGTAAGTCACGAAAACAAAACTAATTCGTTATTCTATTCGTTTATTTGTTAAGTGTTTTTCTTTTTTCTTTTGAAAGATGTAAATATGTACTTGTTATGAATGGTGCAAGCTAGACCAGTTTCCCCAGTTTTCATTCCTCTGGCTTTTACGCAGCGAAGGCATCATTGAATGATATAGTGCATCACCAATAATGTTACTAAATTACTGGAAGGAATCCAATGTAGCAAAACAGAAAACAAGGACACTCCCAAATTCAAAAAGAGTTAGATGATCATCATAATTGAGCATTTGAGATGAATTTAATTTTAAACCATAATTGAAGGAATCCAAGGTTAAAAATTGAACTCAAGAACAGCCCTTTTTCTGGGAAGTCAAATTAATTTAAACAAATATGCGGAAAGAAGATTTGGAAATTTGAAATCTTGGTGGCAAAGGGACAAGAGTGTTCAATCTCGATGTCAACGCCTGACATGAAAACAATATAAAGTCTAGTTGGTGTTTGTTGATAATCGAGATTCGAGAGAGAAGAAAAGAAATTGAAGTAAACACAAAATGCACTTTTCTCTAAATAAATGCTTCTTTTCCCGAACACTGCCCAGTCTCCTTCAGTCTCTAGTCCACTGTCGATTTTGTGCATGCCCAAAACCTATATTCAAATCCAAGCAATTATAATAATTGGAAACCAATAATTACTAATTAGTGTCCCTCAAACACACTGGCTCTTCTAATGTTCCTACTTCGAGTCTGTGCCATGTATTGTAATTATTTTTATAAACCTCCGCAACCTTTTCGTGGGGCGAAGAAAAGCTTTTCAATTACATCATCATTGATGTTTATCAACCGTGAATAATGAGAATCAAATATTTAAAAATAATTTGTAGATGTAAGATTTTCGACATTTATTTATATATTTGAGAATCGGAATAGAAGTGTGTCTCATCTCTTTATTAGAAATTATTTCTGAATAAACTTTGAATTTGATTCCCAAGATGTGAGGTGGGTTTGAGAATCATTCCTCCGGAATCAACTTTTATACTAATAATACTCTTACGTGTATATTCTATTAAGAGAACTTATGTATTATTAAATAGCTTAAATTTCTTTAAACTTGATATTTTAATTTATTTTGTAAATTCCTACTATGAATGATTGTATTTCAAATTTTTCTAAAGGTAGTATGATTATTATTTTGTTGATTTTTAATCTTTGTCTAGCTATAGAGCTTTCTAGATTTGACGTTTAGTTTTCGTTTTTCATATTTAGTTAGCTCGTATGATTTCTTCTTGTGTATATATCGTTTTAATCATTTTTGCAACAAATTTTGCTCAAATTCATAAAAAGGAAAAAAAAATAAAGTTATTGAATATGAAAAATGTAGCTATTGTTTTGTAGGGTATTTCAGTAATCAAACTAATTTTGATTCTGATTCCTGTTATGATTTCAAATGATAAGTAAACAGCTCAGTGGAAATGATATATTCTCATTCTGATTCATGTTGATTCTGATTCAAGGTGATTCCTATTCCAAGTAAGTAAATGTGCCCCAAATGTTTATGCATCAAAATCATAATCACCAATTTTTTGCATAAGCCTAACCATGAACCGGTGCCAATGCCGAAAGGCAACGACTGAATATGTAGCAACTTTCAGTTCTTGAATATGGTTCGGATTTGCATGCTAGCTTCATGAACACTACAGAAACCTATTACTCGATTATTTTTGCTAACTTAGAGCATCTCCAATATCTCTTGTAAACTAGCAAAAAAATTATTTTAGAAAAAAAAAACACTCATTTTCAGCTTCAACAGCTCTTGTATAGCTTTTTATAATCTATAGAAAATGAAAAAAAAAGTAGATAGAGAATCCCTATATCTATAGAAAAACTCAAAATTTGTATATCCATCTATAAATCTCTAAAATGTAATGCTTTCATATGTTTTCTTTCTCCTTCTTCATCTTTTCTCCATATTTATCATCCTCTCTCATCAAATTTAATACATCTTATGGCTTAATTAAATACGGACTTAACTAAATAAAAAATAATAATTTATATTAGAATCATTAAACTATAGAGAAAATTATTAAAGTTTAGAGGACCATATAGAGGAGTTGTGGGAGCATAAAAAATTCAAACGTAATTTGAAGCTCCACAAGGTTTTCTCCAACGATCAAACTAACGTTCCCTCTGACAACAACTAGAATATGATGGTGTGATGGTCAAATTGCGTTTGAACAATTGGGGGGGAGGGGGGTACCTACAAAAGACTCTCCGACGCTCAAGTAAGTGAGAGTTCAATGCAAACGTGTATGAACAATGTCCAATTGGAAAAACTCACCAAATTCATGTATTTATACTATTGAAATTCCACCAAAATAAGAGCCACCACGTCCACTAACGTAGTGGCTGGACTTCAAAGTTCCTACACTGAGTTTCGATCCTCGAAGCTCGGCAACGTCTAGCAACCGCCTTCTGTTTCGGTGCCATGTCCCTAGGATCACGCTCCACTCACCCCACTACCCCTCATTTCAGGTTTCTTAGGGTTCGAGGCCTCCCTTTGGACATATCTGAATCGTCTCCTGGGCGTTTGGATCTCAATCTTTGCTCCTAACCCAATGATCCATTTGAATCTCGCTATGGATCATTGCTGCTCAAAGTTCGAGACTTACTTCGAACTTCAAGGTTCTTCATCAAGGTTCGAAGCTCGAACCTCGATCTTCACTTTCAGAACTGACAGGGATCTTCGACACACTCTCCAAAGACTTAATTCCCAATTTCCTCGTTCCATGTTCGATCTTCGATCATGTTTCACAATGTCAAGTTCGAACCATAAAATTCTTGCTCCTACAATGCCCCCAATTTCGCCTTTGGGTTACATGAGAAATTCAGCTTCAAATTCAAACTTGCACACACCATTCATCGATATTTTTCTAGTGACTAACTTCGAAGCTTCGATCGAACTTGATCCTCCAACTTCAAGACTCGCCTTTGACGCGTTCTTCCGCGTTTCCTCAAGTGCATGCACCAGAAATCCAAAAACTTCCCTCTTTAGACGAAACTCTTCTGCTCCTTGACTATCCATATTCTGAATTTATTTCACAAAATATAAATAGCCATCTATCCTTATCACTTCTTCACTTCACATTCCCAAATCAAAATCCTAAAATCAGAAAGACCTCAATCTTCTTGATCCTGTTCAATTTTGATGGGTCATAATCTTTCCCGCTCTGGTGCTCGTCGTGACCCATCTCCCCGCCGTAGTCCAACCCCGACCGAATCCGCCCAGTCCTCCTCGGAAGTCGATGTCGATCATGAGGAGGTCGTGCCTCAACTCCCCAACTCCAAGATCTGGAGTCCGACTGAGGCCCAACTTGACATGCAGCGAGCGAAGATTAACCCTCCGGGAGCATCTCGATCCGAGCGCTATCAGAAGACAGCGATATGTACTCCAACAAGGGGATCCCGAAGGGCGCTTTGATGTTCAAAAAGAACCATCTTTGATTTTTGAGTTTTCCACTGCACCCAGCATTCATCATTCTCTTGGTTCTCCGAGATTTACACCCCATGCAGCTTAGCCCCAACTCCTACTTTCTCCTCTCGGCATTTCTCGCCGTCGGCCAGCAGTGGCGGGCCTCAAATTGCCTCCTCGACTTATTCTACACCCACATGTAGGCCAAAATCAAAAACTTAGAGTTTTGTTTCAGTCTCCAACCCCAATGATTCAAGAAGTGTTTTGATCAAAAGTCCACCAATTTCGCCTACTGGCAGATCAAGCCAGTCTTTATCGAAGGTAACTGGATGCCTCCGAAGCTCGAAGGTCTCGAACTCAAAGTCCCTTCCTCCTTTTCTAATGCTCTAAGTACAACTTCGATCTTCACTTTTCACTTCTGACTACTTTGTAAAGATACTGATCTATTTCAATTCTGATCTTGAACCTCATTTGCAACCATAAAGCTTGATGTTACCTCCTTCGAACTCAGCGAAGAGAGGCTCTTCTGGCTAGACAACTTCTTGGCCGGCAAAGAGTGGCCCTTGGCCTAAGTTGCGAGCAATAAAGTTCTCCGGTCTCTAACATGAGAGAGGAACTCCACTCTCTTCACTTGTTACTCTAAGAAGCCTCGAGATGGAGAAGATTTCCTCGAATGGTTGATCGATGTGCAATCCTCATTTTCCCTCTCTGTCGAGACTGACAAGTTGGTGAAGGATGCGATTCGCAAGAGAGACAAGTACACTACCATGAAGCCAAGCTTTCCCCCTAGCAGTGCCCCATCGAGGAAGAAATTTCTTCGAAGCTCAGTGACTACGGTCTTTGAGGAGTCTGAGAACTCCCAAGAATTGAAGAAGAAGAAATCTTGGGGTACTTCAGGGCTCGAAACTATCGATCTCGAAGCTTCTCATCCTTCCCCAAGTTTGAGATCTCAAACTTCTCGAGCTGGGAAGGAACCACTCAAATTTGCCTAGGATACCCCTTTGCCTCCTCCACATGGTCAAGATTCTTCTAGAGGTAACTCTTTTCCACCTCTTATTTCTTTCCTTCATTTCTTTACTTTTACCTTGATTTCTCATTGAACTTCGAACTTCAAAATTAGTTGTCTTTCCACCACCATCTACTACTTATGACGCTTTCGTCGTCGGCTTGTTCCCATGGACTCATCCTAGTGACGCTCCTCCGACCATGCCCGTTGTAGATTTTATGTTTTTGTATGATGATCAACCCATCTTTCATAATCACAACGCTGCCTCAATCCTCGCCCAACGCTTGGGCAGAAGGGATCCGAAAAGGGATCTCCTTAAGCAAGGAGATTGGGTTGACAATCTTCAAGTAGCGTACTCATGCCAATTGGATGTAAGTTTTTCAATTCATACCTGCTTGAACTTGGTGATATCCTCTCTTATTCATATCAACCAGCCACCAATGATGACCTTTGTCTTTTCACGGGATGCTTCACACTGAAGCTTGCTTCAAGAAAATGGGCATAATCAATGTCAACCTCCAAGTGAAGCTGAATCTAGCTTCCACAGAGAAGGAAGAGATCTCCTCGAAGCTTGTTGACGCCAATGAGAAGCTTCGAGCAGCCTCCCAAGTTGAGTAGGAGCTTCAAACGCAGCCTCCTCTGTCCCCCTCCGGGAGAAATCCCTTCTAGAGTCAAAACATATGGCTAATCTTGCAAGGGCTGAGCTCAAACTCAAGGGGACGATAGTTGAACTCATCGAGCATCGATCCTCAGAACTCCCAGAAGATTTCGACGCATCCCACGCAAAATTCGAGGAGCTCGAGATTGATCTCGAAGATGCCATTCAGGCTCAAGATAGTGTGTCTACCACTAGCCAGTGTCTGATCCAGTACGCTTCTGCCCAATACTTTCGAATTGGCTAGAACCAAGCTTGTACTGTCCCTGAGGACAGTCTCTTCATTGACCTTGGGGAGGTTGATGACAAGTTCTGGTGCAAGTACAAGTACGAGCCCTTGTTTGGGTCCCTTCCAGGTGAAGGCAAGTCTACAACTCACCTCTCCTATGATGACATCACCATATCTGCTCCTACAATCGAGGTAACTCCTCTTAATACCCTCACTGAGCAACTCGAAGTTCCAAAAAAGGTTCTTTATGCTGTGGATCCTTTCGAAGCTCTTACGCAGCCCCTCGATACTGTAAATTCTCTTGAGCCTCAGGACCCCTCTTCCATCTTTTCCATTGTACCTGCCTCTGCTCGTGCCTCATTTACTCTAGCTACCCCTATCGTTGAGTTCCCAAAGAGTTTCGATGAGCCTTAGGCTTTTCTTTTCCATTTTTTAGTCTTTAGCTCTTTGACTCTTTTGTTATGTAACTTTAAAGAATCTGTTTGGCCATTTTAGTTAACGCCTTCGAGCGTCTAATTTTGCCAAACTACTCAATTTACTTTACCTTTCAAATTTTGAAGCTTGCACAATAGAAAGTTATCTTTTTCAATAACTTTACTCACCTTCGAAACCCTTGTTCGAACCTGACACTTTTCAAATTTCAAAACAACTTCAAAACCATAGCTCGATCTTGTGAACTTTGATAAGGAATCCCTAGACGAGGAGTCCTTTCTCACGTTAAACTTTAAGAAGGAATCCCTAGACAAGGAGTCCTCTCTCAAGTTGAACTTCGAGAATAATCCCTAAACAAGGGGTCCACTCTCAATTTGAACTTCTCGACTGAGTCAAACCCAAACCGTTTTGCTCACTCGAAAAAACCTTTTAAAATGAAGTCAAAAACTATTTTGACTTCTCACTCCATTCTTTTCGGTTTCAAACTTTATCCCAAATCTATTTCAAACTCAAATATATTAGTGTTTAAGGAAATTCTTCTTGACATTCCACTTATACTCCAGCTTCAACTCTTCTCGCTTAGCTCTTTTAGAATATATTAGGTATGGCTCCATCCTCTAACAATCTCAGATTTAATTTTGTTATGACTGCACAATCGGGGAGCGCCTCTACTACTCGCTATGGGAAGGGAAAAGAAATTTCCAGCACGCCCGTAATTATCTCCTCGCTCGAGGCCTCCGCTCGGTAACTTTTTCTCATAATCTCGGCATGTTAAGCACAATACCATAACACTTGCTTTTTTGTTCTTGTAGATCTCGATCTTGATCTGATAAATCGATGTCACCCTTTTCTTGCTCTAATTCCCGCGACCATAGCACTGACGGCAGTACCTTGGAAATAAGAGTTACTCATCTTGAAGAGATTTTGTGCTCTCGTTATCCCGGTGATCCCAGCGAATCCAGCCATGACCGGAATAGTTTCTCATCTCTTCATGACAGCAGATGCCACAGCTTAGACCACTTCGAACCTGCCATTGCTCGACATCACTTTTCTCCCGATCTTGAGCTCGAACTCGAAGCTAGCAAGGCTAAAGTTAGTGCTTTGAAGGATGCCCTAATACGCCTTTGAGGGGATGTGATTCGTAATAACGACACCACTCACCACCTTCTGGATACAGTTTAAGGCCTTAGGGCTGACGTTGGTGTAGCTTATTCTCGTGGCTTCAATGCTAGAATTAGCACCTACTAACTTGAAATTATCAAGAAAGGTGTGCCTGTACATTTCATGCTCTCTTGGCAAGGCCTCGATGCTCGACACTGACCATTTTTAAGCATCCTCGAACTTCAATCTGCACTTTTGCTTTTCGAACTTTCAATTTTTTATTGTACCGTACTCTTCAAAAGTCCACTAAGGATTTTGGTGGCACAATAATTTTCTTTTTATGACTTTTGCATCATACGATTGTATATAAAAATAACTTCCATACTTCATACTCCCAATAATACCTCTATTTCGATCTTTAAATATCAAAGATAGGATTATTCTACGTGTATGAAAAACTTACTTGCAATCTTGCAACCAACTTCGATCTCGAAGCTCAATCTCGAAGTTCATCCTCGAAGCTCTTCTCGAAGCTGTGACTTCGAGACTTCTTTGGATTTGTATTACATTCATTCTCAAATTTATCTTGAGATTTTGTTGTAATTCATGGTTCTAGATGAAAACTTTGAATCATTATTCGTGTATGGTTGTCCTGCACTTAAGCTTTTGGGATTCCACTTAAACTTGGTTAAAGGTTCTTCTCTTTAAGCTTCGTTGAAACTTCTCCAAAATATTACTCGATGTTCGGCTCTCTATTAGCCTTTTGAACTTGATATTTCGATCTTGGGTTAAAATTAAAAGGACCCAACTCCGATTTAGTTGCCTAAACCGAAATCCAACCCTTTCGAAAATACGACCTTAAAAAAATTTGCCAGAGTTTACTTTGAAATACGTGAGTCAAACTTAGAACTTGCAAAGAGAATCACACTTCGAATATTCCACAAAAGCCAAACCGTGGGGCTCCGTTCCTCATCCGGATTTCTCAACATCATATATATAATAAACCACAAGGTTTACAAGAAATCCAGAAAATATTCAGGAGTAAACTCAACTGAAAACAAACATAAGTATTCAGAGCGACTCCTATATACATCTTATACAACCAGTAGGTCGAACAAAGAACCCACTCGAACTAAAGTGTGACTTGAACTCTACGCCTCCAACGTCGACATGCAACCCTGGAACCAAACTGCAAACTGGGCAAAAGAAACTTAAAATCTCAGGAGAAGACAAATAAAATCGTTAGAGTGAGTGGACGAAAATAATAATATGTCTTTCCCAACATATCAGTATATATGCTCATTAAATCATAATGCAAATCAATGCAAATGAAAATCCCGACCAGGTACATTTTCCCTGATCCATAAAGATGCACATAAAATTATGCGGGGTCACTCACGGACTCCTCCGCATAGTACAGTCTAATCAAGGGATCCTAGAGCCACACGTGATTATAAGTATGAAAGACCTCGGGTCAGGATATCTGTCCTTCCTGGAGCATCTCAGGGATCAGCCAAGAAGCCAAAGCATCGATGCTACCTCTATATCTGAGACTGTATTCTGTATAAACTAAATCATAAATACTTTTCATGCACATACAAAATTGTAAAATGCGTAATCATAAAATGCATACTTATATGTGCATAATTGTAAATGCATACTAATACAATGCATAATCGTAAAGTGTATAATCATAAATGCATAAAGTAAATGCATAATCATGACTCGCAAATCAACTGTGAAAATAATGTGTCCACTCACAGTACGAAACTAACTCTGAGGTCCGGCGGAAGATCCCTCGCCAAACACTCGATCATGAAATCCTGAATAACAGGGATACGATCAATACATATTGAAACACAACATACGAAGCTAATACATCAAGAACCCTGCATTCTCGAAAGACGTATCGCTCGAAATATCGACGAGGATAGAAAAATTCTCAAAATACACTCAAACAACCCTCGACCCAAACTAGAATACTCAAATCAACTCAAAAACCTCATGACTACGATCGGGACGCGATTACGAGCAAAACGGTATAAAAATCTTCAAAAATTCCAAAAAGTCATCCTCACTAGAGCTTCGTCGTTGACCGTCGCCGCTGTTGCGCAAACGGTGACCAACTCCGGCAACCCTTACCTCAAACTCTTCCTCTCCTCAAGCCCAACACATTTCCCTTCTACCACTAAAGCCACAACTAACCACACCGGCTGGAATTCTGGTCGAAAACCTTGCCGGATCTTCCACTCTAGTCACTACCACGTCCCACCTCAAACCTCTTCCTTAACTCAAATTGAATACCTAGAAACCTTCATATGGTTGAGGGGAGCCTAACCCCCCACCACCGTGACACCAAATCTCGCCGGAATCCGCCACCCGATTCCGGCAAAATTCCCAAACTTCATCGAGTTTGTTTTACCTCAAATCACAACCAATTTCCACAAATGAATACACAAATCAATAGTACAAGTCAAGATCTTTCCAACCATACCAAAAACATGGCTGGATGTGACCGAAAAAAGCTCGTCGGACGGCACAAGCTCGCGGGTTAACTCGGCCTAACTCGGTCAACGGGTCAAAACTGGTCAACTCGGCTCAAATGTGACTTTTCGACAATTCCACGACTATTTCGATATTTATACGTCGCGAACCGACCAAATTCACGATTCGAATAACTCACCCAATCAGATAAGTACGACCAACTCGACGATAATTTCAAATATTCATTTTATATTCTCCAATTATCCGAAAAATCTTCCGAAACCTCCTACGAAATTGAAATCAAATCCTCCACAATTTTCGCGAAGGAACTCAAACCAAATTCTTACCCGATAATTTGGTCGTGAACAAACCCGTCATATCGATCAATTACGACAAACCGCGACTAATCGTGGAACTCGCAAATCAAGCCAATTAATATACAATTTTCGATTCAGATTGTTACAATAATTTAGCTCTTTAAAACTTGACCATTGATCTTTAGTCATTTGTTCAGCACTTAAGCTTCTCGAACAGACTCTTATTGCCTAGCCAGAGGTTCTTTGCTCAATAGCTTATCGAACTTGACTTAGTTTTTTAGTCATGAGTTTGGCCCTTCTAGCTTCTCAAATCTGACTCATACCGTTTTGGTCAGAGGTTCTTTGCTCAAAAGCTTCTCAAACTTGGCCTTCTACATTTTTGGTCAAAGGTTCTTTGCTCAAAAGCTTCACGAACTTGACTGTCGCACGTACACTCATTCCTAACTCTTTTAGCTCTCGAACATGATCATAGTTGAGACCAGAGATTCAACTTTTTGAGTTCTCGAACTTAAACCAACTTTCGACAGATTTGTTCTTGATTCTTTTAGCCCTCGAACTTGATCCTAGTCGAGATTAGAGGTTCAGCTTTCCGAGTTCTTGAACTATAACCGAAATACTTTTTCCATAATCGATGATTCCACAAACACATTTACACATCAGACGCTCATAGATGTGAAATTAATCAAAGTGCAAAACTCATATTGGAAACAAATGCATATGTTTTATTCAAACTTGAGATTTACATAAACATAAAAGAGCTAATTTTTCTTCTGACTAGGAGCTTGCCCATAACAATTCAAACTTGCTAAATATCTTAACAAGTTCTTTATGTGCATATAAACAACAAATTTGAATATGCGTGTCTCCCAAGCTTTCACTTGTAATATTTTTTTTAAGTATATTGCATTCCACGGCCTCGAGAGGCGTTGTCTAGTCTTGACATTCCTCAATCGGTATGCCTCCTTGCTGTAGATTTCGGTGATCTAGAAGGGTCCCTCCCATACCAGTTAGAATTTCACTCACTTATATGCCTTGATACTTTCTACTATTCGCTTAAGGAGCCATCCGCCCATCTGAAACGATCTTGGCTTCACCCCAAGGTTGAAATATTTTCGAAGCTGATTTTGATAATTCAGGAGGTGAACAGTTGCAGCCTCTCTTCTTTTGTCTGCAAAATCCAACTCCTATGCCATTCGACTTTCGTTTCCACATTGGTTGAAGGCAATTGTTCTTATTGTTGGCACTAATTCCTCCATGGGATGATCGCCTGCATTCCGTACACAAGAGCGTACGGTGTCTCATTCGTTGGCTTCCTTGGTGTAGTCTTATAAGCCCATAGAACATTAGGAAACTGTAGTGGTCATCTTCTTTTCCTTGTTGCAAGCCTCTTCTTAACTCCATTGAAGATAGTTCGATTTGTTATTTCGGCCTGACTATTTCCTCTCGGGTAGCTTCTCGAAGAAAATCTTAATAGAATTCCATGCTTATCGCAGAAGTTCCCAAATCCATCATTGTTGAATTGAGTCTCGTTGTCACATACGATCTCCATTGGTATTCCAAACCGACATATGATTTGATTCCAAACGAAGTTTGAGACATCCTTGAACGTGATCGCTGGATAAGCTTGAGCTTTGACCCACTTCGAGAAGTAATCGGTCTCCACCAGCACATGCTTCAATCCTTCTTGTGCCTCTAGTAATGGACCTAAAATATCCATTCCTCATTGCGCGAAGGGCCACGGTCCTGCCTGCTTTACTAACTTATGAGCGGGAATATGACTTAACGGGGAGTGGTACTGGCATCCTTCGCACTTCTTAGCATATTTCTCTGCTTCTCGATGTATGTACGTCCAGAAGTAACCTTGAGCAGTTATCTTCCTTGCTAGTGTCCTGCCTCTGGCGTGTCCTTCACATATCCCTTTATGCATTTCTCTTAGTATTGCTCGAGCTTGGATCGGTCAAACACATCGTAGTAAAGGTCTTGTGAATGGCCTTCGATACAACACATCTCCAACCATTGAGTACCTTGCAACCTTGAATCTGAGCATTCTGGCCTCTATGGGGTCCTCCGGTTGGATGCCAAACTCCAAATAGTTGATAGATATGCCTCCCCAATCGTTCGAGATCGATTATGTCATCATAACTTGACATTCAATCTGCTCCTCAATGCTCGGACGTTCGAGCACATCGATCATTATTGGTAAAGGCTCTTTAACGCATCCAGATGTCATCTTTGCCAATTCATCAGCCCTCTGGTTTTCTTCCCTTGGAATCTTTACCAACGACAATTGGGAGAACTCAGAAATGATTCTTCTCACTAACACTTGGTATTGAATCATCTTTTTGTCATGTGTCGTGTACTCGTCATTGGAATTTCCAATTATAAGCTGTGAATCGAAATGTATTTGCAGACCCTCCTTTAACGCCATAGTCGTCGCCTCACCACCTCTCACTCAGTCGCAGTTACCAAGCTCAGACATGCCTCTCTCCTCTCCTATCTCAATCGCTCGCCACCATCACTACTCTTCTCCTCCACCGCTCTCCTCTGCGCCGTATCGCGAAGTCTCTCTACTTCCACGTCGCCGCTGCAACTCCTTTTCTCACCGTGAATGTCTCTCTCTCTCTCTCTCTCTTAATGTGCTAGCTAGGGTTTCTACATTCAATTAGTGATTTTAGTGTTTTGATTGTGTGTTTGTATGATTGTTGGTGCTAAACTTTGGTGTGAGAAACTTGAGTCAATTTTGTGGTGTGTTTGGTTGAGTTGTAGTGTTTTTGTATGAAGGAAGTAGTATATTAGATGTACTGATGCTAATAGTGTGTTTAGTTTACATGCAATAGTGTTTTTGTATGAAGGAAGTAGTATAATATATGTGTTGATGTTAATAGTGTGTTTGGTTAAGTTACAGTGGTGTTTTTGCTAATCTATAGTAGTATGTTTGCTGGTGAGTAGTAGCATTTTCATAGACCTGTATCTTTTTTGATTTGATAAACTGAGTAGTATGTTTGATGGTTTGTGGTAGTGTAATTTTAGGCCTCAAGTAGTATATACGGGTTTGATGATTTTGCGGAATGTGTGATGGTCTGTGGCATGATGTTTGTACCTCTGTGGTAGTGTGATTGAGTAGTATGTTTAATGGTCTGTGGTAGTGTGTTTGATATTCTAAGCTAGTATTTTATTAGTCTATTTTGTTGTTTGGCATTAATGGAAAAAACAAAACAGGAATACAATCTAGCCGGAACAAGTAAAAGGAAGTCACCTTCTTCCGTGATCAAAGTTGTGAAGAACAAACAAAGGAAAAAGACGACCAATGATGTGCATTTCGACTACACAACAAGAAGAAGGCAACCAAAAGCTTCAAGTCCAAGTAATGTAGTGTTAGTGTTTCCATTATGATGTAGTAGTGTGTACGTGAAACAACAGTAGTATGTTTTGAAGTAGTGATCTAGTGTGTTGAAAGATTGTAGTGTGTTTTATCAGATAGATGTAGTGTTTTCTGCTATGATGTAGTAGTTTGTACTTGAAACTGCAGTAACATTGATGAATTACATTGAATGTTTTGAAGTAGTGATCCAGTGTGCTGAAACATTATAGTAGTACCTTTTGTTGTGACGTAGTAGTGTGTGTGAGAAACAACAGTAGTGTTTGTTTTTAGTGTTTATTAAATAGTAGTATTTTCGTTGTGATGTAATAGTGTGTACGGGAAACAACATTAGTGCCCTTAACACTGAGAAAGTACATAGAATGTTTTGAAGTAGGGATCTAGTATGTTGAAATATTGTAGTGTGTTTATCAGATAGAAGTAGTGTTTTCTGATGTGAAGTAGGAGTGTGTACTAGAAACAACAGTAGTGTTAATTTGTAGTGTATCAAATAGTAGTGTTTCCGTTGTGATATAGTAGTGTGGGCGAGAAACAGAAGTAGTATGTTAAACAATGAGAAATCACATTGAATGTTTATCAAAGAACATACTACTTGATGAAAAGAATTTAGTGCGGTTTTTGTAGAGGAACTTGTCCCAGAAATTATAGCCATTTAAGCCAATTGTACTACCTTTGACTTGTAAACATACTAACTATATAACTTGTTAATATACTACACCTTCAACTTTCAGCTTGACAAAGAAAATCTAGTCTATGTAAAGGAATTAGAGCCTCAGGAAATTTATAGTTATTAAGGCTAAATGTACTACCGATGATTGGTGAACATACTACCTGTGACTAATATAGACACTACATACCCAATTTTCAGTTGCTGATGATTTTATTACATGTTTTTCTGTCGCGTCTTCCAATTTTGCCACACCAACCACATCTAATGGGTTTTGTCTTCCCGCCTTCATCATCAACATCAAGTCTCTATCACTTGATAGCGTACAATTTGGATAAAGTGGTAATGATAAACCAAGAGTTAATGAATCCAGTCTCAAACCAAGAAAATGCGATAACACCTCCATCACAACACCAGTAAAAGCTAGAGTAGGGGTAAGGAAGAACATGATTGTTTGGTTATTGTAGGTGCACTTCACATACAACTCTGATTCCATAGCTACTTATCTGTAAATCAAAGAGAAACTGCTCACATAACAAAAGTAGTATGTTCAATAGTCATCAATAGTATGTTCAGTCAACGCAGGTTGTACTGTTACATGTACAACATAGAGAGAACTTATAGAACAAACTAGTATTCTCAGAGGCTTGCAATAGTGTGTTCAATCAACGAAGGTAGTATTGTTACATGTACAACATAAAAGGAAACTTGCAAAATAGCAAACTGGTATTCTTAGAGGCTTGCAGTAGTGTGTTCACTTAACACAGGTAGTACTGTTATCTCATACTTTATACTAATTGTCAAGAAACACAAATCAACAACATCAAACACACAAAAACACATAAATCACAGCAACAACCATATAATAGTATCACTATGATGCATTGACCCATCATAAACAGTACCAGAATATGAAAATCAACGAAATCGAAAAACTCAAATTCAAAATTGAGGCTGAGGTCATGGCAGTGCGTGGAGAGATCTCAGTCGCGACGGCGATTGACTTCTTCTACCATTTTAAAACTGATAGACTGCTCTCAGTCTCAGACTCCACTTGAGAGATATTAGAGAGAGTAACAGAAACAACAACTACTCATAGTCTTTAGTTCAGGAGGGAACACGACGATTCTGGTACATTTATTCCCTTTCCCTTTCCGGTTAAAGCTAGTCTCCACTTACTCTAGTCTCTCTGCTTTGTCTTTCTTTCTCGTTGAGCTTTTTGGTTACGAGTTAAGGATTTTCACGGTCATGCTTGGCAGCACTCAAGGCCGAGGGGCGGTTGTGGATGCGCGTTGTTGGAGGCTCGGTAGCGCATGGGACTTGGACAACGACGCCTGAGTTCGCGGTCGGCGAATCTTCGGTGTCAATCAGTGAATCCGGAGGCGAGAGGGAAATTGAGATCGACAAAGAGAGAGAGAGGAGAGCGAGATAGAGAGGACTTTAAAATAAATGGCAAAATTAGAAAAAACATAGAAAATGACATTAATTAAAATAAAAAATATAAATGACATTAACCTTAGTGGCCAAATTTATGAGCCCTAAGAGCAACTCCAACAATGTCACGAAAAGTTTGCTTATTTTGTTCAAAAATAAAGCCGAAACCTATTTTAGCTAATCACTTGTATAAATTTACTCTAACAATATTACTTAAAATGTAGTTAAACCTAAACACATGCTTAGTTTTGATTGGTTGATAATAACATATTTATTTATTAATATAATTATTAATTACATTTGCAATCTAGAAGGAAAGAATTAATTACAATATTGAATGTTTCGTTACCTATAATTCATATTTTCGATATAAGAATAAAGGATGAAAATATGAAATATAAGGAATTCTTAAATTGACTAATACGATAAGGGAGCTGCTTGAATAAATTTTAAATTTTTTTTTATATTTTAACTAAAAATAACTTATAGAAACTACTGGAATTGCTTTAATTATCTTAAATGTTACATTTCTAGCTAACCTTTCTTCAGACTGGACCAATCACAACATGGTCTGTTCTGTACCAAGAAAATTGAAAATACTAACAGACAGAACTGCAGCGAGCGAGCATAATGGCTAGAACTAGTCATCCAATCCAATTAGAGATGTTGTCGGTTTTCCTTTGTAACCCATTTCGTAACTTTTAATGTGCTGCCAACAGACACAGAGTCGTGCCGTCGTGGCCACATTCGTCATTCTCCCCCAGAAAAGTTGTAGTGGGGGTTCCACTTTCGTAATTTCAAACCCAAACCAGGGGTCATAACACTGCGGTTTTCCCAAAGAAAATCGAGCGCCATTTATACTTGGGCTTTTGTCCGTTGGTCTGTTTTGAATTTCAAATCTCGAACAACAAACCTCTTTCTTCTTTCTTCTCTCCCCTGGACCAAACCCACTAAAACAAAAAACCACTACTCCCACGTTGGAGCCTGTTTTCTAAAACACTCTCAACCTCTACTTCTGCTGCTTCTTCTTCTGGTCTTCAAGTTGAAGTACTTACAAGATCGAATGGGTGCTTCTGGAAAATGGGTCAAGTCCCTTATAGGTTTCAAGAAACCCGACAAAGATGACCTTGTAATGCTCGAATCTTTTCTTCTTCTTCTTCTTCTTCTTCTTCTTCTTCTTCTTCTTCTACTATACATGTCCAAACCCTTTCACTGTTTCTTAATCTTTTTTTGCTTTGTCGGCCTTTTCTTATTTGTGTTTGTTTTTTCAGACGAGCGGGAAGAGTAAGAAATGGAAGCTGTGGAGGAATTCCTCAGGGGATTTTGGGTCTTCGTGGAAAGGATTCAAGGGGAATCACAGAGCAGCTTCTGAAGGATCAGATTCGCCGAGAAGGGGGGGTGAAGCTTACACTGCTGCTGTGGCTGCTGTGGTTCGAGCTCACCCTAAAGATTTCAAAGCTGTGAGGCAAGAATGGGCCGCTATCAGAATCCAAACTGCTTTCCGAGGCTTCCTGGTAATCAAATTGCTTCTCTTTCACTTTTATTTTATTCTCAGTAAGGAGAAAGTTGCATACTTTTGAATTCTGAAACGGTGAAACCAATAGACCATAGATCTAATGGTGTCTTAGCAGATTATATAAGAAAGAGGCAGAGTACTCTGTTCTGTTCACTTGTAGGTGAAATGATGCATAATAGATATAAAGTTTGAAAGTTTTTTGTTGGGGAAACTGGTTCTTTCAGGCGAGGAGGGCTCTGAAGGCGTTGAGAGGAATAGTGAGGCTTCAAGCTTTGGTAAGGGGAAGACAAGTGAGGAAGCAAGCTGCTGTAACACTGAGGTGCATGCAAGCTCTGGTTCGAGTTCAAGCACGTGTGAGGGCTCGGCGCGTGCGAATGTCTATAGAAGGCCAAGCTGTGCAGAACATGCTCGATGAGCGCCGTACCCAAGCTGATCTATTGAAAGAAGCTGAGGTAGTTTAAACAATAAGCTTTTGCTCAATGGTAAATGTCTTATTTTGGTATTTTTGTTCACTGATTGATGATTTGTGAAACTTAAAATTCCAGGAAGGTTGGTGTGATAGTAAGGGAACAATAGAAGATGTTAAAGCAAAGATTCAAATGAGGCAAGAAGGAGCCTTCAAGAGGGAAAGAGCTATTGCTTACTCTCTTGCTCAGAAGGTAGTAATTTTTAATTTTTTTTACAACTATCAATGTTAGTACTTTCCTTGTTCATAATGTAAGCAATGATTAATTGGTTGATTTGCTATTTCTGTCTTCTCAGCAATGGAGATCCTCCCCGGATTCGCATTCAGGCATCAATTCATCGGTCTACTCACACAATAAGAACAACGAATTTGACAAGAATAGCTGGGGATGGAGTTGGTTAGAGCGATGGATGTCAGCTAAGCCATGGGAGACTAGGTTGATGGAACAATCCAATGCCGACCCATCTGAGCTCACCCCGCCTCCAAGAAGTTGTGTTGACCCTTTTGTTGGCATTGGCAAGCATTCGAAATCTTCAGAACCACCAAGCTCAGTCAAGGTGAGGAAAAACAATGTCACTACTAGGATATCTGCAAAGCCTCCCAACATGACTACTTGCTCATCTTCTAGCCCAAATTCTGAATATCGCTACGATGACAGCCCTGGTTCATCCTCACTTTGCACATCCACGACACCAGTGTCTGGAAACACTGGATTGGCCTCGGATAGAACAGATGAGAGCAGCAACTATAGACCAAGTTATATGAACCTGACTGAATCAACTAAGTTAAAGCTGAAAGCGGCCAGTTATCAATCTCACAGAACTAGGCAGTCCATGGACGAGTTTCAGTTTCTCAAGAGGTCTGGAGCTTTCTCTAATGGGGAATCGAAAAGTAGTGCTGGTTCTGAGCCATTTTCAGTTAACTTCTCAAAGCCGCTTGGCATGCCAACCAGGTTGGATAAGAGCTCCACGAAGCTGAGGTGATCGGAAAGTGAGAAGACTAAGGTGAGAACTGAGAAGGGACACACACTTGGTCATATGATTACAGTCAACAGCTTGTTGTTCCCTGTTTCTACAATTTACAACGTGTAAGGTTAGTGTGTTGTGCTAAAGTAGTTTTATGTATCAGAAGAAAAAAAAATAGTCCTTCCTTGATCATGCTCTGAGGCTTCATATGTAAAATAGTTAATTTGTTGTTATGGAATCGAACATTGCTTTCTACTTAATCTCCAATGAGGTCAATCATATAGAAGTGTGTGCCAAATGTTCACTCGAGTCTCTGAAGGATCTAACAATTTCAGTTTGAACCAAACAAGGTCTATCTCAACAATTCTGAAAACAAGTTCTTGACACCTGTAAACATTATTAACGCTTCATGCTATCAAATCTGATGGGATTTAAAACATTACAGAGCGTGATGAGTGCATCATGTCCGCTTAATAACTGTAAGCTTGACACCCTTCTTGAAATTGAGAACAATGCCAAACTCAAATTCCAGAGGGCTCTCCATGTTGGGAGAGTGCCTGAATACGTATTTCTGGTACAAGTGAATCAATGAGAGCGTAGAGAAAACTTCTGACCGATGCATGCTCGAGGTCCGATTCCAAAAGGCAGGAAAGCGTAGGGGTGCCTTTCTTTCTCTTCCTTGCCATTTGGATCAAACCTCTCCAGCTTGAACTTCTCTGGCTCAGGGAAGTTCTTTGGATCTTTCGCTAGAACTCCGAGAGCTAACCAGACCCAAGTTCCCTGCTCCTCAAACAGAAAGCTGATCTCACAAGTACACATTCATTTACAATCATTTATATATACCAGGAAAATGAGCAAGTACCTTTGGTAGAAGATAACCTCCAACTTCTACTTCTCTTGATGTTTCTCTTGCAACTAATGGAGACACCAAGTAAAACCTCATTGTCTCTTTGATAACCTGCAATAACATTCAGGAAATGAAACTCTGACTTTATGTACATCGAACACACACACAAATCACTTGGTAAGCCCATGAGACTCAAAGTTACTAAAAATTATTTCTGAAGACTAATATTTTTTTAGATTTTAAGCATTAAAATAAGCAAGATAATGATGGAATGAGTTGCTGGAAACTAAGACAAATAGGAAAGGATGAATTATGAATATCTAGGCCATCGAGCACTACTCCTTTATATAGAAATATACATGCCCGCTGGTTTAGATCAGCCCCTTTTCATATGGGTTGCATCCTTTCATTCATACCTTTTTGACAAATAATCAGGTTGGTTCATCATCAACTATTACAATGCTTAGTTAATCAAACTACAGCACACACTTTCAGCAAATGTACCTCTTGGCATATTTTATATTGTTGATAATTATCCAACAATCCTCCATCATTTTCAAAATATAAAACGCTTTGATTTTAAAAACAAAATTTATTTTAAAAATGTTTTAGAAAAATCTTTGAGTAAATTCTCGAAAAACGTAGCACATAAACTAAAGTATATTGTGGATTTGAACCTTAGTTTAGTGAGAACACAGCAAAGTTAAATCAAGATGACTAAGTAGCTTTGCTTTGAACTTGCGATCTTATTGTGATCTAACCTGACACGTTTCACACGCTAGTTTTCTACTTCTTTCGAGTGTTAAAAATTGACACGTGGGTTGACCTGTGTTTGTATCATTTTCACAAGTGCTTTAGAGACTATCCCAAGTCTCGTAGAAGGCGGCACTACCTTCTACACTCGTATAAGTAAACATGTAGTACTCATGTAACTAAAATAATTTTCGTCATGTTTATTAATAGTTTTAAGTATAACTCAACATCTATTATTCATTACATGTACAAAAGCACTTTAATCTTTAGATGGATATAAACATATAACTTTATTAAAAGTATATGTTTGTTAATTTACTTAAGTGTTTGCAATCACTACATATGATGTACTTTACTCATTGAACTTAAGGACAAGATGTTTCGTTGAGTTGAGTTTCCATCATTGGTAATTAAAAGTTTGGACTACCTCCATCTCATTTGATGTATGACCCATCAAATCCTTGTAGATTTTAAACATATGCAAGTATTTTGTTGATTAATTATCAAAGTTATTATCCATAACTTTTGATATTCAACAACATGTATCACACCGTTATATTGAGAATTGTTTTACATAGCTATGTCTAAAAAACTGGTATATCTTTCTCACCTTTATATGTATATTAAGAAGCTTTTGATAGTTACAACTATCAAAAAATATCCTTATATTCAGGGTCGTCTATGGTTATGAATTGTGGATTAATTTTCTTTAACATTAACTAGTTTTCTGTCAAACTCATTTCTTTCAGATGATATAAATATTCATTATTAACTTGAGTATTTCATAATCCACAAATCAAATGAATTATAGACTTTTTCAAGCTTAATACTATTATTTAGTAAGAATATTATGCAACACATCTATGTTCATAATTGCTTTTAAATAAACTTGTGATGTCCATGTTCTTAATCAATAAGTTGATATTGGAATCAACTTAGGACATTTAACAGTGTAATTTTCCAAGTGATAATGTACCACTTCAAGATACCACTTCAAATTACCACCTCGCAAAATAGCTTTTCGCATAAATCATAGAGGTTCTAACTTGTATCATTATAAATTCTTAGATTTTTAATTAATGTCATAGCACACTAAATTCATGATACTATTTTCCAATCGTAAGTATTTGTCGAATGAAAACAAAATAGTCAAAGCATAACAACAAACTAATATATCAATGCAAATACGATTTATATTAGAATGTACGTATTGCAAATCATACGTATATATACCCATCCACACAAATAGATAAACAATTAGAAACCTTGAGAATCTTGATGGTAATTAATTTGAAACTTTTGACATACAATATGTCAGTAGAATAGTATGCAAGCCAACATAACCAAATACCATTTTCATCTTCTTTCTATTTTAAGAGACTCTAGGCTTTTACGTAAATAGCAAATCAGTAGTAACAATATGATACAATAATCATGAGCAAAGTGAAATGCACGTCAATAACCAAATGGACAAAACATGCCAATTTCAATTCGACCAAAATAATAGTCGATAAAATGATAATAAAATAAAATTAATTAATATATATATGAGTACAAAGGTCTCTTATCATTATACATATCAAGGTATCATTCTTAATCACCAAAATTTTTGTAACATTCATGAAAGAACTTTAGCGTTACCCTGAAGTATGTTCACCACTTCAAATATTGTTGCCACAATTTTTTCTTTGGAGGTTGAACTCATTCGTTGTCTCTTAAGAATACGATAGTACTTCATGATATGGCCACGTTTCTTACAATAGAAGCATTTTACTTTCTTCTTCTTTAAAGTTTGACTTGAATGATTCTTATTCCTCCGAATCTTTCTTTTTCTACTTCTATGATTGTTTTTTCAATTTATCAGATCCACTAACAATCAAATTAGTATTAATAGAAAAAGAACCATCGATTTTCTCATCATTTTATCCTCATTTCTTATATGAAGAAAATCGTTCAACATTTTATAGGTATATTCCTCTTCGTACTGAAGTTGATGACTCAATTGTTCTATGGTCAAGTCTTCCAATTTATGTATCATACTTCTTTTGAAGTTTTTCCATGATTGAAGGAACTTACCCAAAATAATAGGAATACTGATGACTGAATCTATATGCATACCATATTGAGTGAGCAAGTGAAATATAAATGATTTCACGATATTGTTCAATGACGAATCTTGTATCTACCATGTCATACTTAAAAAAAATTAGAAATTAGAAAGGCCTTACTTGTAGGATCCGGCCGTAGAAATGTATTGTTCCTCCAATGCATCTCATAATTACTTTGACGTCTCCTTGTAAATGAAGTGAGAAACTAACTCATCACTTAGAGAATTGTATATGTAGTATTTACATGCATCATCATCTTGATCCTATTTGTCCCGTACTTGTTTCATGGATAAGATCTCATCTTCACTTTCTTCGGGTCTTGGTATTGTAAACACATGAACTTTCTTTAGGCATGTAAGCATGAGGTGAGTCATCTTAATTTTGCCCTTTTTAGAAACATTCTCTATCTGTTTGTACCTGATTTTTGTATCTTTTAAGTCCGATTGTCAAATGAGCTGACTATATTGGGCCTTATTTTTTTAGCACATTGGCTTTCAGATATTTTTGCCGATGAACGAGTAAAAAGCATGCTCATTATTATTGATATTTGCTAAATTCCAAGAATTAACTTGTTATTATTATGAGATTTATTGAGTATTAAAGTAATTAGAGACCTAATTTGATTAGAAAAAGGAAGGATAACTATCAAGGATTTGCTATGATCGAACGTGGAAGGAATTGTGGAGGAGGATATTACAACGTATAGATCAAGACTTCCTCTCGATATGAAGCATCAAAAATTCTGATTTAATAAATATGGAGGTGATTATACCATATTAGTAATGGGGATTACGGTTTGATGCAAAATTCATGTACAACTCTTTCATCAAAAAATGTATTAATATAAATAGGACATTTCTAACACATTATAAAGGGTCCTCGACCAATACAACATGATACATCAAAACAATTCAACTTTTTTCCAAATGTCTTGTATTTTTATTAGTCGAATTTATTTTTGTTTATTACTTTCTTTTTCCTTCTGCACTTAGTCGTAGATTTTATTCTTCAGCTTTTATTTATATGCACTTTAGATTCTAGTCTTTACTTTTTTGCTAGTTAGTTTACGCATTCTTCTACTTTTTCTAGCAACTGTATACTAGAAAAGCACAAAAAGAAGCATTGAAAGTTCTTATTCACTAAGGCAAGAGAATCTCGAGGCCGAGAAGGTTCCTTCCTCGGCCCACAATTGTTTGAAGAAGTCGGATTCATAGCACAAATCAATCAAAACCTCGTTTGGTTTACAGGCCGCGAGTTGGCATGTCCGCGCATCCAAAGACACTGTGAGCCAAAATCCTTCAGCCGTCAATGAAGGCCGTGACGATTTTTGTGCAATTATTTTTGGCACGCCCAGTGGGACCCTAATATTTTAGGTGTATTCACAACGAGTTTTTATGAGCCAAAATTTAACGCGTTTAATTCAATGTATAATTATGATGGCCAGCAAGATAGCTGTATTGAATACAACAATTATGTTGTTGATTCGATTAGCCGTGTCAAGTTGAAGATTTATCAAATGGGTGAACACATGGAAGAGTCATGGATGAACTATCCAGAAATTCACCAAATTTGGTTGAAGAATAAGGAAGACCTAATTGTAAACAGAAAGGAGGAGGAGGAGGACTTCAACAATCTTCAAAGAAAAAGACAAGAAGAATTTGAAGAGGAATATAAAAAGTTACAAGAGAAATACGACAAGAAGTTACAAAAAAATTTGGATGAATTGCACAGACAAAGGATATTATTTGTTTTCTTCTCACACACCTCTCCAACAAAGAGAATTTGAAGCAACAAGTTTACACTTGATTGATAAGAAAGTGGTAGAAGTATCACCTTTGTCAAAAAACTTAGTTGTGGGAGATGAAGCCGATAAAAAATAACTTTAATCGGCTGAGATAAAAATTGTGACTGAATTTGTGACTGATGGTGTAGACCATAATATGCATGAGCGAGAAGACCATCATATGATTACTGTGTTTAGTGAGCAAGTCACATACATCGATATAAAAGTTTTAAAAAGAAGTGAGCTATGAAGATTTGGAGAAACCTGAAATGAGTGAGCTTGTTTTAAACGATGATTTGGAGAACGTAGAACCAGTTTTTGAAGAAGACGTTGCTCACTGTCCAATTTTTCATAAAGAAGTAAATTTTGTGGTTGATTTTCAACAAGGAGCCTATATCTGATATGTATGAAGATGAAGAACCAATCTATGCATTTGACTTGCTCGGGAGGCTTGAGTGTGATCAAAGAAGTTCTTTTTTAATTGAAGAAATCATGCATATTGATACGGTGGTAGGAAATATAGCCGAATTAGAGATTATACCAAATTCGGCTAATCTGAATTTTGGAAACATGATTTGCCAATCACGCACAATACGAGAGTTTGAGATTTTTGTTTGCATGTCCAAACCGTGTAGATATGGTCTGCATGTGGATGCTCAATATTTCTTCTTCTACATGAGATATCGGCTGCGGATACGAGACAATCATGGTTTAAGATAAAGCATCGATGGCCTCCTCCACATCTATTATAATGAGTTCGGGTTGTTGCTTATCTAACTCTATTTTGTGATCGTTTGAAAAGGAGGAAAAAAAAGAGGCCGAGTTGGTGCGGATTCTTCGTGGTAGTTCTGTCATTTCTGTACAGAAGGCCGATTACACGGCTCTGTGGTTACCTTAATATATTAATTGTAAAAGGCCGATTAGACGGCTTGGTGGTTAGCTTGATACCAAGGTGGTTGTTTTCTTGGTCTGTTGGAATGAGCATACTAGGTAATTTATACTCAGTAAATGGCCTAGAGATAGCTTCCAAGATAAAGTAGCGTTTTCCAGTTAATTAATGTGCAAGTCTTTGGAAGCTAGCTTGTTACTTGGCATAAGTTTGGACGGTTTGGTGCAAGCATATCAGATCATCATACAACTACAACAATACTATGAAGTATCAAGACAAGTGCTCAAATCTTAATTGTTGGCAGCCGATTAATTGTTCGGCAGCCACAAAAGCTATAAATTTCTGAAGGCCGAGGTACTCTCATGTTAACGGCCAAACGAATATGTTAGACCAGAATAATATTGTTTATTAGAGTTTCCATGCAAGGCCGACTTATGCAAAATTGATCGACTATTTACTTCTTTAATCATTCCGCGACATATGCCGAAGTTTAAGAAATTAGAAGGGTTATGTTTGTATCTGATTTTTGTACGTTGATCTGTTAAATTCAATTGTCGAATGAGTTGACTATATTAGGCCTTATTTTTAGTACATGAATTCTAACACATTGTAAAGAATTCTCGACCACATTAGTAATGGCTAATTCCTTCATCAAGAAATGTATTTATATAAATAGAACATTTTTAACACATTGTAAAGGGTTCACGACCAATACAACACAACACATCAATACAATTCAATTTTTCTCCCAATGTCTTGCATTTTTCTTAATTGAATTTATTTTTGTTTATCACTTTCTTTTTTCTTTCTGCACTTAGTCGTAGATTTTATTTTTCAGCTTTTATTTACATGCACTTTAAATTTTAGTCTTTACTTCTTTGCTAGTTAGTTTACGCATTCTTTTACTTTTTTTAGCAATTGTATACCAAAAAAGCACAAAAAGAAGCGCCGAAAGTTCTCATTCACTAAGGCAAGAGAACTCCAAGACCGAGAAGGTTCCTTTCTCGGCCCACAATTATTTGAAGAAGTCGGATTCACAGCGCAAATCAATCAAAACATCGTTTGGCCTACAGTCCGCAAGTTGGCACGCCTGCGCATCCAAAAAGGACAATGTGAGCCAAAATCCATCAGTTGTCAACGAAGGCCGTGACGATTTTTGTGCAAACACCATCAAATCGATCAAGCTTCATTGTAGAAAATTTTATTTCGCTTTCCTTCGGAATTGTCATAGAAAATAAAGTCTAAAGATTCTTGAAAATTTTGTGTTCGTGGGTTATGACAATAGAAAGAAATGCTTTAAAGGCACGTAAAAGTTTACGATTTTCTTTAGACTTTATTTGTCACACTACTTAGTGTGCAAGAAGGAATAAGCAAATAAGCCTTTAGAATACAATGAAGTCTAACAACTTACTAATGTTATCGCCGGTTTGTACTAACGAAAATCAACCTAACACTTGATCAAAGATTTTACAAGAGACTCAAGATTACTAAAAAATATTTCTACAGACTAATAGTTTCTAGATTTTAAATATAAAACTAAGAAAGATAATGGTGGAATGAATTGCCGGAAACTAAGAGAAGTACGAAGGGATGAATTATGAATGTCTAATCCACCGAGCACTACTCCTATATATAGAAATATACATGCCCGTTGGTTTGGATCAGCCCCTTTTCCTCTTCATATAGGTTGCACCCTTTCATTCATACCTTTTCTACAAATAATCAGGTCTAATCACCATCACAATGCTTAGTTAGTCAAACTACAGCTCACCCTTTCAGCAAATATACCTCTTGGCATATTTTATATTTTTGAAAATTATCCAACAGGTTAAGTTCAGTCGCAACCAGAATCTTACAACGAATCCGGTGTAGCACAAGCTTCGGAATCTATATTAGATTGAAATTCCAGGTTCGAATCCTGGCACCGGAAATCCTTTTTTAGATGCTTTCTTCCATGTTTTGCAGATGGGAACTATGCTAATGAAGGAACACAAGTTGAATATGGAGTTCTATTTCAAGATTTCAGCAGAACAGTTATAACTTAAGCTGAGAACATTTACACATACATCAGATAGGGAAACGCTAACAACAGATATACATGACACTCCCAAGTTGACCCAAGTGCTTGGATTCTCATCTTTCATGGACAAATCATATGTACTCCGATGGCAAACAAGCCAACTAACTTAACTGCTCCACACAGCACAAGCTGCAAGCATTTTTCAACCTCTATAAGGAGTAGCTGTATGTATACCATGGCAAATATGCCAACTAATTTACTGATATCCACAGCACAAGCACAATGTACTAGAATTAACAGACTGATTGAACTCCAGTGGGAAGCTTGAGCGAAATATGAGTTCAACGGACCCTCATTACTGGACTCCATAGACTTCTCCTCGTCCTGCAAGCACAAATTACAAAGAAGATACAGGATTAAAACATCAGCCAAGAAGGTACAGAAAGTATTAAAACACCAAATGGCTATTACTAAAAGGATACAGGAAAGACAGCAAGTATTGGCACCATTGCAACATTCCCCATTCCCTGCTGCACAAGAAATCAGACATTATTTCACACAACAAACAACATTCACACTTTTTAATCAACAAAAACAAGGAAACCATATACCAAATTATCAGGGAAGGAATCAAGGAGTGTTGCAAGGACCAACTCATCAGAACACAAAACATCTTCAACAAATAATCATAGACAATCTATTAGCATCCTTAAGGCTTGGAGAACTTGATCAGATAACCCATTTGGTCAACAAGGTCTTGCAAGTCCTCACCCCATTCTGAAGGATCAGCAACCAAATCCTCCACCTCCACATCAATTTCAGATTCATCGCTCACCACTTCTTCAGTTGGATTTCCACTAATGAGATCTTCACTCCAAAGTTCACCCCAAATTGGCTCATTCACATTGCCCAAGTCGCCACCAGTGCTTGTGGGAAATGAAGTCAAATTAGAGTCCCTGAAGGCACTACTGGACTCATCATCCAAAGCAGCAGTGGAGAAAAACGACTCAAAATCTGACTCCATTGTTCCCAACTCTCCTTGATCTTGACTTTCCGATTTGTCCAACACATGTGCTGCAGGCACCTCTTGCAAATTCTCAACACTTGGGCTAGCTGCTAGTCTCCGCTTTCGACCAATCTCAACACCAAGTAAATCTTTCCTCTGCGCAAAGTTTTGGAGAAAAGATGGGTTTTTGAGTGCTTTGGCAAGAAAATTCATAATGTGGTGTTGTTTCCTCTCTGTGCTCTGCAACCGGTCCTCCATTGCAATCACCAGATCTTTTGCATTCTGTTGCTGCTGCCTCAACCTCACTATCTCAGTCATCAACACATTCCGGTCCCTTTTCAGTCTCTGAAGCTCAGTCTCTAGTCCATACTGACCCAATTCAACACAAGCTCCTAATCCACCATCTTGTTGCATACTCTGAGATACATGTCTCCTCCTCTTGATGGTCTTCAACAAATGTTTCTGCCCTCCTAGAAAACCTTCGTTTGCAAATTCCCATCGATCCAGATCAACCTTCTTGAAACCCTGCACATCAAAATTCAGTTCAGCAATGAACACAAGCAATATAGTATAACAAGATAGGAAACCCAGTTAGGTATTATGTCAAACACCTTATGTGCTTTTTTCAAATTGCAAAAAATCAACCAATAGTCCAATACAATCATACAATTTATATTTCAAGCAAAAGGGTATCAATATTTCTATCAATTTCGGAAAACCCAAATAGAAATTTGCAACACGAACAAAAGAATAAACTAGAAATTGTTACTTACATAAGTATTGAGCTGGCGAATGAAGCTTGAGAAATTACTGTGCTTGAAGTAGCGAGGAAGAAGGGCAGATGAGAATTGATGAGAGTCCCAGACAACGAAGCTGTTGCGAGCTCTACTCCAGGAAACAATGGCGTCCGTGGAAGGGTCCTCCACCATTTCATAAGTCTTGGTAAGAAACGGTGGCGGACCCACGTCGTGTAGTCCCTCAATTGGCCGCGGCGAAATGCTCGAAGAAGATGAAGATGAACCAGCAACAGTGCAGTTTATAATCTCTTCTTCTTTCACTGATGCGCCCGCCATTTTCGGTTCTGCTCTGTCCATTGTTGATTAAAAAGATGTCACCTTTACATTCTAGGCCTAATTTGAGGATTCGGGTCTGCTCAGATTGTTGAAATTGAATATGTTTAGCAGCTTAATCTGAATGTGTTTAGTAGCTTAATCTGATGTTTGAGTGAGTTTAAGGAGCTGGGTTTGTAGTGAAATTTGGGATTTTTTGTTGGGATAGTTTCTCAGTGGTGTGGAGGAGAGAGATGAGCTGAGTGTTTATTAAGACGGTTTGAGAAAGTTCTAGAGAGAGAGAGAGAGACGAGTCTGGTGTAGTGCTGTCCGCTTCTTTCTCAAGTTTGGGAGAAGTTTCTCACCACTTGTCAAATCTTATTGTCACACAAATGGCAAACACCTCAAGGCTCTACAACTTTCTCACAAAATTTGGGCTTGGCCTAAAGTGCTATCAACAAGAACACATGGTAATGATAGTAGAGCATGTTTGGGTACATCAAATCATTTTATTCACTAAATTTTATAAGTGATGTGGCAAGCTTTGATTGGATAACAAAGAATGAAATGAGAATATTCCATAAACAGAGAGAGGATGAAAAAGGTAGGGGTAAACAATGAAATAAAATGACCAAGGTAAGTTTCCTAACCGTTTATTTTTCATCTCTGCCCGAAAGGTATCGTAGAACGATTGGTTGCTAAAATTGAAACAATTGTTATTTGAATTGGTCCCTGGGTTACAGATCTGACCATCCCTTAAACTGGTTTCAATTCATGTGGGAATCGACGGAGATCTGCAGCTTCGCAAATCGATGGGCCGGAATTGAATAGGCGAAACGTCGAGGGGATCGAGTCTCCTGGTCTCACATTTCTCGTCCAAGCTGTCCTTCTCGATGCTCAGTTTGAAGTGTTTTTCTGTACTCCTAAATCGTTAATTTTCTCTCCACAAATTCCTTCTTGATCTTATGGTTTCCTTCATTGCTGTACTAACTAATTAAGAAGGCTAGCTAGTGTTGTTGAAAATCTTGAAACATGAACTCACCGTATTCTCGTTCGGATACTCTCTCACTGCTACGACGAGTAGTGTGATTCGGTCTCCCCCGCTGACCAAAATGTATCTCCGCCGGAGCCTAATCAAGGTAACTCAATCAAATATAAATTTAAGTGTCGTCGGAAATTTGTTTATAGTAGTGATTTTTTGTTTATGCTGATTTGATTTTGTTGTGTTTGATTTTACGTTTAGATACTAGGAGTAAAGATTTGGGGGAAACAAGTGAGAAAGAAGCGGGTAGGAATGTTGAATTGGTTGAGCCTGATGATATGAACTCTGGTGATTCAGCAGCTAAACAAGTAATGGAGGCTGTTAAGAGTTGTGATACTAATGGTTTTCGAGACAAAATTGAGCTGATAGAGGATTTCTTGAGTGTGGATGAGAATGACTTGGGGCAGTTAGGCGTGATGGATTTCAATAATGACTTGGGGAAATTTTTCGATGATTTGGAGCTTGGTCCTGAAATGCTGATGGTGGAAGAGACGAAGCAAATTTTGAAAGGAAATGTAGACGACACGCCTAAAAGGGTGGAGGCATCAGTAGTTCCGACTCAGGTTGAGGTTGAATTGTTGAATAATCACGTAGAAAACGATGAAGGAGAATCTAATGAACATTCCTTTTTGAAGACTAACACATTGAATGTAGAGCTTGTAATTCAACGTGTAGGTACAGAGACTTCTGTGTCTTCAGGAGGTAGAATCAATCTTAGGTATTATCTTGAATCAATCTTAGGTATTATCTTTAGTTACTAATTTTTCTGTGAACTAGATTATTGTTTCCCAAGTTGCTATTTTGTATTTACACAGGTAGCAGTTTGCATCCACATATGAGGTCAATAAGAAAATGATTTTGGACTGTATCAATACAGGAACATGGTTGGCTAATAATCCAACTACTCCATTATTTGTTGAGGATCTGCATGTTAGATTTGTCTCCAATCCAGGACTCAAAATTTTAATACTTGTACCATTCAGTTCGAGTACTTAATTGGACTATGTCTCTTACAACCTTTACCATAGTCCTACTATATAGCCTGTAGTCTATGTGAATGAAGTGAACCATCATATTTTGGAGGTAGAAAACTTAACCATGCTAGACACTTGTGTTAGTACTACTACGTTTTCACTTTTTTCATTGTCTCCTATGTTAAAACCATCGCCTCGTCATTGCTTTTTGATGCAGTTCTTAGAGGAGCAGCAAGAACATGTAAATGCAGATCAAGATATCAGAGCACTTAAAGATGGATTCGTGAGTTGTAATTCGATTCATATTTCAAAGGCATGTTATATTATACCTCACATTGCTCATTTTGGTGTTTTCTTTTATGAAATAATGGCAGGTCTCAGATACTCCTATTTCCATCTCTCCAACTGTGGAATTCAAAATTCAAACATTAGTGTCAAATTGGATTGCTGGTGCACTTCAAAAGGAGCAGTTGGCATTATAGTACTAGACTAGATTGTGTGTAATAGATTATGCTTTAACATTTCACTTGTATTACTTAGTTACAGCATTCATGTTAGTGTTAGACTAGCTGTTGAAGAATTGATTCAAGTGATAGGTTGTGTCAAACTTGCTTATTATTAAGTATTGCTGGCTCTTCCTAAGGTAAAGTAAGTATTTGATTCTCTCTTTGTTTTCAAACATATATAGCTAGGATATATATGGTGCTTCCTAAGAAAGTAGCATATATTACATTTCAATAAGTTCGCAATGCTCCCAAAATTAGAAGCACAGATACACTTTAATTAGTTGTTGAACCTTTCACACACATACACAAACAGAGATGCACCAAGACATTCATTGCAGGTTTAGGTCTTCTTCTTCTTTACGAACATCAGCTTGTAAATCCTTCAAAGTGTCCTTGTCGATGTCGATTTCAATACCATTGTTCTCTCAACACCTTAAGTTTATGCTTTGAACCCTAAACCCTAAATCATATCCCCAACAACCTATTGTAAAACCCTAAACCCTGAACCATAAGTCCTAAACCCTCAATTTTTCGTAAATGCCCCTAAAGTGATGTGCACAGTACTTGTGAGAGGGATATTATTGTAAAAGCAGTGGGAGAGAGTGTAATACAATCGTTAATTTTGATTAGCTCTGAATATGTGACAGACTGTGTTCCCTAGTGTACATTAACAATAATAGTCCGCCTAAACAACATACTAACATAAGGATAGCAGGGGTATTTGCAATATTTTGAGGGTTTAAGGCTTATAGTTTAGGGTTTTATGATAGGTTGTTGGGGATATGATTTACGATAGGTTATTAGGAGTATGGTTTACGAATGCATTAAATGAATTTTCGATTTCATGTATTACACAAGTTCACGGTATGCCTACTAATGTAGTAGACTATGTTTATTGATTATATAAGAATAGAAGCCATTGTGGGACTAAATCGGTAGTGTATAATCATTTAGCAATTTTGACCGTCAGATACGACAATTGGATTACTCTATACATGTTGTAATTTACTTGAATTTTTTTTACTTGAATTCAATCTTGATCCATGATTTATATCAAAAATATCCTTTCAAATAATAACTAGTTATGTAGTACATGCATAGAGGTCATTTTGGTAATTTGAGAAGTGATTACAAAAATACCATACTCCATGGTGCCAGATTTGGAGATTCATTGGGCTATTTTGGTAATTTTTCATGAGAAATTACATATACAGTGAAAAGTAAAGTGAACAAATTTTTACAGTGACTTAAATCCTACAACCTAACCCTAAACCCTAACCCCTAGACCCTATACCCTATATCATCTTCGTTTCCAGAATTGGGGGAATAATTGAGCTTCACTCAAACCCCCCCCCCCCCCCCCCAGTGAATTCGACTTGCTTTATTTCTCTAACGAAGTCCCAAATTGGAAACCTTATTGCACAAAAAAGACAAAAGACAGAGAGAGTGGAAGAGGACGCCCTCCACGAGCCTGACGACGACTGCTTCTTCTAATCATTTAGAGTCTCCCCGTTTGGTTGCTAGGGTCGCTCTACATGGAGACGTTGTTCAACTATCTATTCATCACTATCGAATACACAGTGAGTGTTAATCTGTGTTTGTTGTTTTCGGAGTTTCGAGGTTTCCGATTATGGAATTGGTCCTTGTTTAGCAGGTTCATTGTTCAGTGGTTAACGAATCTTTAGTTCATGAATATCGTTGAGCTTTTAATGTCTTCCATTACTTCAGGCCAATCTCTTACTTGATCCGTCCACGTATTTGGAGGCTAGACTACTATGCTTATTGCGAAGCATTGCATCTTTATGTTGTAGACTATTACTCAAAATGGTCAAAGCCTTCTCTGGTAGATATGCATGCAGTTTTCTTAAGTCTGTTTAGATTAGTCAAGTGTCATTGCAGCTGCTAAATCGTGTTCGGATTGCTTGATTCTCAAGTAGTCAGTGGAATACACAAAGGACTAAGTTCTGGAAATAACATGTAAGATCTGTTCTGATATTATCAGGAGTGGACTTTTCTCAAGGACTTCTTTCTTACTGCTATTCTATTTTGTTGCACTCATTTGCTACTAAGTATTGAGACTAGCCTCTACTCGGAATAGGTTTTACTCGGGTGTTGTTGCTGGTGCTAGAGAGGCCTTAATATGTGGCATACCGTCTCTCTGCATATCATTGAATTGGTGAATGCATATTCCTCTTTAGACAATCTTTCCTGATTTGTACATTGATGATTGATCGAAGACTAAAATCGTAAAAAAAAATTATCTATGTTTGAATTCTTAGGAAGAAGGGTGTGAGCTGTGAAAGTGATATGAAGGATGCAACCACTGTGTGCTTACCATTGATATATGCAGAGCTGTAAAAGGCATCCAGGAAGGAATTTTCAACTAGCACAGCTGAGCCGTGAAGCTTCTATAGCCGTATATAGTAACTGTTTACCAATAAAAATTTCTATACCTTCTGTGATATTATAGTGATCCTAATGCTTTAATGTTCATATATATATATATATATATGCTCATTCATGGATGACTTACTTTTCCTAGCTTGGACTATTCTCAGGGATTTTTGTCTAATTTCTGGAACCTTGTTTCTTTTTAGAAGATTGAATTTATGGTGAATGCATCATATCCTTTGTTTGGAAAGCTCTTCAAGAAAGGATAGATATGAATTGTCTACAGTTAGTAATCCTGCAAGCTAAAGTTCAGACAATATTATAGTTTGGAAACTTCAAAGAACTGAAAGTGAATAAAAATGGTAATTTCATCAAGAAAATTTTCTTTTTGTTGAATGCTTTCTCGGGGGTATCAATGTCATCCTTATTCAACTATGTATCAAGCTTTATAGATGAGGAAAACTGTTAATTGAAGACCAAACTCAGTTTATTATGGTCTCACAACTGCACATGTTCCATTGTTCCATCAACCATAAAACTGATTAGATGAATGTGATTCAAAACTGATTGAAAGCTTTCTTGTATGTGCCATGACCTTCAGAACCATTTGAGCCAAATTTAAAAATCATCTGCATCTCTGGGAAGCTCTCTTTCTTAATCAAGTTCACTATAAGAATTTCTAATCTGTTTCTAGTGCAAATGCATCCCCAGGAAACTGCTTAAAATATATTTGGAGGATAACGTGTAACGTCACATTGCTGGTGGTCCTTGTTAAGGGGTGCCTTGTGTGGTGATTTAGGAACCTGGCATTAGTGTGTGATATATCATGTATATTAAGTGTGCAGTGAAGTACTTCTTACTTTAGTTTTGTGTTTCCTATATAAATGTTAATACTTCAATAGTTGTCAGGTGACTCCAGTCATACTGCCTGTGTAGTTGATTTTGTTGTTGAGGGCTTTCACTTGTGTGGTTACCATTGAGATGACTATTACTTATACACAGCAGCTCAACCACTAATTTCTATTGTTTGAATCAGCTTTGATACATGTATCTAGGTTTGAATTTGACAAAAGTTTGCTAAATCTGTGCTATGTTGAATCTAGGTTATTTGCACCCTTGGCAGCCTAGTATTTGTAAGCATTTTACTCATTCGTGGAATCTAGATTGGAGTAGCCTATGTAAAAGAAAACCGCAACCAAAGAGTCGGCAAGTTTGAAGATGAAAGCCGCCCATGGACTGGTGCACAACCTGCAGCCTAATACATACACTCTAAGAAGTAGGATACATCAATTTTATAATCTTACACAGAAATAAAAGCATCCAAAAAAGGCATGCTCAGCATGAAGGATGATGAGGAGATGACAAAGAATTTGATTAAGCAAGAACTATGGTATTGTCCCGAAAGAGTTGCAAAATATGATAACGACGTCCTGCCTGAACAGCTAGACTAGATATTCTTGTAAACTTGTGGGATACTAATGGTCCACCTGAGTTTAAGAGCAGCATCATATGTAGGTAGGGGGGTTCTCCTTTGTGATGCAGATAATGTCCATAGCTATATTGCCAAAACTCAAAAATAAAATTTGCCATCGTGCTATATTTTCTTTTCAGTTGTCATTGTGCGGAGCTTCCAACTAATTTGAACTTCAATAGACTGTTAATTGACTTAATTCAGTGCACTGTTATTAGGGAATAGGGATCACTTATACCAAATATCAAACCACCCAAAACATTATCAGATATTAAGATCCATGACTCAACCCAGAATTATCACAATCCTACAATAGGAAATTGGATATCACTAATATGACAATTAAAAGTAGAAAAAACTGCCATAAACGACTCATCAAGGGATTTTTAGACACTACACTAACTGGCTGACAGGTCCTACAAGAGATACTTCATATTCACTCAAATGTACAAGAAGCCACCAAATACAACTCTCTGCGAGATATAGTTTTAGCGTCCGGCCACAATTACCTATCATGTTAGTTCACCATTGATGACTTGTGTTGCATGTCTCACAGCTCTCACAACTCTCCAAACTTCGTGTACTTCTGTTATCCACGGATCAATATTATTCATTTAACTGCACTTCCTTGGTACTTTTCATTACTTCAAAAAACACAAGGCTTACCTGTAGCTCCAAGGAATAGGAAGTATAATCAAAAGGCAAGAGTTCTGCATCTGCTAGCCAAAGAGTTATCAAACCCAATAAACTTGCATCCATTTTCATCAGAAATATGATTAGTTGGTAAAATTCAATTTACAAACTGTAAATTATGAAAATTTCATTTCAGAAAGATAAAGCTGACCTGCAACATGCCTATGAAAACAAGGAACGCCAAAATTTTCCTTCTACACATAGTCGTCATACAATGGATGGTATATTGGGTACCCTGCATTTGGCTCTTACTTCAATCAAGGTATAATGACAACAATTAAGCTACTCAACATAAAGTTTGAGACAACAATATATGCATGCCAATACAGTCCTCCTACAATACAAGATATTGTCACAACACCACACCATACTAACCACACAACTACAATGTCAAGTTAGGTGGCTTGAGCTTTTCGCCTGCTTCTGAATGTATACAGCGAGACATTCCTGCACTATAGCCATAGGAAGTAGACTAGTTCTTGGTTCAAAATAATGAATCCAGGTAAGAACTCTTGATGGAAGAGTGCTATTTTTCTGGAAAGGTAAGAGCTCTGACATGCGAAGATCATCCTGTTTTGAAGAATAAAATCAAAACCACACCTAAGGAATGCTATATCATATGCTCATAGACCATCCATCAGCAGCCAACTTAGATCAATCTTTATAAACACTAATCACAGCTGTTTTATCCACGACATTGGTGTTATCTATATCAAATGATAAACTCTAGGACCTATTCAATTACAATAGTATCGATGAATTGAAAGACACAAACAACTAAACAAGGGCTTACCTTCGTCATCAGTGGCCGAATTGGATCAGTCTCGTATTAAGCATTCATAAAAACTGCCCATAAAGATATGATGGAAATTGATTAGCCATACATGTTAGATTGCGATTTGCAAAGCCGCAGATCTCGGTCGATTCCCGCATGAATTGAAACCAGTTTAAGCCAATTCAAATACAGTAGAATATCCAACTTTGATGAGCTGAAATACACAAACAGGGGCTTACCTTCGCCATTAGTGGCCGAAACGAGGATGGTTCGAGTGGTAACCTCTCAACTTCACCAATCTTCCCGGACGACGAGGCATAGAGTAAATGTGGCATGGTGGGTCCAAAAACTAACGATGAGGGTAACAGAAGGTAACCGTACAGTGTCTTCTAAAATTTGGTGGACAAATAACTTGGTGTACACAAGTAGATCCCATGATAGTATCCGGTATCGCAAAAGATATAGCGAAAACCCTATATACTCAATACTGTCGATATCAACTCGAACAATATTATATCAGGTAAATTACATGAAAGGTATTTCAGAATTTTCCTCCCTAAATCAGGTCACTCACCATTTGATATGACCAAGGCAGCTGATTTCTTTTCAAAAAAATGTCAAAACTTTCCATAGAAATAAGAAACTTGGTTTGTAGCATATTACAAGAAAGATGTCAGATAAGGTCAAAAATGTGTAATTGTGTAAGAAACATACTTTGTCTTGGTTTGCATGGCCATTTGACATTTACCTTTACATGACATGGGAACGATCTCTTCTTATGTAAAAAGGAGCCAGTATGTAATATAAGGCAGTACGAACAGGTCTTCCCTCTTTGTAAATCATTCATCTATCAATAAACTTTCCAGCTTTGTTCATCCTCAACTACTACTGCTTCTCTACGAATACACTACTACAACTACCTAATAGTACTACTACTACTACTACTACTACTACTACTACTACTACTACTACTACTACTACTACTACTACTACTACTACTACTACTACTACTACTACTACTACTACTACTACTACTACTACTACTACTACTACTACTACTCGTATACACTATTATTCTGTACCTTTTCCATGCATCATCACTCATTGTATAAATCATCCATAGCCTTTCATCCATCCAAACAACACCAGTAGTTCATATTTGTAGTTGTTAACTATCCTCATTCATGCATACCTAGTAACAATCCATACCAATAGCAGTTCTTATCCATACTTTTGAAGTTGTTTATATTCAGAGTTCATCATCCTTGCATGTCGACCAGTAGCTATCTATAATTGTAGCTATTCATTTCTAATTCAAGATCATCAACGCACCTGCATGTCAAGCAGCTGTGTTCATACCTTGCATGTCTAGTAGTTGTTCATACCTCCGTAGCTAATCACTTTTCGGAGCCTTGAAGAATCTCGACTTATTTTCCAACACATCTTCATAGAAGACTGCACAGGTTTCTGTGTTAGCACACAACGGTAGATTTTCTCAACCTTTAATTTTCTGGTTACTTTAGGCGACTTCTTGTCCAAAACAAGAAAAACTGGAATAATCATGTGATTATATAGCTAAACTGACGATCATATTTTCTTTAACGATTTTATGCTATAATCGCATGCATGTCAAAATAATTGTTAGAAATTAAGCCAGAGGACCTCTGAGTACAAAAACCTCTATTTCTGTCTTTTGTAGCCCTTAAGTTGACTTTTGTTGCAATTTTAAGTTTTTCGCCATGTTCAAGACCGAGTTTTTGATGATTGTTTTTGCCTTACAAGTATAATCAAACCCACATTTCAAATTTGGTATCAGAGCCTAGTTTAGATCTATAATCGTATAGTTATTACAGTAAAGTACCTTGATGACGGAAGTCATAAACAAAATCAGTGAGTAAAATCGTAACTAAAATTGAACTTGTTCAACCAATACTGGTCGAACCTGGAAGCTAGTCAACAAGGCTCCATCATCATCCCATTCTAGCTCAGCTCCCGTAGCACGTAACTCTGCTAACATGGAAACTCTGGCCACACGCACATGAAACAATGAAGCTCCAAATTTCCAACTGAGTGCATCAGTAACGACATTAGCCTTCCCTGGATGATACTCAAAGGTGCAATCATAGTCATTAATCAACCTTATCCATCTGCGATGTCTCATGTTCAAATCTGGCTGCGTGCGCAAATAAGTGAGACTCTTGTGATCTGTATATATCTTGCACTGAGCTCCGTACAAGTAGTGTCTCCAACTCTTCAAGGCTAATACAATAGCAGCTAACTCCAAATCATGCGTAGGATAATTGACTTCATGTGGTTTCAACTGCCTGGAACTATAAGCCACCACTCTGCCATGCTGCATCAAAACACAACCAAAACCCAATTTTGATGCATCGTTGTAAACCACAAACTCTCCATTGTCGTCAGGTAGAGTCAGAACCGGTGCAGTAGTCAACTTCTCCTTCAATAGCAAGTAACTCTCCTCACAAGCATCAGACCACTAGAACTTGACGCCTCTCTTCGTCAATTTGGTAAGTGGAGTGGCAATCCTTGAAAAATCCTGCACAAAGCGCCTATAGTAACCTGCCAAACCCAAGAAACTTCTGATCTCTGGTACAGTGGTAGGTCTACTCCAATTCGATATTGCTTCAATCTTGTCAGGATCCACGCTGACTCTCTCAGCAGATATCACGTGACCCAAAAACTTCATGCTGCTCAACCAGAACTCACACTTGCTGAACTTTGCAAACAGATGATTATCTCACAAAGTTCGCAAAACAGCTCGCAAATGTTTCTTGTCCTGGCCCACACTCCTGGAGTAAATCAGGATGTCGTCGATGAATACGATCATAAACTTGTCCAGGAATCGCCTGAACACCCTGTTCATCAAATCCATGAAAGTTGCAGGGGCATTGGTCAACCCAAACGGCATAACCAAGAACTCATAATGCCCATACCGTGATCTGAAAGTTGTCCTGGGCACATCTGACTCTTTGATCCTCAACTGATGGTATCCAGACCTGAGATCAATCTTTGAAAAGACTGAAGCTCCCTTGAGCTAATCAAAAAAATCGTCAATCCGCTGTAACAGATACTTATTCTTCACCGTGACCTGATTCAGCTTCCGATAGTCAATACACAACCGCATGAAACCATCATTCTTCCTCACAAACAACACAGGAGCACCCCACGGTGATACACTGGGTAGAATGAAACCTTTCTCCAGCAACTCTTGAAGTTGAATCTGTAACTCCTTCAACTCCGCTGGTGCCATACGATAAGGTGCCTGAAATATAGGTCCAGTGCCTGGTAAAAGCTCAATAGTGAAATCAATCTCTCTAACTAAAGGAACATCTGGTAACTCCTCCGAAAATACATTTGAAAACTCAGAAACAACCTCAATATCACCAATGTCTGGTACAGCAACCTTTGTATCCACAACATGAGCTAAGTATGCCACACAACCCTTCTTCATCATCCGCTCGGCCTTCATCGTTGAAATCACACATGGCAGGGAAGTATTCTTCTCACCGCGAAACAATATCCCTGGAAAAGCAGGACATCGAAAAACCACCTCCTTCTTGTGACAGTCGAACATAGCCCAATGTGTCTCCAAGAAGTCCATACCCAAAATCACATCAAAATCGACAATATCCAGCAATAACAAATCCACGGCTAAACCATAACCTCCCACAAAGATCTCACAATATCTATACACCAAACTAATACTCACAACCTCACCGGATGGGTACAACACTCTCCACAACCCCGGAAGTGAATATGCAGGCATAGTAGCCAGAGATGGCAATCTAAATAATATGAATGAATGCGTAGTACCTGGATCTAACAAAGTAAGTACTGGATAGCCAAAAATGTGCAACGTACCAATGATAATCTCTGATGAAGTCCTGCCCTTACGCAATGACATAGCATGAACTCTGGCATGTCCAGCTGGTCGTCCACGCTGATTGTGACTCAGTTGTTCGTCCTGTCCAGAAGACTATACTGGTCGAGCTTCAGAAGTAGTACCTCGATCTCCTCCTGAACTCTGAGCTGCCTGATCACCAACACCAGCAAACTGAAGATGCTCCCTCGTAAAGTGACCCTCCTAGCCACAACGATAACAAATGGTAGTGCCTCGCTAACAAGGACCAAAGTGATGCATGTTGCAGAAATTGCACAATGGATACTCCCTCGGTACAGCAAAAGTGCCACAAGTACGTCGAGGATAGCTGGATCCACTGGAACTCCCACTAGACTGTTGTCTCTGTGGCTGATTCCTCCTCCATCTCTGTCTCTGCCTAGCCGTACTAGCAGGATGTCTATAAGGTCCACTGTCAGATGATGATGCCGATCCAGAAGTGCATGAACTCAGCATCTTGGAAGGTCCCTGACTCGGTCTAGCCTCCTAGAACCGTCGAGATGGGAATCGCATCTGCTCCTCCCTCTCTATGTCCTCGCCCCGAAGTGCAGCACTCACAAACTCATCAAAGTTGTTTCGATGATGATGCTCCCTCATAAAGTGACCCTCCTAGCCACAACGATAACAAATGGTAGTGCCCCACTAACAAGGACCAAAGTGATGCATGTTGCAGAAATTGCACAATGGATACTCCCTCGGTACAGCAAAAGTGCCACCAGTACGTCGAGGATAGCTGGATCCACTGGAACTCCCACAGGACTGTGGTCTCTGTGGCTAATTCCTCCTCCATCTCTGTCTCTGCCTAGCCGTACTAGCAGGATGTCTATAAGGTCCATTGCCAGATGATGATGCCGATCCAGAAGTGCATGAACTCAGCCCCTTGGAAGTTCCCTGACTCGGTCCACCCTCCTAGAACCGTCGAGACGGGAATCGCATATGCTCCTCCCTCTCTATGTCCTTGCCTCGGAGTGCAGCACTCACAAACTCATCAAAGTTGTCTCGAGACATTGTAGTCAATGTTCCCTTGATATTCAGGTTAAAGCCCATCTCAAATCTCCTGCACTTGGCTTCCTCTGAAGCCACCATATCATGAGCAAATCGAGACAAACGAGTAAATTTATCTCGATACTCAAGTACTAACATGCTACCCTGTCTCAGGTTGGTGAACTTCTCATACTTCCTCTGCTGAGTAGCCTAGTTGAAATACTTCCACATAAACAAATCTCTGAACAATGTCTATGGAGTATCAACCGGAACTCTGTCAGTGCTAACCCACTAAAAGTATGCATCCGACTCAAGCAAACCAACCGCTGCTACTGTCATCTGCTCAAGAGTGAAACGCAGACGCTCACAAACTCGTTCAACCTGAACCAACCAAGCCTCACATATCTCTGGATCAGCTGAACCCGAGAAAACAGTTGCTCCAGCTGTTCGAGCTTTGACCACAGGGTCTAAACGCTCCTCCAAACGCAATACTCGCATAAGCAAGTCATGCGTCCGGCGATCCTCATCAGGATCCACATCCCTATTGACACGGGAACCACGTCTAGGAGGCATCCTAATGATAAAAGAAAAGCATTAGTCACAAGGCACAAGGAACGTAATCATGAAACTTCAAACATTTGAAAGCATACAACACCCGAAGTATTGATGAGTAACCGCTGGCCAGTCGGGTCATCGCTCCAGACATGCTGTACATTCTTAAATACCCTTAGCATCACAATTACAGAAGTCTACAGAACCTAAAACCTAATGCTCTAATACCAAGCTGAAAGAACCCGACCCTATTTAGTTTCCTAAACCAAAATCAAACCCCTTCTGAAAACATGAACTTTCAAAAATCATAAAAATTTCGGCAAAGTTACTCTATATCGTGTAGTTACCATTAACCTGCAACGGAAAATACACCTCATCCTATGCCACAAAAGCCAAACCGTGGGCACCAATCCCATCTGGATTTCTCAAAAACATATCATAACGTAAAGCAATACACAAAACTGTAGCTTTACAGAAATTCGGGAAAATCATGTGAAAATATAAACATAATAGTATTCAGAGCGACCTCTAGTATATACATATATACACAACAGTAGGCCAAACTAGAAACCTACTGAGAAGGAAAAGTGGCTCGAATACTAAGCATCCAACCTTGTCGTGCGACACCTGAATCCAAACTGCAAACTGGGCATTGAAAACAAAGAGTCCAGGGAAAGACATATAAAATGTTAGAGTGAGTGGATGAAAATAAATGTCTTTCACCGAATAACGGGTCACATCCGCGCTAGTACAGTCTGAATAACGGAATCCGTGATCCTCTCGTGATTCCAGCCAGAAAGGGCCTCGGGTCAGGGTATCTGCTCCCCCCGGTAAAGACCTTAGGTTAGGGTAACAGTCCCCCCCCCCCCCCCGGTAAACATCCTCGGGGATCAGCCGGGATGCTAAGTGTATCGATACAACTATTACTGAGACTGTACTGTGTGTAAACTAAATCATAAAGGTTTCCATGCAAATGCATAAAGCGTAATGTAAAAACATACTCGTAATGCATAATTATAAAAGCATATTCGTAATTGCATAATCATAAAACACATGCTCGTATAATTCATAATCATAAATGCATGCTCATGCTTGTAAAATGTATATAAAAGACTCGCAACCAACAGTGAAAAGAAATGTCCACTCACAGACAAGCACAACGTGAAAACGCGCTAATTCCGTCATCCGGCGGAAGATCCCTCACCAAGCGTACGATCCTGATCTCCTAAATAATCACAAATACCACTGATCAAAATCACAATTCAAAACTCTGAACCACACCTCGGAAACCAACCATTTCCGGAAACATATAACTCGAATATCATCGAAATAGTTGAAATTCCATAAATACACTACTTATCCCTCGACACAAAATTCACCACCCAAATTAACTCAATAATCTCAAGACTACGATCGGGGCGCAATTACGAGTAAAACGGTATAAAACTTCCCAAAATTCTAAAAAGTCAACTCATCGGAGCTCCGCCGTTAACCGCCACTGTTAGAGGCGGCGCGGTGTCATCGGTGGTCAAATCCGGTGAAAATTTCAGATCACATCTACTCCTCAAGCCCAACAACTTTTCCTTCTACACCAACCTCCAATTCGAAACCCACCAGTCGGAATCAAGCTCGAAAAACCTCCATTAATTCCGGTAACCTATTCCGGCGAGCTTCAAACGGCCTCCAATTCCAAAATTCTTTCACCCAAAAGCATCTATGGGTTGAGGGGAGCAAAACTCCCAACCCCATCGACCTCAAAAGTGGCCGGAAAAGCTCACTCGATTCCGACAAAAATTTGAAACTTTAACATGTTAGTTCTCCCTCAAAACTCAACCAAATCAACTCAAACCAAGTTCAAAACAATAGGAAATCACGAGAGGAAGCTAACCATATCAATCTTGAGGTATGAAATGGCTGGAATCAAAAAGTCGATCGGTGGTCAACGGCGGTGCCAAAATCCTTCAGTCAACGCTGGTCAAACTTGGTCAACGGTCCAATTTTGGTCAACTCGGCCAAAATGTGACTTTTCGACAATTTTACGACTATTTCGATATTTATACTCGCGACTAAAACGATCAACAGTCGAAACCGGATCGAATCCAAACGGATAAACACGATTAAATCTAACGGTCGAAAATATTCATAACATATTCATCGGACATCGAAAAAATCCTCGAAAAACTCCTACAAGCTCAAAATCATAAACTCTACAACTCTCATGAAGGAACTTATGTCAAATTCTCTCCTGATAATTTAGTCGCAAACAAGGCCGCCAAATTGATTAATTACGACAAACTACGATTATACGTGAAACTCGTGAATTAAGCCGATTAACTACCATTTCCGATTTGGGCTGTCACATTAATTATGAAAGAAATTTCATTCCTGATTTAGGAAGAAAAATAGCTGTTTTGCATTGCAAAACGAGCAAAACTGGACAAAAGTATTTTAATAGTGAAGATATTAAATTAGTACAGCAAATTAAAAAGGAAATTACTCAACTAAAACCCTTAGAATTACCTTTAGATAATAGTTATAAAATAGTTGAAACCAATGCATTCTCCCTTGGATGAGCAGAAATTTTGTATCAGAAAAAGAGCAAAGAGTTACCAAAATCGGATGAGCAAATATGTAGATATGGTTCTGGCAAATTTAATGTCATTCAATCTAGATTACCAGCAACTGATTTAAAAATATCAAGCATTATAATTTCTCTCGGAGTATTTTTTTTGTTCTTGCATAATGAAGTGTTTACTATAAGAACTGATTGTCAAAACATTGTTTCTCATTATAATAAAATTAGTAGCAATAGACAAGCAACTCGTAGATGGGTTAATTTCATAGATACAATTACTGAAAATGGATTTAAACCACATTTTGAGCATATTAAAGGAAATGATAATACTTTAGCAAATAAATTGTCTAGACTAATTCTTTGAACAATTTGCAGAAAATGGATCAAAGAAGAGCATCTTCTTCAAATCATAGGAGGTCATGGAGCATTTCTCTAACCAATTTGAGCATAAGTATGCCAGCATGACCACCCATTAGACCCGTGATACACACCTATGGCAATATCCATATTCAAGGAGTTGTAAATCCTAAATATCGATATCTCTTGGCAACAAATTTGGCCAAAGTAAAAGGTATTACTCGACAACTTTTGGAGCCTAAGGAACCAACCTCCTCAAATGAACGTAGCAATTGAGAAATTGATAACAGCATTAGAAAATAATTTTACGGAGTATAATCAAATAGTTGATAACCTTAATAAGCAATTGCAGCCTCTACAAGAAAATTATGAGCAACTATATTTTAAGCATTATACAGCAGTAGACAAATTTACTACTTTGGAGCAACGCCATGAAAGATTGGTTAGAATACATAGCAATTTGCATATTAATTATGCAGCACTTCAAGAGCAATTAGAATTCGAGAGAAACAGAGCAATAAGTACATATGATTACATTCATCAGAATAATCCTTTACCTTTAGCATTTAATCCTATAAATGAGCAACAAAGAGTACTTCCTCCTAGATTGAGCACTTATTATTTACAAGTTATTACATTAGAGCTATTTTGGGGTCATAAAGCAAAAGAAGTATTTTGTCTTTATCAACAAGCAAAATGATTTTCTTTACAAAGAGCAATTCAGAAGTTTCTCTTTGAAATAAGAGAGAATCTTCAACCTGGAATTAACATTATTAGTAAAGCAGAGCATCAACATCCTGATGAAGCAGTTAAGTATCAAATCCTTCTAGCAAGAATAAACATGACAACCTATCATGAATTACATTTTGAGCATGAAAGAGTAATTTATCATCTTTCTTCAGGACTCTTGTTGGAGAATGGTTTCTTAGTACATTTGAATATGAGCAGAAGTAATCATGTAGTCTTTCCCTACCAACCTTAGAGAAAGCACAGTACATTACTTTGGAATCTTAGCATGTAGTCTTTTTAAAAACATCAACAACATTCCACTAGTAAGATTCAGCAATAGTTTGAGCCATGATCCAACCCAACATAGTATCATTATGGAGCAAGCTATTTATGTCCCTGGACTAGCAGGACTAAATATCACCAGGATACCTAATATAGAAGATATTAAGAGATATCGAGGAGCACAAATGGCTTATCATGTATTCTGGGAAGATACACATCTTAATTTGGTCAAGCAAGATAAAGACTATAGTCTCTACTCCACAAGAAGGGCCAGAAGAATAAAAAGAGATTATCGTCACCTCCGCATGAGCAAATTCACTGAACTTACTTACAAACAATTCTGAGCACAAGAAGAAGCAAGGATAGAAATGCTTGAAGATGAATATGAAGCCAACCACTAGCTAAACTTATCCGATGTTGAATTGGATTTTTCTCCCAAACAACACAACATAGAAAATATGATGGAACCTTAAATGAAGGAACACATGGAACAGGATCACGAGGACAAAGTTTATATTCAACGGACAAAGTCTTCGTCAGAATTCATCTAAAACTTAGAGTTTATGTATATTACAATAAGAATATTAGAGTCTTTTCAAGATTTAAAATGATTTAAAAAATGACCTAAAAACAAAACTTTGGGACCTTATTTAATATTTGCTCTATTATATATCGCTCAATAATTAAACATAAACCGGGATCAATTGTCCTATGAACCCTTTACATGAGAAGCATCAAATTCTTGCTGCGATTTTAAGGAGTGGAATACAATCGATTTATTGATCCAATACGACTTCAAGAGCAAATAATAAGCTTGCCAAAAAAGAGCATTTTCGCAACTACCCTCGGCTCCAATCTCTTCGGTGTGGTACCGGGGGTAGTGAGACTTGCGGCGCCGGCAACTAGGGCTCGACTTTAAGCATGTTTTTCACACTGACTTTCCTGGTTTCCTCTCCTCTTTTCTCATCTATTTGGTCTTCTCAAACCCTCTCACGATCTCTCTCACGGTTTTCTCCCTCAATAAGGATCTTTCGTGCTTCTCCTCTTTTCACTTTCATGGCAGCAAGACAATGGATTGGTGGCTTCTCTCTCTTGTTCTTGCTAGTGTTCTTGTTTGTGGGCAGTACAGGTCTCGCTGGTGCCATGGGGCAATTTGGTGGCGGTCAGGATAAGCACCGTCGACCTCATCGAGAGCTACTCAAGAATATGTCAGTCGATTGGTGTGTTGCTACGGTGGTGGCGTGGCTGTTAGTTGTGGCGGCTCATTTTTCTTGGAACAGCTGGGACCACCGATCTGATCGGATAGAGGTGCAAGGTGTACTAAGTTGGTCGGATCGGCCAAGCATAGTGGATCCCGGTGGGAGAAACGGCGACCGGAAAACTCTAGGTTGGACGACGGAGCAGTTCGATGGGGATCCGAGATCTACACCAACGGTGGCCCATGGACGGTAGTTTGCGACGTTCTGGGGAGGAAAGGTCATTTAGGGAAAATTATTTAGCAAACACCAGTGCAGTTGCACTAGCATCCATGGCATTCACTCATTGATGTAATACTAACCAAGTAGAAATTTTGATTGCCCTTCACTCTCCTGCGCTGCCCACTTCGATCGACGTCGACCCAACTGCGCTGCCCACTTCGATCGACGATCGCGCCCCTTTTCATCCTCTGTTCGTGCGTCGCTTCCATCCTCCTTTGCACACCCAGAGGGTAACAAAAAAATTCCTCGGGTTTCTTCGACAATCGGCACTTACTGCCGCAAGTGGAGGGGCGAGAGCGCGACCAATGGAGACGATTACCGAGGGTTGGGATGCAGAGCTTAGAGAAAAGAACAGGTGCGACAGTATGAGGAGACTATCAGTTCAATAACCACAACAACTTGGCCTTTAATCACCGCTAGATGCATCAGACCCACAAAAAGCCCTAATCGGCGTTGACTACCGTCACCGATGTCTTGAGTATTTCAATGCACCATTTGGCTGCCACCACCGAAAGAGTGGAGAAGTCGTGGATGTTGAGTCAGGCGGCGATCTACAAGGTGGTGTGGCCGAGAAGAGATTGTCGAGGTGGGAAGTATGGGCAGCAGTAGATTCAGGTTAGGGTAAAAGAGGAAAAAAAATACTTTCTTGTTTATTTATAATCTAAATGTTAGTAAAATTTTGACCAATAGACAAGTGATACATAGGCAATGCACATGCACCGCTGTGTGTGGAATACGTTCAGGTCATCTAGGATTTGTGAACCTTTGGGCCATACCTGATTGGGCTGCAACTACTAAAATGGCCGACTTGTACTAGGGGCTGCACCATTGGGCCTGAGTATGAAATGGGCCTCCCAAGTTTATGAGGCTCTCAGTGCAGTCTTGGGAGTCATTATTTGGGATCCTAGCGACTCCTTTATTTGACTCACTAATTCATCGGGGCCTTTTGGGTCATATCACAGATGCTCTTTGGTGTGGGATCCAGGAGCCTATGTCCTCATGTAGAGAAGGCGCCTAACTAATTAAGTGACATATTTGATTTTCGATAGTTATTAGTGCTACTATGATTTGTTAGTTTAGGACATTTGTGCATCCCATTGTATTTTAACGTAGTAGTATGTTAGAACTTCTCTTTGTTAGGCTGGGTAATCCGGTGGGGTTCTATATTATTGTAACAATTTCAGTGAATGATATCTTGATCGTCTTCTCGAAAAGCAAAAAAAATGGAGTGGAATACAAGTATAGTAACATGAGAATTGCAAAAAAAGCTTGGAAATTAAGTTAAGTGGGTCTGTTGAAACGAATTTTGTCTTTCATAACATCAGCCTCAGTTGAAAATGATTTAGGCTTCCTAATGGATTGGATGTCTGCACTATGGAAATAGTGTAGTGCAGCAAACAGGCACCGGAATGAGGCAAATCGACAATTGGGTCGTTTAGTGACTTCCATTGTTGTGTAGAGTTGAAGGAATGATAGTTATATAGTCAAAGACTAGTGAAGGAGAATGCAAGAGACACGATCGCGTGCTCAATATATGTAGCCATATAGAACTACTATTTTGATCGAAGATGATGGAGCTGCTGACATATACATACATATAATATAATATGAGAAAACTACACTAAAGATTAATATGCAGGAGCCAAATACACTTAAGGACAAGGACGTCCCTAATTTTAGACAATGAAAGACAAAATTTTACAAATAAGGACACGTTGCTTATTAGCTGTCATGCGGAAGGTATAAAATTACTTTTATACTATGTCTTGTTTTTTTTTATGTATTTAATAATTTTATTTTATATTTTAAAAAGAAATATTTTATCCAAAATTAATTTTAAAAAGTTCTTTTTAATTTTTTTCTTTCAAAAAAAAATATTTTATCAGAAATTACTTAATTTTTTTCTTTTTAATACTTTTTAGTATGATATTTGTTTATTCAAATTTTTTTATGTATTCAATTTTAAGTAGCAGTACTTGAACAAAAATGCAGTAGTAGTTCTCAGACCGAAATTGCAGTAGCAGTTTCAAAAACGTAGTAGCAGTCCTCGAACTGAAAATGTAGTAGCAGTCCCAAAAACAAAGTAGCAGTCCTCAAACGAATTAACAGTCTCGAAAACACTGCTACTGGAAATTTAAAAAAAACACTGCTACTAAAAATTAAAAAAAACTACGACACTGCTACAGTAACATAAAAAAAACTGCCACTGAAAATTAAAAAAAATATTACTACTGAAAATTAAAAAAATATGACACTGCTAAATAAACATCGAAAACACTGTTACTGAAAATTTAAAAAAAAACACTGCTCCTAAATTTTTTAAAAATACGACAGTGCTACAGAAACATCGAAAACATTGCTACTGAAAATTTAAAAAAAATACAGTAGCAGCCCTCGAACCGAAAATGTAGTAGCAATCCCAAAAATACAGTAGCTATCCTCAAAAGCATTAACAGTCTCGAAAACACTGTTACTAAAAATTAAAAAACTATTTCTGAAAATTAAAAAATATGACACTGCTATTGAAACATCGAAAACACTGCTATTGAATTTTTTTTTAAAATACTACAACTAAATTTTTTTTTAAATGGCACTGCTAAAGAAATATCGAAGACACTGCTACTAAAAATTTTAAAAACCACAGTAACAGTTCTCGAACCGAAAAATGTAGTAGTGATAGGCAGATAACAACCTCTTAAATATACCCTATTCTCAACTTGGATATATCAATGTAGTATGATAAACATGGGTTATCAAAGACAAGGAATTAGTGACACTAAATACTAACACGAAATTAAAATGATGACAGACTCAACTACAACACTAATAACACTACGACCATACTCTAAACAGACTAAAATGACACAAAAATTGGACACAGTAAACTAGACACAGTGGCAGACTATCACACAAAATATTAGGATATTCAGAGTTGATTTGTGTACCGAACTGAATCGGCTAAGCTACAACTAATGTAGAAAATAAATGCTGAAAGTAAATATGATTATGAATGCAAATGAGTTTAAACTATATAACGAATGAGTTAAGAAGAATGCAATCCACCACCGTCATTCCATCTATCTAATACATACTTAATCTAATACACATATCCAATGAATGAAATTTCCCAAGATGGTCGATAGACACAACACATCCTATACCATAATCCTTATGTCTATGTGAGTATATCATGGACCTCTCCTACATCTATCCATCTATTGAACACATAGTCATGGACTCCAATATTTACAAAGATGAAAGCATTACATTCTAGAAAAAGTTTGAGAATCTATAAGGGTTCACAAGTACACTATAGGCGTGTCCTGCTAGACCTAGGGTTTCAATCACCCGACGGTAAAATTTGTGTATCACTATAGAGAATCCGGTGGAAGAAGTTATCTTCAGTCAGTCATATCTCATGACAATAAAATCCTAGCATGCATACTAAGTTGGCCACAGAAGAAAACACACAAGAATTCATACGGTGAGTCACATAGAAAAAGAAACCTCATTCAAATTGAATATGCAAAATTAGGTTAAAGTGTGTGCATTAAAAAGACTTCATGTATGAGACTTCAAGCAGCCCATTAACAAGGTATTTAGCTACTAAAAGTTATAATGAGTGAATCAAAAACAAGCATTGAGTTTACAGATCGAGAAAGGATGAAGGACTGAAGTTCTCGTCCAACTTCGATGGATCGAAGACAGTACTCTGGCTCCTCGTAGCTGCTTCTCCTTCAGCTCGAGTTTCTCTCCTTAATTTCTGATTAGCCTCTCTAAAAACCTAAAATAAGTTTACATATGTCTCCCAATTGATCTTCTAGAGTCCACATTGGAATAAGCTTCTTTAATTGCAAAAAACTCCTTATTCAATCCATATTGAGCTAGGAATCCATCTTTTATTTTCTTTTTCTTTCTTTCTCCATAAAACCTATAAAATAATAAATATAATTAAATTACTCAATTATATAACAATAAAGTAAGTATAGGGACTGAATTAAACACCGAATAGACGCATAAATATGCGACTATCAAAATACCCCACACTTAAACACTGATATTCCTCGAGCAATACACTAAACTAAAATTCTGAAAAGACTCAACAAACTTCAAAAACAAACTCTATTGTCCTTAACAATTTTCTTCAGCATTCTTCCACAAAATTGTGACCCCAAGATCGCATGTACCTACAAGTTACCAAAGATAACTTCAACATATAACACACATGTAACATGTAGGATACATACATAATCAAGGTGAATAAAAAGAGCTAGAACATGCACAAGACTAATCAAGATTCAATCTCACATCGATATGCTATCACAAGTGTTTCTCTCAAAATATATCTAAGGTATTACTCAATTCGACTACTTGCCAAATGGACCAAACCATATGCGCACTCTTGTGACTAATCTCCATAGATCAAAGGCTGCCATCTTGAGGATCAAAAGAACTTCATGGGTTGTAATGGGTCTTGGCTCATAGGTTAAAGAATAAATGTGTATGGATTGCAAACACAATTCTAGAACCTAGTAGAGCATCAAATAAGAGACTTCTTCAAACTTTACAATCATAAACTTTTTCACTGTCATGGCCGATTTCATCTTGTTGGGCTTTCACATCATTCTTTTCATCAACCGATAACCCCGAGAATCAAGGTAGATATCACAACTTCTTCTTTTTTATTTTCTTGCCAATTTTTTTTATCACACTAGCTTGATACTTCACATTTATGTCTTGTTATTACCTTTCGACATTGTCACCGTCTTCACATACCTGTCTCATGTATAGCTCTACCAAGTCCTAGAATAAGGGTAAAGATATAACTATTCTAAGGCTCAGGGTCGGACATATGTGGGTGATGACATAAAGTTTTACATGTAGGCTCAAAGTAGTTAACTACGGGATCTTGTGTACACAAAATCAGGACACAAGCTATATGACTATGGTGGTGTCCCCTAAATGACTTTATCACTTCCTCAATCAAAACATAAGTTGACTAACAGCTTTGAATAACACAAGAGCAAGTTCTAGTAATCTCTAGAGTCCATTAACTTAATCTGCGGCAAGTAATTAACACTCAAACAAAGAAAGCATGTATATCACGTAAAGGCTCAAAAGCTCACGGGTTAAATGAATCTCAATAAGGTTTAGCATGCTCAAAAATCAGTACCATGCTAACTCGTTTCTACATCCACTACGTATTCGCATATGTATCATATATCAAAATTAACCAAAGAAACTCAAGTCACATAATCATCGTTTAGTCACAAAATTGGAAGAAATAAGCACATCATTGACTTGTTAAGGGCTCCAAAGACTCTTATTTTTGTATTTTCTTGACACTATTTTTTTATATATTTTTTTTTTCAAATAAGGGGCTAAAACACACATACAAAACAAACAAAAAACTCAAAACTGACACTGGTTTTTCGATGGATCAAAAATGATCCTTGATGGATCGAGGTAAGCTCTCAGATCTCATTCTGGAACAGCCCTTATATATGTCGAAGGATATCCTTCGATGGATCGAAGGTACACCCTTGACATTCTAAGCAAAATAGAAAATATGAAGAGACTATGCACTCTCACTTGCATAATTTCTATAGAATTAAACATATGCCCGAATAGTCTGAAATTTTATGAGAATATACTAGACATATAAAAAAACGCACTCAAAATTTCAGAATTTTTTGAGACCACTAGTTATGTTCGAAAAATCATACTACATCAAAAATCAAAAAAATTCTGACTTGAAAAACTAAATCTATATCTAGACGCTAAGTATATGATATAGCCCCACCCCACATCTTAAAGTTGCATTTTCCTCAATGTAAAAACTTGAATTAAACATACAATACACCAAACAAGTATGACATAAAACACATATCACACACAAAACACAATATGTGGAGAAAAATAAGGTAAATGAGAAGGGATAAGAGAGCAAATATGATCGCCACGCTTCTCCATCAACATGGATTGACTCCCAAGTAGTGCTAAGTTTAACGTCTTCAGCCAGACGGAAGATCCACTCAATTCATCATAGGAGGCGCGTCCTGAAGGTCTGCATTATCAAACACATGCTCCATAAATGACTCATAAAAGGCTTGAGTCGTTGTCCATTCACCTTGAATGTCTTTCCTGTTTTTGTACTCATAATCTCTATAGCACCATGAGAGAAAACATTAGTAATAACATAAGGTCCAGTTCATCTACTCTTAAGCTTACTTGGAAATAAGCATAGACGACTACTAAACAGCAAAACTTTCTGACTGATGAAAAATTCTTTCCTCTTGATATTTCAATCATAAATAGTTTTAGTTTTTTCCTTTGAAATCCTGCTGGACTTACATGCTATCATGTAAGCCCACTACGCCGCATCAAGATGTTGACACCAATCTGTTGCTCGAATGTTAGGAGTTGTAGTCAACAACTCCTCTGGCTTAATGAATGCTTGTAAATATTCCTCTGTGAAATTGAACGCTATATCTTTCTCAAGTTGTGCACTCAATGGTCTAGGTATCTTGGAGGAATTCGTAATGAACCTACGATAAAAACTTGCAAAATGCTCCAACATGTGATCAATAAATGGTAGATGAAAGTGATCCTTACACTTTTTTGCATTCAAATTTTGATGTTCCATGTGAACTCCCCCTCTAATTGCTTCCTTGTGCTCCCTGTTGACAGTTAATAATTTCTCTTCCTGCAATTATGTCAGCTTTGAAGAAACACTAACTGATAAGACACTACATGTTTGTATGAACGGTGGAGATTCAAGCTCATTGATTTCTTCATAGGACTCTTCCCCCAACCCCACACTTGAAGGCTTGTATCCTAGCATAGCTTCAAGTTCATCTAATTCCTCCTTGATCCGGTCATTCTCAAAAACTGGCTCCATTTCGATGGGTCGAAGATCAGCTTCGATGAATCGAAACTGGTCTTCGATGGGTTGAAGTTTTCTTATCGATCCATCAAAGCATCCACTCTAGTTACGTTGATACAGGAACAATTTTTTATTGGTCAAATGTATTCCCCTCGATCCATCAAAGCATGCACCCTGGTTTCCTTGTTTACTCCAGCTTTTTCAATGACTTTGCTTAAAGAATCACCATCCAATGAGTATTGAATAAATTCCTGCAAAAAAATCTCAAAAGTTTCAATTGAACAACAAGAATAAGCATCATCACTATTTGGATGTTTGAGAGCTTCATCAATGTTGAAGTGGATCTTCTCCTTCGCCACTTCCATGCTCAATGACTCATCAAAATAATCAATCTTTGTACGCACTGTTCTCAAGAATGGTCTCCTAAGAATCAATGGTATTTCTGATGGCATTGGCTCATACTCCATCTCCAGCATAAAGAAATCTGCTGGGAATATCAAATCTCAAACCTACACCAAAACATCCTCAATAATACCTCGAGGGTAATAGTTATGTCAATCTGCAAGTTTAATGGTAACACCTGTGGGAATGAGTTCTCCCATCTCCAACCTGTCATACACAGTATAAGGTATTACGTTTATTGATGCACCTAAATCAAGTAGAGCACCTGCAAACATGTGATCACCAATAGTACATGGGATAGTAAAACATCCTGGATCAGCCAACTTAGGTGGGAGCTTCCTTTGAAGAACAACAAATACTCTCTCTCCCAAAGTTACAGTCTCAGTTTTATAAAATTTTCTCTTTGTTGTACACAAATCTTTTAGGAACTTTACATACTGTGGTATCTGTTTGATCACATCCAACAAGGGGATGTTTACTCCTACATTTTTAAACACATCCAAGATCTCATTCTCTTTGTGAACATTCACCTGCTTCTTCAACCAACTAGGAAAAGGCACATTAGGAGTAATTGAAGGTGAAGGATTAGATAATACCTATCCTTCTTTAGGATTTGTCACTGAACCTGCTCCAGGTGCATTTTTAACTTGTCGAATTGGGGTTCCTGGGCTATCCTTCAATGGTTCACTTGATGCAACTGGTTCGATCACCGGTTCTTCCCACTTTCTTTTTGTTGACTTGGGAACTTCTTCCAACATTTTCCCACTCTTCAAAGTCATTGCATGAGCTTCATATCTTGTGTTGGGATTGAGAAAAGTGTTGCTGGGAACACTTCCTTCCTTGACTTGAGCAAGTGTTTGCTGAACAAGTTAATTGTACTAGGCTCATTTGTCGCTCCAACAAGTTAATTATATTACCACGCTCATGCATTGTTACCCTCATCTCCTGCTGAAAAGCACTCAACTCTTGCATAAAAGCACGATTCTCCTCTCTTTCTTTTTGTTTGTCGAGCATCAATTGTTGCAACATACACATCAATCTCTGCTTTGCATCATCTGATTGTTGATGATAGTCATAGTCGAAGTGATCATCCCATGTAGATGTGTAATGAGGTGTATAGTAGTCACTTTGTATGGTGGGATAACTTTGATATGGCATATATGCACATTCATCAATTGAGTGACCTACCATAGAACATGTAGAACAAACCACAAAGTACGAATACATTATATACAAAATTTAGAAACCAACATGCAAGTTAACGCAACTAGACTATTAAGACTTAGAATTAAGCAATTCTCCGGCAATGGCGCCAAAACTTGATAGGAAAAAAACCACCTCTCAAAGGTACTTTACTCTCAACTTGGATATATCAATGTAATATGATAAACATGGGTTATCGAACACAAGGAATTTGTGACACTAAATTCTAACACAAAATTAAAATACTTGTAGACTTGACTACAGTACATTAATGACACTACTACTCTACTATAAACAGACTCAAACGACACAGTGGCAGACCACCACACAAAATATTAGGGTATTCAGAGTTGATTTGAGTACCAAACTAAATCGGCTAAGCTACAGCTAATGTAGAAAATAAATGCTGAAAGTAAGTATAATTATGAATGCAAATGAGTTTAAACTATATGACGAATGAGTTAAGAGGAATGCAATCCACCACCGTCATTCTATCTATCTAACACATATTTAATCTAATGCACATATCCAATGAATGAAAGTTCCCAGGATGGTCGATAGACACAACACATCCTATTACCTAATCTTTATGCCTATGTGAGTTTGTCATGGACCTCCCCCACATCTATCCCTCTATTAAACCCATAGTCATAGACTACAAGGTTTACAAAGAAGAAAGCATTACATTTTAGAAAATAATTGAGAATCTACAAGGGTTCACATGTACACTATAGGAGTGTCTTGCTAGACCTAAGGTTTTAATCACCCGACGGTAAAATCGGTGTATCACTATAGAGAATCCGGTGGAAGAAATTATCTTCAGTCACCCGTATCTCATGACAATAGAATCTTAGCATGCATACTAAGTTGGCCACCGAAGAAAACATACAAGAATTTATATGGTGAGTCATATAGAAAAAGAAACCTCATTCAAATTGAATATGCAAAATTAGGTTAAAATGTATGCATTAAAAAGATTTCATGTACGGGGACATATTTAGCTACTAAAAGTCATAATAAGTGAATAAAAAACTAACATAGAGTTTACATATCAAGAAAGAATGAAGGACTGAAGCTGTCGTCCAGCTTCAATGGATCGAAGATAGTACTCTGGCTCCTCGCGGCTGCTTCTCCTTCTGCTCGAGTTTCTCTCCTTAATTTCTGATTAGCCTCTCTAAAAACCTAAAATAGGTTTATATATGTCTCCCAGTTGATCTCCTAGAGTCCACATTGGAATAGGCTTCTTTAATTGCACAAAACTTCTTCTTCAATCCATATTGAGCTAGGAATCCCTTTTTTATTTTCTTTTTCTTTATTTCTTCACAAAACCTATTAAACAATAAATATAATTAAATTACTCAACTATATAACAATAAAGTAAGTATAGGGACTGAATTAAACACCGAATAGACACATAAATATGAGACTATCAAGTAGCAGTCTCAAAAACACAGTAGCAATCCCCAAACGCATTAGCATTCTCAAAAACACTGCTACTTAAAATTTTAAAAAAAAATACTACTGAAAATTAAAAAGTACGACACTGCTACAGAAACATTGAAAACACTCCTACTAAAAATTAAAATAATAATGCTTCCAAAGAATCAAATAACTTACTGAAAAATATGACACTGCTACTGAAAATTAATTTCAAACAAATAGTAGCAACTTATGAAAATATATCAACAACTATTCTGCTACTGAAAAAGTTCAAATCCAAAAATCTGAAGCATCTTCTTCTCCATCTCTCTCATCACATAGTAGCATAATCTCTAAAGATTGAATAAGAGGTTGTTGAGAGCTCGAGCCCGATCCTAGAGCTTGATGCCGCAGCGATGCAACGTTGGGAAGACGGTCCTCCACGTCGCGAGTATGTGCTTGCGATGAGCGGTTGGACATCGACCAGTACCGCGACGACGAGTTGTGGTGAGATGCGACAGTCGGTGAGGGAGGCGTCGTAGCCGCTAGTAAGGTGCAGCAGCATAAGACGGTGGAAGTTGAATCTGCTGCTGCTCGATCGTGTGACCCGAGGCGAAGGAAAGGGACGGCTGGGATCTGGGATCAGTCTCAAGGCAGAGTGACGCAACGGCGAGCGACTATGGGTGCGGCAACTTGAGGCGAAGGTTGCGACACCGCAAGTTAACGGCCGGGAGGTGTTAGAGACGAGTTGAAGGAGACAAGGTGGTGGTCAAGCTTGGAGGTCGAGGTGCTGCTACTGTATGGTAGTCGGTCGAGAGAGAGATCGAGAGATCAAGAGAGAGAGAGAGAGAGAGAGAGATTGCTACTGTAAATTATAATTTGTGTAGTAAAGTTTTTAATATAAATAGGAGGATAAAAATATTTTCTTTTTCAATTTAGGGGGGTGTATTGTATCTGGAATTAGTGGCAATTTTAAACAAGTTCATGGAATCTGAAAGTCCAAGTGTATTCAAAACAGATTTTTAATAGTCCATAAAAGTCTAGGTGTATTCAATTAGGATTTTAAAAAATCCATATGAAGTCCACCAAAGTCTAGCGGTATTCGATTAGGATTTTAAAAAATGAATAGAAGTTTTAGGGTATTCAAAATTTCATTCATATTTACGGAATTAGAATGTCAAAGAAATTTGTGGACTTTGTAGGGTTTAGTATAAATAGCAGACTTCAACAATTTACCAGCTGCTAGGGCAAAGATTTTGAGCGTGGGAAAAGTTTATCAAAGTTCATCCTTCTGAGCGTGCAAAGAGGTTGGTTCCCATCATCTTGTTTTCTTGATTCTTCTCTATATTTGCCTAATTTCTTGTGGTATCAGAATTCTGGGTTATATGTTGGTTTTTGTTGTTGAACAAAATTTGGTCTCTTCTCGAAAGTTTGTACTGTTACATAAAGTTGCTTCCCATTCTGCTCATCACATAAACACCAGATATCAATGTTACAATCTCTCTGTGTGAGAATTCAAGTATGGGATTTGATGCCAAAAGTACCAATGTTAACATTCGAACTTCACAAACAGAAAAGAGCTTGGCAGTTAGATACTTGATTACTTACAAATATTACTGGAAAGAAGTGAACTTGTCCTTCAGGCTTGGTTTGCATCTCTTTAAAATACACCAGAATAGGGAAACTTGGCCACCATAGCTCCCAGTTCACAAATGATGAGTATCTACATTCAGTAAACATGTAAACTGACTTATCTTAAAGTCCGAAATCGTATGGGGGTTCGTTGATAGAGAGTACTTACTTCCACCGGTTTTTACCACCCACAAAGACATTTTCACCCGAATCATCAAGCACTTCCCCTACTTTTACTTCCTGAATAAAAAAACATTCAAACCTCAGAGACGAAATTGAAAGAAATTCTAAAGAATGAGTGAACATGCATAACTTTACTTTAGAAAACTAAGAAGGTTGAGTGAACGAACCAGAACTTCTTCATCAAAGACAAATCTAACTCTAGTAGTCTGGAAGACAAATACCAAAAAAGAATAATCAGCAACTTCCCAAATACGCGAACTTGTGTAATACACTCCATTTCTAGTACTGTGACTTACCTGAAACAATAGGAGTAGCCCAAGGAGACCAACATGTCATGCTGGTAAGAGATTGTTGAACAAAATTTGGTCTCTTCTCGAAAGTTTGTACTGTTACATTGCTTTTCTGGTTAGGGATTTGCATAATCATTATCAGCTGCTATTAATATAGATTTTTGGTATTAATCACAATGTGTTGTTTGGACCTATAGAACACTTGTGCTCTTTATGTTTGTTTCAAGTGTGTTTATTGGTTTCTATATACTTGATTGATCTCAAATAAAGTAGTTTGGCTTTTGAATGTCTTTCCTGGGTGTCGCTGTAATCAAGTAGTTTGGCTTTTGAATGTTCTACTTTGAGTAGCTAAAGAAGAGAAACTTTTGAATCATAGATGGGAGATTCACAAGGAAGTGGTAAACGAAAGGATTATAAAACTTGGACCGCAGAAGAGAGCAATGTTTTGCTTCAACTCATGGTTGAAGGAGCTAAGCTTGGGTTCCGTGATATTAATGGTGTAATAAGCAAAACAACAGTAGAAGCAAAGTTACTTCCTAAGCTTAAGGAAAAACTCAGTTATGATGTAACTTTCAGCCATTACCAAAGCCAAGTGAAATGGTTTAAAAAACAATACACTAATTACTCTCAGCTTATGCGTCACAGTTCTGGGTTTGGGTGGGATCCGATCACAAAGAGATTCACTGCCGCTGATGAAGTATGGGCTGACTATTTGAAGGTGAGTTTAATGTCTTGTAGTTTTATTTTATTAGATTACTAATTATTTTGAAGGTTTACCATATTGACATTTTTGTTTATTATCTTTCAGTCACATCTAACCCATGCACACTTTCGGACGGAAGCATTTCCAGACTATGAGGATTTGAAAATTGCAGTTGGTAATGGAACTGCAACTGGGATGGGCTCAATCGGTCTAGGTGATGATACAGATGCCACAACATATGAAGCAGGTGAGAACGGGTCTTGGGAAGTGGGTGGTATAGATGACTTGGTCTTTGATCAAGATAATTACACATTTGTGCCAAATGAAAATGAGTCATTGGACCAAGAAAACTTGCCATCTCTTTCCCAACAACGCACCCCAGCCAACAATGCACATGCTTCAGCACATAGCAGGGTTCAAGGGAAAAGAAGTAGAGCTGATTATGAAAAAAGTAGCAGCTCAAAAGGGGCAGCATCTCAAGCTGAAGTTCTACAAAACTTGTCAACTGGCTTTGGTAAAATTGTCACCACTTTTGATACCATTTGTGGCATAATGGAGAAGAGAGAATCAAGAGACACTGAATGTTGGATTGCTGTTCAAGAGACCCCAGGATTGACTGATGAAGCTAGCTTTTTTGCGCTTAGGTTTCTTAACACTAAAGCAAAGTAAGACATATTCTTGAAGATGAGTCCAGACCAACGACATAATTGGATCACTTGGGAACGAAATAATGCATGAGGCTAACAAGCACTATGTTATGGCTTGATTGTTTCTTTGATGTGTTTTTGTTTGAATAAGGATTTCTTTGAACAATTATGTTTTCTTTAATTTATTGCAACTTGAGGTTTTTCTGAATAATTATGAGTTCTAGTTTGCTTTTGAATGGATGATCTTATGAATAGTAACATTGTTCATTTTAATTGTTTAGGTGCTTTCTCTAAGCGCGATATCTGAAATGGATGTGTGTGGATTTGATGAAGAGGAAGAAGAGTTTTACGAGGTCATTAGAATTTTGTTAATGGCAATACAAGCAGTTGTTTATATGTTATATGATCTTGTGCGCAGCATACTTGATGAACGTATTAGACGTCCGTTGACTCGACGACCAGTGACATCACGTGGATACATATATATGGATAAGATACTGGACAACGACCCTCGTATGTTTCGGGAGGTTTACAGAATGTATCCTGACGTATTTCGAAAATTGTGTGCCATCATCAAAGAGAAAACACCTTTACGAGATACCAGATACATTTGTGTTGAAGAAATGCTTGCTACATTTTTACTTGTTGTCGGTCAAAACAATCGATATAGTGAACCTCGGATGATATTCTAGCGATCTCATTTCACTGTTAGCAGAAGTTTCAACAAAATCTTGAAGGCCTTAAATACAATAGCTCCAGAGTTTATGGCAAAACCACTGCCGGCTAATACCTCACCACCTAACATAAGAGAAAGCACAAGGTTTTATCCTTTCTTTAAGGTATGCAAAGCAATATTTCTATCAGATTAAATCTTGTATCATTTTTCTTTTTTATATGTTGTAAATAGTTTTTCATTACCACAGGATTGCATTGGAGCTATTGATGGCACACATATTCCTGCAACAGTTATTAGACGTGAGGTAAGCAGATACAGAAATCGTCATGGGAAGATATCACAAAATGTGTTAGCAGCTTGTGACTTTGATTTACAATTCATATATGTGCTTAGTGGATGGGAGGGTTCTGCTCATGATTCAAAAATGTTAAATGATGCTATTTTTAGACGTAATGGACTCAAAGTACCACCAGGTATGGTTTTACATCCATGAAAAACTTTAGCAAGCATGTTTCAGTTTGTGTCATAAATATACTTACTAATTACATATGTTTTTCATGATTAGGTAAGTATTACTTAGGGGACTGCGGATTTCCAAATCGACGTCAATTTTTAGCTCCATTTCGAGGTACTCGATATCATCTCAAAGATTTTTGTGGCGGTGAAGGAAACCATCCGGTCAATGCAGTTGAGTTATTTAATCTTCGTCATGCTTCTCTGAGGAACGTAATTGAGAGAATTTTTGGTATATTTAAGTCGCGGTTCACAATTTTTAAATCAGCACCACCATTTCCTTATAAGACACAAGCAGAGCTAGTTTTGGCATGTGCAGGATTGCATAATTTTCTTCGTCAGGAATGTCGTTCAGATGAATTTCCTCCTGAACCAGAAGAAGATGATCATGTAGACAATGGAGAAGATAATTTTGAATGGGACGATTTTCAAACTCAAGAGCAGCAAAGGGATAACGCTAATCAATGGAGAATGAGTATTGCTAATCAAATGTGGGCAGAAGCTCAAGCAAACGCCAACAATGTAAACGATGCAGAAAGTAATCAACAAGAAGGAGAAGGATGATCATATCATTGTTGTTAAGGACGTCTGCTTTTCATGTTAAAGTTTTCATCAATGTTTTTTCATTCTCATGTTCGACCATGTACCTTTCAATTATTTTAATATATAACGTAAATTTCCCTTTGAAATCTGTATAAGTCGTTCATATAAAGTCTGTGGATTTTTATAAATCGTAAGAAAGTCTGTCGATGATTTTAGAAATGCTTAGAAGTCTGTGGACTATTTAGAAGTGTCTGTGGACTATTTAAAGAGTCTGTAGACTTTTCTAAAAGTCCATGGATTAAAAAAACTCCATAAAAATTCATAAAAATCCAGATACAATACACCCTCATTAATGGATCAGACTAGTGTTACTACGTTTGTGAATTTAAACTCGTGTTCCTAGTTGTTTAAATTTTAAGATGGTTGAATTTTTTATATTATTGATATTAAATTTGTCATTTGTTGTCGTTTCCCGTGAATTAAGTTACAGAGTTCCAATAAGCTCTGGCATAAGATAATTGCATTATATATATATATATATATATATTCTTATTTAATTCATGACTCATGAGTGCATGGGCAGCAATCCGCAGCATGGCACGCCTTATTCTAAGGAAATGGCTTAGTGAACCTTGAATGGAGTGTAATTTAGACCGATCGATCGAAGAGTTAAAGGAAGGAATTATGAGGCTGATCGAGATTTGAAAGACGAGACGTGGCATGGGAAGAATGAATTATGAGCCGCTAAGAGTGTTTCTTAGCATCTTAAACAGTGTGAAGCAATCATGCATTACGGATCTAATTGGTGAAGAAGATGGACGAGGGCTTCAATTTGCTTTTAGGAGATATCCCACCAATGGGTGTCTCAATTAATTGTCGATCAACAGACTCGGCACCACTTACCAACCCCAGATTTTCAATTATATGAGAGAGAAAGTGATGGCAGATAGAGGAATAGTGATGAGATACTGAGGGATGTGTCGTCATGCATGAGACTAATTGCTTTTCTTAACAATAACACCCCAACCTAAGCTAGGGCAAGAGAACGAGAGGAAGTTATGATCTCATTCTGTTGTCCGGTGCGGCCACTATTAGCATTCGACGTGATTTCTGGGTCCCCATTTAACAATTCTTTTTTCCCCAGAACGTACCCTAGCCTTTTGCATACTTACCCAAGTTGGCAAGCAATAGTGGGTTATAGTGATATCTATTGCATAGATGACGAGCAGTCATCTTTTCGTGTTTGTTAATATATATTGCGATGTATCAAAAATTTTATAGTATTCCGGATTATTAAAGTTTTTCGTTTTAGAACATTAGATAATTTCTGTAGTTTTTATTTTTGAATAAATGAAGTAATCTAAAGTTTTAAAATTGAAGAATTTTGATACTTCATAGCACTGTAAAACATCCTTGTGGTGTATTATTTCAAAGAATAAGACTACTGACTAGAATGTATTTTTTAACTGCATGCATGTCTTGTACTTTTTCACAATAACTTTGTATCCATACTACCAGTGGCAGAGGGATAAAAATGTAGAGACGGAGGAAAAAAAATTGGAATATATGCAATCAGTACAATTCAATTCACAAATATCAGTCCAAGATCTAAATAAAGGGGCTAAGCTTACACATATTTTCAGCACAGTAGAGATTTTGTTGCAAATAAGAGATCTGAGAGAAACTTTTTTTGGTCATACAAGAGAAAGGGAATAAATAAACTTTTTTTCGATAAAGAAAAATAGAAAACTGGTTGCAGCACTCAACAAAGTCTCATTCTTCTATCGATCACAGTTATCTAAGAAATCGAAAACAAATGGAGTTTTATAAACAAATAAGATTCTTTAAGTTTTCCCTTGGACAGTCAGAGAGAAATTGTTTAAAACATTGTTCTTAAGAACTACGATCTCGGGGGCCATCTCCCCCCGCCCCCCCCCCCCCCCCCCCCCCCCCACCTGGCCTTGGCTGCCTCCGCCAGTGCACGCTACTGAAAACGTAATTGACTTCCAAGACATCATCAAATATGCATGACAATTGAATACATGTTTATTTTTATCGCAATTCGTAGATATACGACAAAAGTTTAATTTGCTTCTTATGTCACGTAAATTTCCATGTGCATGGAATAAAGAAAAGAAAAACTTGAATTTCAAATCGTTTTCAAAGCACTCGTGCCTAGGCGCCTAGCTAGCTATAATTTCTGGGGTGAGATTCTATATTCTTGTAGTGCTCTATACGAAATAGTCGATCCCTCACTATGACGATAAACAATTTAGGCACTATCCCCTTTTATGAACGTAGTATTTTTCTCCATCTGTGTGCTATATATACATAGATCCCCGCACAAACCAGACACTATTCTATTCGATCGATTCCGAAAGATCCCAAAATCATCAAGCTAGGTAGGTATAGAAACCAATGCCCTCAACCAATGCTTATTAAGTCAGCATCTTGGGTGCATGGCATGGTCGATCACCACCTCTGACCACAGTTTTGTCTCTTTGAGCTCACTATAACATCACGGACCGTACCGGACTCACAGGGCTTAAAGAATATCACACTATATGTCCCAGTTAATAAATGTATGTTTGAGACGTTAGATACATACAGAAACTAAGAATAGAACACGTAGAGGCTAAAACTTCTCAAACATCCCATATATTGCAAATTATGAAAAGATAAACAGACTGAGGTTGCATGCGGACTTGCGGAGGAACTGAAGCAGTTCAAGCTTAGCTTGAGACAGACCATGAACGATGTAATCTTTTTGGTAATGCATCTGCCACAAAGCTTTTAAAACAAGTACACATCTATCTACCAATTCGAAATGAATTGACAAGCTAAACCCATTAATATATCACGAGCCCGAGCACAAAGAGAGATATATAGCAGGAGATGCAATGAAGGTAGGGTTTAGTGGTTGCTGCAATTAATCCTCGTCTAGACGATCTGCAACTCTGCAATGGCATAAAAACTGTAGTATTTGCCGGTACGTGCACCCTTCAGAGCTCCTCTTTAATATTTTTCCTTGCAATCGGATTTAAGATCTTTGTCCGGCCAGTACGTATTAATGAGCTTCATGCTTATATGAAGTTATGACTTATGAGACTGATCGATATCGATCACCAGGTCGCAATTCTCTGAACCAGTCTGATCATGCAGCTGCTGCTGATCATGCCTTCGACGATCGATGCTTGTGATCGACGACACTGTAAAGTTTTCTGGCATATATGCACGGCTTGGCTATCTTGTCGGATATGACCGTCTACCTGCTTCAGCATTGTACCATTACTTACTAAAATTAATATCAGAAGAACATCACTTCTGGTCTTAATTCTTTCCTCTGGACCACGCTGTCGTCTGCAACTCTGCTGCACTGGATCTGGGTGTATCAATTAATCTATGATCGATGAAATTTTCTCTGGTGGTTTATGTGAAAAAACAGGTTGATATACTTAATTATATGATGTATGATGTAGCCATTTTTCTTATTTTGGTTTTTTTTACACCAGTGTTGCGTCATTCACGTATTAAAGAAAGTTAGGTCAGAACTTTTCCACTCGCCACTACTGAAATGATTTTAACCTTTTGATAATTTGTACGTCACGATCGAACAAAATTATTTCTTGAGCTAGATTTTTTGAAAGTGATATATGTAATAAATAATAGTAATGCAAATGGCTGGGTTGACTTAATATTGTTACCAAATGGTGTAGGTTACATCGTAATCGAGCCCAATAAGAGGATAACCGGTACCAAGTCTGAAGATCCGGAACGCTAATGAATGCGATCATTACAAGTCGCATCACAAAAATTGCATACAACAAGAAGAACGAAGAGGGGTTGTAATGGATCTTACGGTTTCCCTTCTCTTTTTGCCGAGAAGTATGTAAACATGCATGCCATTAGTCACGGAGCCCGAAAAAAATTGTTACTCGGAGTAATTATAACGGCTGAATAATACAAATTTATGATTTTAAAATTAAGAGTTTTAATATGCAGCGCACGAATTTTTTTTAGCTAAAATTTACCATAATGACCAAATTGTTTAAGCAGTGACGTAATTTTATACTATGTGAGTTTTAGGTAATCTTCTTTCTAGATCGATCTCAAAGTCATACACTGAGTTTCTGTTTTCACTCATTTGTTAAAAATATATTGAATGCAATTTTTTTTTAAAAAAAATAAAACATTGATCACAACTGATTGAAAATAAAAATTATAAATTCAGGTCAATTAAATGAGAAGGTGAACGCTAGGGGTGGGATTCAGACGGTTTGGTTCGATTTTTGATATAAACCATAACCAAACCGAAATATTTTCTTCGGTTCGGTTTGGTTCGGTTTTCTCATTTTCAACAACAAAAACTGAGCCATTCGGTGCGGTTTGGTTCGGTTAAAAATTTCGGTTTTCATAAGTTTTTTCGTTTTTTTTTTTCAAAATATGTAGAGCAAACTTCACCAAAAAAAACCTGATAAGTATAAGAAATCCAGTAACTTTCTAAACTTGATAAGGTATTAACAATAGCATTTTAACAACAAAGACATTCCACAAATAACAGCAAAGACATTCTACAAATAACATTTGTGGGTCAGTTTCAACAGTCCACAAAAATTTCAACAAAGTTCCAGAAATTTCAGCAAAGTTCCAGAAAAATTTCGGCAAAGTTCTAGAAATTCCAGCAAAGCAAACAGTCCAGAAATTAAGAAAATAACAAAAAAAAACAGCAAATTAAAGCAAAAATAAAGTTCAGACTTCCGGCAATAGTTTTCTTTAGTTTCCAGCAGATTTCCAGCAGTAACTTGCAGCAGATTTCAGTTTCCAGCAGTTTCCAACAGATCTCCAGCAAATAATTTGGAGATGTGCCCAAGGCAGTTTGCATCAACTAAACAGTCCAAAAACATCAATGTTAATACTCTTAACACAACAACAACATTAAACTTCACAACTATAATGCAATTCAAACTTACTATATGTTTTCAAGCATGAGCTTGAATCATATTTGACAATTCCTTTGTCCCTCTTGAAGTCTAATATAGCGTTTTGAATATTTCTAAAAAAAAACAATCAAGTTAACAATGTTTCAGCTATATAAATTTTAAGTGATTAAAAATAAAATATTAGAAGTATAAGAAAGACTATATACCTTCCTCAATTGCTTCAGACTCTTCCATATCTTGAATGGTTGACACATTATTCAATGCAACTTGAGTAGTAGTGAGCCAATTTTGTGAGCAGATTAGAGCCTCCACTGTTTTAGGACTCAATGAGTTACGGAATGGATTGATTACCCGACCACTTGTACTAAATGATGCTTCTGAAGCTATAGTCGATACCGGCCGGAATAGCAAAAACATCATTTCCGACTTTAGCTAGAATATGATACTTAGATGCCCCAAACACTTTCCACCATTGCAAAATGTCAAAAAAAAATTTATCCACTTCGGCCCTATCGGCTAGATATTTATCCACATCATTACCCATTGTTCGTGCTTCCTCCTCTATCTTTTTTAATTATCTCATTTTCAGCAATTTTCCTCGATCTCCAAATTAGTGATATCACTAAGGTCTACATTCTCTAATTGACCACTTTGAAAACTACTAGACGCATTATGTTGCATTTGAGTGGCAAAAGCTTCTTTCTCATACACTTCATACGTACATATCATACAACAAAGCATTCACCACCTTATAATTTTTCTCAACCCTATCATCAAACTCACCATATAATACCTCAAAGTAAAAACGAAGATTCCTAAGCTTACGACGAGGATCAAGAACAACAGCAAGAAACATATATAGATTGACATCCTCAAATTTCTCTCAATACTTGTTATATTTATGTTGCATAGGTTCAGAAATAGTAGAGAGTAAAACACCACTAGTTTCTTTCAATAAACTATATATCTTAATCAATGCAAATCATGAAATGTAGTATGGACTGTTGGTTTATTTGGGCAACAAACATTCAAAGTATCTCATAAAATGGTTTCAGAAAAGCAGCAAACTCTTCAGCCAAAAATTAATCATCTTTATTAGGTGGCCCCTCTCTTATATTTTGACCCAAATCATTCTTAAAATACATGAGGAAATGACCATCATCTTCTACCATTCTATCAAAAGTTTTTTGAAACTTCTAAGCAGATTGCAACATTAAAAAAGTAGAGTTCCACCTAGTAGCAACATCCATGATCACAAGTCTCTTACTCTCTACTTTCACAATGTCAACACATTTTTTAAATACATCAAGCCTTTGAGGAGAAGATCTAACATATTTAACAGAATTTCGAATGGCTTGAATGCAAGTATATATTCATTACTGTCAACCCATCACATACAACCAAATTGAGAATATCAGCAACACACCTCATATGAAAATGCTTCCCATTATGCAAAAGAGCATTAGGGACTTTTCAATCACCTATTCTCTTCACTAAATCTCTTAAAGCAACATCATTTGAAGAAGCATTATCAACGGTGATTGTAAGCACCTTGTCAATTTCTCACTCAAGTAAGCATTGTTCTAACAACTTGAAAATTGAATCTCCTTTATGGTTTGAAATAACACTAAAATTCATAATTTTTTATGCAAATTCCAATTTTCATCCACAAAGTGAGCAGTAAGAACCATATAGTTTATATTCCGAACTGAAGTCCAAGTATCAGTTGTCAAGCTAACTCTCTTCCCCTTCAAGACATTCTTTAAGTGATTCTTTTCAGAATGATAACGATTTGCATGTAGCCTTTCGTATATGATTAGGTTTAACACCCTCAAAAACTTTAGTGTAATGAGCCCAGATTGTTGACCTTTCATTTTTCCTCATCTTCTCCAAAAGCTCTTCCTCTATAGGTTCAAGGGCTCCTTCAACCTCTTCATCATCACTATCAGCACCATGTTGACTCTCAGCAGTAAGGACTGTAGGGGGAGCAGCTGAAGTTCCTTCAGATGGTAAAGGGGCACCATTTGTTGGTATCGATGATTCGCCAACACTAACAGGGATCTGTGATAACAAAAAATTAGAAATTATTAGTACAACTAAGTTAGCTTTTCTACAAATATGTAAAAAACACAAGACGTAATCCAAATTCAAACCTAGGAATCAACTGAAGAAGTTGTCGTCGTCTTTCGAACCTAATTAGATGCCATATTTGAGCTCCCTCCTCGACCTCTCTTCATCTGCACAGAAAATTACAAAATCATAAACATCAAAACACAATCACAGTTTAGAATATACTTATCTTCAACAATACATGGAACTAAATCAATTGAATCTAAACCTTGAGAACTTGAGCTTGCTTTCGATTTAGAGGGCAGAAAGGCTACTGAAAATTTGAAATGAACTTGAGCTTGCTGTGACTAAGAGTCTAAGACTATAATCACAAACTTGCTGTGACCACCTTGAACTTGAGCTTGCTTTCAAATCATAGAAATTCCACTAATCAACCAACTATAATCACATAAATCAAATACCCAAATCAAAGAGTCAATCACCCAATCACGAGAGAGCTTACCAAATCAAATACCCAAATCAAGGCAAGAGAGGAGTCCGCTGCAAGACGAGAGTATGGCAATGCGAGAGAGGAGGCCGACGTTTGAGTAGGGAGAGGCGATAGATCAAGATTTTGGTGGAGAGAGGCAACATGAGGTCGCGAAGGAGGTCGCGAGCTCACCGAGGTGACCGAGCAGTTGTTGTTCTGTGAGACAGAAAGAAAGGCGACTCCCAAATTTCAGAACCGTGGTCGCGATATAGGTTGACAGACTCCCAAATTCCAAATTGAGAGAGAAAGGTGACTCCCAAATTCCAGACTGAGAGCTCACCGTGGTCGTGAATGGCGATGTAGGTAGACAGAGTTGTTTTGTAAGATTGAAGAGAAAATGAAATGTTGCGCAGCTCGGCTGGTCCTAATTAAATTCCAGAACCTTATTTTTTTTCCTTATCGCAAAGTTTATATAGTACAACTAAGTGACCACCAAAACAACGTCGTTTTGATATGTTCGGTTCGGATTTTTTAAATCCAAAACAGAAATCAAACCAAATTTTTTTGGTTCAGATTTATTCGGATTCGAATTTTTCCAGCTACGATCACAGTTCGGCTCAGTTTTTTTTTCCGATTTTCGGTTCGGAAGTCTCAGCCCTAATAAACGCTATAATACATGGGTTATGATCAAGATACAAGTACATACATAGACTCTCCCTTAACTACAATCTAATTGATAAAAAAATATTTCCTTAATTATGATAAAACAATTTTTTTTACATAAAATATATATTTTTTTAATCTCAAAATTTTTATTTGAACTTAAGTCTAGACAAGCCGGTGGCTGCCTCTGCCACTGCATGCCATCATTATCTTATCTTTTCTTATAAATTAACTTGCATTGTGATAATTTGAAGTCGAACATTATTCAATCTTGACATATGATTTATATCACTAAAATACAAATTCTAAAAAAAAAAGTATCACTTATATACACTGTTCAATCACCAAGAGAGACGATTAATCAATTTTAATAAATAGATGGAGAAGCTTATTTTTGCTAACCTCTCATTTAAAGTGGGCCATTCTAACGTGTGATGCAATCCCCTTAACACATCTTAAGACCCATATGGCAGACACCATACACACCACCATCAACGGTGCAGCTTTCACTTCACACAGCTCCAAGACTTTGTAGTTCATGATGGTGGGGACCTACACAGCCCTCCATTACCAATAATTCCGTATATATCGTAAGCGTATGATGGTTTGTGTACAATCCTATTGGTTGGGCTGCGAGGATTCCGGGGCCCGCACCCAAAGCCCCCACAATCTCCATGCCTGAAGGAAAGTAAAGAACAACGCCACGTGTCTGCGAGGGGGAACGTCATCGTGACGAGGCTCCGATGATTATGTCACGGAAGTAGGACCAGCATTTCTCCCGCACCAGAGCACAGCAAAACACACAATCCACGTCAGCCGTTCCTCTTTATTTACGGCAGTGTGGTGAAGTGAAGAGAGAAGGAGCTGATGGAGCTTCTTTTTTTTTGCTTATGGTTACGTCAAGGTTGGATCTTTACCGTTCCACGTCGAATCCAATTTGACGTCACCTGACATTTACCACGATGACTATCAGTCTCTCCGCCCCATGTGACCGATCCACGCGCTAATCCACCGGCAAATATCCAGTATTTTGCGAACTACCCCCGTATTCTAGCTTAAAGTTCTTAACACTTGACTTTCCTCACGCGCACTTCCTTCCGTGTACTTACCCCCGTCCTCCAATAATTCCTCAGCATTAGTGTTTCAAATTTGAAACAAAGTGACACATAAATCAGTACTAGAATTTAACAAATTTAATAAAAATTTTAAAAAAAGGTACGTTAACACTTACACATTACACATAGTATAATTTTCTCTCAGAGCAAAATATCCATAATTTATCCCTTAACATGTTGATACAATTTGCTATATGTAAACCAGCCGTAGTAGACTTGGAAGTTGGAGTTAGTCATCATCACTAGTTTCTATTTGATGGTGCGCGTGGGGATAAAAATATTGATCCCCCATAAGCTTCGATAGCCAAAGAAGATGTAAACACACAGTACATTGTGATGTAAGCGGCACCTCGGCCTCTCCCTCGTTTATAAAATCTCACCTCAACCTCCTCACACCCTCACACCAACTTTGCTCTGCCTTGCTCTTATTTGCTCGTTGACATCAACACCACCTCACCACAACTCACTCTCTAATTTTCTCTTTTTCTCCACCACCGTTCCATCTGGCTTCTCCGGCGATGCAGGGTCTCCGGCGTTACTCAAACGACGTCGTCCACCTTGGCCTCTCCCCTTCTCCATCCCCATCACCACCCGCGTCACCTCCCACAAACCCTTCTTCCCTCTCCATCGACGTGGCCGAGTCCGCCGAGACTCGAATCCGCCGCCTCATATCGGAGCACCCCGTCATCATCTTCAGCCGCACTTCCTGCTGCATGTGCCACGTCATGAAGAAGCTATTGGCAACGATCGGGGTCCATCCCACAGTCATCGAGCTCGACGACCACGAGATCGCCGCCCTCCCGGCCGAGGAGACGTCCCGGAGTAACAGCCCTCCTCCCTCCGTCTTCATCGGCGGAACATGCGTCGGCGGCCTCGAGTCCCTCGTCGCCCTCCACCTCAGCGGCCACCTCGTCCCTAAACTAGTCGAAGTTGGCGCCCTCTGATCGATCACCTCCATCGATCAACACCTTAATTAGCTGAACAAGTATAGTCTATAATTGAAATTGTAATTTCCTGCCTCCATATATATGGGGTTAAATTGTTAATTGTTCTACTCTATATAGATTAGCTTCCTTTGCTTCTTCAATCTTCGTCAATTCGCCCTTGGTTTCATGCTTAATTAGTAAAGAATGAAGATATGGATATGTGCTAGCCTAGCTTTAAAATTTTGTTGCCTGAATTCGATCACTTGGCCTGTCGTATACTGGACATAGTTTAATTACGTACGTAAGCACCACGTCCAACGACTCGGATCTAGTCTCCAAACCGATTGGGCCCCTCTCCCGTAATTATTGGACTCCATCTAGGCCGTCCGGGGTGCAGACGTGGACAATTTTCCGGCGGCGATCGCTGGAGTTTCTGACTTTCCGGGAGGGGTTCTGGTCAAATCAATGAGTAAAATATCAGATATCGAGGATATATCGACGTTACAAAATTTGGATATATCGATGGAAATATTGATGAAATATCGATCCAGTAAAAATTTCGACAGAAATAACATAAACTAATAAAAATACATGAAAATTTGTAATGAAACTTTTGGAGGTTGTTATATGATCAATTATCTACCTTATGTGAAAAGAAAATATTGATAAAACATCAAGACATATGAATTTGTTATATTACTATATGAATTAGTACGTGTTAAGTGCTGATAATTATTAAAATATAATTTAACAGTTCTATTTTTATTTTTTGATAACTAAAACTTAATGGGAGGTTAGGTCATCACGTCTTTTGTACAATATGTTACACATCACACATCACAAAATCAAATATATAAATACTTCAAAATCACGTAAAGGACCTATGAGGTTTGAAATTCACACTATTTTCTCTATTTTCGTGTGCATAATTATCACTACCACATTTTTTAGTATTGCCAGCGAAACGGAAAACTAAGGCCGGCGATTTTTTTTTTCGCCGGCAATAGTTTTCATTATTACCGGCGACTTGGAGGAAAAATCGCCGGCAATAATACTATTGTCGGCGATTTTTTTCCCAAATCGCCGGCAATAATGCGCCGGAAATAGCCAAAAAAAAAAACTATTGCTGGCGACTTGACTTCCATGCATGTCGCTGGCAATAATAAAAAAAAAAACTATTGCCGGCGATTTTTGGGGGAAAAATCGCCGGCAATACCCAAAAATCGCCGGCAATAATGGAAAAACTATTACCGGCGATTTTTAAATAGCCGGTAATGAGCAAAAATGTTGTAGTGTGTGTGTATTGTGAAAAATAATCATTAAATGATTGTTCTCCCATGTAATTCTTCATATATTGGACATGCCACATGAAAAATGGATTAGACATTGAGCAAGTGAAGATTGGATATTTACCACACTAAATGTTAAATGTGAAAAATTTATGAAAATTTCAGGGATATATCGAAAATATCGATAAAAATCAAAAAATTTTGAAAAATTTAAATATATATTTGAGAATTTTTCAGGTAACTTCAAAATACCGACGAAATATCGCGAATATTATCGATTTTCCATATCTTGACTCAAATTGATATAAATGGTAAAAATGAGGAGTATATTATTGGAGGTCCTACCCGAAATTAGAAACCAATCGCAGGCTCGCAGCCGTTCAATTGTAGTATATTCTCTTGCTCTAAAGTGAAGTACTGTAGTAGGTTCGATAGTAGTGTGACCAGTACAGCTTCGATCTGGGTCTTCTTGAATCTCACTGGTCTTGGCTTAAAAGGAACTTAGTTCTAAAACCTCCAAAACGATTCATGGATGAGGTCATTTTTATTTTTATTTTTTGCTACCAAAAACGGGCATGCATGTTAGTTACGTGTAGATTCTGTGACTCATATGTCATCAATTATATGCAAAATGCTCGTGTACATGGTCATGATCTAGGCGGTTTTGGACTTTTAGACAGTGTTATATAGGACCGTTTTTACTTTGGCGGCAAAGTATATCGTAGCTCTTGACGTTGGGATTATTATGTAGTCTGTGTTCACGGTTTATATAAACGATTTGTTGTTTGATCTTTCTTGGCTCGTGAGATTGTTTTTCGGCAATCTAGACTTTGTTCTCTCATTTACTCAAGTTAAGTTGTGGCTTGTGAGCGAGAAATTTACTATAACTTGTAATTTTCGTACATAGCATTTGAAGTTTTGAACTAGTCATTTGGTTGAAATGTCTATCATTCTCAAGAACTTTGGTGACGATTGAAGAATTCGAACACTTTTTCTAGCATAATTTTAACCCGCTAAAAAAACCGTTTAATTAATTCACAGTTATGGAATTATTGGAAGAAAAAAAAAGTGACAGATAGAATTACCTTGAAAAATATTGAAGGTGAGGACAAAAATTGAACTTTGTCACTATGCCACGAGACAGAAGTACATGGTGTGTGGATGCACTTCAACCACCCGACAACCCATTTCACCACCACTACAGCCACGGTGATCGATAATTATACCTAATTACTCTACCAAAGCGCATGGACCGACTTTTTTATTGCTAATTTTACCCCACTCTTTTGCTAAAGGTACTGCATTATATTGCATGATACGGGGATTATTGCTCTTAAAAACGATTTTTTGTTCCAAAATGAGATGATTATGCATGTATGCTAGCTATACGTAATTGAACTCTCTTGTTTTGGTACTACAGATGTGTGGTTCCACCTCCTTGACAACCTTATAATCATTGATAAGATCAACTTGTACAATATGTAGTTATGTAGCTAGATTCAATTCAATTTAGTTCTAGTCCATGACGGATAGTTAGTTAGTTGTTTCAGTGCTATATCTCTATGTAATGGGCTGTGTTGATTATTTTCGTCCTAAAGTGGTTTAATTATTATATTTGACATTTTAAAATATATATATATACTTCTATGTCGAACTTTTAATACTAAACCAAGTCGCACTATTTATTTCAACCAAAACTAGTAAGAATGTAACACCACATCATACACGTAATTTTCTATTTCAGGAACTACTTCATACGAGAATTCTTTCTCTTCCATTCTTACACTTTACCTCTTCGTAACACCGCCCTCACATAGTAACCACCTATTTGTTCTTCCTCACCAAAATTACACAAGCTTTTTACAAACTTGAGGATTTTGTACTTATACAAAGCATCTATCTTTGACTTTGATCCTATTTTTAGTGTTTGCTTTGCTTCATTTAGCCTTTCGAGTTTAAAGCTTAAAACTTTGATGAGTTGTATTTGTAATTTTTTTTTCTTCTTCTTAATTTACTATATTAAAATTTAACAATGGTGGAGAAATAACAAAAGCTATTGAAAAAATAAATTGTGCGCTGCACAATATTGCCGAATTACAATTAACTCGAATAACAATCGATTCTTAGCTCCGCGACTAGCAGTATCACTTGCATTCAATAACAAGCTAGCGTAAAAATCAGGACATAAATATATATCAACGTCGAAGCACCATAACAAACGCAAAAGCTCTACTACAGTACTACGCCATAGAACGAAAATATACCATCAAAGTCAATCATCAACCACATGTTCCGAAGTCACCACAACTGCACAAGCTAGTAGGTATATATTCTGTAGACATTCAAGTAACACAACAAGAACAATACTCAACCTTCCTCTGGTTTTTGTGGAGAGGCTGCGTTAGGAAGAGAGAAACCCCTACGTCTACACAACAAATGACCATGCCACATCGATCTATTTGCTAATTAAGGAAAGAACGATAAGATGTGAAAGGTGATAATTAAGGGTTAAATAGCTCCAACTCCCACATCCCATCCAGCACGGGGTCCCCAAATCTCCTTCGTCTTTGGAAAAGACAGCTTACTTAAGTGGTATACCAATCAGTGTGATCTGATGCGAGAAAAATCATTAACTACGTACCACCTACTTTGTATGGAAATAGGTACAAATACGTGGAAGTGAAGTGTGAAAATATGTAAGAGTATTTTTTTTCTTTCAAAAATTAGTAAAAATGAGTACATGAATAAAACGTCTAATATATTAATTATATATATACAAAATTATAATTTGATAAGTAATGTAAATTAGGATTAAAATTTAATTTTAATTTGTTTATTTTCAATCAAGTATATACATAATAATATGATTCAAATATTAAAAAAAATACTAAATTTCTCTCATAATTCTTTGTGAAATACGATTTAGTGATTCTAATATGAAACATCAAATTTTTTTAAATTTTTTTTTTAAAATCATACTTTCAAAATAAATATTTTTAAAATTGTGCTATTGAGAATTTCCGACGAGCTTCGTACAAACTTCCAAAACGGGAAATGCAATCATTTTGAAGCTTCAATAAAACTTAAACCACTGCAACCTCCATCACCACCCATCCGAGAGTGCGTATGTGTCCACCTTTAATACTTATTTATTACCACTTATGATATGTGTCACCCATGCACTGGCTCCGATTTACTCCCTTGGGACCCGATCCGCGAAGCTAGAATTTTTACGAGCCTAACGTCAGAAGAATCTCTCCTATTGATTCTGCTATGATGAAGAATAGTAGGCCACCATTTTTATTTAACAATTTATCTAAAAAATGTGGACTATTAGAAAAGTAAGCCTCTTGGTTCATATTTTTCATTAAGAAATATTTTGGGGAGTGAATGGGAAGGCCAATAGGCCATATTCATAGTTACTTGTGGTAGGGTTTTAGGTCTCACTTTTGCCTAATCTAAAGTGGGAAAGCTCGCTTTAAGTACTTTTAGTGGTACTCCAGACCCTTTTCTTTGTTTTATAACCTCATTTTCTCTCTCAATGGGGAAGTGAAGTCATGCTTGCTTGCCTATGCTTCTTCTTCTTTATAGATGTCCCATCCATGTCTCCATGGGATCACATCTTTACATGCCTGCTTATGGGTATCTTTAGATGATTTCATACATATATTACAATTGTTTTTTATTTAATAAAATCGATGAATTTATAGAAAAATATTAAAATTCGACTATGTCACGGTATTATCGATTAATATTGATACCATCATTTTTTTCTGTTAATTTTACCTGCCAAAGAGTCAAATGATATCAAAATACAAAAATAATCTGTTCCAGCCCACTTCAATGTGCTCCAACTGAAACCTTCCCCAGATCGTTAGGTGAGAAGTGACGGCAGCACCGGGCCATTACACAGTGACAACATGGGCAAAAGACCAAAGTTGCAAAGCAACTGAAAATACGTACTATTTATCATAGAGTATGAATATGATGATCTTTCTCAAAGCTTAAAACTTAAAAGAGTGATGAAAAATCAGAATATCCATGACGGAATCAAGTCAATCAACATAATTCTATGAATGATACGTAACTGGTTTTAGTTGTATATATTTTTTGAATTATTTCGATTGAGGAATCAACGCGTCCAATATAAATGCATCCACCATAATATTGGCGACTATCCAAACATGGTAGAACGAGATACTCTGAAACTGACTTGGAAATGCTTGATGTCTCACGTAGAAAAGTTCTTATTCTCCAACAAGTTGGATTGTTTTATTTTTGGTTACATTTTTTTTTTAAATGGTGGCCGAGTGAGCTACCACTCCAGAGCGAGAAATATATAGGTATGTCTCATCCCAAGAAATGTTTTTCTCTGAATACTGTCAATGGAGATGTTTAAAAGTTTCATAAAACCACGAACTGAAGCAGCAAATAAGCCTAGTCGTATTTGTGGTATAGGAAGTAGATTATCGGGTCTGTCGTTTCTTTACTACTTCAACAGTTCAATGATCAAAGAATTATCGTTTCTCTTAGGAAATGTTAAAAAATGGGAACGACTCATTCACTTGTTTCTTAATGGAAGATATCATAACTGGAAGGGGAAACCTCACAAAGAACTGTCATTCTTAATTTTATAACAAAAATCAGTGAGAAGTTCGCCAGAGCCTCAAAAGCAATGCGGCAAAAATGAATGTCACCACTGCGTGTTACAAAACTACACCATCAAAATCTCACTTGCACTTTACAAACTATCCTCCTGTAATTCCCATTGCGTTCATTCTAGTACTTACTATTACTCTAATGATTCTGGTAAGATGACGCCACAGGGAAGGGTTCACAACAACAATGTCCTATTATAATCTGCCCCAATGCATGAACTTCTTGACCTCATCGTACAAAACCAAGATGGCGGCAGCACCAGTACTCCTAACCATGTTCGAAACTGCACCACGATAAAATGAAGCTACCCCTTCTTTCTGATAAATCTTCTTCCAGCAGTCTAGAGTGCCACTATACATCTGCTCTTCCAAGCCAGATTGCATCATCATCCTCCTCCGAACTGTATCCATTGGATATGACAACAATCCAGCTGAGGTTGTAACCCCCTGAGCCACTACCCAACGTTTCAACAGTGGCAACTCCGATTCATGTTTCCTTGACTTCTCTGATAGAATCTCTTTCATTGTATCAAAGCCTCCAAAGTAAAGTCCTCGGTGAATGATCATCCCATGTAAAGAGGCAGGAAGACCTCTATAAATCCCTCGAATCCCATCCTTTCGGCGAATCGTAGCCAGAAAATGGTAGATACCTCGAAATTGCCGAGCTTCATTTCTTCCGAGGTCAGCAGCAAGGCGGGTATGTGCAATATCAAGTGGGTATATGATAATCAGTGTTGTACAACCAGCACCAGCCCCAGCAATGAAATTGGCAGGTGCACCAGACAAAAAATGACCATCTAAACTTCCGCTTCTTAACATGTTTCTATAAAGATCCTGTAAAGGAAATAAATTTGTAAGGATCATGCACAACATCATACTGATAACTTTGAAATCCTTGTGTTCTTCTTAAAAAAAATCATCAACCATAGTCACAAACAATAACTAGAACATCAGATTTCTTCAATGTCAATATCAATGCCTCAACATTATAAAGGTGTTAAGAGTTTTTGACGAAAAATTGTACTAAAACTATCCTCCGAAACATATAAAAAATCTTAGTACCTTATTAACTAATGCATATGCACAATGGATTTCTGTCACTTCTCCGAAGAGAATATCATGTTTGGAAGCCATAAGATCGAACATGATCTTTCATACGGTCGCATGCTACAATACTATCCAGAAACCAATAAAATCATCTGAACCGGGAGACTGCGTCTAATGTAGTAATGCTTCCCTGAGTTTAATCTCCTAATCAACAATATTACTAACTCGGTAACTCCTGCCATCATAACTTCCCTATAACAGAAACAATATCAAAGAATGATGCGCAATTTTAAACCAGTATAAAGAGGTTGTATGTGGTTTGTTAAGGTCGTGATTTCCCGGAGTCAATTATTCATAATTACCTTATCTATTCTATTCCGATCAGGATGAATAAGTTAATGGCATCCTTCTTCCCCAAATGTGGGAATCAAACTGACAGATAAACTTCTCTCAATGGGAGAACTATCCTTGTTAAAGTTTCCACCATCTCAATAGATACAGGACCTAATTTTCTCATTCTCCAACGTTGCAATTCCATACTGTTCCTAGACCAAATTAACCCATCCCCAACAGTCACTCACAACTATTAAGTGGGAAACCTGAATACCTTTGAAAACTCGAATACAATTCTCATCCTCCAAATCTTCCCAATGGAGCAGTCATGCTTAGCAAACCAAACCCCTCATCGACACTGTCCACAAACTCAACCATATAACTTGTCTACATCTAATAACTTTGATCAAAGTCTCATGGTGTCAACTCTTTATCAGACAAAAAACCTCACTAACAGCGGTTGGTTATCCAGACAAATGTTTTACATTCCATATATTCTTCAATTCACAAGCTAGTAGACGAGAGGAGTTAAGTCAGAATTCACTGAAACTTCTGACAAAATGAACCCGACATCCGTTCAAGTTTCTAGCTAGAAACAATTCACCATCTAACTAGCATCATCAAAACATGCTCACTTCAATCGACCTAGAATCAAGTTTCGTAAGGCCGAAACCAATACATTCCAGAACCATGTAATACCAATAAGCCAGCAACATTGCTCCCTAATGACTCGTTTCCCTCCAAACAAGAACACACTACCACCATCTTTATCTCTCGTTTCACATACATTTAACAATCCCAACGCAAATGAAAACATAATTAATCCTCAAACCAAGTACATAATAAAACAATTGAGCCAACAACAAAAGTAACAATCTTTGACATAATTAAGAGGAAGAAGTTTACCTTGAGTGAAAAATTAAGAGCCACAGAAGGGTAATAACGAAGAACGCTGCTGCCATTGCCTCTCCACAAAGACAATATGCCTTCTTCTTTAACCGTGCGGGCTATACAATCCAGCATGCCTTTAAATCTGGTCCTTCCTCCTCCTAGAATGGCCATATTGCTCTCCTGGGTCTGCAACAACAGCTTGGCTCTCTCGATCGGAGCCACAATCGTGTGCACCACCCCACCCATAACCGCTCCGGCCATCAAATCACGGTGGAAGTTGGTCATCCAATCGTACGGCCCTGATTGCGAAGACCCACCACCGTCGTCGTCATCTGTGCTCATCTCTTTTTTTTTACCCTCTTTTTGCGGTCTGTCAATGGAAAATGGTATTACCCAAATCCCAATTTCCAAATGCAACACAGGGGTTCCATTTGGGTTAAGTTATCATGACTAAAAACGAAATGCAAATACCAACTACACAGAGGAAGAGGTTTTGTTTTTTTTTTTGGTTCTTTCTGGTTTTGGTATCAAGTTTTCATCTTTTGCATTTTTCGGAGAGGAAAAACGAAAGACGCGGTTGGCTTCCCGATACCTGACTTTTATCGACGACGGCTGAGATTGAAGAGCATCCTAAACACCCTGGATTGATGGATAAGTACGCACGTCGATTTGCCACGTCTTTTATTCTTACGTCAATTTAAGTCAATTTAATATCAGAGAAAATTAATCAAATGATCACTCAACTTTATCAAGATTGACAATTTAGTAATTATTATTAGACATATGTCAAAATTGTCACTCAGTTTCAATTTCTGTCTATCAATTTGGTCACTCTGTCTAATTTAAACGTTATACATTTGACATGTGATGAGTACAAATATTTTTCTATCTTTTGAGTTGTATATATTTACAATAATATCATCACTACAAATTTCTAAAATTTACGAAATTTGCCTCTCTCTCTCTCTCTCTCTCTCTCTCTCTCTCTCGCACCTTTCGACAACCTTAATCCAAGTCGCCGCCGTATTTTCCTCGCCTTCAAGTCTCGAGACGCGCCACCCTCGTCTCCAAGCCGACCCCACTACCCAAAACATTGATCTGCTCATTTTTTCTCTGAAACCCTTAACCTTCGCATGTCCCGACGCGGCTTAAATTCATATGCCACAAACTAACTTGAGTATGACGACGTTGACAGAGATGAGAGATAGAGAATATGTCTCGAGTTGGTTGCAGCTCCTTTGGTTTCGAATCGAGGCTCGTCATATGGATTCAGGCGAGGTCGCGGGTCGAGTGCTTGGTTGGGTCACGAGGGTCTAAGTCGAGCAGTAACTCGCGAGACGAAATGGGTTCGAATCCAGAGGTAATTAGGCCAGGCTCACCGCAGTCAAGTCCTCTCTCTCTAAGAAGCTCGCAGAGCTTGGCCTCTCGTTGCGTCCCGCCTCAACGACTCAGCCTATATCTCCGACATCGATGAGGTTCCGATGGTTTGATCGTGAAAACTAAGATTCCGAGTCGGGTCAAAACGAATCCAAATTATATGGTGCATATCAGATTTTTTGAAAGCCAAATTAATTTTCAATAAAAGTAAAATATAAAACAATATATAGATTAAAATACATAAATATCGTTAAAAAGTAACATAATATTATTTACTTAACGAAAGTTTGAGAACGACCATTTTGACAATAAAATGTCAAGTTAAGTGACTATTTTGATATATGTCAAATGATAAGTACTAAATTGTCGATCTTAACATAATTGTGTGACTATTTGACCATTTTCCCTTAATATTACTGCAATATTCTTCTTCAACTTTTATTTGTATGCGACTTTGTGAGGTTACCATTTTGTACTTGGACGAAATTGTCTTCATCAAAGTTGCAAACCTTAGTACGTAAACGAGGTTCTGGGATTCACTAATGTGAGGTTTACTTTTCCTGCTTAATTAATTAAGCTATGAGAGGGATAAAAAGATAATTTTCTTTTCTGCTTTTCTCACTTTGGTTTTTGGGCAACTTTAGAAATTCATATTTAAAAGGACGTCAAACTGAGCAAATAGAAAATGTGAGGGAGGCACCTCCCAGCTGATTGGAGAGCGAGGCCTTGGCGTTTTGATATTGGGACATTGGGTTGAAATAATTTTGTAGAGCCATGTTTAAAAAAATGAGCAAATGCAGGACATTTACTCACAAAGTATTTGGGACAATGCATATTCACGAAATGTACTCATAATTGAATTTATTTACTTAGCAATGTACTCAAGATATTACGCATTCACATTATATCCTAAACGACATTATTTAGTACGAGTACATCATTGACTACTCAATTTGATTTATAATTACAGCGAAACAGTATCAGCAAAATAACACGACTAAGGCGACGCATCAATTTACTTTGAACCGCTTTTCTACTATGTTGTCGACATGAATCACCGTCGGGACTACATCTTATCCTGCCACTAGGAAAGAGCGCCTAATTCACAAACCAACGAACGTCCCTATCTAGAGCAAATAAGACACCAAAGATGACACGACTCACCCCAAATTAACACGTAATTAGGGGTGAATCCTGTAGGGATCTCATTAGGACGACTCGTACTGAAGATTCGATACCACTAACTCCAATACGAGTAACCCTAAACTTGAATTAAGAAGAAAAACTATGAAACCGAAAGCAATAAACTGTCATGCCTCGTATCCTGGACGGTCGCGACCTTAGCGGAGTAACCTGCAAACTGGGTAATTTAAAACTAAGGGCCCAAGAAAGACATTAAAACATAAAATGGTAGTGTGAATGGACAATTTAAATCACAATCGTATGATATGTGTAAAACTATAGCTTTATGCCTTTCCACTGTTTCTAATAAAACAGCTGCGAGTTCAAAATATCGTAAAACTAAAAGAATATGGAGGTGGACGCCCAGGTGTTTGTCCTAACCTGAGACATTTCAGAGTCAGACGAAGTGTTTGTCCTAACTTTCTCTGACCGAACTATTCGATGATCATCCGAATAGTCAGAGCATTGATACAACTAATATGACCATCACAAATCAAACCTCCAAAGCGTAAAGTTCGTAAAGCATAATCATAAAAATACTGCGTAATAGCTGAACTCGGACTTCAACAAAGAAAAAAAACGTCAACTCATTGTACTGTGCCGTTGTATGTCTAGCTGAAACCTTTATGTTGTCATCCATATGCATTGTCTACTACTGACTGCTCAGGCGTTATCTTGAAACAACGATGAATTTAACAACTAATCGTTGAGAATAATATTGAATGCTCTTATAAGTGTTTCTCTCAAAATATGTCTACGTTTTTCACTCAATTCAATTACTTACCAAATAGATCGAACCATATGCTCAACTCTTGTGATTTATCTCAACAGATCAAATGATGCTTATCTTGAGGATCAAAAAGGTCTTCATAAGGTTGTAATGGGGCTAGACTATTAAGTTTATAGAAAAAAAAGGATCTGGAATTCAAACACAAGTTCTAAAACCTAGTAGACCACTAATAATAAGAGACTTTTCTCGATCTTTGCAAGCGTTAAAGCATCTTCACCATTGAATTATTTCAAATGTATCACCATTGTGGCTGGATTTGATCTTGTTGGGTATTCACATAATTCTTTTCACCAAAAGTTAACCTGGGGTATCAAGCTAGACATCACAAAAGAATATTTTTTCTTTTCTTTTCTTGCCGATTTCTTCTTTTTTCTCTTCTCATTCGGCTTTTTTTTTACAACATAACTAACTTGATACCTCACACTTATTCCTTTGTATCACCTTCATAAGTTGTCACCTCGGTCTTCATGTACCTGTCTCATGTATAGCTCTACTAAATCCTAGAACAAAGGCAGAGATATAACTAATCTAAGGTTCAAGGTTAGAATTATTCGGGTGATAACAAAAAGGTTAAACATGTAGGTTCAAAGTGGTTAACTAAGGGGTGCGCATCTTGTGTACACAAAGTTGGGACACAGGCTACATATGGCAATGGAGGACGATCCTAAGTGCCTTTATGAAAGGACCCAACCCTAGATTAACTAGTAATCTAGAATCACGTCCTAACGACAAAACTTAAATTACGGATTTTTGTAAATTTTTTGACATAATTTCCTCTATGAAGTGGACTACCAGAAACCTGCAAGAAAATCACACTTCGGATTTTCCACAAACAATACCGTGGACCACCGATGTTCATCCGAATTTCTCAATAAAGTGCGGAAAGTAAATTAATTAAAATGCTAGAAGAATAATACAGAAACTGAAAACTCATAATCCAACAATACTAACAATTCATTACCAACACTGAAAAATATTTACAACACTAGTATCCAGAGCGACTTCTAGGAGTAGGATATAACATATAAAAATACACTGCTAGTGGACCGAAACCTACCGAAATGTATGATATCCCGGTGGACTCAAAGCCTCAGGGGATCAAAATCCAGATTAGGAGAAGCACTGCAACCTGGACACGAGAAACCGAAAAGGCCCAGGTAAAGACATTTAAAATATAAAACGTTAGAGTGAGTAGACAAAAATAATGTAAACTATGTAAAATGATAAATTTGTAATTACATATCTTTCTGCTAATTTCTATGAAATAATGCGAGTTCAAATATAATAAATTGAAATAAAATATGGAGGTGGGCGCTCAGGGTGTTTGTCCTATTCCAGAGCGTCTCCATGACTGTAGATAAAATGTGATGGGATCGTTTAGGGTGTTTGTCCTAACCCGAGGTGATCTGGGTCGGCAGGGTGTTTTTCCTAACTCGGTCAGACCTAACTAGTCAGTGATCAGCCGACTAGTCAAAGCATCGATGTTGAAAATAAAACCATCACAAACATACCTCCAAACTCAACTGTAATAAAATAAATGAGATTGTAAATCTGCGTAAATATGAACTCGCAGCAACTGTGAAAATAAATAAACGTCTACTCACTGTACAATGCTGGGATATTCATAAAGTCATAACATACTAATCGACGCAATAATCATCCGACATGCCCCACTAACTCGTAATCCTGAAACCACGGTTATAATTAATATCTACTAGTCGATATTCATAATAAATAGCTAGACTCGTTATCCGACGAGCAATAACGTATTTTTGACTAATTACAAACTTAATCAAATTTCAAATTCAATTCCTTGCATTCCTTCACTTTAAATCAATTTTAGAGTCGCAAAAAAAATCTCAAACCTCAAGCGACTCGAATTTGAATTGATAGTAGGATCGTCTGTGAAATTGTGAATATTATATTAAAGTTAATTAATTATTATCCGATTAAACACACGTCTAAATTAATCAAGTCCAGGTCTATTCAAGAATCTCACCATTGTGTTCATCACAAAATTACGAGCGGAATGACATAAAATTTTGCCAAAAATTTCACCTCGTCGGAGCTCTACCGTGCACGACGTCGCGTGGGGCTACGCACCATTGCCGACAGCGGCTGGAATCCCACTGGCTCCAAATCGAGCAACCTACATATCAAAATGTTCATCTCAATAAGCCCAACAACATTGTAGTACACCTCAAAACCAAAATCAAACCAGAAAATAACAAAATCACAGTTGAAGTTCCAAACCCTCACCGGAATTCATTTCCTCCGTTCGTCGCCGTCCGGCCACGACAGGGCCCGAGATCCATCAAAACCGATCTGCCACTTCCAAGGCATCAAAACCCCTCTGGGTTCGACTTCCAATCCCGCCGTGAGGCCGCCACTGTCGCTTAGAAAAACCACTCGAAATCTGCCACTTTCTCGACCTCGATTCTCCCTCCTCCGCCCACCAATGTCGAAGATGCACCCACCAATCGATAGAGGAGAAGAAACACAATCGTTTCCACCAAGTATCACGGTTGGAGGTGGCCGGAATCCAACGCACCGCAGCCGTCGCCTTTGGCGGCGATTTTGGCCGCTGGAGGTCGAGTCAACGTTGATCAACCCACTTCCAAAAATGGAAATTCCTAACTTTCCCAAAATAGAAACCCGTATTTGTACTTGTGATTTTGCGATAAAATATTTTCCGGTATTTCCGTAAAATTTATACTGACCATAATTTCTTCGTCGTGACTCCAATTTCAACACTTGACGTAGCCACAAACTCATATCAATAAACTCTACAACTTTATCTTAAGAAATTTCATGAAGAACAAAATCGATAAAATCTTTACGAAACGCCAGCGAAAGTTATAGATGGTAAAAACTAATTACCATCGATGATTAACGTAATTAATTAGCGACTAACCATATAAATTCTAATTATTGTATAATGATGTTCCGGGTCGTAACACTTTATCACTTCTTCAATCAAGATATGTATTGACTATAAGCTTTGAAAAGCACAAGAGCAATTTCTATTAATCTCTTGAGTCAATTAACTTAATCTGCGGCAAGAAAGAGACACACAACAATGAAAGCATGTTAAATGAATCTCAATCACTTAAAAGTTAAATGAATCTCAACAATTTTTAAGCATGCTCAAAGATCTGTACCAAGTTAACTTGTTTCTACATCTACTACACATTAGCACATGCAGCATATACCAAGATTAACCAAAGAAACTCCAATCACATAGTCACATGTTTCACTCTTTGTCACAAATTAGGAAGATATAATCACATCATGGACTAGTGAAGGGCTCCTAAGACTAAAAACATAAATCAAAAGACTCTTTTTGTATTTCTTTTCTTGACACTTTTTACTTTTGTATTTATTTTTTAAATAGGACTCAAAAACACACAAGAAAAAGAAAAACACCAAAAAATGACACGAGATTTCGATGGATAGAGGACATTCCTCGATGGATCGAGGCATGCTCTCGGGTGTCAATCTGGGATAGCCTTCGATGGACAAAAGGAATCCCTCGATGCATTGAAGAATCTTCACTGGAAAATTTAAAAAAAAAAAAACTCGAAATCGGAAGACTGAGCATATTGACTTGAATAATTTAAACAGAATTAAATACATATCCAAATTAGCTATAATTTTGTGATCATAAATTAGACACATGTATAAACATGCCGTCAAATTTTCAGAATTTTAAGATACCTATAACTATGTCAAATAAATCACACAAAGCAACATCTTGCACAATTCCGATTTAACACCCAGAAACAAAAAATTTAAAGAAAATCTATATCTACACACTAAATATATGATACAATCCCACCTCACACTTGAAAGTTGCATTGTCTTCAATATAAAAACTTGAACTAAATCATGTAATACATCAAACAAGTATGACAAATGACACATATGACATACAAAACACACTACACATGGAGAAAAATATCGAAGGAGAAGGGTTAAGCATGCAAATATAGTTTCCAAGCTTCTCCATCAACATGGGTTGTCTTCCAAGCAGCACTAAGTTTAACATCTTCAGTCAGACGGTACTCTACAAATTTACTCCACTGTAGAAGGATCTTAGAGAGGTACTTCCTCTACATCCCTCACTTGAGACATTTCATAAAATGGCTTGAGCTTATTTCCGTTCACCTTGAATGTATTCCCAGTCTTTGGATTTCAGATCTCCATTACAACATGAGCAAACACATTAAGGACAACAAAATGTCCACTCCACCTAGATCGAAGCTTACCTGGAAACAACTTCAGACGTGAATTGAATAGGAAAACCATATGTCCAACAACAAAAGACTTGCCCTTAATCATCTTATCATGAAACATCTTGGTTTTTTTCTTGTAAATTCTACTAGACTCATATACATTGTTCTGAATCTCATCTAGCTCATTCAACTATAACTTCCCATGAACACCTGCAACATCAATATCAAAGTTAATCTGTTTAATAGCCCAATGCCTTGTGCTCAAGCTCCACTGAAAGATGACATCCTATTCTATAGACCATCTGATAAGGAGATACCCCAATTGGTGTCTTGTATGCTGTTCTATATGCCCATAATGCTTCATCTAAGCATTGACTCCAATATTTTCGGGTTGGTCCAACAATCTTCTCCAAAATTTGCTTGATTTCTCTATTGGAGACTTCTACTTGCTCGCTCGTGTGAGGATGATAAGGTATTGCCACCTTAAGATGAACATTAAATTTCCTGAGCAGAACTGCAAAAGACTTGTTACAAAAGTGGGAACCTCCTTCACTAATGATATACTTGGGAGTTCCAAATCTAACAAACAGTGATTTCAAAACAACAATATTGTTAGTTCAAGTGACCACTGCCTCTACCCACTTTGAAACATAATCAACTGCAAGTAGGATATAGACATTTTGCTAGGAGCTAGGAAAAACACCCATAAAATCAATACTCCACACATTAAAAATCTCAATAACTAAAATTGGGTACTGGAGTATTTGCTCTCTAGGACCTAAGTTACATGCGAGCTGACATCTGACTCATGATTTATGAAACTCATGTGCATCTTTGAACAAAGTTGGCCAGAAGAAGCCACTTTTAAGTACCTTCATCGTCGTTTTCTTTCTAGCAAAGTGACATCCCTCTACATGTGAGTACAAAAAGATAGTATAGATTGAATTTCAGTTTCAGGAACACACCTTCTTATCCACAAATATGGACAATATTTCCATAGATAAGGTTGATCCCACACATAATACTTAGCTGTCTTCACCAACTTGTCATTCTTAGCTAAACTGTAGTCACTTGCTATTCGTCTTGACACAAGATAGTTGACAATATCCGCATTCCAAGAAGAAACGTTGTGAGCAAAAAGTTGCTCTTTCGGGAAGCTATCACACAAAGGGTGTGTCCTCCTCGGCGTTGGATCTATGTGTGATCCTACTCAGGTGGCCTGCCACCACAGTCTTAGTGCCTTTCTTGTCCTTGATTTCATATATAACTTCTGAAGTAGAAGCATCCAGCGAATCAACCTAGGCTTTGCATCTTGCTTAGTTAGTAGAGGGGACAAGCCTTAAGTTTCAAAATTCAAACTCAATTCGTCATATTACGGGCCTAGACGGTATGGGGTCGGGCCGAGCCGAGGTGCCCAGCCCTACCTGGAAGCATAATATATGACATATGACAACTTAGTTGGACGTTGACCCAAAAGGGTACCAACTGCATAATCAGAAACATCACAAGTCAATTCAAAAGGTAAATTCCAATAGGTGTTTGTATGATGGGTGCAGGTTTCAGAAGCTCCTTGAGCTTGTTGAATGCCTTCAAGTAGTCATCATTGAAGTTGAAAGCTACATTTTTCTAGAGAAATGTACACAATGGTCTGGATATCTTGGAAAAATCCTTGATAAACCTGCGATAAAATCCTGCATGTCCAAGAAATGATTTCACCTCTTTCACAATTGAATGAGGGGGTAAAGTACGTACAATATCAACCTTAGCTTTATCGACCTCAATCCATCTAACAGATACTACATGTCCCAGAACTATATCTTGTTCTACCATAAAATGATATTTTTCTCAATTCAAAACAAGGTTAGTCTCAACAAAATGTTTCAAAATCATGGATAAATTATGCAGACACATGTCAAAAGAATCACCAAAAACTGAAAAATCATTCATGAATACTTCAATGATTTTCTCAACCATGTCTGAAAATATGCTCATCGTGCATTTGTGACACGTCGCTAGGGCGTTGCACAAGCCAAAGGGCATCCGTCTATAGGCAAATGTGTCAAACGAACATGTGAAGGTGGTCTTCTTTTGATCAACTCGATGAATAACAATCTTGTTATAACCAGAATAGCTATCCAAGAAGCAATAGAAAGCATGACCTGCAAGACACTCCAACATTTGATCAATAAAGGGTAAGGGAAAGTGATCCTTACGTGTGGTTTTATTTAGTTTGAGGTAGTCAATGCAAACTCTCCATCCGATTTGGGTTCTTTATGACACACATTCTCATTATTTTTCATAACTGTCATGGTAGAACGCTTTGGAACAACCTGCACAGGACTTACCCATTTACTGTCAGAAATAACATATATTGTACCTGCGTCCTAAAGCTTAATTATTTTCTTCTTCACAACATCCATCATTGGAGTACTAAGTCGGTGTTGATTTTTCCTTGTGGGATTAGCTCCCTTATCAAGATATTTCCTATGAGTGCACAAAGTTGGACAAATGCCCTTGATATCCGCTATGGTCTATCTAGTTGCTTCCTTGTATTTCCTGAGAATAATTAGCAATTACTCTTCCTGCAATTGGGTTAGCCTTGAAGAAATAATAACTGGTAAGGTATCACCAGCTTCCACGAATGCTTAAATACTCAGGTAACGGTTTAAGTTCAAGTTCAGGGGATACCTCAATGGAAGGTCGAAGAGCTTTATCAGAAATCGGTAATGGAATGAGTTTTGGACCCTTACCTGTGGGCCCGAATGGTTTAGACTCAAGTTCAGCAATCTCTTCATAAAATTTCTCCTCCATGGCCAAGTCTTGGAGAGACTCAATCCTTAAACACTCTTCCTCATCATCCCATCCTACACTTGAAGGTTTGTATCCCAGTTTTGCTTCAATTTTGTCTAGTTCTTCTCTGGTCTGATCATTTTCGACGGGTCAAACTGGAACGGTTTCACCTCTAACCTCTAAAGCTTTCTTTAAAAAATCTTCCTCCATCGAATATTGGATGTATTCCTGCATGAAACTATCAAATGCATCAATTGAATAACAAGAATAATCACTAGCATTATCAGGATGCTTCATGGCTTAAAAGATGTTGAAGTGAATCTTTCTACCATCAACCCTCATGGTTAGAGTTCCCTTATAACAATTAATCTTTGTAAATGTGGTTCTTAGGAATGGGCGACCTAAAATCAATGGGAGTTTAGAGGGCATCGGCTATCTTTCCATCTCCAAGATGAAGAAATCTATTGGGAAGATTAAGTCACACTAAAACATCCTCAAGAACACCTAATGGGTAGCAACTAGGTCTGTCAACCAATTTAATAGTCACCAATATGGGTTGAAATTGTGTGTCAGGTTAAATTTTTTATGTCAGGTTTAGTTTGTTATAAATAGAATAAGGTATCAAATTAATAGAGGCACCTAGATCCAATAAAGCACCAGAAAACATGTTATCTCTAACAATGCATGGAACAGTGAAACGCTCTTGATCTTCCATCTTGGAAGGTAGCTTTTTTTGTAGCACAGTAGACTCTTTCTCACTCAATGCTACAATCTCTATTGGCTTGTATTTCCTCTTAGTTGTACAAAGTTCTTTGGGAAACTTTGCATATATTGGAATTTGCTTAAGTGCTTCAAGTAGAGGAATATTCACCTGAACCTTTATGAAGATCTCTAATATATCATTGGCCTTGTCATCCTTCTCTTTCTTTTTCAACCTGTTAGGAAAAGGGATGGGAATGTCGGTGGAAAAAGTAGGTTTAGAGGATACCTGCCTGTTCTTTGAAGTTGTCTGAACGTTGGCTCCAGGTGCATTCTTATCGCATCGAGTTGGGGTTCCTGGAGTAGTCTTTGATGGATCGAGATTTGTGTCTTGATGGATCTAAGGAGCCTCTCGGATTTGTCTGGGGTGATTCTTTGATGGGTCGAAGATATCTCTTGATCCATTGAAGGTAGGATGCTAGAAATTTCCTGACGAATTGTCAAACATAATTTGCTCTATTATCGGTTCTTCCAATGCGTATGACCTCTTTTTAGTCTCTAAGCCTTCACACTCCTCAACTCCATGGCATGCACATCACCCGCATTCTTTGGATTAGGTTTAATTTTGCTCGGAAGTGCTCTAAAGTTATTTTGAGACAACAATTGTTGTACATGGCTCATCTGGCGCTCAAGAAGCTCTATGAATTTTCCATGTTGTTGCTTTGTGGTCTTGACTTCTTGACGAAGAGCACTTAGAGTGACATTAGTCTCGTCCCCGTCTTTCTTGTCATCAAACATCATCTACTGAAGCAATGCTTCTAGACTTGAAGTACCTGTTGATGCTTGAGGTGGTGGAAGGAGAGCTTGATACTGTTGGTGTGATTGCCTCTGACCATATTGTAGTCCATGCCCCGTAGGCAGTTTTGGTGAGAATCCAAGTTGGTTAAATGGGGGATTGAGCACATTGTTGCTCCTATAGTTGAGAAGTGGTTGATCCCTATTTTCTCTATAAGTGTTGAACTGTCTTCCAACAAAGTTCACATCCTCTTCTCTTTCATATGCTCTAAACTTAAGATAATCTTCAGCTATATGATCTGTAGCAGAACATATAATACATACCACCTGCGTCGCAGCAAGTGTTTTCTTCTTGTCAACCTTTAAGGCGTTGGCAATCAAGGTTATTTCATTCTCCATACAGCTTAATTTTTTTCCATGGCTCTATCTATTGTAACTGCATTCAAAGATCTTATGCTAGCGCCTATGAATCTATCTCTTGACTAAACCTGCCTTGACTTCTTTGCTGGATTCTCCACAATTTCTTTAGATTCAGCCCCAATCAAATTCCACCAATTACCTCCACTAGTTGAATCGAGTCCTTTATAAAAGAACTTCATTTGAGTGTTCAGCTCAAACTTGTGATGAGAGCATTGTCGAAGTAGACCTTTGAATTGACTACAGACTTCATGTAATTGATCTCCATCTTTATGTCTGAAAGTAATTATATGCTTCTTCAAATTCTTGGTGCGATTTGCAGAGTAGAACTCCTTCATGAATGCAGCAACCATATTTTCCCATGTATAAATCGATTGAGAAGCTAATGAGTTGAACCACGCCTTTTCTTACTCCTTTAAAGAGAACGAGAATAGAATGAGCTTGATAATATCTTCTTCAACATTTTGTGATTTCTGAATTCTGTACAATACTGCAAACTCATTAAGATGGTCTTGATGATCCTCAGAGGGTGTGCCTCAAAAGTGTGGCAAGTTTGAGATGAGAGATGAGGGTATTGCATAAGAACCCAAATTTACTAGAATCACAATTGGTGAGTCTGCAACGCCTGTACCTGGAATAAAAGATTCCTTGAGTTTCTTATTGTTGGCCATTGGTCATGGTGATGGTGGTGGCAATGGAATTTTCTCCTCCTCCATCCTATAATACTGACTATGTATCTGAATGTTGTTCGGCCTCAAAATCCTCTCCATCACTGTTACTTGCGTTCGCTAGTAGTCTCTGTTGTTTTTGGTTTTGTCTTGCTGATCTCTTAATTTATAGGTCAAGTAACAGTTGTTCAGAGCTTGTAGAGTGATGAGTACGCATACAAGAATCTCATGCACACAGTAAATAATGTAAGAATCAAAACAAAAAGAAAACTAAACAACACAAAACTAAAAACAAAAGACACTACTATTACTTAGAATTAAAATAATCCCCGGTGACACGGTGCTAAAATGTGATTTGTGCAAAAGCACCCTCAAAGATACTCTATTGTTATGTAAATTATATCAATGTCGTTAATGGAAAATAGGGATCACTACCTGCAGAAGATTGGTGAAACTAAGACACAAGAATGCAAGAAACACAAAAGACCCGAAAGCCAGAAATCTGGCAGACTCGACTACTGGACACTAAGTATACTACGAATCTAACTTAGACTAAACCAAACATCCTGAAAAAATAATACAAGATACTAGACTCAGTGAAGGACTATCACACAAAAATTTAGGATATTCGGAATAGGTTTGGTTGCCAAAATAATTTGGCGATTTTACAACTATCGCAGAGATATAAATTTCAAAAAAGTAAATTGTTGAAGAAATTAAATAGAGATGAATGTTAGGAACTTCTCTCCACCCTAAACAACCTATGATTTACCCCAACTCTAATTTAGATAACCATGGATGACTGACTCCCACAATCGAGTCAATGTCGGTAGGACATCGATTTTATTACTCTCTTACTGACCGTACTAAGCAGAATATCGGTACTAACTTAGCTTGATCCCTAATTGATAGATTGGTATATGTCAGCATCCTAATCTAATCTACTTGAGTCATTATAATCTAAGAGTGTTTGAGAGCCAACAAAGCTTCTAAGGTCGATATAGCGGTCGCCTTAACATCACAAAAGAATTATTTCACACAAGAACATATTTTGTTTATATTGAATATGCATTGATATAATAGTCAATCACACACCCTAGGCGCTAGATTTTAAGCCATGAAACTAAGTTTGCAACCAAAGTAACTTGAACATAGAAATCATCAATGAAAAAATAGTGAAACAAAACTCATCCAATAGTTATTAAGATAAAAAAATGGTTCAAAATCATAAGCATGATAGGCCTTCAATCAGCCCCTAACTAGGGAAGTTTAGTTACTCATAGTTGAAAAAATACAATAGAAAAACATGATGGAGAAGGAAGATTAAACCAAAAACTGTAGAATTCTCGGCAGGATGATTTCGATGGATCAAGAGTCAGATCTTGATGGATCGAAGGGTGACGACTTGGATTTCTTTAGTTGCGGTGCTTCTTTTCTTCTTCTTGTTCAACTCGTAAAATCGTATGATTAATATACGGTTAATCACACATCTAAATTAACTATATCCAAATCAATTCAATAATCTCGTCATCATAATCGATACATATTTACGAACAAAATGATATAAAACTTTTGTCGAAATTCCTGTGTCAGAGCACCGCCGACGGTGGCAGAGCGGCGGCGCCGCTTCAATTTTCAGCGACTCGAAAGCAAACCTGTCTAAAATCAACCCAAAAACAACTTTCTCAACTACACCTAATTTCAATTCATCAAATAAAATAGACGAATTTACCTTTGAAGTCAAGAACACCCAAAAATCTCCAAAACATCAAATCTTTGATTCTCCCTCCTCGGGTTGAGTTGAGGCTTGACATTTGTATGAAAAGATTGACATGGAAGAGAGCTAAAAAACCCAATAGGTATCCTTAGTCAATTTGAACCCGAATTCAAAAATCCCCAATTTCTAGGGTTCTTAAAATTTCGAACCTTCTTTGATTGATTCATGCTTTCTTGATGAAAATTAGGATTAGAGAGATTGTGGAAGAGCAAGAGGACATCGAGGAGAACGTTTTGATTCCTTGGGTTTTGATTTTGGTGGCCGACCGACCTTCTTCCGTCGTCGGTGATCCGCACGGGAGAGAGAGAAATGGAGGGAGAAGCTCAGGAGAGAAAAGAAAGAAGAAGAAAAATAGCTCAAAATGGAAACCTACCTGTTTCCATAAATTGCAACTTGTTATTTATAGTAATTAGACCTTACCGAAAAAGGTAAAATATAATAAATTTTTTTTATTAATAATTTATTGGTCGTAACTCTGTTTGAACACTTGACGTGATTATGAACTCTACGTACGACTTTTCTCAATAAAAAAAAAATCTCAAAATAACTTATTAATTAAATTTTAATTAGAAGACTCTCGATATTACTATCGGTAAAAACTAACTATCTTTTTTGATTAGCCCAAAATTTAGTTTTTAAATAAGTTATTCTTGAATCGGGATAGTGCAAAAAGTGCACAACCCGGAATAAAGCTCATATCTGCCAACCTCGTACCAATATTGGCTTATTTTGCAGCGGAAATGATAAAACCATAAAATAAACATATCTAAACTTTACAAATTTAAAAGACAAAAATAAAACACCTAGGATTTGATGAATCCAGGCATAATACTGGAGCCCAACAAGCAAACAAGGAGCAACCCAGTGCACTTTCAGTCTGAGACCTGCCACCAGTAAACCGACTCTTTCCTTCACTCCCCCACCGTTGTCTCCACTTGTCCCCACTAGAGCACCACCAACCAAACTAGGGTAGGATCACGTCTCATTCCGATCCGACACCATCCCTCGGTTATTAAACATGTTCAATCCGTCATGTAACCACAACCGAGTCGTCAAGACCCACAGTTGACTCACTCCAAGCCGCGAAGAATTACACCTATTTGGCGATGGCGCTTGACCTAGGGAGGCTATCTACTTCAATTGGAGGTAGCTCGACTCCTCCTCCGCGCCCTAAACCAACTGCTTTTCCTTCGTATTGCCGTTGCAAATCCCTCACGAACACGAGCTCCGCCACTCCCCACCACAAGTTGAACTCCATCGTCCACCGACACCCATTACCGGGCGGGGGAAAAGACTCGTCGGGCTGCACCCTATGGCGCCGACTAGGCCAGAGCCCATCGCCGACAAAGCTAAGGGCCGCAGGACGAGCAAGAGGCACGAAGAGTTTACTAGTATCTCTTGCAGCGCTTCACGTCTTTGCTGGGGTTATATATTTTTCTTCCGACAACAAACGTTACCAAACAACAGTGTCTAAGTTAAGAATATGTACTTAGGAAATGTTTGGCTAATAAAAATTGTCTTCTAGGTCGAATGACTAATATCCTTTCTTTCATTCTTTGAGCTAAACAAAGGTAAGAATGTTATCTTTGTCCAATTTTTTTAATTTTTTTTTTGCCATTTCGCAGTACTGTCGACGACATTGTTCCTCATCGACAGGTATTGCAGCCATAAGAATAAACAATAATTGTAGTGCTTTACCCTTGCAATTCGCATAACATATAATATAGTTCTTTGAAGTACGTTTGAGCTATTGCAATTCTGATTCTCACGGAACCACGGAGCAGTTCTTTGGTAGGGCTACCCTGCGACCTGTTTCTGGTAGCTACCTGAAAGGGTATTTTTGAATTTTTGTAGGACATTTGCATGAGTAGTTTGTGTATGGAGTTTTGGTTCTTCAACTTTCGTAATCTTGCCACGTCATTGATCCTATACACACCACGAGAGCAGGTAAACAAGCAAGCGAGACCACGAGATGATTGAGAATGAAGCTAGCTGTTGGTGTTTAGTTGCCATGTACTGGTAGTACTCTAGTCGATCAAGCAAAAAAAATGATGAAATAAATCTGAGAATTGTATAACTACCTGCATACTCTCAAACTGTTGTTGATGGTCTGCTAACGATCCCTTCATTTCTCTATATAATATGTCTATGGAACGGTAGACATTGATAAAGATCAGAAAAATTGTATTAAAAAAAGACGAGAACTTAACTTATAAAAACGAAATGCGAGTATTACTACATCACACAGAGGATGTATTTTTTTTTCCTTTTTTTTTCATTATTAACGATAGAGAGGGAGCACAAAAGACTCCAGACATGGTTTTAATGTCGCTTGAAATGAACGTTTTTGAATTGTCAGAGTTTGTATGATTTTTCATGTTTATCCTTGGATTATTTTTTTCCTGAGGATTGGGATGCATGCAGGTCGCCATTATCATGTCCAAAACAAGTTAGAAAACCGTTTATGAGTAGGATTTGAATTCATTTCCAAGCCAAACAAGGAAAGACAATCATACCTACTCAAAAAAAAAATTGACAACAAAAAGAGAATAGACTAACGTTGCATGGAAACGGGTGCAGATATGCGGAAGCGAGACGTAAGGAAGTATAGAAATGTTTTTTTTTTAAAAATTAATGAAAACAAGTACGCGAAAAAAGTGTGTATTAATATTTTTTTTATATATATATAATAGCTAGCAATTTTATGGAGCAATATATATCTCCCAGGTTTAACAACAAGAGAGTCAAACTTTGGTGTGCCATTGGACAGTTAACAGTGAAAGGACTGAAAACATAATCCATTAATCCCTAAACACAATAAAAACTGAAGTATAAGAAGCACAGATATAAAGAACACAGAAGTATTACTAGATATATCATATTGTATAAAAAAAAAACCAGATATATCATATATGTACCTGTGCGATGTGCATATAGTATATGCAATTCGCTTTCCATCAGTACCTTTTCACAGGTTCACCATTATGATTCAAATATTGGTACAGGCTTTCCATCAGTACCTTTTCACAGTACCTTTTCAGTAGAAGGGGACTATGTGCTAGATTAGTCGTACTTGAATCATGAGAGGAGAAGAAAAAAAGGGAGATTGCCTTCGTTTGATCCCGCAGGAGCGAGTCGGAGGGAATTAGGTTCTAAGCTTTCTAGGTAAAGAAAACCCATATGTTAATCAAGAATTGGAGGCGAGTCAGAAGGACCTTGGGGGAAATGGAGACGTGTTAAAGTATGTCGATCCGATTCCACCATAGGATAAGGATTTGGTAAACCTTGATCAAAGAGGAGCCTTGATAAACTCCTATCCGTTTACATATTCTTACCTGGTAGTTGTTTTCTATGTCTATTGGTTATAGGTTTTCGAATGTCTTATAAGTTATAGTTTGATATTTATAAAAGGGATGTAGAGAGCAGTAGTTTAGGTGTGTCTTTGATCATTAAACGTAGAGCTAGTAAGGTCTTGAGAGGTGGGATAACTTCTTGATAGAGATTCTTGTGTTGTAGCTTTGTGTTATTCTTCTATAGTGAAATCCAACCAGCCCGGGGACGTAGGCAAAGTTCTTTGCTGAACCTCGATAACAAGTTTGTGTGTTCTTGTTTTCTTGATCGTTTATCTATATTGTTTACACTTGATTGCTTCCGCAACTGGAATTCTAGGTAGATTTCCTAACAAGACGAGTCAGGCGAGTGCTTGCAAAGATGAGAATCCTAAGTAGGTTTTCTCTTTAATTAACTGAAAAAGACTCCTCACGCTTCCATATTTCTACTCTACGCTTCCAATATGGAAGCTAGCGATTCCATGCCGCTTCCAAATCAACACTTTAGGGTTTAGCATGCTTCCCTGCGCTTTCGCTTCGGAAGCGCAGAACGCAGCTCATACCAAGCTTTCGTGCTTCTTAGGAATAGACTGTGTACCATATAATAAAGACATTGATCATATGAGAAAAAAAAAATACTCCACCAACCCTCTAAGAAAAGATTGTTTGAATTAGAAGATCTACGGCCATAATCATACAATGATAATGGCGTTAAGCATATTGGGATCACTTGATTTACTTGACCTTGTTACTTACAATATCCTCTGACTCATTTTGACTGAAGCTGTCATCCAAGTGTGATTTCTCTATGAACAATGGAGAACAATTTTATCGTCATTTGGGTCAGAACAAAATTTTGATGAGTGTTTGGTTGCAAAATTTTCTAGAGCTAGAGAAGTCTCAAACTGTCTCTTTTCACACGTGTGTGTATGTTTGGCGTGCTACTACCGTGAGGTAGAACGCTGAACGTCGATTTTTCGCTACTAAACTTTTAAGAAACGATGGAGACGGGAAGAGCACCAACCCCACCTGGTGAGTTCTTTTTGCTTAAGTGACTTGAGACTTAAGTTTCGTGTCTCGCTGCTGAACCACATGAATCCCTACACATCATGTCAGGTGCAGAGTAGAGTTTCACTCCTTGCCTAGTGAATCCTCGGATTGTTCACGCCCTGTCTGGTGAAAATATTTAGATTGCCAGAAGTAGGTTTCTCCAGTAGAGAAGGGCTTGCCGAGAGCAAAAGTTGTATGTCGAATGTAGAGATCTAGATTTCACGAAGATTTCATCTATATATAGGCATCGTACAATTATTTTTTGTAGTCGCCATAAGATTCTAACAATTAATGTCATTGAATGACTTTAATCGCCAAAAATCCTACATCTTTTGCTCTCTTAATCAATCTCATGTTGTTAAGATCGTTCAAGATTCATTTCCTCCCAAGGAAGCCTTCTCGTGCAAGCTGCATGTATCAGCCAAATAACACCAAAATCCCTAAAAATAAAGAATGTTTATTTTGGGCCCAAACATTACGCAACAAGACTCGAGATAAGACCGAGGTGTAATTGAAGAGGTTTATAGATCATGACACGTTGCTCGGGATCAAATGATAACCCTTTACTCATGTCGCCTTTTCACTTCACTACCATTGCTAAGTCGCGCCTCTATGATATGACATGTACTTAAACCCGCATGACTGTTCAGTGGTGCACATTTCCCCAAACACTCTCCTTGCCTTTTATTCTCATTTTCCAAAGCACCCAAAACTTCCTTGCGAAGCTTTGCTCTTTCCAATAAGATTTTTATCATCTAAACCCAGATACATGCCTCCACACCAAGTTATATCCGTCCTCATCCTTAATGAAGACTCCGTCGAGACCTTTTTCAACAAAATTTGCACTACAGTAGTGTAGAAGAAACCTGGCCACACCCTCATGCTTCGCTTGGCTAATAATCTCACGGCACGGTTATGCCCATTTATTAAATCGTCGTTGACCCAGAACTTCACCAAACCTTTCGCTCCCCAGTTTTCCGCCAAGCCCTTATCTTCTTGCAAGAAGGATCCTTATCGCAAAATTGGGATCAGAAGGATGTCCAGAGCAAATTAGGGAAATGGCCCACGACAATCGACAATGACATTGCTTAGTACAAAGCTCGTGTCAAAACTGATTCCGAGATATAAAAGATGACCGGAATTTCTTCCTTCTTGGAGTTTTGCTTCACTCTACCCCATGGAGGTAATCGAGTGCCGTTCGCTGCCACCAGGTGCTTCAGGGACCCAGGATGTAATGTCTTCCGATTTCCTTACGGTGATATGAGCATCTATTTGCTCGACATGGTGTAAATTTTGGAGTTCCGATTGTTGCATAACTATACGAGCATGGCTCACTGAACCAACTATGCCCCAGATGAGAGCCTGCATCGCCTGTCAACAGTTCTGTCGCTCCTATACGGCGTGGCGAAACCACTTCTCTGAAGTGCACGACCATCAATGAGGTATTACATTTCTGGAATATTGGTTACGCAAATTTGTATTCTATACCTTCTCAGACAAGATCATAGGGAGTTGGACTCGAGTAGCTGAGACACTATTCAACGGTGTCAAAGTCGGACTTGCCCAACCTATCCTCTCATATCTTTATCGGAGCCTAGGGCAGATCTCGTTGGACCCCTTAAAGTACAAGGTAGCTGCGCCTCTGTGGATGCTGGACCTGTGGCCCCAAACCTATTTTTTGATCTTCCGCCACCTCATAGCGAGGCTGTTCAAGGAAGACGAGTTGTTGGGTTTAAGCCTGACGTGGCCTCTCCACGTTGACCCACTCACTTACTTCAACAACTTCACCTTTTTCTGCTTGCTGGATAAGTTTCCTGAGAACACTGCTCTTCTTGTTTGGGTCACCCCCATATTGAGGATTTAAGCACTGTATTTTGTCCTTCACCTGATCAAACAGTTCCTGCAAGGAAAATATTTATCCAGAGTCAGGCATGACTCATGAACTTTACACTCCCAACCACTTCACCAGGTAACTTGGTACTATCCAAAGAGTGTCGCTTCCTCTTTTTGGCTCTTTCAACCGCTTCACCTGTGATGACCCGAACCAGAATCAGTAGAGTAAACAGCGTAATTCTCAAGTTATAACGTAATCGCGGTTTATTGATAATTGTGTGGTTTGTCGGTTTTATTTGTGACTTAATTATCGGCCGAGAATTTGAGTTGAGTCTCTTCTCGAGAGTTGTAGTACACGTGATTTCGAGTTCGTGGGCGGTTCCGGATGATTTTTCCGATGACAGAGGAATATAATATGATTATTTGAAGTTTTGGAATATCGACGAGTTTATCCGTTCGTTTCGAGTTTATCCGAATCGTGATGGTTATCCGTTTGGACCGTCGATCATCACGAGACTCGAGTATAAATATCGAAAATAGTCGAAAAATTGTCGAAAACACTGTTTGAGGCGTTGACCGAGCGTTGACCAAAATTTGAACCCATTGACCGTTGACCCGAGGGGACTATTCACCCGGTTACTGTTCATCATCGGAACTTCTGTTCCAGGCCAATTTGGGCCACGACCTTGGAAGGGGATCGAGATCGTGCTTCGGGCGAGGGATCTTCTACCGGACCACGTGATTAGCGCGAGTGCGCGCTCTGCTCATCTGTGAGTGGACATTTTTCTATTTTCACTGTTGTTGCTAGTTCGTGATTTTTCGTGATTTTTCGTATTTACTTTATACGATGTTGAGTTATTTATTATTTTCGGAGGTATTATTTTATATTTTATGGTGATAGCATTACTGCATCGATGCTTCGGCTACTCGGCTGATCACCGGTAGTCTGCCAGAGTTGAGAGATTTCTCTGGACCTGAGTTGAGAGATTCCTCTGGGCAGGGTTAAGAGATTCCCCTGTATGCCACCGGGGTTGAGAGATTCCCCTGGCCTATCACCGTCGGGCTTGAGCGATTCGCCTGACCGTCGGGCTTGAGAGATTCGCCTGGCAACCTCCATATATACTTTCCGAACTCGCACTGTTTTACATTGATTATGTATATAAACTGGTGAAAGGCATATGTTTATTTTCGTCCACTCACTCTAACGTTTTATTTGCCTTTCCCCTGGGTTTTTCGGTTTCCGTGCCCAGTTTGCAGTTCGGATTCTGGTGTCTCACGTCGCGGTCGGAGGCTAGTTATTCGAGCTACCTGTGTTTTCCAGTAGGTTTCTTGTTTAGCCTATTGTTGTATATTTTGTATATTTATACACTAGAGGTCGCTTTGATACGTTACTGATACATGTTTTATACAGATTTTTCTCGGATTTACTATATAGTACAGTTATGTTTACTGTTTATTGTTACTGATATGATATTGAGAAATCCGGATGGGATTGGTGCCCACGAAACGGCTTTTGTGGCATAGGATGAAGTGTTATTTTCCAGGTACAGGTTAAGGCAATTCCGCATTAGTAGCGTTACTCTGCCGAAATTTTTATGGTTTTTGTTGGTTCGTGTTTTCAGAAGGGGTTTGATTCCGGTTTAGGAAACTAAATCGGGGTTGGGTCCTTTCAGCTGGGTATCAGAGTGTTAGGTTGTCAGATTCTGTAGACTCTTGTAGTTGTGACGCTTAGGGTATTTGAGTTTGTACAGCATGACTGGAGTGATGACCCGACTGGACAGCGGTACTCATCAATGCTTCGGGTGTTGTGTGTTCTCAAATATCTGAGGTCTCATGATTACGTTCCTTCTGCTTGTACCTAATGCTTGTCTTGTATCAGTAGGATGCCTCCTCGACATGGTCCCCGTGTTGATCGGGAAGTGGATCCTGATGAGGATCGCCAGACGCACGACTTGCTGATGCGAGTGTGCGTTTGGAGGAGCGTTTTGACCCTGTGGTCAAAGCTCGTACTGCTTGTGCGACTGTATTTTCGGGTTTAGCTAATCCATAGATGTGTGAGGCATGGTTGGTTCAGGTTGAACGTGTATGTGAGCATCTGCGTTTTACCCCTGAGCAGATGACAGTGGCAGCAGTTGGATTACTTGAGTCAGATGCATACTTCTGGTGGGTTAGCACCGATAGAGTTCCAGTTGATACTTCGTGGACTTTGTTCCGAGATTTGTTTATGCAGAGATATTTAAACCAGGCTACCCAGCAGCGTAAGTATGAGGAGTTCACGAACTTGAGACATGGCAGTTTGTCTGTGCTTGAGTACCGGGACAGGTTTACCCGCTTATCTCGTTTTGCGCGTGACATGGTGGCTACTGAGGAAGCCAAGTGCCGTAGGTTTGAGCTGGGTTTGAACTTGAACATCAAAGGGACTCTGACTACGATGCCTCGGAACAACTTCGATGAGTTTGTCAGTGCAGCGCTCCGAGGTGAGGATATCAAGAAGGAGAGGCAGATGAGGTATCAGCCTAGACGGTTTGAGGAGGGTGGACCGAGTCAGGGGCCTTCCAAGAGGCAGAGTTCTGATACTTCTGGTTCGGCTTCATCCTCGGGTAGTGAACCTTATCGACCACCAGCTGGTGCATCGAGACAGAGGCAGAGATGGAGGAGAGATCGACCACAGCGACCACAGTCAAGTGGGGGTTCTAGCGGTTCCAGTTATCCTTGGCGTACCGGTGGCTCATTTGCCGTACCGAGGGAGTACCCGTTGTGTAGTCTCTGCAGCAGACATCATGTTGGTCTGTGTCAGCGGGGCCCTGTTACTTGTTTTCGCTATGGCCAGGTGGGTCACTATGCGAGGGAGTGTTTCCAGCTTGATGGTGCTGGTAGACAGGCGGCCCAGAGTTCCGGAGGAGAGCGAGGTGCCAATTCGAGGGCTCGACCAGTATAGTATGCGGGCCAGGGCGGACAGCAGGGACAGCCTCAGCATGGACGACCAGCCGGGCATGCGAGGGTTCATGCCATGACTTTGCGAGAGGGTAGAGCTTCACCAGAGGTCGTTATCGGTACGTTGCATATCTTTGGTATTCCAGTACTTACATTATTAGTTCCAGGTGCCACACATTCATTCATGTCGTATAGACTATCGTCTTTAGCTACGGTACCTGCGTCTCTACTTCCGGGGTTGTGGAGAGTGTTGTATCCGTTTGGTGAGGTGGTGAGTATTGGCTGGGTGTACAGAGACTGTGAGATTTTTATTGGAGGCCATGGCTTGTCCGCAGATTTGTTGTTGCTTGATATCGTCGATTTTGATTTGATCTTGAGTATGGACTTCTTGGAGACGCATTGGGCCATGTTTGACTGTCACAAGAAGAAAGTTGCGTTTCGACGATCAGGCTTTCCAGAGATGTTGTTTCGCGATGAGAAGAACACTTCATTGCCATGTGTGATTTCCGCGATGAAGGCAGATCGGATGATGAAGAAGGGCTGTGTTGCTTATTTAGCTCATGTTGTGGACACTACGGCGGCTGTGCCGGACCTTAGTAGTATTGAGGTTGTTTCCGAGTTTCCGGATGTGTTTCCGGAGGAGTTATCAGGTATACCTCCAGTTCGGGAGATTGATTTCACTATTGAGCTATTACAGGGTACATGACCCATTTCACAGGCACCGTATCGTATGGCGCCAACAGAGTTGAAAGAGCTGCAGGTTCAACTTCAGGAGTTGCTGGAGAATGGTTTCATTCGACCCAGTGTTTCGCCATAGGGTGCCCCAGTTTTGTTTGTGCGGAAGAAAGATGGATCCATGCCATTGTGCATCGACTATCGGAAGCTGAATCAGGTTACAGTGAAGAACAAGTATCCGTTGCCGCGGATTGATGATTTGTTCGATCAGCTCAAGGGAGCTTCAGTCTTTTCGAAGATTGATCTTCGATCCAGATATCACCAATTGAGGATCCGAGAGTCTGATGTGGCCATGATAGCTTTCAGGTCGCGGTATGGGCTTTACGAGTTTTTGGTTATGCCGTTTGGGTTGACCAACGCCCCCGCAGCTTTTATGGACTTGATGAATCGGGTGTTCAGACGGTTTCTAGACTAGTTCATGATTGTGTTCATTGATGATCTTTTGATCTATTCCAGGAGTGTGGGCCAGCATAAAAAGCATTTACGAGTGGTGTTGCGGACTTTGCGGGACCATCAGCTGTTTGTGAAGTTCAACAAGTGCGAGTTTTGGCTGGACAGTGTGAAGTTTCTGGGCCATGTGATATCGGCCGAGGGAATCAGTGTTGATCCTGACAAGATTGAGGTCGTACTGAATTGGAGTAGACCTACCACTGTACCGGAGATCCGGAGTTTCTTGGGTTTGACAGGCTACTACCGGCGATTTGTACAGGATTTTTCTCGGATTGCTACTCCACTGACCAGACTGACGAAGAAGGGCGTCAAGTTTGAGTGGTCTGATGCATGTGAGGAGAGTTACTTACTCCTGAAGGAAAAGTTGACTACTGCACTGGTTCTGACATTATCAGACGACAGCGGTGAGTTTGTGGTTTATAGTGATGCGTCGAAGATGGGACTTGGTTGTGTACTGATGCAACATGGCAGAGTTGTAGCCTACGGTTCCAAGCAGTTGAAACCACACAAAGTTAACTATTCGACCCATGATTTAGAGTTGGCCGCTATTGTGTTAGCGTTGAAGAGTTGGAGACGTTACTTGTACGGAGCCCAGTGTAAGATTTATACTGACTACAAGAGTCTCACCTACTTGCGGACGCAGCCAGACTTGAACATGAGGCAGCGCAGGTGGATGAATTTGATCAACAACTATGATTGCACTTTCGAGACCATCCAGGGAAGGCCAATGTTGTTGCTGATGCACTCAGTCGGAAATCCGGAGCTTCGTTATTCCACGTGTGTGTGGCCAGAGTGTCTATGTTAGCCGAGCTTCGGGCTACGGGAGCTGAGTTCGAGTGGGATGACGAGGGAGCCTTGTTAGCCAGTTTCCAGGTTTGACCAGTGTTGGTTGATCAGGTTCGGGAGGCTCAGGATTCAGATTCCTACCTGTTGGACAAGAAGACCATGATTCGGAATGGTGTGCCTACAGAGTTTCGGTTGAGTGACGACGGTACATTGCTTTTCAGAAGCAGATTATGCGTACCCCGAGATGAGAGTCTGAAGAAGGAGATACTGGATGAGGCTCATTGTTCGGCTTATGCGATGCATCCCGGTGGTACGAAGATGTTTCGTACTCTTTGAGCGTATTACTGGTGGCACAACATGAAGCGGGAGATTGCCGCATATGTGAGCCGATGTTTGATCTGTCAGCATGTTAAAGCGAAGAGGCAGAAACCTGCGGGAAAATTACAGCCACTGGAGATTCAGGTTTGGAAGTGGGAGCACATTACCATGGATTTCGTTTATCAATTGCCGCATACTTCGGTTGGCAACACTGGTATTTGGGTTATTGTGGATCGATTGACGAAATCCGCTCATTTTCTCGCACTTCCGGGAAAGATATCAGTGGGCAGATTGGCCAAGCTGTATTTGTCAGAGATTGTTCGGCTGCACAGTGTGCCTGTGTCTATTGTTTCTGACCGGGACAGTCAGTTTACTTCTGAGTTCTAGCAGGCATTGCAGCGAGCCATGGGCACGAGGTTGCGTTTCAGTACAGCTTTTCATCCTCAGACTGACGGGCAGTCTGAGCGGACTATACAGACTCTTGAGGATATGTTGCGGTCTTGCGTTTTACAGTTTCGAGGGAATTGGGACCAGCAACTACATTTGATAGAGTTCTCCTACAACAACAGCTATCAGGCCAGTATCGAGATGTCACCGTATGAGGCCCTATGCGGAAGGCAGTGCCACACTCCGTTGTGTTGGAGTGAGGTGGGCGAGCGATGGCTTATTGGCCCTGATCTGGTGAAGAGCACCATGGAGGACATCCAGATTATCCGGGATAGATTGAAGATTGCCCAGGATCGCCAGAAGATTTATGCGGACGTGAGAAGAAAGAGTCTCGAGTTCGATGTGGGTGAGTGGGTCTTCCTGAAACTATCTCCGTGGAGGGGAGTTGTGCGTTTCAGAAAGTGTGGCAAGCTTCAACCACGGTACATTGGTCCGTACGAGATCACCGAGAGGATTGGAGCCGTGGCTTATAGACTTGAGTTGCCAGCTGTGATGGCTCGTGTGCACGATGTTTTCCATGTTTTGATGTTGCGGAAGTATATCACAGATCCAACACATGTGTTAGCGCCACATCAGCTACTTATCCGAGAGGATATGACATATGTGGAGGAGCCGGTACAGATTCTTGATCGGCGTGAGCAGGAGTTGAGGCACCGTGTTATACCGCTGGTGAAGGTCTTGTGGCAGAATCACTCGGTTGAGGAGGCCACCTGAGAGACTGAGCAGCATATGCGGGAGCAGTATCCTCATCTGTTCGCTTGACAGGTATGTAAATTTCGAGGTCGAATTTTTTTAAGGGGGGTAGATTTGTGATGACCCGAACCAGAATCAGTAGAGTAAACAGCGTAATTCTCGTGTTATCACGTAATCGCGGTTTATCGATAATTGTGTGGTTTGCCGGTTTTGTTTGCGACTTCATTATCGGCCGAGAATTTGAGTTGAGTCTCTTCTCGAGAGTTGTAGTACACGTGATTTCGAGTTTGTGGGCGGTTTCGGATGATTTTTCCGATGACCGAGGAATATAATATGATTATTTGAAGTTTTGGAATATCGACGAGTTTATCCGTTCGTTTCGAGTTTATCCGAATCGTGATGGTTATCTGTTTGGACCGTTGATCATCCCGAGACGCGAGTATAAATATCGGAAATAGTCGAAAAATTATCGAAAACACTGTTTGAGGCGTTGACCAAAATTTGAACCCGTTGACCGTTGACCCGAGGGGACTATTCACCCAGTTACTGTTCATCGTCGGAACTTCTGTTCCAGGCCAATTTGGGCCACGACCTTGGAAGGGGATCGAGATCGTGCTTCGGGCGAGGGATCTTCCGCCGGACCACGTGATTAGCGCGAGTGCGCGCTCTGCTCATCTGTGAATGGACATTTTTCTATTTTCACTATTGTTGCGAGTTCGTGATTTTTCGTGATTTTTCGTATTTACTTTATACGATGTTGAGTTATTTATTATTTTCGGAGGTATTATTTTATATTTTATGGTGATGGCATTACTGCATCGATGCTACGGCTACTCGGCTGATCACCGGTAGTCTGCCAGAGTTGAGAGATTCCTCTGGGCAGGGTTGAGAGATTCCCTTGTATGCCACCGGGGTTGAGAGATTCCCCTGGCCTATCACCGTCGAGTTTGAGCGATTCGCCTGACCGTCGGGCTTGAGAGATTCGCCTGGCAACCTCCATATATACTTTCTAAACTCGCACTGTTTTACATTGATTATATATATAAACTGGTGAAAGGCATATGTTTATTTTCGTCCGCTCACTCTAACGTTTTATTTGCATTTCTCCTGGGCTTTTCGGTTTCCGTGCCCAGTTTGCAGTTCGGATTCTGGTGTCTCATGTCGCAGTTGGAGGCTAGTTATTCGAGCTACCTGTGTTTTCCAGTAGGTTTCTTGTTTCGCCTACTATTGTATATTTTGTATATTTATACACTAGAGTTCGCTCTGATACATTACTGATACATGTTTTATACGGATTTTTCCCGGATTTACTATATATTATAGTTATGTTTACTGTTTATTGCTACTGATATGATATTGAGAAATTCGGATGGGATTGGTGCCCACAGTTTGGCTTTTGTGGCATAGGATGAAGTGTTATTTTCTGGGTGCAGGTTAAGGCAATTCCACGTTAGTAGCGTTACTCTGCCGAAATTTTTATGGTTTTTGTTGGTTCGTGTTTTCAGAAGGGGTTTGATTCCGATTTAGGAAACTAAATCGGGGTTGGGTCCTTTCATCACCTCTTGGAGGTCTGTTGTTATCCCTAATGTTGAGGAAGTAAACTTCAATTTTCCATCTGTGATTGTCCCCGCCAAGCTCTTTTGGACCCGTACTTTGTGGTCAGCCTTTGGGGTGACCCATAACTACAATCTTGTCATTGGGATACCATCCACCACCTCCACCCAACGACCAATTTTGCCAGGATATTCAAAGTCTTCTCGTCACTTCTCGTTGCGGCGATGGACAAAGTAGCCTTCCTAAGTGAAGAAGGGCAAGTCCCAGCTTCCCCTCCTCACTGGCCAGAGATAACATTCTTGCCTCTATTTTACTTTATTAATGACATATGTGCTGGAAATTTCTCAATGGACGTTGCTCTTTAGGAAACCCCATATATGGACCCCACCACTCAAAGCCTTGTCGCGAGCCCCTCTGGTAGCAAGCATAAACCTCCTCCCGTTAGGCAAGATTCACAGTGGAACTCTGATCTTAAGGGAGAGAGTAGAAACGAAGAAGAAGAAATGGCAAACTCAGTAAGCCATGTTCATCTATCCGTCGACTTAGTCAATTTGCTAAATGCCCAGTAATTCTAACTTGTCTCCTCTCGGCCACCTCGTAAACGGATGAGAGCCGTCATCCCTGATAATGATGATGAGTTGATGACATTCCCATTGGACACTTTACCCCTTATTAGACAATAAGCTCCTCTCGCCATCCTCCTCCCTAGACGACGAGCGCTGAAGAAGAAGATAAAGAAGAGGAGCCAATCTTACATTGGGATGATCAACACCGGAACCCTACCCATTTTGGCGACGCTCCTCCTTTCATTCTACACTCTCCCGTGCTTAGTGAGGAACATGAAGCCCCATTTGGATATGGGATCATTGAGGTTTCTTTCATTCGGCCAACTCCACTGCAACCAAACTCTCATATAACGATAGCGCCTGAGCTAATCTCTATATTGTTCTGAAAATTTGCATGGGAACCCTGTTGCATTCTTTAGGCTAAGCCTCTACAATGCAGGGAATATCTCTTAGGATCCTCAGCATGAGGCCTATTCTTCAGCCAACATGCCCCTTGAATGGGAAGTTGATATAGTTATGGAAGCTGCTGCCACTGAATCCCTCCATTCAGCTACAGAGGAGACTGCCCCAAGTGAGCATAACGAGGAGATCCAGGCGAGCCTGGACTGCATGGAGAATGCTTAGTTTGGGGATTAACAAATGAGCGAACCGCCACGGGTGAGATTCCAGGAGAAGAAAATCTGGCGAGCGACAACTTATATCTGTTCCCTAAGGTATGTTTATTCCCACCATCTCGCTCCTGCTATACTTATGGTTTGACCATTGTTAATTTCCAACATTTGTGCCCCCACATACTACTCTAATGCCTGAGGCGGAGATCACTGGGTCTTCTGTTGTTGAGGAAGGCGAGAATGGAAATAATCCAGTGGAGGCCACTGACACAATTCAAACTCAGGCGAGCGAGGAACCGGTAGGCGAGAATCAAGAGGATCTAGCAAATGATGCTCAAGCCGACCATGCTTAAACCAGTGAGGTTGTTAACCAAGAGGCCACGTCTTCAATCAAAGAAACAGGCCTTCTCGACTCTTCTGCCTAAGTCAGGCTTGTTTTCGCATGCATTTATAAAAAATCATTTGCTGCAGAGATTGCCACGGAGCTTGTGACTCCATCAACTGACCTTTCTCAAGTAAGTGTCACTCATATCACTACTAATCTCCATACAACCCTGCTTTGTCTCGCAGAGCGCAATCCCGCCAACTGCAAAATGTAACGCAGTTGAAGCCGCATTGTAGGATGCAGTCGCCACTTTTGATTTAGGTGTTGCACAAACCTTCTTGCTTGCCCTCCTCCCCCCGATTTGTCAGCTTTGCCCTTGGCTGGCCCCAGCTTCCTTACCCCAGTAGCATCTCCTCAGCTCAAAGAGTTGCAGAGCCAATTTGAGAGATTCACCTCTTTTAGGCCTGAGCCGCAGAATCTTTCTCTCGCTAAAGCCGTTCTCCAGGACCTTCAAACTGCAGATCTTGACTCACCTTTTATCCTCGCAAGGGCTCTACATGAGCTTAAGTTCCAGCAGAAACATGCTCCGCCACCCCTTGCCTCTACTCCCTGTCATTTTAAGGAAGAACTCGCACACCTTAAGAGGAAGAAAGAGCGAAAGGATTTGCTGGACAGGAGCCTCTATTGGCACCAAGGTAGGAAGAGGAAATGCGCAAGATATGTACAAAGAAATCATGACGAGCTTATGGCCTTCTTTAAGAAGATCATAAATCAAAACAATGCCCTTTCTAAGAAAGAAGTAGAGCTCGCCATACTTCATGTTAAGGTGGCGAGGATGCGAGAGGAGTTCAGGCATGCTTGGGAAGCCGCCGTGGCATTGCAGCAAGAAAGTGCCCATCAAGCTGACTTCTTCGGGGCAGCCGAGAAAGAGATGGAGTTGTTCAAAACATCTTCCGCTGATGCTTGGGCAAAGTTCAAACATGCCAAATTTGAAATACAACGGGCAACCCGCCATATCTAGACTTAGGATTGTTCAAACTTTATTACTTTTGTATTTATTAGGATTTTGGGCCTCAGGTTTAGGCCTTCTCTTTGTAATAAAACGTAATTTGGTTACAAAATTAATTTAGCCCAGCCCCCTAATGACATGTTTACATTTGAATTTAACATGCATGTAATCCCATATAACCATGTCTCTTCGATTCCAAGAATCACGCATATTCCAACCGTCCGGGAATAAAAGGCATTAAACTACTTTATCTGGGAAAATGAACCGTAATCAAATTTGATTTGTATACTGGTGCACCAGCATCTATCTCCATTAAATAGTTGCATTCAATTGATGAACTTGTACTTCGTTTTGGGAAACCATTAAGGTTTGGCTCCTATAAATACCTCATTTGCCAAAGCAAAAATAATCCAACTCTGACTTCAATCAAAACAACAATGCTCTTCTTAAGTTATTTTCACCTGATGTTTCTCTCCATTCATCCACACTCTGGATAGAAATATCCATGCCTGAACTTGAACTAGATAGAAATATCTATGCTCAGGTTCAACCTTGGTAAGGCTTCCCTAAGACTCTTGAGAGTAGTCTGGTCCAAATGTCAGGGAGGAGGGTCTACCCTCAGCTTTGCTAGCAGAACCCTTACATTTGCTCAACTCGAGAGGCAATTTCGATGAGCACAGATGGATGGAACTGCATTCCATAACTCTCATTGAGTAGAATGATATTTTAGAGTGTGGGCAGAGAAGTTGATGACTACAAGGAATCCTTGATTGGCAGACACCAAGGCTGAAGCTACTCTTCGATTTGATAGGTGGATCGTTCATTTTGGTTGCCGGATGAAGAAGATACGGCGAAGCAAAGTTTAAGGTTTTTTGGCCGGAATCGCCAGCGACGGAGGAGGCCGAGTTGGTGGTCGACCCTATAGGGGTTTTGTTGCCCTTGAGGAGAGGAAGCTTTTAAAAGTGGTCTTGCACCCTATCGTGGCCGGTGGTGGCAGATCGGAGGTGGAGAATTCCGGCGAGGGTTTTTGACTTCAAGGTGAGTTTTTGGTGTTTTCCGGTAAAAATTGGGCTTAGTATTGAACTACAAAGTTGTTGGAAATGACAAGATCTTCAAATCCATGTATGGGTTGCAGTTTTCTGGGCCGATGAGTTTTTCGGCGGCAGTTGCGGCGGTCCCACGCGCCGGCGAGATGGATTTTTGGCAAGTTTTATGTCGTTTTGCTCGGAATCGCGCACTGATCGCAGTGGTGAGGTTTATAGCTTGAATTGAGCATCAGAATTTATGGCGAGGTTTTATAATGTGTTTATTGTGATTTCAGTTATTTCCGTCGAGATATGAGTTTGTGTTTTCCGGGAATGCTTGGTTCCCCCCACATGGTTCAGTATATTGAATTATGATATTAATCGGATATTTTTTGTTATTCAGGAGGATCGTGGTCTTGTTTTTGGCGAGAGATTTTTCGCCGGACCACAGGAATAACTTGTTTAACGTTGTGCTTGTCTGTGAGTGGACATTTCTTTTCACTGTTGGTTGCGAGTCTTTTATATACGTTTTACGAGCATGAACATGCAGTTATGATTATGAATTATACGAGCATGTGTTTTATGATTATGCATTTATGAATATGCTTTTATAATTATGCATTACGAGTATGCTTTTACACTACGCTTTATGCATTTGCATGGAAACCTTTATGATTTGGTTTACACAGAGTACAATCTTAGTAGTAGTTGTATCGATATACTTTGCATCTCGGTTGATCCCCGAGGATGTTTACCGGGGGGGGGGGGGAGCAGATACCTTGACCCGAGGCCTTTCTGGTTGGAATCACGTGAGGATCAGGGATCCCGTGATTTAGACTGTACTAGCACGGATGTGTCCGTGAGTGACCCCGTAAGATTTACGATGCATGCTCTGTATGCGTGAGGAGTAGGGTATCCCTCGTGTACCATATGATTTTTATGCATTTAGACTCGCATATGTTTTATAAACATATATATGTATTCAGCGAAAGACATTTATTTTCGTCTACTCACTCTAACAGTTTATATGTCTTTCCCTGAGCTCTTTGTTTTCAATGCCCAGTTTGCAATTTAGATTCTGGTGTGGCACGTCGAGGTTGGAGGCTTAGTATTCGAGCCACTTTTCCTTTCTCAATAGGTTTCTAGTTTGGCATACTGTTGTGTATATATGTATATAGATGTTGCTCTGAATACTATTTTGTTTATATTTTTACATGATTTTCCCGGATTTCTGTAAAACTACAGTTTTGTTTATTGTTTTACGTTATGATATGTTTTTGAGAAATCCGGATGGGATTGGTGCCCACTGTTTGGCTTTTGTGGCATAGGATGAAGTGTAATTCCCCGCAGGTTAATGGTAACTACGCGATATAGAGAAACTCTGCCAAAATTTTTATGATTTTTGAAAGTTCATGTTTTCAGAAGGGGTCTGATTCTGGTTTAGGAATTTAAATCGGGGTCGGGTTCTTTCAGCTTGGTATCAGAGCATTAGGTTTTAAGTTCTGTAGACTTCTGTAGTCGTATTTACTAAGGATATTTGAGAATGTACAACATGTCTGAAGCGATGACCTGACAGGCCGGCAAATACTGTGAGTTTTGGGTTTGGATGAGCAGTCTGGATCCAAGGATATGCGTGGCATGGTTTGCCGGGTTGTGTGTGTATGAGCGTCTATATGTTGATTTCTGAGCAGAGAATTTTAGTAGTTGCTGGTCTGTTTTTGGACTATACAGTTTATCAGTGGTAGGTTATTGTGAAGGATGAAGCTTTCACTCAGTGGTTAGAGTATCGAGATCGTTTTACTTGTTTGGCCCGAGTTGACACCAAATTCCAGCAGGACAGTGAAAGGGAAACATTGAGGTTTTTAGCAGAATTTGTGGTTTGATGTTGCTCTGTATCTATCACATAGCTTGAACGTAATCCTCGCATATCAAGTTATGCTGATCCATGACTCTGAGAGACTGGACATTTATTTTCATAGGCAAAACTGCATTGTGACCAAACAGGATAGCGTAAGGGGTAGCAGCGGTTGGATTGCGTTTGGTTGTCCAGTAAGCCCAAAGTGTGTTGGACAACTCTTCATGCACAGTCTGGTGTTGTTAGTGAACCTCCTCTTAAGAATGTGTAAGATGAGTTTATTGCTAGCTTTCGCTTGATCGTTGGACTGAGTATCGTAAGGAGAGGCGTAAATGAACTGAATGTCCAAATCTTTCATTAACTGCTCAACTTTGCTTGACATAAATGGTGCCTCTTTGTCCAAGACAAAACACTCTGGAATGTCAAACCGACAAATAATATCCTCGAATAGGAACGATCAGATTTCTCTTGCTGAAACCACTTTCAATAGCTTAGCTTCCACCCACTTGATGAAGAAATCTATGGCCACCATAATAAACTTATGGCTTTCGAGCAGGCCGGGGATGTGGCTAATTGGGTCAGGAGCTTGGCAATCTTCATAACCTTTGGCCAAAGAAATATAGTTCTTCAAGATGGTTGGCCAATAGTAGCCATGTCGACGTAGTAACCACCTCATCTTGGGACCTGCTTGATGTGCCCCAGCTGTCCCTGGGTGTTCCTCCCGCATTAGTCGCTTAGCTTCTCTGCCGTAATGACCCGTACCTAGATTAACAAGTTAATCTTCTTTCATCGAGTTTATTAACGAGCTACTCCTATTTTTCGACAGCGTTAATCAAGGAAGGTAGTTAATTTTTACGGCCAGTAATTATTGAAGGTTTTCCAGTTAATTATATATTGGTTACGTTTTTTTGATAATTTTTATTAAGGAAAGTTGTAGAGTACGTCAAGATGAGCTCTTAACCACATCAAGTGTTGAAATCGGAGTTATGATGAAGAAATTACGATCAACGGAAGTTTTGTAGAATTTTTGAAATCGATTAGTCGCGACTATAAATACCAATTTTCTTTTTACGAAAATTCAACGTTTTAATATCCTCTTTCATTTCCCTAACACTACAACACCTATATTCCTTGAATTTTCTCGATTTTTAGATTGAAAGTTCGAAAATACTCATGAACCCTGGATTTTGGGGATGAACCTTTTCAGGCCGAATTGACCAAGGAGACCCTCTAGGATTTGAAGCCCTCATCAACACGAAGTTATAGAGACCAAGAATATGTCCTAATTTCTCTCGTGGAAGAAGAATCGACGATGTGATGATTTTGGGATTTTGAAGTTCAAAGGTGAATTTGACGTTTTGTAGTGTGAATTGGATGATGTGGTAGAAGAGAAAGTTGTTTGTTGTGTGATTTGGAGTGTTTTTAGATTCGGGTCACTAGAAAATAGGGGTGGCACCACCGCCGCCAGCGGCGCTGCCTACAGAGGTTTTTTTTTGGGAAACTTTTATGTTGTTTTATTCGTAATTAGGTACTGATTACAATGAAGAGGTTATTGAATTGTTTTGGACATAGTTGATTAAGATGTGTGATTAATCAGACATTAATTAGATGATTCAATGATTTTAAGGAAAAATTGAGTCGAACGTTGATTCGACCTCAAGTCGCATTTGCCTTGCGACTCTTTAAAGTGTTAAGTTGGAGTTTTAACTTATATTTTTAAGAGCTTGCGGCACTGTGACGAGCCTAAAATGATGAGGTTCAGTTTTGGGTGTTACAATAGCCATGTTCAAGGTAGGTTTCTTGAACAACATGAAGTTGGTAGTGTCTGACATCCCTTGTCGCTAAAGCAAGGCTGTTGACATGTTCAGGATGAACGAGCACTATCGCTTTTGACTACAGTGGCATGGGATCTGATAGTGTAGGTGCTGCAAACTTAGTAGGAAGCAAAAACACCATGTTGACCGTGACCTCCTCAACATCTATTTTGTCGTTATCTTCTTCATCTCCAAAATCAACCAGCTCCTCCTCGTCTTCTTCGATGAAATTGTCAAGTTGCTTGTCAAAAAAAGGTAAAGCATCCACCATAACTTGGTCATTAGGCACCAATGCCTTCATAGATTATATTAATTTCTTATCAAATGAAACCTCAAGTATAGGTTCAACACTTGCTGGGACTGAAAAGACTTGATTCTGGCCAGGCGATGAAGATGCCTCTCACTGGCTTGTGTCTACTGTGTTGACCGCTACTGCCTTAGTGGTAGCAGCCTTCTCTTGTTCTCTTACCACCAACGGCTTTGGCTGCCATCGAAGACCATTGGATTCACTAGAGCTGATGGGTGCTGAGTTAAACTCGAATACTTGTGAGAGACTTTTTAGCACTAAAGGCTCAGTGCCTCGCCTTTCTTCCTTTGACTCTTTGTAATTCCTAGGCCGCTTGTCGGTCTGCAGAACTTTAGGTATAGGCTCGCTTGGGGATATTCTTGAGAATACGCTAGGTCTAGGTTCTCAGACCTTCGGTTCATCTAACCGCTTACCAAAAGCGATGATTGGGATAGCAGACAGCTTATTCATCCTTCTTTGCAGGTGCTCTAATATCTGAGTCTACTACTCTGGTTTGATTATTCCCCTATCTAAAGCCTTTAAGGCACTTTTGGTGGCACCATATTGTCATTGTAACTTTCTCTTTCTGTTGGGGATTATTTCCATTGTCTTCCTTTTTCATAGACGTACCAGACGTCTTATTTGATAACTGAACTGGAAGTTGGTGGGATATAGGGCTTGGATGTTTGATATGACATCTTAGCATAGCTGCTACTTGGCTTCAGAAACTTCTTGGCTGGCCACATCTTCTTGTAAGCTTGTGAATCACGAGTATTCACTTCCTTTGGGCTCATTGGCTGGTAATTTTCTAGCAGTGACAATAATTGAGGACAAACCTTGATTGCCTCCATTAGATCCTCATAAGTTACCTTTCAAAGAACAATGGACCTTGCAACGAGAGCACAGTGCCACTGGCAAGAGCTCTTGCACATAAAATTTTTCTTTGCCCTTTGAAGAAGGTTCTTGTCGGACACTCGCTGCCTTATTCCCAGACGTGTGGATGTCCAGAGTTTGTATCCTCTTATGCGAGTTGTTCCATTGGATGTCCAAAATACCTACCATGACGCCGTCTTTGGTTTTGACTTGTTGTTCAACCTCCTCGCCAGGTTGTTGCACCGTGATCTCACCCTCGTCAATCTACTGCTAGATGCGACACTTTAGGCTGGTGCATTTCTCGGTGGGGTGAGTCTACATATGGTGGAAACGACATTAAGGTCTCTATACCAACTACTCTGGATTAAGAGAAGGTCCAAAAGGTACCCAAGCTATTCTGGCCGTAATCATATTATCCAAGATTTGGGCCATATTCGACACATCATAGGTGATTTGTCGCTTGACTTTATTTGGTGGCGAGCTTCTTCTTAGCTTGAAGCCACTTGCTTGCTTCTCTGAAGGTCCAAAATCAATTTTTCTAGTAGCAATCCAATCTTGGATCTTCTATTTCAGAGCCCTGCATGTTAAGGTGGTGTGGCCGAACTTGTTATGGTACATGCAGAAAAAATCACTAGGCCTCGTATAAGCTAAATCTTTGAGCCTTCACATAGGCCTATATGTCACAAATCCTCCTTCTATGAGTTCGTCTAGTATCTCATGAATTTTGTCCTCCTGAAAGTTGTGGCGACGCTGGTGTCAGACCAGACCTATGACCTTGCTTCCCACTTGGGGCCTCCTTTCTTGCTGCTGCTTGAAGGGTGCCTCGTATAGCTCTAACATGTTGACATGGGGGTCTGGGAATGTCCACCAAGGGTACTGTCTTGGTGGGAGTCTCCAAGGTGAGGTTGCCATCATCGATCCAATTCTGGATTTGTTCTACTTCTAGATCTGTTCCTTTAACTTCACACAGTCCTTAGTGGAGTGATTCCACATACCATGGAACTTGCAGTACTTCTTACCCTTCAGCTGCTCTGGACTGGGAATCAGACCGTGTCTGTCTTGTCATGTCACTAGCTAACTTACTCGTCCAATATCTCGTAAGCAAGCGAGATTAGCGTCATAGGTATAAGTCTCGAATTCTGGATTAGTGAACGCCATTGTCGAAAGCTTTAGAGACCCTTGCTTTGTTGCAGCTTCTTAGCCTTCAAGACATTCTTAGTTGTTAATTCGACGGTGTGTACTCGCTCATTGTCTGAGTCATAGTCATCCTTGCTAGGACTCTCTACATAAGTTGTTGCCACCGGCTTGTTCCTTTCTGAGGTATATGGAAACCTCGACCCATGCTGGGAGCCCAAGAACATGGTATACAACTAATCCTCGAGGCCATTTATGGCCATGTCAATGACCGTATTCTTGCTAAGCTACATCTTACACATATTGGACTCGGCTCAAAACTGGTTCAAGAAAGCCATAAGAGTTTCAGAAGATGTCTGTGACATCTGACACAATGTTGCCAGGGTCCTCGGGAAGTGCCGGGTATAGAGTTTCATAGGCCCGGGCTTGCTGAGTTACCTATAGGTTACATTGATCCATGAACTTCTTAAACTCTTCCCTCCAAGCCTCTAGAAACTTTGCTGCCTAGCAACGCTCTCGAGCAACATCTGAGACGGCTTTCGAAAGTCTGACGATGTCGGTGCCAAGCTTGTTTCCCATGTCCACTATGCACTCCGTCAATTTCTTCACCATGGCCTCCACATAACTTTTCATGTCAGCTATGTCCTTGACTTAGCCCTTTGCCAGGCTCTCGAGCTGATCCCGGTGAGCCTCTAGTTCTTCTAGACCCTTAGCCAATTCTCTCTTCAAAGCCACAACTTCGTTGGCTGTGGTTTTAGATTTCTCTTCCACTACGGAGAGTAAAGCTGGTCACTTGCCTAACTGCTTGGTTATGTTGTCAAGCTGTTCCGCCTAGTGTTGATCACGTTTGGCGGAATAAGGTCGGTAAAGATCAAATGTCATCTGGTTGATCTCCTCGGAGGTCTAGAATTCAAACGCCATTACTGAGCGGTGTTTGTTCCCAAACTGTGTTTCTAATGCTTCATGTATTTGTCTGCGACAAGCTGCAGAGCTATGCTTTTGGAAATCTAGTTGTGGGTGCTTGCGACAACAAGGGTACTCATTTTGATAAACATTCCCTATTATTACATTGAGACACAAAAGTTAGTCCCACTGTGCGTGTCAAAATATTTGGCTGCAGAATTCCCAAGAGCCGGAGAACTCTCAAACTATCTCTTTTCACGCGTGTGTGTATGCTTGGTGTGCCACTACTGTGGGGAAAAACGTTGAACGTCGAATCGTCGCTACTGGACTTCTAAGAAACGATGGAGACGAGGAGAGCACCAACCCCGCATGATGAGTTCTTTTAGCCTAAGTGACTTAGGATTTGAGTTTTGTGTCTTGCTGTTGAGCTACGGGAATCGATACCCTACATACCATGTCTGGTGCAGAGTAAAGCAATTACATTAGCGAATGTTGAGAACACAGGTTGTCACGTCTTTGAATCTTTAGATTGTTCATGCCCTGTCTAGTGAAAATCTTTAGATCATTGGAAGTAGGGTTTCTAGAGTAGAGAAGGGTTTGCCGAGAGCAAAAGTTGTATGTCAAATGTAGATGCCCAGATTGCACGAAGATTTTCTCTCTATATATAGGCATCGTACAATTACTTATCGTAGTAGTCATAAGATTCTAACAATTAATGTCACTGAATGATTTTAATCGTTGAAAATGTTACATCATTTACTCTCCTAATCAATATAAGTTTGTTAAGATCGTTTAGGATTCCTTTCCTCTCAAGGAAAGCTTTTCTCGCACGGGCCGCAGGTATCGGCCCAATAACATCAAAAATACTAAATATAAAGAATGTTTATTTTAACCTCAAACAATAAGGATGATGATTTTGACCGCCACAACCTTAAGCTGTATGGTCACTACCAACACCAACACAAGAAGTTCACCAATTTTCTGAAAGGATATGTAGACTATTGTCGAAAATACTGCAGGCCAGAGAGAGCTGATGCTAGATAAACTGAGGCTTCACATGAGATTGTATGTGCGTCGAGATTCTTTTACATAAGCAATTGGTTGAATTATGCACTTGAGATTGAGAGAGGCATCAAAGAGGTAAATATCAGTCCTAAAATGTGTGTCAACCTTGGTACACTTGCAAGTTGCGTCCATATCTATGGTGTGGATCGATCCGTACGGAAAGATATTACTTTCAGTCTTAATTATACTACGAGGTTTGATTAGGGTACCGATCCCCTCATTTCTCTACAGAATATGTCAAAGATGAGAACGTAGCTTATATACAAATCTGAATGTATGAAGTGCATATATGCAACCAAATGCTGCAGCTTAAATACGTACAAATTTGAAAAGTTATGTAGTTTCAAGCAAAACAATACTCTTTATTTCTTCAGGAGGCATATGCTATGAGTCCTAAAATCATCACCTGGATGGTTATAAAAGCAATCAAGCACAACAGTACTCTTCATTTCTTCTGGAGGCATATGCCATGTGATAAAAGCAATAATCGCCATTCATGCAGTATCCATGATCAATTATGCTCATGCACGGTTCAGTCTTGTACTGGGGATGGACATGCAACTCCTGCAATCCATGAGAAAACTTACATTGCTCGTGGAACTTGCAAGTGTTGTCTCTCTCCCAATGCCAACAAATTTTTGTCTTGTACGATCGATTGCGGGTTCGAGAAGTAGTAAGCTCAATAGCAGTTTCACGGTGGTTTCACCTGATCACCTGGAAAAACCTCTTCAGATATTAATGACAAAATAACGACCAACAAATACCTCTTCTGTTGCATGATGGTATATAGCATATGAAACCTTACTATAGTCACTATTATAGGCAAGCTACATTCAGAAGTTTGAATGTAAGCATTATACCTGAACAGTTCTTTCCCGGCGGTTGGTGCATTGTGTCCAGGGAATCAAATATAGAGATACGCTCTCAACAAAGCCAAGGGTTGAAACACGCAACTTCCTGAACAATGAATTAAGGACAAACCAGTCACACCAGGGCTGTTTTTGATAGCAGAGGCAAACAAGTTTACATATAACACCTGATTACATGTTATAAAATCACAAATAATTTCTTATTTTAACTTAAAATATTTATCAGATAATTCGACTTTATAAATATTTTCTCGATATTCCATTTAAATATCTATATTTCATATCATTAATATTTCTTCGATAGCTGATATTTCGATAGCTGAAATTTTTTTGCTTAATTGTGCATATAAACATTTAAGTTAAAATTAAAAACAAAAATATAATATTAAAGTATCATATTTAGCTCAGATCGAGTAATAGACGAACAGATGGAATAAAGCTAAATCCTCTATCACCGAAATTGTAGCCGCCACCGTTCTCAATTCGAGGGTGAATGAACGAACGATCATCCAGTAAAACATAAAATATATAAATCTATATAAAGTTGGTGTACATGTGTGGTGAGGCTCATAGTAGTCTTACCACCTGAACCACACACATTATGACATGTGTTGAAGAAAGCTTACCTCTGATCCCCGCCATGAACACCGAAGTCCAGAAAGTCTGAAACCCTTTTGCCGCTTACACTACCACGTTTGAAGACATTACCGGCGAGATTTCCAAAAACAAGGCCGGCGACTGGGAAAGTCGCCGGTAATGTCGCCGGAATTTCGCCGGTAATGTTTCAAAACATTACCGGCGACTTCCTCCGTCGCCGGCAATGTCAAGCCAAACATTGCCGGCGAAATTTCGGCCGAAAAATCGCCGGAAATGCTTGGCTCGACATTGTCGGCGACGGAGGAAGTCGTCAGTAATGTTTTGAAACATTACCGGCGAAATTCCGGCGTAAAGTCGCCGGTAATGTCTCCATTTCCGGCGATTTAATGAATCACCGGAAATGCCTCTTATATTAGATGCAGATCGCAGCAGCTCATTCATTTTGATCGAAAAAAATCCGGTGAAATCGAAAGAAGGAAAACGCTCTGAAATCGATCCTTCGGTATTGTCAAAATTAAGGCGCGCGTCGAAAACTCGATCACTCGGGAAGCTATATATATATAGGTACGTGTATATATACGTATATGTGTATGTATATATATATGTGTGTGTTGATCAAATCCAATTCGTGAGATATGAAATGTTGTTGATGTCACCGAAACGAGAAAACTGCTTGTAGTTAATCTTATCTTGTGTCTGAATCAACGACTGGTATTATCGTAGTGCTATCGGAGTCAGGCTTAAGAGAGCCTCCTACCTAGTCAAATACATTTTGAACTGAAAAAAGAAGAATACCATCATCGAGTACTGAATCGAATTCAGAGATTAGATCGATATATATATATATAGGCATGCATGTATTGATTTAATTAGAGTTGAATTGAGATATCGCGTCGATTATTAGTAGTGAATGTGTGTATATATAATACGTTAAATTGTTAGAATTTTCAGGATGGACAAGAGTTGGATGAGTCTCGAAAGATAGGATGTCAGATATCACCAGGGAATTAAGAGTTTTGTGAATTTTGTGAAGGTTAATTGTGGAGACACTACACTTCATTATTGCCCGTGTAAAGAATGTAAGTGTCGCAGCGATCGATTTCGTTTTCCCATTGATAAATTCCAGAAGCACCTGAGTAAATACGGGTTTTTGGATAAGTACACTTGTTGGATTTATCACGGTGAAACATCGTTAGCGGGTCCGCATGATCATGGACAATTTGGTGAGAGGGCCAGTCCATGCTATGATCATGGAGATTTTGCTGAGAGGGGCAGTCCATCCTATGATCCAACATCGATGTTAATCAATGATATGTTTCCTCATGAGAGCGGTGTATTTGCTGATGAAGCACCAAATGTCCCTCCCGTCGTTGAGGGTTTCCCCCATATTGAGCCAATCGAGCCATTACCTGGAGCTCATGTCAACACAAGCGGTATGGACAAGTACAACAACCTGATTGCATTGCAACAGACTCCGTTGTACGACGGTTGTGGTAAGACTGTTCTTGAAAGTGTGATGGGAGTGATGCAGCTGAAAATGGAGAACAAAATGTCTGTCAAAGCTGTTGATTCTTGGCTGAAGTGGACTGCTTCGCTACTGCCACCCGGTCATCGTCTTCCTACCACTCATCATAAGGTGCGACATATCCTGAAAGATCTTGGGCTTTCCTACATCAAAATCCATGCATGCAGATATGATTGTATTCTCTTCTGGGGAAAAGATCTTGAAGACCTTGAAGCCTGCCCGGTATGTTTTACAGAAATGTATAAGTTGACTCCTGCAGGCAACAAGAAAGCTATGAAGATACTTCGATATTTCCCGCTTATTGATAGGCTGGAGCGGTTGTTCATGTGTGCTTTCACGGCCGAAGCAATGAGATGGTGGGCTGAGAGGAATTTGCCTGAAGATGACACCCTTATACACCCTTCCGACGGAGAGGCTTGGAAGCACATGGTCAGGGAGTTTGATCATTTTGCAGCAGATGTCCGAAATGTTTGGCTAGGGCTCTCATCTGACGGATTCAACCCTTTTGGCAACATGAGTCTTCAATACAGTATATGGCCAGTTATTTTGGTACCGTACAACCTTCCACCATGGATGTGCATGAAGAAGGAATACAATATGCTTACTCTGTTAATTCCGGGCCCGGGTTATCCAGGAAAGTGTCTCGATGTGTATTTGAGGCCTTTGATTGAGGAGCTTAAGTACCTGAGTGAGTGTGGCCACCCCACTTATGATAGGTTCAAGAATGAGATGTTCCAGATGCATGCCATGCTTGTTGGCACCATCAGTGATTTTCCTGCCCGCGGTATGTTGTCGGGCAACGTTACCAGGGGTTACAGGGCTTGTTCAGAGTGCATGACGGTTGATTGTTGCAGTCCTCATTGCAGTAAAATTGTTCAGATGTGTCACCGTTGTTGGCTTCCATATGATCACCCATTTAGGCAGGATCCAGATGCGTTTGATGGGACTATGGAAACAGGTGTGGCACCCAGGCGATTGACAGGGGAAGAAATTTTGGAAGTGTTGAATGAATATGATTTTGGCCAGCTGAGCAATCATCCTGACATAGTGGCGTCAATTCCAGACAAGCCCGAAAGGTATAAGTTTTGGACACACAAGAGCATATTCTGGGAACTCCCCTACTGGCCCAGGTTGCCTATCAGACACTACCTAGATGTCATGCACATAGAGAAGAATGTGTGTGAAAGTGTGGTGGGCACAGTTCTTAACTTGGAGGGGAAAACAAAAGACATCCCTAAGGCACGCATTGATCTGAAAGCTATGGGACTGCGGAAACATTTGTGGTTAAGAGATGGTAAGAGAAAAATGCCGCAATCTCCTTACACCGTAAAGCCGAAGCATAAGCATGAAATTTTTCGGTGGCTGAGTAATGTCAGGTATATATTCTTCTACTATGCAGGAATTTGGCCTTAAATTTTTACCGGATTATGGTTATATGCGAGAAATATAATTGTTGCATATGGCTATATATATATATGCAGGTATCCTTATGGCTATGCAGGAAATATAAGCAGGTGTGTTAACTTCCGGGACAATAAGATGTACGGATTAAAGAGTCATGACTGCCATGTACTGCTTCAATGCCTTTTCCCTATTTTCATTCGAGGGTACCTGCCCAAAGAGGTGGTGGAGCCGTTGGTGGCATTGTCAAGATTCTTTCAGAAGTTATGCACCAGGGAAGTTAAAAAATCAGATCTCAGGGAGATGCAAGATGACATCATTTTTATCATGTGCAAGCTTGAGAGGATATTTCTCCCAAATTTTTTCGACATCATGACTCACCTGATGATCCATCTTCCCGAACAATTGTTGCTTACCGGTCTCATACACTACACTTGGATGTATCCCATGGAAAGGTACAAATGATTCATACATTTGGTTTGCCTCTGTATGCAGGTATGTAAATTCTTATTTTTTAAGTAAGTCAACATGCACTTGTTAACTTGTAGACAATTGGGAGCCTACAAGAACTATGTGAAGAATAAATATGCACCTGAAGGGTGTATCGCTGAAGCATATGTTGCGCACGAGTGTGTAACGTACACCAAAGTGTATTTGGGAGCGCTTGAGGACCCCCAACAACAGATGCCGATAGATGAACCCCAGTTCAACCTTTCTATCATGTCCAATGACGTGGTAGTACAGGGAAGCTTGCCAAAGTCGTACAAGTTGGATGGAAATGAGGTAGCCATTGCCCACTGGTCGGTACTGATTAACTGTCAAGAAGTACAATATTGGAAAAACTATCATCTTCACTGCCCTGCTATTGCCGGAAATGTTGATTACCACAACAGGACGTTTGCAAACTATTTTGGTCAATGGGTAAGGGTATATGTGTATATGTCTATTTTTTATTGCCATTTTCCTTATATAGCATGTGTGTACGTACGTGGTTTTGTGGTTTCTATGTTCATAATTTCTTGTGTGGTTTCTTATCGTTTTCAGATGAACCATGTAGCAAATGATGGTTGCCCAGAGTGGTCAAACGAATTGAGGGTCCTGGCGATGAAACCGATAGCTTCAAAAGTTTACTCGATGTGTCAGGTCAATGGCGTGAAATTTATATGTGAAAATCGAGACGACCGACTTAAAACACAGAATTGTGGGGTGATGGTCCATGGTGGGCAGGATGGCGTTGACTATTACGGTGTCCTTCATTCAGTTGTTGAAGTAATTTATGGGAACCGCATGAAAGTGCACTTGTTCAAGTGTAGATGGTTTGATACTAGCCCGGAGAACACAAGGACCGATCAGTACGGAATATTTTCGGTGAATACTGCTACTAGCTGGTATGAAGATGACCCTTTCGTTCTTGCCTCATCAGTAAAACAAGTGTTTTACCTTGACGGTCTTCTTAACAAAGTCCCGTGCAAGGTGGTTAACCATGTTGCTCATAGAAACATATACAGTGCTGCCACACTTGGTGATACCGCAGATGATGAGGAAGTTACTGTATACCAAGAGCCGAACGCTTTTGACATTCCGGAATCATCTATGATTCGCCTAAATAATGTGAGATCTGGGAGTGTGGTTCGAATTACTGGAGGAGAACTTCTCGGTGTTAATCCACATGAAGTTGACGCTGATTCAGATGACGAGGAGCGGCACATATTGCCAGAGGTTACCTATGAAACCGAGTCAGACTCAAGTGATGAAGATGATTACGATTATCATCCTTAGTATGTTAATGATGTAGTCGGAAATTGTAGTCGGAAATCGTGTCGGAAATCGTTGTCGGAAATTGTAGTCGGAAATTGTACGTAGTCGAAAATCGTGTTGGAAATCGTAGTCGGAAATTGTAGTCGGAAATCGTGTCAGAAATCGTTGTCGGAAATTGTAGTTGGAAAATGTAGTCGGAAATTGTACGTAGTCGGAAATCGTGTTGGAAATCGTAGTCGGAAATTGTAGTCGGAAATCGTAGTCGGAAATTGTACGTAGTCGGAAATCGTGTTGGAAATCGTAGTCGGAAATCGTAGTCGGATATTCTTCGGGAAATAATGACATTACCAACGAGTTGCAAGTAACTCGCCGACAATGTTGAATGAATATGGTCGAACCCAGCTCGAGCTCTCCCTCATTTCTCACTATCTCCTCCCCTAAAACACCTCCTCTCCTCCTCCCAAACTGCTCCGGCCGCCTCCCTCTCCTCCCCTCTCCCCTCCCCTCACCTCCTCTCCCTTCTCCTCTCTCCACACTAAAAAACCCCATTTCAAATTGAAATTTCCTCTCCTCCCCTCATCCTCTCCTCCTCCCCTCCTCCTCTACCTCCGTCGCCGGAAAATCAGCTTGAGCTCCACCATGGCAAGTACATGCTGGCTCACTCTCTCTCCCTCTCTCTCTCTCAATTTTTATTTATTTTTGTGCATATATATATACGTATGTACGTATGTGGCAATGTGTATATATATAGATATGTATGTGGAAATTAAATTTAATTAGGGTGATTTGGATTAATTTATATGCAATGTATATATATACCGGTATTTGAGGAATGTGGAAAATTAATTAGGGTGTATTTTGGATGAATATGTGATGTATATATATATATATATATATATGAAAATTAAATTTAATTAAGATGCATGATGTATATATATGTGTGAAAAATGTGGAAAATTAATTTGGGTGCGTGGTTTGGATGAATATGTGATGTATATATGTCCCGTGAAAATTAAATTTAATTAAGATGCATGATGTATATATATGTGATGTATATATATATGTGAAAAATTGGCTGTCGAAAATGATGTATGTATATATGTTAATTTAGGTGATATAGTTATTAATTTAACGTATAATAGGTGAAAAATCGGAATCGGCATTTAACGTGTTTGGATTAAAGTGATATAGTTGTTAATTTAACGTATAAATTAAGGTGAAAAATCGGAATTGGAACGGTTTGGAACCAGAACGGTTTTAAACCGGAACCGCGTGGAACCGGAACCATTTGGAACCGGAACTGTTTGTAACCGGAACCGTTTGAAACCGAACGGTTCCAGTTCAGAACGATTCCGGGTTCAAACGGTTCCGGTTCCGCCCGGTTCCGGTTACATTTGGTTCCGGTTCCGATTTGTTATAGAACCGAATCCATGACTATTACCGTGTCCAGGAGGTTTTGCGGCAAATTGGCTTCCAGACATCAAACGAAGAGGTTCCCGAAATAGTGGAGGGAGCAGTAGTCAAGCTTCCTCCTCAGCCGTAGTTAGCAACACGCGCAGTGGGCCAATGATGAATGCTCGCACACAAGCCTTGCTAGCTGCGCGAGCAGAGGAGGAAGCTGCACGATTCGCAGCCGTGCAACCGGAAGTCGAGCCTCGAGCCTCAGTTAGCAGACGCTCAGTCAGCAGACGTCCCTCCGTCAGCAGACCCTCAAACGAGCGACAGTCAACGGGGGAATCAGAAACTCCCTCCATCCGAATGCCCCCTATTCGCCCGGTCCCTACTCCCGTTTCATGGGAATCATCTGAGGCAGATGGTGCTGGCGCCTCATCGTCCAGGCCTCGTCTATCTCCGCCGTCCGATCTCTTTCTACCCGACGAGATTCCTGTGATCCCTGAATTCGATGATAGGGGGATGCCTATTTATGTTGAAGGACGGCCGGAGTTCCTGAGCGTGGAGGAAGCGTACAACTTCATCCCGTTCGACCCCGTGTATCTTTGGAGTGTGAGGTGCACCAACCAACAAACGGACGATGCAGGTAAATTTTATTTAACATAAGATTGATTACTTAATTATTACTTAAGACTTACGATAGGTTCAATTAATGATATCAATTTGTTGACATTGTATTATTAGGCAATTTCGTTAATGGGACTGGAAAACGGAAAGGGGCTAGAGGCACCTGCACAGGGAAGAGACTTGAGTAGGCCACCGCGAGAAGGAAAACGCCCATTAGGGCCAATGAGGATGGCGAGGTGATCGAGGCATTTTACACCACGCGAAAATATGTCAGCATGGCCGAGGCGATCGTGCGGGACAAGGTCCCAATGCTTTGGCCAGATTGGGAATCTGTACCTATCTACGTGAAGATGCAAGTGCATAATGCACTGAGTGTGAGTTAAATCGTATTTTCATTATGTAAATTTTACATTTATTAATTAAGTCCGAATAAATATATAATTTTACCGTTTATATATTCATATTGCAGGTGTGGTTTGACGTGGATGAAGTTCTTATTCACACGTGGGTAGAGCGTCAACTACATATGAGGTGATGTGCTTCGAGTTATTTGAGTATATATCGAGTTAGATTTTTGTTTATCAAGTGTTTTAATATCTCTAACTTTTTTTCCTGGTGTTAATATAGGTATAAAGAGTGGAAGAACGAGCTTTTTTCCCATTACACTGTATACAAGGAGCTAGGCCGAGGTTCTACCCCTAGCGAATTCCGGTTTAGGGAGTACGAGTTGCTGTGGCTGATAGCCCACTTCGAGCACCCCAAAGCTCAGGTATGCATCCTGAATATATCTTACAAGCCTAATGTATCGTATCACATTGAAATAGTTAGTTACTAATTTTTTTTCATATGTTTATCAAACAAGGCGATTTCGAAGACAAACCGGGTGAATAGATTGAAAAACACTAGGGCCCATCATGCAGGTTCACTCAACTATTTGGGTTGGTCGACTAAGGTGCAGCAACAACAAGAAGTGAACCCGTTGGTGTATATTCATCAGAAGTTCTATCTGCAGTGCCCTGAAGAAGCGGTAAGTCTTGCGCCTCTCCATGTGTTAATAAAACTATTTTTCGATATTAATTTATTTTGTTAGCTAATACGTTATTCATTTTCGCTTTTCAATTAGGCGAGAGTGGAGGAGGCGACCGCAGAAGTGACCATGAATATAGCTCGGACTAACCATCATGACTGCTCCGAGGAAGAAGTCACCCAGTATGCCTCTCAGATCGATCTACTTGATCGCCCTATAGCGGCTCAGATCATGGTAAAAGCGTGCGGGACTGGAAAGAATACCTACTACTGTAGGGGAATGGGCTCGGCGGGCGAAGGAGTATTGAAGAACACTTCAGAATACTCTACCGGGTCAAGAAGTTCAGCTTCTAGTCGTAACCTCGCAGCGGAGCTTCAGAGGACGCAGAGGGAGTTGGAGGAGCAAAAGAGGCAGATAGCCGAGCAGCAGGCAATCAGAGATGCCGAGTACCAACACATGGTCCAGCAGCAGACATAGATGTTCACATGGATGCGGACGATGTACGAGGCTCAGACTACCGGACAACCGTTCCCCACACCTCCCCCGCACCCTGTGTTCCCTAGTTATCCACCACCACCACCGCACCAGTCACCGCCACAGCAAGACCAGGGTAGCCACCGGAGTTCAAATGACTACATGGATTTCTTCGACCCTGACCCGCAAGTTCCTCGACCCTGACGTGTAGTTGTAGTTAATTTTCGTATCGTTGCTATTTGTACTGTACGTTGGACATTTATGTGTACTGTTCGTTGGACATTTATGTGTACTGTTGAACTTGTATGATTGTACGGTTTATGTCTTTCAATGCAGGTTCTGGAATTGGGCCCAATCCAGAACCGCGTTTTTTTTTCAAAATTTTTCCAAGCATTGCCGGCGACATGGACCTAAGTCGCTGGCAATGTCTTCAAATTCCAGCCACGGCGGCGCTGACATTGCCAGCGACTTGAGTCGCCGGTAATGTCCTAAACATCACCGGCAATGTCTTGACATTGTCGGCGACTTGAGTCGCCGGTGATGTCTAGACATTACCGGCGACGTGAAACGCCGTCGCTGGCAATGTTATCACCGACGAGCTATTTCCGGCGACGTTATTGCCGGCGACTTGTCGCCGGTAATGACAATTCCGGCAAAAAAAAAACAAGGCCGGCGACGGAAAGTCGCCGGCAATGTGTCTTAATCCGGTAGTGTTATCTGGGCATCGCCACCGCCGAACGTCGAGTCTCTGACATAGCCCCAACCTCCAGCCGCCGGAAAAACCAAGATTTTCTTGGTTTTGGGAGAATAGCACCATCGACTTTTTTAACATTTTTGCAGGCACCAGAGTTATCAACTCCACTGGTAAAATGCTCCTGGTTCATCGAGCCAAATACTTCAAAGAAGAACTCCGAATCCATTGGGAGACGTGAGACTTAACTTTTCTTGGATCACATCTCCAGCGCCAGCTTCGACGTCGGAGTTCTCTAAATCTCCGCCAGACCTCTTGCCCTTTCTTTCCATCGCTTCAAGTTTCGATCGAGAGAGAGAGAGAGAGAGAGAGAGAGAGAGAGAGAGAGAGAGAGAGAGAGAGAGAGAGAGAGAGAGAGATAGAGAGAGAGAGGGGGCCTCTGTAACAAACTCTCTTAGCTCGATCACGAGGGAGCAGATCAGCTGTACCCAAATTGCCTGTCTCAAACCTGTCCCCACCACTAGGAGTCTACCATGTGTAATTTCACTAACCCCAGTTAACTCTGTCAAGTGTTAACAAAAAATCGAGAATTAATGGAGAAAATTGGGGATGAAGCCCAGCTTTATACATAGGACAGACCACGAACATAACACTGGCCTGTTATTTTGTTTTGGTGATTGAGTATCGGTGAACCAAGCAAGTATTATCGATCAGAACTTGCAATCTAACTTAACTTTCAATTAGTCTTGTTTCTTGTTACTCGAATTCGTTGCTTATAAACATCAAATGGTTTCCTGCATTCATTACCAACCATAGCTACATCGCCAACGAATCCAAATTCTCTACCTTGACGACACAATTCTCGGAGATCGAAGCCCTTCAAATCTGATTCATCGCGGGTAAAGCCTGAAGTGTTCATACATGAAGCTGTTGTTTCTCTCTTTGAAATGAAGAACCCAAAAATAAGGCCATTAAGAGGAGAAAAATTAAAGAACCCAGATTCACGACAAGAAGAGGAAGAAAGGAAGACTCCAGAAAATTTAAATACTACTTCTCTCACCATAAGTTTTCAATTCTAAAAAAATTCCTTCTATTTTAAAATATGTAACATACCATAGTTTTTGTCATATTTACATCATTTGTCACTCACTTTCTCTTACCTACTACTTTTACGTGATTTCTCTCTTTACGTTTGAAAATTGTCGCAATCGTGTTCGTGTTCTCGCCGTTGAGTTCGTTCTCTTTGTTACCTTCTCGGTCTTCCTCGTCATTATTTATCGTTCTGCATAAGTCATCTTTGCTCGAAAACCCTCGGTTGTTCATTTTTGTTGTTTCTAGGCAGTTTGCACCTTTCTTTTTGTGGTTCGTATCTATGCTTTTTTAATTTTTTTAATTTTTGTTGTTGTTGTTGACATTTTTCTAGGGTTTTCAGTTTAATTTTCGGTATTTTTGTACTTTTTCCATGATTTTTTTGTAAATGCTATGTGACGTAGTGTTTTCGAAAAGCTTTTTAGTAGTAGTAGTAGTAGTAGTAGTAGTAGTAGTAGTAGTAGTAGTAGTAGTAGTAGTAGTAGTAGTAGTAGTAGTAGTAGTAGTAGTAGTAGTAGTAGTAGTAGTAGTTGTTGTTGTTGTTGTTGTTGTTGTTGTTGTTGTTGTTGTTGTTGTAGTTGTTGTGATAGAAAACTTTTTTCTGGATATCTCTTAAGGTATCTGTCTAGATATATGTTTAAGTATCTGTCATGATATCCTTTCCTTTTGCTTACATGATTTTTAGTGTGTTATGTGTCTAACTATTAGATATCTATTTTGGATATATGTCTAACTATTTGTGTGTTGATCATTTACAGTTATTCTATATTTAATGGGGAAACACAAGAGAGCACTCTCAAATTCAGACATCGAATCTAAAAGAAGGCATAAAAGATGATCTAAGAAGAGATTAAAGTATATTGAATCTTTAGAATCTGATGTGCTGGCTTCTTCTTCTTTTTCTTCCGAGGAAGAGCAGTTTATTGTGAAAAAAAAGAACAAGGGAAGAATAGTGGCTTCCTCTTCATCTGGTCCTTCATTTTATGTTTTTGGAAATGGACTTAATGAATGAATGTATGTGTGAAGTGATTGAATGATACAATATCATCAGCCATGTCCAGTCAGATATACAAACAGTTATCCAGACAGCTATCCATGAATTTTAGTGAACCGATATATTAACCTATGCAATAAAATGCATTATTTATGTATCTTTAGTTATTCATTTTTATGTTTTGCAATTGATTTGATGAATGAATGTATGAAGCCTTTGAATGATACAACATCATCAGCCTGGTCCAGTCACATATTCAAACAGTTGCACAGACAGCTATCCATGAATTTAGTGAATCAATGCATTAACCTATGCAATAAAATGTATTATCTCTTTGATTTATTTTTGTTCTTCATTTTTATATTTGGCAAAGTACTCGATGAATGAAGTGAATGTATGTATGAAGTCATTAAATAATACAACATCATCAGCCAGGTGCAATAAGATATCCAATAGCTACACAGACAACTATTCATGAATTTTAGTGAATCAATGCATTAACCTATGCAATAAAATATTTATTTTTGCCATTCCTTACGATGTCGTATAAAACACAAAAACAAGAGACCCAAAAATAACCTCAAATTTGTTTTTATATTGCAAGTAACAAGTTGCAGATATAAAATTCGTATAGAGATATCCAGACAGAAACTCAGTCACGTAGATCAACAAATATTCAAACTTTTAGAAAATTATTATGACATATTTGATAATCCATACAGACATGTATTTTCAATCGATAAGGTTGTTGCAGGTTCTTCTGTTATGACAAGTTTGGTAACATGTATTTTCAATTGACATGTATGCTTATTGTTGATTTCAGTGATGTAAAATGATTAATTCGCCAGATATAGCTTTGCCTTCACAGACAATTTGTATTTATCGCGCCATTTGCATATAAAATGTACACTTACGCTTGTCGACTCATTCCTCACATATGTAAACTTGTATCCACTTTCAATTGAGTACTTTCTGAGCTTCAGCCTGAGTTCAGTCACACCACATAAGAATTTTTCTGCCCTTTTTCTTGTATCAGTCTAGCCCATGATTTTTTCAAGTAATCATTTGTCTCCTTTTTTTGGAAAGCATCCAAAACCAACGTCAGCAACATTACTTATTTCCCTATAGCCATCCATATGCACATCCTGCCTTGAGTTTTCATTCTGTGTACTATAATCTGATTTGTTGGAACTGACATTTGTAGTTTCCTGGAAAGAGGAAAAGTATACATGTTTAGCTTGACAAAATATGCAAACAGATATTCAAACTGATATGCAAATAGATATTCAAATGAGTTTTGAATGTTCTACCTCATTCAGGTCAGTGGCTTTGATCTCAATATATTTTGAATTGAGCATTTGGAGAGAAAATATCATAAAAAACACGCCACGATCAGTTTCAAGGAAAATGTGTTCATCCTCTAGTGGGATACAGTATATGTCAAGATTAAGTTGTTGAGTGATTTGAATTGTTGACAGATAATATCCATTATCTCATTAAGTGTGATATCAACACTTACAATATCTATCACACCTTCTCGACCGTGAATATATTTCACAATGATTGGAGATGGTGTTGTTTCCATTGAATATATTGCAAAGAAAACATTAAAAATTTATTAAAAAGTTGAAGAAATGCATGTAAATGCTTTGATTAACTAACAGTTAGGTTTGATATTTCTAACAGAATAAATAGACAAACAGATATTCAGATAGATACTCTAACATATAGTCAAACAAATATATTAACAGATATCCAAACACATCTTCAGAACCAAAATCAGATTCAGAAATAATTAAGTAAATTTCGATCTCTCGATGTTTATAGTTTGAGGAGCAAAGTAATCAATACTATCATAAAATCGATTAATACAACTACGAACGAAAATAGTTTCTTGCAACATCAATTCAAATCATCTATCATATACAAAAACAAAGTGAAATTACATGTACAATAAAATTGAACATATGAAATCATCAATTTATATATAGTGATTGCAAGAGATAACAAGTCAGAGAGAGAGCATTGAAATTTACAGCGCTTGAAATTTTCAAATTTTGTACTATGGCGTGATCGAACAAAGTTTTTTTTTGGCAAGATCGCGATCACAAGATAGAGATAGAGAGAGAGAGATAGACTCTTTTACCAACAAAAAATGAGGGGGGAAGAGAGAGCTGCGAATCTTAAAGACGACAGCTAGAATTCAAATTATGAAAGAAGGGCAAATTGGTAGAAAAATAAGTTTTATAACTTATTGTATTTTTTTGGAAGAAAATAATGTTAGTTGAACTTTTTTGAAAAAAAAAAATTGGGTCATAAGTTGAGCATTTTTTACCTTGATGTCATAAGCTGTGTTTTTTTTAACAATCAAATCTGATTTTGGGTTTTTAGAGAATCCTCCCATAATTTAACTGACACAAATTTTGTCTCAATATACTTTCAAAAAACAAAGGTTTACTTTTGTCAAAATACTTGGATGCTACTCCTTGATTTGATGACTTACTATTCTAGTGGTCAGTGATATATTTGACAAAGCGGGTAAACACCTCTCAAAGATACCCTATTCACAACCTAGATATATCAATGTAGTACGATAAATAGGGGTTATCGAATACGAGGAACTGGTGAAACTAAATCCTAACACTAGACTATAATGCTGATAGACTCGGCTACAGTATACTAATGACACTACGAACCTACTCTAGACAGACCAAAATGACACGAAAATTGGACACAGTAAACTAGACACAGTGATGGACTACCACACAAAATTTGAGGGTGTTCTGAGTTGATTTGGTTATCGAACTGAATCGGTTAAGCTACAGCTAATGAATAAATCAGTAAATTGCAGAAAGTAAATTGTTGGAGATAATCTATGAGATATGAATGTTAAGAACTTCTCTCCACCCTAGACATACTTATGACCTCCCCAATATAATTGAACTAACTATGGATGAATACTTCCCACACAAGAGCTTTGGTTAAGTCATCTTGTGTATTACACTCTCTTACTTGGCATGAAAGAGGAAGGGACAATCCGCTTGATCTTGATCCTCAATTAACCGACTTATACATATGGTGATGTAAGCCTAGAGAACTAAAGTCATTACGTTCTAAGAATGTTTGAAGAATAACAGAGCTTCAAGGGTTGATAAGGTGGTCACCTTTACATCACTAAGGCTTGTTTCACACAAATTCATGTTTGTCTCTAGAGAATATGCAATGATAAGGTGGTCATATACATAATCAAGACTATAGATCCTAAGCCATGCATCTAAGCATGCACTCAAAGAAACATGAACATAGAAATCATACGGTGAGAAAATAGTGAAACAAAACTCATCTGAATAATTAATAGAATAAAAAGGGGTTCAAAATCGTAAGCATATCTTGGGCTTCAATCAGCCCCTAACAATGGAAATTTAGCTACTCATAGTCTTAAATAATAACATTAAAGAATTCATAAAAGATGAACAAAAGAATGAGAAGAAATAAACTCTTGATCCCCGTCGGGATCGCAGGCTCGCAATATAGCTCATCTTTTCTTCAATTTCTTCTTCTTCCTTTATTCTTATTTTCTTGTTTGTCTTTTTCTTTTTACTCTCCAGCCGCTCTCCCCCCTCTCCACCACATGATATATATATATATATATATATATATATGATTAGCTCGGTCCAATCAACCTAGCAAGTGATCACGTGCGCATGCAGACTCCAATTCCAAGTCAAACTTGTTAATTTATATCTTCTATTTTGTCTCCCTCACGTACGTCTCTCGCCAAGGAACAACTCCAAGCTGCAATATATATGTCTTCAATTAACTCACGTGCACTCTTTTATTACATGTTCGCCAAACGGCAACACTTTGTATTCTTCTCAAATTAGGATTTTTTTACCTCGTAAGTCTTCCTCTTCCACAATAATTCTCAAAATATTTTATTTAATCTCCTTTTCTTCATTGATCTCCAAAATACCTAAAAAACTAAACATAATTAATTCACTCAATTAATAACAATAAACTAAATATATGGAACAAATTAAATACCAAATAGACGCATAAATATGCGACTATCAAAATACTCCACACTTAAACATTGCTAGTCCTCGAGCAATACACTAAACTAAGACTCTAAAAAGACTCAAAGACTCTAACTACATGACTCTAACACCCTCAACAAATTGTCTCAGCAATCTTCCACAATTGTAACACCAAGATTAGTGTGACTCTAAATTTATATCCCGTAAAGTTTCGAAAGTTAATTTCAATGCATGACACACATGTAATATGTAGGACGGAGACATAATCATGGTGAATATAAAGCTGTAGCATGCAAAAAACAAGTCAAGATTCAACCTCATAGGTATATGCTCTCAAAAGTGTTTCTCTCAAAGTATGTCTAAGGTATTCACTCGATTCAATTACTTGCCAAATGGACCAAACCATAAGGTTACTCTTGTGACTAATCTCCACAGATCAAAGGCTGCCATCTTAAGGATCAAAAAGGACTTTCATAGATTGTAATGGGGGTTGACTCATAGATTAAAGAATAAATGGATACAGAATTCAAATATAATTCTAGAACCTAGTAGAGCACCAAATAAGAGACTTATTCAAATTTACAACCATGAATTTTCTCACTTTTGTGGCCGAATTTCATCTTGTTGGGCCTTCACATCATTGTTTTCATCAACAGTTAACTTGGGTATCAAGCTAGACATCACACATTTTCTTTTCTTTTCATTCCATTTTTTTTACACACTAGCTTGATACCCCACACTTATTTCTTTGCATCGTCTTTCGACATTGTCGCAGTCTTCACATACCTGTCTCATGTATACCTCTACCAAGTCCTAGACCAATGGTAAAGATATAATTATTCTAAAGTTTAAGGTCAGAGATATGTGCGTGATGACAAACAGTTTAAACATATAGGCTCAAAGTGGTTAACTAAGGGGTGCACATCTTGTGTACACAAATTCGGGACACAAGCTTCATATGGCAATAGTGGTGTCCCTTAAATGCCTTTATCACTTTCTCAATCAAAACATGTATTGACGATAAGATTTGAAAAGCACAAGAGTAAGTTCTAGTAATATCTAGAGTCCATTAACTTAATCTGTGGCAAGCAAATGACACTCAATAAAGAAAGCATGCGTATCACATTTAGGCTCAAAAGCTCACAGGTTAAATGAATCTCAACAAAGTTTAAGCATGCCAAAAATCTGTACCATGTTAACTCGTTTCTACATCCACTACACATTCGCATATGCACCATATACCAAGATTAAACAAAGAAACTAAAATAACATGATCATCTTTTAGTCACAATCCAGAAGATATAATCACATCATGGACTAGTTAAGGGCACCTAAGACTCAAAACAAGAGACTCTTTTTATGTTGCTTTTCTTGACACTTTTTATTTTTGTATTTGGTTTTTCAAATAAGACACTAAAACACACAAGAAAAATAAAGAAAAACTCAAAAATACCAAATTCTGGCGAGGAAACCCTTCCACGACGAACCAGTCGTCGGAAAAGACCCCCTTAGGCTCGCCTGCGCAACTCCACTCGCCAGAGTTTTATAGAATTAATCACACGGTGGAATAAGCTGAAATTTTAAGAGAATAAACTAGACACAAGTAGAAATATTCGCTAAAAGTTTCAGAAATTTATAAGATTTCTAGCTGTGGAAAATAAATCACACAAATCATCAAACTGCACAGCATCGAAAAACGAAGCTCGCCAGAGACTCATCCCACTCGAAAGAATTTTACAGAATTAATCACATATTGGAATGAGCTGAAATTTTAAGAGCATAAATTAGACACAAGTAGAAACATTATCTAAGAATTTCAGAAAATTACAAGACCTCTAGGTATGTCAAATAAATGACACAAAAAATCATACTGCACAGAACCGAAATAACGAAAAATTTATACATAGACACTAAGGATATAATATAAACCCCACCCCACACTTGAATTTTGTATTATCCTCAATGTAAAACAAAACTAAAACATACAATACATCAAACAAGCATGGAATGAGACACATAGCACATCACAAATCACACTAAACATGGAGAAAAATAAAGAAAATGAGAAGGGATAAGAATTCAAATCTGGTTTTCCACGCTTCTCCATCAACATGGGTTGCCTCCCAAGTAGCGCTAAGTTTAACGTCTTCAGCCAGACAGTGCACACCAATTTGAATCCTCTGGTGTAGGATCTTGAAGAGGAATCTTTTTCATGTCTCGCACTTGAGACGGCTCATAGAATGGCTTGAGCCTATGTCCGTTTACCTTAAATGTGTTGTCGTCTCTTGGATTCAGAACTTCAACTGCACCATGAGCAAACGCATTACGGACAATATAAGGACCAGTCCATCTGGACCGTAGCTTACCTAGAAACAACTTTAGCAGCGAATTGAATAACAATACTTTTTTCCCATTGACAAAAGTTTTTTCCTTGATCATCTTGTCATGAAACACTTTTGTCTTCTCCTTGTAAATGCGGCTAGATTCATAGGCATTATTTCTAATCTCAGCAAGTTCATTCAGTTGTAACTTCCTATGAACACCAGCATCATCAATATCAAAATTGAATCGTTTCACTGCCCAATATGCCTTGTGTTCAAGCTCCACTGGAAGGTGGCAGCTTTTTCCATAAACCATCTGATAGAGAGACATTCCAATCGGATTTTTGAAAGCTGTTCTGTAAGCCCAAAACGCTTCATCCAAGCGTTGATTCCAATCCTTCCTTGTTGGTCCGACAGTCTTCTCCAGAATTTGCTTGATCTGCCGGTCAGATACTTCTACTTGCCCGCTCGTCTGAGGGTGATAAGGTGTTGCCACCTTATGATGCACGTGAAACTTCTTAAGCAACGTTGCAAATGACTTGTTGCAAAAATGAGAACTGTCATAACTTATTATGTACCTGGGAGTGCCAAATCTCACAAAAAGTGATTTTAAGAACTTCAAAACAACAGCAGCATCGTTAGTACGAGTGGCTACTGCTTCCACCCATTTTGAAACATAATCAACTGCCAGTAGAATATAATTATTCTGAAAAGAGCTAGGAAAAGGACCCATAAAGTCAATACCCGACACATCAAAAATCTCAACCACTAAAATTGGGTGCTGGGGCATTTGATCCTTAGGACCTAAGTTACCTGTCAGTTGGCATCTACCACATAATTTATGAAACTTATGTCCATCACCAAACAGTGTTGGCCAGAAGAATCCACTCTCAAGTATTTTCATCGCAGTCTTCTTTCCAGCAAAATGGCCTCCTGCTACATGTGAGTGACAAAAAGATAAAATGGAATGAAATTCAGTTTCAGGCACACACCTTCTTATCAGCAAGTCTGGACAGTGTTTCCACAAATATGGCTCATCCCACACATAGTACTTAGCTTCCTTGACAAACTTGTCATTCTGATGTCTGATGGAATATATCTACTCACTTTGTAATTAACAATATCAGCATACCAGGGCTCCACAGCTTGAACAACAAAGAGTTGTTCATCTGGAAAGCTATCTCTGAGGGGAAGAGTGTCCTCTTCTGCCGTAGACCCATGGGTGAGTCTACTCAAATGGTCTGCCACCACGTTTTCAGTGCCCTTCTTGTCTTTGATCTCAATATCAAACTCCTGAAGTAAGAGCATCCATCGAATCAACCTGGGCTTGGCATCCTGTTTAGTCATCAAATATCTCAAAGCAGCATGGTCAGTAAATATGATAACTTTAGTTCCTAACAAGTAAGACCTAAAATTTTCAAGAGCAAAAACCACTGCTAAGAGCTCCTTTTCTTTAATTGAGTAATTCAACTGTGCATCATTTAAAGTACGGGAGGCATAATAGATTACACGTGAAAGTCTTTATGGTCGTTGGCCAAGAACAACGCCAACAACATAGTCTGAAGCATCACAAATGAGCTCAAATGGTAGACTCCAATCCGGTGCTTGGATGATGGGAGTTGTAGTGAGAAACTCCTTGAACTTATTGAATGCTTGCAAGCACTCATCGGTGAAGTTGAAAGCTATGTCTTTCTGCAGCAATGCACACAATGGTCGTGCTATCTTGGAAAAATCCTTGATAAACCTGCGATAGAAACCTGCATGGCCAAGAAAAGATCTCACCTCCTTCACAGTAGAATGAGGTGGTAAGGTATGCACAATATCAACCTTAGCTTTATCAACCTCAATACCTCTAGCTGAAATAACATGTCCCAAAACTATACCCCGCTCCACCATAAAGTGACATTTTTCCCAATTAAGTACAAGGTTAGTTTCTACACAACGCTCTAAAACCATAGCTAGATTATGAAGGTATATGTCAAAAGAATCACCGAATACAGAGAAATCATCCATAAATACCTCTATGATCTTTTCAACAATGTCTGAGAAAATACTTACCATGCACCTCTAAAATGTGGCAGGTGCGTTACATAGAACAAATGGCATCCTCCTATAAGAAAAGGTGCCATAGGGACATGTGAAGGTGGTCTTCTCCTGATTATCCTTATGTATGGCTATCTAGTTGTATCCTGAATAACCATCTAAGAAATAGTAATATGCATGACCTGCTAACCTTTCCAACATTTGATCAATGAATGAGAGCGGAAAATGATCTTTTCTTGTGGTGGCATTGAGCTTGCGGTAGTCAATACACACTCTCTATCCCGTTTGGACTCTTTGAGGCACCAATACGTTCTCATCATTCTTTACCACTGTGATTCCTGAATGTTTGGGCACCACCTGCACAGGACTAATCTATTTGCTGTCAGAAATAGCATAAATAATACCTGCATGCGAAGCTTAATTACTTCTTTCTTGACAACTTCCATCGTGGGAGGATTGAGTCGACGTTGAGCTTCCCTTGTTGGCTTAGCTCCCTCCTCCAGATGGATCTTGTGAGTACACAATGTTGGGCAGATGCCCCCCTTGATATCGGCTACTGTCCATCTAATGGCGGCCTTGTATTCCTTAAGTACATTGAGCAACTTCTCCTATTGTAGTGTTGAGAGCTTGGAAGAGATGATAACTGGAAGAAGTTTCAACTCTAAATGGGTGCCACCTGTATAGACGGAAAAAGAACGCCATCTGAAATTGGAAGAGAAATGGGTTTAGAATATTTACCTTTCATACTTGGAAGGGATTTAAGTGCTTCTTCCATAGCATAATACTCATATTCCATTTCAAGATCCTCAACCGAAGCTATATCAAAAATATGTTCAAATTTCTTCTCCTCGCCAAGCTCCAGTCCTTCCTCGCCAAGCTTCTTGACAAGCTTGCCAAGCTCCAAACCTGGAATGTCTTCTTTCTCGGATACCTCTATAACCTTTCTCAAAGGATCCTCCTCCAATGAATATTGAATGAATTCCTGCACAAAACTCTCAAAAGTGTCAATTGAACAACATGAATAAGCATCATCACTATTTGGATGTTTGAGAGCTTCATAAATATTGAAGTGGGTTTTCTACTCAGCTACTTCTATACTCAATGATCTATTAAAACAAGCTATCTTAGTACGCGCTGTTCTCAAGAATGGTCTTCCAAGAATCAATGGTATTTCTGATGGCATTGGCTCGTGCCCCATCTCCAGCACAAAGAAATCTGCTGGGAATATCAAATCTCCCACCTGCACCAAAACATCCTCAATAATACCTTGAGGGTAACAGTTACACCGATCAGCAAGTTTAATGGTGACACCTATGGGAATAAGTTCTCCCATTCTTAACTTGTTATAAGCAGTGTATAATATTAAATTAATGGAAGCACCTAAATCAAGTAAAGCACCCGAAAACCTGTGATCACCAATGGTACATGGGATCGTAAAACATCCTGGATCACCCAACTTAGGTGAGAGCTTTCTTTGAAGCACGACAGATACTCTCTCTCCCAAAACCACAATCTCAGTTCCATAGAATTTTCTCTTTGTTGTGCACAAATCTTTCAGAAACTTTGCATACTGTGGTATTTGCTTGATCACATCCAACAAGGGGATGTTTACTCCTACCTTTCTGAACACATCCAAGATCTCCTTCTCTTTTTTAACCTTCTCCTGCTTCTTTAACCTGCTAGGAAAAGGTAAATTAGGAATAATAGAAGGAGAAGGAGTAGAGGGTACCTGACCTGATTTTTTATGTGTCAGTTTTTCTGTTTCAGGTGCATTTTCGACGGCTCGAATTGAGGTTCCTACAGAAATCTTCTGACGGCTTGTCCAACGACTTGTAAGAGATAAGTTGTTCAAGCACGAGCTCCTCTCATTTTCTCTTGGTTGACTTGGGCAATTCTTCCAACATCTTCCCACTCTTCAGGGTCATGGCATGAGCTTCATATTTTGTGTTGGGATTAGGAAGAGTGTTCCTAGGAAGACTTCCTTCCTTGACTTGAGCAAGTGTTTGCTGAATTTGGCTCATTTGTCGCTCTAACAAGTAAATTTCCTTCCCTTGTTGCAAAGTTGTAGCTTTGATATCTTGGTGAAATGCACTACTCTCCTCTCGTTCCTTCTTGTTCTCAAACATCATTTGTTGCATCATGGCTTCCAAGGTAGAATTTCTTGATGATGTTTGAGCTTGAGCTTGTTGTTGCTGAGGCATACGCCTTTGGTCAAACTACTGCCCATTTCCTGTAGGCTGTCTCTGCTGAAATCCTGGTGGAACAATAGGAGGATTGAGCACATTGTTGCTCCTATAGCTTAACAGGTCTCTATTTCCACCATATGTGTTGGGTTGTCTCTGGAAGTAATTTGCTTCTTCCTCTTGATCAACCTCTTCATCTGCCTTGAACTTGGGACAATCTTCTGCTAGATGGCTTGTAGATGAACATAAAGTGCACACAACCTGAGCTGCAGCAACTGTTGTCTTCTTGCTCACTTTTAGACTACTCGCAATCAGAGCAATATCATTCTCCATAGAGCTTAATCTTTGTTCCATGACTCCATCGATTGAAACTGCATTGAGAGACCTTCTACTTGCTCCCATGGATCTATCCCTTGACTGGAATTGCCTTGAATTTTCTGCTTGGTTCTCAACAATTTCCTTGGCTTCTGTTCTAGTCATATTCCACCAATTTCCCCCATAAGCTGAATCAAGCTTTGACCTGTTAAAATAATCAAGTCCTTCATAGAAGAACTCCATTTGAGTGTTGATGTCAAACTTATGGTGAGGGCATTGTCGAAGAAGACTCTTAAACTGGCTCCAGACTTCATGTAATTCATCACTGTCTTTTTGCCTGAATGTGCTAATTTGCATCTTCAAGTTCTTGGTGCGTGAAGCAAAGTAGAACTCTTTCATAAATGCAGAGCACATCTTCTCCCATGTGTCCATAGATAAAGGAGCTAAAGAATTATACCATGTTTTTGCTTGCTCCTTCAAAGAAAACAACAATAAGAGGAGTTTCGCAGTATCCTCTTCCACATTAGTCTATCTCTAGATTCTGTACAATGCTGTAAACTCATTGCGATGGTCCTGGGGGTCTTCAGAAGTCGTTTCTCTGAAGTGTGGTAGATTCGATATAAGTGATGGAGGAATAGAATAAGCTCCCAGATTTTCTGGTAGTACGATCGATGAATCTGCTGCACCCGTGTCCGGTATAAAGGACTCCCTCAACTTGGTTGCATTTGCCATTCTTTTTGGTGATGGTGGTGGTGTTGGAATACTCTGTTCTTCCTCAAATTCAGATTCTGTATCAGAATGTATGTCTTGCTCAGGTTGACCACCTCTGATCACGTTCATGGACTGTTGTCCTTGTTGCTTTTTGTTTTTCCTTGCTGAGCATTCAATCTCTAGATTAAGTAATAATGGCTCAGCACTTCTTGTGTGCCTAGTACGCATACACAATGCTCTTGCACTTCTTGTGTGCCTAGTACGCATACACAATGCTCTTGCACACAGTAAGACTCAAAAGAAAAAGAAAACAAAAGAAAACAAAACTGAAAATTAAAGACTCTATTAGGACTTAGAATTAAGCAATTCCCCGGCAACGGCGCCAAAATTTGACAAGACGGGTAAACACCTCTCAAAGATACCTTATTCACAACCTGAATATATCAATGTAGTAAGATAAATAGGGGTTATCGAACACGAGGAACTGGTGAAACTAAATCCTAACACTAGACTAAAATGCTGATAGACTCGACTACAATATGCTAATGACTCTACGAACCTACTCTAGACAAACCTAAATGACACTAAAATTGGACACAGTAAATTAGACACAGTGGTGAACTACCACACAAAATTTGAGGGTGTTCTGAGTTGATTTGATTACCGAACTGAATCGGCTAAGCTACAGCTAATGCATAAATCTGTAAATTGCAGAAAGTAATTTGTTGGAGATAATCTATGAGATATGAATGTTAAGAACTTCTCTCCACCCTAGACATACTTACGACCTCCCCAATATAATTGAACTAACCATGGATGAATACTCCCCACACAAGAGCTTTGGTTAAGTTATCTTGTGTATTACACCCTCTTACTTGACATGAAAGAGGGAGGGACAATCCGCTCGATCTTGATCCTCAATTAACCAATTTATACATATGGTGATGTAAGCCTAGAGAACTAAAGTCATTACGTTCTAAGAATGTTTGAAGAATAACAGAGCTTCAAGGGTTGATAAGGTGGTCACCCTTACATCATTAAGGCTTGTTTCACACAAATTCATGTTTGTCTCTTGAGAATATGCAATGATAAGGTGGTCATATACATAATCAAGACTATAGATTCTAAGCCATGCATCTAAGCGTGCACTCAAAGAAACATGAACATAGAAATCATACGGTGAGAAAACAGTGAAACAAAACTCATCCGAATAATTAATAGAATCAAAAGGGGTTCAAAATCGTAAGCATATCTAGGGCTTCAATCAGCCCCTAACAATGGAAATTTAGCTACTCATAGTCTTAAATAATAATATTAAAGAATTCATGAAAGATGAACAAAAGAAGGAGAAGAAATAAACTCTTGATCCCCGTCGGGATCGCAGGCTCGCAATACAGCTTCTCTTTTCTTCAACTTCTTCTTCCTTTATTCTTCTTTTCTTGTTTTTGTCTTTTTCTTCTTACTCTCCAGCCGTTCTCCCCCCTCTCCACCACATGCTATATATATATATATATATATATATATATATATATATATATATATATATATATATATATATATATATATGATTAGCTAGGTCCAATCAACCTAGAAAGTGATTTCGTGCGCATGCAGATTCCAATTCCAAGTCAAACTTGTTAATTTCTATCTTCTATTTTGTCCCCCTCACGTACGTCTCTCGCCAAGGTTTCCTCGCCAAGGAACAACTCCAAGCTGCAATATATATGTCTTCAATTAACTCACGTGCACTCTTTCATTACATGCTCGCCAAACTGCAGCACTTTGTATTCTTCTCAAATTAAGATTCTTTCACCTCGTAAGTCTTCCTCTTCCACAATAACTCTCAAAATATATTATTTAATCTCATTTTCTTCATTAATCTCCAAAATACCTAAAAAAAATAAACATAATTCATTCACTCAATTAATAACAATAAACTAAATATAGGGAACAAATTAAATATCGAATAGACGCATAAATATGCGACTATCAATATTTATGGTCAATTGTTGTTAGATATGCATCTAATGGTAGGTAATTAAAAAATAGTTGAAATATAATTTAATATCATATGTTGGATTCAAATCTAACGGTAACTGTTTACGAACTCACTAACCACCAAAACATGACTAAGGATGTTTTGTGTGTATTTTTTATTAATGTGACTTTTGAGTCAAAAACAAAATTTGAAAGACTTTTTGGTAAGATTTTGGGCTCTAGGTAATAGATGATTCAAGAAATCTCATATAAAGGAAACATCTATAATATCAATCTCATGCTATTAAGTGTGTTGAGATTCATTATAAGTAAGATACTCTTACTTTATTACAAAGAAGATTATGACACGTGTAATAAAAAGCTTACATAATTAAACCAAGTCTTCTCTAGTCACCATGGACGGCGCTGGACTCCAGAAATTTCCATGTACAATTGTTTTTGTTGCTTATTTCAGCATTGCCACCGTCAGACATCGAGGCTTCGCCGTAGCATCAGCACTGGCACTGTGGAACGTGAAGCGATTTCTCAACAGAGGAGGATACAGATGAAATAGTGATCGAAAGGAGCTAACTTTGATTTAACTGTCTAAACTGAGATCGGGCCTTAACAACTTTATTGATTATAGTTTCTACACATGTTAAACAAGAACAAACCAAAGATCCAAAACTCAAAGGTCATAAATTACAGAACTGTTTTTTTGATATTAACTCACATGTACAAATAAAAATGGAAGACTAATTGCGACATCAGAACATTCTAAACTAACTACACTAATAAAAATACTATCTCTTGGGATTTACCTCGGATCCTAAGATAGATATCACTATACCCCGATCTGTGTGAGCACTCGTCCTCAGTTGAAACTCTACAACTTGAGAAGTTGAAAACGAAAGGTCCAGTGGAAAGTAAGATAAAACCATGAAAACCGTTAGAGTGAGAGGGCGAAAAGTATCTTAAGAAAAATGAAAGACGTAACTGTGTTGCCTTTCACCGAGCATATATTATAAAAATAATAGCGAGTCTAAAATCATAAGTGTGTGGAGACTGTGGTTAGAGTCTCCCGAGACAAGTGTTTGTCCTAACCCTCCCAGGTACAGTATGAATCACAAGTCAGGTGTTTATCATAACCCTCCCAGAACGTCTCGGGATTAGCCGAAAAACCAATGCATCGATGCAACATGACATAGACTTACGTACGTAAAAACATAAACATAGGTGCCTCTGTGCATATGCATAATCCTAAAACTAAATCATAGTAGTGTTGCGTAAACGATAGTTGCATAAATATGCAACTATTTTGTGCTTAATTATTTCAAAAATATTTCGTTTATTTGTTTAATTTTTAAAAATTAATTATGTTTTATTTATTCAGGTTATTTGGAGGAAAATACAAAGAGGAGTAATAAAAGGAAAATTCTATTCAAATAAAAATTGATGACGTGGAAAGTTTATATGGCGATAACTCAACTCTAAATTGATGAGTAGAGCCCCAAGATCATATATATATATATATATAAGTCTCTTAATAAGAAGAAAGAAGGCTTGTTGAATTTCAGATAGAAAAACTTAAGAAGAGAAGAAGTGCCGCTGCCAAAGAAGTCTAAGTCGTCACCCTTTGATCCATTGACACCTGGCTCTTGATCCATCGAAGTCATACTGCCAAGAATTCTAGGGTTTTTGGTTTAATTTTCTTTCTCCATCATATTTTGCTATTATATTCTTTCGACTATGAGTAGCTAAACTTCTTTAACTAGGGGTTGATTAAAGTCCTAGACATTCTTACGATTTTGAACCCCTTTTGATCTTAATAAATACTGGATGAGTTTTGTTTTACTATTTTTTCATTGATGATTTCTATGTTCATATTACTTTGGTTGCAAACTTAGTTGTATGGCTTAGAATCTAGCGTCTAGGATGTGTGATTGATCGCTATATCAATGTATATTAATAAAGACAAAATTGCTCTTGTGTGAAATAATTCCTTTGTGATGTTAATGCGACCGCTATATGGACCTTAGAAGTTTTGTTGGCTTTCAAACACTCTTAGATTATAATGACTCTAGTTGATTAGATTATGAGGCTAACATATACTAATTTACTCATTAGGGATCAAACTAAGTCAGTACCGACATTCTACTTAGTACGACAAGTAAGAGAGTGTAATACAATCGATGTCCTACCGACATTGACTCAATTGTGGGAGTCAGTCATCCATGATTATCTAGATTAGAGTTAGGGTAAATCATAGGTTGTCTAGAGTGGAGAGAAGTTCCTAACATTCATCTCTATTTGATTTCTTCAACAATTTACTTTTCTGAAATTTATATTTCTCCGCAATAGCTATAATATCGCCGAATTATTTCGACAACCAAACCTACTCCGAATACCCTCAATTTTTGTGTGGCAGTCCGCCATTGAGTCTAGTGTCTTGTGTTATTTTTTCAGGATGTTTGGTTTAGTCTAAGTTAGATTCATAGTATATTTAGTGTCTATATTTCTGGCTTTCATGTCTTTTGTGTTTCTTGTGTTCTTGAGTCTTAGTTTCACCAATCTTTATGAATAATTACCCGTATTTGTCATTAACTACATTGATATAATTGAAATAATAATAGCGTATCTTTGAGGGTGCTTTTGCACTTATCAATAAATGAAATCACATGCATATAAATAAACTCGCAAACGATAGTGTCAAACAAAATGTGTCCACTCACCTGGATCGCTAGATTAGTACTCGTCGATCCATTAATTAGGTCTCATTCCCTTTTTGATAACCATGCGTTATTTCCATTACTCCTTATTGTATTTGACCACTCACGTATTCGATCCCATTAGTAGTACCACAATATATATAAGCTGAAACGTTACACAAATCTACTGAACTCCACAAAACTACATGAATACCAATACAAATTGGCTAAGGAAACTCCCCATGAAAAATTGTGTTCTAGCTAGGTCACCGGAACTCCACCGTGCACGGCGGCCCATGGGTCCCATGTGCCACCATAAGCAATGGATATTTGCTGCCAGAAAATGAAACTTTCCGGATAAGGTCTACCTGCATATCAATTGAAAGATCACAACAAGCCCAACAACTCTCATCAAACCAACACAGTCCAATTCAAAACGAATAAGCCACAATTTACCTCGATAAGTTGGAAACCCTCGCTGGGAATTCAAGTCGACTGATAGGTGTCGTCAAGCCACGACGTGACCTGATACCGGTCGTGTTCAAATCTTGAGGAGATGGTTGTCAAAAGCCCCTTGGTTTCGCTGGCCAACCCTGGCCGCAGCTCCATCGCCGATGACGATAGTAGCTTGCCGAAATCCTTGAATTCGTCGACGCCAATTCCAGCACTTACACCACACCAGTGACGAAATATAGAGTAGGAACATGATGAGGAGAGTGAGGCGATTCGAACGAGACCGAGATGGTGGTCGGAGATGGTCTCACAACAGCGATGCCCCGCCGAAAAGTGAACGGAGAGAGAGATCAGGGAAAGAGAAACTGGACAGGGTGGACCACATGTTGACCCTGTTTTCCCACAAATAGATCGAAATCTCTAACTTCTTAAATTTGGAAAGTGAGTATTTATACCTTGAAACTTATCGAAACGTAAAATTTCTGACAAACTTCGATTAACCATAAATTTCTCGTGGTAACTTTAATATTAAAATTTGTTTTATCCACGCACTAGGCTCAATGAGCTCGAAAATAATTATTTTTATAGCTTCCGTAAAGAAAATAAGTCCAACATAATAATTTATAAAATGTCAATTTTTATGTTGTGATTAATGACAAATTTCGATAACCGAGTCAGAAAAAAATTAAATCGTTCAAAAACTCAACAAACAAAAATGAACTCACGATTCTAGGTAGGGATCGTTATATTCATTTACTAACCCAATCTGAGGCAATTTCCTTAGGGGTATACAGTAGACTATATAAAGTTGTCGCTCGTCTTCGCATTATCAGACGTCACGACTTCGTCATCGAAGACTTCAACAATGCCGGTGTGTAAGAGCACCTGCACCGGTGGCTGCTCGAGCAGCAGCTTTCGAGCTTGTCAACGAGCGGTTTTCGACGACAGCACGCACCGCTGCACGCCGAGCTCGTGCTGCTTGCCGGTCGACCCCGCCTCTCCTCGTCTCACCCACTCCGTGGCCCCACCTGTGCTCGTGCTCTCGCTCGAGCAATTCTTGCTCGTGTAGCTGTTCGTGCCGAACGGTCGCCGACAACTTTGGCGGCCCCCACGCCTTGCTCGTGCTGAAAAGCAGCACCGGTGCAGGTGCTCTAAGGGAGCTCCACTGAAAAAGATTATGCAACTAAAAAGATTCCCGAGTATTTCCTCGGCACCACCGGGCTTGCCTTCCCATGAAAATAATTAACTAGCATCAACACACATGATCTGCATGTATACAATTGAAACTAAATTGTTTTACTTTTCTAGTAATTGAGAAATAAGTTAACATTAAGCATGACAAATTATTGAAAAGTTGAAAATCAGTTGCTGATATATGAAATGCAGTTACTTGTATAGGAGTTCACGCATGTATACAATTGAAACTAAATTATTTTACTTTTTCAATACAAGAAATGAGTTAATTGTAAATATGAAAAATTAAAAGTCAGTTGCTAGATAGGTGAAATGTAGTTACTTGTACAGAGAAAAATATAGGAGTTAATATACGGGAACATGAGTTATATGACGTTCTTGCAAAAATGGGAGAGATTTTGAGAGACTTTTATTTTACTAAGAAACAATAACTTAGTTTTTATATGGTGAAAAAGGCATGAGCACCACTACCTAAGACACAAACTATTAGGGCGTTCCATCACCAGAAGTTTAAGACATTCTAATTGTTAATTGTTAATCAGTTGACAAAGAAAATTGTCCATCGAGACAATCGAAATAAACGATCGTCAATGCTAATCGTAAAAATAGATTACAGGGTTAGTGAATCTTAAATGATGTTACTCCAAATAGATCGATATTTCAGGTGTTTAAATTTTAAAAAAAAATTGATTGTAAAAGTTCGAGTAAAATTCTTGAATGAGAAGGAATATGATAACTGATAAGTGTCAAGAGGAATATAATGAAAATGAGTGGGCGTAATTATAAACTAGGATAGGTTAATTTTGTATTAATTAGGTTTAATCATAGTTAATGAGCTAGTTAGTTAGTCTCTATTTGTAGCCTTACACGCGTGTCCTTATCCCTCAGGTCACCCAACTTGTATATTAAGTTGCCTCTCTCATTTTGTAACCGTTACACTTTGTCTGAATATACAGAGCTCCGTTGTTATTCTCTCAATTCTTTGCTCAAGCTTTCATGGTATCAAGAACCTAGGTCGTTTTTGGTGCTCCGGTGAGGTTCACCAACGCTTCAGTGGTAGTTTGTTGTGCTATGGTGATCTTCGTTCACTATTTTTTGAAGTTTAACCAAGTCTTTTTCAGCTTGTCTCCTTCGTTTTCTATACTGTGGTGGTGCTTTGTGGTTGTTTAGTGTTGTCGAAGCAAAGGGTTTGTCTTTTGAATCTTTGTTGAAGAAATTTCTTCCCTCAACTTTTTGACTATGAATTAGTTTAAGGCTAAGTGAATTTCTCTTACTTGCAAGTATACGAGATCAAGTAATATGATTTATGAGGAAGTCGAGTATCGAACCCACGAAGATTAATTACTCTAATTTCAAATCTTGAAGAGATTAGGTCCTAGACTACGTTATTACCTAAACATACAATGTGACCCAAAACTAATGAATGAAAATGCGAAAATGTATCTTATCTGGCCAAGTTCTTTGGTAATCTAACTATGAAAGGGGTGGTGGAATTACAATGAGCTATTAAACGATTGAAGGGTTAGTTAACTAACTAAATACAATCATAAAATAAAAAAAACAAAACAATGTAAATATTTGGTCAGCTAGAGATGTAGCCACTAGCCAACTTAATGTATAAGCAATGTTCAATTATGAGTTTAATATGTGTTTTCTTATGATGAATTTGAATGAATTTCTTTCTCAAGTCACTATTAGAGAACATGAAAATAGGTTCTAATGAACTTTCATAATCCACACCTTTTAGAACATGAATTAGAAGAAGTAATGATTAACTACAAAGCCCCTACGAGTCAATGTAAGCTTGATCGAAGCTCCTTGATTCATTTGAACTTCAAGAAGGTTTCGGTTTATGCTCAAGCCCAATGAAAACTAAACCTTTTAAGTTTAGATCTAAGTCATTTTATATTCTTATCTTCCTTAGATGAGCGACTAGTTCACTTAGGTTCATTTTTAACTTCTCTAAACATATCAACTTAGTCATAGCTAAGACATGAATATAAAAATATTGAATCAAACCCAAACATGCAAACATACCACAATCACATCATAAGTTATCAAACTCATTCAAAACATGTAGTACACTAAACCAAATTCAATTTCATAACTCAAAACATAGTTGTATGTACATCAAATTGACTAGGGATAAACCCTAGTCTTCCAAAAGGTAACTACTCATTAAGCATAATGTAAAGCAAGTTTAGATACATAATTGAAGAGATAGAGAGATGTAGAGATAACCCAAGAACTCCCAAGCAAGCTAAGTCATCCTTGATTTTCAAACTCCATCTTTTAGGCTCCCAAATGCATCCAACTTGAGGTATAGGCGAGATGAAGAACACCAAAGTAAAGCTCAATGGTTATGGTGGAGATGAGGTTGGATTTGTGGTGGTGGAGATGGTGTTTGGCTAGGCTTGGATGGGCAAGGAAGAGGAGATTTTAAAGGGTTAGGAGGGATGAATTAGAGAGAGAAAGAGATGGGTTAAAGAGAAGGTAGAGAGAGTGTTTGAGGTGGAGGAAGGTGCTAAAGAGTTAGGGAGAGAGTGAATGTTATCTCTAGATGCAAAAACTATGTAAAATGTTAAGAGTTATGTGTTGGTGTATAGGGGAGCTCAAAATTATAGCTAACGAGGAGATATTTTCTGTATTTGACATTCAAATTTAAGGCTAAAGACATGATCCTAAATTTAGGCTTTTAAGTGGTCCAATTTGTGACTCACCCAAGTCATGTGCAAGTCATGTGTTTTCCTCTCCTAAAATATCTCCATGTGGGCATGAACTCTTGAAGCCTTGGCCCAAGCTTGACTATGCCCACAGTTGACCTTGCCGTTGACCGGTATAACGGTATTGACTGGCCGGAGTTTATTGTTAACTAGCGTTGACTTTTGTCTTTTTCCTAATTTTGCTCCCTCTTCTCCATGGGCTCTATAATGTGCTCGGATTATCCAAAAAGTGATAAATTTCTATCTTTAAGAGCGTTTCCGTGTCAATTCTCAATTTTTTAGCATAATAAGGAAACATTATAAAAATGAAGCTTTATTTATAAAAGACAAACAATAAATATGAAGTTAGGGACATAATTAACATACAACCTTCCATTCAAGTTTGAGTGCTTACTTTGTAGTGTTGCTAGTTGTTTGGTAGTGAAACCCTAATTTTTCATACTGTGATTTGTGAAGCTTGATAAGTATATCGTCTATTACCAATACTACTGTGTTCTTGCCGAATATCCTGCTTGATGACTCGAACTATCCAGCTTGGCCATTTCGTCTTGGGTCCATTCTTCGTGGTCAAGGTCTATTTGGATTTGTGGTTGGTACTTAGTCATGTCCACATCAGTTTATTGTAGAAGAGGATGGTGTTCATACTGTGTCCAGTGCCTATGTTGCTTGGAAAACTCAGGATCAGAATTTGGTGCATATGTTTGGTCAAACTCTTAGTACACCAGCACCATTGTTGGAGCTCATGTTGATGATAATGATGTGGTAGTTACTGTCCTTAGAGGTCTTCCTAGTGAATATGTTAACATTAAGACTATTATCATGGCTTAATTTGTTGCATGCTCTATGAGGGAACATAAGACATTACTGAAGGCAACTGAGATGGACATTGCTAACGAACATGCTCATGTGCCTCCTATGGCTATAATGGTTGCATAACACCCCTCTGTAGGTTCTTCTGTTGGCGCATACACTACCATGATAATTACTTTCTCATCTCAGTCCACCCAACCTTATCCTCCCATGCCCAATCTTGTCATCTCACCAGGCTTTGGACCTATTCAATTTCTACGTTGATCAATCCTTATCAGCTAGGGTTTGCTTCAATCATTCCTTATGCAGTAGGTTGTGATAATGATGTTGTTGCTTTCTTTGCGAGTAATGGAGGATAAGGTTCTTTTGGTGGTCAAAGGAACAATGGTGAATTCAATGGTAACATGACAAACTCTAACTCTAGAGGGTCTGGAAACTCTCTAAGGTGTCAGTTGTGTGAAAAAGGAGGTCATGGTGCCAAGACTTGCAGTTCTTTTAGCAACTACCACATCACAGGTGTTGCTAGCTCCTCCATTGTTCAATTTCAATTTTATGGTAGAGATGGTCACACTATAGAACATTGCTATGATCTCATTGGATTTCCTAGTCAAACCAGGAATCAGAGGTCATATGTGTCATCTCAACCTCTGTCTCAGCCTCCATCTCCTCCAAGAGCTCAACCTCAAGTAATGTTTGCTTCTCACCTTGTCCCTTACAATCTCCAGCAATAAGCTGTTAATGCGCATCTCTCCTTGTTGCTACATATCCAGGTCAACTAATTCAAAATCACAGTGCACTCCTTGCTACAACTCAAACATCTTCACCTTAGTATTGGCTTGCTGATTCTGATGCTACCAATCGTATGACCTCTGATTCTCAACAAGTTACTAACTTGTCCAACTACAACTCTTTGATGCAATGAAGTTTGGTAATGGTCACAAACATAATATTTCTCATACTGGTTCCTCTCATTTAGGTTCATTCAAACTTCTAGATGTTCTTGTGATTCCAGATCTTGCTGCAAACCTCTTATCTGTTTATCAACTTTGTAAATACAATAATTATGGTGATCGGTTTGATGAACATATGTGCATTGTTTAGGAAAAAGTGATAGGCGGAATAATGTTCAAAGGCCAAAGTAAAAATGGATTGTATCCCATCCCTTTTGAGTTGCCATCTCAACAAGTTAACTGCCCTAGTGGGATGGCATCTCCTCCAGCCTCTCTCTGCTAATCAAGGACAATTAGTGAAGTATTCTCTCTTACATCAAAGGTGTGGGCATTCAACCAATAAAGTAGTTAAATAAATGTTGCATGAAGGTGCTGTCAAGTGCACTCCTGAAGACAAATTAACGGTGTGTGAAGCATGTCTCTTAGGAAAACTGAGTAGACTTCCTTTTCCTAGTTCAAAATCTAAGGCAATTAAAGCTTTTGAAATGATTCATAGTGATGTTTGGGGTCATGCGCCTTACTCTTCTATTGATGGTTACATATACTATGTACTGTTTGTAGATGACTTCACCAAGTTTACGTGGCTTTATCCTATGAAATACAAATCAAAGGTTTTCATAATTTTTTAAGTCTCTATATGAGCTTATTCATACTCAGTTTGATTCTGAGATAAAATGCTTGAGAACTGATGGTGGAGGTGAATATCTCAGTAACAAGTTCGAGGAGTTTCTATCTACACATGAGATTATTCATCAGGTTTTATGTCCATACACACCTAAACAAGATGGTGTTTAACAAAGAAAGAATAAGCATATAAGAGAAAATACTATTACTCTACTTCAAACTTCCTCCCTTCAACCACCATTCTGGTATCATGCATGTTCCTTAAGTACCTATCTCATCAACAAAATGCTCTCTTTCAACTTGGACAATCAGTCACCTTTTGAAAGATTGCTTGGTTTAGCTCCTTCTTTAGATAATCTAAGAGTGTTTGGATGTACTTGTTTTTCTATCATGAGAACATTTAATTATAATAAAATTCAGCTTAATACCACTAAATGCATCTTCTTAGGATATAGTGTTGAAGACAAGGAATTCATATGTTTTGATCTTCTCTCTAAAAGGTATATTATCTCCAGGCATGTGCATTTTCTTGAAGATCAGTTTCCTTATCTGGCTTTTAAGTCTCTTATTCATGGTTCAAAAGTTAGCTTTGATCAACATTCTTTTTCAGTGTCACCTTATCTGACAATAACCAAATCTATTTCTTTATCCTCAAGTAACAATGTTATTGGTTCTGTTACTCATAGTCTGCCTCAAAATTTTGATTCTTCCTCTAGAATGCCTAAAATATATCTGTTTCCAGTGATCATACACATTACGCTGCTACTATACCTTCTGCTCCATCTTCTATTGTTGTCTCTTCCTCTCAAAAAATTCATTCTGATAATGTACATCACATTGATGTTATATTTGAAGAAGACAATGGTATTGTTCACATTGATCAACAACCTGGTACTGGTGTATCTATTACTGTTAGCAGTTCCATAGCTAGACCTAGACAATATGTGTCTAAAGCAAATGTTCTTGATCCTATTGAAGGTCTCACTGATACTATTATTGGTAACACTCATAGTATGCTGACTAGAGTAAAGCATGATATTGTTAAGAAGAAATGTTTTCTCTCTTGGGTTTCATCTTCTTCCTCTATTTCCAAACTTGAAGATTTTGAGCCTCTTAGTTACAAAATTCTACTTGGAAACAAGAAATGCAGGAATAATTTGATGCATTGATCAAACAACAAACTTGGAAGTTGGTTTCTCTACCTCCCAACAAGAACTTGGTCTCTTGTAAACGGATCTTTAAGATTAAAAGACATTCAAATTAGAGTATAGTATAGCTAGGAAAAAGGCAAGGCTTGTGGCCAGAGGATTCAATGAAGAAATGTGGTAGATTATGAAGAGACATTCTCTCCTATTGTGAGACACACCATAGTAAGGCTCATTTTGGCATTAGATGCTGCTCATGGATGAAAACTTAGTCAACTAGATGTGAAAAATATATTTCTTCATGGAGTACTAAATGAAGAATTTTATATGTCTCAGCCTCCTAGTTTTGCAGATGCAACAAACCCTGATCATGTATGTAGACTTGAAAAATCTCTTTAGGGTCTTAAGTAGGCACCTTGCGCATGCAATGACAGATTCACTAATTTCCTGCCTTTACTTGGATTTGTCTCCTCTCATGCAAATCCTTCTCTCTTTGTGAAATTTTTTGGTACTTCTTGAGCCTTTCTTTTGTTATATGTAGATGATATAATCTTGATTGGAAACAGTGAAATTCTCATCTCTGACACTAAGTAATCCTTACATGTGGAGTTTGATATGAAAGATATGGGGGAGATGAATTATTTCTTGGCTTGGAGATTCATCATCCCTCTGATGGATTATTTGTTTCTCAACACAAATATGCCACTGATCTCATTTAGAAAGTAGGATTGGATGATTGTCATACTCACCTTACTCCGGAGTTAAGCTATATAAGAATTCTGGTACTCTATTACATGTCAGTGATATACCTCACTTCAGAACACTTGTTTGTTGTCTGCAATATCTAACGTACGTTCACCAGGCTTGACATTGCCTTTACTGTGAACAGTCTGTGACAGTTCCTTCATACTCCTACTCAAGATCATATGCCGAGTGTCTAACGAATATTGTGTTATGTGAAAGGTACTTTAGATACTGGACTTGTGTATAAGCGTAACAATAATATCACTATTGTTCTTTCATTGCACTTGGTTGCTTTCTATGATGCTCCTCTTCAGATGAATGCTTTATGTGATGTCGATGGGTCTGTGACCTCAATGATCGCAAGTCTACTACTGACTTTGTTATTTTGCTTAATGACATGCCTGCTTCTTGGTGTAGCAAGAAACAAACATCAGTATCTCGCTTCTCTATTGAGGCAGAATATCGTAGCATGGCTGATACTATCTCTGAGTTACAATGGCTAAAGCATCTTCTTCATGATCTTCATCTTCAACTTAGTGATGTGCATGTTCTTCATTGTGACAATGTGTCAACGCTTGCACTTGCACCTGCACCAAATCTCATTCATCACTCCAAACTCAAACATGTTGAGGTCGATGTTCATTTAATTTCACTAGTGACAAGGTCAAAGATGGATCCATTCGTCTACGGTTTGTTACATTTAGGGAGTAGCTTGCAGATATATTCACCCGAGGGTCATGCTCTCCTTAACATTTGTCTCTATGTCACAGCTTGATTCTTCGAAAGCACCATCAAGCTTAGGAAGGGTATAAACCAGGATAGGTTAATTTTGTATTAGTTAGGGTTAACCATAGTTAGTTAGTCTCTGTTTATAGCTTTACACGTGTCCTTATCCCTCAGGTCACTCAACTTGTATATTAAGTTGCCTCTTTCTTTTTGTAACCGTCACACTTTGTCTGAATATACAGAGCTCCATTGTTATTCTCTCAATTCTTTGCTCAAGCTTTTAGTTATTGCACATTTGCACGAAGTATTGTTGCAGAACTCAACAACATTACAACTTACAAGAGTTAATACACTTGATTCTCCTACCCACAGATCTCTAGCGGTAAGTCGAGCACTGAATATTATGTATGTTTTATTCTCCTTTTTTTCTTGTTGTGTTTCTTTCACGGTGAGGGAAATGGGAGAGAAATACAATCATTTGGGCTTTCCTATCAGTCTATCAGGAAGTGCTCAAGTGCAGCTTAATCGGGTAGGCTTCCTCACTTTTCCAGTTTTCCTTGTATGAACTATGAAGCATTTAGAGAGCATATATGACTACACGAGGCACTCTCCCCTTGAATCTTCTATGTCTTCAGTTTTACCACATTCGATATCCCTTTTCTTGCATCAGACAAAAAGTGGAGACTGCCGTGCTTCGATCCTTTCATCTGCATCATTGGGATGGCATGGCTTTTCTGTGCACATAGTTTGCCTGCATCAAGGTCTAATCATTTCAGGAAAACTAATATGGTTTAGGCTCTTCTCTTATGTGTGGGCTTTAAGATCAAAACTAAAATATTCATGGGTGTGGGCTTGTCCCCAATCAAACCCGTTAAACCCATGATGAGGCTCATATACATATTTTCCTTTTCTCTCTCACAATTCGGGCTTTTCCCGACCAAGGGAAAATAGGGCTTTTTAGAATGCAGAGAGCCAGAGAGTGTCCAAGAGGAAAAGAACAGTAAACATTAGCCCAAATATACGTGAAATTCAAATACAAATGTTTCCTTCTGTCGGTTTTAAACAGCTAGCGAGACGTACAGGACATGATTGTCTCAGCACACCAGCACACAGCAACTGAAAGAAACAACATCATGCGTCCAGTTAATCCTCCAGTCTGAGAGCAGTGAGCAGATCCCCTCATTTGATTTTTCGCCATATATATCTGTGCAGTTAATAATTATCCCCGCAGTTAATAATCCAGCAGAAAAGCCCGTACATATACCTGTGCAGTTAATAATTTAACTGACATAAGTTTTGTCAAAATATTTGTATGCTACTCCTTCACCTCATCGAGTCCATTCTTAAATTATCTTATTCTTACTCCTATATTGGCATCTAGCTAATCATTATTATTAGTACTTACAGCGAGGTAATTCATTAATTAAGCTTCTATAATATATGTGAATAATCGAGTTGCTTTGCCTTTCGCCAATCATGCATGCTTTTGACTCGAGCATCAATATGCGTTATAGCTCCGGAGCTTGTTCTGCATGTCTTTGAATTGTTACAATGCTATTCATAGTCTGCTCCTAACTAAGTTTAGGAGGTAGCTTCAGAAAAAATAATCAAGCTTCTACGTACAATGCCAATTTACTGTTTCATCTGCCTTTTCAATTATAACCTCAGTCATATCCAATATATTACATAAATGAACCAGTCACTGCTTTCACAGTATCACGAGTGCTCGATGGAACATGCAGTTAGAGTGCAGAGACTGTTTCTCCTATCCCTCTATATATCTCTCTAGCACTCACTAGCAAACACACAGTAAAATAAACGACGAATATCGATGGGTTGTGAAGCACTGGGGACCGTCCTAACTTAACTACAAATGTGTAACTGTTGCATAGCTATATGTATATTCATTTCAAAGGCCAAGAAGTATGTCAGGGGAACTTGGCCATTTTAAAGAATAAGTCAAGGAACAAAAATTGAGTAAACAAGGAGAATGAGGAGGAGTGTATCTCCATAAGCATGTCTGCCGGAATCTCTCTATTCAATCAATGTACGAAATTTTATACTCGTAAATGATCCAATCATTCATGCTTGCATTGCGCGCACAGAACAAAGAGCTAGCTAGGCAGGTAATTTTCTTCTCTCTCTCTCTCTCTCTCTGGCTTTTTACTCACCATGCATGTTAAAAAGGCCTTAATCAACTTCATATCATGACCTTGCTTGCTATATATCTTTCTCTACTACTGTGAATTGTGAAAGCTTGCTCACTTTTCACTTTGGTCAGTTTTGCGTTTTTAATTAACGGGAAAGGAGAGTTTGTAACTGGTGTGTTTGAGGAAGCTTAGTAATTATGACCTAAACAACGAAAATAGGAGTATGAAATGTGAGTTGAAAAGTGAATTATGAGTTGAAATAATTAAATAAAGAAGAGGAGGGGAGAGACTAGAGCTGGGAAGAGACCAAAGGAAAAGACAGAAAGTGCACGTCAGAACAAGCAAGGCTGTTGGTTAGCTTAGCTTAGCTAGCTGTGGTGCTGGATGGATGGATCGACACCTCCAAGGGAATCTCCTCTTCAGTCCTCATCCACATCTCTCTTCTCTTTCTCTCTCTTTCTCTCTCTCATGCAAAACACACCATCATCATCATCATCATCATCATCATCATCATCATCATCTTCTTCTTCTTCTTCTTCTTCTGATTTAATATGAGAATCCAGTATCCTCATGTGATTCAAAGTTAATTAGTTTGGTTGATTTTTCTTCTTGAATGCAACCCTCTCATTATCATCAAGGTTTGCTCTTTTGTTTTCTCATCTAATCTTATGCTTGTTGTTGTTGTTGTTTTTTTGGGTTAGATTCTTGATGCGGTGAAACATCATCATCAAGAAGGGTAGTAGTAGTAGTAGTACTTGCCAGCTTGAGAAATACAAACTTGGTCAGATTTTTTACAATTACTTTGAATTAGGGTTTGGATTCAGATCTAAATTCTGTTTTAAACAGCTAGCCAGCTAAATAGATGTCAACGTTTATAGAACTACATAGCATTTGAATACACACAGAATTGAAGTGCTTAGTTGTTTAAATTTAATGTAGGTAGACATCAATTAATTATGATGAAAGGTTTTGCAGTGGACGAGAACATGTCCAATTTGACTTGCGCATCCGGAGATTTGAGTGCTTCTGCCAACTCAAGTATCAGAAATGAGTCTTCATCTTCAACACATCAGCAGCAGCAACAACCGCCGCAGAAGAAGAAGAGAAATCTTCCAGGCAATCCAGGTATAGAACACATACTCTTTCGTTGGATAATTAATTAAGCTTGCTTTTGTTTTGGTACGTTAATTATTTATTTTGGGTTATTTACAAATGTGACAGACCCAGATGCTGAAGTGATAGCCTTGTCACCCAAATCACTGATGGCAACGAACCGATTCGTCTGCGAGGTGTGTAACAAGGGGTTTCAGAGAGAGCAGAACCTTCAGCTCCACAGAAGAGGCCACAATCTGCCATGGAAGCTGAAGCAAAGAACAGACAAGGAGGTGAAGAAGAAGGTGTACTTGTGTCCGGAACCGACATGTGTTCACCATGACCCTTCGAGGGCTCTTGGGGACCTGACTGGGATCAAGAAGCACTTTTCCAGAAAGCACGGTGAGAAGAAGTGGAAATGTGAGAAGTGTGCGAAGCGATATGCGGTTCAATCCGATTGGAAAGCTCATTCTAAGGTCTGTGGCACCAGAGAGTATAGATGTGACTGTGGAACCCTTTTCTCTAGGTAACACTCCAACTTAATATACACCCTAAATATTAAGTAGTGTCTAAGTTATGTGACAATTATAACTGTGCTATTAGCATTCTTCTTGAATGGTGCAAAACCTTTTGAAAATCAATCTGGCTATTAAGCAGCAAACATTTTATTTAATTAATTTTTGTTTGATTTTGTTGTGAAATTCATGTATGATTTCGATCTAAACTTTTTGGGTCATTTTTTTCCCTCATAATTCATCGCTATAATTGCTCGTGTGAAATGAGAAGGATATGACTAGAGAGTCAGTTTTTGAGTTGTAAAGCTGGCTCCAATGGATTACACATCCTGTTTTTCCATGTCCTTTTAAAAAACAAAAAGAACGAAAATACAAAAAGGTAGATGGTCGAAGAAAGAGAGAGATAGAGGGAGAGATTCTTCACTGTGTTTCTTCGCCTTTTGATGGTTTGCTCATTTTGTTTTCTTGTGTTTGTTTTGATTATCTTACCAAGTAATTCATATTTACAGGAGGGACAGTTTCATCACTCACAGAGCCTTCTGTGACGCTTTGGCACAAGAGAACAGCAACGCAGCTAGAGCCATAAACCCACTCAATCTCTCCTCGTCATCACTGCCCCAACTCCACGGTGGCAGCTTCCAACCTCATCACTTATCTCACCATCACGTGAAGAGAGAAGTACAAGACCTTCAGCTGCAGCTTCCGCCGTGGATGGGCGGCGACTCATCTAGCGGAGGCCTATCTCATCACATCACGAGTAGTAATATAAACCTCTCTTCATCGTCGCCACTGTTCTCCACCTCATCATTTGACCACCAGCAATCATATCTGCACCAACACCCTAACCCTAGCTCATCCAGTTTCCAGCCCACTACAGCTTCTTCTGCTCATCACATGTCAGCCACCGCTCTGCTGCAAAAGGCTTCCGAGATGGGTGCTACCGTCAGCAAACAACCTTCCTCCATGTTTCTCAAGCCCCATGACGTCCAACAACAACAGCAGCACCAAGCTAATAATCACATGATGTCCGAAACGACAGCGTTTGGGTCTTTCATGGACCAACAGACTGGAGCCAGTTCTGGTTCAGCTGCTACTAATAACTCTCTGTTACATGATATGATGATGATGAGTTCTCACATGCAGCAATCTTCGTCTGCGGCTCACGGTGGTGGGTTTGATCAGCTTTCGTCATCATCGTCCTTTGGAGATCATCATCATCATCATCAGGGATTCAATGGATCAATGGTCATGGGTGGCTTCGGCGAAAACATTAACCCGCCTCCTCCCAAGAAACTAATCACCGCGGAATCTCAGCTCCGGAGAACTAGTAGCGCAGCTGACGGAGGAGGAGGCGGCGTCGGTGGTGGTATGAATGAGGGAATGACGAGAGATTTCTTGGGGCTCAGAGCATTTTCTTCTCAAGATGATCAAGACTTTTTTGATATGGCTGCGGCTCATGGTCTTGATCATCAGCATGTGGTAAATTCTACTTCGTCGGGTAATTACAATGGACAGCATCAGAACCAAACATCTTGGCAAGGTAATTAATCAATGGATCGATCAGCAGTTAGCTAGCAGCAGTGTACGTACTGAATTAGCTAGAAACATAGGAATAGGATCTCCGTCGTTTCCTTAATTTCCTTGAGTGAGAGAAGGAAGGAGCAATTACAACCTAGCATATTGTCCGTGGCGCATTCTTCAATGTGGTTAATAGGCTTCTCTATTTTGAACAGTGCTTAATTATGCACTCCTAGCCTTGCTGTTTTTGGCTGAATTACTTTTCCTTTCTATATATATGTGAATTCCTTTTTCAATTCTTCTTTTTTAGCTTAGTTTCATAATAATTCGCTACCTCTCTATGTCTTTAGTTTTTTACTCACTTAAAACCTGACCAGAGTGTATACTGTATAGGCTTGAACTGATACCCAACGAATAAACTATGTATAAACTATGTGATCAATCCTCTTAGATCAAATATAAATTTCCAATAAACAAAAATTAGTTTGTGAATTGGAACCACTTCTTCATTGTCACATAACTGAAACAACGCCTCCTCATAATTGATCTGTGTACATGCTGTGACAATTATTGGCGCATGTACCACAAAGCCAACAAAACGAGTAGATTTACTATTAAATTCAAGAACATATATATGTTAAAAAATTGCAGTAGATGTACTATAATTTTGTTTTACATTCATGCTCCCTATTAGCCTCTAGGGAGAACCTTAGGAGCTTCTAAATTCGATGAGAGAGAAAATAGTCATAAACGTTCTAGTACATTGATTAAACTCGTTCTCTTGCTTGTTTTGCATTTTACTTACCAAAAATATGAGTTCGTACTACCTATATTTTTAACACAGTTGGAGCACAAATTTTTTTGTTCCCTAGAAATCTAGCTTTATTTTCAACAAATATTTCAAGAGAACATCAGCGGACATGCTCTTAAATCGATAAAGCTGAATAAGAAACTAGCTTGTTCGTCAAATTAGGCTGAAAGAAAACATGAGTACGTATACGGTATACCAACTTATATTTAGAGTCGTACCAAAAGATCACACGTACAATTTGTACGTAGTAAACTAAGAAATTTGCTAAAGAGATTAATCGATCAACAGTTGTTATTAATACAAAAAGTCTGTAAAAAGACTGAAACTAGTTCCCAAATAAAGGTAGCTAGCTGCTGACAAAGATTCGTGAAAGTACAGTAATACTGCGCATTGATGTCTACATATCATATATGAACAGTACCTTTTTCCCTTCTATATTTTCATTTCCTCTGCTTCTGGCCGGGAATATGAGTATGCATGCTATGGTATGCTACTGTGCTATATATCTTCATTATCTTGTATATATGATTTGAATTGTACATGTGTGTGTATGATCGAGTTCCGGAAACGCAGAAAAAGGAGATGCCATTTGAACCCGGTCTGTGCAGTAAGCTAAGCTAAAGCGAAAGGTAGCTTTGTGTAAGTTCAATCCCGAGGTCGTGATGATGAATCATGATATACGAGGTGGTTCACCGCGTTGCGCGGTTATACGACAAAATGTTTATTTAAGCATTTCAGTTAAAAATGTTAAGACAATATGAAAAATTATTGAGATCATATGAACGTACTATTTGCACTGTGTGATTGAACATTAAGAACAATATGAAAAGTTATTTAAATTTAATTTCGAAAAGAATCATTTAATATTATTCCATTACTTTGGCATCATGACATAATCCTAACAGATGGTATCAATGATTGATTTTGCCTAATATAAGTTTTTTAATCTAATCTCAACCTTTTAGAATAGTAAAGAGATTAGCAAGATGGAAACAGAAATACCAAATTACTTGCTCATAAAGTTTATAGAACCTAAAAAGTGCTTCATATATATTACAGACATTATAGTGATAGTAGAACCCTGATAGCATTCTTGAAAAACAGAAATTACGTATATATTACAGACATTACAGCGGTAATATAATTTGAATAGTATTCTTAAAAAGCATAAATTAGCCGATTATCTAGCACACATAGAAGTTTCAAAACATAGACAACAAATTACAATCCTTACATGCACTGAGTAGTGGTCTTGATCAACAAAAAGGCAACTTCTTTTGACATTGACAATGAGTCCTGTATATATGAGAGAAATAGTTATTCTGAAGAAAGAGAGATATCATTAGGTTAAATGAAAAGCCTATTAATGACTTACCCTATGCTTGTATCCATATTTACTGATAAAAATGAGAGATTTGTTGATGGTGTATAGACAAATTTACCAATTGTTATGCATAACAATTATCTTACAAATCTAGAGTGAATATTTATCATATTCTCTACAAATTAATCTATCATTGAGAGTATTCGCAGGATATTGTCATACACCATGGATACATTAAAATGAAAATTTACAGATATAAGAGCACCAAATTTGAACATGATTGTGTATATTATGCATCATTGTTGTTTGATTCCATTTTATAAACCTTTGAGTTAGTCACAATTTTTAATTCTAACTTTCTGCACACACTCCCTCTCGTAATGTTTTTACAAAATAATTTTACATCAGTAAAAAATTTGGATTCTTATATCAAACTGAATTTTCTTTCAGTCATCTTTATAAGGATATAGGCATAATTTTAATATTATTTTGAACATGAACTGAATTACCTTTCAGTCATCTTTATAAGGATATAGGCAAAATTTTAATATTATTTTGAACATGGGCAATAGATCTCCGATTATGGAGAATTACGTATACATAGAGTAGAGAGGGACTCCTAACTTTATAATGTAGCTAGCTAGCTAAAGATGCTTACTCTATGTTTCAAACTCTCTTTCCTTCCCCTCACATTTCTGATTACTTATGCAAATACCATAAGGTTCATGTATACTTATGGCATGTATACTTTCCTCAATATTTATAAACAGGAAAAGGAATAGTGATTTGCGTGTAGTGTACAGTAAGGTTCATGCTTGTTATATAGGAAATGATAGTGAAAATAGATTTGAAATTCACCAAATTTTATGACAAAAGAATAATTAAAAGGTTCAAGACATCCGAAATAATACTTGTATGCTACATAACAGAAGGAATCAAAACACTAAGATCATAACAACATTTCAATTATAATTAACATGGAATTCTAGAAACACCAATGACCAAAAAGAATTCTCCAAAGTTTATTGGAAGCAAGGAGGTCAAACAGTATTAGAAAAACCGAAAACGACATGCTCTTGAAAGCTTGGATGCTTGCTGTATTGAAGATTTTAATTGGGATGATCTGCTTGAGCACGACGTGGTCGATCATTTGCTAAGGAATGAGAGAGAGAGAGAGAGAGAGAGAGAGAGGAGAGGGACCGGGTTTTACCCGAGAGAATCTCGCACATGCCGCATTATCTAAGCTCCCAATTGATAATGTATCTACCTCTATGGAACAAAAGAATAAGAAGAAACTTCTTTCTCTTCAAGCATGAAATCTAACAAAAAATAATAAGAAGAAACTTTTCTCTCTTCAAACATGAAATCCAACAAACAATGATGTACCAAAGTTGCATCTAACATACATAGATTCTTTATAGAGCCAACACTACACTACAAATTCATTAAAAAATCCCTCAAGAAGAACACATCAGTATCAAAAATACTGACTTCGTCATATATAGAAGAGCATGAGAAATTCCATAAACTTTACAAAACAACAGCCTAAGGTTCAATATGACAATTGTACACATCAGCACCCACAACACTTTTTTGGTTTGTTAAATTTGTATATTTTATACACCAACACAATTGAATTAGCATGTATGTGACCTGAAGTAGAGTTCAATAGTGAAGATAAGAGCAAGAAATGTACCTTCTCCATCCTGGTTTTGATTTCAGACTTCCTGGACTTGTTGTAAATGCACATTTTCTCTGCAGAATCAGGCTTCTTGGTCGGAGCAGCATCACAAACCACAGAGCAACGAACTGTCCTTTGATTTAGGCTGAAAGACAAATACCCTGACAACACAAACACCCACAATTCAGATTCCAATATGAATCAAACAACTTGAGAAATTGGTCAGAAACAAAAGAAAAGACCAAAATTGAACTCCACTTCCTAAAGAAAAGATAGTTTGCATATTGAAAACTAAGCAAACTAACGAAATATACACCATCTTTATTAAAATATATCTATTGTTATTAAGGAAATATACACTATGGCTTGATTAATCTGTTGTTCACTGCAAACATAATAATCATAAAATATTAAGGAAATAAACACTGTAATCCTAGAAAACACTCACTCAACAACTACTGGACCCATTTCACAAAACATAACAAAACAATATGAAAGCTTTCCTGATTATAATGTGTGAATCCAATCTTGCACACGAAAGATTTCATTACTAAAGTGCTCAACCTCTCAATTCTCAATGCCTAAATATAACATCAAATGAAAATCTTTCTAAAACCATTACTGAGTTTTTCTATATATATAAAGCCATATGTTTTTTTAAAGTTGTATCACTTGTATGCAGGCAGTAAAATCTTGATCGTACCGCTGAAAAATAAAGCTATCTCTTTACTTATTTGCAGGTTCTACAAAAGCACATACATACAGTAATGCCCGGGCAACCACGAAATTTTAATTGATCGGTGCTATACAATAGTTTTCATACGTTTTTCAAACAAACACTCTCAAACAAAGGAACGTATGTTTACTTGCTCGAAAAATATGAATTGAAGTTCGATCAGTTATGTTGTTGAAAACTCAGCAAACCCATGAATTGAAGCAACTCACAATAATGAGATGAAAAGTTTAGAAACGACACCAAATCAGTAAACCCAAATGACCACAACTCACTTACTTAACTTGACCCAACCTTGCTTGAGTTGTATTTGAACGCTTGAAGCTAGAACTCACCACACCAAAGCTTGTCGCTGGAACTCGACGGAGTAGATCGGTCGTTGCTACGGAGGTCGAATCAAAGTTGCGACGGTCGACGACAGAGATGGAAGACTCGATGGAGAGACTCTTGAATGAAGACCAAAGCGATGAAATCTGAACCCACAAACAGAACCACAATAAGCAAACAAACTTCAAATCAAGAGAACAGAAAGAAAACCAATATCCAAACTTCAGGAACAAACGATGCACCGATCCGTGAAAGTAGATCTAGTGGAGTTGTTGAGTAACGACTCGATCAAAAGCGAGTTGGGCTGTCACCTTCATATTTGTGATTTGCTCCGTCGTCGATGACATAAGTTGGGGAGAGAGAGCGATATCGAAATGAGAGATCGTCTGGGTAGGAGAGAGAGAGAGAGACTCAAGTAACGGAGACCAAATGCTACCGTATGCATTGCACGCTCAAAAATTTGTGACCAAAACGCCCTCCGATGAACAGTCTATGAACAGTGGAAAAGTGATGTTCCACGGTTATTATATAGTAAATAAATGACCATGTATTTGTTAATCAGACATCGATATCATAATTGCCGCATAAGAATAACTCTATCAATAAGCCCATAGCCATGATCACGAATTTTCACTACAAGAAAAGGAGTCATTACTGGCGAGATTCCGGCCAACAAGGCCGGCGACCGGAAAAGTCGCCGGTAATGTCCATCATTACCGGCGACTTACCCCGTCGCCGGTAATGTCGCCGGAATCTCGCCGGTAATGTTGTAAAACATTACCGGCGACTCCAACCGTCGCCGGCAATGTCTAGGGAGACATTTCCGGCGATTTTCCGGCCGGAATTTTGCCGGAAATGTCTCCCTAGACATTGCTGGCGACGGTTGGAGTCGCCGGTAATGTTTTACAACATTACCGGCGAGATTCCGGCGTAAAGTCGCCGGTAATGTCTTCATTTTCGGCGACTTACTCCGTCGCCGGCAATGTGTCTTATATTAGATGCCGGATGGGGCAGCTCGATCATTCAATCATTTTGAGCGAAAAAAATCCAGAGAAATCGAAAGAAGGAAAACGTACGCTCTGAAATCGATCATTCGGTATATTGTCAAAATTAAGGCGCGCGTCGAAAACTCGATCACTCGAGAAGCTATATATATAGGTACGTAGGTGTATATATACGTATATGTGGTATATATATATATATGTCTGTGTGTTGATCAAATCCAATTCGTGAGATATATATATATATGAAATGTTGTTGATGTACGGTCACCGAAACGAGAAAACAGCTTGTAGTTAATCTTGTGTCTGAATCAATGACTGGTATTATCGTATTGTTATCGGAGCCAGGCTTAACAGAGCCTCCTCCTACCCAGTCAAATACGTTTTGAATTGAAAAAAGGAGAATACTATCATCGAGTACTGAATCGAATTCAGAGATTAGATCGATATATATATACATATGCATGCATGTGTTGATTTAATTAGAGTTGAATTGAGAGATCACGTCGATTATTAGTAGTGAATGTGTGTATATATATATAATTAATACGTAAAATTGTTAGAATTTTCAGGATGGACAAGAGTTGGATGAGCCTCGAAAGATGGGATGTCAGATATCACCAGGGAATTAGGAGTTTTGTGGATTTTGTGAAGGCTAATTGTGGAGACACTACACTTCATTATTGCCCGTGTAAAGAATGTAAGTGTTTCAGCGATCGATTTCGATTTCCCATTGATAAAGTCCAGAGGCACCTGAGTAAATACGGGTTTTGGGAAAAGTACACTTGTTGGATTTATCACGGTGAAACATCGGTAGCGGGTCCGCATGATCATGGACAATTTGGTGAGAGGGCCAGTCCACGCTATGATCATGGACATTTTGCTGAGAGGGGCAGTTCATCCTATGATCCAACATCGATGTTAATCAATGATATGTTTCCTCATGAGAGCGGTGTATTTGCTGATGAAGCACCAAATGTCCCTCCCGTCGTTGAGGGTTTCCCCCATATCGAGCCAGTCGAACCATTACCTGGAGGTCATGTAAACACAAGCGGTATGGACAAGTACAACAACCTGATTGCATTGCAACAGACTCCGTTGTACGACGGTTGTAGTAAGACTGTTCTTGAAAGTGTGATGGGAGTGATGCAGCTAAAAATGGAGAACAAAATGTCTGTCAAAGCTGTTGATTCTTGGTTGAAGTGGACTGCTTCGCTACTGCCACCCGGTCATCGTCTTCCTACCACTCATCATAAGGTGCGACATATCCTGAAAGATCTTGGGCTTTCCTACATCAAAATTCATGCATGCAGATATGATTGTATTCTCTTCTGGGGAAAAGATCTCGAAGACCTTGAAGCCTGCCCGGTATGTTTTACAGAAAGGTATAAGTTGACTCCTGCAGGCAACAAGAAAGCTGTGAAGATACTTCGATATTTCCCGCTTATTGATAGGCTGGAGCGGTTGTTCATGTGTGCTTTCACGGCCGAGGCAATGAGATGGTGGGCTGAGAGGAACTTGCCTGACGATGACACCCTTATACACCCTTCCGACGGAGAGGCTTGGAAGCACATGGTCAGGGAGTTTGATCATTTTGCAGCAGAGGTCCGAAATATTTGGCTAGGGCTCTCATCTGACGGATTCAACCCTTTTGGCAACATGAGTCTTCAATACAGTATATGGCCAGTTATTTTGGTACCGTACAACCTTCCACCATGGATGTGCATGAAGAAGGAATGCAATATGCTCACTCTGTTAATTCCGGGCCCGGGTTATCCAGGAAAGTGTCTCGATGTGTATTTGAGGCCTTTGATTGAGGAGCTTAAGTACCTGAGTGAGTGTGGCCACCCCACTTACGATAGGTTCAAAAAGGAGATGTTCCAGATGCATGCCATGCTTGTTGGCACCATCAGTGATTTTCCTGCCCGCGGTATGTTGTCGGGCAACGTTACCAGGGGTTACAGGGCTTGTTCAGAGTGCATGACGGTTGATTGTTGCAGTCCTCATTGCAGTAAAATTGTCTCGATGCGTCACCGTTGTTGGCTTCCATATGATCACCCATTTAGGCAGGATCCAGACGCGTTTGATGAGACTGCTGAAATAGGTGTGGCACCCAGGCGATGGACAGGGGAAAAGATTTTGGAAGTGTTGAATGAATACGATTTTGGCCAGCTGAGCAATCATCCTGACATAGTGGCGTCAATTCCAGACAAGCCCGAAAGGTATAAGTTTTGGACACACAAGAGCATATTCTGGGAACTCTCCTACTGGCCCAGGTTGCCTATCAGACATTACCTAGATGTCATGCACATAGAGAAGAATGTGTGTGAAAGTGTGGTGGGCACAGTTCTTAACTTGGAGGGGAAAACAAAAGACATCCCTAAGGCACGCATTGATCTTAAAGAAATGGATGTGCGGAAACATTTGTGGTTAAGAGATGGTAAGAGAAAAATGCCGCAAGCTCCGTACACCGTAAAGCCGAAGCATAAGCATGAAATTTTTCGGTGGCTGAGTAATGTCAGGTATATATTCTTATGGCTATGTAGGAATTTGTCCTTAAATTTTTAGCGGAGTATATATGGTTATATGCGAGAAATATAATTGGTCCATATATATGGCTTTATCTATATATATGCAGGTATCCTTATGGCTATGCAGGAAATATAAGCAGGTGTGTTAACTTCCGGGACAATAAGATGTACGGATTAAAGAGTCATGACTGCCATGTACTGCTTCAACGCCTTTTCCCTATTTTCATTCGAGGGTACATGCCCAAAGAGGTGGTGGAGCCGTTGGTGGCCTTGTCAAGATTCTTTTAGAAGTTATGCACCAGGGAAGTTAAAAAAGCAGACCTCAGGGAGATGCAAGATGACATCATGTTTATCATGTGCAAGCTTGAGAGGATATTTCCCCCAAATTTTTTCGACATAATGCCGCACCTGATGATCCATCTTCCCGAACAATTGTTGCTTACCGGTCCCGTACACTACACTTGGATGTATCCCATGGAAAGGTACAAATGATTCATAAATTTGGTTTGCCTATGTTTTTATATGTAATGACTTGTGGTTAAGTAAGTTAACATGTACTTGTTAACTTGTAGACAATTGGGAGCCTACAAGGACTATGTGAAGAATAAATATGCACCTGAAGGGTGTATCGCTGAAGCATATCTTGCGCACGAGTGTGTAACGTACACCAAAGTGTACCTGGAAAATGTAGAGGACCCCCAACAACATATGCCGATAGATGAACCCCAGTTCAACCTTTCTATCATCTCCAGTGACGTGGTAGTACAGGGAAGCTTGCCAAAGTCGTACAAGTTGGATGGAAATGAGGTAGCCATTGCCCACTGGTCGGTACTGATTAACTGTCAAGAAGTACAATATTGGAAAAACTATCATCTTCACTGCCCTGCTATTGCCGGAAATGTTGATTACCACAACAAGACGTTTGCAAACTACTTTGGTCAATGGGTAAGTATATGTGTATATGTCTATTTTTATATATATATCCTTATATAGCATGTATGTATGTACGTGGTTTTGTGGTTTCAAGATGACATAATTTCTTCTGTACGTATTAATATATGGACTTTTTCAGATGAACCATGTAGCAGATGATGGTTGCCCAGAGTGGTCAAACGAATTGAGGGTCCTGGCAATGAAACCGATTGCTTCAAAAGTTTACTCGATGTGTCAGGTCAATGGCGTGAAATTTATATGTGAAAATCGAGACGACCGACTGAAAACACAGAATTGTGGGGTGATGGTCCATGGTGGGCAGGATGGCGTTGACTATTACGGTGTCCTTCATTCAGTTGTTGAACTAATTTATGGGAACCACATGAAAGTGCACTTGTTCAAGTGTAGATGGTTTGATACTAGCCCGGAGAACACAAGGACCGATCAGTACGGAACATTTTCGGTGAATACTGCTACTACCTGGTATGAAGATGACCCTTTCGTTCTTGCCTCATCAGTAAAACAAGTGTTTTACCTGGACGATCTTCTTAACAAAGTCCCTTGGAAGGTGGTTAACCATGTTGCTCATAGAAACATATACAGTGCTGCCACACTTGGTGATACCGCAGATGATGAGGAAGTTACTGCATACCAAGAGCCGAACGCTTTTGACATTCCGGAATCATCTACGATTCGCCTTAATAATGTGAGACCTGTGAGTGTGGTTCGAATTACTGGAGCAGAACTTCTCGATGTTAATCCATATGAAGTTGACGCTGATTCAGATGACGAGGAGAGGCACATATTGCCAGAGGTTACCTATGAAACCGAGTCAGACTCAAGTGATGACGATGATTACGATTATCATCCTTAGTACGTTAATGATGTAGTCGGAAATTGTTGTCGGAAAATGTAGTCGAAATTGTAGACGGAAATTGTAGTCGTTAATCGTACGTAGACGAAAATTGATAATCGAAATTGTAGTCGGAAAATGTAGCCGGAAATCGTACGTATACAGAAATCGTAGACGGAAAATGTAGTCGTTAATCGTACGTATACAGAAATCGTAGTCGTTAATCGTACGTATACGGAAATCATTAATCTAAATTGTAGTCGGAAAATATAGTCGTTAATCGTACGTATACGGAAATTGATAATCGAAATTGTAGTCGGAAAATGTAGCCAGAAATCGTAGACGGAAAATGTAGTCGTTAATCGTACGTATACAGAAATCGATAATCGAAATTGTAGTCGGAAAATGTAGCCGGAAATCGTAGACGGAAAATGTTGTCGGATATTCTTCGGGAAATAATGACATTACCAACGAGTTATAAGCAACTCGTTGGTAATGACATTACCCACGAGTTAACTCGTCGTTGGTAATGTCATTACCAACGAGTTTCTTATAACTCGTTGGTAATGTCATTACCAACGAGTTAAAGTCGTTGGTAATGACATTACCAACGAGTTATAAGCAACTCGTCGGCAATGTTTATTAGGATAGATGCATGATAGCCCGAGCCTTTCATTTCTCCTCCTCTCCCTCTCCTCTCCCTCTCCTCCTCCCAAATCGGTCCGGTGAGTTCACCTCCTCCTCCTCCTCTCCCACTCCTCCCCCTTATCCTCTACTCATCCTCTCCCTCTCCTCCTCTCCACCGATCCCCTCTCCTCTCCTCCTCCGAAAATCTCCTCCTCCCCTCCTCTCCTCCCCTCACCATTGTAGTCGATCGGCAAAGCACTGTAGGTGGAAATCCATGGCAGGTCTGATCCTCTCTCTCTCCCTCTCTCTCTCTCTCAATTTTTAATTATTTTTTTGCATGTGTATGTGTATGTGTATGTGTATGTGTATGTGTATGTGTATGTGTATGTGTATGTGTATGTGTATGTGTAAATTAATTAGGGTGCTAAGTTGAAAATTAGGGTGATAAGTTCTAAATTTATATGCAATGTATATATATGTGATGTATATATATATTTAGGTATGTGAAAATGAAGTGATGTATATATATATGTGAAAATTATGTATAAATGTGGTTTGGATGAATGTGTGATGTATATATATGTGGAAATTAAACCTAATTAAGATGCATGATATATATATATGTGTGATAAATGTGGAAAATTAATTAGGGTTTGTGATTTGGATGAATATGTGATGGATAAATTTAATTAAGATGCATGATGTATATATATATACACATCGAATATGTATAGTTCTTAATTTAGGTGATATAGTTGTTAATTAATCGTATAAATGAAGGTGGAAATCGGAATCGTTTCGGTTTAGAACCAGAACGGTTTTAAACCGGAACGGTTTGGAACCGGAACCGTTTGAAACCGGAACTGTTTGTAACCGGAACCGTTATGTTACAAATGTTTCCGGTTATAAACAGTTCCGGTTTCAAACGGTTCCGGTTCCAAACCGTTCCGGTTCCGATTTGGTATAGAACCGAAACGGTTTGGAACCGGAACGGTTTGGAACCAGAACTGTTTGTAACTGGAACCGTTATGTTACAAACGGTTCCGGTTCCAAACAGTTCCGGTTTCAAACGGTTTCGGTTCCAAACCGTTCCGGTTCCGATTTGTTATAGAACCGAAACGGTTTGGAACCGGAACGGTTTGGAACCGGAACTGTTTGTAACTGGAACCGTTATGTTACAAACAGTTCCGGTTCCAAACAGTTCCGGTTTCAAACGGTTCCGGTTCCAAACCGTTTCGGTTCCGATTTGTTATAGAAGCGAAACGGTTTGGAACCGGAACGGTTTGGAACCGGAACTGTTTGTAACTGGAACCGTTATGTTACAAACGGTTCCGGTTCCAAACAGTTCCGGTTTCAAACGGTTCCGGTTCCAAACCGTTCCGGTTCCGATTTGCTATAGAACCGAAACGGTTTGGAACCGGAACGGTTTGGAACCGGAACTGTTTGTAACTGGAACAGTTATGTTACAAACGGTTCCGGTTCCAAACAGTTCCGGTTTCAAACGGTTCCGGTTCCAAACCGTTTCGGTTAATTACCGAATCCATGACTATTACGATGTCCAGGAGGTTTTGCGGCTAATTGGCTTCGGAGAGGTTCCCGAAATAGTGGAGGGAACAGTAGTCAAGCTTCCTCCTCGCCCGCAGTTAGCAACACGCCCAGTGGGCCAATGATGAGTGCTCGCACGAGAGCCTTGCTAGAGGCGCGAGCTGAGGAGGAAGCTGCACGATCAAGAGCCGTGCAACCGGAAGTTGAGCCTCGAGCCTCAGTCTCTAGACGCTCAATCAGCAGACGTCCCTCCGGTGGCAGAGCCTCAGACGAGCGACAGTCAACGGGGGCATCAGAAACTCCCTCAATCCGAATGCCCCATATTCGGATGGTGCCTACTCCCATTTCACGGGAATCATCTGAGACACATGGTGGTGCTGGCGCCTCATCGTCCAGGCCTCGTCTATCTCCGCCGTCCGGTCTCTTCCTACCCGACGAGATTCCTGTCATCCCTGAATTCGATGATAGGGGGATGCCTGTTTATATTGAAGGACGGCCGGAGTTCCTGAGCGTGGAGGAAGCGTATAACTTCCTCCCGTTCGACCCCGTGTATCTTTGGAGTGTGAGGTGCACCAACCAACAAACGGACGATGCAGGTAAATTTTATTTAACATCAAATTGATTACTTAATTATTACTTAAGACTTGCGATAGGTTCAATTAATGATATCAATTTGTTGACATTGTATTATTAGGCAATTTCGTTAATGGGACTGGAAAACGGAAAGGGGCTAGAGGCACCTGCACCGGGAAGAGACTTGAGCAGGCCACCGGCGGAAGGAAAACGCCCATAAGGGCCAATGAGGATGGCGAGGTGATCGAGGCATTCGACACCACGCGCAAATATGTCAGCATGGCCGGTGCGATCGTGCGAGACAAGGTCCCAATGCTTTGGCCAGATTGGGAATCTGTGCCTATCTACGTGAAGATGCAAGTGCATAATGCACTCAGTGTGAGTACAATCGTATTTTCATTACGTAAATTTTACATTTATTAATTAAGTCCGAATAAATATATAATTTTACCTTTTATATATTCATATTGCAGGTGTGGTTTGACGTGGATGAAGTTCTTATTCACACGTGGGTAGAGCGTCAACTACATATGAGGTGATGTGCTTCGACTTATTTGAATATATATCGAGTTAGATTTTTGTTTATCAAGTGTTTTAATATATCTAACTTTTTTTCCTTGTTTTAATATAGGTATAAAGAGTGGAAGAACGAGCTTTCTTCCCATTACACTGTATACAAGGAGCTAGGCCGAGGTTCCACCCCTAGCGAATTCCGGTTTAGGGAGTACGAGTGGCTGTGGCTAATAGCCCACTTCGAGCACCCCAAAGCTCGGGTATGCATCCTTAATATATCTTTCAAGCATAATGTATCGTATCAGATTGAAATAGTTGGTTACTAATTTTTTTTCATATGTTTATCAAACAAGGCGATTTCAAAGACGAACCGGGCGAATAGATTGAAAAACACCAGGGCCCATCATGCAGGTTCACTCAACTACATGGGTTGGTCGACTAAGGCGCAGCAACAACAAGAGCTGAACCCGTTGGTGTATATTCATCAGAAGTTCTACCCGCAGTGCCCTGAAGAAGCGGTAAGTCTTTCGCCTCTCCATGTGTTAATAAAACTATTTTTCAAGATGGAAATAGATTTTGTTAGCTAATACGTTGTTCATTTTCCCTTTTCAATTAGTCGAGAGTGGAGGAGGCGACCGCAGAAGTGACCATGAGTATAGCTCGGACTAACCATCCTGACTGCTCCGAGGAAGAAGTCACCCAGTATGCCTCTCAGATCGATCCGCTTGATCCTCCGATAGCGGCTCGGATCATGGCAAAAGCGTGCGGGACTGGAAAGAATACCTACTACTGTAGGGGAATGGGCACGGCGGGCGAATGACTATTGAAGAACACTTCAGAATACTCTACCGGGTCAAGAAGTTCAACTTCTAGTCGTAACCTCGCGGCGGAGCTTCATAGGACGCAGAGGGAGTTGGAGGAGCAAAAGAGGCAGATGGCCGAGTACCAAATGCAGCAGACACAGGTGCAGGCTCAGATGTACACATGGATGCGGACGATGTACGAGGCTCAGACTACCGGACAACCCTTCCCCACACCTCCCCCGGTCCCGGTCCCTCCGTTCCCTAGCTATCCACCACCACCACCGCACCAGTCAACGCCAGAGCAAGACCAAGGAAGCCACCAGAATTCAAATGAGTACATGGATTACTTCGACCCTGACCCGCAAGTTCCTGGACCCTGACCTGTAGTTGTAGTTAATTTTCGTATCGTCGTTGCTATTTGTACTGTACGTTGGACATTTATGTGTACTGTTGAACTTGTATGATTGTACGGTTTATGTCTTTCAATGCAGGTTCTGGAATTGGGCCCAATCCAGAACCGCGTTTTTTTTTTCAAAATTTTTTCACACATTGCCGGCGACATGGACCTCAGTCGCCGGCAATGTCACAAATTCCGGCCACGGCGGCGCTACCATTGCCGGCGACGGCGTCGCCGGTAATGTCCGAGACATTGCCGGCGACTTGAGTCGCCGGGAATGTCTTGACATTGCCGGTGACACAAGTCGCCGGTGATGTCTCCGACATTACCGGCGACTCCGTTTCCCGTCGTCGGCAATGTTAACACCGGCGGGGGATTTCCGGCGACGTCATTGCCGGCGACTTGTCGCCGGGAATGACAATTCCGGCGAAAAAAAAAGACAAGGCCGGCGACGGGAGGTCGCCGGTAATGTCTCAATTTCTGGTAGTGTTTGCAATCAATATGTTGTCCCACGTATTGATCGCAGCGAATGCAACACTATTTTATCCTCTAAAACCAATCAAACAACACACAAACTCTAATAACATATATACAATCAAAAATGTAAAAGGAGAAAAAGATGTCAAAACTGTTAACGCAACGTTTTTTCCTAATAAATGTATAATCTTTTATCAAACATAACATAGTTATTTCACAACATACAAACCCGATTGGTCATAAAAAAAATTGTGGCCACTTTTTTAACTGCTGATTATACACAGCCGTCGTATATATTTCAATCATGCATATACACACAACATTGAATAGACACGATATGGACCTTGAAAAAAAAATGTCCCGTTCTTTTTAGCTTTCTTTTATAGACGGTAACAATCATTGACAACAACACTCCTTCTTCCTCTATGAAGTACATAAATTAATCAACATCAGGATAAAATTGTATATTTAACATCTGAAAAAAAGTTGGAAAATAAGAAGTTCCCTAAATCTTAAATCATAGAAGTAAGAGCATGACTGCAAATTACAATGGATGCATACATCAATACAACACACAAAAGCATAACACATCTAAATAATTCAATCCATCTAAACTACATGTCGATAATTTAACAAAAAGTGTCTAAAGCTTGGTATCTCAGATTAAATAAAAATACCACAATTATCAAATTTAGTTCCAAAGAACACATATAATAATCAAGAACTGCAAATTAGACCTGATAAAATAAGTTGTTCAAAATAGCAAATGACATTGACGAAATAGTATATCGTAAAAAAGATGGCAACATTCACTGTAAACACAAACAGAGAAAGCGAAAGACTTTTGAGACAGAAACACACATAGCAATACCACATTAGATGTTGAAGTTCTCAGTTAGTTGCATATAGTATATTGTCATGTATTCAACTCAAGATGAAGACTGAGATATAGAGAAACCTTACTCTGGTAATGAAGAGAGACTAATCAAAAATCAACAGCGACGTAACCTGAAAAATTAAACCAATTGTCATCAAACCACAGAAAACAAAAGAAAAATTCAATTACAGTCACTTCATATATAGCATATATCATAATCCAATTCAACCTATGTGAACCTTAACAACACATCCATTATCCCTTAAAAATAAAAAAGTTTCTACTCGGGCATCATATATACCTTATCTAAGAATCAGGACAACTTTTGCGATGAGGAACAATGTCTCACCATCACTATATAATAGAATAAAAACAGAAGTAATATGAAAAGAATGACACTTCTTATAGCTCAAAATAGACAAAGACTCTAAGAATTGAAGTAAAGTCTTAACCACATCAACAATATCAGGTACCAATCCAATCAGTTAGTACCCAAATTAACAGTACCCATAAACAATTAACAATATCCAAATCCATAAACTCAAAGGCATCACACGAAGATGCCAAAAACTTAACAAACAAATCAATCCATCTAAATGATACAATAAAACTAAAAGAAACAGACTTAGATGTTGTCTAAATGGAATTCAAATGCATTAAATATATACCGATATGTACCAATCAACTAACACTTGTTTATATTATCATATATACCTCAATCATTTATACCAACAAACCACTCTTCCTAAACTGATTTGATTTGGTCGAAACACATTACCAATCATGTTAATGGGTTTTCTAAATTCAATTCAACAACTCAGTCAAATATCAATTGAAGACTGGAAAAGAAAAAGAAAAGATATGATTGTAGAGGGACTAATCAGTTTTGGAGTTGAAACGAAAGGGTGGAGAGCAGCTGCAGAGGTATAAAACAGAGAGATTGCAGCAAGAAATAAGATCAGAAAGAGGTTGTAATATCAGACCTGGAAGATGCAATAGTGATCATAGTAGGCGCAGGGGTCGACACAGAGCTAGTCTCGGAAGTGGGAAGAATCGTCAACACACAGTTTAGCAGAACTTGATGAAAAATAAGGCTAACCATGGTTAGTTAGCGGCCTGAAATATAAAGTAACCACGATTAAGAGATAATAGTCCTTTATCTCAGGCCTCCTCAATGAATTGCCTATATAAATGGAAAGATATAGATGTGCAGAGTAGCAGCCATTGCCAAAGCAAACTATACATATTAATGAGCTTTGTGCTTGTGAACCAAACTGCCCAAATTCAAAGAAAATCTTTATGAGTTTCTCTCTGGACTTAAAACCCTTTGGTAAGTCTCTTTTCGTCAACTACAGTTGAAGCTGAAGGTTTAATTTCCTACTTCTTTGTTCATATGTAGTTTCTGGGTCCTCTTGAGAAATGTTTCTTGTTGTTTTTGGCAGGAAATGAAAAATGAAAGGGTAGCTAGGTACAAATAAGAACTTCTGAATCACAGGATTTCTCAAGAACAAAACAGAAAATGTAAAAGTCATTGGCTCACAGCCATTTCAATAAATAATATCTGCTATAATGCCCACAAAATTAAAACTATCAGCATTGCCTAAAATTCCTGCCACTCCAAATGAAAGTAAATGACAACAAAAATCAAAACTGTTGCTACATATCTTCATTCGCACAGAAAATTAAAAGCTCCCAAAGACTTTGATAGCAAAACATTCCAAACAAACACTTAACTACATGAAACAACCCGAATCTCAAACGCACATTGAAGTTTGTTGAAGATTCAAAGTGGGGAGTTGAATGATTTGATGGGAACCTCCATAACCGCCTCCACAACTTTAGGACCATATATAGCCGTTAGTCATTACTTTGGGTTTGGTTCTTAATCCTATCTGTGTACTCTGAAAACTAAACATTGGACATTTACTACGGGGCAATGAAACATTTGTGACCTGCTGAAGAGCAAAGAGCTAAGAAATGGGAATCCTGGAACCTGTATATGTGAAGTTTTGAATTCTAGTATTTGTATATCCTGTGCTTCACAAACTGTAATAACTAAAGCGCTTGTTAATTGATTATAGTTAATTAGTTTCTACCAATCGACCTAACAATACTTCATCCAATTAAAGCAAAACTAAATCAAGTTTAGACATTTCTAGAACTAATTTGATAAAATAGTTCACAAAGATTTACAAAGACTAATAATCGATCAATCAGTGGAATCACATTAGACCAAACACAACCTTAATTCAGCCGAACCTAAAAATGGTCATGCCAGCTTCCACAAAGTATCAATCCTCCTTTCAAATAAAATAAAACAACACTATGCTTGTAGTACTTTACATGGATAGTTCAGCTCTAACTATCCACCATTTTTTTACCCACAAAACAGTTAAGATAGTAAAACTGGCAAATGATCTATGTAATGAGCTGTAAATCTCATAGTAAAAGGCAAAAGTATACTCGAACATGTATGCAAAATTATACTTGTTAATAACTAACCCTGTGTCTTGGTATCAAATATATATAAGTTGTTTTTATATAAGAAATCAGACCCAAGCAAACTACAAAACGCAATCGAAGCAGCAGCATAGGCAAAATTGAAACATACCCATAATCTATAATCTCTTTGTTATATAGTAAATATAGTAAATATGACAGGCAAACGAAAACATTAATCAAACAAATTATAAATAACTGAAATCAAACACAACTACACCCATGCTCAAATGAAAGAAAATTAAAATATCAATACAATCAAAGAGAGTTTGCAATTACCAACAATAACAGTGGATCACAAAGTTGCAAGATAAAATTACCAACTAAAAGTTTAATTGGACAAGAAATTCAGATTCATTCCAAATAAAAATATCTACACACCACTATGGACCAAAACCAGTCTATGAAATATCACAGCATTGTTTCAACATTAGGCAAAAAATAACAAATGGGCAGATGAACATCACAAAACCGATAATTTCTTCTAAAACTACTGGACAAAACCTCACCTCATGGTAATTCTTAATCTCAAAGAAAACTATCAAATTCACCATTGATATCAACATTACATTAGCATATAAAAGGTCTGGCTACATATTCCTTCCTATTGAATATAGGAATGACTGACTATCAAATTTCCAAACAAATTCAAGGAACAAAGACTAAAGAACTTACCAAAAGTAAAGAAACAACAAATATATGGGGGATCAGTCTTCCTTTGTGTTCTGCAAATTTGTAGATAAAACATATTCATCAATTCAGCCTCTTTCATGATTATAAAATAGACAACACAAAAAAAACTCAAAAATTTAAAAGTAACCACTTCAAATAGCACATAACACACATTTCAGCATATCTCAGGACATGGCAGGTGCAGATGAAAATACAGATGAAATTCAAGTTTAAAAATTCAGATTCAACCTTGTCTCAAGCTAATTACCACCCAAAAGTTTAATTGAGCAGAACTTATTTTTAACCCAACAAATTCAGATTCGTTCCCACGAAAACATATGGATCTACAGACTACTATGGAGTGAAACCAGTCTATAAAATATCACAGGACTGTCTCAACATCAAGCAAAAAATAACAAACAGGCAAACAAACGTCACAAAGTTGACAGTTTCTTCAAGGAACAAAGACCAAAGAACAAACTGCAAAATTGTAGATAAAACATGCTTCTTGGCAAAAAAAATTCAGTGTTCTGCAAGATCATGGTCTTAATACCAATAACATAAACCTTGGAAAGCAAAGTGTAAAACCCAATCGAATCTAACCCTCAAATACTGTAAAAAACTGCCCAAAACCAAAGAAATGTACTCCAAAACAGATGAAATCAAATAAAGACTATTAGCAGAAAGCAGAGACTGGTGCCACATACCAGACTGAACTGGCCAAGAAAGAAAGGTCCATCGTCAAATTTCGAAAGAGTAATTTCAATATAGTCAAATGCAGCACCTATTTCAAGATACCATCAAGCTCACATTAGCTTCTTTTAAACTTGAACAACATCAAAACGACAAATTGGTAAACGGTGAACTCACCAGCAGCTGCCTCAGTTCCATCTCCTTTAAAAAACAAAATCACAGGTTTGCTGAATGAGGCTGTGAAGGAAAACAACTCTTCTGCAAACTCTCTCTTTGTAGGATCCTATATTTACAGATTAAGAGTTTTAGTATTACACAAAGAAGCGAAATAATTCGTTAAAAGCATCCACAAATCTTACATCAAGGAATAGTGAAGGCCCTTCAAAGTTGCTCTCGATGTATCTAATCAAATCAAGACTCTCTCCTTTGACTTCATTATTGTGTTCAAGTGATGGCACCGGCATTCAAATTTCATATCAGCAAAATAAAGAATAATGAGCATATACATAGGTATATTAGCTCCTTCATGTTCCTCTAAAATTTCAAAGAAAAGCTAGTTCAGGTTCTATTAACTACACACTGAGGCACCAAATAGATGATCCATGACACAACATCAACCCTTGTGCAATCTAATTACTATCACTAATTCATTACGGCTTTGCAACATGTTGCAATGTCTCTATATCAGGCTTTAAAAGATGAATACTAAAAAGCTTCAAATGAAACACACAAAATCACAAATACTCGAAGTTGAAACACATATATTCACCTTGTTAAGAGGGTAGACTTTCTCCTTATACCAAGAAGGCCTGTCTTGTAGATTAATAGGAACCAATTCTATCTTTTCCTCCAATCCCTGTTCTCAACCATCATCACTGATTAAAAAGGGTATCATCTCATGGCGAACACCAAGCCTAAGTACCACCAAGTGTGCCATGAGTTTCCGTTATTGTTGAACACCTCTCAGTGTTTGCTTGATTGTGTGCCAAGACTCACAGTACCCAAAGCCTGAAAACAAAGACTCTTGGTATCACAAAGATACTCGATAATAAACTTTTCAGAAGAAATTAAGCTGATACTGAAATATAAAAAGGAGAAAAAACATACGGAAAGCACATATAATACATTTGGTGGAATCTGAAGCCGTGAGTAAACAGAATCCAGATCAAGCAATACATATTCTTCTTATTCTTCCTCCTGATGTTGATTGGGCACAGTCTCTGACTCCATAACCTGTGCATATTAATGGTATTACATTATGATCTAGACACATATAGATTCTAAACTTATTTATTAATTTCAAGAAAGAAAGAAAAATACCAAATTAGATCAACTCTAAAACTATGTAGGCGATAGTCCACTCAAGAGAGGAAAATAATCTGGAATTTAGGTGCTATTCCATGTACATGTGTTTTTCACTGAATTTCTCTCACACAAAAAGAGGCCACCGAATGAACATCTCTAGCCTTGACATCCCTCCTTATACACACCAACCTGTTACATGGCCAACATATTTGATTAGTTCTGTTATTTGCCTACCACTTGCAGTTTTGTCACCACCAGAACTCATGCCAACTTTCTGCAAACCGAAACTCTCTTTGCCCCATTGGTTCTCAAACATACATATACTATTCATGGTCTACTTATCCAATGATTTCTATCCTTATATTTTCTTTCCTCTCCGGGAAGAATTTGACTATGTTGGTTAATTATGCTAATATGAATATTATATTTATCCAAGTATAAAGAGAACTTGACGCCTAAATCACCACGGATTCTATCCTTGACTCAACAATCCGTTTGAATTTTAGTTACCGAATGTCCAGCTTTCTAACTGTTCTCACTTGTGAGAGCAGGAGAGATGAGGAGAGGAGCTCGATATGGAGGCGGAAGAGAATTGAGTGAGAGAGAGAGAGGGCCAGATTTCCTTTGCTTGGTTGGCTTGGCAACCTGCCTGTGTTGTTGCCCTGTGAAGGACCTTATATGAAAACGTAGGTAAACATAGGTTATGATAATAGCATAAATGTATTTCAACTTATATGAAAACTACATATATTGTTGGGTATTAGGAGTGATCCTAACACATATAAATTACAGAGCATGATCTCAACAACAACTTTTTCCCAAGCTATCTATATGGAATACACTTTTACTACATGAAGTAAAACCATTCAGCCGAGATAAAATTTATGTAATAGAGTGACCAATGCTAGCGATGGAATCAGCTAGGAAGTTTGGTTCCCTCCACATATTCTTGAAAGAAACAACTTCAAACTGAGCTGCAATCTTTCTAAATTATATTCTTTGTAAACCAGTAAACACTTCATAGGGATAGTCCAACATCTATTCTCAAACGATGAACTATTTTAGCCACCTCAAAACAACTCATTTCCAACTTGTAAATCATAGCCAAATGTTCCACACCTCCACCTAGACATGATCCGCTTTCATAGTGATATTTTGGTAGTGCAGCCTGAACATTGATGTTGAAATGATTCTGAAATTTTCAGTTTTTTTCATCATTTATTTGTTGGCTTTATTTGATTATCTACTTTTATGATGACAAAGACTACTTGGATGCGGATGAACTTGAGGAAAGTAAGAGACACCCGGAATTGCAAATTTTCCATCCGAATACACTAATGGCAGCCACACACAATTTCTCAGATTCTTATAAACTTGTCCAAGATGGTTTTGGTTGTGTTTATAAGGTATAGCCAAATTCAGATATCCCAAATAGAAAAAAGTCTAAGTCAATTCTAACTACTTTCAGTTTCTATGTACATGTATATATTTTATATTATACTGTGCCATAGACCTGCCCTAGACCTGTTTTGCACCAGAGACATATCTGTATGCCCAAAAATCAGATATGTTGTCCGACACAACCTCAGACCAATATTGAATTCACCAATTCCAGTCGAAATGGAAATGCTTCAATTAAAACTAATAAAACTATAGGCCTCTTAATTCAGTAGAACGGTAAGAATATCAAACTAATCTTGAAACCAAGCAGCAACAAAGAATAACATTATGTGTTCCTATGAACTGAATGTAAGAACCCTAACTATATGTGTTATAGAGACAGATTTACTATATAACATTATGATACTTATCTTGAAAACAACATGAACCAACAATGATACTGTATCATAGCACAAAATCTTTACAACAGAGTTCTAAAAGGGGGGCAAATGATAGTAATCAATCTATTCTTCCATGGCCGAATAGAGTAACTGAAAAACTGAATTGAATAAGAGCCCAGTCATTTACCTGATCGATGATATGAACCAGTTTGTCACTCTCTTTTGCTGTAACTTTAAGAATGGAGTTTTGGAGTGGCTCAATGTGCTGACTTCCAATGTTCTCCCTATTCATATAAGCAATTTAAAGGGCATATGTAATTAGTTTCTCATTATTTTTCGTAGGCTTTCTGATACAAAACAACAAATTATTAGCTCAATACAATAAACAACACAACTGGGATTTAGGTGATTACTAACCCTTTTTTCAACTACGTACGCTGCAAGGATGGTGTTGCATCACGGAATTGAATGGCAACATCTTGGAGATGAAAACCCAAAATTTTTTATCACAAAACTATCAACTACGAAACCCAAATAGATGATGACGAAGAGAATGAATTGGATCTCTGAGAAACAGACTTACCGAGGCCAGGCAAGCAAAATCAGTTGAGGGAGGTGAGAGAGGTATTATCGATGTAGAGAAGCGATCAGAGAGCGAGAGAGGTAAGGTAAGCCCGAGACTCACTGGTTCGACTGGGACTTGCTCAATAACGGAAGAAGAGGAAGTGCGGTGACAAACAAAACTCCACTGACTGCTACACACACTGTGTTCGCCTGCAACGAAAATAAAAACACAAATCAACACCACAAAGGTGGGTTTCAACATCACGAAATCAAACCCAGAATCTTATCTCACCAAAATCGGAGAACTTCGATCGGACAGATCCAAGTCAAACTTAGAATCTTATCTAACCAAAATCGGAGCACTTCGATCGGACAAATCCAGCTAGTGGGTCTCGTGCAAAGAGTCCATCGCTATTAGGTCTGGGTCTCGAAGCCTCGTCGATGTGATTCGCACGCGACCTCAGTTCTCTCTCGGCGTGGCTCTCGAAGTAGATCAACGAAAGGCTTGGGAGCTGGTGTGGCCCAGATCGAGTATAGGTAGCGCTAGAGATGCGATGAAGTCAAAGAATGACTGCCGCAACGATGGGGCTCGATGCCGGAGATCCTCACGAAGCGGCGTAGCCTGAGGCCAAGGCGCGAGAACCGAAAGGAGGTTAATAGGGTTCGATGAAAATCTACGAAAGTGAGAGGCTCGGTGAATCAATGGCTAAAGAGAGATGATCGAGAGAGCAAGTGAGCTGAGACGATGGACTGATCCAGAATGGAGCAAAACAGCAAGCAAAAATTAAAACCACTTGAGCCACTGTTCAAATGAACAGAACAAAATGAGCTGCACCGTTCTTTTATCGAAGGAAAGAGGCACGTGAGGGAGGGACTGTTCAAATGAATAGTGGTCCACTGTTCAAATGAATAGTACTATTCATAAGCACAGTAGACCAACTCTGTTATACAGGGAATATTACATTCCAGTAGTTGCAGTGCACCCTCTGCAAAAGAAAAAGCTGCATAACATCTGACTTATCGCAACCATGCTCGACCTATACCTATCTAGCTCCTTGCACACTATTTCTACCTTGCTAGTTAGCTAGCTTTGAGTTTTCCGGGCAATGCGTACGCGCAGCTCAGTTTGAAGTTTGTACTGCGTATGGCGCTAATGCGCTAATGAGTACAGAATCCCGTAATGAACTCGTAAAAAGATGTATAATGGTGCACAACAAAAAAGATTCAAAGATTTGCAGTTCATACATCATAGTTTTGGGCCAAGAGTGTGTTCAAACTCTCCCAATTACAAAAAGAAAATACTTTTGGGCTCCCGAGCTAGTTTGTTCTTAGTTGTTGGGCCTGGCCTCTATCTACCCAAAAGAAAGAGTCCATTTGATGTGTTTCGGAAAGTTGGACATTTCCTTTTCTTTTTCTTCCGATGAAGATTTATATTTGTTGTGATATCGTCGCTACTGAAGTCATACTTGAGCCAGATTTGATTGTATTTACTAGTAGATATACAACCTTAGTAGGTAAACCTATAAGCTTCGACTCAATTGTCTTGGTTGCAGCCTACACTAGAAATTTGGCAGCATGCCCGAATTATAGATGTAGGTGATTTGGTTCTATCTCTGTAAGGACCTCCTCCTCAAACTGTTTGTTAATGGTCTTTTAAACCTCAATAAAGCTCCGAGCTGTGTCTCTCCTCAGCTCTCTGTTTTGGAGGAGGAGAGAAAAAAGGTTTCTACTCTGGGACGAAGTCCAAATTAACCTCAAGTCCTTGACTATGAAACTCCCAAGAACAACTCAAGAAATGAAGAGTCAAAATATCCACTAGCACTAAGGGCAATTTAGTCATTAATCATTGAACTATGATAAAGACACGCGGAGCAAATCAGTAACGCGTGCGCAAACCACTACCTTAAGCCTCCTCCATCCCAGAAACTAAAAAAACATACGATGCTGTTGATCTCAACTTTGTTCCTAGTATCTCTGTCTTGGCTTCTCTTCTAATCTCCACTTCTTCTCTTCCGTTGCTTCTCTCTCCCACTTTCTGTTTCCCCCATTCAAAACGCACCGTTTCGTCTTCGTCTTCTTCAGAGATACGCTGAGTCGAGCCCACAAATCCAAGTTTGTTATTATAGAAAGGAATGGCCTTGAGACGCCTGCTCACTCAGGTAGGTCAATTTCCGAGCTGGGCTTCTTTTTTTTTTTTTATCAATTTCTGATTTTGCTGCAATTTTCGATCTTATTTGGGTTAGATAGCGCCAAAGTTTGATACTTTTAGCTGATTTCGCAAACCCTAATTCTAATATAGATCGTTATATGATTCTGCTTATGTTAATTCGAGGTGTTGTGATTATTCATGTCTATGGTTGGAGCTTTTGGTCCATGTTTTCATTGTCAGAGCCTCATTATGAAATTGGGTGTCCAAATATTAGTTTAGTTTCAATAGTTTTTCGGCTGTTGTTAGTTCAGAGATTAAAGGTGGTTTAGAGGGTGTTTTGTTAGATTGTGAGGTCTTGATCTTCTCTTGTTGGTTCAAAATGAAAGAGGATTTGCGCCGGTAGACATCAAATGTTTAACAGAATAATATGATAGAGGAGGAAAAACATTGGAATGTTTATTTTTGTTATTTTTCTACCATTTATAATTGTACCAATTTTCTATCTCAGAAAGGCGAATACTTTTATATATATATATATATGCATCTTTACATTTCGAGTTGATTCATCTGTTGGTATTTTGCCCCTGTTAAGTTTGATGTTTGTTTTCAACAGGTATCTAGGCATCGTTCAGAGTTGGGACAGCTGACTAGAGTGATTTCGAGAACACATACTCCAGTCAACAAGGTTGCAGGCAGTGGAGGAGGTATGATTTCTGATTTGGATCTATTAATAAAATTCAGTTCTTATTCAACATTTTAGAAGGAACTAAAACATTCGTCTACATCTATCGTCATTTCTAAAGTAACACTTTCTTTGACTTTTGTAGGAAATACACTCTTTAATACTCAAGAGAGGTTGCAGTCAAGCTTTGTCCGCAGCTTTACTCGCAGAGGACGCTCTGTTGATGAAGCTACTGAGCTTTCCCGTCTAAATGAACTGTACATGCGAAATGACGTTGAGGAAGTGATAAGACTATTTGAAAGTCGGCCAGCATTGCATGGCAATGCTACAGCACTCTCACAATATGTGAAATCGTTGGTAAAAGTTGGCAGGCTGGATGAGAGTGAGTTACTCAAGACATTGCAGAGAGGTGGGTATTGAACAATGGTTCTATGAAGCAAATTTTCCGAACTGCTTTTCTAAATAAGAGACTGTTAAAATTAACAATCTTTGCAGAAATGTTCTTTGGCCTGCTTTTCATCATATAAACTTGACCTAGTGACAGAGATTTGTTTACACATGCTGTAGGTGTGGCTAACTCTACAATCGCAGAAGCAAGCACAGGTGGCTTCTCAGCTCTTAAGAATGTTGGAAAGTCTACGACAGATGGTGTTCTTGGAACTGCAAGTGCACCAATTCATATGGTGTCTAGAGAAGGAGCTCACTTTAAGGAGCAGCTATGGCGTACAGTTCGCACGATTGCACTGGCTTTTCTTTTGATATCTGGTGTAGGAGCACTCATCGAGGATAGAGGAATAACCAAAGGTCTTATTATATCTCATTGCTTTAGGCTCTCCTATGATTTAATTAATATCCATCTTGGAAGTATGAAAGCTTTTCTCAAATCCGTGTTCCCACTTTTCAGGACTTGGGTTAAATGAAGAGGTTCAACCTAGCATGGAATCTAGCACAAAATTTGCTGATGTGAAGGGAGTTGATGAGGCTAAGGCGGAGCTAGAAGAAATTGTTCACTATCTTCGAGATCCCAAGGTAGTTGCATTTTGAAGTTGCAGTCAACCAATTATTAAGTATAAACACTTGATCTGGCCATTGCTACAGCTTTTTGTTTCTTACCTTTTGTGAGTCATTGGTCTCTCATTACTATTCATCCAGTAACTATATAACCTGGAAGTTTTCTTGATTTCACCCTTGTTTTACAGTATGCACTAGATTTTAATGTATATCATAGAATTTCAAGGTTTGAGCTTCTGTTCACTACTGTAGTGGAACTTGTTTTGATCGAATCCATTCTATTTCCCTATTTACTCTTCATTGCTCAAGTCTATCGTCTTTTAAAAATACAAAGGTATAGTAACCATTAACTCTTGCCTTGTAACAGCGGTTCACTCGTCTCGGTGGCAAACTACCAAAGGGTGTTTTACTAGTTGGCCCGCCTGGCACTGGTAAGACAATGTTAGCAAGAGCAATTGCTGGAGAAGCAGGGGTTCCTTTCTTTTCATGCAGCGGTAGTGAGTTTGAAGAGATGTTTGTTGGTGTTGGAGCACGAAGGGTGAGGGATCTCTTCGCGGCTGCAAAGAAACGGTCTCCATGTATAATATTTATTGATGAGATGGATGCAATAGGAGGAAGTCGCAACCCAAAGGATCAGCAGTACATGAAGATGACTTTGAATCAGTTACTTGTTGAACTTGATGGTTTTAAACAAAATGAAGGCATTATTGTTATTGCGGCTACTAATTTCCCAGAGTCACTGGACAAAGCATTGGTGAGACCTGGACGCTTTGATCGCCACATTGTCGTTCCCAATCCTGATGTAGAAGGGCGAAGACAGATTATGGAAGTCCACATGACAAAGGTAATATTACACTTTCAAACAAAGAAGTTTAGTATGATTATTAGTATCGTATGCTTTTGTTGCAATTGCCTCTGTTTTTCTTTCTTGCATGGTCGAATTTGGTTTTTCCCATGTTTGCAATCCGTCATATATATTTTTAAGATGTTTTTAAGATTGACATGGCAGAATCCTGAAGACTCATTTTAGTATGAATGATCAAGAGAGTTTTTTTGACAGGTTTTGAAGGCTGATGATGTTGATTTGTCGATCATTGCTAGAGGAACTCCAGGGTTCTCTGGTGCTGATCTCGCAAACTTAGTCAATGTAGCTGCTCTGAAGGCTGCCATGGATGGTGCAAAATCAGTGAGTATGGCTGACCTAGAGTTTGCAAAAGATAAGATTATGATGGGAAGTGAACGTAAGTCGGCTGTTATATCTCAAGAGTCACGAAAGCTTACAGCTTTTCATGAGGGTGGCCACGCACTTGTCGCCGTCCACACTGATGGTGCTCATCCAGTTCACAAGGCCACAATAGTTCCTAGGGGCATGGCACTTGGCATGGTTGCCCAGTTGCCTGACAAGGATGAGACAAGTGTCTCACGGAAACAAATGCTTGCACGTCTTGATGTTTGCATGGGGGGACGTGTTGCAGAAGAGCTCATCTTTGGTGAGAGTGAAGTTACTTCTGGTGCATCTGATGATCTGCGGCAAGCAACTAAACTTGCCAGAGCGATGGTTACAAAATATGGTATGAGCAAACAAGTTGGGCTTGTCACTCACAATTATGACGACGACGGTAAGAGCATGAGCACAGACACTAGGCTGCTTATTGAAGAAGAAGTGAAACACCTCTTGGAAACGGCATACAACAACGCGAAGAATATACTTACCACACATCACAAGGAGCTCCATGCTCTTGCTAATGCCCTACTGGAGCAAGAGACACTCACTGGAAATCAGATCAAGGTCTTACTTGCTAATGTAAACTCTGAGCAGAAGCAACAACTGCAACAGCAACTAGTTGCTGAAAAGAGTAGTTCACAGTCAAACCCAGTGCCTCCTTCGTCACCGCCCAATGCAGCTCAATCTGCTGCTGCCGCAGCAGCTGCTGCAGCTGCGGCTGCAACTGCTGCAGCCAAATCTAAAGGCATGGCTCCTGCAGGATCTTAGCACAAGTGATGTGCTATTTGGTTGGGGTGTCAGATGTGCATATAGTAAAATTACTTACCAGCCTCTCTGTATGGTACCATAGAATGTTACCAGTATTGGCCTTAGTCAGATTGACTGGGAGTTGTAGACGAGTTGATCGGCAAGTCAGTCGCCTTCTAATTAAGGCATTTGGTGGACATCCACTGTATTTTTGTTCTTCCTTTTATTTTTTTTCTGAGTTCACAATGTTTCTGATCATACGATAAAGGAATAATAATGCATTCTCGGTTTATGCTTAGCTTTCTGATTCCATAGACCCCTTTGCTCTTTTGTAAGTTCCAACTTTCATATAGAGGAGGACGTTCACACGAAGTTGAGGCTGGTTTGTGGCTATGTTCTCAAAATGGGATGACACTAAAGTGAATGAACAGAAGGACCAGTCTTTGAACTCCAGTTGTTAACTCGTTATAGATTTTGGTCTTGTTCAGCATTGTTTTTGATAAGACTACATATCGCCATGACGCCATACATGTCAAGAAGCGTCGTCTCCTACCCACCGAAGAATCGTCCAAAAAGGTCTAAATCTCTGTACCTTACGAAAGTGTGGTCAGAAAGGTTCAGACTTTTTACCCACCAAGACTTCGTCGTGAAAAATCATGCCACCAATGCAATCAGTCAGTTTAGTCTTGCGAGTCGAGACTTGAAACTCTGATTTTGTCCGCTGAAATATTTGGTTTGAGTTTTTGACTCGTCCTCAGCTTGGCGGCATAAAGAAGATCAAGTCTAGCTTTGATCGATGTCGTCGACGCAACCAGCTGGTAATGAAAACACTATTGAATACGATGAACATAATCGATAGTATAGACTACCCGGTGCCATCATGAAGTTTCAATATTAATCGTCTCTTATGCAATAATTGGGCTGTTATACATGAATTTTCTATGTGCAGGAATCAAACTGCGGAGAATTCACATAGAAAACAGCCATGGCATTTGTTTGGATATTACATGATACTGGATCAAACGATCTCGTTGTGTTGTGCCATGGCTTACATTCCTCAAAGGTAAAAACAAAGCTATCGCTTTCCACTATCTCTAGTTGTTACTGTCTATGTTTCTATCTATGTAATATTAGTCTTTTCTGTCCCGTCATGGTAATGCAGTGTTTGCTTTCATCTATAGGAACGCATCCCCATGGCGAACCTTGCTGCTGCATTAGAACAACAAGGAATAAGTGCTTTCCGCTTTGATTTTTCTGGAAATGGGTAAGCAAGCTCTTGTAAACATTAGGAAATAGGAGTATTGGTAGTTTTGGTTTATGTCATACAGTATTTGGAGCCTTTACTACTGCAAGGAATATTTCATGTAGAGTTTTTAAGGACAGTCTGTGTTATACCTGACAGGGAAAGTGAAGGTTCATTTCAGTATGGTAACTATAGCAAAGAAGCTGGTGATCTAAGTGCTGTAGTTCAACACTTTCGAGGATGGAATTACGTGATAACTGCAATTGTTGGCCACAGTAAGGGTCTGTTTATGTCTGTGCTCATCTCAAATAAAAGCCTAATTTTTCAGATATAAAGAGAATGTTTTTGATAACTCTCTCTTGCATGTCTCAAGTCTAGAGGCCTTTGATTCCTAGCCAATTTATGATACATAGGAAGCTGTCATTTCTTAGCATTGCAGGGGGGAATGCAGTGATCTTGTGACTTGTATGCTGCAAAGCATAAGGATGTTCATCTAGTTGTAAATATTGCTGGACGATTCGATCTACAAAGAGGAATTGAAGGTCGCTTAGGATATATTGATACCATATAAAGGGGGGTAAGCTTTGTCAATTGTGTAATTATAGTCACTTTCCTCAGAAGATCAGACATGGTTTGTCTTGTGGTCAAATGTTGAGCTTCTATCATGTTAATTCTTTCAAGACTAGAGCTTTATAGTCACTTCATTTAAGAAATCGATCAGTACATAAAAGCTTGTAGTTGCATATGAGTAATCAATATTAAAACTTGGAAACCGGATAGATATTGATTTGGGCCTGAAATAAATATTTCACTTTGGGTTTGGAAGACTGAAGTTTTGGCAAGCAGCTTAAGTGAGCTGAAGTTTTGGCAAGTGACCCGATTAGGTTTAAGCTTGGCGAGCAGTCAAGTAGTATTAAAGAGTCCATTTCCATTTCGATTTAGGACTGTAAGTTAAGATAGCTGATTTATGCGGCTTAATGTTTATTGAACATTTCCTGCTTCGGTTAGGTTTCCTTCATGAAAGGAATTGTGATAACATTGAAACTATATAAAGATAAGACCCGTGTGCTGGAAGACTCAGAGTTATATTGAGAATCTAAGAGGTTAGGACATTCAAGAGAATTGAAAGATGACTACTGTGCAGTATATAAGGAGAGCTAGAACATTAGAGTAAGGGTCCCCGATCAAATACAAAAGTTTTGCTATACGCAAATACCTAGACATCTCGTCAGAGATTCTATCCTCGCAACCAGACGATCAAAGTGTTTGTCACCAATCGAGTGAGAGTATTGCGATCAAAGGAAGCAATACAATTGGAAAATTGAAGAGCTTGTCACATATCGAGCGAGAGTTCGGATATCCAAGGAAGCAGTGTTCTCAACACATCATGAAAGAAGATGCTCTACTTTGCACTCGTAAAGGGTAGTGTGAGGTATCGATTTCTGGGGCTCTACTAGAGACGTAAAAACCCAAAGTCCTAGGTTACTAGGCGAGAAGGACCCATTCAGGCGAGGTTGGTGCTCTCCTCGTCTTAATCGCTTAATTAAGAAGTCAGGCAGCTTTAATATCCATATTCCGTTGAGAGACGGTGGCACGCCAGCAGACGAAACACATATAGGATAAGTCGACAACTGCGGTTAAACTATTTGAAATCAGTAAAAGAGACAGTTTGCAAGAGGATCTCTAGGCGTTCCTCACCAGAGTTATTTTGGAGTCAAACATTTTGGCACACCCGGTGGGATTATCTTTTGTGTCTCAAAGTGATAATAGGGGATTCTTACATAAGGGAATACCCTCAGTGTCGCAAACATCCACAACCGGCATACCGTGAACACATTTCTACTCGGTGTTGTTCATTAAGTAATCAGGTGGTTGAACTCATCTTCGCTAAAGAACTTCACTCAAACATGTTTAAATCTTTGAACGAAGCGGAGATCATAGAACTCATGTTCCCATAATACCTAGCTTACGCGGCTAGGCATGACGAACATCAGACAAACTACTACACGGCTCTTGGTCAACGAATTGAACAACAAACAGATCTCCTCACTACTCAAGGTGAGAAAGTAGACTCAGCGTTGGCCAAAATCCAAGTGCTAAGGGTAGAACTCCATAGGGATAAGGAGGAACGAGAGGCAATTGAAGCCCAAGTAACAAGTCTTGTGGAGGGTCAAGACAAATTATGGATCGACATCATGCAAACCTTGAGAACAAGTTTGGATGAATACCGCTGACACGTGGCGACACTATCTCAAAGGACAGACAGAGACATAGCGTCTCTAACAAAAATTCGTTTCTGATCTTGCTAGAAAGACTTGACAAGCAGAGTCTTTCCCACCTGCATGGGAACAAAGGTTAAATAGGTTTATGAACGACTGCGACATACATCTCACCAAGATGTATAAATCATACGAAACTCCTCCCCCCCCATGCAGAAAGACGATCCAGATGCTTGGCAATGGCCAAGATACTACCGACATCAAACCTTCCAGACTTTCTCTGGCGATGATGATTCAAATTCGGCAACTCATTTAGCGTATTTCACACTGCAACTAGGGCAGTTTGCCGATAACGATGGACTCAAGTTGAGAGTCTTTGGATCATCTCTATCAGGATCAGCCCTCGTTTGGTATACGGGATTGGAAAATGGTTCGATTAACGAGTGGAAGGACATGGAGGCCTTGTTTATAGATCACTTTGGAACAGCAAGACCTGAAACCAGTGTTGGAAAGTTGGCTTCCTTGAGCCAATCAGCGACAGAAAGTCTAGTTACCTTTCTACACCGTTTTCGGTCAGAATATAATCTGTGCAAGACTCCACTAGGCAAAAAAGAGGTAGTAGAGATGGCCAAGAATGATTTGGAGGATACATACCACCAACTGTTCTTGAATAGTAAGTACTTTTTCTTGAACGAGCTTATTACGGCTGTAATTAAAACTTACAGTACCATGCAAGAGCGAGACAACAGAAGGAATTTTCCAACGGAACGTATACTTCTAGGTCTTACTGTGACGACCCGAACCAGAATCGGTAGAGTAATCAGCGTAATCCACGAGTTAGCGCATAATCGCGGTTTATTGATAATTGTGTGGTTTGCTGGTTTTGCTTACTACTTAAATATCGGCCGAGAATTTGAGTTGAGTCTCTTCTCGAGAGTTGTAGTGCACGTGATTTCAAGCTCATTGGTAGTTCCGGATGATTTTTCTGATAACCGAGGAATATAATATGATTATTTGAAGTTTCGGAATATCGACGAGTTTATCCGTTTGTATCGTGTTTATCCGAATCGTAATGGTTATCCGTTTTGGACCGTCGATCATCCCAAGGCGCGAGTATAAATATTGGAAATAGTCAAAAAATTGTCGAAAACACTGTTTGGGAAGTTTGACCGTCGTTGACCGAGAATTGACCGTTGACTTTCGTTGACCTGAGGAGAAAAACAGACCGTTTGGCTTCCGTTGCCGGACCGGCTGATTCCGGCCATTTCAGGCCACGACTCTTGAAGGTAAAATGTTCTCCTCGTGATTCTAAACAGTTTAGAACTTGGAATTGCTTGATTCGGTTGAGATTTGAGGGAGATATTTCGATTTGAAAATTGGGAATTTTTTGCCGGAATCGGCCTCGACGGAGGGAGGTGCTCCGGTGACTTTCCGGGGTGGATATTTGGTGGATTTTGTTGGGTTTTGGACAGTGATCATTTCCCCTTTGGTTTGGAGGGACGAGGTGGCGTGACGGCGCCGGAATCGGTTCGGGAAGTTTTCTGGCCGGTTTGGACCACCGTGGCTTTCGAGCTGGATTCCGGTCACGGTGGTGGTTGGATGGTGGTGGTTCCTTTGTTAAAGTTGTTCGCCTTGTTGTGGAGATCATTGTGGCAGCTCGGTCGCCGGGAAAACTCTCCGGTTGATGGCGTGCCGCCGACGGCGGCAGCTCCGGCGACCCGTTGACTTTTTGGATTTCGATGTTTTTAATGTCGTTTTTCTTGTAATCGCGCCCTGATCGTCGCCTTGAGGTTTTCGAGTTGATTTGGGTATCGGATTTTTAGTCGAGGGTTTCGAGTGGAGATTTCGGGAATTTCGTCGATTATTTTGCACAATATTATATGTTTCCGGGAACGGTTGGTTTCTGAGGTGTGGTACAGTGTTGTGGATTATGATTTTGATCAGATATATTTTATGACTATTCAGGGGATCGAGATCGTGCTTCGGGCGATGAATCTTCCGCCGGGCCACGTGATTAGCGCGAGTGCGCGTTTTGCTCACCTGTGAGTAGACAATTTCTTTTCACTGATAATCGCGAGTCTTTATATTACATTTTACGAGCATGAGCATATGTTTGTGATTATTACTTATACGAGAATGTGTTTTACGATTATGCTTTATACGTATGCATGAAACTATTTATGATTTGTTTTACACAGAGTACAGTCTTAGTATATGTGGTTGTATCGATACACTTGCATCCCGGCTGATCCCCGAGGGTGCCTACCAGGGGGGAACTGTACCTTGTGCCGATGTATTTCCGGGTGGGTACAGATTTCTGTTTCTTGTGCCGATGTATTTCCGGGTGGAAACAGATACCCTGACCTGAGGCCTTTCTGGCTAGAATCACGTGTGGATCTGAGATCCCGTGATTCGGACTGTACTAGCACGGATGTGTCCATGAGCGACCCCGTGAGATTTTTACATGCATGCTCAGTACGCTGGAGGAGTATGAGTTTACCTCGTGTACTTTATTATATTTATTCATTTGGACTCGCATATGTCATTATAACATATATCATCTGGCGAAAGGCATTTATTTTCGTCCACTCACTCTAACGGTTTTCATGTCTTTCCCCTGGGCTTTTCGGTTTCCGTGCCCAGTTTGCAGTTCAGATTCTGGAGTCTCACGTCGTGGTTGGAGGCTAGTTGTTCGAGCTACCTGTGTTTTCCAGTAGGTTTCTTGTTTCACCTACTGTTGTATATTTTGTATATATTTACACTAGAGGTCGCTCTGATACATTCTGATACATGTTTTATACGGTTTTTTTCCCCGGACATACTATATATTACAGTTATGTTTACTGTTTATTGTTATTGTTATGATATTGAGAAATCCGGATGGGATTGGTGCCCACGGTTTGGCTTTTGTGGCATATGATGAAGTGTTATTTTCCGGGTGCAGGTAATGACAATTCTGAGTTAGTAGCGTTACTCTGCCGAAATTTTAATGGTTTTTGTTGGTTCACGTTTTCAGAAAGGGTTTGATTCCGGTTTAGGAAACTAAATCGGGGTTGGGTCCTTTCACTTACGATAGGCCAAAGCCAAAGAATGTGGCTTATATAGAAGAAATAGAAAACGACCAAGATTCAGACTCTGATGGAGATCAGGTAGGGGCAGTGGATTTATCGACAACCAAGGTTTTGAAACCCGCAAGCTTCAGAAGAGTAAGGGCCCCATTAAGCTTTCAACAGTGGCTTTCACTAAGCCAGAGTTTGAAACATACACATACGATGCAAACATGGCTCACGAAATCCTGGATGAGCTTTACAACATGCGAGCTCTCAAAGCAGACTTCGGACCTCTCCCCACAGCTGAGCAGTTAAAAGGTAAAAAGTATTGTAAGTTCTATGGAGCATGGAATCATATTACAAATGACTGCCTTAAGCTAAAAGATCAGATCCAAAAGTGGATCAATGAAGGTAGGCTAGATTTGGAGGGAACATCCAAGGCAGCAACGTTAGTAGATTCTCAACCCTTCCCAGCACCTCAAATTAATATGATCGACATCGGAGGAGCTGAGGAAGAAGACATACCGGTCTTTCCACGTTATACCTTTCCACAGGATAAGGTGGAAGAGATCTTGGATAGGCTTCATGAGATGGAGCTTATCGTCTATTGACCAGTATTTAAATTGAAACATCTAAGGTATGAATGACCATGCCAACATTTATGCAGAATCCACAACAAGTTCAGACATCGAACAACAACATGTTCAACCTTGAAAGAGAAGATTCAAGGTTTGATCAACTAGGAAGTGGTTAAAGTTAACCAAGAAGGAATGGTAGCATGGTATCCTCAAACACCATTGCCTTCCCCAGAAGCATCCCTCTCTCGCGATGCATATGAGCCCACACAAAGAAGGAGAAGATCAAGGTGAAGGCCTAGACACAAATTTGCGTTTGTCTAACCTTGGCAAGCTGAGATCACTTACGATGTATCTAGAGGAGAGAAAATATTTGAAGAGCTAGTCCAAGCAGGAATAACGGTGGTTCTCGATAATTGGGGAACTCCAGACCCGCATCCTGAGGATGTAAGGGGTCTTTCTTACTGTCGATATCATCACAGATGTGGTCACCATTCCACGAGCTATTGCAATGATTTAATGTTTAGAATTCAGCAGTGGATTGACGAGGGAGAAATACTAATAGAAGAACCCTCGCCAAGCTTGGTAACCGAGGAATCATTGACGGTCGAAATGTTAGAATTGACTAGGGGCAACCCATGCAAGAGAAAACAAACCATCAATATCAACAACGCCACTTGCGAGAGTCCACCAAAGAAACAACCGACAAGATCAGCTAAAGGAAAAGAGAAAGTGGATCCAAAAGCAGAGTTGCCAGTGGCAGAAGCAGCCAAGGTTTTCCCAGAGTTATTTTCAAATCAAGAACGTCATCAGCCGCAAAGCCCACAGGAGTCAAGACAAAAGGATTCCCCATCACCTAAATGTTCGCGAGCAACAGATCAGGTCAGTGAAGCAAAGAAATCCAAATCAGAGATAGCTGACACACTCGCCAAGCCATACGTTCCACCAGCTTTAAGGAACATCATTAAGGAGAACGTATGGTACGTCAAAGAGAAAGGGAAGACCATCGAAGTGACTCCAAGCAGGAGACGTAACCTTCAATGACAATTTGGAGAAGCTAAGAGGGCATTAGAAGCTTATGAGATGGGCATTCTCAAAGAAGAAGAATTGGTCTATTCCCTAGAAAAACTGCAAAGACGGTTGAATGCACTCGTAGTGAACCATTTGGTGGTTTTTGGGAAGAAGTCTAGCGAGCCTAAAGTGCGAGCACAATGACCAAGTGTCTTTGACCATAACCCAAAACTCTGGTCCAGAGACAAGACACCAGAACCTATACCTGAGGTTCATCGTGATGTCTGAGAGTGTAAATTAGCAAAGCAGCGGCTTAGGTTAGACAATGAAGTGATGCAAGCAGTGGGCTTGACTAGTCCACAGAGACAAGGGGAACATGACAAGAGTCACGTCACTATAAGCGAGACTAAAGGCCCACAATGGAGACTGAAGCCTTTGATCGAAGAAGAGAAGAAAAAGGCTAGTCTCGACAAAGCTTTTCCCCCACTCCAGAAACAAAGTTATGGAATATTTATGCCAGCAACTATAGAACCTACAACTGAGGTTCAAATGCAGCAGGTCGCTTCCCTAGAGGTCACCACACACATGGACATCGAAGAGGGAAAGCCTGAAGATGATGACAACGAAGACGACGAAGAGTTGCTGGACTATGGTGAAGATGAAGTGGATGATATAGGAGTGGAAGAATACGCGGGTAAGGTAGACACTAATATAAACATGGTGTTTGTCTTATCCTCCAAGTATGCTATATCCTCGCAGAAGCCAGCGGTGGTTGAACCAGTCACAAGGAGAGATGTGAATAACTTGGCGATGCCGGAAGATGGAGCCATACCAACAGAGCAGTCAGCGCTCGCCAAACAATCAGAGACTGATTCACCATCAACTAAAGGACAAATGATGTTTACAAAGCCTACCCTGAACATGGCCATGCACACGCGGCCACTATATGTGACAAGGATGATCCAGGGAATTCAAATCAATAAGCTTTTGGTGGATTCTGGGGCAGCAGTGAACATCACACCGTCAAAGCAATGGCCTTGCTAGGCATTCCCAAATCTGCTATCCAAAAGACAACCCTTAACGTCAGAAACTTTCAGGGTAGTCATACTCACTATTATTAAGTACTAAATTAACACTTAACACTCAACAACAATGAGCCAATTAAAACCCTTTTTAGTAGATGTAGCATTGGTAAATAGGGATCGTTCTTAACCGGGGATTGAGGGTGCATGCATAACTATGCTAGGTTTGTTTATGGGGATGCGAGATTTGGTTTGTTTAACTAATGACCTACGAAATTTAAACCTAATTCTACTATGTACACGTGATCATCACATCATGTCTACCTCCACCATTTTCATGCTTCACTTACCCAGTATCAACGAAATTCTTACCTTCAACCTGCAATTTATACACATGCTTTTAAGAGTGCGACGAAGAGCGCCTACACCTTAATTTATTTAAGATTCATACAAAACATGCTAGGGAGGAACGAAGAGCGTATCACCCAACACATTAAGAAGCTTTAAGCATACAAGCATGCATACAAGTCAAAGACCAAAAACTAAGAACACATGGAAGATAACATAAGTAAGTAAAAACGTATAGCATTTATTAAACAAATCACAAGTCGTAAACCGAATTCTTTACAAGACAAAAGATGAGATAGAAGGTTTATGGTTACACTTTTGGAGTCTGTGAAGAGCACTAACAACGCCTCGAGTGGATGGATTCTCAAGAACAAGACGAAGAGCGCCGATTATTCTTGATCCGTGAGGAGGGAGCTTCGGCCTTGGAGAGGATTAGGCATAGGACGACTTGGGAGGTGTTTTGGGCAGAGCTTTGGTGTCTATGATGTGTGATAATGAAACCCTAGTCGAGCCCTCATTTATATAGGCCAAGCAAAGCCTAGTTCGACTCCTTTTAGAAGTCTAACTACTCCACCCGGGTAACCTGACCCTTCTCCACTAAATTAGGAATTTATCTCGTTCTAGGACTCCAAATAGCTTGATTTCAGTTGCGTTGGAAACTAGACTTCTAGATCTTTCCAACCATATGCTAATCGCGTCTAGATTCATCCGGATCTGTTCACAGTGGCATTTTGAAGTGGGCTGATCTGCACAGGCAGATTTCCTGATTTCTAGTTTTTGATCCATTTTCTTCTTTTGGGCTTCTTTGTGGGTGAATCTTGACATGATCTTGGACATTCTTGGACACATGAGCATGGTCTTGACCCATCTTAGTGATCTTTGATCCATTCTTTATAAATCGTGGCCCATTCTTCTTCATCTTTCCTCCTCATTTTAGGAACTTCCTCCTTAGTAGGTTTTGAGCTCATTTCTGCCTCCTTTACGGATTCCTCCTCTATTTCTACCTACAAACATAAAGTAAGTTAAAAACATATTTACTAAGCACAAAACAAAACTAAATATAGAGAGAAAGTGATTAATAATCAAGCATAAAATGCGTGGATCAAATTCCCCCACACTTAGACTTTGCTAGTCCCTAGCAAATACAAATCAAAGCAACGGACTCGATAAAAGAAAAATAATAAAGGGAAAATAACAATGGGAACAACGTCACACTTATATGTACAAAACACTTAGAAGTCTCAACGTTTCAAAGCCGCCAATTTTCATGTTATCATGTTTGAAAACGTAAGAGATACTAAGTAAAACAACACTAAGCCCTTAGTCAAAATTTGTCTCAGAAATTTCTTTATGTATATGGCAATGGAATTACATAACTTCAAATGATAACCAAGATATGATTCATGCAATGAACAAGTAAGACGTGGTGTAAACAATGGTGATGTTAAAGCTGTGCATGTTTCGAATAAAGTTCAAATCAACTCACATGGATGCACTCATCATATTTTCACTCAAAAATGGATAGAAATAATTGAAAACCTCATGAATGAAATACTTGCACAAATGAACCAAACCATATGCTTACTCATGCAACTTACTCAACAGATTAACTGCTACTCATCTTAAGGATCAAAAAGGACTTTCGAAGGGTTGTAATGGGGCAAGGCTAAGGCATTCGAAAATTTAGATAAGTGGTGGTTAAAAACGTTCCAAAGACTTAGTCGAAATATCACAAACTTTGTAAAACCAGACTCCTTCATCTTTTCCACGCCTCCATGGTCAATCTTCTATAAACAAGGGCCAAATTTCATTTTGTTGGACCCTAACTTCATTCTAAACTCCCATTGAGCTTTGTGAACATGACAAAGGCCATATTTCTTTATTTTTTTGGGCCTTCAATTCGTAGCAATCTCCAAATTCATAAGTATAGGGGACATTAATCCAAACTTTTACAAAACAGAACACATTGCCATGAGAGATCACAATTTTTTTTTTCTTTTCATTCTCTCGAATTCCTTTGGCAATAACACACTTTTTAAGCTATTTGGACAAGTCTATCCCCATACACACATTATACCAATCAAGGAGCATCACCAAAAATCTCCATCTTCGGCTCTTGTCGACATTACTTCACACTAAGTCTGCAGAACATAGGGTAAAGAAGTCCTACACTAGGCAAAGTGTTTAGGTATTACGGGTGACGAAAGAAAGCTTAATGTGGGCTCAAATGGTTTATCTAAGGGTGTCGCAACTCGTGCGCACATAAGGGACTCATGGCAATTTGGCTAGTGGTGGTAAACCTAAGTGCCTCTTATCATATCCAAAATCAGAGTATATGTCAACTATAAGCTTTGCAAATTCGACATGAGTAAGTTCTAGTAATCTCTAGTTCATTAAAATCTATGGCAAGTAACCAAATGATGCACATGCATAGTTTTGAGACTAATATGCATAAAATTCACTCAAAAGAAATGTATCGGCTCAAAACTCACGTTTAGGGTTCATATGACTTAAACTTATTCTCACATGCGAAATTTGTACCATGTTTAACTATCCATATCTACTACATGTCATGACACTCAAAATAACTCAATTAACACAAGAAATCATGAATGCAGTGCCATATGTATGTTCAAATTCAGTCCATTTTCATCATATACTAACTAAGGGCATCCTAAGACTCTTTAAAAACACTAAGTTAAACAAAAAGACTCAAAATACACTAAGTATGACTCAAATGTTTTTTTTTTTAGGGCATCATCCGCCGGAAAGTTCCATTGTCCGCCCAATTTTTCAATTTTATGACTCAATAAAGTTGTAAACCTCTTCCCCCACACTTAAACTCTACATTGTCCTCAATGTACCAAAATAAAGTATAGAATCAAGTATGAAAGAGAGATCTACGAAAATTCTATCTAAGAAAATTAAAAAGCAACGACAAAAATTAAAAAGAGAGGGAAGAGAATGCAAATCTGGTTTGTAGACTCCTCCATTGGGTTGCCTCCCAACAAGCGCTTTTTTTTTAAAGTCTTACAGCCTAGACGTGATGCTTCAATTTTGCTCTAAGAATGGCCTGAATTTTGAGGGCATCTCCTCCACGTTTAGGTCCTTCAATTTAGGGGTAGCCATCCATAATTACCGCGTCGGTTTTGTTCATCTAAACAACCTCCTTCTCTTGCGTTTGCCTCCTTGTTGTGCATAACTTTTTCATATTTTGGCACTTGTTTGATGCACTCAAGGGCATAAGAAATTTCTCCAAGTTGGACTCGTCAGACCTACCTGAAAACAGTTCACGAGCAAACGTAGAATTAGCAACAACCAAATTTGAAGGAATAGGGTCATTACCTTTTGTTGGGGCAAGTTGTTCAAACGAATGTGCCATTGTGGCCCTAGGTGCCACATTTTCAACCGAAGATGTGGTTGAACCTCTCTAAAAAAGAATGTGCACAAGTTAGTAAATTCATGTTACAAGTTAGAAATCGCAGAAAATGAGCACAGCTGCAAGAACAATTTATATAGAATTATTAGCATGTCAAAATGCAACGAAATTTTACGAGCAAGAACTAGACACATATATACAATATTCCGTAAATTTTCAGATTTTTCCGACACCTGCAGCTATATCAAACAATTTTCACAAAACAGAAGAATGATAAGTCTCGAAAATTTTATGAACAAGTATATGTGATTAATCTTTTACAAGTTTATATGCACAAACACACAATTTAGACATAGTATTATGTCCAAGCATGTCCAAATTGAGTGCGCCTAAGATTTAAAGAGAGTACACGAAATTGGCCTTTAGATCTTTCAATGGACGTGCGACCCGCGCGATAAAGTATGCATTCTCAATCAATCGGCCTTTGATCAATCGAAAAACATGGCCAGTAGGGATAGAGATAACGCGAGAGGTAGGACTAATTTCGAGAAAACACCCCGAGGCTACCGTGATCAAGGGATATTACTCCAATGATGTTTCTCTTTCTTAGATCCAAAACCTGTCACCAGTCATAACCCAACTAGACACCATGTCCGACGTTCAGCCAAAATTTCGAGAATGACACACTCCCTCAAGTCCATAGTAGACTCCGCCCACAACCTTGTATCTCGAATGAAATACAAAGGGTTAAGGAGATAAACTAGAAAAAGAGGCGACATCTATTCCAAAGAGTGAGACTTAATCAACCAGCTCATGTACTCAATGTAAATCGAAGACTTCCCTTAACGTTTAATTGGCTGCAAAAACAACAATATGAACAAGTGTTAGTATAAATCTCGAAAATTTACAAGTATATATGAACAAAATTTCACAACTTTACAAAAAACACATGCAATTCCAGATTCTGCCAAACATGAGCACAGAAGCTTGTCGAATTGTTTTAGAATTATTGGCTCAGTCGACTGGACTGAAATTTTTTAGGAACCAACTAGACACAAAACCAAACATTCCTGCAAAATTTCAGATTTTTTTGAGTCCTCTAGCTATGTCAAATAATTTGCACAAAACCGGGCAGTGCACAGCTCCGAAAAACAGAAAACTATTAACATAATGTATAAGCATAATCACACAATTCTTTTCAATCCCTGGCAACGGCGCCAAAATTGATACTCACCATTATTAAGTACTAAATTAACACTTAACACTCAACAACAATGAGCCAATTAAAACCCTTTTTAGTAGATGTAGCATTGGTAAATAGGGATCGTTCTTAACCGGGGATTGAGGGTGCATGCATAACTATGCTAGGTTTGTTTATGGGGGTGCGAGATTTGGTTTGTTTAACTAATGACCTACGAAATTTAAACCTAATTCTACTATGTACACATGATCATCACATCATGTCTACCTCCACCATTTTCATGCTTCACTTACCCAGTATCAACGAAATTCTTACCTTCAACCTGCAATTTATACACATGCTTTTAAGAGTGCGACGAAGAGCGCCTACACCTTAATTTATTTAAGATTCATACAAAACATGCTAGGGAGGAACGAAGAGCGTATCACCCAACACATTAAGAAACTTTAAGCATACAAGCATGCATACAAGTCAAAGACCAAAAACTAAGAACACATGGAAGATAACATAAGTAAGCAAAAACGTATAGCATTTATTAAACAAATCACAAGTCGTAAACCGAATTCTTTACAAGACAAAAGATGAGATAGAAGGTTTATGGTTACACTTTTGGAGTCTGTGAAGAGCACTAACAACGCCTCGAGTGGATGGATTCTCAAGAACAAGACGAAGAGCGCCGATTATTCTTGATCCGTGAGGAGGGAGCTTCGGCCTCTGAGGGGATTAGGCATAGGACGACTTGGGAGGTGTTTTGGGCAGAGCTTTGGTGTCTATGATGTGTGATAATGAAACCCTAGTCGAGCCCTCATTTATATAGGCCAAGCAAAGCCTAGTTCGACTCCTTTAGAAGTCTAACTACTCCACCCGGGTAACCTGACCCTTCTCCACTAAATTAGGAATTTATCTCGTTCTAGGACTCCAAATCGCTTGATTTCAGTTGCGTTGGAAACTAGACTTCTAGATCTTTCCAACCATATGCTAATCGCGTCTAGATTCATCCGGATCTGTTCACAGTGGCATTTTGAAGTGGGCTGATCTGCACAGGCAGATTTCCTGATTTCTAGTTTTTGATCCATTTTCTTCTTTTGGGCTTCTTTGTGGGTGAATCTTGACATGATCTTGGACATTCTTGGACACATGAGCATGGTCTTGACCCATCTTAGTGATCTTTGATCCATTCTTTATAAATCGTGGCCCATTCTTCTTCATCTTTCCTCCTCATTTTAGGAACTTCCTCCTTAGTAGGTTTTGAGCTCATTTCTGCCTCCTTTACGGATTCCTCCTCTATTTCTACCTACAAACATAAAGTAAGTTAAAAACATATTTACTAAGCACAAAACAAAACTAAATATAGAGAGAAAGTGATTAATAATCAAGCATAAAATGCGTGGATCAAATTCCCCCACACTTAGACTTTGCTAGTCCCTAGCAAATACAAATCAAAGCAACGGACTCGATAAAAGAAAAATAATAAAGGGAAAATAACAATGGGAACAACGTCACACTTATATGTACAAAACACTTAGAAGTCTCAACGTTTCAAAGCCGCCAATTTTCATGTTATCATGTTTGAAAACGTAAGAGATACTAAGTAAAACAACACTAAGCCCTTAGTCAAAATTTGTCTCAGAAATTTCTTTATGTATATGGCAATGGAATTACATAACTTCAAATGATAACCAAGATATGATTCATGCAATGAACAAGTAAGACGTGGTGTAAACAATGGTGATGTTAAAGCTGTGCATGTTTCGAATAAAGTTCAAATCAACTCACATGGATGCACTCATCATATTTTCACTCAAAAATGGATAGAAATAATTGAAAACCTCATGAATGAAATACTTGCACAAATGAACCAAACCATATGCTTACTCATGCAACTTACTCAACAGATTAACTGCTACTCATCTTAAGGATCAAAAAGGACTTTCGAAGGGTTGTAATGGGGCAAGGCTAAGGCATTCGAAAATTTAGATAAGTGGTGGTTAAAAACGTTCCAAAGACTTAGTCGAAATATCACAAACTTTGTAAAACCAGACTCCTTCATCTTTTCCACGCCTCCATGGTCAATCTTCTATAAACAAGGGCCAAATTTCATTTTGTTGGACCCTAACTTCATTCTAAACTCCCATTGAGCTTTGTGAACATGACAAAGGCCATATTTCTTTATTTTTTTGGGCCTTCAATTCGTAGCAATCTCCAAATTCATAAGTATAGGGGACATTAATCCAAACTTTTACAAAACAGAACACATTGCCATGAGAGATCACAATTTTTTTTTTCTTTTCATTCTCTCGAATTCCTTTGGCAATAACACACTTTTTAAGCTATTTGGACAAGTCTATCCCCATACACACATTATACCAATCAAGGAGCATCACCAAAAATCTCCATCTTCGGCTCTTGTCGACATTACTTCACACTAAGTCTGCAGAACATAGGGTAAAGAAGTCCTACACTAGGCAAAGTGTTTAGGTATTACGGGTGACGAAAGAAAGCTTAATGTGGGCTCAAATGGTTTATCTAAGGGTGTCGCAACTCGTGCGCACATAAGGGACTCATGGCAATTTGGCTAGTGGTGGTAAACCTAAGTGCCTCTTATCATATCCAAAATCAGAGTATATGTCAACTATAAGCTTTGCAAATTCGACATGAGTAAGTTCTAGTAATCTCTAGTTCATTAAAATCTATGGCAAGTAACCAAATGATGCACATGCATAGTTTTGAGACTAATATGCATAAAATTCACTCAAAAGAAATGTATCGGCTCAAAACTCACGTTTAGGGTTCATATGACTTAAACTTATTCTCACATGCGAAATTTGTACCATGTTTAACTATCCATATCTACTACATGTCATGACACTCAAAATAACTCAATTAACACAAGAAATCATGAATGCAGTGCCATATGTATGTTCAAATTCAGTCCATTTTCATCATATACTAACTAAGGGCATCCTAAGACTCTTTAAAAACACTAAGTTAAACAAAAAGACTCAAAATACACTAAGTATGACTCAAATGTTTTTTTTTTTAGGGCATCATCCGCCGGAAAGTTCCATTGTCCGCCCAATTTTTCAATTTTATGACTCAATAAAGTTGTAAACCTCTTCCCCCACACTTAAACTCTACATTGTCCTCAATGTACCAAAATAAAGTATAGAATCAAGTATGAAAGAGAGATCTACGAAAATTCTATCTAAGAAAATTAAAAAGCAACGACAAAAATTAAAAAGAGAGGGAAGAGAATGCAAATCTGGTTTGTAGACTCCTCCATTGGGTTGCCTCCCAACAAGCGCTTTTTTTTTAAAGTCTTACAGCCTAGACGTGATGCTTCAATTTTGCTCTAAGAATGGCCTGAATTTTGAGGGCATCTCCTCCACGTTTAGGTCCTTCAATTTAGGGGTAGCCATCCATAATTACCGCGTCGGTTTTGTTCATCTAAACAACCTCCTTCTCTTGCGTTTGCCTCCTTGTTGTGCATAACTTTTTCATATTTTGGCACTTGTTTGATGCACTCAAGGGCATAAGAAATTTCTCCAAGTTGGACTCGTCAGACCTACCTGAAAACAGTTCACGAGCAAACGTAGAATTAGCAACAACCAAATTTGAAGGAATAGGGTCATTACCTTTTGTTGGGGCAAGTTGTTCAAACGAATGTGCCATTGTGGCCCTAGGTGCCACATTTTCAACCGAAGATGTGGTTGAACCTCTCTAAAAAAGAATGTGCACAAGTTAGTAAATTCATGTTACAAGTTAGAAATCGCAGAAAATGAGCACAGCTGCAAGAACAATTTATATAGAATTATTAGCATGTCAAAATGCAACGAAATTTTACGAGCAAGAACTAGACACATATATACAATATTCCGTAAATTTTCAGATTTTTCCGACACCTGCAGCTATATCAAACAATTTTCACAAAACAGAAGAATGATAAGTCTCGAAAATTTTATGAACAAGTATATGTGATTAATCTTTTACAAGTTTATATGCACAAACACACAATTTAGACATAGTATTATGTCCAAGCATGTCCAAATTGAGTGCGCCTAAGATTTAAAGAGAGTACACGAAATTGGCCTTTAGATCTTTCAATGGACGTGCGACCCGCGCGATAAAGTATGCATTCTCAATCAATCGGCCTTTGATCAATCGAAAAACATGGCCAGTAGGGATAGAGATAACGCGAGAGGTAGGACTAATTTCGAGAAAACACCCCGAGGCTACCGTGATCAAGGGATATTACTCCAATGATGTTTCTCTTTCTTAGATCCAAAACCTGTCACCAGTCATAACCCAACTAGACACCATGTCCGACGTTCAGCCAAAATTTCGAGAATGACACACTCCCTCAAGTCCATAGTAGACTCCGCCCACAACCTTGTATCTCGAATGAAATACAAAGGGTTAAGGAGATAAACTAGAAAAAGAGGCGACATCTATTCCAAAGAGTGAGACTTAATCAACCAGCTCATGTACTCAATGTAAATCGAAGACTTCCCTTAACGTTTAATTGGCTGCAAAAACAACAATATGAACAAGTGTTAGTATAAATCTCGAAAATTTACAAGTATATATGAACAAAATTTCACAACTTTACAAAAAACACATGCAATTCCAGATTCTGCCAAACATGAGCACAGAAGCTTGTCGAATTGTTTTAGAATTATTGGCTCAGTCGACTGGACTGAAATTTTTTAGGAACCAACTAGACACAAAACCAAACATTCCTGCAAAATTTCAGATTTTTTTGAGTCCTCTAGCTATGTCAAATAATTTGCACAAAACCGGGCAGTGCACAGCTCCGAAAAACAGAAAACTATTAACATAATGTATAAGCATAATCACACAATTCTTTTCAATCCCTGGCAACGGCGCCAAAATTGATACTCACCATTATTAAGTACTAAATTAACACTTAACACTCAACAACAATGAGCCAATTAAAACCCTTTTTAGTAGATGTAGCATTGGTAAATAGGGATCGTTCTTAACCGGGGATTGAGGGTGCATGCATAACTATGCTAGGTTTGTTTATGGGGGTGCGAGATTTGGTTTGTTTAACTAATGACCTACGAAATTTAAACCTAATTCTACTATGTACACATGATCATCACATCATGTCTACCTCCACCATTTTCATGCTTCACTTACCCAGTATCAACGAAATTCTTACCTTCAACCTGCAATTTATACACATGCTTTTAAGAGTGCGACGAAGAGCGCCTACACCTTAATTTATTTAAGATTCATACAAAACATGCTAGGGAGGAACGAAGAGCGTATCACCCAACACATTAAGAAACTTTAAGCATACAAGCATGCATACAAGTCAAAGACCAAAAACTAAGAACACATGGAAGATAACATAAGTAAGTAAAAACGTATAGCATTTATTAAACAAATCACAAGTCGTAAACCGAATTCTTTACAAGACAAAAGATGAGATAGAAGGTTTATGGTTACACTTTTGGAGTCTGTGAAGAGCACTAACAACGCCTCGAGTGGATGGATTCTCAAGAACAAGACGAAGAGCGCCGATTATTCTTGATCCGTGAGGAGGGAGCTTCGGCCTCTGAGGGGATTAGGCATAGGACGACTTGGGAGGTGTTTTGGGCAGAGCTTTGGTGTCTATGATGTGTGATAATGAAACCCTAGTCGAGCCCTCATTTATATAGGCCAAGCAAAGCCTAGTTCGACTCCTTTAGAAGTCTAACTACTCCACCCGGGTAACCTGACCCTTCTCCACTAAATTAGGAATTTATCTCGTTCTAGGACTCCAAATCGCTTGATTTCAGTTGCGTTGGAAACTAGACTTCTAGATCTTTCCAACCATATGCTAATCGCGTCTAGATTCATCCGGATCTGTTCACAGTGGCCTTTTGAAGTGGGCTGATCTGCACAGGCAGATTTCCTGATTTCTAGTTTTTGATCCATTTTCTTCTTTTGGGCTTCTTTGTGGGTGAATCTTGACATGATCTTGGACATTCTTGGACACATGAGCATGGTCTTGACCCATCTTAGTGATCTTTGATCCATTCTTTATAAATCGTGGCCCATTCTTCTTCATCTTTCCTCCTCATTTTAGGAACTTCCTCCTTAGTAGGTTTTGAGCTCATTTCTGCATCCTTTACGGATTCCTCCTCTATTTCTACCTACAAACATAAAGTAAGTTAAAAACATATTTACTAAGCACAAAACAAAACTAAATATAGAGAGAAAGTGATTAATAATCAAGCATAAAATGCGTAGATCAGGTAGTATATCGAAGACTTTGGGAATCGTTTTTATTCAGGTGCACATTGGACCAGCCACCGGGACATATACGTTCTTTATAGCGGAGTGCACAGCTCCATATAGTGCAATTCTGGGACGTGACTGGATCTACAAGAGCTATTGTGTACCTTCATCCCTTCACCAGCATATGTTACTTTGCAATATGGAGTCTGGAGAGGCAGAAATTGTTGATGCAGACCCTCATATTTATTCTGTGTCTGCCAATTCTTTAGAAGCCAGTTATTACAACAATGACCTTAGGCCACTGGAAGTATGTGGCATCGATAACAAAGGCCGCACAAATTGGTGTTACGGCCTCTAAACTAGCTCAAAATGGGGTGTTATTCAAGCAGACCACTATAGTGGCAAACCTTATATGATTGAGCTGCCATCCAAAACATCTCAATGATTGGGTCTCTATCAAGTATAGAGGCCGAGTCTTGTTACTCTTTGTATGAACGCTTCTATAATTTTTTGATGGAGAGTCAAGCTTACAAGAGAGTTCCAATGATTGTGGCATTGGAATATGTGGATGAAGATGTACTAAATGAGTCAGACGAGGAGGAAGAGATCAAATTAGCATCAGCATCCTTAGACGATATCCCTCCTAAAGTCAAAGATACCATTGAAAAGGTTAATCTTGGGAATTCAGAAGATCCAATATATGTGGCTATTAGTACCTTTCTAGGGCCTGAAGAACGACTGAGGCTTATCGAATTGCTACAGGAGCACGTTGATTGTTTTGCAGAAAAGTATGACGACATGCCATGACTGTCACAAGAATTGGTTTGTTATAGCTTACCTATCATGGAAGGAAAGAAGCCGGTAAAACAAGAGATGCGTCGAATGAATACAGAAACAACAATTCTAGTCAATGAAGAAGTTGAAAAAATTCTCAAGTCCGGGATCATACGAGTAGCCAAATACAATGAGTGGCTATCAAATGTAGTCCTAGTTAGAAAAAAGAATGGCAAGATGCGAGTATGTGTTGACTACAGAGACTTGAAAAATGCCACCCCTAAGGATGCATACCCCATGCCAGTAGCCGATTTGTTGGTGGACTCAGTGGCTCGTTATGAAATGTAATCATTCATGGATGGGATGGCTGGTTATTATCAAATACCAGCGGCCGAAGCAGATAGACATAAAACCGCATTTCGGTGCCCAGGTTTTGCAGGAGTATTTGAATACGTAGACATGCCGTTTGGACTCAAGAATGCAGGGGCAACCTACCAGCGAGCAATGAACTTGATTTTCCATGATCTCATTGGCAAGTCCATGGAGGTTTATATCGATAATGTGGTAGTTAAAACGAAATGCAGAACTGATCACATTGAAGACTTGCAATAAGTGTTCATCCGTATGAGGCAACATCAGTTGAAGATGAATCCAACTAAGTGTGTATTTGGAGTACAAGCAGGGGATTTCTTGGGATTTCTGGTTCATCAACAAGGGATTGACATACCGGATGACAAAAAAGAAGCAGTCCTCAATGCAGTCCCGCCAAAGACCAAGAAAGAACTACAACGCTTATTAGGTAAGATCAACTTCTTGAGGCGGTTTATTGCCAATGTTGCTGGCCGGAAAAACACAACCGTTCTCAACTTTGCTCAAGCTTCAGAATCAGAAAGATTTTGTATGGGAGCCTACTCATCAAGAGGCTTTTAAAACCATCAAGGCATACTTAGCGAACCCGCCAGTCTTGGTTCCATTAAGGCCATGGGTTCCTCTCAAGCTGTATATTTCAGCTATTGATCGTTCTATTGGGAGTTTATTAGCTTAGAACGATATGGCAGGAACTGAAAGTGTTATCTTCTATCTCAGCCGTACTTTGAATGAATGTGAAACAAGATACTGGCCAATAGAAAAACTGTGCCTAGCCTTGTATTTTTCAGGATGCAAATTGCGTCATTATATGTTATCCTTTACCACGTGTGTAATATCACAAACCGATTTGGTGAAGTATATGCTTTCGAGATCCATACTCAAGGGCATGATTGGGAAGTGGATTCTGGCCCTCTCAAAGTTCTCTTTGCAGTACGTTCCCCAGAAAGCAATCAAAGGCCAAGCAGTGGCTGACTTTCTGGCTCATCACCTAATGGAGGATGTTCGCGAGGGGCTAGAGTTTGACTTAACTTGTATGGATCTAGCACCATGGTGTTTATACTTTGATGGGTCAAGCATGAGTACTATGGCTGGGGCAGGAGTAGCATTAGTCTCTCAACGCGGCTAAACGTTTTCTTTCTCTTTCAGGTTGGATTTCTGATGTACAAATAACCAAGCGGAATACGAGGCACTTATCATTGGCTTGGAACTTTTGATTGATATGGGAGTTACAGATGTACACGTATATGAGGACTGCCTGTTAGTAATCTGACAACTTGAAACCAAATATAAGGCTGGACCAGTGTTAGAACCATATGCTAAACGAGCCTATGAATTACTCAAGTTGTTTACCAAAGTAGAATTGAGCCATGTTCCTCGCGAGTAGAATTACGCAGCAAATGAGTTGGCACAACTAGCAACAGGGGTGAGCTTGCAAGATGGAGTACGTGAATGTATATTGAATCGAAGGTTGAACGACGAACCTTGCCATCTTTCATCGCCTGCCAAGAAGAAAACAATGAATGGTACGTTGCCACCCTCGATCACATTGATGTGGATTGGAGACAACATATTATTTCCTATCTCCAGAATCCTAATGATCCGGTAGACAAGCGGATTTGTTTCTTAGCTTCTAATTATATACTCAAGGATGCTGAGTTATATAGAAGAGGAGAGGAATGCATTTCTTTAGATGTGTCTTTGGACGTGACGCTGAGCGATTGATGAGAAAAGTCCATTTAGGGGCAGCAGGGGCACACCAGGCCGGTCCAAAAATGAGATGGTTGATATGAAGACATGGTTATTATTGGTCAGGTATGCTCAAAGATTGCATCACATTCGTTAAAAGTTGTGAAGAATGTCAAAAACATGGTCCAATTAGCCACATGCCCAGAATACCATGACATCCTATAATCAAGCATTGGCCAGTTTGAAGATGGGCTTTGGACTTAATTGGAATGATTCATCCTCATTCATCATATGGGCACAAATATATCATAGTGGCTAAAGATTTCTTCACAAAATGGGTCGAAACTAGACCTCTCAGAGTATCATCAGCGATGGGCATTCACCAGTTTTTATTTGAAGATATCATTTGCAGGTTTGATATTCCTGAGAGTTGTTTCAGACAGAGGGGCAACATTCATGTCTGGAGACGTTGATGAGCTCATGCAGGATTTTGTGATACATTTTCTTCATTCTTCTCCATACTATGCCCAATCAAACGGTTAAGCAGAAGCAAGCAACAAAATCATTATACACATCATCAAACGAATGCTTGCGAGTAATGTCAGATTGTGGCATAAAGAGTTATTCAACACACTATGGGCTTATCAAACAAGAAAATGGACCCCCACATGCACCACTCCTTATACGTTAATGTTTGGCCACGATGCAGTCTTGTCTTTGGAGATTAACGTAAAATATTTAAGAGTAATGGAGCAAACCAATATGATCGGTGAAGATTATGTGCAAGCCATGCGGCAGGAACATGAAGACTTAGATGAAACAAGAATACAGGCTTATGACAGTTTATGTGCTGAAAAACGAAAGGTGGCTCGTACCTATGATAAATATACTATGGGCATGAGTTTTGCAGAAGGAGAATTATTTTGGCGAGTGATATTGCCCGTTGGTGAGAAGACTGAAGGCCGAAGCAAGTAGTCAGAAAAGTTGGAAGGACAGTACGTTATTGATTGACTCTTAGAAAAAGGAGTTATTCGTTTACGAGATCGAGATGGAACAATTCATGCTAACCCTATCAATAGTCGTTTCCTTAAGAAGTATACACAACCAGTCTAGGAGTATGAAGACCCGCCAACAATAGCTTAATCCAGTTCATTCATGCTCCTTGGCGACGCTCGCATAATTGAACTGAAAGGGCAACACATAGGGATTATTTACGAGTAGATAGCCTATACTCGAGGCTAAATTTCAATTTTTTAGTATTTTCAGCCTATACCTGTGGCTAAGTTTTCATTTTTTGTTTAAAGAGTTCGTGCTTGCCAATTGCTGTGGCTAATTTATGATACAAACTATATCTGAGTTTATCAATACAAAAGACGTTTTGCATAAGGGAACTCTTTACTTTGAATTTAATCAGACTACATCAAAATGAAAAATTACAAAGGCTTTGCGGCCTTAAGCTCTGATACCATATAAAGATAGACTACAGCAACAAAACGGAAAGATAAATACAGTTTATTTTTCCAAATCCTCAAACAGTTGATAGCCGGTCCTTGGGTACACATATCAAATATGTATACATGAAAAATGGGGACCTCAAGAGACAAAAGAAAGAGGATTTGAAATTCCAAGGAAACTAGTCTAGCAGCCTAAAAGACCATTTGAAGCTAGATTAGCGTTTGTTGTCTTTCCCCAGGTTGAACTCCCTGTTCTTCCTCTTTAGTGCATCCACGTCCATTGGACCTACAGCCTCTATGCATTTGGAAACTGAGTGGGTGCTGGCGAGGAAGACGAGGTGAATTTTCCCTCGGGATTGTAGCTCCGTCACCTTATAGATACTTAGGGTGAGTCATTTAAGGAAACACCTGGACATAGATATCACTATCTAGTCCAGGTTTGGACATGGATATTACTATCTAACATCTATAAAATATGAGGTTTTATCTGGAGAATTTTCTAGATAAGAGAACCAGAGCAAATATGAAGAAAGGAGTTTCATCTCGCAAAGCAGTTTGGAAGGCATGACCACAAGCAGTGAATAAGGAGGCCTTTTATAGAAAGAAACTACACTGAACTGTATCGGTAAGGCTTTGCGAGATTAAATGTATCCGTTAATAGAGGACACACATCTACTGGAGATTGCACCACGGAATGGTTTATCTACCCTAAGATGAAGGCGTGTTAAGTGAAAGATTAAAGGCAAGCAAAAGAGTTTTTGTTAGGAAGTGAGATTTTGTTGATGTGGACATGTGCTTTTATATTACATCATTCGAGTGATGCAACTTTTTAGAGGAGTTGTGTAACGTGGCGCTTGCGTGTGATGTTACCGTTTGGAATAACAGCTCGTCATTCGGGTAATATTTAAGTCTTTTCGCTTGCATAGGTAATTTAAGCTCAAGACTTGAGGGGCAATGTTTGGACCTGAAATAAATATTTCATTTTGGGCTTGAAATGCTGAAGTCTTGGCGAGCGGCCCAAGTGAGTTGAAGTCTTGGCAAGCGGCCTGATTAAGTTTAAGCTTGGCGAGCGGTCAAGTAGTATTAAAGAGTCCGTTTCCATATCGATTTAGGACTGTAAGTTAAGATAGCTGATTTACGCGGCTTAATGTTTATCAAACATTTCCTGCTTCGGTTAAGTTTCCTTCATGAAAGGATTTGTGATAACATTGAAACTATATAAAGATAAGACCCGTGTGCTGGAATACTCAGAGTTATATTAAGAATCTAAAAGGTTAGGACGTTCAAGAGAATTAAAAGACGACTACTGTGTAGTATATAAGGAGAGCTAGAACATTAGAGTAAGGGTCCCCGATCAAATACAAAATTTTTGCTATACGCAAACGCCTAGACATCTCGTCAGCGATTCTATCCCTGCAACCAGACGATCAAAGTGTTTGTCACCAATTGAGTGAGAGTATTGCGATCAAAGGAAGCAACACAACTGGAAGATTGAAGAGCTTGCTACATATCGAGTGAGAGTTCGGATATCCAAGGAAGCAGTGTTATCAACACATCGTCAAAGAAGTTGCTCTGCTTTGCCCTCGTAAAGGGTAGTGTGAGGTATCGATTTATGTGGCTCTGCTAGAGACGCAAAAACTCAAAGTCCTAAGTTACTAGGCGAGAATGACCCATTCAGACGAAGTTAGTGCTCTCCTTATCTTAATCGCTTAATCAAGAAGTCAGGCAGCTTTCATATTCATGTTCCGTTGAGAGACGGTGACACGCCAGCACACGAAGCACATACAGGATAAGTCGACACCTGCGGTTAAACTATCCGAAATCAATAAAAGAAACAGTTTACAAAAATATTTATACGTGCTCCTCGCCAGAGATATTTTGGAGTCAAACACACTCAGCCGAAAATTTTCCTGTTGTTAATAGGGAAATTTGAGTATCGAGTTACTGAAGAGAGTTTGTTGGAGCGCTTAACGACAGATATGCGAGCAGCTTGCTAGTCAATTGATCAAAATTGCAGGTGACCGACTATCATGTTCACCTCTGATAATTATGATTGTCCATGATTAAAACTTGATTTCTTAAAAATGACTGTTGATCTCGTCAAATTTCAGAGTTATGACAGTTCATGGGTCAGTGGTTAAAATGGTTCTTGTTGGAGATGCTTATGAGTTCCATAAGATAATACCTAACCATGAACTATACATTGTTGAAGGAGCTGATCATGAATTCACTTCATATCAAACTGAATTGTCTTCAGCCGTGTTGCGCTTTATCAAGAAACAAGTCACCAGGACAAGTTAATGCTTAAGCAGTCACCAATCAGCACAAGAGTAACACGATTGTAAACTTCAACCATCTTCACATGTAGAACCTCTTGGTTCAAAGTCTGAATTGTTGGTTTAGACCGTATGCTTTGGTCTTTCTCATTTTCTTTGTAGATTTTTCATAATTTGATAAGTTGCTATAGATTTCTGATTAATAGGGTCACATTATTGAAAGCCACTTACCAGTCGCTCCTATTATTTCTTTATTTGCCCGAGGCGAATGGCCCAAGATAAAACGTCACGGAAGAAAGCAAAAGGATAAGTCACTATCAAAAGACTTTCTAACAATTTGCTAAACGTGCTTCACATTTCTGTGAAAGATGTCATCAATTAAATTATGTTTTTCTTGAAGTTAAACCAGGTGGAATTGGTTCGGTATTAGATCAGAATTTGTACCGTATCGCTATAAATGATTCGGTTCAGGTTTTATTCGGTTTGGTTTTTTGGCAAGTTTGTCCCATGAGTTTCGATCCCAACGGGTTTCAGATCGGTATATTTCAGTTTTGGATCGATTTTTCGATAAAATTTTCTAGGCCTAAACAACTATTTAGGTTAATTATTATTTGAGAAAGGCAATATCGTAAAAGATAGAAGAAATGTGAGAGAATGGAAGTATTTTTGTAAGGATTTTTATATATATGTCCAAAAAAGATTCAAAATGGATGAGTGTATAATTATTTGTGTAAAGAAATAAGCACAATTTTGTCACATATATCATTTCGGAACGGTTCGGTTCGGTTTTAATTGGTACCGTACCATAAAAAGTCATTCTGTTCGAATTTAGTTTGGTTCAGTTTCTAAATTAGTCTTTCCCACGAGTTTTGGGCCCAATCAGTTTCGGTTCGGTTTATTTCGGTTTTCGGTTTGACTTTCGGTTAAATATCCCATCCCGCGAAATGAACAGGTGAGTTGTGACTAGTTTACGTTGAGTTGAGAATAGATTCTTTTCAGTGATATGATATGTAGAGCGTAGGGATGAGATCGGTTCGGTATTAGATCGGATCCCGTACCGTACCGTAATAAATTACTCTGTTTGGGTCCTATTCGGTTCAATTTTTTGGCAAGTCCATCTGATCGGTGCAAAAATATGCACCTCTATGCTATTTATTGATACTCATATACTTATTCTTTTATTATTTATTCAGAATTATCAGTTACTTTATTGTTGTATAGGTATTTTGAGTCAATAAGGAGGAAAGAAGTTAAAAAGAAGGACTTTAAACTTAATTTGGGAAATCTGTCTTTACAGGTTAGTCAACTTCGACAGAGAACTGGGAGCAGTATATGAAGAATCAGAGAATGGTCTTTATATGAGCGGAAATTTGCAAATGTCTAGTTTCCATAGCTTCTTCCAGAACGTGATTATCATGTTTCTAGAGAAAGTTATGGTTATTTTAGTCCACGGAGGTCAGTCTTCTCAGAAATCTTATTATGATGAGAAAGCTGTGTTTAGAGGCCCAAATCACACCATGAAGCTCAATGACGAATTTGTGATTTAAAATCTAATTAATTACTAATGTGGCTTATGAAAAAGAAGTTAAGAGCTAAAAAGATTAAAGAGGTTTGACTTGTCAAAGAAGAGAGCCTAAAACCTATGTGAACAAGGAGATGTTTAATCAAGTCTATAAATACTCTTTTTAGAGTTTTTGTTAAGGGGGGAATCAGCTTTGGAGAGAAGAATAATTTGAGAGGAGAGCAAGAAGCCACGGGGATGAGTTCCAGACGACGACTTCGTCGACGCTAGATTCTTTTCTTCTCTATCTTTTATTGCTTTATTTTCCTTATGAATTCTTGTAGTTTAGTTTCCTTGTCTATGAGGTGCTAATTACTTTGGTTAAGGGGCTGTTTTGAAGCCCCGCATATGAAGTTTAGATAATATATACACTTTGACCTAATTTTGTTATGTTCTTGGATGATGTTTCTTTGTTGATTTTACATTGATGATTTCTATCTTGTACGCTTTGAGTGCACGCTTAGTATGCATGTATAGAGATCTAAATCTATGAGAACTTGATGCCTGTTGATTGTATTTGATCTTCCTCAATTTCTCTTGAGTAGAAATTGAGCTTTTCGGTTATAAGAAACCCTAAGTTTAGCAAGGCAGGCCATTAGTGTACTTGTGAAGCTTTGTAGATTCTCACACCTTTTTTAGATCATAATGCTTCTCACTTAGTAAATCCGAGTCCGTGACTTTTGGGTTCTTTGAGAGATAGTCACCGGTGATAAGAGAACCTTTACGGTGTAATCATAAGGATTAGGTAATAGGTTGTGTTTTAAGCGTAATTGAATCTTCCTGAGAACTTTCATCCATTAGCATAGCATTATTAGGTTGAGCATATTTTGTCTAGATGGAGTGACGGTGGTGGAGAACATTCCTCTTAACTCTTTTGTTTATTGATTTTCTACACTCATCTGTTTTGTTTTTTTAGCATAGCAAACCAACTCCAAATCTATTGAAATTTTACGTGGTAGTCTGCCACTGTGTCTATTGTGTCCAGTATTATTTTAGTAATTTTTAGTTGAGTCTAGGTTAGATAATTAATTAGGTTAGTTTCTATAGGTCGAGTCTGCCAGATTTCTGGTATTAGTGTATAGAGTCGTTTAAAGCATTTAGTCTCATCAGTCCTTTGTGAGAATGACCCCTACTTTCATTGCACTACATTGATATATTTTGAGCATACTTGGATAGTTAGTAGGGACTCTCTTTGATAGGTAGTTTTCTGCCTATTAAATTTTGGCACCATGTCCCCGAGGATTGATTAACTCTAATTGCTTTAACTTGTATCTTGTATTATACCTTTGTACATTATGTTTTCTAACTTTGTGGTGTGCTCTATATGTTTTATGGCAGGACACTCAAGTGAGTAATGTGCATATATGCAATATCAAAGTTATTCCACCATGCAGAGTAACTACTACCCATCTCCTTACACTCAAACTTGTGATTATCACTCTAGCTATGGCTATGCACATCAAGGATATCAACAAGAAGAAGTTAACGTTTTCGAAGAAATCATGTCTTGTCTTGAATGGTTGTTGAATTATCAGATCACCATGGATTCCAGACTTAAGAGGCTAAAAACTTCTGTGCAATAGTTGATGGATGATATGGCCAAGCACCCATATGTTGAGCAAGAGGATGTAGCACAAGAGCTAAGTGAGGATTTGACTTTTTCTCAACATTATGACTTACTTCTTTATATGGATGAGCTATTAGCAGAAGAGGAACTCAATAATCAACAGAGTGACACTGAGCTTTATGACAAAGAGTTACATGTGCCGAAAGTGACTATTGTGCCTCAAGAAGAGGAAGAGTGTAACAGTGAAAAGGTGAAAATTTTCTTTGAAGAAGAATATCACCATGAGGTATATCTCCAATATGGATGGGGTGATGATACTTTGAAGAAAGTGCTCGGATCAAGTAAGCCAGAATTTACAAAACAAAAGCTAATTGAGCAAGAATTAGATGAGCTCGAAGCTCTTCTCGAGTATAAGTCTGTGAAGCTGACTACTGAGGTTGAAATTACAATGGAAGAAGTGGATGCTTTCTTTGATGATGATATGAGAGACGAATTCCTTGTGCAGGAGTCCATTGAAGTTCCTTTTGTTGAGGAGTTGTTGCCACCATATGAACAATCACAAGAGCTTTCAACGCCAAACTCAAGTTCCACACTTGTTTCTTGCATCGAAGAAACACTTAAGTTTGAGGATTCACCTGCAGAGCCTTTTTATTTTGTGGAGCATATTGAGATGGTGATACCTAATCACCATATATCAAACAAGGAGATTCTCTATGCCTTGTTTGTTGGAGTAAAGAAGATGAGGCTTTAGAAAAAGAGGAAGAAAAGAATAATGCACATGGAGTCTTGTGTGTTGGGGATTCCTAGGGTGCCCAAGTTGCTTGGAATAGCTCATCTAGTATCGCTATTAAAGGCCAAACACTTGATCGAGCCAAGACCACAGCCACCTGATGGTTCTGAAAATGTCTGGCTGAAGATGTAAAATTTAGCGCTGCATGGGAGGCAACCCATCTTGATGGAGAAGCGTGGCTACTAGATGAAAGGACCAGACTCCGATTTAGCTGCCTAAAACGAAATCAAACCCCTTAGAAAACATGACCTTAAATTTTTTTTTGTCATAGTTTACTCTGAAAACACATGAACCATTATTAGAACCTGCAAAGAAACACACTTCGAATATTCCACAAAAGCCAAACCGTGGGGCTCCGTTCCCCATCCGGATTTCTCAACAACATATATAATAACTCAAAGGTTTACAAGAAATCCAGAATCATTCAGGAGTATACTCGACTGAAAATAAACATGAGTATTCAGAGCGACGCCTAGTTACATCATTTACAACGAGTAGGTCAAACAAGAAACCTACAGAAACTGAAGGGTGATCCGAACTCTATGTCTCCACAGTCGACGCGTAACACTGGAACCCAAACTGCAAACTGGGCAAAGGAAACTGAAAAGCCCAGGGGAAGACAAATAAATCGTTAGAGTGAGTGGACGAAAATAATAATATGTCTTTCCCAAATAAATGCTCATAAAAACATAATGCGAGTCAATGTATATGAAAATCCCGACCAGGTACATTTTTCCTGATCCATAAATATGCACGTAAAAATTCTGCAGGGTCACTCATGGACTCCTCCGCATAGTACAATCTAATCAGGGGATCCCAGACCCACACGTGATTAACATAAGTCTAAAAGACCTCGGGTCAGGATATCTGTCCCCTCTGGAGCATCTCGGGGATCAACCGAGAAGCCAAAGCATCGATACATTCCTCTATATCCAAGACTGTACTCTGTGTAAACCAAATCACAAATCATTTCCATGCACATACATAATCGTAAAGTGCATAAACATAAATGCAATATCAATAATGTATATGCATAATCATAAATGTATACTCATAAAATGTATAAATCCAGACTCGCAAATCCAACGATGAAAATAAAATGTCCACTCACTGTACGCGGCTAACTCTGAGGTCCGGCGGAAGATCCTTCGCCAAACGCTCGATCCTGATCACCTGAATAACAGGGATACAAAATAAAACACAACATACGGAGCTAATACGCCAAGAACCCTGCGTTCTCGAAAGACGTATCGCTCGGAATATCGACGAGGATAACAAAATTCTCAAAATAAACCCAATAAACTCTCGTCCCCAAATCGAGTGCCCAAATCAACTCAAAAATCTCAAGACTACGACCGGGGCGCGATTACGAGCGAAACGGTATAAAACTCCCCAAAATTCCAAAAAGTCAACCTTTCGTTGGAGCTCCGCTGTTGACCGCCGGCGGCGGCGGCGGCGCGGCGTCAACGGTGAGATTTTCAGGCAACCAAGACCGCCAAAGCTTCCTCTCCCTAAGCCCAACATCTTTTACTTCTACAGCATTACCCAAATCGGCTGGAAACCAACCCAAAAACTCCTCGAAAGTCCACGCCCGAAATCGCCGGAAAACTTCTCCGGCCGATTCCTGCGCTATCGCACCACTGCGACCCTCTAAACCTTAGGGGTTCCCTTCACTATGTTTCTGGTATTAGTGTATAGAGTTGTTTAAAGCATTTAGTCTCATCAGTCCTTTGTAAGAATGACCCCTACTTCAATTGCACTACATTAACATATTTTGAGCATACTTGGATAGTTAGTAGGGACTATCTTTGATAGGTTTTTTTCTGCCTATCACCGTCCCACGAGTTTCAGGCCTAACGGGGTTCGGATTGTTATATTTCAGTTTCGGATCGGTTTTTCAATAAAATTTTCTAGGCCTAAGCAATTATTTAACTTAGTTATTGTTTGAGAAAAACAAAAATGTAGAGAGAGAACAAATGTGAGAGAGTGAGAATATTTTTGTAAGTGTTTTCTATATATGTGTCTAAAAAATATTCAAAATGGATGAGTTTATATTCATAAGTACAATTTTATCACATATATCATTTTGGAACAGTTTGGTTTTATTCGCTACCATACCATAATAAGTCATTCAATTCGGATTTAGTTTGGTTTAGTTTCTAGATTAACTAGTCCATCCCACGAATTTCAGGTCCAACGAGTTTCGGTTCGGTTTATTTCGATTTTTTATTTAGTTTTTCGGTAAAACATCCCATCCCCTAAGTTAAACTGATAGAAATAGAAATAAATATCAGTATGGGAGAAATCAGGTAGCTCAACACATTTCACTCTCATTCTTATGTAGTTGGTTGGAGTAAAACTTCTCCTCTGCTTGGTTGGTGTCGGATTGTTGGAATAGATTTTCAAAATATAAGGAATCAATGCATATATTGAAGGTATATGAAGTAGTACAAACCATTATGATTGTTTGTAATCAACCAACATACTGGTTTGTAAAGGATGCAATGATCCAAAGGGTACAACCCTTGGTCATGATCTGTTTAATTGAAAGGTTGTATTTCAAAGTGAAAAGGCTTGAATACTCCTATAAATAGGAGGGCTCCTGCCCCTCCCAAATCAAATAAGATTTTCATATCATCTCTTTTCTATTGTTCTAACAATCTTCCATTAGTTATTGCTAGTTTTAAACCAATAAAATCTAGAGACTATTATTCTGCAGAAATAGTTTCTAGTAACCTTGGGCCCTCTTGTAAAACCTTTAATCGAGTGTTGGGTTGAGCAAATTGCTAGGCTTCATTGTATCTTAAAGGCTTATTTGATTATTCCCCATTGCACGTTAAGTAGTGGGGCAAATAAAGTCTAAATGAAAGCGTAAACCTTTATGTGTCTTTGAAGTATTTTTCATTCTCTTGTCATACCCACAAACACAAAATATTCAACAATCTTTAGACTTTATTTTTGCAATGACATCATTGAAGGAGTTCACAACAAATTTCGTGAAACTTGATTGCTTCAATGGAGCAAACTTTCGATTATGGCAAAAGAAGTTACACTTCTTGCTTTCAAGCCTAAAGGTGGTCTATGTTTTTACTACTCCAAAACCTGAAGAAAGTGAAGACGAGATGATCGCTTCCCAACGAAAAAGAATAAAGTGGGAATAAGATGACTATGTATGCAAGGGCCACATATGCAACGTAATGTCCGATTCACTATTTGACATCTACCATGAGATAAGTACCGTAAAGTAAATATGGGACGCGCTTGAAGCCAAATACATGTTCGAAGATGCTACAAGTAAGAAGTTCCTTGTTTCTAAATTTTTTAATTATAAGATGACCGAAGATAGATCCATTGTAGAATAATTCCATGAGTTCATGCATATATACAATCAGTTTACTCAATGCAAGAAGAGCCTCAAACATAAGAAAGAAGACATGTCTATGAAGCAATTGGGACAACATCTTCGTATAGAAGAAGAACTTAGATCCTGGGAAAAAACTGAAGAAACTTATTCATCCAAGGTTCATATGATTGATGATGGGTCTAAAACTCAACAAGGCAACCAAGAAGGAAAGAAGAGGAAAGGAAAATTTTCAAAAAAGGGACACTAAGGTCAAAACTCAAACAAGAAAGAAAAATGAGGTTGTTTCCATTGTGGCAAGCCAGGTCACTTCAAGAAAGATTGTCGTTTGCTCAAGAACAAGCCAAAAACTAATGATGAAAAGTTTGTGGCAATGATATCTGAAGTCAATATGATGGAGGATATTGAAGCTTGGTGGGTCGACACCGATGCTACCAAGCATGTTTGCAAACATAAAAGTATGTTCAAGACATATGAACAATGTGATGGTGACAATTTCGTCTACATGAGAAATTTATCGACTTCAATTGTCAAAGGCAAAGGCATAATTGAAATCAAGTTCACATCAGAGAAATTACTTACTCTAACCGATGTTTATCATGTTCTGGATGTTAGAAAGAATTTAGTCTCCGCAAGTTGTTTGAATAAGCATGGCTTCAAACTTGTCTTTGAGTCGGAAATTTATATTGACTAAGGCTGATACCTTTATTGCAAAAAGATATATGTATGGTGGAATATTCAAACTAAATATTAATAAAATATCTACTATTTCTGTTTACTTGTTGGTTTCTTTATCTTTGTGGCATTATAAACTAGGTCATGTTAATACTAAGAAAATAATAGATATGTCTAATCTAGAATTAATTCCAAAGCATGACAATGATATGCATGATAAATGTATTACTTGTTCACAAACAAAGATAACAAGGAAACCATTTCATAAGGTAGAAAGAACCTCTACTTTTCTAGAACTTATTCATAGTGATGTATGTGATCTACATAGTACACCTACTAAAGAATGAAAGAAATATTTTGTGACTTTCATAGATGATTTTATTAGTTTTTGTTATGTTTATCTTATGCGTACTAAAAATGAAGTTCTTGACAAATTTAAAATCTTTAAGAATGAAGTACAGAATCTTTGTGAAACAAAGATAAAATACCTACGATCTGATAGAGGTGGAGAATACCATTTTTCATCTTATTGTGAATCCGTAGGTATAGTAGATGAAACTTCTATAGCATATACTCCACAAAAATTGGAGTTTCCGAAAGGAAAAATAGGACCCTCGTAGAGATAGTTAACTCAATGCTCCTAAACTATAATATGAGCAAGGGTTATTGAGGAGAGGCATTGCTTATTGCATGTTACATCTTAAATATGGTACCTACAAGGTCGTTAAAATTAACACCTTATGAGTTATAGTTCAAAAGGAAACCGAACTTAAACTACTTTAAAGTTTGGGGTTGTAGAGCCATAGTTAGTTTATCAGAACCTAAAATAAAGAAATTAGGAAAATGGCTATATAATGCATATCTTTAGGATATGCGGAACATAGCAAGGGATATAGATTTCTGGTTATAGAACCTAATGAGTCTATATCAATTAATACCATCATAGAATCTAGAGATGCAGAGTTCTATGAAAATAGGTTCACGTCTTTATCTAAAGATGATAATGAAAAGGTGGAGGTTTCGTCAAGAAACAAAGATAGTGATTCAAACTCACTACATACACCTAGACTCCGTAATGAGCAAGATGAAAACGATGAACCAACTAAAATTAGAAGAAGCAAAAGAAAAAGGATAGAAAAATCTTTTGGACCTGATTTCATTGTGTACCTTGTGGAAGGTATAAAAGAGTCACACCAAAAACAAACAATAGTTACACCTAGTGTAGAGTCTGATCCTCTTACATATAAGGAAGCAATGAAATCACAAGATGCTTCTTTTTGGAAAGAAGCTATCAATGATGAGATGGATTTCACAATGGGAAACAAGACCTGGAAATTGGTCGACTTTCCTCATGGTTCCAAACCAATAGGGTGTAAGTGGATATTTAAAAAGAAAATGAAAGTTGATGGAACTATAGACAAGTTTAAAGCAAGGCTAGTAGCCAAAGGATATACTCAAAAAGAAGGTATAGATTATTTCAATACCTATGCACTGATTGCTAGAATAACTACCATAAGGGTACTCATTGCTGTAGCTTCTATATATAAATTTCATATTCACCAAATAGATGTGAAGACCTCATTTTTAAATGGTGAATTAGATGAGAAAATTTATATGCATCAACCTGGGGGAATTATTATGCCTAGACAAGAACAAAATGTGTGTAAGTTAGTTAAATCATTATATGGTTTAAAGCAAGCACCTAAACAATGGCATGAGAAATTCGATAAGGTCATTATCTCCAATGGATTCAGAATACATGAATCTGATAAGTGTGTTTATAGCAAGTTCCAAAATAATAAGGGAGTGATCATCTGTTTATACGTTGATGACATGCTCATATTTGGAACAGATATCGAAAGCATAGAATTGACTAAGAAATTCTTATCTTCTACTTTTGATATGAACGATATGGGAGAATCTGATGTCATTTTTGGTATAAGAATTAAAAGAGGTAATGATAGATTAGTTTTAACTCAATCATATTACATAGAAAAAGTTCTTAGAAAATTCAACCATTATGATAGCAAATCAGTTTCTACTCCTTTTGATTCAAATTTGAAACTGAATCAAAATAATGGTAGAGCTATAAATCAATTAGAAAATTCTAGAGTGATTGGATGCTTAATGTATGTCATGTCTTGTGCTAGACCTGATATAGCTTTCGCTGTAAGCAAGCTTAGTAGGTATACTAGCAATCCTGGACAAGCACATTGGAATGCAATCTCTAGAATATTAAGGTACTTAAAAGGTACAATTGATTATGGAATATATTATAGTGGGTATCCTTCAGTTTTAGAAGGATTTACCGATGCTAGTTGGATATCCGATAATGAGGATTATAAATCAACTACAGGCTAGATATTTTCACTCGATGGAGGAGCCATATCATAGAGCTCAAAGAAACAAACTGTAATTTCATATTCTACCATGACAACAGAATTTATAGCTTTCACTTCATGTAGTAAAGAAGCGGAATGACTAAGAAATTTACTACTAGAAATTTTGATGTGGCCTAAACCAATCTCTCCAATATCTATTCATTGTGATAGTCAAGCTACACTATCACAAGCTTATTGCCAGGTATATAATGGCAAATCAAGGCACATTGGTTTGAGGCATAGCTCGGTGAGACAATTGATAATAGACAGGGTTATAACCGTTGATTTTGTAAGATCATGTCATAATTTGGCTGATCCATTAATAAAATGACTTGCAAGGGATTTGGTGTGGAAAACATCTAAATGAATGGGGTTAAAGTCCAACTTTAATGATCACCAATGATGGAAACTTAACCCAACACTTGTAACAACAAGATCTTGAGTTCAATGAGCAAAAGTACATCATATGTAGTGATTGCAAGCACTAAATAAATTAAATGAGTATATATGAATAAACATATATATATATATATATCATATCCATTCCGAGGTAGAAGTGCTTGGTACATGTAATGAATGTAAGAGGTTGAGTTATAATTAAAATTCTTAAAAAGCATGACGAAAAGTACTTTAGTTACATGGGTACTACATGCTTAGCTATATGAGTGTAGAAGGTGGTGCCACCTTCTATGCGACTTGGGTTAGTCTCTAAAGCACTCGTGAAAAGGATACAGATGCAAAGCCAATCCACGGGTCGGTTTTTTTATAACATTCGAAAGAAGTAGAAAACTAGTGCGTGAAACGTGTCCGGTTAGATCACAATAAGATCGCAAGCTCAAAGCGAAGCTACTTCGCTATCTTGATTTAACTTTGATGTGTTCTCACTAAGCAAATGTTCAAGTCCACAAGACACCTTAGTTTATGCACTATGTTTCCATGAAATTGATCAAGGGTTTTTTCAAACGTTTTCAAAATCGTTTCTAAACTCTACACAATTTTTATATTTTGTAAATAGTGTCGAATTAGTGGAATAGGTTTTCAAAATGTAAGGAATCGATACATATATTGAAGGGATATGAAGTAGTACAAACCATTGTGATTGTTTGTAATCGACCAACATATTGGTTTGTAAAGGATGCGATGATCCAAAGGGTACAACCCTTGGTCAGGATCTGTTGAATTGAAAGGTTGTATTTCAAAGTGAAAAGACTTGAATACTCCTATAAATAGGAGTACGTGCTCCTGCCCCTCCCAAATCAAATAAGATTTTCATATCATCTCTTTTATATTGTTCTAATAATCTTTCATTAGTTATTCCTAGTTTTAAACCAATAAAATCTAAAGACTATTATTCTGCAGAAATAGTTTCTAGTAACTTTGATCCCTCTTGTAAAACATTTAATCGAGTGTTGGGTTGATTTTCGTTAGCGTAAACCGACGATCAACATTAATAAATTGCTAGGCTTCATTTTATCCTAAAGACTGATTTGATTATTCCCCCTTGTACACTAAGTAGTGGGGCTTATCGCCCGATTATATAACCAGCGTATTCGGGCTCGACCAATCCAACAGGGGGACTGGGTAATGAAGGCGATCCAGCAGAAGGTCAAGGCACTCCGTCCGTCATGGGAAGGTCCGTATGTCGTGGACGAGGTGGTAAGCGCCAACACCTTTTACCTTAGAGACATGCAAGGTCAACTACTACGACACCCGTGGAACATCCAGCACTTGAGGAAGTACTTTCATTAAATTTTGTTGTATTATGTACTTATTCTCATTAAAGTCCTTTTGACTCGCGTTGATGTAATACTTAGCCAAATACCATAGCAAAAATAAGAGAGCGTGCGCGCGCATGAACCATTCAAAAGATGCCAAAGAAAAAGGAGAAACAACAAAGGTAAAGGGCACACGTACAGAAAGAAAAGAAATTCCATTAATTAAAAGGGCACGAGGCCCGTTACAAAAGAACCTACACTATTACAAAGGAAAAACAAGAAGAAAAAGTACAGAAAAAAGAAAGTAAAGCTACGCCTCTATGTTTCTACCTCCAGTTCCCCTCCACCTCCTCAGACTCCGCCCGCTCCGCTCGTCCAGCCGGATCCACCCGCTTTAGCACAAGCTGCACGACCTCCACCTCACCGGCCACCCCAGAAGGCCCCGCCCCTCCATCAGCAGCCGCAGCCCGAGCGCTCGTGAGCTTCGCTGTCTCCGCCCGCACAAACGCCCGGTACTCGTCCACCTTGATGAAGGAAGCCACCGCTTCATGGAAGGCAGTCACTTGCTCCTCCACATCGGCCTTCACCAGTCCGTAGAGCTCCTCTGAGTCCTTGAACGCAGCTACAGCCTCCGCACGAGCAGCACGATCCACCTCCATCATGCGGGACTCCATCTCTACCTCGCGAGTGGCCACCTCAGCACGCACATGCTCCATCTCAGAACGCATGCGCTCCACCTCGGCCAACGTGCTGTCACGTTCAGCCTTCAGTGTGGCCTCTCGCTCAGCAGCCTCGGCGACCCGTGCAGTCGCCTCCTCCGCACGAGCGGTGTAGCGGTGGACCAGGTCATTCGCCTTGTTCAGGCTGGCCACGAGCCTCTCAACCTTCTGGGCCCCCTTTGAGACTTCGGCCCTCAGACGCGTGAGCTCGTCCAGGTTCTCCCGGGAGCGAAGACGGAAGAGCTGGTGCTACAACCTGGCACTCGCAATAAAAGCCCTATCCAGACCATCAGGGGTGGCATTCTCCAGCGGCTGGAGCAGGGGCCCCAGCGACGCGGCGCCATCGACCAGGGCCCGGCGGAGACAATCAACGATGGGACGCACCAGCTCACTAGCATCTGACGTCACCGGAGCAGAGGAGTCCGTACGGGAGCGCTTCTGTGGGCGCTCAGCATCACCAGTTAGAGCACCGGTGGAGAGGTCTACACCACTATGGATGGACCGGCGCGATCCAGAACCTTGGGAGGCCTCGCGACGGTCCATCTGCTCTACGCACCGTTGGTCGCGCTCCACCTGCCTCTGCTCTTTTTCTCGGTAGAGGCGGTCCCGTTCGGCCCGACTCTAGCCCCGACCGGACAGAGGAGGAGGAGGAGGGGGAGGGGGGAGAGGTGCACCCCGCCCGACAACAGCAGCAGCAGCACTCAACCCTTGACGGATGGGGGAGGCGTGCGAGGCGAGATCCGGCGCCCGGATCGTTGGCTGGACTTCACAGCCAACAGCCATCTTACTAGCCTCATCCACAACAACGCGACGTACGCTGTTCGTACCCTCCAGCAGCATGTTGAGGCGGCGCACGTGCTATTCGTCCCGATCAATCGCCTTGGACTTGGCCATTTTTGCTGCAAACAGAAAGAACAAGGTCAGTAAGATAGTCGCTAACAACTATACGTAACACATGCATATCAGACATCATCGTCCGACAGACCAGGTGCTCGAGCCAGGCGCGTCTTCTCGATCAGGTCCCAGTGACACGCGGCCCAGAAGTGACTCGCCTCGGGCATTGGGTCGAAGACAAACTTCAGACACGCAATCCTGACCTCCTCCTTGGGCGTCAGGGGATACTCGTGTGTGTCGAGCCAGTGGAAGCGTTGGGAGACTCAGTGGACACGCCTTGCATTGGCCGCAACCTCGGGGGAGTGAGCGCCAAACTCCCAGTCACCTCCGACCAGGCAGTTAATCGTGCGCCAGGTGGTCGAGGAGCTGGGTGGGTCGATCAGCCACCACTTCACGCGTGGCTCCACGGTGAAGGTGCCCGAGTCTCGCCGGCGGGAGGAGTACTTCAGGCGGAAGAAGTGGAGGAACTCCGCCCGTGTCGGATGATCCAACCCGCTCAGGCGGAAGACGTTGAAGAACGCGACCAATGTACGGGTCAGTGTCGGCCCACACTGACCAAGGGGGATCCTAAGGAGCGTCAGGATGTACTGGAAGAAAGGATGAAGGGGCAGCTTAATCCCGGCCTTCAGGTGGAACTCGCTTACGCACACGTGGCCGGCCGGCTGTTGGGTGAACGTCTCCCCCTTCTCGGGTATCTTGAGCTTCACGGAAGACGGGATATGGTAATCGCTCGCCCACCGTGCCATCTCCTTCATGTTTGGCGCCCGCTCAGGCTCCTACACTGGCACTCCGTCGGGGAGCACCCAGTGTACGCGTCCACCCTCCAGAAACTGAGGCACGGGCTGATCCGATCGGACGGGCTCGTCACCCCATGGCCCAGACGATGAGGACCCATCTGATGACCCAGACGATTCCCCTAACCCTGCGGCAGCGAGCGCTTGTTCTTGATCCATCGGCTGCACGACAGGAGAATCGTTAGGGATGAACTGAAGAGGCGTTACACTCAGCACGGAATCGGACGATGAGCCCGACCCGCTCGACGTTGGACTACAGCTAACCCACCCCGCCCCCGGTACGTATATCCGCTCACGTGACATGTCGCTCGATACCTCTATTGGTTCCATCTCCTAGACGCACGCACGCGAAACCCACAAACACTTAGCAAAAAAACAAACTACCAGAAACAACAAAAAAAAACCCAGAAACCCACCCCAAAACAGATCAAAACCAGGCACACCTTAAGAACATGCCTTGTTCTTGAGACGAAACCCAGAAAGGAGAAAATCCAGAAACCGGAAAAACAAGAAACAGAGCAGAAAAGCAACAAAATAATTCAGAACCTCACTAGAAATTGGAAGTTGAAGACTTGAAGGTTGACGTCGACGAGCAAACTCCGGCAAAGAACACAAGAAACACGAGATCAGAGAAGAACAGTATGCAGAGTAAATTTGGCAGAGCTTCAATAAAATGTGAAAGCGATGAGGAAGACGACACCACGAAACCCTATTTATACTAATCGAACGGGACACGCGAACGAACGCCAGCCGTCCATTTTCGCGTGTCCACCGTCAGATGGTGACACGTGGCCCCGAGGCGGTTTACTTACCCGCCTAAGTAACCGCGCTCACCCTTCAGCTTCCCACCTTAGTTTCAAACCCTAGCACGATCTCCCACGACTCGCCACGTGTCATCCATGCAGCACCCCACGCTCCCACGCGCCTGACGCCTGACCTTCGAGCAGTTACTACGTCATCAGCATTTATTACAGACGACACGCCAGCATTTATTGCACCGGCTAGCATTCATTACACAACGGTTCCCAAGGAGAAGTCAAGGGGAATGTCACTCCAAACATCCCATCAGCCAGACCACCCTGCCCAAGACACGCCATACACGTCACGACTCCCGCCATCCGGACTGGCGCACGCACCACCCGCACGACCAAGCGCCCGAGCAACCTCACAGGCAAGCAAAAACGCCACCCCACCAGGTTAGTGCAAGACCATTTAGGCGTCCCGGAATAGGATAAACGTCCGAGTTTCCTTCCAACGTGCACGCGCTAAATGAAGAACTTACGCCGCACGGGCATGGGGCCCCTCCCCTCCGCGTGCGTAACGTTAAACGTTCGATTCGCCGGATTAGGCGGCACTGGCATGGGATCCGTCCCCTCCGAGGGCATGGGGTCCGCCCCCTCCTAGGGTATGGGGTCTGCCCCCTCCTTGCGCGCGCTAAGACCGATGAGCGCCACGGGCACGCGGTCCGTCCCCTCCGTGCACGCTGCAACACATGTACGTAACGGTAGGGGCCTCACCGTTGACGCTACGTTAGGTTGGCGTCGATGAGTCGAGGATCTCCTCTCGGGCACCTAAGCTCGGCCGTTCTGAGGCCTATTCTTGGCAGGCTCCGAACAGCAAGATTCGTCCGGGAGTGGCGCGCAAGCGGCTCGAAACCATCATGCATCAAGAAAGGCCGTTCCGAGGCCCATCCTTGGCGGACTCCGGACAGCAACATTCGTCGCGGGGCCGGGTAAGTGGCTTGGAACCATCCATGCATCCAAGAAAGGCCGTTCCGAGACCCATCCTTGGCGGACTCCGACAGCACGATTCGTCGCGGGACGGGTAAGCGGCTCGGGACCATCCACGCATCCGCATACACGCATACATCCACAATCACGCATACACCAAACACCCACATCGTCATACACATAAACATCCGCATACTTATTCATTCATACACACACCCGCATACTTATTCACTCATACATACACCCGCATACTCATTAACCCATACATGTTTGAACTGCTCCATAGGGCGCGCGGCTCCAAACAGCAAGATTCGTTTGGGAGGTCGGGCCCCAGGTACACGACCGCACGAACAGGCACACAATCGGACGCACAGGTACCCACTCCGTCAAGCGAGCCCTTTCTTGACCGGAGAGTTAGGGGACTTGGGGGTTACAGGACCATGCATCACTGCTTAATTGGATAAGTATTTTGTTTAAATCGCACGAACGCTTTTTCAACTCCCCAGTCAAGAAAGGTCTCTTTGACTCGGGGACTTGTTAGTATATATGGCAGAATTAGTTCGTTGATTAAACATACTTACCCAATTAAGCAGGTGATCAACACCTACCCGACCACTCGAAAGACCACCAGGAATGCTACATCTTCGCCCGCAAGACCAACCTCATCCGAGCGCGCACGCGCCCGACAGGCACACATTCGAATGTTCGCTCCACATGACAACAAAACGGCTCTATCCCACATCGAAGAACACAAGCAAGCAACAAACCCAACCACATATATATGAAAGGTATTTATTACAGGTAAGAAGAGATGGATATTGACTTCTAGCATTAAACACTCCAACCTACTTTCTCACACGCTCGCTTGACTGTTATATCCAATACATCTTCTAACTTAGGCATCGGAGTGTTGAAGGCAGGCCACCCCTGTCTCGACCATCTGACCACCCGTTTGTCGTTGTATTCTTCTAACAGCCGAACCCGAACACGCATACCTGAACACCCGAAGAGTGGAAAGGCACTCGACCACCCGAACAGCCCGAGCGTTCGGACGAGGAAGAGAAGAGCTCGTACTTACTTCTGCTTGATTGCGTCTTGCGTAATCCGGTAAAAACAGTCACCAATTAGCATAAAAGTCGCAGATAAGTCAGCTAATTGATCACGATTCTAAACTTCAACCATCATCAATTGTAGAACTCTAAAACTGTTGAATGAAAAAGCGTAATTGGCCTCTGATCATTATACTGTTACATTATTGAAAGCTACTGTACTTCCGTCGCTCTCCTTTTTCTTCTTTTAGAACGCCCGAGCCCAATTAGTGGTCAAAAAAAGCGAACTAAAAGCTAAATTGGGGAAGTTTCAATAATGTGCTTGGGCCACAAACAATACGTGCTTCATTTTTATATGAACAATGAACTGTCAATATCAGTTTTGATTTTCTTCAAGTGAAATTGATAAGATCATCATTTCCAAGAAAAAACCGTGATAAGATCATAAATATCAAAGTATGGGGAGAAAGGCTCAACACGTTTCAGACTCTCGATCATTCTTATCTGGCTGGTACTTCTCCTCTGCTTGGCCCCATAAAAGTCCGGCCTATTAATTTGAACAACTCAGATCGATGTCGATCATGACTAGGCCAACTCGTTCTCAGAAAGAACCCGGTAATCATACAATGTGCTTCCTATTACAAGCCACAACATTGAAGAATTCATGAAAGTGTTCCAGTGTTCCACATATATATTGTCTTTGAAGACGTCATATGTAAGCGATTTGATGTTGTTTCCAAACTGATCGATCGGTTTCACTGTTTGGCTTGTGCAGTAGTTCAAGAGAAGAGAGTGAGCGTTCTGAACAAGCATGGGGAAAAGCTTGTGGGGATATTACATGATGCAGCTGGTTCAAAGGAGCTCGTTTTGGTGTGCCATGGCTTTCGTTCCTCAAAGGTTGTTGCTTGTGACGTATGTGATAGTTATAGATTATACAACTGATCGAGTTTCAACAGTTCTATATATCATGTATCACTAGTGCGAGAATAAATTTCAAAACTGTACGTTGTGATTTGTCATACATAAGCTTGTGTATCTCTAATGCTCTGTATATCTTAACTTTTAAGGATGTGTTAATGGCTAGACACAAGTATGCTGTATGCGTATCTCTATCTTAAACTCTTAAACATATATATATATATATGATATTTCTTCTCTTAAAACGAAATGGATGATCTGACAGTGTTTCGGTGTTTTCTAGGATCGCATCCCTATGGTTAACCTTGCTGATGCATTAGCAAAACAAGGAATAATAAGTGCTTTTCGCTTTGACTTTGTTGGAAATGGGTAAGTGGTTCGCTAATTTTTCATCTGAATTGCCTATAAGTAAATTCGTCTTATTTGTTCCTGAAACTTTTATGACCTTTCTTTGTTTGGAAAAAAATCCGGATGATCGAATATATTTGAGTAGATTTGAGTATGCACAGATTTTGTCATCAGCCAATGGTAGTACTTATAATTAAGAACCTTATTATGCTGTGCCTCTTAGGGAAAGTGAAGGGTTGTTTCGATTCGGTAATTATCACAACGAAGCTGATGATGTACAGGCCGTAGTTGAACACTTTCGTGGCCAGGATTATGTCATAACTGCAATAGTTGGGCATAGTAAAGGTCTGTCTTTATATCGTGCTCATTTCGAACCAAAGTCTGCAGGTTTGAAGTTTGATTGTTTGTAACAGAAAATAATTTAGTATTTACAATTTACATGCATGTGTTATTGCAGGGTGGAATGCAGCTATTTTGTACGGTACAAAGTATAGAGATGTTCCCATACTAGTAAATATTTCTGGCCGATTTAATCTGCCACAAGGCATTGAACGCGGCTTTGGAAAAGATTTTCTACAAAGGATCCAGCACGACGGCTTTATAGATGTTAGAAACAAAAGAGGTAAGCTTTACATATAGAAAGAGCACTCTTGTTTCCTATAAAAACCAGCAGTGTTATAATATATATATATAGATATGATCTCTGGTTTTTCAGTGCTGTATGTTACTTCATTCAAACTCCTACTTATATTTTGTGTATAGGGGAATTTCAGTATCGAGTGACCGAAGAGAGTTTGATGGAGTGTCTAACTATTGATCTCCGTGCAGCATCCAGAGCAATTAGTCCAAATTGCAGGTCAGAAAATGAAACTATATATCCTCATAGACAAGGGCGGACTTACATAGGGGCAGAGATTTTGATATTTTCAGCTGAGATATAGGTTTTTTTTGCAGAAAACTAGAGTAAAACCGAACAAATTTAGGGAAGAAGATGAATAGTGCTTTTTTCTTTTGGCAATCAAGTACGACACCGTTTAATTAACAATAAGTCAATAATTAATAATTATTATTAAATTTGAAATGATGTTTTGGCTCTAATACCAATACAAGGACTAACTCAAATCTTTAAAACTTTATTTATTTTGAAGAGTGTTTACAATAGGATCACAATACAAGTTTTAGTTATAGTGGATAGAGAGGTGGTAGAGAGAAGATGGAGCTAATGTATCTGAAAACTAAAATTTGTGGAACTCTGAAGGAGAACTTCACTTAAAAAAACTCGAAAAAAGAGGGCAACCGGCTACCGGAGACTACTCCAAGATTCGGTAAAAGAAAACACAAAAGGCCTTTACTAAATGGGCGACACAAAAGAATCTCAGCTTTAATGAGAGTCGTGCCAGGTGCTCAAATGACCCAATTGAACACTTGAAAAACAGAAAAAGGATTCTCATAGCTATTACAACAATTTTAATGGAAAAATATCCCTAAGGAAGGTGGCTGGAAGCTTCACTTGATATCCACCTTAGCATTGCTCTTATTCTTCTTAGAGCTCTGAGGCATTTCATTATTTAAAGAATCCAAAAATTCTTTGGAAGGGTATGTGAAGGGAACATTGCCCAAATAATCTTCTATGTCTTCATTATTTTGGAAAAAGTTGTCTTCTTCTTCTTCTTCTTCTTCTTCTTCTTCTTCTTCTTCATTTTCGTCTTCATCCATCATAGAAGCGGGAGTTGAGGAAGGCTTAGAAGAAGTTTCCTTGAATAAGACAGCTACATTGTCATCAATTTGAGATGAGAGCTGCTGCAATAATTTTTCCTTAAGCTCTCTAAGAGAAGCTAAAGGGAAAGCGGCTTTTAGATCCACCAAGGAGGGAATAACAAAATCTATTTTGGGCTCTTGCTGAGGAGAATATTCATTTTCTACCTTCTTGAAGGCAGCAATACACTCTTTTATCTTGATTAAAGGAGGATTATAATCAAATCTAGACCACCATTTATAATGGAATTGACGGTTAAGGGATAAAACCTTTATTTCTAGGTGACAGACTGAATAAGTCCATTACCAAATCCAAGGGAGGCTGAATCTTGCAATAAAATGGAGAAGATTACTCCTACTGATCACCCTGACTCCGTTAAACTTAGGGTTATTCATAATATACTCTTCATAAGATTTTGAGAGTTCCTCATGAAGGAAATCCTCACCTAGACCCATAGAATGGAACCAATTGTAGAACCAATAAGGAAGTTCCTGCTTTAAAATTGTGGGTTCTATCCTTATGAACCATGTATATTTTTCAGCCTTATTTTGATAATAAAAGTTATTGCTCCATGCTTCCATATAATCCTAATAATTATAACTGGCCTAGATAAACTTCAAATCCATTGACTTGTTAGGATTAAGACCTCATTCTGATATATGGATAATAAGCTGAATAAACGCTTTGCTGAAGGAAATATCTTCAGTATGCTTGTTTTGGTTCATATGATGAAACTTTACTGAACTAGTTTCCATTAGGATGCATTCATAATATCTCCTATTTTTCTTCCCTAAAAGAGGGAAATTAGCTTCAGGTTCAAAATACCTTCTTGCCAAAGTATTGGGAAAGTTAAAATATCTCTCGTCTTCTTTCTGGAGGATAATAATTTGTTCTTCTAAAGGTTTCTTTAGACATGGAAGAATAAGTTCTTTAAGAGTTGCTGAAAAACTCTCTTAGGTCTTGCCAGAGAATAAATAATCAGCTGCATCTGCAGGCTCACTCCTTCTAGATTGAAAAGGGGGATGAGAGTTTGAATAACTCTGAGTGACAAAGCTTGGGAAGCTGCTTTCCCCTCTGCCTCTGCCTCTGCATCTTCCACTGAAAGAATATCTTCCTCCTCTCGAGCCTCGGCTGAACTGGCTCATTTCGTACCTATAATAAATTTCCTAGTTAAAAAATCAGGGAGAGAGTTAGTTTCTTCTTTAATAAACTCGATTTTAAAATCAAATATAGATAATATAGGCTGTCGTCTTGCAAATATTAGTTTAGAAGTTAAATTTTTAACGTCTTTTTCAAGAACATCTTTAGCTGCTTTACAATCAACTCTTAATAAAAATTCTTGATTTAATAAATCATCTTGGAATTTTGAAATACAATTGACAATAGCAAGAGTTTCCTTTTTATAGTGGAGTAGTTTTTCTTGGCACCATTCCACTTTCCAGAAGTATATCTGGATAATATTTCCTCTTTTGAATTAGGGAATTTTTGCTTTAAAATTCCTCCATAACCTATGTCTGAGGCATCTGTCTCAACGATTTTAAAACTGGTTAGTGAGACAAAAGCTAGACAAGGGAAGCTTTTTACTTTGGACTTAATAAGTCTTACTGCCTTGGTATGAGTTTCATTCCAAAGAGGAGGATTCTTCCTCAATCGCTCGTAAAGAGGAAGGTTGTCAGTAGACAAGTTTTTATAATATTCTGCAATATAATTTAAGGTTCCTAAGAAGTACTGAAGTTGAGTTTTGTCCCTGAGCTCATTTGAGAATTTTTCTGCGAAATGAATAGCTCGCTCAATAGGGATAATCCTTCCTTATTCAATTTCCTGACCAAGGAAGCGTATTTTTGTCTGAAAAATAGACATCTTTTTAGCAGATACAACCAGACCTGCTTTTTTTAATAAGATTTACAAAAATATTCAGATGCTTGAAGTATTGGTCAAGCGATTGAGAAAAAACAAAGGGATATCATCTATGTAAACAAAAGAGAAAGAAGAATAAGGTGTGAAAATATCATTCATAATATTCTGAAATTCTAAATGAGCATTTTTAAGCCCAAAAGGCATCACATTCCATTCATAATGTCTGAAAGGAACAGTAAAGGCTGTCTTATATCTGTCACTTTCAACAATCTAGATTTGCCAATATCCAGACTTTAAATCAAATTTTGAGAAAATAGAGGCCGATTAGAGCCTAGATAATAAGTCTTTTTTATTAGGTAATGCATACCTAATCCATTTGACAACCTTATTCAAAGGTTTATAATTGATCACTAATCTAGAAGTTTCTCTTTCGATTTCAACACTTTTATTAACATAAAAAGCTGTACAACTCCAAGAGGAGTAGAACTTCCTGATAAGTTTTCTCTCCAGGAGAGAATTAATTTCTATTTTACAATATTCAATCAGCTCAACATTCATTTGAGCTGGTCTGGCTTTAGTAGGAATGTTTTGTTCCTTAACGTCAGCTTCATAAGGGAGAGTGATAATATGCTTTTTCCTTACCCAGAAAGCATTAGGCAAATCACTGCATATTTCCCTTTTAATAATATCAGATAAGGATTTAATCTGATTTTGGCGAGAGTTAATTTGAGTCATAATACTCATAACTTTTAAATTAGATTGGATAAAGTTTATCTGATTTTCCTTGAAAATAAGAGTATTTTTGATCATATCAATTTCCCGAGTTTGAGGCTTAGTGATAAAGTCAAAAACGATCTTTTGACCTTCAATTTCACAAACTATCCCTTCTGCTGTTTTCATAAAGGGCTTAATAAGACTAAGGAAAGGAGTTCCTAGAATAATTTGTTGTGTCAGACCTTTGATCATAACAAAGGTAGTTTTGAAACACATGCCTGAGTTGCAAATATAGGCAGTAGATAATTTATACATAATTTTTAGTCTTGAACCATCAACAGTGTTTAACGACTGTGATGATTTATCATAATATCTCGTAGGGATTACCCCTTCACTGATACAATTTAGATTTGCTCCACTGTCAATGAGAGCGATTCCTTTTAAGACATAGTCTTTGTCTATGACAACAGTAACATTAGAATATCATTTTTGGTATGCTACTTGGTTAATAATGAAAGTTTTCTCTTCATCCGGAATAGAAGATTCTCCTTGTTCAGGAATAATAGAAGATTCTCCTTGTTCAGAAATAATCTTGCTAATAATTTCTCTGAGAAACTTTGTTTCTATTTTTAAGCTATTTATTTCTGCTCTTAAATCAGAAATAGAAGTTTCTCTTTCTTTGATAATATTTACCTCCATTTTTATAGAGTTAATCTCTTCCTGTAAGTCTGAAATAGATAATATCTTGGAAGAGTTGGTTTTGAACACATCAAAGACTTCTTTTAAGGAGTATGATTCCTTTAGAATATAAGGGGAATCTCGAGGTTTATTCTCCCTTTTTATTGTTTCTAAATAATGCTCGATCATATTCTTCTTGGTTTCAGGATCTTGAATCCCATTAATCAAGTCAAAAATAGATCTTTTTTGGGATGTAAGCACATTTACGCTTAATCCATTCATCTCAAGAATAGCCATGTAATGATTTGCATTGCAACCACAGTCTGATGAGGATGAAGACTCAGGCTCAGAATCAGAACTGCAGAATTTTGATCAATAATATTGACCTTCTCTTCTGACTCACTGTCAGAAAGGTTCAGAAGATTAGCTAAAAGTTACTTTTTTAGACCTTCATCAGAAATCTCATTAATTTTTTTTTGGTCCAGCATTTATTGGCATAGTGGCCTGTTTTACCACATTTTCTATAGATAATAGTGCTGATAGAATTCTGGGAATAATTCTTCTTATAATATAGTTTTGAATTTCACTTTTTCTTCTTTTCTTAAGGAGGAAAAGATTTCTTAATAAAGTATTTCTTTTTCTTTAAATAGGATTTTAAATCCGATCTCTTATGCTTATTCTGGATTTAGAGATCAAAACCAAATTGGTTACGGAATTTTCCAATTTTTTTTTGCCAGTCAGATGTTGGCGTTTTAATTGAGCTCTCAGTTTAATATCATTGCAAATGGATAAGCCTTCAGCAACACATTCACTGATAAGTTGACCATAGGTATATTCATAATAAGGAATGGAGTTTCCTCCATGCTCTCTCAAAATACGGTTTTTGACCTTTTGAGCAAAAAGAATAGGAATGCCTGCAATGAACTTCTCCTTCCAGAAGTCAGCGTGTCCTGATCATAACTTTGGACAAGAATCCTTATACCACCGGGACTGCATTAAGGTAGGGCATTTAAGATTGACTAATAAGTCTTTGTTTCTTTCGAGGATACTGGGTTAGATCTAACGAAAGCTAATAAAATGGAAGTAAGCAGTGTATAAACTGCATTAGAAATAGGAGTTTCAGTATATATAATACTGTCATGACCTTGTTCATCTTTCATGGTCACTGGAGTTGGAATAATTTTAGTTGCATTAAAAATTTGTTGTTGTTGATCTGGAGAAATGATATTATCCCACCAACCACGAAGTTGGCCAACAAATCCTGCAACAATGTATTTCGCAATTTGTTTATCTGAATTATGAGCAGATATACAAACCGTAAAATACATAGTCATTCTATGAAGCAAAGTAATTATCTGATATTCAGACAATCCATTAATATTCCATTCATAGATGGTTCTAGCACTAAAGCTAGCTGTAATATTCGAATTTTCTTCTTCGAATAATAAGTCTTGAGGAGTAGGACGAGTATAATAATGCATGGTTGAAGCAGTAGGAATTGATTTTCTGCCAAAAGCAGTGCTCCTTCCAAAAACATTTTGATTTATGCTAGGAATTTGACCTGTATGATCTTTTTGAAGGTCATCTTCCATGACAAGGATTTTCTTTTTAAATTCATTAATATTCGATTCATTATCTGAATCAGAGAATGTTTCTGAGAAAATAGCTATTTGAGCTTTCTTCTCACCAGATTTATGATTACCAAGTTGTAAAGATTTTAACTGCTGAGTTAGAATAGATACAATATCAATATCCTTTTTATTAGGCATAGTGATATTAATACTTGGCTTTAGAATAGAAGGTTCTACCACCTTTGGAATAGAATGAATAATAGATGGAGATAATATGGATTTAGTATCCTGTAATATGGGAGGTTGTGTAACTTTTTCTAATTTTTCCTCCATTCTCCCAAGTTGGGAGCACATAGTTTGTAGAGTCAGATTTGTATAATTATGTTGTTTTTCATGACTGAAAGCAATTGACTCGATAATAGCTTCTCCTGCCTTTACTTCAGATGTTCTGAAGGCGGATGAATAGAGGTAATCACATTCGCTTTTGTTGTAGTCCAATTCTTTTCTAAGGACTTAAGCACGTTTAAGCATGAAGAATTCTTATTGATAGAATAATCTAGAAACCAAATAAGGAAAGAATCACTTTCCTTTGGCCATCAATAGTGCCATAATAAAGGGTTTTATAATTTTGTTGTTCTTCTTCTGTGAAGTTAGAGAAGAACCATTTTCTGAAGGGCAAATATTTTTCTTGCATAAAATCTTTAACGCAAGTTTGCCGATTATACGTGAAAGGAATAGAAATGACATTGATTGAAGAAATGTTATTGAATTCAGACAACGTCTAAGGTTCTTCATGGTAAATTCCCTGAGAAACATGGTGAGACGAAGTACAAGTTCCATCAAAAACCAGGTTAGGAACCTTGGTACCTGACGAAGAGGCTTTCATATATTAGTTTGGAGTATAAAACCTCTGAGATTAAATATTCTCACTTTTTTGGATGAAATAAAAGATAGACTATCATCTGAGAATGATAATCTAGTTGATTTTCTACTGTTATCAAATTTGATGATAACATCTCTATCATCATATTGTAGAATTTCTTCGACCCTTTAGTTTTCTACAGGTTTAGATGGAGTGGCGGATTCAAGCATCCATTCATCAGGAGTTTTAATATCCTGCCATTGAATAGTCGGAGGAATAGACACATCTGATTTCAACAGATTGGTCTCAATTAGGACTGTTTTTCCCTTTGTATCATAATTTTTGGCCTTTGAGCTTAGGGTATTCATTGCTTTATAATACACCATATATGTAATATTTAGTGGCTAAAATCTTTCTTTTAGAATATAGCCACTAGTTTTAACATTTAATGTTAAAACATCAAAAATGTTTCTGTTTGTCATAGAGACACAGAAATTAGGAAAATAGTTAAAATAAACTGGACCATTACATAGGCTTGTTTGAATTATTCCCAATAAGGAGTCATTAAAATTTAAGCCTTCTCTGGAAAGTGGTCGAATAGCCACTTGAACCATACCCAGATGAAAATATTTGTATTTATCTTTATACCTTTTGATTTCTTCAAGTTGAAATAACTGAATAGTTTCCTGTTCCTTTTCGATAGGAATAGTTTGTTCAATTGTTTTGAAGGTCATAGCATATTTAAATTGAACATATTCATAGAATATATCATCGAAGGTTTAACCTTTGGGAGACTCCAGCTATGAAGTTGATTCTCAATATTAGAGAGTTCAATATCCTCTTCATTTTTAATATGATTGATAATATTTTGAGGAATATAACTCCTTGAGTTGGAAGAATTGGATCTAGAAGAACTTGTTTTTGATAATTTAAACAACATTTCAAAATAAATAAAACACAAGAATTGAGCAGATTCAATGAATGAAATCAAAGAGGTTTTGCCTTATACGGCTATCAACGATTTACGAAAACTTACCCTATACCGCTTCTTTCGCGCAATGGGTGCTCTTCTATGCGACTTAGGTGTCGTCCGATAAAGTTCCGGTTCGGATACCAATACAATAGGACCAACTCAAATCTTTAAAACTTTATTAATTTTGAAGAGTGTTTACAATAGGATCACAATACAAGTTTTAGTTTTCAGATACATTAGCTCCATCTTCTCTCTACCCTCTCTCTATCCACTGTAACTAGAGCTTGTATTGTGATTTTATTGTAAACACTCTTCAAAATAAATAAAGTTTTAAAGATTTGAGTTGGTCATGTTGTATTGGTATCAAAGCCAAAAGTAAACACTGTTTAATTAACAATAAGTCAATAATCAATAATTATTATTAAATTTGAAACGATGTTGTCCTATTTCCATAAAATGATTCGAATCACTAATATATCATTTATATGTGGCCCATATCAAACCAAAAAGCTATAGGCCTATATGGCTATATCTTTCCGAGAAAAAAAACCTACCATCTCTCTTTGGTCTGACTACACATCGCAGACTTTTGTTGAGAAATGTGTCAAACTTTACTCACATCAGAGCAAATGCACTACGAGGGGTGGTGCTCGAGCAGGATGAAGGCTCGGCTGAGCTGGAGCTCGAGCAAAATCTAGGAGGAATGCAGCGGTGAGAAATCGATCGAGACCGTTGACCGAACGCTTTCTCGAGTAAAAGGTGAAGCAAAACTTGGGCGAGCTCTTGCGGAGCTCTTCCTGTGGGTCCAGCCGGTCTTGCTCGAGCTCTTCCTGCTTGCCTGTGCGGATGCTCTTCATGAGCACGAGAACAACAACTACCTTGCAACTTGCAAGCAAGGAATGCACTTGACTTTATTCAAATATGATGAATTGATCCCTTCATGTAGATTTTTTGGTTTAATTTTTTTTTTTATAAATTTCGATTTTATAGTAGGTTAGTTTAATTTTTTTGGTTTATGTTCATTAGTTTTGTACTCGTTTGAATTGACTTACTATTATCTTTTTTATGCGTATCTTTGATTTATCGGTACATTAATGAAGAGATATTTCAAACCGTTATCTCGTAGATGAATTGAGTATGATGTGTCTAATTTGTTGTTCTTTTCTTTCTTGGAATGCTCTAATCTGTAGACAATTTTCAAAGATTTGCTAATCACAATAAGTGAATTATTGATTTTTACATTTATATCATTCTTTTGTTGTTTTTATTGTAATATTATACGTTGTCTCTTTAATTGCAGTCTTGGTCAACCTAATTTTTTTTTCTTCTGAATCCGGCCGCTACTCATAAATTGATTTACTGCCAGAACATTTAGAAAAACTGATTGTTAAATAAAGTGCCATATATATATTCCCTTCCTTTTTTTGTACAGGGTTTTGACAGTTCATGGATCTATGGATAAAGTAAACCCGGTTGAAGAGGCTTTCGAGTTTGATAAGTTCATACCAAATCATAGACTGTGCATTGTGGAAGGAGCTGATCATGAATACAGAAAGCATCGAAATGAGCTTGCTTCATTCGTATTGGACTTCATCAAGGCAGATCACCATGGCAAGTTGTCTAACCAGCAGTCACGACTGTAATGAATAAAGCCTTGACCATTACTTCCAGTTTTGATCACCACAAAACTGATTTACGTGGTTAGCGTTTTTGTTTATTTTTTTAAATAAAAAGTTTAAAAATATAAAGCCTTATTAGAGAACCATTTTAGAAAAAGTGTATAAACAATAGAGATTATGGAAGCAATCCTTGTAACCTTTTATTGATAATAAGAAGTTCTTTTATAATGAGAGTACATGGAGCTACATATGGTAAGAATCTTAATACATCACTAAATAGGATTCCCTCCCTTATTTTCTACATATTCTACTATAACTAGGAACACACATAATAAGGTAAATATCCTTCAACACTCCTCATTGTGCCCGTTGTGGTAGACAGTGTTTCTTCGATCAGTTCGATGCTTCTTGATACCTCATTAAAAACATTGACGAACCAAAAATCTTTGCAGGAGAAAAAGTGATATCTCTAAGTAAAAAGAGTGCAAGTCGTTGTAGACGATGATATGACACAAAACCATATTGCCTCAATAAAACCTTGCCAAGTAATAAAAACCCTTTTGGAATAAAAATAACATTAGTCAAGGAAAAAGAGTACAACGTGTCCTTCACATTTAGAAACGCTCATGTGAATGCCAGACTCCCCATAAGTCTGCATCTCCCCCTGACATCAACAATCAAGATAGCTTAGATAAACTGAGCAACTCTTCACATGCGTCTCAAATGTGGATTTGACTAATAACTGTGTAAGTCTGTCACTTTATCCTTAAATTAAACTTAGTCAACTATGACCTTGAGGAATTGCTATTGTTTGCTGACTATACAACAACTTATGCGATATATTTTTGGTGTTGTCGACTTATATGTAATCTAGCTTCATCACCTTGATGCAAGCAACATTATCCTCATAATGCATATAGGTTTATCAGTGGTGATTCATAATCCACTTGATCTTCGATCTGTGCACTTATGGACCTCAACCATATGCACTCCATAACAACTTCATGTTAGATCAATAATCTCAACATTGCTAGGAGATGTAGAGACAATAGTTTCTTTTCTTGACTTCCTAGATATCACTATGTTGCCCATAGTAAAGACATAACCAACTTGGAAACAACTTTTGTATGGATCAAAGAGACATCCAACTTCAGCAAAACTTGCCAACACATCACATCGGTTGTTGCTGTAGGGGGTGAGGGAAAATCAATATTACTCTCTTTGTGATGTCCTTACTTCTATCGCCACTTTCTTTGTGGCCCTTCTGTAGGGATAGATCAAGCCCATATCTTTCATACTCTTTGATACTAAAAGATTATCTTTAAACTATTCCAATGGCATTGTGTGGGCACATAGCTACATCTAGCTATCAAGTTCAATAATAATGAGGATCTAAGTCTTGTTATTATGCTAAGTACTCTTTTTCACTTAGAATAGGCTCTCTAGCTTCTGACGCGTCTTCGTCATCATCCCTCGGACAAAAATGGATTTCTCTAAGGGTTAAGACTATAGCAGATCATGAGAATACTCATAGACTTCACTTTATAATCATAAAGTACAACATATCTTAGAGTATAAGCCAATTGATTGAACATCTCATCATTACGGTGCTCGAGCTCTAGTTTGAGATAACATTGTGTCTTCCCAAGATCTATTATCTCAAATCCAGATTTCAAACACTTTACAAATCCTGAACTTGTCATATAGTTGAACATGCATAGGCATATCCCTTTCCAATCAAATAGTCACTTGGTGAGCGTTTCAATCTCATTGCAAATGCGCTCTGTGGTCTAGAGCCACTAAATTTGGGTATATGAAGTCCATCTGAGACATTCATATCTATCTCTTATTCTAGATCCCCATAGACATACGTCATGACCATGAGTATAAGCTGCATGCCAAGTTTTTCAAAAACTACCAAACTGACAAGGTAATGGAATGCAATGACAGCCATTATGAGAGAATTTGTCTCACCGTAGTCGATTCTAGAGCGTTGTGAGAAGCTTTGCACCATAAGACGAGTATAATCTTTTTTTCTCATCACACTTTCTAACAAAGACCTATTTCGATAGGCTTTACACTTGAGTGTGTTGACATCACCAACCCAACTACCTTTCTCTTTGTTAGTGAACATAATTCAATTTGGATTGCTTCTTTCCATAATTGGTTTTAACATTAAGGTGTCTCTCAGTAATAACCATATGATGGAATTGAGTATCAATGATCAATGGATCATATTATGCTAAAATTGCTCCTTTCATTAGACGAGTATTTATCGAACATTTGGGTCTCCTACACTTGATCTCCAGCGGAACCCATGCCATGTGATGACAGTATACCCCTTTGTGATGTCACCATGTCATATTCCATGGTGGCAGCACCATAACCAACTCTTTTTTGGCGGCACCATGTCCTCTCAAAGGGACATAAATCCTTACTGGCATGTTTGCAGCAAGTATATGTGATCTCGTCACATTAACGATACTAGAAAACGCATCAAGCATCAAATCTATTACGTTCTATCGTTTGAGGATCATGATGAGACATAGTGAGAACACGACCTTTTCCGTCGTTCCTATTTTGAACATGCTTGTTCATATCTCCCCGCCACGACGGGAAGACTATCTCATCAAAGTGACATCTGCAACACTAGCGGTAAAGAGATTTCCTGTCAAGGTTGATATAGTGGATTATAGTTGAAGACTCATGTCCAACATAAATAGTCATTCGTCTCGAATAACCTATCATGATGTGTTGTGGCAGAGCAATTTTATCACATATATGCTTAAGTACGAGATATTATTTTCACTCACAGTCACTAGTTGCACAAAAAAAAAAATTAAGTGATGGTGTATCATAGACGATTGAGTATAGTTGCATGCGAAATTCCATAACCCTGAGCAAACAATATTGATGTGCATCACCAATGCTCAGACTACAATCGTAGTTGCTAAACAGTAGTTTTATCTGAGACCATTTGGGTTTGTTCATGAAAGTAATATACCAATACCAAATCTCAATGATGTGCAATATAAGTCATCAAAAACTCTTCGATGTAAACTCTCTAGCATTATTAAGTCGAATCAACTATAAATGAGATTATTCGGATAGTGAAACCGCAGTCATATGATGTGAGCTTAAAGTTTGAGCAGCATTACCAGTGGACGGTAGCACAACACATGACCAACATGTTTACATTATAACTAACACCACAAAACATCTTAGTGGTCCGCTAGTTGGTTGAATTGTTCCATAGATCACTTAGATTCTATATAGTGAGAATATATGCATCCTTTGCATAGGTTGGTCTCAGTCTTAATCTCTCAAATGAGTGGGCTTTGCAATAACAAATAATGAGCCTTTGAAAATAACCAATGAGGATTTTGGTTGAGGCTTGGAGTCTCAGTGGACTCAAGAAGCATGATAGAAGACTAGCACGCCATCCTCGGTGTCTAGTTTTCTCCTCTTGGGGAAAGAGGCGCTGGTCACTGGCCGACTGTGGACGAAGGCGCCACCACTGAGGGTGCCCGACTCCACTCTCATGAACCAACTTTGGTTCTTGCTTCCTTTCACTCGAAAGAAGTGATGTCCATTTGAGCTTTTCAAAATATAGATCATCATATCACGACTTGAGTGTCCCAATTTGTCGCATCAAAGCATATATGTGTCTGAATCCCTTAAGTCACCTCTCATGACATGATTTGGCTATACAACTCTCTTTTAGTTGTCTTACATAACCCATCTGGTTAACACATAAGTTTCTCTAATATTTGGATCATTTCGCAATCATTAGAGATAATGCAAAGGAACTCATATCCATTCTCACTTATAAATGGTTGGCATAGATGATGAGAAGACCTATGTCCATTAGTATCATAAAGAAACATGATCGACAAGGCACAAAGTCCATATAAGTTGTCTATGGTATAACATAGTATGTTTAATTCCCATATCAATGAGACACTCAAAGTTCTCAGGAAAAAATCTTTCAAAGAAACGAGTCTTGCATGAGGAAAAAAACTCAAAAATTCGGTTTCTAGGGATATTTTCGACACATCGTGGTCATCATCGACCTATCGAAGGTCCTCTTGTAGATGTACCTTCGACCCATAGAATTAATCCTTGATCCATCAAAGGTCCTCCTATTGATGTGCATTCGACCTGTCGAGGTAATCCTTGACCCATCGAAGGTCCTTCTTTGAATTGTGTCGTCGTCGAGTCTAGCTGACCTTCATGTACTTAAATAGCCATAACTTTGTCTAGAAAATAGCTATTGACAATCCAGTTGAAGTTATGAAAACTAGACATCCATAGATTTCCATCCATATATCATTAATATACTGGTTTATTATGAGTCAATCTCAATTTCGTGTCAAATTCAAGTGATCTGCATAGCCAATTCTGCTATGTCTGTTTCTGACCTTTGTTGAGTAAAACAGACATAACTTTTCTAGAAATTAGTTATCAACAATCCGTACGTAGTTCTGAAAATAAGACATTTGTATCTTTCAAGTAATATATCACTCATATGGTGAATATATCTAGAAAATTCTCAATTTATTGTTAAAGCTAGATGTTCTGCAGAGCCGATTTTGTTTTCAGCTTTTTTGGTATTTTTTGGGATTTTAACACTCTTAGCTATCCCAATCTATACATGGACGAATTTACATATTTACTAGGCCATCTAAAGTCATTTGGGTAGTTCTTTTCACTTATGACCAGGCCAAGAGAGATCAATGTAGGTGGGACACAAGGTCCTCTCAAATACCTTTATCGAAAATCTCTTTTGAAATGACCCGACACCAATTTAGTTACCTAAACTAAAATTAGACCCTAAAAATCCTACTAATCAAAGTGTATACTCAAATTACGCAAGAATAAAACTAGAGATCCAAAACTCAAAAGTCATAAATGAATGAACTTTTTTTTCATACCAAATGAAAGCTATAAATAGCAACAATAAACTATTTGCGACATCAGTGCAACTAGACATTCTTAATTAACTACGCAAATGAAAATACTAACTCGTATGATCTATCTCGGATCCTACGGTAGATACCATTATGCTTTAATCTGCGTGTGCACTCAACCTCAGAAGAAACTCTGTAAATTGGGCAATTTAAAACGAATGGCCCAAGGAAGCACAGATTTAAAATGTTAGAGTGAGTGGACGAAAATATACTGAATTGAAACTGGAACAATATTGTGCTCCCACTGACATATATAATAAAATGTTAAGCGAGTCAAAAAGACTAAAAAGATATAAGAGATACGTCGAGAGGGACACCTGACCCTTCTCGAGTATGATGCTCAAGTGGAGGCGGTGACTAGGGTGCTTTGACCTCTGGCCACCTAAAGTCGTCAAGAGACTTCTAACACAGAGACGACGTAAATGCCGGGGGGAAGTGCAGATCCTTCCCTGAAGCCACTCGGGGATCAGCTGAGTAACTAATGCATCAATGCACAACTAACCGAAACTGAAACTAGCCTCCAAAATATATGTTGAATACTGAAATCTCACACTATACGGAATGTAAATAGTAAATAGACTCGCTAATCGACTATGAAAATAAAAGTTTATACTCACAGTATTGTGTCGTGCTTTCCAACAAGCTAAAGCATGTATATACGTCTGCCACTGGCTGCTAATACATCATCCTGAAATAACGATTATTAATTAATAACTAATCATCAAAGGTTATATCGAATAACTAAGCTGATTCACCTAATGAGCAACTCCCATCGAGAACATCACATTCTCGAATATCGCACATACCAGAATTCTCACAAGCTTAATTTTAATTCTAATTTGTGAACCCTTAATTCTCTTTGAAAGTCGTAATACATTCCTTAACGTTGCACGACACAAGGTCGAATCGACGTTCAACTCTATCGATCAATAAAATGGTAAAAAAGTTTAATTATCACCGATTAATTTCTAAATCCATAGCAAACTACATCCAATGAAAATAATGACCTCACCAAAACACTCGCAATGTCAAAACGAATCTAATGATATATAACTCGGTTGACTTGGACCACATTTTCCGGCCAGAAGCTCCACCACAGGCAGCGGAGCGTGCCATGCACACGCCATTCGCGACCAACACCGATGGTGGCGGTTGACCAACCGTTGGAAATCTCTCAACAAGCACATCCAACTTCCTAACTAAAACTTGACCTGAATCGGCATCAAATGGCTGGAATTTAGCCCGAAATTCGGCAGCCTAAATTTAGTCGAAAAACTTTCCGATGTGATTCCAGCGTCGTCGAGCCACCACGGGCTCAAGGCTGATCGAGAAACAATCACGAGGACAGGGGCTAAAAAACCCCTAACCTCACGCCCCCAATCAATGTCGTCAATCGTCGTCCCCAACGGCTGCAATTTCCGAACAGAAATCACGTCAATACTCCCAAATTTCACCTGCATTTATCCAATCCAATACAACAATACATAGAGGAGAGAGAAAGAGAGGAACCGAACCATATCAATTTCGACGGCCAACTCGTTGGAACACCCATCAGCTTAAAACCTAGGTTTTGGCCGAACTTTATTTCCAAATTCCAACCAACTCCGTCCAAATCGACGTCGGGGACCTTAGGAGAAAACATGAGTGTCCCAAGCCGATCATTTCCATACCACAATCATTGAGTTTGGTGGCCGGACAAGGGCGACTCGCTGGAGCCGAACACAACGACGATTTGCAGCACCAGAGCTTCGGTCAATGTGGGTCAACATGTCTGGCCCGAAAATTTAAAGTCCGCCCTTTCTAAAAAATGAAAAAATTGGTATTTATAGTCGCGACTAACCAATTTCGTAAATTGTATAAAACTTCTGCTGACTGTAATTTCTTCATCGTAACTCTTATTTCAACACTTGACGTGACTATGAACTCGTTTTGACGAACTCTGCAACATTCCTCAAAAAAATTTATCGAAACACTAAACCAATTAGATTTGGTCAGAAGGCCAAAGATATAATAAATACCAACAATAGAACAAATTACTTTTCTCGATTAGCGTTGTTGAAATAAGCTTAACTAGTTAATAAACTCAACGAATGAAGATTAAGTTGCTAATCTGGGTATGGACCGTTACATCTTTTTCTAGACATCACAAGTTACTAAGGTGAGCCCTAGTAGATGATAAATTTATAGCAACCACAAAACATATATGTGATACAGAAAACGTAGACAAGTCTGTTATTAATAAGCAAATACAATGGTACCTTTTAATAAGCCAACATGATACATCAAAGTTTTCTAATCCAAAGTAATTGACTGACAAAGCGGATAAACACCTTGCAAAGATACACTATTTCCAACCTAGATATATAAATGTAGTATGATAAATAGGGGTTATCGAACATGAAGAATTGGTGAAACTAAATTCTAACTCGAAACTATAATGCTGACAGACTCGACTACGGTACATTAATGACACTACAAACCTAAGCTAGACAGACTCAAAAAAACATGAAATTTAGACACAGTAAACTAGACACAGTGGTGGACTACCACACAAAATTTGAGGGTGTTCTAAGTTGACTTGGTTACCGAAATAAATCTGCTAAGGTACAGCTAATGCAGAAATCAGTAAATTGCAGAAAGTAAATTGTTGGAGGAAATCAATGAGATATGAATGTTAGGAACTTCTCTCCACCCTAGACATACTTACGACCTCCCCAATATAACTAAACTAACCATCGATGAATACTCCCTACACAAGAGCTTTGGTTAAGTCATCTTGTGTATTACACTCTCTTACTTGACATGAAAGAGGGAGTGACAATCCGCTCAATCTTGATCCTCAATTAACCAACTTATACATATGGTGATGTAAGCCTAGAGAACTGAAGTCATTGTGTTCTAAGAATGTTTGAAGAATAACAAAACTTCAAGGGTTGATAAGGTGCTCACCCTTACATCACTAAGGCTTGTTTCACACAAATTCATGTTTGACTCTAGAGAATATGCAATGATAAGGTGGTCATGTACATAATCAAGACTATAGATCCTAAGCCATGCATCTAAGCCTGCACTCAAAGAAACATGAATATAGAAATCATACGGTGAGAAAACAGTGAAACAAAACTCAACCAAAATAGTTAATAGAATCAAAAGAGGCTCAAAATCGTAAGCATATCTAGGGCTTCAATAAGCCCCTAACAAAAGGAATTTAGCTACTCATAGTCTTAGATAATAACATCAAAGAATTCATAAAAGATGAACTAAAAGAGGAGAAGAATAAACTCTTGATCCCCGTCAGGATTGTAAGCTTGCAGTATGGATCTTCTCTTCTCCACGTTCAACTTCTTCTTCGTTTCTTATTTATTTCTTTCTCTTCCTTTTTATCTCTTCAATCACGTCCAGCCTCCCAATTCCTTCAATCACTAGCTATATATATATATTTATGTCTAGCTTGACTAATTGACCTAGCTAGCCCACGTGCAAGACTCCAATCCAAAGCAAACCTCTTCTTCTTTCTGTTCTGTTTTTTTCTTAATCTCCAAGTTCCAAGCCAGCCCACGTTTCTTCTTTCTAACTCTATATATATTTAACTAGAACAATTAACCAAGCTATAGCTCATGTGCCAAGCTACAAACTCCAAAGTCCAAGTCTGTTCTTAATTAATCACCTCGCCAAATTTCTCCTCGCCAAGACTCTCACTAGCTACTCACCAAGCCTTCCTCGCCAAGAAGCAATAAATATAATTTAAGCCATTTTTTCTTCATTAATCTCCAAAATACCTAAAAATAAATAAACATAATTAATTCACTCGATTAATAACAATAAACTAATCATATGGAACAAATTAAATATCGAATAGACGCATAAATATGCGACTATCAAAATGCCCCACACTTAGATATTGCTAGTCCTCGAGCAATACACTAAACTAAGACTCTTCAAAGACTCAAAGACTCTAACTACATGACTCTAACACTCTTAACAAATTGTCTCAGCAATCTTCCACAATTGTAATACTCAGATTAGTATGACTCCACATTTATATTCCATAAAGTTTCGAAAGTTAATTTCAATGCATGACACATATATAATATGTAGGACGAAGACATAATCATAGTGAATGTAAAGTTGTAGCATGCGAAAAACAAGTCAAGATTCAATCTCACATATATGCTCTCCAAAGTGTTTCTCTTAAAGTATGTCTAAGGTATTCACTCAACTTAATTACTTGTCAAATGGACCAAACCATATGCTTACTCTTGTAACTAATCTCTATAAATCAAAGGTTGTCATCTTGATGATCAAAAAGGACTTTCAAAGGTTGTAAAGGGGCTTGGCTCATAAGTTAAAGAACAAATGGATACGGAATTCAAACATGATTCTAGAACCTAGTAGAGCACCAAATAAGAGACTTCTTCAAACTTTACAACCATGAACTTTCTCACTTTGTGGCCGAATTTCATCTTGTTGGGCCTTCACATTATTGTTTGCATTAATAGTTAACTCACGTATCAATCTAGACATCACACTTTTTCTTTTTTTTCGTTCTGTTTTTTTTTGCTTTCTATTTTTCTTTTTCAATAGCTTGATACCCCACACTTATTTCTTTGCATCACCATTCGACATTGTCGTCGTCTTCACATACCTGTCTCATGTATAGCTCTACCAAGTCCTAGATCAAGGGTAAAGATATAACTATTCTAAGGTTCAAACATGTAGGCTCAAAGTGGTTAACTAAGGGGTGCACAACTTGTGTACACAGAATCAGGACACAGGCTTATATGGCAATGGTGGTGTCCCCTAAATGCCTTTATCACTTCCTCAATCAAAACATGTATTGACTATAAGCTTTGAAAAGTACAAGAGAAAGTTCTAGTAATATCTAGAGTCCATTAACTTAATCTGTGGCAAGCAATTAACACTTAATAAAAAACTCATGTGTATCACATTTAGGTTCAAAAGCTCACAGGTTAAATGAATCGCAACAGAGTTTAAGCATGCCAAAAATCTGTACCATGTTAACTCATTTCTACATCCACTACACATTCGCATATGCACCATAAATCAAGATTAACCAAAGCAACTTAATTAACATGATCATCTTTTAGTCAAAATTCTGGATGATATAATCACATCATGGACTAGTTAATGGCACTTAAGACTCAAAACAAGAAACACTTTTTGTATTTCTTTTCTTGACACTTTTTATTTTTGTATTTGATTTTTCAAATAAGACACTAAAATATCTAAGAGAAACTCTAAAATACAAAACTTTGGCGAGGAAACCCTTCCACGACGAACTAGTCGTCGGAAAAGACCCCCTCAGTCTTCGCCAGACTTAACCCACTCACCATCTCACCATATTTATACATAATTAATTACACATTGTAATAAGCTGAAATTTTATGAGCATAAACTAGACACATGTGTAAACATTACCTCAAAATTTCAGAATTTTACGAGACATCTATCTATGGAAAATAAATTACACAAAACAGAAAAATGCACAGAACCGAAAAACAAAAAATTTATACATAGACGCTAAGGATATGATATAAACCCCACCCCACACTTAAAATTTACATTGTCCTCAATGTAAAATAAAACTAAAACATACAATATATCAAACAAGCATAGAATGAGACACATAACACATCATAAATCACACTAAACATTGAGAAAAATAAAGCCAAGGAGAAAGATAGAGAGTTAAGAATTTCAAATATGGTTTTCCAGGCTTCTCCATCAACATGGGTTACCTCCAAAGTAGCGCTAAGTTTAACATCTTCAGCCAGACAGTGCACACCAATTTCAATTCTCTGGTGTAGGATCCTGAAGAGGTATCTCTTCAACATCTCGCACTTGAGACGGCTTATAGAATGGCTTGAGTCTATGTCCGTTCACCTTAAATATGTTGTCGTCTCTAGGATTCAGAACTTCAACTGCACCATGAGCAAACACATTACAGACAACATAAGGACCAGTCCATCTAGACCGAAGCTTACCTGGAAACAACTTCAGCCGCGAGTTGAATAACAACACTTTTTGCCCAATGACAAAGGTTTTTCCCTTGATCATCTTGTCATGAAACATTTTTGTCTTATCCTTGTAAATGTGGCTAGATTCATAGGCATTATTTTGAATCTCAGCAAGCTCATTCAGCTATAACTTCCTATGAACACCGGCATCATCAATATCAAAATTGAAGCGGTTCACTACCCAATATCCCTTGTGTTCAATCTCCACTGGAAGGTGACATCCTTTGCTATAAACCATTTGAAAGGGAGACATTCCAATCAGCGTTTTGAAAACTGTTATGTATGCCCACAACGCTTCATCCAAGCGTTGACTCCAATCCTTCCTTGTTGGTCCGACAGTCTTCTCCAGAATTTGCTTGATCTGCCAGTTAGATACTTCTACTTCCCCACTCGTCTGAGGGTGATAAGGTGTTGCCACCTTATGATGCACATGAAACTTTTAAGCAATGCTGCAAATGACTTTTTGCAAAAGTGAGAACCGCCATCACTTATTATGTATGTGGGAGTGCCAAATCTCACAAACAGTGATTTCAAGAACTTCAAAACAACAACAGCATCGTTAGTACGAGTGGCTACTGCCTCCACCCACTTTGAAACATAATTAACTACAAGTAGAATGTAATTATTCTGAGAAGAGCTAGGAAAAGGACTTATAAAGTCAATACCCTACACATCAAAAATCTCAACCACTAAAATTGGGTGCTGGGGCATTTGATTTTTAGGACCTAAGTTACCTGTTAGTTGGCATCTAGCACATGATTTATGAAACTTATGTGCATCACCAAACAATGTTGGCCAGAAGAATCCACTCTCAAGTACTTTCATCGCAATCTTCTTTCCAGCTAAATGGCCTTCTGCTACATGTGAGTGACAAAAAGATAGAATTGAATGAAATTTAGTTTCAGGCGCACACCTTCTTATCAGCAAGTCTGGACAATGTTTCCACAGATACGGCTCATCCCACACATAATACTTGGCTTCCTTGATAAGATTATCCTTCTGCGCTTTGGTGAAGTCTGGTGGAATATATTTACTCACTTTGTAGTTAATAATATCAGCATATCAAGGCTCCACAGCTTGAACAACAAAGAGTTGTTCATCTGGAAAGCTATCTCTGAGAGGAAGAATATCCTCTTCGGCCGTAGACTCATAGATGAGTCTACTCAAGTGGTCTACTACCACATTTTCAGTGCCCTTCTTGTCTTTAATCTCGATATCAAACTCTTGAAGTAAGAGCATCCATCGAATCAACCTGGGCTTAGCATCCTGTTTAGTCATCAAATATCTCAAAGCAACATGGTCAGAAAAAATGATAACTTTAGTTCCTAACAAGTAAGATCTAAATTTTTCAAGAGCAAAAACCATTGCTAAGAGCTCTTTTTCTGTACTTGAGTAATTCAACTGTGCATCATTTAGCATCCTGGAGGCGTAGTAGATGACATGAGGTAACCTTTTCAGGTGTTGGTCTAGAACCGCACCAACAACATAGTCTAAAGCATCAAACATTAGCTCAAATGGTATACTCCAATCCGGTGCTTGGATGGTGAGGGCTGTAGTGAGCAACTCCTTGAGCTTATTAAAGGCTTGTAGGCATTCCTTAATGAAGTTGAAAGCTATGTCTTTCTGCAGCAATGCACACAATGGTCGGACTATCTTGAAAAAAATCCTAGATGAACCTGCGATAGAAACCTGAATGGCCAAGAAAAGATCTCACCTCCTTCACAGTAGAAGGAGGTGGTAAGGTCTGCACGATATCAACTTTAGCTTTATCTACTTCTATGCCCCTAGCTAAAATAACATGTCCCAAAACTATTCCCTGCTCCACCATAAGTGACATTTTTTCAGTTAAGCACAATGTTAGATTCTACACAGCGCTCTAAAACCATAGCAAGATTATGAAAGCATATGTCAAAAGAATCACCAAAAACTAAGAAATCATCCATAAATACCTCAATGATTTGTTCGACCATGTCGGAAAAAATAATCATCATACATCTCTGAAATGTCTCTGGTGCATTACATAAACCAAATAGCATCCTCCTATAAGCAAAAGTGCCATAGGGACATGTGAAGGTGGTTTTATCCTGATCATCCTTATGTATGACTATCTGGTTGTATCTTGAATAACCATCTAAAAAATAGTAATATGCATGACCTGCCAACCTTTCCGACATTTGATCAATGAATGGGAGTGGAAAGTGATCTTTTCTTGTGGTGGCATTGAGCTTGCAGTAGTCAATACACACTCTCCATCCCGTTTGGACTCTTTGAGGAACCAACACATTCTCATCATTCTTTACCACTGTGATTCCTGAACATTTGGGCACTACCTACAAAGGACTAATCCATTTGCTGTCAGAAATAGCATAAATGATACATGCATCTAGAAGTTTGATGACTTCTTTCTTAACAACTTCCACCATGGGAGGATTGAGACGACGTTGAGCTTCCCTTGTTGGCTTAGCTCTGTCCTCTAGATGGATCCTGTGGGTACACAATGTTGGGCAGATGCCCTTGATATCGGCAACCGTCCATTCAATGGCGGCCTTGTACTCCTTAAGTACACTCAGCAACTTCTCCTCTTGTAATGTTAAGAGTTTGTAAGATATGATAACTGGAAGTGTATCATCCTTCCCCAAGAAAGCATACTTCAAATACTCGAGTAGAAGTTTCAACTCTAATGTGGGTGCCACCTTTATAGACGGAACAAGAATATCATCTTAAACCGGAAGAGAAATGGGTTTAGAATATTTACCTTTCATACTTGGCAAGGATTCAAGTGCTTCTTCCATAGCATAATACTCCTTTTCCATTTTGAGATCCTCAACCGAAGCTATCTCAAAAATAGGTTCAAATTCAACCGGTCAAAATTTCTTCTCCTCGCAAAGCTCCAGACCTCCCTCGCCAAGCTTCTTGATAAGCTCGCCAAGCTCTAGACCTAGAACGTCTTCTTTCCCGGATACCTCTATGACTTTTCTCAAAGGATCCTCCTCCAATGAATATTGAATGAATTCCTGCACAAAACTCTCAAAAGTGCCAATTGAACAACATGAATAAGCATCATCACTATTGGGATGTTTGAGAGCTCCATAAATATTGAAGTGGATTTCTCAACTTCATCCATACTCAATGATCCATCAAAACAATCTATCTTTATCTGTGCTGTTCTCAAGAATGGTCTCCCAAGAATCAATGGTATTTCTGATGGTATTGGCTCATGCTCCATCTCAAGCACGATGAATTCTGTTGGGAGTATCAAATCTCCCACCTGCACCAAAACATCCTCAATAATACCTCGAGGGTAACAGTTGGACCAATATGCAAGTTTAATGGTGACACCTGTGGAAATAAGTTCTCCCATTTTTAACCTATTATAAGCAGTGTATGGCATTAAATTAATGGAAGCACATAAATCAAGTAAAGCACCTGCAAACTTGTGATCACCAATGGTACATGGGATCGTAAAACGTCCTGGATCACCCAACTTAGGTGGGAGCTTTCTTTGAAGCACTGCGGATACTCTCTCTCCCAAAGTCACAGTCTCAGTTCCATAGAATTTTCTCTTTGTTGTGCACAAATCTTTCAGGAACTTTTCATACTGTGGTATCTGCTTGATCACATCCAACAAGAGGATGTGTACTCCTACCTTTCTAAACACATCCAAGATCTCCTTCTCTTTGTCAACCTTCACCTACCTCCGCAACCTGCTAGGAAAAGGCACATTAGGAATAATATAAGGGGAAGGAGTAGAGGATACCTCGCCTGATCTTTGATTTATCAGTTTTTCTATTTCAGATGCATTTTTGACGGCTCGAATTGGGGTTCCTGCAGAATCTTCGGACGGCTTGTACAATGGCTTGTAAGGGACAAGTTGTTCAAGCACGGGCTCCCCCCACTTTCTCTTGGTTGACTTGGGAAGTTCTTCCAAGACCTTCCCACTCTTCAATGTCATGGCATGAGCTTCATATTTTGTGTTGGGATTGGGAAGAGTGTTGCCGGGAAGACTTCCTTCCTTGACTTGAGTAAGTGTTTGCTGGATTTAGCTCACTTGTTGCTCCAGCAAGTCAATTGCCTTCCCCTGCTGCTGAGTTATAGCTTTGATATCTTGGCGAAAGGCACTACTCTCCTCTCATTCCTTCTTGTTGTCAAACATCATTTGTTGCATCATGGCTTCCAAGGTAGAATTCTCTGATGATGTTTGAGCTTGAGCTTATTGTTGTTGAGGCACACGCATTTGTCTACATTGCTGCCCATCTCCTGTAGGTTGTCTCTGCTGAAATCCAGGTGGAACAATAGGATGATTGAGCACATTGTTGCTCCTATAGCTCAATAGGTCTCTATTTCCACCATATATATTGGGTTGTCTCTGGAAGTAATTTGCTTCTTCCTCTTGATCAACCTCTTCATCTACTCTGAACTTGGGACAATCTTCTGCTATATGGCTTGCAGATGAACATAAAGTGCACACAACCTGAGTTGCAGCAACTGTCATCTTCTTGCTCACTTTCAGACTACTAGCAATCAGAGCAATACCATTTTTCATAGAGCTTAATCTTTTTTCCATGGCTCCATCGATTATAATTGCATTGAGAGATCGTGTACTTGCTCCCATGGATCTATCCCTTGACTGGCATTACCTTGAATTTTCAGCTTGATTCTCAACAACTTCCTTGGCTTCAGCTCCAATCATATTCCACCAATTTTCCCCATAAGATAAATCAAGCTTTGACCTGTTAAAATATTCAATTCCTTCATAGAAGAACTCAATTGAGTATTGAAATCAAACTTATAATGAGGGCATTGTTGAAGAAGACTCTTAAACTAGCTCCAGGTTTCATGTAATTCATCATTGTCTTTATGCCTAAATGTGCTAATTTGCTTCTTCAAGTTCTTGGTGCGGGAAGTAGAGTAAAACTCTTTCATAAATGCAGAGCACATCTTCTCCCACATGTCCATAGATAGAGGAGCTAAAGAATTATACCATACTTTTTCTTGCTCCTTCACATAGAACAAAAATAAGAGGAGGTTGATAGTATCCTCTTCCACATTAGTCGATCTTTGGATTCTGCATAATACTGTGAATTCGTTGAGATGGTCATGAGGGTCTTCCGAAGGCGTTCCTCTGAAGTGTGGCAGATTCGATATGAGGGATAGGGGAATAGAATAAGACCCCAAATTCTCTGGTAGAATGATTGGTGAATCTGCTGCACCTGTGCCTAGCACAAAAGACTCTCTCAACTTGGTTGCATTTGCCATTCTTCATGGTGATGGTAGTGGTGTTGGAATATTTTGTTCTTCCTCAAACTCATAATCTGAACTTGAATGTCTTCCTTGCTCAAATGGTTCACCACCACTATTCACGTTCATGGACCGTTGTCTCTGCTGCTTTCTGTTTTGCCTTGCTAAGCACATAATTTCAAATTTTCTCGAGTCGTACGAGATGAAATTTTGTGTTCAATCTCTGGATCAAGTAGTAATGGCTTAGTACTTTTTGTGTGCCTAGTACACATACACAATGTTCATGCACACTAAACAAACCATAAAACTCAAAAGAAAAAGAAAGCTAAACAAAACAAAACAAAAACTGAAATTAAAAGACTCTATTAGGACTTCGAATTAAGCAACTCCCCGACAACGGCGCCAAAATTTGACAAAGTGGGTAAATACCTTGCAAAGATACACTATTTCCAACCTAGATATATCAATGTAGTATGATAAATAGGGGTTATCAAACACGAAGAATTGGTGAAACTAAATTCTAACTCGAAACTATAATGCTGACAGACTCGACTACGGTACATTAATGACACTACAAACCTAAGCTAGACAGACTCAAAAAAAAAACACGAAATTTAGACACAGTAAACTAGACACAGTGGTGGACTACCACACAAAATTTGAGAGTGTTCTAAGTTGATTTGGTTACCGAAATAAATCTGCTAAGGTACAGCTAATGCAGAAATCAGTAAATTGCAGAAAGTAAATTGTTGGAGGAAATCAATGAGATATGAATGTTAGGAACTTCTCTCCACCCTAGACATACTTACGACCTCCCCAATATAACTAAACTAACCATCGATGAATACTCCCTACACAAGAGCTTTGGTTAAGTCATCTTGTGTATTACACTCTCTTACTTGACATGAAAGAGGGAGTGACAATCCGCTCAATCTTGATCCTCAATTAACCAACTTATACATATGGTGATGTAAGCCTAGAGAACTGAAGTCATTGTGTTCTAAGAATGTTTGAAGAATAACAAAACTTCAAGGGTTGATAAGGTGCTCACCCTTACATCACTAAGGCTTGTTTCACACAAATTCATGTTTGACTCTAGAGAATATGCAATGATAAGGTGGTCATGTACACAATCAAGACTATAGATCCTAAGCCATGCATCTAAGGGTGCACTCAAAGAAACATGAACATAGAAATCATACGGTGAGAAAACAGTGAAACAAAACTCATCTAAAATAGTTAATAGAATCAAAAGAGACTCAAAATCGTAAGCTTATCTTGGACTTCAATCAGCCCCTAACAAAAGGAATTTAGCTACTCATAGTCTTAGATAATAACATCAAAGAATTCATAAAAGATGAACTAAAGGAGGAAAATAAATAAACTCTTGATCCCCGTCGGGATCGTAGGCTTGCAGTATGGATCTTCTCTTCTCCACGTTCAACTTCTTCTTCTTTTCTTTTTTATTTCTTTCTCTTCCTTTTTATCTCTTCAATCACGTACAGCCTCCCAATTCCTTCAATCACTAGCTATATATATATATATATATATATATCCAGCTTGACTAATTGATCTAGCTAACCCACGTGCAAGACTCCAATCCAAAGCAAACCTCTTCTTCTTTCTATTCTATTTTTTTCTTAATCTCCAAGTTCCAAGCCAGCCCACGTTTCTTCTTTCTAACTCTATATATATTACACTAGAACAATTAACCAAGCTATAGCTCACGTGCCAAGCTACAAACTCCAAAGTCCAAATATGCTCTTAATTAATCACCTCGCCAAGACTCTCACTAGCTACTTGCCAAGAAGTAATAAATATATTTTAAACCATTTTTCTTCATTAATCTCCAAAATACCTAAAAACAAATAAACATAATTAATTCACTCGATTAATAACAATAAACTAAACATAGGGAACAAATTAAATACTGAATAGACGCATAAATATGCGACTATCATTGACCAATATTCTCAAACATAATACGAGGTCTGGACTAGGTAATTAACCAGGTTGTATATGCTCAAAATCACAACCGAACCGAAATAGATCGATACTCAGAATCAATGACCGAAACCGAACGAAATCGTTCGGTTACCGAGAAAATGGTTTTGTCAGAATCGGTTGGCTTTCGGTTTGGCAAAGCTTAAAGCCGAACAACCCTTAAAGCTTCGTTCCAGCAGCTACAATGGTTGACTAGCAAAGGAAGGAAAGAAAAAAAAAACAGAAAAAAAATTAACAAGATACTGATTACTATAGTTATAGAGAGATATAAAAGAAGAATAAGTAAAAGAAAAGGAAGAAACGAGGAATTCGAGATACATAGATCTGGGTTTTGACCACAATTTTGAAGCATGGAACGTTGTTTTAGCATATCAAATTTGTAATCTAGATGCCATTGTTCCTTCAGGAGTAGGATGTCTTCGGTATTGCCAAATTCTTCGGCCAGTGCATTCCAAATTCTCATAGATCAACAATGTTCATATACTCCCACTGAAGAGTTTGATCCATATGGCGCCACATAACAATGGCATCTTGTGCTTTTTGCGCTACAGTAGGTTCCAGATGTAGCGAGGATTTGTTTTTCTTGAATGTCTTGATTGAATGGTTGGACGGTAGCGAGCATTTGTTTTTCTTTCAATGCCTCCTTCACATTCTTCGCCTATTGTTGGTACTCAATACCAAGGTGGTCAAGTTTTCCAAAATAAATTTTTCTTCAGATATCCTGAAAATATACAGAAGATGTATTAGTTTTGCAGTCGTAAAAGATTTCCTCGACAACTAAATAGGTTTCCAATCGTCTTTGGATTAGAACTTCACTTTGAAGTATATGGTCTTGCGAACTCTCTTTGTTCGTCTTAATCGATACTTTTATGAACTCTCTTTGTTCAATCAACTTTTTGAACTCTCTTTGTTCACTATGAACGCTCTTAGTTCATATAAGAACTCTTTTTGTTCCAAAATCTCACATTCAAGAAATGTGCGGTGTAGAAAGGAGAGATGAGATGTTATCCCAAAATCTCTACAGAAATATTCAAATTTCCAAGAAAAAGTAAGTTATTTGAATATAAGTGCAAGTTATGTTCATAGAAAACTTACTTGGGATTATTACAAAACAATCTTCTTCTTCTCTTGTTTTCTTCTTGAGATCTACGCACAGGGCTAAAGTCTCGTGCTCATAACGTGTTTTAAGAAAAGTGTATAAACAATAGATATTGTGGAAGCAATCTTTGTAACCTTTCATTGATAATAAGAAGTTATTTTATATAGAAGATGTGACGACCCGAATCAGAATCAGTAATGTAGTCGGCACGATTCACGAGTTAGCGTATAGACGCAGTTAGTCGTTAATTGTGTTGTTTGCCGATTTGATTCACGATTTGATTTTCGGCCGAGAATTTGAATTGAGTTTCTTCACGGAAGTTGTAGAGTACGTGATTTCGAGCTCGTGGGCGGTTCCGGATGATTTCGAGTACGTGATTTCGATGCTTCGGCTACTCGGCTGATCACCGGTAGTCTGCCAGAGTTGAGAGATTCCTCTGGACCAGAGTTGAGAGATTCCTCTGGGCAGGGTTGAGAGATTCCCCTGTATGCCGCCGGGGTTGAGAGATTCCACTGGCCTATCACCGTCGGGTTTGAGCGATTCACCTGACGTCGGGCTTGAGAGATTCGCCCGACAACCTCCATATATATATGTTTTCCGAACTCGTACTGTTTTACATTCATTATGTATATAACTGGTGAAAGACATATGTTTATTTTCGTCCACTCACTCTAACGTTTTTACTTGCCTTTCCCCTGGGCTTTTCGGTTTCCGTGCCCAGTTTGCAGTTCGGATTCTAGTGTTTCACGTCGCGGTTGGAGGCTAGTGATCTGAGCTACCTGTGTTTTCCAGTATTTTCTTGTTTCGCCTACTGATGTATATATTGTATATATTTACACTAGAGGTCGCTTAGATACATTCTGATACTTGTCTATACGGATTTTCTCGGATATAGTATATATATTACAGTATGTTTACTGTTTATTGATTATGATATGATATTGAGAAATCCGGATGGGATTGGTGCCCACGGTTTGGCTTTTGTGGCATATGATGAGGTGTTATTTTCAGGGTGCAGGTTAATGCAATTCCGCGTTAGTAACGTAACTCTGCTGAAATTTTGAATGGTTTTTGTTGGTTCACGTTTTCAGAAGGGGTTCGATTCCGGTTTAGGCAACTGAATCGGGGTTGGGTCATTTCAGCTTGGTATCAGAGCATTAGGTTGTCAGATTCTGTAGACTCTTGTAGTTGTGACGCTTAGGGTATTTGAGTTTATACAGCATGACTGGAGTGATGACCCGACTGGCCAGCGGTACTCATCAGTACTTCGGGTGTTGTGTGTTCTCAAATATCTGCGGTTTCATGATTACGTTCTTTCTGCTAGTACCTAATGCTTGTCTTGTATCAGTAGGATGCCTCCTCGACATGGTCCACGTGTTGATCGGGAAGCGGATCCTGATGAGGATCGCCAGACGCACGACTTGCTGATGCGAGTGCTGCGTTTGGAAGAGCGTTTTGACCCTGTGGTCAAAGCTCGTACTGCTGGTGGTACTGTGTTTTCGGGTTCAGCTGATCCAGAGATATGTGAGGCATGGTTGGTTCAGGTTGAATGTGTATGTGAGCGTCTACGGTTTACCCCTGAACAGATGACAGTGGCAGCAGTCAGATTACTTGAAGGTGATGCATACTTTTGGTGGGTTAGCACCGACAGAGTTCCAGTTGATACTCCGTGGACTTTGTTCCATGATTTGTTTATGCGGAGGTACTTTAATCAGGCTACCCAGCAGCGCAAGTATGAGGAGTTTACGAACTTGAGGCAGGGCAGTTTGTCGGTACTTGAGTATCGGGACAGGTTTACCCGCTTGTCTCGTTTTACGCGTGATATGGTGGCTACTGAGGAAGCCAAGTGTCGCAGGTTTGAGCTGGGATTGAACTTGAATATCAAGGGGACTCTAACTACAATGCCTCAGAACAACTTTGATGAGTTTGTCAGTGCAGCACTCCGAGGTGAGGACATAGAGAAGGAAAGGCAGCAAAGGTACCAGCCGAGACGGTTTGAGGAGGGTGGACCGAATCAGGGGCCTTCAAAGAGGCAGAGTTCTGATACTTCCGGTTCAGCTTCATCCTCAGGTGGTGGATCTTATCGACCACCAACTAGTGTACCTAGACAGAGGCAGAGATGGAGGAGAGATCAACCGCAGCGACCACAGGCTAGTGGGGGTTCCAGCGATTCTAGTTATCCTCGGCGTACTGGTCGCACTTTTGCTGTACCGAGGGAGTACCTGTTGTGTAGTCTCTGCAACAGGCATCATATTGGTCCATGTCAGCGAGATCCTGTCATTTGTTTTCGTTGTGGCCAGGTGGGTCACTATGCGAGGGAGTGTTACTAGTATAATGGTGTTGGTGGACAGGCGGCCCAGAGTTCCGGAGGAGAGCGAGGTGCCACTTCGGGAGCTCGACCAGCACAGTTTGCGGGCCAGGGCAGACAGCAGGGACAACCTCAGCGTGGACGACCAGCTGGACAGGCGCGGGTTCATGCCATCACTCTACGAGAGGGCAGAGCTTCACCGGAGGTCGTTATCGGTACGTTACATGTCTTTGGTATTCCAGTACTTGCATTGTTAGATCCAGGTGCCACACATTCATTCATATCATTTAGACTATCATCATTAGCTACGGTACCTGCATCTCCACTTTCGGGGTTGTGGAGAGTGTTGTATCCGTCAGGAGAGATTGTGAGTATCGGTTGGGTATACAGAGACTGTGAGGTGTTTATTGGAGGCCATGGTTTAGCCGTAGATTTGTTGTTGCTTGATATTGTGGATTTTGATCTGATCTTGGGTATGGACTTCTTGGAGACTCATTGGGCCATGTTTGATTGTCACAAGAAGGAGGTCGCGTTTCGACGACCAGGGTTACCCGAGATACTGTTTCGTGGCGAGAAGAACACTTCACTACCGTGTTTGATTTCCGCGATGAGGGCGGACCGGTTGATCATGAAGGGTTGTGTTGCTTATTTAGCCCATGTTGTGGACACCTCGGCTGTAGTGCCGGATCTTTGTAGTATTGAGGTTGTTTCTGAGTTTCCAGATGTGTTTCCAGCGGAGTTACCTGGTATACCTCCTGTTCGGGAGATTGATTTCACTATTGAGTTGTTACCGGGTATAGGACCGATTTCACAGACACCGTATCGGATAGCGCCAGTGGAGTTGAAAGAGTTGCAGGTACAGCTCCAGGAGTTGCTGGAGAAGGGTTTTATTCGACCTAGTGTTTCTCCGTGGGGTGCCCCGGTGTTGTTTGTGCGGAAGAATGATGGATCTATGCGTTTGTGTATTGACTACCGGAAGCTGAATTAGGTTACAGTGAAGAACAAGTATCCGTTGCCGTGGATTGATGATTTGTTCGATCAGCTTAAGGAAGCATCAGTCTTTTCGAAGATTGACCTTCGATCCGGATATCACCAGTTGAGGATCCGAGATTCTGATGTGGCCAGGACAGCTTTCAGGTCGCGGTATGGGCATTACGAGTTCTTGGTTATGCCGTTTGGGTTGACCAACGCCCCCGCAGCTTTCATGGACTTGATGAATCGGGTGTTCAGACGGTTCTTGGACAAGTTCGTGATTGTGTTCATTGACGATATTTTGATCTATTCCAGGAGTGTGGGCCAGCACAAGAAGCATTTGCGAGCAGTGTTGCGGACTTTGTGAGACCATCTGTTGTTTGTGAAGTTTAGCAAGTGCGAGTTTTGGCTGGATAGTGTGAAGTTTCTGGGCCACGTGATCTCAGCAGAGGGAATCAGTGTTGATCCTGACAAGATTAAGGCCGTGCTGAACTGGAGTAGACCTACTACTGTACCGGAGATCCGGAGTTTCTTAGGGTTGGCAGGCTATTACCGGCGGTTTGTACAGGATTTCTCTCGGATTGCTACACCACTGACCAGATTGACGAAGAAGGGCGTCAAGTTTGAGTGGTCTGATGCATGCGAGGAGAGTTATTTGCTCCTGAAGGAGAGATTGACTACCGCACCGGTTCTGACATTGCCAGACGACAGCGGTGAGTTCGTAGTGTACAGCGATGCGTCGAAGTTGGGGCTTGGCTGTGTGTTGATGCAGCATGGTAGAGTTGTAGCCTATGGTTCCAGACAGCTGAAACCACATGAGGTCAACTATTCGACGCATGATTTGGAGTTAGCCGTTATTGTGTTAGCGTTGAAGAGTTGGAGACATTACCTATATGGAGCTCAGTGTAAGATCTACACCGACCACAAAAGTCTCACTTACTTGCAGACGCAGCCAGATTTGAACATAAGGCAACACCGGTTGATGGAGTTGATCAACGATTACGATTGCACATTTGAGTATCATCCAGGGAAAGCCAATGTTGTAGCTGATGCACTTAGCCGGAAATCTGGAGCTTCATTGTTTCATATATGTGTGGCCAGAGTGTCGATGTTAGCCGAGCTTCGGGCTACGGGTGCCGAGTTCGAGCGGGATGATAAGGGAGTGTTGGCCAGTTTCCAGGTTCGACCCGTATTGGTTGATCAGGTACGAGAGGCTCAGGATTTAGATTCCTACTTGTTGGGCAAGAAGACCATGATACGGAACGGTGTGCCTATAGAGTTTCGATTGAGCGACGATGGAACGTTGTTGTTCAGAAGCAGGTTATGTGTGCCCCGGGATGAGAGCCTGAAGATAGAGATTCTGGATGAGGCCCACAGTTCAACGTATGCGATGCATCCCGGAGGTACGAAGATGTTTCGTACACTTTGAGCGTATTACTGGTGGCGCAACATGAAGCGGGAGATTGCCGCATTCGTGAGTCGATGTTTGATCTGTCAGCAGGTTAAAGCGGAGAGGCAGAAACCTACAGGGAAACTACAGCCACTTGAGATTCCGGTTTGGAAGTGGGAACACATTACGATGGATTTCGTCTATCAGTTGCCGCGTACTTCGGCTGGCAACACTGGCGTTTGGGTTATTGTGGATCGACTGACGAAATTCGCTCATTTTCTCGCACTTTCGGGGACGGTATCAGTGGGCAGATTAGCCAATTTGTACTTATCAGAGATTGTTCGCTTGCATGGTGTGCCTGTGTCTATTGTTTCTGACCGAGATAGTCAGTTCACCTCTGAGTTTTGGCAGGCATTGCAGCGAGCCTTGGGCACGAGGTTACTGACGGGCAATCTGAGCGGACTATCCAGACACTTGAGGATATGTTGCGGTTTTGTGTGTTGCAATTCCGCGGGAATTGGGATCAGCAGCTACATTTGATAGAGTTCGCCTACAACAACAGCTATCAGGCCAATATTGAGATGGCACCGTACGAGGCCCTGTACGGGAAGCAGTGTCGCACTCCGTTGTGTTGGAGTGAGGTGGGCGAGCGATGGATTATTGGCCCTAATCTGGTAAAGAGTACTATGGAGGATGTCCAGATTATCCGGGATAGATTGAAGATCACCCAGGATCGACAGAAGAGTTATGCGGATGTGTGGAGGAAGAGTTTAGAGTTCGAGGTTGGTGATTGGGTCTTCCTGAAACTATATCCGTGGAGGTGAGTTGTGCGTTTTGGGAAGCGTGGCAAGCTTCGACCACGATACATTGATCCGTACGAGATTACAGAGAGGATTGGAGTTGTTGCTTACAGACTTGAGTTACCGGCTGAGATGGCTCGTGTACATGATGTATTCCATGTTTCGATGTTGCGGAAGTACATCTCAGGTCCTTCACACGTGTTAGCCCCACAGCAGTTGTCGATTAGAGAGGATTTGACGTACGTGGAGGAGCCAGTGTAGATTCTCGATCGTCGTGAGCAGGAGTTGAGGCACCGTGTGATCCCGCTAGTGAAGGTCTTGTGGCAGAACCACTCAGTTGAGGAGGCCACCTCGGAGACTGAGCAGCGTATGCGGGAACAGTATCCTCATCTGTTCACTTGACAGGTAAGTAAATTTCGAGGTCGAAATTTTTTTTAAGGGGGGTAGATTTGTGACGACCCGAATCAGAATCAGTAATGTAGTCGGCACGATTCAAGAGTTAGTGTATAGACGCGGTTAGTCATTAATTGTGTTGTTTGCCGATTTGATTCACGATTTGATTTTCGGCCAAGAATTTGAATTGAGTTTCTTCACGGAAGTTGTAGAGTACGTGATTTCGAGCTCGTGGGCGGTTCCGAATGATTTTTCCGATAACCGAGGAATATAATATGATTATTCAAAGTTTTGGTTTTCGACGAGTTTATCCGTTTGTTTCGTGTTTATCCGAATCGTTTGATTATTCATTTTGGACCGTCGATTGACCCGAGGCGCGAGTATAAATATCGAAAATAGTCAAGAAATAGTCGTAAATCACTGTTTGAGGTTTGACTGGCGTTGACCATACGTTGACTTGCTATTTTTGGAAAGTTACCGTTGACCCGTGAAGGGAGAATGCGACCCGTTTAAGCTCGTCGGCCGACCCGATTTTTCCGGCCATCTCCGGACAAGCTGAGGGGGATCGAGATCGTGATCGTGCTTTAGGCGAGGGATCTTCCGCTGAACCACGAGATTAGCGCGAGTGCACGCTTGCTGATCTGTGAGTGGACACGTTTATATTTTTACTGTTGTTTGCGAGTTCGTGATTTATTGTGATTTCCGTTTTGACTTTATACGATGTTGAGTTATATGTTGTTTTTGGAGGTATTATTTTATATTTATTTGTGATGGCATTACTGCATCGATGCTTCAGCTACTCGGCTAATCACCGGTAGTCCGCCAGAGTTGAGAGATTCCTCTGGGCAGGGTTGAGAGATTCCCCTGTCCTATCACCGTCGGGTTTGAGCGATTCACCTGACATCGGGCTTGAGAGATTCGCCCGACAACCTCCATATATATATGTTTTCCGAACTCGCACTGTTTTACATTGATTATGTATATAACTGGTGAAAGGCATATGTTTATTTTCGTCCACTCAGTCTAACGTTTTTACTTGGCTTTCCCCTAGGCTTTTCGGTTTCCGTGCCCAGTTTGCAGTTCGGATTCTGGTGTTTCACGTCGCGGTTGGAGGCTAGTGATCTAAGCTACCTGTGTTTTTGATTCACATCTTTTCAAGCATTTAATTAAACACTTAATCAAACACGAATACAATTAAAACTCTTCTTTGTTGATGTAGCATTGATAAGTAGGGATCGTTCTTAACCGGGGATTGAGGGTGCATGCATAACTATGCTAGGTTATAAAGGGGGGTGCAAAGTTGGTTTGTTTTCTATAATCTACGAAATTAAACAAGAAAAATGGTTAGAAACACATCAAGAAATCACAAGTTCTAACATGTTTAAACTCATAGACAAGCAAACAATCAAGAACACATAACCCTAAACATGTTTCTACACCGAAAAACCCTAATTCTATTATTTACAAGTGATCATCACATTTATTCAACCTAGCCGTTTACCTCATCCTTATTTGATCCCAACGAAATTCATAGCTCAAGTTAAAACATACGCACATGTATACATCGAAAGTAGGGAGCAACCAAATCGAGTTAACCACCTAAGTCCAATTTTATCTTTAATTAGTTCATTAAAACATGCGAGGATGAACTGGATATTCGAGTATCATCCTAACAAGCTCTAACGCATTAAGTGTTGGTATACTAGCATGCATATTCGAACCTAAGGCTATGGACACATGGAAGGTTTCAAACAAATCTGAAAATAAACATCTTACAACAAAACATAATCTCACTACACAAAGTTTGGAAAATTCCTTACAAAACCGAAACAAATTACAAGATATTGTTACACTTTTTGATCCGAGGGATATTCGCTCCGCAATCTCCAAGTGTAGCAGCTCCTTGATGGTTGATGAAGTCGCACGAACTCAAAGCCAAATCGAGCAAGAGAGGCCGCGGGTGAAGGTAGGTTTATTTGGGAAGGTGGTAGAGATGGTGTTTCGGTTTCTTGAGAATTCTCTTGGCTAAGTGTGAGAGGAGGTGATGTAGAGACAGGGGTTCGGCTCTCTCAATGTGTGATCTTGAAACCCTAGACGTGCCCCCCTTTATATAGAAGAAGAAGAGGAGTAGTCCTTCCAAAACAATGACTCCTAGCAAATTCGGAGAAATCTGGCCAGCTGTAGTAAAACGCGTTTTCCCGGAGTTGTAGACCTCGAACAATTCTGATTCTTGTTGCGTTGGAAATCTTAATCAAAGGGATATAAAATCCATATAAAGAACGCTATATTTGGAATTAATTTGGATTTTCTACGGATTTTAGAAGTTTAGTGACCTGGGCTGCCCTGTTTTCTTTTTCTTCAAGGAAAAGGAATCCTTAATATCTTCAAGTCTTGCTTTCCTTATTCCTTGATATTTTGGGGCCGATTTTCCCTTATTCTTGCACACATTTTGGCCCTCAAATCAGGTCTGAAAATTGATAGAAAATCTCCCAAATTCGTCCTCCAAAAATGCTCCATACATTCCGCCATTTTTGCTCTTTCCTGGCTCGCGCAGGAGAAATGTCTTCATCTTCTTGTCCACCATTTTGGTATCCATTTCATGTGGAATTTGGTCTTCAATTCTTAACACCATATGGGGAAGCATTTTAGTAACCATCTTGAAGACCATTTCTCGGACCATTTCTTCTCCGGAATTAGGAACTTCCTTCTTAGCACGCTTTTAGCTCCAAATTGCCTCCTTTATTAATTCCTCCCTTATTTCTACCTAAAAACATAAAGTCAGTTAGAAACATATTTACTAAGCATAAAACAAAGCTAAATGTAGAGAGAAAGACATTAAGAATCAAGCATAAAATGCGTAGATCAAATTCCCCCACACTTAGACTTTGCTAGTCCCTAGCAAATACAAAACAAAACTACGGACTCAAATTCCAGAAAATAATAAGGGAAAACGTTTTACACAAAACACTTAGATGTTTCTTCGTTTCAAAGCCGCAAATTCTCATGTTATCATGTTTGAAAACGCAAGAAAACACTAAGTGCACAAAACTAAGCCCTTAGTCGAAATTTGTCTCAGAAAATTTTCAAGTATATGGTGAGGGAATCACAATATGTCAAGCATGAATGATCTTTGAATTCAATAGATAATAGAGACATGATCATGCTATGAACAAGTAAGACATAGAGAAAACATTGGTGAGTTAAAGCTGTGCATGTTTCGAATGAAGTTCAAATCAACTCACATGGATGCTCTCATCATATTTCCACTCATGCAAGGGTTTTTCTCAAAGTGTTTAAATCAATGAATGGAATGAATTACTTGCTCAAATGAACCAAAACCATATGCTTACTCATGTAACTTACTCCACAGATTGAAGGCTACTCATCTTAAGGATCATAAAGGACTTTCAAGGGTTGTAATGGGGCTAAGGTTAAGGCATTCGAACTTTTAGATATGTGGTGGTTAAGAACATTCTAAAGACTTAGCCAAAGCACCAAAACTTGATCAATTTAAAGCTCCATCGATACCAAAAACGTCACCATGCTTTACCCTTGAAGCACAGGGGCCAGATTTCATCGTATTGGGCCCTATCTTCATTCTAAACTTCCCTTGAGCTTTGTGAACAGGACAAAGGCTAAATTTTACATTGTTGGGCCTTCATTTTGAAACAAACTCCAAACTCACAAATATGGGGGACATTAATTCAAACATTGTACATTGAAAACCTATTGCCGGAGAGCTTTTGATTTTTCTTTTCTTTTCTTACTTCTTGCTCTCGAATTTTTTTTTTTTTTTTTTTTGGTTTCAAACATTCATTTTTTTTCTTTTCGGCAATTTCTACTTATCACAAGCTATTTGAACAAGTCTATCCCCATACTTACATCCCTCTCATGACTTCTTACGCCATCTTCTCGATTTTAGCTTCAAAAATCCCACCAAGTCTTTAGAACAAGGGTATGGATAATCTACACTAAGTTAAAGTGTTTAGATGTAAATGGCAATGAAAGAAAAGCTTAATGTAGGCTCAAATAGGTTATCTAAGGGTGTCGCAACTCGTGCGCACATAATGGGACACATGGCTATTTGGCAAAGTGGTGGAAAATCCTAAGTGCCTTTAATCATATCCAAAATCAGAGTATGTATCAATTAAAAGTTTTGCAAATTGACATGAGTAAGTTCTAGTATTCTCTAGTTCATTAAGATCTATGGCAAGTGAGTGTATGAATGATTTTGAGACCTATCAATGTAATGCACGAAATTTCTCTCAAGAAGTAGTGTTTAAGGCTCAAAATCTCACTTAGGGCTCATATGATTCAAAACTTATTCTAACATGCGAAGTTCTGTACCAAGTTTTGCAAACCATATCTACTACATGTCATAACACTCAAAGATGTCTCAATTAGCACATGAATTCCTTATTAATAATTTCCAACGCCCTATGTGTGTTCATTTAGGTCCATTTTCATCATCGACTAACTAAGGGCATCCTAAGACTCTTTAAAACACTAAGTTAATCAAAAAGACTCAAAAACCGACTCTCAAACAAGCGTGAATTTAGTCCTCGTCTTCTTTGGGCAACTTTAATGAATTGGCCAGTTGGCGAGAGAGACTAGGAGAGATAGGAGTGATTTTCGAGCTTGTCTTTTCTCACATCCAAAACCCGTCCTAGAAACCGTCCCCTTCTAGACACCAAATCATCTCAGATCTCTTACTTAAAGACGAGTTTTCATTCACTACACTAAATTACATACAAAATACACTAAGTTTGACTCAAAAATTTTTTTTTTTTAGGGCATCATCCGCCGGAAAGTTCCATTGTCCGCCCGATTTTTTCAATTTTATAACTCAAGAAAGTTGTAAACCCCTTCCCCCACACTTAAACTCTACATTGTCCTCAATGTACCAAAGTAAAGTCATAGAATTTAAGCATGAAAGAAGAATCTTACGAAAATTTCTAACTAATGAAGTAAAATTTACGAAAACTAAAAGAGAAAGGGAAGAGAATGCAAATCTGTTGTAGACTCCTCCATTGGGTTGCCTCCCAACAAGCGCTTGTTTTTTAACGTCTTACAGCCTAGACGTGATGCAACTTTCATCCTTCATGTCGTCCTTGGTGGTGGTTGAGGTTGAGAGGGAAGTTGTCCAGAGGCTCGAATGTGTCCCATAAAGTCCACAAGTTGCCCAATTTGCTTCTTCATCTCGGATATATCATTACCATGTGACTCCAACACAGCCTTCGTTTGGTTTTGTCCAGCAATTAGAGCTTGTGTGGTGTTGGATAGTTGAGCCAACATCTTGTCGTACTCCGGATTTGTGAAAGTCTGAACCGGAGGGGGCAAGGGAACTTGTGACGTTGGGGCCATTGGTGGCCTTGCTTGATATTGTTGGGGACGTTGGTATTGCTGCTGCTGAGGTGCTAGAGGGTTAAGACATCCCTCATTGCTGCTCCATTTGAAACCAGGATGATCACGGTTTCCAAAGTTGTTGTAATTGTTGTAGCGTTGGCCTCCTTGATATCCACCTATAGCATTGACTTGTTCTTCATGTGGTTGCTCGGCCAAGGTAGGACATTGATCACCTAAGTGCCCTTGAGAATAGCAAACGCCACATAATTGTCCAAGAGAGACTTTCTGACGTTTCACTTCAAGCTCCATCATCTGCTCCATCAAGTTAGAAAGTTTGTCATACTTGTCATCTGCAGCGACTTTTGCTGAGCTCACTTCGGCAACAGTCTTCCTTGGAGCCATCCCATATTGAGCATCATTGTTAGCTCGGTTCTCCAAGAGTGCACGGGCACGTTCTTCATCTAAATCCATGAAGGCTCCATTTGCAGAAGCATCTAGAAGCTCTCGATCAATCGGTTTGAGTCCATCATAGAAGTAATTCATAAGATTTGTCTCAGAGAAACCATGGGAGGGACATGTGGCGCAGAGGACTTTGAAACGATCATAATACTGCCCAAATGTCTCATCTGATGCTTGCGTGATTCCAGTGATCTTCTTCCTCAAAACAGTGATCTTTGAGGCTAGAAAGTACTTGCTCAAGAAAGCATCCGCAAGTTGCTTCCATGTACTGATGTGATTTGGTGGAAGTTCCATGAGCCAAGTCCGAGCTCTCTCCTTCAGAGTAAATGGAAATGCTTTCAACTTCAAAAGCTCATCATCTGCATCAGTGGGCTTCATACTCGAGCACACAAACTGAAACTGCCTCAAATGCATGTTAGGATCTTCATGCGCCATCCCTTGAAAGATTGGAAGGCGATGGAGAAATCCACTCTTGAGCTCAATATCCCTCTTGTCATCTTGAGGTTCAGGAAATCGAATGCATGAGGGGCCAGCACTCCAATCCGTTGAGCAGGTTTGTTGGCGAAGAGTTTGCCTTGCAACGTTGTTGCCTCCACCATTGTTGGGAAGCACATTGTTGTTGGGAACGTTGTTGTTGTTGTTTCCATTAAGTCCCAACATCCTCAATTCCTCTTCTTGATCTTGCTCAAAACCGTGCTCTGAGTGATGGGATCTCGGTGAGTCAACTTCGTCCTCAACAATAGGTCGGTCAATGTCTTCTATTGCGTTGGTAGAAATGATCAGTGTGCGGTTACGGAGTTGTACTTCACGTGGAGAAGGTTTGGTCATTCACAAGTCTAAAATTCAACCAAGATCAAATGTTAGTATCAAAAGAATACACAAGGAATGTATGATACTAAGCCAAAACGTTGGAAAGCAAGAGAGAAAAAACAAAAACACACTAAAACACACAAAAACACAACACACGAATTCAAAGTAAGAAAAAAAACACACCAAAAACAACAGAGACACTAGGCTACGTTTAAGACACATTGTACACACACTAGCTATGGCTAAGACACTAAAATGAAATGCAAGAGCTCTAAGTTTATCCTAAAATGAATGCAAGTTACTAAGAACAAGTTATGTATATTTGTACATGTATCCTGCAGGGGTTAGTTGTATAAACACTAAGGTAAACGTTATATACAAGTTGTTACTCAAAAGATGCAAGCACACACCATAGTCCACGAAATTCATGCAAGAATTCATTCAAACTTTCATTCAAAGTGCATCAAGCAAGAACCTAAGTGAAGGATGAAGTGAATGCATAAGAGAAAACGTTAGAACATGCAGAAAACACAAAAGTTACGTGCTAAATACATGATGCAAACGTGACCACTCTCTTGGCCTCATGCCCCTAACTTCACTTAGGTTAGGGTGTGTGGTGATGAAATTCACACATCACAAAGCCGCCAAAGGGTTATGCAAGCTACAAATGCAGGGTGGTTAAGCCTTTACAATTTCGTTGGCAATGTACAAGTATTTCGTTGGTTATGTACATGTATGGTTCATTGAGTTGTGCTTTAGATTTGAAGAGAGTACATTCGCTTGATCTTTAGGTCATTCAAAGGACGTGCGACCCGCGCGATAAAGTGTACACTTTCAATCGAATGACCTTGGTTCAATCGAAAAACATGGCCAGTTAGGGATAGAGATAACGCGAGAGGCAGGACTAATTTCGACAAAGCAACCCGAGGCTAACCGACTATGGCAAGTAGACTTAGTCCTTATCTTCTTTGGGCAAACTCAACGAAATGGCCAGTTAGCGAGAGAGACCACGAGAGGTAGGACCGATTTGATATCTCGGATCCAAAACCTGTCATAGAAACCGTCACCTTCTAGACACCATTGCGTTGAGAATTTCTTACTCAAAGATAAGTATTCATCCACCAACCGAGTCTTTGGTATATACTCCAATGTTGCAAGTCTTTCTTAGATCCAAATCCTGTCACCAGTCATAACCCGTTTCTAGACACCATGTCCGACATTCAACCAAACTTTCGAAAATGTACAACTCCCTCAAGTCCAATGTAGACTCCGCCCTCAACCTCATGTCCATAACTTCACTTAGGTTATGGTGTATGGTGGTGAAATCCATACATCACGAGGGGTTAAGGAGATAAACATGGAAAAGAGGCGCCATCTATTCAACAATGAGTGCGACTTAATCAACCAAGCTCATGTACTCAATGCAAATCCAAGCTTCCTTTAACGTTACATGGCTGCAAAAGATACAATATGAACATTGCTAGTATAAATATGAACAAAAATTTCGTAGGTTTAATGTACAATTTCACATATTCACAAGAACACATGCAATTCCAGATTCTGGCAAACATGAACACAGAAGCTTGTCGAATTTGTTTAGATTTATTGGCTCGGTCTACTGGGTTGAAATTTTTCAAACACAAACTAGACACATAACCAAACATTCTTAAAAAATTTCAGATTTTTGTGAGTCCTCTAGCTATGTCAAATAATTTACACAAAACCGGGCAGTGCACAGTTCCGAAAAACAGAAACTATAAACGTATTTACAAGCATAATCACACAATTCTTTACAATCCCCGGCAACGACGCCAAAAATTGATTCACATCTTTTCAAGCATTTAATTAAACACTTAATCAAATATGAATACAATTAAAACCCTTCTTTGTTGATGTAGCATTGATAAGTAGGGATCGTTCTTAACCGGGGATTGAGGGTGCATGCATAACTATGCTAGGTTATAAAGGGGGGTGCAAAGTTGGTTTGTTTTCTATAATCTACGAAATTAAACAAGAAAAATGGTTAGAAACACATCAAGAAATCACAAGTTCTAACATGTTTAAACTCATAGACAAGCAAACAATCAAGAACACATAACCCTAAACATGTTTCTACACCGAAAAACCCTAATTCTATTATTTACAAGTGATCATCACATTTATTCAACCTAGCCGTTTACCTCATCCTTATTTGATCCCAACGAAATTCATAGCTCAAGTTAAAACATACGCACATGTATACATCGAAAGTAGGGAGCAACCAAATCGAGTTAACCACCTAAGTCCAATTTTATCTTTAATTAGTTCATTAAAACATGCGAGGATGAACTGGATATTCGAGTATCATCCTAACAAGCTCTAACGCATTAAGTGTTGGTATACTAGCATGCATATTCGAACCTAAGGCTATGGACACATGGAAGGTTTCAAACAAAACTGAAAATAAACATCTTACAACAAAACATAATCTCACTACACAAAGTTTGGAAAATTCCTTACAAAACCGAAACAAATTACAAGATATTGTTACACTTTTTGATCCGAGGGATATTCGCTCCGCAATCTCCAAGTGTAGCAGCTCCTTGATGGTTGATGAAGTCGCACGAACTCAAAGCCAAATCGAGCAAGAGAGGCCGCGGGTGAAGGTAGGTTTATTTGGGAAGGTGGTAGAGATGGTGTTTCGGTTTCTTGAGAATTCTCTTGGCTAAGTGTGAGAGGAGGTGATGTAGAGACAGGGGTTCGGCTCTCTCAATGTGTGATCTTGAAACCCTAGACGTGCCCCCCTTTATATAGAAGAAGAAGAGGAGTAGTCCTTCCAAAACAATGACTCCTAGCAAATTCGGAGAAATCTGGCCAGCTGTAGTAAAACGCGTTTTCCCGGAGTTGTAGACCTCGAACAATTCTGATTCTTGTTGCGTTGGAAATCTTAATCAAAGGGATATAAAATCCATATAAAGAACGCTATATTTGGAATTAATTTGGATTTTCTACGGATTTTAGAAGTTTAGTGACCTGGGCTGCCCTGTTTTCTTTTTCTTCAAGGAAAAGGAATCCTTAATATCTTCAAGTCTTGCTTTCCTTATTCCTTGATATTTTGGGGCCGATTTTCCCTTATTCTTGCACACATTTTGGCCCTCAAATCAGGTCTGAAAATTGATAGAAAATCTCCCAAATTCGTCCTCCAAAAATGCTCCATACATTCCGCCATTTTTGCTCTTTCCTGGCTCGCGCAGGAGAAATGTCTTCATCTTCTTGTCCACCATTTTGGTATCCATTTCATGTGGAATTTGGTCTTCAATTCTTAACACCATATGGGGAAGCATTTTAGTAACCATCTTGAAGACCATTTCTCGGACCATTTCTTCTCCGGAATTAGGAACTTCCTTCTTAGCACGCTTTTAGCTCCAAATTGCCTCCTTTATTAATTCCTCCCTTATTTCTACCTAAAAACATAAAGTCAGTTAGAAACATATTTACTAAGCATAAAACAAAGCTAAATGTAGAGAGAAAGACATTAAGAATCAAGCATAAAATGCGTAGATCAGTTTTCCAGTAGGTTCTTGTTTCGCCTACTGATGTATATATTGTATATATTTACACTAGAGGTCGCTCAGATACATTCTGATACTTGTCTATACGGATTTTCTCGGATATAGTATATATATTACAGTATGTTTACTGTTTATTGATTATGATATGATATTGAGAAATCCGGATGGGATTGGTGCCCACAGTTTGGCTTTTGTGGCATAGGATGAAGTGTTATTTTCAGGGTGCAGGTTAATGCAATTCCGCGTTAGTAACGTTACTCTGCTGAAATTTTGAATGGTTTTTGTTGGTTCTCGTTTTCAGGAGGGGTTTGATTCCGGTTTAGGCAACTGAATCGGGGTTGGGTCCTTTCAGAAGAGTACATGGAGTTACATATGGTAAGAATCATAATACATCATTAAACAAGATTCTCTCCCTTATGCTCTACATATTCAACCATAACTAGGAACACACATAATAAAGTTAATATCCTTCAACAAGAATGAGATTATCTGGTTTTGAGTGTCAAGTAGCTTTCCAACTTCCAAGTAGCTATGTTGCAAGTTATTTGTTTTGATGTAATGTTTGTAATATCAATCTTGATGAGACACAATTGCCGTTAGATGAGACACAAGTAATGTATATACTTTATACTAATAAGCAGGTTCTTGAAAGCAATTCCGGAACTAGAGAACAACGACCATTTCTTAGATTGCAACTGAGCAATCTCTGACGGCACACATTTTATAGGAAGGTCTTTAGTTACAGAACTAGCTACTAATTCAGAAGAAGGAAATACAAGATCAATAACATCCGTATACAGCTTATGGCATCTACTCTTTCACTATGCGGTGACAGTTTTCGGCTTAGCCCCAATTTTTCTCCATGAAACACTGGGCATTAGACCATCTCCAACAATGGAAGTCTTATACCTCGTAGTAGAAACCTTGCAAAAAATTTCATCTCCAACCCACAAAAATTTCAGTCTCATACCCTATTCAAGGTTCTAAAATTGAACCTGATATAAGGTATAGAACCTTGGGGGAAAAATTGGCTCAGATGCCAGCTAAAAAGCTGAACCGAAAAAGCAAAAAAAAGACTAACGAATGGAGAGAGGGAAGGAGCCACACGCGCTTGAGACTTGAAGAGCCAACTGCACACGTGGCAGCAACTTGCGTGGAGCGCGAGTGGAGGATTACGGACCGGTTGCTGAGGCGGGGCCACACAGCTGCCGCGTGTCTCCTCTCCCTTTCAGCCAACGGCACTTGCCTTAAATTCGAGCCCAACGGTCGAATTTGATTCCAGCCCAACGGAAATAACCCATTATTTTTAAGTATATGCATAAATTAAATGGCATTTCTCCCTTAATTAAAAAAAACACTAAATTTTTTTAAAAAAATAATATTTCCGTTGCAACAGTAATATTATGCATCTCTATAAATACCAACACTAAAACTCATTGTTTCTACACCAAAATTTGCTACTTCTTCTCAAGAGTAAATTTTCTCCCTAAACTTATTTCCTTCTATTTTTTGATTTATTTTTTGTAGCATCATGCCACCAAAGGTGCCTAGGGATCCAAGGCAAACAAATTTGAAAAAAGATGAAGAAGAAGTGTTGTGCCAAGCCACTATGAATACTAATGAGGATCCAATCACGGGTATTAATCAAGCCACTAAAATATTGTGGGAGTGTATTAGTGTAGCGTATGAAGCCACAAAGTCAACCGGAGCATGTTCTAGATCTAGAATGAGTTGTATGACTCGTTGGAAAAAAATTCCCCCGCATGTATGAGATGACGTTCATCTCTCAACCATGCAATCAAAGCTCATGGTAGTGGTGAAAACGAAGCCGGCGAAGTAAGTATACATTTAAATTGTGCTTAGAAATTATTAAATTGCCATATAAATATAGTTACTAAATTTTCAAGTGCTTAGAAATTATTAACCACTAATTTAATTTGTTTGATTGATTATGTAGCTTTTAACCGCTAAAAAAGAATATCACAAATTGTCAAAAGGGGAGACATTCTCTTTTTTCCATTGTTGAAAAATATTGAAGATGCATCAAAAAATTATGAATCCTCCCGATATAGATTTTAGTTCCGATTTTGATCCGCCCATCAATTTGGATGATGATGAAAACACACCCAACGATGGAGCAACTCCAAGTGCACTACCTAAGGAAGCTCGACCTAAAGAATCTCGCCCAATGGGAAATAAAGAGGCTTAGGCGGCGAAAAAGAAGAAGAGTGAAGATCTCGAAGAGAGCGTTCACGCTCAAATGAAAAAATTGAACGAATTGCGTGAGCGTGAGTTTGCACATAAGCAACAACTCCTTCAAGAGGCCAAGGCGGCGGAGAAACAAGAAGCCGATGATCGCATAATGGCGGTGGATCCGAGTATATACTCTCCTAACAAAAGAGCTTATTAGGAGATGAGGCAAAAAAGATACTCGACGAGGAGAAAATGGCCAATGATCGTCCTACCACCCAACTATATCATCCTCAATCATCTTCAAGCAATGATGAAAATGACACAAATTTTTCTATCTACACACCGGTTCAAGATACGCAATGGTTATGAAATAATGTTGAAGGGTCATTTAGTTGAATTTTAATTAATGTGTTGTTGTTTTTATTGTGTTGTTGTTTATTTTAATTAATGTGTTGTGTTGCTTAATTAATGTGAGTTGTAACTTGTTCTAAATTTTAATAAATAGTATTTTGTTGTTTTCTTATTAAAAAATTCAATAATATAGATTATTTTAAATTAAAATAGTTTATAAATAATTATAGAATACAATATGTATACTTTAATATAAAAAGAAATATTTATTATAAAGATTATTAGACCTTAATGGTTGGAGATGAGAATGTCCTATAGTAAATAGTGATTTTATAAGGTCTCATAATAAGGTATAGAACTTCCATTGTTAGATATACTCTTATCTGTTTAGTGTACGTCCACACAATCCCCGTATTTAACGGCAAAATTGAGCAAAGAATCCAAAAGCGAGTCGGAAAGAAGGTGTGGTTTAAGTCACAACTCAATAAGTTTGGTGTGCTTAGCATTTTAGTAGTGCTCCTCCGCTTCAACCCTTGGGTCTGATGTGGTCTGCACATCAAGGCCAAGCTTTGCTCCAGCTTTTGTAACTAGTGCAGCAAGTTCATTGACAGAAAACTGCTCAGTAAATTGATTGAAGACCCGAAACTCACCTGCCTGTGCAGGGTTTGCAATGGCAATCTCAACACATTCGACAGTATCTCGTATGTCAAGATATCCTCTGGTCTGACATATCAAAAACATATATATATTAGTAAATGGGAAGTAATGAAGCAAACCACTTCTGTGTATGCGTTAGTACATTATAACTTTGTGTCAGGATGAGGGATTGTACCTGGCCACCTTTGCCGTACACAGTAAGCGGATGACCAACAGCAGCCTGAACACAGAACCGGTTTAAAGCAGTTCCAAAGATTCCATCATAGTCCAACCGGTTAACAAGCTCTTCATGCATCTCAGTTTCATCTGTTCTAACCCCATACACTACTCCTTGATTTAGGTCAGTGGCTCTAATCCCCCAAGCCTTGCAAGTAAAGGCAATGTTGTTTGAATCATGAACCTTGCTCAAATGGTAAAATGAGCTCGCTTGCTTGGGGTAGGGTAAAGTATCTGTACGTCCATTATGAGTAATTGTTATGTACCCCTCCTCAATATCGATATTTGGAGTCCCATACTCTCCCATGGTTCCAAGCTTGACTAGATGACACTGCTCTCCAAACTCTTTTATAGCAAATAGCACGTTCAAGGTTCCAATCACGTTGTTATTCTGTGTATATACCGCTCTTGACCGATCAATCATGGAGTAATGGGCAGACCGCTGTTCCCCAAAATGAACAACAGCCTCAGGCTCAAACGACTTGAACCCATGCTTAATGGGCTTAAATGCCGCTTTCAAATAACCAACCCAACCCGATTTAAATCCGCTTAATTTGGCCCATGCTTAGTGTATAACTATGCATTAAGGTTAAAGACAAGACGGACCATTTACTTGGTAACGTTTTGTTTTGTACAAAGTGTTCAAGAAAAAATAAAGATACACTTAAAATATAACTGAAATTGTACGATAGATAGATAGTTTTAAATAAGCATCAATTAGTTACAATCATTATTCTATAAATCATAGATTGAAAGAATATCTACTTTTACTTAAATTAGGACGAGACATACATTTAGATACCAGGAGTAATATCCTTAAACACTCCCTCTTGTGTCGCGATCTTAATGGATGATGCATAACTTTGTTGTCTCACTAAAAACATTGTCAAGCAAACAAAAAATCTTTTAGGTAAAACAAAAACTTGGTTTAAGGGAAAAAAGTACAATGCATCAACTACATAAGTGACCACATGTGATGTAGGCTCCCCATGATGTCTACGAAATAAACTTCCGATGATCAGTAACTCAATCTTGGAATTCATATTACCTTCACATACCAATGCATCTCACATGCTTCACAAATGTAGATTTTGGTAGAGACTTGGTAAACAAGTCTGCAGCATTATCCACCAAACCAATCCAGTTCGCATGGATAATCAATAACCACTGTCATTGTTGATTGAAAAAATACTTTGAAAAAATATGTTTAGTATGACCACCTGACAAGCGGGTAAATACCTATGCAAAGATACCATATTCTCAACCTGGATATATCAATGTAGTATGATAAATAGGGGTTATCGAACACGAAGAATTTGTGAAACTAAATCCTACCATGAAAATTAAAAAGCTGACAGACTCAACTACAGTACACTAATGACACTACAAACCTAAGCTAGACAGATCCAAATAACACGAAAATTGGACATAGTAAACTAGATTGTGTGGTAGACTACCACACAAAATTTGAGGGTGTTCGGAGTTCATTTGGTTACCAAAATAAATCGGTTAAGCTACAGCTAATGCAGAAATCAGTAAATTGCAGAAAGTAAATTGATGGAGGAAATCAATGAGATATGAATGTTAAGAACTTTTCTTCACCCTAGACATACTTACGACTTCCCCAATATAACTAGACTAACCATCTATGAATACTCCCCAGACAAGAGCTTTGGTTAAGTCATCTTGTGTATTACACTCTCTTACTTGGCATGAAAGAGGGAGGGACAATCCGCTCAATCTTGATCCTCAATTAACCGACTTATACATATGATGATGTAAGCCTAGAGAACTGAAGTCATTATGTTCTAAGAATATTTGAAGAATAACAAAGCTTCAAGGGTTGATAAGGTACTCACCCTTACATCACTAAGGCTTGTTCACACAAATTCATGTTTGTTTCTAGAGAATACGCAATAATAAGGTGGCCATGTACACAATCAAGCCTATAGATCCTAAGCCATACATCTAAGCATGCACTCAAAGAAACATGAACATAGAAATCATACGCTGAGAAAACAGTGAAACAAAACTCATCCAAGTAGTTAATAGAATCAAAAGGGATTTAAAATCGTAAGCTTATCATGGGTTTCAATCAGCCTCTAACTAAGGAAATTTAGCTACTCATAGTCTTAAATAACAACATCAAAGAATTCATAAGAGATAAATTAAATGATGGAGAAGAAATAAACTCTTGATCGCCGTCGGGATCGGACATGCAGATTTTGCTCCTCTCCTTCACGTTCAACTTCTTCTTCTTTCTTTTTGTTTCTTTCTTCTTTGTTCGTTCCGTTCTGTCTTTTCTTTCAATCTCCAAAATCTCTCTCATCAAGCTCTCCCCCCTCCAGTCTTTCTTTTTTCTATATACAAATCTGCCCACACATGTTAAGATTAAACTAGGTTAATTACCTAGCTCAATCTCACGTGCCAGACTCCAATCCAAGCCCACTTCTTCTTTTCTTTGTTTTCTGTTTTGTCTCTTTCTTCAACTCTCTCTCTCTCGCCAAGCAGCTCGCCAAACACCTCGCCAAGCCTTCCTCGCCAACTAGCAATATATATGTCTCTTTCTTAAACTCTCTCCTCTCCAAGACTCAATTCCCTCGCCAAGCTCCTATAATGTATCATGTACTCGCTATTCAAATCCTTCTCAAATTAGGATTCCTCCACAATGTGCTACTCTTCTACCCAATCAACTCCAAAATATATTATTTAAGCCCATTTTCTTCATTAATCTCCAAAATACCTAAAAACAAATAAACATAATTAATTCACTCGAATACTAATAATAAGCTAAACATAGGGAACAAATTAAATACCGAATAGACACATAAATATGTGACTATCAAAATACCCCACACTTAGACATTGCTAGTCTTCGAGCAAAACACTAAACAAAAACTCTAAAATAACTCAACATAACTCTAACTACATGACTCTAATACCCTCAGTAAATTGTCTCAGCACTCTTCCACAATTGTAACACCAAAATTAGTATGACTCCAAATTTATATTCCACAAAGTTTCGAAAGTTAATTTCAATGCATGACACACATGTAATATGTAGGACGAAAACATAATCATGGTGAATGTAAAGCTGTAGCATGTGAAAAATAAGTCAAGATTCAATCTCACTTAGATATGCTCTCAAAAGTGTTTCTCTCAAAGTATGTCTAAGGTATTCACTCAGCTCAATTACTTGTCAAATGGATCAAACCATAGGCTTACTCTTGTGACTAATTTTCACAGATCAAAGGTTGTCATCTTGAGCATCAAAAAGGACTTCATGGGTTGTAATGGGGGGCTTGGCTCATAAGTTAAAGAATAAATGGATAATGAATTCAAATATGATTCTTGAACCTAGTAGAGCACCAAATAAGAGACTTCTTCAAACTTTACAACCATGAACTTTCTCATTTTTGTGGCCGAATTTCATCTTGTTGAGTCTTCACATCATTGTTTGCATTAACAGTTAACCTGGGTATCAAGCTAGACATCACATTTTATTTTATTTTCATTTTCTCTTTTTTTTCATATTTTTTTAAACGCTAAGTTTATACCCCACACTTATTTCTTTGCATCACATTTCGACATTGTCGCTGTCTTCACATACCTGTCTCATGTATAGCTCTACCAAGTCCTAGAACAAGAGTAAAGAAATAACTATTTTAAGATTTAAGGTCAGAGATATGCGGGTGATGACATAAAGTTTAAACATGTAGGCTCAAAGTGGTTAACTAAGGGGTGCACAACTTGTGTACATAAAGTCAGGACACTGGCTTATATGGCTATGGTGGTGTCCCTTAAATGCACTTATCACTTCCTCAATCAAAACATGTATTGACTAAAAGCTTTGAAAAGCACAAGAGCAAGTTCTAATAATATCTAGAGTCCATTAACTTAATCTATGGCAAGCAATTAACACACAATAAAGAAAACATGTATATCACATTTAGACTCAATCGCTCATGGGTTAAATGAATCTCAACAAAATTTAAGCATGCTCAAAAAATATGTACCATGTTAACTCGTTTCTACATCCACTACACATTCTCATATGCATCATAAATCAAGATTAACCAAAGAAACTAATATAATATGATCATCTTTTAGTCACAATTTCTGAAGATATAATCACATCATGGACATGTTAAGGGCTCATAAGACTCCAAAAAAGAGACTCTTTTTGTATTTTTCTTGAAATTTTTTACTTTTGTATTTGGGTTTTCAAATAAGACATTAAAACACACAAGAAAAACAAAAAAAAACTCAAAAATACCAAATTTTGGCAAAGAAACCCTTCCACGACAAACTAGTCGTCGGAAAAAAAAAACCCCTCGCCAAGCTTCCTCGCCAAAAATTTGCCAAAATTCGATGGGTCTAAATGGGTCCCCTGTACTGCGCAACTCCACTCGCATGATTAATAGACTTAATCACACATCGAAATGAATTTTACAACATCTCTAGCTATGCCAAGTAAATTACACAAGACAGAATACTGCATAGTTCCGAATAAACACCAAAAATGAAAAATTTATACATTGACGCTAAGAATATGATATGAACCCCACTCCACACTTGAAATTTACATTATCCTCAATGTAAAACAAAACTAAAACATACAATACATCAACAAGCATGGAATGAGACACATAACAAATCACAAATCACACTAAACATGGAGAAAAATAAAGAAAAGGAAAAAGATAGAGAGTTAAGAATTTTAAATCTGGTTTTCCACGCTTCTCCATCAACATGGATTGCCTCCCAAGTAGCACTAAGTTTAACGTCTTCAGCTAGACAGTGCACACCAATTTCAATCCTCTGGTGTAGGATCCTGAAGAGGTATCTCTTCAACGTCTTGCACTTGAGACTGCTCATAGAATGGTTTGAGTCTATGTCCATTCACCATAAATATCCTGCCATCTTTTGGATTCAAAACTTCAACTGCACCATGAGCAAACACATTACAGACAATATAAGGACCAGTCCATCTGGACCGAAGCTTACCTGGAAATAACTTCAGCCACGAGTTGAATAACAACACTTTTTGCTCAATGACAAAAGTTTTTCCCTTGATCATATTGTCATGAAATATTTTTGCCTTTTCCTTGTAAATGCGGCTAGATTCATAGGCATTATTTCGAATCTCAGCAAGCTCATTCAGCTGTAACTTCCTATGAACACCGGCATCATCAATATCAAAATTGAATCGTTTCACTGCCCAATATGCCTTATGTTCAAACTCCACTTGAAGGTGGCAGCCTTTTCCATAAACTATCCTATAGGGAGACATTCCAATCGGCGTTTTGAAAGCTTTTCTTTAAGCCCACAACGCTTCATCCAAGCGTTGACTCCAATCCTTTCTTGTTGGTTCGACAGTCTTCTCTAGAATTTGGTTGATCTGCCGGTTAGAGACTTCTACTTGCCCGCTCATATGAGGATGATAAGGTGTTGTCACCTTATGATACACATGAAACTTCTTGAGCAACGCTGCAAATGACTTGTTGCAAAAGTGAGAACCGCCATCACTTATTATGTACCTGGGAGTGCCAAATCTCACAAATAGTGATTTTAAGAACTTCAAAACAACAACAGCATCGTTCGTATGAGTGGCTACTGCCTCCACCCACTTTGAAACATAATCAACTGCAAGTAGAATGTAATTATTCTGAAAAGAGCTAGGAAAATGACTCATAAAGTCAATACCCCACACATTAAAAATCTCAACCACTAAAATTTGGTGTTGGGGCATTTGATATTTAGGACCTAAGTTACCTGTCAATTGGCATCTAGCACATGATTTATGAAACTCATGTGCATCACCAAACAGTGTTGGCCAAAAGAATCCACTCTCAAGTACTTTCATCGCAGTTTTTTTTCCAGAAAAATGGCCGCCTGCTACATGTGAGAGACAAAAAGATAGAATGGAATGAAATTTAGTTTCAAGCACACACCTTCTTATTAGCAAGTCTGGACAGTGTTTCCACAAATATGGCTCATCCCACACATAGTACTTAGCTTCCTTGACAAGCTTGTCTTTCTGCACTCTGGTGAAGTCTGGTGAAATATATCTACTCACTTTGTAGTTAACAATATCAGTATACCAGGGCTCCACAGCTTGAACGGCAAAGAGTTGTTCATCTGGAAAGCTATCTCTGAGAGGAAGAATGTATTCTTCGGCCGTAGACCCATGGGTGAGCCTACTCAAGTGGTCTGCCACCACGTTTTTAGTGCCCTTCTTATCTTTGATCTCGATATCAAACTGTTGAAGTAAGAGCATCCATCGAATCAACATGGGCTTGACATCCTATTTAGTCATCAAATATCTCAAAGCAGCATGGTCAAAAAATACATTAACTTTAGTTCCTAACAAATAAGATCTGAATTTTTCAAGAGAAAAAATCACTGCTAAGAGCTCTTTTTCTGTAGTTGAGTAATTCAACTGTGAATCATTTAGTGTCCTGGAGGCATAGTAGATGACATGAGGTAACCTCTCCGGGCGTTGGCCTAGAATGGCACCAACAGCATAGTCGAAAGCATTACACATTAGCTCAAATGGTAGACTCCAATCCAGTGTTTGGATGATGGGAGCTGTAGTGAGCAACTCCTTAAGTTTATTGAATGCTTGCATGCACTCAACTGTAAAGTCAAATGCTATGTCTTTCTGCAGCAATGCACACAATGGTTGGGCTATCTTGGAGAAATCCTTGATAAACCTGCGATAGAAACCTGCATGGCCAAGAAAAGATCTCACCTCCTTCACAAGAGAAGAAGGTGGTAAGGTCTGCACGATATCAACTTTAGCTTTATCTACTTCTATGCCCCTAGCTAAAATAACATGTCCCAAAACTATACCCTGCTCCACCATAAAGTGACATTTTTTTCAGTTAAGCACAAGGTTAGTTTCTACACAGCGCTCTAAAACCATAGCTAGATTATGAAGGCATATGTCAAAAGAATTACCAAAAATAGAGAAGTCATCCATAAATACCTCAATGATTTTTTCGACCATGTCGGAAAAAATACTCATCATACATTTCTGAATTGTCGTTAATGCATTGCATAAACCAAATGGCATCCTCTTATAAGCAAAAATGTCATAGGGACATGTGAAGTAGGGCTGTTAATCGGTACAAACGGTTCGGTTATTAGGCCGAACCGAAAATCAAATCATATTTTTTAATCGGTTCGGTTCGGATTTTTTTCCAGTTTTTTTTCGGTTTTTTTTAAATAAAAAAAACTTTCTAAAAAAAATACTATTTCTTTCTATTAGTTTCGAAAATTCGAAGATTTTCATTAGCTATTTTTTTCAATAACTTTGTGAAAGTGTGAAACATAGTTTATGTCAAATTGAATCAAACCACAACAAATATAATTAGTCACAAATCACACATTCAAAGTTTCAAACCATAGCAAATGGCCAAATTTTTACCAAAAGTTTACATCACAAATTCAAAGTTTCAAACATCAACAAACATAAACCAAAGTTCACACTCCATAGTCCAAGTTTAAAACAATCTACAATCCATCTAAATAAAAATACAATTCAAATATCACATAAAAACACTCAATTGAATTCATTCTCAAACTATACTCAACTTGTCCCCAATTCTCACTTTCTCAGCTAGGGGGTTTTTCTTTTGCAACTTACCATTCATTTTCTTAAATCTACAAGAACCCCAATAATCATTGTTAAGTATCAAACTATGGCACATATCAAATACTACTTTCATATGGGACAAAGAGAGATACTCAACAACATACCCAACAACATCAAACTTGATTGACATTTGTAAAACGACGTCGTTTTATTCATTTCGGTTCAAACGATCGGGTTCGATTTTTTTGGAGCCGAAAACCAAAACCGAACCGAAAAATTCGGTTCGGTTTGGTTTTTTTATTTTTTGGTTCATTATTTGTTCGATTTCTATTTTTTCGATTACGGTTCATTTTCGGTTCGATTTTTTTTTCGATTTTCGGTTCGGTATTAACAGCCCTAATGTGAAGGAGGTATTCTCTTTATCATCCTTATGTATGGCTATCTGGTTGTATTCTGAATAACCATCTAAAAAATAGTAATATGCATGACCTGCCAACCTTTCCAACATCTGATCAATGAATGGGAGTAGAAAGTGATCTATTCTTGAGGTGGCATTGAGCTTGCTGTAGTCAATACACACTCTCCATCCTGTTTGGACTTTTTGAGGAACCAACACGCTCTCATCATTCTTTACCACTGTGATTCCTGAACGTTTGGGCACCACCTGCACAAGACTAATCTATTTGCTGTCAGAAATAGCATAAATGATACATGCATCTTGAAGCTTAACTACTTCTTTCTTGACAACTTCCATCATGGGAGGATTGAGACGACGTTGAGCTTCCCTTGTTGGCATAGCTCCCTCCTTCAGATGAATCCTGTGGGTACACAATGTTGGGCAGATGCCCTTGATATCGGCAACCATCCATCCAATGGTGGCCTTGTACTCCTTAAGTACACTCAGAAACTTCTCCTCTTGTAATGTAGATAGCTTGGAAGAGATGATAACTAGAAGTGTATCATCCTCCCCATAAAAACATACTTCAAATGCTCGAGTAGAAGTTTCAGCTCTAAAGTGGGGGATGCCTGTATAGATGGAACAAGAATGTCATCTGAAATCGGAAGAGAAATGGGTTTAGAATATTTACCTTTTATGCTTGGCATAGATTTAAGTGCCTCTTCCATAGCCGAAGCTATTTGAAAAATTGGTTCACATTTGATGGGTCGAATCTAATCATTGATGGATCGGCTGGATTGGCTGTTTTCCCATGTTTGATCCAGAACTTTTCTCAAAGGATTATCATCCAATGAGTACTGAATAAACTCCTGCATAAAGCTTTTAAAAGTGTCAATTGAACAACATGAATAAGCATCATCATTATTTTGATGTTTGAGAGCTTCATAAATATTGAAGTAGTGGATCTTCTCCTCCGCCACTTCCATACTCAATGATCCATCAAAATAATCTATCTTTGTATGCACTGTTCTCAAGAACAGTCTCCCAAGAATAAATGGTATTTCTGATGGTATTGGATCATGCTCCATCTCCAGCACAAAAAAATCTGCTAGGAATATCAAATCTCTCATCTGTACCAAAACATCCTCAATAATACCTTAAGGGTAATAGTTAAACCGATCTGCAAGTTTAATGGTGACACCTGTGGGAATAAGTTCTCCCATTCTTAACCTGATATAAGCAGTGTATGACATTAAATTAATGAAAGCATCTAAATCAAGTAAAGCACCCGCAAACCTTTGATCACCAATGGTACATGGGATCGTAAAACGTCCTAGATCACCTAACTTAGGTGGGATTTTTCTTTGAAGCACTGTAGATACTCTCTCTCCTAAAGCCACAGTCTCAGTTCCATAGAATTTTCTCTTTGTTGTGCACAAATATTACAAGAACTTTGCATACTGTGGTATTTGCTTGATCACATCTAACAAGAGGATGTTTACTTCTACATTTCTGAACACATCCAAGATCTCCTTCTCTTTGTCAACTTTCACCTGCTTCTTCAACCTGCTAGGGAAAAAGGCACATTAGGAATAATAGAAGGGAAAGGAGTAGAGGATACCTGGCCTGCTCTTTGATTTGTCAGTTTTTTTGTTTCAGGTGCATTTTCGACGGCTCGAATTGGAGTTCCTGTAGAATCTTTTGACGGCTTGTCCAACGGCTTGTAAGGGACAAATTGTTCAAGTACGGGCTCCTCCCACATTCGCTTTCTTGACTTGGATATTTCTTCCACCACCTTCCCACTCTTCAAGGTCATGGCATGAGCTTCATATTTTGTGTTGGGATTGGGAAGAGTGTTGCTGGGAAGACTTCCTTCCTTGACTTGAGCAAGTGTTTGCAGAATTTGGCTCACTTGTCACTCCAGCAAGTCAATTGCCTTCCCCTGCTGTTGAGTTATAGCTTTGATATCTTGGCGAAAGGCACTACTCTCCTCTCGTTCCTTCTTGTTGTCAAACATCATTTGTTATATCATGTATTCCAAGGTAGAATTCCCTGATGATGTTTAAGCTTGAGCTTGTTGTTGCTGAGGCATACGCCTTTGGCCAAATTGCTGCCCATCTCTTGTAGGATGTCTCTACTGAAATCCAGGTGGAACAATAGGAGGATTGAACACATTGTTGCTTCTATAGCTCAACAGATCCCTATTTCCACCATAATTATTGGGTTATCTCTGGAAGTAATTTGCTTCTTCCTCTTGATCAACCTCTTCATCTGCTCTGAACTTGGGACAATCTTCTGCTAGATGGCTTGTAGCTGAACATAGAGTGCACACAACCTGAGCTACAGCAACTGTTGTCTTCTTGCTCACTTTCAAACTACTAGTATTCAGAGCAATATCATTCTCTATAAAGCTTAATTTTTTTTTCCATGGCTCCATCGATTGCAATTGCATTGAGATATCATCTACTTGCTCTCATGGATCTATCCCTTGACTGAAATTGCCTTGAATTTTTAGCTTGATTCTCAATAACTTCCTTGGCTTCAGCTCAAGTCATATTCCACCAATTTTCCCCACAAGCTAAATCAAGCTTTGACCTGTTAAAAGAATCAAGTCCTTCATAGAAGAACTCCATTTGAGTATTAAGGTCAAATTTATGATGAGGGCATTGTCGAAGAAGACTCTTAAACTGGCTCAAGGCTTCATGTAATTCATCACTGTCTTTCTGCCTGAATGTGCTAATTTGCTTCTTCAAGTTCTTGGTGCGGGAAGCATAGTAGAACTCTTTCATAAATGTAGAGCACATCTTCTCCCATGTGTCCATAGATAAAGGAGCTAAAGAATTATACCATGTTTTTGCTTGCTCCTTCAAAGAGAAAAAAAAACAAGAGGAGCTTGACAATATCCTCTTCCACATTAGTCGATCTCTGGATTCTGCATAATGCTATTAATTCATTAAGATGGTCCTGAGGGTCTTCAGAAGGCGTTCCTCTGAAGTGTGGCAGATTCGATATAAGGGATGGGGGAATAGAATAAGACCCCAAGTTCTCTGGTAGAATGATTGGTGAATCTGTTGCACCTGTGCCTGGCACAAAGGACTCTCAACTTTGTTGCATTTGTCATTCTTCTTGGTGATGGTGGTGGTGTTGGGATATGTTGTTCTTCCTCAAATTCAGATCCTGTATCAGAATGTATGTTTTGCTCAGGTTGACTACCACTATTCACATTCATGGACCGTTGTCCCTGCTGCTTCCTGTTTTGCCTTGCTGAGTGTTCAATTTCTTGATCAAGGAATAATGGCTCAGCACTTCTAGTGTGCCTAGTACACATACACAATTTCTCTGCAGACTGAACAAACTATAAAACTCAAAGGAAAAAGAAAACTAAACAAAACAAAGCTGAAATTTAAAGACTCTATTAGGACTTAGAATTAAGCAATTCCCTGGCAACGGTGCCAAAATTTGACAGGCGGGTAACACCTATACAAAGATACCATATTCACAACCTAGATATACCAATGTATTATGATAAATAGGAGTTATGGAACACAAAGAATTTGTGAAACTAAATCCTAATACGACAATTAAAAAGCTGACATACTCGACTACAGTACACTAATGATACTACGAACCTAAGCTAGACAGACCCAAATAATACAAAAATTGGACATGGTAAAATAGACACAGTGGTGGACAACCACATAAAATTTGAGGGTATTCAGAGTTTATTTGGTTACCTGAATAAATCGGCTAAGTTACAGCTAATGCAGAAATCAGTAAATTACAGAAAGTAAATTGTTGGAGGAAATCAAGGAGATATGAATGTTAAAAAATTCTCTCCACCCTAGACATACTTACGACCTCCCAAGAGCTAACCATGGATGAATACTCCTCACACAAGAGCTTTGGTTAAGTCATCTTGTGTATTACACTCTCTTACTTGACATGAAAGAGGGAGAGACAATCCGCTCAATCTAGATCCTCAATTAACCGACTTATACATATGGTGATGTAAGCCTAGAGAACTGAAGTCATTATGTTCTAAGAATGTTTGAAGAATAACAAAGCTTCAAGGGTTGTGAAGGTGCTCACTCTTACATCACTAAGGCTTGTTTCACACAAATTCATGTTTGTCTCTAGAGAATATGCAATGATAAGGTGATCACCAACCCGATTACATAATGAAATATTTGGTCAAGATACCTAGTACCTACACCAAGATACTCGTTTCGCCTTACACTAGAACCTAAGGGTTCGTCATAAATAATGAACGAACATAGTCAATCAAACTCAACCCCAAAGTATACCAAACACCCAAAACAGGCTACATAACTAAAAAGACAATCTCCAATATCACGGTACAACCTTGCCCCCATTATAACAAACAAATTCACCATCTTCAACACTGTGTCAAAAAATATCGATACCACGTGCAATGGAAAATCATCATCACATTAATAACTTGACAACACCAAGTATAGACCACCTTGTTCCTGAGAAAAATGCCATAAGCATAGCTCCGCAACCTGATCATAATACCAGAAACCTAGCTCAAAAGAGCAGGGACAAATAATACCTAACCAAAACCCTAAACAAAAACAAATAACACATAAAAAAATACTATATGCCCAAAAAATAGCAACGCACTATTACAGGACCATTGTACCCCGTCAACCCAGCCTAAAGAAGGACGCATAGTTACCGCCGCCGTTTCTGCCCATATCCGCGCACCACTTCTACACCACCTCCCTCGGTCTTCGCTGACCCGCCAAGGACAAGCCCTCTCTGCATTCTAACTCCTCGTCGTGCCTCTGCCTTCTAGCAATAAATACCATGGAAGCTCATCACCATCGGCACAGACACCCAACGCTCAAGCGCATGTCGATGGACAACCTCCTTCGTCGGAACTGACGCTTGAACCAGGAGCGGATCTAGGATTTTGATATTATGGGGGGTTGTATTGTGCACGCAGCGCAATTTTTTTTTATTGTTTTAAATCATTGTAATGTTTAATTTTGAAAGAGATTATTTGCTGCCCCATATACCATACTGAATTGGAGTTATCGGAACTTGAACTAGCCTAAACTTACAATATTATTTCTAGAATACAAAAATAGAGAAGACCAAACCAACGGCTTCGTATAACAAAAAAGCAAGAAATAAGAACGACAATGCAACAAAGTATAGATCATATGCAAGTCATAAAAAAGGTAGTAGCTCAAATGACTACTATTATAATAACTTCAACATAGGAAATTAAGAAAAGCAAAGCATAGCAAACAAAAAAATAAGCTCAATACACAAAATTCCTCACACTTCTGCCTATTTTTTCCGAAATATTCAACCAAATATCTTACATATTTAATTATATAACACCTAATTATATCTAATTATATAACACCTAATTATCTAATTATATCTTACAAAAAAATAAGCTCAATACACAAAATTCCTCACAATTGAAATCCAATGTTTAGGTTGAATGAGCAAGATCGGAAATAATTTTAGTCGAAAACTCTGAGAACTTTGAATTAAGTAATCGTAAATTAAAAAATAGACAACTTACTGATATTTGTTGTATATAAACATGTCCATATATTAATTTTATTTTACTTTTGTATGAAAAATTTACATACTAACAAACCTCAACCTACTGTTCACGCGATGCCCTAGCTAACTTAACCCTACCCGTGCCGCATGTGCGAGGGAAATGAAACCTGATCAAAAACCACTCTGTTTTGGATAGGATTTCTCCATTCTTTTCGTTTCGCTTGCTGTTCTGGATGCATCGATTCTCTCTCGCTCCTTGATCGTCTCTCTCTCGCCTTTGATTTCTCTGAGTCTCTCGCTTTCGTCCATCGATCCCTAATTATCTCTCTGAGGCTCTGGCCTTCACTATTGTTGTCGGTTCTTGGCTTTGGGTCTCTGTCACTTCAATCTCGAGGTCTCTCTTGCCATCGCCCAGCGTCAAAGTCGACGGCCTTCTCTCTCGCTGATCATCCCAAGATCGATCGATTTGGGTCGTGGATTCATCGTGTTCTGAGCTTTACCCAGTTCTTATTTTTTGCTGGGTTGGTTGATTTCGATCTCGATTTAGAGGGCTGGAGCTAGGGTTTCGAACCTTCTCAGGTAATTTTTGTTTTTCGCTATATTTTGATTGATGTGGTGATTTGATTTTGAGGCTGTTTCTGGGTTGTGTTAATTAATGTTGAAATCAGATTTTATTTGATTCATCAATTTTTCGTGCTCTGTGATTTCTAACCAACGATTGAAGACAAATGAGTCCATATAGTAGTGTCCCTTTCGCCACACTGGCTATCTTTCTGGGTTGATTGGTGTTTAGATCTATCTTCTTAGTTTACTTCTTCCTTTTTTGTTTGCGTGCCAGGAATTAACACAAATGTTTGCTTCTGGTTTTTGTGTTGCCAATCCTATCAGGAAAGACCACATGACACTCATAAAACAAAAACTAATTGTTCACACGTTGGTGTTCACAACTTAACATATACAATTATTTGATTAATTTCAAGACCAGACCTTACATACATTAGGATTGTTTTGTAGACTCAAAGACAGGCATTTGAATGCTTTTCCTGAGATATTTGAAATAGTTTGAGTTCCACAGTTCTATATGAGTTCGAATGACACTTATCATAGCTTGGATATATTAATCTAAGCCTGCCACCCAGTTATGAACATAGTGCCAGTGTGATGATAGGTTTTAAACTATTTTTGACTTTATACTGACAGCTGCTAACCAAATATTTTCAGAGAATAAAAGTGGAGATGCAAAGGTACATATATAAGTCTTTTGGTATTTTATGGTAGTACTTGCCACATCGTCTTGGAGTTCTATAATTGCTTAGTTGATCATTCACAGTTTCTTTTCTTATTTCCTTGGGCCATGTTTTATTACAATAGCTGATAAGCATCACCTTCATGCAGATTCCTGGGTTAGTATATATCGACTTTGCTGATGTAAGAGCTATAGTGGCAAATGCAGGATCTTCTTTGATGGGATTTGGAACTGCAACAGGTAATTGTTTATCTGCTAAGCGAATATAATTGTTACAGCTGCTCTGGAACCTAAATAACCGTGAGAGTGTGTGTGTGTGTGTGTGTGTGTGTGTGTGTGTGTGTGTGTGTGTGTGTGTGTGTGTGTGTGTGTGTGTGTGTGTGTGTGTGTGTGTGTGTGTGTGTGTGTGTGTGTGTGTGTGTGTGTGTGTGTGTGTGTGTTAAACAAAGGAATATAATTGTGGTTACTAATATTGGTAATGAAATATTCTTTTGATTGATAATGAAATATTGGTACTGGAGATTGTCTGAAATAACTTGGCGCTCATTGTCCTCGCATTAGGCCTGGCTTGGTTTGAGTTTATGTAAAAAATAATAAGACCCAAACCCGAATTATAAAATACGGGTTGGGTTCATGTGTTTTTTTAAGCAAATCCGAACGTGACCCAACCCGAATTGTTCGGCTCTGGCAGGTTGATGAGTAAAAAATTCATAACCTCTAAATCTAAGACTTCTTCACTGAGATACCATCCATCAGGTTCTATTGGTACCTTATAGCTGTCTTTTGTATTTGTGTGGACTGATTTGGTATAAATATAATGCTGTACGAGTAAAATTTGAGTTTTGGATGTGCTCGATTGTGTTGTTGGTTGGCTTTGGTCTGTTTTGATTTAGAAACCCACAAGATATTGTGATGAATACTCTTTAAAGTATTAAATCTATGTGAAAGATCTGATCAGTAATAGAGAGTTTATTTCTACTAGGTATTGTCAAAGTTAAGAATAGTTTTGGTGTGTCATGTCTTAATTTGGTTCTAAGTTTGAGTTTCCTTTTGGTCCTTTTGCTTCTTTGTATCTCATGTGGGCATATAGTCTAGGAACAGATTCAAAGAGGATTATGTCATCATTTTTATTTGTTATGTGTGTAGGCTTGGATGAATTTCATGGTGTTATGCTGATAGGGTTATTTTATTGACAACTTTGCAGGCCACGGAGGAAGAAAAGCTGCTTATTTTGCTGTTCGGGTATGTTCTTTAATCATTGTTCGTTTTATGTGCTTGGCAATTTCTCTGATGTTTTTTATCCTCTTCCTTCCATATTTTTTTTGCTCATCTTTGGATCGTTCTGATTTCTGTTGGTTTTGGTTTATTTGTGTTTGGTTCTTCATGGGCTCTCTTCGATTTTTCTTGGATGTCATTCAGGTTAGGTTTCTTACTTTTTATGCTTTTCTGGGTTTGGGATTTGCTGATGTGATGGTTCTAATTGTTCTTTATATATATCTTGAAACCCTCTTCTCACAGATCACTAAAACCAAAGTTTTGAGTTGAACCGAAGAACCTCTATTCTCCATTTGTGTTCCCTGCAAACCCTGGAGTCTCTTATACAATACTGGTATGAACATCAATCTCATATACAATACTGGTGTTCATACAAGGAACTGCTTCATTAAGTTTCATTGCTTCATTGAGTGATGACAACTTACAGTGTGTCTTTCATGAAAGATTTTGTGTATCCTTTCTTCTTCTTCTTCTATTTTTTATTTTTATTTTTGGGTGTAAAGAGCCTCATTCATATATCAGAGCATATACCACGCAGGGAATAGTAATGAAGTTTTGCTTCAGTTACTTCCCGCAGGTTGAAACTGATGACCAATTTTTTCTACAACGACCTCTGTTAGTTTGGGAACTAGGGGATCTTTGCATAGAGATGCTAGGATTTAAGATTGATTTGTTTATATTGGAATATTGTTGATGGCAAGTTGTCGTTCTGGATTTGTTCTTTTTGGCACCCTATGTCTATATCAATTATGCTCAGTAGATTTTGTATGATGGTAAACTATTTGTGTTACTGATGTTAAAAATGGGTCTGTGTCTCCTATATTGCAGATTCTGGGTTGTGTTTGATCAAGATGAAATGGCTGAAGAGCTTCAGCAACGGATGAACGGGCTCCTGCTCTATTTTTTGTGACCCACCCAATCAAAGGAGGATACTTAAGAGTATAGTTCTCTATTTTCTCTCATTTCTTCTTTTCATCTTTGCATATTGTTTATCTAACTCCATTCAATTCCACGATAGTACAAATTTAAATATAATCTCAAATCTGCAGCATCGTCTCAAGCTTGCACGGACCCAAGGTATGTTTCCATCAATCTTCTCCGTCCTAATGTTTGATTTTGCTTCACCATGAATCTAATTTCTAGCTTTTTTGGCTTAATTTTGGTTCAATTTGAATTTAATGTTGCACAACAAAAATTTGAGTTTTGGATGTGCTGAATTGTGTTGTTGGTTGACCTGGGTCTGTTTTGGCTTTAGAAATCTAGGGATAGACTCCCTCCCAAGAGAAATTGTGAAGAACACTCTTTGCAGCATTAAATCTATGCAAAATATCTGATCAGTCAAATCAAAGAGTTTGATCTCATGTCATAATATAGTTTCTATTGGGCATTGTCAAAGTTAGTAATGATTTGGAGAGCAAAGAATTCATTATAAGCTTTTTGCAGAATGGAGAAACATTATATGCATAAAGATCAAAACTCTGTTATTGTTACGTTGGAAATAAGGTGTATAGGTGGTTTGGTTATTGAAATTTTTAGTGTTCAACAATAGAGTACGAGGCAGATGTGTAATGGTATTGTTGTTGGTTTGAGGTTTAAAGGGATTTTCTATTAATGCTTTAAGCTTTTTGTAGAATGAACAAACAATGGGAATGAAGATAACAACTTTTCTTCTATTTTGGGTTTTACAGGGTTGCAGTGGTTTTGTTCCACCGGAGAGCAAGGTATATTGATTCTCCGTCCATTGCTTAGTTTTTCTTTTTGTTTTGTTTTTTGGATTTGTTAAATGTGCTTTCTCTAAACTGCATATGAGTTTTCAATGTCGGATTAACTGCTTGCTCTAAGGCTCTTAAGTCTATTATCTGCCATTGTAGTCTCTTCTTCTTTTTCTGTGCAATATATATATGTATAGCTAGCTTATATAATTGAGCAAAATCTTGATTTGAAGACGTTTGCATCTCTATGGGCAATATGTATATATTAGTTGGCGTATATAATAGTGTGTACTTATCCACTACATATTTTGGTTTGACATCTTATTCGTTCATTATGGATCTTAGTTATTTCGGTTTGATTAATGTGTTGATTAAAATGATAATGCATTAAAATGGATCTTAGTGTATTTCGATTTGATTCCCACTGTGTTTTGGGAAAATGGATCTTGATCGTAATTTTGAAATAAGGTGTATACTGTGTTTTGGGTTTTGATTTCAATTTTTGAGCTTAAATTGTTAATGATTGTCATGTTATGACCACACATGTATGTATATGCAAATATTATTTTGTTTCTAATTTATATAATGTATCTGCCAGGGTGTCCAAGTTCTATGCGAAAATAGCTTAATTGTGCCATTCTGCTATTGTTTCTATGTCTGTCATCTAGCATTGTTAGATATGATTATAGTTTTGCTGCAACTGTACTGTTGATCTCGCTGCTAACTTTTGGTTCTATGATTTTTTGGTCGCATTAGTTTACTTTCTCTTTCTCTTGGACACATCTCCCCATTGTTTTAAAGAAAAGTTTGGGTCTTTGAGCAGAATATACACAATCATATTTGCTATTATTAGCTATTAAACTAAGTACAGAAACATTGGGGTAGCCGAATCAATACATAGAAGGGGGGTGCATTTAGTGTCTGATTTGCTATTATTAGCTAACAGAATGGAAGTTTTAGTTTGCATCGTCCCATTCTCAGGTTGTTTGCAACTAAACCTAATACAAATTCTTGGGCAGCTTTAGTTTGCTTCAAAGGTGCAGAATTTCATACAGTTATGAGACCTATGTATCGGTCTTCACTATTATGCGTGATAAAGTATATTAGGAGGTGTGATACTATATAAGTGTCCTGTAGTTTCTGAATTTGGTATATTTTGATATATTACATTTCTCAGGTTATAATTTCTGCATAATTAACACTTTTTTTTATCTGTCAGGAGATATAATATTGAATTCAACTACTTTTGCTCAATTCTCTTACCAAAAACCTGTTCAGGTATGGAATTGAATATCCTAAAGAGTTTTTTTTTTGTGGAGTAATGACTATTGATTTGGACTTGATTTTGTTGATTTTAATTTTTCACTGGCTGTTTGTACGGCATTAGATTTTTGTCTATTGTTGCTTTCTTTTTCAATGCCAGGTGTGGATGTTGTATAGTGACTTATAATGCTTATAAATATTTTCCTTATAAATGAAATGATTGTTGTGTTATAAATGTTATATGTCAGTGGTAATAGTACAAAATTATAGACTAATTTCATATTATTTGAGATGATTATTAACTATTTATGTTGGCTGCAATTGTTTCAGCATGACACCTGAAAAGGATGTCACTCATCAGATGAAGAGAAAATTTGCTGATATGTGTCAGGAATCGTTTGCGTGCCATGAGATGACATCACCATGGATGTATTTGCAAGATAATGAGTTTTCCGGATTTACAGATGATAATTGTTAGCAATCATTTGCATGCCATGAGACACCGTCTCTGTGGACCTACTTGCAAGATGAAAGATCTTTTGCTTCAAGTTCGAACAATTCAAGCAAGGGCCATCACTCTAGGCTATCGAATATAGTCTCACTTGAAAATTTTACAAATGATGTTGGTGGTGAAAATGATGGTCATGATGATGCGTTAGGTGATTATAAGGGTGTTTTGATACTTTTATGTATTACATTTCTCAAATTTTAAATTTTGCATAATTAACACTATTTTTATCTGGCAGGAGATATAATATTGGATTCAACTATTTTTGGTCAATTCTCTTACCAAAAAACGCGTGCAGGTATGTAATTGAATATCCTAAGTAGTTCTTTTGTGGGGTAATGTCTATGTTGATTTGGACAAAATTTTGTGGATTTTATTTTTCAATGGCTATCTATGTGGCATTATTTATGTGTCTAATCGGACTATAGTATTAGTTATTGAAGGTGAGACTTTGTATCTGTTGGACTGGAAGTATGGATTAGTCTTGGAATGTGAGCCCATCATCGATTGGCATTGATTTAAGCTATGTGTGTCAGTTAATTTATGTTATAGTTAGGTGTATGCTGGATTGAATATAGAATGTGTATTAGGTAAAATATTCTTCATCTGATATCACTAGACTTTAGTGTTGCATGTTTGGGATCTAAGTGTGTTGCAGTTTTGAACATCCTTGGTATTAGTTTTTCTTATTGATTTTTGTTCATTTTATGTGTCTGGGCTTGGACAGAATTTCAAAGTTTTCCAAAAAATGAGCATTGCAATGATTACAAGTTATGTATAGTTTTGCATAGACATTATGTGCATATGTAGTGGTTTTCATTTGTCAAGGAACAATTGTTCCGAGGTGCTTTTTCATTTGGTTGTGAGTTGTGCTAGATTTGTTATTTAGTGGTTTGATGTATCGTGAGTGTGAAGTATGTTCCAATCTTATAATATTTTTTTAAATGTCAATTAGGTGCGCTGATCGTGTACGAGGATTCTGGTGACGATGACAACATGTGTAGCCAATGTAATGCCTTTTTTTGGACAGATAAGGCAATAGAGAAAAGGGACAGAGGTCAATTGGTATACACGAGATGTTGTGCAAAAGGACAAGTAGTTCTTCCATATTCACTTCCTATTCCTGATATCTTAGAACAGTTGTTGAATCCAACTAATGGTCGTGAAAGCGTGACATTTCGTGAGAACATTCGGGTTTACAATGCTATGTTTGCATTTACATCTATGGGTGCAAAAATTTATCATGGAATAAACAATACTACTGGTCCATATGTATTTAAAATATCTGGACAAGTACATCATTGTATGGGATCTGTTTTGCCTTTACAGAATGAATCTCCTAAGTTTGCTCAATTGTATGTGTATGATACACGCAATGAAATTTCAAATCATATTAAAGCAATTGATCCGAATAATGCAAACATGAAACTTGATCCCATCGTTGTTGAAAAATTGACCAGTATGCTTGACGATGTTAACGAACTAGCAAAGCTATTTCGATCTGTTCGAGATCATTTTGAAAATGATTCATTGCCTGATCTAAATATTGATATTTTGGATCGTCAGCCAAGTGAAAGTAGACAATATGAAATGCCTTCTTCTTCCGATATTGGTGGTTTAATTGTTGGAGATGTTGGAGAGTTTGATTCGAATAGAGATATTATTGTTCAATCAAGATCCAGCAACTTAAAACGAATATCGAAAATACATCCGAAATTGATGTCGTTACAATATCCTTTGCTTTTTCCATACGGAGAGAATGGATTTCAAATTAATACAACCCTACGATCTATTGATACAAGAGCAAAAAAGAAAAAAACAAAGTTGACGATGTCGAGATTTATTTGTTATCAAGTTCATGATAGAAGGGATGATTCAAGCACATTATTAAAATGTGGCAAATTGTTTCAGCAATACTTGGTTGATGCATACGCGACAGTTGAAGAAAATCGTTTGGACTATATTAGAAATAATCAGGCAAATATTAGGTCCGAAAAATTTGATCAATTAACTTCTCTTTCTTCTAAAGGAGTTAGAAATTGTTCTGACGTTGGAAAAACAATTATTCTTCCAAGTAGTCACACAGGCAGTCCAAGAGATCTGCTCAGTAACTATCAAGATGCTATGGCAATATGCAGATATTATGGAAATCCTGATTTATTTGTGACTTTCACTTGCAATGTCAAATGGCCAGAAATAGTTAGATATTTTCAGAAAAAGCCGGGATATAGAGCTGAAGATCGACCAGATATCACTGCGCGGATTTTTAAGATTAAAGTGGATGATATGATTTCCTACGTCAAAACTGGGGAGCCTTTTGGACACGTTGAGGCACATGTTTGTACGATTGTTTCAAAAAAGAGGCCTTCCTCATGCTCATATTTTATTCTGGTTAAAAAGGCAGTACAAATGTTTTACATCGACTGACATTGATTCCATTATTTCGGCAGAACTACCAAATAAAAATATTTAACCTAATTTATTCGAAATAGTTAGTCAGTTTATGATCCATGGTCCTTGCAGTCAATTGAATCCAAAATCACCATGTATGTGAGAAGGATCATGTACAAAGCGTTTTCCAAAGCCTTTCAAAGCTAATACAATGTTTCATGCAATCAAAACTGCTGAATATAGAAGGCGTGATGATGATTCAAAATTTGCAGAGAAAAATGGAATTCATGTAGGGAATAATTTTGTTGTTCCATATAATCCAATTTTATTGAAGAGATACAACGCCCACATAAATGTTGAATCGTGTTCCCAATCTATGTTGATCAAATATTTATTCTAAGTATATAAATAAAGGACCTGATAGAGCTCGAGTCGTTGTAGCAGACAATGTAAATGATGAGATCAAGAATTATTTAAATTGTCGATATTTGACTCCGCATGAATCTGTTGGCGCTTATTTGAATTTTCAATTCATAACAGATATCCTGCAGTGAGTTATCTAAAAATCCATCTACTTGGTCAACAGAGTGTTTGCTTTCATGAATTTCAAACTCTTGAACAAGTTGTAGAAGATCCAAGTAATGGTCATACAATGTTAACCGGTTGGTTTGATACAAACAGAATTGATAAGGAGGCACATGAATTGACATATGCAAAATTTCCATCAAAATATGTTTGGGATTCTGCGGTAAAAAAATGGACTCTGAGAAAAAAACGGAATCTAAAATCTATAGGTAGGATCGCACATGTGCCGCCACTTGCAGGCGAATTGTATTACTTACGGATGTTATTGAATATACAAAAGGGATGTTGTGATTTTGTATCTGTTAGAACAATTCATGGAATTATATACCCAAATTTTCGTGAAGCATGTCGAGCTTTGGGTTTATTGGAGGATGACAAAGAATGGATGGAGGCAATGGTAGAATCATCTTTTACAGGGACTGCTTATCAAATTAGACAATTATTTGTTACCATTCTTCTTTTTTGTAATGTTTCAGACCCACTAGCTTTGTTTGAAGCACAATGGAAAAGCATGTCTGATGATATTGAATATAGGATGCAAAGAGAATTTAATATGCCCAATATTACTGTATCCGACGATGATTTGAAAAACAGTGTTTTACATAAACTTGAAAATTTATTGAACATGTCCGGAAGTTCATTAGAAAATCACAATTTGCCAATGCCAAGAATGCAACAATCACAAGAGTTTAATAATAAATTAATAAGAGAGGAGCTTGATTTTGATTGTGAAGCGCTCAAACTAGAACATTCTGACTTGATATCAAAATTGAATTCATCACAAAAAATGATATATGATCAAGTCATCGAAGCTGTGGCGACAAAAAACAATAGATCATTTTTTGTTTATGGTTGTGGAGGAACGGGAAAAACTTTTTTGTGGAATACCATTATTTCTAGACTAAGATCAAAAGGAAAGATTGTTTTGGCCGTTGCTTCCTCTGGAATTGCTTCCTTATTATTGCCGAAAGGTAGAACAGCTCATTCGCGTTTTATGATTAAACCGAATATGGATAAATTTCTGCAATGTTCAATTAACAAAAAAACCAATCTTGCGTGTCTAATTCAAAAGGCAGAATTAATAATTTGGGATGAAGCCCCTATGTGCAATAAAATTTGTATTGAATCTTTGGATAAGACCTTACGTGATATACTGTCAGTAAATTCTGATGATCCAAGATATACGATGCCCTTTGGAGGCAAATCAATTTTGTTCGGCGGCGATTTCAGACAAACCTTACCGGTTATACCTGGTGGATCAAGAGAAGAGATTATTGAATCCACGTTAAATCATTCGTATTTATGGCCTTCCTTGACAATATTTCATTTGACAGTAAATATGCGGTTGACATCAAATGGTCTAACAGTTGTAGAAAAAAATGAAATCAAAGATTTTTCTAAATGGATGCTACAAATAGGAGAAGGTCGATTACAAACTAATTTTCCCACAAATGATCCTGATGCGTCTTGGATCAAGATTCCAGATGATTTGCTAACAGATGCAAGTGTTTCTCCAATAGAATCAATATTTACTGCAACTTATCCAAATTTTGAAGATAGATATAGTGATACTAATTACTTGAGAAAGCGTGCTATTGTTACACCTAAGAATGCTATTGCTAATGAGATTAATAAATATGCTATTGATTTATTGCCCGGTGATACAAAAAGTTATTTTAGCTCTGATTCTATTTCATTCAATAGCGGATCTTATGATAGCAACAGTCTTTTATATCCTATAGAATTTTTGAATAAACTTGATTTCAGTGGTATACCATCACATGAACTTATTTTGAAAGTCGGAATGCCGATTATGTTATTAAGAAATTTGAATCAAATACGAGGCTTATGCAATGCAACACAGTTAATTGTAACAAAAATGTTTGAAAAATTGATCGAAGCAAAGATATTAACTGGTACTAATGTTGGGGATAGGGTCTATATTCCAAGGATTGTCATGATTGTGAATGAAACTAAATGGCCCTTTACTTTTAAAAGACGCCAATTTCCTGTTAGACCATGTTATGCAATGACGATCAATAAGAGTCAGGGACAATCGTTAAATACAGTTGGCATATTTCTGACTGAACCAATTTTTGGCCACGGTCAATTATATGTAGCACTATCAAGAGTTACATCGAAAAATGGTCTTAAGATTACTATAATCAATGATAGTGACATACCTAACAATCATACAAAAAATATAGTTTTCAAAGATATTTTCCAAAATATATAAATTTTTGATGTTTTCAATATATTTTATTTTATATTTTATATACATGTTTTGTTGTGGGATCAAGTCATACCGGGTATACATGCATACAATTTAATTAAATGGAGATCGGTTGAAAAAAATATTTTAATATTTGGATGTGAATAAAACCATGGTCTTTTCTGCCACATCAATCCCCTCATACCGGTTCTATCCGAATTGGCATATAGTTGCTAAGTCCAGTTCATTTCTGACTGCCCTTTGGCAATCGTGTTCCATCTCACAGTCACGCCTCCAGTTCGTTCAGGGTGATTTGATCTTAAACTAATCGATGGTAGAAGAGTAGGTATTGGTTTGATGCTATAGTATGCTTGGGTTTTTCATTGGATTTCAGTTTTGTTCGGTGTTTAATTCTTTTGTCTTAAATTCATATGGATTTGTGATCCCAAGAGGGATTTTAATTGTGGGTATTGAAATTTTGATTGTGAAGGAGGGCGGCATCTCGATTAAACTGAGGGAATGAGATCTTTTTTTAAAACGTGCATCCTCTTGAATTAAAATGCAAGAATGAGATCTCTCTCTCACATGATCATGCGACCCTGGCCTGCTCCTACCTTGCAAGGCATCACTACTACTTCTGTAAGGTGATTTTTCTCTATTAGCTAATCTGCTTCTATCATCATATATCTTTTTGTTATGGTGTTTCCTTCGATGACCACTTCCTTTAGAAGGTGACCCATTTTCACGGTGCCATCTCTTCTCCAAATGCCCATTAGCAGAATCCTCAAGATCTTGCAGCTCGAGCAAACCAGCCTCACTCTGAGACTTACCACCAACAGGACTCTGAGAATCATCATCACTACAAGACACCACAGGTTGGTTGTCCTCTCTCTATTTTGTTGTGTTATGTAATTTTATCAATTTGGGTTTTATGTTGGTTCGAATGAATTTGGGTTTCATATTGTTGCATCCTTACATGTGCAGCTAAGTCTCCCAAAAAAGGAAAAGAAAAAGAAATCTGCTGCTCAGCAGAGCTCATACATAGGAGGTTACTTTAAGGGTTTCATATCGATTCAAACCGTGTAATGATTCGTCCATATACTTTAATTATGCTTCATCAAATCAGATATTTAAAAAACCCAGATGGTTCTACATATTGGCGACGTTGAGGACCTACTCACGCTAATCGGGGAGGAAGACGTTTCTTCCTGTTTTACTACTCATGGTTCCGAGGCAATTGATGTGGCTACCTATAAAAGGTAAGTTGCAAAAAGTTCAACTTTGGTGTATTCAAGGACAGGTAGATCTTCTCACTGAAGGTCTTCATTGTTTTGCCTTTTTTCTTTCTTTCTTTCTTCTCTGTGGTTTATGAGTATGAGAAATAGTTGACATGTAGATTAAAGTACATTGATAATTGATTGTTGAATGTGTTTAGTGACTTGAGCTCTGGTTTAAAGTATTTTAGCTGTTCTAATATGCTCTAAGTATGTGTTAATTTCTGTTTCGATGATTTTAATATTATGTTCGGGGTTTATAGCATGAGATTGGTGTTGTTCTGATGTTCATTGATTCATGATGAGTAAATTGTATCTTATTGAGTTCTTTTCCATTGTTTTCAGGAGCTATTTTGGCAAAGGAGGACTGAGTTTCATGAGTTTATTTGATTTGATTACCAAGGTATGATCAATAGGCAGGTGATTTCAGTTATCACATGTGTGTGTTCTCTGTGCATGAAATTGATTAGTATGAAGGTTAGCATGTGTTCAGCTAATTTTTTTTATATTGTGAAATCATGAACTAACAAGTATTGGGTCTTACAATCTTTACAGTTTTTTTTTCATGTGCATCTCAGTGTTGTTTTGTGTATTTTCATAGACTGAACTGTGATAGTAGGCATGCTCAATTACTTTTTCAATGTTGTTGGTTAGAATTCTATGTTGTTGATAACATACCTAACTTTTTTTTTCATCAGATACTTATACTATGGATGCTTTGTTGATAATATTTGGTCTATATTTATGTAGAAGTTGCAGCTTTATACTTCTTTAGAAAAATAAAGTGTATTTACTATGGAAGTAAATACTATATATGCAGCTATTTATGTAGAAGTTGCAGCTTATTTGGTCTATATACTATGGATGCTTTCAGTGTATTGTTCTGCAGTTGTTCGGAGGTTTTTTGTTGAGAGGGGATGGTGGTACAAAGCCTGTCCTCAGGACAAATGCTACAAACCTATGTGAAGATGGAAGAGGAAGAAGATACTCACTTCTATTCTGCTCATGGTCAGCACAACCCAAAAAAAGGGTAATCATTGTGGTTTCATCGACATAAATATGTGTTTCACCTGTCTGTTTCAATATTATTGTTCAAGACTATGAGTCATATATGCATTATATCATGCAGCTACAGAGTTTACATGATAATTGAGGATGACCGTGACCAGGCAGGTCTGATTCTCATGGGATATGCAGCAGCAGAATTTATTGGAGCAACATGTGAGGAATTGTTGAAGAAAGCTTTATACACATCAGACACAACAAGCTTTCCACCTGAGATCACTTCCAAGGTTGGGAACAAATTCCTTTTTGAAATAAGGATAAGCCAGCATGGCAAACTTTTTTTAAGGAGTACACAAGCAGATGAAGATACTAATAGGGTGAATGAAGATGTTTCTGCACTCAAACAGTCCCAAAAATCATCTGACAGTGATGAGCCCATCATTGAGACTCCCCAAAAGATCCCAGCCAGAAGAAAGCGTGGCAACAGGGGTCCTGCAAAGAAGTTGCTTCAAACAGATATGGATAAGAAGACCAAGAGGTATGAATATAATTATGATAAGGATTTTAACAGTGGATTACCATGATGTTGTTTGTTATAGTTAACGATTGTCTGTGTTTTCAGAGATGAAGATGCGGGTAACTGAGTCACAGATGGATTCACAGTAAAGCAATAGGTACATTCGAGCATCCCTTTTTCCTACCTGCAGTTTTTCATTTTCTCTTTGTTGATCACCAACTGTTTGTTTATTCAGTTGTTTCATTTACAAGAGGATGTCTGGACAGCTGTTTAGATAATGATAAGTTCTCAATCTTTTGTCTGAACACTGTGTATATTTTGCAGTATTGTTATACACACTTGCAACTTTATGCTGAATATGTGATCAATATTTTTGGAATCAGCTAATGTTGTGACCATTAGGTCACTAATTGAACTGGAGGTTAGCTGCTTTTGTATTTTGGTATGCGAAGGAAGTTTTGGAAATGACTATAGTTTGTATATAGCTGGTATGTTACAGAACTCCTGGTAGTTAAGGGTTGCTCTCTTTTGTTATGTAAGTTGATTAGTAAAGAACTTCAGGTGTGTAATCTATAACTATGTGTATTTTAATTTAATATGTGAAGATTCTGTTGTGTTCTTACTGTGTCCATGAATGTATATTTTTATATTAACTTCAGGTTAAAATCTGTTTTACATATTACACTCTTTTTAAGTATACACTGTACCCTAATCCATATATGATGAAAAACATTGTTGTCAATTATTTACGGATATTGAATTGCTCAGTTTAACTTTGTAAGCTAATTTGTCATAAAAAAAATTTGATTTACATTTGTTTTATGCTGGAAAATCATTATCTAAACTTGGTTTACAGTTCATGCATATTCCAGTTGATTACGTGAATCATATCGAAGCATAGACTCAAATTATAGATGTAGATTTTTTTGAGAGTATTAGTTAAATGTTCATTTTTTATGTCTTGACATATTATGCTTTAACTAAACTCATACATTCCTTAGTTTTGTTTGTGGAGTTTTTCATATATTTCTTCTTGAACACAAAGACAGAAAGCAGAATGGGATTGGATTCTGTTTGTGTTACATACAATGGATCATCTTCATTGTCTATTTCAGTTGAGTTATAATCACTGTTTATTTCTCTTTTGATCCATCCCGTACTTGGTTATCACGTGATATGATACCATCAGTAGATTGCAATACCTCATCTCTTTTATCTATACAATAATCTCTTGAATGTAGATTCTTACTGTTGGCTATTGAAGTTTTAGCTACTTTGGTATATAGTTAATATATGAGATCTCTGCCTAGAAACTTAAGATCAGTGATTAAAGCATAAAATCGCGGTCTTCTACAAATTCTTGACTGATTTTTCCTCGAAGTGAACATGTCGTTGGTGCTCTTGAACAACATAGCCATAATTTCACGCACGAATTAATTTGATGTTGACCACAAATACGGTCTGTCTAGCTAGACAAACAAAGTACATAGGCAATCAAAATATACAATATACAGACTGTCAATTACAACATCTCCAGTGTGATACAATGATTCACTATGAGATCAAATGACTTAGAAACTACCTGTATCCAAATGACAATACTTTGATGCAAGACTATAAAATCAGAAGTCAAGTTGGTAATAAGCATATCCATCAGCTTTACTAGGCAAATGCAAATCCACCAGTGCAATTTTCAGTACACAACAGGATGGCCACACACATATATTGTCATCATATCTCATCAACAATCAAAAAAGAACACATGATAATATTTAATAGTTATCATGATAATTTTTTGATGAGAGATATGACAATTGTGAGCAATGCCGGTAGGGAGGTGAGAAAGCATTATGAGAAATTGTTAGCAATGCTGCTAGGGAGATGACAAAGCATTTTAACAATTTTTCATGAAAAAGCATGAAAAAGCTTTGATCTCCAATCTTAAAGATATCATTGTTTTGCCAATTTGTCGATGTTTACCTAGGACGAGCATTTATATCCCAAGCATGTCCAACAGAAGTAACAAAACAGGTATTTTGGAGCTTCTGCTTCATTTTGAGGGACTTCATTTACTCGATGTCTTTTTCATTTGACAAGACATCTATTTCATTCTTTATTCTTAGTAGACACATGTGATCCGTATTGATTTGGTTCAAAACTTTTATCAATTTTCACTTCATCTGTGCTTACATAAATTATGACAGTTGAGATATGAATTAGAAAAAAAAGGGCTCTTCAATATCTTTATTTGCTATATATATGTATGTTGATATCTATAATCCAGTATATTGGGTCATTATTTATCACAATTGTAACTATAGATAAATTATGCAGTACTAGATCATCTTACATATTCTTTTTCCTGTAGTTTTCCTAAAGTCGTTGCTAGGCTGCAAATCATAACCCTTCTTGCACCATGAATTTCACTTCATGCAAACATAAATTCTAACAGTTGAGAGATGCAGTACAAAAACAAAACGACTCTTTAATATCTGCCTCGAGCAGCCCTTCTTTCATCATGAATTTCACTTCATGCAACATGAATTTCATAATTTAGTAACAAATTTTCCAAAATTAACATATTACAAATACAAATGTCATCTAACATGCAATTGATGAGTGTTGTATTAATACATATAATTATGCATCTGATCTCCTGGCAACATATGTTGGAACTACACAAACTTCAACATAGGGGAATTAATAACTTTTCGCAGGTAGTTCTCAGTGTATGCTGGATATGATTCACAATTGTTCATTGCAAAATATCATTGGTACATTCTCATGTGAAAAAATCATAAAGGTCTATTTCATATTGCGATCAATACTATTGAATGTACACAAAAAATCAATGTGGACAGGCCTAGAGAGGAGACGTTGATTTTTTGCATCCAATGAAGAGGTCTTTTGAGCCTTATTTACAATAATGAAAAAGTCATGAAATCGATCGGATTACTAGCAGAGAGGGTATATACAATCACATGATTTATTTGCATATCAATATCCATATAGTTGATACCATGCATGTCATGAACGCAACTAATCAATGTTCTTAAAGTGATATTGGTCATCTACATGCTCTGCGCAAATTAATGTTTTTTTGGTGCAACATATTTCTGAGTAGACAGTTGCTTATGATGTAGAGCATCCGAAGATATTACCCATTAAAATCAAAAACACGAACAGCTGTTATATTAATGAGAGGTATATGAATAGTAAATACTGATACAATGTACAGATAGTAGGGGAGTGATGTATGTACGTATCCTTTACTCATTGATTTGGAACGAAAGTACTCGTATTTGGTGAGGTGATCTGCATTTTCATCTGATATAATAAAAATCACTTTGATAAACAGTGGTCGATAAGTTCATTTAAATTCTGATAAATAGTGGTCGATAAGTTCATTTAAATTCTGATTTCCATGTCGATAGATAGTGGTTTGATTTCAAAACCTTTTCATTACTGTAAATAAGGCTCGAAAGACCTCTTCATTGGTTTGACGTAATAAAATCGTAAGACACAATTGTGATTGCAGGTGTGATTGTCCATTATAACGATTCTAGAGATTCCGCTTACATATACAGGCATACGATTTAGCTAATATTGAAGTTGTTAATCTTTGAACATAGATTGACATAATAAAATCGTAAGTGACAATCACTTACATATGCAAGCATATGCTTCATTATTAGTAATCGTATGATGCTTACCCGCTTACTCCAAATCAAACTCCATGTAGTTTCTTATATTTGTATTTAGTTAATGTTGAAGTTGGTTTCTGTTTAGCTTCAGCTTCAACCATTTTTCGTGCATCACTATGTAAATAGTCTGTAATAAAACTGATATAAATATCTATCTAGATGTAACTATTTAGATTTTCTTCGTTCTTATTTCATCTAAGTTTAACGAATATCCACCTAGTAATATATATCCTACATTCTGTGACTTTTTGTTAAAAATCCTTGTCGGGCTGCAGCCGGAGTAGCCACCAGCTGCATCTGTCCTTGGCTCGAACTATGTCCATGGTCAATCGAAGAAAATCCAGCCTCCACCCACCTCCAAACCAACCTCAACTCGCCACATATCTAGCTCCTCCTCCAAATCCTGAACAGAGCAAAACAGAACTCACAGCGGCACTTGCAACCATCGCCGGCCATTCCACGACACCAAAATTCCCGTCCGGACACATCCGTGCAGCGTCGACAAGGCCAGAGATCTCCATTGAGCCAAGGGCTGCCAGACGAAACCCAATAAAACCCTAAAGATGCACAAGTAATATCTCTGAGAAAGCCGGTCCCCTAGTTCAATAAACCCTATGTCTGATTAACACCTATAGTTTGTTATGTTGAAATAACTAGTTAATCATAATAAATCAAAGTTGGACAACATAGATATTAAGTTAATATAATTGTATCGTATAAAATCTCTAGAATGACAACAAAGGAACAACTTCAGGAGTCAGAAAGAGAGAAATCAAATGAACAACACAGGAACTGAATGGCTATGTCATAGGAAAGACTGCATGAGAACAGAAATTGTATCTGCAAAAGATTGGAATAATATAATTGTATTAATTAAAGAGAAATTTTCATGCTACATATGTTATTGGCTAACCATTTAAGTTGGTTTGCAGGTTCATGGTTGCTGCTTCTGACAGCGACTTGGCAACTTAACAAATGGGAGTCTGTTGTATGCTATGGGAGACCATAGCATTTGGTCTCCTCCACCAACTTCAGTCTTGATTGAGTCACAACTCTTATTCTTGAGAAGAAAGGGGTATAGACCCATCTCCTGGTTCATTAAGGAGAAACAAAACTGACCACCACCATGCCATGGCCCCAAATGAACAAGCACAAAACGTTCGCATACATAATGATTCGAATGGAAGGACAACTACATTAAGGAAATTCAAAGCAATTCCTTTTTCAGCATCAAGCACAAGGAACTTCATCAGGGATTGCTTTGTGACGTAGAAGAAGAATCAAAAGAAATGTCATCCAGAATGGACTTGGTGCCATCTTTCCTTATGTCCTCGATCATTTTATACACAACGCTCATTGTTGGTCGATCTTTAGGCAATGCAGCTAAACACAGCATACCCACCTGGAAAAGAGCCCACATATCGTCCTGCTTCTCCTTGTCACTAAACAACTCGAAATCGAAAACCTCCCATGTACTCCACTCTCTCTTCACCGCAGTGTTAACCCACTCCACCAATCCAGCTTCCCCTTCCTCTCCCGCAATTCTCCCCGTCAAAATCTCCACCAAAACCACCCCAAAGCTGTAGACATCGCACTTGCAAGTGTACTTGTTGGGACTAAAGCTACTCGGCATGATCAACTCCGGAGCCTTGTAGGGATTGTAAGACGAGTTTAGCCCAGGCATGAGTTGATGAAGGCCAATGTCAGCTAGGCAAGCATTGCCATTGTGATCAACTAAGATGTTTGAGGAGCTGAGATGTCCGTGTTGGTAGAGCTTGGCCTTGTCACGACCGTGGAGGAAAGCGAGTCCTCTGGCCGAGTCCGAAGCCAGTCTCAGCCGTGTGGCCCAATCCAGCGGCGTCCTTCCCGGTCCTCTGTTGCCATGAAGCAAAGAATTCAAGCTCCCGTTGCGCAAAAATCCGTACACCAAAAGAAGCTCGTTGGCGGAGTTGTGATAAGCTCTGAGGCTCACAATGTTGGCATGCCTCGTCTCACCGATTAGTCTCAGCCAAACATCGACTTCCTTGCCGTGAACTCCACCTCTCCTCTCCTTCTTCACCCTCTTCACCACCACCGCCACGTCATCACTTCCGTTCTTCATTAAGATCTTATACGTGGACCCCACGCTGCCTTTGCCCATTATCTCTGCCGACGCTTTCAGCAGATCCCCGACTTTGCCGACACAAGGGTTGTTGCATCCCTCCAGCACAACCATGTCCTCGCTCTCTCTGGGCCCACCTACCGTCACACGTGGCGCGAAGCTGTTATTCCGGTCCGCACCGCCGCTCCTTGATCCGCGGGAGGAGCCGTAGTGCCTTTTCACGTAATCGTAACCGTTGGCGCTGCCGACGACTGGTTCGCTCCTCTTCGTCCGCCGCCAACTCGTGACGGCCCCGGCGAGCACTAAAAGCCCGAGGGCGGCGCCGATCATCACAGCGTGATTATTAGAGCCGTGATGTTTGTCGGACGGCAGCGGCGGGTTCACGGCCGTCGGTTTGGGGCAATTGTTCGGCAGCGGCTTCCCGCAGACCTGTTCGTTGCCAGAAAACGCCGCAGCACCAAATTTGGAGAGAAAGAGAGGAACTTTTCCGGCGAGTTTGTTGTTAGAGACGTTGAAGTCCGACAATGGAATCGACGCGACGTCGGACGAGTCGTCGAAGCCGGTGAGCGAGTTGGACTCGAGTCGGAGGGTCAACAACCCAGGCAGCCGTGTCAGCTCGGCGACCGGTATATTCCCGGAGAGATGGTTAAATGAGAGGTCGATACGGCGGAGATGGCGGAGACGGGATATTCCGGCGGGGACGGTCCCGGTGAAGTTGTTGTGGGAGAGATACAAGTGGTTGAGGTGATTCCACGACGAGAGATTGATCGAAGAGGAGAGTAGGTTGTGTTTGAGACTCAGCACGCTGAGGTGGCTGAGCTTCGTGAGCGGCTCAATCGAACCAGTAAGGTCGAGATTCTCTAGCACGAGCTTTGTCACGCGCCGGGTCTTCGGGTCGCACGTGACGCCGAGCCATGTACCGGAGCACGGGTCGGACTTGGCCCAGGAGGCGAGCGAGGAGTTGGGGCGGTTTGAGGAGGAGGAGGCTTTGAATGCGAGCAAGGCGAGTGTATCTGATTGTCGGTCGGAAAGGGAAAGAGAGAAGGAGAGTGTGAATATGAGTGTAGAAAAAAGAAAAGGTAACATGGCTCTCTCTCTTTCTCTCTCTGAGAGAAACTGAGAAAGATAGAACCGAAGAAGGGAACAGCGAACAAGAGAGGGTGAAAACATTTGTCTGTTTTTTACCAGTGGTAGAAACTAGCCGTTGAGAGAAACAAACATGAACAAAGAGCCGTTATAAGAATTTTGTTCATGAGCATATTAGACCATGCATGTAACTTTTTGTTTGGTGGGTTAATTTGTTGAGTATAGTGCAGGTAATTCAAAACAGACACGTTTATATTGGGATGAAAATGGTAACCAAGCATCTAGCGGCTCGCGGAGCAAAAGTGCACAACTGGAGTCGGGCAGCCGTATCAGGTAGGGCTGACCAATATGAGGGAAGATGAAATGTACGTTTTGCTGTATTGATGTACAGTAATTACAGAGATGGTGGTATAGGAATGTAATTTTGGATAGAGTTAGAATTGAATGATGTTAATTCCTTATACCGTTTGTGACTTCGTGGTGTTCCTATCCAAAACTCGATTAACCTAACTAGAGCTCCTTTCAAAAAAAAAACTTAAGAGTTGAAATAATATTAATATGTCGTAGTGTAACACATTGTTTAGTTTTAATAAATGACACATGATAACCCAATATTGTTTTTCGACGAAGAATGCCATTATAATGCTTACAAACTTACAATCATAGTCTTGCGCCTAACATTTCAAAACACTAAGAATGGATTTGTATTTATAGATTCAATTATGAAATTTTGAAAGGAAAAAATATATACTCTAAAAAAAGTAATGTCTTAGTTTTGCAATGATAATTAATCATTTAATCAATTGTTTTGCAGATGATTTAAAGTAATGGCAAACTTTGCACCCCTGTCTAAATGCCCAATACCTAAAAATGATGGTGGTCTGAACCTGCCCACAATGCCCAATTTGACATATTCTTACTGGCATGGGCCCAACCGTTTCTCTGACAATCAAAGAATTTACCTCTTCCATCAGCCATTCAGGCATTCAGCCACTGTAGACTTGTAGTTACAGTCTTATTTAGGCTGTGTTTTGTTAGAAAAATAGGTGTTTAATATTATTTTAATTAATTTTTTTTAGTCAATTAAATTAAGATATTTACTTGTTAAAATAGTTAAATAGGTGAATGAGAAATTATTACTCAAAACAAGCTAAATGCTTTCGAATTGTTAATTAAATTGTTTATGACGGCTAATAAACCTTAGTAATGGCAAGCAATTGATTAACAAACTAAATGGTTTATAACGATTTTGTAACCGCTCATAAACCTTAATTATGATATACAATTGAAGCCTACTAAGGGCATCTCCAATGGGGGGATCCAAACCCTAAAAATCTAGACCCTAAACTCAAAAGGGCTCTCCAATGGTGTAATTTTGGGGTTCTAAACCCTAAAAATATAGGGTAAGGTCTTATGGGGGGATCTAAGATAGCACCTGAGATGGATCCCGTCCTAAAATCCAGCCCAGCTGAAGCGTGGGCCCCAGCTGACGCAAGAGAGAGGAGAGAGGGTTGGAGAGACGCGCCTTAGATGGCGATGAGAGACGCACGCGAGCAGCTGGAGGAGGGAGAGCTGCAGTCGACGCGCCACGCTCCTGACATGGAGGGAGAGTAGCCGACAAGCTATGCTGGACTGGGACCTGCGAACGTGCTCCACGCCAGTAGCCGTTGCCATCCAACGTTCGAAATTTCAACGGCCCGATTTCAATGCAATTTGAAATCAACGGCCAGATTTCAAATCTCAGATTATTTTTTTTTTTTTTTGAATTTCTGATTCTGATCCAACGGCAAAGAATATATTCCGAAATCAATCAAACGATTAATATTCAATCAAACTCTAATTTTCCATACAATAGTCAGAAACAAATAGAAAAAAAATTTATTAATTTTTGGGAATATTAATTAGTCCATTGGAATAGTAACTTTCAATTTTTTCTATAAATACAACCACAAATTTTCATTCATTTCACATCATTTCTTACATTCTCTCACACCATTTCCACACCTTCACAAACTTTCCTCTTTCTCCTCTTTTCTTATAGCAATTTCAGTTTTTTTGTTCAACAACATGGGTCCAAAGAGAGCTTCATCAACCACAAGGGCACCACGATTGGAAAATTGGAAAGAAGCGGAAGATAGAGCTTTGTGCGTTGCCGTGTTGAGTATTGGTGGAGATGCCGCCGTCGGTAATAATCAATCCAGGAGAACTTTGTGGGATCGTATATATGAGTATTTTGAAAGTATCAAGCCAACCAATGCACCTAAGCGAACCCAAACAAGCGTCGAATCTCGATGGAAGAAGATCAATCCCGCAAGTATGACATGGGCTCACGCAATGAACAAAGCCATCAAAAATCATGCGAGTGGCGAAAATGATCAAGATGATGTAAGTATTTTTCATATAGTAATTATTCATGTAGTTAGAATAATTAAGTCGTATAATAATAGGTTTTTTCCGATTGTTTGTAGTTAAGGAATGCGAAGGGGTTTTATTTCGATGAATCTCATGGAGAGCATTTCGCATATATGCATTGTTGAGATATCTTGAAGGAGTCACCAAAATTCTCCCTTCCACCATCAATGGATGCAAATATTGGTAATTATGAGGTGCCTACCAACTTGGATGATATCAATTCATCCGGAGATCAAGCAACTCCAAGCATGACATCAAAGCCCGGACGAGAGCGTCCAACGGGACAAAAAGCAGCCAAGGCGGCGAAGAAAAAAGGTAACCAAGAGTTAACTTTAAGTATTCATGCTCAAATGAAAAGGCTTGCCGATCAAAACGATAGAGAGTTTGAACGAAGGGAAAAACTCTATAAAGAGGCTATGGCGGCTCAACAAAGGGAGGAAGATGCTTGCACAATGGCGGTGGATCCTAATATATATTCACCTTGTAAAAGAGGGTATTGGGAGAGGAAGCAAAAAAAAAAAATTGAGCTAGAGGAAATGGAGGCACAAAATGCATCATCATTCCATACCCCTACCCCTCGTGGTGGATCAACTTCTTCTCCCTATCTTCAGCTCAATCAAACGGAGTGGATGCGTAATGATGGTGAAGAGTGATTAAGTTGTACTATTTGTTGGTTTTAAGTCTTTAATTTCCTACGTGTTAAGTGTATTTTTCATTACTATTTTTAAGTCTTTAATTTCCTACGTATTAAGTTGTACTATTTATGACCTTTGATTAAGTTGTACTATTTTTAATCATTTGAATTAACTATGTATTAAGTGTATTTTTCTAAATTTTAATAGTAATTCGAAATTTCTTATTCATTAGGGTAATAAATTTATAACAACACACAAAATGTTTAAATGCATAAATACACTCAAGTACATAAAACCACACAACGGATTAAAGACACACAACCACACAAATTTATAGACATACAGCCACACAAATTTAAAAACATACAACAACATGATGACAAAGTAATGTCATTTATTGACACATGAAAACAAAACTAATTAACCATTGTTGCGCTCTCGGTACTTCTTCAAAACTCAACCGTGTTGAACTAAATCCGATCTTAGTTCCGCACATATCACCGGACATCGGATCCTCTTGTAATGAGCACGTACAAATTCGTGCATTAGTTGAGGATTACGATGGACCTCATCATCATAGCTCCGTTTATCATAGATCTCAGCTTTTCTTGGACGAGTCGGGATTTCATCCGTGTCAAACTCGCATTGCTCATCTTCATCGCGCTCATCTTCTACAATCATGTTGTGCAAAATAATGCACGTCATCATGATGTATTGAAGGCTTTCCCTACTCCATAAACGAGCTGGACCCCTCACAATTGCGAAACGCGCTTGGAGAATTCCAAATGCTCTCTCGACGTCTTTTCTGAATGCCTCTTGCATCATTGTAAAGTGTCTTGTCTCGGGAGTAGTAGGATTTTTTATTGCCTTCACAAGAGTCGCCCAATTGGGATATATGTCATCCACCAAATAATAACCTTAATGGTACGTACTGTTTGCTACTTTGAAATTCACTTGAGGAGCTTCACCTCTGCATACCTCATCAAACAATGGTGACATTCCCAAGACGTTGATATCGTTGAGAGAACCTGGAAGACCAAAATATGCATGCCAAATCCAAGTATCATAGGAGGCTAACGCCTCTAAGATAATTGTAGGTTTTCCTTTATGGCCTTGGAATTGTCCGGCATGAGCAGTAGGACAGTTTTTCCATTGCCAATGCATACAATCAAGACTACCCAACATACCTGGAAATCCACGATCTGCAGCTTTGTTTGTCAACCTTACGAGATCTGTCATTGTTGGTGTGCGTAGATAGTCTTTGCGGTACACAGCCCATATCGCTCTTGTAAAATTATCTAACACTTCTAGAGCAGTGGATTCAGCAATATCAAGGAACTCATCACACAAGTCTGCTGATAGATCGTATGCGAGCATCCTCATAGCACATGTTAGCTTCTGTTCGGTGGAAATGCCGAGTCTGCCGGTGGCATCCATCGTCTGTACAAAGTAAGGGTCATGGTTGGTCACTTGATGCATCATATTGTCGAAGAGATGAGGTCTCATACGGAAGCGCCTTCGAAAGATGTCGTCGTCAAACCTACATGGTGATGTGAAGTATAAAGCTTTCAATCGTTGATCCATCATTTCTTAGTCCCTTAAGATGTACCTTGGCCAGCTTACACTCAAAGGATTTGTGACCAGTCTTGTCACAATTGAAGCACTTGCCTTCAAACTTAGACTTCTTACCAATACTTCCCTTTGGTCCCAGTCTTGACCCTTGATTCTTATTCTTCTTGGTCTTTGAATTTTGACCATACTCCACCACATTAGTCTTGGCGGAGTAACTGTTGTTGACCAAGCCCTTCTTCTTTTCCTCGATTGTCTTCTTCAATGTGAAGCCTAACAATCAGATCATCCATGCTCATTTCCTTTCGCTTGTGCTTCAGGTAGTTCTTGAAATCCTTCCATGCAGGTGGTAATTTTTTAATGATACATGCAACTTGGAAGCTTTCTCCTAGAAGCATCCCTTCAGCGTGAATCTCATGCAAGATCAATTGAATCTCTTGGACTTGGTTGACCACATTCTCATTGTCCACCATCTTATAGTCAAGGAAGCGGCCCACAATGAATTTCTTGGCGCCGGCATCCTCAGTCTTATACTTCTTTTCCAGAGACTCTCATAGTTCCTTAATGGTCTCTATGTTAAGATAAACATTGTATAAGGCATCCGACAAGCCATTCATGATATTTCCCTTGCATAGATAGTCAGTGTTATGCCATACATTCACAGCCACAACTGTTTGCTGATCAGCTTACTCAACATCATTCTCCTCGAACAAAGGAGCATCCTCAGTCAAGAACCTTGCAAGATTCAGAGTAGTCAGATAGAACAACATCTTCTGTTGCCACCTTTTGAAATTCTGCCCATTGAACTTCTCAGGTTCTTCTCCATGAGAAACTGAGACAGGTACACTGGGAGTATGCACAGTACGTAAGCATCGGGTTCGAATTCTTGGGTCCATCCATAGATTGGGCCGACATTTCTGTAAGGTAACAAACGTTTAGGCAACAGATTAATTTAATATCACAAAATAAATGTTCTTAAGATTGTTGGAAATAATGACAAGATGATCAAATCCACTAAGGACATGTTAAACTCTAGATTTGACATGAAAGACATGGGCCTTGTTGATGTGATCTTAGGGATAAAAATCACAAGGATATCAGAAGGGTTGATACTAAATCAGACCCACTATATGGATAATATCCTTGAAAAATTTGACAAGGAAAATTCTGGAGTTGCCAGAATTCCGATTGACATGACTCTTCATCTTTCGAAGAATAAAGGAGAGAGTGTTTCTCAATTAGAATACTCTAGAGTCATTGGAAGCCTAATGTACTTAACAAGTTATACAAGGCTAGACTTGGCTTATGATGTGAACAAGCTAAACAGGTACACGAGTAATTGCAAGCAATTGCAAGAATACTCAATTATTTAAGGTATACTCGTACCTATGGACTACACTATACCAGATATCTAGCTGTCTTAGAAAGGTACAGTGATGCAAATTGGATTTCTAATATGAAAGACTCAAAAATCCTCTAGTGGATATGTATTCACACTAGGGGTGCAACGATATCTTGGAAATCCTCAAAACAAACTGTTATAACCAGATCCACGATGGAATATGAGTTTGTTGCTCTAGAAAAATGTGGAGAAAAAGCATAATGGCTACGCCAATTCATAGAGGATACTCCAAAATGGACGAAGCCAGTGCCTGCAATTTGCATACATTGCGATAGTCAATCTGTAATTAGCAAGGTACAGAGCAGTATGTACAATGGTAAGTCACGACATTTTCGTCAAAGACATAATACCATCAAACAACTACTCTGTACTGGTGTCATCTTCATTGACTATGTGAAGTCAAAAGATAACAAAGTTGATCCGTTAATCAAAGGGTTATATAGAGAGTTGGTTGATAAATCATCAAGGGGAATGAGACTAAAGCCCATGAGTTAAAGTCTTTACAGTGGACACCCAACCTAGTTGACTGAAGATCTCAAGATCTAGGTTCAAAAGGGACAACTAAATTGTAGAGTTCGTGTCGGATCACTGTGAGGATTTTCCCCGAGTCCATTCCTATGATGAAAACAGTGATGCCTGTAAGGAATGAGGTTAAGCTTAAAGCTTTTAATGATTCTTATGCGTCGAAAATTCGAGTGGAGTAATATGGGTTACTCTTAATTAAGAAAGCACATATGTAAGAGGGAAGTGGGGCCGCTTCTAAGAGAATTGTTAAGAGCACAATTCCTGTCAAGCTCTTACAGAACCAGGCGCGTGTCTAAGGCTAAAACGGACACAACAGTGAGAACTAGAAGTATCAAGAAGATACTTGTGTGAAGTATGTCATCATTTACAAAAATAGCAAACAGTTCAAAGACATTGCGTCTACTATTTAGTTAGTAAAGTAAGCATGCTTTCACAAGGGAAGGCTCAAAGGGTTAACCCATACCTATCTTATGTAGGTTTTGAACCGTAGAATCTATCACCAAGTCCATCGAGTCTTTGGTCGCTAATTTAATTCATGTGAGGAATTGTTAGAAAAATAGGTGTTTAACACTATTTTAACTAACCATTTTGAGGCAATTAAATTAAGATATTTACTTGTTCAAATGGTTAAATGGGTGAATGAGAAATTATCACCTAAAGCAAGCTAAAGGCTTTCAAATTGTCAATTAAATTATTTATGACGGCTAATAAACCTTAGTAATGGCAAACAATTGAATAACGAACTAAATGGTTTGTAACAGTTTTGTAACTGCTCATAAACTTTAGTTATGATATACAATTGAAGCCTACTAAGTGGATTGTTTTGTAACCGTTCGTAAACAGTATTGACCGCAAATTAAATATCTTGTAACTGTCAATTGATGGCGAGTTTAATGACCAGAAACGATTTTGGTATTAACTCGATAATAAGTGACTTGTCCCTAATGAAACCTATATATATATATATAACGACCTTCTTCTTCTTCTCATTTCATGGATTCAATCGATCTCATCAGAATCAATCCCCTCTCCTCTTCTGATCTCTTCTCTCCCAAAGAATTCTGGTGATTGAGTAATGTATTATTCAGTTCGACGAGAAGTTCTTGTACTGCGGTACAAAACTTTGAAGTTGTTTTATCCTAAGAGAACAGCACCATAAAAACCCGTGGGCGCCGTAAAAGTTCTTAAAGAGAGCGTGTGATACACGTGACCCAACTTAGTTCACTTTCTTCAAGAATATGTTGTTCATTCGTTCATTTGTATTTTACTAATTAATTAATTAATTAATATTTTTGATATTTATTAGTTTAAACTTTTTCTTACATGTTTTACATATTAAACCCTGTAGTCAAAGTTACTGAAGTAAGTAGAAGCTTCATCGTATTACAATGTCAAAATTAGTCTTCCCTTTTCCAATGGATCCTAACAGCTACTGTGTTTAGGCATTTTAACATGCACAGAGTTTACTAGAATATGACTTACGGGGATTTCGCAAAGGTGAAAAGGAAAACGGAAAGCAAGGAGTGAATGAGAGATCCCATTGCAAAATAACTTGGACTCAAAACTCAAGACTCTTGTTTTAAACAGAGGGAAGACCCCAGTCCGAAAAAGAGATCGCAATGAAATAGGGAGCAGGTTCTGACTAAATTCCAACTGCCCCTCTAAACCAGACCAACAATACACGGATACAACGTGCACCGAATTTATCACACTATCACATCATCATGCCTTCCACAAACAAATCTTAAGCAGAAACATACGGTTTTTGTTTCATATTCTCATCTATTTTCCTATCCAACTACATATGGTTTTTATTTCATATTATCACACTACGGTTTTTATTCCATATTCTCATCTCTCCACCTATGAGCTAATGAGGCTCGAACTCATGACCTCCCAAATGTCATAAACACTATTCTATCCCACTCGGCGAGTAAATATGTCATCAGATGTAAGCTTATACCACCGCACCATGTATTTATTAATTGATAAAGTACTAGATTATAGGCCAAGAGAATGCAGGCCTCAAATTCATGTCACCCGAAAATGTGGGTGCAATGAGATTTCTAATACACCAGCTAGCCACAGCTAGTGACAGAAAAAAGTGGACCACAACTCACAGTTATACAGTGAGAAGCTTCAAGCTACGGGCAAATCACAGTGAAAAGGATACACCCCTAATTGGTTAAACACTAAACTCTAGAACTTCAGTACCATACCCGTGTAAGGCAAGCTTTAGCTAAACACGGCTTATAGTCCTCAGATGTATTTTACACCTATCAATCTATCATGCTCTAAAAAGGGGAATTAAACAGCTCACATATTCCTCCAAAAAGAACAGAAAAGAAAAACGAGAAAAATCAATCTAAAATTAGAGTCTTGTGATTCTGGTCACATCTGAAAGCAATACTGAGACAAATAGAGGAAGCACTACAGTTTCTCTACAGAACAATGTAGCATACACCATAGAGAATCAATATTCAAAGCATTGGAATTCTAATATGAATACTCGAAAAATGGCGCTTAATCCTAAATGACATTGTAAGTATGACTGATTGAATCAAACTTAAATTTCGACTCGACCAATTCTTGATCTATAAATAATCTTCAGAAGTTTACAAAAAACAAAAACAAAAAAACATATGAAATTGTGAAAGGAACAAAAATTGAGGGAAAGGTGCGTAATATAAAGACTGACGGTGATCGAATTAATGATAAAGAGAGAGGGAGAGAGAGAGAGGCAAATTAAACTAATGGTTTATATAATTTTTAAAATGTCCATCTCCAGATCTTGATCCGTAGATCAACCTTGCAGTGTGAGTCAGCAACGGAAGCCACCGACGGCGACTTACCTTTCGGTGCAACCCCTCTGATTTGCTGACACGTAACCCTAATCCCCACCTTCTTGCTCTTCAATTTCCCTCCCACCGTCACTTTCACTTTCGTGTCCATCTCTAGCTTCATCGGCACACCGCTCTTCCGCTTCAGATCCGATCTCACCGCCTTTCCGGCGTCCGGATCGAGACTGTACGACCCGGCCAGGACCGATTTGAACGACGTGAAGTTCTTCGTGTCGCTACTGAACGCCGGGATCGAGCCATTGGCGATCGAAACGTCGTCGTTGGACAACAGCGTCATTTTCAGCGCGAACGACTCGTAGTCGAATTTGAGGTGGTTGTTTGGGTTTTTGGCGGCCAGAGTGAGATTGAAGAGTGTGACGAGGTGTGAAGACGCGTTGTCCGGAGCATCGGTGAGGTTGAGCTTCCCGATTTTGAGCGCGGTGACGGTGAACTCAGGGCGGTGGGGACGGTAGAGCACGTAGAGCGCCGTGCCGGCGATTGCAGCGAGGAGAGAGAGAATCAGGAGTATGAGTATCGACCAGAAACAGCAGCAGCAGCAGAGGCTCCGGTTGCTGCGGCGGTGGCGACGGTGGTGGTACTGCGGCTGTGGACGGTACGGCGGCCGGAGAGGCTGCGGCTTGACGATGGCGGGATTGGCGGCGGCAGCGGTCGTGGTGGCGCCGTTGGCGACTCCATTGGTGGCGGGCTTGGAAGACGGGTAGACTCTTTCCGTCATTGGGAATTGAGAAACTGAGAATTGGGATTTGGATTGTGTTCTCTGTCAAACAAAAATTGAGACAGAGAGATGAAGAAGAAGAAGAAAGTAAGGGAGTGAATGGAAAGAGATTGAGCAGCCAAATGAGGGATTTAAATGTGGATGCTATTTGCTCAAGAGAAAATTGCACCATCAGTCTAGATTTTTTGGAGCCAACCAAGTTAGTATCTAAACTCTAAAAGTGATCAATATAGTACCTAAATCGTATTTTTGTTACATTCGTAGTAGCTCCGTTAATTTTCTGTCAGTAAAACGCTAGTTTGTTGACGTGGCTTAATAAAAAATTGAAAAAAATTGCACAAACAATGTTTGAATTTTTCTGTATCCATGAAGTTAGTACCTGGACTCTCAAAATGATCAATGTAGTATCTAAACCTCTAAACCGCATTTTTGTTATATTCGTAGTACCTCCCTTAATTTTTTGTCAATATAACATTAATTTGTTGATGTGACTTACTCGAAGAAGGTTGAACTTGTCATTTTCATTGATAATTAACTTAGATGACAATTTGAGTTAAAAACGTCTTTCCCTTCTAAGTTTTGTTAACCTCTTCGTCAATGACGATGGTGATCTCGGTGTTGTAATGACCAAGGAGGTTGAGAATAGTTGGCACGACGTTGAGGCCAATGAGGTCAGGGTAAAGCTCAAGGAACTAACGTTTTGGTGCGATATGAAAATTATATCCTTTTATCTTTGAATTATTAACTGAAAGATATCCTTTCATTCACTATCTTTACTCCCACGCCAACAAGTCTATCACCATCGCTAGTCTCTAACTCCACCTTCACTCCTCTGACTTTGACGACTTTATCAAACCAGGGATTGCCAGCAGAGGAGTGAGATCATCGATCGTCGGCAACACCATGTTAACAACCACCAACCCTTGATGCTTCTCAGCCTCAGTACCACCGATCCCACAACCTAGGACTTTCATAGACCTCATCACGTCCCAGATTGATCACCAAACACATCAACAACAAACATATTCCGCATTTTCCTCACAATCTCAACGATAGGAGTAGCACTAACAATAACAATCTAGCGTGTCTCATTGGAAAGCAGATGCTGGCCGAGTTCCAACTCCATCGACAGCATCAACAGAGTCTTTAATTCTTACCAACACAACTCAACCAACTAGCATGATCTGTATCTGCGCTTACTCAAGCCTAGAACCACCACCTATTTTGAGCACCACTTTAAGATCTTGCCTCTGTCTCCGATCAATTTTTGATGGACATGTCTATTTTGGAGGTAATAGACAAAACCCAAGGCGTACTAGAGGCGTTGGACTCTCAAACCCTAAAGAAATCAGTCTTATTCTTAGAGTGCTGCCTCAAGTACCAAATCAACCCGAACGCTTTTTCGACTCCGAAATCGAACTCCACGACGAGATTAAGAGGCTTAAAGCCATTGTCGGCGCTCCTGAGCTCTACCCCGACCTTGTCGACCTGAACGTCGTGCCAACTCTTCTCAACTTCCTCGGTCACTACAACATCGAGATCACCATCGTCATTAACGAAGAGGTTAACAAAACTTAAAAGGGAAAGAGTTTTTTAACTCAAATTGTCATCTAAGTTAATTATCAATGAAAATGACAAGTTTACTCTTTTTCGAGTAAGTCACGTCAACAAATTAACATTATACTAACAGAAAATTAAGGGAGGTATTACGAATATAACAAAAATGTGGTTTAGGTACTACATTGATCACTTTGAGAGTCTAGGTACTAACTTGATGGGCACATAAAAGTTCAGACATTGTTTGTGCAATTTTTTCAATTTTTTATTATGCCACTTTAGCAAAGTAACATTTTGTTGACGGAAAATTAACGAAAGTACTACGAATATAACAAAAATATGGTTTAGGTACTACATTGATCATTTTTAGAATTCAAGTACTAACTTGATGGACACAGAAAAATTTAGACACCGTTGGTACAATTTTCTCTTTTCTTAATTATTCCAGAATTTGCAGCTCACCCACTCTTTGCGAAAATTACTCCTCCGCTCAATTTTAACGCCCCGAGTGAAAATCAGAGCGGTAATAAATGAGCTTCCACTTTTTGTCCAAATCTTACCAACTTCGCCTTGTGGCAACGAGTCGATGCGCCAAGTCCCCACGTGATGGAGTGTAACTTCGGGAACCGTGTGGGACCCAGAATCCTATAGTACGCACGACTTAATTACTTTCCTAAATCGGATGTTATTGAAAGGAATTTTTTTTAAGTTCTGTTTTGGTAACTATTTTTTTTTTACTGGGGAGACAGAGGAACAGTAACAATTAAGACAGAGACCGCCGACGGGGGGAGTGTGTGATTCTAGGTGAAAGAGTTTTTTTAAAATGGTGGCTTTGATGTAGTGAAATTAGTTGATAATTGTGTAATAGTTAATGAGTCTCGGTCAGTGGCTCAGTGGCAGCGGCATTACTTGGAAACGAAGTCAATTACGAAGTGATTAAGAATGCTGCTTGCTGCTTCTGCTGCTCTCGAGGTTGGTGAGGAGAGATATCCTTTTAGTTTAGTGTTTCCACCTCGCCAAATTCGATGGCCATGTTAATGACGATGACTCAGCTAATCAAGGGTCCCTAAATTTGTCCTAAATCCTCTTATCATCTTAGCTAACTTTGTCACGAATGCGGCTGTTTAGGTCATCATACGGTTGTTAAGATCATCATAATCTCCATCATAGAGACTTCGTTTCAGAGAGTCATCATCCTTCGTTTTAGCTAAGTTTTTATTCATTTAGTTATTTTGGTTCGTGTATTTATCTTATATGCAAGGATGAAAATGGCATATAGAAAATTGGAGTAGTAATTATATTACAAGATAGTTGCGAGAAAAAGAATGATACATGCAATTATGCATTTTGTGATATTAGTTTTTTTTAGAGGACGATTAATTCATTTCTACCGAATTATCGAATTCGACAAAGAGAAGTTGTAAAGTACGCCTATACGACAGAAATACAAAATTGTGACAGGAATTAATCCAAGAATTGATCCATTTGAAAATTATGACAGAAATACATAACTCAACCAGATTATCGAACCCGACAAAGAGAAGTTGTAAAGTACACCTATACGAAAATAACAAGATGCCGCATAATTAGTCATAGTTTAACATATCAGAGTAGCACGAGTAATAGTCAAAATTGAGGTGTACCACTCATTAGTTAACTAGACACTCTCTCTACATGGTTGTTAGAACCACTTGGTCCAAGATCTGCCCCCTTACGCAAGATGTTGAGTCCTCTTTGTCCTTGATCTCTTGATAGCTCGAACCAGTTTATAAACGTCAATTGCTGACTAGTAATAATACCCTTCTGTGGCCGCGATCCTTTGATCACTTTACGCCGCTTGCTAACCCTCTCATGAAGCTCTCTAACAATATTGGTATCCCAATTGTCCATCACCACCTCTTGATGGTCACCAACTCCAAAAATAACTAGACAATGGTATTAGCTAGACATGGATGACTACACAATGGTCAACAAAAATAGCCACATATACTAAATAGCACGACACGAAATTGAGCCAAAAGTGATCACTACAAAAACTAACATGCATCTTATCGTTTCATGATATTAATCGACATAGTTGACTATATTAGTCAATATTTACGATAAGAAAGAATAAACCGACAAACTTGAAAACAATGATCTTTATTCACTAATAATAAAATTATGAATACAAAACGGTAATTAGAGTATTTCTGATACGAATGACTAAACATTTATTTTCATTTTTATACTGCGCACAATTTTGTGTTTCTTTCTTTGCATTTGATTTTTTGTTATATATAGCGTAGTGTTTGATTGAATATTTGATACTACAGTGAAATAATGGTAGGCATTATGAATTTGTTTCACATGCATACATGTGGAGTGAGGCTATTGAGATAGATATAAGAGGCACATTTGTCCAAAACAGCAAAAATATACATGTGAAGGTACGAATGCTTATACATGTTTGTCATGTGGCACCACAAGCTTGCCATTTAGAGTTGCATGCATATACATATAAACTGGCAAAACTGCACATACATATGAGAAATCTTCTGCCATATATGGAATGCCTTTCAGTTTACAGCTCACCTAGTGTTTCCGCAAATAAATCTATGGATTTCTATACTGGTGAATCAAAGCTAACAAGAGCTTTCCTATAGGAAAGATGAAGAGAAGATGTATAGGTTTTGGCATATTGGTGAGAGCGTGTGACCGAAATCGAAATAGTACGCATTAGTTTATACGTTACGAAACATAATGAAACTTTTGGTTTCAAAAACTTGTTCATTTATAACAACCTAAGGAACTAGGATGATGATTTTCTTTCGAGAGGGAGTGGTCCAGCTTTGAAATGTATATATGCAGCAGTAATCTGGAAGCAAATGGTGAAATGGTAGTGTTTGCGTAAGTGGTATGACTGTATGATTCTTATTGCCAATATTTAGGGAATCTAGCAAAGAGTAGAAGAGGAGCAAAGCCCATGGAAAGCTATAGGCTTTTTTTTGTTGCTAGGTAATGAAAAATTACAAAATAGAAAAATTCTTTGGCCAACTTAAGTCTATATTCAGAGATTAGGAGAGGAGTGTCCAATGCTAGACAATCTGTCAACAACAAAATTTGCTTCACGAGGAACATAGGTGAAGATAATCTTTTCAAACTCAATAGCAATTCTTCTGATGTCTTCAATGATGATTTTGATTCTCCAAGGAATTGTACAGTTACCTTTGACATAGTTGATAATTAGGAGAGAGTACGTCCCCTTCAGCAATAACATTGCTATGGTTTGCTCTCTTAACTTGAATCAAACCTTCTCTCAGGGCAAGAGCTTTAGCAAGAAGAACATTTGTAGAACCATAATATCTTGCACCTGCAGAAAGAACAACACCCTCTTGATTTCGAATAACAAAACCTTCAACAACTTTTCTGCCTCCAAAAAAAAAGACAAAACTATCAAAGTTGATTTTCACATTGTAAATGGTAGGATGCCTCAACTTGATTATTTTAGGCATTTTCCTAGTCAGACTGGAGCTAGAATTGTTTCTTCTATAATTATTCCAAATGACAATAGCTTTAGCAACAATAGAAATTGAGATGAATTCTTCATTCCTAAAAATGACATTATTTCTGGCATGCCAAATATTCCAGCAAATATTGATAGTCATTGCCAAATAATCTTTATCATAGATTTTTGAAGCAATAAGTTTGTACAGTTGATCAATTAGGTCATCATGATCATTGATGAATCCAATATGAGATTTCTGCCAAGTTTCCTTGGTTTTACTACAACTGTAAAACAAATGAGTCATAGATTCTTATGCAATACTACAAATATGACAAGTATTTGAGTTAATCAACTTCATTTTCAGTAATATGTGTCTAGTTTTTATTTTTCCTCTAATCATAAGCCAACTAAAGATTTTTGCCTTGGGAGGGATATTGAGAAGCCAAACTTTATTCAGTAAATTAGCATGCTTATGTTAAGGATTATTTTGAACTTGAAGATCAGAAGCAGACTTAATGGAGAATTTACCTGAGGGGGCGGGACCTCAGACAAACTCATCATCTTGAGGATTGATAGGAAGAGGCATGCTGCAGATGACATTAACAGTATCAATATCTAAAACAGAAAGAAGTTTAGATTTGTTCCATTGCCCATTCATGATATACTCAGCTACAGACTCATCATCATTGATTTGGATGTACCTCGTATGGTCAATCAACTTATAGAGGGGAAAAGAAAAATCCCAATTGTAATTTCAGAAGTTAACATTCTCACAATTGCCAATAATCCATCTCATTCTTTCAACCAACAGTTCCCTGCAATCAAGAATTCCTTTCCAGGCAAAAGAATTACTTTGCTTATACTTAGTTTGAAAAAAGTTTTCCTTACTTAAATACTTTTTAGTGATGATTTGAACCCACCAGTTCTCCTTATCAATGAGCATTTTCCAACCTAGCTTAGTTATAACAGATTTATTGAAAGTACTTACTTTCCTTACTCCAAGGCCACCATAGGATTTGTGGGAGCATATCTCATTCCACGTGATAAGGGAGCTGCTAGAGGAGTTACCCCAGAAAATTTTTCTGGCTTCAGTATCTAAATCCTTGGCAAGTTTATTTGGACATCTGAAACAAGACAACACATGATTAGGAAGACTAGAAAGACTTAATTTGATAAGAACTAGCCTACCAACTCGAGAAAGAGTGCATTTCTTCCAACCAACAAGCTTCTTAGTGGTCTTTAGAACCAACTCTTTAGAATTGATAGGATCTTTCTAATTAATGACATTATGGATCCCCAAATATCTCACAATAGTACATTTTTGTTGTATGCTCAAGATTGAAAACAATTCTATTCTTATCAGCTGTAGCAACATTAGGGAAAAAATAAAGAGAAATTTTTTGGAAGTTAACTCTGAGGCCCAACGCTTTAGAGAACATGTCTAAGGATTCTTTACCTATTTTGCAACTTTTGTGGTGGCTTTACAAAACACCAAGCAGTTATCAACAAACATTAAATTTGAAATTCAGAACTCATTAGGAGAAGATAAAATGCCTACATTTGACTTAGAATTTCTAGCCAAGAAGTTCAGATGTCTAATAAAAGGTTCAACACAGAGAATGAATATATAGGGTGATAAACGATCTCCCTATCTAATCTCTCTAGTGAGAGAGAACATACCATAAGCCTTTCCATTGATAAGAACTGAGAAGAAAATAGTGGTGAGACAATTCATAACTCTGTCAATCCAAATAGTATTGAAACCAATTTCTGTAATCAAGACTTGATTTAACTCCAATTGATCATGTCATAAGCTTTTTTCAGATCAAGCTTAATGGCCAAAGACCCTTTACTCTTCTTCTTTTTCTGAAAATCATTGAACACTTCATGTGCAATCAGTATATTATCATGTATAGTTTTTCCAAGTGCAAAGGCGCCTTGATTCTCATAAATGCAAGAGCTCAAAAGGGGTCTCAGTCTATTCACAATAATTTTGGCGATAATTTTGTAACAGACATTATGAAGACTTATCAGTCTTAATTGGTTCACAGTTTTAGGTTGATCAACTTTGGGGATTAGAGCAATGTTGGTGTAGGTAATCAGCTCAAAAGAGGTACATTTTTCAAAGAAGTCTCTTACCACTGTGTGGACAGTATGTTTTACCTTAGTCCAACATTTTTGGTAAAAAATGCCTTGAATGACATCAGGTCTAGGGGTCGTGAGCCCACCAATGGAGTTAACAGCAATCGCAATTTTCTCATCAGTGACCTGCATGTTAAGCTTATCATTATCAGAATCACACACAAAAGGTTCAATATAGTTTAAAATTTCAACCATGGCCTGCTGATTAGGCTCATCATATTGTGAAAATCTTTTCTTAAAGTCTTTGACAATCACATCAGCAACATCCAAAGGATTTTTATGCCAAAATCCATTGTTATCTTTTATTTTGGTAATCCAATTTTTCTTCCTAATTTTTGCCTGCAACTGGTAATATTTAATATTTTTATCCCCTAAAGCAATCCCATTAGCCTTTGCCTTCTGGGCCCAAAAGATCTCCTCATCATTTTGTAGCTGAAGAAGCTCATCATTCAGTGTGTAATTTTTTTCCTGCAGATAAACAAAAGTCTGATTAGTCATTAGTTGCAACTGAATAATTTTCAATTGGTCCTATAAGTTTCTTAGCTTGTCATGAAGATTTTCTAATGTGTTTTTATTCCAGGTTTTAGCTTTGGTTAGAAAGCTTTTGCAGATGGTTACAATATTTCTGATAGGCTCATTATCATAAACATTAGACCAAGACTCTTTAACAAGGTTAAAAAAAATATGGGTGGTTAAACCACATTGCTTCAAACTTGAACACAGATCTGGTTGAATTCTGTTCAATTCAAAAGTCAAGAATGATAGGACCATAATCAGAGCCATGAAAAGGCAAGTTGGTCACTTGAGCATTTGCATAATCATTCAGAAACTCAGGGTTAGCACAGGCGCGATCCAAAAGTTTAAACATTAGAGTATAATCTTTATGATTATTTGACATAGTGAAAGGCATACCAGAGTAAGTAATAGTAGTCAAGTTCAAAGAATTCAAAAATTTTGCAAAGTTAATCATATGCATGTTAACAGTGTTATTTCCTCAATTTTTCATTTAGAGTTAAAATATTGTTAAAGTCACCCATGAAGATCCAAGGGAGTCCCTGAGATAGTTGAATTTGCTCAATAATCACTACAAGAAAAAGTGACTTAGACGACGGAGATTTTCCGTCGTCTAAGTGACAGTCTCCGTCGTCTAAGTACTTGGACGACGGAAAATCCGTCGTCCAAGGTACGTGCTCCAAGTGCTGTCGTCTAAGTACTTAGACGACGGAGAATTTAATCTCCGTCGTCCAAGTTCACTTGGACCACGGAGAACGTCCGTGGCCCAGGTGGTGACTTAGACGACGGAGAATTTAATCTCCGTCGTCTAAGTCACCACCTGGGCCACGGAGAAGCTAACAATCTCCGTGGCCCAGGTGGTGACTTAGACGACGGATAATTTAATCCCCGTCGTCTAGGTTACGACCTGGGCCACGGAGATTGTTAGCTTCTCCGTGGCCCAGGTGGTGACTTAGACGACGGAGAATTTAATCTCCGTCGTCTAAGTCACCACCTGGGCCACGGAGATTGTTAGCTTCTCCGTGGCCCAGGTAGACACTTAGACGACGGAGATTAATGTCTCCGTCGTCTAAGTGAACAATTAATTTTTAAAAAAAAATTAAATTCAAAAATATTATTAATATTAATTGAAAAAAAATTAATTAAATACACTAAATTAATAAAATAATTAAATTAATTAATTTGTACATACATAATCGAAAAAACCCATAATTAAAAATGAAAATATTGTTCGTAATGCGGAAATTAAGAAACGAAATAATAAACTACTAGCTAGCTAAAACACTGGAGGAGCAGATGCGCCGCCTCGTCCTCCGCCTCCAGCCGGGTCGTCGTCGTCGGGGAATGGGTTCGGAGGAGGTTGACATTGTCTTTGAGCTTGTTGCATAAGAGCGATGAGTTGGGCTATTCGCTCGTCTTGCTGGTCCATTCTTTGGCGCATGGCAATATTCTCCTCCCGTGCGATTCGAGCCTCTTCATAGGCTGCCGCAGCTTGAGAACTTCTCCGCCGCCCCGAACCTCCCGTAGATGATGACTCAGAGGTCGACAAATCTCGAACCACCTTAGGCCCGAAGTGCCTAACCTCCTTGCCAGCTCTACGACCGTAGACCTCATCCGCAATTGCTATTTGGCTCTCCACAGATAGAGGAGGCAGGTCTTCTAGCGGCACATCTGGGAACGCAAGCTGAGTGTTAGCCAATTCTTCCTGCGCACGCTCTATCACTCTTGCCTACAAAAGAATAATAAATTTATTATAATGAAATAATATTTAAATAATAATTACTATAATTATTAGCGCACACACATATATATATATATGACTTACGCCGCGTTGACTCGCTTCATTATCGAGCCCAGGCGTCACGTACGCGCTTACGCTTGCATCGAGATAAGGGTGTTTGGAGCCCTTATCCCTGTGCTCCTTGGCAATTTGAATGAGTTGCTTGGCGCCGGAAGTATGGTGCTTGTCCTTCTTCCCCCGGTTGGCTTTGTTGACACCGGAGAATTTCTGTTAGACAACATAATGAAATCATTAAAAAATTTATAAGTAACTAAAATTTAGAGTATTCAATTATCTTAATTGAAATAAAAAAAGTAAATTAACACCTGAAATTGCTCATCGGCAAAGTGGTTACACAACCACTCCCACTCATCTTCTCTATCCCCACGCAGCTCTTCGGGGGGAGGCACGGGACCGTTAGTTCGGAAGTACTGATGGAGCCTGTACTTCCAATCTTTGAAGATGTTGTTGGCGGTTTGGTTGATATGCCTCAACATCGCCGGATCCGGATCCACCGCAAATTGTTCCTATCAGAAATAAATTGGAAATTATAATCGTATATATTATAAAATTATATATAACTAATATTAAAAATAGTATATAATAACTAAAATTGTACGTATTACGTACCGAAAGATCCTTAAAGACTTTCGCCTTCTCCGAATCCGGCACCTCCCTCCAAGTAGGGGCAGTGATACGAACCCGGTTACGAACAATCGACCCAATGCTATGAGCCGAGAGACTTGCTAGCTGAGGTGTGGGAGGGCCACCGGTGAATTCGTCGTAGGGCAAGGCGATCTTGCTCCCGGTCGCCTTGCAAATTTTCTCCGCCTTTCCACCTTTAACGAGACCCCGAGTCTTTTTCGGTTGGGGGTCAGTGGGGGCCCTCCTTTGCTTACGGCGGGCGCTGTACATGATAGAATCGGCCGTCGAAGACGCCTGAGTACTTCCCGTTGAAGCGGTACCGGGCGTCGGAGTTGAAAAGGGGTCGACGTCATCACCGCTTGAGAGAAATGGGGCAGAGGGAATTTCCCCAGAAGGCCCCGGATTGAGGGCGTCGTCCTGCGGTTGAACCCAACCGACTTGGGCCGCCAACATTTGGAGCATCTCATCTTCTGACTCCTGTTGGGCTTTCTTCTTGCCGGATGTGGTCTTTGGCGGAGCCATTTAAACCTAAGAGTACGGTGTTAAAATACGCGTACCTACTTACCATAATAATTACAACTTAAAAATTTACGCTAATTAATTAAGTACGTTTAAGATTTAAATAGAGTACACTAGCTTGGCATTTTCGGTCGTTCAATGGACGTGCGACCCGCGCGATAAAGTGTAAATTTTCAATTAATCAGCCTTGGTTAAATCGAAAAACATGGCCAGTTAGGGATAGAGATAACGCGAGAGGCAGGACTAATTTCGACAAAAGTCTTTCTTAGTCCAAATCCTGTCACCAGTCATAACCCGTTTCTAGACACCATGTCCGACATTCGGCCAATTTTTCGAAAATTTACACTCCCTCAAGTCCTTTGCAAACTCCGCCCTCAACCTCGTGTCCATAACTTCACTTAGGTTATGGTGTGCGGTGATGAAATCCACACATCACGAGGGGTTAAGGAGATAAGCAAGGAAAAGAGGCGCCATCTATTCCAAAGAGTGCGACTTAATTACACCAAGCCTATGTACTAAATTTAAATCGAACACGTACTACTAATTAATTTAATCTCATATTTATTTAATTATGCAACTAATTAATAAATAATTACAATAATATTTAAACATTTCATAAATTATCAAGTAATTACAATTATTCATTTAATTATTATTAATATATAACAATAATTTACCATTTAATTAATTAATAACAATATGTAATCATTTATTTAATTAATAACAATAATTAATCTAAATATAATTAATAACAATAAATTTACAATAAATTAATCATTTATTAAATATTTAAAACTAAGTAATAAATTAAATTCTACTAATTAATTAAATTTAGAATTTTATTAATTAATTAAATGAAAATTATTTTAATAAGGGAAAAATAGAAATGTACCGAATCGGAGTTTTCGGGAATATCGGGGAGTTGATCGAGTCGTCGGAGAGGGGGAACCACGCCGGAAAGTTGGTCGTCGGAGCGTCGCCGGAGGAGGATCGCCGGAGTGAGAGAGAGAGGAGAGGAGAGTATAGAGGAGGAGATGGAATGATGAGAAAATGAGGGGGGGTGCTCCTCCTTATATAGAGTTTCACTTAGACGACGGAGCACTATTCTCCGTCGTCTAAGTGCACTTAGACGACGGAAACAGTGTTTTCCGTCGTCTAAGTGAAGAGTCAAATTTTTTCGAACCGGCGCCAAATAAATGGGCGGGCCGTTTCACCGCCATAAATGTTGACTTAGACGACGGAAACAGTGTTTTCCGTCGTCTAAGTGGAATTTCAAGCGGCGCCAAAAATTGAGGCGGCAAATCGAACCGCCATGTAAATATTGACTTGGACGACGGAAAACGACATATCCGTCGTCCAAGTCAATATTTACATCGAAAAATAATAAAAATTTTATTCGAACCGCCATGGTAATTTGAACCTAGACGACGGATACGGTCATTTTCCGTCGTCCAGGTGAACACTTGGACGACGGAAAATGACCGTATCCGTCGTCTAGGTTCAAATTATGCAAAAAAAAATATTTAAATTAATTCGCTAGGAATTTAGCGATCTGTCATTCGAGTGAAATAGTCGTACAATATCGATGAACGCATCGTATATATAAACAGATAAATTTGAACCGCCGAATAATTTTACGTTTTGAAAGTTGTTAAGTATCGACTAATCTTTAAGACTTTAGTGTTCACTTGTAGTTGCTGATTTGCAGCAGAGTACTAACGAAATTGAATTTGGACAAAACAACCGTTGGATATGTTCGTCGTAACATAATATATAATTACTATAAAGGACCAGGAAATAATAAGTTCGGGAAGGGTTTCATCGGCACAGTCAACCGCAAAACCGAGAATTTCACAAACCGGAAACGTGGATACAGGACATTTCGCAACTCCGATTTTCGAACCGTCGAAGCTCACACACCAAGAATATACTACTCTAAAGTCTTGACGAAAAGAATATGCATTCGAAGATGGTCTAGATGGTCGTTGTCTTAGAAAAAATTACGAAATTTACACCTGGACGACGGATACGACATTCTCCGTCGTCCAAGTACACACCTGGACGACGGAGACGCTAATATCCGTCGTCCAGGTGTGTACTTGGACGACGGAGAATGTCGTATCCGTCGTCCAGGTGAATATACCCTGAATTCAGGGGTTAGGGGTCCTTAGGGTTTAGGGTATAGGGTTTGTCACTTGGACGACGGAGACAGTCATTATCCGTCGTCCAAGTGTGTACCTAGACGACGGAGAATGACTGTCTCCGTCGTCCAAGTGTAAAACCCTGAATGCAGAGGTTAGGGCCGTACGGTTTAGGGTTTAGGTCGTCCCCGGTCATTTGTATGTTCGTTCAATTATTCTCATTCAAGAATATAATTAAAAAAATGATCGATCGATCCGATCATGCTACATTTAGTGTCGAGGATTTAGGGTTTGAAGGGCTGCTTAAGCGAAATGTAGAGCAGCTTCAGCTTACTTTTAATAAGATCAGAGAATACACCGATGAAGTTGAAAGCAAAGAGAGGGGCCGGGACTACGTACAAAGCTGGACGAGGAATCTTAAAGTCTCGACATAATAGAAATCTTTCACCTTTTTACGATGCATCGATCGATCATATATATATTACAATAATAAATTAGGGTTTACCAATTAATGATCCTCGTCGTGTGACCGTACTCTTCGTCATAATCGTCATCATCATCATCACCGTTATCCGATTGCTCATCCTCCTCATCGTACTCAACATCGTCCGAGGAATAACCAGAGTTGTCGTCATCGTCCTCATCCTGCACGTCTTCTTCATCTACCTCAATAATCTCTTCTTCAGTTAGATCTGTACAACCATCAGGCATGGGTAACCGTTCACCGTCTTGAACCAGGTCCATTATGTCGGAGCGGATGACAGAAATATTAGGTTCTTGATAGGCAGGAATGTCTCTATCTGGTTCAGCAGCATCTTCAGTCGTCGCCGGTGTCCCTTCAATTGTCTCTGTATTCCAAACTCCTCGATGAGAGATCTGGTTCACTATTTTCCACCCGTCACCAGCTTTCGGATCGTCGAGATAGAACACCTGCCTAACTAAGGTGGCGAGAGCGAAAGGCTCATCCTCATACCAGCTTGAGTTTGTATCGACTGATAAAAGTCCCAGGTCTTCCTTTGTACGCTTGAACCATCTGCACTTGAATAGGAAAACGTTGACATCATTCCCGTAACATAGCTGAACCACATATACGATCATTCCGTAATATAGATCAGGGTCTTTCCCAACCGCTATCCCACTGTTTTGTGTTCTTCTTCCTTCATCTCGCGCCAATGAATGGAACTTCACACCGTTCACAAAACATCCCGGATAAATATAGTGTTTAATCGGCTTCCCTGCTAGCAAGTGCTTTGGCCAAGACCACCACCCCCCGTGGTTTTCGGATTTTTGCAGATCAATCATCTGCGAAAATGGAAAAATGTAAGGGTTTACTTTCTACAAATTAAACATGCATGATCTCAATATGTATATAAATCACTAAATACGTACCCATTGGAAGAAATAATCGGGGAACTTTTTCTTAACCATTTTCTCAATCCACGCCGAACTCTTGTCTGGATATAACGCCTGAAGCCTCTCCCTGTATGACATCATGTACGGCTCAACTTCGTCACAGTCTCGTAACACTACCCAATGTGCCTCAATAAGTTCTTCCCGTGTTAACGTTTCCTTTAATACTCCTCTAAACGGTCGGACGACATTGGTGACGACAGAAAGATTGATGCGGGCACTGGGATCGGAGGCAGTTGGAGGTGGTGGATCTTTGAGGTACCTGTTGCAGTAAGTAACGCACTCATGCATTAGGTATGTCTCTGCTATGGAGCCATCCGGGGCCGACCTGTTTTTGACGAATGACTTATACTGTCCAAGCTGTCTACAAAATTAATCAAACGTACAATAAAAATAAGTACATGCATATAGCTAGCTAGTAATCTCCAGTGGAACAAATTATGAATCGAAAAACCTGTATAATTAATTAGTTGTACGTACCTTTCTTGAGGATACATCCAAGTGTACTGGACCGGACCAGAAATGAGAACCTGCTCGGGCAGGTGGATCATTAGGTGAATCATTATGTCGAAGAAAGCAGGCGGAAAAATCCTCTCTAGTTTGCAAATGATGTGCACAATTTGTTGTTGCAATTCCACGACATCTGACTTCTTTAATTCTCTGGCGCATAACCTCTGCCACCATCTGCACAATGCCACTATTGGTTCTACGACGTCGCGAGGCAAATATGGTCGAATTACCACTGGAATCAGACGTTGCAGCATAACGTGATAGTCATGTGTCTTTAGACCAACAAACTTGTGTTGCACCTCGTCCACTGCTCCAGTTATAGTAGCTGCATACGTGGCCGGATAACGAACGCCCTTAAACCAGTGAAATACAGAACGTCTAAGTGTCGGCTTCACTGTGTACGGTGCAGCTGGCATCTTGTTGTACACTCCTTTCCTATCCCTCCTCAACCACAAGGGACGACGTAGATTCATTGATTCCAAATCTTTGCGCGCTTTGGGAGTATCTTTAGTCTTGAACTTAATACCGAGAATTGTTCCCACCACGCTGTCGCACACATTCTTTTCTATGTGCATCGCGTCCAAGTTGTTCCTCAGCTTCAACTTCGACCAGTAAGGGAGTTCAAAGAATATACTCTTGTGATCCCAATAGCTCAGATCATGTGGAGGAATTGGATTGCATTTCTTTACATCCGCGTCGTTAGTCAACACACCAAAGTCGAAATAGCTCAACCTCTCTAAAATCTCTTCGCCCGACCAACTACGGGGTTTAGGATTGTTCTCTACCGTCCCGTCGAAATGAGCTTCATCCTGTCGCCAAGGGTGGTCGTGAGGGAGCCATCTACGGTGACCCAAGTAACACACCTTCCCTGCGTGCCAACTAGAGTTCACGTCGTCCAAACATATAGGACATCCATTATATCCTTTTGTCCTGCACGCTGCCAACATCCCATACGCTGGAAAATCGCTGATCGTCCACATTACGGCAGCCCTCATCGTGAACATCGTGTTAGTGAATTTGTCATAAGTTGGGACTCCATTTTCCCACAACAGTTTCAGCTCGTCGATCAAAGGTCTGAGGTAGACATCTAAGCACTTCGATGGAGATTTAGGACCTGGAATTAATACGGTAAGGAAATTAAATTCCTTGTTCATGCACATCCACGGAGGCAAGTTGTACGGCATCAGAATAACTGGCCAAGTGCTGACGGCGGAGCTATTACTTCCCCAAGGATTGAATCCGTCTGTAGATAGGCCGAGTCTAACATTTCTAACCTCTGAAGCAAAGTCTCCAAATTCTCTGTCGAAATGTTTGAAACCCTCCCCATCTGCGGCGTGTCGCAGGACATCGTCATCTATTCGCTTTTCTGCGTACCATCGCATCGCCTCTGCTGTGTGTAGAGACATGTACAGGCGCTGCAATCTGGGAATCAAGGGAAAATATCGAACAACTTTCACAGGAATTCTCTTTTTCGAACTCTTCCTATTCAACTGGAATCTGCACTGGCCACATACGGGACAATAGTCCAACTCTTTATACTCTTTGTAAAATAGCACACAATCATTCGGACATGCGTCAATTATCCTGTACTTTAGGCCGAGGCTGCTCAGGATATTTCTAACCTTATAATGAGATTTAGGAAGATTGTGATCATCAGGAAGCAACTTACATATTTGCTCCTGAATTTCGTCAAAAGCACTCACTGACATTTTGTGCTTCACTTTTATCTTCATTTGCTCCATCACATATTGCAACACATTCTCTCGACATCCAGGGAACACCGGGGTCTGCGCTTCAAGTAGCATCCGGTTGTACTTTTCCATCTCAGTGGTGTCAGTGGCCAAGCTAGCTGCGGGGAATGTGTCATCATGCTCATTGGTGGTACTGTAACCTCCGTCTTGGTGTTGGTGTCCGCCATGACTACATCCCGGAAACGCATCATGGACCAAATCTGCAGTTGGGTTGCAAGCTGGGGATCCGGCACCACTGCCGCTGGATGAGGCACCATGGTAACTGTACCCTGAGCTGAAGTCTGCTGCGCTGAACTCTACTGCTTCACCATGCTCGCTCCATGTAGTGTAACTCCACATCATACCATTTTCGTACAGGTGTTGCACCATAACATTAACCTCCGCATACTGACAATTAAGACATTTCTGGCACGGACACCTGAAACGCTTCTTTCCATGACCATGTTCTATCGCAAAATTCACAAATTCGCTAATTCCATCCATATACCGGACATCACATCTATTCTTTAACTTCATCCAACTCTTGTCCATACTGCTACAAAATATTATAATTAAATAATTATTACATATATATATATTAGTCCATTAATTTACCATTAATTATACGTACTCGATCTACATCGATCCATCAAATTACGTACGTAATTTAATCTGTATATATAGCTAATTAACATTCATGCATGTATGTACGTACGTACGGTTTCCCTAAATATATATATATATATATATTTAATCATGCAAATTTTAACTGCCTACGTACGTACGTACGTACCTGCTCGCCTTCTCGATATCTGCAGTTAATTAAGCTAGCTAGTGATCGAACACCGGAGATCCTTTAATTTCTAGCCCCGGCCTAGCCTAATCCGGCCTTCTCCTTCTCCTTCGATCTCAAAAATTCCCCACGGGAGAAAATATAATGGAATGATCGAAGCTAAGAGAGTTTGGCATGGCCTATATATATATATAATGCTTCACTTAGACGACGGAGGTGTCGGTACGTCGTCTAAGTGGAACTTACACCACGACGACGTGTCGGTCCGTTGTCCAGGTGATGATTTCTCCGAGGTCCAAGTAAAACTTAGACGACGGAGATGTAATTCTCCGTCGTCTAAGTTTTACTTGGACCTCGGAGAAATCTCCGAGGTCTAAATGTTACTTAGACGACGGAGATGTAATTCTCCGTCGTCCAAGTGATAACCTGGACGACAGATACGTCTCCGAGGTCCAGGTACTTACCTAGACGACGGAGAAATTTCACATCCGTCGTCTAAGTTACACTTAGACCTCGGAGATTTCTCCGTGGTCCAAGTAACACTTAGACGACGGAGAATTACATCTCCGTCGTCTAAGTGTTACTTGGACCACGGAGAAATCTCCGAGGTCTAAGTGTAACTTAGACGACGGAACTAATACTGTTCCGTCGTCTAAGTCCTCTTTTCTTGTAGTGAATGTTCCAAAGATCCCCTTGTTTTTATTTTTGGGCATACGCATAAATAAAAGTGATATAAACAAATTTTATAGTATGTAGATTAGTACAGCAATGCAAAAAATGTTCATGATGAAGAATAACATTCATATTAATATTCCTAGACTTCCAGAGAAAAATGAGGCTGCCACTTTGGCCTAGTGCAGGTTCAATAAAATAATCATCAAAATAGAGTTTGTTAGCTACATTACTTCCTAATTCAGTTGATGCCTTGGTATCCAGGATACACAAAACATCAAAGGCATACATAGCTGCATAAAAGTTTGCCTGCGCATGGAAACCCTGCCAGGAACTACCCTGGCTATTCCAACTGCCTATCTTCATAAGATAACAACATCATTAGGTTTGGGGTTGAACTCAAATTTTTCCAGATCATCATCGAATTCTTTTGTTATTTTCACATGGCTCATAAAAGAGCAAGGTATTGCCAGTATGCTTATCATATCATAACCAACTACATTCTCCAAAGTATAAAAGATTTCCAAAGAACTGGTGGCTTCCAAAGTAGTTGGGAGCAATAGTTTCTGAATAGCATTCCGTAGATACATGATAATATAAATTACACCATGTATATTAATAGGAGTGCTAAAGAAATAAGGGGAGAGGTGTACCTTGGTCGAGAAGGATTTTTGGAACTTGCGGGGTAGTGGCATATAAAGACAATGATGACCTCGTCAAGGCGGCCACCACCAACGCACCATCCATGGGTTCCATGGTGTATTGTAGATTGCGAAGAAGAGGAAGAAAATCTTGTCAGCTCTGTTATGGCTCACCTGATCATGAAGCGAATCAGAAGTATATAATCAATGGGAATCGGGAGGGGTTCGATTGGGAAAGGGCAAACACTTTAAATGAGGAGCATTGATTTATAGGGGATCTAATGGTTTGGGTAGATCAAAATGTTGTAGGGGAGTAATTGAAGAGATTGGATTTAGGCCAAAAAGGTCACCAGCGATTGAATTCGGTGATGAAGGAGACTAATCGGAGAAGCCCCAGAACACATAAAATTCACCCAATTTGAGCGCGTGTCATGGCGCGTGTCTTCAATTAATCTTATACAAAATCGCGAAAGCTATAGGCTTTGTTTTTATTTTTTACTAGAATTACAACAACATGTGTTAACAAGCCAGTCATTAGTCAATGTCTCAGTAGTACAATTCATCACTTCAGCAACTGTACGAAGATCGTTTTGGGTTCATAAAGGCAAGTTTGTCAACAGGTCGTGTCGGATTCATGTCGAGTTGAGATTTTTATCATGTCAAAAGTACAAATTCAATTGTGTCGCGAACTTAATAAATAATGCATAATATGTTGCCACACTAAAAACCTTACCAAGCAAACAAAAAAACTCTTGAGTAAAAATAAAAGTTGGTATAAGGGAAAAAAAAAGTACAACACATCAACTACATACGCTACCACATGTGACGTAGACTCCCCCTGATGTCTACAAAATAAACTCCTCCTGATTAGTAACTCGATCTTGGAGTTCAGGAAATCCACACATTTGAATGCGTCTTACATGCTTCATAGATGTAGATTTTCGAAGTGACTTGGTAAACAAATATGCATCATTATCTGCCAAATAAACATGATTCATATGGATGTTCAATAACTATTGTTGTTGCTGATTAAATAAGTACTTCAGCAAAATAATTTAAGTATGACCACTCTTAATGTAACCCAATTTCATTTGTTCAATGCAAGCCGCATTATCCTCAAATATGTAAGTTGGTGCTGTTGTAGTAGATGACAATCTACTAGACCCTCGAATATGGTGTATTATAGACATAAGTTAGACACACACATTAACCACTTCATGCAAAACTATAATCTCAGAATAGTTTGAGGAAGTAGCAATAAGGGTGTGCATTGTTGATGTCCAAGAAATCGCCCACGGTGAATACATAACATGTTTGAGAATATCCTTTGTGTGGGTAAGAGAGATACCCAACATAAGTAAAATCATCCAAGACATCACAAGATGTCTATGAGTAGGGGACATCACTGAATTGGGGAATAATGCTCGCAATTGCAGAAGAATTCGACGGGTCGAATGGTAGCTTCGGGTCGATACAGGGGACTGCCTTCGACGGGTCGAGAAATCCACTCGATGGGTCAATTTCTTGCTTTGGGTTCATCCAGGGTGTTACCATCAACTGGTTGAGAGATCCACTGGACGGGTCGAAAATCCTAGAACATGCATGCTGCGACTCAACTATCCTTTTTTGGGAATTTAAACCTTATGTTTGTATTCTTTGTAAGGAAATAAGAAGCCCAAGTCTATGAATTTTTTCAAGTACCTGAAGATGTGCTTTACACCATTCCAATGACTTTACGTAGGCACAGACGAGAAGGCAATGTCTGGATGTGTGCACCAAGCTCTAATTGTACTAAGATATGAAATCTCAGCTCTAAAAGTTCCTCACCATCATCTTTTCAGATGAAATAGATCATTTTTGGGTTCCACACTGCAAATAACCCTTAGTGTGCTAAGAGGTGTGCTTTATCCATTGCCTAATTTAGACATAAGTAGACCGGTAAATAAGAATTCAGTCAACTCGATGTTTCATCTCTAAACCAAGAAAAAATCGAGTCCTACCAAGTTCGATAATCTCAAGCAACTTGTTCATCTAATGAACACACATGAGCATAACTTTTCATTCTTGTTTTCCTTCCCAATCAAGTAGTCACTTAGAGTAGTGAACGTCTCAATTTGAACACATGGGAACTTTGTGGTTTAGAGTTACTTGAATTGAGTAGAACCATGCCAATTGACACTCGTGTATATCTCTGAATCAAGATCCCCATAGAGATATGCTGCAACCGCATCCATTAGCTGCAAACTCAGTTTTTAGGACACTACTAAACTGATAAGGTAGTGGAAAGTAATGAAGTCCATAACCAGAGAATACATCTCCTCATAATCAATACTAGGATGTTGAGAAGATTCTTGCGCCATAAGTTCTTCTCAATTTGTTTCCAAACAAAGACTCATTTATATCTAACCGACTTACCATTTGGTGGTTCTAGCACTATCATTCCAAAAAAATTCCATTTGTAAGAGGGTCAAGTTCAGTCGAGATTGTAACTTTCCATATCGATCAATTTGCTCTACATTAATCGTTGACAATCTGCAATAGAGCAATGTTCCACTTTATAGTCGTCAATTCCTGAGCGACAAAATAAGTAAATGCATCATCAACTAACCTGGAAGAACCAACCATGATACTGCTAGCATTTGTTTAACTTGGTGAGATTTCTTTGTTTACTTGCATCGTCAATGTCAACTTTTTGACACATTTATAGTCAGAAAACAATCACATGTGTTGATGATGAACAGTTTTGCCTTGATGGTGTGCCTTTTCACCGACAACTCATCAATAAATTTTGGCCGATGTTATACCCCCACTATGAAGCATGTATAACCGATCTCGTCACTTTCATGATATCAGTAAAGAAGCCAGTCATCAAATCTGCTACTTTCTGAAGATTTAGAATTCATTGCATTTCTATCTCTCACTGAGATGTGCGGGGATCATGATGAGACATAGTGGGGAAATATGACGTCAATTTTTGACGTTTAACCAAAATGAAACCATTAATGTCTCCCCCTAATGGCAAAAAGTATGTCTCATCACAGTGACTTACTGCAAAACCAACAGTAAAAAGATCTCTTGTCAAAGGTTCTAAATAACGAAGAATTGTTGGAGAATCATAACTAACATAAATACCTAATTATCATTGAGAACCCATTTTTATATGTAATGGAAGCGTAGTAGACACATGAATAAGCAACTGGTACGCACTAGATGGTAGGTCTCAAATGAATAAGCATAGCTACATGTAACATCGCATATCCCCAAGCAGATACCAGTAAAGTAGTATGCATTACCATAGCTCTGGCCACAAGCTGTAACCGCTTGATTTGTTTCTTTGCTAAACCGTTATATGAATGAACATGAGGAACTGGGATGTTCAACTTCAATCTCAATCAATATGCAATAATCAACAAAATATTTTGATGTAAACTCTCTTGCATTATACAATCTAATATACCTGATTTGATTTTCTGGATGGTGAGCCAAAAGCTTAATAATATGTGCTAAGAGTTTTGCAAATGCAGTGTACAATGTGGATTGCAAAGAGGTGTGACATATGCGTTAATGCAGCAATCAAAACCATATATAAATTGTTTGCATACCGGTTTGATTGGTCCACAGAAATATTCTTTGGAATCTATGGAGGAATGGAAATTGTGTCTACAACAAAAGACCATCATGCATGTAAACAAAATTATAGACATGAACAAGGTTTGCAAACTGAGGGATATGCATTGAATTTTTCCATAAAGACATCCGGTGGGAAAATACTTGTACTCATCTTGGAGACCGAGCCTAAACCGAGTGGAATACTCTCACTCTCTCCATCTAAACCGATGGTTGTAGATATTCTCACATGCTTCTTTGCTCTTAAGAACCGATGACCATGAGAATTTCTCAATATCTTGATCATCATTATGCAAAAGCTCATATAAAGCCAAGTCACACGTAGTAATATAATATGATATGACAATAGCTAAAACAACCGATGTATAACAACATCTAACTGGTCAAAATGACCCTCGTAGATTAAGTTCCAAGGCATAAAAAAACTCGATGTTGAACCACATATGGTGTAGAATTTCAGGTTGGTCATTTAGAACCAATGTAAAACACATCAAAGACATCAATCCCAGGTAGAGGTTTTGACGGGTCGAGAACACCACTCAACGGGTCGAAATAAACCCAAAAACAAAATTGAATTTCCAATACCAATTTTCGACGGGTTGAAAAATACCATCGAAGGTTCAAAAATCAACAAATTTGGAGACAGTAGGTTACCATCGACGGGTCGACAAAAATCTTCGACAGGTCGAAGGAGAACCTACAAATTTTTGATTTTCTGATAACTATTTTTGACGGGTCGAAAAAAACCATCGACGGGTCGAGAAAATTTTTTGAAGGGTTGAAGGTGCAAATATATGAATGGAGGACAAAAATTTGACGGGTCGAAAAGTGCCAAAACTGTTCCAGAGTGTGACATTCGACTAATCGAGGAAAAATTCCGACGGGTCAAAAATCTCGAGAAACATGTCATCCTCTCTTTTGTCTCATTTTTATGGTATGTTGGTGTCATAATGCCATCGAATATCATATACATCGAACCATTCAATTGATATGAAGTTGTATAACCATTCTTAACACTTTCAAATACCGAAAGGAGTAAATTTTATAAATTTTGCCAATATCAAATCTTATATCAAAAATGTCTTATTCACAAACTGATGAAAACAAAGTCTCAAACCATGACTAAAACCACGTCAAAAAGAAAAATAAACTTGATTACATAGCAAAGACATAGGACTAATACATAGACTTATTCAAAATCTGTAGTCTCAAGACATGCTTTCTTTGTCGTCTGCTACTATGATATTGGCTTCTCCCCCATCACCCATCTCATGATCTCTTCCAAAGTTAGCCTCTTGTGCGTAGTATTTCACGAGCTTCTTGCGGATATCTTGAGTTTCCTTGCTTGCATGACACTGATTGTGCATATGCGTAGTTGAACCACACTGCCAAATAGTCAAAAATATCGTCTTCCTTTTCTTTTCAATGTGAAATCACAATTAACCGTGATATTCACTAATAACCGTGACTCCCCCAAAACCGTCACTAAGCTTAAACTTTAAGGATTAGATGATTAAATTCCCTTTACTCATGCTTGTATTTAGCCATAGGAACTAGAGGCATGTAATAATTCTTGGTATTTGAATCTAAATCTAGATCTAGATCTAGATCTAGGGTGTTGGGGTAATTAAGTTTTGTAACTTAAATTCTAAATCGAAGAGGTTAGTCAATTTACCTCAAGAGTATTATGCTTTGTATGAAAACTTTGCTGAAAAAAATTTGAAGTAAGAAGCAAAAGTGCATAAAATCCGGTGGCAGAGATTTTAGGGCTCGGTGATCGACGGTGATGATGATTCCGCCAAGGAAGGAGGCCCGCGGTGGAGATTTTAGGTGCTGAGGGGTTAGGATTTTTTTGCTGTTTAGGGGTTTAAGTTGACTATCAACTCAAGAGCTGGTGATAACGTGTTCAAGGAAAAAAGTACATACACAAGAGATAGATTTGAAACTGTAACTTTATTCATTGATAGATGACCTTAAATAAGCATTACAATCTATTACAATCAATATCTCTATATATAAGGAATTGAGAGAATATCTACTTCTATGCTAATTAGGACAAAACACATATCTAGATACCAGGATTATAATATCGTTAAACATGATCAAATTAGAATTGCCCATCTATTATAAAGATAGTAAAAATTATTATGTTTAATGGGCCATGTGGAGGGTTATACAAAATGATCCATCTTATTTATAAACGGGTTACACGGGTTACTTTCGTCTTATCATGTTGACCCGTTGTCAATCCATTAAAAAAACGGATTATTAGCGGGTCAACTCAATAATAACCTATTTATAATCGTGCAAGTTTGACTCGTTTTATTTCGTGCGGGTTTCAAGTAGTGTCATCGAGACGTATCGAGATTGACAAGCCTACGTTCATATGTCATGAGTTTCGTTTGGGCTAATGCCTCCAATTTTAGACAAAAATCTAGAAAACTGTAAGAATCTCCAACAAAATTTATTTAGTTTTAGAGAAGGCCTGGTATGAGTTTATATCTCAAAGAATACACTATATGCACAGTGAAGCAGACATAAAAGCCCTTCTTTCAAACACGAACTTTCACATTCACTGAGAATTAGATCAGTGACTAATACTGTAAATCTATTCTGCCATCATATTGCAGTTACAAAACGAGGATCCAAAATTAGAAAAAAACCAGACAAGGAATATTTCAATAATACAAATAAATCTACCTCTATAATAATTAGACATTAAAGGACTGGCAAAACGTAGTAACAGGAGCCCAACTCATTAAAATAGAAAAAAAGACTTTTTTTCCCTTCTATAAATACTTAAAACACACGCTTTCTCTCTCTCAATCGAAACATAGTAGCGGCACATATCAGTGCCCTTCCACCTGTCGTCGCCAGATCCCAACCTCACCGCCTCGCCCTAGTAGTCTCTGCCTCTCAACCTCGGCTCGGCCTCCGTGATCTCTTCCCTGGCTGCGATGTTGCATGGAAAACTCATCTCGCCTCGAGCGTCAACACCTACAAGCTTCGATCTAAGCTGTGACTGTCAGATCGGCATCGCTTTTCGCTCAACCTCTCTAAACGTCGTGGCTCACCTACACGAGCTAACTAGCCTCGAGATCATCTGCTGACGTCCATGAGATCGTTGCTGCTACTGCATCCTACACAAGCCATCATCACAAATCCGTTGCCCCTCGTCTCGCAGGATACCTCGGTCTGAAGCTCTACCGTAGTCCTCTGTATCGCGCCAATAACTCAGTGATCTCTTAGATTTCATATTGAGTTTTTTTTTTTTTGAAATGACTGATTGCTACTGTGGATGCTTTTGCTTTGGGTTAAACTCGATTATGTTGCAAATTCGGTTAGATGTTACTGTTACTTAGCTATTTTTCATTTTTTTTCTTCAGAAAACACTAATATGATATACTGATACAATTTTTTTCCTAAAGAAAATTGTGGTATGAAACGGTAATTCGAAAAATGCTATACTTTACTGAATATGGATTGGTTTAGTTACTACTACCGAATATGTAGAATTTTTCACTGGAATTGTTTTTTCCTTCGAAGATTGTCATTGAAATTGTTTAGTTAGTCTACTGAATATATGGTGAATTTGTTTTTTTTTATTGTGAAATTTATTGTTGTTCAGTTTTGCATAAGATCATGTGATTTGATCTGCTGCAGAACTGTTGGCTCTTTATTTTTGTTTTGTTTTTGTCAATATTGGTCCTATGTATTTTTTGCTTTTTGTTGAAAACATAAATTGAGTGTTGACAATGGTGTTCGATAGGTGAAGCATTTTAGGTGAGAATTTGACTGATGGTTTGTGATCTCTACTTTGATTTCATTTCTGTTACTGAATTAGTGGTAAAATATAATTGTTGTTGATTTGAAGGCGCATGGTAGCATCGAAACAAATGATGTATGGTCATTGTAGATTTTTAGTGAAAATAGAGCTTAAGGAGTTAACTGCTTATAATCAGGTTTATTTTTATTTTTTTATAACGACTGCTTATATATATATTACGTTGTGACTGAGCAGTGTAGGTAGTGTTATGTTTTTTCATGGCTTTAGACATTTGTTGTTCTATTGGAATACGGCTGAAATTCAGAGTTGAAGCATGGAAAATGTTTTCTTTTTCAAAGATTACTATATTTTTTTAGACGGATGCTAACTTTTCTTAGTTGTTACGGAATCTGTTTCAAATTTGAAGATGCTATTGAAGATGTTTCAACATTGCTACTAAGTTTCTCGAAATTATTACCGGTATTGTGTTTTTTGAGTGTTTGAGCTTTTTTCTTTACCATTTTTTTCGAAGTTGCTACTGTGTGTTACTGTTTTTTTTCTTCAATTGTTGCTACTGTGTTTTTCCGATTACTGCTACTGTGCTTTTCAAATTACTGCTACTGCATTGTTCATCAGGCTGCTACTGAATTGTTTATCGAACTATTATTAAATTGTTTGTCGAGCTACTACCGAAGTACTACTAATGTTTTGTCCAGCTGCTACTGAATTATTCTCGAAGTACTACTTATTCTTTCGTTGAGGGCTACTGAATTATTCTCAAAGTGCTACTTATTTTTTCTCGAAATTGTTATTAATACCTTCTAGTGTTAATGCATTTTTTGGCTACTGCTACTACGTTTTCAAAATGCTGCTACTACGTTTTTCAAATTGCTATTACTGTATTTTTTTAGTCTTTATTATTGAACTGCTGCTATTGCGCTGTTCAAACTTTATAATTAAATTGTTTATTACTAAAGTTTCTTCTAGTTGCTACTAAATCATTCTCAAAATATTGTTGAATTGTCCTGAATCGTAAATCAAACCTGAAAAGAAATGTTAATGAATGTAAAGAATCGAAATTTATACTTAATTCTTCGAAACTACTATTGCATTAGTTTCATGTTTCTATTGAGTTATTATAAATTGTGTCAGTGGATTTGTTAAGAAAATGTACTAACTTTTTATCGGAACGGCTATATAGTTTGTATCAAAAGTTTTGTTGAATTTTTATCTGAGTGGCTATTGAATTTGTATCTAAACTATTACTTTGTACAAGCTGATATTGATACTGAATGAAATAAAAAAATTCAAAAAAAAAGAGTTGTTACTTTGTTGTAATTTGCATTAGAGTTGATACTGAATTTATTCAGAGAATGCTATTGAATTTTCAAAAGAGCTAATACTAAATGAAAACTATTATTTCAAACAAAAAAATCAGAACAAATTGATAATATAAAGCCCTTATACGCAAATTGTTTTTGAAAAAAAATGCACATTGATATTCGACAAAAATGCAATATGGACACTACTGCTAAAAAGGAATGCGCGTTGCTACACATTGATATTGAAAAAGATGTATCAACTCTTTCAAAATTTAGTAATAATTTTGAAAAAGATTAATAACTTCTCCAATAAATTCAATATAAATTCAAAAACAATATAGTAACTATTTGACAACACTTAAGTAGCAACTTGAGATCGATTTAGTAGCAACTCGTCTAAACTTCAACTGACTTCGGGGACAATTCAGTAACAGCTAAAAAAACTTCAATAGCCATTTTAGATGAACAATTCAATAGCACTTCAAGAACAATTCAATATTGGTTGGACGAAACTTTAGTAACAACTCGACAAACGATCAGTAACACTTCAAGATTAATTCAATAGCTGGACAAATCTTTAGTAGCACTTCAAAAGGATTTAGTAGCAACTTCCGATAATGGTGAAAATTCACTTTTTAATTTATCAGTAGTAATCCCCCACCCAACACAATAGCAAATTCTGAAAATAATATTCCCGAAAATACAGTAGCAGTCACAAGTAATGCTGGTACTAAAATTTCAAAACATTGAATTCATAGTGCGGATATGCAGTATGTATACATATCTTTTCGAGTAACAAATTCATAACATTGTAGCAAAAGAATTCAGAAAAAGTAAGAAGATAGAAAACATTAAGACATCGTCTGAATGACCTGCTACTAAACACAAGCAGTGACTGCTACTGTCATCTTTTGAACAACCCCAGCTACTGAAGCCACCAATTGATCTGTGAATTTCAAATCATCACGATTAGATGTGGACGCCGAAACTCAAACGCATAGAATCAAGCAGGTCACACTTTCACTAAACCCAATTCATACATAACAAACATGACTAAAACTTTAAAGACTCACTTGATCAAAATCAGTAAACCCAACCAAAAATAAACCTGCAATTGAAATTTCCAAAATCAAACGATGTTGATTGCTCTATTCACAAACTATAACTCGCATATCCAAATAGAGAAAGAGATAAACACAAAAATGACTTGGATTTCTGGCAGGGAGCTGACCCGATCGTCAACGAGATTGAATTTCTTTTTGAGCCCGATCTGCTACTACACTTTATTTGCTCGCGGCGTGAGATGGTGGATGCCGAGATGTGGCTATGTCAAGGTTTTTGAAGGCACGACGGTGCAAGGAGGAACAACGGTGATCTGTAACTACACACTCTTACTACGTCTATCTATCACATGCTACTAAATCAGCAAGCTCTATGGCCTTGGAGATCCTAACATCGGAGTAGCAGGAACGCGGTGGTGCGAGTCGAAACCAAGGTGAGCCAAGCAAGGCGGCTCAAGCCTAAGGCCGAGAAAAGCCCAATATGGCAGCGTGAGCCAAGGCAGAGGTGATCCTAGGTTGAGCCAGATGTTGGAGGCGACGATGCTCAAGCCTTGGAGGCAACAGTGGCGTGCGAGGCATGAAGTCTGCGGAGATGGCGACAACACTAAGGTTTGAGGATGCCAACCGGCCAACTTCTACTATATGGTACTGTGCATTAGCGAGGCGCAGTGGCAACGAGGTCAGGGTGACGGTGACCAGTTCAAGGCGGCGGTGATGAGGTCAGGACAGCGACATAGCCCAACCTGGTCAGCTACTATGTTTTCATGTTCTTGCTGAAATTTGAGAGAGAGGAAAAAGAGGAAGATAATTTTTTTTTTATTTATGTTGGAGAAGAAAAGCATGTAAACTGAAAATTGTAACTCTTTTATTGATAGAATGTCATATATAGGCTGATACAATCTGTTACAATAACTGTCCCTATAAAATATGGATTCTCTATATCTCAATCTAATCTAATCCGTATCTAATTAGGACATGACACAAACAAGGAATTACAGAGAATAAATCTCCTTAAATATTTCCCCTTATATTGTTGGCCTAAAGAATGATGCATGAACTGTTGTCTCACTAAAAACCTCGTCAAGCAAAAAAAAAAAAACTTCATCGGGTAAAACAAAAGCTTAGTATAGGGGAAAAAGAGTACAATGCATCAACTATAAAGCTATTACATGTGATGTACACTCACTCTGATGTCTACAAATATGTAACTCCCCCTGACTGTAAATTCAGTCATGAAGTTCAGATAACCTGCGCATACAAATGTGTCTCACATGTTTCACAAATGTAGATTTAGGTAGTAACTTGGTAAACAAGTCTGTAGCATTATCCGTCGACACTACCACATTTTGACTCATTGCCGGCGATTTTTAAATCGCCGGCAATGTTTTTTAACATTACCGGCGATTTTTGCCGGAAAAATCGCCGGTAATGTCTTTTTTTTTTTAACATTACCGGCTACATAAATGTATGTCGCCGGCAATGTCTCGATGGTAATGTAAAAAAAAAAAAAAGACATTGCCGGCGACTTCATTTATGTCGCCGGCAATGTCGTTTTTTTTTTTTTACAATACCTTCGAGACATTGCCGGCGACATACATTTATGTCGCCGGTAATGTTAAAAAAGAAGAAGATATTACCGGCGATTTTTCCGGCAAAAATCGCCGGTAATGTTAAAAAACATTGCCGGCGATTTTTAAATCGCCGGCAATGAGTCAAAATGTGGTAGTGCGAGCCAACCTGGCTCACATGGATATTCAACAACTATTGTTATTGCTGATTGAAGAAGAATTTCGGCGATATATGTTTTGCATTGTCACCCTTAATGTAACCCAATTTCATCGGTTCAATGCATGTTGCATTATTCTTAAAGATGCAAGTGGGAGCCATCGTAGTAGATGATAATCTACTAGACCATCAAATATGACATATGGATGACCTAAGCAAGACACATTCTCTAATTGCTTCATGCAAAACAATGATTTCTGCATGATTCGAGGAAGTGCCAAGAAGGGTTTGCTTAGTTGATCTCCAAGGAATCGTCGTGTTTCCTATAGTGAAAATATAACCAGTCTATGAACGGCCTTTGTATGGGTCAGAGAGGTACCCAACATCAGCAAATCTGACCAACACATCAACTGGTGTTTCAGTATAGGAGACTGCAGTAAAACTACTCATAGCAGGTCCATCGTTCGATGGATTGAACAACTCCTTCAATGGATCGAAGGTAGTACTCTCATCCATCCAGGGAGCATCCTTCGATCGATCGAAGGCAAATTCCTTTAATGGATCGAAGTCCCCGAAATCTGTATGTTGTGATTCAACCACTCCTTTTCCGGAAATTTCATCTTTCTCTCTGTATTCTTTGTAAGGGAATAATAAACCCAAGTCAATGGAACCCTTCAAGTACCTGAAGATTTGTTTTACGCTATTCCAATGACGTTGCATAGGTGCAGAGCTAAATTTAGCCAACAAATTCACTAAGAATGCATTATCTGGACGTGTGCACTGAGCTAAATATAACAAAGCTCCAATAACACTAAGATATGGAATTTCAGCTCCCAAGATCTCATCATTGTCATCTAGCGGATGAAACAAATCTTTCTTTAGATCTAGACTACGAACAACCATTGGCGTGCTAACAGAGTGTGCCTTGTACATATTAAATCGCCTGAGCATCTTTTAGACATAAGCAGACTGGTGAATAAGAATTCGACCAACATGATGTTCCAGCTCTAATCCAAGACAAAATCGAGTCCTACTAAGGTCTTTCATCTCAAATTCAGATTTCAAGTAGCTAACCGTCTCATTGATCTCATTAAGAGTATCGATGATGTTCATATCATCAGCATAGATAGTTATTATAGCTACTTAAAATCTCAAATTCAGATTTCAAGTAGCTAACCATCGTATTGATTTCATTAAGAGTCTCAATGATATTCATATCATCAGCATAGATAGCTACTATAGCAAATCATGGACTTGTTCTTTTAATGAACATGCAAGGGCATATGTCATCATTCTTATATCTCTTCCCAACCAAGTAGTCACTAAGACGTGTATACCACATCCTACCGAATATCTTCAATCCATATAATGAATGTCTCTATCTGATTACATGAGCACTTCATGGTTTAGAGTTACTTGGTTTGGGTATAGCAATGTCATCCGGTACTTTCATGTATATCTCTGAATCAAGATCCCCATAGAGATACGCAGTTTCCACATCTATAAGCTGCATGTTTAGATTTTCGGACACTACCAAACTTATCAGGTAGCAGAATGTGATGATGTTCATAGTTGAAGAATACATCTCCTCATATTCAACTCCTCATAATCAATTGCAGAGCGCTGAGAGAAACCTTGCACCACAAGTTTAGCTTTATAACGCAAGACCTCATTCTTCTCATTATGATTCCGAACAAAGATCCATTTATGTCCAACTGGCTTAACATTCGATGGGCATAGCATTACCGGACCAAAAACTTGCATTTTATTCAAAGAGTCTAGTTTGGCCTGGATTGCTACCTTCCAATTCATCCAATCTGCTCTACGTTGAGAATCTACAGCAGAGTGAGGTTTTACTTCATCGTCTTCAATAGTCTCATGAGCAACGGAATAAGCAAACACATCATCAACTTACATGGAAGATCTATCTATAAGAATACGTGCATCATTTGTTCTGAGCAAAATTTATTTGTTCTCTGACATCATAAGAGGTTTTTGAGCGTCCCTCAGATATGCTAATTGTGATTCAAGGACATAACTATAGTTAAAGACAATCTCATGTGAAGGACTTATAATGTTGATGATGAATGGATCATTTTGTGCCTCGATGACCTGCCTTTTAACTTGCGGCTCATCAATGGATTTTCTTGGTCTCCCCCTTTTCCTGGTGGGAGCCAAGGCCGACGCAATACCTTCCACGTGAGCAGGAGAACACATCATGCCCGATGTTGGTACTAACTAATCCCTTTTTCAGGATTTCCAACCTTGCAAGAACATTTATAGCAGGTATATCTGATCTCGTCACTTTAGCGATATCAGTAAAGGATTCAAGCATAGAGTCTGCTACTTTATAAAGATCGAGTATTCTTTGCACTTCAATCTCACCCTGAGATGTATGAGGATTATAATGAGACATAGTAGGATCAAACCACATCAATTCCCGACGTTGAAACTGAATAGATACATCCCCTCCTTCTCCTAACGGTGGGAAGTATGTCTCATCGAAGTGACAATCGGTAAATCTTGTAGTAAAGAGATCTCTTGTCGAAGATTCAAGATAGCGAACTATCATTGGAGAACCATAACCAACATAAATGGCTAATCTTCGTTGAGAACCCATTTTAGTGCGATGTGGAGACGCAATTGACACATATACCACGCAACCAAAAATTTGTAAATGTGAAATATCAAGCTCATATCCAGTTACCAACTAGTACGCACTGAATGGTTTGCGAGCGACAGGTCGAAAACAAAGAAGCATAGCTACGTGCAACACTGCATATCCTTACGCAGAGACCGGTAAGTTTGTATGCATTACCAAAGCTCGAGACAAGTTGTAACCGCTTGATGTGAACCTCTGCTAAACCGTTCTAAGAATGAACATAAGGAACGCAATGTTTAACTTCAATCCCAACTGACATGCAGTAATCGTTAAAATATTTTGATTTAAACTCTTCTGCATTGTCCAATCGAATAGATCTGATTGAATGATCCAGGTGGTGAGCCCGAGGCTTAATAATTTGAGGCAAGAGTTTTGCAAACGTAGCATTTCTTGTCGATAGCAAATAAACATGTAGTCATCGCATTGATGCATCTACCAAAACCATAAAATAAGAAGAACGTGCCTGTAACTTTGCTAAAGAACAAGCTTTACAAAAGAGATGTGCATCAGATATTGCAACATATGAATTTGGTGGGATAACGCATGATGCCACAGGGGTATGTTGTCGGGATTGTGCTTCACTCGTCTTGGAGACCGAGCCAAGATTGAGAAGAGTAGTCTCATCCTCCCCATCTAAACCAATGGATATAGGTATTCCCACATGCTTCTTCGCTCTGAAGAATGGATGACCATGAGAATTTTCAATATTTTGATCATCATATCACGTCATTGATGTCCCAGTTGAAAATGTCAAAGCTTATATGAGTCTAAATAACACGAAGTCGTGTGATTCATGGTATTAGATACAATGATCCGAACTGTAGTTAAATATAAACCAATACTGATAGACAAAAACTTCTCTAGAATGCGTTTGCGGCCACATTCAACATGGGTGATACACAATAGTTCTTTTCCATTCTCACAATATGTTTCCAAGAAAAACCGTTGATGCAAATATCCTTACAACTTAGCAAGGTTTGATTGGCATTTGGCCATATAAGGCATCAATGATATATAATTTAGTATCATAAGGGAGCAGAAACTCTGCTGAACCACACCCTTGAATAATCGACGTTGCACCAATCATGGTTGTCATTGAGAATTTATATGGAAAAGATCCACAAATAGTTGCTTATTCCGCATAATAGTATGAGTAGTATCACTATCTGTAAGACATTCAATCTGTCCTTGAGACATCTGCAAAATCATTGTAAATAAGTAAATCTTTGAAATAAAGACCAGGCAAACACTTTAAGTAGACACTTAAAGATTTGAAGAAGGGTGTGACCCTTGTTGAGTGCTGATATGGCATGACATAAGCTGATGTAAAACCACATCTGATGTTGAAAACCAGGTTGGTCGATTTAGACCAACAATTTTCCAACAACATTTTTTAAAATTTCATCCTTTTCCAATAAAACCGATGTACAATACATCAAAAACACCAAAATCCGGGTAGAACATTCGATGGATCGAAGAACAAACTTTTCAATGGATCGAAAACTTCTTAAAACCTACCCGTGGGATACCTTCGATGGATCGAAGTGCAATACCTCGATGGATCGAAGAATCCCAAAATAAAACTTGATTTTCCAATACTGATTTTCGATGGATCGAAGAACTGACCCGACGCATTCCTTTGATCGAAGACAGATCGCAAATTACAATCAGAGACCCAAGGATTAACTTCGATGGATCCAAGTTGTTTGTGTACAAAATTTTGATGGACAAAAAATTCTCAGGAAACCAACCCGTGGGATTGCTTCGATGGATCGAAGTACAAGACCTCGATGGATCGAAGGCTCCCCGAGTCTAAAAACATGATCCTCTATTGTGTCTCATTTTTACCATATCTTTGTGTCATTATGCCATATATATTTGTAAACATCGAACCATACATGGAATGGGTATAAAAATAACATTCTCAACACTTTCATATACTGAAAAATAGAGAAAATTCCAATACTTCCAAAAAATAAAAATACATCATAAATGTTCTTATCCAAAAATCAAGACAATGAGTCTTGTAAAAATGACTGAAAAATAAGCCAAAAATAACCAAAATTTTTAATACATAACAGAGATAACCGCCTTTTACATGGGCTATTCAAAATCCGGAGAAGCAAGTTCTCTCTCCTTGTTCTCTGCAAGAACGAGATTGGTATCGACCTCCATCTCTACATCTCCAGCATAGTTTGACTCTTGAGCCAAATACTGCTTGTGCTTCTTGTAGATGTTCTGGATTTCTTTGCTAGCATGACACTGTTTATGCATATGCTTGTTTGAACCACACTTAAAACAAGTGTATTTTGCATAATGCGAATACCTTTATCCATTATTAATCAAACCACCTTGGTTCTTGTTGGAATTAGCATTCTGATCTTTATGCCAAGTCAAATTTTGGTTGCGGTCTTGGCCACGCCCACGCCCTCCTCTCCCACCGCGTGGAGCATGTCTTCAACGCACATAAGGTTCTGAACGAACGTTCTTCTTATTTTTATGGGCATTTCCTCCAGTTTGGTAAATTTCATACTTTTTAGTACCAGCCAGTCTTGAGTTATTATTTAGGATGATCTCATGATGTCTTTCTTTTTTAGCGAGGCTACTGATGAGATCACTGAAGGTAAGAATCCTCCCTTGTTCGTACTCGATCTGGTATTGATGAGCAAGGATGCTCATAGATGTTGGGAAGTTGTTCAACGACCTTTCAATCATGTCATTTTCGGACTTCTCCACCCCACGAAAACTCAACTCTGGTTGCATATCCAACATCGCTTGATTGTAATCTTGGATCTTTGAAAAATCCAGAAGTATGAGATTTTTCCATCTCGCAAACAACTCAGGAAGTTGTGCATCATGCACATTATGAAAGCATTACTTTAGAACATCTCACAATTCTAGGGGATCAGTCTTTTTTAAATATTGTTTCTTGAAAGTTGGATAAATATGGCTTCTCAAAAATATGAGGGTTTGAGCTTTTGATTCATCTGTGGGTGGACTTAGATTTTATCCAAGCCCAGCGGGTTTGATGGTGTTGGTAAGTCACTTGTCGATGAATGTATTTTCCACATAAAAGACCCAATAGTGGTATTCCTTTCCTTGAAGATCAAGGATGTTGAATTATGGCCTAACTGGCTCGTTTGAACTCATCTACATGATACAAAGAGATTTGATTAGTATCGATCGAAGAATCACAATCACTAATATCAAATTTTCATTAGATAAGAACGTGATCCATGATCTATGGTCACAAAATTGATGATCAATAAATGGTGGTTCAAAAACCGCACCCAGGAACCGTGACAAACCGTCACATAATATCGATTTCCCTTTCTTTTGTTTCTTTTCTAAACCATTACTTCTCCAGGACCGTCACTTATACTCTATGGATATAGGTCTATAGGAACTAGGGTATAGATATATAATATTCACACATCAATATCACAATCCTAGATTTAGGGTGTTGCAGATTGTAAGTTTTAATCTTAAATCTATAGATTGACGGTTTAGAAGAGTTTACCTCGATTGGTGTTATCCCCGGTATGGCAGGTACAAAACTTGGACGACGTGGAAGAAGAGCTCGTCTGAACCGATTCTTTGGAAGTCGAGCAATCTTGACGATATAGGAAGTTATGGTAGAGCGTGTGTTGTGTAAGTAGAATCGATGGAATCACAAAGGAGGAGCCAACGGAGGAGTAGATCGGCGTTTGTGTAGGAGGTCAACGGTGGAGGCTGTTTTGGAGGGGTTAGATTTTTTTTTCTATGGTAACATGTTTGAGAAGAAAAGTATGTAAGCTGAAAACTGTAACTCTTTCATTGATAGAAAATGCCTTATATATATGCTGATACAACCTGTTACAATAATTGTCCCTATAAAACATGGATTCTCTGTATCTCTATCTAATTTAATCCATATCTAATTAGGACACGACACACATCATAAATTACGGAGAATAAATCGCCTTAAACAAATTTTTTTTCCAGAAAAATGTTATATATATGAGAAAGGTAAGGGTATAAACGTACAAAACACATCGACACGTGTCAGCTCCTCTTCAAGTTATCCTTAACTTCAAAATTTTGTGTTTAAGGGGATGTTTGTTTTCCCAGACTAGCTCGCACTACCTTAAATAAGGGGTATTAAAACCGTGTCCCATGTTTGTTACCACCTAGTACTAGAATTAATGGTCTTACCCTACACGCGTGTTTTGGCTGTTGAGTACTCCAATATGGTGTCTCAGATTAACACCTCTCAATCCGCTCGCTCCCATTTCTCAACATCACATCTTGTTCCATGCTTCTTCTACTCTTTCTTTTCTCAATTCATTTGCTAAGCCTTTGCTGAAAAATAGACTAGGCAGTATGCTTGTGGAGATTGACGGAAATAGAAGAACATATCGAGTTCCGATTCATGGGTGATTTGCAGATAGAAACCATTCGACACAACCAGACTTCGATCTATCTCAGTTTGTTTTTTTTTTTTTTTGAGGGGATCTCAGTTTGGTTTGTAACTTTGTATTGATCTCTATTTGGGCATTAAATCAATAGAATCTTGGAGTATATTGATGCAATTTTCTTCATGATTGTGCTAGCAATTTATACTACAAAAAAAATTGCAAACATAATATATTTTAGCCGTCTTTGGGTTTCAATTTGGTTTGGGGTAATCAGGATTTGGAGTTGGTTTGTCAAAATCTGGATGCAGTTTAATATGTGAATTTTAGGTCTTTTTTCTATTATCACGTTCAAATAATTTCTGAATTTTCCCGAGGAGGAGGAGATTTTGAAGTTTCTAGCAAGTTTGAGAAGAATATAACCATGTATGAGATTGAGATAAGATGATGACGTTATGACCAATTTCCATGATATTTAGAGTACGTGTTGCCAGGCCGAACTGACGTGAAACTTGGTTGTGATCTTATCAATCTTCTTGATCAGAGGTTAGTGAAGGTGGAAGATGGATCATTGTTCTCTTACCTAGTCCCGCCGCCCCAAACAACTGTAAGGACTGTTAAGCCGACCTTAGCTTGGCTAGGATAAGTATTAACAATAAGAAGTTGCACACTGATACGGCAAAACAAACGTACCCCAAGTGTCCAAATATTGAGTCATTATCGGTAAGTGTATGGCATACCTCTACCTTGTCTTTATGAGTAGTATGCTAATCCAAAATCCATGTCCGAGTAATTCAGCTGCAGCTACAATCTCCCTCTTAAGGTCACTTTCTACAATCTATTCCGCAAAAAATGTGGTATCACCATTTCACAGCTGCCGGGAGGACGGTGACTTGCTCACTTGCCTGACTAATGCTATATCTAACCATTCAAATCCCACGAGACAGGTTCGAGAAATACTGTGGCACTAGTATCCCCTCTGCATCTCCAATGAAACCTCAATTTACAAAATAACTTTAGAGCATAAACAAATTGTCTAGGCTGCAAAAGAATTGTGATCGTCCTTCCCTTGCCTACTTCATGAACATTCTTTTGAGGGGCATATTCTGTTATCAATTGATTCAATTCATCATGTAAGAAGACTAGATACATCCGAATAATCTATTCAAGGAATCAGCTGGTTCAATTCACCATGTAAGCAACTGAAAACAGTTCTTGTTGTACAGATCATAATATCATTAAATTCACTACTCGCAAAATTAATTTACCTTTGACATATCCTGTGTCTGTGCATGAGCATGATACTGAGGAGATCCGGGACGATAACTAAACACAAATGCTCAAGACAGTGCCCACTAATGGTGTACTGATTTGCATGGCAAATTTTCATGTCAGCAAATGCTTGAAATCTGGAAAGAAGGTAAGCCCCTGTATAGTAAATTAGTAACTGCTTGAGTCATTTGAAAATTCTCCAACAAGTCTCAAAGGATAGGGATTGTCAGATATCAAATCACAACTCTTTTGGTTCCTTCAAGTCATTATCATACTCAAGGAATAAGAAGAAAGCAACACTTTGACTAATAGATGATAAACACAAGCAAGCTTGCAGCCTCAAAATCTATCTGAGATTTCAATTAGGAGAGGACCTAATTTTACAACCTTCCTCACTCCATTGTAAAACATTATATGCTAGGGGTGAAGAGGACATAATTTGTTAAATTGCTTTTAAAAATTGAAAGTGAAGGAAAGGCACAGATCAACATTCAACAGAATATGAGTGTGAATACGTTTGTTTATTAGCAAAACAAGACTAATAGTGACAGAGCCACATCAACTGAGAATCATGATTATCCATGCAGTTTTAATCTAATTCCCGGTATATATTTTTGCTCATATATTGTAGCAAGCTAAATTCATAATCAATAAATAAATAAGAAACAAATCCATATAAGGCCTATTTGACTATTTCAAAGCCATTAATCATATGTATAGCACACCGGTTAGTAAACATGATGAAAAGTTACTACCTGCTGCCCAAAGCCAATATCTTGAGTGAGTTTATTTGGGTGGGAACACAAATGTCAATCCTGGAATTTCTATACACGGAATCAGTTGAAACATCATGTACAATCTGATATCATTACATGTTCTGCGACCAACTAGTGAGAATCATAGTTAGTAAAAACCTCAAGATACGAGCTCAGCAACAAAACCAGAGGAGAAGATTACAAAGTTAAGTACAAAACAGACCTTTCATAGGCAGTACTAAGAAAGGAAACGAAGAGAAGTGAACATAGACAACTTAAGCCAATTCTCTCCCCCACTCTCTCCACTATAAAACTAGAGAAAAGTGAGGAGAATGCAATCCTCATCTGCAATCCAGAAACCACTTCAGTAGTCCAAATTAACACAGCAAAGGTGGACATGCCTAAAGAGAGCGCACATTTATATTTCCCTTCTAAGCAATGACTGACCTTACATTCTATTTTCAGTACTCTATAATCTTCGAAAACTGATAACCAAGTTGTTGACAGATAATGAATCAGAATTTACTGATATTGAAATGCTGACCGGCAATGCATCTCAAGTTAGTCTATTATCATCAGGCTTTAAATGATAATAAGCAGACCCAAAAGCCAGCCCTGCTATTTCTCCATAAAATAGTGCCCTGGCAAACTACACCAAAAAAATACCATTGCCAGAGAATTCAACCAATATCAACACAAGTAGACATCAAATGATGAAAAAGAAGTAACATAGGGCAGAACTACTTAACCTGATATTGAAAAGTCCCCCTTGGACGCAGAGAACAAAACCCAAAACCCCAACAACCAAAAACGGAAAATTGGTGATCACATTCAATGTGTTGGGAACTCCTGTCAAAAAACCCACATAGCAAAAAACCAAAGTATATAAATACAGTAAACAAGCGAAAAAGATTGGAAATTTATTAGGTACCAAAGAAATTGCGCATGTCAGCATGGTGATGGTGATTGGGGGAGTAAGCAATTTTGGGAGTGACCAACATTAACAGCACCCAACACAGAAAAGCTCCACCCCATAAACGCATGGTCTTTCCTCTAATCGCAAGCTGTTGAGTACTCACCATACACACCATCTCTGTATAATCCGAAACAGAATAAAGGATCGACCTTTCCTCTTGTTCCGAGTAAATATTCAAATGCGAGAGTTTCTTTTTTCAAGAAAAGGACCGACTGGTTTAAGGTTTACACATGTGCAAAAATTGTGATCTTTTTTCCGGTGAGACAGCTCTTTTTGGCAATGGAGACCGTGGTGGTGGTGGTGGTGGCGGCGGCTACAACTTGGCAGTGAGAACGAGTGAGAGGAGTAGCGGCATCGTGCAGTACAATTGACCGGCCCGGTCCGACCCTGCCCCTAAGACATATAACCTTAATTTATGAAGCTCAAGTTTTATTCATGGGTTGATAAATACGGGCTATAAAGTCCGTCTATGGGCAACCTTAATTTTAAACTTATATTTTTTTTAAATTAGATACATTATTATTCGAAAAAAGAAATTAATTTTACATGTATAAACCTAAACTTTATATTAAAGGTGATTTATTTTTTAGATGAATCGTTGAGCTTATTAACTGGTGATAGATGAACTGTTGTGTCCTAATTTATAGGACAGTTCTGTCACATATGATATTCCCGACCCTTTAGCGTTTCAACAGAACTTTGAAATTAGAAGACTAGAAAGAGCATATTTCCCTTCTTTTTATGCCCTCATTTTATCATTGATTCAAGTGAAAAGGAAAATGGGGAATAAAATTCACTTGTTGTATAAACAATGACAATTTTGAGAAATTTCGAATATTAGGTATGGGGGAGCGACTCTGATTAGTGTTAGGCTTTTTGTATCAAAGGCATATATGCTACTAAAGTTCTAAGGAACTACTCGACTCCTTAAGAACATATTTGCTATACCTTCTTCTAATATAATTCTTAATTTATGATAAAAAAAAGTTTATTTTTATGTTTGGTGTCTCAATAGACTATTTTATATGGAGTTATATAAGCCCTTAAACATGTTTGTTACATCTTCTTATTTTTAGCTTATTATAACAATAGTTTGATCTCCTGTTTGGTGTTATAAAAGATTATGAGCTTTTGTAAGCCTTTAAAGTGATTAAAACATCATTTTGATCTTCTTATACAAGCCTAAAAACTTACTCCTTGTTTAAAACACCTTAATATATATATAATATTATCTCTTATATAAGAAGTCCAAGAGGATGCAACAAAAATGTCTTAAATAGTATTGACTCTGAGTCAAGCAGGGACGAATGATAGTATAGAAATCTATTGGCTACAGCTCAGTCACTTTTTTTTAGTTTTTTCAAATAGCATATGCCATATATATGTACAATTATAAAATTAGTGTTTATAACCCATCTAAAAAAAATATTAAAAGGAAGTCAAACTGTTTGACAAGCAAAGAAAATTTTGAAATCTTCTTCACTATCTTGTACGCCATCATTGGCTTTAGATAATTATTTTATTAAATAAAGAAAGTGGTGTACGTAATTGATTCTAATCTCCTACTTTCCTAAGCCAACCATTATACTTTCTTAAGCCAGCCATTTGACAAAAAAATAAAAAAATTATACCATTTTCAACTCAGAGAAGCACAGATTGAGGAGTTCTGAGACTTTTGTCGTCCAAAAAAATAACTAAATAAGTACGAGTTCTTCAACTTCCTTGAGTTTCATCTACCGATGAATATTGTTCAAGAATCTGGGATATTTTTATCTAATCTATGTTCAGTTTTTCACATCTAAATTCAAAACTATAATTCTAGTGTTGTACCAACTATCATATTTATTCCTGAATTTGTACCAACTATAATTGTTCAATTTCTGAATTTGAGGCTTTGAATTTGATTATTCCTGAATATTTATTCTTGTATAAACATTGAATCACTTGTAATCTTCTAGATGGATACTCAGAAGAGTCAGAAGCCAAAAAGAATGATGACTATGTTATCATTCTTCAAAAAAGATGTGGAATCTTCAAGAGAAGAGTCTACAGACCTAAACCCATTTCATGTTCATATTGCTCCAATTTCTGATTATCACAATCAAACTACACATCCTCAGCCTCAAAATGAAACAGATGACTCTCAAAGAGTTGAGTTTGATAGCAACTCTCTTGAACGTGATCTAGGTATACGTCGTCAAATATGCAGCTACCCTATAAAAGAACATGATAATGTTTGATTTTTATATATCTTGCTAGGACCATGTCAACCGAAATTAGCGGAGTATCTAGTTCACTCAGATGGAGATCAAAATCGTCGCTTTAATGAATCTTGGTTCACAAAATTTTCTTGGTTGGAGTATTCAATTAAAATAGACAAAGCCTATTGTTTCCCATGCTTTCTTTTTTATAAAGGCAAGTCATATAAGTCATTTACAGCGGACGGTTTCAGAAATTTGAAGAGAGTTGGAGGAGCCGAGTGTGCTTTGCAAAAGCATGTGGGCAACATCAAATCTGCACATCATCTTGCTATCCAACAATGGAAAGACTTGAGAAATTCATCAACGCATATTGATAAAGTGTTAAACAGATTACCAGCAACAAAAGTGATAGAGATTTGGTTGCGTCTAAATACAACTGTGGAGAGTGTTAGATTTTTGGGGACTCAAGCATTAGCTTTTAGAGGTAATGATGAGTCATTGACTTCAAATAATCCTGGAAATTTTAATGAATTACGAGAGGCTTTTGGAAGGAACAATTCAAAGGTCAAGAGAGTCTTAGATAATACTTTTTTCAATGCAAAGTACACTTCACCAATAATACAGAAGGAGATTCTCAAAATTTTGGCCAGTCAGAGGTAAAATCCGAGAAGAAGTTGGGGATAGAAAATTTTGTCTTCTTGTTGATGAAGTAAGTGATTCCTCTCATAAGGAACATATGGGTATTTTTCTATTATTTGTTGATTGCAAAGGCTTTGTAAGGGAGCGATTTTTTGCTATTGTGAATGTTGTTGACACGAAAGCTCAAACTCTTAAAGATGAGATATGCAAGGTATTGGGTAAATACAACCTTTTAGTGGAGAATGTGTGTGGGCAAGGTTATGACGGTGCTAGCAATATGCGCGGCTCATGGAATAAACTACAAGCATTGTTTCTTCAAGATTGTCCATATGCATATTATGTACATTGTTTTGTTCATTAATTACAACTTGCTCTAATTGGTGCAGCTGAAGAAGTTGGAGTTGTTTGGAGATGTTTTCATTGTTGATTAAGATTGTGAATTTTGTTGGCGGTTCTACCAAGCGTAGTACATAATTAAAATTGACTAGAGAAGCTGAAATTGAAGAGTTGTTAGATGCTAAGTTGGTTGAGATAGGAAAAGGAGCTAATCAAACTCGTTGTTTACAGAGATCTGGAAACACTCGATGGGGAAGTCATTTTAAATCCATTAATAGTTTGATGAAATTATTCAATTCAACCAAACTTCTAGTGGAGAACATTAAGGATAATGGAAGCAATAAACAACTTCGTGGTGAAGCAGAAGGTATATATCTCTCTATGAACTCGTTTGATTTTGTGTTTGCCTTGCATCTTCTGAATATAGTCATGGGCGTCACTGATTTTCTTTGTCAAAAATTCCAAAAGAAGTCTGTTGATATTGTTACTGCTCTTAATCATATTTCAACAACAAAAATGCTGCTTCAACAATTCAGGGAAGACGATTGGGAAATTTTTATTGAAACTGTAGTATCATTTTGTGGAACTCATTCGATTAATGTTTCTGATATGAGTTCTCAATATAAAGTGGGTACTGGTCGGCGTAGTCAGCAAAATGATGTCATAACAGTGGAACACTACTATCATTTTGATATATTTAATAGTGTTATAGATAGACAGTTGAGGGAGTTAGATGATAGATTTCCAGAGCAATCAAATGAGCTACTCACTCTTAATGCAACTTTAAATCCTCGTGATGATTATAGGTCTTTTAAGAAAGATGTTATTTATAGTCTTGTTGAGAAGTTCTATCCCCAAGATTTTACCTCTTCTAAGTTGCATGCTTTAAATTTGCAATTGACGTTTTATGGTGAAGATATTAGTAGCCATCCTGAGCTGCAAATGATTTCTAGTCTTTCAGATTTATGTGTGAAATTGGTTGAAACAAGATTAGCAAAAGACTACCACTTGATTCACAGATTACTTTGTTTGGTATTAACTCTTCCAATCTCTACGGCAACGATTGAACGAGCATTTTCAACTTTGAGAATTATTCAAAATCGACTTCGCAACAAGATAGAAGAGGAGTTTCTTGATAATTGCATGCTAGTTCATATTGAAAGACAATTTGCTAATAGTATTGACAGTGACTCAATAATTGATGAATTTGCTACAAAAGCTCGTAGAGTACAGCTCAAGATTATGTAATCAGATTATTTTTTTATCCCTATATTTATGTAGTGATGCTTGATGTAGTGATCTCATTTTGGATTATATTAATCTATATATTTTAAAAAATTTATCAATGGAAAATTTGCTCCATATTGTTTTGGGATCCTGGCTCCATCCCTGGAGTCAAGTCAAACAAATGAACAATAGAACTACAAAAAAAATTTGGGTCCAAACTCATTTGGACCATTGTCTAAATTACTCTCATTTGTACAACTTTTGATATGTAATTTTATAATCTAGATCATCTGTCTTATAGACTATGAGTTGAAGATCAACTCAACATAAAATGAATAAAATCGAAGATCATTTGAGTATCTAATTCTATTAGATAAATAGACGGTTACACTAACAGTCTGTCTATTCATTTTACAAAATTTAATAAGCATATAATCTTTGATTTGATCAAATTTGTGTACACATAATCGTTATGAGGTAAAAGATGTTTCTACCGGATTACGCGGGGCGCAATCTAGCAGAAGCAAGTACGAGCTTCTTCTTATCTGAACGCTCGGGCTGTTCGGATGATCGGGTGCTTCTTCTCTCTTTTCTCTTCGGGTGTTCGGGTACGCGTGTTCGGATATGGCTGTTAGAAGAATACAACGACAAACAGACGGTCAGATGGTCGAGACGGGGGTGGCCCGCCTTCAACGCTCTGATGCCTAAGTTAGAAGATGTATTGGATATAACAGTCAAGCGAACGTGCGTGAAAGTAGATTGGAGTGTTTTATGCTTGGATTCAGATCCCTCTTACCTGTAATAAATACCTTTCATATATAGGTGGTTGAGTTTGTTGTTTGCTTGTGTTCTTCGATGTGGGACTGGACTGCTTCTGTTGTTATGTGATCCGCATATTCGTATGTGCGCCCCACGGGCGCGTGCGCCCTCGGATGGGGTCGGTCTTGTGAGCGAAGTTGTAGCATTCCTGGTGGTATTTCGAGTGGTCAGGTAGGTGTTGATTACCTGCTGAAGTGGGTAAATATGTTTAATCGGAGAACTAATGCTGCTATACTAACAAAAGATATACTAAGTGGTCTCAATTTTAAAATTCACAAATCAAAAATGGTATAAATTAGAATAGTTCAGACAATCATCCAAATAAGTTTGGACCCAAATACTTTTCATATAGCTACCATAATTTGCTGGTCGGCACTCTTGAAGAATGACCATAAGTTGAGTCTTTTATTTTTCTTTATATATTTGGTGAGAGATACGGGGGATTCAAAGATCGGGAGGTATGGCAAATGACTTTCTCAATTAGAAGTTTATGCTATTGAGCCCTATTGTGGTATGATATTTGATTGATCAAGAAATAATATCAAGTTAGGTCATTTAACTTAACGAACAGAAAAGAACTCGTGACAAGCAAATGCATCCGCCTTAAAAGACTTTCTTCTCCATCAAATGAAGCATCTATTCTCTTTGCTCCACGAGTGTATTACTAGTTCAAATATAATATCAAGATCCAAGAGTGACTAGTACAAAAGCTCAGATGCACGGAAGGTCATATTCAGTTCTGGATCAAAAGTTTAATATAGTCCCAAAATTAGCAAAAATCATCTCTAATCTAGGACATGACTATATAAAAAATGCTAAATGTATCCCAATCGGGTCAAAAGTTGGGCAATATATGACCTTTGGTATAACCCTAGGTTATATTTTTGTGGGGATCACAATTATACTTAAACACTAAAAAATTGATGTTCCTAATGACTAATATTAATTTTAATTAGTGTTCATGTCAATTTAAACGTTATGGTAACATCATTTAAATAATTAATCAGTTTATTTTAATTTTTTAACTCCAATAATAATCAAAATATTTTTGTAAAATAATATAATCAAAATAATAAATTTATCATGTGTAATATTTTTAAAATATTATAAATATATATTTTTAAATTTCAGTAAATATAATATATGCAACGGTAATATAGTAAACAAATATAAATAATGTAATGTTTTAAAATATTAATAATAATTTATTTGTTAAATAACGATGAATATAATAAATACAATGCAATTAAAATATTAGTATAAATATCAATGGTAATATTTTCAACAACTAAATTAAATTTAATGATAATTTTTCTTCAATAAATATACCGCTCTTATTTTCAAACCGTTCCTCATATTTCCCTATTCATTTCTCTCATATTCTCTTTCTTTTTTTAAATATGGCATCCACCATTGAATATATATATATAATTTTGAATTAATAAAACAATATAAAAATTAAAATTATAGTTCTTACGAATTTGAGACGACGTAAAATATAAAATTCTTATTATTTATTAAAATAATATATTTAAAATACTAAATTATAATCCAAAACTAAATATAGCCCATAAAAATTGAAGATGGCCTAAGGTTCGTCCTAGTGCACCAACCGGTCCTCGTTTTGGTAGTGACTAGCCGCTTCAACAAATCTAGTTCCGACGTCAGTGAAGGTTGCTACGGTGGTCAGCAGGACCCATGTCACCCAAAGCGAGAAGATAACATACTGCCTCGGTACTAAACTCCCTAAAAGAAGAAAGGGAATTTTCATAATGTGCCGTTTTGTCATTATCATCACTAAAAAATTAACTCCATGATATGATATATTAGATATGATATGTTGCTCAACATCTGGACCACAACTATATCCAAACGAGATTCATGAGCTGCGCGAGCTAGCTTATCAAAGGCACTTGAACACAACAAACCCAGTAACAAGAACCACGACCGAATCTAGTTTCTACAAGACTTCTAGTTATGAACTTAGGATCATTCTATAAATAAAACCATCCCCCATGTGGAACACGACCGAACTCTCCTTCGCATAAGGATAAGCACGGAATTGCCTAGCTACACCCCTCGTAGAAAATCTAAAAATAAAAAAGAAAATTGTAATGTGATTAATATTAATTTTATCCAAATTATATCATTTACAAATATATTAATTTATTATTTTAAAATTGAGACCACTCATTTTATAGACTATTGATTAAAGATCAACTTTACAAAAATTAATCAAAATAAAGATTATTTAGATATCTAATCAAATCAAATCAATAAAAAATTATGATAATTTTAACATTAAAATAACAACAGTACATTTATTTTACAAAATTTAATAAACAAACGACATTTGATTTGATTTAAATTTTATATACAGTAAGAAATAATCTATATATTATATATTAAGTAATTTTAATTATTAAAAAACAAGTCAAAATATATAAAAATGTGAAGTTTGGACGAGGTACAAATTCATTTGCCCTCAATTATTTTCATATCATGTGGTCTGTCAGCAATGCAACTCTGCAACACACTCCAAGGTCCACACTTCCAGCTCACCCTTGTTCAGATTGACAGGGACGACCAATTTACCGAAATACCCCTCGACAACGAAGGGGCTTTCTAACTGCGATAGATGACATAAGAAAAGGACATATCTGAACAAACAAAAAAGGCGGAGCTGGGTACCACCGCTGCAGTCACCGCTGCAGACTGCAGTACGTAGTGAGCTAGTAGTAGTAGTAGATCTACATTCCAATCTTAAACGAAATTCTTCCACAAAATTAATCAAAAACAAACAATTTAAATTGATCGATCATGTCCCTCGGTTGATCATGTCCTTGTACCTAATGATGGAGTCGATCCTCTGCAGCTTGAGCTGGTGTTTGAACCTGTTGATGAAGTCATCGGCCTTGGCGTCCACCTCATGGTCCTCTGAAGCCTTCTTCGCGTTGTTCTCCCTCACCGTCGCCGGACGCCGCATCTCCACGATGTCGTCCGCCTTGAAGTGAGCGAACGCCGACTTGGCGCTCGCTGACTTCTTCATCTTCTTCGGCAGCTTCGACGGCACTTCCCCCGACGCCGGCTTCGTGTCCGACGTCGTCCTGCTGACGTGGTGCTCCTGTAGCTGGAGCTGCTTGTAAATCTCATCTAGTGTCTGCTCTTTATTCTCTTCGCCACCGCAACCGAACTGGTCCTCGTCATACTCCAACAACTCCTCTTCTTCCTCCTCTTGCTCTAGTTCCGGCAAGTCTTCGTCGGAGGAAGCGAGGTCGTAAGTAGAGAAATCAAAATGGGACGGTTCCGTTTCCCGTTCCGGTTCCGGGTCGGGGACTTGGGCTTGGGGCGGCTGTAGCGGGCTGCTGGACTCTCTTGGGAAACGGAACTGGAACTGGAACTTGATGGACTGGAGACGCTCGAGTACTGAAGGAGATCTGGGGAGCTGGTGGTGTTGAATCCCGTGCGACTCGGACTCCGGGGGCTCCTCGTAATTCGTGGCCGGCTCCGGGGATCTGTAGGCGTAGAAGTTCATGGACCGGAACCTCTGTAAAACAGAGGGAGATCTAGCCAGCTGGTGGCCTTGGTGATGTTGGTCTTGGTGGTGGTGGTGGTGGCGGTGCTTTTGGTTGGTGCCTAAGGAGGAGGCGATGGCGATGGTGCCGATCATGACGTTGAGGAGGAGGAAGAGGACGGTTGGGGTGAGCCAGCTGTTCATGGAGGCCCAAATGGAAGGTATGGAAGACCCAGATTCCTCAAACATAGTTAGCTTTGGGGGAGTTTGGAAGAGAGAGAGAATTGGATACTAAGTAAGTAGAGTATGAGAATGAGAGAGGAGGGGGGGGGGGGGGGGGGCAGAGTGCCTTGTGTGGTGAGAGAAGAGACAGAAGAAGGGAAAGCAGGGAAATATAACAAGTGGTCTGTGTGAATGGGTTTTGTCTCTTTTATCTTTGTGTTTTTGGGTTAGATATTTTTCATCTTCTAGTACAAACAGTGGTGTTTTGGTATTTTCCTGATTTTCGTTTAATTTTTTTGTTATTTTTGATCCATGGTCAGGAAGGGGGCACGTGTTGGTTTAAGACGGGCCGTGTGTGAAACAGACAGGAAATCCAAGAGGTGGTTGTGAAAATATGCAAGGTTGTGGTTTGGATTTTCACAAAAGGGAGCACGCCAACTCGGTTGGGTCGCTGTACGACGCCGTTTCTCCGTAATTACCATGTCCTTTCATGAAGGGTCTCTACTTGAGCTCTATCTCTAGCTTCGTGCATGTACTAGGTGAAGTTCACCTTTCACGAAAATGGACTTCATTTTATAACTATCGAAAGTAAGAGTTGGTGAACATTCTATAGAGTGTAATCGTAGTGATCTTGAATATTTGAAATATCTATAGAAACGCTCTTTCACTAGTTAATTTCGATAAGTTTTCATACGAACCGACACTAGCAACTAGAGCACAATTTAAATAGTAAGAATTATTAACTAATCATGTGATTTAAACGATAAATTGAGGTTTATTCACAGTTAAGCAAGTTCACCCAACCATACCCGTTAATTTTAACAGCGTGAAAAAGTTTTAACCATAATAGTCCTTACTAGGGAAATGTCACAGTTGTATTAGTGTGGTTGCTTGAAGTGTGGTTAAATGTAGAGAGGGAAGCATGGCCATCGGGGTATGGCCGGAATTGTCTATTAAATTAAAAATGTCAAACAACAAAGAATCTAGAGGTGAAGCTTAATAACATGGCAACATGGGCCTCCCTTCCCTTCTCTTCCGGTCCCCCATTATTTATACTCAAACCGTCGGCGTCTACCAATACGGATTTAAGCAACTGTAAACCGAATAAAGTCCACGCATGTGTAAATAATAATGCAAACATGGATGCCGCCAAATCTCTATGGGCCATTAATATCAGCCCAAGTATCACAGCCCGGCCCATTCATCGGTTTGAGTTTATAGACAGAAATTCGAAAAACCAACACTGCCACGCACTCTCTTCACTCCTCTCGGTCACAAACCGAAACCAAACCCTAAACCCCAGAAATGGGAGACGGACGGCGGCGAGACTGGACGGCGCTGCCGGATAACGAGACGGTTTCGATATTCTAGCGGCTGGGAGCTGTTGATATCTTGGAGAGCGCTCAGAAGGTGTGTATGAGCTGGCGCTGTATCTGCAAGAATAACCGTTTGATTTGGCGGACCGTCGGTATGCACAACAACGGTGACCTACAAGCCATGGGATACGAATTGGAGACCATGTGCCGCCACGCCGTTGATCTCAGCTGCGGCGAACTTGTGGAGATTTATATCGACTACTTCGCCACCGATGACCTGCCTCGCTATATCACTGATAGGTAATGGGCTTCAAGTATTTACTGCTTTTATATTCAGATATGTTTATAACGTTATATGATGAGCTCTGTGGATGTTGATTAGGGGTTTAATTTTGTAATTAATTTATAAGTTTGCAATGGTCTTTTTTATTGTGGTGAATCTATGTATACGTGAGTATGTGACACTGAATACAATTAACAAAACCTTTCATAGATCAAAGGGAATCAGGCGCCTTCGATTGTTGAATTGCGATGGAGTTTCAGGTGAGGGATTGGCTGAAGTGGCTCCAAAACTTCCGTTGCTGGAGGAACTTGACATTACTCTGTGCGCTAACATTTCATCAAAAGGTGTAGCAGCTATTGGGAAGTCCTGCCCTCTTCTGAGTTCATTCAAGTTGAACAAAGAGTGGTGTAGCTTTTCAGATTACGAGCCTTATGAGTATCATTTTGGTTATTGGTATTCTTCATATTATGGCCAGCAACAAAATCAGCCTTTTCCTTTCAAGAATGACTACAATAGAGACGCATTTGCTACAGCAGGAACGATGGCTGGTTTGGCCATCTTCGCTCGATCTACGTCACTGCTTCATTCTTAATTTCGATGGAGATCTGGAAACAGTATGTGCTGAAAGGATTGAGAAACTGTGGGTTCCCCATGATTCCACTGAGGGCAAAGACTTTGTTGCTAGATCTGAAAGCTACTGCTTTAAATGGACAGACCTCCCAGACAATGTTACAAGATCAATATTGTCCCGGGCTGGAGCAATAGAGATCCTTACTAGTGCTGAGAAAGTGTGCTTAAAGTGGTTCAAAATCTGTAAGGACTCATCTATGTGGTGCACCAATTGCACCATTGATATGCCCAATAGGGTTCCTATAGATGATATTCACAACTACAATCCCTTTGCCTGTCATGACATGTGTGAAAATGCCATTGAACGTAGCTGTGGTAATTTGGTTGATATCAATATCGAGAGCTTTGGCACCAATTTTCTCCTTGACTCTCTTGCTCAGAGGTACTTCATCCTCACAAGTATTAAAATTTTAGTCATAAAGAAGGGTAATCAGTATTGCTATATGTTTCAACATGATTCCGTTTGGTTTATGTACAGTATCTTCTTATATGGTAGTATTAGATCAGTGCATCTCCATTAGCGCTTGAGCATCCAAGATCTTGAAAATAGTTTCTGCTATGAATAGATTTGGAAAATGGGTGTTTGAGAAAGCGAAGAGACTAATCATCTTTGCTAATCCTCATTATTCAAGTGGATAGAAGTCAGAAGACAGTCATTGCATGTGAAAATTATCTCAATTCCGATCTTAAGATACTTACGCTTTCATATTCTTCTGCATCAGTAGACTGAGCTTTGTTCTTCTTTCAATTAATTGGACATGTATAGTTAGGATTGTAATACATACCACACATGTACATGATATTATAAGCTTGTGTCTTGATTTTGAATAGCCTTGAAATTCTCCCAAATTTTAATGTTTTAGTGTTTAGTTTTTGGTTAGGCTAACACATTAGTTGAGAACTTTTCAACAGGGCAAGTGATTTCAAACGCCTTCGCATAGTAGGTCTCATAGAATTACAGACGAGGGATTCCGTGAAGTGGCTTCAAGATTTCCAGTGTTGGAGGACCTTGACCTTACATTGGACAATGAGATCTCACACGAAACTTTAACACTGGTTGGGCAGTCATTTGAAATCGTTCACGTTTAACAATAAGTGGGTTCCAGAAAATGCATATAATCCGTCTAATTGGTGTGCACTTGCTATAGCCGGAACAATGCATGGGCCAGGAAGAAGATGTACTGAACAGATTCAAAAGTTGTGGCTTCCCCAGGATTCCGTGGAAGACATTGATCCATCATATCGTCTGAAAGCTGAATGGTAAGGGTAAGGACTTCGTTCTTGGAATGGAGACTCGATAAACTTTTTGTAGTGAAGTCCTTGGATGCTTTGCATGTGTTGCATCTGAATTTTCTAATGTTGATCAAGTACAGTGGGGATTTAACTTCTCCGGTTTAGCTAGCCGTGACAACCCATGTAGTTCATTATTTTGTAAAATGGTTTGCAATGCGGGTAGAAGATGTGCTGAAGGAATTCAATAGTTGAGGCTTCCCCTGGGTTTCATCAAAGACACTAACCCGTTTGTTCTAGAGATGGAGATTGGGGAAACTTTTTGTAGTGCCCTCGTCTGCTCTGCATACGTTGGATCAATGACTGTAATGACTAATATTGGCTGTGCACTATTCGGTCTGTACCAGACTTTTGAGATTTTCTGTCTAAATAATCATCTAATCTGTGATGAAATGTCTCGTCATGTGTGGTGTCGACGTCAGGCCCGTTTTCCCCTTTAAAGGTTATCCTTCGTGTATAGGCTCACAGGTCGCCAAGGTAGTCTCACTTGGTGCTTGATATGTTTAATTTTGTAAGGTTTTAATTATTCCCTTTATAAAGTCAGATAGACTTGAGAAATGATGGAGAAGAAGATGATGCCCATCACATTGCATCATTATTTTCTTAGTTCGGTAAGAAATTACAAGTGTTCTAAAATTCCGCTTTACTCTTTTAGTGTTACAGGCTCGTCCTCTACCGCTAGACTATCGTTTATGGATTGTTCAACATGAGGTGAAGGTAAGTAAATTTTTATTTTTCATTTAAGAGTATTATAATATGTTATAATTAATATTCTATAAATCAAGGATTAAGAAAATATTTATTATGTTAATTAGGACAAGACACATATCTAGATACTAGAAATATACTTTAAACATTCTCATTTGTGTCGCGATCCTAATAGATTATGCATAACTTGTTGCCTAACTAAAACTCTTGTCAAGCAAACAAAAAAAATCTCTTAAGTAAAAACAAAAAGCTTGGTCTAAGGAAAAAAATAGTGCAACGCATCAATTACATAAGCGATCACATGTGAGGTAAACTCTCCCTAATGTCTACGAAATGAACTTCCCTGATCAATAACTCAATTTTGGAGTTTAGATAATCTTCGCATATCAATGCGTCTCACATGCTTCACAAATGTAAATTTTAGAAGTGACTTAGTGAACAAGTTTGCAATACTATCCATCGAACCAATATAGTTCACACAGATATTTAATAACCGATGTTGTTGCTGATTATAGGAGTATTTCGGCGAAATGTGTTTTGTATGACCACCCTTGATGCAACCCAACTCATTTGTTTAATGCAAGTCGCTTTATCCTCAAATATACAACTCATTTGTTCAATGCAAGTCGCTTTATCCTCAAATATGCAAGTTGGTGTTGTTGTAGTATATGGTAATCCACTAGAACCTCAAATATGGTATATTACAAACTTAAGTCAGACACACACATCAACCGTTTCATGTAAATCTATAATTTCATAATGATTCGAGGAAGTAATAACAAATGTTTGCTTAGTTGATCTCCATGAAATCTATGTGTTTCCCATGGTGAATACATAACCTGTTTGGGAATGTGCTTTATCTGGGTCAGAAAGGTATCCAACATCAGCAAAATCAACCAAAACATCGCAGAGTGTCTCTAAGAAGGGGACCGCATTGACTGAAGGTACAATGTTTGCATCCGGAGCTTCCTTCGACGGGTTGAATGAATGGCTCTGGTCGATCCAGGGTGCAATTTTTTACGGGTCAAGAGATCCACTCGACGGGTCAAAAATCTCAGAATCTGAATGTTGCGATTCATCCATCCATTTTTCAAAAATTTCACGTTTCTCTTTGTTTTCTTTGTAGGGAAAGAATATACCAAAGTCAATGGATCCCTTCAAGTGTCTGAAGGTTCGTTTTACTTCATTCCAATGACTATGTGTAGCCGCGTAGGCACAAACCGAGAATGTAATATCTGAATGTGTGCACCAAGCTACATATATAACCAAGTTCCAACCGCACTAAGATGTAAAATCTAGAGTCCAGAAGTTCTTCACCATCATCTTTTTAGATAAAATTGATCATTTTAAGTTCCAGACTGCAAACAACCATTGGTGTGCTAAGAAAGTGTGCTTTGTCAATTGCCTAATTTAGACATAAGCAAACTGGTGAATAAGAATTCAACCAACTCAATGTTCCATCTCTAAACCAAGACAAAATTGAGTTCTACCAAGATTTATCATCTCCAAACAACGTGTTCATCTAATGAACACGCATGATCATAACTTATCATTCTTATATCCCTTCCCAATCAAGTGGTCACTTAGAATAGTGAACGTCTCAATTTGACCACATGAGCACTCCGTGGTTTAGAGTTACTTAAATTTTGTATGACCATGATAATTGACACACTCATGCATGTATGTATATCTCTGAATCAAGATCCTCATAGAGATATGTTGTAATCACATCAATTAGTTGCATATTTAGTTTTTCGGACACTACCAAACTAATAAGGTAGCGGAAAGTAATGATGTCCATAATTAGATAATACATCTCATCATAATCAATACTAGGGCGTTGAGAAAATCCTTGCACCATAAGTTCTTCAAATTTTGCTTCCAAACAAATACTCATTTGTGTCTAACTGGCTTACCATTCGGTAGTCATAGACTCATAGCACTACTAGATTAAAAACTTGTCATTTATAAGAGAGTCTAGTTCAGCCTAGATTGCAACTTTCCATATCGGTCAATCTAGCTCTACGTTCATAATCCGCAACTAAGCAAGGTTCTACTTTATCGCCGTTAATTTCTGAGCAACGGAATAAGTAAATGCATCATCAATGAATCTGGAAGAACAATCCATAATACCGCTAGCATTTGTTTAACTTAGGAAGATTTCTTTTTTTTACTGACATCGTCATTGACTCTGGGACATCCCTCAGTGTTTGTCATTGTCAACTTTTAGACACTTGCAGTCAGAAACAACCTCATGTGTTGATGATGAATGGGCGTGCCTTGATAACTTGCCTTTTCATAGGCAACTCATCAGTGAATTTTGGCCGATGCTACACCCCCACTGTGAGCAGAAAAATGCTAAATTGTATGGGTGTTGCGTTAACTTGCCCAATTCCAGGAAATTTCAACGTTGCAGAATTTGTAGTAGGTATAACCGATCTCGTCACTTTGATGATATCAGTAAAAGAGTCAGACATCGAATCTACTTATTTTTGAAGATCTAGAATTCATTGCACATCAATCTCATACTAAGATGTGGGATTGATGTGCGGGGATCATGATGAGACATAATGGAGACATACCACGTCAATTTTCGACGTTTAACCAGAATATGGTCCTTCTTATCTCCTCCTAACGACGAGAAGTATGTCTCATCAAAGTGACTTACTGCAAAACTAGTAGTAAAGAGATCTCTTATCAAAGACTCTAAATAGCGGACAATCGTTGAAGAATCATAACCAACATAAATGCTTAATTATCATTGATGACCCATTTTTATACGCAGTGGAAACGTAGTAAGAATATGTACCGCGCAACCAGAGATGCGTATGTGTGAGATATCAGGCTCATATCCAGTTACCAACTAGTATGCACTGAATGGTTGGTGGGTTACGGGTATCAAGCGAATAATCATAGTTGCATGTAACACTGCATATCCCCAAGCATATACCAGTAAATTTGTATACATTACCAAATCTTTGGCCACAAGCTGTAACCGTTTGATATGTTTCTTTGCAAGACTGTTCTGTGAATGGACATGGGGAACTCCTGCATTATACAATCTAATAAATCTAATTGGATTGTCCGGTTGGTGAGCCCGAAGCTTAATAATCTGTGTTAAGAGTTTTGCAAATGTAGTGTATTATGTGGATTGCTACGACGTGTGACATATGACTCGATGCAACAATCAAAACCATATATAAATAGTCTGCTATCGGTTTGATTGGTCCACAAATATATTCTTTGGAATCTGTGGAGGAATAGAAGTCATGTCTAAAACAAAATACCGTCATGCATGGAAACAACATTATAAATATGAACAAAGCTTTGTAAACCGAGCGATATGCATTGGATTTTGTCATAAATGCATCCGGTGAGAAAAACACAAGGGATTGTGCTACACTCGTCTTGGAGACCAAGCCTAAACTAAGTGGAATAATCTCACTCCCCACATCTAAATCGATGATTTTAGGTATTAGAAAATTACATATAAGGTCAGTTAGAGACCCAATTTCACCAATAAGATCATTTATACTTTTGATCCTAATTGTTATGATCATTTATACTTTGTAATTGTGTACTTTCTTAGATTTAAAAGGTCAGTTGGTCCTACTTCCTAACCCTTACGGCTCTTTTAGATACTCATGCAAGGATCGAGCATGTAAAATTTTAACTCAATCAGAGATGTTTTAATTATTTGATCATAACAATGTTTAACAATGCATACAGGTTGTCCGATTTAGCTCAAAACTTGAATGTGGTGATCAAATGGCTAAACAATTTTCGATTGAGTTGAATTTTTGCATGTCCGATCCTTGCATTGGTATTTAAAATATTATTGACTTTAATGATTGAATTACGTTATCGATTTTGGGTAAAATGTAATTTTACACGGAAGTTTCTATGTAAAACTTTGTACTCGATGAAAACTCTCTCTCTCTATATATATATATATGCGCGCGCGTGTGATTGGTGATCGAGTGCCTGAGTGGTCACTGGTCAGTGAGCTCCAGTGAGCTCCAGTGTAGCGAGATTGATCGATGCCGAGGTCATGCTCGAAATGCGGGAACATAGGTCACAATTCAAGGACTTGCAGAAGCACCAACCAGTACTACTGGATGCAGCTGCTGAATAATACGCCGAAAGAGAGCAGCAGTACTAGGCTCCTTGGAGTTCAGGTGGATCAACACGACCTTTCTTCTCCATACTCCTCCTCTGCAATTTCAAGGAACATGAAGAGACAAAGTTGGAGCACGGACTACTGCAACAGCTCGTCATCTTCTTCTCCACACTTGACCCGTTTTTCCTTATCGGGATATGTCGACGCTAACATCTGTATTGATAGATCTGACCAGATCTCTTGCGGCGATCGTATCCATAATAGTAGCCTCCAAGAAAAAAATTACAACAAGGGTGAGTACGTGTCATGTAGCTAGCTCGATCAAACTTTTCATACATATTGTGCACCTATGATTTTGTGATTAGATTGATAGGAATATAATGCAGTTCTTTATATATGTTCAGGAACCTGTTTTGGTGTAGATATCCTCAGTCATATCCCATTACGTATACATTATATCGTTTATTCATTTTAACTAATTAGCTTATAATTGTGGCTAGAAGTATCTCGATCTGTTGATTAATATGTACGTTGGTGATTTTTTGTACGTGGTAGGAATGTCGTGGAGCGAGGAGGAGCACCGGAGGTTTCTAGAAGGGATTGAAAAGCTGGGTAGGGGTGACTGGAAGGGCGTTTCTAAACACTACGTCAAAACAAGATCCCCAAGCCAGATCGCCAGTCATGCTCAAAAGTATTATCTCAGACTTCAACGTACAGCTGCCGCCATCAACAACCGACGCCGACGTTGCAGCCTCTTCGATGTAAAACTCCGAGATAGTACTCATCAACTCATTTCGATCATCTTCCAAATTAGTAATTAATTATCTTTTGATTGATGGATTTCTCATATATATATAATTAAGATGGTCATCCAAATACACGTACGTGCATGCAGGTCGGTAGAGATGAGCTAGTCTCAGCTCCTGAATTGGTTCATATTGACACTTACTATCCCTATAGTGAACCATTTGCAAACAATCCATATAAGGGCTGGCCATCTAGATTGTTCAACGGCGGCAGCAGAGGAGGAGGACTTGATTTAGAATTTAAACTTGCGTAAGATGCCGTTGGACGATCAGCAGACAAAGCCTTGCCTCACTCGGCTAAATTAGAGCAACTTTATATTTCGTTCATTTTTGTTTTTTGGGTTGTTTAGTAAATGGCCAGGTTTCTCAATTCTCTGTCCAAACGGTTTTTTGTTCAATCAAATGAAGCTGCGAGTGTTTCCTAGTACCTTGTGGGTCCGTAGAGCAGATTCTTGATACAAATTAAATGTCAATAGTCGATTTTCTTATGAATCAGAGCTAACTTGTGTATTGGTAAACCAAATACAGTGACCGATCGAGGACATCGTTTCATAATGGTATTGGCCGTCACATAACTCTTACCGCTGGTCGTCACAAACAAAATCATTTAGGAGAAGTGACATTACTGTGTAAATGCTTCCAGAAGTTATCGTCTGCATTTGCTTCAATTTAATCCATCCCTGTGAGGCTGTGACCACTAGTGTCCGCGTCGGATGACTCCGTTCATAGTAAACAGTAAACGCTATCATAAATTCTCACAGATAGACCGTAGGTTGCAACAAGGAAAAAAAATGAAGGTGCACAACATTTGCAATTTATGGGATATGACAAAGGCGGAGGTATGGACGTATGGTACAAGACTACCAAAGGCATTACTTGATTTCTATTCAAAATTCTACACTTTCCGGGAAAAAACATACAAGATGAATTACAAATGTCAGTTCGCACACAAGACAGAAAACTATGATACAACTCCAAAGAATCAAGTAACAGTGGCAAAGAATGGGGGGGGGGGGGGGGGGGGGGCATAATAGGTAAAGCATCATGTGTTATCTCTTTCAGCAGTTAGATGGGTCTCTTTTCCTGTTCTTCCATTACGAGGTTTGATTTCAACTGTCAATTAGGCCAGTGGTAATCTTAAACAGAGATTACTCTAGAATAGCTTTGTGTGAGAAGTAGAGAAAGTAGCAACTCCTTTTATCAATGCCACTAGCACCACTCCCAGACGTGGCTGGAGTAAAAGATTTGGGGTACGCTGGGGATCGCCTTTACAGTTTCTTTTATACATAGGGATCATGAATCATGTGATTCCCGGACCATCAAAATAACACGCTGTTTACCACTATCTGAGCGAAGATTGTCTCCCTTAAATCCAATCTGAAGTCAACAGACCATATGTAAGATACTTGAGACGAGGCTGGGTTTACAAGCAGCAAGGAAACCTTTCCTTATATCAATGGGAAAAATAGCATTTACCTCAACAGCACCGTCTGGGGGAAACCATCTCAAAAGTACACCTAAATGCACTAAACCAGGGATTAGCTTGAACAGAAACGGAGTGGTCACCTGCAAAAGTTTTCAGAAACTGTTTAGTTAGAAAATGACAACGGAAAGCGGTACACATATCAGAAAAAGCACAGACCATAAGATAAAGATTATATACCAGACTAAGTGCTGTGGTTCCAAGAAGCAGAAGATATAATTTCCCCTGTAAACAGTAAAAGGTTCAGCACTAAACCAACCCACAATTATCTGACTTATATACTACAAGGAGGAGGCTTGAAAGATCAAACATCTACAATGGCCATAAGTAATCATCCTGGAAAGCACTAACCTCAACAAGATGAAGATTAGAGGCACGACTTAAGAGTACAAAAGCAAATTCGCCTATCTGTGCTAGAGATATTCCGACCTATACAAACAAAACAGTCTAAATTTTTCAACCACTGAATAGCTAGAAAGAATTTTATCAACACAGCTACAAATACAACTTACAAGGAATGACGTTTTGTTGTTGTAACCAAATCCCTTGACAACCATGGTGATTATAATCGTTTTTATGATGATAACCAAGATTACAGACGCTAGTAATATATCAACATGATTCCAGAGAAATTGAACATGGATCAGCATCCCAATGCTAGCAAGGAAAAGAGCAGCAAAAAGGTTGCGAATGGGTTCGATCTGCAAAAGCAACAAGCTTGAGTACTGCTATAATGTTGGTACAGCAAAGAAAAAAGATCTATTCTGCAGAAAAATAAATGGAAGCAGTAGAGACAGATATTGATATGTCAATAATTTTTGGGGACACTATTGTATACTTATCAATAGCTTGCTTGGTTTACAAATCCCAAGTAGAATTAAGTAGAGCGGCAAAAACCAGCAAAGTTCCAATGTTCTATACTTCTATTGCATAAGCTTCAACGTAAGCACAGAAAAATAAACATCTTATACTATTCATGGTTAGTTGTATGCATGCTTCTTGAGCTGCAAGAAGGTACATACACCAAAGAAGATCAAATGCATGTTTACAGCAGAGTACAGAACCATACTTGTTCTAGTGTATGCTGAGCAAGATCAGTTGTTGAAATCATAACTCCTGCGGCGAAGGAACCCAGTTCTAGACTTAGTCCCAGCTTGTCACTACACTGAAATTGTAAAATCATTCAAGACAAGCACCATGCATGATATTATCAACCAGATATTGGGGATCTATTCATAATGATTTGAATACAAATCACAGATATGGTGAGTGGAGGAATAAACCCAAATTAGTATATCAGAAGAGGATGCATACCCAGGCTACAAGCAAGCAGAATGCGACTGATGCCAACTGGTAGAGTTCATTGGTCTGCAAATATGATGTTACAATTAGAGTCATAAACGAACTAAATGTAGCTTGCAGACATCCAGCAAGCTTCTAGAACAAAGAAAAGAAAATGGTACCTGTGATGATAAACTTATCATAAGTTTAAGTAACCAGGGAACACAGGTCCGAGATGCTATTGAAAGAATAGCCAAAAATGTAACCAACATCACCATCCTGGTTAAATTAACAAAGAGGATGTCATTAACCCATGGTCACAATTTCAAATTTTAAAGAGAACAACAGGAGACTGCAAATATCTCTACAAGGAGTTAGTTACTAACTTAATGTTGTGAAATGGAAAAAGAAATCCAACTTTTCTATATGGCAAACCATAATGTGAGACGAGACAACATGATTCATTTTGTGCCTTGAGAAATTTAATTTGAAGGTAAGTTGCAGTGTAAGGCATTGTGTAACATATAAAATACCACTTGTATCAAATAAATGCATGATAAAAAATAAAAATAAAAAATTTCATGAGGGCTTAGTCATAGACAATTAATAGAACAGATACAAATAACTCACATTTTAGCCATAGACATTACTCCTTGAAAAATTCCAGAAGTTCCACCTAGGACTGGAAGCAAAGCAAAAAGCAAACCAACAGCACAATCCTGCAAGGAATATCCAATTGCATGGTAACTGGTAAGTCAGTAGCTAAATAGCAGTAACATGATATTCACATATGAATTCTGAGTCCACAGAATGAATATATAAAACCAACAAACCTGCAGAATAAGGGTGCCAATGGTGACTTGACCATGAAGCGCATTAGTAGAGTTCTTTTCCATCAAAAATTTTAGCACCTGAAGTCAAAAGACCTTAAATGAGAACAGTATGCATTAAATAAAACAAATAAAGAAGAGTGTGTGTGTGGGTGCAAATTTGTGTGGACTTAACATGAAGCGTGGTGCAGTTAGTTTACCACTGCTGTTGAAGACATAGAAAGGAACACGCCAACAAATACCCCCTCGGAAATTTTACCACCACATAACTGCAAACAGCATCCAATCAGAACTGCAGCATTGAGACTGAAAACATTGTATAATACAGTCTAAATTAACAAAAGCTATGGCTCCCACTTAATACCAAGAAACCTTATCAAAACTACACCAGTCTACCAACCAAATGTATAAAACTAAATACAAATGAAGCAATGGGATGAAACCAGAATGACTACATGTGGTGTTGTTCCACCACTACCAGCAGCTTCAAGAAAAGCCTAGGTAGTACTGAGTGTCACTCTCCAAAACAAAAGAATAGCTAATGGTACTGGAGTAATCCACATTATTAGTCAAGGATTCGTAATAAATTCTAAATTAACATGTTACTGTCACCACAGAGTCGAAAGAGTCAGAGAATAAAGATTTAAAAGGATTTATCTACAGCGTCGTTGTTGAAGTGGAAAGCACGTGAGAGCCAAATAGGCTGGATAAATATAATATATGCTGTATAATGTAAGAATGAATCTTCATAATTTATTGTCACTCTTTTTTCAAGTAATAACGCTAGGGCATATTCTAGCTTCAAGTAATAACGCTGGGGAATTCAAGTGAGAAAAAAAGGTTCTCACGTAAGACAAATAGAAGCACGCACAAACTTCAAAGGTAGTCCTGTAAAGTGTCAGAAAACATACTGAGGCTGCGATACCGCACAGGCACATAAATAAGAAGATTTGCAGCAGACCTCCTGGAACAGCAACTGCTCGAACAACTCGAAGCTACAGTATGATGGATGAAGTTGTTATCAGGAACAAAGTTGACTGATTGTACTTGGTAATAAGTGCATTCAAACTGACCAACTGTACCTTAGCTGTGGAGAACTCCAATCCCAAAGCAAAAAGAAGAAAGATCACCCCAAACTGAGCTACAGTTTCAACCTGCATCCAGAAACCAGCGTGAATATAGATAGGAAATTTAAATGGCGTGAATGGAATAGAAATGAAAGGTAAACATACTTGAACCATTTCACTGACGAAGTTAAATCCTCCAGGTCCAATAACAGATCCAGCTAGCAAATATCCAGAAATAACCTGCAAATTTATAGTATGAAGGAAACACAAACTATCAACATTAAGTATTATCGCCACTGATACATTATATAGATATTCGTTATTTAGCTGTACATACCGGTTGTCCAGCACAAGCAAAAGCAATGCCACCACAGGTTGCAAATACAATAACAACAACCAAGTCTGATATCAGTCTGCAATCGAACTTAATGAATGACCCAGGAACTTAATGAAACTTAAAAGAAGTTGATGAATTTGTAAGAAGAAAGATAAGTTTACCTTAGGTCCAGCTGCAGAACCGGATATTTTGATTTAAAATTCGATATTATAAAGACATTGTCCTGAAAAGGAAAATCAATTTTAGCAACTTCACTCAATAATCATAATAAAATAATACATGCGGCAGTTAATATTTTCAAAGAAGCAGTATTACCTTGCGATCTATCAAGGTTGGGGTCTCTTCTCCATTATCATTATCCAGATTGAATACATCATGTAGTTGAAACGACCTATTTTGGCTACATAAGAATCAGCCCAGACAAAGGTTTAGATAAATGAAAAAGACGGTACCATAAACTGAATTGCATAGACAAAGTCAAGTGTTAAAAGACATATACTTTTCCTCTTTGGTATCATTTTTCTTTGACTTAACTCTGGCAACTGTTTCTAACGTCGCCTGTTCAAGACAAAAGGTCACACAGATTCATTTAGAAACTATTCAAGCCCGAAGAGTTTCTAGCAATTGAAATGTAAGGCCGAAACAGATTTAACTGCATTGAGTCTAGTAAGAAGATCTTGACAAATAAATCTCCTAACTTGGTGAACGAGACTAAATTAAAGTGGATTAGATCTCCAATTAGAGCTATAAATGTAGAATTAAACGAAATTTAACACCAACCTGTTGGCCAGCTACACTGTTATTGAAGCTTCCAGGATCAGTAGCTGCAGGTATGAACAAGTAAATACATGAACACATAGGAGAACAGCTTGAAATGAAATGAAAGTGAAATTAAATTCGGTAAATTTGAATTCAACTCGAAATCCTATGCCGAGCTAAACGCAGATAATGAAAGAGAGGAGCTTAGTTTGGATCTAATAACGAACCTTCATTCTGGTCGTTCTCTTTGAACTCGTTCTCGAGAGCCTTGTCGATCATGTCGGCGAAGCTTCCTTCTTTGGGCTTGGAGAGCGAGACATTGGACTCGGTGGCGTTGGCGCCGAGGAGGAGGAAGGGATCTGAGTCGGCGGCGAGCGAGACCGAAAGAACCAAATCGGAGCTGAAAAGGAGGATCAGAATCGCGAACGGCGAGCTCGTTCGTCTTCTCAACATTTCACGGCGGCGGCGGATTTGGCGAATCGAGACTGCGGTGGTGGAGAAGAAGAAGAGTGAGAGTGAAACTAACTCAAGAGTTGGAGAGGGGCAGTGTGGTCAACTTGGAGTCATACAAAACACTCGTTTCGTTAATCTTAAGCAGCGGATTAAACAAAAAGGAATACGAAATCCATATGTTATTGTGCTGGATTCCGTCGGAGGTCGGTGGAAACCGTTAACCGGCGGGGAAGTAATGACTCGAGGGGAATTTTTACTGTTAAAGGCTATTAATTGTCAGCAGTCACTGTTGATCAATAACTTCGTGATTGGTCCATCATCGTTAAATTTGCATCAATTGAATTATATTCATTTATCTTCTAATTATATTTTAATTAATTACTGTTTGATGTAGATCTAACAATACTTGACTATGATTGATCACAAAATTCATTCACCATCAAAACGGAACTCATAGTATCGGTACGGGTCGTCCTTTTGCTTTTTTTTTTTTACTCATGAGGAACCTAATTTGCTTATGTCATTAAAATATCATCATCAAATTTACCATTTTGATTTTACATGAGCAATGGGAGGAAACAAGCCGAGTTACATTTACTTTTTTCCTTGGTGGGCCGGCGAGACAGAGTAAATGATAATGAACGATGGTGCCGGATGAAGATTATTGAAAATGCAGACGGGCAAGTGTCGTTTGTTTATGATTTCAATAATATATCAATATAAAGTCATGCCCTGGCCTAATTGTCATCCAACATGGACCTACACACTTGTTTCTCTCAACTCTTTATGAGTTGAGATTGACCGGAACGCAACTTTACTACCAGAACCACTATTACTCGAAAAGGCGAAGGGGGATGACAACCACGAAAGGAGGAGATGAGAGAACCCGTCAAACATAAACTCTTCCGTTTGGAGTGATACAGTCAAGTTTGATGGCTATCAGCTATGCTTCGGAATGCACCAGCTCAAAGTTACACATACTAAATACTCTATCTTTTAAGTTACTGATGACCATCCACACAAACTCACAAAGTAAACTTAGACATAATACCACAAGCAGGTCATTTTTTAAAGCTTCCTTAGGCTCTACAATGCAATTTCTGTCCACAATATTTTCCATATATAGAAATCTACATATCCGACCCCATTTAGCAGAATCGAACGGGTGCCTGCATCAGAATCCAAGTAAATTATCCAATCAATTCAAATTTCAAATTTCAAAGAACAAAATAAAATAAAATAAAGACATAAACTTGATCTCATACATCTTCTCGATGCCGAGAAATGCGATATCATACGTCGGAGAGTAAACCAATGGCACCTGATCAGCGGAAGTTTTCAGATTCCGAAATGTCAAATTTTCAAAGCAGAGACGAATTTCGATACTTGTTTACCTTGGAGCTTGGGACGTCGAAGCAGAGACTGCGACGCTGAGATTCTGTGTCGTTTTCTGACGATGGAGAAGCGGACGACATCGTTCCGGAGCGAAGTCGTGAGCGGCGGAGTTTGTAGCGAGAGAAGAGAGAGTGAGAGAGTTTAACGGAGGCGGCGAAGGTGAGGACTACGACGACTATGACCGGTTTTACATTCCGGGTCGAATATTCGGACCATATCGATACGACTCGGTTTCTCATATTTGGCCGGTGGGTATAGAAAAAGGCAAAGGGAATTGGATGATATAAGTGGTGAAACGCCTGGAGGCACGTTGACAGAGTGAGATCGATCGGACGGTGGAGGGATTGAGAATTTGGGGCGATCCGTTCGGTGGTTTGAACGCGCCAAAACTGAGCGAGTGGATAGCACGTGTCCTCTGTTGGCGGGTATGGTACACGTGACTGTATCTTAGGAAAGTCGTGGTCAGGGTTTGTTTGGGCTGGACATAATATCTCTGTAAACGAAGAATTGGAAAATGGACTTGGGTTAACAACAGTCGAAACCTTCATTTGAGAAAGAAAGCCCAATTGCAAGAAGCAAGGCAAGCTACAAATGAGATCAGTGACAGAAGTCAGTGAAGATTGCGAACTCAGCTACGCTGCAATGAGCGACTCACTTTTGTTCTTACGGGGTCTATTTAACCCTTAGTTTGAGTTCCGACTTGGTGCCGTTGATGATAGCATCGAGAATAATTCATAAATAAAGTGTTGACGTGTTGTTATTGATGGTTGACGACAAGACTAGAGACTAACCCTCCTCTTTTTTTTAAAATTAATTAAATACCATTAAATATCCTAATCTTAAGGAAATCGTGTTGGGATCACCCAAATACGCGTTTGGTGGTCTCATCCTAAAACGTGGAAAACTTGATCTGAAGAATGAATTTAAAATTTCACTTTAATTTTTAGGAAATATAGAAAACAAGTCGACGATGTTTTCCTTGTTTTTAAGATTTATTACAGGAAGCAAATAACTTATTAGAGAGTTTTTCTCACTTCCAGATCGTCCTCGCACTTCTTATGTCGATCGGCGAATCGATTTTTTCCTCGCTTCAAGACATTTGTGGTTAACAATCAAAATCGTTCTCTCTCCTTCTACCAAAATTTTCTAAATCACAAGATCCACTAATTACCCATACAACCCATTTGAGATTTGTTGATCTATGAAGCTTTGATGACTGAGTTTTATCTTTCCAATGGACTGGCAGAGTTGATTAGGTGGAAGAACATATATTGAAAGTCTTGTGTTTGAGTGCATGTCGACCATGTAAATGGTGTTGAGTCATACATTTGTTCTTCGGTTCATTCATTCATAGCCAACAACAATCGGTTTTGAAAAGTCTAGATACTTTTGGTTTTGAAATTGTGCATATCGAACGTAATCTGCATTCTTGAAAATAGCAAATGTAATCTCTCATTTTCATTTTATAAATTTATATTTTAAAAACATATTTTAAAAATGTCACCGAACATGGCCTAAATGTGTATTGTAGCTCATCATTGGTTGACTTCATATTTAGCAATGATAGCTATTTTAAAGCTAAAACTAAATATATATAGTATTAATTGTTTAATTTTAAGTTATTTTCTCTCTCCTTAAAAATTAAATATAACTATTAATATGATTAAAAATTATATTTAACTTTAATTATAATTATTTTATTAAAATTAATTTTAGCTAAAATATAACTTTTATATATTCTGTTTGAGGTATATGTATTCGAGTTCATGATGGTGCACGAGATACTGGGCACGCAAACTTTTTGCACTACTAGGCGTCAGGGTGATCGATCCAATTGGAGTGATAGATACTACTAGCTACGTACTGTATATATGCAAGCGTTGGACAAGACGACAATAAATCACTTCCACCAGTCTGCTCAACCTTATCGATCATGACCTATATGGGTAGCATACAATGCAAATTAAAATCATCGAGACAAGTTAGAACCATACAAAAGTAATGTGTATATAATTAGGTCGTGTGTAGTGATCATCTACATACGGTACGCACACGCATCTGATTTGGTATGTATATATCAAGTTGAGCAAATTTTAGTTTAATACATGATGTTTGGATCGATCTTATTTAGAGTTTTAAATTTTTTAGTTATTATTTGAGGTTTGAATTTATTTTCATATTATTACTTAAATTTTTATTTTTTTCTGTTTTTTACTTGAAATTTCATTTTTTATCACTTTTATTTTTTCCTTTTAAAAAATATGTACTGCGATAGGGTATTTTGGTCAATTTATTTAGTTTTAATGATAAATTTGTTTAATTTTCTAAAATTGGTCTTCCTAAAAATATTAGTTATGTTAATTTTCTAAAATATAGTTGGTTGGGTAAATATGTCATGCTCACCCTCGATTGGTTAGCACGGTATGAATATTAAAACATATAATTGTGGGAACTCATAAAGTTGTCACGTACGGCAAATCCTTAGCTTAAAAAAAATCTAGAATTATTCATTTCTAACAAAATAAATGATCTTAATGTTCTAAATTGTAGTTGCACTTATTTTGCAAAAACAACAATTTTAGATTTTTTTTTAAAGCCATGGATTTGCCAAACAAGCCAAATTTATGAGTTCCCACAAATTATGTCGCTTATATGTTTAATATCTATATGTCTAACCAATCAAGGGTGAGAATGACATATTTAGCCAATCGATCATTTTTTTATGAAATTAGTATAATTTAATTGTTAGGAAGAACACTTTTTGAAGATAATATTTTTTGTTATTAAAAATAAATAAATTGACCAAAATACCGTCTTGCATTACATATTTTTCAAGGCAAGAATAAAAAGTGATGAGAAAATGAAATCTCAAGTAGGAAACTGAAAAAATTAAAAGCTTAGGTAGTAACATGAAGAAAAACTCAAACCTCAAAGAAAAATTTAGAACCTTAGGTAGCGACACGAAGAAAGACCCAAACCTCAAGGTACAAAGTTTAACAACCTCTTGCAGTAGTAACGATTGTGATTCATATTGTAGATCGATCTTTATTAAATAGTAACTAGCTAGGCGTATCCATACGAAGTCTGCTCTGAATTAATATTAATTGTACTAAATTTTGTTGTTTAATTATAAATCGGTAGAATAAGACCCGCAATGTTGCTTAGAGCATCTCCAACAACTTATTTATAATTTCTCAACACACAGGGAAGCAAAAAACACAATTTACGATACATTTTCTATTCCAACACCAACATATTCCTCATTTTGTTTTGTAGATTTTATCTATTTTCTCATTTTATTCCCATAAAATATAGAGATTGTTGTAAATAGGAATATTTTTTTCTTTTATCATATTCTCTATTTTAATGAATGTGTTTAAGAAATTTGTTGAAACAAAAGAATTAAAATATACACTTTAAATGAAAAAAAACTCAAATATGAAAAAATCGTTAGAGTTGTTATTAAAATACATTAAATCATCGATTTTACATGGTTGTCATAGCGTTAAATAAATAGAGATCGAGTAACAGCTTTACACGCCAATAGTACCATTGACTCCGCCACCTCCTTCAACCTTTACTTAATCTATTCAAATGCGTGGTAATGGTTTCCTATATTATAACCACTCGCTACGTACAAAATAACAACATGGGAGCATGATTTAATAGTGAACTTTGAATTCCCATTATGTGCCTATATATATTTATTTTATTTTGCGGTTGTCATTAAGTTTTGATTAATAAAATGGTAGAATATAAGGGAGATATAAAGCCTAAAATTCATAAGAAGAGAAATACGTGAAATATTATCAGGAGACTTAATTAAAATATTGTATCATAAACCGCACCATTTAGCAAAGAGTATAACATTGACTACTCCATTTGTTTTATAAATAAGGCGACATAGTATCGGAAAGATAACGCGACTAAAACGACGCATCAATTCACTCTAAACAACTTTTCTAACTATACTGCCGACAAGACATACTGTCGGCACTACATCTCATCATGTCACTAGAAGGTTGCACCTATGCCACGAAACGACGAACGTCTTGACCTAGAGCAGACAAGGCACCAAAGGTGCACAGCTCGGAACAACGCCCACTTCTACCTACCTCATAATGGTATAGGGTTATTTTATAAATTACTACTAAAAACAAAACATAACAACTACGCTTCAGAAAAATAAAACACAAATTATAATAAATTGGGCATATGGCCCTAACATGGAGTCCAACTTGTAACAAAGGAGGAGCTCGGCCCACATTCAAATCATGAATCAATGCCAACGTACATCCCTTCACCTTCCCTCACACCAACGCCAATCTTGCTGATTGTTCCCGGCAGAGCATCATCACCCAAAACAGAACGTGATCGCACCACATATCGATCAACCACCATCCCTTCGTTATTCACCTTACTTGACCCAACATGCACCTCACACCGAGTAGTCGAAACGATTGTTCGACGCACTCCAGCCATTGAAGGCACACATATCAGCGCAAGACGAAAAGGACCCCTTTGTTCAGACTGACCAACGCCCCGCTTCCACCGGTCGCACCACCGCACCCGACCTTCCCCTCCAAAGCCGCTGCCAACTCCTTGCAAACATGCGTCTCGCCTCGCTTCACTACACGTTAGGCTCCAACTTCCCTAACCTCTCATCATTAGGATGAGGACCGATCCCATCCGACAGCACCCCAAGGAGTCGATTAGGCCAGAGGCCATCGCCGGGGAAGACCAAGGCCGCCGGACTAGGAAAAAAGTCGAAGAGAGTTTTAGCATTCCGTGCAACAGTTTTTTGCTCTACTAGGGTATATAATTGCAATTTTATAATTTTTGTGTGCTTATATATAGAAACATGAATTACCTCCTCCTTCCTCTTCGGAATAAATGTGATTGTTTGACATGATGATAAGAGCGTCTCAACAAAATTATCTCGAAGAATTGTTTTTTGTTTTAAATTCAATTCACCCAAAAATTAATTTTATGGGAATTAAACTCTCATTGACAACCAGTTAGTTATCTTAAGACTTGAGTTACATCAATGATTCACTACCGCGGGTAAAAACTCTCTCTCTATTCCCTACAAAAGTCTAATGGCACTTTCTTTCACTATGGTACCAACAGTTGACTGTTTGTTAGGTTTCCATATCAATAATTGATGGAGCGAGACAGATGCGGAAAGCAGGAGGCTGCAGAAGTTAGTTTCGTAGAGGTGTGTTTTGACAGAGGTAGAATGAGAAGAATTTAGAATTTTATTATTTAATATATAATTTATTTTTGGAAAACTTCTTTAAGAATTTATCTATCTTAAAAATTGAGAAAATTGTGGACTTAAATTCTTCATTTCAATTCTCGGTGTCATTTTACAATTTATTCGAATCATTCTTAAAATTTTATAATTTTTATAATTATTAAATTTTTTAATGAAGAAATCCAAACACAAGAATTCACAAATGTTATCATTTAAAATACTGAAATTCTAATTTTCGTCATTTGTTAATTCCTATAAAAATTAAAAACATTTGATCGATAGAGGACTAATTTTTCTTAGTAATTATGGTGTCACATAGATGTTTAATAAACAGTAAAATTACAACCCCTCCCTCATCTGGGTTAGAGGTCATTATTTGATCCATAGGACCGAAAAGCCCGCGGGAGGTCCGAGGTCTGTAAAACCCAAGTTTGGCCCTATGGGCTTAGAGCCGAGGTCTCAAATCATGTGAGCCTAAAAAAGTCTGACCCGTCGAGACACCCTGGCCCGGACCGTAGAGTCAAGCCCATCAAGCCCATCTATTATATATATTATAGATTATCTTATCAATATATACCTATAAAAATTATTAAATTTATCTTAATATCATTTATTCATATACTAAATACTATTTTTAAGTATAAATTATTTAGTGTATATAAGTGTTTATATATTGAATGATTAAACACTATTAAATCGTAAGATTTTGTATTTAACACAAAAAAAATCTGACCCGGCCCGAGGCCCAAAAAGCCTGTGGACTTCAAAATTTCAAAAAAGCTCTGGCTCGACTCACATTTTGAACACTTCACAAAAAAGCCCGAGTTAGCCCGACCGGCTTGGACGGCCTGGGTCCGGCCAATTGATGATCCCTATTATGGGTCACCGGCGGGCCACCACTCAGGATCAGGATAATCCTCTCGATCGATCGGGCTTTTCCTTCCCCTCTACTTTTTCTTTCTTTGTTTCTATATAAAGAATTGAAGATGGATCAAAGCTTCGTTCTTCGTAATTTGTTTTGGCTCCTATGGTCGTGTCGTAGATGTATAATTCAAGCAAGCACATCCAGAGAAGAGAGACCTACATTTCTTCGCGAAACCCAACAAACAACCACAACAACAGCAGCAGCCGACCCGTTAGAACTTAGTACTAACGAATCTCTGTCTCTTTCTCTGATGAGTCTTCGATGCGTTCGGCAATGGAATACTCGGTGAAGCTTTTTTTACTTTGTCCGTTGAAATGTACAATTAAATTGTAAGATAATAATGTATTTATAGTTTGGTTTATGTGTGTTTTGAGCGGCTGCAGAGATCGAGCTCTTTGTCTCTGTCAGCGGGAGAGAGGATCTGCGCGGCGTTTATACCATTCATAGCGATCATAGAGGTGTTGGTTTTGGCCGTCACCGATTGCTTCACTTACCGTCGTCGCCGCTCCACCAACCGTCCCTACGCCTCCGGCGATATGACTCAGCTCACCCATGAAACCAGATGTAACATATGTCTCTCAGTCTCTCAAGTCTCATCCAAATTTTGATATTTTTGGAATTTTTCTTTATGGAAATGAAAAGTTAATGGGAGTTTGTGTGTGTTGGATGATGCAGTTAGCGTTAATGAACTGGAGGCCTTGTATGAGCTGTTCAAGAAGTTGAGTAGTTCCATTATTGATGATGGCTTGATTCATAAGGTGAGTCCAGTTTTCAAGTTCCAAAAAAAAAACGGGTCAGTCCAGTTTACTCCCCAAAAAGTATTCAAAATTTCGAATCTTTTATGCTAGCTCTTGCATTTCTGGGTTTTGAGTAGTCGGATTCTAATGAATTATGTTGTAGGAGGAGCTTCAATTAGCTCTTTTCCGAACTCCCTATGGCGAAAATCTGTTTCTTGACCGGGTAAAGATGCTAGCTTTGGAACAATTTCTGGTTCATTAATGGTTTTTTTTGGGACCCCTGTGTCACATTGTGTGTGTCTTTCTTTTTTCTCATTATGCTGTAGGTCTTTGATTTGTTTGATGAGAAGAAAAATGGTGTCATTGAATTTGATGAATTTGTACACTCACTCAATGTCTTTCATCCCTATGCTCCTATACAGGACAAGATTGATTGTAAGTGCCTGCTTTATTAGAAAAGGCAGTGATCGATGTCATCTGTTGATTTGTGCAGAACTGCAAATGCAAGGTGAAATGTTTATAAACATTCTATTTTTGCAGTTGCATTCAGGCTTTATGATCTCAGACAAACTGGCTTCATTGAGCGTGAAGAAGTGAGTGCACTTTCTTCCAAATTTCCTAGTCTCCAAGGTTGTCTCTGTTTCCTCAAGTACTTGAAACTTAATGGCTTCTGTGTGGTTTTCAGGTTAAGCAGATGGTGATTGCCATAATGTTAGAGTCCGACATGAAATTGTCTGATGATCTTCTGGAATCTATAATTGATAAGGTAAGAATCAAAGCAGCTATCAAGGTCTTGTGAGAATATAGCCATCGCGTCATTTTTTGTTTGTCTTGCAGACGTTTGCAGATGCTGATGCTGACAAGGACGGTAAAATCAATAAAGAAGAATGGAAGGCTTTTGTGCTTCGACATCCTTCACTCCTGAAAAACATGACTCTTCCTTATTTGAAGTATGCATCTTTAGATACATTTTCATAGTTCTACAACGTGCAATGTTTCAGTCTAATCTACATTGAAAGTATTTTCCTAGACTATTAATGATTTTCAATAGTACTAACCTGCGTCATAACCATATTTCCTAGGGACATCACCACAGTATTTCCAAGTTTCATTTTCCACACAGAAGTTTCAGACTGAAAATTACAAAGCCTATCCCATGGAGGATTGATTCCAAAGCTTCAACATCTTGTACGTGCAGCAACTTCCAACCAGAAAAGTGCCGCCGATTATCCTTTTAAAATTGTTTTCTAGCAGTTGCGATGCAGCATTTCTGGAACATTCACTTTAGGCAAGGCTTGCGTGCTGAAGTACCACAAGATTCAGACCAGTTCATAGCCTTTGTTGTACAGTAAGGAAATGGTCATTTTTGGCAGTGAAGTTTTGTGGTGAATTTTGTTATAGTGTGATTTTTTAGATTTATACGGTTTGCTGTAAATATATTCTTTGAAATTTGAAAAGAAATGGCAGTACTTAATTTTACCACGCATTACCTTTTCCATAAACTAGTGAGTTTCCGATATGCAGTAATTGATCATTACAGCTATAGCCTTGGGCAATTTAAAAAAAAAAAACTGCAAAAAAATGAAAGAGGAAGCCATCAGCAATCCAATAAAAGACCAAGTCATAAACAAGAGCAAGACTTGGCTCAAGAAGCTGTTACTTGTGAGGGATGTAAAATCTAATGAGGTATTGGCTTCTCTTCATCTTGGGGAGCCAACTAGACTGTATTCTCAGCATTTGTTTTCTTGATCATGGGGATTGAAATTACCAACTTCATTGTGAGCATTGTTGTTTGAGCTTGATTGCATCGAGGGAGAGTCGATGTCCGCTGGTGGCTGAAGAGCGACATCTTTCCGTGGTCTGCTGTTGTAGACATCCCAATCGGGGTGCTTTTGGTTGTATAATGTCCATACCTCATGAATTCTACTTAAAAATGAGGTTTTGGGACCAAACCCTGCCAAAGTATGTCTATGTTCATGGAAGAACATTGCTGCAAATGCGAGGAGAGCTATTGTGCAAGCCACACCAGCAACAATGAAGAGGCCCCGAAAGTTAGCAAGGCTAAGAGTAAGATTGTCGGAAGAAGTCGTGGTGCTGGGGTTTGAACAATTTGATTTGCTGAACCACTTGTCCTCAATTCCTTAATTTTAGTTTCCTCGTGCAAACTAGTAATTGCGGTTGAAACATCACGTGTGAGAATTGAGCCTTTTTTAAATACCTGCATTAAACATAAGCAAAAAAAAAGCAATATGAGAAAAAAAAAAGTGGGATAAAGGGATAAAGAGGCAAAGAAAGAGAAGTAGCAAGAAAATTTACGAAGGCAAAGCCATCTCCTTTGAATGTGGGCTGGACCATGGTGTACTTTTTGCAATATTTTGCAAGAAAAAGTTTCATGTACGGGATTTCATCAAAAGCAGCCGAAATCCCATTGTTTCTATTCCCATTTTGGAGTAGCTCATCCAATTCTTCTGGAGACTTGTAACTCCTAAGTCTTTCCTCTTGAAATCCTGTATCCTTCAAAATCGAATGAATAAAAGAACCTTCTTGATAGCCAACATTGTCCCCGTTTTTTATTAACAGACTTACATCAGTAATAACTGGTTGTAGTTGTTGAACTGTTAAAATTGAACTAAAACTCGCAGTATAACTTTGAGTTATTATCAGAACAACAAAGCACCATACTATCACAACAAACCTAGCCGAGTTGGTCAATACTCGCTCCCCTGCACAAAAACCAGAAAGCTAAGGAATGGAGTGTAATCAGTCAAAGGATATGAAAATAATGCGTCTTCTTAACATTTTTAAGATTCAGCTCTGAGTTTGATGAGTCGTTAACAGTAAACTGTAAACGTAGTAACTTACTTTGTGAAAAAACCATGGTTGAGAATGAGTACCAAAGGCTTGTGCCAATTAGATGAGGTGGAGGCCCTCGGAAATCTTCATTTATCCGGTGTTCAAGAAAGCAGACCAGGAAACCTATAAAAACGAGAGAGCAACCGAGTGTTACCCAAAGCTCCCAAGTCAAGGGCTTCAAGAACACCCATGTGCTTTCAGCAATGCTATTTTTGACAGACACGATCATTGATATGCCAGATTCTGTGTATGGCAAAGTAAAATCGACAAATAAGGATCTATTTGCTCTAATGGTAATATCACCAACTGCAGCATCATAGTTCTGTCCAGAAAAAAAATGCCATTTGAGGTGATCAATAGATCTTGAATCAAGAACGAAGAGATATGTTATTATATAAGGAAAAGGAAATTAAGACACATTTAGGAGAACAATAGGAACGAGAATTTACCCCAAGAAACACTTGATCCACCAATTGATTGTAAGTACCACTGCTATCACCATAAGAGTCTGCAAAGGAATAGAACTCGTAAGGGACAGAGTATGGCAATGAATCCATTACAGCTTTGAAGACGTCTATGCAGTATCCAGTGGCATTAGTTGTGTTACTGCTAGGATCATAAGCAATATGCACAAGTTCTTCAAAACCACTCTTCACCGGGACTAGAACTTTTAGTGCTGTCCCACTCATAGGAATCTGCCAACCTCGTGGAGCTGTGATGGTGTCTCCGGGCCATATAATAGTCCCAAGACTGGCATTAGGAGTAAAAAATCTGCCTGTGTCTTTTGTATTCAAGTTTCTCACGAGTCCATTTTGTGGTGTCCAATATCCAACCCCTCTTTCCCCATTTTCATTCACATTAACGACCTGAAAAGTTGATGATTGAAGTTGCCCATCAACAAGACCGAAATCTCCTGAAAGTCCCTGAAATCTCGTACTCGATAGTTGATGAAGAAGTTCAGGACCACTCTGAGAGACCTCCAACCTTCCAAATCCAGCGGGACTACCAGAAATGTTGATGTGGTGGGAGGGGAAAGTTTTGGTCTCAACCTTCTCCACTGCCATAGCTAGTGCCCACACGGCATCATAAGCCCACAGTCCAAAAACCTCCAATTTAGCATTGAGGAGAGTTGGATTGTCTTGTTGGAATTTACTTTGCCATCTACCTCTAAATTTTTCAATCTTCTCCGAATCTGGAATGTAAGTCTTCAAACCCAACACCCCTTGCAAGTTTTCTGTGACTGAATAATTTGAGGAACTAAAGAAATTAGTCATCCCATTTGTTATTATCCAAGCAAAGTCATGTTTCATCATTCTCATAGCATTTGCCCTGGCAAAAAGTCGAGAACCAAGAGAAGGCGACATGTGCACTATGTAGACTCTGGTGTGCATCTTCATCAACTTGTCTAGCTCTGTATCTATTTGTTCATTAGTTGCCATTGAAGGAATGACAGCCCAGTAGGGGATGCGAATATCCATCGCTTGCAAAGCAGTAGTCAGATAAGGTATGATTCCATTTCCAAACTCGTTGTCAACACTGATGGGCACCACTTCACTCCAACCAAAGGTCTTGATGATGTCACTTATGGCTTTCACTTGAGATGTGTCATTTTGTGCAATGCGGAAAAAGTATGGATTCCCAAGGAAAGGGCTTGTAGCTGAAAATGAGATTACGGGGACCTGAGCTCTATCCCCAATATAAGTCACAAATTTTGCTTCCATCGATGATTCTGGCCCGATGATAGCTTGCACCTTGACATTGTTTATCAAGTCTAGAGCTGTTTCAAAGGTGAACAGTTATAATTAAAAATTTAAAAATGTAAAGAAACTTGAACAAGCATAAATCGATATTCATTTGGCTACAATTCAAGTCAGACAGCCATAAAACCATCAGTGAAATTAGAAGCAAAAAGTAAAGCTGGTGTGGTATTAACTAGTAACCGAATGATATTATTCTTATTAACTAAACATGAAGAGAGTTTTTGATTTCCTTGTTAAAGTTGACTAGTAACCGAGTGATATTAACAGAACGTGATGGAAAGATCGAGTTAAGAGAGTAGAGCTATAGAGAACCTGCACCAGCTGCAATAACAACATCTCTCGCGGAGTCCCTTGTGTGCAAGACCAGCCTAGTACGGTAGTAAGGATGAGAGGCATAGAAGTCAGTGAGGGAAATGTTGATGCAGGTCATTCCCGTTTTCCCAAACCAGGTCTCCAAGTTAAGAATCACTCCCACATTTGTTGGAGTAATGTTTTCTGCCCTGGACAAAAAATCAAAACTAACAAACAAGCAAAAGAGCAAGAAAAAATGGTTGGTATGAATACTGTTCATCATGCTTAAAGCTATAGGTCTGCAGTTCATGGGAACAAAAAGGAGAACCTTTTTAGTATGATGAGATTTTCCATATCCGAGCATACTGTTTTGCTCTGTAGCAGTGACGAAGCTTCCCCCTAACAGCTGACTTCTGATGAGCCAAGACCAGTAAGTCGCCGTCCCCTTCATTACTTCTTGTGAATGAGAGAAGCAAAATATTATATGGTTGATCTGCTGTCATAATTCATAAAACCTATTCTAATTTAGGAGACTTTGAAGTTTCAACCTGAATCATGACTTCTCAGCCTTCTCTAGTAGTCCAAGCAAAACTAATAAACCCCAATTCAATATCTAAGAGTATTTTAAACATGTTAAATTTTCAAGTTAAATTCTCTAAAAGTTAAAAAAAATTATTATTTATTTAACTTTTACTCTTATAATTAAAAGTTATAATAAAATAAATTCAAAAAAGATATGTTAGAATTGAGAAAAAAAAAAGAAATTTTTTTAACTAAGAATTATTCTCTCTCTCACTTTAGCTATATATAACTACAAAATTTAACGAAAGTTATTTTAACTTTAGTTATATGGTAACTGTTGGAAGAAAAAAAAATTATAAAATTAATTATATTTTAATTTTTTTTAAAAATAAGGTATCTGTTAGAGATGCCCAAACATGCATTATTTGTTTAGGAATATTCATAGCAATTCAATTGCTATAATATAACACTGGTTCGATACCCAGTGCTGTAAATAGTTTTTCAGTTATTTATCTTCCTTTCCACTTTTTGGGGCTGTTGTTTTCAAAAAATTTCCATTCTTTCTAATTTTGCCCCCCCCCTCCCCCGAACGCGGGTCTGGCTCCGCCATGAACCTATCTATATTCGAAGTGCAAGACTGTTCAATTGCTTCCCCATATTTCCAAAGCTTATCACGAGCAAATCAGGCGCAGGTGATGAGAATGAAAGTTCCAGATGAAAGTTATCTATAAATCTTGTCGTCATTTTGGGCTTTCTCTGTAGTTTAGGCATGTGGGTTTTGGGTTTAGGTGATACGACCTCAAAAGCAAGCCATGTGCACAATATGCACATTTACATGTTGGATTCACTGGATTCACATTCACTACCTCATATTCATCGCCTCAAAGGAATTATTTTTTTGATACGACGAAAATATATAATTATTGACTGTAGTATTGAGTTTCATCGAATTCTCGGTTTGACAAATTGAAATCCGTTAAGCACTACAATACTGCAACGTTAGAGCATATAATATACCGAAATAACAAACAAGAGAAATAAGAGACTAAAAAAATTAAGATACTACTCATTATTTATCCGGGACTATATATATTAGGAAGCTGATTGTCGAAGGTCCTCTGATAGTCATTCTAGCAGGGAGAAGTACTGCCTTCTTCTATGGCGAAACCTTCTTAGTAGAGGTAACCACCGGTCCAAGCTTAGATTTTTCTTTCTCTTTCTTCTTCTCCGATCCTCTGGTCGACGACGTCTGCCTACCAGACCCCCTGACGGACTAAGAGGAAGCTATTCAACCATTGGCCTCCCTTCATCAGTAGCTCCTATAGAAACTGCTTATGGCTTGCTCCATGGCTTGATCGAATTCCTTCTCCGGAGTAGGCGCAACTACAACCAGATTAGGTGCGGACCCAGTAGGTGAAGTGGTAGACTCGATGAACTGGTCTACCCTTGATGTCATAGTAGAACACGGAACGTTTTGAGCACATTCCAGGTGATCCCCCAGTGTAGTAGTAATAGCTCGGCCTGAGGGTAGTCAAACTGGAATCTGCCATGAGGGCTCCATCTGCAAGAAAATAACTTGGTTAGTAGGACTCTCCCTAAAGAGGAGATTACTCTATAACCTTCCTGGTCGGCGGAGCTAGGGCAATAGCAACAACCTGTGCATATGTCGGGCTAATGTTCGCGCCGTAAGACAAACTGTCATGCTCAAGATTAGTCTCTAAAGACAAGACTCCCCGTTGGACAGACTGCAGAAGGGCCTGCATAGAGGCCGTATAATCAGGAGGCAACTGCTGGGAATTTCCTAACAATTCGTTGATTTCGGTAGTTGGCCTGGCAGCATCCGAAATAGTCCAGACGACCAACTCCGACCCGCTCCTGCTATGGATGGCTCTTATCCCCCATGAGAAGAGACACGACCGGAAGTAGGTCCAGAGGTCATACCTTTCCCTCCAAAACCTGCATCAGAAGCTAGGAAACAACCTTTTCCACCATACGCAAAGGCTCCATATACTTCGCAATATCCACGAACATTCCCATACAGAAACTCAACATCCATGGCACGTGATTCAGAAAATTGAACACGAGTGCTTACCACAAGAGGCCTGTCAAGATCCACCTCTAATTTAAGCTTCATCTCCGAGCCATGGAACATAGCATGTCGATTGAATTCTAGCAACTGGTTGATGACATTACCAATCCGCCTACACCACTTCTCCTGCAACACTTCTGCCGCAAACCAACCATGTTTAGGGTGAACCACAGTCCACACACGGCCTCAATTTGTCGAAATCTCAAAGGGGTTATCAAACTCCCTCATAGCTTGGACAACCACAGTATTTGACAGATAATACCATGGTCCACTTAAGATCGCGCGCCGACAATCCGCCAGAGAGCGGAACTTACAGACAAACCAATCAGTGCCAATCTGAGTGAAACCAATGGTGCCCGATCTGGTTGCATGATTCCATAGAGAAATCATCTGCATCTTAAAAGCATGTATCTGGTCATCTGCAAATGGGATCCAAAGAAAAAATGCGGCTACGGTGAAAAAGCAAACATGTTCTTGATCCTCGTTCTCTGCCACGACAATGTTTACCTCGCCAAGAGCCACCGCTAGGAATTGAGGCGCGGGTAGCCTGCTGGCTTGAGGTAGCGGTGGAATCAGAGGAAGAGGGTTCAGGTTATCATCCAAACCTCCGTTTTCCATTAGAATGGACAGGCAAAATTTCAAATTGAAGGAAGGAGAAATGCACTAGATGGAGGCCGATCAACCAAACAGAGAAAAGCCAAGGAAGAGGGAGAGTCTGTTGGAATCAAGATAGAGAGGGAAAATAGAGGGAAAACCTATATGCAAAGGTATATGTGGATAAAGAGGAGGGAGGTGAAGGTCGTGGTATTGTTCAATTTAGGGAAGGGAGTACCAGTGATCGGGAAGAGCACTGACGAAGGCTAGGGTTGTGAATGAAAGAGACATAACAAGGAGGGTAGAAAGAAACAGGGACGTCGTTTTACAATAGTCTGTAGACTAAGATAATTAAGTAAGGATTTAAAGGAAAATACTTAAAAAGAAAAGAAAAAAAAATACTAAAAACGCAAAACCCAGATAGGAATATATTTGAAACCCAGAAGAGATTGGTTGGGCAGTCGCTCTTACCTTATTCATCAATCCATTAAACACCTATCTCCATTCTCTCGCTTCCAAATTTTCCTGTGGCTTCCCGGGGACAAGCTGCATTTTGGAGGGGAGGTCTTGTTAGGAATCAACCCATATTTTAGGCCCAATTGTTCATCTTCATACCAATCTAGCCCATAGACTCCTGATGCCTACAGTTGCAGATGCATGATCCTATCCAGTATGTTGTCTTCAATGTCCATTAGCAAGTAGTACTTTTGTTGGCTAGTTAAGTTGTTGTATTTTAGTTACAGTTGTTGTCTAAGTGTAAGGCCAGTTGTAAGGAGAAACAATTGTAACAACCAATTTGGCATGAAGGCATCTAAGAAATGAAATCATTTTAATTTCCCTCTTCGCTCCTCCTTTCCCTCTTTTCTCTGTTCTTGGTCCTATTATCTGGTATCAGAGACCTAATGCGCGCCCTTCAAACGATGACTCCATCGAAAGGCCTCATGGAGTCGATTACCATTAGTGTTGTCACCCCTGAAACCTCCTTACTACCAAACACAACCACAACCGTAGACTTTTCTTCCCAAACTCCCTTGGAGTCCTCCATGGTGCAGCTCCAAACTCAGAACGCTAAACTCCATGCAAACGTAGTAGCTCTTGCTACTTTGTTCCAGATCTTCCAACAGTCATGGCTTCAACAACACCAACAGTCACAACTACCCTTCACCTTTGGATATATCCCGCTGATCTTAACAGTCACCACCACTTGGTCGGGTTTGGGTTTATCCTACCCACCATCTGCAGCCCTCACTGTCCCCATCCAAGGACTTCTATCCACACCGCCTACCTACTCCACTATTTCTTCTCCCTTTACAAGACCAATCACACCACTCACACAACCATTACCCCCACCCTACTCAAATCCCATCACTGAAACACTCCATGTCCTGCACCAAACTACTCCCACACCAGAACCCTTTCCAAACACAGCTGAGCAGCATCAAAGCCGTCCACCAAATTCATACCTCTCACACTTCAACGAAGATGATGTTGAAGGATGGTTAGCCATGACCGAAAGGTATTTCCGTCAACAATGTATCTTACCTCATGAGAGAGTCTCCACATTTTCCTCCAACTTTGGTTCGGACGCCTCTATCAGGATGAACTCACTCGAGCAGGGCCACCAATTGGTACATGCTTGTCTCTGCTATGCTCAAACATTTCGGGTCGGGTAACCCCTATGACCTCATGGCCAAGCTCACTCATTTCAGCAGACTATGACAGTGGATGACTACATCTTTGCCTTTACCAAGCTTTCTTGCAGGGCAAAAATTTGGTCTGACCAACAACTCCTTCACATATTTTTGGGAGGTCTTATACCTGAAATTCAACATGACGTGATGACCTTGGAGCCTACCAGCATCCACCAAGTGCAACGCTTAGCTGGTCGCTACGAGTCCAAAATCACTGCCATGCACGCCGCTCGTAGCCAACGCTTTTTGCAATGGTCTTCCCAACCTAAGCCGCCTCGTCCTCCCACCATTCATTCACCCTTACCTTTCCATTCACACCCTCCCAAAATTATAAATAGCCCCCAAAGACTCCAACCCAACCCATCTCTTCCCACCAGTGCATTCAATAGATTATCCATTGTTGAACAACGTGAAAAACGTCGCAAAAATTAGTGTTACAATCACCAAAAAGAGTCCAAGCTATGTCTATCATACCTCTGCTTACCACCCTCAGAATGACAACCAATAAGAAGTATTTAATTGGACTATCGAGCACTACTTATGCTGCTTTATAAGCTACAAACCGGCAGAATGGGCAACTCTCTTACATTGGACCAAATTTTGGTATAACACTACCTTCCATAGTGCCATTAAAATAACTATATTCCAGGCTCTATCCAGACTTATCTACCTGGCTCTACATCAGTCCACGATGTCGATCGTTCTCTCTAATCACGGGGATGAACTCATTGCCTTACTCAAAGCCAATATCCAGCTTGTTCAGAATCACATGAAACAATAGGCTGACTTAGGCCGTACTGAAAGAGAATTCCAAGTCGGTGACTGATTTTTCCTCAAACTCCACCCCTATCGCAACCAATCAGTTGTGCGTCGTTCATCATACAAACTGGTTTTGCGCTATTATGGCCATTTTCAAGTGATCGCTCAGATTGGTAAAGTTGCATACAAGTTGAGTCTACCTCGCTCTTCCTATATCTCCCTTCTCAAGCGAAAAGGAGTTGATGGCCTCTCGGTCTTGACTACTTTACCTCCCGTGGATGAGGATTGAGCACTTTCTTGGGTTACTGAGCGTGTTCAGACATGATGGTGGAGCGTTACAAGAACAAGCAAGCCACCAAATGGCTGATCAAATGAAAATGACTGCTTGCTGAGGATTCCACTTGGGAAGTTGCTCACACTTTTGTGGCTCAGTTCCCTGCTTTTCAAGCTTGAGGACAAGCTGCATTTTTGGGGGGTCTTGTTAGGACTCAACCTATATTTTAGGCCCAATTGTTTATCTTCATACCAATCCAGCCTATGAACTCCTGATGTCTGCCGTTGCAGATGCATGATCCTATTCACTCTGCTATCTTCAATGTCCATTAGTAAGTAGTACTTTTGTTGGCTAGTTAAGTTGCTTTGTTACAATTGTTGTCTAAGCTTGTTGTTGTGGTCCTCTGCCGAGTAGTGCAAGGCCAGTTGTAAGGAGAAATAGTCTATCTTCCTTATATTGTAACCGTGAATTTGGCATGAAGGCATCTAAGAAATGAAATCATTTTAATTTTCCTCTTCCTCCTCCTTTCCCTCTTTTCTCACTACTAGAAAAGTGGGCAATAGTTACCGGATCAATAGTCACGGATCATCTTCTGTTTCAATATTGGGTCAAGTGTACTAAATTTGTTAAAGAAAGTCATTTGTTACAAGAATAAACAACATAGTAACGAAATTCGTGACTAATTGACAGATATGTATTTATGATGATGTTAATAAGCAATGGAAATCATATGTGTGACTAAATTGGTATTAACATATGTATCAATATAGTAATGGATGACTAATCCGTTGCTATTATGTATACATAAGTACTAACTTTGTAATATATTGCTTATCTGTTACCATGTTTTCACAAGATGAAGTATGAATAAACTCAATAAAGTGACATATGGCTTGTCCGTTACTATGTTGATGTAATAGTGTACCACTACAGTGACGGATGCCCCATCCGTTACCATATTAGTTCAACATTGTGCACACGAGGTAACAGATAACTTTTTTTTGTTTCTTCATCAATATGGTGCGCTATTCTAATAAAAAAAATATAAAAATTAAAAAAGTATGGTGTGTTATTAAAGTAAGAGCAAGTTTACCAATGAGTGTTTTGCTTGGTTGTCATGTAGATTTAGCCTCAAAAGGGGGAAAAAGTGAAAAATCAATGATCCAACAATATTTTCTTGCCTGGGGAGTGGACCAATCCCTGGGGCGCTTCTAGCCTCGTGATCTGATCGACTCAATTGTCACTTGGCGCTCTTAATTTTGACCGTATATACTTCCACGTTATCCAAATTCTTTCTCGGTTTTTGTTCTGGCAATTGATCGATATGTGATTTATAACTAACTCTTTCATTTGTGGTGTGAATTCCGACTTGCCAAGTACATAATTCAGTATGAGATCAATGTACTTGTGTGCTATGTATTAAGTTGTAACCTCGAGCATATATTAACTGACTCTTTCATATCTTGTTGTTGTAGGGAATTGAATCTTCATCATTTGGTGCCAAAAACATAGAGTTGATGCAAGTTTTCAAATGTAAATGAGTCGGTTGATATCCATTTAAATAGGCTGATCGATGGACTAGCAAATATCATCCTTGTTCACTATTTACATTCATTTGCTTGGCTCTCGTATTTCATGTTTGGCAATTTAATCGAGTATTTTGGAGTGGTTGATTGATGAGGTTATGTGTCTGAAGAGATTTCTAGATTGAGTTCATCATTTAATTGTTTTTGGCAAACCATATAATTTTTTTCAAAGAGAAGTCCCTGTGTAGATGTTGAGTTGGAAGTGTCTGGAAGCTATGGCTTACTATTGCTACATTGCTGGAGGTTAGTAAAAAATTCATGCTCTATTCTTGAGGTGATAAATTCCAATTTGCAATGGCATTGCCTACTAAAACTTTAATTCTTAAGAGTTAGTTGGAGATGAGTAAGTGAATGTGTAGTTTGGGGGAACAAGAGATACCCATTCATTAGAATGGTCAACTGGTCTAATGCTCTTTAATTGTACACTTATCCATTTTGAGACTGGTAGTTCATGTGAAGGTGACATTATAGTATTGATTGATGCTATTGTGGATTACCTAAACTAATTACTGAAACTTATGAGTTGCTGGAGTTATAGTTCTTGAGATGATAAATTTTTGAACACTTCATGTGCTAGTCAGTATTTTTCTATTTAACACGCATCATACCTCAAAGGGTCAGTTCACTATCCTTAAATAAGCTAATCAGGTTGTTTCTTCCTTGTTTGAAGGATTGTTTTCGGTGCAGGCACTCATTCTCTCACGATTTTGGCCATGACATGGAATGCGAGGGTTATGGAATGCAATGGTTGATCCTAGACTATCATGTTATTATCTGAAGGCAAGAATGAACTGTAAGCAGATTCTTTTCCTCTATGCTTTGAAGGAACGAGGCTTGTTCATCTACAAAGTTTTTTTTGTTTTTGTTTTTCTAAATATAATTTTCCTTTAATTTTCGTATCCATGCCACCTCAAGTGACTCAAGAAATGATCGAGAAATTATAAAAAAGCATCTGATGAAGTTGGAGCAGTATTTGGAGTTGATAGAGCATGTGCTATTTAGAAATTCGGGGAATAGTTGAAGTATGTGTATTTTGCATTTTGAACTTTGGAGACATATACATAATCATTAATTTTTCTGTATAATTATGAAATGATGAATACAGATAGCCGAGCCGTGAGCCAGGCTGCAGGGAAGCATCTGGGTTTTCTTTAGTTTGTTTTTTTTTGGGTCAAAAAATGTAACAATGGCAACGGATATATGTTGTTAATAATAATTTCTTATATAACAAAGTTGAACCGTGCACTATTTATTTTTACTGTTTATCTATTATTTATTAATTTCTTTTTGGTATTTTTCAACTTTCATTTTTTTACCTAAAAATTTATCGGTAAATATGCTATAAAGAACTTTTTAAATCGAAACCTTATTTTTAACTCTAACATTCATTTTTCTCCCCTTCTAACTATTATATATTTATAATATGTAATTATGATGCCTGATTCTCATTTATTAAACAATAATTATTCTTTTTTAAGATTAGATGAATGTACACTACGCGAGCGCGGACTTTCCACCTAGTCACAAAACAAAAGAAAGCTGACAGTACACACATGATGTCAGAAGAGAGAGAAACAAGAAAAGTAGAAGCTAAATCAAGTTGGTACTCAATTTGTCACGGAAACCATTCCGGGACAATATTGGACAGATTTAATAATAACAACTCCTTATCACGGAAGAATTTCTGTCTCTCTAGTATAAAAATAGGCAATAATAACAGAATTTCGTTACTATGCTATTGCCCATTTTTCTAATAGTGTCTGGTCTTGGTCCTATTAAAATTATGGGTCTTTAAAGAGTACACTAAATTTGATACTAAGGACGCTCTTTTAAATTCGATCATGTTGCTTGAGATTTAAGCCGACTGAATTTCAATGTCATTTTACTTTTCTTGTTGCTAAATTTGATATCTCTAGCTTCCCGTGAAACGTATGTATCAATTCGCAAGGCATTGCAGCCTGAGTTTAGTTCTAGTGATTTTGTTATAATTATATTGGGTTGCTTTTGCATTGGGATTCACTTGGATTTAGACTGCAGAAAGCGAAGATGAACGAATAGTTAGAGAAGGCTGTGTCAGTTTCCTCAAGTACTTGAAAGTAAATGGCTTATGCGGATTTCATGTTAAGCAAATGGGGATCGCCATCATGTTAGAGTCCGACATGAAATTGTCAGATGATCTTTTCGAGTCTATAATTGATAAGGTAAGAGGCAATGCAGCTTTGAAGGTCTTGTGAGAATGTAGGAGTCACGCCATTTTTTGTTTGTCTTGCAGACATTTGCGGATGCTGATGCTGACAAGGACGGTAAAATCAATAAAGAAGAATGGAAGGCTTTTGTGCTTCGACATCCTTCACTCCTGAAAAACATGACTCTTCCTTATTTCAAGTATTTATCTTCAGAGACATTTTCTAATTTCATAGTTCTATAACTTGTGTACTGCTCTAATCTATCATTGAATCCATTCGTCCTACACTGTTCATGACTTTCAATAGTACTAACCTGCCTGTCACCGTATCTTCTTTCTTCTAGGGACATCACCACAATATTTCCAAGTTTCATTCTTCACACTAAAGTTTCAGACTGAAACTTACGCGGCCTTTTCCCATGGAATCGATTATGAAGCTTCAACATCTTGTGCCGCAACTTCGGACCAGAAAAGTGCGCTGATTATCCTTATAATTGAAATGGTTTTCAGGCAGAAATGCTAAGCAGCATTTCTGGAAGTATGAGTGTAGGAAAGGCTTCCATGCATGCTGATGTGCCACAAGATTCAGACCACTTAGTTCAAAGCCTTTGTTGTACAGTGAGGAAGTGGAAATTTTTTTGTAGTGAATTTGTAGTGCGAGTTTTTATATTAAAACAGTGTACTGTAAATATATTCTTTAATTATGAAAGAAAGTTGATTTTGCCATGCAAACAAGTGATGTGCATTACCTATTCCATGTCCATATTTGCTAAATTAAGAAATGAAAAGAAAAAAGAAATCGAGAAACCGGCTCCTGGCTATACAAACTAGTCCCCCCACCCCCAGAAAAGCTAATAAAAAAGACCATGACAAGACCAAATTAATCAAGAACAAGACTTGGCTGAGTTCTCAAGGAGCTGTTACTTGTGAGGGAGGTTGAATCTGATGAGTCGTTGGTCTCTTTTCACTTGGGGAAGTTAACTCAACTGCGTCTATAGCATCTTGGGTTGCTTCACTTGCTTGACCATTGAGATTCAAACTACCAAGCACAGTGTGAGCAACATTGTTTGCGCTTGATGGCCTCAGGGGAGAGTTGGTGTTCGCTGGTGGTTGACCATCGCTTGGTATACCATGTTCCAAATCTGCCAGTGGTCTGCCATTGTAAATATCCCAATCCGAGTGTCTTTCGTTGTATAATCTCCATACCTCACGAATTTTACTCAAAAATGAGGTTTCTGGACCAAACCTCGTCAAAGCGTGTCTGTGTTCATTGAAGAACATTGCTACATATATAAGGAGAGCTAATGAGAAAGCAACCCCAGCAAAAATGAAGAGGCCCCGGAAGTTACCAAGGCTAAGAGTATGGATGGAAGAAGTTGCGGTGCTGCCGGGGTTCGAACAATTTGGTGAATTCCTGAACCAATTGTTCTCGATTTTCTTCATTTCAGTTCCCTCATGCAGAGTAGTGATTGCCGTTGAAAAATCGCGTGCGAATAATGAGCCTTTTTGGAAAACCTGCACAAATAAGAAAACACAAGGAAAAATAAAAGCTACAAGAGAAAAATGGATACATAGGCAAAGAAAGAGAAGCAGAAATTAAAGAAGACTTACGAATGCAAAGCCATCAGTTTTAAATGTGGGCTCGACCATGGTATAATTTTGGCAGTATTTTGAGAGAAAAAGCTTCATGTATGGAGTTTCATCAAAAGCAGCCGAAATCCCATTGTTTCCATTCCCATTTTGTAGAAGCTCATACAATTCTTCTGGAGAGTCATAACTCCTAAGTTTTTCCTCTTGAAATCCTGTGTCCTTCAAAATCAAATAAATAAAAGAACCTGCTCGATAGCCAACAAAGTCCCCGTTTTTAATTAGCAGATTTACATCAGTAATGATCGGTTGGAGCTGTTGAACTGTTAACATCGAGCTTAAACTCGCCGTATAACTTTGAGTTAGTATCAGAACAACGAAGCACCATACTATCACAATAAACCTAGCCAAGTTGGTCACTACTCGCTCCCCTGTTACAAAAATTAAAAAGAAATGAAATTTAACCAGCCATTGGATATGAAAATGAAGCGCATTCTTAACATGTTAAGATTCAGCACTGAGTTTGATAATTTAACTTAATAAAACTTACTGTGTGCAAAAACCATGGTTGAAAATGAGTACCAAAGGCCTGTGCCTAATTGATGAAGTGGAGACCCTCGAAAGTCTTCATTTATCCGGTGTTCAAGAAACCAGACCAGGAAACCTATAAAAACAAAAGAGCAACTAAATGTTACCCAAAGGTCCCAAGTCAAGGGCTTCAAGAACACCCATGTGCTTTCAGCGTCATTTTTGTCTTTGACCGGCACAATCATTGATATTCCAGATTTTGTGTATGGCAATGTAAAGTCCACATATAAGGATCTACGTGCTGTAATGGTAATATCTCCAACTGCAGCATCAACATTCTGTCAAGAGAAAAATGGCCAAACGAGGTTAATATATATATTGTATAACTTTGCTAGCAAAGATTGTGGATATATTGTGAAACAAGAAAGAAAGGAGAGATGCTAGGAAAGACACAAAAAACAGAAGAATTTACCCCAAGAAACACTTGTTCAACCAAATGATTGTAAGAATCATCATCACCATCATCAGAATCAAAGGGAATAAACTCGTATGTGACACTGTACGGCAATGATGCTATTACAGCTTGAAAGACTTCTATGCAGTATCCAAAGGCCTCAACTCTATTAATGCCAGGTTCAGGTTTAGTCGTTTGTACAAGTTCTCTAAAACTTTTCTTAACCGGGACTAGAACTCTTAGCCTATTACTTGTAGAAATCTGCCAACCCCGTGGAAATGTGGTGGTGTCTCCGGGCCATATGATAGTTCCGAGAGTGGTATTAGAAGTATTAGTAGCTATTTTGTCTGTGTTTTTTGCGTTCAAGTTTCTCACGAGTCCATTTTGTGGTGTCCAATATCCAACCCCTCTTGCCCCATTTTCATTCACATTAACTACCTGAAAAGTTGATGATTGTAGTTGCCTATCAACAAGACTGAAATCTCCTGAAAGTCCAGTAAATATCGTACCTGATAGTTGTTGAAGAACTTCAGGTCCACTCTGGGAGACCTCCAACCATTCTACACCTCTTTTGGAACTACCAGAAATGTTTATGTTCTGGGAGGGGAAGGTTGTAGTCTCAACCTTCTCCACTGCCATAGCTAGTGCCCAAGCAGCGTCATAAGCCCACAGTCCAGGCACTTCCAATTTGACATTGAGGAGAGTTGGATTGTCTTGTTGGAATTTACTTTGCCATCTACCTCTAAACTTTTCAAGCTTCTCTGTATGTGGCATGTAAGTCTTCAAACCCAGCGCTCCTTGCATGTTATCTGTGACTGTATATTTTGATGAGCTAAGTAAGTTAGTCATCCCAGTTGTCATTATCCAAGCAAAGCCTTCTTCCATCATTCCCATCGCATTTGCCCTGGCAAAAAGTCGAGAGCCAAGAGAAGGCAACATGTGCACTATGAAGACTCTGGTGTGCATCACCATCAACTTGTCTAGCTCTGCATCTATTTGTTCATTAGTGGCCGTTGAAGGAATGACAACCCAGTAGGGGCTACGAACGTTCACCGCTTGCAAAGCAGTAGTCAGATAAGGTATGATTCCATTTCCAAACTCGTTGTCAACGCTGATGGGCACTACTTCACTCCAACCAAAGGCCTGGATGATGTCACTAATGGCTTTCACTTGAGATGTGTCATTTTGTGCAATGCGGAAAAAGTATGGATTCTCAAGGGAAGGGCTTGTTGCTGAAAATGAGATTATGGGGACCTGAGCTCTATCCCCAAGTTCATTCACAAATTTTGCTTCCATCGATGAATCTGGCCCAATGATGGCTTGCACCTTGACATTGTTTATCAAATCTAAAGCTGTTTCAAAGGCAGACATTTGTAATTAAAAAATTAAAAATGTAAAGAAACTCGAACAAGCATAATTCGATATTCATTTGGCTACGATTCAAGTCAGACAGCCATAAAACCAACAATGAAATGAAAGGAACAAAGTTAAGCTGGTGTGGAGATTAGTTCAACAAGATGAGCCAGAAGACACAATAAAGTTAACTATTAACCAGGTGATCGATATTTATATAACATGAAGGAAATATTTAAGAGATCGAGTAGAAAGGTAGCGAACCTGCACCAGCTGCTATAACAACATCTTCCGCAGAGTCCCTTGAGTGCAAGACCAGCCTAGTACTGTAGTAAGGATGAGAGGAATAGAAGTCAGTGAGGGAAATGTTGATGCAGCTTATACCCATTTTCCCAAACCAGTTCTCCAAGTTAAGAATCACTCCCACATTTATTGGAAAAGTAGTGTTTTGTGCCATGGCAAAGAAATCAAAGCTGAAGAACAAGCAAAAGAGCAGAAAAAAATGGTTGGTAGAATTACTCTTCATCATGCTTAAAGCTATAGGTCTGCTATTCATGGCATCAAGGATTACCTTATTAATATGATGAGGTTTTCCTAATCCGAGCATACTGATTTTCTCTGTAGCAGTGACGACTGACGAAGCTTCCCCTCATGCCGGGTTTTGCAGAATGTCGCGGAAAATCCTCGTTGAGCCAAGTTGCTAAATAATTTGCTGACTTCTGATGAGCGAAGTTCACAAGTTGTCTCCTTCATTACTTTCTTGTGAATGATAGAAGCAAAATATTAATTATATGGTTGAGAATTATAGAAGCTCATCACTGTCATAATTCATAAAACCTATTCAAAAGGAGGAATGTTCATAATTCATAAAACCTATACAAACTTTGAAGTTTGTACATGAATCATGACTTTCCTCTCCAGTTGTCCAAGCAAAACTAATAAACCCCAATTCAATATCTATGTTAACATGCATTATTTATTTATTTAGGAATGTTCACGGCAATTCAATTGCTATTTCACAAACAATATACTAACACAACAAGTCAACAGAATTCAGAAGTAACATCAAGAACTTGAAAAGCAACTGAAATGTATATATATACAGAACGGTTCGGCTGCGGACGTCTGCACCGACCGGTTTAATAAGGATTCCGGCTTTTGGGTGGAATTTCGGTCACCAAATCCGATCTCTACCGTTCAGAACATAAGTATACGTGTATAGATCAATCCTGTAAAATTTCATCTAGTTTGATGATCATTTGAGTCCTCAAAATCGCGATTTACCAACCGGACTCCGAACGGTTCCAATTTTACTGATTTTTGTCCTCCTTCGTATAAGTCGCGATTTTGAGGATCTAAATGATCACTAAATTAGATTAAATTTTACGGATTGATCTATACACGGAATCCGTAGGAAACTGGTCGGTGTGGACGTCCGCAGCCGAACCGGACTCTGTATTTGTGTGTATATATATATTATATATCCATGAAAAAAGATATATCCATGGAAGCTCATTCTATGAATTTTAGAAGGGAATTGGTTTTTGAGAAGCTACCGTATTCAAAGTGCAAGACTTTTTGTTCAACTGCTTCGCCGAGTCAAACCGATGATGAGAATGAGACTTGAGTTTTCCAGATTCTATTGTCGTCGTTTCGAGCTTTCTTTGTCACTTTGGTGTTAGAGCATGCCACGTCACTTATCAGTACGCTTCCCAGAATCATAATCAATCCCTCACTTGCTTTTTTATAAGTTAAAAAAAAATCCAGATAGGAATATATTGGAAAACCCAGAAGAGAATTGGAAATGGCGGACAAGCCGAGCCGAGCTCTAGTTTTGTACGGAGATGGGTTAGCCCGTTTCGTCAATCCGTCAAACGTCCATCTCCATTCTCTCGCTTCCAAAGCTTCATGTGGCTTCTTGAGCCTCCCCAATGCTCCATCCTCAGGTAAACTATCACTCCTGCTCTCTTCGCTGTGTCTGTTTAATGAACACACTAATGTTTTTTAAACTAAAGTGCTCTATTGGGTTCGATCAAGTATGTTGCTTTAGAATTAAGCTGACTGAAATTCAATTTCCTTTTTACTTCTCCTTGCTAAAGTTTATTTCTTTAGCCTTCCCAGAAATGCATATTATCAATTCGCAGATCGATTTTTGTTTTTTTGTTTTAGTGTATTTTTTATAATCAAATTGGGGGTTGCTTTTGCATTGGGATTCACTTGGATTTAGATTGCAGAAAGCGAAGATGAACGAATAGTTAGAGAGTTTGCAGTGCTGCTGGATGTGTATGAAGCTCTCATTAGTACAGTGAGGACCACTCACTTTGTATTCTTACAATTAATAGTTTACGGTTTATATTTTCACTTTGTACTAAGTAGATTTTGGGAATTTGGTTTCTCAGGGTGGAGATACTAGTAAAGAAGAATGTGGCGGGAAATCCTCGATCACCATATCAGAAAGGTAATAACAAACGATTTCGCTTGGTGAGTTGTAATTGCAATGGCCGAAGAATGTTATTACCTGGTTTTTTTTTTCTTTTACTAAAGTTGTTTTCTTATGATGCTTCAGGTTCATGGGGATGAAAGCTGCTGTAGTTACGAACAATCCAAGTTTGAAGTCTTTTGGTACCAAACTCGGTTTCAACATCTTATCGAATGATAGTTTTGTTAAGAGCAGTAAGGCTCAATCCGAGCTGTCAGTTGATAATCTGGCATCTGAATTGCTGAAGTTGCTCGGATTTCAAGATGGAAAGACTCTGGAGTCAAACCAGTATGATTTAGTTTTTGTGCATGTTGGGGCTGGTGAGGTGAATGTTGAGAATGACAAGGCTATTGCTGATGGTGTCGAATATTTCAATGCTCTGGTTGGTGCTATAACACGCATAAGTGAACCTGGAACTGATATCAGCCTCCGTTTGCACTTGTCTGTTGTAATGAGCTATGGGAGTACCTCAGAAAAATATGAATCCAATTTGTCGGTTTCAGTCAATAATAATGATAGAAAACCTTATCTTGCAAAGCTCGTTCCTCGTCAAAGTTATACCATGAAAGGAGAGGTTCCGCGAGAGGATGTTAGGTCAGTGATGACATGGTAGTTCCTTGCACCACTTGGTATTCCTTTCTATAACTCCATCTACTCTTTGTTGAACAGGCACTATTGCCCAATGTTACTAGCTCAGTGGCAATATGGAGTGACCCGCAAAGATACAGCAGAGATCTTCTCTTTTAAGGAGTTCAAGGAGGTATGATTTCAGATCATCAGTTATTGAGGTTTCTAAACTTTCAGATTATTATCACTATGTTTAGTTGCTATTTTCAGATGTGTGAGTCATATACCCTGCAATTTGATGTATTGAAAGATACATGAGAAAATTAATTGCAAACTTTTCAAATAGCATACCAATCATCAAAAGATTATCAGTTAAGTTTGTATTGATTATAGATATTAATTCTGATTAAGTTATTCATCTCTAGATATTCCTATAACTTCTGATAGCCGCATCAACTTCTCCTTGTTGTTAACCATATAGTCATTACTATTCTCAGAAATCTCTTCACCATCCCCTTATGTAACAGTCTTCTTACACTAAATGCCTCCTCCTCTATATAACCACCGACTTCTCCTTGGTCCTTCACAGTTCACACCCATATATCACTCTTATACTAACAGAAAATGGCTTATTCTTCCAAGCTCTTCCTTCTCACTGCTCTTCTAGTTCTAGCTGTGCCTCTCATGGCCACAGCTCGACCTTTCATGAATAACCAAATTGGGGCACACTCAAACCTTGCATCCAGGTTAAAGTTGGATGAGAATCATCAAACTGCTGGGATGCATTGTTCCAGCTCCAGGCATGTACTGGTGAGGTTATCTTGTTCTTTGTCAACGGAGAGGCTTACATAGGTCATGGCTGTTGTGTAGCCATTAAGACAATCGAACACCAGTGCTGGCCTGCCATGCTTGGTTCTCTAGGGTTTACCACGCAAGAGACTGATATACTCAGAGGCTATTGTGATGAAGCTGATCAAGCCCACGCTCCTCCATCACCACCATCACCACTATTGTCATCATCACCACCATCGCCACCATCCATTGTAGAGCCTACTGGAAGAGTAATGGATTCCTTGAATAAAATGGCTTAGTAATTTCAACTCATCAATCGTCACAAATGGACATGTGATACTTAATAAGGGTTTAGGCTCATGCTATGTTTTAGTTATGAAAATGTGCTGTTATGTCTTTGTTGCTCAGTTTATGAGTTTTTTACTAGTTTAAAATTGAAATGAAACAATCTTCTATCACACTTTATGCAAGTTAAACATTGCTCGATCAATTGCTTCTCTGTTCTTAACTAGAAGAAATCAGTGCATTTGTGTGCGTTCATTAGATGACTGTTAATGGAAAGTGATATTTGAAAAGAAAATAACACCCATAATCCAGGGGATCACTTTATCTATTCTGCAGTGTGTGCATGCCTATACTTCAACTAAAGTAACATACTTGCCTATGGTCCATCTTTACGTAACTTCCTTTATATGCAGCATGGTGGTAATCTGGTGATACCAGCAGATAGGTTTCTGCACGAAGTAGCTTTCAAACTCTGGAAGGCCCCCAAATATGGAGCATGAGCTATCTTTGAAAGGCCATGGTGCATAGATTACCTCGGTATTAAGCACTGAAGACTGCGCGTTGCTCACCTCAGAAGGCTCAGATGCTGTACCAATGCTTACCAATGTAGAACAGCATTTTGGCTTGCTTATCGCCACATGTAAGAATAGTATTCTGCATGTGCCATTGGACTGAGTACATGTTTGACGGTGCCACCAGTTTAATGGAAAGTTTCCTTTTGATATTTACTAGTATTTGATATATATACATGTATTAATCTTTTATATCTGCATTGAAAGTAAAATGCGATTCAATATGGGTAACTGTCGTCAACTTTGTAGCGTCTCAAGCTTGCCCTCAGTTACAACATATGAAAGGTCATTCACAATAGATCGGTTTCCATATCTCAGAAAGATCATGTTCTTAACATGAGAAACGAACTACACAAGGTGTCATACGACAGTTTTAACAGTTTCGAGTTTCAGCAGTCCATTTATGAATTTATTCATTCTTCATTTCAGACTCGAGAGCCAAGAGTATCCCAAAGTTCCTATTCATTTCAGAATCATGACTTCACCATGTTATATGATGTCTGAAGTCAATATATGGTCTCATTTCTATATTTTTGAGATACATATTGTTCCAATATGACGTATCTCATCTGTTTATTCCTTAAACTGTTCAAAATTGTGACTAAATATAAAACTAGCATTCTAACAAGGTCTTAAAACAATATGTTACCATTACAAACCACAGAAAAAGGAGAAAAGAAAAGGATAGAAGGGCAACCGCAAATGGCCACCCAACCATGAAAACACCTACATAGAGCACTACTAGAAACGGGAGGAATGACTTCAAGACAGACATGGCATCAACCCATTGCCCCTTGAGAAGTACTAGGGCAGCCACATTTATCATGTTCCAACTCATTGATCCACCATAGCACATCCGATTCAGACAATTTGCTACAAATAAGTGGCAGTTGCAAGTGAAAAGATTGTAAGTTTTGTGTTCAAAGAAGCGGGTACTGGGTCGCAGGGCTTCATCCCAGGTGATTCCAGTCCCAAACTCTGCATGCTTGTATCCCTGGTTGCAAGTGTGGCCGCGCAAATTTGTGGCAAAACAACACTGTTTTCACATTCCATATCACCTAGTCAAGCTCGGATACTTTCTCCTACAACAATATGTAAATTGCTGAAAGACAAATGCATGCTTAGTTAGCACAACAAAGAAATACCTGTTGTCTATCGAGTTGAAGATATCTGGCTACAGCACCAAATGCAAAATCATCAACATTCACAAAATTGGAGCCTGCAAAATCTAAAATAGCTCCATCCTCCCTGCAAATGCCAACATGTCCAATGAAAGGTGCCAACCAAGAGACAATAGGGAGAGGCGTCCAAACTAAACAACACGGAAACTTTGCCTTCTTTGTATCAATTTCATCAAGAGGCCACAACTCATGCTGAATACCAAGTGTCGAGGACATATGTTCAATATCATAAGCTTTCTGTATCTCCATTATATGACCACAATGTGACACAACACACAATACGTAGCTCAATTCATTCTGCCATAAATACAACACAAGCTGCTTGGTTAGCAAACAGCACAAAATTCTATTCTGGGGTACTTATAAACCAAGCTGGAAGGTACTAAACAGTAAGCAGTCTAAGCACAGCGATTTTTTATGGGCATGGTGGGATTGATCAGAATTCTGATATCAATAGTCAAAGGTTTGGATCTTTACTATGCATTGCAGCCCAACAACTACCCAAGTGATGAAATATACCTAACCAGACAAAATCAGGTTTCAGCAATATGAACATCAAATGACATCACTCATTGTTAACTACAGAAAAAGGTCGACTTAAAGTTCCAATTTTAATGACTTCACAAAGCTCATAGAATACCCAAATTGGTTTTCTACTTCTCTACAAAATTGGCTACATACACAAAAGAAAAACAAGATCAAAACAATAAACAATGCATTTGGGTCATCAAAGATTCAAGATTTAAGAACAAATTTGATGCTACTGACCTTAGAGATTGTTGATAGCTGAGGCAGAGTAAAAGTCGACGACGAGGAGTATGAAGAAGAAGGAGAAGAGCTAGTCTTTCAATTTATGATCCTTCCTGTAAAGCTTTCATTTTTATGGAGCAGTTTCTTCTTTTATTGTTTTGGAACCGAAGCAGGAGAAAATAGACCAGAAACGGAGAAGGTGCGTGAACCTCTTTGAGGAAATTCAGTCCTCCCCACCACCTCTTCTTTTTTCTATTTCTCTTCTTCCTTCAGATTTTCTCTCTTTTTTACTTTTGCTAAAACTGTTATTCCTTTCTTAGATTTTCTTCTCTTTTTTTACTTTTGCAAAAAATGTTACAGTTCACATTAATCGTGATGTATGATTGTATGAAGTTAAGGATCATGGGAATAACTTTCCAATTAACGAAAGAGTTTGTCCCATATTTGAAACAGTAATTGAAGAAATTACAATTCAAAAGGCTCAAGATAGACGTTGAAACGAAATGGATTTTTTTGTTTGAATTTTGTATAGCACTCATATGTAGTGCAGAGTGTAGTTTTGTATAGAGATTAAACATCTTCAGCTTTGGCTTGACTTGGCAGTCAAGCATCAACTGGAATTCTTGAATTACAAGGGTATAGCTTATCCAAGAAAAGACTTGTATGATTGAGGATTTGAGCATGGGAAATATTATACTATGTACAACAACATGACTATATACTAGTAAGAATGCGCATTTCTGTTGCTCAACGTTGAGTCTGAGACGCTGTTATAGGGGAGGACCAGGTTCACCACAAAATGCATCTGGCTCGAACGATCTTGCAGAATCATCGTTGTAAACTCCACGAATGACCCGATTCTCGGCCTCTTGAATTTGGCCTCCATCAATGTAAAGGATAACAAGAACACAAGCAATTATTGATGCTGCTAGACTCACTAGCGTCAACTTCAACCTACTCAGCACAGGCTTCACCTGTCCATAGCAAACTCAAACAACTGAAAAAAAACACAACTCTTTCATCTAAATTGAGACACTTTAATCATTATAAAATGACCAAATCACTCACAGAAAATGATCCAAGAAGCCTATCACGCGCCAAAACTTCAGCAGTCTTAACCCAAATCTGCTAGGAAATTCTACAATGAGCACATTTTCGATACAGATACATCATTTCTTCGCCAAAAAAAGATAACCAAAAAAACATAACCATGTAATACCTGGCCATCATACCATCCACTCTCTTCATCTGTAAACACGAAACAGAAACTGCACTAGTTAATTTCGTGAATGCAAAACTTCCAAATTAATAAAGAGAGCAATCAAATTAAATCAAGTATATTTATTTACATTCAACAGTGGCACTGAGCAAGCGATTGCCAACATAGGCCCAGCCCAAATACATCCTTACGACGACGAGAGTGACGACCAAGAAGCCACCGGAGATAGCGTAGAGAGACTGCCTGAGGGGATCAGATTGGGCCCCAAAGACGCCGAAAGAGGCAACGGGGAGGCCCACGAAGAGAGCAAAGGAGGCACCGGTGGCGATGAGGCGAGAGCAGTACTGGACAAGGTCGCCGGAGGCCCATGAAAATGGGAAGGAGGTGGAGAGGTTCTGGTACTCGTTGATGGGTTGTTGCTCAAACGGAACAGGGCACTCTGTTTCTGCTGGAGGGCCACTGTTGTTGTTGTTGCTTCGGTTTCTGAACGATGATGAAAAGGGTATTCGGGGGAATTTGTTACTACTAATGCTCCGCCGGTGATGGTGGAATATGGGATTTGGGGTCGGCGAGATTGGAGGGAGGAAGCTCGATGAGGCGTGAAGGAAAATTGCAGTGGCCATCGTGGCCTTGGACTGTTAATCTATTATCCAAAAAATTTGGGAAAATTTTGTTGCAATACTTTCCTTTTCTCTCTCTCTCTCTCTCGCGCTCTCTCTCTTGAAACAATGATAAATGAGGAACCAAACACAATATTTCTTTAGGTTTTCACCCAATCGTGGATAAGTTTTGCAATGTGCGGAATAATACTGTGTAGATAGGTAAAAAGACTTTTTTATTTTTGATAAATAGTAAACAGTGAATAATGTAGTAATTATGAATAGTACTTCTGAAAAAAAAACTTAGCAAGAAAAATTATCTAACCAGAAAAGTTTAAACTAATCTTCATTAAATCACGACTTCACCTATGGTCTCTTACCGAGTTACTCATGTGAACAAACTCACTGCTGAAAAACTATTTTTTAAGAATGATTTCTCTCCTGACTAATTTTTTTCCTGAAGAAAATAATATAAAGACACACAACTAGCTTGTTTTTCCACCTTTTGAGCGATAGTCCGCCCCTCCTAGGGTTTCAACTGACTAATAACAAGTATTTAACAACTCACTTTCTTCCTCCTTATAGGCAGTAGTTCGCCTCTCAATGGCGTTGAGTTTTTATGAACAAACACAAAAATAAATTGAAAAATTTGTAGTAAGAAACCATAACTTATTTATTTCAACATGGTTACTAAACTATAGATCCAGCGCCTTACTCTTTGGTAAACAGCTATAAGTTGTTTAGCCACTCGTAGTAATAGACATACTTACTCGAGGATGATGAGGCTGAACAATTGCTTCGATTCTTCCCTCACTTATCTAATCTCTTAGGCTTTTTCTCTCAGAAAGATTTTCTCTAGTTCTGATTTTTGATGCCTAAACTAAGACTCAAAGCTCTTTATATAGAGAGCGGATTCTAAAACGGAATTGAAACACAAACTAATAATAGTGACTCCACTAGCTGTAGTGCACTGATGTAGATAGGGAATCTGCTCTCCTCCATTGTCTTCTTTCGGAAAGCAGATTCTCAGGATAAAGATGTTTCCTACTAGGAGAAAGAAGACAATACAATTTTACCTGTTCTTTTACAGGTCATCGTATTCTTCTGAATTATCTCCAAGATAGGGATCTTCATATCTTATCCTTCTTCTTGTTTCGTTCTCCTCCATATCTGTATCTGTATACATTTGGTAGCTTCTTTCTTTCTCGATATTTTCGAGCCAATGAGTACAGGCGAGGGAGGAATCTATTTCCTTCCTTTTCAGGGAGACGAACATATCACTTGTAACAGCCTCTGGATGGTCGTATGTAGTGACTATAGTCTTTTCCCCTGATGTAAGAAACGTAATCTCTTGATCTTCTTCGATTACTTTCTTGATGTATTCCAACGTCATAGCTTTCATTTATGAGATGCTAGAATTTGGGCTCCTATTGTATCAGTCGCAAGTTGGCTGAAGATACTGTCCTTGGGTGATTCTGACGTAATGGTATGGAGGGATGTATTCATTCTCTCCATTAGATTTCTGCACCCATTCTGGAGGTGTAGACCTGAACTTTAGTCTGAGAATGCAGTTGCTCTTCCTGACATTCTTGACCGTATTGTAGATAATCGATGGCAGTCCCTTGAGTTCTTCATTTTTTTTTTGTCCATAGATTATGAACAAATCCATTCTCAACTAACCACAGCTTGTGATCTTGCGGATGCTCACTCTGAACATTAACCAAGTATCTTCCTAAGAAGGGTCCTGAGACAACAAAGAGGGTGTCTGGGAGATCTTTATTGGGTGTGCCTATGTGTCTGTGGAACTTGAACCACTTTGATTCGTTTAGCGCTTGGATATGTACTTTAGCACTCTCTGGAGTTTTAATGTATAGCGTTGCTGGTTCATTAATCACACTCGGTGGTTTCTTATTTTGACTTAGTTCCACCGCCAAGGCGTCCATGGTTTCTACCATGAACTTTTTGTCATTATCCTGGAAGGCAAACATCAAATTATCTAACAACGCCCTCCGGTGAGATGCTAGACTCTGGTTAGTCTGGAAGACTACTTCTGAGAAAGTGTTCAACTGGTAGCTGAAGATGTTCACGAGACATGTAGGAAATCTTTTGCTTTTTGGCAAAGCAACAGCCTTCAACGGTCTTGATAAGCCTTTACCATATGTCGTTTAAGGCAGGCTAGCTAATCCTTTCCCTTGAGATTGATAAATTAAGGCTGGTCTTTTGGGATGCAGCAAAAAACTCCTTAAGACCTTCTCATTAGGTTCTTCTTGCTGGTTTGGCTCCTTTCCTGGCCTCCTACTTCTTGTATTACGACCTTCATTGTTTTTTTCGCTTCTTTTGTACATGGATATTTCCCTTATTAAAGCGTCTGGAAGATAGTTCTTGTTACCTGCAATTAGTTCCACATCATAATCATGTTGGTTAAGAAATAATTGCCAGTTTGCTAATCTTTCCTTATCAACAACTTTATCAAGTTTGAAGTTTTTGAAATTTTTCATTCTGGTGCAATCTGTTCTCACAGTAAAGGGTTTTCCTAAAAAGTTGGGAGAATTCTCAATTGTCTTTTTGATTGCCAGATTTTTTTCCCCTATGGGATAATTCTGCTCTGCAGCATTAAACTTTTCACTGCAAAATTTTAAAATCTTTTCAGTGTTAGTGTCTGGCTTTCTTGCCAATACTACACCTGCCCAGAAGTTGTCACTAACATCTATTTGAAGGATGATCTCTTCATTCTCTTCAGGTTGATGTAGTGGTGGAAAATTCTTGCATATATCTTTAATTTACCTGACAATCTTTTCGTCATCTTCTATAAACATCCAAGCTCTATTTGAGCTTGTTTTGGGTGACATGATTGCTGTTAGTCCAACAATTTTAGGAATGAAGTTTCTTCCATAATTTATAACTCCTAAAAATCTCTTTAGACTTTTAGCGTCGGAAATTCTGTTTGGGAATTTCCAGACCTTTTCTAGGATATGCGGCTGAAGCTTGATGACTCTGTTTTTTATGTGGATCCCTAAGAAGTCAATTTCATCTAGGACGAGGAAAAATTTCTTTTCTCCTAGGATGATTCTGTGTGCTAGACGATGAGCTTGACAACTTCATAGAGATGATTCATGTGCTCTTCTTTGCTCTTTGAGAACACAAGAATATCGTCTATATGGACGACACAGAAGTCTGCTACCTGCTTGAATATGTTGTCCATTTTTCTATGGAAAATGGATGGAGCTTGTTTCAGCCTGAAAAGCATTACTAGCTATTCATAGTGTCCCTGTGGAGTTTTGAAGGCTGTAAGTGGAATGTTGTCAGGGTGCATTTTGACTTGCCAAAATCCTGATTTCGCATCAAATTTTGAGAATACTTTGGCTCCTCTGAACTTGTTGATTAACACTCTTTCTTGTGCTATATGGTAACCATCTTTTACGATTTTCTTGTTGACGTCTTTGTGGTCTATTACCATTCTTGCTTTCCCGCGAACTTCTTTCGCATGATTTCTAACATAGAAAGCTGGAGCGTGATGATGACTATTTGATGGTCTAATCAATCCCTTTTCTAAGAGATCAGCTATATCTTTTCTGAACTCTTTTTGATCTTCTTTTTTGTATTGGGGAATAGCTTTTACGTGACAGATGAAATTTATGTCATGTAGGTTGAGCTCACAGACCACTGGGTCTTTTTCCCAAAACTTCAGAGGATTGATATCGATATTTTGTCTGAGCATTTTTTTTATTTCTCTAAGGGTATGCTTCTTCTGTTTTTCGAGCTTAGCCTTGAAGTTCTTGAGATTATGCTCTCTTACGAATGCTGCTTCAACTGTCTCATCTTCGTCTTCTGATGATTCTTCATCGGGAAACTTTTGTTGCATCTGCTGGTTGTCAAAAGCTTTATAAGATACATAGTAATGATACTTGTCTTGATCATGAAGCGGTGCTATGGTAGGATCTCCATTCACAAATCTAGTCTTCATATTGGGTATCTTGGAGTTCTTCGCTTTCTTTTTGAGGATTTTCTCCTATTTACACTTGTCACAATCTCTCTTGAGAATGTTGTAGACAGTGTGCTCTTTGAGTTGGATTCTGGTAGGGACTTGAGGTGGAGCATCGAGATGCTTGAATTCTATGTTGCCATGGAACCTACAGAATTCCATTTCATCATAATCATCTTCTTTTGATGATAATTATTCCTTGATAAGCAACTCTTCTTGTTGCTTACATTGCATGATTGTTTCGAATCTTGTTGTATATCCACCACTATTCTGCTATGATCTTTGATATTACTCTGTGAATCCTGGACCAACAATACTTTAGGCTTCTTTAAGCCTCTCCATCCAGAAGAATTTTTGATTCTTCTCGAAGCCTAACTAGTTCACTTCTGGCTTCTGGATGAAAGTTTGTTGTAGCAGGAAATCATTGCCGATTAAAACATCAAAGTCTTGGCGTTCTGATTGCCAAATAATTTCAATGACAAAGGTTTCTCCTCCTATCGAGATTTGAAATTTTTTGCAACTGTATTCATGAAGATTCTTCTTCTTTCTACAGTTTTTCCGGTTACACTCCTTTTTGGATCAGTTTCCTATAACTCTTCTGGTATAGCAAATCTTTTTGCTAAACAGAAACCAGAACCGTTATCTACAAAGGCATGTAGATGATACTTCTTGTATCCTAGAAAATTTAATCCAATCTCCATGTAGTTACTAAATCTACTTGTAGAAACAGTTGCTACCTTGCACAAATTCTGTTTTGAAGAACTTTTTTCTTATTCTGTAAAATGACTGCATTGTTCTTCTTCATAGTCAGATACTACTTCTTCTTTCATATCTTGTACTGGTTTGTATTGTTCTTCTTCACAGTCAAATACTACTTCTCTTTTCGTATCATGGACTGAAATTTTTGCAAATACTACTTTTTTGGTAGTAGTATCAAACTTGTCCTTTTCTAGAATTTCTTGCTTCTCTTTTAGCTCATCAAAGTAGTCTTCGTACTCCTATTAAATCATCTGGTTTATTGAACATTTCTTTGTCTTTCTTCTTGCTTCAGCTATGAAGCATTCTTTGTGATATGTTTTTCCTGATGCTTCACAAAAAATGGGGAGATCATTTTTCTCCTTGCATTGACAGTAGTCGCAAATGAATGATTCTGGATTAATTTTGTAGGAAGAAATCTTTTGTTCTTCTGTGCTTTTCCCAATTTTTTACTTCAAGAAGATAAACCTTTCTGGGTTCATATTCTTCTTCAGACTCTGTTTTCGACTCGTCTGACGATTCATCTTCTGAGTAGACTGAAAAGACATACATTTCTTCTTCATGTTCTAATGAATAGACTACCTTGTAGCCTTTCAGGTTTGCCATTTCTACGGTCTCTTCATATTCTCTAAGAAGAGCTTTTGAACTTCTTTTCTCTTTCTTGGGACATTCGTTAGCATAGTGCCCTTCGGCCTTGCATAACCAACATTTACAGGTTTTCTTCTTTTTTGGTTCCAGATGGAACCTTGTCTTCTTGAAAAATCTCTTGGGATTTTGTTTTTCTCTTCTGTAGTTGGAGCTTTTCTTGAATATCCAATTCTTCCTTCCATTTCTCTTGAAACGTTTCTGGAAGTGTTTTTTCTTTTGCCTATTTTCTTCGCATCCACAATTGGTTGGTGCATCTATCATTCTGGAACAGAAGTCACTTGTTCCTTTGAGCTGCTTCTTGGCGGCATTTGCTCTGGTGTTGGATTTACACTGTTCGCGCATTAGCTGTCTGATTCTTTCTGCAACTCCTCCAACCGAAAACCTCTCTAGAGATTTTTCTTCTATGCTTTCTCTCATTGTTGTCCTTCAAGGTTCATGAAGTTTCCTATGTAGGAGATGTACCAAGTCTGTATTTTCAAATTCTTCTATTGTGTAATAGTACTCTTGAAATTCATTCAGATATTCATCAAAGTACTTCATGTTGCAGATTTTGAAGGCATATATGTTGGTCTTTGCTATCTCTCTAGTTTTTTCTCCAACATATGAGGTGTCTCCGCAGAATTGATCATACAGCGGAGTGGCAAAAGTATAGAGATTCCTATTCGCCTTTATGTCTTCCAGTCACTGTTTTCCCCTAATCGTTTCTTTGAAGGGAAAATAATACTTATTTGCCATGCCTAGGAGAGTTTATTCATGGAATATTTGCAAGTCTCTTGCTTCAAGTCTTTCGTAGGTTGTGCATGATGCTACTAGTAAACTAGCACACCATTCGCCGATGGCCTTTTTCCTATCTAGAGCTTTTTCTAGATCAAGCCATACTCCTAGCTGAGTAAGTGGCACATTTGGAGTATTCCTGTGGAATGAATCTGTGGGAACTTCTTTCTCCTTTCTTTCCAGTAGGACTTCTTCCATGTGGAAGTTTAGTTTTTTCACCAATTCTGAAAAAGGTGGTTTGTGCAGATGATGGTTGTGAAGCTTATACTTCTTCCATCTCCTCATCTTCTGCCTCTTCAGCTTCTTCACTTAGAAGAGGAAAGACTTTTCTTTCTTTTTTAAAGGTGAACCTCTTGAGATGTTTGATCAATTGTTCCAACCACAAGGGATTTTCGCACTCTTCTGCTTCCTCATAAAGCTTGAAGAGTTCTTCTGATTTTGAACTTCCCGCTCTTAGCATGTTGATGTTTCTCTCTAACTCAACATCTAAGTCTTCTTCCATTACTTGACTGGATTTTATCGAGATTTTGGTACTTCTAGTTCCAGTTTCTCTAGTAGAATTGCATCTACTGAGTGGTCTAGAGCACTCACCTCTGAAGCTTTCGAAGAATACGTCATTGTTTCTGTATTCTTCGAATTTGAGGTTGACATCTCCATCTTTCCTGTTCTCATATACCGTTGCCCTTGAGCTTTCTGGTTTTTCCCTTAGACCAGATAATTTTCACTCTAGTGGGAAAGTTACCTCATCCCATGCCACCTTGTGAATCTATTGATTATGATTTTTGGGATTCGTAAGGAAACCAGTTGTAAGACCTGGGGTGTTTGATATCTTGGTCTTTGACTCTACTGTTGTACTCATTAGTTTATAGTAGATTTTATAAACTACTGCAAGCTCTTGCATGCCTTCTTTCATAGACATGCCATCTGTTTTGACTCTCAGTCATAGACAGTGGGTGACATCGGCTATGATGGTTGAAAAGTTTGGGAAGCAGTTGAAGTATGCAACCTGGTTGCATAGTGATGCTTGAAGTGTTCCCAGTAAAATTTTCTAGAAATCATTCAGCCTATTGTCTTGTAAGACGCATAAGACTGAGCATTTTAGGCCTTCTCTGACCAGTAGCTTTATGCCAACTTGGACTACTCCAATGTGCATAAACTTGAAGTTACTTTTTCTGGCTCTAGAAACTTCATCTGGTGTTACTAGACAGAGATATGTTTCTCCTATTGCTGCTGGGACGGTGAATTCAAGAATTTTGAATTGATGGCTTTCCATCATGTCAAAACTTCTTGTTTTGTAGATCTGGTTGAAGTTGAACTTCGGGATTGCTTCATTTTGGACATTGCCTTCAATTTCGTTGAACTCAAACTCTTCGGAGTTCAACAGCTGCACTGATTTTTTCTTAAAGAAGCTCAGCATTTTCATGTCGCGAGTATCTTCACGTTTAGGTTCTCTCAGTCTGATCGTTGGCTGATTTACTGGAGAATCTAGAAAAAAAAATGACTTTGGCAGTGGGTTCTCTTTTGGAACTTTTAGAGCTCCGAAGTCATTAGTCTTTCAAGAAAAGATATTTCTCCTGTAATTTTGAGATCAATGATCGCTTGTTCTTGAGGACGTTTGTAGGTGCACCTTGATCTTTGGATCAGTTTAATTCTTTCTTTAGTATTAGTGATAAAATCTCGTAAAAATTTAAGTTTATACTTTAAATCTAGTATTTTTTTGAAAGTGTGAAATATTTTCTATGATAAAAAATAACTGTTTACCTTTGAGTATAGAAGATAGATCTCTAACTGTAGGTATTATAACAGATAAATTATGAGCCCACTACGCTTTCAAAAATACAAAAAATGAGAGAAAATACTAAAAAGAATATTTTTGAAAAAGATGAGAAAACAGTATCCCGCACACCAATGTGCGAAGCACCGTAGATGCACTCTCCAATTGTGATCAAGAAAGGCCCATCAAAGTAATTCTACAGTTTGCGAAATCGTGCTCATTTGTGTACTGCTCCACTAGAAAAGCGCATCCGGTATATGCCAATAATAAAGGGGTCGGTTCTTATGAGTCTAGAATACAATGGCTGCAGCGCCCTTGGCTACTCTCTCTCCTTTCTTTCTTTTTCGAATGTATTTACTCTTTTTCAATTTTCACAATAGCATGTAGACTGCAGAGATCATATTTTTACATATTTCCCCAAATAAGATCTCTACAGGAATACAATTAAATTATTGATTTCTTTCTTTTCAGTTTTTTTTGTTTTGTTTCCTACTCTCTTTTTTTCAGGAAATATCTTACAATTTGGCTGATACAGCCTTCCTATCACTACTAGGTACAGAAGACTGGTCTTCATTGCACACCTCCCCTGCACTTGCGCAGTTTTGATCAGGAGGATATCCACTCTGTTCAATAAAGACTGGTCTTCATTTCTTCAATGGTTGTGCTGAGCCCCCACTTCGACTGAGCCAACACTTCTCCAATTTGCATACAACCAGAAAACTTCTTCTGCCCTACTCTTCAATACAAGGAACAATTTCAATTATTTTCACAGAAACTCTTCTTTTTTTCTTTCTCTTTTTTTCTGGGTTATCGGGTCAATTGATTTGCAGAGTTTGTTCTTCCAACAAGCCGTTGAAGACGCTTGAGTCGACCCATAAGCTGTGAGAAAGAGGGACGTAGATTTGGGTCTCTGCAGAAATCAAAAGAGTGGAGGCAATCAATTAGAATAAACGCAGTAGACAAGTTCAGGAAGCAACCCAGCTGTCTGATTAGAATTTGGGTGATATTGAAGGACTTTGCAAACCCATTTTTTGCATATGAAGTTTGGAACTTACGTTTGCCAACAATCACAAATTATCTCAGCAACCACTGGATCAATATCTTCTGGAATCTCAAGACGCCTATTTTGGAAACCAACAGCTCCAACAACCTGCATTGGGTTCAATCCTTTCCATGGGATACAGCAAGTAGTCAACTCCCATAGTATCACACCAAAACTGTACACATCACACCTGCAAGCAAGCAAAGCTGAATGAGAACCCCTAAGACTCTAAAATTTCCAGCTAAACCCCCTTAAAGCAACTTACTTCTCATTAGCTGGTTCATTCCTTAAAACTTCTGGTGCCATCCACTCTGGCTGCATCCGCAACAGTACACAATTAGAATATAAAAAGTTTAGTTTGCTAAAAGAGAGTGATTGAAATGGTTATGAATTATATCAAAGGGTAGCCTAATGGAGATTTTGCAAAAATCCAAGTATTACCGTTCCAGCAGTAGATTTTGAGGAGAGGAAAGTATGGTTCTTTGTACGTGACAATCCAAAGTCACAAACCTGCACCATGACACAAACAGGAAATTCAAGGACAAAAAAATTCTTGCTAAATGAAAGAAGAAATTTTAGAGAAGTTTTATGAAAGGGGAACAAAAGTGTTGGTTTAAGAATTGACCTTGACATTCCAATTCTTATCGACAAGGAGATTTGGAGACTTAAGGTCTCGATGCACAACCGTAGGGTTGCTGGTGTGAAGGTAATTCATTCCCTTGGCCTGCATAATATAGAAACTTTGATTATGATATCAGAACCAGACCAAAAATGAACTTTTTTCAAACCTGAAAAAAAAAATTACCACATCAAGAGCCATTCGCATTCGCCTCTTTTCATCGAGTTGAGAGTTCGGACGATGCAATAATCTGAATAAACTGCCTCTGTACCAAGTGAATGTTTAAGGATAACGGAGTTAGGTTATGTATTTTTCCTTTCTACTACTTCATATGATCTATATATATTACGGGAATATAATTAACCTGGGAAGGAACTCTGTCAGGATGGAAAAATGGGGAGGGCGAGTAACAGCCCCCATAAAAAGAACAACATTTGGATGTCTAAGTCTCAACATAATCTCTACCTGTAGAAACAAGGTAGGAAGAACACAAATAAACAACTTTTATTGTAGGCTCATATAAAAAAAAACATATATATATATATATATAATAATCAAGTCTTGTGCTGCCATTTCTTTTAAAATTGAGTTGTGCTGCTTACTTCACATCTGAACTCAACTAAAGCATCGCCCGAAAAATCTTGATCTAAAAACTTCTTCACCGCTACTTCCTGTGGTGCAAAGTCAACACAGATCAATGAATAACTTTCCACCGAAAGGGCCATTACAATATTCTAAATTTATCAGTCTCATGCCATCAATTGACAAGAGATAGATGATTATAATAGCTTCATTACTTTTGAGCAGTGGGGTATAAAGATGAGTAGCAAGTTTTGAAATTTTTGTTGTGACCAATCAGTTAGCATATACTGCATGAAAATACACGTTTAAAGGTACACGTGTAACCAAGAAGAATACTTACAGTGCCATTCCAATCTGCATGATATACCTCACCATATGAACCTACAAGACAAGATACTCAGATGAACCCAGATCAAAGAAGATATACAAGCAAAAATATATGGTCTGACCATAAGCTATCAAAAAAAAAAAGGATCTTACCAATGCCAATGCGCTCTCCAATCTGAAGATCCTCCCATAGAATTTCCCAGTCCGCAACTTCTCCCAGCGCTGGGTACCTATCGACATGATTATCCCAAGCAGCATTCAGGCTGCTAGTGGCTGCCTCCGCTGATTTAGCAGAAGATTCTTTGCTCAATTGACTGTTAGCACAAGTTCTTCCTGAGACCACAGATACTTCATGATTCTTCTCCGCATGAAAACCTTCAGAACTCATTCTCAGGGGATTACCAAGAATAGGGTCTGAATTTACCGCACCGAACTGGGTTTTTTCACTACTTCTGCCAGATACCATTACAAATCCCTCATCAACATTATCACAGGGACAAGAAAAGTTGTCATTGCTATTGGGCGTCCATTCAATCCGTTGCTCTGCTACATCCGCAGCAGAGGATTGCTCACGGCCTGATAATAGTTTAACCAGATAATCATGAACCCCATCATCTCCAAGTTCTCCATTTGCATTGATTTGTCCAAGCAATTTCCCTTCATCCAGGTAGTGGGGATTCATATCTGAAAATAAATCAGGAGGAGGTGTTGCACCACTCTCCAACAAGACAGCATGTAGCTTCTGTGCAAATTCTGGGTTCTTTGCTGCACTGATGACATACTTTGATACATTTTTCACTTTCCTTTTTTGGGCAGATGTGGCCTTACCCAATGTTCCCGATGAATTTTCACATGATTTTCGAAGTGATCTAAGAGGAGTCTCATGCTCACTCTCAGAGTGATTTTCTTCAACACTACTTTGATCATCTTTTGTCTGAACACCTGTATATGAGGCTTCATCTGACCTTGAGCTTCCAAATGTCGAAGCTCTATCAAGGCCGAGAGGAGCTGTCGACGTCCCAGTTACCTCACCTTGCAGTAAACAAATATCTTTGGGCAATTCTGTGGGATCTGGAAAGCTCCTCATGGCAAAGAAAGAATTTGGGAGCTGACTAGTGGGTACCTCGGCAGGGATTAGTGTTCCGGGAGCACCCATCAGATCAATTATATATTCACTGCATTAGTGTGAAACGAAATTCACTAAGATCAGTAACAGTTTCAGAACCTCTTCAAGCATGCAGCAATCACCTTAATTTGATGGAAGGGTGCCAAGGGAAAACAATGTGCATGCTCCTAAGCAGATAAAATATGAACACTAAAATCACAGAAATTTCTGCATAAGCAGAGGTTTAAAGTTAGATGTCATTACCTTCCAATTCCACAATCAATTTTGATCAAGTTTACAGCCCCATCATCAGTACCAGTGTAGTAGCTACCCTTGACCAGCATACATGGAAGATTTATCTTATCAGCTAGTACCTAAAACCAGAGACATGTAAAAAAAATTAACCACAGGAAAAACTCCTTCAAACGCCTTGAAAACGTTCAAACCTTTGTCTATACAATAAATTAATGGGACAATAATCGGATTTTAACAGAAAGTATTGAAGATGCTATATAATTTGTCAAAGCTCATAAAAAAATCACAACCTTAAATAGCAGAGCCCTATGGCGTGAAAGACCAACGTCAATTAGTCCAAGAGGAAGAATGATAGTGCGCATTGAACTCCGTAACTCATGCCTCCTTATTTTCCATCTTCTTAAAATCTCATCAGCACCATTTACTGGACCACCCATTCTATCAACAACGATATCAGCAATTTTCTGTATTAAACCACTTAATAGTAAACCATGTTGAGATATCCCCGACTCTAGAGATGCAGCATATGCTCGTTTCTCAAGTTGTTGCAGTTCGGTATCAACCAACCGGTTCACTAATATCACATCATAATCCACATTATCTGATACGGATACCACTTGAAACTCCGCCAGCATTGGCATCTTCCCTTGTCTAAACGAATTCGAGGTAATCCCATACACGTCGTAAAATCCATCCACCACTTTTTCATTATAATCTACAACATTATGGCTCTGCATCATACAATGAACATGAAAATCTTATCAAAAAAAAAAAAAACTCGGTATAAACATGCAATACAGTTTACACATCCTTCTCATAATCTGTTATGCAATACAGTCTAATTCACTGCAATTGTCAGCTAAGTCTTCAATGCAATTATGAGCTCTACAAATTGAATTCAGTTAGAACAAGCAAGCGTACCCAATACCGAAGCGAAAGAGTCTGATGAGGCGCGGAAGTATCGGTGAGCGATGAGCCGAGGCTAATCCGCTTGGCAGCGTCGATCTGAGCCGTCTCGGGATCGTCGCGCGAATCGGGATCCGAGGCGCTAATAGCTAGGGCCAACTGGACCTGAAACTCCTCTTCCAAGAAATTGTAATCAACGCCGCCGTCGCCAGACGTCCGATCACTCGCCGATTCCACCGCCGTCACTCTCCCCATTGTGGCCGAGCCGGACGACGACGACGCCGGAGAAGTAACCACCGGGTTAATAACACTCGCGCTCGCCACCGGGGGCCTGGACGCAGAGACGGCGGAGGAGGAGGTCTCCGCTAGCCTCTGGTGCTCGCCGCCGATGTGAAGCTTTCTGAGTAGATGCTTCATTTTCGACATCGAAGATCATCAATGACGAAGACGAAGAAGAGAGAGAGAAAGAAAGAAAAAATAAATAAAAATACAAATTGAAAAATGAAAACAACTCTCTCTTTGCTGCTGTTGTTTGTGTGTGTGTCTACTGGATTAAACTAAGCTACGCCCACTAGAAACAGAGCAGATTCTCTTATCCTGCGCACCCTTCTTCGTCAAGCTACCACCACTTAGAGAGAGAAAGAAAAGAAGACGAGCACTTAATTTAACTGCTCTCTCTCTCTTAAGTCTCTCTTAACCCTTTGCCTTTGCCATTCCCTCCAACACGAACACGAACACGAACACGAACACGCTCTCTTAAACAAACACGATTAAACTAAAAAATTGGAAGCCCAACAAGTCAAGGACTCTCTCTGCCCCTTTGTACCTTCTACGCTAGCCCACACTCTCTTCCCGTGGACTCCACCACCACTCTTTCTATCAATTTTTACACCCTTGAGGAGCTTCTATGATGCACCATTTTTGGGTGTGCGAATGGGGAAAATGATGCATAGCAAGAGGTTGATAACTACTTTGGGATTGTGTTGCCCTTCCCCTCTACTGCTAAGATGGAAATTCAATTTGATGAGGTTTTCGATTGTTTATAAAGATAGAAAAAGTATCATTTTCACTACTCGTTTGTGTGAGTATTTATGATACGAGGATATGATATTAAAGCATCGAGATGTTGAGCCTTACAACTGGAACGCATGAACAAAGACAGTCCGTCGGTAGCAACATGTACCTGCATTTCTCAACGGTTGGTGGGATTAAGGTGTGAAAAAATAAGATTTCATCAGTTGTTCTGTAGAGTATTCGATTTTAAATTTTTAATTGATTCAGTTATATTCTACAATGAAAATATATGAATTAAGTGACTCAAATATGATGATAAGGTAACAAACCGAAGAATATAAGAAATTTCACATAGATTGAGTAAGTGTGAAAGAGATAAGATCTCGTCAATAGAATATTAAATCATAATTTTTTTTATTAAGTCAGCTACAATATATAATGATAACACTTGAATTAAATGATTCAATACGAGATTAAACGACTATGAGTGTTTAATATATCTAGTAGAAAAGAAAATTTTGATATCTCATTAAAAAAAAAAGAACTTGACAAAAATGACAAAATTAAGCATCTAATCCCACTACAGTGACACGTGTACTAGTTTGTAAGTATTTAGCAACTTAGCAACATAAAACAAACCCATAATAACACTCATAATATCATCACTCATTAGTGAAAGAATTCCTTTAATGACACCATCTATACACATTATTATTAATTTTCCATTACAAACCAATCTCCTACCTTATCTTAGTTATTTCCATTTATATAGATTTCTCGACTAAGAATATGACAAAAAACGGTATGAAAAGTTCCTTTGTAAATACGTTGCAATGTGATCCTGAGTTAGTCATGATCACGTCGACATGGGCCAATTGGCATGGTCAAAGCAAGCAATTGGTTGTTGAAAGTGGGTCATAAACAAAGTGTAGGGTATGGAGCCAACGGGTTCAACATATGGTGAGTGTGTGGCCAATCCTTACTGAATTTACTATCCATGTCATTTTTCATTTTTCATTTTCCTTTTGTTCCATGACATGTCCGATTGTCCAATTGTCATGTTCATCTTTATTTTTCTATTTTACCGTGTTTTTTTAATTGAGTATTTACATTTTTATCCTTATGTCACTAATTTATTCATAATATCTACGATAATGAATTGTACAATTTGACTTGTAATTATACATAATTGGATTAATACCGGTCGTACACAAAATAAACTATACAAAAGTGGGAGTAATAGTCATGCGACTTCTCTCTAACCCTAGGCGATATGCAGTGTCGGCTGCTATACAACCTTGGCGTCAGTCGATAGCAATGCTCTCCTCCGACATCGTCTCTAGGATGCCTCTTGTATGTGTCGTGGTTCGCTCCTTTCTTGGGTTTGGTTTTGGTGTTGGATTGGCGGCTTCTACTTTGGGGAGGAGTGGATCACGACGTGAAGACTTTCCTGCCTTTGAGAATGGACGCTTGGACCTGTGGAGAGCACGCCCTGCTCGTGCTCGTATGAGAAAAGGGCAACGACATCGCATGGGGTGTTTGGTTGAGTTTCGGCGTTCTCGTGTTTGGGACCGAGGTAAGAAGATCAACTTCAGGTATGTGCGCCGTTGGTGGGTGCAAGAGGTTTGTTGTCTCTGGTGGTCGCTCGTCCTGATCGATGATGGACCAAGGATCTCTTGTGTCGTGCGGTGGTGGTGCAATGATGTAAGGGGAGGCGTCCGCTTGGTGTTCAGGGTGACTTTGGTTCGTGTTGGACTCTATAGCCTCATTGGGCCTAATCTGTTTCCAGAGCCCATTGTTTGCAGTCAAGTGATAATAGTTTTGGTTTTATTGGTTATGGTTTATTCATGTCTTATTTGGATTGTGAGTTTCTTTAAGATTGATATACCTACTATAATTTAGTGCTTAGGGATATGTTTATCTTTCTTTATCATTGATTCTCGTAATCTCGATAAGATGCAAGTAAGCTTACATGTGTCAATTTTTCTAGATTTAAATATTAGTGCTAGTAATTGTAATAGTGTCACACACATTCATGATCGTGACATTCCTTATGAATAATTCACCTCTACTTCAGAGCCTGTTCTGAATGTCATATATTACGACTATAATCATATTAAATAATAAAACTACTTTATGCTCCTTCAGAATGCCATTTTCCTCGAGAAAAAAAACCTATACAAAAGTGGCAAAGAGGCCCGAAATCTATATTGGCTTCTTCATTATTGAAATTCCCCCCTTGGTTGTTTAAAACTTTTCACACGCAACCTCATTAGTGCCTAGTGGAAGTATTTAACAAATTAATTATAAATTATCTTATCAAAATTGGTTAAGGTGGGACTGTTCTGTCTCTTGCATAACAAAAGTAGTCCATAAATCGGGTCGGGTTTATGGTAGATCCAACTGGTCGGATGTCCTTTCCAAAGTTAGGCTGTCAATATGTGCATCCGTATTATTTTTTCTTTCGTTTTTACTGAAGTAAAAAAAGCAAAAATAACTTGCAACATCTGACTTGCAGAATGGCAACAGCAGTTGTTATTAGAAAAGCTAATCGTCATCATCATAATAGGGAAATGAATGTAAGTAATCAGCTATGGTGGGCTGTATGGATGTAGATATGAGAAAATTATATACAATGTGGCATTGTGGAAGTAGGATGATGATGATTTCTTTTCTTTGTGAAGAAGGGAAGGGAAGGGAAGATGATTCAGCTTCTGTGGCGATGATGATGACCAGTGTAACGAGATGACTTCTAAGCAGAGGCTGCTGCTGCTGCTGCTTCCTCCACCGGCTCTGGTTGAAGAGTGCAGATGAGGTTGCGGTCACCATACACATTGTCCACACGTCCTGATGCAACAATCAATGTACCATTTTTAATCATCAATCAAATCAATACCAAAGCGAATGCGCAACAGAGTTTTCGTACTGAGCTCCCATGCTATAATTCAAGTGTTATTCGATAAACAGCATACCTGTGGTAGGCCAGAACTTTGAAGAACGGAGCCACGAAGCTGGGAAGGCTGCATATTCCCGGGCATAAGGCTTTGACCATGTGTCTCCCATGAGCAGTGATGGTGGATGAGGAGCTCCCTGCACTCACAGGTTTAATGTTTAGGCATCAAAAATAGGCTTTGCTTTCTATTTCAAAGTGTACCAATGAGGGTAAATAAAATGCCTTATAGGCCCAGTTACTATTATGTTAGAGATGAGACGAGTGTTTCTACAGACCTTCAGGACATTGTTGTTGATATCAGCCTGACCATTCTCAATCTGAGCAATCTCTTCTCTGATGGAAATAAGAGCATCGCAAAACCTGTCTAACTCAGCCTGCAAGAAAGATATATTCGAATTACTATAAAAGCTAAAGAGACAGCAGATTAAAAGTTTCTTTCTATGGGGTATACCTTGCTTTCACTTTCTGTTGGTTCGATCATGAGAGTGCCGGGAACTGGCCATGACATAGTTGGTCCATGGAATCCATAGTCCATCAGACGCTTGGCAATATCTTCAGGCTCTATTCCAGCAGTGGTCTAGAATAGTAAAAAAAGCAGAGTTTAGTTTCACAAGAATGAGCAGAACTGCAGAAGCTAACAAATTGAAGCAAATATAAAGCATATAAATACCTTGAAGCCTCTCAAGTCAACAATGAATTCATGGGCAACGGTTCCATTGACACCACGGAAAAGAATGGGATAGTAGTTCTGTAAGAAAAAAAAAACAGACAAAATGAGCAAGCAGAACAATCTAACCTACTACTCTTTATGTTTTTTGGCATTCAAAAACTACGAAACAAAAAAGCGAAGGAACAAGCCTGTACCTCCAAGCGCTTGGCCATGTAGTTTGCATTCAGAATTGCTATCTTTGATGCATCAGTGAGTCCCTTCGACCCCATCATAGCAATGTAAGTGTATGATATTGGCAAAATAAGTGCGGATCCCCAAGGTGCAGCAGAGATAGTACCCAGTGGCTTAGACTTGTCAGGGGCAGGAAATCCACCAGTAGGTATCTTCAGTAGCCAAAACCATTTACAAGAAATCATTATCAATATGACGTGAATGCAGGTACATATAACCCAAAGACTTAATAAATCACATGAACTTATGCATTTGGTGAGTGCCACAGTGATAGAGTGAACGAGGAATCACATCAAACATTCAAAATGTAAAAGGTATTATACCACTGGATGGGAAGGCAAATACGGTGCCAAGTGAGCCTTCACACCAATAGGACCCATACCAGGACCACCGCCTCCGTGGGGAATGCAAAATGTTTTATGGAGATTTAAATGGCACACATCAGCTCCAATCCAACCTGGGCTGGTCAGGCCAACCTGTAAAAATGGTAAACAAGATATGAGAATAGTCAATACGCATTTGCTGCTTGAAAAGGCCCCCTCGAAAATAGTTTGTGCGTGACTTTAGCTCAATGTAAATTAATCTGCGAGGTCTAATCCAACCATGAGATCAAACTTTCAGTACGCAAACTATTGTCAACTACAAAATAACCTTTGCAGGGAAATAGAAGATATACACACCTGTGCATTCATGTTTGCTCCGTCCATGTAGACTTGACCTCCATTGTCATGAATTATCTTACAAATCTCATCAATGCCTTCTTCATACACTCCATGAGTTGAAGGATATGTCACCTAGAAATTGTATTATGGTCAAACATCTGTTGATGTAATGATCTCTCTATCCACATAAGCCTCTTCCTGATATAAGATGCTTACCATAAGAGCTGATAAATTGTCCTTATTTGCTTCTGCAGCCTTCTTCAACTCCGCAATGTTGATGTTTCCCTTGGCATCAGTTCCTATAGTGACAATCTTCATTCCACACATGGCTGCACTAGCAGGATTTGTACCATGTGCTGAAACAGGTATAATACACACATTGCGGTGGTGATCACCTCTTGCCTACAGAGTAAAGATACACTGAACGATTAGTCACAGAGATAAATTCAGGTGATACCCTCACACTCTTTTAGTTGAAGGGCATATTGTGAACTCGAAACTGAAAGCTTGTTGATAAACATTAAGAAAGCCCAGAAATTGTCAGTGTTCCCTTACAAAATGATATGCCCGAATAACCATCAGTCCAGCATACTCTCCAGCAGCTCCAGCATTAGGTTGCAGTGAGAAAGAGTCAAACCCAGTGATGCTACACAATAGATCACCCAAATCTCTGAACATTTCCTGTATTTTATTATTTGACATGCAAGATGTTATTTGCCCGGAGGACTACAACAAATCAAATTAGGACTAGTAAGCAAACATTTGTAACTACCTGATAACCCTCAGTTTGTTCTGTAGGGGCAAAAGGATGAATGTCTGAAAAATTAGGCCATGTTACTGGCATCATTTCAGTGGTTGCATTCAATTTCATTGTACATGATCCCAAAGGAATCATACTGTGGCACAACGAAAGATCCTTCGACTGCAACTTGTAAATGTATCGTAGCAACTCATGCTCGGTATGGTACCTAATAAGAAGCAATTGAAAGTCAGAGAATTTCAAAATAGGAAAGTCTGACAGTACAGATTGTGGTAAGGGCCATACGAGTTAAAGATTGGATGTGTAAGATAAGGGGTCTCCCTTATTAGCCCAGACGGAATAGCAGTCTGAACTTCTGGTGCAAGTGATGCAGCAGTAAAAGAGACCTGATAGTACAACAAGTTATTACTTAGATGAATTCAGCTAAAAAAAATACTATTACAAATACCATCTGTATATGCAAGTCAGAAAATACTCACTGGCTTGCCCAAAGCAAAAACTGAGAAAAGTTTGTCAACGTCCTCCAAGGTAGTTGTTTCATCAAACGAAACAGTGATCTGAAAGGCAAACAAAATTCATTAATCTCCTCAGCTCAGAGTTCATTACTTACTATTACCCCAACAAATACAAACACACTTACAGTTTTCGAGTCTACTACTCTCAAGTTGATTCCATTCTTAACAGAAGCATCAGCAATCGCATGTGCATCACCAACGGTAACCTTGACTGTGTCAAAGAAGGGAAGGCTCTGAACTTCCACAGTCCCAAGCTTCTTCAATCCAACTGCAAATGCCCCGGCAAGACCATGCACCCTTTGCGAAATCGTCTTAAGCCCTTCAGGTCCATGATACACAGCATACATAGCAGCCATGTTTGCAAGCAACGCCTATAAAAATTTAAACAAACACAAAGTATACAACATCAATCTCATCAATCTCATGTCAACAACACGAAGTTACTAGAAAATCCATGTAACAAATATCCAAACCAAGATAGTATTTTTATTGTACCTGAGCAGTGCAAATATTGCTAGTAGCCTTGTCCCTCCGAATATGCTGCTCCCTAGTCTGCATTGCCATACGCAGCGCAGGCTTCCCTGAAGAATCAACACTAACACCAATGATCCTTCCGGGCATCATTCTCTTGTACTCTTGAGAAGTAGCCAAGAAAGCTGCATGGGGACCACCGTACCCCATCGGGACCCCAAACCTCTGCGCCGAACCCACCACAATATCCGCCCCAAACTCCCCCGGCGGCTTCAAAATTGTCAATGCCAACAAATCAGACGCCATAACAACTTTCACCCCATTCGCATGAGCCTTCTTAACAAATTCCCCATAATCCAACACCTCCCCCTCCGTCCCCGGATACTGCACGAGAACTCCGCACACATCACCTCCACCATAATCGATGTTATTAAGATCTGCGGTCACCACTTTAAGATCGAATCCCTCGGCTCTGGTCTTACAGATATCGATCGTCTGCGGATGACAGTTGCTCGCGATGATGAATGTCTTCTTCTTCCCCTTTTGAATGTTGTTACACATCGCCATAGCTTCCGCTGCCGCAGTTCCTTCATCGAGCAAAGAAGCATTGGACATCGGTAGACCTGTGAGGTCTGTGATCAAAGTCTGGAAATTGAGCAGAGACTCCAGCCTTCCTTGGGAAATCTCAGCTTGGTAAGGAGTGTACTGGGTATACCAAGCTGGATTCTCCATTATGTTTCTCAAGATCACAGGAGGTACATAAGTGTTGTAGTACCCCATTCCTATGTAAGACTTGAAAATCTTGTTTTTGGCGGCCAAGGTTTTCATGTGCTCCAGCATTTGGCTTTCTGTCAAGCCTTCGTCGAATTTGGTGAACTTCATGGACTCGAGACGGATCGATTTGGGGACGGTGGCATCGATGAGGGAATCTAGAGAGTCGAAGCCGCAGAGTGAAGCCATTTTGGACTGCTCGTCCGGGGTGGCGGAGTTGTGGCGGCGCGGGAAGGTGTCGCTGTTTTTCAAGGCCTCGACGGCGATGGACCGAGTCTGTTGTGATAACCCACCAATGCTGGTTTTGCCCGGAAACGAATCTGACCTGGGATTCGTTGTGCGGATGAAGGAAGACAACGAAGAGACGTACCTTGAAGGAGTGTACATGACAGGGGACGAAGAAGATCCCAGAAGAGAAGAAGAAGAAGAAGAAGAAGAAGAAGAAGAAGAGCTCTCATTGTGGCGAAGCTGCTTGGCTTCGGAAACCAAGCGCTTCACGAAGGCCCGGTTCGCCAATCGGCGAGCGCGCTCCATTGAGAGAATCAAGTGTTTAGAGAGAAACAGAGAGGCTATAGCACTCTGTTCTGTTCTGTTCTGGTTTGCAAGTAGAAAAATGGGGTTGGTGAGTTTGGAAAGTGTGGTGTTTTTTAAGCTAAAGCCTAAAGGTTTGCTATTTCATTGGAGTGAGTGAAGTTTGGGTTGTTTAGGGAAAGTGATAAGAGCACACACACAACTGGGTGTTTTGATTTTGTCTATATATAAATATAAGATATAACAAATTGGATGGAAAAGAAGTAGGAAAAATTCAAGATCTAGTGGTGGGTGAGGTGGTGGTGGTGGTGGGTATCTTCTGCGCACCTAATGAAAACGACGGGGTTTTGTTGTTTGGTAATTAGCTAGAGAGGTGTGTTGTTCATGATTTCAAGAATGTATGGAAGGAAATGAAGGAGATGGGGATTGAGTTTTAATGGATATGAATGGTTTCTGGAGGAGGGAAAACAAAATGAGGCTTGAGAATTTGGCTGATTTGGGAGGAGTAATGAGAATCTTGATTAATTTGTTGGCAGATTCTCTATCTCATTCGGCTTATCTCCATGTCTCACGATTCTCACCTCACACTAATTTGATGAACAGAGCATCAAACAAGTAATTCTGAAAGGAAATTTGGGTAAATATTGCAGAATTTTACTATGGATCGTTCTTGAGGAGTGAGATGACAGAGCTGTGTTGTACTTGTGGCTGACATAGTGATATGACTAAAGGACTCGGCAACTGAAGTGAGTCGGTCAGGCCGAGGTCAAGGTTGTTTCAGAAGAAATGGGATGAACGGTTTTGTGATTTGACCGCATCTTTTAGAAATGGAAATTGAATAATCAGAATGGAATAGCCATTACTTTTGGAGAGAAAATGGCGCAGCTGGGTGATTGATCATTGATGGTATAGATGAAATTGCATATAAGCCGAGGATCTTTTATTATAAAATGCTTCAATCGAGGTGCAAAATATTGAAACGTCCATACATGAGTGAAATATAACCTCGTTTCTAGCTAATCTTACTCGCAATTACGTTAAAATGATATTTTTGTGAGCATATTACTCGTTTTATAAGTGTATTTTTTTAGGTGAAACGATAGAATCATAAACTAGTAAGTTACAAGAGAGTTCATCGGTGTTCGACACGATAGAAAGGACTCCACAAAATCAACTTAAAGTATTACATGATCAATCTGATACCCAACAACTATAATTAAACATACTAAGTATATAACAAAGACTAAAAAAATAGAAAGCCCCCCCACATCATATCTAACTATGCACCCCAAATTACATCAAAATTATTTGACTCTCCCCCGCTTGTATCTTCGCAAGTGCCTCCGAATCTATAACAACCTTCTTTTGAGGGGACTCGAACTCGTGAGCTCCTGTATGGCCTCCACTTGCCCTATTCACTGGTGGAGGTGTTGCTTCACGAACAGTTCTCTTCAGCGAAGATGCCATATCTGCACGGGGATGCTTCGTCATCTGCTACGAAGATACCCCATCTACATGGGGGAGGCTTGTCCCTTGGGCCAAACAGGAAGAACGTTGTCAGTCTAATCTGGAATAAGACACCAAAGCCTTAGAGGTGTCTCCGTTACCCACCAATTGGCTTTAGAGGGCACCCATACCGGTAGTAAAACATCCAGGTTAGCCGAGATGGAAACCTGCAAATAATTAGAATTAGAAAACGCTAGCGGACCCCCCCCCCCTTCCAGAAAAAAGAAGAAGGTTGTCATGCATGTTGGACACTTGTCACATGAGAGCGGCGCAAGGCTTCTTCATGCATAGTCTCGAAGACAGCACTGCCAGCCCTAGTGGCCGCCGCCTCTTCCATCATCTTCACCACCTCCTCCATCACCACATTCAGCCCCGAGTCTGCCAGGACCACCTAAGCCTCTGTGGTTGTGGGCCGTCCCTCAAAGCCAGGAGGCACAATGAGAGGATCGGTGCGAGAACTGTCTCCTGAGGAGGGTGTCGATGCCCTAGCCCCCACCATTGTCACCAATTTAGCTTTCCGAGCCTGCAAAACATGACAGTCATCTACACCATGCACAAAAATCTCACACAAATCACAGCAGCCACGAACCAAAGGATAATCAAAACTCACCAATTTGGTACACTTGGATGAGAATTGGAAGCTCTTTCTTACCACAACACCGCGGCGTAGGTCGAGCTTCACCACCAGCTTCATCTTACCCGCTTGGAGGAGCGGCTTATCATGGAATCTGAAAAGTACCAATGGAATTTCCGATCTTCTTCACCCATTTCTTGTCCATGGCGGAATCCAGGACATTGTGAACAAGTACCTCCACGGTGACCTTGGTAGATGACACCTCCATCATCGATAAGAAGCCATCAAACTCCTCCACCACCTCCGTGGGATCATGATAGTACCATGGGCCACGCCGGACTGCACAGCGCAGCGCTCGAACCTCCTTGAACTTGCCATAGAACTAGTCGAGACCTCGACGCTGGAGAGATATCCTCGCGGGGCCAAGAGGGTCATGCCAAATCCAGACCATTGTCGACTTGAACAATGTTCATGGATCTCCGACAAGGTCATCATCCTGAATAGTCTAACAACGGCATATTGGCAGTCGTCATCAACCTCCTCGGCTTCGTGAGGAGCGAGATTCAATACCTCGACATCATCGAGCTCCAGAACGAAGGCTATAGCAACCAAGCAATCTGAAACCTCTTCGGCCATGCACGGGAAGAGGGAACATGGAAGGGAAAAGAAAAGGAAGGGGAGACCAAAAGAAAAGGAAGACCAAAAGGAAAGGGAGAGGAGAAGATGAAGGAGACTTATCGGCCTAGGAGTGGCGCTCTCTAGATTTAGGTAACGATGGCTAGGAATAGGCCAATAGGGTAGAGTTTTCTCAATAGGTATTTTTTTGTCTCAACTGTTTTTTCAATCTAATTTTCCTATTCAAGGTCATAAGATTCTAAGTGGTCCATTGGATAGTTAATATTTACAATCTTTTCAAGTAAATTGTTATCTTTTTCTTTCTCTCTTGTTACAAATATCATTCCATATTTTTTTGTGCATTATGAAAAGTACTCATGACAGAAAATATAACATTTTTGCAACTCCATTTTAATTTGACAAAAACATAAGAACATGTCCATTAGAGATGAACCAGTAATGAGGCCTGCGCGTTGCTACAAGTGAAAAGACCCAATCCCGATTTAACTAGTAAATCGAGATCAAATCCTAAAAATCCATTAGAAAACAACAAATTCTACTGAAATTTCAACATAACCTCCCCATAAACTAAAGAATACTAAAAACCTGCACGAATATAACACTTCTAAAACAAGTCTCACAAACAATACCGTGAGACACCGATGCTCATCCGAATTTCTCAACTTAACTAGCATACTACATACTTTACTATAAACATACTGAACTCAAAATATACAAGAAATATGATGACCATTTAAGTATACAACACAAACGGAAGCAAACTAATATATGGTATTCAGAGCGACTACTCACTTACATAATATACAGACTAGTAGGCTAAGTCAGAAACCTACTAGGGAAGGAGTGTGACATGAACTCTAAGCCTCTGACGATGACGTGCAACCACAGAATAAAAACTGCAAAATAAGAAATGAGAAACCGAAAGGCTCAGGGAAAGACATATAAAACATGAAAACTATTAGAATGAGTGGACTAAAATTAATGATAAAATTTACACGAAAGTAAAAATAGTTTATGCCTCTCCACCAATACTGTACTGAAATAATTAGCGAGCCGAAGTAAAAGAAGAAAAAGGGAGATACAGTAAGGAGGGGAGGAAAAGTCTTCTTACCCTCCTTGAGTATCATGCAGTAGAGGCGGTGTCAAAGGCCATCTAACTCAAGACGACAAATCTAAGTGAAATATTAAATAGAGTAACCAGACCTATAGTCACCTAAAATCGTCGAAAGTCATCTAACCCAAGACGATGTGAATGCCAGGGTAGGACCACCTAACCCATCCCAGAGCTACTCAAGGATCGGCCGAGTAACTAATGCATCGATGCAATACTGAATGTATGTAAATATCTAGCCTCCAAAACTAAAACTGATACTGAAACTGAAAACTAAACTAAATATAAATAAAGTAAAGATCTGCTATAATGACTATGAAAAACGAAAGTGTCCACTCACAGTAAAAAACTAGCTATGAGGTTCGGCAGAAGTGCTCTAGCCCAAATCTCAATCACGGTCTCTTGATCAAAAATAACAAAATCAGTCAATACAGAAATTCGATAAAGTATGCGAAACTAGCTTAGAAACTATCCCGGAAACCCACTGATCAAAATTAGGTTTTTACCTCACTGGAGCTCCACCGTCCACGGCGTCACGTGGCTGTCACGTGCCTCCATAAGCAGTGGAGAATGGTACCTCATTGGAAAGCCCACAATGCGCCCAACCTTTTCCCCCAAACGAACAACACCCAATTCGACCTAATTTGGCTGAACTCGGCCTCGTAAGACGATGGGGCCAAAAACCCTAAAAATATTCTCGACGTTAGTGGCAAGCCTCCATGGTGCTCGAGGCTAGACAAAAAATATGCAGAAGGTGAAGGACTACCAGAATCCCCACCTCTTGCAGACTAAAAATGGTCGGGGCACCATTGCTCACAGTGGTAGTACTCCGAAGGAAAAAACCTCGCTGATTCCCTCTCCTCACCACCTTAAACGCACACAACAATACCAAAAACACAACCAAAAAGTTACAAGCTTCAATTTCATACTTAAAACGTCAAAAAAGAGTGTCGGCCAACGAAGATTCCAACAGGTCAGGTTATCGAGACGCTAAGCGGGTCGTTGCCAGAGAATTCGGGTCGACCCCGAGGTGGGTTATAGGTTAGGGTTCCATCCCCAAATATTTTCTATACCCATAAGCTCCTGATCGAATCAATGGTTGAGGTTTGATCTCAGCTGGAATCAACGATTGAGATCAAACCGCCTAATAATTATTTCTAGTTTAATTTAAATTTCACCCAATTTCAAATATTCGTAGAAATTAGCTTGATTATCCGAAAAATTCCCCCAAAATTTATGCGAGCTCGAAATAAAATTTTCTACAACTTTTAAGAAAAAACTCACGTCAAATTCTAAATTGATTAAAAAGTCGTTTAATGATTTAATACTTGCGACTAATTCATGATAAGTTCGGGTCATTACAGCGTGGCTTTCGTAATGTAAGTATGAGCAAGTTATCAATTATACAGAATTTTACTTTGTACTAATCGGCGCAATTTCCTTGCATATCCATGGTTCCTTCAATTGGCTGACTGTATCTACAATTCTTGTTTTACTAAATCATATCTGCAGAATAAATGATACATCAATTATCGGAGTTTGAATGAACAATGTAAGAAAAAGAACAAAAAAACACATATAGAGCGTTGATAAGCTTCATCTTAACACATAGACATTATATCGATAAGGTCCACACAGGCAGACTGTGAGTGAATAAAGTTTAAATGAGTATCATAAATTTGAATTCTTATCTATTTTCTATTTCATATCTATAAAAAAAAGTTAAAAAGATAATGTAATTCATAGTACCTAGTGATGAATCCTTTGACTATATCTTTCTTCTACGTCACATATATGCATATATGCTCAAGTGTGTGAAACTTATCACTGCATGTATGCTAAGGTGAGTAATGGACTACCTATATGGAATGCTATATTTAGAATCTGCCGATGTGAGAGAGACCAAAAGAGATAGCTTTCAAACTTTAATCATAAAGTTAGAGAGCTAGAAGTTACCATAATTGAGTTCCAGGACAATGTGACGTGAAGTCCATCATAGTTATTCTTGTCTCTCCTTAATGAGATAATACGTAAGGTTGTCCCAAGACTTACAACTGCAACAAATTCATCACAACAATAAATGTAGTACTCAAGTTTAACTATTCATAAAAAATGAAGAAAAATAAATAGAACAATCCACAAATGTAAGTAGAATAGCTAAAGCATTGTATTTTAGTTTTAAGAACCCAAAACACAACTAAAATATATCCATCAATGTGTGTCCAAACAATGATATAATTGTAATCACTAATTTGATTTGAAGAGCCGATGATCAAGTTTTGATAAACACCTGATTATGCCCAATCCCCAGTAACAATCATCAGGAGCTTCACATTTGAATTGACTGGAGTTAACTTTTGAGGTACTTTGATCAGGTAAGTTGAGAGCGTATGACCAACTATTCGATTCTTGGGCTTCTCTATGATTAGGAGCTATAATCAGTATTTGCGACACACCAAAAAATCTTGTTACTTTTGAGAAATCAAATTGAACATCATTTTAATCGGGGATAATTAAAATTGTGAAGGGTAATATCGAAGCAAACTCACCAATCAAGGAATTTGATCACAGAAATTGAATCAATAGATGAAGGAAAGTAAATGCGAGAAAGAATGCATGTGGGAAAGAAGGGAGGAAAAGCTAGAATTCGATGGGTTGAAGTGCAAGTGAAGTCGGAGCAAGCGACATGCTGCGGGAATTTAAGGATTTCTGGCAAGCAACAATGTTCAGTTCTTTAGGTTGTCGAACTATTTTAGACCAAAAGAAAAAAAAAAGGTTGTCCAACTGTAGTTATGCTTAGTTGCTGATACTATAAGCAAAGGTTGTCATGAAATTGAAAGATGTGTGTGGGGTGGTCTAGGAAGAAAGAAAAGTAAATGAGTTGTATCAAACAATATGAGGGAAGTGATTGAAAGGAGAACAACTAGATCATACCAAAAATTCCTTAACTTAATTCTTTGAGTTAGTGATTATATACTCTTCAATTCTTGATAATGTGTAATCTTCATCTATTAAACAAAATGAAAATGAGAAAAATGTATGTGTAAGTTCTTTGATTGATTTATAAATTTACTAAGACATCTTTATAAACAATATTTTTAGTGTATATATTTGACAATTCATTATTGTTGATCATCAGAATTTTGAGACCTTTTTTTAGATGTGACTCTTGATATTGCGACGTATAATTATTCATGAGTGAATACTAGTTTTGAAAAATATATTTCGACTTGTTTCAAATATTGATCTTGACTTTTATTGATTGTATGCGTTGACCCGCATTGACTGAGCTTGCCGACTCAAAATCGTCGAAAAACTTCTGGTCAGCGATGCAGCACCGTCCGACCACCATAGGGGCCGATTCCGATCGGAATCGAAAGCCCATCTTCCTCTCTTCCTTTTCTAGTTTTGAATTTTGGTATTTGAGGCTTGAGCAGAGAGAATTAACGATGAGAAATTTTAGGATTTTCTAGTGGTTTTCCGTCACAGTCGTCGACGACTTTGCCGACCACGTTAAAGGTATAATTCAATTCCTCTAGATGTCCTGAGCATATTAGTGTTAAGAATATTTGGGTTTCAGGTGATTGAGGTGAGATTCGAATCGAACCCGATTCAAATTTGTTGCCGTCGTGGCGACGGTTACTGGCTGTTGTGGTCGTCATGGATATAGGGGTTTTGCTCCCCTCTATCTCTAGAATCGATTGAGACTAGTCTCTAGTGCTTCGAAATGACTCGATGACGAAAATCGATGCAGGAAGTTATTTCCGACAGGATTGCTTTCAAGGCCGATTCCGGCCAAACGTGCTAGAATCTGCCTAAGGTCATTTGAGACAGATTATTGGGCTCTTTGAGAGCTTTCATTTTATGTGTCAATCTCCACCGCCGACAAAGGTAGACGACGGTGACGCGGGACCAGAAAATTATTTTCGAAAGCTTATCGTGTTATATATCATTAGGTTCGTATCGACGATATGAACATAGTAGTGAGGTTCATTCAACGTTTAGACTTCGTCGATCCAGTGGGTGGGCGGTGGTGATGAGATGCTCTACCAATGGCGGTGCGGCCGATGGAGAAATTAAGTTTCTCTTATATTGTTACAACTATTTTGTCGTAACAAGTTTATCATATATGTTCTTCGATTAGATTAGTCGAAAATGCTTTCGATCGAGTACTTCCTCAATTACCTATTTATTTATTTATTATTTTGTCAATTTTTGACAAGGGTCGGGTCGTCACAGTTGGTATCAGAGCGTGGTTCAACTCTCGGACTTCTCTTTTGTTGTGTTTTGTGTTTTAGAGTTAGTCGTGGAAGTATAATTTTAGGAACTTTGTGAATTTGTGTTTCTGTGATTGTCGCAAATACGGAGTTTGGTAGTTATGCATTGTCGTTGTTGGACCTGAGGTACGCAGTTCTTTACTTCTTATCATAGATACATAGTTTAGTTTATCGATATATTTTATTGATATTTGTTTATCAATACGTTATCGATATTCATTTATCGATATATTTTAATATTCGTTTATCGTTACATTCGATATTATATTATGTTGACACGATCATACACTACAACACAAAAATCGAGACCATTACAAAGTGGTAATGGAATGACAATATTGGTTGTCAAACAAATTGAAAACGTGATATTACAACGATTAACAAAAATGGAAAGTGTTCTACTTTATTAAACTTGTGATTACTTGTACAACTTGTACAAGTATACGGAATTGACTTTGCATATTTGCATATCGATGAAAATATATGATTGACGATTCATTTGAGTTGAATCTATTACGATTACGATTATAATTATAAACGAGAATTACTATACGAGAAACTGAAAAACTGACTGTATATATATTATTATATTTAGATATATGGATAGGTTGCCATATATCGATAGACCGCCGCAGATTAGTGGGGCCGCCAGGCTGCGACGTTGGTTTAAAATCCTGGTTGGGGCTCGTTTACGAGAGCATATAGTTAAGTAGGGATTGTGCCTCCCTAGGGTGAAAAGACCCAAAACTAGTCTAGGTGGCGTTCTCGATTTCCTTAACTCGAGAATATACACACATATATATATGAGATTACCATCTTTAGATGGGGTGTCCTCGATTTCCTAACTTAAGGTGATATATTATTGAGATTATAAATCTATATGTGGATAGGGTGTTCTCGATTTCCTTAATTCGACATATTATTATATTCGGCAATATCAAATTATATGATTTCCGTCATGGACAAGATATTCTCGATTTCCTTAATTTGAGAGTATATTATATATATGACGATACATGTTAAACAAAAACTTGAAACGTGAAATATTTTATTTAGATTTGAGATGTGATGTGATGTGATCTCGAGAGATGAGCTTTGTGATTTATAATTTGAGCTCACAAGTTGAGCAATACGATATGACTAGATATGTAATATTTGTTCGTGTGATGGAAATGACGATATAATATTCGCTCACGAGTTGAGCATATAAACTTGAAATAATTTGAACTTGAAATACGAGATTGAGAACATGATATTTACTCGTGCGACAAGTATGAACATGATATTGGGCTCTTTGACAGCTTTATTTTGATGTGTCAATCTCCGCCGCCTGCAAAAGTCGTCGGTGGTGGCGCATTGGCGGCATGCGCCGCCGCCGATGGCAGCGCGTGACTGGAAAATTATTTTCGAAAACTTGTGGTGTTATATGTCATTAGGCTCGTATCAACGATACGAATATAGTGGTGAGGTTCATGCAACGTTTAGACTTTGTCGACCCAATGAATGGGTGGTGGTGACGAGGGTCTCCACCAGTGACGGTGCGGCCGACAGAGAAATTATGTTTCTCTTATATTATTACGACTGTATTGTCACGATATGTTCTTCGATTAGATTAGTCGAAATTATTTTTGATCTAGTACTTCCTCAATTTACCTATTTATTTATCATTTTGACAATTTTTGATAAGGATTAGGTCGTCACACATATATCAAACACAACATGTAGCGGTGACATTTTTGAAAGAAGACGTATGCAAAGATATAAGTATATCTCAGAGAAGTGAAAAATAGTCTGTTATTTTGGAAACACAGTCACCAATTCACCAGTATGCATTTGAAAACATATTATAATTCCATATATAATGATATATCAAGTCATTGATTTGGCCCAAGGGACGAAAATTTTATAATCCATACCTGCAATTTGATTACTTTGATGTGAGGGTATCTTAGCACTTCGTTCTCCATGTATTGACTCTTCAAAATAAAAAGTAGAGAACAAATATCTCAATACAGAGTAAATAAATAAACTATTAGAATCATTTTTATTTATCTCTAACACAACCAATAAGACCTACATAACATACTAAGTGCATGATTGGAGATAGTGGTAGCAACAGATGAACATTCACCACGATCTATCATGTAATTTCTTGTTCGCGTAATATTTGGTTGAAGCAAGTTCCCCGTATGGTGTAATGATCGACCTTGTAGACGTCGATTTCTCTTTGATATTCTTCGCAGTGCCATAGCTGCAATCAAATTCAGATATTAATTTGACATATAATAAACACAACATGTAGCAGTGCAATATTGAAGGAAGACATATCTAATTTTGCAAGAATTAGTATGTCTGAGAGAAGTGAAAAAAATACTGATATTTTAAAAACACAGCCAACTATATGCCAGTATGTTTTTACTATTCAAGTCATTCAAGTGGCCCATCAAACATTCTTATCATGTAATTAAAAGGCATACATTGAAAGGAGCAAGTGTTGGAATCAAAAACTACATTGTATTCTTCTTAGAATTCACCTAATTAACTGAGAACAAGCTCTATACTAATAGAGCGTACATAAACAGAATTAACTAAAAATAAGGAACAACTAGCTACCCACTATCCCTACTAACATCATGGGATCCCTAAAGAATAGCAAACAATTACTGACTATTTCAAACACTAACTCTAACACCCTCCCTTAAACTAAAACGCTTCGTTTTAGTTTACTCTTGGTACCTCTTACCAATCTCTATTTGGTTCATCCACAACAAACTCAAACTCAGCAAAGTTGTGATTATCACAACTCTACAAACACTTACTGCATCTACTTCAGCCAACTCTTACTGCATCTACTACAGTCATCGCCAAACACTCACTCATGGTTTCTTCTTGGGACTTACTGTGCCTCTCCTCTCGGGCCATCCCTTGATACCTCTGTATCTTTCATCTCCCCAATAAGCGAGAACCGCAGCTCTTCTTTCTTACTTGTTGGATGACTTGAAACCACATCTGCTTCACTCGCAGACTACCTACTTCACTCGGCACCGTAAACCTGGTTTTCCTTCCTGATACGAATGGCATTCATCCTCTGGGGCCTATTATCACTCATCACATAATCAAGACCTTCAAACTTTTGAATCTCCTCTGCTGAAAGACCCAAAAATCCCCTAAGCATTTCCGGTACACTACTACTGGCATTGCCACCAAAATCTTTCTCAATCTCAACTGGTGGAAAGCTGCATTGCCACCAACATCTTCATCTCCCATTTCACTTCTCTTTGGCCTCTTAGGCTTCATCGGTGCAACATCAATTTTCTCAATCGCAGGCATTTCCAATCTCTTCCTGTTTCCTGGAACTGTCCTTCTCCATCAACTTCTGTTCCATGAGAATCTTACTAACATAGGCATTCTTCTCGGCTTCACTGATAGCCATCTTCTTCTTGGTTTCTGCTTCTTTCTCCACCTCTCTCTGTTTCTCTATAGCAATTAAGACCTTGGTTCTTTCCTCCTCCATCTGCTCAAAGTTTCGTCTGATACTTTCGGGAATCTTTTATTGACCAAGTATTCTGCTGCCACTTTGCCCTTCCACAATTCACCCGATAGCTCAAATGCTAGCTGTACATCGTCCACTAGTATACTGACTAGCACATCAGTATTGGTTGCTCAGGTTGTCTTTTTCTGGTCTTTGTGAATCTGCTCCATTATAGCAAATACTCGCTCAATTCCAAGGCTGACACCAACTGCTAGAACCTGCTTTGTACCAAACATTCCTATGAGATTGTCATATCGCCCGCCGGCAGCAATGGAACCAACCTGCTCACCGTCGGTAAAAACAGCTTCATATATGACTCCAGTATAATAATCAAGGCCCCTTGCAAGACTCAAGTCAAATACCACTCTTCCAATACATTTTGACTTCTCCAAATACTTGAATAATATCTCCAAGTCATTCAATATCTCAATAGAAGAACTGTTCTCTAATAACTCTCTGTGCTCCTGTTTAAGCTTGGATAACAATTCCAATAGATGTCCCCGCTCTTTCACGTACTCCCCAATTTTGTCTGCTGTCTCAACACTCAAGCCCTTCTCCTCAACACCCTACTCTTGGGATCCAATGCCGCACATGCTCCTGCTCCTGCCTCGCCTTCTCGAACAGAGTATCCGGAACCGGTACAAAGCTCTCGAACTTCCTCTTCTTGTTTCAAGCAGAGTAATCACCAATGTCCGGTATCTTATCCCACTCCTCAGCCTAAACCCAGCACCATATGGAGAACCCCCTCGTATTGAGTCCATCTTAAACATACCAGCTCCAAAAGTATACCTGATGGGAACAAACAGCATTCCATGGTGCGCTAACTGCGCGATTGTTGTCCAAGCAGTGGTTTCTTGGCCACCTCCCTGAGTCCCCGTACTGACAAAAAACCCGGCAGGCTTTCCGGCAAGGCTCTGCTCCTTCCACAATCCTCCGGTGGAGTCGAAAAACGCCTTCATCTGCGCCGCCATACACCCGTACCTCGTCAGAAGCCCGAACAGTATCCCGTCCACCGCCGCCAGCTCCGCCGCCGTAATCTCTGGAATCCCGTCGTCCTTGCTCGGCGCCTTTATCGCCTCGAGCACCTCTTCCGTCAGCGTCTCCGGCACTCTGTACAGCAGCGCCTCCACTCCTTCCACGCCGTCCACTCCCTTCTTGATCCTCCGCGCTAGCTCCTCCACGTGTCCGTACATCGAGTAGAACACTATGAATATCCTCAATTTCGCCGCGTCCGAAACGTCGTCGTTTCTTTGGCTGGTGGGATTCACCGGGAGAGGCGCGTCGAGAGAAGACGCGCCGGCGGCGGCGTCGTTGGCTGAGGCTACGCCGGTGGGGACCTTCTTCTTACTGGGGACGCAGCCACCGCCTTTCCCATCGGAAAATATCAAATGCCGAGATCGAGTTATTGCCTGCTACTCCCTCTCACTCTCACACCCTGGCGCAGACTATAGAGCTGCTGTCGTCTCTTTTCCCCTAAACAAAAACTTAATTAAGCAAACTAATGTACTCTCACAGAAACCACAAGGTACCAGATGATCTGATACCATGGGCTCTGATACCAATTGTTGGAATCAAAAACTACATTGTATTCTTCTTAGAATTCACCTAATTAACTGAGAACAAGCTCTATACTAATAGAGCGTACATAAACAGAATTAACTAAAAATAAGGAACAACTAGCTACCCACTATCCCTACTAACATCATGGGATCCCTAAAGAATAGCAAACAATTACTGACTATTTCAAACACTAACTCTAACAGCAAGTTCATGAAAGGAAGGAACGATGTGGCCAAATCAGAAGACTAATATGATGCAGGCTTCATATAACATAGTGATGAGTACCAAATGAATCATCCATGATAAACAATTCTACCTCCCTTTCATCAAAATTAAGTAACAAAAAATCATAAATCATTCCACCAAACATTAAGCAAACAAAGTGTAATTTACGGAGAGAATGAAATAAATAAATTTCCTATATTAATCAGCTATATGTATTTCCAGTTTATAAGGCGAACCAATAAATCTCTTAATTCAATCAATGACATCGACATGGAATACAAATACCAAAAACTAATACATATCGATAAAGCTATACCCAAAACCAATACATATCGATAAAGCTCTCAATCTTGAAAACTCTAAAGCTGCTTTTTTCAAATGACCGGGAACATATCTTTCTCTACTTCTATACTGATTAACAATATGAAGATGGCGATGTTAACAATCAGAGAAATTAGGGTACAAATTGAATGAATACTCAACTCTAGCAACCATCAGAAGCAAGTAAGTAAAATCAGAGGAAAGACGACTGGCTTACTCAAATTAGTGGAAGATGTAGGCCACCTAAGATCAGGGACTCCTTATTCAGATGTGTAATTGCTTTATCAATGAGAAGACGCGGAATCAACGAAAAGAGCAAAACGCAATACGCAGAGAGCGAGAGAGATAGACGACAAGTTATAGGGCTTCTCTTTGCACTGAAATGTCAGAGCGGGGAAAGAAAACCCCAAAGTGAACAAAATTACAAAAATACCTGGAGGACACTTAGGAAATTAACAGAAAGACAAAATAAAACATGGAGGTTAAAACCGTAAGGACACTGTTCATAAAGATAGCCTCTTCGTAAATAACTTCATTCCGTCCCTTTAGTATATGATAAATGAGATCCTCTAAGAGCACCTGCACCGGTGCTGCTTTTCAGCACGAGCAAGGCGTGGGGGCCGCCAAAGTCGTTGGCGACCGCTCGGCACGAGCACGGGTGGGGCCACAGAGTGGGTGAGACGCGGAGAGGCGGGGTCGACCGGCGAGCATCACGAGCTCGGCGTGCAGCGGTGCGTGCTGTCGTCGACGACCGCTCGTTGATGAGCTCGGAAGCTGCTGCTCGAGCAGCCACCGGTGCAGGTGCTCTAAGAGATCTTCGGCGCAGATCTCTTAAATAATCTCTTTACAAATCAGGAGAATGTTCTCAAAAGGTAGTAGACTAGCCATGAAAAAAAAATGAAAAAGAAAAGGAAATGTAGTAGGCATAGTGGATCCCCACTAACAGGCATTATTATGGGCCACGAGATTCACAGTCCACAATCCTTACCTTTCATTCATGGGCTGTGTGCTCATTAAGAGCCCATTGCATAAATTACATGCTTTTGTTAACAGCATTTTCATTGCAGTAGATTTTCCTAGGAATATCATCTTCTCAAAAAAAAAAAAGAAGGGGAATATCATATCAGTTTTATCAGAACCACGTACATTTCAAAGCAAAACAAACTCAAAATGTGTCCTTGGTCCTTACACAAGAATTTTCTCTATGCTGGGCTAAATCTTGTCTCAGACAAAGTGAGGTCCACTAAAGTATTATCAGCCGGAAAATTAAATGAAATGCAAACGCGGACAGAAGATGAGTGGCTCAAGAGTGATTCATTAGGCCAGAAGAGAGCTCCATTAGCATCATGGCAGCTTCTGCAACATCTTGAGGAAATAGTACTGATTGTGGAGAAGCAGCTTTGTGCTTATTGTTAGTTGTCTTGTAACATGTGAGAGAAGCTGTATTAGCTGTGTCGATTTTTCTCTTGTTTGAATTGCAACGCTCTGTAACGTTGTGGTTTCCCAGTGATTTTTTCTCCTTGGACTTACTCATAGATGATGCAGCAATTGCAGTTTGATTTGTGCAGAGTGCGGATACATTTGCAGCAGCCGCGGCGTCCGCCATGGCTCTTCTGGCTTTCCTTTGTCGAATCCCACATGCATTGCATAGTGTCTGCACCAAATACCGTAATGTACGTCATGATGTCAATCAGTATATACACTTGGGTCAATATGCATGGATCGATCTGTGCTACTTATACGCATGAATGTACACACGCACTCATTCATAAAGAAACAAGGACAGAAGGAAAGTTGACCTTGGGACCTCGAGGACCACTCCTCCAAAGTGGGGTTGTGCTGGTGCTACAGTCAGAACAAACCCTAACACCGGACGCAGTACTGCTACCACTCCTATTATTAATGGAAACAGCTAAGCTGCTGGTGGTGGTTTGGCCAATGTTATTTTCTTGATGCTGGAAATCATCATGATGAACACTCTGGAACTTGTGATCAGGTAATTGATGATCCATGAAGGAATTCGTCTTTTGCTTCAACCTCATGTCGGAGGACGTCCAGTGCTTCATCGGTTCATCGATGTTTCTTACATGATCCTCTAGATTGATCTTATCTGTATACTCGTCGCTGCTTACATTCACCACAGGACGAACTAAAGTTTCAGATGTGCACGCTTGATCACAAATTTGTTCGCCATGCCATACGAGCTTATCATCGACCTAATTAGTGGAGAGAAAAAAGACATTCATTTCACAAGGCTAGGCCACAAAAAAAATCATGTAAACACATGTATAGCTTAATATGTGCTTGACCTAATTAATGACCTTACAGTAATATATATATTGTTGGATTATGGTTGTCTGCTGGCGAGCGTCTCGCGTGTTTCAAGCTGTCTGCTTGCGAGCGTCTCGCGTGTTGCAAGCTGTCTGCTGGCGAGCGTCCTTGGCGAGCTCTCTCTATCTTGCGTACGTAAGAAGTCTGCTGGCGAGCGTCCTTGGCGAGCTCTCTTTCTTGCGTACGTAAGAAGCTTATTCCTCAGCTAGCGTACGTAAGAAGCTTTATCCCGTGGCGAAGGGTCAAGGTCTCTGGCGAGATCGTAGTCTAGAGAGTCGTGTAATCTCCTTATATATTCTTTGATTGTTTTGTCCTAAAAGATAAGTGAAGAACTCCATCATTAAAACCTTATAACCAATCCTCTCTAAGCTTCAACATGGTATCAGAGTAGTGATCCATTTTGATCCTGCTTCTGGAAAATCCTATTCATTTGTCTATTTTTCTCTAGTCTCTTCCTCTCATCATGGCCGGAGGAAACGACATAAATGCATCCTTCTCATCCGGCAAGGTTGATTCAGGTGATATGCACCATAATCAACGCCTTACTTCTGTCCTCTTAAATGAGTTTAACTATCTATCATGGTCTAGAGCCATTACTCTGGCACTTGGAGGACGGTCCAAGCTCAGTTGTATCAGTGAGAATTCCAAAATTCTAAGCAGTGACTCTTCTGAATATGATGCCTGGTTGTCTCTTGATCAGCTTGTCATGTCATGGCTCCTCAACTCCATGGATCCCAAGATTGCAGAAATCTTCAACTATTCTGAATCTTGTGCTCATCTGTGGAAAACTGTCAAGGAAATGTATGGGGACCTGAACAATGCAGCCAGAGTGTTTCAACACAAGAAGGAGTTAGCTGAGCTACACCAAGGAAGCTTAACCTTTGTTCAGCACCTTGGAAACTTGAAGGCGAAATGGAATGAACTTGACCTCTACAGACCACACTCTGTGGATCCAGTTGTTCTGCTAAAACGTGCCGAAGAGGATAAAGTGTTTCAACTCTTAGCTAGTTTGGGATCTGAGTATGAAGATCTGAAAAGTCGGTTGTTGATGAACTCAGAGCTACCTACCCTACAGATGGTGTGCAACACCATTCAACGAGAAGAAACACGAAAGAAAGTAATGAATGTTGATATTGCTGTTGGAGATGTTGATACTGGACCCTCTGAAACAAGGGCTTTCTCCAGTAATAGACCATATCGAGGCAGAAGACCAGATCTCAAGTGCACTCATTGTGTGCGCATTGGCCGTGCTGGTATTGGTCATCTCAAAGAGACTTGCTGGATTCTGCATCCGGAATTGAAATCGAAATTCAATGAGGACCACAAGGGCTCAAAGGGTCAGATGAAGTTCTCATCCACCCCGAAGGCGAATCATGCCAGCAATAGCTCTTCTGATGGTCTGGCTGACTTCACAGCAAATCCTGTCAATCTTATAAATGAATTTGCTGCTTTTCTTCAACAAAAACAAGGAGGGGGTGACCCTAAGGATGCTACTGCGGTGCTTGGTCAATTTGCTGGGTTTCTGGCAGAGGCTGACTTGGCTAAACCTGATGAAATAGTAGGTATCACTTGTGCTATCTCTACAGCTTTAGACCTTAGCAAGAAATCTGATTTTTGGATTGTTGACTCTGGTGCCTCAGACCACATGTCAAATGACTCATCTGTTTTAAAGGGTTTTTGCTGTTTTGAAAAACCCTCACATGTGTCTGTAGCAAATGGTAAAAAGGTTCCCATATTAGGAAAATGAAGGTTGAACTTATTTTCAAAAAACCTAGAGTCTCAGGTCCTGTATGTTCCCTCTTTTCCTTTCAAACTTCTGTCTGTGGGAAAACTCATTCAGCTGTTAGACTGCCTTGTCACCTTCTCAACTCATAGTGTTGTGTTTCAGGACCGGGTCACCATGAGGAAGATTGGTGAAGGCGTCTACCTAAATGGCCTTTACTTCATCTCCTCTTCATCAGTTTTCCTCAAGGATTGGTTGCTGAATCCTCCTCTTCATCCCTTCAGCAGCTATGGCACATGCGTCTGGCCCATCCTTCTTCTCATGTGTTATCCCTTTTGTTTCCCAACCTCTGTAAAAATCATAGTGACTGTGATGTGTGTCACAAATCAAAGGCTACTAGGCTACCTTTCCCTACTTCATATTCTAGATCTTCTCGAGCTTTTGAATTAGTGCACTCTGATGTTTGGGGACCTGCTCGAATTCCATCAGTTGATGGTTATAGGTTCTATGTAACCTTTATTGATGATTTCACAAGAACAACCTTTGTTTACTTGTTAAAGTTTAAGCATGAAGTGTTCAAGTGTTTTGGTGATTTCAACAATCTTGTTAAAAATCAGTACTCTTTAAACATATGCGTGTTAAGGTCTGATAATGGCACTGAGTACACTTCAAAAATCATGAAACTGTACTTAAGCGCCCAGGGAATTATCCATCAAACAAGTTGTATGGGAACTCCTCAACAAAATGGAATTTCGGAGAGGAAAAATAGAGATATCCTGGAAAAAACCAGAGCACTGATGATACAATCAAATGTTCCTAAACATTTCTGGTCTCATGCAATTCAAACCGTTGCATATCTTATTAACAGACTTCCTAGCAAAGTTTTGAACTATCAGTCCCCATTTGAAGTTCTGAAAAACAGGAAGATTGTCATTGATCAACTGAAGGTTTTTGGGTGTGTGTGCTATGTTCATATCCAGGCTCAACAGAGAGACAAATTTGATCCTCGGGCTGTCAAATGTATCTTTCTTGGATACTCATCATCGCAGAAGGGCTACAAATGCTATGATCCCCTAACCAGAAAGCTGATAGTGTCAAGGGATGTGAGATTTGATGAGAATAACCCGTTCTACAAATCATGTGATGATGAACGTCAGGGGGAGCTATTCAATGAGCCAATGCCTATTCTTTTCGACAATCCGGAACTGACCAATTCTGATGTCGGTGCCGATACTGAACAACCACCTTCTCAGGAACCCGATCGCGATCAAGAGGAGAGTGTACATATAGAGGTGGTACCAGCTGAAGAAAATGTTGTTCCTGTCCCTAATCCTGAACCATGTCAGCCCCCAACTCTGTACCGGAGGTATCCTACTCGGACTAGGAAAGCCAATGTCAGACTTGATGGATTTGAAAGCTATACCCTTAAACCTCCTCAAGGAAATGCTGGTATCCTCAATTTCCTTCATTCTTCCAATCAGGAGGCCCTAAATCAACTTGTTGAACCTAGAACATTTGATGAAGCTTGTATGTCTCAAGTATGGAGAAATGCAATGCAAGAAGAGCTCAAGGCTTTGAGTGACAACAAAACTTGGAGCATCGTCCAACTTCCCAAGGGGCAGAAGATTGTTGGTGCCAAGTGGATTTATAAAATCAAATTCCACTCTGATGGAACCATTGACGGTCACAAGGCAAGACTGGTAGCTCGTGGATTTACTCAAACATATGGGGTTGATTACAAGGAAACATTTGCTCCTGTGGCAAAAATGAATACTGTAAGAGTCTTACTATCTGTAGCTCTTAATTCTGGTTGGGATCTATACCAAATGGATGTCAAAAATGCGTTTTTACATGGAGATTTGGAGGAAGTTGTGTATATGAAGGTTCCTCCTGGTCATCCCCAAGAAAATGAGCAGGGAATGGTCTGTAAACTACACAAGGCCATTTATAGTCTTAAACAGTCTCCTAGAGCATGTTATGCTAAGCTCAGCTCAGTCCTCTTCTCAACTGGTTTCAAGCGAAGTGCGGCTGATTCCTCCATGTTCACAAGGACTAGCACTCATGGCAGATTAGTTGTGCTAGTCTATGTTGATGATTTGATTATTACAGGAGATAATCAAGAGGAGATTCAGGCTCTCAAGCACAGCCTTCATGCCAAATTTGCCATCAAAGATCTTGGCCTGCTCAGATACTTTCTAGGAATAGAAATGACTAAATCTTCATCTGGTCTATTTCTAAACCAAAGAAAATATGTAACTGACTTGTTAGAAGAAGCCGAAATGCTAAGTTGCAACTCTGCTCCCAGTCCGCTTCCCAGTCAGCTCGACATTGAATCTGGCGAGCCAATGTCTGAAGTGTCTGTTTATCATAGACTTGTGAGTAAGCTCATCTATCTCACTATTACCCGTCCAGACATAACATATGTTGTCAGTTTGGTTAGCCAATTCATGCATGCTCCAACAACATCCCATTATAATCTTGTGAAGAGGATCCTTCGTTACTTGAAAGGATCAGTCTCCAGGGGAATCTATATGAAAAAGCATGGTCATTTTAATCTAGAAGGGTACACTGACTCAGATTGGGCTCGCAACACCATCGATCGAAAATCAACCACTGGTTTTTGCACGTTCCTAGGAGGAAACCTCGTCACATGGAAGAGTAAAAAACAGTCTGTCGTGGCGAGATCAAGTGCAGAGGCAGAGTATAGAGCAATGGCTGCCACTGCTTGTGAACTTATCTGGTTAAGAAGCTTACTCTCTGACTTGGGCATTCGCTGTAAACTTCCAATCACGCTTCATTGCGACAATCAGGCAGCAATCCATATCTCTGCCAATCCAGTGTTTCATGAGAGAACAAAACACATTGAGGTCGATTGCCATTTTGTAAGAGATTAAGTGCAATCGAAGATTCTAGACACTGCCTACATTCGATCCAGTGATCAACTTGCAGACATTTTTACAAAGATCCTTCCCGTTGCTCAGTTTGATCGCCTGTTATCCAAGCTTGGATCAAGAAAATCCTTTGATCCAGCTTGAGGGGGAGTGTTAGATTATGGTTGTCTGCTGGCGAGCGTCTCGCGTGTTCCAAGCTGTCTGCTGGCGAGCGTCTTTGGCGAGCTCTCTCTATCTTGCGTACGTAAGAAGTCTGCTGGCGAGCGTCCTTGGCGAGCTCTCTTTCTTGCGTACATAAGAAGCTTATTCCTCAGCTAGCGTACGTAAGAAGCTTTATCCCGTGGCGAAGGGTCAAGGTCTCTGACGAGATCGTAGTCTAGAGAGTCGTGTAATCTCCTTATATATTCTTTGATTGTTTTGTCCTAAAAGATAAGTGAAGAACTCCATCATTAAAACCTTATAACCAATCCTCTCTAAGCTTCAACATATATATATATATATATATGGTACGTATTACATAATACCCAAAGTACATAAATATATATAAGATTTGCGAAGTTAATAGTAACAAAAGTACTTCAAGAAAAAGCCATGGCTAGCTATGAACTTCGAGAGTTCGAGATATAAAGGTTATGGCGAAAACTTCACCGCATCAATCAATTCCAAGATGACGGAATTAATAGGAATATATATATAACGTACAATCAAAGATAAAATTATCACATAAAGCTATGAATCTTATGATACGTACCCTCTGATAATACAGTAGTGCTTGATCTCCAAAAGTGGTAGTATTGCTACTACCATAGGTTCTTCTTTGATTATCAGAAGAGTGGAAGAAGGTAGGAAATGAGATCAGAGAGGAGGAAGCAAAGGATTGATAGGGTAGTGTTGATGACGTATTCAAGAGCTTCAAGCGTTGATCCTCATCGATTGCTTGCTCGACAATATGAATGTTGTAGGGCGAAAAAGGAGAGGTTGACGATGGGTTCAGATATACTGGAGTCATCAAATAAAGTTGATAATGGATGAGATGAAGTACAGACAGATCGATCAAAGAGCTAGGTTTCAAGCTGTGCTAGATAGGTAAAGGACCAAGCTGCAGTTGATCGATCAAAGTCTTACCAGATCGATCTGGAAGAAAGATCAATGCAAGTATATTATCTTATACAAGAGGAAATAAAGATTGATCGTGAGAGGCAGAGAGAAGGAGAGAGCGTGGAAGCCATTCTCGTGACTTGTTCATGTCACCCAGATGGCCAGATCACAGCCCGAACCAGGCCAGCAGCTGCGTACATAAGGACAATGCTGGAAGAGGTGTAGACTGCTACTACTCACTACTTGACCCCAACATGACACATATTATGACAAAACCTATCAATTCATTTCTGCTAGCTGTTTATCGGTTCACCTCTTTCATACCCACTTGATCAATCAAATTACCGTACTGCCTTCTAGTCCAGTTTCTTAGTTTCTAGATGAACTGATTAATTAACCACATAGCATACCCTAGCTTGGGTAACCAAGAAGGTCCCCATTAACAGATTTGGAGAGCTAGAATTATTCTCTGTTTGAAAATAGATTATCTGAATGCATACTGAAGTAGCTAGCTAGTAATTCGATCTCGATTATATATACTTAAACTTCAAATTAAGGTCGTGTATGTATCTTTCATTTAATCCCAACTCCAGCTAACGAGACTTTTTTTTTTTTCTTCATGGAAGGATTGCTACTACCCTTATATTTTGACTAATTAATGAAAGGAGAGAACAACCAATTTAGCTAGCCACACTAAGTGTATATACCGGTTCTGAAGGGGGGAAAAAGGAAGAAAACCGATTTGGAAATCAGCATAGAGAGCTAGTCTTGAAAATCGTGCAGATCAATATAAAGGTGTACGATAGATAGCCGCATAGTTATCGGATATATGCATGGCGAGGCGTCCATCTCCTCTCTCTAGTTAGGCCTTTGAATCCTTTGATTGATCCAATTGACGCAAGTATTGCCAAAAACAGACAGAATGGTTGTACAGGCTTAGGGACAGCATCAACCTCTTGTTCATCCACACCCTTCGCCATCAACCAGGCCCGACCGATCGATCATACATCTTATTAATTAGTGCTAATGAAACTCTTCGATATTATATAATCAGAATTCAGATCAGATCACCACAACCTATATGTACGTATGAACGAGTTAGGAACCGATCGAATTATCACTTGAGCTACATAACCTCATATATTTACAAGAATTGTGCACAGTAAAGCCAATCTCGTTCTTAGTTAGAGATTTGTGACCCCCGAGTTTAGACTCCCTTGGTTAATGAAAACACCGGATTATAGGGACGACCTATGATCGTTGAAAGTGAAGACCTTTTTTTTGAGATCTATTGATGATGTGACACGTAGTCATACTGCTTTCCCTGAGCATTCTTCCATGAAACCTACAAAACAAGTCCAAACACGGTGTGGTACCGTGCTAAGACCATTCGACGCTCAAGTCAGTACTTGTTTCAAGAATCGAATAGCAAATAGAGCAGAGTTTCGTTACCTTGGACCATGCAGAGATGGTCTATATATAGTGATCGGGGTAGGTCTAAGCAAAATCCATATCGAATAGGATTACTTTACTTTTGGATAGGAGGAATCCATTAAGGAATAGATCTCCATATCCAGGGCCAATCAAATCTCATGATTACCACATACCCTTTGGTGTAATCCTCTTAGAATTCGTACAAATCTTACTCTTATCCCCTAGGATTTTTGTTAATCCCTCAAGGTCCGATCGTACTGTTCCTTGAGGTCTGATCATGTAATCCCTCAAGGTCCGATCGGGCTGTCCCTTGAGGTCCAATCGTACTTTGGGATTGTCACACCATCTTACGAACATTCCAGAGGCTTTTACATCGTTCTAGATACTTCAAAAAATCACTAGATTAATCGATTCTTACTTGGAACCCTAATCGTACAGCCCAAGCCCATTATTCCATTTATTAGACCTCTTCTGCTTGCGGACCTGAGGGGCCAGAATCCCTCCAGCTTCATGTAGCCAAATTTGACTCCCACAAATACCCCTAAGGCACGCCAAGTAGACTTTGTTAATTGATGTGGCTTCACACTCTAGCTAATTTGGCTTACAAAGACGTCAAAGCAATAATATTCAACGTACTAAATCAAACTTGAAAGAAACACATACCTTAGCCATGAACGTTTCATGGAAGCAAACTCCATTGAGAGATTTCTCATTCTTCAACCAAGTTCTCTTGTTCCCACAGGTCTTACATGTGATACCTTAAAATTCCAGTAGACGAATCGTTCATAAAGATGAAGATAATAACAAGATTTGCAACTTGCTTAACTCAAATCTTTCAGCTTTCTTCCATAACGAGCTCGGAATTGCTTGATAATCCACTCATATCTTTCCTTAGAGTCTTCCCCAGCTTGGAACGCAAAATAAATCATTATAACCTAGTCTCCGTAGAGAATGCTCACCAAAAAGTCGCTGCTGAGATTTTTGGAAAATTCCTCAAGGTTTCTGAAAAACACTCGAGGTCAGGTAAAAACCCCCGAGGTCAAGAAAACCATTGAGGTCTGAACGACCCTTGAGGTCACGAAAACTCACCCGGTTTCTGTAGATTGCTTACTTAGAAACCTTAGGGAAAACAAACGCTTTCCTTCAAACATGATCATCATTCACCTTGGTTCGTAGGATCATCTCAGGCATGTACTTTTACCCAGCAAATCAAAATTGACATCTTTCCTCGTGCTCGATCAAATAGGCATGAGCGAATAGTTCTTTCTTTTCTCAACTTTTCAACCTCACGTTCCAGAAAAGATAGTTCACGATACATGGTGGCAATCTGCCCCAACTCTGTGACACTTTCCTCAAGCTTTCTAGAACCTTCCTCCAGCTTTCCTCAAGCTTTCGAGCAATGGAAAGCTCGAGGCTTTATGAAAAACTGCGACTTTTTTGGAAAATAACTTCCTCGTCTGAAAGTATTCAGCTTATGAAGCATTCCATCGATTTTCCTTGAGCTTTCAGACAGTACATCTTTCTCCCTTGAGCTTCGAGTTATTTGTAAACAATATTGTTCAAACTTTCAACAAATGCATCTTTCTTGATCAATCAAAAAATCTTTCTCAAGCCAATCGTTCAACTTTTTAACCATAACCAGGGTCACCTCTGAGTAGTTGTGGCCGCAACATGCCTTCATGATCTTGTCGTACATTTATCTGCTTGTGCCATGCTTGCTGAATGTATGTGAACTGTTATATTGTTGATCGTACAGGTCCTCTTGGGAAGGCGGTTAAAGGAATCTTGCCCAAACACCCCAGAGTCTACTTCAAAAGGTCTCAACCGGACCAAGGCTACATCGTCCAGCCCCATCGTGACCTTACTGAGGAGGAGACAGAGTCCCCTGGTGAGGGCACCGTGCTCCTTCGCGTGGGGAAGCTCATCCTTCCCAATTTTGCTCGAGTTTGTCTAGTTCCTATATTGCCTGCCCACCCCTGGTTTCTATGATCCTTGAGCAAGATGTCGAGGACCTTGGATCTTTGGAAACCGGGGACTTGATGACGACATCCTGGACTTCCCTCTATCGAGTAATCCTTATTTTCGTATATTTGACATCTTTTTGCACCGTCTACCCAATCGTTCCTTTTACATCTAACACATCGTTCTTTTCTCTCATATCTTACATAATCTTTGCAAATCTTGGCATGGGCTCTTAGTTCAAAAAACTCTTATGCCGAGAGTAAATATCGTACTTAGTTCATCATACTTTGCTTTATCGTTATTAGCTCATCATGTTCAACTTTTTTGTACATTTTCGTATCATGATTTTATTCCATGCCCATCGATCTTGCTTATGGGGATTAGGGGATCTTCCTTTTAGTGCATGTGGCCTCAGTGCAACTCTCGGACCCCCACACGTACTAAATGCTCTCAAAAGAGGCTTAAGGAGATTGCCTTAGTAACCTTAAGGTCTTCTGGGAGGTGCTCGCGATTTTGAGACTGCCTCCCTAATGGGGGAGGGGTATGCATGCCTACCTCGGTCCATATAAAGACCATCGTACTCCAGACCCTCCACCAATCAAGTCTATTTGTCTCGGGGGATCTTAGCCTTCATAGGGGCACCTAATCAGGGTTGCCCTTCGAGCTCAGATCTCACTAGAGGGCTTGTCTGCAGTGGCGAGATGGGGTCTGCCAACACTTTTTTCATCGACTTTGATTTATCCCTAGGGCATTGTCAGGTGTATACGCTTGGGACTTAGAATGTCCAATTTGCCAGAATATGGCCAAGCCACCACTGGGGTATTTATGAATCTTACCACGTACATTCTAACCTCGAGGACTTTACTGACTCAAGATTATTGTGAGCTCTTGCGGGGTTTTACTCCGAATATTTTGGTCTATCCACAGGCGTCCTCCTTAATGACCTAGTACTCTCACCTTTGAGGTGCATTACCTTTGGAAGGGTCGACCAGCTCACAGAGTGAAAGTCCTTCCCTGCGAACCAACGTCATCTGCCCCCCTCAAGCTCGTTGCCTTTCCTACGCTTTAAGCTCCCCCTAATTGTATTTTTCGAAGAGATCGTACACTTCAACCAGATCGTACATCAAACAGAATCAAACAAACTAGCTAATCATACTTGATCGTACACAATCAATCCATCGAATAAATCATGGAAACCATCCTTTTGAGGGATGAGCATGATTTATGGATTTATTTCTCGGAGCTTGTCCAAGAGATTTCTTCCCCTAAGGAGATATTCTTACCTGTTGTCACAAACCTGAAGGGAATGCCCAACTTTCACAGACCTCGAGGGAACTTTCTGAAATTGAGGAAACCTAGAGGGATTGCATTGCTAGGATCCCCACATCAATGGATTCACTCGGAATACTCCAGACTTCAAGGCTGACTAAGCCCATCATCGTCATCCCCATTAATAGCACGTTCTATACTTGAGGACTTTATATAGATTCGTGGGAAGGCATTCCCTCAACTAGTATCATCTTTTCTACGTGACATGAGAGCTTGCAAAACAGAACCTTCAAGGTTTCCTTCTATTTCCTGGGTTTCCTTGAGCTCGCGATGGAGACTGGTAAACTTTCTTAGAAACCCTTGGGGTTTGTGAGAAACCTTGGGGTTTCCACACTGATGCAAAGTATGAAATTTTTCCCATTTCTTGTAGTCAAGGTCGACCACAGGGGCTTCATGTAAATCGTACACATGAACAAATCGAACACATCATCGTTCCTCATTGTACTTCACATAAACCATCATACTTTATGATCTTGCTATAGTTCTTGGCCATGTTTGATAGCGTGATCCGCATTGAACATGGTTTATTGTAGAGAGATGTGATAGCCTTGATGCTTCTGCTCAACTCCTTAAGCTCTGGCAGTGTCTGACCTCGACCCTTCTGCTTGACCTCTCAAGCTCCAAAAGCCTCTAATCCTCTAGGTTAGAAATCGTCCCATTCAGGCTAACAATCGTCCCCTCTAGGTCAGCAATCGTCCCCTGAGCTTTCCTTTTGAAAGCTCATGACCCTAGAGGTCTTTGATTGATCACTCAAGCTTGGTGATCGTCCCTCAAGCTCGTTGAGGATCTCTGGTCCTCAACCCCCAGCTCGGTTCACAGGTTGATGCTCAACCCCTAGCTTGTTCTTTGAACATTGGTTATCTCTGAGGAAATAGATAATCCGCAGCTCAGCTGCCCTTTCCCAAGAACGGTATGTGCCTTCGATGTGCATGCCACATATTGCATAGTGTAGTCCCTCTATTATCGTCCTGGCTAGGGGGGATGTACCGCTAGCAGGTTTGGCCCGCTAAAGGATCGTCGATACCGCTTACCGTTTCTGATGTTGTATCATATTGCTTGTCGAATAACCTTCTTGGCCTTTATACGCCCCTCCGGGAAAGTTCCTGCCACATTGTAATCTATTAGTTCATCCATCACTGTCACTGCTTCCTCCTTGCCCGTACCGGGCATAAGCGAATGCTCCTCATGGATCATTCACCTCAGCTGATAGTCTGTATTTGGAGGCTATTTTGGCCAACACATCTGCATGTGCATTCTCTAACTTGGGAAGCTACATGATTGAGAACTCTTCAAGCTGGTTGACCAGTCCCTTTGCTACCTTAAGGTATGCCTCCATAAACGTGTGACGACCCGCGTACTCTCCAAGTGCATGGTTTGCAATTAGGAGTCATAAAACACCTTGATCTTCTTCTCATTCAGCTCTCGAGCTAACCTCAGTCCTTCCATAAGAGTTTCATACCTGGTTCCGTTGTTGGTCGTCTTCTACTCTAAGGTTAGGGCTTGCTCCGTGATCGTACCGTCTAAAGTTTTAAGTACCAGACCTGCTCCAACGCCTTTGTCCTTTGAGGACCCATCAATGTACAAAGTCCTATGGTCAACCCCCTGCTCTTGTGAAGAACAAGTTGAATTCCAGATTTGCACCGTTTTGTCAACCACTAGTTGAAACTGACTCCAAAATCGGAAAGTCCAATTGTTTCGCAACAAGTCCTTGTAGGGGTACATTATCTCTTAACTTTTCATCGAAAAGAGTGATACTTGGCTAGATACTCCTTGCCCCTAGTGTTCTTCTAGACTATTCGAGTCTTGGAGAATACTCCATGCCCTTAGCCTAGATTCTCTTTGTGCATGACCCCCTGTGCTTTTGATTCTTGTTCCAATAATCGACCAACAAGCTTCTCAGAGTGAAGTGGTCCATCGTTCTCTAGATCCTGAATGTGCATGATCCCTCAAGCTTTCGAGATTTCTGGTGTGTACCCTCGTGGTCTCCTCCTTAATTTATCAGCTTCCTAGTAAATTCCACACGATGCTTGAGTGTTCAGGTGTGGTAACCTTACTCCCAACAATTTTCGAGCCAAGGGGAATAATGCCCCCAGATCTGACCCTGGGTTCTTCAAAAAAACTGCCCCCATGGTCCGGCGTAAAGCTTGAGGTCGTGGTTTTTTCTTTAAGCTTGATTGCGATCATATTTCAGCTAGGTAAGCAGGATGTGTTTCTCCCACTGTTTGTAAGAGTATACATGGTCTCCAGCCTTTTTTCTCTAGCTCTCCAAGAGCTCTGAAGTTGTTCCTCGTGGAAACTTTGAGAGTCCATCTCTTGGTCAAGGGGATTCTGTTCTACGCCTTGTTTCTGGCCTTATTATGTTGCTTGCTACACAAAACTGACGTTCCTTGGGGTGTACGCGGAGACCTCCACTTAGGTGTTCTCCTGGCCAGTTAGCCTTGAGGTTGTTGGTTGACCTCAACACACGTCGAGCTCGTTGGTCGTGGGTCAGAAGACTTTTTCAGTCCTTGAGGATTCTGGCACTAGTTGAATGGTGTACAACACGGCATAATCATTCATTGGTGGAGGATGGGGAATGGGCTTCTTGTCCGGTGATTCTCTCCTTCTTTCTCGATCTTTACTCATCTTTCCTCAAACACTGGCATGCCTTGAGCCTTCTTGCCATGCCCTTGAGCTTCATAAACCTGGGGATGCCCCCAGGTCTCTAGATTCGTACCTCAAGTATTCTAAGTTAGAGGATACCCCTAGCTCCACGACTTCTGCCATTACACAATTGTTGCTCGGAAGGATCATTACTCCAGAGTATTTGGGAGTTTCGACGATACAGTGCAGCACTAAGTACTTCTTATTTTGGCCTTTAGCTGGTGGTGGCATGGTCCAGTCATTCTTGGGATGCTTGTCATTACCTTGAGGTCTCACTGAATCTTCGAGCTTTCGCATGTATTCATCAGTCAAATACTCCTTGCAATATCTCTGGTCAACCAGCTCGATAAAGCGTTTATTTGAGGGCTCCAAAATCTATCGTATCGTGATCATTCATCTCATGGTGAAAGGGTCTCAGATTGATTCATGTGGTGGAGAGGTATCTTCAAGTAAGACTCGTCTTTGGTATGGTGAAATGTTGTTGAAATAGAGACATTGATTGGCCTCCTCGAGCTGCTTGATCTTGCTAGAGAGAGAAACCCTCCATCTTTTATCCTCCTCTCCTGACTTTGGTTGTCACTCCCTATCATGCTGCTCTCCAAAGATCGTCCTCAAGCTCCTCCCTAAGATAAGGTGAAAACCCAGATTCTCGGACAGACAGACCCTTTCGTACTAAATTGGTCATAAATTCTTCGTGGAATGTGAAAATCAAATCCAAAAGATGTTCCAGAAACTAGACACTTAGGGCTTTCCATCAATATAAATATCGTAATCTGGTTCGCTATGATCTGTTTCCACTTTACCTTTGAAGTCTACTGATCTGCATGAGCAGATTTTTGAGTTTGGGCTTGGAACCTTTCTTCTTCTCCTTTTCTTCTTATTCATTCCAAACTTCCTCTGGTGTTTGGATACATCTTCCAAATCCCCAGCTGTTGGATATCTTCTTGAGACTACTTGTGCAGATATCAAGTGAGGCTACGTCTTTCCTCCTCGTATATGATATTCCAAGTACGGAAATCATAAGGTTCGAGCCAGTAAACTCTTCAAAACCTTGAGGATGCTCCTCCGGATCTTCCAACGACGTGCCCTTACTTTCATAAAAATCACCCTAAGCTTTCTCCTCACGAAAAGCTTGAGGACTTCGAACTTTCATATTTTTTCGGCTTCAAAGCATACGTTCCTTGAGTTTTCTCATACTATGAGTGTGTGCTTTCCAATCAACCCTGCTGGGAAGATAAGTCGTCATAGAATATTGCTGCTATTGAGGAAGAGGACTGCTTTCGCTGAAAAGGCATTATTTTTGTTGAAATCCTTACACTTCGAATGGCTATCTTCTTTTCGTAAAAAATATCGTTCCTCCCTAATGGAGAGCTACTCTTGATTCACGAGGAACTGTTGCCTCCATGCTCAAGACATTGTCTTTGATAAAAAGTGGTTGTTTTGTCGGTATTCGTTCGTCGTCGTTGAAAACTGTTGCTCTTGTGGAGAACTACGTCTTTCTCGAGTGTTGGTTTTTTGGAAAACTAGTCGGGGAACTCGATTTTTTAGAAATCCTCGGGCTTTCAAGACTCTATGGGATTGCAAGGATACAAAGGTACTTCCCTATAGAACAGATCTTGTTTAAGTAAGGTCGTCCATGGGTGTCGTAACCCCCATCATATCCGTCCAAATCAGTCTGGTAACTTCTTCAGTTTTGTCGTACTTGGTATCCCGTTTTAAAAGAGGTACTTCCCCCAACCTTGTTGTTGTCGTACTTGGTATCCCGTTTTAAAAAAGGTTTTCTGGTCAGTTTTCGTGTTCTGACACGTCTTGGAACTTTATTCATATCTTTCTCCAGGGATCTCTTATTGATGCAATTAATATGGCGTTGGAAAATAGACTCCAGAGGCTTTCCAACCGTTAGTCATACCCCTCCTGAGTATTGTATATTGATCTCTAAAAACCACCCGCAAAATAGACTAGTGGCAATGATATTGCTTTTGTCAGGTTTGACCCCTGGTCGGTGTTTTCTCCATATCTTTTTGCTCCAAACTCCGATTGAGATGAAATTTATTTCGTTGGAAACTAGACTTCTGCAACTTTTCAACGGTATATGATTCGTTATCTGATGTTTCCTTTAGCATTACCAAAATATTAATGAACAGATGCTCTATTTTTCTGAGTTTCTGAAACATCGTTCTTCATCATATTTTTTAGGGTTTTGGTGATAACCTGACAGATCTAGATTCTTGGAGAGCTCATTCATAGGATCATTGAATGATTATGGCAGGAGTAATCTCAATGAAAGTACCAATTTGTGAGCGCAGATTTGTGACGCCCCCGAGTTTAGGCTTCCTTGGTTAATGAAAGCACCATATTATAGGGACAGCCTATGATTGTTGAAGGTGAAGACCTTCCTTTTGAGATCTGTTGATGATGTGAGACCTTGCCATACCGCTTTCCCTGAGCATTCTTCCATAAAAACCTACAAAACAAGTCCAAGCACGGTGTGGTACCATGCTTAGACCCTCCGACACTTAAGTCAGTACTTGTTTCAAGAACCAAATAGCAAATAGGGTAGAGTTTCGTTACCTTGGACCATGCTGAAATGGTCTATATATAGTGATCGGGTTAGGTCTAAGCATAATTTATATCGAATAGGATTACTTTACTTTAGGATAGGAGGAACCCATTAAGGAATGGATCTCCATATTCAGGGTCAATCAAATCTCATGATTACCACATGCCCTTTGGTGTAATCCCCTTAGGATTCGTACAAATCTTACTCTTATCCCCTAGGATTTCTGTTAATCCCTTGAGGTTCGACTCTGCCAATCCCTCGAGGTCCGATCGTACTGTTCCTCGAGGTCCGATCATGCAATCCCTCAAGGTCCGATTGGGCTGTCCCTTGAGGTCCAATCGTACTTTGGGATTGTCACACCATCTTACGAATATTCTAGAGGTTTCTACATCGTTCTAGATACTTCCAGAAACCTCTAGATTAATCGATGCTTATTTGGAACCCTAATCGTACAGGCCCAAACTCATTATTCCATTTGTCGAACCTCTTCTGCTTGCGGACCTAGGGGACCAGAATGCCTCCATTTATTCCGATCGATCATACATCTTATTAATTAGTGCTAATGAGATTCTTCGATATTGTATAATCGGAATTCAGATCAGATCACCAGAACCCATATGTACGTATGAACGAGTTAGGAACCGATCGAATTATCACTTGAGCTACATAACCTCATATATTTACGAGAATTCTGCAAAGTGAAGCCAACCTCGTTCTTAGTTATTACTATATATCATAGTGCAGTCGATCTTCATCTGGCTTCTCTATTGATCACAAGATTTCTGCTTTGTTCTAGACCTTGTCTGCTAGCTCCTCTCTCTTGAACCGGCACCTGAACAGTTTTTACAACAAATCCACGCTATTGCCGCGAACATGCATACATATAAACATGAACATCAGATCCAACATGCATGTTTCCACCGCGCCGGTGTCAAACTGTTACATATCCAGAAGACCACAAGTCATTGATTCATAAAATTCAAGTCATATATAGTATCTGCAGTAGATGCATGTCGATCTTCTTAGTCATTTTGTTCTATTCGAAGAAGATGATATTAGTCTTCCACCTTGGTTAATTTTAATGTACGAGACATCCCACGCAGCCATATCGATCATTTGGAGGATAGCTAGCTAGCAATCAAGGAGATTCGAGACAAAAGAGTATTAAGTTGATTCCTAAACCATAAGATACCCAATCAACAAGTGGTGTAGAATCCATATATACGTACGTACATGATCACAGAACTTAGATTCTCAATTTGGCACAACGTACATCAACCAGAACCAAGCATGTTCACAACGTGGCGCACTAGTCATGGCAACTTCAGCTCGATCATGATCGACAATCAAGATAAAATGCATGTGCAACGTACTTCATGCCTTCACTTGTTATAAATTATAATTTTCTGAGATTGAAAATATAGCTACGTACGTACACAGAGGTTGAAGAACTACATGTTATATCTGTCAACCTCGATCACTAAATTGACAGAATAATTAACAAGCAGTATATTGAAATAGTATATGTAATTATCAGAATATTTACTATTCCATACAAATAATTCATAATATATGCTGGCTTTTTCCTGTGCGCTTAAACTGAGTGGTTACTGGTTCATAGGAAATCATCACCATGCATGTATAAGCTCTCCCTTTGTCATCTCCCAATTCAACATCATCGATTCAGAAAGCAAAGCGGTGCCCTACACAAGCTGTTGCTGGCATGGGCTCCAAACCTGAAAGCCCGCTTCTCACTATAGAAGCCCAGACCTCAAAGCTCCAATCACATCATGCATCATCATCTACATCTAGCTGGGGTAGGGAGGGTACTGTGGAATCACAACCAAAGATAAAAATGGCAAGCACAGTGTGCCACAGCACGTGTGCTTGGCACACTGTCATCATCTACATCTAGCTGGGGTAGGGAGGGTACTGGGTGGCATTGTCTTGTTTTTACTCTCGAATTCTCGATGTCGATCTAAACATGGAAAAGGAACAGCGACCACCTCCGATCCTTGTCCCTAACACAAAGGCAGACCCAATACCCTAGAAACCAGAAAGCTCTCGATCAAGATATCCATATGCAATTCATGCATGCATGGTCCATCATTGGTCCTAAAACCTAAATACAGCAACCACAGATCGATTGAATTAGAGTACTAGCTAGACACAGTCAAGTGGACCGAGCAGTTTCTCTAATGTCAACACGCCATGCAGCAGTACGTGTAGCTAGCTAGCTAGCTTCGAACTTTATCATCTTTTACTTCTGGAAAACGAGCATATAATGCGGCTTCTGCTCAGTCATTTTCTTTCAGCCGGAGGAAATTTATACCTATGGAGAACGTACAGTGATAATCTAAAAAACCAAGAAGGCCGGGTACGTAGCCCAACACTTTAAATTGGCAACAGCAATTAGGTGGATGCTTCAAAGACTGTAGGTCAAGGTAGCTAGATTTTTAGGCAGAAGAAGCAAGTGCATTGTACTTGCTACTTACTATCAAGTATGAACATGAATTGAAGGCTATCTATCTTCTTGTACTGCACGGCCCGCCACTACTAAAAAACAATAGTTACAAGTACACCACATTTTCATCTATAAGGACACATAATTAAATTAAGTGTCTTTGAACACTTCAAATGACACCATCTATTTAACACACCTTCAATTTCAGTTTAAAGCCCAAAGTTGTAAGATGTATCTCTTCCGTTTGCAAAAGTCATTTAAACAAAAACGATGGTGCGCAAACTCTTCCGAACAAAAACACGCTAAAAGTAACCCCTAATTTTAGAAAAATTATGTTCTGCCATTGTCACAAAACTCGCCTAATGTCTCTCTCTCTCTCTCATTCCCTTGTCGTCACTTTTCTGTGGCTCAGCCTTTCTCAAATGAGACCTAGCAAGCAACTATCTGATCGGAGTTTGATGATAATGATCGGAGGACTCGGCACGAAAACCGCGACCATGATGACGGTGCTTGGCGAGGCTCGACAGCGCCAACACCAGCTGCTTGGGGCTTCAATCGTCATCGTCATCTTCTTCTTCTACGGCTTAGTTTCGCATCGAGTCGGCCAGAGCCTTATGTGCTCAGCTTTGTCTCGTTATAGCCTCACGAGGCCCGTGAAGATTCTCTCTCTCTCTCTCTCTCTCTCTCTCCTGCAATTCCCGATCCCTAATTTTTTGAATTTCAGATTCTAGGGTTAGAGTTAGGGTTTTGAGCTTGTGTGTCGTAATTTTGTTGTTATGATGATTAAAGAAAAACTGTTTGATTGTTTATGTAGTTGATGAAGATGCAAAATTTGCTCTTGCTCACAAAATGTACGAGGCCGGAAGCTATAAAGAAGCCTTCGATCATGGTGTTTTTAAACTGGTATGTGATAATGTTTTTTTTTCTTTTTATTGATTTCTAAGCGACTTACCGTTTGATAGAATTTAGTACTGAATGTGATCTTTAATGTATGTGAAATTGGTATTTGGGAGAATATGGCTTTGCTTTGCCTTTACAGATTCAGCTTTTGCTTGTATTCGAAAATGTTTGGTTATTGTAATTTCAACACTATTCTTGATTCTCGTCTTCTTTAGCTTCAGGTATCAATGGACTCATATGCTTGGAATCCGATAATGAGTCTGAAAATGTTTGTGGAGTGGAAACAGAGAAGGAGAATTGGTCATTCGGTAGTGATTTTTGTGCAGTGACTAGCTCAGATTAGAGCTCTAGATGTTTTGATTCCACTTCTTATTCTAGTATGTTAATGCTATCTTTGGCGATACCTTTGGTTTGCTTTCGAGTTTTTGCATTTTTGTGTCGTGTTTGAGTTTTGAAATGTCAGTTGATGATCATATGACTAGAGAATCACTTTAGTTTACGTTTGTCAAGACGTGATGATCTAGCACATATGTTCCAGGACAGTTCGTCACAGTCTCTTTCTTTACACGATGATATTGATAAGGTATTTTTTTTGTTTCTCATGTTTAAATACTAATTTGTTGTTGATAAAGAAATATCGTTATCTTACATATTCAACTGTCTTTAATTGTCCACTTCCATGCCTCTACATGCATGTGTTCGAATTGCATGTGCTTTGTATAGTAGTTTATCTCCTTTGTCAAATGAAACTAATTGTTTGATAATTGCTTTAATTCATGTACCTTAACCCAAATCTCATAGTGTGTACTCAAATCTTTGATATCATTCTGAAATTTATGTAGAGGGTACTGGGAAGGTGAACTAGAAAGAAGTTGCATACTACAATTGGATAATTGACTACTTGCTGAAAAGAGGTAAATGATGTAGTGCACACTAACAACTCATAACCAATGAATATGAGCTTCTGGAATTGTTTGATTTGATTGTTGGACAGGCTTTATTCTGTTGGCATTACTCCCTATGCAAGTTTGTATCACTATGATCTTCCTCTAGCACTTGATCGAGCAGGAGTACTTATGATTGTTGAGTGACAAAGTAGTATAAGTCAAGACCAAGTACTACATGGAATTATTGATTTTGAGAATATATTATGAGTTATAACTGTAGTTAAAACTAGAATCTGAGTAAGTGCTTCAAACTTGACAGGTTAGATTTGCAGACTTGTGGATTTTTGTTTCAAGATGTATGATGACAAATTGAAGAATTGGATGACATCCAATGAGCCCAATGTGGTGGCTACTCTTGGTTATGACAATGGAATCTTTTCTCTGGGACGGCTCCAAAGCTTATGAAAATTGTACAACTGGGAATATATTTAGGAACGAAGCCTTATATTGTTGCTCATCATTTGATTTTGTCACATGTTGTTGCGGTTCAGAGATACCCCAAAACTATCAGGTAAATAAACCATTCATTACATCTGGTATCAAGTCCATCAGTATTATAATTTTTGCTAGAGCTTTCATTCAGGTTGTTATATTTCTTTGGATTCTTCTAATATACAGATTATCAGTATTTGAAGTTGTGAGTCATCATTGTATAATTGCATTTTGGTCATTAGTGCAATTTACTAGCTTGAAGATATGTGATTTCTAATTTCTTGTTAACGATGTTATCAAGCAGCCCAGTGAACGGAGTTCTTGAAAATGTATAGTCTCTTATTATGTCAGCAGGATTGAGGAGTGGTGATGGAGTCTTAATGACACAGCGCAGAGTTTCGCTTGCAATCTTCATCAAGCACGATATTATATTTGACTAATCTTTTCCTATAATGAATCTGCAAGTTGTTGAGTTTAGAGTCGTGACCCTATAACGTTAATGTCTTTGCCTGAACTTTAATGTACACATTAAGCTAATATAATGATAATTCTGTTTGATCTTGAATGTTTAATTATTTCTTCATATTATGGATATGAAGATATGATTTATGTGTCTCTTATATATTCAAGGACAAATAGTGTAGCTTGTAGAACACATTTTATATGTCTTACTTTGTGTTTGAGGACACCATTTCGTATTTTTTAGGACATCAAATAGGTGTCCTCTGATGTATTTAGGAACATCGATATATGTGTCCTCTTTTATCTTTAAAGACGTTATTTTTGTAGTTTTTAAGATATTGAAAATGAATCATCTTATAGAATAGTTGACACAATTTAAGTGTCTTTGTATCATATCTACTATGACACCCAAATAGAGGACTCATTCTCAAAGAGTCTTTATATGTTTTTTAGGATTCTTTTTCAAAGAGTCCTTATAAGACATTTTTCTTGTAGTGCGGACCATCTTCTTTTTCATTTTCTGTTATTTTTGCACAAAATAGTCTAGATTTTTATTGCACGGCTTGTTTGTTTTTAGCAAATTTGGTTAATGGTGAATCCACTATCGAGAAAATGGGCTTTTAGTACACTCCATGATTACGAACCGGCCCGCTTGACTTACAAAGCTCACAAATCTAGTTATCCCCTGATGAAATGCTTTGTAATTTAAATTATTTAACATAGACAAGAAATCTAATTGTTACATTACTATAGCTAATCACATACATTAAAAGGTTTGTAGACTACTAGACACACATTTCACATGGTGTTAGTGGCTGTTAACCAAAAGCATAAAGGTAGGTTTGGGGTTAAGAGCATGATACCAAGACTACAACGAGGGTAAACAAAAAGCTACAAAGAAATTAAAAGTAGTAGTATTCATGTGCTTAAACCCAACATCGATCTCACGCCTTTCACAACATTCATGCATGGACAGGAAAAAGAAAAGAATCGATCAAATACAAAAGACCCTCATCAAGACAACACCATGTCATTTGTTGTCTTCTTCGATCCAGACCACACAGTACACACTAATCACGAACAGTTTTAATTCCAGACTAATCAAACTGACTACTCCTGAAGCTTCTACTCTCCTTCCTTCCCTTCCTACATTAGCTAAAAACTATTATTTTGTACTACCCAGAACCACCTCTCTAGACTTTGGCTATTGACACCTGTACGGACACATCGAACCATTACATGGACCCTACCGTACCTGATCTGAGTTCTGAAGAACGATCTCTCTCTGTGCTAAGAGGACCCACCACACTGCACGTCGTTCCAGAAACCAGGTACGAGATCCGCTGGGCCCCAACTCAACACTCTCGAGAACCACTCTTCCTCATCGTAGCCGTCCATCTCACCGTCCACGTCGGTCCCACATCCACCAGAGCCGTCCATTACTGCTCCTCCTTCCGCTTCGACGCTCCCAACCACCACCAACCTCCCATTACTGCTGCATTTACAGCCGCACCTTCCACCGTTCTCCGCCGCCGGCGACACCGTCTTCCCTCCGAACTCGACTCCGGCCATCACCGTCGATGCCGAGTCAGAGATCGCCGCCCCGCAGCTCTCGCTCTCCCAGCCATTGCAGAAGAAAGACGAAGGCGGTTCGTCGGTGGTGCCGGCCGCCGCCGCTGTCGTCATCTCCTTGTAGAGCTCTTGCATGAACTTCTCTATCCTCTCTTCGCCGATGGGAATCTCCGGCGTCAGCTCGTCCTCCACATACTCCGGCACGACCACACCGTTAACGCCGACGGAAGGACATTCCCCGGCGAATACATTCTCCGGCGGGAAATGTGAACTCTTTTCCATAGTGCTCTCTGAGTATTATGAGAGAACGAGAGAGAGAGAGAGAAGACTGATCGAAGCAAATTAAACAAGAGGTAGGAAATGGCATGGATGTATATGAGTTGAAAAGAGGGGAGGTTGCTGAGGTGGCATTGGCAATGGTCTCTGCCACGCAGGATAGATTGTACAGAGGTGGTGGTGACGTGGGTATATTTATGTTCGTAGCGAGTCGTAGCTGAAACTGAGGAGGAGTGATGGAGCACTAGCTGACAATCAGGTACAGCCAAAACTAGAATGCCTAGTCAGAGACTTGTTCTGTTTGGCACCGTTTAAAAACGTGGTGGACCTGCCGGTCAGCCAATCCGACGATCAGTTTTTAAGGTAGCTGTAAGCACCAGAACCTTGGTCAAGACTGGGTTGAAACCTAGAATGAGGAAACAGACAAAGACCCCTACGAACCCACAGCTTAGACCGAACTGAGGACATTGCCCTCCTTGGCCCTATAAAACAAAAGCTGGGCACTTATATTGGGCCTTTGAGTTCAACTCTGAGCAATAGAGATCAGAAGGTTTGAATAGTTTGTTCTTGTGTAGAAGCAATGTCAGTGTTGTTTGGTTGAGTAGAGCAGTAGCTGAAAATGATAACTAAAATAGTGAAATGTTGCTGGATTGTGGTATCGGCCACTTCTTATCCAGGTTGTGTTAGCGGAGGAAGTCATGAAGTCGATTCGTACATTGGTGGAATAATGTGTTATTGTATTAATGGTATCGATTATACACATCAAGTGGAATTACCTAAGATGGAGACATGGTAGCAAAATACTGATCAGCAGCGGTACAGAGATTGTACAACAAGAGCTGAAGAGTGCGGAGAGGGCGAGTTCCGCCTAGCTGGATTCAAAAAATCTGGGATTTTTCTTTGACGAGAATCTATGAGATGTTACAAACCAAATCAGCTACCTTCCTGATCACTCAACTTACTCAAGGGTTTACCTTCAAAAGTATCCGACATGTTACTTCACAATGTTATAGATTTCACAAGGTTAAGTAAATCATTAAGATACAAAAACACCAGACAAAGCCAAGTCCAACAATCAGCTGTTAATTAAGCTTAAAGTGCTACTTCAATTGATGGACTAAATGTTTAACTCTGAGCTGCAGGATTTCTAAACTAAATACGAAATAAAGACATTAATGCCAATGACATGAAAAAAAAAGAAGCTCTTATCTGGCTAGAATGCTTTCGATCTTCATCTACAAAAAATTATCTTACATCGTCTCATTTATCCATTGATGACCAGAGAATGAGCATTGTTGAAGCAATATACTACATTGTTCTTTTACTGAAAGATAGTATGAGCTCTCTTATGTCTTCATTATCATGCCACTTATAAAAGTCTTTCAAATTTCAATACAATTTAACCATTGTTTATTATATGTTCATTATGTTCTGAAAAGGTGATAGTTTAGAAAACGGAGTTACCTGAACACTTGGGGATATCCCACACAGCAATGGACGTAGGTGTGCACCGAGGGTCACAAAATGCCCTATTATCCTCATGGTGTACATTCATTGAAAGCATCCATGATCCAATCGTGACATCTTCGTTGCTCAACATTCTCAAACTGCAAGCTAGAAAATAAATCTATTATGCAAAGGGACGTACATGAATTGAGAAAACAATACGGATCGCATCAAAGCTGCATAAAACTTGCCACACACAACATCAACTCATAAAATTATTATACAACAAAACAACTGAGAGAAGGATATCAAAGAAAAGTGCAAGTTTTCTCCATGAATCTAAATGTGTAACAAAGCTTAAAACCAATAAGTTTTAATATTGTCACTGAATATTTAATTCCAGAACCAAAATTTACAAACTTCACAATATTGGAAGTTCTGAAGTTCTAAATCGTTACTGAAGAAACTCACAGCAAATCTAAACCAGAACAAATGAAATATGAGTGGCAGACCTGTTATTTCTAGCAGTTGCCAATGATGCTACCACCTCTGCAGACAGGACATAAATAGGACCATAAGCATGGAGAAAGTATTCATTCCCAATCAGATGTCCTGATTTCTCATACCTGAAATAGTTGAGAGCACCACAACACCAAAAGCTTCATCAGACTTATACATGAAACGCTACAAATGTAAAAGCTTCATCACATACCACTTCATTTTTGGGTCAGTTATCACTGGACCTTTCTTCATGCAACCTATGTATGTCTGTGAATGTGTTCGCTCCTTGGCTAAAATTGTAGCCAGTCAATCTGACAAATACTTAAAACATCAGCGCATTCACCACTTACTGAAAGTATCTAATCCACAGTTCAATGTACCTGGGCGCAGATAGATGTCATCATCTGCTTTGACATAATAATCGGCTTCAAAATGTTGAAACGCGGCTTTGAAAAACTCCAATCTGCAAACAGAGTTCAATACAGATAAGCTGACAAGATCTCATAGCCATCAACATTGCAAAAGTTGATTCCACTTGATGACTCTTACGTTTTCCATGGAAGGCTTAAATATTCATCCTTGATATCAAGCACCAAAAAATCTATGTACTTATCTATCTCTTCTTGAACCTCTGCTCTCTTCTTTGCATCCTTCGATTTTCCTATAACAAACCTGAAAAGGCCAAGAAAAGGCCCAGTACACTATTAGTTGCCCAAGACCAAGGAAAGGCCGACCATTCTCATCTTCAATATGGGCAATGTACCTCGAGTAGATACTTGTTTAGAGTTTAGATTTTAGAATCTCCCAATTTCCAGCGTAGTTTTAGCAGTTTAGAACTTAGAAGTAAAAACCAACAAAAGCAGTAAATAATCTCCTGAAATCAATTAACAAGGAATGGAACTCATGAAGACTGCACAACAGGACTGATAAAAACTATGTGCTGCCTTACAAGCTTGACAGTCCTACTAATCTACAACACATCTAGTCCCTCTCTTGCTCATCTCATCTTCCATTTAGGAAGAACCAAGCCAAAAGAACCGAACATTCTCAATTCGCACCGGTGAAAGTGTATCTTCTTCTGAAGATCGTTTTCTGGTGATTAAAACCTTTGGGCTTCTATTTGCATCACCAAAAGGTTCAAAAGCACATGAACTAAACAATGATCGACCTACGCCAGATAGTGAAGACATCATCCCAGCTCCAAGAAAGAGTAAGCAGTAGGACACAATTTGAAGGCGAAAATTGCAGCTCATCCTCTTGCTTAGGAAATCAGCGGCAATGAGATCAACCAAAGCCATGTACACCAGAATACCAGTAGACATCGAGTCCAAAATACCTTCTGTTACCAAAGCTCCTGCGCTGTAGGGGTTGTAGGACGACGAAATTGCAGTCCCAATGCCGATCCCCAGTGGAATTGTTATGACGAAAAAACAAGCCATTATTGCTGCTGATCGGTTCCTGAATTGGGCCTGCGATATGCAGCCTCCAAGTGCAAAACCTTCAAAGAACTGATGGAAAGACAGTGCTGCAACCAAAGGCCTTATAGTACAAGGGCTCTGTGAAACTCCTAGCGACTAGCCGATGATCACCGAGTGTGATACAATCCCAAGTTCCAAAATCTGCACAAGAACACAAAATTTAAGCCGACATTATAAAAGTTTAGATCTTGCATCACAACATTATGTAAAACAAAAACAAAAAACGAGTTCCGATTCTGAAACTAGTTGTAAATGCTACCCCAAATTAATGAATTATGCAACCATTGCAAACTTAGAAAACCTCGATTAACTTTCCGTTAAAATTCACCTCTGCATGCAGTATAAATCACTCTATGATCCCAATTCCCAAGTTAAAGACCTATTCACCACAGCATCTTCTCTTAGAAAACAATATGTGAGATTTAAATAGACAAAACAGCAAAACAAACTTGGAAGTTTCTGCTAATGTGTAATCACTTAGAAAACAAAATGTGAGTTCCCCGCTGTAACTGTAGTAGACAAAAGAGCAAATGTCATCACTCGGAGGTGAGCTAGTCACCCAAGCTAAACCCAAACTGAGAAGACCCCACACCACTAAAATCTTGGTGTACACAAGTAGATCCCAAAATCAGAAGGCTAAACACTTACGTAAACACAATCCAAAGTCAACCTACGTTACGCGAAAAGCAACCTTCTTTTCGACGACGACGACGTGCCGAACACCATTATCTTCTTCGTCATCATCGTCTCCGAATCCGTGAGAATGGCCATGCCCATGGGCGTGCCCGTGCCCGTGACCCGGCTCATTCGGTTCCCGCACGTGCCCATCACACGCGTCCTGAGGATGACTATGCCTATGGTGCGCTGCGTGTGCATGCATCCCTACAATGTGCATCCCACCGCCTTCCTCCTCCCCAAACACCGTCCCATTATTATAATGGGCTTCCCTTGCTGCTGGACCGAAACAATACCCGACTCCAGACCCGACTCCTCCGACCCGACCCTGACCTGGTCCTCTGTGGGCCGCTTGAGGCCCTGTTTCCGCTCATAGGACTCAACGAGCAAGGTGGCAAGCGATGCCATCATCGCGAAGAATCCAGCGAACAGAAACTTAGACCATGGAAATTCCGGCAAGCACCGGATGTTCAAAGCGGTGGTCCCGCCGGAGAGCATGTGCACGAACCCCGTCACCATAATCACTCTGGCCGCGAAAGCCTTCGCTCCGACGAAGAGGCTCCCGTCCGTCCGGAGAAACCGCCGGTTCTTCCCTACTAGAGGAATCGCCACCCCGAAGACTCCGGCGAGGAGAATTGAGACGATTGCGACGTAATTAAGATTCAGCGCCGCCGCGTCGTCGCAGCACGTGTCCGACACGATGCAGGTCGAGTTTGCCATCAATTGAAATAGACAATCTGTATCCAAACAGAGTTGAGAACCCAAACAATCAAAAAAAAAAATTAAAAAACTATCTTGTCAACAAATTGAAGAGAACGACAATTACCTGAGATTTTTAGCTGTAATTGGAAAGGGCAGAGCAAGAGCCAGAGTTCCTGCACAAAACGCAATGCTGTTAATCAGTCAGTTTCATTAGAATTAAAAAGGATAGAGGATCAACGAGAGGTGAGTAGATAGAATTTTGGCGAACCTCAAGCAATAACAACATGGGAGAACTGATCGAGAGAGGGTTTATAGGTAAAACAAGTTAAGTGAATTGACTCAATTGAGCACTGCACGAATCTCGATTCCCGTTGATTTAGATTTGTGATCAATCAGTATGTGAGAGAGAGAGAGAGAGAGAGAGAGAGAGGGAGACAATTATAGTTATGATAGAGAGAGTGTTGTAGGAACCGCGATGGAGGAGGAAGAGATGTTAGGAGAGAAGGTGTCGACATCATGGAGACGAGAGCAGGAGACTGCGTGAGAGAGCATGCTGTTTATTTCCCGACTTTTTCCTTAACAATGAGCGCGAGAGTGTCGACATTTTGTTCCATCTTTTACTTTTCCTTTCTCAGGATTTGAAATTTTATTCTAAAAAAAAAGGCTTTGAAATTTTATTGAAAATTAGTTTCGGAGGAGAACCAATAGTGAGACAGAAAATTAAAATGTAATAGATCCAATATTCTCTGAGAGGCTGGTTAATCTCGGGCATCGTCGACGTTGTTGAGTTCGTCAAGCAGTTGTGTCAGTGTGGGGAGAGAGGGACGCTTGTTACACAACGCAACCGGAAATTGAGATGGTGTTGGGTGTTACTGCCTCGGCGATGTCGAGACTTTGGTCTCGATGTCGATTGATATTTTGAATGGTCACGAAGGGGGTTCGAGCCTCTGAGCGATCTCTAACCGTGTCGGCCATCTATACGTGGTCATGCCTGCTACTGTCGATATTGGGTGGAGTCAGACGGCTGCAACGGTGGGCACTGACGATTTTCGAATCAATTTGGGAGGTCTGGGTGAATGGTCGATTGAGACCGGCGCTAGCGAGATTGAAGCATCTGTCGATGGGGAGACGACGACATGTGCGGCGAGGTGTTGGCCTACGGAAAGGTCGACCTAGAAGGGAGAAAAGTCGACGGCGACATGGCTTGTGTTCGCTTGGTCAACATGATCAACCAGAGCTTTGGGCCTGGCTTAGCTGTAAGGCCCTGTGATCAAGACTAAATTGGGCTTCTGGTGTATTTGGGCATATGCTGATGTTTGTGAATCTTGGGTTTGGGACCCAGGAAAGTTTATTATTATTCAGAATATGAGGCCTCAGTTTGTCACACTTACTTATCGTGTTTTCTTACAGCACATATTGGGATTACGGTGGCGATGGAAGTATATACTATACTTGGATACCTGCTAGGGAATGCTCATCCCGACAAATGTTATCATGTTGGACACCGAACATCCAAAAGTTCACTTAACAAAACAGTGACTGAGTACACGGCCATATACAACGACTCAAGGAAATCATGTCCTTAAGTCACATGTTTTCGTTTTCTTGTAGTGTTTCTTTTCCGTTTATTATGATTATTATGCTCAAGTTTGATCTCCTAAGGGATAGATTTAAGGGATAGAATAAGATGAACACATCCAACGATTGTGATTCAAAAACACAAAAACTATGATGGGGTCGTGTTAATTACTTTCAATCGCAGCCATTGGATGTGATCATCTATTTCCATCCCTTATATTGTGTCCCTTAGGAGAGTGGGCCTCTTATTATGCAAGGTAAGCTTGTTCAAAGTACCTTGCGTAATGCAAAAGGTCTTTATGTTTCTATTCAGCACCAAAAATGGTGGTTGACTTGATTGTAATCGTTAAAGTTGAATACAATTTCTATATTTCACCTAAAAAAAATGATTCTATTATCAACCCATTTTTTGTTGTCAGCTATAAAAGAAAACTTTAAATTGTTTAAGGATATTATACTTCTGGTATCTAGATGTGTGTCTTGTCCTAATTAGTATAGTAGTAGATATTCTCTAAATCCTTAATTTATATGGATATTGATTGTAACATATTCTAATGTCTATTTAGGGTCATCTATCAATGAATAAAGTACAGCTTCATATCTTTCTTTTGCGTATCTATTTTCTCCTTCAACACGTTATCAACAGGTCTCAAGTTGATATCCCTCAACCCAAACCCTAAACAAAAACTAACCCTAAACACTAGAACCTCCACCACCGACCTCCCTTACCGTTGGAATCCTCACCGCCGACCACCATTGGTTTCTGACATCATCACTGGTTTTCTATTCACGGAGCCTGCACCTCCTTTGCAATAAGCATCTTCTCTAATTTTCAACAAACCATAGTTGCGGTCATAACAAGTGTAACACCCATCCAAGTAAATTTTCTATCCTTCTTGAATTTAGAGTCAGGTTGAAAAACTTAATTACCGCAACACCCTAGATCTAGGTCTAGATTTAGGTTTTAATACCGTGATTTACTTTTTATGCCATAGTTCCTATAGATTAATATATGTTATAAAAAGTTTGTTATTAGTGACAGTATTGGGGGAGTCACGGTTATTAGTAAATATCACGGTTCATTGTGATTTCACATTGAAAAAAAGAAGTTGATATTTATAACTATTTGACAGTCATGATTTTCAGGGAAGTGGTATGAAGTCACCGGTTTTGCATTGATTTTTTTGACCAAACATTGATCACGGTTCTTATTCCATTAACTTGATATTAGTGATCGTGGTTCTTCGATCAGATACTAATTACATCTCTTATCGTTTGTAGATGAATGAGCCGGTAAGACGTGAATTTGATATCTTTGACCCACAAGGAGCAGAATACTATCGTTGGGTATCAGATGTTGAGAATACTCTTCTCGGTAAAAATCTCTCTAATGTTATCCAACAACCACCACCACCTGATGAAAATGTCGCAGAAGCAACTCTAGATTAGCTCAGACTCAATTTGAGTTGCAAAGCACACACCTTCATGTTCCTAAGGCGGCATATCCATCCAACACTGCGAAAACAGTATCTATTAAAGAATGAACTCATGAATTTGTGGGTGAATTTAAGAGAGCGGTTCAATAATGTGCATGCCACAAAACTCCAAGAACTTACAGAAAGATGAGCTCAATTCTGTTATTGGATTATCCCAAAGTCAATGAATTTAATCAAGCCATGTTGGAGCTACAATCTGAGTTGGCCATATGTGGCGTGGTAAAGACTGACCAAGCTATGGTCGAAAAGTCTTTAAGCACCTTTCCTACTTTCATGGATATGCTCACGCACCAATATCGATCAGATTATGAGCAAGGAAGAATTAGATCATTCAGTGATCTCATGACTGTGTTTGCCAAGAAAGAGAGGGATCGCGAGATCGTTCTTAACAATTATGCTAGGTTAGCCGGTACAAAAAAAAACACATGAGACATACAACACTGGTGGAAAAACACGTAAGGAAAAGCAGAATGGTCGTTCTGAGCCTTACAACAATCGTGATGGTAGAGGAGGACATGACAAAGTTCATGGTAGAGGAGGAAAAAGTCAAAACTTAACTTGGACTCGTCAAGACAATAACCAAACCATGCATAATTTTGGTCCCAGGAATGATGCAAGTTCCTCTCGGTCTGCTCATTCTAGCTTGGCACCTTACTATAGGTGTGGTTCTACCACAAATATGCACAAACAATGCCAAGCACCATAGGATATTCAAAATACCTAAAAGATGTGTCGATAATACCAAGCAAAGGAAAATGAGACATATTATGCTGATTATGAGATAGAAAATGGCGGCGAAGCCAATCTTATTGTAGTGGACGACACCAAAACAAGTCTTGAGACTTCGTATTTTAATTAGTCTATGTATTGGACTCATGTCTTTTCTATGTAATCAAGTTTAGTTTTGTATTTGACTCTATTTTTAGTTATTGCTATTGAATACAAACAATCTTTTTATGTAAATTTTGATGTTGGGAAAGTAATAAAATTTATTCATTTCGGTATTTGAAAGTGTTAAAGAATGGTTATTGAACTTTATATTACTTGAATGGTTCGAATTATACATAGCTCTATGACACCATGACACCAAAATACCATAAAAACGAGACAAACATAAGAGGATTGTTTGATTCTGGGAATTTTTGACCCGTCGAGAAACTCCTTTTGAATCGATTATGGAACTTTTTTGACCCGTCGAAATATGGTCCTTGGTCATCTATTTTGCACTTCAACCCGTCGAATCAACATCTCAACCCGTCGAAGGCATGCTACTGTTTTCAATATTGTCCCAATTCGACCCGTCGATGGTAATTTTCGACCCATCGAAAAAGATATATATCAGAAAATCAATATCAGTTTTAGGTTTTTCTTCGACTCCTCGAGCCATTTTCTCGACCCATCGAAGAGGTCCCCCTGGACAATATTTTTATGATTTTCGACCCGTCAAAAGTCGGTGTCGGAAATTCATATTAGCTTTTGGTTTTATTTAGACTTATTAAGTGGATTCCTCGACCCATCAAAAAATCTTACCCAGAATTGGTGTTTTTGAAGTGTTTGTACATCGGTTCTTTCAAAATATTGTTGGTCTAACGACTGAATTTCTACTTCTGCGCCCGATAATCTACATCAAATGGTTTTACATAATTTTTGTCATGCCATGAAACGCCATCTACAAGGGTCATTTCGACCGGTCAGATGTTGTTTTACATCGATTTTTGGATGTTACTATGATCAGCACTCTAATCGAACCATGATATATTTTGATAATATTTGTGCCAACAGTTTTCAATTGGAACAATATTGTGAGAATGAAAAAGAGTTTTGTGTGAAATCTCCATAGAATGCGGCCAACAACGCAATCTGAAGAGGTTTATGAGGATTTGTAGTGGTTTATATCTTACTACGGTTTGGATCATTGAATCCAATGCAGTCATTTATATTACTGTATATGAACCTATAAGCTTTTGCGTTATGATGATCAAGGTATTGAGAAATTCTCATGGTCATCGATTCTTAAGAGAAAATAAGCATGTGGGAATACCTAAAGGGTAAATTACAGATAAGGTCAATTAGAAATTTTTTATACTAAATATGGTCATCATGTATTTTCTTCCCAAATCAAGTCACTTAATAATAACGCGAAGACAAAAATACCCTCATCGTTCTGAATAATTATATCCATGCCAGGATATAAATTGTCCGTTTACTCTCTCTCTCTCTCTCTCTATGTGTTAGAGTTTCTAAATACAATCTGTGTTGATTTTAGGGTTTTACATAGGTTTTGGTGTGAGAAACTCGAGTTAGTTTTTATTTGTATGATTCGTAAATCTGTGGTAGTATTTTTGTATGAAGGAAGTAGTATTATTATATGTGCTGGTGTTAATAGTGTCATTCGATTATTACTGTGATTGAGAGTTTATGATAGTGGGTTTGTTGGCTGTAAGTAGTACATGTAGGATTAATGATGTCAGTAGTGTGATTGAGAGTCTGTGATAGTGCATTTGTTGGCCGGAAGTAGTACATTTGGAATTAATAATGTCAGTAGTGTGATTGAGAGTCAGTGATAGTGCATTTGTTAGCTGAACTGAGTATTATGTTTGATGTCTTGTGGTAGTGTAATTGTATGTCTCAAGTAGTATATGTATATTTGATGGTTTCGCAGAATGTGTGAAGGTCTATGGTAGGATGTTTGTACCTCTGTGGTAGTATGATTAAGTAGTATGTTTAATGGTCTGTGGTCATGTATTTGATTGTCTAAGGTAGTATTTTGATGGTCTATTTTTTTGTTTGGCAGAAATGAAAGAAACGATAAAAGAATACGATCTAGCCGAAACAAGTAAAGGAAGTCACCTTCTTCCTTGATCAAAGTTGTGAAGAACAAACAGAGGAAGAAGACGACCAATGACGTGCATTTCGACTACACAACAAGAAGAAGGCAACCAAAAGCTTCAAGTTCAAATAGTGTAGTGTTAGTGTTTCCATTGTGATGTAGTTGTGTGTATAGGAAACAAAAGTAGTATGTTTTGAAGTAGTGATCTAGTGTGTTGAAAGATTGTAGTGTGTTTTATCAGATAGAAGTAGTGCTTTCTGCTATGATGCAGTAGTGTGTACTAGAAACTACAGTAGTATGTTTAACATTGAGGAATTACATTGAATGTTTGAAGTAGTGATCCAGTGTTTTGAAATATTCTAGTAGTGCTTTCTATTGTGACGCAGTAGTGTGTGTGAGAAACAACAGTAATGTTCGTTTTTAGTGTTTATCAAATAGCAGTGTTTCTGTTGTGATGTAGTAGAGTGTACGAGAAACAATATTAATGCGCTTAACAATAAGGAAATAGATAGAATGTTTTGACGTAGTGATCTAGTGCTGAAACATTGTGGTGTGTTATCAGACAGAAGTAGTGTTTTATGCTATAATGTAGTAATGTGTACTAGAAATAACAATAGTGTTCATTTGTAGTGTTTATCAAATAGTACTATTTCGGTTGTAATGTAGTAGTATGTGTGCGAGAAACAAAAGTAATATGTTAAACATTGAAAAATTAGATTGAATGTTTTTCAAAGAACATACTACTTGATGAAAAGAATTTAGTGTGGTCTCTGTAAAGGAACTTGTCTCAGAAAATTATAGTCATTCAAGCTAAATGTATTACCTTTGACTCGTAAACATACTAAGTATGTAACTTCTTAATATACGACACCTTCAACTTTCAGCTTGACAAAGAAAATATAGTCTATGTAAAGGAACTAGACATGTCGCAGGAAAGTTATAGCTATTTAGGCTAAATGTACTACTGATGACTGGTGAACATACTACATGTGACTAATATAGACACTACATACTCAGGTTTCAGCTGTTGATGACTTTATTACAAGTTTTTTGTTGCGTCTTCAAATACTGCCGCACCGACCACATTTAATGGGTCTCGTCTTCCCACCTTCATCATCAACTTCAAGTCTCTATCACTTGATAGCGTACAATTTGGATAAAGTGATAATGATAAACCAAGAATGAATGAATACGGTCTCAAATCAGGAAAACGCGATAACACCTCTATCACCAAATCAATAAAGCTGGAGTAGGCCTAAGGAAGAACATGATTGTCTTATTATTGTAGGTGCACTTCGCATACCACTTTGATTTCATAGCTACTTATCTATAAATCAAAGAGCAACTACTTACAAAACAAAAGTAGTATGTTTAATAGTCATCAATAGTATGTTCAATCAACATTGATAGTATTGTTAAATACAACATAGAGAAAACATACAGAACAAGAAACTAGTATTCTCAGTGGCCTACATAGTGTGTTCACTCCACACAGGTAGTATTGTTATATCTCATACTTTAACTAATTGTTAAAAAACACAAATCAACAACATCAAGCACACAAAAACACATAATTCACAACAATAACCATATAGTAGTATCACTATGATGCATTGATCCATAATAAACAGTACCAGAATACAAAATCAATTAAATCGAAAAAACTGAAATTCAAAATCGAAGTGCATGTACTTGCTAGTCATGTGACCACATATATTATTCCCACACGAATAATTAAGCACACTGACAAAAGAGCTATAACAACAAATTAATATGAAATTTCAGGAGAGAGAGAGAGGGAGAGGGAGAGGGATAGGGAGAGGGAGAGGGAGAGGGAGAGGGAGAGGGAGAGGGAGAGGGAGAGAGAGAGAGAGAGAACCTGAAATTTGGGGGAGAGGAGAGAGAGTCGCTGGCTAGGTGAGCGGCGACAGCGGTCTTGTCGAGGATTGAGAGAGGAGGCGCGAGTTAGGTTTTAGCGTTTTTTTACGAGAGGAGGCGCGATCTATGCGAACCAGGGGTATAAACCCAATGACTATAGCTGACGACATTGCCATAAATATTTCGTTGGCTATAGTATGGCCGAAAAAAACATTGGTTTTAGTAGCAAAAAAATCGTAGGCTTTAGTAATACTTTAGCCGACGATTTTTGCCACTAAAACCGACGATTTTTTTTTACCGTCAGCTAAAATATTATAGCCGACGAGTAAAAAATATGGCCGACAACGTGAAGATGTCGTCGGGTAAAGTATAGTATAGCCGACAAAAAAAAAAAGGTCGACAACCTGTTTTTTGTCGACCTTTTTTTTTTCCGTTGGCTATAGTGTTTTCTCTGGTAGTGCTTATGAACAATGTTAGTAAAACATAAATTTGCTTCTCAATCAATCTCGATCTGATGAGTTCTCTGAGAATTTGATAATTTCTTACACGAAAGCATTAGAGTGTTTTACTGATATTTATTTCGATCAACAACAGACAAGAAAGATAATTAGGAATCATATTAGTACTCCTAAATTCTTAGCTAGGTATCATTCTTACGCCTAGTTAGTTAATTCGCGAATTCGTCGAATTTTTGAAAAAAAAACGTCCGTTTCCCGAATTTTTAAAAAAAATTGAGAAAAAAGGGCGCGGTTTTTTTACTTGGCCAAATTATTCTCGAATTTTATGTCTTTTCAATAAAAAATTAAAAAAAATATATTGGATTTTCCTAATTTTTTTCCTCTAGAAAAATTTAAAAATATCATAAAAAAAAATTAGGCCGAATTTTTATGAATTTTATTCATATAAAATTATCGATTTATATACGTTCGTACTTTTGGCGTTTAATTCGTGTACCATTTTTTACTAACAGAGTTCCTACGCAAGAAAAATTCACTATACGGTAGATATGGAATTAATTAGTTTCTCAGCGACTCGCTAGGTAAAAAATTGAAATGAAATATTAATTCTGTGAACAAAAAACAAAAGTTAGATGCATAGTGGACATGTGTATCTGTTGCAGTTTATTTATCATTGAGGCATGCAACCGAAATAGGTACGAGCAAATAATATCCAGGTACTATTATCATCTTCTACGATGTGACTTCTCTCCACTGCTAGTGGAGGTTTACTTGTACGCTAATACCTTTTGTGCCCTCAAATTTGGGTAAGGATACCCATGACGTTGTAGCTCCGATTTGGGTTCCCACTGTCCCCGACGCACCCCATCCCCTCTGGATATACACGCTTGTATCATGACCCTTAATTTTAATCTATTTTTTCTTTTGACCAGATTTGGATGGTCGAGTTCAATTGAAAGTTCGATTTTATCCTTGATGAGTAGTATAAACAAACTGACATCAAGCACGGAAAATTTCAAACGCCGGTGCCGGAGGAGCTGTAATCAGACTAGTAATCCACCAATGTAATCTTCTCTTTCTACCTCTTCATTGTTCAGAATCCAAGACCCTTGATTGATTTGCCCAAAACCCAAGATTTAGTTTTTATGAGTTATTCTTATTCAATCTTTCTTTTTGGAGATTTTGATTATGAACATTTAACATTTTTAATCAGGTATTCAAATTCGAGTCTAACCCGTTGTGTGTGAACTCAAATGAGTCAAATCTTTATCCGAATCATGTGGTTGATACAACCTTGGCTTCTACTTTCATTCATATGTGATGTTTCGTGCTGCTCAATAACCCTCTCAATTCGGGCTTTTTCTTCAATAAGTTTTCTAAGTAACATATTATCACAATGGTTGGCTGGTTGGAACTGATGTAATGCAGTAGGGTTTGAATCAAACTTGTGCAAAATCAACACCAGAGTGATCGGACGAACAAACAATGGAATTGGACCAAATATCCAGAGGGGATGGAGTGTGTTGGAGACCGTAGGAGCCCAAATCGGAGTTGCAACGTTGTGGGTATCCTTACCCAAATCTGAGGGCACAAAAGGTATTAGTGTGCAAATAAACCTCCGCTAGCGGAGGAGAGAAGTCGCTCCGCATCTTATTACGCATAGAACTGATCTGACTGAACAATTAAAGGTTTCGAAATCAATATGTTTTTGAATCCAATTCGAAGAAAGGAAAGATTGAAATAAATTAAATAACTAATAGTCGTAGCTGGCTGAGATGGATGAGAAGCTGTCGTCGATCGGGATATGCATAGTTCTGGCGAAACAAATGTCACAGGACCCAGAAATTTAACAACTGCAGAATTTACGTACAAAGTTTGTTAATTTCGATCCGCATGCATGCATTCAGAAATAGTTAATAATACTTACTACGTTAAGAATTCCTTTCCAACAAATAGTTGAATGTACGATGTGATAGATGGATCTGGTACCAGAGGTACATACACGGATAGATGCACAGAGAAATAAATATCTATCTGCTAGCCAGCAGGTGGTCCGCGCGCACTGCGCACGTGCAATGATGTGCAGGTAAGAAATTAAAACTTAACGATCTTTTATATGCTCTCGAGTCTTAACTGTGAGAAAATTCTTAGGTATTCTTCGGAATCTTTTGTATAAGTTACCAATTACCACTATATTGTGATTATTAGAGCATGTGCAGCGGTGCAGCTGCTCCTGCTGTTCTTTCCCTCTGCTCGAGCAGAAGATCGAACAAGGATTATTCGTGTAACTGCTTTTAAGCTCCATCAACGAGCGGTCTCCATCGCAGTCCCACCAAATTTCAGCTGCTCGTGCTGTTTCTTCCTCCCCGATGTAGGTGCTCTTATAGTTACTTGAATCCTTCACTATGTAATTTTGGTTGTATTGGTAATTAGTTGTAGCATCACTAGTATAGTAGTATTTAGTTACGTTGCGGTCAAGTCCATATAGACTAGGACTCACTATTTGGCTTTAAAGCCTTAAGTCGCATTTAATTAAAGCCTACCCGGCTATGAAGTCGAAGTCGTGCCCGACCTTGAAAAAAAGGGTTAGATTTGGGTCATGTAACTGGAGTCTGGTAATGTTGGCAATATAGGTAATTGGGTGGGTACCCGTTCATTAAACGAAATACTCATCCTCAAACAGGTAAAACTCGTTAATATCCATTACCTGTGAAATGTTGAACGGGTAATACTGATACCCGCCCAGTCAAATTTCGGATAGTTGGGTACCCGTTTAAAATCAAATTTTATTATATTTATTTAGAAAATAAGGAATTTTGTTTTTTTAAGAAAAAATAATATTTTTATTTTGTTTGTATATTTTGTAATAGACAGAGATTGAGGAAGAGAGAAAAGATGACGAAGAGAGAGAGATTGAGGAAGTGAGAAGAAGAAGAGATTTAGGGAGAGAGAGAGAGAGAGTAAGGAGAGAGAGAAGAAAAGAAGAAGAGATTCATGGAGAGAGAAGAAAAGAAGAAGAAGACGGGGAGAGGGAAGAGAAGAGAAGAAGAAAATAGAAAAAGACGAATAAAGAAAGAGAGTATTTGGATGGGTAATGGATATTCGTGGGTACCGGCGGGTATGAGTTTAATTATCAGATGTTTTCGGAAATACTCATTACTCCCCGTTAACAAAACGGAATATATTTTTACCCACCTGTAAGTTTCAAAAAGGGAGTAATACCCGCGAATAAAAATGTCAACATTAGATCCTGGTCTGACCTCCTTAAGACCTAGAAGCAAAGCCTAACCATGCCTATTTTGGCCTTAAAAGCTCAGCTCATTTATTAAAAAAATTAATATAATTTATGATTATTTTAACAAACTATATTTAATGACACTTTGGAGGAGCCAAATACACTCAAAGATGACTTTGTTTTTGTTGATTTTGAGATGATATTGTGTTTGATATCGATTCCAAATAATACCGTGTTTGTTGTATATCAATAGAGATTGAGCTTCATTGTAATGATTTTGATTTGATACTATGCTTTTGATTCATAAATTAATTTTTCGCTGGAATTTTGAGTTGATACTGTGCTGAGTTTTGCCTTTTGGTGTATTTGATGGAGTGGTATTGTGTTTGTTTCCCAGTTTCAATAGTTAATGCTTCGCAGTTTCACTGCTACTGTGTTTCTCTGTACTCACTTGATATTGTAATGTTTTATTGTTGTTTGTTGAATGGTTGATACTTGAAAATGTTGCTCTGTTACTGAGTTTTACTAATTTTAATATTGTATTTGAATGGATGATACTGAAAAGGTGTTTGTGTAAATAGGTTAGGCTGATATAGCAAAAGCAAAATATGAGTGGAGACCGCAATACATATGCAGCACATCTGTAATGGCAAAATTAATCATCCGTGTTGCAAATGATTCAAAAACAGACAAAGATGCATGTAAAGCATTGAAAAAAAGATTGTTCAAAATACCCATTAAGCACACTTGCAGAGTGTTTATTGGAGAAAATATGGGTTTAAAACAACACAAATGTGATTCTTACATGATGAAATAACTTGTTGGCAACTTTGACAAAACCCAACAAATGTTCAATATCGGCAAAGAAAAATGCCAATTAAGAGTTGAAGACGTGGTCAATATTTTAGACACAAGAAATACAGGTAGCATGTCATTTTTTGTTTTTGTTTTTGTTTCAATAACTTCTAGAGTTGAAATTTAATATCACAACTACTACTGAATACTTGATACTTTGTTTTGATGTTTCATTGTCATCAGGGTTGCCGGTGCCAATAAGCAGTACTGATTTTTTCCAGACTAATTGGAAGTAGGTTTGTAGACAATTATATGGAAGCTCTCAAAGAAACGCTTGAAAAAGAGACAATGACAATTTTGCAGACATCTTCCGAAGCCCACTTAACCTATTGGTGTTTGACACAAGTGCTAAAGAATGGACACACTACAACTCCACAAGGCGGGTAGAAAAAGGAATGAAAGACCCAAATAACATTATAGCAATCGATTTGGTAAGTATAGAACTTGTTTTACATCATATTTCAGAAAAATGTATAGATGTTGAACTCTTAACCATAAAGACACTAATAACTACACAACCACTACTACTGAAAGAAAAAAACTCTATTAAGTCGTATTACGATAGAGCAACATGTCGCTGCACCGCGACCCCAAATCCCTAAAGACTATAACTCTACAACCATTGCTATACTAATTATACCCTAAAACCCTCTAATAACATGCACTGATACTCAAGAGACAGAGCAAGACAAGTTCCTTGTTGCAAGCCACAACAAAAACACTGCTGTTGTAAACAAGTTATATTACTATTTCACTTTACGCATGATCTTTTGTGGTTTTTGAATGTCATATGTTGCCTTGTTTCGTGTTTCTTAATGACTAATACTGATTGCAGAAAGACAGAATTGAACACACATGGTCGCAACACTATGAGAAAGATGTTAGAGAGCTTGCATAATCTGGATGAAAGTTACACATATGTTTTCCCAATCACAAATGACCATAGGAACATTGCATGACCGAGCATTGTGATGGCCGACTTGATGACACCGATCGCAAGTAACGGGTCTTGAAAATTCACTAAATGATTTCTTTCTTCTAGTTCTTGGCTTTCTCGTAGTACGATGTTTTAGAGCACCACCTCCAAAACTTTCAGGGGACGGTTTATCCAAATCTAGAACTGACCAAATTGAAAGTTCATGTGCCTGCATGTAAAAGTTTGTCTTCCAGTAATTTTCAATACACATATACACAAGTCTTCGTGCTTTTGAATTTCTTGAACAACATGTAAACAAGGGAAGCAACGGAATTTTCAGTAATTGCAAGAGCAAGTTCTCTCAAAGAGATGCACTATAAATGTATTATCTTCAGTGAAAACCTCAAACACCTCTACGCTGAATTTGCTAACCTACGAAGAATGAATAGAAAATATAAGACATATCATTGACACTAGTATTGAAAAAAAAATGATGATCCAATTTGATACTAAACTTTTTTTGTAGCACAACCGACCCACATATCTATATTAACTAAACAATAACAACCTGATACTAAATAAAATTGAAACACAAAAGCACCAAACCAATATCAACTGCTACTCAAAACATGCTGCCATTGAAAAAAAAAGAACAACTAAACAACCAACTAGAGCAACTGATATTGGAAGAAGTGCTACTGAAAATAAAAATTGAAACTGCTACAGGGTGCTCACCTTCAAATTTCTCCCAGTATCAATCCTCTTCTGTATTTTTTTTCTCTATTTTCTGGCACAAAACACTCGGTCATTGCTCTTATTCTACTTGAAAGCCAACGACGAGATGCAATGCAGAAGCTAATGCTGTCGAAACCGGAGACGAAGGCAAGCATGAGAGACGAAGGGCTACAGTCGGAGACGTGCGTTGAGACGACACTAGAACCTCTGGAGACCTTGACATATTGTCGATTGGCGGCGATGAGAGCGAGTTTGAGGAGATCTAAATACAAGCCTGATCTGTCGATTTGCCTTGGATTTATGTAGTTCTACGTACGTGGTGGCGAGCCGAGACAGACAAAGGCTTCTAGGGGCAGCACGAGAGGCTTGAAGGAGGCGCATAAGGCTTCTAGGGGCTGCTACTGTTTGAGGCAGAGAGAAATGTAAGGCTGGAGGCGCGGAGGCAGAGCCAGGTGCTACGGTGGCAAGGGATGCGGTTAGACGACGTTGACGATGACAGGCGGCAAAGTGAGGAGATGAGAGAGAGAACTGCGTTTTTGGTCTGCTACTATATTTTTTGTTGGGGAAGAGAGAGAAAGAACATGAGAAATGAATGAGAGAAATGAATTGTGTGTTGGTTTTTAGTATAAATAGGAGGGTAAATCAATAAATTGGTTATTGACACGTGTCAACCCCTGAATCAACTATCCTTAAAATTTCAACAAGCCAGGCGAGGTAGAATCACGAAACAAACCCTAAGTGAAAAAATCTATCAAAAATTGATTTCTTAGTTTAAAAGAGCAGTAGCAGTGCAAACCTTTGTGAATCGAGACAGAAATTGCAATCGAAAGTGTATCCTGAAGTGAGCAAGATGTTGCATTTTATACTCTAATCGGAGAGGAGGAAACGAAGCATGCAGATAGAGGAGATGAAGATGTTTTTACAATATCAGAGGTTTTACAGAGACGCTAAATAAATTAAGAGAATGGCACGTCTCAGCAGATTTCAATTATATACATGGGTAGAAATATCTTTTTGATGGCACGGCGGGTTGGGCCTGTAATACTACGTATATGGGTCTGGGCCCATGTCCTTGGTTGTCTAAATAATGTTGTTGGTGGCTTATTTGTATTTGTGATACTTAGCTTGTCCTTCTATGTCTTTTTCTATTTATCTTATTCTCTTTATTTTTTTTCCTCTTATTCTCCCAAGTGTTCTTCCCACAAAAATATATCTTTAAAATAAATATCATAAATCAATAATTACAATACCTTAAACTTTTTATATATCAATTTTTTCACAATTTGAGGCACATCCTGGTCCGACCTATAGAGGTTGGCAAGACTCGGCCTCATGCATTAAGCTAGCCTTAATGATCGGGCTAGGGCTTCCAAATTATGTCCTCAGCTCTGCCCAGTTTGGTCTCTTCACTATCAGAGTTACTTACTTAGACGACAAAATTATTTAAAATTTGTCGTCTAAATACAACTTGGACGATGAAATGTCAATATGTCACCGATGATGACAATTTCGTCGTCTTAGTACTACCTAAACAACGAACATATGTTTCATCGCAAGTTCGTCGTCTAGAACCTTGTTTAATGCGACAAATTATAATTTCGTCGTCTAAGTAGTCTCTAGACGAGGAATACAACATTCGCCGTCAATTTCATTGTCTAAGTGGTTGTTGTTAGACCATGAATTATTTTGTCGTTATATGTTTTACTTATAGGGAGAAATACTCCACTCATTTTGCCGTCTAAGTTGTTGTTAGACGAAATGTGATTGTTTTCTATCAGACGGCCTAGACAGTGAAATGAGTGAAATTTTTCATTGTTGTAAGACCTAGACGGAGAATTCTAAAACTTTTCGTCATCTAACAGAATACAAACCCTAAACCCTAAGATCCATACCCCTAAACCCTGAAACTTCTTAGACGACGACTACAACTCTTTTCGCCGTTGTAGACCTTCTTAGATGGCAAATTCTAAACCAATTAGTCGTTTAAGATGAATTTCATTGCCTAAAATCAAAGAGCACGATTATGTATACCACTTTCAAATCCAACTTTTTCCGTCAAGGGATGAGAGTGAACAATTCTGAGACTGTGAGTGTCGATGGTTCGTAAAAATGGAGTTGCGATGATTTATTTATGAACGTTTCTATTTCATTGAAATTTTGATTTTGTAATTGACTACATTGATCAAACCCTTACTGAACTTCATATTGATCAAAAATTCGTCTACTTGCATTTTATGTTGTTATGAATATATTTAACCGTTGCTTCGTCCAAATTCAATGCCGTTAATATTATTGATGCGGAATGAATATAGACATGTAAAGACTTAAGTTATACAACATCAGTAAATATATAACAAGTCTTTAATTTTTCACAAACTCTTTATTTCAAATTTTAATTAATTTTAATCTAGTTGATAAATTAAGTTTCTATGTCAATGAAGACGCTCATAACTTTGGCAACGGGTTTACGAATTATATTTTACGATCGTTTTTATTTTTTAACTATTTGTCAATAATCATTAAATTAAATTGATTGAATCCTAAACTAGTCCGAATTGGTTTGAATATTTTTCTACAAGATTATATAAATATAATGGTTACATTTGAAGGTTAAATTCTGAAGATTCTTAAATAGGTGTTCAAAAATTATTGTTTTAGATATCTCTAAAAAAATAAAAAAATAAAAATTTATAGACGAAACAGAAATAGTTTAGTCCTCTGACTCTAAATATTTGGCGGGTTCGTTTTTCGCGAAAACTTTGGGCCGGGAAATTTTTTAAAGTTTAGAGGAAGAATTTGGAGCATTCCGTCGTTATTACTTGGGGTTTAGACGACGTATTCGGATCATTTGTCATCTAAGTTATTTAATAAGAACAAAAATTGCTCTATCTCCTTCCCCAATTTCTCAGTTCTCTGTCTCTCTCTCTACTACAAGAAAAACTCATCTAGACCGCGGACCGTTTCCGTCTTCTAGGTGATCTTTTTTGTCGTCTAAGTACTTAGACGATGGAACTTCTGTGGACTAGGATATGTCCTCCAAGTACCGTCGTCCAGGTACTTAGACGACGAAAATTGAGGGGTGCGCGGTGCAAGTGGAACTTAGACCGTGGAAAAAGTCCGCGGTCTAAGCGATCACTTAGACTACGGAGAAAGTATTTTTTCGTGGTCTAAGTGAACACTTAGACCGCGGATATTGTGCATATTTTCGCGGTCTAAGTGAACACTTAGAGTGCGCATATGACAGTCTCCGTCGTCTAAGTGATTATTTATTTATTTTAATTAAAATTTTAATTTAAAGTAAAATATTAATAATTTAATTAAAATACTAAATTCTCATTTAAATATTTATAAATTAATTAAAATAATAAATTTTTACTTAAATAATAAAAAATTGTACGTACATTCATGAAATTAAATTGTTCGGAACCGGAAAAAACGATACGATAAACTACGAAGCGAGAAGACATGCAAAGTACTAAAATACGGGAGGAGTAGGAGCACCGCCGAGTCCTCCGCCTCCAGCTGTGTCGTCGTCATCTGGGTATGGGTTCGGAGAAGGTTGACACTGTTGTCGAGCCTGATTTTCCATGAGGGCGACGAGTTGGGCTATTTGTGCTTCTTGCTGATCAAGCCTCTGACGCATAGATTGATTTTCCTCCCGTGCGAGTCGAGCCTCTTCAAAGGCTGCTTGGACGGCCGCAGCCTGAGTACTTTTCCTCGCTGAACATCCCGTAGATGAGTCGGAGGATAAATCTCGCTGGACCTTGCGTCTCATACCCCTAAACTCCTTGCCAGTTCTACGACCGTATACCTCATCGGCGATTGCAATTTGGCTCTCCATCGATAGAGGAGGCAGGTCTTCCGGCGGCAAATTCGGGTATGCAAGCTGAGTGTTGACCAATTCCTGCTGCGCCCGTTCTACCAACCTCGCCTAAAAATAATAATAAAAATTAAATAATTATAAATTTGTAAGAAATTTAATAAATAATAATTAAATAATAAGTACGCTAATTAAAAGCACATATATATCACTACGCCGTATTGACTCGCTTCATTCTCGAGTACAGGCGTCACATACGTGCTGACGCTAGCATCCAGATAAGAGTGTTTGGAGCCCTTATCTTTGTTCTCTTTGGCTATTTGGATCATCTGCTTGGAGCCGGAGGTATGATGATGTTGGAGAATTTTTGTTGGACAACATAATTCATTAAAAAATTAATAAGTCACTAAAATAAAAATAACTCAATTCTCTTAATTTAAATAAAAAAATAATCACCTTATATTATTCTCCTTGGAAGTGGTTACACAACCACTCTCACTCATCTTTCATATCCTTACGCAGCTCTACGGGGGTAGGTACGGGGCCAATATCGTCATAATACTTATGAAGTTTGTACTTCCAATCACGGTAGATGGCGTTGGCGGTTTGGTTGATGTGCCGAAGCATCTCCGGTATGGGATCCACCTCATATTGTTCCTATAACAAATAAATAGAAAATTATAATTGTATATATTATGAAATTACGATTTTTATTGGTTATTAGAAAATAAATTTAAAATTGTACGTATTATGTACCGAAAGTTCTTTAAACACTTTCGCTTTCTCTTCATCTGGCAACTCCTTCCAAGTAGGGGTAGTCATATGAAGGTTGTTGCGAAGGATTGACCCGATGCTGTGTGTTGAGAGACTAGCTAGCTGAGATGTGGGAGGGCCATCAGTGAATTCGTCGTACGACAGCTGGATCTTTTGCCTGGTCGCCTTGAACAATTTCTCAGATTTTTCGTCTTTGACGAGACCGCGAGTCCTTTTGGGTTGAGGGTCTGTCGGGGCCCTCCTGAGCTTGCACTGTGCGCTGTAGACGATAGATTCAGAGGAGGACGACGACACCTGAGCACTTTCTGTCATGGACGTCGGACCGGAATGGGCGTCATCACCGGTCGGGATAGGTGGGGCAGCGGACATTTCCCCAGTGGGCGCTGTCGAAGGACCAACTGAAGGGTCTGGAGGAGGCGCGTCGTTGTCCTCCTCTAAATTCCAACCGACTTGCTCTGCCAAGCGTCAGAGTATAGCATCTTCGGCCTCCTTTTGGGCCTTTTTCTTTCCCGACGGGGCCATTTTAACGTAGGAGTTGTTAAAATATTATTACCATAACAATTATATATAAAAATTTATGATAATTATTTACAAGTATTGAGTGTGCCTAAGATTTAAAGAGAGTACACTACCTTGGTGTTCGGGTTGTTCACTCAATCAGCCTTGGTTCAATCGAAAAACATGGCCAGTTAGGGATAGAGATAACGCGAGAGGCAGGACTAATTTCGACAAAACACCCCGAGGCTAACCAAATCAATGGTATATACTTTATTGGTGTTAGTCTTTCTTAGATCAAAAACCTGCCACCAGTCATAACCCGTTTCTAGACACTATGTCCGACATTCATCCAATCTTTCAAAAATTTACACTCCCTCAAATCCTTTGCAAACTCCGCCATCAACCTCGTGTCCATAACTTCACTTAGGTTATGGTGTGCGGTGATGAAATCCACACATCACGAGAGATTAAAGAGATAAGCTAGCTAGGAAATGAGGCGTCATCTATTCTAAAAAGTGCGACTTAATAAACTAAACTTATGTACTAAATTTAAATCAAAGACTACCAATTTACTACAAAATTGCCATAATTACCAATTTATTATTTTTAATAATTCACTAATTTACCATATTTACTACAAATTTACAATATTACAACAATATTTACAAATTATAATTATATGCAATAATATTTACCAATTATAATATTAATTAAAAAAATATTTAATTACAATAATTAATTATTATTTACCATGCCTTTACAATAATAATTATTCATTTACTAACTAATATTAATTATTATTACCAATTATTACTAATTAATTTACTAATTTACCAATTTATTAATGAAATTATAATTATGTTAAAAATTTAAAATATTACCTAAAAGATGAGTCACCGGAGGGAGGAGGGAGTCGCCGAAAAGTTGCAAGAGTGGAGAGTCGCCGGAAAGAGGGAGTTACCGGATTTTTAGTCGCCGGAGAGTCCCCAGAGGAGGGAGGCCGAATTTTTGAGAGTGAGTGAGAGAGAGAGAGGAGAGAGATATGATGATTTGAGAATGGGATGAGGAAAAGGATTGGCCAAGCCTCATTTTATAGAGTTTTACTTAGACGACGGATCCCTGTTTTCCGTCGTCTAAGTGCACTTGTACAACGAAAAAGCCCATTTCCGTTGTCTAAGTGAACCGTTTCAAATTTTGGAACCGGCGCCCAATTAATTTGGTGGGTGGGAGTTAACCGCCTTAATTTTGGGAAGCGTTTCAAATTTGACTTAGACGACGGAGAAACCCTTTTTCCCAAAGAATTGGCGGTGGTAATTGGACCGCCATGATTCTTCAACATAGACGATGGAGATCAGTAATCTCCGTGGTCACTTGGACGATGGAGATGGGTAATCTCCGTGGTCCAAGTGAAATTTACGTAAAATTAATTTTTAAAAATAATTCGCAAGGAAGTTGACGATTTGTCATTCGAATGAAATAGTCGTAAAATATGGATTAACGCATCGTATATATAAACAATTAAATTTGAGACGACGAATAATCTTACAGTCATTAAACTTGTTAAGTATCTACTAATCTTTATAACTTAAGTGTTGTTAAGTATCAGCTCATTGCATATTGATATTAACGAAATTGAATTTGGATAAAACAACCGTTGGACACATTCCCCGTAAGACAATATATAATTAGAATAATTTTCAGAAAATAGTAAAGTTCGTGAAGGGTTTCATGGGCACAGTCAACCGCAAAACCGAAATTTTGACAAATCGGAAACGTGGATACACGAAAATTCGTAACTCCTATTTTAGAATTGTCGAAGCTCACACTCCAATAATTGTTTACTTTATGGTCTTGATGAAAAGAATATGTATTGGGACATGATCTAGAAGGTCGTTGTCTTAGATAAAATTACGAAATCTTCACTTGGACAACGCAAACATACGTTTACGTCGTCTAAGTGAAAACTCTCTTAATTTAGGGTTGGCCGGGGTCTTAGGGTTTAGGGTTTGGGGTATACTTAGACAACGGAAACACCCGTTTGCGTCGTCTAAGTATTATTTTAGGATTTAGGATTTTATAAATATATATAGGTATAATTTAGGGTTTAGTATTGTGTTTAATTACCTTAGTATGGACTACAAAAAGTCATTTTTACTGCCCCGTTTTAATAGTCATGAAAATTAATTAATGTGATTTGATCGATCAAATTATCGATCGATCCGATCCGGATGGTTTAATTAATTAATTAATTTTAATTTATGTTGGTCGAACTGACCATGCTATGTAATTAATTATTAAATTAATTAAGTACAAAATTAATAATTGTACACACGTAGTCCTCCTCATAATATAAATATTAATTAATTGATCGATGATGCATCATATATTACAATAATTACAATAAATAATTATCAATTAATATTCATCGTCGTTATATTGTACTTTTCGTCATAATCGTCATCATCCTCATCCCCGTTATCCTATTGCTCTTCCTCCTCATCATACTCAACATTGTCTGACGAATAACCTGAGTCCTCGTCCTCGTCCTCATCCTGCGCGTCTTCTTCATCTACCTCATTAATTGCATGAATAATCTCATCTTTAGTTAGATCTGTACAACTATCAGGCATGGGTAAGCATTCACCATCTTGAACCAGGTCCATTATGTCGGAGCGGATGACAAAAATATTAGGCTCTTGATAGGCAGAAATGTCTCTTTCTAGTTTAGCAGCATCTTCAGTCGCCGATGTCCTTTCAATTGTCGTAGTATTCCATATTCCTCGATGAGAGATATGGTTCACTATTTTCCACCCTTCACCAGCTTTCGGATCATCGAGATAGAACACCTGCCTAACGAAGGTGGCGAGAGCGAAAGGCTCATCCTCATACCAGCTTGGGTTTGTGTCGACTGATAAAAGGCTCCGGTCTACCTTTGTATGCTTGAACCATTTGCACTTGAATAGGAAAATGTTGACATCATTCCCATAACATAGCTGAACGACATATACAATAGCCCCGTAATATAAATTATTGTCTTTCCCAACCGCTACCCCACTATTTTGTGTTCTTCTTTCTTCATCTCGGGCCAATGAATGGAACTTTACACCGTTCACAAAACATCCGGGGTAAATATAGTGTTTAATCGGCTTCCCTGCTAGCAAGTGCTTTGGCTAGGACCACCACCCCTCGTGGTTTTCGGATTTTTGTAAATCAATCATCTGCGAAAATGGAAAAATTAAAGGGTTTACTTTCTACAAACATGATCAATATATATATAAACTAAATAATGAGACATACGTACGTACGTACCCATTGGAAGAAATAATCAGGGAACTTCTTCTTAACCATTTTCTCAAACCACGTCGAACTCTTGTCCGGATTTAACGCCTAAAGCCTCTCCCTGTATGACATCATGTACTGCTCAACTTCGTCACAGTCTCGCAACACTACCCAATATGCCTCAATAAGTTCTTCCCGTGTTAACGATTCCTTTAATACTCCTCTAAACGGTCATACGACATTTGTGACGACAGAAAGATTGATGCGAGCACTGAGATCGGACGCAGTGGGAGGTTGTGGATCTTTGAGGTACCTGTTGCAGTCAGTAATACACTCATGCATGAGATATGTCTCGGCTATGGAGCTATCCAGGGCTGACCTGTTTTTGAAGAATCATTTATACTGTCCAAGCTGTCTACAAATTCAAACGTTCAATTAATACATTGTAGAATAAGTATATATAGCTAGTAATCTCCAGTTGAACAAATTATGAATCGAAAAACGTGTATAATTAATTAGTTGTACGTACATTTCTTAAGGATACATCCAAGTGTACTGGACCGGACCAGAAAGCAGGAGGAAAAATCCTCTCTAGTTTGCAAATGATGTGCATAATTTGTTGTTGCAGTTCCACCACATCTGACTTCTTTAATTCTCTGACACATAACCTCTACCACCATCTGCACAATGCCACTATTGGCTCTACAACGTCACAAGGCAAATATGGTCAAATTACCACTGGAATCAGACGTTGCAGCATAACGTGAAAGTCATGTGTATTTAGACCAACAAACTTGTGTTACACCTCGTCCACTGCTCCAATTATAGTAGCTGCATACGTAGCTAGATAACGAACACTCTTAAACCAGTGAAATACAGAACGTCTAAGTGTCGGCTTCACTGTGTAAGGTGCAGCTGGCATCTTGTTGCACACTCCTCTCCTATCCGTCCTCAACCACAAGGGACGACGTAGATTCATTGATTTCAGATCCTTACGTGCTTTGGGAGTATCTTTATTCTTGAACTTAATACCGAGAATTATTCCCACCACGTTGTCGCACACATTCTTTTCTATGTGCATCGCGTCCAAGTTGTTCCTCATCTTCAACTTTGACCAGTAAAAGAGTTCAAAGAATATACTCTTGCGATGCCAATAGCTCAGATCATGTGGAGGTATTGGATTACATTTCTTTACATCCGCGTCACTGGTCAACGCACCAAAGTCGAAATAGTTCAACCTCTCTAAAATCTCTTTGCCCGACCAACTACGGGGTTTAGGATTGTTCTCTACCGTCTCGTCAAAATGATCTTCATCTTGTCGTCACGGGTGGTCGTGAGGAAGCCATCTACGGTGACCCAAGTAACACACCTTCCCCGCATGCCAACTAGAGTTCATGTAAACATATAGGACATCCGTTATATCCTTTCATCCTACAGGCTGCCAACATCTCATACGCTGGAAAATCGTTGATCGTCCATATTACGGCAGCCTTCATCGTGAACATCATGTCAGTGAATTTGTCATAAGTTGGGACTCCATTTTGCCACAACAGTTTCAGCTCGTCAATCAAAGGTCTGAGGTAGACATCTAAGCACTTCCTTGGAGATTTAGGACCTGGAATTAGCAGAGTAAGGAAATTAAATTTCTTGTTCATGCACATCCACGGAGGCAAGTTGTACAGCGTCACAATAACTGGCCAAGTGCTGACAGCGGAGCTATTACTACCCCAATGATTGAATCCATCTGTAGATAGTCCGAGTCTAACATTTCTAACCTCTGCAGCAAAGTCTCTAAATTCTCTGTTGAAATGTTTGAAACCCTCCCCATCCGCGGCGTGTCTCAGGACATCGTCATCTATACGTTTTTCTGCATACCATTGCATCGCCTCTGCTGTGTATAGAGACATGTACAGGCGCTGCAATCTGGTAATCAAGGGAAAATATCAAAGAACTTTCACAGGAATTCTCTTTTTCGAACTCTTCCTATTCAGCTCATATTTGCACTGGCCACATACGGGACAATAGTCCAAATCTTTATACTCTTCATAAAACAGCACACAATCATTCGGACATGCGTCAATTATCCTGTACTTTAGGCCAAAGCTGCTCAAGATATTTCTAATCTTATAATGAGATTTAGGAAGATTGTGATCATCAGGAAGCAACTTATATATTTGCTCCTGAATTTCGTCAAAAGCACTGACTGACATTTTGTGCTTCACTTTTATCTTCATTTGCTCCATTACATATTGCAACACATTCTCTCGACACCCAGGGTACACTGGGGTCTGCGCTTCAAGTAGCATTCTGTTGTACTTATCCATCTCACTAATGTCAGTGGCCAAGCTAGCAGCGGAGAATGTGTCATCATGCTCATGAGTGGTATTGTAACCTCCATTTTGGTGTTGGTGTCTACCATGATTAAATCCCGGAAACGCATCATGAACCAAATCTGCAATTAGGTTCCAAGCAGGGGGCCGGCACCACTGCCGCTGGATGGGGCACCATGGTAACTGTACCTTGAGCTGAAGTCTACTGCTTCACCATGCTCGCTCCACGTAGTGTAACTCTACATCATACCATTTTCGTACAGGTGTTGCACCATGACATTAACCTCCACATACTGACAATTAAGACATTTTTGGCACTGACACCTGAAGCGCTTCTTTCCCTGACCATGTTCTATCGCAAAATTCATAAATTCGCTAATTTCATCCATATACCGGACATCACTTCTATTCCGCAACTTCATCCAACTTTTGTCCATACTTCTACGAAATTTAATAATTAATTATCATATTAGTCAATTAACTATTAATTCTATATATGTACAAATTTTCAAGTAATTATTAAACTATTATATATATACACAAATTTTCAACTACCTTAATTAAATTAAATTATTAATTAATTACCTTCAATAATTATCTTTATTAATTATTGGTGAATATACGTATGTACTATACATCAATTACTTTAATATGTTTATCATGCATGTACGTGTTAACTAAATATTAACCAAATTTTTAAATATCCATGTATATATACGTACTACTGGTCGATCTATATTAATTAACTAATATATATATATATATCATCAATTACCTAACTTAATTATAAATATATATTAGACGTACTAATTAATTAACAATGCAATCAATCAAACGTACAATTAATTATATATATATATAAATGTTAATGGTGTTGAAAAATTAACTACGTACGTACCTAGCCTTCTCCGATATATGACGAATTGATGGTCGGAGCCGAAGATATATATAGTGCTAGCTAGTTTGAATTGCATGCATGTACGCGTGAGGAGAGTCTGATCAAGACAGGAAGAGAGTTGAGATGATGAGGATGGAGTTGAGACGAGCGAGCGGAGAGGAAGAGAGTTCGGCATAGACTTTATATAATGCTTCACTTAGAGAACGGATTGGGCACTTCTCCGTCGTCCAAGTGCTTACAAGGACGATGGAGAACTTCTTCGCGGTCCAAGTGGCTACTCGGACCACGGCGTGTCGGTCCGCGGTACAAGTTGTCACTTGGTCGACGGAGAAGTTTGTTTCCATCGTCCAAGTCGGAGACTTTCTCCGTGGTCCAAGTGACTACTTGGACGACGGAAACAAATTTCTCCGTCGTCCAAGTGACCACTTGGACAACGAAGATTTTCTCCGCGGTCTAAGTGAAACTTGGACGACGGAAACACTCTTTCCGTCGTCCAAGTTGCACTTGGACCGCGGAAAAATTCTCCGTCGTCCAAGTTCCACTTAGACCGCGGAACCTTAAATGTTCCGTGGTCTAAGTGCATTTTTCTTGTAGTGCTCTCACACTCACCCACTACCACAGCACCGCCGTCGTGTCTTTCTTTCTGACACTCAACTCTGTTGGGCCGCCTCCAACACGACACCCACCATCGCCGTCAGTCTCTCTCTCTCTTTCCATGACGACCTCGTTCCTCCTCCCTCTCTGCTACAGCCAAAATTTCTGCCTCTGCTGACGTGGACACTCTCTGCCAATCCTCTCATCCAAGATGACTTCCCTCCCTTCAACGCAGTCGACCCAAGCCACGTCTGCCCCGCGATTCGATTCATGCGTAACAAGCTCATAAGATTTTCTAATCTCATTCTCTGTGAAATATTTGTGAATCTATGGATTCTGTAGTTTAAATTAGATTTGATAAAGATTTTAGTGGTGGGGGAATCTGTAGGAGTTGGAGTGCAACGTGGAGCCGACGTAGCCGAAGCTGGTAGTGCCACCGTGTCTCTCTGCCACACTCAACTCTGTTGGGCCGCCTCAATGTAGGCACAAACCCAACCCAGAAGATAACATTTACTTACCCTTTTGCTCAATTGATTCTCAAGTGGTTTTCTGCTAAACATAAAGACTGAAACAAGAGAAAGACAGAAGCTTTCAACTATTTTAACTGTTCGTGTGTTGGATTAGTAATTTATTGTGTTGTGTGAATGTTGATATTGGTTTGTGAATTTGCTGTGTCAATTTTACAGAGGAGCTTCTCTCTCTGCTGTGTTATTGGTTTGTTAATTTGCTGTGTGATATGTAAAGTTTGTGAATGTTGACATTGGTTTTACTCAAGATTATTTATGATATGTAGTGAATTTGTGATATGTAGGAAGATAATTAGTAAGAAGATGTGATTGTTGATTTGTTGTGTAGTTAGTGCAAAATTAGTTGTGTTGTGATGCTTGTGTAGGTGTTGTTGGAAGATGATTGTATTGATTGTTATGTAGGTGTAATTGCAAAATTAGTAACTTGTGAGTCGTGAAAGCTCATAAATTCGTGTTGGTTGCAAAATTACAAAGGAGTGAGCCTAAGCAGCCGAGGCACGGGCCGAGAAGCGAAAATGAAGGAGCCAAGAGTGGTTCGAAACTTTGGAGTGCATGATGTTATAGATGGGCCTACAACATCATTCCCGTCCACATGTCCCATCTCGACATCCGGAAGACGATGACGATGATGGAGGTAGTGAGAGTGGGCTCAACACTGCTCCAAATTTAGATATCAATGTCTCTGCTGTTTTAGCCTAACTTATTTTTGGATGTTTTGCTTTTATGGACAAATTAAATATTTTTAATAATTGTTTACTTGTATTGAATTTTGCATTTATATTATTATTTTTAACAAAATTAAAAACTTAACGACAAAACACAAACATTCGTCGTCTTAACTTTAAAGATTAAACAACGAATTAAGAAAATTCGTCGTTTTAAGTTCACAATCCAAATGACTAAACAACGAATTGTATCCTCTAAATGTTACACAAGAGACGACGAACTCGTTGTTTCGTCATCTTAAGGTTAAAAGCTAGATGACAAATTTGCAGAAAGTTTGTCACCTAAGTTACTTAATGCGACGAAAATTTTCGTCTTTATAGTTAACCTGTTTTCATTGTCTAATAGGTTATACGACGAGTTCTATTTCGTCGTCGTTTAACATACCACTTACATGACGAATATGGAGAACTTTGTCATACAAGAATTTATACGAAGGTACATATACGACGAATATTAAGCGACAAAATTTTTTCTATGTAAGTTTTTAAACGACAAAATTTGGCCTTTAGGACGACAAATTCTATTTGCCGTCTAAGTGAGTAATTCTGGTAGTGTTTTACGTTTGAGTGTTGATCAAACGCAAACTCAATCTAATCTTAAGCCTTAAATTTAAGACCAAAGCCAATACATACCGACGGATGACCCCTAATCTAGACTTAATTTACACAAGTTGAATACTAAAATTGGTCACATCTAAACTAGTCGGTGTGTAGCTCATGATCATATATATGTCTTCTATCCCAGTACGTTGTACGTCCTGCGTACATGCTCCTTTATGTAATAATCCTTTTAGCTTTTTCCTCCTTTTTATTTTAATTTATAAGGATAATAGTCGTCTAGTTTTGATCATGCATTCTAAGCTATATTATCTACGCTCACCTACTCAGAGAGCTGAAAAAATTTCAAAGAATGGAATTAATTGAAAACTATAACAACCATAATAATTCAGGCTGGAGATGATCACCAACAAACACGGTGACATAAGAGTTGAAACTTGAAAGTGAGAATTTCAACGGCGCGGTACGTATGTATATGAAGTATATGTTTTTTATATATGCGATATGCAGGCCCGGCCCTAGGCCCGGAGTCCAAAGGGTCTAAAATTATATATTTACAGATTTTTGTTATAAAAAAAATTAACAGTAGCATGTCATGGTTCAACTAATTAATGCGCACATCAAAATCAACTTATCATTCACTCAATCAATTATTCGATAAAGGGCTGATAAAACACCCAAAATTAATATGGACATCAATTAATTCATATTCTATGTTCTTTTCATTTTTTCTTGTGTTATAAAGTACGTACTTTCGTTTAGCAAAACACTAATGGCTACTATTTGCACATTTAAGTGACTATAATTAATATCAACCAAAAGAGAGATTTGGTTAAGAATTTTTTTTATATGAGTTTAATTATCATACATATAAAAACACGATTAGTTGTATTTAAATGATTTTAGGTTCGACAACCTCTTGATGTTACAATTTTTTCTTTTTGAAGACATTTTTTTGAAATGTTTTTGAAGACATTTTAATTGGATTAAATTTGATCATGTACTCATTTTGATGTATAATCTAATAAAGATTATTTTTCGTTACTTTGTTAAATATTATATGTTCCGCGATATTAGAGCCCCCCAAAAAAATTTCGCCTTAGGCCCTTAAATTCTCAGGGCTGGCCCTGGTGATATGCCATTTTTGATCAATCTACGTATATATACAGGCACACAGCTAGCCATATAAGCCTGTATAGGCACACACTCGGTAGTTATTAGAGATCTGATATCATCGAGCTGTATATTATCTGTTTCTTGCTTCTCTTTTCTCTCAACTTCGCGTGAAACAAAGACCTAGATCGATATGCAGCGCATGACGTACCCGAAGTGGCTAATTAGTTAAGCTATCTATCTTCAACTGCATGGCCAATCCTTTCATTATTCTACGTACATACACCATGCCAACAATCGATCAAAAGTCATCGCTTTAATATCTAAACAGCGACAAGTCGTCGCTCGGATGTCGTCGTTTCATTCTCGTCGCTTAAATTTCAAGCGAAGAACATTGAACACATCTTCTTCGCATAGATATTTCAAGCGACAAACCTCATTTTCGTCGCTCAACAGCTAGTGACAAAGATTGGGTCGTCGATTCAGATTTATAGCGATAAACATTGGCTTGTCGATTCAGACTTCAAGCGACAAACATTGAGTCGTCGCTTATGATTTCAAGCGATAAACTTTGGTTCAAACAAGCGACGAAGTTTGGTTGTCGTTTATATTTTCATGCGACAAATATTGAACAATTTTCGTCCCTTTAGTCAATGTTACAGAGCAGAAAAATAAGTTTGTGGGTCTGGTTTGAACCAATTTTCTTCGCATCCTAATACACAATACGTACATTCAAATAACATAAAACACACATATAACAAAGCACAAATACACTACAATTTATAAATACGTAGTATTCATCTACAATATGTTTCATAACAACATTGGTACATTAATCTAAATACAAGGAAAATGAAAGGTGCTAGTCTTGGTCATCTCTGAGAATACCTGCTGAAGCACATGAGGATTTATCGCCGACAAAAGAAATTACTGCGGCAATATTGTCACCCGGATTGCCTTGGGCCAAGATGACATCATTGAGGGAGGCCTCCAACCTTGTCATACGTTGCTTCATCTCTTCTTTCTCCATTTATGAGGCTTTGCGCCGCTCAGAAATGTCCGCTAGTTGCCTCTTTAAATCCTCAACCTCCGCATCGTTGTGGGGCACGCGTGCACCGCCTCTTGGTTTTGGCGGGCGTCTTAATGCACCTCGCTAAAAATGGTAAAAACAAAAAAAAAAATAATCAAATTAAAAACCATGTGGTATCTAAAAATAAAAACACAACACAAAAAGTCAAGTGGTTTGTTAAAAGATAAACCATAAAAAAATATACCTCAGACCCTTGTCCCCGGCTTCCCACCCAGCTCCTGCTCAATTACAGCAATCTGCTCGTCGATGGTAAGGGGTCACTCACGTGACTCCCGCCCGCTTCATCACTCACTCGACTAGCACACAACTCATCCATCTTCCTCTTCACCGCTGCCTGCAAAAAAACAGTTGTCCAATAGATTTGCGTTATTATATTTTTTAATTCCAAGTCAAAAACATATTCGCATAAAACAATGTCACTCATCACTTTCTCATTCGCATTCTGAGATGGTTGATAAACATCGCAGACTGTCTGGAGTAAAGGCACCAGATGCCCTTTCTCCTCATTTGCAGTGACCCGGTAGCTGTAGGGAGTGGTGTCAGAATGATGGTTGATTGCATACCCCTTATCTTTTCCCATGTTCCGGTTAGCGGCATTCCGAGCACACATTGCCTGCAAAAACCATTTCGAATATGTATTATCATATTTCATATGAGAATTAAGAAATTATATGAAACGCAAAAGTTGATAATTAATTTTCATTACCTTATAACCAACGTCCTCAAAGTGAGCTTTGAGGTACTCCCACTGCTCAGGTTGGTGGATGAACTCTTCGAGCGTCGCCTTTGATACTTCAACGTAATGAGTATGGTAGTCGTGTTTCCAATCCCTGTAAATCTTTGAGGCGGTCTTGTCGATATATTTCCACATGCCTGTCTCGGTGTGAGGGAGGTCATATAACATCTAGTAAAAAATAATTCAAACAACCTTATTTGAGCCTTTGATTATCATATTTTCAATATTATGTGACTAAAAAATAGTTTTTCGAAATTAGTCCCAAAAGGAATATGTAAGCTGCCAAGATGGTGCATTGATTTTCAATATACTAAGTATTCATTGCTTGATTTTATCTATGACATCAAAATCTGTGTGCAAAAAAAACATCCAACTGATTCAAACGGGCTCTGTTCCACCCCCTTCATGAGAGAGCCCTCAAACAAACAAAAATGGAACAAACGAGTGGGATAGCAAGAGCACATTTTACATCATGGTGCAGTAGAGCAGTGGTAACATTGACTAGGCCTGTGCATGAATGTTCATGGAAAAGTACAGACAGCAAAACACGAACATGAATTTGAATAATCAAATGAAAAAGCCCAATCAACAAAATTTCAAACACACATGCCCACGGGCAGAAAGGAGGCAGTGTGATGAGGGAAGAGGACAATTAGCACTGGTCTCCAATATCAGAGTAACCAAATTCTATGTCCTTTAACTTAGCCAGTGCTTGTTCATAAATTTAGATCAACTATCTAACCTCCCAATTTTTTTAACTAGATTGTAAAGAAAGTTATGAGAACGGAGCTAACAAGTGAATACCCACATTGCAATAATCCGTATCACAAATCACATTTAATTTCAGATCAGTAAAGTCTAAACAGTTAAAGATCAAACATAACAGAGGCCTTTGTGGTCTTACATCTAATTCCAAATAAGGAATTTCATAGTCGACAACACTTGTTATATTAAAGTATAGAAACCATACATTTGAAAATGCCAAACTGCATACCTCGGTGTACTTATAGTAATGGGTCAAATCTGCAGGAACACACCACTTCTTGAAATGGCCAAGAGCCACTTTGAGATGCCACAGCTTTGGTGCCAAGCTTAGACCAGTAGCAGTGACAAACTCACAGTATACATAGCCGCTCTTACTGCCAACATTAAGGGAGATCCGAATCTTACGAACAACATAACACAAACCCATTTAATTAACACCATTATGCTCTACTACAATTTGTAGATAATCTATTGTACAAACCCATTTAATTAACAGAAAAACCACAAAATTCTTCCAAAATCGAGATGTAAAATGCTCCATCGGTTTCTTCGATTGGTTTTGTTCCCTTTTTTTAAGCGAATAACATGAGCAAATGCTAATAAAAAAATTCAGTTAAACGAAATTTATTCTAACAATAAATCTTACCGGAGAGGGGGACCGACGAGATTTTTGGGGTTTGGGGATTTGGAGATTTGAGGGTTTGGGAGTTTGGGGATAAAGTTAGGGAGAGAGAGGGTGAACCGGAGAGGGAAATTGTGACTTGTCAAACATCGTCAAACGGAGAAGAACAGAAGGAAGAACGGAAAAATGAGGAAGAAGAAGCAAAGTCCAAATATAATCAGATTCTGAAGCGACGCACATTGTCAAACTTCGTCGTTTCAAATGTTTAAGTTAGCGACGACAATCAAACAATATTCGTCGCTTCAGAGCATGTGAAGCGACGAAGTTTAAACTCACTAGGTTACCTAGTGCATCCAACTTCGTCGCTTCAGATCAGGGTTATGGGTTATGGTTTCTCCCTAGGGTTTAGGTTTAGTGAATCCAACTTCGTCGCTTCACATGATCTAAAACGACGACTTTTGTGAAGGCATCGTCGCTTTATGTTTGAAGCGACAAATATGGACCAATATTCGTCGCTTGGATTGAACTTAAAAGATTAGTTATGTCTGTTTGCATATGTTTTTATTTAATAAAAAAATTGTAAATATTGTTCAAAATTACAACATAAAAAATTTATCATCATCATATTACAACATATAACATAATAACTAGTAGTCTTCCTCTTCGTCGTCTCCGCCATTGTTTCTACCGAATTACGCGCGGAGGCGTAATGGGGCAGAAGCAACAAGAATAAGCTTCCTCTTCCTTCCTCGGTCGTGCGTGCGGACCTCTCCTCCTTGGTGTGTCCGAACGGTGGGGCTGTTCGGATGGGCGGGCTCTTCTCTTCTTCCTTCTCTTCGTGTGTGCGGGCTCTTCTTGCGGGTGCCTCCTTCCTCGGGCGTTCGGGAGCAACTGTTAGAAGAATACAACAATGAAGCAGGCGATCAGGGGTCAAGACGGGGTGGCCCGCCTTCAACGCTCCGATGCCTAAGTCAGAATATGTATCGGATATAACAGTCAAGCGAACGTGCGAGTGGTGTGATGTGGATCGAGTGAGATTGAGTCCAACGTGTTGTGTTGAGATTCAATGGAGTGATCTTACCTGTAATAAATACCTGATATATATAGGTGGTTGAGATTGGGACCTGGTGGTGTTCTTCGATGTGGGACTTTGTTGTTCTTGCTGGTGTGTGATCCGTGTGTTCGGGTACGCCCCCCACGGGCGCGTGCGCGCTCGGAAGGGGTGGGTCCGGTGAGTGAAGTTGGTGCTTCCTTGGTGGTCTCGCATGTGGTTGAGTAGGTGTTGCTAATCTGCTTAAGTGGATAATTATGTTAATCGTACAACTAATTATGCAATACTAACAAGTCCCCCAATTCCCCAAGTCAAAGAGAACTTTCTTGACTGGGGAGTTGAAAAAGGGTGGGCGATTAACAAGAAATACTTATCCGGTTGAGCAGTGGTCACGATCCTGTGACCCCCCAAGTCCCCCAACTCTCCGGTCAAGAAAGGGATCGCATGACGGAGCGTGTACCTGTTCGTGCGATGGTGTACCTATGGGCCCGGCCTCCAGAGCGAGACTTGCTATTCTGGAGCCGCGCGCCCAGGTGGGATCGGTTTTGCGAGTATATAAGTATCACAGATATGCAGATATGTAGGTATGCATGATATGATGTATGAATGTATGGTATGATGCGTGAATGTATGGTATGATGTGTGTGCTAAATGTTTTTCGTGACACCGGCATTGGGATGGCGCGGTGCACCGCGTACATCAACGGGGATGCCGTTCCGTACGGTATAGCGTCAACGGGGGGATCAAGACCGCGACCTATAAGTAACGCGCTACGGAGGGGACGGACCGCATGCCCGTGCCGTTCTTCGGCTTAGCACCCTCAGAGAGAGGGCGTACCCCATGCCTCCGTTATGACAGCCGGCTTGTGTTTCGCTACGGAGGGACGTACCGCATGCCCGCGCTCATCAATCCCAGAACGCGCAAGGAGGGGTCGGACCGCACGCCCTTGGCGCTCTGAGTCGGGGTGGAATTGCGCTCACACGGAGGGGAAACACCCCACGCCCGTGCCGCCATCGACTTTGCACGCTCAGAGAGGAGTTGGCCCCATGCCTCTGTCATGACAGCCGGCTTTCGCTTCGATCATGTAACGGTGCGCCCACGGAGGGGGCGGACCCCATGCCCGTGCCGCCCATCGGTCTCAGTGCGCGCTCAGAGAGAGGGCGGACCCCATGCCTCTGCCGCCTGATCCGGCTTGCTAATGCGTGCGGTACGTGGGAGACCATGCTAGGGCTTGAAATCGAGGCGGGAAGCTGAGGAGTTGGCGCGGGCGCGGGCGGCGCGAAGTAGGGCAGCTGTTTCTCTTGTCTAAAAATAGAGTAGGTCTTTTGCTTTCCATTCTGTCTGATCGGGCCTTTGTGCTCTGGATCGTACGCCAGCTGATTTTTGTTTCTGGCGAGATGAATGAAGTTTTTCTTTTGTGTCCGCTTGTGTGCCCTGTGCTTTTTTTTTGAATGAACTCAGTAACTCGTTCAGGCGCGCGTTTCCTTATTGTACCTGTGGTAAGCCTGACCCCAGTCCCCCGAGTGTGTAGGCGGGCGGGGTAAGGACAAACGCAACAGTGTTTACACTTGGATGAGAATATATGGTAAGATTTAGTGAAGGTACTTCCTCAAGTGCTGGATGTTCCATGGGTGACGCAGTCGTTGGCCTTGCATGTCTCTAAGGTAGAAAGTGCTGTTGCTTATTACCTCGTCAACGAACTACGGTCCTTCCCACAATGGGCGAAGCGCTTTCACCTTCTGTTGGATTGCCTTCATTACCCAGTCCCCTAGTTGGATAGGGCGAGCCCGTACGCGCTGGTTGTATAACCGGGCGATCCTCTGCTTATTGGCGGTATTGTGTAGGTGCGCCATATCTCTGCGCTCCTCTAGCAGGTCGTTGTTGAGTCTTAGTCCCTCGCCATTCGTGCGCGGGTCGTACCCCTCGATCCGCGGGCTCTGATGGGTGATCTCCAAGGGTAGCACGGCCTCCGTTCCGAACGTCAGGCTGAACGGGGTCTCGCCTGTGGCTACGTTGGCTGTCATTCGGATGGACCACAGGATTTCTGGGATGATGTCGGGCCAGTGGCCGTAGCCTGCCTCCCCTGGTTCGATGTCTTCTATCTTCCTTTTGATGCCGGACTTGATGATTTTGTTTGCCGCCTCTACCTGTCCGTTTGTCTGGGGGTGCGCGGGTGACGCGAAGATGAGGTCCGTTCCCTGGCGTTTGCAGAAGTCTATCAGCCTGGAGTTGTTGAATTGAGGCCCGTTATCCGTGATGATGCTGATCGGGGTCCCATATCGGCAGAAGAGGAAGCGCCAGAGGAAACGTTCCACCTTCTCCGTGGTGATTTTTGCCATGGGCTGGGCTTCGATGAACTTCGTGTGGTAGTCGATGATGACGATCAGATACCTGTATTGCCCTTTTGATTTTGGGAGTTCTCCGATCAGGTCCAGTCCCCACTGTGCGAATGGAACGGGCGACAGGAGGATGGACAGGGGGACGGCAGGCGCATGGTGGTGATGTGCGTGGAGCTGGCACTGGTGGCACTTACTCGTCAGTGCCGTAGCGTCTGCGTGGATGGTGGGCCACCAGAATCCGTGCCGAAGGGCCTTGTGCGCGATCGACCTGGCGCCCGCGTGGTGGCCGCACGTGCCCGAGTGGATCTCTTTCAAGATGGAGTCGCCTTTTGTCGGGGTGACGCATTTGAGGCTGGCCCAAGTCCTGCCCTGTCGGTAGAGTGTCCCGCTCCGTACGCTGAAGTTGGCTGCCCGGGCGACGATGGTTCTGGCCGCCTTTTTGTCCGTCGGTAGTTCTCCCCTGGCTTTGTAGGCGATGAGCTCGTCCATGTAACTATGCTCGCGAGGTTCGATCGCCAAGACCTGTCCTGTGCCAGAGATGCTCGGTCGTCGCAGAACTTCGACGATACGCTGCCCCGGTCCAGTGTGTACGGGCGCTGTGGCCAACCAGGCCAATTTGTCTGCTTTTGCGTTGAATCCTCGGCGTATGTGGTTGATGTTGACGTATTTGAATCCTTTGATCAGCGTTTGGACGTGCTTTAGGTAGGCGATCATGGATTCCTCCTTCGCCTGAAATTCTCCTCCGACCTGGCTTACCACCAGCTGTGAGTCACTGAAGATGTTGAGGTCGGGCGCATCCGAATTTTTGGCTAGTTGTAGACCTGCGATGAGCGCCTCGTACTCGGCCTCGTTGTTCGTCGCCTTGAATTCGAACTTGAGGGCGTACTCCGCGTTCACCCCTCCCGGCCCGGTTAGGATTATACCGGCGCCGCTCACCTTCTTCGTGCAGGATCCATCGACGTAGAGGTTCCACTCCGAGAGTGGTCGTCCCGAGGCCTCTGCCCTGTCGGACGACTCCGCTGTCGGATTGGTGGGTGCTTGGGCGGGCGCCTCCTCTGCTTCTGTGTACTCGGCGATGAAGTCTGCCACGGCCTGCCCCTTGATTGCCGTGCGAGGTCTGTACTCGAGGTCGAATTCACTAAGCTCGACGGCCCATTTTGCCAGGCGACCGCTGTGGTCGGGCGATTGGAGTATCTGACGTAAGGGTGTGTTGGTGAGGACGTGGATGCTATGCGCCTGGAAGTATGGCCTCAACCGTCGGGCAGCGGTCACGAGTGCGAGCGCCATCATCTCGATCGTTGGGTATCGTGACTCAGCGCCCGTCATACCTTTTCCTGAGAAGAAAACAGGTAACTCCGTGTGGTCCTCCCTGCGGATGAGGGCAGAACTGACGGCTGTAAGGGAGGCGGCTAAATAGAGGTACAGGACCTCCCCTCGGACGGGCCTAGAGAGTAGCGGAATGGACGCCAGGTATTCCTTGATCTGAAGGAAAGATTCCTCACACTCGAGTGTCCATACGACCTCGCGCTTGTTCGTGGTTCTCAGGGCCTTGAAGAATGGTGCGCACCTGTCCGAGTAGCGTGAGATAAAACGGTTTAGGGATGCGAGTTTTCCTGTGAGGCTCTGTAGGTCCACCCTTTTGACGGGCGGTTTCATGTCGATGATTGCCTTGACCTTGGCTGGCGCGGCCTCGATTCCTTGTTGACTGACAATGTATCCCAGAAACTTGCTATTGGTGACCCCGAAGGTGCATTTGGCGGGGTTCAGCCTCATGCCATTCTTGATGAGGATGTCGAGCACAGTCCCCAAGTTCTGGACGTGGTCGACCGCCCGGACGCTTTTCACCAGTATGTCGTCCACGTATACGTCCACGATGTTGCCGATGAGGCCGTGGAACATCGTGTTCATGAGCCTCTGGTAAGTGGAGCCGGCGTTCTTCAGCCCGAAGGGCATGACGACGTAGCAATAGAGGCCTTTGTCCGTGACAAACGTCGTTGCTTCCTGGTCCGCGGGGTCCATGAAGATCTGGTTATAGCCCGAGTAAGCGTCCATCATTGATAGGAGCTCGTGCCCTGCCGTTGCGTCCACCAGTTGATCGATCCTTGGTAGTGGGAAGCTGTCTTTTGGGCACGCCTTGTTGAGGTTACTGTAATCGATGCACATCCTCCATTTCTTGTTGCTCTTCTGCACCATTACCGCGTTGGAAATCCACTTAGGATAATCCACCTTCCGGACGAACCCGATGCCCAGCAGTCGGTCCACCTCTTCGCGCATGGCCGCGTAATGCTCCGCTTTGTACGCCCGTCGCTTCTGCTTCACTACCCGGGCGCTGGCGCTGATGCTAAGTCGGTGGGATATGATGTTCGTGCTGATTCCGGGCATGTCTTTGTACGACCAGGCGAACACCTCCTGCTTCTCTTTCAGCAGCGCGATCAGTCGTTCGGCTATTGCGGGGGCTAGCGATGCCCCGATCTGGACCGTCCTCTCCGGGCGTTCGGAGGATAACTGGATCGTCCTCAGCTCTTCGCGTTCGGGGACGGGTGATACGGCCATTAGTCCGTCACGAGGATCGTCGGGCACCTCCGATCCTGGCGCGGGTTCCAGGGCGAGGACCTCATGCTTGTTCTGAGCTTCCGCTGCCTCCTTGCTGCTGTATCCTCGGATATGCCCGACTCCGTGCTTGGTTGGGAACCGTCCGAGGAGCATATACGTTGCGACGATCATCCTCAGTCTGCAGATCCCTGGCCTCCCGAATATGGCGTTGTAGGGGGAGGGGGTGTCCATGATGGTGAAGTCTGTCCGGATTTCGCTGCGCGGGGAATCGGGTGCGCCAACCTCGACCCGCAGGTTGTCACTCCCGATAGGATACGAGGTCTCGCCCGTGAAGCTGGTGATGCATTCATGATCCTGTGCCATCTTGCTGGCGGGTCGGCCGAGTGCCTTGTATGCGTCCAAGTAGATTATGTTGACAGACGCTCCGTTGTCGACTAGTACCCTCTTCACAAGGAATTGATCGATGATCGCGTCGATCACGAACGGTAGGGTGCCGTCCCCTGAATTTTCTTCCTCGTCCTCCGCTGTGAAGCTGATGGTGGGCGCCTCTTTTCGTTGTGCCCCGGGCGCTCTCCTTGCCCCGATCGCTAGCACGTCCCTACTCGGGCGATCGGGCGATGAGGCTCTCTCTTTGCGTTTGCCTCCGGATATCGTGTTGATAGTGCCGCTGGTCCTGGCGCCCGCCTGGTGCTGCTGTCCGCCCGTCCTGGGGCGATCGGTCTCCTTCATATCCCCGAGGGCTCTTCTAAGCAGTGGGCAGTTGTTCGTGTGATGGGTGGGGGCGTTGTGGTACTCGCACCAAATGCCCGGGATTCGGCCGACCGGAGCCATCGCCGCCGTCACGCCGCTCGGTTGCGGGAGCTGGTGCCAATGCAGGTGGAGGAGCTGCTCGGGTGACTGCCCATTGATTGCAAGGACTTTCCGTTCTGTCGGTTGACGGGCGCCCTGCCGCGCCGATCCCTCCGCCCGGTGGCTGCGAAAGGGAGGCCTTCGACTGCCCCGTCCTGGTGTGCCCTGGTGCCTCTTGTGTCCTTCGGCTGGAGCCCCCCCGCCGTTCGAGGGCCGTTGGGGCTGAGCGTTCTTCGATGGTCTGTTTGTGCTAGACTCGGAGGTGGACCCGTACACCCGCGTTTCCACCAGTGCCTTCTGCACGATCAGGTCCATGATCTCGTCGTAGTCGAGATGCTCCTTCCTCACGAGTTTCTCTACGAAGGGGGTAGCGAGCAGGTTGTCCATCAGGGCGACCTTGGCCACTCGCTTGTCAAGGTCCCTGCACGTGCTTGCGAGCGTCCTCCATCGATTAATGTAGCTCGACAAGCCCTCGTCCATCCCCTGGCGGACCTTCAGGAGGATGCATGTGGTGTTATACTTCCCCTGGAGCCGATAGCGCCTCTGAAAACTTTCCGCCAACTCGAGGAACGAGTGGATGGACCCTGGCGGGATTTCGTAGAACCAGCTCCGTGCCTCCTCCGCCAGTGTTTCCTGGAACAGGAAACACAAGGTTGGGTCCGAATATCGGGTCCCGTCCGTGGTGGACCGAAACTCGTCCACGTGCGCCCGGGGATCCCCGCTCCCGTCAAACCGGGCAATCTTCGTTATCTTGGCGTGGGGATCCCTTCCTCTTTCCAGTATGTGCGCCGAGAACGGGCTGACCCGGGGGGCGAACGTCCCGCCCTGACCTGCCAGCTTGTCCTTGCGTAAGCGTGAGACTTCCTCCGCCAGCTCCTCCATCCTCCGTAGGATCAGGTCGTTGTTTGTCGGGGGTGATGACTCCTCCACGGGTGAGGGCGCTCGGGCGTTGGTTCTGGCGAACAGAGGGCGCACCTCGCTGGCGGTCTCCTGCGTTTCTTCGTGCTGCTCTACCTGCCGGCCGATGAGCGCCTCCAGCCGTTCCTCCATCCTTCGGCGGGCTTGGCGCTCCTCCGCTATCTCGAGCGCTGCCTCCCGCAACTCCTGGGCCATGCCGTTGATGCGCCCGTCCCTGTCGTCCCTGTCGGTTGTCTGTGCGTTCCGCCCCATCGACCCTGGCGGAGTCCCTCCTTCAGGTGTGTTGCTGCCGTTAGTCGCCGGGTTGAGCATGTGGACCTTTGGTTTCTGTGGTGTTTATACGAGGTTTGCGATTTGTAAGTTTCCCACAGACGGCGCCAGATGTTTCTACCGAATTACGCGCGGAGGCGTAATGGGGCAGAAGCAACAAGAATAAGCTTCCTCTTCCTTCCTTGGTCGTGCGTGCGGACCTCTCCTCCTTGGTGCGTCCGAACGGTGGGGCTGTTCGGATGGGCGGGCTCTTCTCTTCTTCCTTCTCTTCGTGTGTGCGGGCTCTTCTTGCGGGTGCCTCCTTCCTCGGGCGTTCGGGAGCAACTGTTAGAAGAATACAACAATGAAGCAGGCGATCAGGGGTCAAGACGGGGTGGCCCGCCTTCAACGCTCCGATGCCTAAGTCAGAATATGTATCGGATATAACAGTCAAGCGAACGTGCGAGTGGTGTGATGTGGATCGAGTGAGATTGAGTCCAACGTGTTGTGTTGAGATTCAATGGAGTGATCTTACCTGTAATAAATACCTGATATATATAGGTGGTTGAGATTGGGACCTGGTGGTGTTCTTCGATGTGGGACTTTGTTGTTCTTGCTGGTGTGTGATCCGTGTGTTCGGGTACGCCCCCCACGGGCGCGTGCGCGCTCGGAAGGGGTGGGTCCGGTGAGTGAAGTTGGTGCTTCCTTGGTGGTCTCGCATGTGGTTGAGTAGGTGTTGCTAATCTGCTTAAGTGGATAAGTATGTTAATCGTACAACTAATTATGCAATACTAACAGCCATCATCGTCTTCATCTTCCTCTTCCTCATCGAATTCGTCGACGTCGACATCATCTCGGCCATCACCGGTTGATTCTTCATTCTCTTCGTGTACCTCTAAATCGAGTTGGACATTAGATGCATCAATATGGTAAAATTGTATTGAACTTAGTGTGTCCTATTGGTAAGGCTCTGTGATTTGATTCCCTGAAGGAGACATCTTATCTTCTGTTTCCAATACTTCGGCATTGTATACATTTCGGTGCCGTAACTGTGTGACCAAATTTCCAGATGATGGCTAAGAGTGTCGTAACTGTGTGACCTAATTTCCTCCAAAATTTCATCTCCGTCTTTATGAGTTGGTCTTTTTTCCCACTCTGGCTTCTCATTAAATGCTAAACTTGATCGCATCGAGTTTGTCTCGTTGAGCCATTTTCGATGCCCTTCATAAATATAAAATTCAACACAACATCATCCGACTTCTATTAACCAACGTAAACAACCATTTAAATTGAATTAATACATAATATGCTCTCAAAGAGGGATAAACAGAAGGAAATTGCGCAAACATTACTTAAGAATCAAAGAATTGGCAACAAAAGCCTTCCAATCTCACTTTCTTCTAACTTCTCCCTCTTCTCCTCCAAAAATGAATGCAGAACACGACTGCATCTGTAAACCTAAAATTTTACTTATATATACAGGTTGCAATTAAGACGAAGTACAAAGGCAGATGAAAAAAAATCTAAGCGACGAAGTTTGACCAATATTCGTCGCTTCGTTTATACTCGAGCGACGGCTTCAATTACCTTTGTCGCTTCAATAATTCTTTAGCGACGAAGATTGAATGTCGTTCCAAAATATGGTTTTGGGATAAACTGAGGCGACAAACTATGAATATTGGTCGCTTCAATATTTTTGTAAGTGACGAATATTGAGCAATATTTGTCACTCCTTGTTTATTAAGCGAGGACATCAATAATCGTTACTTAGATTAGTTAAAACGACGAAATTATTTTTTATTTTCATTGTTCGTCACTTGAATCAAGATATCCGGTAGTGGCCGTACGTAGTCACGGCAGTTGCATACTTGCACGTACTTGAGGATCGGAGTTTATATATATGATAATAAATATCAAAGAAGTAGTTGATGGATGAATCTATAACAATATTACGTACATGGTATATATAGCTTGTTGGAATGAATCATATCCATCCAGAACCACACGACTGTATAACTCCAGACCACACAACAAGATTAGCTTAGAAGCAGAAAGCAAGTGTGCAACTAATTAACTACGTACTGAATCTTCACCGTAGCTTTATTTCATCACATCGATCACGTAATTCAAAGATGACCGCGCCATGCATCTGAGAAGTTGAGTGATCGATCGAGTTTCCAGAGATTGAATATATATGATCCGTATATAAAAATATATATGTCGGTTCACACGGGAGTTTGTTAGATTTGTCACATGAATCATCCACGAATACGTACAAACTCCAGCTCTTTTATCAAGGATTGATTAATTGCAATGAGCCCCTTTCATTTTACTCCTTCCTTTTATGCGTGCTTTCAGTCATTCAGACTGTCCGCTCCTCTCATTTTCTCTTTTGATTTTACCCTCTCTTATCTCATCATAATAAGCAATTAATCATCACTAATCCGCAAGTAATGCTAGCTGTGACAGGTGACCAATGAATACTTTCCTGAAATAGAATATAGACACCAATAAGATGGATTAGACCATGTATTACCCTAGTTAGTAATTTTGCGAAGAATTTTTGAAAAAAGAAAAACGTCAATTTCCTGTTCACAATGCAAAGATTTAAAAAATAAAAATTAATCCGACCGAATTAAAGGTAAATTTTATGTTTTTTTTAATTAAAAAAATGTGAATTAATTTTTTTTTTGTAAAACAATCTTTAGTGGACTTTTTCTTCTTCCTCCTCTACACGCATGTTGTGTTTTTTAAGACAAAAGTAATTAAAAAAGAAAGTGATTGGAGTTCTTTAGAACTCTTCCTCTAGTGTACAACTTCCACACATAGTGGAAGATTGTATATGATATTTTTATTGTCTTTTGATGCAAAGTTGTAGATTATATAGTTATATCAAGAATGCATTTTTATGGTTCAACAAAAGTCCATGGTTTCAATATGTTTCACAATTATATATTAAAATATATTGATATGTATAATGTGTATATATCTGAATTTTTACGTTTTTTATTTTAATCATTTTTCGTTTTAAACACGTACATATCGAATTTTATAATTTGGCATTTTCGAATTTTATGGCCGAATTTTTACGAATTATATTTATTTAAAACTACCAAATTATACACGTACATATTTTTAAAGTATAATTCGCATACCATTTTTTACTAACCAAGTGCATTGCAAATTAAGGATTTAGGATAATGTGTTTTGAGTGTTTCTCATTCCCCCTTTTACTAAAAATCATTTCTAGGTAATCCAAATAAGAAATCGTCGATATTAGTGATCGTACTTAAATCGGAGCTCAACCACGCACACAAAGACGAATAAACTCTCGTTTGCATTTCTTATTGTTTTTAACATAAAGTGATAAAACAATCGAACTTCCCTCAAACATATAAGCTTGGACTTAATTCTTTATTAACTTATTAATTAGTTAACATTATTCCTAATGTGGTCAACTTAAATGGGAACATGATCACTCCCAACTTCCCCATGCAACTAGGGGTGGACTTTTAGGAAGGAAAAAATTGAAACCGGTCAAAATCTTACCGAATTGGTACCAAGTAATCGAAATTAAATATAACCGAAATATTCGATTTTGAAATTTGCACAAAGTAACTAGTGCACTTTCGGTTTTCGATTCCGCGCTTCTTAAAAATGATTAAACCGAACCGAACCGTCATATATTCATTTACATATTAATACTTAATTTTACATTACACGTCATGTTCTTATTGATTATGAGTTACAAATAGTAGGTTTCCACAAACGTGATTATATTTTTAAGTGTTTAAGTCTAGCCTAATTCATTCTCATATACTAATGTAGTCTTCCATTTTTTTTGTATATCAATATTAGAGGTTTCAAGTGAATGATGTATAAACTTTACTTTTTCTTTTCCTAACAATTACTTGTTTAAACTCATTCGAGTAATTTATTTGAAGTATTGATAGTTTACAACTTTGATATTTTTATTTTTTATACTATTTGGTTAAGTGTGAAATATATAAAGTATATTCGGTTTTATAACCGAAATCGCACCGATGTTAGATTAACAAACAAGAATAGTTCTTATATATTTTCATCGGTTTCAGTTCTATTAAATAAAAAATTACATCTTCGATATCGTTTATCGATTAATGTCTAAAAACTGAATCGTTGAGACTGACTCCACCCATGCATGCAACTTTGTGGATGTATTCTAATATTGATCTAACTACTTTTGCTGAAAGTATTCACCCATTTCAAATAAACAAACAATCTCTCACGAATGCACCACCTCACATTCATCACTTCGTTGTGACATCCTGTTTTGGCCTCTGCGTTTTGCCTTTGTACAATTCGCACACCAAGATTTGAGCTAAAGAATCAAGACCTTTCCCTGTATAGCTACGATAGGCCCCTCCACCACCCCTAATTCTCTCAACTTGGAACTAATTAAATACAATTTTTTGCAAAGTGACAATATAACATTTTGGTAGTTAGGCAATAGTACTTAATCCTCCTTTCTTTTAAAAAAAAGGGACAATCTTGTACAATAAAATATGTCCGGAGGACATGTCCGTCCTATTAAAAATAAGTCCTCCGAAGATAGCAACCTCATGCTCGTGCTCATTCGGTTCATATATAGCACGAATACTATCTACTTGACTGCTTCATTGAACAACGGGCAAAGCCAGAGCCAAAAACCACCCTCACACTTAACTTCTTCTTCTTCTTGATCTTTATCTTTGCTCTTGTTCTAGGTTTTTGTATGGATTCGAGCCTAAGAGAGCTTCCTCATGGACTAACCATGGAGGAACTATCGGAGCTCCAACCTCTCATCGGAACCTATCACAAGTTCGAACCGAGGCCAAACACATGCACGTCCCTGATCACGCAACGAATCGAAGCTCCGACGGGGCACGTCTGGCCGCTGGTTCGGAGCTTTGACAACCCTCAAAAATACAAGCACTTCATCAAAAGCTGCAACATGAGCGGCGACGGCGGCGTGGGCAGCATAAGAGAGGTCACGGTAGTCTCGGGCCTCCCGGCGTCCACGAGCACCGAGAGGCTGGAGATACTAGACGACGAGAAGCATGTGCTGAGCTTTAGGGTGGTTGGAGGCGAGCACAGGCTCAACAACTACAAGTCGGTTACTTCTGTGAACGAGTTCGAGAAAAACGGCAAGGTTTACTCGGTGGTTTTGGAGTCGTACGTGGTTGACATCCCGGAAGGGAATACCACAGAGGACACGAAGATGTTTGTTGACACTGTAATCAAGTTGAACCTGCAGAAGCTTGCGGTGGTGGCCATGGCGAATCTGCATGGCCGTGGACATGAATAAATAAAATGGCGTGGTGGTCAACTATTAGTGGTTAGCAACTTCGCATTGTTTCTTGCAAATTGGATTCCTTCGATTCTCATCTTATATTTTTAATTCACTTGACACAATTGGGGATTGATTAATGTACATTTTAATTGGATCATTGAGTAAATGGGTGGGGTGTTGTTTCAATTTTAAATATTGCTCCAGTTATGGAGCATTATTTGTTGTCATCCATTTTTTCTCTTCAATAAAGAACATAACAAAAGCATCCTTTTGGTTTCATATGAACGCGTGCTCCCTTCTTGCCTTCTTGGGCATTAAATTTTGCCTTGCCGTTCAAACAACGTCCCTAATTTTCAAAAAAGAGTATACTTGGCTATACTTATTTGTTAACTTAAACTTCATTCTATGTTTGAAGTCATTTTTTTCTTCTGAAAATTTGAAATCGAGAAATATATATCACTAATCAACTTCATGATCCGTAATGATATGACACTAATAATTGATAGACCTCAAAAGTTTATCACAACTACATAAAAAGATCAAGATCTATTGTGAAATTTTACTGGTATATACTGGCATATCGTGAAATAATATATATATCCATCAAATGTTGTCGAAATCACGAAGTATATCCATGTGACTCCTTCAACTACACTAGCGCATTGCTACAAAGTTGGGAACAAATTTAATTATCAAACAGTTTTCGTGCACGTACTCTACTAATATGCACAAATAGTATGTGTTCGTGCTCACTGTGGAGCAGCTCAATTCTAGCGAACAAATTGATAGGTATCTACCTTCTGGCTTCTGTCCAGGATCTGCATGCAGAAACATGGAAGAAAAGGAGAGGCTTAAATCAAAGACTACTGGATAGTGATCGAGTTAGCAAGGAGAGGCTGATCGATCAAACTGGATGGTAATCGAGTTGTTAGTGGTTTTTTCTTGTGGCTAAAATGTCAACCCGGAATTCAACGGCAATGACACTAGAAAATTAAACGGATCTTTTCATCACGGTGATATCTAGATGGACTTGTCAAGAAATCTAACCATGGCACATGTGATCGATCATCTTGACAAGCCATTTGTGGCCACTTACTCCTATCCATGCATCGATCTCAGTCGCTTTAATTTGATTCGTTATGAACCGGACCAAACAATATTGAAGCTAGCCTTGAAGCGCTCTTGTGGTACACTAGTTTGCAAGAATTAAATTTCCCATGACTTATAAAGAATGGGATGCATGCACGTACGCATATTTACTTTATTTAGTGTGAAAACTAATCGGATCCAAATTAACTAGAACGAAAATATGTTTCTCAACAAAATTGCAAGGATAAGGTTTTAATTTCTTAAACTATCTTGATTATCAGGTAATCTAACACGCTCTTTTGGTAACACACGTAAGAACCACTCTGATACTTTAATAGAGTAATATAGATCGAGTTCACAGCCGAGGAATCACTAGTCGTTGTGCCAAAGGTGAATCACAAGATAACATTATAAAGTTTTAGCGGATAAACCTAGGAATAAACTCACTACACCCGTCTACACTCTACGCACTCATGACATTGATCGAGATGGTGGCTAGCTTGTACATTATGGCATGGCATTCAACTGGTAATCATGTCGATCACTGGGCTGCCCTCGCTTTGTAGGTGATTGGTTTCGTTGGTCTATAAGCTGGGCTTCCTCTGCAGTTGTGCAGTTAGATTTGCCAAGCTACTCGAGCATTTCTTGCTTCTCGCGTCTATTCATCGTCACTTTCGATCAAGGGCCAGTGTAGGCAATTGGCCACTGAAGGCAGTCTCAGAATTCCACATTATATTTCCCAGAAGAAAAAAGAAGAAGAGAAAATACACGTACAATTATTGCACACATGTTTCCATAGGAAGCCAAAGACCCCCACCCACATGGTTGCTCACTATTGTCACTTCCGGTGGCTGGATAGGATTCATGTACCCCAGCCAAACCAATGGGCCACTGACAGTAATTTCAACAACTTCTCTGTATTTAAATTTTTTTTTATTATAAAGAAAATTTTAGTTGTTTTATTTCAATAATTCCCCAAACACATTCTTCATTTTAGGGAATTTGAGGAGAGAGAAAATAATATTTCCTAAATTTATATCATTCTCTATATATTTAAAAAAAATTACAAAATAAAAAATTTATTGAAATTGACACACAAATTTTATTATAAATTATATTTTTCGCTTCCTTATATTTAAAAAACAGAAACCGTAGGAGATGCTCTCCCAAACAAAATCACCACAAAATCTGCAAAATAAAGGCTTGCATGTACAGTCCCATCAGCAGCACCCATAATTTTGCATCAGAGTTGAGAACTTGAGATCAATATACGTATATCTGTGACTCACTGAGACCATGTCTCCACAAACAGTATTTAATTAATTGCTAAGAAAATATCATTGATCCCAAGTTTTAAACTCATAAATAACAAGATCTTCCAAGTAGATAGCATCTGCCTTCCTTCACTCACCGGCAGAGTATCCGCACCATTTGAGAATTTCTATAGGTTTACGAATTTTTATTCGAGGAAGTGTAATTACTATTTATGAAATAAGAAGTTTTATTTATGTTTTTTCTTCATTGGTGTAAAAAATAAATAAATATATTATTATTCATTAATTATAAAAAATATATATTTTTTATTTTTTGTAATATTTTCATCCAATAATATGACGTCACGTGTCATTATCGTCTTAATTATTAATCCAAATTTTTGATAAGATTTTCGACCACTCATAATATGACATGTGTCACTTTCAAGTGTCATTATCGTCTAAATTATTGATGAAAATTTCCGATAAGATTTTCGACCAGTTATGATGTGACATGTGTCACATTCACGTGTCGTTGTCGTCTAAATTATTGATGAAGATTTCTGGTCAGATTTCTGACCAATGAAAATATGACTAGTGTATTCATCTTCAAACATCAGATTACATGAAATTTGATATAAAAGTATCCTCTATGGCTCCTTGTATACTCAAATCATCTACAAGTCACTTGATATTCTACCCGTAAACACATTTCTTCAAGCACCTCTTCACATTCCCTCATCAGTAAGATGAATCATTTCAATTCTGATGACTCTTCCAAGAGGATGCGACAACAACATCAGAAAGCTGCCGCAATTGCTAATTCCTTCATCACTGATGCAGTCATGGTAGCTGTAGCGTTCGATGATGAGTCACCTTGCTGCCGCCATCCAAACACACCAAGGAAAAGGGAAGCAAGGGGTCAGAATTTGATGGAATATTACTTCATCGAACGCGCTGTTTTCAACAAGCAAGATTTTCGCCGAAGGTTCCAAATGAGCATGTACTTGTTCAACTGGATCATGACAAAACTCTGCAACTACGACCCATTTTGGCATCAAAGAGCAGATGCCACTAGATTACAAAGACTTCTTCCCCAATAAAAGATGACCGGTGCTATATGAATATTGACGTACAACGCAGCTGCAGATCAGTGTACTGAAATCACAAGGATAAGGGAATCAACAACACTGGAATGTATGAAGAAGTAGTGCACACAAGTATACTTGCTTTATAAAGACCGTTACCTCAGCGCTCCAAATGCAGCAGACATCACTCGACTTCTAAGAAGGGAAAGGAAGCGGGGATTTCCTGGTATGATCGGAAGCATCGACTGCATGCATTGGAAATGGAAGAACTGACCAACAAATTGGCAAGGGTTATATTCAGAGCGGAAGACTCGTCCTACCATAATCTTAGAGGCGGTAGCGTCATATGACACAGCTTATTCAGGGTGTCTAGAGTACAAAATGATATTAATGTGCTCAATAGCTCGGATATCTTCGATGCACTCATTGCTTGAAGATGAGCTCCTTGCCTGAAGAGGCCCACAATCGACTTATAAAGTCAACGGTATGACATACCATAACACTTATTATCTAGCTGATGAAATATATCCGAGGTACTCCTCGTTTGTCAAAACATATTTCAATCCCCAGAATCTATAAAAGAAGTTGTTCGCAAATAAACAAGAGGCATATCGCAAGGATGTGGAGATGAGCTTTGACATCTTGCAATCTTGTTGGGCTATTATTCATCATTCAACTATGTGTCATCACACATCGACATTGAAAATGATCATGTTAGCGTGCATCATAATGCATAACATGATTGTTGAGGAAGAATTTGTGGATGACGGTTTCGAGGAGAATGAAGAAGAAGACCTACAAAACCCAACTAGTTCTTTAACAGTTTATGATGGGCCGGTGAATGAACATGGTAACCGAATTCCTTTTGAGCCAGTTGGAAAAGATCAACATCAACAACGGTTTAGCGACAGTCTCGTTGATCTCCAATCAGTTTATATCCATGGAGAGCATCAAAAGAACCTAGTGAAGCACAAGTAGTTTCTTAAAACTGGTGAACAACTCTAAATAACGTGTTTTAATTTTGTGTGCTTGTCTTTTGTGTGTTTGCATTTTATGTTATTTGATTGTAATTTATTATGTTTGAAGTTTATCTAAATAAATAAAGTGTATTTTTATTTCTTGAAAATTTAAATTACATAATGACATGCTAAGCATAGATTTATTATTAGGACAAACTAAACTAATCGCTAAACTCAAGGTTGCGGGGACGATAACAATTTGTAAAGCTTGCATCGCCATCTACTTGCTGAAGGATTTCCACTTTCCTCTTCGTGAAGTACCACTTTGACATTGAATTCATAACCTCCAAATTCATTGTAATGATCCTTGTTTCTTCCTCTTGGACCCTCAATTTGTAGTTTTTTTCATCAAGCATTCGTTGCTTTTCATCACTTGCCATTTGCCAATCGGCAAATTTTTTTTGATTAGCCGCAATGCTTTTCAAAGTCTCATCTCTAACCTCGTTTGTAGGTGTCATGACTTTTTCCCTTTTCTTTTTTCTTCCTTGCCCGCCTTCACTCCTTGAGGTCTAGCCGGACTTGAGGCACCTTCAAGGTTGCTTTGTGGTGTTGGAATCACTTCATCCTAACTCAAGTTGACGGTAGGAGGCACTTCACTAATAGGAGGAGTAGCTTCGAAGTTGGAATGGTAAGAAGGTGGAGTACTAGTTTCGACGGGTCTAAAAGAATGATGATTTTTGACCGCTTCCTAACACTCAAAGTTCGTAAACTCTTTCTTCTTTTTGGCCACATAAAATGTTTGAGCTTTCATTAACTACAAAAAAAAATAACGAATTGATATGTCACATGAATGTTCAAATAAAATGGATTTGACATTTTTTTATTTCCTAGAATCAAATAAAATTGAGAGGACCAACATAAATAAATCCTTACCTCGTCTTGCAAATTTCTGCCTGATTCCAGATTCTTTTTTGCGTATGCAAGCGAAGCTTTCCATTGTGTCAAGTTTGACTTCAACTTTACAAAATGAGAGGTAAGTACATTTTGGGTCCTAGCCTCCGCCCTCGATTCACCATGAGCCATCTCCCAATTTTGTTGGTAATCGGCATAATTCTTTTCGCACAACTTGTCGACCTTTTATTTGTTGTCGGAGATATGATACACGCTTTGACGACAATAAGATATGCACAATTGTACATCTTTGGAAAGAAGCCAATTGGTAGACATTTTTTGTAAAAACTAAAAGGATTGAGAGAAGAGAGATAGATAAAAGAGATGTAGAAGGATGACAAATTTGTTGTGCACAAATTGGTTTGAGGTGTTTAGGAAAATGAAGTTAGTATTTATAGAAAATAGTAAGGGGTTATTTGAAAATTTTTGGGATTTTTTTTGCAATTTTGTAGGATTTTTTAAGCAAAAAATGAAAATTAATCCGTTATTTGGTAGAATAGCCGTTATGTTTGAATTTGGACTGTCGGATTGAAAATTCAATTCAAAATAGACGGCCCAAAACAAGAAAGCCGTTGGACAGCAGATGGGAGACAATCCTGCCACGTGGCGGGCTATGATTGGCTAGTAACAACTCGATTAAAAAAAGATTGTTTTACAGGGTGTTTATTACACTCGTCAGAATTTTAAAAAATGACGCGCCATGGCGTCACCCACGTGCGTGGGATCTACCAAAGCGAACATCCTCTCCCCCGTTCAATTTTCGGAAACCGTCGAGGAATTCCTCAACGTCAACCATCGATTGTCGAGCCCATTTAGCACTGCTACATGCATTTTTGGCCAGAAAAGTTCGATTTCAGGTGGGACCCAGTAAGGAATTCCGATTTCGATCAAAAATGCTCCCCGGTGCATATGCTTTTACATTATTCTCAGGGTGAGGTAAGGTGAGGTGATGTTGGAAATTTTGTGTTTTTGGGTATGGTAAGAGAAGAAAATGCTTCAAAGATACGTAAAAGTTTACGTTTTCGTTTACACTTTATTTGCCACACCACTTAATATGCAATAGAGAACAATCAAATAAGCCTTACAATGAAGCCTAACAACTTGCTATTATTGATCGTCGGTTTGCACTAACGAAGATTAATCTAACACTCAATTGAAATTTTTTCAAGAGACTCAAAGTTACTAGAAACTATTTTTCTAAAATAATAGTTTTTATATTTTATTGGTTTAAAACTAAGAAATTAATTAAAAGATTGTTAGAATAATATGAGAGAGGAGATATTTGAGGTATGAATTGAGTGAAGATAATGGCCGAGAATACTTCTCCAATTTATAGGAGTAATGATGATACCTTTTAGTTTGAATCAAACCTTTTGTCATATATTACATTCTTTCACTAACATCCATTCGGGGTATCACCAACCATGACAATGCTATGTTAATTAAAATGCAACACATCTATTGACCAAATGCACCTCTCGGCATATTTTGAAAATATTTCAACAGGTGATCTAGTCTATAATCTCTTAGGCTTGTGTGGTAGATGGGAGGTTACTTGATGGCTCTCTCTCAAGATCTCTCCCAATAGATTTTCTGAATCAGATTTTTGGGGCTTTGCTTGCATCAGCATTGTCTCCATCTCTGCTGCAAGTGTTCTATCTTTTCACCTTTCAATTTCAGTTACCATTTATAGTTCTGATGAGAAAAAGGTTAAGGCCCTCATTGCCAAATTTACCACCCCATGTTTGATATTTCTCTTTCAAGTTGGCTAATTAGGTCCAAAATGGCTAAAAAACAAGTGTCTTTCTACACTCTGTTTGCATAATTACGTGGCTCTCTGAGAAAAACAGAAAAGAAGAGAAATGGCGTTGCACAGTTTAGAGAATCCAGATATTTTGATTGCAGAGATGAAGCAGATAATGGGGAGGGTGGTCAGGAAGAGGAGGACAAAAGAGATCTGAGACAAAATTAATGGGCCCTCAAAAGTCTGCAAACGAAATGAGTGCCACACTCTTGCTCTGCGCATTTTCAGCAGTGTGTTTTCTTCTCGTTCTTTCTTTCTCTCTAAGAGCATCGCACGGGTGCCCTAGAAGAGGAAATAAGTAAGAACAAATCTTGAATGTAACAGTATACAAAATGTAAAAAAAGTTACGACTTATTATGTTAAAAAATATTAATAAATTATGCATCAGATAAATTTAAAATCAATAATAATGTGACAAATGTCGTTATCATCTAAATAATTATTCATAATTTTTGATAAATTTTTTTGACCAATGACGATACAACGTAATTAATAAGAGTGATGAATTTGTCATAAACACGAGTTTTTAAAATCGACTATTTTTTAATATATAAATACGAGTATACTTTCTTCATGGGGGTTATAGAATATTTTATTGTAAGGTTGTAGGAATTTTCGTATAATTTTTCGGACTGTCGAACTATTTATCATGATTTTTAGATATTTTAATTTTAATTTTAGTTTATTAAAGTTAGCCATTTTTTAAATCTGGACTATTGGATCGAAAGTTGAATTCAAAACCAACGGCCCAGATCAAGTGGACCATTAGAAGTAAAAAGTAGCTAGCCCTAGGACACTTGTTAGCTTTCTATTTGCGTATCAATTTTTTTAACTGATTTATTGACACGTGCATCGATAGAAAAAAATTATAATGTGTCTGACGTCACCCACAAGACGTGGGCTCCGCCAGACGATCGATCAAACACTGGAGCAAACTTTGCTCAGGCAATTGCTCGTGCACTCCGTCAACGAGCAATCGTCCCTGTTGAAACTACCGTTGCATCTCCCAAAAAGCTTTGCTCGAGGTTCTGTCGGTTGACCCATCTCCTATTTGAGCAACTCACCCCCCGGTGCGGATGCTCTATCCGTGTGTGTGGTTCTTCTTGAGCTCTTTCTCTATCTCTTGAAATTTAATCTAAAGGGTCCAGTTCAAATATCATGAATCTTCATCTCTGTGACATAAAGTTTTGATTTTTATCCCCTCGTTGCTATTTGAGTTTTAATTCCGTGGTCTCTTTCTTCCCTTTATTGGGTTATCTGATAAGGGAGTCCTTTTATCTTTCAGACCCATTTATGTTTCGTCCCATTAAGCTTGTGGCCGGTAGCCAGAAGAAAGAGAGCAAAATGATGAAACTTGATGGGTCCCCATTGCTGTAGCTCTGAATCTCAGTTTCTTGGGGTTTGTTTTTTTTGAAAAAACCCAACCTTTTGTGCTCTTACTTCATAAAAGAACGCACTTGGTGTGTTTGCTTTAGTTTCTTGTAGCGGGAGAAAAGTGGGGGAGGTTACTATTAGAATGCCATGAGAGGCCTTCCTCATTGTGTTTATCTTTTCCTCGTTTTTGTGAAACAAGGAACCAATCTACCACTGCATTCTGCCTTGACTGGGCACCTTTTAAGCTCAAGGACAAATAAACGAATCATAGAGCTTGTGAGCTTTCACTTCATTGGCTTGTTTCTGTGGGAAGTTATACATATAGGGGTCAATCATTAACATAGGTACCAAATAACTTGGTCTTTCATCTCAATGGAAATTTTGGAGTCTGATTTGGGGAATTCCCATTGTTTTTAATACCATTTATTTTCTGTAGACAAAATTGGTGGTAGAAACTTGCTACACTCTCAGTGTTAGTGGTCTCTGGTGGATGATAGATCCTGTTCAAGGTGGAAACAGGTTTGTCACTGTTACCATTTGCTTCGTATTGATTGTGTAGACTCACATTTCTGTTGAATTTTACCTTTGTCATCCCTCCATGCTTTTATCTGGGTGCTATATGCTTCAATCATGATGACTAGCTAGATAGGATCAAGCTAGCTATCTTTACTTCCAGAAATGAGAAAGCTTCAAGATATTTTATTTTGTCTGTGATATCCAGATTTGTTAACTTCTTAAGTTTGGAATTATTCCAGGATAAGAAAGTAACTCCGTTCATCTCCTCTGGTTCCGAATGCAATTTGGTTCGTTTGTTATCTGAAATTTGTTGTCCTGAGTGACTTATGATGGATCATCAAATGTTCAATGTCCCCAAGGACCAAAATTCTGTTGGTTTGGGTGGGATTGGACCACATACAACGATCAACTCTTTTGTCCGGCCCTATTCATTAGACCTTCTTAATCACCAAAACCGTTTCATCTCTGTACTTCCAATGCTTCCCACCTTTGATGGAGAATCTGTCACTAATGGCCAGTATGATCATCTTCACGACACGAATACTGCCGCTGTTGTTGAATCAAATGCATTTGTTACATCTCAACGAAGGAACAATCTGAGGGAACCAAGCTTCAGTGATCATTCTTTGTTTCAAGGCACGCCTAATCCTGCTGCTTCATTTTCTACCCTTTTTGCTGCAAGTGGTAATCTTCAAGAAGATCTCAACAACTTGGCAATTACATCAATTCCCTTGCATTCTTCGGAAATTTATGCTTCTAATGCCTGCTCTAACATCCCTAATTCTCTGTTGGGAACCCCTGTGAATTATGGATATGATGAGATTCTTGGGGGCTTAAATAGTCAACACTGGGAGGTTAGTAAGTATGCACCACCTCCCTCAGAGCTTGATAGAACTTCAGTGAGAACAACAGGGCTTCAACCATATTCATCATCAAATGGTTCAAGATGTCAGATCACTTATCATTCTAACAGTGCCCCTAAATCAAGCAACGAGCTCGCGCTATCTCTTGCGACATCCATGCCTTCAATGGCTAATGGAATGGAAAACCACGGTCAGTGCTCAGACATTGGTTCTGGAATAGTTCAGACTTGTTTTATTCAAACAAGGTTTGGCTCAGATCAGAAGGCTTCTTGCCGCAGTGAGGAGGCTCCTCACAGTTTTGGATCAAGATACTTTGATGTGATTCAGGAAATACTTGCCCAAATTGCGAGCTATTCACTAGAAAATCTTGACCAATCTAGCCATTCGTCTGTCGGGGCAATGTCAATAATGGATGCTGCTGTAGAAACTAGATTGGAGGGGCAAAATGATCCTGCATTGCAAAGACAGGAATTCAAAACAAAGAAAGCCAAACTGCTGGCCTTATTGCAAATGGTATGCTGTCTTTCGATGCTACTATTTGTCTTGCGTTATCTGATTTGGTCCTATACTCCTAGTTTATGTTATGTTGCAAACTGTCTGTCTAGATAGAATGTATTTCACTTTTTCAGTGTCACCCATCTTTAGTATCCAATAGGTCTAGAAACTAATGTCTGATGTATTGGGTACTATGCAGCTTGATGACTGCTACAACCAATGCCTGGATGAGATTCATACTGTTGTGTCTGCATTTCATGCTGCTACCGATACAGATACTTCTATACATGCCCGTTTTGCTCTTAAAACAGTTTCTATGTTCTATAAGAACTTGAGGGAAAGAATCAGCACCTATTGCCTTGCAATGACTGAAAATTTCAACCTTGCAAGTCCTAGTGAGAGTGAAGCATCTTTTGATGAAATGCAAAAGCAGTTGGCCATTCAGCATATGAAAAGGAAAGAACATCAAACTTGGAGACCTCAGAGAGGCTTGCCAGAAAAATCAGTCTCTGTATTAAGGGCCTGGATGTTTCAAAACTTCCTTCATCCGTAAGCTCACGGGCTCGCATTCCCTTGTTTTAAAGTTATTGCTTGTGTATAGAGATATTCAAGACTGTATTATCCATTTGATTGGTTTCAGGTACCCTAAAGATGCTGAGAAACATATCCTTGCAGTAAAAAGTGGGTTAACAAGAAGCCAGGTATACGATCACTAATTTTACACCCTCAATTTGATCTAAATGCCGACGGCTAGCTTCAAAAGAAACTCTACTCATTCATCTGTGTATACTAGGTATCAAATTGGTTCATAAATGCTAGGGTCCGGCTATGGAAACCGATGGTTGAGGAGATGTATGCGGATATGAACAGAAGAAATGTTCGTCAAAATGACAACACTGAGAGGAACCATAGAAGCCTTCACCACATTAGTATCAACAATCACAAGTTTCTGGATTGAAGGTTTGGAAAGGTTCATATCAAATGGAACTAAGCATTTCTGGATGATTCTGTAGGAAACAATACACTTCCTCCACGACATTGTGACATTGTTACTATTAAGCTGTATAGAGTCCTCTAGCTCGTCTGTAAGGTTTAAGTTGCAGAGATAATGTGGTGGTACCTTCCTGTGATTACCTTGCATCAGTGTCTACGTCTTTTGGCAAAACCAGAATTGATAATTGTGGTAAATGGAAACTATGTAGCTTGTAGCCATTATTGAGGCCACTATATTGTGCTTGATCCTCTTCGATCAATATATATTGAATGTGCGAGACCAGTCAGACACTATTGAGACTATTTCTCTCTGAATCTCTGGGAACAAACTTTACTATATCAATGGCAGGTTGGTCCGTCACTAATGATAAAACTGAACTTTTCGCCCTACGATTTGGTATCAGTCACTTTGTCTATAGACCATCGATGATTGCCATGTGCTGATGATCGATCAGTCTTATATATCTTAGAAGACAGGATACCTAGGAGAACAAATTATAAAACCGTCGCAATTCTTCGTTTGGTAAATGGACATGAAGAAATTGCCACCTTTTGGGATACAGTGCATTTGTGATATTGGCTATTCAGCAAGTCAATTGTGTCCGGTACCCTCGTTTTTTTTTTTTTGTGTGCATCTACCCAAGATTTTAGAAGAAACTAGAACGAATATAGTGCATCTCGAGTATACAAATGCCTGGAAGGGCCTAATATAATCCTAAATAAACGAGGTCTAGAGCATTTCAAAACCTAATTGCTAATTACAACTGTCGCCACGTAAACGGGTGACGAATATTCCTTTCCCGGTACCGAATTGTTTACCGTATGACGCAAGTCACACAAATCAAATCGTTTCCAAGCTCTAGCTAGGGATTTCTCTCCTCCTCAGTGCTTTGCTACGCTGTAATCAATTCGTCACCACAAAAACCCTACAAATATTTAGCCACAGCCTTAAGCCGCGCGCCTCACTGATTCTTCCTCTGAGAAACAGAGAACTACACCTAGCTTTGAATCAATGGCGGGCAGCTTGGTCGTCATTTTCGACTTCGACAAGACGATCATCGACTGTGACAGTGACAACTGGGTTGTGGACGAGTTGGGTATCGACCACTTGTTTTCTCAGCTCCTCCAAACCTTGCCATGGAACTCTCTTATGGTCAGTCCCTCAACTACTTCAATAATTTTGTTGTTTCGATTAGTTTGTTTCATTATGATCGACGTATATATACAAGTATACAACTTAACTAATGCATGTATATATATTTCACGTAATTTTACAGGATAGGATGATGACAGAGCTTTATAACATGGGGAAGACGACGGAGGACATTGAAGAGTGTCTGAAGAAGGTGCCACTGCACCCCAGCATTGCCGCTACAATCAAATCAGCCTATGCTTTTGGGTAAAGATATCTCTCATCCGATCCTTATACAGCTAGCGTTTTGTGATCATCATCTGTTGATGTGGTTCTAATCGGTCACATGTAAATATGTATATATACAGGTGTGATTTAAGGATTGTGAGCGATGCAAATGTGTTTTTCATAGAGACAATCTTGAAAACATCATGGACTACTGAATTGCTTCTCTGAAATCAACACCAACCCTAGCCTTATCGATGAACAAGGCAGGCTTAGAATCTTGCCCTACCATGATTTCAACTTATCCTCTCATGGATGCAATATCTGCCCTCCGAACATGTGCAAGGTAATTTATTTCGGTCACACCCCAAATTTTTCTCTCCTCGTCCCATATCATTTTAATTATTAAAATATTATTTATCCTCACTAAAATTTACATAAACGTTTATATTGTAACTTAAATTTACAGTATATATTACTTCTACACCCAATCAAGTATAATTCACTCAAAAGTCTTAATCACTTGAAATTTTTCAAGCTATTGTTCAACATAGTGGCGTAGCCAAAATGTCGATCAGTCAACAGTGTCAAAATTAAATTTAAATTAAATTATGTAAACAATTATCAAATATGATTACATACTACATTTTTAAAAATAATTACAACTTTTCATAAAGGTTCTCGATATTTTGCAATACTGCAATACCATCAAATAAATATATTCCGTTGTTCATATAAAAAAATGAACGGTTGATTAATTGATAAAATCTTAATTGTTGATTATATTTAAAAATCTAATAAGGTACGGTAAGACCATCATAGTCTAATAAGGAATCTCCTTTATTGTATATGCTTAATTAAATAGCTAGCTTATTATTCAAACCAACCGTGTCATTTGTCCAAATAATAGACAAAACATTTGAAAATTCTAAGTTACATTGGTTATTTTGTTTTGATTAAGAGCTCAGTTGTGTCATTTGACACTGCTAAGCTTCATGTAGCTACGCCCCTAGTTCAACAAGTACAGTTTGTTTTTCATTTCAACATATTATTTATCCTGATTAGATGAATGACGATTCATTTGCAACTATAAAGTTCAAGTGTTGCTCTCTGAAAACATACATATTATATCCTGGATCACTATCCTATTTCACATGCTCACCTCTTGACCATGTCAAGGCCACGACTACCTACAACAAGAAGATCCACATGCATCTGCTCTATGGCTTGGCAAATCATGTCCTTTGGATCTTCACTCAGAATCAGAGTCTCCGCTTTCAGTAGAAATGCCAAATAGCTAATCTATTAATTGATTAACATTAGTTGATTAGTATATGCTTCTTAATAGAGAGGCTAGGGTCGAAACTAATTTAAGTAGCAAAACAACCAAGTCGTCGTCTTCTTTTTTGCGTCGTCGGTCTTCTTTCTTCTGGCATTCGGGATCTTTCTTCTTTCTTTTTTTCTTTTGCGACTAATTTATATGAGAATGGGATGAGAATAAGAATTGAGATGTAACTTCATGTATAATTGTACACCTCCAAAATGGTATGTATGTAAAAAAAATTGGGGTGTATTTAGCTTTTTATTACTTTTGAAAAATTCTTATGGGGTGTAGAGAATAATGGAGTGAGGAGAAAAAAATTTGAGGTGTGAATAGCCCCGGCCCTAAGAAAATATCTTACCCTAGGAAAATGTTACATATTGTTGGGTCTAATGATGGAGAAGAATCGAGCTTCTGTTTCGGCAGATGGAAAGAAACAGTTTGTCTATGTTGGGGATGGATCCCCTGATTTTTGTGCAGGCTTGAAGCGTGAACAAGGAGATGTTCTGATGCCAAGGAAAAACTTCCCTATCTGTGATTTAATATCTGCCAACCCATTGCTTACCAAGGCCATAATTCTTGAATGGAGTGATTGGGAGGAGCTTGGGGATCACTAGCTCCGAACTGTGAACACTTCATTACTAAAAGATGCGCCCAGCACTGTGAGAACTGATAAATTGATTCCAGTCGACTGCAAATACCAAAACAGTTCCATATCCTCCACCGTCGCCCTTCCAAAAGCTCTTCCAGTTTCACCTCCCCACTAGTAGTACTGTAGTAATTGTATGAACCAATATGTTGGCTCAATAGCATTGCCAATCTCATTAGCTTAAAGTAGGGTGTTGTTATCGTTGCTGCTCAGACATACAGTAACATCTGTTGTTACGTACTGTACTATGCTGAATGTGACACTGGTGCGTTCTACCACCTTATCATGCGAGCCATGCCAGACTCCACCAAGTCTAACCTTAACTCGGAAGTGCAAACATCCATTCAACTATATTGGTGTGCCATCATCAACAACCAAAGAAGTGAAAAAGAATAAAGAAAAGAGTATCATTTTCACCTGGCTTCAATCTCATTCGAGTAACCCACCATCACAGCTGACACATGAACCTCCATGAAAGTTGAAAAGCGTCTTACAACATCAGCAACCTCAAAAAGCAAAGTCATGGATAGGTGACAGGTCATCTATTTTGGAAACAGGGGGAAAGCACAAGTAGATCATCCAAATTTCATCTTTTTATTGCTATCATCCATTGTTTCTGAAGATATCCAGACTACCAACTCTCCCTCACTTCCCTCAACCAACATTACAGACTACAATTGAAAGAATCATATCTCCTGCTTTCCTTATGAACTTTTATCACTTGTATCTTTCTCTTTCTATATCTACATAACCGCTAACGATGCCACTCTCTACTCCCCCAACCAATCAAGAGAAAATTTCAAACGCATCAAGTAGATTACAAAGGGCAATTTTAACAAACCCTTTTTCAGCTTCTATCATGAGAAATTCGAGTCTTTATTGGTTTCAACTTCAAGCCCATGCTTTCTGGTGAAAGGAGCTCTGGTGCGATGCAGGACGGACTCAAGGGGCTTCTTGGACTAACATTTGACTGGGAAGGCCTGTATAGGCCATATACCATAAGGAAGTACTCCAATGGTATCAACATTGCATGAGGCTGCTCCTCTGTCACCATTGACCCACATGCTTGAACCTGCAGGCACCACCAGCGATGAGGAGGATTCATAATGATAGAAAGATGTAACTAATACATATTCATATGTACTAGACCATACCTCAACCAAGGCACTGTATCGTCGATCTAGTTTTGATGTCATGTGGCAAGCTTCTGAGTGAAATGGAGAGTTCTCCCCAACGAATATTAGTGAGCGACACTGTAGCTTTCGCAACTCTTCAGAAATGTCAGGTCTCCTGCTTGAAAATAAAAACACTGTTAATGCAATGCACCAAAATAGGTCATATATGCTGCCTGATGTATATGTAAATGGACACTGTGGTGATAAATAGGAAAAAGGAATTAATATTGGAAAGTGAAAACAAGATTTACCCATTAATTGCTTCAAGAAATCGCCAAACATTTGAACTCCGCCTTTCATCAAGTGACTGTCATAGGATAGACAAGATTGAAAACAGACATGTAAACCACATCACTTTGGAAAATAAGGAGATTTGCAGAAAGTATTCTAGAGGCCAGAACACTAACTCTTCTGCATGCCTGAACTATATCTGATTCTGCTACTTGAACACCACCACGAACTTCCTGCCGCCACCGAATAGCAAGATTTTACACTTAAACCAGATCAAATCTAAAAATATACATGTATTCAAGTTGAACTGGAACAATGGCAGACCTTGCTAAAGTAGCGCTTAAGCAATACCTCCTTTACCACCCCACACATGCCATAGAAGTAAAGTAAATTTGACATGACCTGAAAAGGACATAAAAGTTTAATCTTCTTGACCCATTTGCAAGATATTCCCAACAGAGCAGTTATGAGGTCCAGGAATGTGAAAAGTACCTTATTATACAACCATTCTGTCCAGCAGGGTGCCTTACATATTGGAGAAACGAGTATCAAGCCCATGACACGGGATCTATATTTCATCTGATGCCAAGGTTGGAGAAAAACCAGACCATACGATAAGTTTCTTATTTAGAAAAAATAATAACACAGAGCAGTGAAAGCACTATTAAGCACAGTGTGGATAGAGATCTTACAGCAAACTGAGTAAGTATGTAAGCTCCGGCTGTAACTCCCATGCACATCACTGCACCAAGTCTACGTAGAGAGAGAAACCTGATCAGGTACTCCCCTCATTTCTTTATCTAAATAAATAAATAATAATGATGTATTGAAGAGCACGAAGACTTCATAGAGCTTTGGGATACCATGTATTAGTTGAGAGTTGATTCAGGTTCTGAGAATAAATAATCACATCATTTCTGATCATTCGATTAGAAACTCTAAACTAAGCTCATGTTTAGCATAAAATTAAAGCGTCATAAAAAAATTCATTACCCAAAATAGTTGAGAACCTCAGCAATCTGATCTACTAAATCATCAATGGTATACACAGGATCATCAAGGCTCATCGCAGAAGCTCCGAACTGAAATATTTCTTGAAAAGCGGACGACATAAGACTCGATATGATAGCAGTAGTGGTACAAAGACCGGCCAGAAGAAAAAAATGTAGTTGGGTTTTTGAATTTCAAACCTCGTGGCCGGGAGGACTAATATGGTATATGCAGAAGTTGTGGAGCAGCAAGGAACATGCTTCCGGACAAAAGAATAATCCTTGAAAGCAGGACATGTCTGATGAATCGTGTAAAAAGACAAGTGAATTAGAACTTGGAACTAAATGGCACCAAATTAAAGCAATAAATCAAATCTCTCTTGTATATTAAACAGTCGTTTTCCCTACAACGTAACATGTCTAATTGAACTATTTTCTGATGATTAAGATTGTAGATACTTATTATGGGAGTTTCAGAAAACCAATTGGATGCAATTGCATCTAACCGAAAGTCAACAATTCTTATACGAGAGGGACTAAAAGTAAGTAATTTTAGTATTTCTTAACTTCAAAACTCAAAAGGCAATAGATATACAAACCAGAATTGCAAGTTTGCAACCAAGTGAAAAATAGTTATCTATGTCTAAATTTTGTTATACTCACGATTTAAAGCTAAATCCGGATAGGTGACTAGAGCTGGTTTGTCCTGATCTCCCAACACGGCGACAGACACATAACCGTAACGGGTTTGTACAAGATGCTCCTGCAAACAAATTCCACAATAAGATTCAACTTAGACCACCAAGTCAGTAAAATCAAATTAAGAAACCAAAATTAGTAGTTCCAAAAACAGAATAGTAAGTATAACAATGCACCATAAACTTGAACCAGCTCAGACCACAAATACTACCTAACATACATAATACCAGACCAAAGTACACCTCGAGTAAGAAAAAAGAAGTAAAAAATCAAACCATTTCTGCTAGTATGCAAAACAACTTAGCCCAATAGTAACAAGTGATCAGACAAGAAATTCATAGTCTTTAACAAAGCGAATCGAAGCGGAAACAGAACCTGCATTCACCGGAAAGCTAATGCTGCTATTCAAAGTCGATAAAATTCAATACAAATATATATTTTACAATATCGCAAAATCAAAATGAACAAGCAATCAGAAAATGAAAAATTGAAGTTTATTTGAAGAGTGTACCTTGGCGGAGAGGGAAACGCCGTCCATATCGACCGAGACTGAATCACTGGAATCTGCCATTGGAGTGTGAGTGTGTATTTGAAACTCTGAGACGTCTCTAAATGAGTATGGGCTTGGTTTCCAAGGCTGTGTGTTTGTTTATATACAAACAAATGCGTTGTGTGTGTGTGGCTTGGTGTCCCTGTCCGTCTCTTCAAAAAGAAGAAGAAGTTTGACTCGTCTGAGTGAACTCGCACGAGTGCGAAACCGAGTCACCGACGGACGGAGGGAGGAGAGGACGAGGGACCTCATACGAAACGGGGCTGTTAGATTCAAACCACAGACGATGGTTGGGTTTTAACCAGGGTTAAGGCGGAAAGAGAGGCCGACAGTATCGACAGTTTTACCAAAATGCCCTTGTTTTTATGAACATATGTAACACGCATACATTTAGACATGGTCTAAAAATTCGTTTTATCTTAGAGAAAAAGTATTAGCCGTGAATAGTCTCAATTTGGAAGTTAAGTTGGAACGTCATTCGTCAAACAAGTTTATCAATAAAACAAAAACCAAAGTGTTTATCGGTTGTTCTGTACATGATGAGTACATCTACAGAGATTCTCAGATATGCTTTGATTGATCCGGATCCTCTCTCCAAAGGATGTAAATGTAAATTAGCCATGAAGTTGACCATTGATTCATCAGGTCAATTCTGAAGGGACCAAACAAAAGAGATGAAGTACGCCATAAATAATCCAATTAATGTTAAGATCACATTCTTCGATCTAGAATCTATCATAAATCCACAGTTCCCAATACTAGTTTAAGAACTAATCAAAAAGTTCAAATTCACTTTAGGATTTGAAATCTTCATATCTGTATCTTTCTTACTAATCGTAATATCATCCATTTTTGAGATAGTAAAAGTTCAAATTCACTTTAGGATTTGAAATCTTCATATCTGTATCTTTCTTACTAATCGTAATATCATCCATTTTTGAGATAGTAAAAGTATGGAAGTTATCTTTTTTGTTTTCCGATAAATAAAAGTCATAAAATTACGTAAATCTTCTACTATTAGGTCACACTAAGTAGAAAAATACAACATAACGTTTATGACATCATAGCTACTAGACTATCTAAACTAACCAAGTTAATTGAAATACTATCTCGTAGGATCATCTTACTCCTACGACGAATACTATTATGTCCCGAACAACGTGCGCGCTCTACCTCACATAACTCTGCAAACCTGTATTTGAAACCAAATGGCCCGGGCAAAAGGCATATAAAAACATGAAAAGCGTTAGAGTGAGTGGACGAAAAATAAATAGTCTTAAGAAATCGTAAAACGTAAGTTTATGCTTTTCACCAAAAATATAAAATAAAACTAAGCAAGTCTAAATAAAAGTATTGCAAGCTTGTGGAGGCAAAAAAACATATGAATCATCGAGTAAGGAATTCCTATTCCGCTCGAGGCATACTTGGTGTACGGCCAAGTAGCCTATGCATCGATGCATAATCGTGTGCATGACATGCATAAAAATCGTGAAATATAATGTAGTGTCTCCATGCATAATCATAAAGCATATAACATGTCGTGTCATAAAAAGCATAATATAAATCATGAACATGCATAATCTAGACTCGCTAACGACAACGAAAAATAAATTCCACTCATTTGAATCGCCAGCTATATATTCATCGATTCAGAAGCCCAAAAATCGTACTTGGCCTCCCTAAAGTCAAACCGTAGATTAATTAATATAGTTTTCGATTCATACACTAATGTAGAAAGGAATATGAGACAAAAGACTAAGGAAAACTCACACTTATTTTCGATAATCACGAATCATTATTCATTCTCGTACTCGTCAAATAAAATGCTTGGTCACATCCTTCGTGTTGGGCCACTTGAACTCAAAGAAGGTGAGCTTCGACTCGACACACGACGATCGACCGTGCTAAAGGTGTCGAGTCGACTTAACTTCTCAAAGAGTCGATGCCATAATTTCTCGTATCGAAAAACCCCGAGCTTGATCTTACTCGTCATGCCTCGCAGAAGAATTTGGCGGAAAATGAGCCTCAACCCGACACACGTCTCACGATGGCATGGAAGTGTCGAGTCGGCCCAAATATTGAAAATAGCCGAAAACATCACTAAATTGTCGTATCGCACAAAACTACGAAAATTACGATCATAAATGAGCTTAGGAACTTCCTGTGAGAATGTAAGTTTTTTTGGTCACCAGAGCTCAGCCACAAATGATGGCAAAGGGCCCCACGCACCACCACAGGTGGCAGCGTGTGAGTTACACGCGCCGGCACAACAGGCAGCGAGTATCACCTCGAATCGCACCTTTCCAGAATTTGCATGATGACAACAACAATATTCACAACTGCATCAACTTCCAATTTGAAAAGACCCAACCCTAGTTTAGCTAGTAAACTAAGATTAAGCCCTAACGACTGACCATAATCTAGGAAATACTACGAAATTTTTGACATAACCTCCCTTAAAACTAAGACAACCAAAAACCTGCATGAAGATAGAACTTCAAAGACTAAATCCTCAAACAAACCAAAGGGCCACCGATGTCCATCCGAATTTCTCAACATATGTCATAAACAAAACCAGAAACTCAACTCAGAAATTTAGAAATATATTTACAAGGTACTAGTTCTGAATACAAAGGAAATTAAACTCGACAGCTACTTGAGTAACTGACCAAATACAAGAGTCTCATTGAAAGCATCATACTATAACTGGTATTCAGAGTGACTTTTACATACATATACTATATATGATACAAATCAACAGTTAGGGCTGTTAATCGGTACAAACGATTCGGTTATTAGGCCGAACCGAAAATAGAATCGTATTTTTTAATCGGTTCGGTTCGATTCAGTTTTCTTGATTTTTTTTACAAATAACCGAATGGTTCGGTTCGGTTCGGTTGAGTTTTTCGGTTATTAGACTAAATCCTTCGCTAAAACGTACTGCTGAAAGGATGACTGGTGGACTCGAAGCCTTCGACGATACCAAGTACTCCCAGAATATACACTACAACCTAGGCAACGGAAATCGAAAAGCTCATGAAAATGTATTAAAATATAAAACGTTAGTGTGAGTAGACAAAAATAACATAATCTGCATAAATCGATCAAACTGAATTATCATGCATTTCCGTTGATTTTCGTCAAATAATGCGAGTTCAAATCTAATAACTGAAATACAATGGAGGTGGTCGTTCATGGTATTTGTCCTTACCCGGAACAACTGTACGTAAGAAAAGTAAGGTGATGGGATCGTCTAGGGTGTTTGTCATAACCCGAGACAATCTGGGTCGGATAGAGTGTTTGTCCTAATCCAGTTCGACCGGCTATTCGGTGATCAGCCGAATAGCTAGGGCATCGATGCGACTAAATAAACCATCACAAAGTAAACCTTCAAATAAATGTTCTGAAAACATACAGTAAAGTGTAATGCATAAAAACATGATCTCGCTATCGACTATCAACTGTGAAAATAAATGTCCACTCACAAGTCTGCGACTATTATTGGGGTCCAGCGGAATTCTCCTGGCTGAGGTTGCGATCACGATGTCATGTCCATAAGGATCACATAATATCAAAACAGGTATAACTATGGAAATACGCTCTAAAAATAACCCCGAAAACCCCATCGCTAAATCCTATAACCTACCTTGTTGGAGCTCCGCCGTGGACGGCGGCACGAAAGCTCGTCACATGGGTTTCATGTGCCTCCAGCGAAGGTGCTCTGACGCTAGTGGTTAATACCTCGTTGGAAAGCTGGTAACAAGGCCTAAAACTTTTAAAATTGAGTCGAAGTCCAATTCGATGACGTTTGGCCAGAAATACCTAAAACAGACCTGAAAACCTATTTCCAGTGGCCACCACCAATGACGATGATCACTCAAAACCTTCCTCTCATTGAGCCCAACCAAACCCCTAACCTTATGCACCCTAACTCGCCGCCAATTCGCCGGAATCGACGCTCAAACCTCACGGCCCGAAATCGGCCGAAAAATTCGAATCGCTAAAGCTCCGCCGTAGTGCATCGATGAACCACCTAACCCACCTAAAACGACTAAGAGAAGGGAGAGCTCCAAAACCCTCCGACCCAACCTCAAAAACACGCCGGAGAACTGTCGAGCCTGGCGGCGATTCTCCATAGGTTAACCCGAATCGGGTTACCCAAAATACTTGCAAAAACATACAAAAAAACCCAGCAACCACAAAAGGAAGCATCAAGCTTCGATTTCCAACCTTTTTCGACGGTAGAGGTGGCCGGAATCGGAAAATTTTGTCGGGTCAAGTCAAACGGCAGCGCGGTTCCCTTTCTGGGTTAAACGGGTCGAGCCCGATCAGTTTTTCTGATTTGGATTTTCTGGAAAATACCTATTTATACCCCTAAACTCCTCGATGGATCAACGGCCCAAAATTGATCTGATCAAGATCAGACGATCGAGATTAAACCGACTGAAAATAATATATTTTTTAATAATTTCTCGCGTAAACTTCCAATAAACATTAAAAATAGCACACTTATCTAAAAAAATTCTCGAAAATTTCTACAGTCTCGAAATAAAATACTCTACAACTCTCGTGAAGAAAATCAAGTCAAATTCTTGTCCGATGAAAAATTCATTAATAACCTCGATAGTGTGACTAATACGTGATAAAGATTAATACGATTTCATGAGTGCGTAATTTTTTTTCGGGTCATAACACAATTCCAAGCTTAACCGACCAAAAACTCATCTCAAATCCTTGCCGAAATCCATGAAACTGTTGCCAGCCGACGAGTGACCTCTGACCACATCGACCCTCGAGACCACCCTTAATTGAAAGCCCAGACTGAGGGCGGTCAAACCCCCTACATCCGACGACACATCGTGGCCCGCAACACCATTAAGGATAATGGCGAAGTCGAGCAAAACCCTCGACTTCCCGTAGTCGATTCTCTCCTCGAATAGGCTTGCATGACAGATCCACTAGCTTGAAATGAAAGAGGAGAGTGAGAGAGTTCGAATGGACCTAGGTCGGTGACCAACGGTAGTCGAAGAATGACAGTCCGCCGACCACAGTCGCTCGGTGTCGCACGAGGGAGAGAGAGAAGAAGTCAGGTCGAAAATGAGTTGGGCTCACAAAAATATCCAGTAAATACCCAATTAGATGAACGGTCCAGATTAACTATGATTGAGATCAGACAGTCCACAAGATTTAACAATTGGTAGATTTTCAATTTAATTATTATTTACAAGAAAATTCTGAAATTCATTGAAATTAGCTCGAACCTCCGAAAAATCCAATTAAAGTATCGACAGATTCGAAATAATTTCTACAACTTCTGTGAAGAAAGCAAGTCTAAATTCATAATTTATAAAAAGTCAATTTTTAGTCACGACGAATTTTGATAAACGTGGCAAATGATGCTTACCTATTAATTAGTGAGAATAACGGTGATTAACTCACTAACCTAGGTTCGGGTTGTTACAATCTACCCCATTAATAAAAATTTCGTCCTCGAAATTTACATCTCCTCACGAAAACGATGAGAGAATATGACGTTATAACTCCTGCTTAATTTAATACCGTGACATGTCATACATGCTAAATTTTCTCAACTTCACTTTGATCATCTGCAAGGATTCAACGCCAATTTCCCGCTATAAATAACTCATCATGTAAAAAACTTTGCACTACTACCACATAAAAGCGATTGCAACAATGTAACTAATGTAATCAAGTACTTCTGTAGCCGTCTCCATGAATTAAGGTACTAACGTATTTGAAACGCCGCTACTACCTGGCATGATAACTTAACCATCTGCTTGGCCTATCATGAAGTTACCTAATGTTGGCTTTTAGTCGATAGTCTCCTACCAATGGACATCACTACATCCTATCCCTTCACAAAACGAATCACTAGGACAATACTGATATCCACAAAGACCACCTAAATGAAAGAGTTTAATCCTGAAAAGGTCCATCTCCAGAATTTGTGATCTCACCATGTCATGACCTCTTCTTTAAATGGCACATACATAATAATCCTGAAGATGAGCGTAGTAACAACCATTATACGGCATGACTCCCATCACACAAGCTAGGATTTTCTCATATCGTTAACCCTACATGAAAGATCGCCCACTTATTGTGTTTCATACAATGTACATATTACTCATCATTCAAGCTCGCAACTTCTTATATCTTGAATCTCACATAACCACGCAAGGTACGGACTACACAAAACTCGACAAGCTTATCATAATTCGTATCTCTTACATCTCACAAGAAGTACTTAATCGTAGCTAGATTTGCTATCATAGAATAAAATCACAATATCACTAGACATTGAAGCGCCAAGATATATGCACTAGCTAGAAAGAAGTATATTCATCTTATCGAAAGGCTGACATAAGGAAAACTCTGAGCCTCCGGTACACGCATACGTAATAACGTGTACGACACTACCTACTCGTTACTACATTTAAAGTGCTTCTCGACTCGTCGAACGTAAACAAAAGATAAATCTCATAGAAATATGATTAACTGGTAAAAGAAAGAGACGATTCTAATGACCCCTAAACAAAATAATTTCTACGAAAATTTTGAAATGACCCCTTCATTTATAGTGGAACCTAAAACATGGAAATTCATAGTTTTTACCAACATACAATTATCCGCGTCACAACAGATAGTCCCAACAAAACTCACATACTTTTACTACAACACATATCCAGATTTAAGTAGCACAACCTCTTCATCTAACACAAACACGCAACTGACTATAATAATCTCGATAATCCCCGCGCGCAACAGGTCTGATAAATTACATAAAATTGATCATCAAACTATACTGCTCATACGTTTAATAATGATCAATAGATCTGAACTTAAGAATTCATCTTCCAACTAGCCCTCATATTGAATAATCAAATTACTACTTAAGAATAGAGTTAGCCAAAAGATAAAACTCTGGCTAGGCAATTAAGGAAAGTATGAGTTCATAACCACCATTGATGATGAGGTGCATAATGGTTGCGAGAAGAGACTACAATCTCGACAAAAGAGACATATACAAGAGTGATTTTACTACTTCATATACAACTCAGTTTGAGAGGCTTAGCGTGCATTACACTAAGAGAAACCAAAAGTATGAGAATGACACTAGTTTTTAAACTCCATCTGGTTAAGGAAGCCAAACAATCTTCTCGACGAACAAAATCGAGAAATAAAACTCGACGAAAGAAACTCAAAGAAGTTTGGGGAACAAACAAGACAACATTAAACGAAATGAAGGAAATTAGACGAAGTTATATGTGACAAATTCACCCAAAGGGGGTTATGTGTGATGTTCCTAACGCATTACAAGATCTTGATGTAACTAAATTTCTATGGTTATAGACCTTAGCATCTCCCCCAAAAATGATATTACTAAATCTGCAGATTGATGATCATTCTTCTTGACACGCGCTAACGGGAACGTAATGTAGCATAATGATATGAATTGGAACCAAAAACTCACCTCAAACCTTCGCTGAAATCCATGAAACTGTCGTCGGCCGACCAGTGACCTTCGACGGTCCGACCACTTCAAGCCTCGAGACCACCCTCGATCGAAAGCCCAAACCGAGGGGGGTCAAACCCCTAACATCCGGAGACACATCGCGACTTGCAACATCGCCGAGGACAATAGTGAAGTCGAGCAAAACCCTCAACTTCCCGTCGTCGATTCTCTTTCGAATAGGCTTGCATGATCGATCCACTGGCTTGAAATGAAAGAGAAGAGTGAGAGGGTTCGAATAGACCTAGGTCGGTGACCAACGATGGTCGGACGACGACGATCTGCCAGCCACAGTCGCTCAATATCGCACGAGGGAGAAAGAGACGAAGTCAGGTTGAAAATGAGTTGGGCTCCCAGAAATATCCAGTAAATACCAAATTAGATGAATGGCTCAGATTAACTATGATTGAGATCAGACAGTGCACAAGATTTAACCTATGGTAGATGAAAATTTAATTATTATTTACAATAAACTTCTAAAATTCGTAGAATTATCTCGAACCTCCGAAAAATCCAATTAAAGTATCTACATATTAGAAATAATTTCTACTACAAATTCCCTGAAGAAAATGAGTCCAGATTCATAATTTATAAAAAATTAAATTTTAGTCACAACGAATCTTGATAAACTTGAAAAATGATGTGTACTTGTTAATTAGCATGAATAACGGTAATTAACTCACTAATCTATATTCGGGTCGTTACAGCCGTCGACGCAATAGCTCTGCTTCTAAAGCCGAAACCTCACCCCCAGTGGTTGCAACCCGACCACCAAGCCTCTGCCGTTTATTGGTCGATTCCGATCTTCATTGACTGTCAGAGTGTCAGAGTATTTTTTGCAGGTACCCCCTGCTTATACATCTTGAAGATCTTCGTCGGAAGCGTCGTCAATGAGGTTCGTTTACTGTTCGTTGGAATTGTCTTGTAGAAACATGGAGAATCTACTACATTTTTTGTGCTCCTACAACGACCATCAAGACCTGCAAGAAATTTAAACAGGAGCCACGAATGGAAATTCCTCCGACCCAGCCACATCTCAACCAGATTTAAGCCACAACTTCTCGTCGTACAATCTCAACCGAAACCTCTCAACAAGGTGACGACGTCGAAACGCCGAACGCAATTCCACCCCTAGCGCCGTCAATGGTTTCTTGGGTTACCGAAAAACTCGGAGCTAGGTTGTTAGGGTTTCAAAAATCAGAGCTTTAATGTGATAGTTTTTTTAAAAGGGCGTGTATTCTTTCAAAGAATGAACTCTAATATACGCTGCCTGTTGTATCACAATGGAAGGCAGTGCAAATGTTGGCAACGAAGAGTGCTCTAACTTAATTATCTGCCTAGTCCTATCTTGTGGTGTACTCTCCTCTATCAAGAATTGCTTTCTCGAAACTGCCATGGGTAAACGGATGACACGCTTGTAGAAAATAAGGAAAAATAAGTAGGAAATATCAAGAGCTGAAATTTTATTCGAGAGCGACCATATAGTCATATACAATTCAAATCTGAGTCGATCATATGCATGGATTCTGTAGCTAGGTTATATGGAAAGATATACACATGTCTGAGAATTTTTTTGTTATTTTTGCTTTGCATGGTAGGCTTTCATGCTATCAAATAGAAGATTCTGTTGTTGAAACATCACGTTTGATAACTTATAATTAGTGCAACGTGCACACCTATTTATACAAGAGATCGAGCTATTATGTTTACGCTGGTAACTCGATATCTGTCATTAGCATTCACCGGTAAATCGTGTTCTCAAAGACGAAGGCCCACGTGTGCCTCTGTACGAAGACGATCGACGTTGCTAACATGGGAAGATAAATCCTAGCAGTTAATTGGTGCACATAATATGAAATTAACCATTTCAATTTTCGTCATCTTTTGCATTGTCTCCCTCTCACTGCGTCCACTGCTTAAATTCTGCTACCCACTCCATCTCCATGCATGCATACAAACACGTATTCTGTGTGGTATCAGAATATCTATGCACACAAGTCACTATTATTAATTGATTAATGGTAGCTGAAAACATGAAAACGAAGCTCTAGTGAAATGACAACATGTATTGGCCGTCTGCGTGACATTTACCAACTTCATAATCTGCTTGTCTTCAATAGCATGCGTTTAAAATCGATATGTTTGGAATTACTCATGCTTAATTTACACTCTTGGATGGATGAACAGTAACCCTAAACACGTACTATCCCATCATCAATACCACCAAACCACGGTTGCATACTAATTTGAAACCATCCCTGCTTAGTTAGGTGATCATTAGTATTTGTGGTTAACTATATGACTTCGATCAGTATCTTCAAATCAAAATATAATGATAAATAATTATCAGACAATTGAACACACAATCAATTAATACACATAAAATAGCTAAAGCAAAGTTACAAGGCAATTATGAATCTATACCACGTATTAATTATATATTTCGAAGGTACCACCGACACTTGAGATGTCGATCTCCCGGCAGAGCTCTTTCGTGAACCAGAAGATATATGTGTCAGGGGCCGGGTCACCTCGCAGCTTCGTTCTCAAAACTCAGAAATATGGCCGGCCACGTACAAAACAATACATATCTTCATATGTCTAATTAAGCCCCAAGGTATGGAGTGCCTAAATGTATACGTACTAGCCAGATATATGAACTAGCTAGCTACGGAAATTAAAGGTTTGGTTGCACCGGGGGCATTAGGATAAAATTGTTATTCGAACTAATTTTAATCAATGAATTGTACGTTTAGTGTACGCAATTTTTTTTTTCGTTTGGTACTTCATTGTGATGTCATAATTTCAGCTTCTAATTTTTAACTGTTTTTTGCTCAAATTGTTAAAAAAAGAGACATAATTAAATAAATACCTAAAAATCATCAATTGCGACCATTAGACATCTTCACTATTCAAAACTTGCACACTCATTCTAATATGGAATTACTATAGCAAATAATAGCACAAGACTATTACAAATACGTGTGACTTATGAAATACGAATTATGATTGTGCTATTGAGATTGAGACTAGGTGTGTTGAATTGATCAGGCAATCAATTGATATTTGAGATTTGAGTGGGTAAATCGTAATATAGAGATTGAAAGTGAAGGAGGCGACAAGCGAATTAGACCAAGTGAGACGATGCTGGTTTGGGAATAGCCAACGAAGGACTACCGGGATCAGAACTATCAGATGGTCGACACACAGAAAATTCTTTAATCAAGACCTTAAGAGACGATGAAGGCTAATGACTTTTCAATTAAAAGATAACTGCTCTCTAGAATAGATCTCACTCACGATCAATGAGTCGAGAATAATGTCAAAGCTAACTAACTCTTTCTTTCTAATGTGAAATAATTTTTTTTAGACCTAAAATTCTTATCCGGACCTAATCCAAAGAAACCTTGGGTTGGCTCCGCTAGTGTTTGGTTGGTGTGGTTTTATAATCGGTGGGTTCACGTCAAAATTGTGATGCCCGTCTCACTTAAACTCACAATGCTTTGTCGTTTTGGGTTCTCTTTTCCTTGTGCTTAGTCCAGAATAATGTTTTTTCATCGACATTGATCGTGACATAGACTTATGCATATGCAAAGCATAATGTGCAGATCACTTATCTATAGTTAAAGAACAAGATGTGATCTTAAGACTGCCAATACAAGATTTGTACGTTAATGATCGATTGTGACGTTCTCAATAATACAAAAAAAGTTACAAAAAATATATTTACGTTCATTACTGCTCTAGCTAGTATGATTGTTATATGTAGATGATTGAAGGCTATTTAAGTTGGTGTTTTGGATTGACCACTTATATATGACTATGGTTTATCAGTTTATGCAAGGTATAATGCTGTAGATGAAACATTTTTGAATCTCTTGTCATTTTTAAATGCAAGAAAAGCTGGACTACATGGTAGACTTGTGAGGCTGGTTATCCTTCTTGCTTGAGCTTGGATCAGGAACCTAACACCATATACTACACGTGACAAATGTAATTGTGGACAACAAAGAGAAAAAGTCCCTCAACTTCCTAGTCTATTACCCGTGGTTCTTGTCATTCCTTTGTCACACTCCTCTGTCGCTCAATCACTCATAGTCATAAAAAAGAGCTAGATATACTAGAGACGAAGAAAAATGATTGAGCTGTAGCTAGATATATGTTTTTGTAGATGAGTATATTAGTCATAGAGGAGTCATAGGGTATGTTTACTAATCGGGAATGAGAATCATCAGAAATCAGAATCAACAGAAATCAGAATGAGAATATTTCATTTCGATTAAACTGTTTACTTACTATCTAGTTACAGAATAGAAATGGGAATGATTACGAGTGTTGGCGTTTACTTATCATATGAAATCGGGATCAAACTAACTTGATTACCAAAATAACCATGTACTATATTTCCATATTATTTGAATTTTTTTTCTTCTTTCCTAATAAACTGAGCAAAGTTCATTGAAAAATTAGATTAATCTACAATAAACTTTTTGTCAAAAATCAAGACTATTGATGTTCATGTAAACTCCTCCTTTGCTTACGATGCATTGTACTTCAATGAAATTGAAAACTAAAAAGGAAAAAAAAAAAGACAATAATCACTCACCAGAGTATAATGGAGGAGTCGACTTGTTTTGGTTTTGTCGTTGTTCGTTTTTATCGTCTACTGACTATTGAGAATGATATATATATTTTTAGGGTTGGGTAATTTGTAGTTTTTGAATGTTTATAAAGATATTTTGGATAAAAAAATTTGATTAGGGGAGAATTGATTCCTGATAAGGAGATGGGTCCCATTCCATTCTCATCCCCAAATGTGCAAGTAAACGCATGAACTTTTCTCCTCCCAGAATCATTCCTAAAAATTTAATTTTCATTCCCGATTAATAACGTAAACGTACCCATAAAGGAGATGGTCAAAAATCAGAATGGATAGAGTAGATATACTTTGAGCAGGCTGATATTCGATTTTTAGCCCGGTCCATGGATCGATGCCATGCCTATAATTTGGTGCATCTTTGAGCTCAAGCTAGAGGCCTGATAAAGGCAGATATTGTGTGAGTATGGGCCTCATAACAAAGACACGTACGGTTGCAAATAAGCATTTCATACCCAAGTTTTTTTTTTCGTACGTATTTCATACCGAAGTCGTATCATGATCGGCTTAGAGACTCTAAGCAGTTGAAATGTTTAAGTACGAAACATTACATAATTTGTTACTTAAGTATGAGTAAAGTATGAGTAGTTCTACAGTGTGTCAAACACAAATGTGAATGAGAATCTACAGTGTAAAAATTCTCATTCATTATTAATTTAATCTCAAAATTATTAAAATTGTGACAAGTGTCTTCGCACACTTGTATTATGTACTCTATAAGTGTACTCAATATAAGAAAAAATTAATGGGCATACGGTCAAGTGCATTGATATACATGGCATATACAAATTAATTGGTTGAAAACAAACTGAGAGTTCATAATAATAAAAAGTACTTTCCAGATCTACATTTGCCCTTTATTACTCGCGAATGTGTACTGTACATCCCGCCGCCGACGATCTACATCAAATCTCCGTTATCGTTGATTTTGACACTTCATCGCCTCCTCTCCACCTCGGCTTGGCTCGGCGCAGCCCAACCCGACCCAAACCCATTGACATCAGGGCCCAAACCCAGGGCCTCTGGATCTACGCCCTCACCGTCATCTCCATCATCTCCCATCGTCCTCAACAGATTCGAGAACCAAGAGCAGCTCAATCATCTTCTTGTCTTCAATGTCACCCCAACCGACGCCCTTGAGAAATACGCCACAAATCATAGCAAGTCCAAGTTTTTAGTCGGCGGCCTCGTCCTCTCCATTTCCCTTGTCTCAAATCACGTAGCCGCCCAAACGATGTTGCTCTCCCCCGCCTAATCGACGCACGCTTCCCTCTTGCAACACCAGACTCTCTCTCTCTCTCTCTCTCTCTCTCTCTCTCTCTCTCTCTCTCTCTCTCTCTCTCTCTCTCTCGGTACGGCGTTGCATAACAGAGAACTGCCGTCTTCCATACGGATCTGGTATGAACCAGAATAATTGTCTCGAGGAGGAGGGAAAAACAAAAATTCAACCATTTTCATTTATTTCTTAGTTTATTTTTTCTAACCAATAGGTATGCACCACATAACGGGTGCACATAATACCTTCCACAGTATATGGACACTCATTTAAGTATGACATATATCATTTTAATCAACTCAAGATTACCTCTATCTATCACTTTGTTCACTCAAATATGACATATGTTAGAGTGAGTCACACTCCTAACAATATTAAGATGTGAATATTACGAAATTAAGTAGGTGTAAAATAATTTTCTTGTAGAATTGTAGCAGTCTTGTATATATGTGCCAATTCGAGAGTGATTAATATATCAGAAAACTTTCCAACTCTTGTGTTTTATTTGACTGAGTATCAGAGCCTAGGTTTGATCCTGAGAATCTTGAAGACCTGACCTGTTTCCACTGTGAATCTGTTCTTGTTCTTGTCAAAAATCGTCTTGTCCTGACTTGTTCGACGCGTAAAAAAAATTCTTCGACCAGTCGAAATCTGTTCTATTTGGCTGGTTCCTTGATCATGCTCGCTTGTTTCTTGTACTATTCCATTGTGAAGAATTTGTCATGGCTTTGGATATTTCGCTGTTTGAATAACCTATTTTCTATGGTATGGAGAGTCAAGACCACATGGAAAGTAATATTTCTCTAACTGAGAAACATCAAGGTAAAATTGGTATTGTTTTGAAAGTTTATGACTTTACTGATAGTGATACATGAATAATTGTTTATGATGCGTTTGATCATATGACTTTTGATAAGTCCCTTTGTTTTGAGTATGTCTTCTTCTCATGTTCCTAAAGTGTCTAATGCAAATGACGTGTCTTTTCCGCTCTTAGGTATTAGGTCAATTCAAGTTACTCTGTCTATTGTGTTACATAATGTTTTTTATGTTATCTCTGTGTCTCATCATCTGTTGTTAATATCTGAATTGAATTCCTAAAACAAATGATCAGTCACGTTTTATCCTATATGTATGGTATTTCAGAATCTAAGTACTCGGAAAATAATAGGCAAGATAGATCAGAGAGGAATACTGTTTCACTTGGATTGCATATACAACAGAGAGACACGAGAACAAGACCCGTTGCCCTGACACTGAGTTCTGATCGAGATAGAGAAATTTTGTTATGACATCGTCGGTTGGGTCATCCATCCTTTGGTATTATGAAAAAGTCTATGTCATCATTGTTTCTAAGAATAAAAGAGTCTAACCTCCATTGTGAAACTTGTTACTCTCCTATTTCTCATTCTACTTCACCACCATTTGAGTTGATTTATTATGTTTTGTCAGGATTCAACCTTGATAGGAATGAGATACTTTATTTTTTTTATTGATGATTATATAAGATTAACACGAGTTGTGTTGATGAAAAAGAAAGATGCGGTATTCTCTGAATTTATTAAGTTTCATAACTTCATCCGAACTCAGTATGATGCTTGTGTGAAAGTGTTTCGATTTAATAATGGAAGGGAGTTGGTCAACCACTCTTTTCAAGAATATTTTCAGCAACATGGAATTGTTCATCAGACTACTTGTTCTCAGACATCGGAGCAGAATGAAGTATCTGAAAGAAAGAACCGTCATCTCTTGGACATGAGAATAGCTCTTTTACTCAGTCCTAACATGTCAAAGTACCTTTGGGAGAAGTTGTACTTTGTGCCTCTCATCTCATCAACCACCTACCATCTACATCTCTTCAGAATTGTGTTCCATTTGAGATATTGCTTCAACATGTTGCCACTTCATCTCTCAATAAACTTCATGCTCATATTTTTGGTTGTGTGCATATGTTCATCTACACAAGAATTAGAGATTGAAGATGGATGCTCGTGCCCTCAAATGTGTGTTTATTGGCTATGGATCTCACCATAAAGGATACAAGTGGTACCATCCTCCATCTCAATTATTTTATGCCACCATGGATGTCCCAGCCACATTTAAATTTAACCTGTCAAAAATTCTTCACGACTGGTCGAAGAAGGTTCCCTAGACATCCAGAATCACCCAGCAGAAAAATCTCGACGCGTTGAAGGACCCGTCGAAAATGAATCCAAGAAATTCCAGAAAAAGCGTTCGACAGGTCGGACAATTTTTGGCCCTTTGAAAATTACCAGGCTGAAGGTTCTGTTTCAACATCTGTCCCAGTTTCTAAGAGTGTTTGACATGTCGAACAATTATCTGACACATCGAAAGGAGGAGAATTAGTCAGTAGTCAACCGCCAATTGTAAAAGATGTATATGCAAGTCTAGTCTCTTCATCTCCATCAACAATCTATCCTGACCTGTCATCACCCGAGGTATGTAGTAGTCTTTCTTTGTCAAATTCTAGTGTACCAAAGTCTAGGAAAGTCTTGCCTAATCGGTCAACCCGTGGCCAAATTTCAAAGAAACATGAGCCTACATTATCAGCCAAAGCCAAGTATTCTGTAACTAATTATTGGTCAACCCATAGATTGTTTAAACCCTATGTAGCCTTTGTGAATCCATTATCCGCTGTGTCGTTTCATAGTAAAGTGCAGGATGCAATGAATGAGGAGACGTGAACCAAGACAATGGATGTTGAGATGGATGCTCTTAACAAGAATGGTACTTGGGACTTGGTACCTTTACCACCAGGAAAAAAGATAGTTGGGTGTACATGGGTTTATATCGTGAACTATAATGCAGATGGCTCAGTTGACGGGTACAAGACAAAGTTGGTTACAAAAGGGTATATTCAGAAATATATAGTGGATTATGATGAGACGTTTGCACTAGTAGCGAAGATCAATACCATTCAAGTACTCATGTGTTTAGCAGCTAATCTGGATTGGCCTTTACAACAGTTTGATATGAAGAATGTCTTTCTTCATGGAGATCTAAATGAAGAAATCTACATAGATCTTTCTCCAGGATATGGTACTTTTACATATGAGAAGGTAGTGTGCAAATTGAATAAGTCTTTGTATGGATTGAAACAGTCTCTAAGAGCTTGGTTTGTAAGATTTACATCTTTTATGAAGAAGATTGGGTACTAGCATAGCAATTTTCAGATCATACTGTGTTTTCAAAATATCGGCAAGGTAAGATAATTGCTTTGATCATTTATGTGGATGTCAAGTTGTGACCGGTGATGACTTTGCACTACAAGAAAAGTGACCAATAGCAGCCTTATTTTGCAACGTTGGAATTATTACGCTGCAAATAAGGGTTATTTACAACAGCCCATTAATAACCTTGCAATTGTTGTCAAACCCCTTTTCATGGGCAACGCTTGTTAGACCCTGCAAAACTTTAGTTGTTAGCAACGTATCTCCAACCCTGCAAAAGAGAAACCATGGCGAGCGAAATATTTGGCCTTTGGTGCGCTCTCTTCCTAATTTTTCTATTCCCTCCTTCCCCAAATTTTCTCCTCGAAAGTAAAATACTAATCTTATATATCTGTTCCTTCTTGATATATATATGACGAAACTCTTTTGCTACTGGCTTCACCAAAACACTACAACTTGAGAAAGATGGTGACCTAAGGTATGATTTCTATTTGACTATTATTTATAATTTTCTTGTTCAAATCAATTTATGGGTTTTCTGAGATGAGTAAGGTTGAGTTTATGCTTGGGTAGTCTATGAAATCAACAAGAACTTAATTAGCCGTAGATGGATTCAATATACAATTTGGGTTTACTCAATGCATAAAGGATTGGACTGTTTTGATTGAATTGATAGATAATAAATGGTGTGGGTATGCTAATTTTAGCAAATCATATTTGTTTTGTTGCAGATTCAAGTTTTGGGTTTCGGAAAAGGGTTACAGAGACATGAGCTAACATTTAACTTGAGTTGTTTGTTGACTCAAGATAACGAACTTACTTCAAACTCTTATTTTGCAAGGAAGAACTAGAGTAAGATGTTACTCCGAGTATTCTCCGTTGGAATCTAGCTCTAATTATAAATTTCTTGAAATTTTGTGTACTGTCAATGGGCTAGAATATATAACTAGGAGAAGATATGTGAATATGACTTTATATAATTAGTATGGTACTTGTAACATGGGGAATTTTAACTATATATTGATGTAGGTGAGTGAGCATAAATGAGTAAGAGCACCGGAGATTACCCATCGTGTCACTTGACTTTCTAATACTAGCTTACCAACTTGGAGATAATCTACTCTTTATTTGCTTTTGAAACTTTGTTTGATTTTGTGAAGTTGTCATTCTTTTTTATAAGCAATTTGATCCTTGTATTAGTCTGAGCTTGTTTTTTGTTTACTTTGCTTGTTTGATATCATGATTATGTAGTACTGAACTATACATATTAGTTTCATTCTTGGTTTGTTTTGTAAATGATACCTACATGCTAAAAATGTAGACACACCTATATACGATATCACGTAATTATTTGAGACCAGGCTACTTGTTTAACACAAACAGATTATCATTGACAAGCCAAGGATTCTGAGAGGATCCGACCCTAGATTAACTAGTAATCTATAATCAATCCCTAACGACTAGGGGTGGGATCGGTTCGGATCAGTTCTGTTTAGGGCCGGAACTGAATCCGAATCCGAAATAGTATTCGGTACGGGTTCGGTACGGTATTTCAGTTTTGGAACATCCAACCCGAATGGGTCCGATCCGAATGGGTTCGGTTCGGTTCGGTACCATTTCGGTACCAAATGCTATTTTTTTGAAAAGCACATTTTTTTTCTTTCTACTGTAAGTCTGTAATTCTGTAAACAACTTTGTCTCTGTGAGACACTGAGACTGTGACATATCCTGCTAACATTTAAGGGAATTTTAAGCAATTCAGTTTCAGGCTTTCAGCAGATTAAAAACCTAAATCTAAAACACTTAAAAACAACAAATCAGCAATTCAGTTTCAGCATATTATAGTCCTAAACTCCTAATCTGACTTAGACATATTACAGTCCCAAAATAGTGAAAAACTGAAAATGTTGTCTAAGAGTAAAGTCCCAAACAGTTTTAAGTGTTCAACACAACAAATCAACTACTCATTAGCCTATTACAGTCTCAAATGTCCCGAGCAACGACAAAATATAACAAACTGTCAAACTGAAATAACAATGAACAATTAACTAGTTTGGGACTGTCAAAATATAACAAACTGTCAATCTGAGCCATCTTCAGAACTGCCTCCATCTTCATCATCACTCTCTCCTTCTTCAACGTCGACTGATTCATCTCCACTCACTTCCACAGTTTGTGTAGTAATCTCCAATGAACTTGCATGCTCTACAAATTAACAAAAATGGACCAAGTTACACAATACTACTACAACAAGTTCAAAAATAACAACAAGAGCCAAAACAAGGTACTTGAACCAAAACAAACAGCAAGAACCAAATTAAACAACAACAAAAATCTAGAAATTATAGGAGTCATACCTCTTTCAACTTGCTCGTAAAGCTCAGTATCTTTGATGTTAGGAATATCCTCGATTGAGGAAACATCATTACCCCTTAGCCAACTTTGAAGACAAACCAAAGCTTCCACTGATTTTGGAGTCAAAGAACTCCGAAAGTCGTTTACTACCCTCCCACCAGTGCTAAAAGCACTCTCTGAGGCTACTGAGCTGACCTGTATAGCCATCACATCCTTGGAAATTCTTGCCAACACTGGGTACCTCACTGCATTCAGCTTCCACCAATCCAGAATTGGATAATTGTCATCAGTGCTTATCTCCACAGAATCTTCAAGGTACTTATCAACTTCATGAGTAGGGACTGCCACATTGGTGGAAGAGACAAACTGATTCCAGCGATTTATGATTTCAGCTCTGCTGCTAGTACCGGCTGTACCACTACTAGTTGTGCTTTGGGATTGACGTAGTTGCTGATTTACAGCTGCTACATCTTCCGGCAGCACATACTCCTCATACAAGCTCATCATAAAGTCTTTCAATACCTTTGTTCTATTGACCACATCTTCCTTCCCATAACCGTCTAAAGTGAATAGATGTGTCAAGTGCACAAGCTTGTACCTTGGATCAAGAATCACACCCACATACATGAATGGATTTAATTGCTTACTGTCATGGTAGTATTTTGCAAACTTCTCCTTCATCTCTTTAGCCATATCTGCCAATATCTTCTTAGTATTACCTCCAATTTGCAGAGTAGATGGGTTAGACAGCTTGCTAATCTCCGTTTCAATTGACAACACATCGTGGAAGGTAGTGTGTATTGTGGCACGTGTAGAGGCACTTACCCTCTTAGTTACATCATAGAAGACTTTGAGAAAGAACACGAACACCTCTGCATTTTCCCAATCTTCCTCACTTGGTGGTCCACACTTGCCACGCTTAGGTTTATCAGGGACATAAATGATCAGCTTTCCTTCCTCATCAAATTCTTCATCCGGGTCCTGGAAGTAGGCTCTATAGAACTCTTCATCCTCCCCCATTCTTGCAAAGGCAGCCCTGAATTTCAGCGCTGCTTCCAACATTAAAAATGTCGAGTTCCACCTTGTGGGGACGTCCATTACAACTAACCCTCTACAAGCAATTTTTTCTTTGGCGATGTTGCTCTTAAAAATATCAAGTCTATGAGGAGAGGACCTAACAAACTTAACAGCATTCCTAATCCCCAACACAGCCTTATTAAGCATTTTCAATCCACTTCCTACAATAAGATTACAAATATGTGCAGTGCACCTCATATGCATATATTTCCCCTGAAGTATAGGCTGTGCATTTCTAACCTTATTTAATCTAGTTGTCACATACTCTAAGACACACTTATTAGCTGCTGCATTGTCTACTGTAATAGTAAGGACTTTAGTAATACCCCATTTCAGCAAACACTCTTCAATTAATTTTCCTATTGAATTCCCAGAATGGTTATGAATAGTGCAGAAGTTGATGACCCTCTTATGTAACACCCAATTATCATCTACAAAGTGCGCAGTAAGCACCATGTAGTTGATATTCTGTGGCCCACTAGTCCAAGTGTCAGTGGTTAGGCAAACCCTATACTTTCGTAGAGTCTTACAAACTTGCTTCTTCTTATTCTCATAAAGAGCTAAAAAGTTTGTAACAAGAGTTCTCCTAGAAGGTACTTAAAAGTCTGGTGAAGCTACTCGACAGAATTTCCTAAATCCTAGCTTGTCCACAAAGCTAAAAGGCAGTTCATCAATAACAATCATTTCTACACAAGCTTGCATTACTTCTTCAGGTTTAAATATGTGAGCTCTCATTTTGTTCCCACTAGTTTTATTCCCAACCAAAGTTTTTTTATTTTTATCAACTAACTTCCTCCCTGGAAAATACCTACAGGTCTTGTTAATGTGTTTGTTCATCCCTCCAGTCCCATTCTTTTCACTCTCAACAGCATAGTCTCCTAACTTTCCCTTAGGACAATATTTGCATTTAGCCCTCCTATTAGTCACGATTTGATCAGGTTTCCCTTTGCATTTTATTATCTTTTCAGTAACATACTCAGTAAAATGCTCCCAAACCCAACTACGTTTTCTAGAAGAAATAGAAGAGACAAGATCTGTACTCACAGTAGAATCAACAGCCTCAACTTCAGCTAGCTGAACTGGAGTAGTCCCAATGGATGAAGTAGCAATAGATGGCTGAAGTTGAGTAGTCCCAATGGATGACGTAGCAACAGATGGAATTGAGTCATTGCCCGCTTCAGTTACTACCTCGTTCTTCGTCTTTTTGGACTTCTTAAGCTGGGAAAAACAAAAGATGCTAATCAATAATCATTCAAGCACTAAAAAACAGTAAAAACTGTCAAACTCAGTTTACAACTTTACAAACTCAGTAAAAACTAACACTACCACAGATCATTCAATTTATCAATACAAAGTTACAAACTGTCAAACTCAGCTACATATACTTCATCATTCAATCTATCATTTTTTTACAATATTACATTCCATCATTCAATCTACATATACTTCATCATTCAATCTACACATCATTCATCATTCCATTCTATTACACAAATCATTCCACTACCATAGTACCATATGAACTTACATTGATTTTCACCATGGTTCAAAACCCAACCCAGCTACAGCTTCCGATCTGGCGATCTCTAACCAAAACCAACAAGGCAGCAAAGAGCCAACAACAACACTAGACATCAATCAAAGCTCGAATTAGTACCATCATAAAATCTACTAAGAAACACACTATCAATACTCAACTACATTAACAGTTTAAGCAAAACTCAAAACTAAGCAAAACAAACAATAACTAGTCCAAGTTTTCTCTTCCATTTCAGTAACACAGTATGCCAACACCAACAAATGCCATATGAATCAAAACACTCATGAACACAACTAGCAAAGACATAGGATAAAACCCAGTTTCCGAGAGCACCACAATCAGAATTCAGAAACCCATTACTTTCAAAATTATACGAACACAGAAACACAGTGAGAATTTTCAAGAAACCCAGATAGCAAATGTCCAAATGAAGTCAAGTTTTGGCGGTTTGCTATACCTTGGAAGCAAAACTGAGAGAGAGAGAGAGAGAGAGAGAGAGAGAGAGAGAGAGAGAGAGAGAGAGAGAGAGAGAGAGAGAGAGAGGAGGCTTACGTAGCCAACTGGGCAAGAGGGAGGCCGAGAGTAGACAGATCGAAGTGCTTTGAAGCTTGAAGTGCTGGGCTTGAGGCCAGATCAAAGACTAGCCAGCTGTTGCTTATCCTCAGTCCTGCCTTTCCTTTTTATTCGAAGCTTCGAGGCTGGGCAAGAGGGCTATAGGCCGAGATGCGAGAGACCATGGTCACACAAATTGATTTGAGATGCAAGAGGGCTAATCGATTAATTCGAGATGAGACTGATGAGTAGTTATGTAGGGATTTCTGATTTCATATCGAAGAGATGAAGACTGAGGAGTAGAATGGTTGATTGAGCTGAAGACTAGTGAAGAGACGAAGAGAGGCAACGAAGGCTTCAGCAGCTTCACGCCTTCACCGCTTCAGAAATCAGAAGTTGTCTAAAAATTAGGGATTTTAGCTTATATAGGATCGATAGTAATAGTATAGGTGCATCTACATGTTAGTAAAGGTATAACCCAGCCGGGCCAGTATATACTAGTGAGGACCTTGGACAGTTGGACCTAATAATATATTGGCCTAGGCCCAATTATTGTAGATTCTAGTTCGGTGTTTGATCACAACAGTCACAGTCTTGTGATCCCACCCCTAGTATATACATTTAATTTGCTATTCGGTACCATTTCGGTTCGGATTTACCATGAAACCGAACCCGTACTGAAAATACTTATCGGTTCGGGTTCTTTTCGGTTTCGGTATTTCAGCAAGCCCAAACCGTTCGGTTCGGCCCAATTCGGATTTCGGTTCGGGTTTCGGCCCAAACGGTTCGGTTTTTCGGTTTTTACTCCCACCCCTACTAACGACTGATCCTAATCTACGATTTTCTGTGAAAATTTTGACATAACTTCTCTTATAAAAGAGGCACCCAAAAACCTGCAAGGAAAACTGACACTCTGCAGATAAACCCACAAACAATACCGTGGACCACCGATGTCCATCCGGATTTCTCAACATAAAACTGAAATTAAACCTGATGCATTATTCAGAATTTGAAAGCATACTTCTAGTAAATACGGATTCGCATACAAAGAAGCTCAATTCAACAACTATACGAGTGACAACCTATTCACAAAAGTCTCACTAAGACGATACTACAGAACTAATATTCAGGGTGACTTCAATAACACAAGAGACATACTGATAGTGAGTAAGGATCTACTGCTGAAGGAATTGACTAGTGGACTCGACGCCCTCGACGACATCTAGCACCCTCATGATACACACTGTAATCTGGGCAAGGAAAACCGAAAAGCCCAGGAAAAAGGCATATAAAATCATAAAAACTATTAGAGTGAGTGGACAAAAATAATAATTCACTTTTTAACTGAAACTGTAAATAATATGCCTTCATAAATAATGCACATAAAAATAATGCAAGTCTAAAAATAAACATGATGCGAGTTTAAAACCACGGGGTCCCTCTCAGACACATCCACAACAGTACAGTCTAAATCACAGGATCCTAGACCCACACGTAATTAAATAGTCAGAAAGACCTCGGGTCAGAACTCTGGCCCCCCGGAGCATCTCGGGGATCAGCCGAGCATGCCAACGCATCGATGCTTCTACCTCTGAGACTGTACTCTGTGTAAAACAAATCATATTTGTTTCCATGCACATGCATAATCGTAAATGCATACTCGTACGGTATATAATCATAAAATGCATAATCGTAAATGCATATTCATACGTGCATAATCATAAAATGCATAAATCAAGACTCGCAGGTCAACGGTGAAAATAAAATGAATAATCATAAACTCGCAAATCGACAGTGAAAACAAAGTGTCCACTCACAGGTTGCCGAGATAAACATAAAGCTGAACCATGTCGATCGGCACAATTATTCATCTGATACGCCCGCTAACTCATAATCCTGAAACCACGATTAAAATAATATCTGATCATCGGAGTTCACACTGAATAGCAAATATCATAATCCGGTGAGTAATAACATCGAGAATCCCGAATACTCGAATAACGTATTTTCCTGTTTAATCACTGACTCAACCAAATACTGAATTCAATTCCCTGTAATCGTTCACTTTAAAGAGTCACAAACAAATCTCGAATATCAAACGACTCGCAAATAAATGGATAATCAAAGCGTCCTTTAATATTGTCGTGAATTAAACCGATAATTGTCTGATTAAATACTCGCCCAAATTTAACAAACTCAAATCTAAATATAAACCTCACCATTGCGTTCGGCACGCGAAAAGGAGTGAAACGACATAAAACTTGTCAAAAATTTCACCTCGCCAGAGATCCGCCGTCCATGGCGGTGTGTGGGGCCGCCGCCGCCGGTCGCCGGAATTTCACCAACTCAGAAATCTTCGACCTATACATCAGTTTGAAGATCTCAACATTTCCAACAACTTTGTAGTTCAATTCTAAGGCCAATTTTAACCAGAAAACGTCCAAAACTCACCGTGAAATTCAAAAACCTCGTCGGAATCATTTACTCTGATCGGCCACCACCGGCCACAGCAAGGGCTGAAACCACTTGGGATCAACTCACCATTCCATGGGCTTCAAAACCCCCATAAGTTCGACCTCCATCGCCGCCGTCTTGAGCCGTCACCAACGCCGCCGATTTTGGCCGAAAATCCCTCATTTTCATCGCTTCGATTCTTCCTCCTCCGGCCACCAAACTTGATGATCCACCTATCAACTTGAAGAGGAGCTCAAGACCAACAACTTTCATCAAGGAAAAAGACACACCGCCGGAGAGAAGTTTCGGTGACAAAATAGGTCGATTTGACCCATGGGTCAACGTGGGTCAACCCAAAAATTCTAAAAAGGAAAGTTTCATAAATTGTCTCATATTTATACCATATACATACCAGTACACATACAGCCCAAATCAACAGCTACGGTTCAATCTGATCCAAATCGGATGGTTACGATTAAATCAACAATAAAAATAACACTTTTATATATATTCACCAACCGACTTCAAAACTCGTTAAATAATTCCTCGCTTATCCAAAAAATTCTCTGAAAATTCCCACGAGCTCGGAATTAAATACTCTACAATTCTCGTAAAGGAAGTCAACTCAAATTCTCGCCTGATAAAATAGTCGTTAACAAACCCAATTATGCGACTAATCTACGATAATTCAATTTCGTGCTGATTAATCGTGACACACCATCGGCGATGGTCAAATATGGCCAGAAAAAGACACACCGCAGGCGAGAAGTTTCGGTGACAAAATGGGTCGATTTGACCCGTGGGTCAACCCAAAAATTCCAAAATGGAAAGTTTCCTAAATTGTCTCGTATTTATATCATATACATACCCGCATACATACAGCCCAAATCAACGACTACGGTTCAATCTGATCCAAATCAGACGGTCACGATTAAATCAACAATAAAAATAACACTTTTATATATATTCACCAACCGACTTCAAAACTCGTTAAATAATTCCTCGCTTATCCAAAAAATTCTCCGAAAATTCCCACGAGCTCGGAATTAAATACTCTACAATTCACGTGAAGGAAGTCAACTTAAATTCTCGCCTGATGAAATAGTCGTCAACAAACCCAATTACGCGACTAATCTACGATAATTCAATTTCGTGCTGATTAATACGTAGATTTTGGTTCGGGTTGTCACAGATTCATCTAGAGAAGTTTGTTTTCTTTTGTAACCATATTTTTCTTTAAAAGATCTATTTAAATTTTAGCCAAATTCTGATGGCAGAATATATTTGGTTGCAGATTGTCAGATGATTACAAAGATGGAGCTAGAAGATTTGTCAATAGAACTCATTTGACTTCAAGGAATGATGAGATCATATGTCCTTGCATAAAATGTAAAAGTGTCAAGTCTAAGCAATATGATATAGTCTACAGGCACTTGGTTATGAAAGGGATGAATCCTAACTATGAATCATGAGTTTTACATGGGGAAAATCCTGAAGTTCACTATGAGATGTCTGAAACACTTAAGATGTGCAGAGATACATATGATGAAGATGATAGAAATGGTGCAGAACCTGTTGACTTTACTGAGTAGCTGGAATCTGCAGAGTCTTCTCTCTTTAAAGGATGTACAAAGTACTCAAGATTGACAAAAATCGTAGTTTTGTACAACTTTTGTTACATGATATTATTGCAGGAACTACTCTTATGTAACAACTTGGATGTAATGCATGTAGGAAAAACTGTTTGTGATAGCTTGATCAGTACTTTGTTGAACATAAAAGAAAAGTCAAATTAGACGTGATTTACATCCAGGGCAAAAAAGAGGTAATAGATGGTACTGTCCACCAGCTTTCCATATGCTCTCAAAGAAAGAGAAGAAGTTTTTCTGCAAGAGGCTAGCTGATTTGAAATTACCTGATGGATATGGATATAATATTGGCAATTGAATCTCAACAGAAGAATGTAAACTATTAGGCCTCAAATCACATGATCATCATGTGTTGATGCAACAGTTATTGTCAGTAGCAATAAGAGGACTCTTACCAGAAGGAGCAAGGCACTCATTATTCAGGCTATCTGCTTTTTTCAACGAATTATGCAACAGAGTGATTGATGGAGATAAAATAGAAAAGATGGAGGAAGACATTTATGAAACAATGTGCTTATTTGAAGTATTTTTCCCACCTTCATTCTTTGACATTATGATCCAGTGCATTTTCGCTGGATGTATCCTTTTGTAAGATAATAATTTTCTTTCCACATGACAAATGTTGATACATTTTTGTGAATTCTCTCTATTCATTGAACAATCTAATGTGTACATTTTGTAAAATATCTAAATACATGAAAGTATTGAAGGGATATGTTAAAAATACTGCTCAACCGGAAGGATGCATAGCCAAGCGTTACTCAACTGAAGAGTGTATGCATTTTTGTTGTGGGTATATGGAAAAGGCTAGTGCAATAGGCATTTGACACACTCGTAATGAAGATTTTCCTGATGAAAGGATATTATTTGGAGGTCGTCCATTTAGTACTGGGGTATCTATCACGTTGTCTGAGGCACAGTTACATAGTGCTCATCATTATGTGCTACATAATTCAGCTAAAGTTTTGCTTATATTGAGTAAGTGTAATGTTTATGTTCTTTATATTTAGCAAGTATAAAGTTAAGTTCCTTACATTCACCAAGGAAAAACTGTTGGATTAATTTAGTTATTTAACTCTTTGGGATATGTTGTATGCTAGAATGCACAAAGAGGAGTTGAAGCAAGCAGACCAACGTCTTAGACATCCAAATAAAGAGTACTTACTAGAGAAAAGACACAAAGAAAAATTTGGTGAATGGCTATCAGAGAAGGTTAGTGAAGTATTACATGCCAAATTGTAAGTCTAGTTGGATATGTAATTACTAGATTTTGACATTCGTTATTAGTTCACCAAATTAAAGTCCAAGGAGAAGGAATTACTGATATCTTATTTTGGCTTGCATTTGGACCTAGAAGTAAGGCTATGTCATATAATGGCTATGTCATCAATGGACATCATTTTCGTACAAAATAAAGTGAGAAGTCAAGGCAGAATGGTGGTGTTTCTATGGAAGTAGAACCCTTTAAATCAACTGGAGCAGGCTCCACACAGAATTTGAGAAATGTCTTTTACTATGAAATTTTAAGGGATATCATTTTATTGGATTACCACATATTTTATGTACCAATATTTAAATGTGATTGGGCTTATGATTCAAATGATTTCAAAAGAGAAGATGGTTTCATCCTTGTGAACCTTCATGATGGACAATCAGCATTCAAGAAAGATCCTTTCATTCTGGCATCACAAGCAAAGCAAGTGTTTTATTCTAAGAAACGTGATACTTCGTCCTGGAATGTTGTATTAAAAGCGCCACCTAGGAGGTTCCGTGATGATGTAATGTCAAGTGAGAGTGATGATTATACACCATATGCTGCTCTGGATAGATCTATTATAGATTCCTTGTATGAGGATCAAGACATACATCACGCGAGGACTGACTGCGTTGGATTTTATGCGTAGAAACAAATTATTCATGTTCTTGTGTTTTGTTTCCAAAAGACGGTCATTTGATTTGAGTTAGCTAGCATTTAGTTTGGCTAGAGTACTGTAATATGATGCTATATTTTCAGTTTGTCAAACTCTGTAAAATGTTGCATCACTACCACAATAAACACTATAACCGACGAGATCTGTAAAATTATAACCGACGAGATAAAAATCTCGTCGGTTATAGTGGAAAAAATATTTTTTTTTAATTTTTTTTTTAAAAAATAAAAAATCTCGTCGGTTATAGTACTATAACCGACGATAATGGCTAAAAATCTCGTCGGTTATACTATTACCGACCCCCTTTAACCAACGGACTATATCTGACGACCCTTAAACATCGTCGGTTATAGTCCGTTGGTTAAAGGGGGTCGGTAATAGTATAACCGACGAGATTTTTAGCCATTATCGTCGGTTATAGTACTATAACTGACGAGATTTTTATTTTTTTAAAAAAAAAATTAAAAAAAAATATTTTTTCCACTATAACCGACGAGATTTTTATCTCGTCGGTTATAGTGTTTATTGTGGTAGTGCATATCAATAGCACTTGTTTTCTGATATTTCTTTTTTGATAAATATATTTGTAGTTATGAAGTCTATCTATTTAAAACTGAAATTGTGCATGACATATATCTTAGATTACATGGCAGCCATGCTAGGCAACAGTCAGGTATTTTCTAATACTCAACTGTCAACATCTTATAGATCTAGTGTTCTATCCATTTTTTTACAAACATTTGTTATGTATTGCAGTGCTCCAAACAAATGGGAGGGAAGTCAAAGAAAGCATGTGATGCTATTGTTGCTGCTCTTAAGCTGATTGCTACAAAGAAAAGACAAAGCTAGATCAGGATCAACTCTAGTGATAAAGCTTTGAAAACAACACAAAGGCAAGTTCATGTTGATATTGATACTTCACAAGAGATACATGATACTCCTTTGTCCTCTCACTCTATGAAGAAAACCAGAGGCCCTTCAATAGTTGCCGTCACCAGTCCTATTGAGAGACAAAAATTGGATGTTGATTTTAATTACAAGGGTCAACCAGTCTCGAAAAGCTCTAATGCTCTATCTAGTTATATTGGTTTTGTGGCAAGAGAGGTGGTTCTGATAACAATAGATAGTTGGCATGACATTTCAAAAGATACGAAAAACATACTATAGGTTTGTGCTGAGGTAATTTTTGGTACATGTTATTGACATAGATATCACCTTAGTTTTCATGCAATTTCCTATCTTAGCTTTTTAGATCTTCTTACACTTAAAACTACTCTTGCAATGTAATGCAACAACAATTTAAGCTAGAAGAGCATCAAAGAAAGATGACTTTGATGTTAATGGGAAGGAGTTGGAGTAATCACAAATATAAGTTGAGTTTAAAAATAAGGCAACGTGCACTGAAAGGTGGTGGCAAAACTTTTAGCGCGTATAAGGACTTGAAACCACCTTCCATTAAGACTTCCATGGACTGGAATATATTTGTCAGAACAAGACTATCAACAAAGTTTAAGGTTAGTCTATTAACTATATATTAATGTACATAAATAGATTGATAGTAATATTTCAAATTCATGCATGAATCAGGAAAAGAATCAAAAGTATCAAGTGTTGAAAGCAAAGCAAACTTCCACTCACACAACTGGCCGGAAAGGTTTTGCTCGTTTAGAGGCTGAAATGGTAAGTTTTGTTCGACGACCTACAAGTAGTTGTATTCCACTATTTTGTGTTAACAGAGTGGGTCTCAATTAATAAATTTGTTGATAAAATATTTTATATATTTATGCAGAAAGTGGAGGATCCAAATGTCTGTCGAGTTGATGTGTGGAGGCATGGATATATCAAGAAAAAAGGCAAAACAATGAATGAGTCCATGCTTGCTGCAATGGTATATTATAAGATACTTGTTAATGTATCTGAAATTCACTTATGAATGGTTATCATTATGATATGAAATTCACTTTATGGTTAATATACATATACATGTACTTTCAGAGAAAATTGAGTGAGTATAATAACAAGTATGCAAGCAAATGTAGTCAAGCTTTAAACCACGATGCAGTAAATCATGTTTTTGGAGATGAACACCCTGGTCGGGTACTGGGACTTGGTTTTGGAGTAACCACATCAAGAATAATTTTGCAAGAACATAGTAAATCACATATAGCATCTATTGAGGGTCAGGTAAGATATCTTGAGAAACAAGTTGTTGATCTTAAGGCTTTGGTTGAGAACAGGAGGGAAAACAAGGTACTAGTTTACCTTTTTATTTTTAATGTAGTAGTATGATTAAATGTGTGAATATTTTAAATAATTTTCTTTTTATAGTTCTCACATGATTAGTCTAGAAATAGAAAGAAGACAACAAAAGAATCTGAATCAAGAAGAAAAGCAAGGGGAAGATTGAAACTTAAGGGATGAGTGTGATGAGGACATTTTTCAGGTTTGTAAAGTTTTCTTTAATCAATGAATGGAAGTGAGATTGAGATATAATTTTTTTTTTTGGAGATTGAGATGTACAAGTAAAATTATCACAGATACAAGTATGAGCAGATTGAAAATATATGGATATCTGTAACACCTATAAATATCATAATGGTTGTCTTTTTCTCTGATAGATTGCATATCTATATAGTTCCTATCTAATCTGTTTAATGTGTGGTAGTTTATTGCTAACACTCCTACATGTTCTTATCTTGCACAAGATTATGTTCCTGGTCCCTTGAATGAAAATTCACAAGTTGAACAAGACTATGTTCCTCAAGTACCCTTGGAAGAAAATTCACTGGTTAGTGTGTATATCCAATGACAAATAGTATGAACATTTTAACTTGAGTGTATAGCAGATTGATTAAACTTTTTGTGTTTATTATCATTTATAGTGGCAACATATGCATACAAGTAGTGTTGAGGAAACAGATGTGGTGAACAAAAAATGTAGAGTATTCTCGTGGATGAAGACCGAAGTAGTTGTAGTTGAAGGAAGTGTATTATCTACAGACCCACTCTTAATGCTACATAATAAGTACCTTGAATCAGATTGTTGGAAAGTATGGGTTGTTGATGTTTTGGTTCATAATTCTCCATTATATCGTCCAAAGCAGGATATGGAGCTTTGTGTTCTTGATGATGCAATTGGAACTAGCATTGCTTGGCCCAAAAAGTACATATGCATCATCGACTAAAGCTTGTAGATGCTCCTTTGATGTTATGAAGAAATTGATGAGTTTATTCGTGTGCACCTTAGTGTGGTATTGCTAGGCTGCATCTTTTTGTGAGATCGTTAACTTAAGGTACAATGCAGAAGTTATTTTTGTGCTCTGCAAGTCAATTTTGTACATAACCTCATTTTGTAAGTTGTGATGGATGATGTCAACACTCAAGCTCCTTTTTTGTAAGTGACTACTATTATAGATATGTAAATGTTGAATTTGGATGATTAATGTATGGTTTATGGTATTTCAGTTTAATTTTGATTTGTTAGGCATTAAAGTGAATCACAAGTAGCTTAATATGAGCTTTGATTATGAAGCTCCCATATATGTATTGCAGGGTTTTTATAATGTAGCGAAATACATTAATTGCAGGCTTTTCCGATCCTTGCATTCTGATCAATTGCATGGATTTATAACTCTTGTATTTTGTATCATTAGCAGGGTTTATATGTTGCTGCAGTTTTTTCATTAGCATGTTTTAAACTCTCTTGCTAAAGCTTGTATGCAAGATTGAAAAACCATTGCAATAACTTTTTGCAGCGTTTGTTTGTGAGAGGTAAAAATGCTGCAAATGATACTTGATCTTTTAGCATCTCCTTCGTTTGCAGCAGAAGAGAAAACCCTGCAAATACTCATTTGCAGGGTTAAAGAAATCCTGCTACTGCCCTTCAATCTTGTAGTGTTGGTGAAATCAAGAGGTTACAAGTTTAGTTGTCTTCAGAGTTTGAGATAAAGGATTTTGAAAAGTTGAAGTACTTCCTAGGATTGAGGTAGCCCAAAACAAGAACCGTATCATGTTGAGTCAAAGGAAGTATATTCTAGTTCTGTTGTTAGAGACTGGTATGCTTGATTGTATGCCGGTTGATACATATATTGAACGAAATCATCGTATTGCAGAGTATCATGATCAAGTTTCTACAGACAAGTCTCGGTATCATAGATTAGTCGGGTGGTTAATTTACTTGTCTTACACTATACCAGATCTTGCTTATGCTATTAGTGTTGTGAATCAATATATGCATAATCCCAGTGAAGCTCACATGGATGTTGTGATAAGAATCTTGAGGTACTTGAAGTCTGCTCCTAGTAAACGCCCGGTGTTTCATAAACATGGAGATTTGGAGATTAGTAGATACACTGATGCATATTGGACATGTAACATTACTGATAAACATTCTACTTCTTTCTACTTTACATTTGTTGGTGAAAATCTAGTTATTTCGAAGAGTAAGAAGTAGAATGTGGTGGCTCGTTCTACTGCAGAAACTACATATATATGTATGACTCAAGGTGTTTGTGAGTTATTGTGGTTGAGATATTTGTTAAGGGATTTGAGTTTCAAAAAGAAACAGTCAATGCCTATTTATTGTGACAACACTGCTGCAGTTGAGATTGCACATAATTCTGTTCAACATGATCAGACGAAGCATGTGAAAATTGATACACTTTGTCATGGAGAAACTAGATGCTTGAATTATCTCATTCCCATTTGTTCATTCATGGGAGTAATCAGCTAACATCCTTATCAAAGCTGTTTCGTTCACGAGCTTTAGTGACTCACTTGACAAGTTGGGCATTCGGGACTTGTATGCATAAACTTGAGGATGAGTGTTGTAGTGAGTCATACTCCTAGCAATATTTGGATGTGTATATTATGTAATTAAGTAGATGTAAATAGTTTTCTTGTAGAATTGTAAGTAGTCTTGTATATATGTCCCAATTCGGGAGTAATCAATATATCATAAAATTCTCCAACTCTTGTGTTTTATTTGACTACATATATCACTTTGTTAACTCGAGTTTGCCTATGTCTATCACTTTGGTCACTTCGTTTAAATAACTCGTTAAAAAATAAATGACGAGTTATTATGATGTGTGTCAAGAGAGAAAAGAAGAAATGACGTCAAGGGAATAATCAAACATAAATATCTCTCGAATTTAACAGAATATTCAATTATTTAAACGTCCGTTTCGGTACAAGTGACCAAGCTGAAATCGAAAAATGTACTTGAGTGATCAAAGTAGAAGGTCGGACCATATAATAGTATTAAATATGGCTATTAATTACATGATTTTTTTTTGCTCGAAATTAATTACATGATTTTAGTATATGTATGTGTGCTCAATTCAGAATCTCAGATGTTCTGCCATTCGGAAATTGTAGTTCAAGATCACAAACTTGGAAATCATTACAATGATGCAGTCTATGCTTGCCGAGTTGCTGTAATAACTTCTCATATGGTTAAAATAAAAGTCACACGTCTTCCTACTCCTCCTAGCACCGTCAATTTCAAGCAAGCAACCAACGTCGGATCAAGGATAACAGTGTGCTCTCTGTGATCTACGCCGCAAAGCACTCGACCTCTTCCATAAAGCCGAAGTGATGGAGAAAGTAAGAAAATTACACAAAACGCATCTTAATAATTGACGTCCCTTTCAGTAGTTATCACATCTATAATTCTAACATATCACCACCACCTTTCCTCCATAATATTATTCTTTTTGCCTGAACCAGCAATATGTATATGCCTCTCCATTTATACCCCGAAAATAAATAAACAAAGTAATAAAGTAAAAAAATAAAAATAATGATCATCATAATAAAGCGACTTAAGCCCCTTCCCCATAATTCAGACTTTTTTGCAAAACGAGCTAAAAGGTTACGTCCCTCTGCGTCATTCTCCGCCCCTCTATTTTCAGCAACCCAAAAAAAAAACGAGAGAGAAGAGATCAGAGACACAGAGAGTACGCCAGGGCTTGGGAATGGAATGAAGAAACAAGGAAGAAGAAGAGTCTTGCATTCATTTTCCAACGAAGATTGTGTTGTTTTCCCTTAATCCGTGAGATTCACGCAGATCGAACGACGCATGTCCTAGATTTTGATTGTTTTGTTCGACTTCTGGTTGTGATTTAGAGAGAAAGCAATGAACGGTAGCGGAGAGGGGCTCGCGCCTCCGGCGGTGGCGACATCTGGACCGTCGACAGCAGCACTGCTTGACTGGAAGTTCTCTCAGGTCTTCGGAGAACGGACCGCCGGCGAGGAAGTTCAGGAAGGTACACTCATTTTTGCTAATTGCTTTCCTCATTTTGTTTTCGATAGAGTTAGAGATTCAGTATTGCTTTTAATTGAACGTTCCGATTTTTCATTGGTTGGATGATTAGTTACTAATTGATTTTGATAGGCTGAATGATAAGAATCATAACACTCAGATGAAAGTTAGGATTGGATTGTGAAGGGGTTTACTGTGAGGATAGATCACTCGAGCTGTGTAGTTAGTTGACATGTGGAGTTTGTATTGGATAAGTACAATTAGCATGATACTAAAGGCTTTCGATTCACGATAAAGTTATAGATTTGTAGTGCATATTTGAAGCAATAGCTGGTTTTATATTTTGGGAGATAAAACTTTAGCTGTTGAAAGTATTGGAGTGTGCTGGAATCGTACAACTTACACATTGCTTACATTCCAACTGTTTTTGCAGTTGATATAATATCTGCTATAGAATTTGATAGAACTGGGGACCACCTTGCCACTGGAGATCGTGGAGGACGGGTTGTATTGTTTGAAAGAACTGATGCCAAGGATGTAAGTTGGTTAACACCATTTATTTTGGGAATGTGGATGAATGAGTGTTTTGTTTATAATTGTTTGCTACTTTTATGTTTCCTCGCAACACTGTGATTCTGTTCAACTTACATGGTTTGGACTTATGTATATAGCATGGCGGACATCGTAAAGATCTGGAGAGGATGGATTATTCCGTCAGCAGGCATCCTGAGTTTCGATACAAGACCGAGTTTCAGAGCCATGAACCTGAGGTATCACGATATTTGTATTTACCTACTATTATTGTCGATTTGTTAATGAACATGTGAACTTTTCCTCTTATCATGGCTTCTGGATGCTGCTTTACTCTTTTCTTGGTCATTCTCAGTTTGACTATCTAAAGAGCTTGGAAATTGAGGAAAAAATCAACAAGATTCGATGGTGTCAGACAGCTAATGGTGCACTGTTTCTTCTCTCAACTAATGACAAAACCATCAAATTCTGGAAGGTAGTAGAACCATTTGCAGATGAACTTTTCCTTGGTTTTCTTCCAGATATCCTTGATTCCTTTTATGGGACATTGAGAGTTGCCTTTCAAACTTTTTGATTGTTCCTAATGAACTATGACAAGTGCTCCTACCATTACACTTTCATACATCACTCTTAGTGATCTCTGTTCGCTTTGTGTGTTTAGTGTAGGAAAATATTCATCATATATTCAATTAGATGTACAGCTTGAAATAAATATTACTGTTCATTATGGAAGGAAACTTTTTAATCCTGCTCTACTACTGAGCAGGTCCAAGAGAAAAAGGTCAAAAAACTATCTGAGATGAATGTGGATCAGTCTAAATCTTTGGGAAATGGTCCAGTTGCTGTTAGTACGCCAGCCATCTCCAAGCCGTATGTTGCAAATGGAGTATGTAAAGAGTCAGTCATCGGATCTTCAAGCAATGATAATTTATTTCCATCTGGTGGTTCACTATCCCTGCACTTGCCTAAGGTAGTTGTACTCAACCAGTATGTTTGTATTCTGAAAAAATAAGGTTTTAATACGAAGAAATAGTATGTTTAATTCTCTTATTGTGCATATAAAATCAGTAGTTACAGTTGCTAATGTCCTGGCAAAGGCTTCAGTATTGCTCTGCTCTTAACATTTAGAAATTTGTGGCATTCAGGTGACTAGTTCTGAGACAAGTCTTCTTGCGAGGTGTCGGAGAGTATATGCACATGCGCATGACTATCATATTAATTCTATTTCAAATAACAGGTGCATGTTTTTTTCTTACTTTTCTTAAGCTGTAGGCTTGCACATTGTCACTTAATTTTGAAGCATATATCGGAATAGTTTCTATTAAATACACTTTGGTATAGTTTTTGAGCTAGTTTCTAGCCTGGTCTATATGCTATCCACTAATGTACCTTTCTTTTCTTTGTCTTGTAGTGATGGTGAAACTTTCATATCAGCGGATGACCTTCGAATTAACCTATGGAACTTAGAGATTAGCAGTCAAAGTTTTAATATTGTTGATGTGAAGCCTACAAACATGGAGGATCTAACTGGTATGACTCAGCACTATATAGAGAATATATTGCTCGTCTTATTTCAAAAGTTTTGATTTTATGGCTTGAGTGAAGCTTTCATCAAAAGTTATACATGAATCCTTGTCCAAAATTGGGCTTGTGTTCACTCTAATCCTGGTCTTTCATATCCTGGTTGACCTTTCCACTAAAGAAAGATGCTGTTATATCTTTCTATGTTTCCTTAACAAAGCATTAGCTTTGCTGTTTCTCTTCTGTGTTGCTTGAACCTTTCTTTTTGTGTTTTGTGTTACATTTGCAGAGGTGATAACTTCAGCAGAATTCCACCCTACCCACTGTAACACATTGGCATACAGTAGCTCTAAAGGCTCAATACGTCTTATTGATCTGCGGCAGTCAGCTTTATGTGACAATCATAGCAAATTGTAAGTTATTAGCCTCTAGTGTTAGTTGTTTCTTAAACTTTTTTGACCTGTCAAAGATAATATTCAGTATGGAACCGTATAAAAGAATTCTTTTACCAATTAGCCGTGCTTCTTAACCTTAACTTTTTTATTATATTTCCCCCCTCTAATTATGCTTCAAAATGGTACAGGTTTGAAGAACCAGAAGCTCCTGGTTCAAGATCTTTTTTCACTGAGATAATAGCATCAGTTTCTGATATTAAGTTTGCTAAGAATGGAAGACATATACTTAGCCGTGATTACATGACTCTTAAGGTTTGTATATTCAATATTCTCAATACTTTAGCTCATTAACCTATATTCTCACACGCAAACCTTATGATATCCTAGTCATATGAACATAACTACCAATACTTAATGCCCCATTTCTGAGTAAGTATGCTCTATCACATGTTTTGTATGTGGGTTTTCAGCTATGGGACATCAATATGAATTCTGGTCCTGTTGCAACTTTCGAGGTTCATGAATATCTAAGACCTAAGGTGATGTATTCTTCCGTTAAGCCTGTTTGATTCAGTTGATTCTGAACAAAGATGATTTCATTCAAGTGTAATACCATAACATGCAATTTACTTTAGTATGTTACCTGTCTCAGCTGTGTGATTTATATGAAAATGATTCCATCTTTGATAAATTTGAGTGCTGTTTGAGTGGAGATGGAGCTCGAGTGGCAACAGGTTCTTACAGGTTAGTGCTCATTCTTTGTTGGTATAATAGTTCAATCTCTGACCTATTTGTGTGGCTGAAAATGTAAATAATTCTGAACATTTCACTATGGCGCCAGCAATCTGTTTCGAGTGTTTGGTTGTACTGAGGGAAACACAGAAGCAACAACATTGGAGGCCAGCAAGAATCCCATGAGGTACTTATATATGTATATATAGTATATACTTCTATAGGCGTGCAATCTTCTAAATGATGCACTTACTACTCTTAAGAAACTATCATGTTTATTAATATCTCTACAAACATGCTTAATCATTTCTCGTGGAATTCTAGGAGACAAATCCAAACACCATCAAGGCCTTCTAGATCGTTGGGAAATCTCCCTCGTGTTCTCAGGCGAGGTATGTATTTGCCTGCATGTGATTGTTGTGTATATATTTCAAAGTCTAAATAATTTGAGTGGTTGAGATTTCACTTCCACAATTGAGATTTAATTACCACGTAATTTGGTTTTAACTTAGTCTGAATATTTTCTTTCTTCTATAGATATTGAAGCTGTATTTGATATATGATAATGCTCTCTTCCCTAGTTAGTTTGATTATATGAAGTTTGCTTTATTCAATGGTCTGATTACTCATGTAAGTGGGCATACTGTTTGTTGGAGGTAACTGATCTACTAGTAAGACTAACCAAAAACTGTGCAATATTGAAATGTATTGACTCTTGGACAATTTGGCAAGTGTTAATGATATCCATGCTTTCATTGTTTATTTGACTAACTACTGTGTCTTATAAATATAAAAGGCGCAGATAACTCTGGAGCTGATACAAACGGAAATGCATTTGATTTCACGACAAAGTTACTACATCTTGCATGGCATCCTACTGAGAATTCACTTGCCTGTGCTGCTTCAAATAGCCTCTACATGTATTATGCGTAAGAATGGTCTGGGAAGTTGTATAATACTGGCAGGCAAGGCTCTTCTGATTGCTATTGACAAAGGTTGACAAAGGCTGCTTTGCCTTGCTTGGCAGCTAGTGATGTGAAGCTGCACCTCTAATTATGAACTCTGTAACCCATTACCTAACTTTGCAACATCATGAACCTATCAACACCTCCAAGAAGTTAGTCTCTGAAATTCAGGTGGGACATTGCTGTTATATATTAAGCGGGCGGTTTGTCCAAATTGTGTATTGTTAGTTGAAGAGATGCAATATTAGCTCATCTGCCTACGAAAAGAGAACCGGGTTACTACTGCTGCTACAGAGGAAATAGAATTAGATCCTCCCCTGAAGATGAGAGAGAGACTGTTGTTGCATCAATTCTCATTGATACCTGGGCCTCCCATCTTGTATTATTTGAAATAGAGTTAAAGAGGGCTTGTGAAATTCTTCACCGTTGTTTTTCCTTCTAACCATTCTTTCCCCTTTCCAGAATCTGCTGATTTTCTTGGATCTTTAGCAAGTATTCGTATCTTTGGATTGAAGGCCCCCTTGCAAGACATTTTTTTCCTCAACAGTTTCCTTTGGAACCACGGTTTTGTGGGTCTCAATTTGTGTTTTAGTATTTAGCTCATGTATCTTGTGTACTCGACTGATCTTCTCCATAAAACAGAGATCGTATAATATAGAAGCCATGGATTACTGCTTTGTTGAACTAGGTACCTTTTTAGATTGTGTTTTTAGTAGTGCTGCCCCTGGGGCTAGAAACTGTAACATTTTTCCTATTTACTATTTTTCCCTTTTATTATCGTTTCCATAGTCGGTTGTGATTTCCCCTACCTGGAGGATGGACTTCCTATTTTCTTCTAATGGTCTTAGTTTTGCCACATTGTGTTTGTAGAGAAGAGATTTATTCAAAAAAAGAAAAGAAAAAGTAAGAGATTAGAGATCACAGGACGCAATATCTTTCGTAGTAAGACAGCTCCATTTGTAGATTGCTCTATTCGATTATTTGGGCAATTACAAGAATAATTTTCATCAAATTAGTGATTTGCATATGGTTTCATAAAAAAAAAATTAAATTAAAATAAAAACCGAAACCAACTTCCTAAATTTTATGAGTGCCAGACTGCCAATATAGGCAGAAAATAACACTATCGATTTAAACAGCCTCTGTTGAGGGCATTTAGGAAGAGCTCGCTCTTTGTTGTCGAGTTTTCTGCCCGTCTCGTGCTTCTCTCCTTCGTGTTTGAGCCATGGCTCTGCTGACTCGAGTCCCGCGCGTTCCACTCCAGCTCGGCGCCCAGCGCGCCCTGGCCGGCCTCCACACGACGACTCCGTCTCTCTACTCCTCCGCCACGTCTTCTTCATCTCCCGCCACCTACGAGCGGCCTCTTCCACCGACCTCGTCGTCCCCGGCCGGGCTCTCCAAGGCGGCGGAGTTCGTGATCTCTAAAGTCGACGATCTGATGAACTGGGCCCGCCGCGGCTCCATCTGGCCCATGACCTTCGGCCTGGCTTGCTGCGCCGTCGAGATGATGCACACCGGCGCCGCCCGCTACGATTTGGACCGATTCGGTATCATTTTCCGGCCTAGCCCTAGGCAGTCTGATTGCATGATCGTCGCTGGGACACTCACCAATAAGATGGCTCCAGCTCTCCGCAAGTAAGTCTTCTCCGTCTCTCTCAGAATTGGTTCAATTTTTTATTTTAGGGTTTTAGATTGAAGCCCTAAATCGGTGTATGCTATTAGTCTGTGAATTGAGCTCAATTCAGTCAAAGAATGACCGTTGTGCATCTGATTTATGTGCCCAATTAAATGGGAAGAACATTTCCATTGCACCTGCTTCGAATTTGTTGCATTTAATCTGCTACTAGAAGTGTAACTTTCGAAATAGATGGTTTATACAATCACTAGCTAGATATTCAGGCCTGCTTTTGGATGGTAGTTGAATAATATTCTGTTGTCATCCAAAGCTCTTAGCTAGGTAGCTTTGCACATCGTGCTGGCTGAACATTGGTAATGGTGCTTTAGATTGGATAATTGATATGTAGGGGTGAAGCTCAGCCAAAATTTTGATGGTAAGCGAGCTCATATAAGCTCAGCCAAATTTAGCTTAAATAGATTGAATTTGTTGGACTTCATAGAACCCCATAAATATTACAAGTGCAACTTTCTGGTTATGCTGATACCGCACCCTGGGGCATTGGGAGCTCACAATTGTGAAGTCTAGATTGTTTTGATGCCTGCTTTTTTAATGGTTTTTTGATGTTTGTTTACAAAAGAAAGTGGGTGTATAAGTTCCTTGGATTTGGGACTGAATTGAATCATTTGGAATTTGGAGAATTCCTCTATTTCTTGACTGCTTTAGTTATTTTGTTGTAACAGTACGTCATGAATAAAAATGAGCGAATAGTGGTTTTAATCTTCGTACTGAACTTGTACTGAACTTTCTTGCAGGGTTTATGACCAAATGCCTGAGCCAAGATGGGTCATCTCTATGGGTAGCTGTGCAAATGGGGGTGGCTACTACCATTACTCGTATTCAGTTGTCAGGGGTTGTGACAGGATTGTCCCTGTTGATATTTACGTTCCGGGCTGTCCTCCCACTGCTGAGGCACTACTGTATGGGCTTCTCCAGCTGCAAAAGAAGATCAACCGGCGCAAAGATTTCCTCCTTTGGTGGACCAAGTGAGGGCAGTCATCTCATGTGTTGGGCAGCTTTGGTTATATCCTATTCAATAAAAAGTCAATCTGGGGTGGTTTGCCCTGGCTAAAGCACCATGTAAAGGGAGACATTGCATTGGCATATTATAAGTTTTTCGATCTCAAGATGTCTTTTGTTGTGCTTTGCTCTTTCTTGTGTTGTTTTTGAGATATAAAAGTAGCCACAGATTCTGTAAAACCTCTTTCCTTTTTCCAAACTTGTTGCTTCAAGTATCTGTCATTGTTCATCTGCTTTGATTGTTGAGAGCTGCTATAAGTTAGTTGTTTAACCTTGGATCAAGTTTGTTTGAATTTTGTAAATGCTTTCATTTATAAGCTGCCATGTCTTGTACTCTTGTTGTTTATTAGTTATTACAGATTCTCATAGTGCTACGTTGTAAATATACAAGTGCAATCAGTAGCTTTGAGATGTGCCGTTTATGTCTGTCACTCTGATAATCCTTATTCTTTGACTCTGCATGTAAGACCTAAGCAGTACCTAATATACCCAAATTAAGCTTATCCGTGCTCTTTTCTTTATGTGATATGAACGATTGAATTTGATGCTGGTTAAATGACTTAATTTAGAGCCATGCCTTATTGTTAGGCATGTCAATTTTGACATGACCTATGAACTTGACTCGAAACCACATGAAATGAAGCGGGTTGAATCCACATGATTATAAAACGGGTCAAATACGGGTCAACCTGTCACAACTCATTTGATAAACGGATCAACTGCTAACACGATAAATACATGTGTAACCTGTTTATTGATTGTGTTGAGTCGACTTATACATGATTCGTATACACGACTCATTTAATGATAAATTATATATAAAGGTTAATTCAAGTCGTTCTTCTAAGATTAACCATAACATTTAGTTTGTGTTTCTAATACTTATATTATTTTGTATGTGAAGAGTAAAGTTGTTTGAATTTTTAACTCGTTTAGTTTAATTGAGTTATATAATTTAATACGACACAACATGACTCATTTATTAAACGGGTTATAAATGGGTTACGCGGGTTGACCTGTTTATAAATAGGTTGAGTTTGAATTTGTATTTTCAACATGATTATTAAATGAGTTGGGTTTGGATTTACCTTTCAGACATGAATACCTTCATGACCCGATACAAACTTGACACAACACGACCCATTAACAGGCCTACTTATGGCCTTCATGAGCTGGACAATATGATTGTGTAGAAAAAAATTAAAAAAATGAAAAGAAAAGAGAACACGGTTCAACTTCAATCTCACGTGCGAGCAAAAAAATCTGTTTCTGTTGCAGGAGAAAAGTATGTAGATTGTAAAACTGTCACTTTTTCATTGATAGAATGCTTTAAATACAAATTGATACAATCTGTTACAATAATTGTCCCGATATAGCAGGGCTTCTCTGTATCTAAGTAGGACAAGACACACACATCGGAAATTATGGAGAATTAATCTCCTTAAACACTCCCCCTTGTATTGATAGCTAGAAGAATGATGCATGACATGTTGCCTCACTAAAAACCTCCCAAGCAAATAAAAACCTCATGGGTAAAACAAAAGCTTGGTCTAAGGGAAAAAGAGTACAACGCATCAACTACAAAAGCTACCATATGTGACGTAGATTCCCCTTAATGTCTACATAAATATAACTCCTCCTAACTGTAAACTTAGTCATGGAGTTCAGATAACCTGTGCATATCAACGCGTCTCACATGTTTTACAAATATAGATTTAGATAATGACTTGGTAAACAAGTCCGCAACATTATCAACCAAACTAAACAAGTTCACATGGATAATCAATAACCGCTGCTATTGCTGATTGTATGAGTACTTTGGCGAAAAGAGTTAAGTATGACACCCTTAATGTAAATCAACTTCATATGTTCAATGTAAATCATATTATCCACAAAGATGCAAGTTGGTGCTGTCATAGTAGATGATAGTCCACTAGACCTTCAAATGTGGTGTATTATTGTTCTAAACTACGCACCCATCAACAGCTTCATAAGAAGCTTTGATTTTTAGAATAGTTTGAGGAAGTAGCAACCAGGATTTACTTTGTTATTCTCCAAGAAATTGCCATGTTTCCCATGATGAATAACCTGTATGGGAACATCCTTTATGTATGGGTCAGAGAGGTACCCAATATTAGCAAATCTGACCAACACATCAACCAGTGTCTCAGTATAAGGGAATTGCAGTAAAACTGCTCGCAACAGGAGAGGAATTCGACGAGTCAAAATTCTCACTCAACGGATCAAACAGATGGTTCTGTTCGTCCCAGGACACCGGCTTTGATGGGTCGAAGCCATTTCTCTACGGGTCGAAGGGCCCCTTCGGGTTATCACAGTTCATTGCATTCGACGGGTCGAGAGATATGTTCGACGAGTCGAGAGATATGTTCGACGGGTCGAAATGTCCAGAACTTGAATGTTGGGATTCAACTATCCCTTAACCAGGATTTTTATGTTTCTCTCTGTATTCTTTGTAAGGGAAAAATGGGTCCAAGTCAATGGATCACTTCAAGTACCTGAAGATTTGTTTTACTTCATTCCAATGACTTTACGTAGGAGCATACTGAGAAGGCAATATCTGGATGTATGTACTGAGCTAAATTCAACCAAGCTCTAATCGCACTAAGATATAGAATCTCAACTCCAAAAGTTCTTTATCATCGTCCTTTCAGATGAAATGGATCCTTTTGATTTCCCGACCGCAAACAACCATTGGTGTACTAATAGGGTATGCTTTGTTCATTGCCTGATTAGACATAAGCAAAATGGTGAATAAGAATTCAACCAACTTGATGTACCGTCTCTAAATCAAGACTTAATCGAGTCCTACTAAGGTCTATCATCTCAAATACAGATTTCAAGTAGCTAACCATTTCATTGATCTCATTAAGAGTTTTGATAATGTTCATATCATCAACATAGACTGCTATTATAGCAAAACCTAAACTTGTTCTTTTAATGAACACGCAAGGGCATAAGTCATCATTCTTGTATCTCTTCCCAATCAAGTAATCACTAAGACGTGTATACCACATCCTACTAGATTATTTCAATCCATATAGTGAACGTCTCATTCTAATCACATGAGCACTCCGTGGTTTAGCGTTACTTGATTTAGGTAGAACTATGCCATTCGACACTGTCATGTATATCTCTGAATTAAGATCCTCATAGAGATATATTGTAACCACATCTATAAGCTATATACTCAGTATTTTGGACACTACCAAACTGATAAGGTAGCGGAAAGCAATGATGTCTATGACCAGAGAATACATCTCCTCATAACCAATACTAGTGCATTGAGAAAATCCTTGCTCCACAAGTTCTTCTCATTGTGCTCCCAAACAAGACTTATTTGTGTCTAACTGACATATCATGGTTATATCACTACCATATTGAAAACTTGTCATTTGTAAGAGAGTCTAGTTCAGCCTAGATTGTAACTTTCCATATCGATCAATTTGCTATACATTAACTGTTGACAATCCGCAACAGAGCAATGTTCCACTTCATTGTCGTCAATCTCTGAGTGACAGAATAAGTAAACACATCATCAACGAACATGGAAGAACTATCCATAATAATGCTAGCATTTGTTTCACTTTGTGAGATTTCTTTGTTTACTGACATCGTCATTGACTTTGAGGCGTCCCCCAGTGTTTGTCAATGTCGACTTTTAGACACAATTGCAGTCAGAATTAATATCATGTATTGATGATGAACGGTTGTGCCTTGATCGTTTGCATTTACACCGGCAACTCATCAGTTGATTTTGATCGATGCTACATCCCCACTGTGGGCAGGAGAAAACACTACCTTGCCCAGGTGTTCCGTTTAACTTGTCCAATATCAGGGACTTTCAACCTTGCAGGATTTATAGCATATATAAATGATCTCGACACTCTTATGATATCATTAAAGAAGGCAGGTATAAAGTCTGCTACTTTCTGAAGATCAAGAATACATTGCACTTCAATCTCAAACTAAGATGTGCAGGGATCATGATGAGACATAGTGGGGATATACCACGTCAATTTCAGGCATTAATCCAGAATGAAACCATTATTATCTCCCCCTAATGGCGGGAAGTATGTCTCATCACAGTGACTATTTGCAAAACTAGCAGTAAAAAGATCTCTTGTCAAATGTTCTGAATAACAGACAATCGTTGGAGCACCAACATAGATGCGTAATCATCATTGATGACCCATATTTATATGCAGTGGAAGTGTAATAGGCACATGTACTGCACAATTAGAGATGCATATATGTGAGATATCAGGCTCATATCCAGTTACCAACTGGTACACACTGAGTGGTTGGCAGTTTATGTGTATCAAACGAATGAGCATAGCTGCATATAACATTGCATATCCCCAAGCAAATACCGATAAATTAATATATATATATATATATTACCATAGTTCTGGCGACAAGCTTTAACCGCTTGATTGTTACCTCTGCTAAACCGTTCTATGAAAGAACACGGGGAACCGAGATACTCAACAACAATCTCAATCAATATGCAATAAATAACAAAATATTTCAATATAGACTCTCTTATATTAAACCAATATGAATGACTATATTGAATTATTCGGGTGGGGAGTCTGAAACTTAATAATATGCGCTAGGAGTTTTGAAATGCAACGTAGCATGTGGATAGCAAAGACGTGTGACCGATGCATCGATGTAGCAATCAGAACTATATATAAATAGTCCGCATATCGGTTTGAATTATCCAAAAATAGATTTTTGGAATCTATAGAGAAAGAAAGATGTGTCTTCAACAAAAGATTGTCATGTATGTAAACAATATTACAACATTACAAACATAAACAAGCTTTGCAAAATGAGCAATGTGCATCAAAGATTACAACATATGAATCTCGTGGGATAACGCATAACGCTTCAGTGATATGTAGTTGGGATGGTGCAGCACTCGTCTTGGAGACCGAGCCTGAGCAGAGTGGAGTAATCTCAGTTCCCTCATCTAAACCGATGGTTTTAAATATTCTCACATGCTTCTTTGCCCTTAAGAACAGATGACCATAAGAATTTCTCAATAGGTTGATCATCAAAGTTCAAAAGCTTGTATGAGGCTAAGTCACGCATAATAATATAAGTGACTGCATTAGATACAATGATCCAAACCGTAGTAAGATATAAACCACTACAAATCCTCAAAAACTTCTCCAGATTGCGTCGTTGGTAGCATTCTTCGGAGATTAGACACAAAAGTTTCTTCCATTCTCACAATGTTATGTCTAAGTAACGTTGGCACAAATATGTTCAAATTTGAGAAAGGTTCGAATAGTAACACTCAATCTCGCTATCATATATCAACAAAATGATGTCAATCAAACCGTCTTTGAATCCAAGACATGGCGAACACTTTAAGTGAATACTTAAAGATTTCAATGGGTGTAACCTATGTTGAGTGTTGATATGGTATGATAATACTTAAATACAACCGATGTATGACAACATCTAACCGATTGAAAAGACCGTTGTATTTTAAATTTCATGGCATGCCATAAATCGATGTATAAACTACATCTGGTGCTGAAATCTAGGTTGGTCAATTTTTTCAAAAATTTTCAATAAAACCGATGTATAAACACATCTAAAAACATCACATCCGGGTAACATCTTCAACGGGTCGAAGAAAATCCTCGACTTGTGGAAGAAAACCCAAAATAGGATGTTGATTTTCCGATACTGATTTTTGACGGGTCGAGTGATATTTTCGACGAGTCAAAATAGTGTCCAGGGGCATACATTCGAAGGGTCAAGCTCATTTTCGATGGGTCGAAGAAAACCTAAAACCGATATCGATTTTTCGATATCTATTTTTGACAGGTCACGATTGGACATAGTCTGAGACAAAAGAAAACATTCGACGGGTTGAGCTACATTTTCAACGAGTCAAAATGGCAAACATTCGACGAGTCGAAAAATGTGAAAAATTGATCCAGAGTGGAACATTCAATGGGTCGAGGAAAATCTCGATGGGTCGAAAAATGTCTTGAGATCAAAAATGGTCTTTTTCATGTCTTGTCTTTATTGTATCATTGTGTCATTATGCCATATACAATTTTTAAACATCGAACCATACATAAGAATTATATGAAAATAGAACATTCTCAACACTTTCATATACCGAAAAATAGAAAAATATTCATTACTCGTCAACAAGTAAAAGTTACATCATAGATGTCTTAATCCATATTGACTAAAAATAAAGTCTCAAAACATGACTAAAACCAAGTCAAAATAAAAAAAACAAAACTTGATTACATAGCAAAGACATGAGCCTAATACATAGACTACTCAAAAACTGCAATCTCCAAACTTGCTTTTGTATTGTCTGCTATTATCAGATTTGCTTCACCGTAATCTTCTATCTTTAGAACTTTAGTGAAGTTAAGTCTCATGTGCCAGAAATTTCTTGCACTTCTTGTAGACATTTTATTACTTGTGTATGTGCTTAGTAGAACCACACCTATAGCAAGATGACAAACACAAAGTAGAAGCAGAATGTGTAAAATTCCCAGAATTCCTAGAACCAAAATTTGAATAATTCTTATCGGAGTTGTAGTGAATGTTGTCGTGGCGAATCCAATCCAAATTCTGACTATGCTTTCCTCTAACATGACCATTGCCAAGTCTTCCATGTCTATGATGACCCATGTGTGGTGGTGCCAAAGGCACTAGCTTCCTACATGGGCATGTAATCCCATATCACTCGAGAGTGAGAAAGTGCTGTGCTTATATGTGCATGCCTACATCTCTATAGTAAGACGAATTTTGGGGGTAAGTCCAAAAGTAAAACCGTGCAGACAAGACCCAAAGCAAACAATATCTTACCATGTGGAGTGGGATGTGACAATGTCCATCATGGTTATTGTAAATTTCGGAACGATCGTTCCTTCTATCCTTACATGCCTTCCCACAAGTATTGTACGACTCATGGATATATATTTTTAGTAACGGCTGACCGAGCATTATTGGTGAGAAAAAACTCGTGAATTCGCTTATTCTTAGCTAGCACACTTGTGAGATTACAGAATGATCTGAGTCGTCCTTGCGCATAATCTATGCGATATTTATGCGCAAGGATGTTCATGGAGGTAGGAAATGTGCTTAAAGACTTCTCAATCATAGCATGATCAGTCTTGATAATGCCACATACACTTAACTTAGATTGAAGCCCTAACATACCTTGACTACAAGCATAAATATTTGGATAATTCAATAACCGGATGAAATCACATCCTTCTCTCGGGTCATGAAATTGTGCATTATACACATTATTAAACATGTCTTGTAAAGTCACCCACAAAATCGTTGAGTCATTCTTTAGCAAATACTTTTCTTTAGAACTGGATGTATATCCCACCTCAAAAACATGAGAACTTGATCTTTACGAGCTAGAGTTGGTGGCCCAGCACCAGGTGGTGGTGGTGATTGGATTATATCCGTCAAATTCATACTGAGAAGCGCGTTCTCAACGTTTGACACCCAACAGTAATATTCTGCTCCTTGAGGATCAATGATATCAAATTCAGGCCGTTCCGGCTCAATTAATGTCATCCACAAGCAAGACACGAAATATAATTAGTTTAATGATCGAAAAACTACGATCACTAATTTTAAGTGTAAGGACTAGTAACGTGATCCATGATGTATGGTCACAAAAATCGATTTATAAATGGTAGTTCAAAACCACACCCAGCAACCGTGACAAAACCGTCACATAATATCGATTTTCATTTCTTTTCTAAACCGTGACTCTCCCAGGACCGCCACTTATACTCTATGGATATAGGTCCATAGAAACTAGGGCAAACATGCAATATAAACAACTCATATCGCAATTATCATCAACTTAGATCTAGGATTTCGCGGTAAGTAAGTTTGATCATAGATGTATAGATTCAGGGTTTAGAAAAATTGATTTCGAGGGTGTTATGCTCAGTATGAAAACTTCGTTGTGAAAGAAGTTTGAAGAGAGGAAACACATCCACCAAACTTCTAGCAGATAGAGGATGCCTTCTTCTTTTATTCTTTTCAGGCAAACTGAACTTTGTGCACTCAATGGGCCATAACTTTCGCTAGACACATCCGAATTGAGATTTTCTGGATGTTCTGAAAATTAGACATATGAGGATTTCTATGCATATGAAGATTGTCCTTTGGTTCGTCTTGAGCTGCTCACAATCCTCTGTCGAAGTTGGAGATTCTGCACAAGCTCAATTTTGGCCTAAAATTCAGAGATTCTGGGAGAAGGAGACGCCGATTGGTGGTGATCAGCAGTGAAGGAGGGGCTGCCGGCGATGGAAGTTTAGTGTTATAGGGGTTAGGTTTTTTTTTTCTCTCTTTCTTTGGTGGTGATGACTATTAATCCAGAGAGCGTGCTGATAACGTGTTGCAGGAGAAAAGTACGTAAACTGTAAAATTATCACTCTTTCATTGATAGAATGCCTTAAATACATGTTGATACAATCTGTTACAATAACTGTCATGATATAACAAGGATTATCTATATCTATCAAATTAATATCTGTATCTAAGTAGTAGGACAAGACACACAACAAATTATGATGGATAATTAAACTCCTTCAACAGTTTCAACTTTTACTGTAAGCAGCGGTATAAAAGGCCAGTCGCTCGTTCCCTATCTCTCATCTTTCTAGGGTTTTTCTTCTTCTTCGTCCTCACAAGCAACGACAATGGCCGACGAAGCTCAGTACTCCTCCGGCCCCGATTCCGGCAGCAACAAGCGCAAATACGAAGAGCAAACAGCTCCGACTACTCGCAGATTCACCGGCTTCTCCGCCCCCATCCTCCCTTCCTCGTCCCCCGACTCCGTGCCGACGTCATACAGCAGTGTTCCTCCGCCCGTCGACGACATCCAGCTGGCAAAGCAAAAGGCGCAGGAGATCGCAGCTCGTATTTACCACGCCAGTAGCGGCGTCGCTCCTGCTTCTGCCCTCGACACTAAGCGCCCTAGAGTTGAGAACGGCGGCGGCGGTTACGATTCCGGTGACAGAGGATACAGCTCTATTCCATCTGGTTCGTCTTTAATTACTCGATCTGAGCTAACATAAGGAATTCTTATAGAATCTTATAGTTTAGTGTTTTAAGTTTTAAGGAATCCTTGTAGAATCTCCTGGTGTGTTGTTTGATAATAGTTAGGGTTTAAGTTATAAATTGTGGCGTGATTGTGATGCAGATGTGAAGCCGTACTCAGCTCCGTCATCGATCCCAGTGTCGTATGGAAGCTTTCAAGGTGGGAGCAAAAAGATTGATGTTCCGAATGGCAGGGTTGGTGTTATAATTGGTAAACAGGGTGAGACGATCAAGTATCTTCAAGCTCAGTCCGGAGGAGCTAAGATTCAAGTTACTCGAGATGCTGATGCGGACCCCAATTATCCAACTAGGGAGGTGGAGATCATGGGTACTCCTGATCAAATCGCTAAGGCCGAGCATTTGATAAATGAAGTTCTGGCTGAGGTACTGCTTGGCCCTAGTTCTGAAATATTTGAGATGGTGATGTCAGAGTCAGAGTTTATCGGAAGATATCTAGCTCTAAGTTCTCTTACATAGCATCTTATGTGATGTTTGTAACAGGCTGAAACAGGAGGTCCTGCCATAGTGTCTCGAAGGTTAACTGGACAAGCTGGAGCTGACCAGTTTGTGATGAAAGTTCCCAACAACAAGGTTCATGAGTTTTTCTGCATTCCTCAAATTTGTTTCTAGCGATTTGGTTTGGAAGCATATGATGACCGAGTAATTACAGGTTGGTCTCGTAATTGGTAAACGAGGGGAAACTATCAAGAATATGCAAGCTAGTACTGGAGCTCGTATTCAGGTTTGTTTGAACTCTGGCTCTTTTTTTGATAATATGACTGATTATAAGGCACTGAATTGTTGAAATTAATTAGCTCAAATGGTTTTTTTATTAGGGTATCCTTTTCCATGCAGGTGATTCCTTTGCATCTTCCCCCTGGTGACACCTCAACCGAAAGGACAGTACAGATTGATGGCACTAGCGAACAAATTGAAGCTGCTAAACTATTGGTGAATGAAGTTATTAGTGAGGTATGTTTAATTAGTAGTATATCTGGAAATTCGGGTACTCTATGCTCTGTTTTTTTGACAGTGTGAAGATGTTGCATGAAAATCATAAATGTGCTTCCAAAATTAGATATTTTAATGCATATAGTCCTTCTTTCCCTTTCTTAATTCATACACGTAACTGCCAACTTAATGCTTGTAGTCACTCTTTGATTTTGTTCGTCTTTTGATTGGTGCATTCATATTTAGTTTATACTGTTTCTTTTTTTCCTCATTTTCTATTTATGCATGGTATCTGCGTCAATAAATTGATAAGAGAATTTCCTCCTCAAGCTTATAATGTGGTTTACTTTTTCAAACATAGAATCTTGTATGTGTTTCTTGCTCCTTTGTGCTTTGTACAACCGAAGCTGTAGTATTCATTTTCAGTTGAGCTACAGTTTCTCTTTACTCTGTTTCTGTTTGGAGTCAAGTGTTATGTGGTTATGAAAGGTTGGACAAGTTCACATCTCCAAGCCTCTGTGATCCAAAAGTATTGCTTTCTGCCAATGTTGTTGCTCAATGTGTGTGGCTGAAAATTTCAAGTCTATTGTGCTAAGTTAACACCGGAAGGAGCTGTGTTGAATTTCAATCGATATACCGTATTCTCAATGAGGAACTCGAGGACGGTAATCCCTGCCAAAAATCCAGTTGGATCTTTTTGGATGAGCTCTAAATGTATACGTAGAAACTGCAGGATTTTGCAATGTTATATACATAGATATGTTATATGCTTGCAATAAGCTTTTTTTGATGCTGATAGATAGTGGCTAACTTAACTTTAAGATTGGGTCAGTGGTTGGGTTTAGCTGTGTGAACTTCCCCCAATATTATTGAATTCTTGAGGAATGCTATCACCGTAAGCTCTTGCTCATTGAAAATCTAGCCTGTGGGTGGGGGGTGATGTATGTGGGTTCTAGGTTATTCAGTCATAAAGAGCTCCTCAAGACCATGGATGTTAACCATTACAATTATTGGCTGTTCAGTGATCAAACAATATTGGGATAGCAGCTTGTTCTACCATCAAATATGCTTATTACTCTTGTACCATGTGACTGATATCTTTATTGGGACTATTGTAGGGTTAGATTTTTATTGGACCTTTGGTCACCAACATGGAATCATTATGTTGGTGTTTCCTCAGCATCACTCTGGTATGGTTCTAAATCCCATTATCTGGTATTTAGTGATGATATTCCGAGAGAAGCTAAATATAGTATTCAAGGCTAATGGTGTTAACTTGAAGAAATTTGGGTCATTTTCGTTGTATCTACACAAGCTCCGTTTTACATCAACGTGACTGTTTAAACTGTAGATCTCTATTGATTACTATTATATATACCACATTGTTTCACTCATTGAATCTTGTATCAGTTTTTGGGTCTTCTTGATATTATTTTAAGGTGATTCAACTGTTTGTTACTACTGGGATTTAGATGTTCTAAATTTGATTAATGCAAAAGTTTTCACATTATTTTTTTATGATAATATTGTCCAGTTGGGATTAGATTTTATTATCTTCATTGCTGATTTGTGGGTATCTTGCTCTTTTTCATTTTTTTCCTTCCAACTATTTGAGTTTCTAAATGAGTCAGGTTGTCTCAAAATACTGTAGTATAAAGTTTTCTGGTCATGTAATAGTGATTTTGACACCTGTTGTCTCTGTGCTGTCCTTTACCCTTCTTAAAGAGATGGTTATAAACATCTAAATTTGGCGTTTCCTGTTGGTGATTTCTTTATAGTGACCATAGCTTGAATACCTTCTGCTGAATTGTTCAATATGACATGCGCAGGCTTTTCCTTTAATAGGTTTTGGTTCTAATCTGATGCTTCAATAAACTCCGTTCATCTCTGTTGGAGATATGAAAACATGAAATATATATGCTCATACTACTAACTTGTGGATTGCACTTAGAATGGAACATTGTTACCATTGCTGGTCCCGAAGTATAGGCTCCATATTTCTTTGCTTTGGGTATATCTTTTTTAGTATCGTGTTTGTATCCTTCCCTTGGAGCGTGGGCTTCTTCTGGAGAAACTCAAGTAATTCAACCACCAGTACGGTATGTAGGTATTTAGCTGAAGCAGATGTATTGTCTGCACTATAAGCAAATTGCTATAGCCTCTTGTGTTAATTAGGATGTGTATGCTTGTTTACTTCTGTCAAAACCTCTATAGTATTGTGGTTATCTGTACCTATTCACTTCAAATAGGGAGAGGTGCTTCTGCTGGAGTAACTCAATTAATACAACCACAAGTACGGTATGTAGGCGTTTACCCCTCTTCCTAATACAATCTAAAACATGCTGATCACCGTATGGATATAGTTTCTTTTAACCTGTTATGTGGTACATTCATTCTTTGAGTTTTCCATTATTTGTTCTTTCCTATGTTTGCTCTTGTACATCCTGTGCATTTTTGTTTTCCTCCGTATCCCGGCATCATGGAAAGTTCGCCATGGTTATTTGTGAGAATAATTGTCTTGCAGAATCGTGCTAGAAATCCAGCAATGGCTGGAGGATATTCACAGCAAGGTTATCAAGTACGTCCTGCCAGTGTCTGGGCTCCTGGTGGTCCTCCAATGCAGCAACCAGGTTATGGTTATGGACAGTCTGGAGCATATTCTGGGCCGACGTCATCTCAGCCATCTTATCCTGGCTATCCTCAATCAGCATCTGGTGGATATCCCTCCAACTGGGACCAGTCCTCTGTAGCACCAACTCAACAGACTTCTCAAGCAGGCGGTTATGATTACTATTCCCAACAATCGTCACACCAGCAGCAAAACCCTGGTGGTCCTCCTGCACCAGCAGATAATGCTAGTTACAATTATGGCCAACCACCTGTTTCAGGCTATAATCAGCACGGGCAAGGTTATCCTCAAGATGGCTACAGCGGATATCAGGCACCACCTCAATCTGGGTATGGTCAGCCACCAGCTTATGATCAGCATGGTTATCCTGCGGCCAGCTATGGTGGCGTGAGCAATCCAGCTCCAGATGCCCATACATCCTCTTATGGATCTCAGGGGGAATCAGCTCAAGCACCTCCTGTGCAACCTGCTCCAGTGGGCCAACAAGGGTACAATGCCAGTCAACAGCCTAGCCCAAACCCTGCAAGCTATCCACCTCAAGTGTCCACTCAACCAGGTTATGGAATGCCCCCAACTTCTCAAGCTGGTTATGGTACTCAACCACCTGCTCAGGCTGCATATGGAGCCGCCGGGTATGGAGCACCTCCAACGCAAAAGCTTCCTGCTCAGTCACCCCCAACTCCTACGGGCTATGGTCAACCCCCAGCTGTACATCCAGGCTATCCACATTCCCAGCCTCCACCTTCTGGTTATGCTCAACCTGATTCTGGTGCACGGGCACCACCACCATCCAGTTATGGTTCTACAGCGGCTCATGCGGGCTATGGGCCTCCATCTTATGGTGCACCAGCATCTGGTCAGCCAGGTTATGGACAGGCACCACCCTACAGTGCATCATATGGTGCTGCTGGGTGTACACAGCCCCCACCTGCCTATTCTGCTGAAGGAGTGAATGGGAGCACCCGTGGGGCATATGATGCTGCTGGTGCTCCAACTTCACAGGCTGCTCCTCAAAGTGGAGTTGCGAAGACATCCCCACACAGTTGATTTCTGGGTTTTCAGATTTGGCTGTGGATGAATGTGTGTTATTCTGTAGGGTTACTAGGTTAGGTGTTTTATGGGACAATGTTTTGTTCTTATTCTGCTATGTATTTTGACGATAATTTGTTAGATCGTTGTTGTTTTGTATGCTTGATATTTCTTTCTTATGCCATTAAACGCATCTCGTTTTCTGGCTAGTATTTGTGAATCAAATTGACATGGTGAAGGTTATGTTTAAAAACATTTTGCACTAATCTGCTGACAGTCCTGAAACAAAGCTTCCCTTTCATTTGGGATGTAGTGGTGATCTATGGTTGGACCCTGCCACACTCCCACCGACGCAAACGGGTTTTACAATGGGAGTAGTAGTTAGATTGGAGAATACGTTAAAACGGATATTCACCAAATATAGTAAAATGGTTGGAATTACTTGGTGGATACTCCACCACTGAAGCCTTAAAACCCTTCGGTCAAGACTCGACGCATACATACAGCATGTACTATTGATGGTCTAGCCGGAATAAAACTAGCTGCATCAAGGTAATTTTTTTCTCATTCTCGTTTTCCCCGTTAATTGAAGTTATACTAAGGGTTTAGGGTTTAATTTGTACAGGCTATTTAAACATAATTGAGGGGTTTAATGGCATCGGCCAAGTTCATTCAGTTTGGAAGCAAGGTTTCCGAAGATTCGAAGCTTGCTGCTAAGTATGGATCTGAGTACTGGAAAAACATGGATGTGGCAAAGTATGGATCAGAGTATTGGAAAAACATGAATCTGGCCAAGAGTGGATCCGACTATTATGAGCAGCTACTTGAGAAAAATAAACATTACATTCAGGAGCCAGCAAATTCTGAACAGTGTAATCTTATGGCCAAGAAGTTGCGTTATACCTGGCTCGCAAGGTCAGTACGTGACTTAAAACGATTCCTATTTCAGAAATTTCAGGCCAACTTATGATATGTAGAGATTATGCATCCAGTTAACATTTTATTAGCCTATAATTTTTGGCTACTTTACTAGTATAATTTTGTATTGGTATCAATATATATCTGAATTATGGTATAGTTTACCGGAGCGTTATAAATCCATGTGGAAGGAGTTTAATCACGTCAAGCATCTGTTGAAGAACGGGAAAGAGCTGACGACGACGGATGCTGGAATTGCTACCCTATTTGCCATGGAATGCTTGTTCTATATTAAGGCTGGTGAGGTTATAGGCAGAGGAGGTACACTCACCGGTTACCATGTCTAAGTGTTAAGAGGATGACTGTTTACCATCTGATAAACAGCTTTGGTGAGAGATGAAACTGAGAAACTCTGACCACCAAGTATTTTCATCGGCAATGCATGGATAGTATGTCATAGTTTCTTGTTGTCTCGCATTTGATTCCTGGTTTAGTAGTGAAAGGAACATAATCGAATTGAATTTTTTTCTCGCACGTTATATATACTGTTTAAATATGAGATGTTCAAAGTGCCCTGCTGTCATACATAGTGTGTGTGCGCAACTCAAGTATTTAGTAAAGTCAGGCCATCGTTTAACAACTGGGAGAAACTCTCATTTGTTTAGCACAACTTCGATATGATCCTCCTATGAAATTAACTCAACGTGGTTACTGAATCAATGAAACTAAAACATCTCGTCGTACTTTCTTCCAGTAATTTTCTTGTATGTGATATCTGTCTGTTGTACTTGGTTTCAGAATTACAAAAGTTGGAGCGATAAATTTTAGATAGCAATCGAAGTTGGTTACAGGATCCAAGAAACGGGTCATAACTAGAACCCAGAAATAGTAGTTTTAACTAACCTGCTAAGCAAGAGTATGTTCATTATTGATTCCTCTAGCTTTCAACTCTTTCATTATCAAGAAGATACACTCCTCCATTTGATCTTTGTATGGATCTCCAGAATCCTTCACATAACTGAGTGGTACCCTGTGGGCACTGAAGAATATCATGACCTAATGTGCAAAAAATATGTAAAGTTTATATTGTGTTACCATACCATTATACCAACACTTTCAGACTGTACATGTTATGTGACCAACGATGAAGAATCAATTGAAATAAAACTAGCCATTACAAATAATGAAACTCACCTCTGCAGGCTCTGAAAATCTTTCTAGCTCTCTTGAAATCAAGTCAGCCATTGACTTAATATAACCTTCACGTTGATACCATGAGTTAATAACTGAAACAGGCAACCTCGAAGATATGGATCAGTCCTGCAAGATGGCCTCATTTTCAGAATAGCTGACATATGTAACCAAAACATATGCATTTACATGAACTCACAGCAAAGTGTAACCTGAAAATATTCTGGAGCACACGAACACTAGATCCAGTTGTAGAGATAGAGAACTGAGGATATAGAGGCAGGACAACAAGCCTAGTTATTCCGTCCCTTTTAATCTGGCAGACAATTGAGAAAAATAAATAAAATAAATAATTTGAATCATAGACACACTAGCTCACTAGCTACACATTGTTTCTATAAGAACTGTAGAAAACTCACTTGCTGAACTGCTTCCTCAGTGAACGGGAACGAGTACCTCATTCCCACATAGACATGTACAGGCAAGTCCATTGATTCCAAAGCCACTTTCAGAGCATCTGCCTGTATTACATAAAAAACCAACCTTTTAGCATAAAATTTCAAGCATATTCACTCTACCGTCTAAAATAATTAGATTCATTATTGTAAAAACACAACAGACGATGCAAACAAAAGCTAAACAAACAATTTCACAAAGAAAATATCCATAATTCCTCTACCTGCTCATCGGTTATTTTACGCAAAGGCGAACCTCCTCCTATAGAAGCATACCCTTCCTTGCTCTTGGGAGCTCGAAGCACAGAAATCAACTTGGCCAACGGCTTCTGAAGGAACTGAAACAGCCTCGGAAGCCTAATGATATCCTATCAAACAGTAGCATTGCACAATTCACTATCATAAAAACTATACGAAACTATCAAAACAAAGATACTTAATCGAATGACTAGACGAAAGGAACATACAGGATCGGCAAATAGATTAAACAGAAACGGCTGAACATCATCAAGCGTCTCCGGTCCTCCGAGATTCAGAAGCAACACTCCAACTTTCTCTTCCGCGCTTTGTGAGTGATGATGAGACTCCTCGAAAGCAGTCCCACCGTAAGTGGTGCATACACCCGCAGCAGCACACAATCTTTCCCCCGAAACCAAGATTTCTTCTCACAATGCGACGCCCCAAACATGATGTCACCATCGTTGGACGACGACGACGCAGAACACAAAGGCCTGAGCTGTTCTTTCGGAACAATTCTCAATTCTCTTAAGGATTTGCAGGAGACGGACCCAATCAACGTAGCGTAACACCTACCACTAACAAACAACTGAAAAGAATCAAAATCCGAGCTCAAAATTTCAATGAAAGAGTCGACCTTGACAAAATTAGAATAAAAGAGTCAACTTTTTACATCCGAGAATTTATGATCGGAGAGGCTTACGTCGTAAGTTTATGATCTGAGCGGGGAAGGGTGGAGCCGGAGAGGTTCATCCGAGGAACGGCGGCGTCCATGGTGTACTGGTGAGTTTGGAATCGAATCTCTGGGTTCGGTATGATGAGACAGAGAGAGAGACTAGACTAGACTAGACTAGTAGTGATTGTCTCTGCTATTCAAGGAAAGAGGGCGGAGTTGGCAGTCACGTGGTGGCACGTGCTGTAGAATGCGTGGTGTGTGTGTGGACTCGGGCCCAAAACACGAAAACTACAAAGGTTGCATTCTTTTTTAGTCTAGAGTACATTTACAAAGTTCTCTGTCAATCAGATTCTATAAAACAGAAATACGAGTTTTAACCAAGATGACCGGCTACTATAAGCTCAGTGTTGAGCCAACAGCCCCAGTTTGGAAAGACTTCACTCGTGTTGTTTCACTTGTGCCTCAACTAGTCCTGGATCACAGATGGGGTCAAATCAAGGAAGTGAAACACCAACAAATCTTCCTCATATGCATCTGTTTCACTAGTCCTGGATCACAGATGTTTCACTTGTTTAAAATTAGAATTTTGAGAGAGTTGAAAAGGTACTATCATCTGCCCATTCTCAAGGCATTTCTTTAGACAATGACCCCGTTTTTTCCTCTTTTCGGATGATAAATATTTCTCAGAACATGGAGTGTGAATCAAACCCAGATTTGAATTGAAATTGAGATACTGATACAAGTTCTTCCCTTCTGAATCAGACCGATTCATAACTAAAAGGGGTTGACAATAAGTTCTTTCAAAACTGACTATTTGTCCTTTTGTTTAGAAGTGTTCCAGAAATGTCTGCGATCGAGTAAATAGCTCTACGAACGAATGGACCGGATCAAATCGGAAAATAAAAAGATTTGTACAAGTTATACCTTTCATCAACATTTTGTGGAAAATAGTTAGGTATGAATATGTTAGACACCTGTAGCTCAATTGGTGAAATAGTATCTCTCTCCAAAAATAATATATATTTTTTTACCGCCACGGAAAGAAAATATTTTGTTGCGAATGAACAAGATATTGAGGAATTGTCCATACGTAAAATCATAATTATTGATACGGGCCTTTTTCCACAAAAAAAAAGGAATCCTTTGTTACAATAGAAGCAGAAGTGATGTGGATTATTCAAGAATCGAAGTCGATTTGCTTTATAAAAAGCAGATATCAATGAACTTCTATGAAATGGTTTCACGGGATTCAGCCAATTGTCTTGATCGCGGGATATCATTGAGAAATAAGAATCCATGTTATCAAAAGATTTCCTGCTATTATTTCTAATATGGAATGAGTCAATCACCTACTTTGGTATCTTAATCTTATTGAACAAAAACGGTGATATTGTTCCTCCATTGATCAAGAATTTCGATTTTTGGGAAGTATCATGATCATCTAATAAGAAGGGTTTCCATTTTTTCAAATGAACGATTTGAAGACCTATTGATTCTAACAACTGATTGCAGAGTTGATCATTCGGACCTTTCAATTCATATATGTGGATCTCGAACCTATGAATGGGGATATTCCTGAAACTCATAAAGAAAAACGGAAGTGAGCTAGACAAAAAGAGAAGAAACTTGGACAAAAAAAGAAGTAACTTGGACAATTAGAAAGGAAGTGACTTAGAAAAATATTTTTTGTCGATAACCTCAGACCAATCAATCGAATATTGATTAATACGTAATCGATCGACTACTTGAAAATGAAAATGGCTCTTCTGTTCATAAATGAAATTTTCCAAATGTTCCTGTAACTTCTTGCTCCCTTTGGACCATTTGTATCTATATGCATTAGGATCCCGATTCATGAATCTCTTGGTTCGAGAAATAAAAATAAGAGGATCGACCATTTCTTCTAACTCTTTTTCAAATTTGATAAAAGTTGGTTGATCATATATTTCATTATAGTTCTATGATTAAGAGTATCATTTCCTATTTGATCCCTTTGTATTCCATATTCGAAGTTGCAACCGAATCTATTCATTAAAAATAAAAAGAATCGATTTAATACATTTCTTATGCACCCATAGGTGCTATATTGGATTTGAATCAGATTTTGGATCAATTTATTGATTGGCTGCCTCCATTATGTTGTTGCTAGCAAATACCACTATTTTTGGTTTTGAATCTTCCAAATCATTCCCACAGGAGGTCCGGACCCTTTTTTTTTTTTTTTTTTTTTTTTTTTTCTGATCCTTCGATAAAAGGATTCATTCTCTTCATAAAAAATATGAGGTAGAACCAATAAAGATCTCTTTTTCGATTCATCCCTGGAGTTGAATACCTCATTCAAGAATTATTTTTGATCTGATACGTAGGAATCAATAGAAAAGGCAAATCCCTTATGATATAACGGATCTGGCTCGGTTATTGATAGAGTGAATATATCTACCATTTCTTGAAATATCTCTTCTGATTCAAAATCGTGGTGTAGCATGGATCCCCCTTGCTCCGGTCATAGAATAGATGAAATAAATCAAAAATGGATTTTTGTTCAAGAATGAAATCTTATTGGAACTATCCAGTTCATCCTTTGGAACCATATCACATCCCAGATCTGATGAAATAGGATGAATTGAGACAGTATTTTGTAAATACGTAATTATCTTGAATATATTAACTATTTCTTTATTTTCCGATCGCCTGGAAGGGACAAAGAAAGCATCTTGTTCTTTCTTCAACAATTTTTGATCTCTAGTAGACCTCTCAGTAGGATTCGAACCCAGATCAAGTTCTGACCATCTGTCAGAGAAAAAAGAACGAAGGGATCTTGTAGGATTCCAAAGAAATTCTTCGATTTCTTCCGAAAACAGATGCTTATTCATCCACTTCTTACGTTTCGCGAATAGCCAGGACATTGAGGAATATTCCGAAAGGCATTTAGGGAATCGGTCTGATTCTATCTCTGTTCGTTCCGTTTGAAGAAAAGAAGGATCCCAAAGAATCGATCTTTCTTTTAGTTGTTGAATCTTTCTTTGATTGATCAATGTGTGATATTCTAAATCCTCATTACTAATGGAATCGAAACGATGTCTGGATTGATCAGAGGATCCTTTCAATTGGCTAGAATGTGTTACTTGAACAAAACTAGATCTTTTAGATCTTGTGGAATCGTATTGAATATTTGACGATACATTCCGTACTTTGCTAAAAAATCAATCCTTGTTTACCAACCATACATTTTCTAACCAATTCTCTCTCGATATGTTCCTCAAAAAATCCAATTCGTGCGGATTCTTCCCCCAACTAAAGAAGAGATCTTGGCAGAATTGCCACATATGAAATTGAGCACAATTTTGCATAGCCCACTTGTTTCTCGAGAAGAGATGGGAAACATTCTTAATTTCATTTGATTGAATAGTTGACCCAGCTCCTTGTTGTTTGAAGAAAACCTATGCTTCAATTGGTGTTTTTTCACGAAAATCAAACATGAGATAACAAATCCAGTCTTTCACTAAGATTTCGAATAGCTGTCCCGAATTCAAGTTGAGTATGTTTCGTCTCTTCCTCGGAGAAAGACGATCAAACAATTCCCAATCATGGTCCTTGCGGATCGGATCATCCATATAATATACAAAAGAAACTCCATATATTTGATATCTTTCTCTTTGAATGAGATCTCAATTCCAACGACAGTTTCATTAGATATCTTACAACTAGAATCCCTAGATATCTTACAACTAGAATCCCTATTTTTTTCCGATCCAGTTCCTCCACCACCGCGAACCCTAGTTAGATTCAGGCATGATACACTTTTTAGTTATTGGGAGAACCTAAGTACTCACTTTCTGATCCAGGAAACAACTGTCAGAGATTTTTTTTTTCCTTTTGGAAGATACAGGAGCGAAACAATCAACTTATTGATATTGGAAGACCCAAAAGATTCTTCCACCGTATCATTTCTGGGTCCAATGAAATTCATAGGTATAGGAAGAAGCCTTGTCAAATAGAGATTTTCTCTCTCGACCATCTTTCGATTGTTAATACGATATATAAGGACCACTACTACAAATAGTACTACACCCTTGATCGTGAAATAGCGATTGCTTGTTGAACCCTATAAATGTGAATTGCGTGAAAGTAGGATACTCCAAATTCGGAAGTCAAAAAGTTTTATAAAACGTTCTTGATGGAAAAACATGTGAATGAAAGATCCCACTGAATTGAATTTGGTCCATGAATCTAAGAAATAGTGAGAATTCTTGATCTCTCTCAATATCTTTCTCAATTTGAAAATCCAGGATTTGAATTGATGCCCTTTCATTGAGTCCTCCTAAATTGCATTGATTTATCCTAAAAATTTCATTTCAATTGGAATTTGGTTATTTACCATGTACGAGGATCCCCGCTAAGCATTCATGGCTGAATGGTTAAAGCGCCTAACTCATAATTGGCGAATTCGTAGGTTCAATTCCTACAGGATGCACGCCAATGGGACCCTCCAATAAGTCTATTGGAATTGGCTCTGTATCAATGGAATCTCACCATCCATACATAACGAATTGGTGTGGTATATTCATATCATAACATATGAACAGTAAGAATTATCATTCTTATTGAGACTAGAACTCATAGGGAAGAAAATAGATTTATGGATGGAATCAAATATGCAGTATTTACAGACAAAAGTATTTGGTTATTGGGGAAAAATCAATATACTTCTAATGTCGAATCAGGATCAACTAGGACAGAAATAAAGCATTGGGTTGAACTCTTCTTTGGTGTCAAGGTAATAGCTATGAATAGTCATTGACTCCTGGGAAAATGGTAGAAGAATGGGACCTACTATGGGACATACAATGCATTACAGACGTATGATCATTACGCTTCAACCGGATTATTCTATTCCACCTCTTAGAAAGAAAAGAACTTAAATCAAAATACTTAATAGCATGGCGATACATTTATACAAAATTTCTACCCCAAGCACATGTAATGGAGCCGTAGACAGTAAAGTGAAATCCAATCCACGAAATAATTTGATCTATGGACAACATCGTTGTAGTAAAGGTCGTAATGCCAAAGGAATCATTACCTCAGGGCATAGAGGGGAAGGTCATAAGCGTCTATACCGTAAAATCAATTTTCGACGGAATGAAAAAGACATATATGGTAGAATCGTAACTATAGAACACGACCCTAATAGAAATGCATACATTTGTCTCATACACTATGAGGATGGTGATAAAAGATATATTTTACATCCCAGAGGGGCTATAATTGGAGATACCATTGTTTCTGGTACAGAAGTTCCTATAAAAATGGGAAATGCCCTACCTTTGAGTGCGGTTTGAACTATAGATTTACGTAATTGGAAGTAACCAATTAGGTTTACGACGAAACCTAGAAATCAATCACTGAACCAATTTGAGTACCTCTACAGGATAGACCTCAACAGAAAACTGAAGAGTAACGGCAACAAATGATTGAGTTTAGTAGTTCCTCATATAAAATTATTGACTCTAGAGATATAGTAATATGGAGAAGACAAAATTGTTTCAAGCACCTACAACAGCGCCCCTTGTTTCAAAGAGAGGAGGACGGGTTATTCATATTTCATTTGATGGTCAGAGGCGAATTGAAAGCTAAGCCGTGGTAATTCTAAGGATTCCCTCGGGGAAAAATAGAGATGTCTCCTACGTTACCCATAATATGTGGAAGTATCGACGTAATTTCATAGAGTCATTCAGTCTGAATGCTACATGAAGAACATAAGCCAGATGAAGGAACGGGAAGACCTAGGATGTAGAAGATCATAACATGAGTTATTTGGTAGATTTTGATTCCTATATATACACTCATGTGGTACTTTAGTATATGATATAAGAATTATACGATATATATATAGGATCCATCTGTATAGATATCATCTACATCCAAAAAGATGTATGCTTTGGAAGAAGCTTGTACAGTTTGGGAAGAGGTTTTGATTGATCAAAAAGAAGAATCTACTTCAACCGATATGCCCTTAGGCACGACCATACATAACATAGAAATCACACTTGGAAAGGGTGGACAATTAGCTAGAGTAGCAGGTGCTGTAGCGAAACTGATTGCAAAAGAGGGGAAATCGGTCACATTAAAATTACCTTTTGGGGAGGTCCGTTTGATATCAAAAAACTGCTCAGCAACAGTTGGACAAGTGGAGAATGTTGGGGTGAACCAGAAAAATTTGGGGAAAGCCGGATCTAAACGTTGGCTCAATAAGCGTCTTGTAGTAAGATGAGTGGTTATGAACCCTATAGACCATCCCCATAGGGGTGGTGAATAGAGGGCCCCAATTGGTAGAAAAAAAACCCGCAATCCCTTGGTGTTATCCTGCACTTGGAAGAAGAAGTAGAAAAAGGAATAAGTGATAATTTGATTCTTCGTCGCAGTAGTAAGTAGGTGAGAAAATCAAATTTTTTTCTTCATTTTTATATTTTATAAAAGAAAAAAAGAAAAGAAAAATAGGAGTTTAAGGGCGAATGACAAGAATTGAACCCGCGCTCGATGGATTCACAATCCACTGCCTTGATCCACTTGGCTACATCCACCCCTTGTACTATATAGTACTATATAAATAATAATACTAAAAAAAATACTATTAAATTTTTTATTTAATTCAAGTAAAGGAGCAATAACAAACCTCTTGATATAACAAGAAATTTATTATTGCTCATTTACTTTTAATTTTTTAAAAAAAAACTTTAAAGAACTCTTAAATACTAAGACCGAAGTCTTATCCATCCATAGATGGAACTTCAACAGCAACTAGGTCTAGAGGAAAATTATGAGCAATACATTCATGCATAACTTCCATACCAAGGTTAGCGCGGTTGATAATATCAGCCCAAGTATTAATTACACGACCTTGACTATCAACTACAGATTGGTTAAAATTAAAACCATTTAAGTTGAAAGCCATAGTGCTGATACCTAAAGCGGTAAACCAGATACTTACTACAGGCCAAACAGCTAAGAAGAAGTGTAAAGAACGAAAATTGTTGAAACTAGCATATTGGAAGATCAATCGGCCAAAATAACCGTGAGCGGCTACGATATTATAGGTTTCTTCCTCTTGACCGAATCTGTAACCTTCATTAGCAGATTCATTTTCTGTGGTTTCCCTGATCAAACTAGAGGTTACCAAAGAACCATGCATAACACTGAATAAGGAGCCTTTGAATACACCAGCCACGCCTAGCATATGAAACGAGTGCATAAGGATGTTGTGCTCAGCTTGGAATATAATCATGAAGTTGAAAGTACCAGAGATTCCTAGAGGCATACCGTTAGAGAAACTTCCTTGATCAAGGCATCCAAAATTCTAATTTTAGCTTCCAAAATTCTAATTTTAAACAAAGCATTGAGATTTATAAGCTTACAACAATTGAAAGTGCTCACGTTGTTTTGCCTACACTTCTACAGTATAATTCCCATTGAGTTGGCAAGTGACCTCAAAAGCAACATGAGCAATCAAATGGACAGAGCGGGGTGCTTCCAGCATCTGCTTTATTGATACGCAACTCGTTTTCTGTGTAGTAGCAAGGCGATCGTTTGTTCTCTTTTTCGGCCCTGAAGTTTGATCCACAAATGCACCATTTTCAAAGCTTAAATCTCTCTCTTTTTTGTCTCTTTGCCTTGCTGGATTTTTCGGCAGCCTTGTCCTCTTTTTCCCTGCGAATATCTCATCAATCATAGAAGCCGGCTTCTTTGCCGGAGTAGGCTTTTTGGGAGAAGATATAGGTTTTTCTTCTTCCACACAACATTAGTCAGAATTGTACATATGACTCGAAACTAAGAGTGGTATTCAAAGATTAAGCACATATGACTCGAAACTGAATCCAAATGAGCATAGCCAGTTCATTCATTCGAGCTTATTACAAATATGAACCGAACATCTATGCCATTGATATTTGGCCGAGTTGGGTTTGCAAGTAATCAAATTTAAATCAGAGCAGATGAATCGGTTTCAATTGCAAAGGGCCCCGATTTCACATGTCCCGACTTCAATAGCTTCACTGCTGGTTATAAAATCTCAAACGAAAAAAAAAGAAGCAAAGCGAAAGAGATACTGACATAATAGTGACCGAGCAACACACAGATAGAGAATTAGGGTTCCAAAGAGCTAACCTTTAGGCCCCCTTTAGATTGGTTGCAGGCTGCGGCTCGCTTAAACCCTAATAATTCGTTGACAAAGATTCGAGTGAGGACTACGAACTTATGAAGTTCTTTCGATAAAAAAGAAAAGAAAAAATAACTTTCTGAAGATCGGGTTGGGTATTGTTTTCTTTACTTTTGGGTCAAGTTCATCGTTGTAGACTTGTAGAAAACAATACTCAATTGGAAGAACTTGAGAAGTATTTTATTTAGGGTGTCATTTTCTGTCGAAAACAAATAATAACAGTGTCGCTTTGAATAAGTTTGTTTTGTTTGAGTTTTGTGGCTCATTTTCAAACGGTGGTGGCATGCAAGAAGAGATTCCATACCCATGACCCTAAAATGGTTTCACTACCCTGCGTAACAATTACTGAATAATACAAGCCTAACATGAAAACTAGCATCATCAACATAAATATAGCCAACATGCATATCTTTCCACTGCTTGAACGTTTAAGTAGAACTGTCCAACCATAACATCATTAACATGAAACTACGTACGGAATGCTGCTGCCACAATCACAAATAAAAGGATTGTGGCGCACAACTTTGAAAAGCTTTTCCTAATAATTGTATTATCAATACATATGCGTTTCAAGTATTTCACTTCTCAACAAGCTCTGAAGGTCACGGTAAGCATACCATGTTCATTCCGCACCTCCAGCCTTGAACTTGCTAGCATGACCTTGTCATTCCACATGTGACAGACCCCCACCTTCAGCCTCTGTCCTACAAACAAGCAGAATTGACAAGCAGCAAACATACTTATTCACATCACTTGCCTTCAACACTAGGCAATTTTACAATTCCAATAGTATAAAGAAAACGTACTTGTGATCAGAAGGATTTGGCCTGATTTCGCAAACAATAGTGGTGACAACATCCCTCTTCAACTGTTCATGATTACAAAGTAAACGGATTAATGACACAACCATGGAAGCAAGTTATACTATTATATGTGAATTTACCTGGTTAGCTTTGCCTTTAAAGCCAATGTATTCGATCTTGGTTGTATCACCACCAAAGCTATCGGGAAAATGCAATGTGATACTGCCCACGTTTTGAAATTTTGCATACCTGATTGTATGAATGAAAGTAATATCAGAACAAAGTTGGCGGATAATGCAATGAAACCAGAGAAAACAGATTCAGAATCTTAATTTGAGGCAATCAAATTGATGTACATTACAGCCACAAGGAAAACTGATTTATTAGTTATCACCTAGCTGCTCTCCTCTTACATTTCTGCTTATACAGATCTCATGTCTAAAGATTCGAGGCAACATAAATGTAGTAGTATGGAAGGAATCAAGGATGAAATAAGTAACTTGTTTGGTACTCCAACACTCCTTGATTAGTCTCAACCAAATCCCACTCCTTAAAACAACAAGAAACATGTTTCAAAATGGAAATTTGAATTCGTCAGCTAACTCTCTGACAGGCTTAGTGCAGAAGCCTAACCTGAATGGCTTGCATTCCTTGAGCATCTGAAAAGTCAATTCCTTCTCGGTTGATGAACCTAAAGTAAGCAATGTAGTTGTGTTATTACATTTTCCAAATGTAATACAAATGACATGAAGTATGCAGTGAAAACTAAGGAGATCATATTAAACAGACTAGGTTATGGCCACAGAGAAAATAACAAGACTTTATTGTATTCCTAGAGCTTCTTGCCACACTGTCTAACTACACCAACAAATAAAAGCAATGGCTCTGGTAAAAGATATTAAAGGTCAAACTTACGCCCTCATCTTGGAAGGACTCGTTCCATCAGCACCACCAATGATTGATATGCTCTTAATCTTCACATCGGAGGTGAATCTATTAAAAGAAAATCAACAAAATAAAACTACTCACCTCACACTGCTCTCTACTCACATATTAACTGAAAAATCAGCCCAATTGAATTTGAAGTTGAAAGATTGGAAAAGTAAAGAAAATTTACTATACTCATGTCTTACGGAATGAAAATAAGTAACTCAGGATCACCGTCATTGCTCTCCAAGTGTCCATGTTACAGAGAAGAAGACGAAATAAGACTCATAGGCTTGTGTGGCTTATCAACTGAAGCATTAGCTACAATTACAACATTTGGTAGAGCTGAAGTGACTCAAAACCAGGCATTGTGCACTTGAGTAACTCTATTAAATTAGTGTTGTTCAGAATGTTAATTCTAACGAAAGCTGAATTCTACCGTGAATGTGTACGGAAAATAAGTCTTAGAAGAGAGTGGATTACCCCAGATGAATTCAAGCGTTCCTCCCAAGCTTTAAACACAGACTTGACACTGCCTGAAACTGCCTCATTCAAAGCAGAAACCTAAACACACAAACAATAACAACATCATCAGAACAATCATCGCATAACAAACTACTATTCCTTACAAGACAACCCAGAACCAAATGATGATTATCAAGCTTCACATTTAACTTTTTTTCCTTTTTAAATCGAGCCTAAGAATTATGATTTGAGCTTCAGGGTTTTATGTGGGTCACTGTTATTTTCATGTGGGCATGATCAACTAAGCTGCGAGTAAAATCAACACTGAGAAGAGGAGAAAGAGAGAACCTTGGGCTTGTAGAGAGAGCAGTCGGATGAGCAATCATGATCGTCGATTCCCAATATTTTTTCTCACTCGACAAAAAAATGGAAACCAGCCAGAACCTGAAATGACCAAAATGACCCTACTTACATTAAAACGCAGCGTCCTGTCTGCTGGGCGAGTTGAACTGAACAGAAGGGACATCAGAAAAATCAGAGACCGGCTGAGGGCGGAGAGGGCGTGTTGTTCTGCGTGGATGTTGACCCGTCAGATTACCTGGACATACCAAAGTCTCTGCCAGCAGAATCTGCACCGGTCGACGACCCAATCAGAACTTCAAAAAATTTAGGATTCGGCGTCTGGATGCTTTCGATGTTAGACAGTCTTATGTGTATGCAGTTGTACTGAAGTTAAGTTTTAAACTATCTTGAGTATCCCATTTGATCTTTAAACCCATCTTTGTACAAATTGTGGATTCTCTTCTTTGTGACTTTTTGTTTGCTATGACTCACAATGCTAATTGTAGCATTTCTTTCATTGTTTGGTTTGACATCCCAGATCACCTTGTAAGACTCAAGCCATAGTCTTTACCTTCTCAGTAGTTCTGAGTTCCGTTATTTTAAACTTGTTGACTTTACCAGGTTAACAAATCCTCCCTCACACCAATTCTTGATATGCAGCAAAATGTATTTACCTAAAATGACGAATAGAAAGCTCAACCGAGTATTTCCTACTATCAGAACGTGACACGTGTCCGCATAACGTAAGCTCCTCCCATTCTGGAATGCCACAAAGAATACCAAGCCAGCCAAGGAGAAGAGGAAAACAGTTGATGACAGTAGATAGATTAGATAATGGTTTTCCTTTCTCAAATGATGCAAATTTAGAAAGCTCACATCAGCAAGCAAGGCCTGCCCTTTGAGTGCGGCTAAAGTTCATTTCTAATTTATATTTATAAAACAAGTCGCTGGGATTACCATTCGCCACCTCCCTTATCAAACCAGATAGGTGACAGGGCGGCCCTACCCGAGAATGCTGGGATGAGATGGGATGGGAGCCAGCAAACTGGAAATCCCAAAAAAGATAAACTATTTTACAATTAATATTGATTTGCCAATTTAAATTTAAATGTAGGGGAAATCCTTTAAAGCTTAAACAGAATTCAAATCCATCATAGGTGTACTAATATTACATATTTGCATAATGTACTCTTCTCTTCTGAGAAATTGTACATAAATAGAAGTCAACTTATATGAAGGATCCCAATCATCCAATATTAAATTTCCTCTCTTCTGAGATATGTACATAAGTAGAAGTCACCTTATATGAAGGATCGCTGTCATCTAATTTTAATTTCATTATTTTCTCCACCACTTGTTTTGTGTACAATATTATTCTTATCTGTATAATTATTGCCATTTCGATAACTAACTCTTCAGCTCAAAATTTCTGCCGGGATGAGGTGTATCCACTTGTGCATCCTTCAACAATCTTAAACTATAAATCGTGATTCCAATTTGATTCAATCAGCTTCCATGCTTAACTAATTGTTTGTTGTCTTCTTTGTTAAGTTTGACCCCCAACTGTCTTCATCATTTACTGTTGCTAAATTTCATTTCTTTGATTTGTGTATGGTGGTACTTGGTTGCCCCCTAGAGCAGGTCTATTGGGTAGTAAAAGGTCTTCATCATCTTTCCACAAAGTTTAGGGGACTCTTCATCGAGTTTGTTAAGAGTCAACTAGATCTCGAGATTAAATTGCTCATACGAATTGCGTTTTACAATTCACTTTATAAACTTTAAAGACGGATATTTCCAAATAACTCTTTCAAGACCTAAGGAGAAAGCTAAAACTAAAGTTATGTATACTAACTAGTCTACAACCATCTTGTTTTACGTACTCTTTGAATGACGCACCTTAACAAGAGTGTTTTGCTGGTTTACTCGTCTTATAAGACCAAGTAATTAAAAGGGTAAAACTCAGCATGACAAGTAATCCAAAAGGTCTACGATACTAAATTAATTAGTATTACAAATATGATGGAGGAAACTTGAAGACAAACAAGCAACCATTAAACTATAGTTGGTAGTTTATTCTTGAATCTCCTTTCGGGTTCTCTTAGAGACAGTTTGAATATGCTCCGCTTATAATAATAGTCATTATTATTATTTTGCTTAACATGCCCACATTCTAAGCCTTTATATTCATGACGAATCAAAGCACTTGCATAATCTCTGGATTAATATAAGTTAGCTCAAGGAATAAAGAGATCCCCATTTCCAATTTCAATGGGAATCTGCATCTCCTGTTCGTCTTCGGCTCGCAAGATTCAAGATGGCGATGAAAATGCCATGTTCTTTGGAAATCACACTAGTTTCTTCGGGGATCCGAGCGTTGGTTCTCTTCATTCTCTACCAGGAAGTAAAGGACTAAACCAAGACAGTGCCATTCTCTACCAGGTTTGTTATTCTAGCTAGTTGTTCGTATGTTTCGATCAGTTCTGATATGACTGACTATTTTGATGTAACATGTAATCTCACACTTGTCTTTTGTCTTTTTGATTTCATTAGGGCTATGGAGGTGCATCTTTCATGGGAGCCTTTGATGGCCATGGGGCGAATGGTCATGTAGTGAGTGAGATGGTGAAGAATCGCCTCCCAGCACACTTCCAGAGCCAAATGGAGGCCCTTGAACTTGTCACTTTAGTTTCAAAAAATCCAGAAACAGACGATGAACTCAAAGATGGAATCGAAACAGATACCGAATCGAGGCAAAGCAAGAATTTCAAGAAGTGGGAAGAGGCGCTTGTTAATGCCTTCAATGTCATGGACGAGGAGATTAAGCTCCAAGCAAATTTGAACTCCTCTACTAGTGGCACCACTGCTGTTGTTGTAATAAGACAGGTAAAAAGAAATCTATGATCCAAACAAACTACTAATCTTTCTTTCTGTTTTCTCTTGGTGATATTGATTTGATGTTTCATACAGAATGAGGACCTCTATATCGCTAATCTGGGGGACTCGAGAGCCATCCTAGGAACAATGACTGAGAATGGAGTTGAATGCATTCAGCTAACCACCGACTTAAAGCCTGATATACCAAGTACGTACTCACTCAATCCATGCTTGCTGCTTTGTTTAGATGCAATTCGTATACTGCTTCATGTTTGAAGTGATTCGGTGACTAATAACTCTTTCTCATGCAGAGGAAGCAGAACGTATAAGGGCATGCAATGGTAGAGTGCTTGCACTGGAGAATGAACAACACATCCATAGAGTTTGGCTGCCAAATGAGTTCCTTCCGGGGCTAGCCATGTCTCGAGCTTTCGGGGACTTTATACTCAAAGATCATGGCATCATTGCAGTCCCTGAGGTCTCTCATCACCGCCTGACATCCAAGGATCAGTTCCTTGTTCTTGCTACTGATGGGGTGTGGGATGTGCTTAGTAACAACGAAGTTGCATCTATTGTGTGGGAAGCCAAGAGTGCAGAAGCAGCTGCGAGGGGGGTAACAGAGACAGCTACAGCCACATGGAGAACGAAGTTTCCTGCTGCCAAGATAGATGACATAACTGTAGTTTGCCTGTTTTTCAATTAATGTAGAGCCCTGTACAAATTTTGAGCATATGGCCCTTCTCAATTCCAGTTGAGCAATGTCAGATCTCTTCCTTCTATATATAGGTATTATACATACATTCCAGTACAATTTCTATTATAGTTCTTATCGAAAAGAATTCCCATTATGGTTCTGACAAGCAATTATGTATTCGGTGTTCACGAACGAGCAACGTATTTGGTCAACTTAAATGCAAAGACGCTCGGCAAGAGGACAATATATATGCACATCAACGTATTGAAAAATTCAGATCACGATCCACTATAATCCACATGGAGTTGAAGTGGCAAAAAGTACCTACAGATTCATTGGACATTTTCACCAGCGAAACTAAAAACTGATGACTCCAGTGAAACTAAAAACAACCAAAACAGTTGCACTGGAAAACAATAACCCCATCCGCATGTAAACTCGGTTCCAACCCTCTTAGGAACAGAAAATAATTTTTAGCAATCATATTGCATCTTTAGGTACTTCCCCTGCAAGCAGGTCATCATCATATGAAACAGGTACCCTTAGCCTATCGTGAACAGAGACGCGTTTACTTGGGGGATTTGACTGATTATCTTCAGTCTTCATTTTAGACATTTCAGGCACATACTGCAAGTCATTTGAAATATTGGCCGGAGAGCCACCCTCTGATGAATTGGCAAATACTTGGGATGATTCTTCTGTACTTTGGTATGTTGGGGGTTGTCTATTATATGGTTGCTTGAATTGCTTCTGCAGGAGGACGAAATTTGAAGAAGATTAAGTTTGTGCAATAATGATACCAGATACAACAACATTGAGTACGACTAGAGCAATTCTGTAATTCGACTACAGCATGCTAAAAACAAAGTAGAGAAAAATTATGCAGTACACCAGAATATATTCTTTAAAGAAAAATAAGGTTAATATGTACCTCGAATTCCCTTGCTTTCTTCATGATCTCTTTGTAGGCGTTTGGCTCTCGAGCTTTGATGATATTCCACAGTAGGCCTCCACCAGTGCGCAAACGTCTCCCATTAGCAGTCATCTGACCTCCACACGCCTGGATTGCATTCACCTGAAAAATTACACCATTTCATTATAGATGTTCCTAGTCCATAACAAGAAGTCCTTCTCTAAATAGTAAATAATCTCAAATATTAGACATAAACGAAACACCTATGACAATCACAAACTAAAATATTCAGATAGTAACAAGGGAGAAGAACGTTCAAGCAAGCCCATACATGTTATATCACAGAAGTTTGTATCAATACAGAGCTTATGACAAATGGATATCCAAAAAGCCTGGGAAAGCAAACATGAGTTCGTTTTTATGTTACAATCTGGCCATAGTTTCAATTCTCACTATTACATGTCTCTTTGCTACTCATTCCTCGAAGAGGAGAGAGGTATCAACCTCTATATGTCTAACCTGAACTATGTTTCAGCCAGAGACATCAGACCTTAAAAGACATCATTGGAGAAACAAATTTCTCCTGCAAGGATAGGGAAACTTCCTTGAAACAGAAATATGGGAGGTTCTATTGCCATATATAGTGGACAAGCAATGTTAGCTCTAGGCCATCCAATTACACCACCCATGATCCAATTAGAGCTTTATTTTGAAGGGAACCGAAAATGAGACAGGCTTGGGAGGTGAAGACAACATTATGAGTAGCCACAAAGAAGTTCCAGGTACATAATATGCAGCTCAGTCCCCAATCAGTGAAGACACAGCCCTAAGTGCTACACATTTTTAAGATGCAAGGTTAGATCAACTGGAATATGTAAGGTGAAGGGGAGGACTATAGAGGTGACAGAAGCCTAAGTAGGTAAAAGCAACCTTAAGAGTATTCATAAAGCACTTCAAGGAGCATAACCCATTCACCTGATAACAGGATTCCCATTAGCAAAAAATTCATAGAGAAGTCGAGAAGGTACAGAATAGAATTGTATCACATACATTATAGATGATCTTCAATTGAGAAAATCACTGATCCCAGCTCAAAGGTATTGAGAGCAAAGTGCATCTTAACACTAGCAGCAAGGTTGGATCATCTCACAATAAGGCACATTAATGACAAAAATGTACCAAATCTACGACCAGTTGCTAATGGTATCTGTCAAGGAGGAAGATGATTACAATACAGTGTAACAGATAACAACCCTAAATTGCATAATTCATTTTTCTCAATCCACAAAACAAATAACAGTAATCACGTCTACGAATGATGTAAATTACCTCTTTAATGAGATCACACAATGCAGAAACACCCAGACATCCAACAGCAGTATATACCATATATGACTTCTTCTCTCCCAAACTCCAACAAGTCTTTGAAACAAACCTGCCAAAGTCAAAAAATAAAAAACAATGTTAGAAACCACAATAAATCTCCAAAATCCCTTCCAATACACGCAATCATCTTAATCTATAACCGAGCAGAACTTAACCTGTCTATGTCAAACAGATCAGTACACGGGCCACCTGTGTTCTTTCTCTTATTCCTCTTCTTCTTTTTCTTATTCTTGCTAGTGTTCATGCTCTGATGTTTTTGGTTTGCTTCACTCAAAGTCCCTACACTACTCTGTAGCGATCCATTATGCGATTCATGCTCCACGAGCTCTCCTTCTTCGACATCAACCATTTCAACATCATCGCCATCCTCAAAGTTATCGTCATATAATGAGTCTAATGTGCTGTCTTCCCCGTCCATTATGAACTAAGAAATTTTACAGCTACCTACAGAAACCAAAACCAAAACCAAATCACTATACTCGGTGATTAAATTTGATACAACATCCAACAACACTGTAAACCCTAAAATTTGAATCAAAGCTATGATTGAACGATCAAAACCCTAAGTATTGAACAAGGTAATGGAGTGCACGATTAAAAGAAGAGAGACAGTAAGCGAAGTTATTGGATTGTGCTTTCGCGGATAAAGAGCTAACCAATGCAACAAGGGAGTGGCGCCGATTCTAGGGCTACTAGAACCTTCTGTAATTTAAGAGCTCTGGGATTGAGGACGACGATTGAGACACTAATAATAAGAAACGGTGATGCGTTTGGCGTTTGGAGCGACTGCGTTTTCATCTTTATCAGCGAACCCAAGGATTATAAGCCCATAAAGATTCTGGATAATTTGTTTTAAAGCCCAATTCATTAGCCCAATGCATGCATGTCCACCAAAACCAAACCAGGTGGAGGAAAAATCTCAAGATTCAAGAAGTTGGATAATTTGCGAGTTCCATATTGATGTGTTAGTGTTGCTGGTTCTCATTATCAGATGCTGGAACCCACCCCCCTCTATCATGAAGCTTCACGTATTCCATGTACCTGTCGCTCAATTTGCCTCTCATGGTATCGTAATCTATCATCACATACATATACAGTAAAAGACCCCACCCCGACTTTACAAGAAAACAAAAGAGTTACCCGTTATAAGATTTGGTCTAATAAATATTCCAGCCATATTTACACCCGGGACAAACACGATACGTGTACGCTCCAGATTCGACGACAAACACCAAAGTCATCTCGGAAATAAAATCACGTGATCTATCACCAATCCGAACCCATACATACATATACATACAGCTCCACCAACCAATCAAAACACCGGAATCCGCCATGACTCGGCTGGCCACCGTCGCCGTCCTTCTCATCTCCCTATTCTCCCTCTCTTCCTCCGCTGCTAGCAGCCGCAACCTGGTCGGAGACGTCCTGCGGTTGCCCTCGGAAGCTTCAAGATTCTTCCGGCGCGGCGGCGACGATCAGCAGCAGGAGGACGACGCCGTCGGGACACGGTGGGCCGTTTTGATCGCCGGCTCCAATGGATACTGGAATTACAGGCATCAGGTGTAATTCATTTGACCGTTATCTTCCTACTTTGTTAATCTCGTTTTTATACATCGCTGCTTAAAATTGAGGCTTGAAGCATTTGTTGACTCAATTTTTGACAGGCTGATATATGCCATGCATATCAATTATTGAAGAAAGGTGGACTGAAAGATGAAAATATTGTTGTGTTTATGTATGATGATATTGCTTTCAATGAAGAGAACCCTAGGCAAGGAGTGATCATCAATAGTCCACACGGTGACGATGTTTACGAAGGTGTCCCCAAGGTCTGTGATCGTTCTTCTGCTTTAAGAAATTGACTTGATTCGGAATTTTTGGTTTCGTAATTTTCCTTATGGAGTTGGTTTGATGGTGGCAGGATTATACTGGGGATGAAGTTACTGTTCATAACTTCTTTGCTGCTATCCTTGGAAACAAATCTTCTGTCACCGGGGGTAGTGGTAAAGTTGTCGACAGTGGTCCAAATGATCACATCTTCATATACTATTCCGATCACGGTGGTCCTGGAGTACTTGGTGAGTATCTATTCAGTAGCAACTTCCGTAAATTGATATGTAATGCTTTGGTTGTTGTGGGAGGGCCGGATTTGTTGACAGTGTATGCTTATTTGAGTAGAGCTAATGTTCCGAATGATTTTATTTCTGTAGTTCTATAGTTCTTCGCCAAGAGCTATGGATAAAAAACACTTCTGGAGAAACATGTGGCATGCACTAGATGTTGTTTGTCAATAGGTGTTAAGCTGAAGAACTGAGCATACCATTAGACGGAAATATGTGTTGTTCTTGAACTAAGATATCAAGTCTGCTTGTGACAAAATTTGAAATAGCTTTTGCCTAAACCTCCATTAATTTTCTCAGGCATGCCTACCAGTCCTTATATATATGCAGACAGTCTCATAGATGTCCTAAAGAAGAAGCATGCTGCCGGGACATATAAAAGTTTGGTAAGTTCTTAGCTTAACTGTGAACAGATTCTCGAATATACCATTGGAGTGAGGCTAACTCGTGAACTGCAGGTATTTTATCTTGAAGCTTGTGAATCCGGCAGTATCTTTGAGGGACTTCTTCCTGAAGGGTTGAATATCTTTGCAACCACAGCATCAAATGCAGAAGAGAGCAGTTGGGGAACTTACTGCCCAGGAGAGTACCCTAGTCCTCCTGCAGAATATGAAACCTGCTTGGGTGACTTGTATAGTGTTGCTTGGATGGAAGACAGGTATGCATAGTATTTCTTAGAATAATATTAGCTACCTTCAAATGTAGCTACTCCTTTATTTGATTTCCTTACACAAGATTCCTGTCCAAATAGGAGTATATATTTAAGTAGATATATTGAAAAATGATTTACATCTGGAAGAGCTGAATTTCTTCATTATTTCAGTGACGAGTATTCTGTATGATTTTAATCCTACTTCCTTTTTTTGCTTTTTTGTCTCTTGTTTCTGCAAGTGTTTGGATTGGCTCTAATTATTAAGATATCATTTTGATTCAGTTTCTCACTCAAGTTAAAGAGCAAAACTGATAAGTGTTTTTTTGTATCTTACTGTGACAGTGACGTACATAACTTGAGGTCTGAAACTTTGCATCAGCAGTATGAATTGGTGAGAACCTATCCCTTGCCACTTTGTTATAAAAAAGTAAAGAAAACATTTTTTAACGAAAATAATCAATTAGGTAGAGTAGCTGTTTATTATTGTATGTTTTATGTAAATTACAAAGGCATTTTGTGCTTAAATATATATCTAAATGTCCATGTTAGTCTCTAATGACAAATATGTGATCTCCTTATTCTGGTACAGGTCAAATCAAGGACGGCAAGTGATAATTCTGCTTATGGTTCTCATGTCATGCAATATGGTGATATAGCGGTTAGCAAGAACAACCTCTTCGTGTATATGGGAACAAATCCTGCAAATGATAACTTCACTTTTATGGGTCAGAACTCCTTGAGGCCATCTTCGAAAGCTGTCAACCAGAGGGATGCTGATCTTGTTCATTTCTGGGATAAGGTTTATATCTCATACCTCCTATTTCCATAATATTGTTGTTTTAGTTAAAATTGTTTTTAGTCTTCCTTTTAATTACTTAATGCTGGAAGGCTTTCATGATATTAGACACTTTGAATATTTTATTGATGTGATTAAGAATTTAAAATTCTGATAATTGTCTACAATAATGAAGAAGGAATGCTTGAACTCTATATGTATACTATGTAGTTTATATCATTAAAAGGTATGAAATTGTAACTACTATGGGTGGTTTTGCAACCATTCCCAGGTCCCTGCTATCATAGAACATATGAGCGGCCTGGTAACTGGGAAGTGTGTAGTCTTATTGTATTCTTTGAGCATACTAAGGAGTAGCCTGATTTTAATAGAATATTAATGTTAACCTTTCTTGCTATGAGATGTTAGTGCTGAATTTCTCCTCCTTTTCAATATAAGCTGTTATCTGGAGAATCTAAGCGGTTCTTCACTTTTTGTACAGTTCCGCAAGGCTCCTGAAGGCTCACCAAGGAAAGCTCAAGCCCAACGAGAATTTCTCGAGGCAATGTCTCACAGAATGCATATTGATGAAAGCGTGAAACTTGTCGGTAAACTCCTGTTTGGAATTGAAAAAGGTCCAGAGGTGCTGAGTGCCGTTCGACCTGCAGGGAAGCCACTTGTTGATGACTGGGACTGCCTTAAGTCAATGGTATTCCTTCTGTTCAATATGTCCTTGTTTTGTCGAAACCTTTCTAATTCTGTTTTGTTAGATGATGTTGACTTGAATTCTTTCTCAAGATATCTGGAACTCCTAAAGATTGTTTGACTGAGTTGATCGATTGTACAGGTGAGGAGTTTTGAGACATACTGTGGATCCCTATCTCAGTACGGGATGAAACACATGCGTTCCCTTGCTAACATCTGCAACGCCGGAAAGACAAAGGAGCAGATGGCTGCTGCTTCCGCTCAAGCCTGCGTCAATGTTCCTTCTGGCCGATGGAGCTCTCTGCACAGGGGATTCAGCGCCTAAACAATTACAAAAAAAAAAAAATCTGGTATCCGAATTACCAGAATCTTCTATCTTCAGTTGTTTTGTATTCCAATCATGTCCTGTGATGCATTTCCATAATTGTGATTCTGATTCTGATTGCATTAGCTAAAATCTCTGTAAATAGAACTCAACTCCTGTACTAGACTTTGTATATGTTTAAGCCGTCTGATATTAGAACTCTGGTTGTGTTATAAATCTGTACTTGTTTGCAACAACAGCATGTGTGTGGATGTATATACCCCTCTAGTCTTTGGTCATAGTAGTTTTGGCTGTTTTTTCATGTTTCAGAATCATCAAGGTCAGGATAAGGTGCTTGATTTTTATTCGATTGTCTGCATTATTTCTTGCCTTTGTTTACTTGCAAATGGGGTAAGCAACAGCTGTGGGTCCAATATAACCTTTCAAAATGGTTCACAGTATATACACATATGATACGCTTTACCAATAATTGATTGTATCTAACCAATATAAGATTGTCTATGATACTAGTTTCAAACTTTCGTTAAAAACAATTTGATACGAAATGCGTTAGCAGGTAGATACATATGATTGAGGGTGTTGTCGTTGTACATTCCCTGTGACATACAAATATACTATACGTCTATACTTGGTTCATAACAAGAACATTGTGTTTAGTGATTGATATATGACTCGGTCATATAATTTTCAAATGTGGCGCAAAGCTTAGTTACAAAACAGTGCAGATAGCTCGGACTACAAGGTTTGGATAAGTGGATACCAAGAATGTGTTTCGACAGAATAATCACTATATTCGGCTAGTAATCTTACTGATGATAACCAGAGTTAGCTCTCAATTTATTCAAAATGATCAGAGGAATAAAATTAAGTCAAAATCGAATAAATGGTCATTCATCTTTGTCCAAAACGACAGTTTGGTAACTATCGTATGGTATATGTCAAAATGGTCACTCGTCTTTTTCAAAAGTATATCAAAATGGTCATTTGCCCGTTTAAAAAAAAATTATGTTTTCAAGGGTATTTTTGTCTTTTTGTCTTCGCAAAATTGCATAAATAGTCATTAATCTTTGCCCAAAATGACACTTTAGTCACTATCGTATGGCATATGTCAAAATGGTCACTCCCGCTAAGGTTTCATTTTCAAATTGGTCATTCGAGCTCAAACGTCCGTTAAAAAAAGAATATTTCATTTATGTTCAGGGGTAATTTTATCTTTTTATCCTCATTTGACAAAAAATAATCTAAAAATCTAAAAAATATAAAAAATTATCATTTCTATCTCTACTCCCTCGAGGCTCGTCACCACCAGCGACGACTTGTCGATCGACATTTGCAGTAGCACCGCAACCGAAATTCATTTTCGATAAATCGATCTCTACCTCGACCAGGCTTGTTAGCTGCGAGGAGGCATAAGATGCCATGAGGTGACTGCGATTGTGAAGAATCTAAGGGCGGGGACGGCGAGGGTGAGGGAAGAGAGAGGTTTATAGGTCCTCATCGTTTAGAGTTTAGGGTTTACGGCTCCTTCGTGTTGTTCTCAGGCTTGGGTTCAATCTCCATTGGCTGGCGATTGTGGGGTGGAGAGAGAGAGTTAATAATTTTTTAAAACTTGTAATAATGACATTATTGTAAATTAAATAAAATTAAATGATAAAAAGACATTTGTACCGCTTACATATCAAGTATTTAACGTCTAAAATAGATAGAGTGACTAAATTTATAGACGGAGAACGAAGATGAGTGACCATTTTGACATATATCATACGATAGTGACCAAAGTGTGGTTTTGGGCAAAGATCAATGACCATTTAAAACTTTTAGTAATGATATTTTTGTAAATAAATATAATTTAATGATAAAAAGACATTTTTACTCCTAAAAAGTTGACGGGAGTGACCAATTTGATAATTAAACGTTAGAGGGAGTGACCATTTTGACATATGTCATAAGATAATGACCAAACTGTCATTTTGGACAAATATTAGTGACTATTTATGCTATTTTGCCTAAAATTTAAACGTACTGCCACATGGAATAATGGACATCTTGAGGACTCCATAAAAAAATTATATTGTTACATGTCAAAATTGGTTTTGTGAGCCTCTCGAATCAATTTTTCAACCACCAGATGTACAAATAACGCAGTTTAAATAAGGTTCTAACTGAGACGAGCCTAATGCTTATTAAAAATTATTTCCTTATTATTTTTGGATCTGAGTTAAATCCGTACTCTCAAGAATTTTCGAAAGAGATCTATCCGTAAAATAAAAATAAATATCAATTTCCTCACCACCATACTAATATTTAAGCTACGGCTGTTCATACAGTCTACGATCATCCAGAGCAACCGGACAATAGGGGATTAAACAAATTCAAAAAAATTAATTTGGGTCAGAAATAATAAAAAACAACTCAGTAACGAAAATAATTGAACTCAACGGCGTAGAAACAAGAAGACGTCGTAACGGGGTTAAAAGTGACGGAGATGACAGTTAAATAGAGGACATCTGTGGGCCGTTGGATTTGGTGATCAAAGGCGGAGAATGCTCGGTGTTGGACGGTTAGAAGTGATGGAGAGCAGGAGAGATGGTATAAAGCCTGGGTTTGAAAGGTGAGAGTGCATTTCGTTCCATTAGAAACAACAAACAAGAAGAAGAAAGAAGAAGAAGGAGAACGCTCTCTCTCTCTCTCTCTCTCTCTCTCTGAGGCCTTAACGAATTCTCTTCTGCTCTGGTTGTTTTCTGAAATTGAAAAGCCGAATTTGGTTGGATTCTTAGAGCTTTTTGTCTCTGTGTAATGATAAGGATCTAAATCTAGTCATCGTCTCTGTGAAGACTAAAAGCTTGGAGAGGTTCGCAATACAGAACAGAGCTCGATTTGTATTGTCTTTAATCTGATTAAAATCTGTTGAATTGACCTATGTTTCGGTTAAGATTTACTCGAAATCTGATCTCATTTGACTGAAATTTCAGAAAGGTGGTCACGATTTTGAAGCTTAGAGGTGCGAGGCGAGGGTAGTTGGATTTGCTTTGTTTTGTCAAGGATGTGTTTACCTGTGTGCTAATTCATCGTTTTGTTTGATATTTTGTTTTACAGGAAAGATTTGAACAGTGCGCTGAAGAATCTGTAGTGGTCTCATTTCATGAGTGTCGGGGGCGTAGGCTCTGATTTGCAATTACATCATTGAATTTTGGGGATAGATTTACAATCTGCATAGTTCTGGAGACCGAGCGGATTTAGATTTTGGGAGAAGCTGAAGCTAGAGTTTCGTCCTGCGAGTTGAATCAAAGTATTACAGGTGATGATTTTGACTCGCAGATCAAGCAAACCAACTATTCTTTTGGTTCTTCAAATTTCAGTTCATCACATCTTTTAACTCCATTTTTGGTCCCGGAAAGGGCTCAACTTTCTTCTTGTTTTGAATGTTTTTGGTATCTGAGAGCTTCCCGACTCAATCTGTTTGTTTTCTTCTGGTGTTGAATTCCGATTTTGAAGGCGGCCAAAAAAGTCACTCTTTTTGTATAACCGGTAATGCACCGGTGACTTCGCCCAGCATTTGGATCCATATATATCTTGTACAGAATTTCTGCAATTTTACTTGCCACCCAGAAATTTTCAGTTTTGAGAGAACTAGCCTTTGACGTTGTTGAAGGAAGATTTCTCCTGTTCTTCGTCTTCTGTCTCGATTCTATTCCGCTTTGATTTTCTAAATCGTGTTTGGACACAGCAGCATTGAAAGTCTGAGTTTCTTCTATGCTTGGAGCTTGTTCCTGCAATTGAAGTTTGTGTTTGTTCTTGGGGAAAAACCAGTGAAAAGTACAAATCTTCTTTCGAGTTCCCTGGAAAATGATGGAGAATTATCAAATCACTGGTTCGTCTCGTCGTTTTTTGATTCATTGCAGAAGTCAAAGACATCAATTATCAGTTTTCAATCTTCATCTTTATCCTCCATTCGGGTAGAAGTTTCTTTTTACTGTTTGAATTTTCGATGGTGCGCCTTGGAGTTGCAGAGAGACCCACAATCCATTTTCCCAGATTCTCCTTCTTTTTTTCTTTCTCTCTCTTTTATTTGGTGGAGTTAATAGTCTGGGATAAAATGTGAAAACTGGTTTTAACCAACCTGCTGTTGCTGTTGATTTTTATGGTGGACAGGTGGAGAGAGAGGAGAGATGGAAAGAGACTCCGTGTATAGGCACACCATCAATATTAGCGACACCAAGAATTCTAGAGTTGATAATAATAGCTCCTCATTGCTGTTGAGATCGAGCCCTTCTGCTGATGGCTTAGCTAAAACGACGACGTCCGAGTTCGTTTTGCAGTGGGGAAACCGCAAGCGCCTCCGGTGCATGAAGATCCAGGTCAAGGACGACTCCAGTGGGGTCCCCGTTACTAGGACCACGGTTCGGGTCGATCGCCGGGTCGTCAAGGACTCGTCAAGTAATCAGCAGCCATCTTACGGAAACGGCTATTTGAATCTCCGTCAACGTCCGTTATCGCCGCAACAGCCGCCACCTCCACGCCTTGTCAGGTTACCACTCGCTCCTCCTCCCTTTTGTTTGTTTATCTTCTTGTTATTTCTTACGCGATATGCGGAGCGTTTGGGATTGACGCGCCGCTTTGATGGCGTTGAATCCGGCGATTGGTGCGTCGCTCCTGCTTCGTTTTTTTAAGTGCTTATTGATAGTCTCTAGTCATTTACATTAGGTGGCGCTTGGGTCAGCTGCGAGGCTGTGTCTGTGTAATGAATGGTATTGAATTCAGACATATTTGATGGAGTAAACAAAAGTTGTTGTCTTACTTGAAAAAATAAAAGAAAAAAAAGATGTTGTCTTTCTTTGGAGTGAAAAAGGAAACACGAATTTGTTAGGGGGTGTGTTGGATCTACCTTAATTGATTTCGGGCCTAATATTGGTGAATTGGATGCGATGTATTAGGTCCAAAAGTAGAGGGTATAGTTAGTTGCATAATTGTAGTAGGTTTTAAGTAAAAGAAAACTATAGCAGAGCTCACCGGATGATAATGAACTATGCAGGTTACAAGATAACATGTATGATGGGAAGCTCTTGTAATGACTAAACACACATAAGATACAACTAGATGAGTCAGTCTTAAACTTTAGAAATTAGGTTATTTAGTTGTGCTATAGATTCACTGTCACGTACTTATTTACCTTCTTGTTTTATCTGTTACTGCTGGATATGTACTAGATTCATAGAAGCTGACTTAACAGGAAGCCTTGTACTATATAATGACAATGTAGTAACAGGCTCATGCTTCCCTATCCACACTCGATTGAAGCTTCTTCTGTGCATGATAATAGCATCTGATCCTTAAACAACCCAAGGCACCCTCTGAATTCTATGCGCCCATTGGAACATGGAAGTGGTTCCACGTGTCCACTTAAATCCTCTCTCTAGTCTCAGCCGTCTGATGCCTGATCCCAATTCCAGACCCTACCGCCTCTCAACACGTACCCCAAAAGCCACCCTTGATCAGACGGTCCAAAAACGGCCAAACTGCCAGCTGTGCACGTGATACAGTACATTGTAGTCACATCATAACATCCCTACTCTTTAATATCTTTTCAATAAAAAAGAAAAAGAAATTAACGACTCTCCCTAAGAAACAGAGAGAGAGAGATTAAAAGGTCCCCAAGTCGAAAACCACGCTCATTTTCTTCGCAGAGCCCCTATTTGTGTAACCACACTCTCTCTCTCTCTCTCACACCGATCTAGATCTTCCCGAGGTCAATCCCGTACTTTACACACCACTCCAAATCTTTATTCCCCAGCAGAAAATAAAATTAATTAAAAATAAAAAATTAAAGTATGATGGGTTTATTCTAGATTTGATATTTTTGATTATATGTATCTGTGTATCTTCTTCATCTGTCTGTGTTTGTTATTATTGCCTGTGCAGAAACTCCGAGACTAGTACTACTTGTAGTGGTGGTGGTGTTGCCATGAGAGGCCAGAGCAACAACAACGGAGCAGCTACGCGGGGAATTGTCTCGCCCGACAGAGCCGGTGGTGCGCACCACGATAAGAAAGGTACAATTAATAACAACAACCATCACAATCACAACAGTAGTATTGAGAATCATCTTCATCACAACCACCACAAGTCCGCCGCGTCATCGGAGACTGCGGGGCACGATAGCAAAAAAGGCGGGGGTTCGTCCTCCGGTAGCGGCGAGGCAACAGTAGCTCCACCGCCGATGGTGTGGCCTCCAAAGTTCGTGATTGCGCTGACTAACAAGGAGAAGGAAGAGGATTTCATGGCCATTAAGGGATCCAAGCTCCCTCAAAGACCCAAAAAGAGAGCAAAGTTCATCCAACGCACACTCAATGTAAGCTCCACTCAGATTTTATTTACCTTTTCCCTTCGTAATTTACTATTTTAACTTAGATAGGTAAATTAAAAAGATGTCGAGACGGATCTGAAGAATAATGTTGCTTCCATTTGGTGACTGGATTGGTGTTTTGTAATTAAGCAATTGTCGCTGTCACGAAATGTGGCTAGGCGTGGTGGACTGTAAAATCAGAAAGAGAGGAAAAATGTGAGCTTAGCTTGGGGTTAAAGTATATAACTAGCAGTAGGTGGAAATTAGAATAAGCATAGAATTTGAAATTTTTGGCCATTTCTTTTTATTTTTGGGAGCTTATTTAATAGCCCAGAAGCGAGTTACAGTGACAGCAAGGCCCAGTGAGCGCACCCAATTCGCTGTCCAGACCGAACGACACCGTTTTGGTGCATTTGGCAAAGGGTCGCCGTGGGCCATTATGTGGCTACCCGACAGAAAAGCGCATACAAGGGGCCGACGATATCGCGGGCCTATGCTATTATCGTTGTCATTTCTTTTATTTTAAAAACCGTTGGGTAAGAACTGTTCAAACCTGGAGGGTCGTTTGGGGCATTTGACTAGACGATAATGTTTGGTTGGCTGCTTGAGCGTGACTGGTTTCCGGCTTGGACCGCACTGCCAACTAGATTTGACAAACAAAAGCACATGCCCATATTCTAATTATTGCGCGCCCCGTATATAAATTCTTAATTTTAGATTTTATTTTTTTCAATTTCTATAGAGAATATAGTGAGCTCTCGCTAAGCCCATTGCGTAAAAGCAAAAGCTACGATTTCTTTCTTTGCCTTTCAATCTACGTCTTCCTTTACGTGCAAGTTTACTAATTTGAAGTTCAAAATGTGGGTATGTGAGTAATGTGACCAATGTAGCTTGATGATCACAGCTGGTAAGCCCAGGCGCATGGCTGTGCGATTTGACCTTGGAACGGTATGAGGTCAGAGAGAAGAAGATTTCTAAGAAGGTATTGACTGTTTGAAAAACTAGTTTGTATGTTTCCATTGCTTGTATTGATATGCTAGAGGTTTATAAGTGTTTGTATGATGCAGAGACCGAGAGGGTTGAAGGCGATGGGGACAATGGTGGAGTCGGACTCTGAATAAATGTCACGATTAGTGAAAGCAGAGGGTTATATAGCATATTATAGCACTGTGTTGTTGAAGATCTTCTGATCTGATGAATGTAGCTTTGTTTAGGGGTTTATATTATCGACAAATTTTACGAGTGTGTAAATCGTTTTTGTTGACCATCAGAATAATTAATGAGCGTATTCATTTCCGGTCTTGTATACGTTTTCCTGCTCCTACTAATCTAGCGTAGTCAGAACTATGCGAAAAGAGCATCATTTTGATTTGTGAACCCTTGACATTCTTTTGGAATTATCGAAAATCGTACATTACAAATTCCATCCCCCCCTAGCTTTGTGATCTAGTTGTTCGAGGAGCCGGATCCAGAGCTTAAACACCGAGACGACCAATCGAGCAGATATTATAGTCACATCTTCTTCTACGTTCTCTCGTACTAATTGGTTTCTATATGAGCTCAAATATTGCAGCTGTTATGAAAATGACCACTAAAATGGCCCCCTCTGTAATGACCCGAACTTTGAGTATATGATTATCGGCACGACATGTAATTATCGCGAGTTGGTTGCACATATGTGGTTTGTGAACGACTAAATTATCGGGCAAGAATTTGATTTAAGTTCCTTCGCGAAAATTGTAGAAGATTTGATTTCGAGCTCGTAAGAGGTTTCGGAGGATTTTTCGGATAATCGGATAATATAAAATGAATATTTGAAATTGTCGTCGAGTTAATCCTACTTTTCGATTGTGTTGGAGTTATCCAAGCCGTTTGTTTGGTCGGTTTGCGCCATATAAATATCGAATAGTTGTAAAAACCGGAAAATCACACATTTGGACCGAGTTGACCAAGTTGACCCGTTTGAGCTCCACCGACCCGGTTTGATTTCACCATCAGACCTGGTGATTCCGGCCACCTCCGACCGTGTTCTTGGTATGGTTAGAAAGCCCTTGTGATTTCCTATTGATTCATGTATTCATTTGTGAGATTTGGTTGAGTTTTGAGGGAGTTCGAACTCGGTGAAGTTCTTGGATTTCGTCGGAATCGGGTGGCGATTTCTGGCGAGTTTTGGCATCAGGTTGGTTGGGGGTTAGGTTCCCCTCAACCCCTTGATACTTTCTGGGTTGTTTAATTAGGACAAGGGGGTGTATGGTGGTGGCCGTGGTGGTGACCGGAGAGGGAGATTTCGGCGAGATTTTCGAGGGAAATTCCGGCCACGGTGGTGGTTGTTTGGACTTGTGGTTTTGGGGATTTGGTTGGGCTTGAGGAGAAGAACGTTTTGAGGTATGGTTCGTCGGAGTTGGTCACCATTGGCGCCACACCGCCGACGACGGTGGTGGTCAACGACAGAGCTCCGGCGAGAGGTTGACTTTTGTGGTTTTCGGAGATTTTTATGTCGTTTAGCTCGTAAACTCGTCCTGATCATAGTCGTGAAGTTTTCGAGTTGAATTGAGTGTGTTAATTTGGGACAAGGGTTTTTTGGGTGTATTTTAGGAATTTTGTTATCCTCGTCGATATTTCGAGCGATACGCTTTTCGAGAACGCGGGGTTCTTGACGTATTTACTCCGTGTGTTGGAATCGAATAAGTATTGATTGTATCCCTGTTATTCAGGTTATCATGATCGAGTGTTTGGCGAGGAATCTTCGGCCTGGCCTCAGGGCTAGCTGTTATCTGTGAGTGGATATTTTATCCCACGTTGATTTTCATACTTTGATTTCCACAGTGGATTTGCGAGTCTATGAGTATGCTTTATGAGTATGCATTTATGAGCATACATTGATTTGGAGGCACATGTAATTTGTTTTTACATTGAGTATGGATATATGGATGCATCAATGCTATGGTCTCTCGGCTGATTCCCGAGATGCTCCAGGAGAGTTACGTCTATATGAGCACCTGACTCGTGATTCACAGTACCCAAGAGAGTTACGTCTTTATGAGCACTTGACTCGGGCGTGTTGTAACTTTGAGGAAAATGTACTCAAGTTACTACCTCCACACACACAGTACCTAGGAGAGTTACGTGTTTATGAGCACTTGACCTGGATTTGTTTGTTTGACTCACATGATTTTATGTGCATTTATTGTGAAAAGCATGTTGGATTTATTTATGCGGCATATTATGATTTACGTTCACTCACTCTAACGGTTTTATTATTTATATGCTTTTCTCTGGACTTTTCGGTTTTCGCAGCCTAGATTACAATATCTTTCCCGTTGTTGCACGTCATCGCAGGAGGCCTAGAGTTCAAATCACATTTTCCTTCTAGTAGGTTCCTGATGTTACCTGCTAGTCTTGTATATTCTGTAATTAGAAGTCGTTATGAATACTTATGTAGTGTTGTTCAGTTTGAGTTATACTCATGAATATTTTCTGGATTTCTTGTAAACTTTGAGTTTTATTATATATATGGATTTTGAGAAATCCGGATGGACAATTGTGGTCCACGGTGTGTCTGGAAATTTATCTGTGAAGTGTAATCTTCTTACAAGTTTTTAGTTTATACGTTTTATAAAGTAAACTCTAGTAAAATTTTTGTAAGTTATGGTGTCGTTAGGGCATAATTTCGATTTAGGCAACTAAATCGGAATCGGGTTCTTTCACCCTCTATCAGCAAAATTGAAGGGACACGTCTAGGAGTGCAATTTAGTTCGACTTTTACCATGTTGTACCTCTCATACTGGTATCAGGTAAGAGCATCCGCACCAGTACAAAATTTTGCTAAAGTAAGTGGTGAAGTCCACCACAAAAGTTTTACTCAAGCAAAATTTTGCTCTTGCTCAATTATGAGGAGGAGCAAAACTTGACTCTTGCTCAAGCAAGAGCTCAAAGCATCCTCACCAGTGCAAAATTTTGCTCAAGGAAATGATGGAGTCCACCACAAAAGTTTTGCTCAATCAAGAGCTCAAATAAATTTTGCTCCTCCTTTTGATTGAGCAAGAGCAAAGTTTTGCTAGAGCAAAACTCTTTTGTTTTTGTGGTGGACTTCACAATTTACTTGAGCAAATTTTTACACCGGTGCAGATGTTCTTAAGCAAATTTTGTTCCTTCTCCTGATTGAGCAAGAGCAAAAGTTTTGCTTTAAAGCAAAACTTTTGTGATGGACTCCACCATTTGTTTGATCAAAATTTTCGTTAAGTCGGATTTGCCTGGTATCAATTCGGTTTTGACATGCCACATTGCTTTAGCTATCCCACTCAAACGGATTGTAAAATGAAAGAAATTTAAGATTTTTTATTTACATAAAGATTATAATTTTTAGAAGTACGATGTCAAATGTTGAAATGTTCTCTAGTCACCCCCACAACTTAATATTTTGTAAGAAGAGAACCAAGCAATATTATGGAAGATTTGGCAAGATTTGATACAACGATACCACGAGCCAAATAAACACCAGTTCTCATCAAGGGAAAAAAACATGATCAATTCAAATGAATACGTTATTTATTCGAAATAAACGATGATCAAAATCACGTAAAGCAGTACCAAGGCTATTAAGCAGCCAATAAAACTCAAATTCGGAGAGCAGATCCGAAGACAAGCGCAGCGGCGGCAGCAATGCAACCAGAAATGAACGACGGGGAGATGGAGGAGGCTGGATTAGCAGTTGGAGCATGAGCAGGAGCATGTTCATGTCCTTCATGGGCTTGTGCAGCGCTGGCCAGAGACATGACGAGGACGATCACCGCCACGAGAGACATCACTGAAGCTTTTGTTCCTGCCATCGTCTTAAAACCTATATTTGACTATAGAGGCAGACTGAGCTTATTCACCAATATTCCAATAATGCTAGAGAGGTGATGCATATGAAGTGAACACAGTGATGATATTTATAGCGAGCTCGATCGAGCGGTTGGTGGGGGAATGAAGCTGCACGGTTCTACAGACTGGCCAGTGCAGCTTGATTTTAATTATTCGGAACCGAGGCAGGTACGGTACCAAACGTGTCTTGAAGACTTTGATCAGGTCCTCAATGTGATGAACTGAGAATACGAACCCAATATTGTAAGACCCTAAAATAAAAGTCGTCTTTGCGAAATGACTTCCTCAAGAGCTCAAGAGTCGTAGACTTTTGGGGTTTAAGACGTACTTTAGGGTTTACGATTTGAGAATCAAGTACAGTAGAACGTACACAATCTTCTGTACTTGAAATGGTGAATCATGTATCATGCTCTGATGGCCGGCATGTTGATCGCAATGAGAGAATAGTGGACAACAACGAAGCAATTGCAAGCTAGGTAGGAAACCTTTGTGGGAATCCATAATAAGATGTACGTGGAAACTGAAAACTACTGGCTTTCTTGACTCCTTAATTGAGACTCTATTTAAGGCCGGGTGACCACTTCCAATGGAAAAAACAAACCACGGCCAACCTTTAGCTGACAACCCTCCATGTCTCTGTTAGTCATCTTCATATCATCCACACTTTCGCGTGGTGATTTGTTTTTGTGTTTAACCTCACTCCGGCTCTTAAGAAAATGACAATTAAGATCACCCAAGTGAAAAATCAAATTTCATCAATCCCCTTCAGTAATTCTTTTATATTAATGCTGTTCCTCTGACGTCATTGCGGACGTCCGTTACAATGCGAACGTTACATGGCGCCAACTTAGAATAGAATATTGCAAATGAGAAGAACTAATATACGAGTCTTGCGGCGGATTGACAAAGACAAAGAAACGGGATTGAATATGCATAACGTGTGGGATTTCAAATCAAACTCCATGATTCATCGTCATTTTGGCATTTTAACGTGCCATTACTACTCAATCCCTTTAGAAAAAGCATGCAATTACAAGGCTCCAGAGAATAAAACACATTTCAACGTCTCTTAGGTGAGACTATGACATACCCTCTTTCCCGTTACTTCTCGAAATCAATAAATATCTTCAACTAATAATAGAACCGAACCACTTTAGAGCCCTAGTCACCCCAAATGAACAGAACTTATTTCAGTGCAAATCAAAATGATAAAAGAAGATGGTATCAAATTAATTTTCCAAGCGCTACACCATTTTCTGTTATAGTGGGCACAGAAATTGCAATCCAAATGAAGTTCCACCATGAAGACGGCATGGCACTCAATATCGTTGGCCCTATAATGAGTCAACAACTTATGCCACAACCATGTGCCATGCTTTCACGAGCATAGTTAACAAAAAGATCACAACTCAAACCAACAAATTCTAAAATGCACTCCTGTTCGTAAATAAATAAAAAAGAATTCTATAATGCACTTTAGACGGGCATATGCGTGTTCGGAACTCACATGCAGTTTGTCGGTTATAACAACCACTCCTCCACTTGATGCGTTACACAAATTTGCAAAATATCAATTTCTTTTTGGCCGTTCAATTACATCAGAGAAATGGTGTGGAACTCTGGATTTCCAACGACAAATCCGTACGAACTGAGATTCGGATAGTAAACTTTGACGACTTGCAAGCCAAACACCATTTAATTCTCAGAAGCAAACTCATCAAAATTAGAAGAAGATCGAAGAAGACGATTAATTAAAATGAATGAATTATTTACTCATAATAATAATGATGATGATAAAAGCAGTAGTAAACCACAAGTGCATTTTACATAGCCTCTCTGCACCGCAGAAACCGAAAAACCCTCACAATAATAAGTCTCAAATCCCCATAGATCCACCACATACCACCCACAACGTACATCTAAATTCAAACGCTCTACTAATTAAATATTTAAAAAAAACAATCGAAAAATAAAAAGCCCAAACCCCTCTACACCACCCCATCAGCATAGAACCAGCCAAGAGAGCTAGCTCAAACCCTGAGAGCAGATCCGAAGACGAGAGCAACAGCGGCGGCGGCGAGTCCAGAAACGAAGGACGGCGAGATGGCGGAGCCGGGAGAGACTGGGCTGGGAGCAGGTGCCTCAGCTGCCCGAGCGACACAGACGGCGATAGCGAACACGGCGATGACAGCCATCACTTTTGGGCCGGCCATTGTCTTTTGGTTGGTGTTTGGTGCCGTGAATCTGAGCTTAGGGTTTTTATTTTGGAGATTGAAGAAAAAGCTTAAGAGAGAGACTGAGATTCACAAATGATGTGTGAAGTGGGATGTAGTGATGGTATTTATAGCCCAGCCGGGGAAGATTTCTGGGGCAGAGCGGGCAGCTGCCCGAGCTCACAGGCTGGCTAGCTCGTTGGCAGCTCACAGCTGGTGGTGAGTTTTCGGTGGTCCCTCTTTTATATTTTGGTAACAAATCTCGCGTGAAGTGACTGAATTACTGGAATATTGTTAAAACGACGCCGTTACGTCGACATGCCTTAACATGAGGCTTTTGCTTGCTTTAGCGCTGTGGATTAAAGAAAGTATTATTCCGCGGGAATCTAGTCCACGACGCGCTTAAACAATACGCGCGCGAATCGGACACACTTTGAACTTTCCTTGAAACGACGCCGTATAGGTAGGACGTTGTGAACACGCGGAAGAGTTTGGCGGTTTTTTTTCTTCTTTTTTTTAAAAAGTGGGAAATAAAAGACCCGCCCACAATGGCGATTACAGCGCACCGAAACCCAGCGAGGTTGCGTAAGTTTCTTCCTGATTAAGAGACTCTCTGTTGGCCCAGCGGGCAGTCGACACGTGGAGGTAGGCGAAAAGGACAGGCTGTTAAATGCAAACTAAAAAAGATATGACAGGTGTAGGGTAGGATTTGATTCTGTTTGTTTCTGATGATATTTGTTTTTCCAGAACATTCGTTGTGGCGTTGGTCTTTGTTCCGAGGACATGAGTTTGAGGGGGCGCGGGGCGCACATGCATCTCTTAAAGTGACTATACTACCCCTCATTAGGCGTGCTTTTTACAATGATTGCCTGTGAAACTTCTGGGATGCGGTAAATGGTTAAATAGCACAGTGAAAACAGATAAGCAAAAATTACACTCGAAGATAATCTGATGATGTATTATTGTAACTTTTAGTACAAAATTGTGAAGCTTTCCAGCACAGTTCTAAATTGGGTACTATTTCTCTGTACATATAAATACTGCTCTGGACAGTGGAATTTCCAAATGCGGCGTATGCAAGTGAAACCCAAGTGGTACTACTTCACACCTGAGCTTGAGAAGTTGATTTTGGAGGGATTTGTTAGAAGCCCAAATACTTTGGTGCCAAGTGTAAGAGAGGTTCCATGGTACTGGGAGCAAATTTTCTTGCAAACAGAAAGCACATTGTAGAGTTGCGGTTATTGTAAGTGCATCGATGACTCCCAAGCATCTGCTTCATGAATTCCTCGGTGATATCTGCTCTGCCAAACGTAGCTGGGTGAGGTCCGCCTCTCGACCAATCCACCCAAGTGATGCTTGTGTTGGCTATCAGGTTCCCTGCTTGAATGGTTAGCATGGTGGGGAAGTAGTGCTCATCCACGTAACATGCGGGTCGGCAGAACTCTTGGAATTTTGGGTAATATGTTGTGTCTTCGACAATGGTGATGGCCAGCTTACGGTTTACTTCAAACCACTGAGATCCCTTACGCCACTGGGAAATATTCACTTGAGGTGCCATGTTATCGCTGTAGCGTCCTCTGCCGAATGGGCCGTGGTCATCAAACGCACCCATGTAGCTGTACTTGGATTTCCTGATGTAGTTGTAAACGACAGTGAAGTTGTAGAGAGGAATGCATGATTCAGAGAGAAGAACGAACCATTCATTGGATATATCCAGCAATGCATTAGCAAGAAGTCTTCTCTCAGCATCACACATACTCATCCTTCCCCATTCAGCAATCTGCACACGAGAAACAATTCAAATAGTCACAAATATATTACAGCTATAGCATACTTGAAGGATATGAGCAACAAAGCTTTTAAACTGTCATCAAAGATAGCATGAAAAAGTTCAAACAAAATCGACTGCTTCTGAAACTCTTCTTAGCGTTAATATATCACATTACAAAGCCACAAGAACAGCATTTGCACAGGCTACTCTCCATAGTTTAAGCTGTTATAAAAAAAGGTCAGAGTTGCTCTGTAGTTCCAGAACACCAAGAAAAATGAAGCAAATATTCAAAACAAGCAGAAAATATTTGGAGCCTGATGCATCTGAAAGATATTACATATCGCTATTATGTTCAGAAAACATTTCGTCTCCCAACAAGCTTCAGCTCTATCATCGAACATCATTCACATAAACAACTAAATTCATTCTTCCTAAGAACCTGAAAGCATATTCACATATCACTCTGAGTCAAACTGAAATCTTTAACATTTAAACTGTGGAAGTTGCTGATCATGAACAGATCTACTAGGACCCCGAGGTAAGGTGATTTATCAGAACATGACTAAAGATAAATCAAGATGTAGAGATAGACTTTGAATATGTAAAGTGGTGCTTTTCGTTAGCTGTTAAAACATTGACTATAGTACCGGCCGTATGCATTTAGGTATCAATACTTGTTTGGTTATAGACGATTCTTCTAAAATTGTTAGGCCAATACTCTCGAGAACAAAAAGTATGCAGCAAAATGGAGAGGGCTTGGTCAGTGTTTGACCATGATCTACTTCACATATTTTGAAGTCAACTCTGGTGCTTCAGTTGAGTTTGCCCTTTATGTAAAACTCCATTGATTTAATAAAGCTCCCGCCTCCCTTCAACTGATACTATTCTACATTTCTACATCACTCCAATCTCAGAACTGAACTCTAACATTAAGTAGGTTAAATGGTCCTTTCCACCCAAAATATACAATTCTAGAATCTAGAACACACAGTCACTCAATTCGACCAACTCTTGAAATTGAAGAATACTAAATTTCGTTGAGTTCATATGCACAAAGTGAAAGATAGAAACATCACTATACTAGTGGACCAGTTTGATATTCATATATGTGCTAAGTACAATTGTACAAATATACAATCATCTGATAAAAGAATCGAGTATGACTTGGACTGATGAAACATACCTGACTAGGAATATGTCTCCCATGAAAAACCGACGAAGGTGGGAAATGGGATTGAAACGATGGCAATGAATGAACATAGACCGAATAAAGCCCCTCATGCCCTTTCAGAAACCTCTCCCAAATTGGTGCCAATGGCAATGGCCCCTTAGTCAAGAACATAAGTGCAATCTTGGGAACTCTCTCGAAAGGATATTTCTTTCTCTTAGACATCAAAGAAGCCCTCCACAACAACTCTTCATCATTCATAGTGTGCATCAGAGTCGACGGCGGCTTGATCCATCTATCCAACCCATTCAACTCCTCAAAACACGGCTGCTGCTGCTGCTGGATAGAGGATGTGACCGAAGTCATGACGCTACTAATCCCAAAATGGCGAACTGTGTATATGCTTATCACAGAGAAAGTAATACAGAAAGCAAGAAACATGACAAATAACTGAAGCAGCCGAATCGGCAATGCCTTGGTCCTGCTGCTACTTGTAACTCCAGGGTCCTTGCCTTCCTCTAACGGCACAACTCTCGACTGCATCACTTGCATCTTCAACTGTAACTGAAACACACCACCGAAAACACCCAAGTCCTAATTTCTAGTTCCAATTCTTACAACTGTGGACACGTAAGGGGAGTTGACTTGGGTTCAACCATGTCCGAGGAATCTGAAACACTTGGCTTCTAGTAAAAAAATAGAGATCTGAGAGTAATAAATACGAGAGCAGACCAAATCTAGTTTCTGAGGCTGAATTACTGAAAGCTGAAGTGAAGTGGTCGAGATTTGATCCGTGCGGCAACAAATAGGGAAGGAAAGGGTGCAAGACGATAAACCTCAAATGATGACGATGATGGGATATCGATGTTTGAATTTGGAGAGAGCGAGGAGTGTGTGACGAATATGAGATTTACATGTGGAATTTGAATATTGATTTGTGGGATCTGAGATGTTGCTTGCTTCAGTTGCTCCGCTCGCTCCCAGTGAGCAAGGCCTGCCAAGGTAAGGTCGGTTAAATTGGAATTGATAACCGCCGGTATTTACTGCGTGGATCTTGATAAAACTATTTAAACTCTTTTAGCAGATACTGCACAGGTGTCTGTGCGTACCAAAATGCAGCACGTTCGAGTGTTGAAATTGTCAGTATATATATTAAACGTGTGGACTTGTATTGTGTCACGGACTCATTTTTTATGCAGCGAAATTTATCCGTGCGGACTATGGTTCTCTAATCAAGGTCAGTCTATCATCTTTTTTTTTTTTCTTCACTTTTTGAGATATAATGTGCATACTTGCATACAACTTTGATGTCATCTTCTTCATGCAAAACCCTTCTGACGTTATGTCTACACGTGTTGAGGTTGACACACGTGCTCTCCTCACCATTGAGTCTCATCACTTAAGACTTGTTGTTCGCGTCTTCATGTCATGGTAAATTAACCAAGACAATCACCCACTGGCTGATTACTGCCTTGGGTCGTAGTACATCTTCCACGACACTCGCACCCTACTTGATCGCTTCCTTGTGTCCTGGTATATCTCCCTAAAAGACACTCGCCCAACCAATAGGTTACCATGTCAATATAAACGCTCCCTCAAAGTCATCCTTTGCTCATCAGACTTCTCTATCTGCAAGATATTTCATTGGACACTCGTGTTAGGTATTGTGGCTTACGTGAACTCAACCATCTCTAGAGCACCCAAAAATAACCTACCTTTGAGACTTGCACACCCATCCTGGCCGGTTACTGTCTCAAGGCTTACACACTCGGGGAACCACTTCTAGAGTCACTTGGATAATGCACCCATCCTGGTGGCTTACATCCCAAGTCTTCTTATCCCATCATAGACTTCTTTGACTCTTCACTGGACACTGCATTAGTTAATCACAAGTTCCAATATCTCTTTCATGATCATTCTCTGTTTGGTCTCGTAGCTAGCTCGCTTCCTCACATTTGTTAGGGTGTAGAGGAACCACTCGTACTCATGCACACCTCGGAGTATTCCCCACCATCTGCGGTGCTTACCCATATGCAAGGAATGCAAAATCGATATTATCGGCGATATTTCGCCGATATTTCGGTTTTTTGAACTTACCTGAAAAATCCGTGAATATATCTCCAAATTTTCCGAAATTTTCCGAAAATTTCCGATATTTCCGATATATCCCCGATATTTCCGATATTTTCCGATATTTACCGAAATTTTTGAAATTTTCAGTAACTTTTTTAATTTAACAAAATTAAAAGTTTGTCAAAATTTTGCAATGCCTTATCCTTCATATATCATGCCTTATAGTCTTCCAACAAGTGATAAATCATCGTTACAATCACAAACAAATGCCACAAATGATGATAGCAATGAAGAAAGTCGAGCAATGCCTGGTTCATACTACGAGCTTCAAAATCTTCAAAGACCGCCCCCTGACCCATATGGTTGGCATGTAAGTCAATACGTGCAAAATTACATGGGAGAGCAATCATTTAATGAGTACTCTTCACAATACACACATGATTCTGCACAGAGAGATGAGGAAAATAGTGTGAATTTCGAACCTCATAGGTCCTCTATGTGGTTTTGAAGTATTTATATATTTGATTTTATAATATGTGATGTGTAACATATTGTACAAAAATGTGATGGTCTAGCCTCCCATTAAAGTTTAGCCATCAAAAAAATAAAAATAGAACTATTAAATTATATTTTAATAGTTATCAGCACTTAACACATACTAATTCATATAGTAATATAGCAAATTCATATGTTTTGATGTTTGATCAATATTTTCTTTTTACATAAGGTAGGTAATTGATCATATAACAACCTCCAAAAGTTTCATTACAAATTTCCATATATTTTTATTAGTTTCCGTCATTTCCGTCAGAATTTTCAGTGGATCGATATTTCGTCGATATTTCCGTCGATATATCCAAATTTTGGACTGTCGATATATCCTCGATACCCGATATTTTACTCCTTGCCCATATGCACCTCGGGGCTTACCCATACGCTCCCTAGGATGGTGCCTACAGTCCTCGATGCACACTCATACTCATGTCCCTCTTCCATTCACAACTCAAGCTCGATGTTCCATCAGACTACCATCAAGTCCTTACTTCCTCTTATCCAGGTCAGGTAACATTGGCACTCCCCTTGGAGGCCTACTTGGTCCTAAGGGCTTATTCTCGCCCATAGTCCATTCCTTGAGCGTTACTCCCATCTAACATCTTACTCACTCGAGGGTGTCAGACGGGGATGGCACCCCATCTCGTCTTCCTTCTCGTCCAGCACAGTATGACTTATCCCGTGCTTCCTCTTAGGCAGGGTCAAACCCAAACCTATGCATTCGTCACTTACTGCGTGGCCATTGCACACCACGAGGTCTTGATATATATCACTTAAGCCCACACACCTGTCTATACACCACTGGCATATGGGAAGTCCCCAAGGACCTCACCCATGACACACAGGCTGCGTTATTGGCCAATCATTTGGCTAATACCGCCCACGAGACTTCCTGACTAGTAGGAACCCATGTTGTCTCTTCTAGACTTCATAGGCTCGGCTCATGAGCCCAGGGGCGCCCGAAAAAGCTCACTTAATGCCACCTAGAGAGGTGGCACCGGGGGTGGTGGAGAGCATCATGTACCCCCTTATATATGATAACGGGCATAAGTTCATTGGGAAGGAGGAAACATTAAAATGTCCGAGGAGTTATAATGACTCATAACTTCTTCATCCAAAATCCAAATGACATACCGCTAAGTGCGTTGTACTCTTTCTATCCTTTTGGACATTTCTCGTGTATGGACTTTTCTCAAATTCTAGGCCGAAGGACCTCGAACCCGAGAATCACCAACTTGCACTTATTTATGATTATGCCATTAATCTTTCACCTTGCAACTCGCATTAGCTTCCTTCCAATACTCGTTGGGACTTAGCCATATCTCATGAGTAGACAACTTGTGCAGCTCGTGACACATTGTAAGACGGCTAATATTCTTTTACACAATAAATAATTCAATCATTAGTAATTCTTCGACCTCAAAATCCTGTATTTAAATAGTTTATCTGTAAAATGAAACCAAAGAAATACAAAAAAAATTCCCTAAAAGGATAAAAAAAAGTCAAGATATCAAATGTCACAGGGATATCCAATAAAATTCTCCAAATTGAATGCTTAGCCTATTCAAAAGGACATACCACTTTAACTTCAACCCATCAAATATATAGAAACATGTACGGTAGTACCTTTATCTATTTTACTTTTTTTCATTAGAAGAAGAAGCGTTTAAAGTGCAATACCTACAGACAAATAGAGAGAAAAAAAAAGTTATTTAGACAATGAAATAGATAGAGAATACCACAAAATATGTAACTATTTATACATGTGTATGAATGAAGTACCTAAGAAGATGTAGCATTACTTGTGTTTGAATGAAGAAGCACCTCTTTAAATACCACAGTTCTGGTATATACTCCATATTCGGCAAAGTGTCCAGTGATAATTTCAGCATCTATTAAATTATGATATGAACCACGATATAACAATCTCGTACCATTACACAATCCCAGGTTTGGGTTGATGTTTCTTAGAAGCATGATAGGAGCACATATTTTCAAAGTTAACTTGTGTGGTGGGAGACCTTCGACAGTTATTGTGTTTAGGAATTCTAGCTGGTACAAATTTCTGGTACATCTTCCACATAATCAAAGGAAAAGAAAGTGATTGGCTCGCCTGGAAACATATTGATTATCTTTTCGTTCAACTTGTCTACATCGTCATTTATAAGAGTAATAAGTGCTCATTCCACCAGGTATCTTGCATCATTTACACGATCGTCCAAGTTGGGAAATACTTCATCGATGATTTGGGTAATCAATTGGTCTCCCTACCACGAGACCACCATGGATTCTGATAGTTTTATCATATCATCTTCCACGACATGTTCATTTCCTTCTCCAACCCAAAGTAAAAACTTCGAAAATAGAGGATCATTTATGGATCTCATATTGTGTTGCAACCTTAAAAGCTTCGTTTGTGGCCAAAATGATTATTTTACAATAAACGCTTCAATGAGTTCGGACCTTGTACCTATAGGAATAACAGGAAGCACTTGACGGAAATCTCCCCCAAAAATCATGATCTTTCCACCAAACGGTAAGCTAGCATCTGTTATGTCTTTCAAAAGTCGATCAACTGCTTTAAAGGCATGCCTGTGTGTTATAGGCGCCTCATCCCAAATGATTACAGTTGCATTTTATTTTTTATCAATTCCGTAGGATCAGATTGTTCACTTAGTTTACATGGGGATGATGCATCTGCGTCAACTAGAATCTTGAATCTCGAGTGAGTTGTTCTTCCACGGGGCAATACATTTGCAGCTATTCTGGATGATGTTGTAGCTAAAACAATGTGATTCATTCTTAGTAAGTGAGATAGCAATGCACAGTATAAATATGTCTTCCCAGTTCCACCACTTTTTATGCTCCCGCAAATTTCAATATTAATGTGACAATCGTACTGTAGTAACAACCATGGGTTGTAAGGAACTACCCAACTGTTATCCACCATTACATCTCTTCGCCTTTATAAGGGTACTGGTGATCGGTTTGCTTGTCTTCGATATACTGGATAGGCTTCATTCCCTTGGATGGTGAAATTTGAAAAAGATTTTGGGTATCCTTTCGTACAATGTCCATTTTTCATACATGAAAGGTTTCGGTTAAATCTTCTACACGGACCATGAATTATATGTGTACAGACCACATAGTAAAGTTGAGGCTCTGCATCCTTATCTGGTAGTTCTGGTATAATGATGTGGTCATATTCATCTGCAGTGTAAAACTTATCGCTTTCTTCTAGCATAACCAACATATGAACATGCGGAAGACCATGTTTCTGAAATTCAACGACAAAAGCATGAGCAACAACTCTTCCCAAGACTCCGTTTTTTATTATGTCTTTTTTCAAATGCTCAAGCTTAGCATGAAACACCCTTGTGACTATATCCAGACTATCTTAATCAGTTTGTCTAGGGAGGAGTTCTTTTCTGATTTCTTCCCAATTAGGATTATATGTCATGGTAATAAAAAGATTTGGTACAGCATATTTTTGAACCAAAGCCATGACATCTTGATACCATTGATACATATCATGCGGGTTTCCAATAAATGGTGATGGAAGAATGGTTCTAATTCCAACATTTCCTGAAAATGAATTGATTTCGAATTAAAAAAAATACAAATACAACAATCGTACACATAAATAAGACTTAAGAAAAAAAAAAGAAAAAAAATGTACCTGCATTGTTTTCTCCAGCATTTAGAGTCTTATAGTCCCTGACGAAATTCTTTTTTGAATTTTTCTTGATCAAGCTTGATATATCTGAGTCTTTGTGACTAAATCTTTACATAGTTATCTACAACATATTGTTGGAAGAGACAGCCACCTTGATGTAGAGGATTTTTATGACCTTCACATATCTACAAAATTTAGTTTATTAAATATTTTAATATAGAGATAGATGAGAAGTAGAGTTATAAAAGATGAAGAAAAAAAGTGTCAACTTGTAACGTATATGAGTAATAATCACAACATGACATATCTTCATTTTGTATTAATGTCTCATCCATAAGTTCTATAAGGCAATAATAACGGATATTGCATAGGGTCATAGAATCCAACTGAATCTTGGATGTTTTAAAGTTGTCCAGTAATTGTTTGAATAACGAAATCTCTTCCACTTGGATTCATATTGTCTCCCCCTACTATAAGAACGACAACTTGTGATGATGATGGTAAAATGTATTGGCAGCGGTCAGAATGCTACTCTCTTATGATAAGCCTACAATTAAGCAAATCTTGTCGTTTTCTGAGACTTTTAAATGTATGAACAAATGGATTGTATTGATCCAAGATATGTTGTATCCGGTTCACCATTCCCCTATATATCCAAAACAGTACTCTCGGACAACCTATTTTCAATCTCATGCTCAGTGTCGTATATATAAGCTTGTAAATAACGTGGTCATCTTCCATCAATAGGTAGAAGCCCACCAATCTTATGATATATAGAACCTTGAGCATGAAATGAATATTGGGCTCAGACATTTATTCTTTCATCAACGTGTACACCCATTAAAGTGAACGCAAACACATTCTTGTAGGCTCAAATATTCTACCTGAATTTTTTTTCCTCATCTGTTTGGTTGGAAAATAATCCAGTCATTTGTGGGAGAGAAGGAATAGGGGCAAATAAATATTCCCTTTTAAATAACACAAACTAAATATCTCTCTATGAAACAATTTTGCTGAAAGGACCCATGCCAACCCCGATTTAGTTTCCTAAACCGGAATCAAACCCTTTCTAAAAACGTGAACTTTCAAAAACCAAAAATTTCGACAGAGTTTCCTCAATAACGTGCGATTGCCATTAACCTACAGCAGAAAATACACTTCATCCTATGCCACAAAAGCCAAACCTTGGGCTCCAATCTCATCCGGATTTCTCAAAAACATATCATAATGTAAAGCAATAAACAAAACTATAGCTTTACAGAAATCCGAAAAAATCATTTGAAAATATAAACATAAACAGTACTCAGAGCGACCTCTAGTATATACATATATACACAACAGTAGGCCAAACTAGAAACCTATTGAGAAAGGAAAAGTGGCTTGAATACTATGCCTCCAACCTCGACGTGCGACACCCGAATCCAAACTGTAAACTGGGCAAAGAAAACGAAGAGGCCAGGGAAAGACATATAAACTGTTAGAGTGAGTGGACGAAAATAAATGTCTTTTGCCGAATAATATATATATTATAAAACATATGCGGGTCTAAATGCATAAAAATCATATGGTACACGAGGGAGACTCTAACTCCTCACGCGTACAGAGCATGCATCAAAAATCTCGCGGGGTCACTCATGGACACATCCGCGCTAGTACAGTATGAATCACGGGATCCCAGACCCTTACGTGATTCCAGCCAGAAAGGCCTCAGGTCAGGGTATCTATTCCCACCCGGTAAAGTCCTCGACATAGGGTAACAGTCCCCCCCAGTAAACATCCTCGAGGATCAACCGGGGTGCTAAGTGTATCGATACAACTATACATATTGAGACTGTACTCTGTGTAAACCAAATCATAAATATTTTCTATGCAAATGTATAAAGCATAATGTAAATGCATATTCGTAATACATAAGTATAAGAGCATAATCGTAGATGCATATTCGTAAATCATAATCGCATATGCATACTCATGCTCGTAAAACGTATAATAAAGATTCACAACCAATCAGTGAAAAGAAATGTGTCCACTCACAGATTAGCACAACGCAAAACGCATTAATCCTGTGATTCGGCGGAAAATCCCTCGCCAAACGGACAATCATGATCTCTTGAATAATCATAAATACCACTGTTCAAAATCACAATTCAAAACCCTGAACCACATCTCGAGAACCAACCATTCCCGAAAACATATAACTTGAATATCAACGAAATCGTCAAAAATCCAATAAACACACTATAAAACCTCGTCACAAATTCTGATGCTCAATTCAAAATATAAAATTCACCACTGTGATCGGTGTGCGATTTTGAGCAAAACGATATAAAACTTGTCGAAAATCACCTTGACCGAAAAACCGCAGCGCACGGCGGCGTGCCAGGCCGCCGCCATCGCCGAAAAATTTCATCGGCCCAGAAAATTGCAACCTACACATGGATTTGAAGATATCAACATTTCCAACAACTTTGTAGTTCAATGCTAAGCCCAATTTTGATCGGAAAACCTCCAAAACTCACCTTGAAGTCGAAAACCCTCGCCGGAATTCATTAACTCCGATCGGCCACCACCGCCCACGGAAAGGTGCAAGACCACTTGGGTTCAACTCATCTCTCCATGGGCTTCAAAACCCCTATAGGGTCGACCCCCAACTCGGCCGCCACCGCCGCCTCTGTCGCCGCCAAATCTCGCCGGAAAACCACCAACTTTGTCGCGTCGTTTCTCCCTCCTCCGGCCACCATAAGGGGGCGATCCACCTACCAAACTGAAGAGGAGACAAAGCCCAACAGTTTTCATCAAGGGACCACGGCCAACCGTGGCCGGAATAAAGCACAACGACGGCGATGAACTCGGTGACCAAAACGGGTCATTTCGACCCACGGGTCAACGCAGTCAACAACCCAATTTCCCAAATTGGAAAGTTTCCAAAATCGTCACGTATTCACCCCATATTTATACCGTACACATACCGTCCAAATAGTATCGAAACCAAACGGATAAACACGACTAAATCCAACGGCCAAAAATATTCATAACTTATTCCACGTAACTCGAAATAATCCTCCGGAAATTCACACGAGCTCAAAATTAAATTCTCTACAACTTTTGTGAAGGAAATCAAATCAAATTCTTGCCTGATAATTTAGTCGTTAACAAACCCGCCATAACGACCACTTACGACAAAACCACGACTAATCACGAAACTCGCAAATCAAGTCGATAAACATACCATTTCCGATTCGGGTTGTCACATGTGCCTTTCAATATGGACATTCCTTTGGCAGGGGTAAATGACATAACAGAACAACGTCGTCCTCATGAAAATTTCTCACACTATTATAACATATTCTCACTCTCCTTGCCCGGCGTATTGGAGGAGAATCACACTGCATATCACCAACATTCATGGTCTCATTATCATCATCGTCTTCAACATTATTAATGTACCAATTTGGGGCCTCTGTAAAAAATAAATTAAAATTTGTACATTTAATTCACATACAAAAACTAACGATTGTAGCTAAATATTAATGAGCAATGTACATTTATATAAAAGTATTGCTAAACCCAAAAATTTGAACTCCTCAAGCTTGTATGTATGAAAAAGAGAGAGTAATATTTAGATTTTTTAAAAATAAAAATAACCTGTAAATTGTTCTTTCATATTGTTGGGGTTTCTTTGAAGGTTGTGACTATGCAATCTTTCTCTATCATTTATTTGTATCCCTGTTGTTCGCACTCGCTGCCTGATATGAGTTAAACACACTCTTGGAAACTCTTCATCATGGTTGACGTGATTCTCATTTTGTCTTATTCATTGAATAATAAATACATCAACATTATATATACATACTTTGTATATAAACAACTTTAACATGTAACAATATCTGTATATACATGTAGGTTGTTGGTTTATATTATATTGATGTGTTTCGGGCAAGGTTCTAAAAGGCGCTATGTGGAATTAGGCGGTGGAGGTACTGCCTAACACCTAGGCGTTTAGGCGGAGTTTAATGGATAATTAAACGGTAATTAGGCGGATCATTTGTTAAATTTATTTAATTAATTATATATTTATATGGTATATTATAATTTGAAACATAAAGTAAAAATTATAAAGAAATATCATAAAAATTTTAAACTAAGTTTATAAAGAAATCCAATTAACCATCCATCTCAAATTTTTGAAATAGATGTGCATAAACAAGAATCTCAAGAATATGAAATTATCTATTTCGAAGCTGATAATTCATAAATCATAGTACATTATGAGTTTATGACAATTTCAGCTTACATTATAAACTTGCAACCATGGAACCATTCAAACATAAAGTTTCACGGAATCAAGTTTTGTTTGTGTGATGGCCATAGACAGTATGCTCCTGCCCACATTTAACCATATTAAATTATCAACATATAACAAACAAGGATGACGGCGGTGGACGGCAAGTGGCGGCGACGACGGTGATCGGCGAGCGGCGTCCAAGTTGCGGCGTTTGCAGAGGGAGAGAGACGACGTTTTGCGAAAGTAATTGGATTGGATTTTCTATTTAAAATTCATTCCTTTGCGTTGTACCTCTTAATTTTTTTTTTAAAAAAAAGCTTAGGCGGTGCTTTTTTGCCGATTAGTCGTTAGTCGCCCGCCTAATTGCCGATTAGTCGGTTCTCGCCTAACTACCTCACCCAAGATCAAAATTAGGCGATAAGATGATTTTTTCCGATTAGTCGGTGCCTAGGCGGCCGTTTTTTAAAACAGTGGTTTCGGGTTGGTCATGATTGTTTTCTACCATTGGTCGTTTTCCTCTCTCATGGTCTCATCGTCATACCAAATAAGTTTCATGTTGTTCAAGACTCATTGATTGTCACCATTGTCTATTGCGTGAAGTACCTGAGGTGTTTGTTTGATCCATATGACTTTTTATATGTTATTGCCAAAAAATAATAGATTTATATTCATAAACAGTTCTTTAACTTTTTTTCTTTGTTACTAAATCACTATTAACTTATCTTCAGTAAGACTGATCATTTTTATAAATAAATGTCATTTGGTAGGCCTACAAAAAATAGAAATACATAAACATAGAAGGTAAAAAAAACGAAAAAAGATCAAACGTAGAGTATTGGTCCTTTTTAATTTCTTTTTCTTTCCAATTGAATCATTTGAGCCTTAAGAGAAAGAATTAAAGGAAGGAACCAACATTTTAAAGATTAAATTGTCTTTTTTCTCACAATAACCTCCGGCCTAATTCTAATTCTCGTGACGCTCCACGACTCCTTCTAATTCTACTTTGATCCTCCTCATCATGATTAGGTGCTCCTCAAATAAGGTAATGGTGAATTCAGACCCTCCTCTTCAGAAATAATTATTGATGGATTATAGATGTTGCGGTTTCTTTTTTTTTTGTTTTCAATTGTTGTTGGTTTGGGATATTTCCACAGATATGCAAATTGATAATATATAAAGTGAAAATTAGGAAAATAAAAAAGCTATATAACACAGAACAGTAAAACTCTCTATTAGTTTCTTAATACAAGTGGTATAAAATAAAGTTATACAAATTACATGTATGACATAAAGTACAATTAAATAGAAAAGCTATGTTGTAACTTCAAATATCTTCTAGTTATAGGATAAGATTTCATTGTGCAGTACGTGGAAAGAAAGGATTGTCACTTTAGTGTAAAAAAGAACACCTTCACCGATGCATAAAATTATAAAAGTGCTATAATTTTTTAAAGGTGAAGAGAGTATAGCTTTGAAATTGTTTACTTTAAGGCAATATACTACTCCCTTAATATGCAGCGGTAGTATACTCTACTTCTTGTTTGGATTGAAAAAAAATGAGGAATTTTAGAGAAGAGAGTATATATGCCTCTATTTAAAGAAATGAATAATTATATCGTGGAAAGATTATTACCGGGTTTTTATTCTTGACTTTATGCACCCCTATAACGCAGATTTTTCACATTAGTTTTTAAACCGAAAAGAGTTACCTGTAATGAAAAAAAAATAAGAGTTATGAAACTACCATCTATGTTGATTGAAAGTATTCATCTATGTTGATAGTGAAAGAAAAAAAATGAATACCTATAATTACTTACAGGCTGTAAAATGTGCAAAAGGTGCTTGATACCGTCAGTTTCTCATCGAGATGCATGAACGTGACAGTTTTCTTGAAACAAAGTAACTATTCCTGAGATTTTAAAGAGTTAATTGATAGATAATTCAGTTCCAATTTAGGGACAACTGGTCCTCAATAACGTAATGGTTACTATACACAACTTCATCGATGAACTATTTCCACACCAATCTTTCATAACAACAATACAATGCATATCTCTACTACAATAAAGGTAATCGTGAGTTTTGGTAACATCACATACCAAATTTGGTAAACCCGAAAAATATCCTTTATAGCATATAAAAAGACATGAAAAAAGAGCAAAAAATAAAAATTGGAGGGCACTGCTGTAAATGCTGCAGGGAAAAAAATGACGACAACCAAGACATGGGTGCCATCCGAAGAAAAAAAGGGAAAAAAATCAGTTTCGCGGAGGAAGAGAGGAGAGCAGTTTTAGAGATGACCAACCAAAGTGCCGAGAAGTGGTGGGAGCACGACGTGAAATGGAGGTTGCTCTGTGCAAATATATACAGCTACTCAAGTTCCCAAGCACCCAACTTGACTGTGCGATTGACTGGTAAGGATCATTGATTCAATTTTTTTGGGTTACAAGGATCATTGATTCAATTTAGGTTAATACATTTAGTCGATTGAATGAGAATGCTTAATAACTTTGCAGATTCAACATCGAGTATTCAATATGTAATCTCTCTTTCTATATATATTACTATGTTTAATTTATGCAATTCGGTTTCGATTTCACATGGCTAGCTTTAGAAGAGAGTATGATATTTTCAGTAGTTTGACGAATTCGAACCATAAGATGGAATCTGCAAAGTTACTAAGCATTAGGTTCTATTCTTGATTCAATTTTTATTTCCTATTAATATGTTTTCCATCGATGCTTGAATTGTTAGGAAGAGGCCTTGGAATCAAAATCTCAGTAAACTGGAAGCTCTAAAGCTCTCTGACTATCGTGTAAGTTTCTCTCTCTCTCTCTAGCATAGTGTCACTATGTGCATGTCATTGTTCGATCTCAAGTTTCAACTAGACCTAACTGTGAGAGCCAAAGCTTAACCCTACTGCATGACACATTGCCATATACACCATATTGATTTGCAATAAACAAATGCCAATCATGATCGACCACCACTATACATGTTCACTATGTTTAATTTATGCAATTCGGTTTTGATTTCACATTGCTGGCATGTTCACTTCACTGAATGTGTTGTTTGGTTAGGTGGAGAAGCAAAGTAGGAAAAATTTTGGTACGATGGATCTTTGGGTAAGAAGAGGTGTATCACGGGAGGTCTGATTTCAAGGTTGAAGCTTCTCACCTTTGTGCTATACCTCAAGAGATTCTGGTAAGAGCCTTAAGCCCAAATCTGGTTGAAATCAAGTTTACTTTGATTGATTTTCGTTGCTGATTGGTTACTGTGTATGTTGCGAATTTGTTTGAGCATTTTCTGTTTTCACACAAAAATATAATCAATCACTTTATGGATGTTAAGAATTATGTATTCATATTTTCGATGTTTAGTAATATGCTTCATTACTTGAGATTTTGATCAGAGTTTATGATAATTCTAAACTTCTCTCCTTTCGCATTCAATTGTCTTCACAATTTTCAGAGAGAACCAGAATCACAAACAAAAATTTGGATGCGAGAAGCTGTCCACTTTGGTGGTTCCATTGCAGCTGTCCGGTCATGGACTCATCACCAAAAGGTCTCTGAACTCAATTTTGATTTCATTTACATTGTCCCTTATTGATATTTACAATTCCTACTTATTTTTCTTCTTCTTTGATATGTTTTACTTTGTTACTGATAATGCTTATGAGTTATGACAATATATTATCCTCTGAGTTTTCAGATCCTTGATCATTGTTTGTGTAAGATGAAATCTTTGGAGGATATTTTTTTATGTTAGAATTATAATTTCAAAATGGGGAAGAATTAAATCTTGATATGAGCAATTGAAGGCTCCGAAGGATATTCAAGGGTGAAGCTTCTATGCTTGAAGCTCAGCCTAAGAAATTTTGCACGTGAGATACCTGATTCCTAAATTTGAATCTAATTTTACTCATTTTAGTTGTTAAATCGAATGTCTATTGAATTATTAGTTTATCAGTGTGTGGAGTTAATATTGAGGATGTTAAACAGTTTTTCCCATCTCTCCAAGCCAATTAGAGAATGGGTGAGTATCTATGAATTTATATTTATTCGGAAGAAATTGGTATAATTTGGATTCAATTTTATTTGATTCTGTGATGTTTGCTGCATATTATTTAATATGTTGTTTGCGGTTTGTTAAATTGGTAACTAAGTTTCCTATAATTAAAATTCTTACAAGCATGAATGCATGTAGGTATAAAGAAACAAGGAACATTTTAACTTGAGGTCACTATTGAAAGTTCTACGGAGACTCTAGGAAATTTTTTAGAAGTTGACTTCACAATATCGTCCGTCACCTTGAGCATATTACTCCTAAGGGAAACCAAATAGCATTTGTTGTACTGCACATATATCTTTTGGTCTTTGAAATGTAAACAGGCTAATACTCTAAATCATCCATAAATGAAATTCGTGGTGAGTACACAGTTATAAGCCTTGGTGAAAAAAATAAACAATTTAAATGAATTCCTTTTGTAATGTGATAATCTATATCTTTGCTTCCTGCTTTGCTATAGTAAAGAAAGAAAGAAAAATTGGGTGAGAAAATAAATAGATATGAATAAGGAGATTACAAGAAATAGATATGTTTGCTGTTGCTGTTAGTATGGCTAAAATAAATCAATTATAAGTAAAGAAAAAACAAAACAAAAAACATAAAGTCATTTGGTTGAGTTTCGTAGTAATTAGCTATTGGAAGCACTTGGAAGTGATTTGAGAAATATTTATCAAGTGTTTACTAATTTAAAATTTTTTTTGAAAATTAAAAAATATATATTTTTACAGCTTTATAAAACAGGCCCAAGCAAGCCCAAAGTCTCTAAGGTTTGGCACAGTCTTAATAAACACATTCTGATCTTCAACAAGTCACACTCTTCTGCACGCGCATAGTAATATTACAATTTTGACTTTTCACTCTTCATTCTCTTGGTTTAGAATCAAAAAAATCATATAACTTTTTTTATATGATACATAAAAAAATATAAATGCACACGCTTAATAAGTATACGACAATTCGCATGCGCGAGCGCAACGCCTTTCACATGCGCGTGTAGGAAGGCTAATACACATTTAAGCATTTGAACATCGACTAAGCTTCTTCTCATCACTTCAATCTTAATTGAGTCTTTTGAACAAACTAATGGAAACGTTCAAATCTTTGCAAATTTTGCCCATGAATAAATTATTTTTTCATGAACCTCAACTTGGCCTGGAAAAATCCATCGGCCCTCCTCCACTTATACACGTTTTTTTTATACGCACTTATACACGATTAAACATTGAAATCGTCAAAAATATTCATTTGCCTGGGTATTTGAAAAAAAAATAAGAATAAAAAAGAAACCAATTGATCTAGACTATCCGGCAAAACTTACATGATGAAGCTTATCGGCTTTATGTAGACATGGGTGTCCCAAATCACTCAATCAATCTTCAACGGCAACACATAGTTCTAATTCCGAAGAATTAGTCTGGTATTCAACAATGAAACATTGAAACTATGAGAAAATCAAATTTTATCAATCGAATAGCCGAAAGCGATTAACCTTCTTCTTCTTTCTTATCTTCTTTTTTTGAATGGCCGAAAGCGGTTCACCTTCTTCTTTTTTCTTTGAGAACTAACTGCAAATTAACAACAATTGTTGGAACTCCCAAACATACAGAAGCTACAAAGAAGGAAAAAAAGTACCGTATCTGAAGCCTGAAGTTATTTGTAGTATAGAGTTGTAAATTGTTTTGAACTGCCAGTAGTTCCTACATGTGTGCTTTATCACTCCGATAATTTCTGAGATGCAAGGACATGTTTAGCCACTAACAATTAAATCAACAATTCGTTCTTTTATAATTATCCAAGGGTATTCGATGGAATCAACAATGTTTGATGTTAACTTCTCCTCCACATCAGCTAAACTGCTAAAAAACTGTAGAAGACCCTTCTCTTTTAATATATAAAGATTTAAGAACGACAAGTCCATCGTGAATAGAGAGATTTAGAATTCAAACCTTGGAACATAATTGACATCCCCTCGGCAAGAGTCCACGTTTGTAAGTAGAGCTTGTTTAACAAATTAATCACACTAGCTAAGTATAGCTGTATAGCACAAATAACAACAGTAAAAAGATCTTAGAATATTCTTATTGTAATTAGAATGAACTCTTGTAGATATGATAGAATTGTGTAGATATTTTTTTCTTTTGATAAACCACTTGTAAATCTATATTAATCCTAAAATTGGGATGAATGAAATCATTGACTTCTCCCTGTAAATACTTTTCTACTTGGCATCAGAGCCGAAAATCATAGAATTTGAAAAACCCGAATTGTATTGAATTGGATTGAAACTCTGAATTTCCACCACCACCACCACCAAATTGTTTTTCGCTGCACCTGAACCTGAATTCTGAACCCTTGAAGAGATGTCTCTCAATGAAATAACCAACAACAATGGAGAATCATCTCTCACCAATGACGGAGCAATCATCACCAACAATGAAGGAGTCGTCGGACAACCCATCCACAATCATTAACACTTCCACAACACTATCCAAGAAAACTCTATTTTCCCATTGATGATCTCTTAACTGAATCCAAATATTCTAGTTTGTCTGCTCTCATAAAGATTCGTATCGAATGAGGTAACAAGCTTTCCCTTCTCACTAAAGATGCTCATGTCGCTTCCTCTGCATACTACCGATTATGGGCCGCTGGTAATGGCAAGGTGAAGTTTTGCCTTGTTGAAAACATGTCCCCTGGATTTCAAAATCAGTACCTTCGATTTCCAATAGCCAAGACAATCTGGGATGCCTTGTATAAAACATACTATGATGAATCAGATGAAACCCGAAATTTTTAGCTTCATCGCCTGTGTTTTTGTGCGACAGAATGGAAGACATCTTTCAGCTTACTACAAAGAAATTGTAGGATGGATGGATGAGATAGATCAATGCCTCACTCACTATGATTCTACTGTTGATGGCGTCGTTCTTGAATCCTCATATATGGCCCGTCAATGAATTCACATGTTTTTTTTATGGAACTTGATGCTGAATTCAATTAAGTTTGTGAAGAACTCTTAAGGAGAGAACATAAGTTGGATCTTAAGCAGACATATGCCCATATTAGACGTTTTCAAAACAACCGAGCCATGCTCTCGTCAACTCCATTGGCCACCTCCACTCCGCCACCTAGTGTTGCCAACGCTACAACATCTCAGCGACGCCCGCCAGGGTCCTCTTCTCGGCTTCTCTGGTCCTCCTCGTTCTGGTGGAAAGCCTCAAGTTAAATTCTCTAACCTCACATGTAATCATTACAATGAGATTGGTCATACAAAGGAATGGTGCTATAAAATTGTTGGATATCCCGAATGATGGGTCTTCTCTTGGAAGCCGAGCAAGAACATCCCCAAAGCCGTTGTCACCACCACTGAATCATCTGAACAACCATCTGCACTCATTGTCAAAACAGATATGAGGGATATGGCATCTTCTCTCACAACATCCCCTCAACCTGTCGAACAAAGAACCAGGAACGAATCAGAAAGACTCTAGACGAGTCGAAAAATGGAACCGAAATTGGATAGAAGGTGTCCTTCGACCCATCAAAGAATGGACAAAAAATGGAACAGGAAGTGACCATTGACCCGTCGAGATACTCCCTTGACCTATCCAGTACTGAAGTTGAAGCATCATCAACTGAAGTTCAACCTTCTTCTTCTTCTTCTGAAGCAATATCTCATGAAGACCCCTCTTATACTCCAACAACCGGAAAGCCTGTCCAGAATATTTTATCTGAGGTATGTACTAATAACCTTGACTCAGGTAATATAGAAGTTAGTATGCCCAGGAGATCTCAACGGGAAACAAAAATGGTTTCAAAGAAACAATATGAGCCTAGTATAGAAGTCAAAGCCAAATATCCTATTGCTAGCTTTGTTTCCATCATAGGTTGTCTGAATCACATGCATTTGTTGTTAATCAATTATTTATAGTATCTATTCCCAGTAATATGCAGGAGGTCTTGGCGGATCCAAAGTGGAAGCATGCTATGAATAAAGGACTAGAGGCTCAACAAAAGAATGAAACGTGGAAAGTTGTTCCAGCACCACCTGTGAAGAAGTCTGTTGGATGTAGATGGGTATTTATAGTGAAACAAAAATCAAATGGCAGCATTGATCGATATAAAGCTCGTCTAGTTGCTAAATGTTACACTCAACGATATGGAGTGGACTATTAGGAGACATTGGCCATCAGTGCAATTTACTAGCTTGAAGACATGTGATTTCTAATTTCTTGTTAACGTTGTTATCATGCAGCCTAGTGAAGGGAGTTCTTGGAACTATAGTCTCTAATAATGGCAACTAGATTGAGGAATGGTGATGGAGTTTTAATGAAATAGCTTAGAGTTTCAATTGCAATCTTCATCAAGCATGATATTGTATTTGACTAACCTTTTCCTAGAATGAATCTACAAGTTGTTGAGTTTAGAGCCGTGAACCTGTAATGTTAGTTTCTTTGCCTAAACTTTGATGTACACATTAAGCTAATATAATGATAATTTTGTTTGATCTTGAATGTTTAATTGTTTCTTCATATTATGGATACGAAGATGTAGTTTATGTCTCTCTTATATATTCAAGGACAAATAGTGTAGCTTGTAGGAAACATTTTATATGTCATGCTTTGTGTTTGAGGACACCGTTTTGTACTTTTTAGGACACAACATAAGTGTCTAATGTATATAAGGACATCAATATCGTAGATTTTAGGATACCAAAATTGTGTCATGTTTTGTCTTTAAGGACACATTTTATTTTTATTTTAGCTTTTAGGACACTCAAAATGAGTCCTCTATTGTCTTTAAGGACACTAAAATTGTCGATTTTAGGACATAATATATGTGTCCTCTTTTGTCTTTAAAGACACTATTTTTGTAGTTTTTAAGACACTGAAAATGAGTCCTCCTATAGAATAGATAACACATTTTAAATGTCTTTGTATCATACCTACCATGACACTCAAATGGAGGACTCATTCTCAAAGAGTCTTTATATGTCTTTTAGGACTCTTTTTCAGAGTTCTTATATGCTTTTTTCTTGTAGTGCATTTTCCCTAGTAGTAAAGATCTGTACTGTACGCATTCTCATTGTCTTAGCAGCTCGACATGATTGACCACTACAACAATTGATGTGAAGAATGGATTTCTTGAATTGAGGTTTGAAAGAAGAAGTGTACATGGACATCCCTCTGGGTGTCAATTGTAGGCTATGTGATGTTGGAAAGGTTTGTCGGCTGAAGAAATCTTCATATGGTTTGAAGCAATCTCCAAGAGCTTGGTTTAGGAGGTTTTCTAGAGCCGTGAAAAATTTTAGATTTTGGCAGAGCAACTCTGATCATACCACTACTAGAAAAATGGCCTTTAACTACGGCACTATTGGAAACGGAATTTTGTGGCCAATGATTCTTTTTGCCCTTGAGTGGCAACGGTAGGTATTCACTCACATTGGTACCTCTCTCCTTTCTGGTTTTCTCTCTCTTATGACAAAACTTACTGTTTATGTCTCCTGCCAGCTTTCATTTATTTATTACTAGCCTTCTTGCACGCGTATACGCGCGTGTGGAAGAGCATCGCATTCGCGCATGCGTACTGTCAATGTATTTACTTATATATTTTTTTGCAGTATATAATTCAGATCCTACTATTTATTCGTTCTTGTACAGTCAGTTCGAATAAATTGTCTATAAAATTGAAACAAAAATATACTAACAAAAATCACTAAAAGGTTGACAAAATTCTGATATCAAACAAAGTCAAAATATCCAATGACATTGAGATATCCAATAAAATCAGCCGTAAACACCCTTTAGAAGACTCGTCATTCCAACTACAAATAAAGAGTAGGACATAAAGAAAAAATTCACTCTCTACACACAGTGTGTTGCATAACAGAAAGTTAATAGAACTCATATAGTCGAACGTACATATTATACCAATGATACAATGTATCTGAAGTTGCAACCAGCTACTTGATCACATTCTTAAAAGAAAGAGAACAAAAAAAATAGAAAATTAACATACAAATCAAGGCCATTCCTTTAATTTTCATAATTCTTCCACCAGCTTCATTTGCTTGCACTCACATTTTTTATGTTGGCCTGAACTTTTTTGCAGCAATGAGAATGTGGGAACACATATATAACAAATTTATTATCTCCTTCCAATTTTGTAGTCTCTTGAATGCAGACTCAATATCCAATATTTCTTAAACTAAATACTTTTATTGATCATTCTGCAAAACAAAGGCATAGAAATACTATTGATACAGGTGTTTCAAATTATCATTCCAAATAGATCATGTATAAGTAATCAACCAAATGTCCAAATAAGTAAATCAAACTACACTTGAGTAGTAAACTTAAACCACAAAACTAAAACGCATACAAGCATCCAGCACACATCAGCTTCATTTGTAGTTGTCTCTATTATGGTTAGATGTCAATCCTACCTCCCATATCATCTAAAAAAGACTACCAAAAAAGGGTCAACTAAAGAGTTTTGAGCCTAATAAACTAAATTATTTGACATGTTTAAATCTCTGAACGTAGTCACATATGTTCTACCTTAACTATCAATCATACTTCATATGTTATGTTAAGGCATACAACATACCTATTAGATATGTGCTCTATTATTTACAACCTTACTCTACACCTAATTACATTGAATTTACTTTCCTTCATTGATTTTATTCTGTACAAAAATGAATTCAAACCTAATAATGTAGGAGAAGATGAATGAGATTAAAGACTAATGAAGCAAAGTTTTCTTCTGAGTTATCTCAATCCTTTTGGAACTACTAAGTTGTTTATTTACTTAGTGGTAAACCTTGCAGCCTTTGAGAAGCCAGTAGTAAAACATAAAGTTTTATGAGCCATGTATCGCTTTTGTAAACGACATCCCAAGGAATCCCATCACTTGGTTCAGGTAGTAGCCTTCATTATACTACGCAAAAATATGCATCAAATGATGAGAAAAATTAGGCTTAACTATGATACCAACAACAACAACAACAACAATAAAAACAAAAACAAAAAACAAAAAACAAAAAATGGTTAAGCTAGCAAATTGATTAAGAGAAATGCATATTAAGCTAAAAACTCTAAATGAAACTGAGGGAAGCAAAACTAATTGGGGTTTCCTACTACTTTGATAAGTGAATAAAATATATTGTTAACACTTACTGGAGAGCTTCATCTCCACCATAGACTACAGCTATGATTGAAATTTTGAGACTCATTCAATCATTGTTAACATCATGTTGCTACTCTTTCCTTATTAACATTTCAGAAAGTTTATATTTTTAATGACTAATAACCTTAGTCAGTGTTCAAAGTTCCTTGTCATTTGGCCTTGTATTGTCTCAGTTATTCCTTCAGCCCTCAAACTGAATTGAAAAGTCGAGTAAATGGTAAGTAGTATAGAAAGATCAAAGCACCTATAAAAACGGGAAAAAGAAAAGAGCATACAACATACCAGGCAAGATCACTTCAAACAAATGGGTTTGAAAATCAAATCTTTGATAACTGTTTGTTCCATTTAAAAACCAAAGAAAAACTAAGCAATCGAAATAAGGTTGATCAACATATTCAATCTTACAAATCTCATTGAAGCATCGATGTTTGAAAGTGATTGACAGGTATTGAAATCTTCTAAATTCAAGAGATAATCGTTGACAATCTATCCCAAGTCTGCTTGTCAAATCACCAACTGATTCTCTGTCGAAAAAAGGATATAGATAGAGTATTGAAATGAATAAGAACAGAAAACAAAACAATTAATGTGTCCCAGATAGATTTTTTGGTGACTCATCCAGTTTTTTCAACTTGTTAAATGAAACAGAAACTTGTACAAAAAGAATTGAGTATAGAGTTTCCCTGAGGTTCTTAACCTGCAATGTGATAAGAGAGCGAAGATTAGTAGAATGGAAAGCACATGTCATTTGATTTTGACCAAATGAAAACCCATTCTTTTTATGTCAAACTTCTATTTTTCTAATATTTCTAGTTCTGTTTCTTTTTATGTTGGGAGGTATCTGGGTAGTGAAAGATATCATAGATTACTCCTTTATGTAAAGTTTTCTAGATACTTATCTTTGTAGTTTCTTCAACTAAATGCAAGTAGTAGACTTCCAAACTGGAATGTGAAAGGCTAAATCATATGGTGCACAAAGTGGCCCCTAAGAATTAGTGTTTAGTTGTTTACTTGAATTATTATGGTGAGGAACATAGCACCCTTACTTACAGATAGTTTTTTTGGTTTAGTTATGTGTGAGGTTTAGTTATTTGCTCGACCAATACTGATATTTCAAAAACGTATAAGAAGAAGAAGTATATAACTAAGGTTCTTGCATCCAGACCACTATGAGCCAATAGAATTCATATATATCTAGACTACTCTTCGATCTATGTCTACCCCTATAATTCATACTAAAAGCAACTGAACTGATTCAAACTAAAATCAACCCAATTAAGCAAAGGAAGAAACCTAATTTTGATTTATTAAACACTCAACCAAATCAAATTAGATAATAAAAAAGAAATTTTAACCTGAGGGCTGAGGTTGATTAGCAAACTTTACACGTGTTCTAAGCCTGTCGATGCAGTAGTTCATCGTCAACCGCCACGTACAGACCCAATGACATCAAAAACAAATAAATTACAGTAGAGAACAAACATATTGTATGGACCCAAATTAGAGAATTGCATAGGCAACTTGACGAAGGAAAAAATACCTTATTGAAGCAGAATTACAACACCGAAGAATCAGACCGAGCAATAGAACCTCACATATGTGATTAGCCGAATTTTGTGACTAAGAAATAGAGGTGGCGAAGGAGGACAACTGTGGTCTCTTAGAGCCGATATTTGGGCTTGCTCTTCTCCTCTTTCTCATCGCGGTTGGTTTCTGTAGAGTGTAATTGAATTAAAAAATGAAAGAGAGAAGTGTGGGAGGGATTACTGAGGACACGCACATTCCAGAGGATTGACAGTTTTCCTTGCGATTTTGTGCGTACATAGTTTCTCTTCCTTTTTTATTTTTTCTTCTTCTGCAAAACTGCTCTCCTTCTTTTCTATTTTGCTTGTCGTCATTTTGCTTCCTCTTGTCCTTTCCCTGGTATATTTACAGCAGCACCCTCTATCCTTATGTGCGTCATTTTTTCTTTCTTGCACTGCTTTTTTTTGTTCGCAAGGATATTTTCGGGTTTGTCAAATTTAATATGTAATGACACCAAAACTCACGCTTCCCTTTATTATAGTAGAGATGAATACAAAGCAGCAACAGATGTCCATTGCCAATGTCACCTTTTTTAAGAAAAAAAATTTCACAAATGTTTTCCTTGCTACTCGGCTCATGGCTCGGCTCAGAGTATTAACCATGTCAAGAATTATACACAAAACTAAATAGATGTATAATTCACCAAAATACACATACATTAACTATTATTCAGTCCTAATTTCTAAATAGCACGGAGATGATCTACATATTATTGTTTATCATTTGGAATTGTCAGGCTACGTGCAAGATCATCTCCCCTATCTTATTAGTCAGTTTAGGGATTCCTTATATTTCATATTTTCATCCCCTATTCTTATACCGAAAACATGAATTATAGGTAACAAAACATTCAATATTGTAATTAATTCTTTCCTTCTAGATTGCAAATGTAATTAATAATTATATTAATAAATAAATATTTTATTATCAACCAATCAAAACTAAGTATGTGTTTAGAATTAACTACATTTTAAGTGATATTGTTGGAGTAAATTTATACAAGTGACTAGCTAAAATAGGTTTCGACTTTATTTTTGAACAAAATAAACAAACTTTTCGTGACATTATTGGAGATGCTCTAATGCAATGTAATTGAAATTTGGTAGCTAATAGGCTCTAATAGAGTAACACCAGACATAAAGATTTTGGTATTTATTGAAATTAGAATTTATATCAAGAATAATTAGGTAAAAAAGGAAATCTTTATCATTGTTGGGAAATGGAGAGAACGAGAATCCAAGTAGGAAGGGAGGAAGCACTTTCCCCCATTTTTCTTCTCCCTTGGGAACTGGGTTCCTTTCCTTATTTGTTCCAAACAGAATGATTTTAGATTTTCCTTTCCATTCCCTCCCATTCCAACGAACCAAACGAGGCCAAAATGGAAACGAAATGAAGTTTTGTTGCCATGTTAATACATTTTGAGAATGTAGTACCCTGGGTTGATACAAAATGGAAACGGACAAAGCCTCCGCTGCCATGTTTATATGTTATGTTGACACCAAATAGCAACAAAATGGCCATCTGTTGCCTATATCTTAGCATATTATCAATTTGCAACAGATTGCTCCCGTCTTTAAACAAGCAACAAAAAGGCATTCCATTGCAATCTTGGTAAGTGGACACGAATAAGTTTTCGTTGTCATTTAGTTTGTAGCTAAAAACCCTTTTTTTAGTAGTGTACCTTGGTCATCAAATACAATGATGTTAAGACTACTGCTGATTGTATATGTGGATGATATGATTGTTACAAGTGGTGATCCAGTTGAAATGGAAGATTTGAAGAAGTGTTTGTCCCAAGAGTTTGAGATGAAGGACTTGGGTCTGTTGAAGTATTTCTTGGGGATTGAAGTTGCAGAATCCAAGTTGGGAATCAGCTTGTCACAACAAAAGTATGTGTTTAATCTTCTTGTTGAAACATGGATGGTGGATTGTAAACCTGCTAATACTCCTAATGAGATGAATCACAAGTTGGAATTATATTCTGACTAAGTTCTAACAAATAAGAGAAAGTATCATAGGTTAGTAGGAAGATTAATTTATTTGTCACATACTAGACCTAATATTGCATATGTTGTGAGTGTTGTCAGTCAGTTCATGCATTATCCCATTAAAGAGCATGTGGATATTGTGATACGCATTCTCAGGTATTTGAAGTTTGCACCTGGTAAATGCTTGCTATTTTCAAATGATGGTGAGTTTGGAGTTATAGGATATACTGATGCAAATTGGGCAGGAGATAAGACTAATAGGGCATCTACTTCTGGATATTTTACATTTATTGGTAGATGTTTAGTAACTTGGTGTAGTAAGAAGCAAAATGTAACTGCCCGCTCTAGCGCTGAAGCTAAATACCATAGAATGACAAATGGAGTGTGTAAACTATTATAGATCAGGAATGTAATAAAGGAGCTAGGCTTCAAGCTTCATAAGGTCATGGATTTGTACCATGATAATATAGTTGCTGTAGAGATTGTTCATAATCCTGTACAACATGATAGAACCAAGCATGTGGAAGTTGATCGACATATTATCAGAGATAACCTTGATAAAAAAGTTATACGGTTTTCCTTTATAGCTTCTGAAGAGCAACTGACAGATATACTCACTAAAAGATTGTCACACCAATCATTTGCAGATTGTATTGACAAGTTGGGCATGATTGACATCTATGCACCAACTTAAGGGGTAGTGTTGCAATATTCCTATTGTAATTAGAATTAACTCTTGTAGATATGACATAATTATGTAGATATTTTTTCTTTTTGGAAAACCACTTGTAAAGCTATATTCACCCCAAAATTAAGATGAATGAAATCATTGAATTCTCTATAAAAGTAGAAAAAGTAGCTAGTTCATCTTGGCTTGCATGCACACCTTACACCTTCCCCACCTACCGTATCTATCTCTTGGCCTAAAGACTATAAAAGTAGCATGGAGTTCGGAAACCATAGTTAGGAGATTTCCCATCTCATCGCATTCAACAAATTCTTCGTCCGACAAGTCAACATTGTCGAAACTTCTCGTTGCTCACACCTTCGGTTCACAGAAGAAACACTTTGTGTAAATAGATCATTGGCATCGATCAAGAATTCCATCTAGATATTTCATATTTGTGCATGTGGATAAGTATATATAGAAACACGTACTGTAGATTGAACCTTCCACCCGCCACCGAAAACAAAATCCAACGGTTCATAGCCCTTTGAATCGAACTCCATCAGTGTTGTATACATAGTCGTCTTAGTCACTAGTGCACCATAGTTTGGTATCATTGTCACACTTCCTTCTCTCTCACAAAACTTGCACTACAAGAAGAAATCAAACTTGATCGATCACTATAAAGGACTTAATGGCATATACCAAACCAAAATAGTGAAGAAACACAACAAGAAGGGTTTGAGCATTTGTTCAGCTTGAATTCAGAGGTTTCGATTTTTCTATTATATAGAGCTTTATAGTGTATATGATAAGTGTGTTACAAGAGATCGGTCTATTACAAAGAGATAATGATACATGTACTACGTTTGTTTATCACAACAGAATCTAAAAGTCTGTGTTATACAAGGAGTCCTAGCTACACTAGGAAATTTCATGTCACACGCCTTTGCCTTATTATTCCCCTACATACTGATGGGGCCAAGAAGCACAGGAATTTTGGACACCAGGAAATGAAAACGAGATGCAGACAACCCGTTAGTAAAAATGTCAGCTACTTGATACGTTCTGGAGATGAAATAAACATCAAGTTCCTTGTTAACCACTTTCTGTCGAACATAATGATAATCAACTTCAACAAGTTTTGTTCTTGCATGAAACAGTAGATTAGATACAATAGCAATAACACTCAAATTGTCACACTAAATGCGAGGACAATGCAAAAATATCTTGAGATCACAGAACATGCTTCTAAGCCATGAAATTACAGCAGTTGTAAATGCTAATTGCCTGTACTCAGCCTCTGAACTAGAGTGTGAGACAGTGCGGTGCATTTTTGAGCTCCAAGAGATCAGGTTTTTCCCAAGGTAAACACAGTAGCCTCGTGTGGAACATCAATTATCTGAATCCCCAACATAATCTGCATCGAAATAGGCACTAATGAATAATGAACCTGGTTTATATTGAAGACCATGGTTAATTGTAAATTTGAGATACCCTATAATACATTTCACAACGATCCAGTGAGCATAAAAAGGACTATGCATAAATTTACACACTTGATTTACAGAATGGGAGATGTCAGGCCATGTGAGTGTCAAGTATTGGAGGGCTCCCACAACACTGCGAAACTCAGTAGGATCCACAAGTTTTTCACCAGAATGAAGGCTGAGTTTCTGACCAGAAGGTGCTGGAGTTATGCACGGCTTAGCCTCATGCATGTTGGTCTTGCGAAGAAGATCCACAATATACTTATTCTATGTCAGATAGAATGTCCCCCGTCATAAGTAGCTTCCATGCCAAGAAAGTAATGAAGGCAGCCGAGATCCTTCATAGAAAACTCGGTTCCAAGTTGAGAGATAAGGTGGTGAAGATGAGATGTGTTGTTTTCAGTAACCAAAATATCATCAACATAGATGAGAAGGATAAGAAACATGCCACCTTGTGCATATATAAACATGGAGTAGTCCGAGAACGATTCTTGGAAACCAAGACCTTCAAGAAAGTCGACAAAATGCTGAAACCAAACCCTAGGTGCCTGTTTAAGAACATACAGAGAGACTTTTTGAGTTTACACATATGATGAGGATATTGAGGGTGGATAAAACGAGTAGGTTGCTTCATGTAAACTTCTTCGGTGAGATGACCATGAAGGAAGGCATTGTGAACATCCAGTTGGCGCACATGCCGACCATTGGTAACAACTAGCACTAAGATGAGACGTATGGTGGAGTGTTTAACAACGGGACTGAATTTTTCTGAGAAGTCGATGCCCTCTTGTTAGTGAAAGTCATTAGCAACAAGCTTGTTTTTGTAATGTTCAATACTCCTGTGTTCTTTATGTTTAATCTTGTAAATCCACTTATTTGGCAGTACATTCATGAAGGAAGTGTAGGGTATAAGATCCCACGTTTTATTCTTGTCCAAGGCTTTGAGCTCATCTTCCATTGCAACACATTAATGCTTGTGTTGTGAAGCTTTGGAGAAAATTGTAGGTTTTGTATCATCATAAAGAAGAGAGACACTCATAGCATATTTATGGTTAGGTTTAATAATGCCATCCTTCAATCTTGTTTGCATAGTATGAGTATTACATGAAGGTACCTAATTTACATATAGAAATATTACAAGAAGTTGTAATTGATGTGGAACTATGAGAAATAGGTGGTGTGTGTGAAGAAGGTGCAGTAATGTCGCTAACAGAAGGAGGACTAGATAGAGGTGGTGCACTAGGGTTTGAAGAAGAAGATGTGAGTGTGTGACTAGGAGATAATGATGGTGTAAGCACTGGTGTAGTGGGGATGTGAGAAGAAGTACTTGAGCTTACGGAGACAAAATAAGGAGCAAAAGTTGGACCAGACGAGGAGTGAGAGGCTTTCGGCTTTGAGAACGGGAAGCTAGTTTCATCAAATATCACATGTTGCGAGAGATAAACCTGTTGAAAAGATAGATCAAGACACCTGTACCCTGAATGATCAAGTGAATAGCCAAAAAAACACATTCCTTAGACTTAAGCTGTAACTCAGTCTTATTATAGTGCATGAGATCAGGGAAGCAAACACAATCGAAAGTTTTAAGGAATGAGTAATTTTGTTATTTGTGGAACAAGGTAGAGTATGGTGTATTGTTGCAAAGAATAGGAGAGGGAAGACGATTGATAATGTAAACAATAGTAGTACATACTTTAGGCCAATAAGTAGGTGGTGTTTGGGAATGTGCCATCATGGTTAGGGTAGTGTCAAGAATATGGCACTGTTTGCGTTCTGCGAGGCCATTTTGTCCAGGGTGTTTAGGGCAAGAAGACCTCTGATGGATGCTATTTAAGGCAAGGTAATTCCTAAAGGTTATAGATGTGTATTCCCCTTCCTCATCACATTGAAATGTTTGTATAGAAGTGGAGAATTGTTTCTCAACATATAAACGAAATTTGATGAAGTATCGTAGTGTTTCACTTTTGAATTTTATTGGATAGATCCAAGAAGAGGAACAACCTCGTTCAAGCTCAGAGTCGTTTCCTTTTGAGTCGGCTCTCCACAGCCCTGACATTTCAACTGCAAAAATGACAGTGACGATCATTAAGTAAAGTAATGAATGGCAAAAAGATATGGTGACTAAAGTAAACCTTGAAGAGATAGGTGAATTCGGGATCGTCGCAACAGCCCTGGGGCTGAAGGTTAGTGAGGTTTTCGAGCTTGGCGGTTATCTCCAGAGCGAACATAACCATTTTTTCCGATTGAAGAGGGTCCTAAATCTCCAAGCTACCAGCCTACCACCCAAGTTTATTAATACTCGGCCACTCGAGTTCACGATATTATTAATCTTATCTGGTCCACCAACGGCGTCGCTTATGATCTTGGATAAAATGGCGAGGACGGTTTTATCCTGCGCACCCATTGAGATTTCAGAAGGTGATTTCCAAGTATGTTTTTGTGCAAAATGATCATTTCTCTGTTTGGTATTCAAAATAATCCATATGGGAAATAATTTTAAGCTTCAATAAACACTCATGACGTGGAGACCTTAATTGTATATGGTTTTCACATATCAGATTACTTTTATTTTTGTTAAATAAATAAGTCAAATAACTCTATTAAATAAAAAATTATATATCTTCCATTAAAAAGGACAAATATGTCAAGACCTTTATCGTCCTCCTCCTCCTTCTTCTCAAGAAATTTGAAGCCCTTTAATCCGGCCGAAATCCTAACCCTAATTCATTGTATAACTCAATTGGAATATTGTTGCTGCTTTGATTTAAACTAAAAATCCTCACCGAAAAAATACATATCATGATACCAATCGGTGGTAAGGTGCATCTAAAACAAAGAGATAGAAAAATTACGGAAGAAATTGTCAAACTATCATGAAAGTGTTAGAATCACGATTCATGAGTATTATATATATTCTGGAATATGTATGATCAAACTATGAATTTGCTTATTATTATTATCATGCAATTGACAAATGTTAACTTAAATTGTTCTATGAAATTCTACCAATGTATGTACCCAGTTGGCCATGACATATATCCGATCCACTCCAGTTATTCAATCATGAACTCCTTAAGAACATTCAACATGGTGGAGTTAATTATCGTGGAACATTAGTTTTTGTTTATCTTTTTTTTTTCGGTTAACAAAAGATATAAAATTATTAAAACAAGGATAAAATAGTTGAAGAAATATGATATGACAAACTATGATGACGTATGAATGACATATCTTTGTCACATATAATTAAGGTCGATCTCCACATCATGGTCTCATTGAAGCCTCCTCCCATTACGTACCCTAATCCATATATAGGCATGTCAATGGGGTGGATCCGGATCAGATCAACCTAGACCTGGATCCGTTTAAAGAGAGAAAAAATTAGACTCGATCGCCCCGTTTATCCGGCAGATCTTTAATAATCAAACCCGGATCCTGATCCGGCAGATCAATGGGTCAAGGGAGCGGATCCGGACCGGTTTTTCAATGTGTTAATTGCTAAATTTATTTCTTTTATCAATATGTTAATTATTACAAATATGTCACATGACGTCTTTATATAATCAAAATATTTCATTAAAACAAACTAGAGAGACCAAAGTAAAAAATCTCCACTTACATCAATGAACTGGACAAGAAACAAATCATTTGGGTTTTTAATATTTTAATTTTATAAATAATTTTATATAACTTTGCTAAAGATATTTATATTTTATTTCTAAAAAGGAGAGTTTTAGATTAAAAATATTTCATATATGTAAATAAAAATAAATTATCTTTAATAAGTTTAAAAAAATAAACGGGGCGGATAATAAATAGATCAAATCGCTTGTAATTCGAATTTGATCCGTTAAATAAACGGATCAACGGGTCCGGGCCACAAAAGGATCCACGGATCCAAAAATTAGATCTAAATCCGCCTAATAAGTATGGATCTGAAGCGGGTCCGGATCAAAACCCGCCTTATTGACAGGCCTATCCATAAATATTGTTTTAGCAGATACAACATGATCGAAATGTATGTAGTCAGTCGATGTTCATGAGTTCAGTGGATGAGGATTGTACTCAATGAGTTAATGGTAGGTAATCCGTTTTATTTTTACCATACGAGATTAGCAATAAATAATAGAAGAAACTTACAAGAAAATAGTAGACCAGTCAAGATAGCAGTCTGAAATACATGAACTGAAACTGGGATGATAGTCAATAACATCCCCTGCTATTAATAAATGATAAGGATTCCATAAGAACCAAATGTCATGCATGAACTGAAAATTAAGCTGACATTTGAATAAGGAAAGACGTTATATACATAAGAGACAAGTTGTCATCATCTTTTCTTCACCTTCATTCGGTTTCGATATTTTTAGTTCTACATTGTCAGAGAGAGAGAAAAAAAATAGATCTAATTAAGGAGATGGGAAGAAGGTACGCAGTGCTTTTGTTAGCATTGTTGGGTTCGATTGTGTTTTGTGGTAGTGAAGCAGTAGATGTGCATGTGAGTGGTAGAGCTAAGAAACTTTCTTTGGACATAGATAACAAGTTGAAGCTGCTTAACAGGGCCGGAATTAAGAGTATTAAGGTTTGAATTATCTGTCCCATTTTAGCTTTGGGCTATATTTTGATGATTAAGCCTCAGTTTGATTTACATTGTCGATTCATTCTCTTAAATGTTTAAGCTTTTGGTGGTCTCTGACTTTGATCTTTCCTTTGTAGAGTGAGAATGGAGAAATTGTTGACTGTGTTGACATCTACAAACAACCAGCTTTTGATCATCCGGCATTGCAAAACCACAAAATTCAGGTCTAGTGCAAAAAGACTCAGTACCCTTTTGTATTTTTATTGTTTAATCAGCAGATCACAGAAATGGATATGATTCTTTGCATTGCTCCGGAGTTTTTGAGTAATAATTGTTCTCTTAATATGCAGATGAGACCTAGTTTTCAATTTGAATCACAGGCTCCCGGTCCTAGTCCGGGTCCTAGACACAGTCCTATTCCTAGTCCTACCGGGAGTCCTGTACAAAATGATCATATTTCATCTCAGATAATCACACAAAATTGGCAAAGAAATGGAAGCTGTCCAGATGGAACAATTCCCATCCGAAGAATCCGAAAGCAAGACTTGTTGAGAGCCACTTCACTTGAACACTTTGGGAAGAAACCCCCAGCACCAAAATCATACTCGACCAATGATGCCAAAGGGACTGTGAACATTAACGGAACCATAATCGAACAAGGACCTCAGATCAATCGTTCTGTAAGCAGCAATTCAATCATCATCACTGTCAAGGTTTTAAATTTGATTGATATTGATTCTCTAAGTACATCTGCAATAACATATGTTTGCTACACAAAAACTTTTAGGCTGCAGTTCTTGTTACAACCGGATACAGTTACATAGGAGCTCAGGGAGACATCAATATCTGGAATCCGGAAGTCGAGTCACCGGATGAATATACTACTGCTCAAATCTGGCTTAGGAATGGACCTGGAGATAACTTTGAAAGTGTTGAGTCAGGCTGGATGGTCAATTCAAAGTTATATGGTGATACAGCTAGTCGACTTTTTGTGTACTGGACTGTAAGTACTAGAAGATTGAGATCGAATGTCCAAGTCTTGATCTTCACACCCTTGCTTGATACATTTATATATGTTGTTGTTCAGGTGGACTCGTACAAATCAACAGGTTGCTTTGATCTAACTTGCGCAGGATTTGTGCAAACTAACAAAGACATAGCCCTTGGAATGCCCCTAACACCTGTATCAGTTGAAGGAGGACCGCAATATCAAGCCACTTTTAGCATCAACAAGGTTTGGACTATGTATGAACACTATGCTTCAATTTTGGTCTATATGTACATGCATTTTCTTAATTGGCATTGGGAAACTGACTGGCTGATGCTTCATTTACAGGATACAAACACCGGCAATTGGTGGCTACGAGTGGGAGCAAATGTGCCGGTAGGGTATTGGCCGCCGAGTCTCTTCTTCTACATGAAACAAGGTCCTGCAAATTTGGTTGAATGGGGTGGGGAGGTGTATAGCTCCAAGGTGAAGCATAATCGGCCACACACAGCGACAGCTATGGGAAGTGGCGATTTTGCTTCAGGGAAAGACGGAAATGCTTGTTACATCAAGCAACCGAGAATTGTGGACTATTCACTGCAGCTCAAGTATCCAGAATGGGTAGGCATCTTGACCGATGAAGCCGATTGCTACTCTGCACTCAACTATGCTCGGTCACTAGCTAAAGAACCTACATTTTACTTCGGAGGACCTGGTCGAAATCGTTATTGTCCCTAAAAGACGAAAGGGATGAATGCTCCAATTTCTTGTCATGTATTCTTTTGAAAATAATGTTCAATGCAGCTCCATCTAATTCACAGCTATGATCTCTCATCAGATTCTTAGTTAAACAACAGTAAGATTCAGTAGCGAGTCTATGCATGCAGAGAACTTGTGGAAGTAATATCATACATTTACGTTACACTGATCTGGTTGTACGTTGTGCGCATCCAGAGTCTATCTTTACATAGGAGATACAATTTCACAAGATCAAAAAAATATGAAACAAAACAGGTTACAGAATACCTCCAAAGGGGTATGGAGCAAATGAGAAGCCTGTATACGAGACCAACTGCTGAGAAACACGATGAGCTATTCGTACTGTTTTCTCTCTTCTTGTATAGATTGGAAGATCCGAGCAGCTGATGCAGTGGCAGATCTGGGATTATGTGGGACAACTCTTATCACTCGTGTTGGCTGGATTGCATCATGAGCTTGAGGATTTCTCTCTGGAATTGCCGGAGCGGTAGGAAAGAGTGGAAGAGCATCACTTTCATCGGCATTTTGATCTGTCACAACTGGTGCTTGATCTGTGGTAACTGTTCTGGCACGAGGAGGACTATTTGTTGTACTTCCTTGTAGCTCAGTGGGATTTGATGCTACAGACTTCATGGCATGAGTTACAGCTCCATCCTTTGGTTTTGGCATATTACATGAGCTCTGATGCTGCAAATTAGAGTTTCCTGAGTACTGATCTGGATCGACTGAACCATGCAAACCAGGTCCAGCAAACCAATTCATTTGTTCAACAGCCGAGTTTGACATTGTTGGATTCATGGCAGACAGGCCATAGGGAGGGAAGTATGAAGGATGAGGGACAGGAAAAACCCCCATTCCTTGATGATGGGATCCTGGAACACCATACCCTGGCTTCATGAAGTTACCCATCATTGGACTTGAGCCATAAGGTCCACATCCTCCACAGCCTGCTCCAACAAATCCAGGTCCATGATATGGTTTGTATACAAGTCCTTCAGAAGGAGACATTACCGGAATCAAATACTGATGCCCAGGTGGTTGATGGAAGCACCAAGGAGCTGCTTTATTGTCAGCAGCCACAGGTGGTGGAGCGGGATGATTGCCCACATATGGCCCATAATGTGAAGGCTGACTACCAACTTTTACAGAAGGAATAGGAGCTTTCCCAACTGCATTTTCAGCAGAGCATTCCAATTTGTTACTTGGCTTCTCAGACTCATGCTTGCGCTTTAGTAGTACTGGCTTTACAACATAGTCTGTCGGAAGTTTCTTTGCTGGAGAGCCCCTCAAAGATGTGCCTAGGAAAGCACTATCTTCAAGCAGAAGATGTGGAGAACCAGCAATCAGCTTCTGGACCTGTTTAGAAGAAAAGAAAATTGAGCTTAGCTATTTCACTCTATATCATTACAAGGCTGAGGTAGGAGATAAATTCAGAGTCCACAATGCATCAGATTCTCACCTTTATGAGTCTGTGCAACTCAAATACTTGAACTGCAAACAATCTTTGCTGACTGTGACGAGTAACAAGAATTCAATCAAAATCAAAATTATAGAAAACATATTTTATGAAGCTTTGAGAAACACAAAATCAGATACAAATTACAAGCAAAATGAAGCTCAGAAAAAAAGGTAAGAATCCAAACATTGAAAGTATGCATAAAGGAATCATTACGCAGCTAATATTCATTTCCCCATATGTACAGATTGCAATCACTGAACAGATCTTTTCTTTACGGAAAACGACAATATATCAAACAGTTGATTAAAGAAAATCCAATATGTATCGATTACAAGCTGTACATAGGGGAAATTGTCATACTCTATAATCTATAAAGCACATTTTGAAAAAAATAAACAATCCCAATCCCAGAAAAATACTATATATGAGATGCAACCTCCTCACCACCATGTCCACCACCACTATATGAGATGTGAACTATCCTCCAAGATCCACCCAATGTAGTCCCAAGGATAATCCTCCATCTCCTGGTCCCCTTCTTGCTCTCAGAACCCTCAAATTCCATGTAAGGAAAACTTCCCCAGAGGTTAGGGGAGACCCCGAGCATTACCAATCCGAGACAGGAATACACCAGAAAGGTAGATACAAAAGGACTATGATCGAATAATGAGATGATACGCTGTCTCGGAGGTCACCTTGCACATGGTATTCTAATAAGATGATGTATATTTCCCTGCTGTAAGATGATCCATATCCACTGTTAAAATGTTATTGAGGGCCTCTGAACAAAAAAAAATTCCAACTACTGAAGGGCGCCCGGGACTACACTTTTCTTTTCTTAAGGAAGTCAAAATACCATCTTAGAAACCAAAACACAAATAACTCAAAAAGAAGAGAAGTCTTACATGCTTCACAGAATCGCAAAGGAGCAATTGAATTGAGCAGACATTTAAATAAACAGAGACTTACTTGACAATTGCTTTTCTTGCCTTCCAGAAATGTTTCTGACCTATTATTCCTACTACATCATCAGGAGAGATGTCCACGCCTGATATAGAATCCACCATGGAAGTTTCTGAGACATCGTCACCTCTATCTGCGTTTTCCATTTGTTGTGAAATATACGTTCTATCCACACGGTATTCACTCTCACTATCATGCTCGTTGGGAATGCTAGGATTCCCCCCATACCTAGAAACACTTGTGGCCTGTGAAACACTTCGCTTCTCGGCATCCCTAATGGACTCAGTGAGGCCATCACCTTGTCCACTGTTGTTCCGTTGGGACCCAGATCTAGACTGTTGTTGTAAGCAAGCATCACTATCAGAAGAACTGTTGAAAGTAGGCACGGGATGGTCTTTGAAGACTTTATTTAGACAAACATTCACTCTTCCAGAAACATCAACCTTTTCTCGAGTTGACAAACTTGTGGCAGCTTTTACTGATTGGTCTCTAGCCGGGCTACACACATTGAGATCCTCTACTATCTCGCTTCTACGTTCCCGTCGTAAATTGAAACTGGGGGAGCTAACTTGTTTTGAATCCTTCCTAGAAGCACTCTTGAGTTTTACTGCACGATCTGAATGAGGCTGGCTGAAGGAAGTAAGTTTTGCCTTTGCACCACCATTTTGAGCTTTGGTTTGACACTGACCCATTACAGGTACCGTAAAGTCGTCTTCATCTCCTGCCCTCTTTCTTCGCTGGAGTTGCACTGATGAAATGTTTGAATTCACACGATCAGACTGGCCAGAGTGATGCGTAGGTGTAGCAGGACGTGCATGGATTGGAAACGGCACATTTCTCTCGGGGTCACTCCCCTGCAAGCACAAATTACTCCCAGATCAGACATATGAAAACCATTTTCTAACTATCCCTACACAAAATTACCATGCTATTCACGAATAAACCATCATTTTCTACATCAAAATTCCAACACAGGCTGCCAAATTTCAGTATATATTGGAATTAAAAACAACAAACTAGCATAGTTTTATCCGAAGCCACTAAACTACTATAACAGCATATATCCACAAGAGAAGATCAACAAACTACTAGAAGCTTAATTGGATAAAACTATGAAAACAATTCAGACAGTTAACCATAACCAACAAAACAGAATTCAGTAACTAGAAAATTACCTGGTTGTTTTGATTTTGATTGTGTGGCATGACCCCAGGGGTGAATCTCTGAGAGGGTATACTAAACTGTTCATAGAGAGCCATCTTGTTCCTTGGAGGAGCTCTTGGGCCTCCTTTATCTGCATCATTCACATGGAGTCTTGGAAACATAGGCCCCATAACCTTGTCATCCTCTTTACCTCCTCCTCCTCCTCCTCTCTTCATCTCTCAATAACACCCAAATAACAACAACAAACCCAAGTGCTGCTGCTCACCTAAAATTCACTGACATCATAACTCAAAAAGGATCGAAGAAATTGATACCCAGATAACTAGAAAGAGCTCTGCTTGAAGAAGATACCAGATCAAGCTCGAAACCCACAAAGTCAAAAACTGAATCTGTAAAGGGAAAGATTGAAGCTTATGAGAGCTGAAACTGATAAGTAAATAAATATGGCAATTGCAAGAAGAGGAAGAGAGAGAGATGGGAGGGTGAGACTTAATTTAGGGATTCTGGCTCCGCAAAGAGATGGTCGTCTTAGATAGACAGATTGAAAAAGTGCCAAGTTGGCCCGACAAACCCTTCTTTCTTCCTTCCTATTAAACAAATCACCTGCCCTTGCTGGCTCCCCGTTATCTTTTCTAAACGAGATATTATATTTTTGTCCTAATGACTTTTATTTTTTTGTTTCAATTTGTTTTCGTGACTTTGTGTGAAATCAGAGTTACCAGGAAGACAGATGTCTCTACTAATTTCATCATTGTCGCTAGTCTTAGAGCATTCCCAGCAGCGGTAGAGGATGCGAGGATGCCCCATTTTGAGGAATTCCTCAGAATTTTGAGGAATTCCTCAGAATAGGAAGTCCTCAAACAGTTTTTCGTGCAGCGGTGCCTGTTTGAGGACTTCCTATTACTATTCACGAATAATTAAAATTTTGAAATTTAAATTATCGAATATTATTTTCACCCAATAACTAACCGACACGTGTTATCCCAGAACATATAATTGGTTACGGATTTACGATAGGACGGTTATATTTCTTGTAACATTGCGGTCCAACGAGAATGTGACACGTGTATTGTGTCGGCAAAATTATTGATGAAGATAGAATAGGACGGTAATATTTCTTGTAACATTGCGGTCCAACGAGAATGTGACACGTGTATTGTGTACGTGTTGGTGTCGGCAAAATAATTGCGAAAGATATTCGGTAAGATTTTCAACCAACCGACGGTCGACACGTGTCGTTATCTAATCTAATCTGGTTCTTCAAAATGACTATAAAAAGAATGAGCTATGGGAGTAGAAGAACTCACACCAACACTTCATTGCATTTCTTATCATCCTCTCTAAACACTTCATCACATTTCCCTTCCCTCAAGATGAATCCTACGGGTTTCACTAATTTTTTCAATAGGAGGCGACAACAACGCCGACAAAATGCTGAAATTGCCAATCAATTCGTTATCGACGCGGTGGCGGTTGATGCAGCATTCGATGATGATCCAGCACCACGCCGCCAGACGAATCAACCAAGGCTGAGGGAAGAGAGGGGCCATAATCTTATGGAAGATTACTTCATCGAACGCTCGGTCTTCACCAACCATGACTTTCGTCGGCGGTTCCGAATGAGCCGACATATATTCAACCGTTTAATGACGGACCTCTGCAACAACGACCCATTTTGGCATCAAAGAGCCGACGCCACTGGAATGGTCGGACTTCTTCCCCAACAAAAGATGACCGGTGCTCTTCGGATGTTGGCATACGGCTCAGCTGCAGATCAGTGTGCCGAAATCACAAGGATGGGGGACTCAACAACTATGGAATGCATGAAGAAGTGGTGCACCCAAGTGGTTGAGCTTTATGGTACTCGTTACCTCCGTGCTCCAGATCAGACAGACATCACTCGGCTTCTAAGAAGGGCTAAACAACGCGGATTTCCTGGTATGATCGGCAGCATTGATTGCATGCATTGGGAGTGGAAGAACTGCCCAACTGCTTGGTCCGGGGCGTACTCAGGGAGGAAAGGTCGTCCAACAATCATCTTAGAGGCAGTGGCCTCATATGACACGTGGATCTGGCATACTTTCTTCGGGGTACCAGGAGCTCAAAATGATATCAACGTGTTGTATCAATCAGATGTATTCGATGCCTTGCTTGCTGGAAGAAGTCCATCTGTGACTTATAAAGTGAACGGTATGACATACCGTAACACCTATTACCTTGCTGACGGGATATATCCGAGGTACTCTTCGTTTGTCAAAACAATTTCTAATCCTCAAGAGCTTCCACAAAAGCTTTTTGCGAGAAAGCAAGAGTCGTACCGTAAGGATGTGGAGAGGTGCTTTGGCATCTTACAAGCTCGTTGGGGGATAATTCGTCATGCAGCTCGGTGTCACCGCCTTTCGACGTTAAAAGACATCATGTTGGCGATTGCATCATAATGCACAACATGATCGTTGAGGACGAGTTCGTGGAGGATGAGTTTGAGGAGAACGAAGAAGAAGATCTCCAAAACCCATCGACCGCATTCACTGCTTATGATGGGCCAGTGGATGAAGGGGGGAACCGTATTCCATTCGAGCCGGTTGGAAGATATGGAAATGAACAACGGTTTAATGAGCGTATTGTAGATCTCCAATCAGCTTACATCCATGGAGAGCTTCAACAGGACTTAGTTAAGCACAACTGGTTTCTTGAGACCGGTGAACAACTATAAAAATGTTGAGCTTTAATTGTTGTATTTTTATTATGTGTGTTTGCATTGTTGTGTGTTTGAATTATGTGTGTTAAATAATTGTTGTAATGTGTGGGAACTTGATGGAAATAAAGAAATTGCATTTTTATTTAATTTAATGGGAAACTACATAATTTAAATGCTTGAAGGGAAAATACATGAAAAAAATACGTTGGGGTAATTTAATTTAAGAGCTTGGAAAAAGGGGGCGATAACAATTGGAATAGCCTTCTCCGCTTGCTTCACCTTCAACCTCATCCATTTGAGAAAGGATTTCGGCTTTCCTCTTGGTAAAATACCTCTTGGATTTAGGAGTCATAATCTCGGTATCCATTGACATGATCCGAGTCTCTTCCGCCAAAGCTCTCAAATCGATATCTCTTTTTTGAAGCGCGATTTGCTCTCGAAGAAGGGAAACCTCAATTGCATCATTATCTTTTTGATTGCGACCATAAGCTTCTTGATTTGTCGCAATCCTATTCAAAGCCTCGGCTCTTTCATTTGTTGAATTCATGCCTTTTTTTCCTTTCTTTTTCCCTTCCTTGGCCGCTTTCACTCCCATAAGACGCTCCGGAGAAGAGGGAGCTTGATTGCTCATTGGTGTGGGAAATGAATCATCCTCATCCAAGTTGACGGCGGGAGGCATTGAGCTTGCCGGATGTGTTGATGAGTAAGGCGGAGTAGAGGATAAGTAAGGTGGAGGTGTACTAGCTTCGACATGGATGAAGTATGGATGATTCTTCACCACATCCCAACAAGCAAAGTCCTTAAACTCTTTCTTCTTTTTGGCAACATAAAATGATTGAGCACTTCTCATCTAAAAAATTAAATAATTAAAGAACATGCCATAAAGAAAATTAAATAAAATGGACATAACTTATATTAAATATTTTTTCAAAAATAACTTGCAAAAAAATGGAGATAAAAACAATACCTCATCGTGTAAGTTGGAGCCGGAAGATGCATTTCTTCGTGCGAAAGAAATAGCACTACCCCAAAGTTTCAAATTCGCCTTCAACTTTGCGAATCGAGAGGATAATGCGTTTTGGCTCCTAGTTTCCGGCATTGATTCACCATAACCTAGCTCCCAATTCGCCTTGAAATCACCATGAATCTTTTCCCATAATTTGTCGACCTTTTGACGATTTCCGGTAATCGAATCAACACTAAAATGACAATAAGATATGCTTAATTGCACATCTTCCGAAAGAAGCCAATTTGTTGACATTTTTTTCCCAAAAAATAAACAAAGGATTTAGAGGATAGATGGAGAGATGGAGAGGGGGAGAGAGTGAATTTGTTGTGCACAAATTGATGTAAAAAATGAATGAAATGAATGTAGTATTTATAGAAAAAATATAGGGGGTGATTTGCAATTTTTTGGGATTTTTTTGCAATTTTTTTGGGTTTTTTTTGCAATTAATTGATTTCTGGCCGAAGTGGCCGTTGCATTTGAATTTGGGCCGTCGGATCAGTTTAGATCCGTTTGAAATGGATGGCTGAGATCAATCTATCCGTTACTCTTTCAGCCAACCAGAAGCTGACACGTGTCAGCTTCTGATTGGCTGAAAGAGTTACTTTTTACTGTTTTACCTTTTTTTTTTACCAAAAAAAAAAAAAAAAAAAAAACCTGTCACGCTGACGTCACCCACGTGTGGTGGGTCCCGCCAGCGGACGTTTCGCCAGACGTGCTGAAGCGAGGACGCCGGCGAGGACGATCCGTCCGTCAACGGTCGGTCCTTGCGCCGTTTCCCCCCCGCTGCACGCCTCTTCCACCCCCGGACGTCCTCGAGCTGCTGGGCCACCACCGGAACGTCCTCGCCGTTCCCCTCCGGTGGGAATGCTCTTACATTGAAACGAAAACGATTTCAAATTTTATTTTGAGATCACACATAAGAAAATTAAGTAAATTCGTTTAATTTTATTTTTCAACATCATTATTATTATTATTGACATCATCCAAACCAAACCATTCGCATCTTTGTAGTGTTCCTATCAGACTTTGATTATCTTGGATCTGGCCATTTATGTTCCAACCTTACACTTTTTGAGCTGACGGTGTACATGCCAATAGCTACCACGTGGCATTCCAATAAAAACAGCAAAGATGGTTCACAGCTCAACAAAGCATCACAGAGAAAGTATGGTGGATTCGATAAAATCCGCAGTCGTCACAGCTCACCCACAACAGACCCCAACGGAAAAGCAGCTATGATAGAATAGTCCACGTCATAGATACCGACCGACCTTTTTACTTTGGACTACCCACCCGGGTCAAATAGTCCTAAACGAATTCTCGGAATTACTCTAAAAGGATCAAAGCAAGTAATAAATTGGTAAACCCAAACTATGCAATTATCGGATAAAACCCAAAAAATAGAGGAGAGAAAACAAAACACAACTCGATTGCAGAGAGAGAGAGAGAGAGAGGAGGGCGTGGATCAGTGGATGGTCCGATCACATGGCTTCTTTACCTCCTCCTCTTCCTCCTTCCTATCAGACGCCGGACCCAGGTCGGTTCTTTCTCTCTAACCCGATCCGGGTCACTCTCTCTCTCTCTTTCATAAATTTTGAGTCTTTTTGATTTTGGGTTTACAATGGTGGTATGAGATTGTAAGTTGGTCTCTTTTCGTGTGTGCAGGTGAACGAGGAATGATTCATGAAGCTGAGTTTCCATGGGTCCCTATTCAGATAGTGACTCAGGCGAGTGAGCTGCCTCCTGAGTTTCTAGAGCCATCAGCTGAGAGGCCATTGCTCATTGGGTTTGACTGTGAGGGAGTTGACCTCTGTCGAAATGGAACACTTTGTATCATGCAGGTATTCTACTACTTTTTTTTCTCAGTAGAATTACTGTTTACCATTTGTGATCAATGTTACAACCTAATCGTTTTATCTGCATTGCTACTACAATACAAAACAACTCCCGAATTGGGTGTTTTTTTGCCCCCTACCTTTTTCTTGTATGTATGTAGTTTTCTGTTTAGTATAATTTTTATGCTACAATTGTATGTATGGTTTCTTCGTCTTCTTGCTTTGCTTGTTGATGAACTGAACTCAAGTGTTGTGTTATGGTTTTGTGCCAGCTGGCATTTCCGGATGTTATATATCTGGTAGATGCTATTCAGGGAGGGGAGATGCTTATCAAAGCCTGTAAGCCTGCACTTGAGTCTAACCATGTCACTAAAGTTATTCATGATTGCAAGCGAGATAGTGAGGTCTTTATTTGCACTCCAGCATGTAACTTACTTCTAGTGAAAAGCTTTCGTTGCTGTTATTAAGTTGTCTGTCCTGTTATCGTAGGCCTTGTACTTTCAATTCGGCATCAAGTTGAACAATGTTGTAGATACCCAGGTGAGCATTTTTTACAACGTGCAAATGCTTTTGAATCGGCTGTTGACAGTATATGACAATCATATTGAGGGTGCATCATTAGTTTGTTCATATTGAAGGGTGCTTCATTGGTTTATTGTGCTGAAAATAAATTGATTTTGGTCCCGACTATATCCACATTTGCAAGTGATTTGAAATTGGCCCTTTTCTGGCATTCAGATTGCTTATTCCTTGATAGAGGAGCAAGAAGGTCGGAAAAGATTACCAGATGATTATATATCATTCGTTGGCCTCCTTGCTGACCCACACTACTGTGGTACTATTTATTTCGTGGTATCTATTTTATTGTTCTGTTTTGATATTGTTGCATTTTGTTTTAAATTTAAATTTATGGAATGGAAGTTTATGTTTATTTCAAGAGTTTCAACTCAAGTCCTTGGAACAATTGTTTTTGAAATATTTTGCTTCCTAGTAGTAAGAAGTACTATGCAAATGTTTTCTAGATTACTTATCAGATAGAGTACTTACATTGTACTATTGTGTCTGAGTTTCCCCATGGCTTCAATTTCACTTTGAGAGTTTGATTGTAGGAATATCTTATCTTGAGAAGGAAGAAGTCCGTTTCCTTCTTAGGCAGGTTAGTTTATATTCTGATTTTACTAATTGAATGAGTTGCTGCTTGACTTGTTATTTTCAGGCGCTAATACAGTACTAATAGTGTTGGAAACTGGTATGAGCTTACAGCATGAACAAAAGCGAATTACGATTACATTTATGTGATTTCGTACTTTCACGATTATCAACAGATCAACCATATCATTTTAAAGCTTTGATATTTTGTTAATACATGTATGCCATACACCCATCTTAATGGAATTAGAAAAAGTTGCATCCAGATATTTATTTTCCCATTGCAGACTGGACTAATACTGTCTTGACTTCATACTTTTGTCAAATGACATTGATTTTATCTGTTCCATGCAGGACCCAAACTTCTGGACATATAGACCCTTATCTGAACAGATGGTTCGTGCAGCTGCAGATGATGTCCGTTTTCTTCCTTATATCTATCACAGGATGATGGGGAAACTGAATCAACAGTCATTATGGTATCTGGCAGTTCGTGGTGCACTTTATTGTCGATGCTTTTGCATCAACAACAATGACTTTTCTGAATGGCCACCTCTGCCTACTATTCCAGGTCTTGGATCCTCTCTGACTTATCATCCTAAGACTTGGAAGTGAGATTGAATAGTTTGCAACTTTACATATATATGACCTTAAGGCAACTGTACATACATATATTATTCCAGGTGATATATATACATGTATAGAGATGGCAATGCTATACTTTCCGAGCTCACATACATAATTCTAGTCAGCCATCACTTCTTAAGGAAAATATTTGAAAGAAAAGAATAATCCAAACTACGCTGCCAACTTTATTGCATCATCTGGTTGTGCCTGCTAAACCTGATTGCACATTATAACTATGTCATTCAGCCATTAATTACCCACCAGCTTTTCAAGCACTTTAAAATCTGATGTTTTTTTTCTTTTTCATGCAGATAACCTATCAGAGGATGACAGTGTGCCCGAGGAAGAGATACTTTCAGTTCTTGATGTTCCTCCAGGGAAGATGGGGCGTGTTATTGGGAAAAGAGGGACTTCCATTCTGTCAATAAAAGAATCTTGCAAGTATATCTCTCTTTCTCTATACAATTTTGTGTGTTCAAATTTGTTTGTTGGTTTAGTTCCATCTCTGGTCACTTTCCAATTTTAAATCATTTATACAGTGCGGAAATCCTCATGGGAGGTGATAAGGGCCCACCGGACAAGGTATTCACAGTTTCACAGTAGATGCTTATAATTCACCAAAGTTAATAGGATTATGGTGGAGCTCAAATTTGGTTTTGATGTAGGTGTTCATCATAGGACCAGTGAAGCAGGTGAGGAAAGCGGAAGCCATGTTAAGGGGAAGGATGCTGGACATGTACTAAGAAAAAAAACAACCAGTCGTTGTCCTGATGAACCTTTACTTCAAAATTACTAATACAAAGTTGAGAAATTCTGATGGCAATGCTTGTTCATGTTTTGTTTCCTTTATTTCAATTTTCCATCATCAACTAAATTAGTATGATGTCAAGATTTTCTTCTGGTTGGGATATCCAGTTATTCACGGTTTGCAGCCATCTGGAAATTAGAAAAACGAAGCAGCATCGTTATTCTTGGAATCTTGGTTAATACATTCCTCAAATAACAGTATCCGTTGATATGGTATAAAGTATAAACACAGCAAACACACTCAAAAGACCTGACTTTGAATATTTTAGGCTTCTTAACCAATCGAGCGATATAATAAGATAAAAATGTGGGCAAGACTACTTTTGGAAACCACCATATGGATACTGTTGACCACCACTGAGACTCGAGAAAAAATCATCATCTCCAGCTCCCTGGTATCCAGATTTTCCGAGGCCTGTCCCTGATCCCATTGCTGTGCCCATGTAAAATGAAGTTGGAGGTCCTTTCTCCCTTTCATTTGATCCATCATTCAATCCACCCACAATCCCCACACCGGCCAGATTCACCTTTTTGGCTGCAAGAACAGGAAGTGAGGAAAGGAATTACAAGAGCAGTCTAATCAACATTAGTGAGGAAAGGAATTACAAGAGCAGTCTAATCAACATTACAAACGAACATATCAATTAGGCTGTGGACAGTTATTAGTAGAGATATAGATATACTTACGGCCAGTTATATTAAGATCAATCAATCCACGGCTAAGGGAATCAGCCCAAATGCCAGATTTCATCTGGAAGCTATCCTTCTTGGCTGGAGTCTGTGAGTCGGCTGAAGATTTCCTATCCAAAGTACTGTGGCTGGCATCATTTGCCATACTTTGGGAAGGCACAGAAGATGTTGAACCAGAGTGAGAGGTGAAACCTCCCAAGAAATCAGATCCATCAAAACTGTTGAGTGGAACAGCAGCAAAGGGATCAACAATGTTGGTGTTTGTTGGTGCAGGACTAGTAGACTTAGTTTGTGGCTGCATTACTGGAACAGGGCCCGAAAAAAGGTCAACCGGTGACGAAGCTGATTGAGAAATAGTTGGTTGGGAAGCAAATAGATCAACGTCGCTCTGTACAAAGGGTAATAATAGATGTATGTTAGCACAAAATTATAAGAAACACACATTAGATGCTCAACAAAATCTCAAGATCAAACTGAAACCTTTTCAGATGCTAAAGCAAAAATTTCAACTCAAGTAACTCAAAACTACCCCAGTCAGGGGCTGGCTTCACCCTTTACTCATACACATACCCATCTCTGTTATTGTTTCGTAACTAGCTTAAAGTTTTGAATAGTCTGAAATCTATTTAGCCATTCAATATAAATCATGAGATTACATAAGTATTAAGTCATTCATACTTGATATATCCAACTACCTTTGACGGCTACAAATTCCCAACGATGCAGTATAAAACTGATTAAAGCATATGAGGACAATATAACAGCTTACTAGTCACTTTTTGTACACAGGCTATATTCAGAAAATTGAACTGTAAAAGCATTTAACCTGAGAACTTCCTCCGGTTACTAAATGAGAAGGTGCTGATACAAATGTTGCATCTGCAAATCCTCCGGTTTCTGCCTGGGATGGTGCTGATACAAAAGTTGCATCTGCAAATGCTCCAGCATCTGCCTGTGGTGGTGCTGATACAAAATTTACATCTGCAAACAGATCAACCTCTGATGAACCATTAGTCATGCCAAACTTATCTTCGGGAACAGATGTTGGAGCATCCATCAGATCACCAATCAAACTATCTCCAAACAAATCAACTTGGTTTGAGTTTCCACCAGGAGCCTCTGTTGAAATTATATTGCAGATTGAAATGTTAAATTAGAAGTACAATTTTCAATTCATAACCTAACAAACAGGAGCAATACATCAAAACAATCAGTAAAATGTAACTACAGATGCTCAAGCAAACTGCGTACATTCAGGTAGATTCTGTAGATCTCAACAAAAGATGCACAATATTCTATACTTTCTAGTGCACATGCAAATTTCTCAAACAACAATATGTCATCCTCAGTATGTTCAAGAGATTGATGATCAGTCGGCCAAATGACACCGAATTAATCGTAGCTACGAGGTACAGAATGAATAACAAACATGAAACAGCTTTTACCAACATCGACCTCAAGCTTCAATCTAACTTGTACTGAACTAACAAGTCAATTTAATTATACGTACTAGTAGTAGAAGTCCCTCGTGGATCAAAATCATCCTCATAATCATCAGAAGGAACACTCGCAGCTTGACTGGGTTTTGAACTGTACTTGTCGGAAGATATATTATCTTGATCCTTCCTACACGACGAACACTCTGAATCAATAAATAGAGTGTTGAAGTCAGAGGATTTGCCTATCATGAACAGAAGTAAATAAATACCTGCTGCCATAGTTCTTTGAGGAGCTCTCTCGACTCTCCCGGCGAGACCTAGAGCTTTTCTTCTCATATTTGTCTTCATCATGTTGATCTCTGTCTTTATAGCTATCCCTGAACCCATCGCCAGATCCTGTACCACCCATGCCTCCATAACGGTCACTACTCTGATAGCTGCCACCACTATATGATGATGATGTAGCTGAACCTGACTTGTAGGTAATCCCAGTAGATGAAAGTCCAACATACCTAAGTTGACAAAGTGCAACGAGTTTATAAGACAACAAACAGATCAAAAAAATTCAACAAGTCACAGTAAGCTCAAAAATTTAGTCACACAATATAAACATACTTGTTCTGATTTGCAGCAGCTTTATTTCTGACTTCTTGTATTTTATCCTTATTATTCAAAAGGGCCACAACGGTTTCTGCTTTTTTCCTCACATTTATACCCAAATCCTTCCCACTTGGCTCCACATATTCAAAACTTGTGAGTGACTTCACAAGCAAGAGCCAAAGAAGATGAAACATATGAGCACACTCAACCATATTCCTAACTTAGTATTTACAAAAAGTATGCAGAAGAAAGAGACAAGTCCTTACTGAAATTTGGAAAGTATGTTCTATAATATCATCAACGGCACGCTCGGATCCATGTGACACCAGATATTCAATGACAGCCAATGCCTGAAAGAGTAATGATTTCAATTGAAAGAAGATATGGTCCCATTGTCCCAACAGAACCAGAATACATAATATATAAACCTCTATAAGCGCCATATGAGAGCAGTATGAATCAATTTCTTACCTTATATACATAACGCCAGTCCTTGCCAGTCTCACCCAATCTTGTCCATAAGACATTCATAACCATCTGACATTCCGAGCTGAAAAAGATGACAAACTCCATAAGTCTCAGTACAGTAAGTCATCTTGCTTCTAGATTCTGGAAACTAGTATTGCAGAATAATACTCAAACAAAATCACATATAGAAAAGCAAACAAAAATGTATAGAGCCGATAGTTACAATTTCTTTGTGGCCTTTGCAATTTCTGCCATATCAGATCCATGAGGACCCCACGGTTCATTGTCTGTAGTATCCAATACCTGCATTGCGTCAAAAAATGACACAAGTTCACACAAGCAAGATTAGAAATTCATATCATCAACAGTCCATTAACACTAAGCAAACAAGAAAACACAAATATATTCCTCATCAGCAAGCGCAGCTAGTATATGCAAAGTAAAGACAATAACGATAAAGCAATTAGTAACTTTCAGGCTACAAAAGTGAAACACTAGAATAGTTGGTTGCATAAAGCAATTCGAATTCGGATCAATAACAATCGTATCTAAAAGCAAATTCCGATTGAAAAGCATATATTGAAGGTGAGAGCTTTACCTTCTGTTCCATCTCTGGAACCTTCAAGACCTTCAAATTCACCTCCCTCTTTCTGCAGATTGAGAAGGAAAAACAAACACAAGCAGGATCGTCAGATTCAACTCTAGCTTTTAACGAAACGAATGGTAGAGAGATAGGAAGCTAACAATTCGCGGACAGTTTGATCGAAGACCTTCATGAAATCCATGGTGATCGAATCTGCTCAAGGAGAATTGGAAATGCGTGATGGATCTGATATTGAATTCTGAAATTGAAGTAGGTAAAGGAAGAAGCACCTTAGAGAGCTTGATCGGCGTGCGCTGCACAGATGAGATGGAGATGGAGATGGACGGAATCAAGTGTTAATTTTGTGGCTTTAAATCTCTATAGATTACAGATTTACAGGTAGAGAGGGCGGATTAAACCGATGAAGCCAACCAGGCTCCGCAGTAATCTTTTTTGGCTTTAAAATATGGCCTCTATTTTTTTTTCATCCTTTTTTAGGAAAACGGCTAATGTCGTAATGAAGGGCATCCAGGACAAGCTCTAGAACTAAAGTGAACCACTCTCTTAGAGTGTTCGACTCAATAGCATGATTTGCAAATATATGTGCTATTCTATTACAGACTCGAGGAGCAAAAATTATACTTGTAGTAGGGATTGCTAGTAAGTAGTGTTTGATATCCTCTACCACAGTGCCTATAGTAGACAGGTCCTCATCTGGACTTGAACACAACTGGATTGCTTCGAGGCGATCCAATTCCACTATGACTTCCTCAAAATCGGAAGCTTGGAGAAAATACAAGTCATCCCTAATTACTAGGAGTTCAGCGTGTTATGGCGATAGCACAACTCGATATAGATAGGCAAAGCCAACTACAAAATCTCCAGCATGATCCTGTAACACACCCACTCCACCTCATGTTCCATGAATAAAACTAGCATCAACGTTTAGCTTCAATTTACCTTGATTAGGAGATTGCCAGTTCGCAGGTTTAGGCCAAGAATTCTCCGTCGTCATAGCCTTCTTTTCATTATAAATCTTGTATTCCTCTAATCTGGCTAGGGATGTAACGGACACCACGACAGCTTCCTTGCTTTTGTTATTCCACACCTTGTCATTTCGATTAAACCATAGGCCCCAGATGACCATCATAAGCTGATCAAACCGATGAATAGGCATGGTCATAGCTTGTTCCAACATCCACTCCTTAAATTGAAAGGAAGGTGCTAAGAAGACCTGAAGATTGAAGGGACTGATACGAAGCACATTCTTCGCAGTTGGACACAAATAATAAATGTGACTCGCAAATTCAAAAGGGTTGGCACACAGAGCACACCCCAATTCCCCAGAGTAACCTTTCATGCCCAAGCACTCTTTTGTAGGAAGAATATTATTGCAAGCTCGCCAGATGCAAATACCTACCTTTTCAAGGACTTTAGCTTTCCATATAGACTGTCATAATTTCCTATAACCATCTCCACTCGATGAAGAGGCTAAGGTATTTCCCATCACCATGTCCTGGGCCACAAAATAAACTGTTTTTACTAAATAATGACCTCGGCATTCCAACTTCCATGTCAAGCAATCCTTTATATTCCTAGAGCTTCTAGGAATGCTAAGAACAGTATGAGCCATCTCCTCGTTGAAAAAATCTTATACCTTATCAACATCTCATTGATTGGTTCCCTCACGAAATAGATCTTTACCAACTTCAAAGAACACTTGGCCGGTTTAGTGAGGGAAGAAGAAGAAATATTTGGGTTCCATTCATCTTTACATATATCAATACTATGACCATCACCAACACGCCACATGCAGCCAGCCTTGATTATATGCATTACAGTCAAGATACTTCTCCACGAGAAAGAAACCCCATCTGCCACCATAGCATCTAGGAAATACGAGAAAGGGTGATACCTTTCCTTTTATAATCGAGCAATCAGTGAATCCGGATTTTTTAAGAGTACGCCACCCTTGCTTGGCGAGCATAGCTAAGTTATGAGCATACAAGTTTTTGAACCCCATACCACCTCTGCTTTTGTTAGGCACATATGGTCCCAAGAACGTCAATGAATTTTTCGAGTTTCCTTTGTCCCTCCCAAAAAAAAACTCACAACATAGTTGATGCATATCATCACATAGTCACTTGGGCAATAAGTAATAGTTTATAACATAGGAAGACATATTGAGAGCCACAGCTTTAATAAGAACTTCCTAATAGGTCAAACTTAGAAGCTTTGATCTCCAGCTAACAAGCTTCTTTGATAGTTTTTCTTTTAGGTAACTAAAGATAGTTGTTTTTGATTATCCCACTAGCAGTGGTAACCCTAAATAACGCCCATAATCAGCAACTCATTCAATGCCTAGAACTTCTGCCAGATTCTCCTGGATATTCAGTGTGACATTCTTGTTGAAGACTACACTACTTTTCTATAAATTAATACTTTGACCGGAAGCTCGCTCATAGGTAGTTAATATGTCTTGGATCGCCTCACATTCTGCCACATTAGCCTTTCCAAACAGAAAAGAATTATCAGCAAATAACAAGTGATGTAAGACAGGTGCCCTAGGGCACATTTGAATACCTGAGATAGTACCATCGTTAAACTGCCTTAGAGATCAGAGAGGAGAGACCTTATGCACACAAGATAAAGAGATAAGGAGATAAGGGATCTCCTTGCCGGATGCCTCTTGATGGAACAATAAAGCCCCTAGGGTTTCCATTGTGTAACACCGAGTAATTCACTAAATTTACCGTGCTCATAACAATTTTTATCTAGGAAGCCGAGAAACCTAGTCTAGATAACATCAACTCAAGGAATCTTCATTCAAGGCGATCATAGGCCTTACTGATATCAAGTTTGAGTGACAAGAAACCATCACCCGAACCCTGATGAAAAGTATGTAGAAAGTGGGTGGCTACATTCGCCACTTGAGAATTATCGAAAATCATATGTCTAGGAACAAAAGCACTCTGAAGAGGAGAGATGATTTGTGGAATAATACATTTCAACCTATTAGCCAGCACTTTTAATCCAATTTTGTAAGCAACGTTACAGAGAGCTATAGGTCGATAGTCCTTCACAGTCTTAGCCTTTTTATGCTTCGGTATCAAAGTGAGATACGTGAAGTTTGAGGATAATGGAATTACTCCTATAGTCAGGAATGTGCGAATAGCTAGACAAACATCATGTTTTACAATGTTCCAATACTTTTGGAAAAAGAAAGGCCACATTCCATCTAGTCCCTAAGCTTTAGATGGATGCATTTGAAATATGGCACGTTTAATCTCCTCATTCAAATAAGGTTGGTTGAGCTCTACATTCATATTATGAGTAACCTTTGGAGTAACACTGTCTTAGTCCTCCTCAAGAGCTCCATTATCAACATCTTTTGTCTTGAAAATATTCTCGTAGTAACCAACTAGAAGATGAGCAACATCCTGTGGATTTGAAGGCCACGTTCCACTGTCATCTTCCACTCCTTTTATAATGTTCCAACTCTGCTTGTTAGAGGCGTATCGACGATGAAAGTTTGATTTCTTGTCACCATCACGCATATATAGAATCTTGGATCTTTGTCTCTAGTAAATCGTTTCTCATTATAACAGAGTTGAAGGCTATGATACTCTTCATATTGCCCGTCACAGAAAGGTAAACCAGCCAATTCCTGTAGCTTGCCCTGTATCAACATCATCTCATTCTTGCATTGCCTAACAGTACCTTGATTCCATTGCAACAACACTTTGTATTCTTTATTTTGGATCCCAGCTGCAAAAGGGGATCCCCACAAGATGGAATAGACCAACCTAGTTTGATGTTATCTTCACACTCACCATATTGTGCCCAAAGTTCCTAAAAACAAAACATATAGGCCCTTTTACTATCAACCAGAGGGGTAGCCGCAATTTCGATGAGCAAAGGGAAATGATCAGACTTGTTACGAGGGAGGGTTAAGACCGGAAAATATGGAAAGAGGTTTCTCCAACTGGGAGTATGACAAGCTCAATCCAGCCTTTCCTTGGTTGTTCAGGAAAACTAAGTAAAACGGGAACCCACAAAACCTAGATCAACCAGGTTACAGTCGAGTAAAGTATCCCGGAACAGTTTCATGGGAGTATCTCCCTTTAACGGTCCGATTTCTCCGCATTGCATAACACTTCATTGTAGTCTCTCACTACCAAGCAAGGTAGAGAATATTGCGATGATAATATCCTCAAGAGATCCCATATGCAAACTCTATCTTTGTTCCTGGCACATCCGTAAATACCTATGAAGCGCCACTCCTCCAAGGAACCTTTCTCTCCAATTTCCACATCGATATGGTTCGTGGAATAAGTCTAGAGATGAATGGGATATTCTCGATGTTAGAAAATGGCTAGCCCCCTGGAAGCATCTATTCTCTCCTTGCAAAACACTCCATCAAAACCGGCATCACGGGATAGCTAGCTTGGGGACCATTGATTGTGGAGATAAGGTTTTGCATAAGAAGAGCAAGCTAGGGTTTCATTGTTTAACCAACAAGATTATTGCATCTTGAGTAACATTGTTGCAGATTCCTCTACAATTCCAGACTAAGATCTTGAATTCCAACATGGGAAATGGCTGGTGTCTGACATTCAACAAAGCTTCGCTAGGTTTAGGGGCTTGCCGGCGCTCAAGGCCTCGCTAGGTTATTCTCTTTCTAAGTTGTTTATAGATGAAATTATTATTAACTTTTGGCCTCTATTTTCTTTGTTCAAAGGTAGCTCTCAAAGATAAAATGCCTAAAATCAATAAGTCCCATGAAAAAAAAAAGATAAATGTTGAAATATGTCTCATTAATTGTGTGATTCATCCTTCCTTATTTTCTAGCCAATATTCTCATATATAATATATTTAGAGTGCATTTGGCAACAGGATTTAAACACAGGATATGAAAATTATAAGGGATTTCAAGATCCCACTGACAAAATCCCTTTGGCAAAAAATAGAATTGGAACTTGAATATACCGGGATTTAAGGGAGGATTTCCGGTAGGCATTTTCTTTAACAAAAACGGAATCTAGTCGTCCCACCTCTTGAGGCGTCAATTTGAAATCCCAAAATCGACAAGAACCACAGCCAAAACACATGATTTCATATGGATTGATCTTTGATTTCTAGGTTTGTTCTATACGTTGGGCTCCCATTCCATTGTGTAATCTAGGGTTTTATGACTGCAATCTATTGCAATCGATCTCCAATTTCAAAGGGGTTGTTTTCTGGGTTTCTTTCTATCACTTCTATGGCTATCAAATTTGATATGTTTTGCTTGCTACACATGCTAGCTCGCATTTGTCGTTGAACTGGAATTGATTCATTGCTTAAATTGGGTTGTTGACATTGATGATGGCGAATATCATTATGCTCTGGGTTGCTTAGGCATACCGTTTTGAATCCTTGTATGGTGTTCCATGGTTGCATTATATTTATGAATGAGATTGAGGTAGTTGTCTATTAATTTGAAGGATTGATATGCACGATTTTTTGCCTTTCTAAACTGACCAAAAATGGAATTAGTCTTAGATGAGTTACATTTGATATTGTTATTCTCATTGTTCTGGTGTTGTATGCTTTGCTTTATAAAGTTTTATGATTGTTATAGTCACATTTTTATTGAGATAATGTAAGATCACATTTGTTTCATCTAACTACAGCTAAACTTGTATCATTTTGGAGTTGCTAAGCATGTCCTGGAGCCCAAGGACATATGTTGTTATACATATGTTTACATGGTAAAATTGATAGATAGTCTTTGAGTTCATCAAATTCAATTCAAATATGAATTTAAGGCCTTGATGGTTTTTATGCATCTATATTATCATGCCCAATGTCTCTAGTCAGTTTATATTGACCAGTGATTGAATAATAGAGTCTCTAATGATCCCTGAGTTAAGTAGTAAGTATCAACTATGAAGGATACAGGCACAAGTTCAAATTCCGGTAATTATAAAAGATAGTGGACATTTTTTCTTTTACGAGATTGAGTGACATGCCATGTTATAGCTTGAGCTTACTAATCTGGTATGTTAATCTCCTTTTGTCTTTACTGGTACATGATAAGAGTGAAGTGCAATATCAGATATCTATCTTGCTCTTTCTAGGATTGGCGTCTGCCTTCATAATGTTGTTATATACAAGACTCTTTGGTTCATGGGCACTAACTTGTGAGATCACTACTTGTTTTGAATAGTTGTAAGCCAAAAAAATACTATTGCTCTAGTTGCTCTAGTTGTTTTAGATTCATGAACCACCTCAACCATCCACAAAACCCAAGAAATTGAAGGTTGAGAACACCATTGCTCTAGTTGTTTTAGAAATGGCATCTTTGATCAAACAAATGTCGTCCTCGGCGTTTACTTCCAAAATAACCACATTAACCGTAGATGAGATATATAAGGAGTTGACTCAGATATCTGATTTGTATGATGATGTTTGTCTAGAAGTTGTGGAAGTGTTTTCCAATAATGACACCAAATTTCGCATACTGAACAAGATTTCAATGGAGAAAAAGGACTTAGTTTTGAGGTCCATGCCAAAAGATGTGTAGAATTGTTGTAGGGTTTAATTAATACATTGATGTCTTTGTTAAAGACTTTTTTATAGTTAAATTAGAACAATTTTGATCAAATTTGGATAAGTGTTAAAATACGGTTATTTTCTCTTATAATACTACTAATAATATTTGCGATAAGTTTTTTAATTGTCTCACAACAAACGAAGACATGAAAAATAATTACATGTTTATAATTGGAAAAATAATTCCATATTAGTTGTAACACAAAAAGATTACAAAAAAATAATACATATAAACAAAATAGAATAAGGAAATATGATTTGTAAAATTCTCTTTAAATTCTCGATTTACTCAAACAAGTAATTTAGAAAATCCCTTCAACAAATCCCTTCATTTCAAGATTTTTGTATCTTAAAATCTTGAATTTCAAAATCTTGAAATTTAAAAATCCTTTAGGATTTTGAAACTCCATTGCCAAACACTCCCTTAGTATCCCAATAGGATCCTATATTCATTCTCATCATGGACTAAGATTTCTATTCAATATGGGGACTAGCTTGTAACACTATATAAAGGTCATTGGTGCCTTGTACCAAATATAGAATATTAATCAATACAAATCAGCTTTACCTTTGACTATTGCATTGATATTCTAACATTTATCAAAGCACGAGCTTTAACCCTAGCCTAAACACCTCTTTCCCGTCCTTTATACTGCCGTTGCACCACCGTCGTCCGACCACTGCGCACCGCCACTGTCGCATGCATCCCGAGGCCAAGAAGGATCCTCTCCTCTATGTGTTTTCTTGATCCCGAATTAAGAAGCAAGTTTTCTAAAGGAAAATCTATCCCTTCTTCCTCTTCACAACTTTGTGGTTCTATTTTATTCGAGGATTCAAACACCCTTCTTAATCTCCGTCTTTATGAGTTCTTTAATCAAAGACGTTAAAGAAGCCTATAGTGGGGACATACTTAAGGACGGAATTTCTTAAGTGATCGACCTACATAGAGTTTGAATTGTATATTCAAACCTAGAACTAAACGTTCCCCCTTTGTGTTGCAGGATGTCTTACTTCAACAAGCTAAACTAAAAGTCACTCAACGCTACGGGTACCGGTTTCCATGTATGGGCCTGGAACGTGAGGACTCTCCTCAAAGGACAGGACCTACTCGACCAAATCTTGCCTCCACAAGATCCTCATGTTGAGCCTAACGCCTCACATGAGAGGCATGCACTCGGATTTCTTGTTCTCCATCTCGATGATGATCTACTAGAAGAATAAACTGATGAAGAGAACCCGCGGGAACTCTGGAACCAACTCAATGAACGATTCAGCACTCTTCGGGAGACCAATCTCCCTGGGGCCTGAGATCGATGGTTGAACTTTTGGGTTGCAGACTTTGATTTGGTTCATGGTTACAACTAGGAGTTGATGAGAATTTACTCCAAATTTTGCTTCTGTGGAGAGCTTGTGACCGATGCTGCCAAGATCGAGAAGACCTTGTCCATTTTCCCTCCCACGTCGCAAACCCTCTCCGAGAATTATCAAATTGAGGTGGACGCATGCCACATAATGTTGTATTCTCAGCTACTAACCAAGATGGTTAAGACTGAGAAGAATAGCATGATTCTCATGAAGAATTACAATGGCAGACCTATAGGGAACATTCCTGCAAAAGAGGTGCATGCTACTACTACCAAGAAAGGTAATCCGAAAGGAAAACCTAAGTCTAATGGCAAGGGAAAAGGGAAGAGGCCCGTGGAGCCCCAATCAGAGAAGCCTCCTCGTGGAGGAAAGAGGCCAGGAAAAAGGCAAAGGAAGGAGAAATTCCCTATGGCGCCTTTCCCTCCACCGCCAGCCCATGGGAAGCCAAAGGTGCAAGTGCCAGCTACCGACAATGGCATATGCTTCAGATGCGGCATGCATGGACATTGACAACCACAATCTAGGGTATCAAGGAGCATCACCAATGCATATGCTAGTTACAAGAGCCTTGTTGAGACACAGTTCATGGAAAGGGAGAAAGCAGATGACGCTTGAAAGGACCCGATCCCGATTTAGTTGCCTAAACCAGAATTAAGCCTTAACGACAACATAATCTACAAAAAAAATTTGCTAGAGTTTCTTCTAAAATCAAAAAACCCAAAAACCTATAAAGAAAACAAACTTCTAAAATCTCCACAAAAACAAACCGTGGGCACCAAATCCCATCCGAATTTCTCAAATCAGTCAAACACTGTATCCACTAGAAATATAAACTGTTTACAGAAGGTGATAAGAAATCTGAAGACTGAATAGAAAATACAACACAACTGAAGTATACTTTATACAGTATTCAGAGCGACATCTAATTTATATAATACACAAGACTAGCAGGTTAAGGTAGGAACCTACAACATGAGTACAGTGACACAAACTCTATGTCTCTGTCGCAGACGTGCAATCTCATGATACAAACTGCAAATTGGGCGGAGAAAACCGAAAAGCCCAGCAAAATGCATATAAAATAATAAAACCGTTAGAGTGAGTGGACAAAAATAATATTTCACTTTAAACTGAAAACTATAAATAATATAATTTTCACTATAAATGTACATAAAAATGGTGTGAGTCTAAAAATAAACAAGCGCAGGTCAGGTGTTTATCCTAACCCTCCTAGGTACTGTGTAATGTGAGGAGGCAGTAACTTGAGTACATTTTCCTCAAAGTTACAAGAATGCCTAGGTCAGGTGTTTGTCCTAACCGTCTTGGGTACTGTGTAAATCACGAGTCAGGTGTTTGTCCTATCTCTCCCGGAGCATCTCGGAGATCAGACGAGAAGCCAGTGCATCGATGCATCGACCGTACTATGCTCTGTGTAAAATAAATCATATGTTCCTCCATGCAAATATATACTCAAAAAATGCATGATCTTAAAGTGCATAATAATAAAGTGCATAATCATAGACTTGCAAATCGACAGTGAAAATAAAGTATCCACTCACAGAGTCATAGTACACAACTAGCTCTGTGGTCCAGCAGAAGTCCCCTCACCAAAATCTCGATCACGGTATTCTGAATAAATATCAGATTCATTTAATACTAGAATTCGATAAAACGTGTGAAAATCAACTCAGAAACTATCTTGGAAACCCCCCGGTCAATTTTGGATTTTCGCCTCGCCGGAGCCCCGCCGTGGACAGCGGCGCGTGAGCCACATATGCCTCAAGTTCAAAATGCTCCAAAAGGAGCATTCGACCCCTTGTTAGAAAGATCTCAACAAGGCCAACAACTTTCTTAACTAGCCCAAAGCCGAACTTGATGTTGTTTGGCCAAAAATCCACGGCCCAAAAATCGCAAAAAATTGTTTCCAGTCGATTTCGACGCCGTCGACGCTCCTCGGTCCCAAACCCATAGAGGTTCGACTCCTGGGGTGAAACTCAATCGATTCCACCCATCGCCGTCGCCAGAAAATGACCGGAGCTCTGCCGTCGGTTAAACCCGAAAACCGATGGGTTAATCGACTCGATTTGTGACCTAAAACCACCCAAAACTAACAACACATAAATAAATCGAAAGAGGGAGAGGAAAGCTTTAAAACCATACCAAGAATGTCGGCAATGATGGTGTTTATGGCAGGTTCTAATTTGAGTCGGGTCGGACGGCGATACAATTCGAGCTGAGGTATTTCTGATTTTTGTCCCGTATTGTCACCATAAATATCGTATTACACCCCCAAGCACCTGATCAGATCAATGGCTGAGGTTTGATCTGATCAAGTTCCAACGGTTCAGGTTAAACCGACATAAAATAAATAATTTTAAAAATTCTCTGAAAATTTCTACAAACTCGAAATAAAATACTCTACGACTTCCGTGAAGAAAATAAACTCTAATTCTCGATTAGTGAAAAATTCGTTAACAAACCACACAATACGATTAATTAGCGATAATCCTAATTTATGCCGATTTATACATAATTTTTGGTTCGGGTTGTTACAATGCTAGAGTACTCAACTTTGTCGATGGACACTATGAGGACTACTTAATTAAATTCTTTTGTTTATGTTTAAGTTTCTAGGAATAAGAGCATTACAATGGTCATCTTTTTGTTTAAGTTTTTATGGTCGTTAGCCAAGACTTTATAAAATTTATGTAATCGTTATTCAATTCAATAAACAAGTTCGTTTTCTGTGAATCAATGAATACGTTTGTTTTATCGGATTATTATAATTCATATGAATTTTATGTACGTTTGTATAATGAATTAAGTTGAAAAGTTTAATGATGAATCAAACCGAAACAAATTTATTTTAAAATTCTATGAAATATGTACACAAAACATAAGTGTTTTGGTCTTTCTACCATTAGAGAAGCCTAAGAAAAACATTCTCAAACACTTGGACATATTCATAAGAAATTAGAATTCTGAAATATCTGGAAAAATCAATAAACTGCACATTTTTCGAGAAAAATCAGAAATTGTTTTGGAATCAAAATCATCCAAGGGCATTCTCGTAATTTCAGAGGATTTGAGGGTATTCTGGTGAGAACCAGAAAACTCGAGGGCAAATCAATAGTTTCAGGAAACCCAACAAATTGACCGAACCGGTCCGAGGACACCCGCCGCCGTTCCCGACGATGAACCTCGATCGAAGCGAGCCGAAACCGGAGTCTTCGACTCCGGGACTGTCTCTCTCCACTGTCTTCTGCCACCGTATCATTCTCCGACTACAACAGGAGGAGAGACAGATCGAAATCGATCGGAGGAGATCGAAACCTATTTCGATCGGGTTCGATCCTCTCCACCGTCGCCTCCTCCGTTCACGGCCAAGATGGCCTCAATCGACGCCGTGGATCGAATAGGTACTCCTTACCGTCTCAAACACGACCTTCGTCAATCGACGAACGAAGGAATTGGCCGAAACCCTAAAACGGGTTCGACCGCCGGAATCTGAGGTCGATTGGACCTTACCGACGAGGAATCTCGGCGTATCTCCCGATCGCCGCCTTTATCCGTCGCCCTCCTCGTCCCTCTCTCTCCACCTCTCCAAGAAACGCGCCGCCGTTCATTTTTCCGGGCACGGGGAGGATTTCCGACGAAATCCCCAACCGGATCCGAGGATCCACGGGTTACGGGTCAAACTGGACCTGAGTTCACCAAACGGGTCAAGCCCAAATGCAAACCGGGCCGACCCAGCCAAAACAGGCCCAAGCCGATCCATAATGGATTTGGGCTCCTTATGACGTGTTGACACGTCACCCACCCATGCTAACGTGGCAAAATGTGATTGACCCATCAATTATTGTGGGGCTTACTATTATATTTCAGAAATTCATATTTTATACTTATGTATTGCACAATGGGATCGAATCATTCGATATACTCGAAGTCAACATAATGAGCCAGTCTTCTACCGTTTAAGGGGAGATAGGAACATAATTGTTCATTGAAAACGATAGGAATTGTCGCGATCAAACTCCACTCTGTCTCATTATAATCTTAGAATCTCAGTATCCGAAACTGAATTCACTGGTGACATCGATGGTTCTTCTCATACATACTATGCTACTAAGTGCAAATACATTGCCATGAAAATGGGACTACACAGGCACGACCTAGGGGGAGCTAGGTGGCGCCACAGTAACACCAAGTGTCTCATGGCCGAGATGGTCAGATCATTGGCAGCCACAACATGGTGATGTTAATTCTATGTGGGCTTTTGGCACATGACTTGTGAAGATTAAAACATGACTCATTTTCACTTCGGTTGTTGGCGGATAATACTTATCAGGAAGAACCCGAAACCAAGTTAATTACATACGCATGTACACGGATATGGTCATCGTGATTATCTGAGCATGCAATGTATCTGAAAGGTACATAGGTTTAACATAAAATAGAAATTCATTCGAGGGAACTTTGGCAAAGTTCAATATCATAGGATAATTTAGGTATAGTTTCTCTAACGTTCCAAATGCGATATCAAACGTTGGGAGAATAAAGAAGGGTCTTCTTGTCAACCTAGAGATTTCTTAAAACGTCCTTAAAAGAGAAGAAATTCACCGTTTGGCAGTTAATGGTATTTCCGATAAACTGTTAGTAGCACTTGTTGCCTCTTCAATAGAGAGCATTCTTTCAGGATAAGAATGAACTTTAGAGTTGAGAAGTCTGATTCAAGTATGGCTCTTGCAAAAGCATTGATGGCATCAAACGTCAGAATCCAACATTGGCTAGATGATATACACTTCGAATCCACATGATTCGATAGATGGAATTGATAATTCTATTGACAAGTGACTACTTTGTAAGAGTAAGTAAGCATCATATTGATGCGTGACACGTTCACATGCATATCAAAGTTACTCTGGTAGAGAGTTTAACTCGAAGAATGCACAGTGATTGCAACTTAGTACTCGATATCGCAGAAGCGGAGAAAATGTCGAACCATCTAAGTCATGCCTCAAACAGTCTGCAAGTTGTTGCCTGCCTGTAGCTTCTTTGTAGCATCGTTGTAATCATTTGTCTATCTTAAACTTGCTCTGTGTCTAGTAAAGTTCCTCTTCGAAATGTATATAGACAAAGTATAAGGGAAGTCTGACTTTGGTATGGGTTTATCCCACAATATACTATTGGTCATTGACTTAGATTGTCTCGTTATCAATAGAGATTGAAATTGTGCACTAACTAAAGTTGGATTCGGATGAAATATTCATGGATTATGTTTCTGTGACTACTTATGCAATAGAACATTTCTTCTCGACATGAGTTCAGACCTTATGATTGGAACATTATTGGATTGACATGTCAAAACATGACATTTGATGTCCAACAATCAACAACAATCTAGAATCATTCGACTTAGCTTTAATGTCTGGACCCTTGACTAACGATTGGCTCCAGATATAAGTCACCACATATGATAAATCTTGACTACCACAAAAGGTGGAAACGTCGTTGATGATAGTGCCACCGACGGTGAAAGCCACAGTTTTGCTTAAGGCCGGCATTTCCTTGTGTTAACCACAACTATGCCTAAATCTTGGGTTTATGTTCGGAAGGCCATGCGAGTGGTTTATTCATTGCATATGTACGTTCCAAGTATGGATTTTTTTGGAGGGATAAGTGTGTGTCATACACACCCAATGCACGTAGACATGGGTTCTTATGATGTGTGTGTCGAATATTCCCTAGTTTCTTTAGTTGTAGTATCTTTGATTGATGTTTCAAGACTCCCACCATCTGCATTATTCAAATGTAAAATGGACTTTGCTAGAGATAAGAAGACTCTATTTCTCTTACTCCTTAGATTTTATCCACTATGTTACTAGTAGTAAAATGGAATGCTCGCCTTGTTTAAGTTTTGTTGGAGTTGAAGTTTCTTACTAATTGAGCATTTTTGGATACTATCACTCTTGCATTTGAAAATACTTTAGCATGCTTGCTACGGGTCATGCCTAAGTCCACATTTGTAATGACATAAATTTTTCTTGGGTACTCATAATTTAAGGGATCCCTCTTGATGAGTTCAGGAGTAGACGTTGACTTCAGGGGGAGTTGAAGACCATAACGTCGTGTCACATGATAGGATGTGATGAGTTGTACTATTTTTTTTGCCAAGTTTGTTTTATCTCAAAGGGTTTTATTACTTGGGAAAGGTTTTTAGTGAGGTAAAGAAAATCTTCATGTCAAAGTCACATTCTTGAGATAAAGGCATGATGCTCTCAGTTTTTGCTTAGTCCAAGATCCATTTTTCTCCTGCAAAAGTATTTGGCTCGACAAGATTTTTGATGAGATGCAACTGTGATCGCCACCACCGAAGCTAATTGTGATTCATGAAGAAAGACCGCAAATCGTCAGGACATCACGATGGGGAGTGTTGAAATATGTCTTTTTAATTGTGTGATTCATCATTCCTTATTTACCTGCCAATATTCTCATGTATAATATATTTAGTATTTCAATAGGATTCTATATTTATTCTCATTATGGACTAGAATTTTCATTCCATATGGGGACTTGTAACACTATATAAAAGTCTTTGGTGCCTTGTATCAAACATAAAATATTAATCAATACAAATTAGTTTTACCTTCGACTATTGCATTGATATTCCAACAACAAAATTATTTTTTTATTAATTCTAGTTAAAATTATTTATTTTTCTCTATTTATAACCCTTTTTCCTTCTTCTTTTTTTCATTAAAAAGGAGAAATAAAATTGTACTAACGCATTTGAAAACATATTTTTACGAACACATTATGACATTATACTTAAATTGTCATTAAAAATATTAACACGTTCAATTGCGGGAGCATGAGCCGCTGCATAGTCAAAACTACAAGTATGCCTCAGAAAAAATTAGTAGAATGTGATCCAATCTTAAATTTCTCATTGCTACAAATATGTTGTTGGGTTCGGGGACTAATCTAATAAGCTTTATAGATAACACTAATTTCAATTAAATACATGATATCATATTTCATTCCTAACCAATCTGAAACAAATATATCAGTCATATATAAATGAATTGGAAAAAAAAGAGTTTATGTACCTTACTTGGTGCTCCCAACTCCTTGGCAATAGACTTTGTATTGGCTCAACGATTCCCTTAGTTTGCTTCAATTTTCTTGGTCATGAGACATTATTCAAAAATTGAATAACAAATTAGACGCATGATAAGAAGGTTAAAACACCGGTGAAAGGGGGAAAAGAAAGAAGAAAACAACCTACCCACATAGAGTTACTTCAACAAAATGGATTAGAATTTCAAATCTTTGTTAACCCTTTGATCCATCTGCAGAATCAAAAGAAAGAACTAAGCAAATAAGGTTATCATTGATGAAAAATATACTATTACCTTCTACTCATCATTGACTTTGTACTATGTATCAGAAACTATCAAATGCCAGATTAAACATTGTTCCATTTAACAAATCAGTCCCAGTATTATTTTTTGTTCAAGAAGATTGAAACTTACAGAAGATATATCGAGTTTTGATCGATCGATTGACATAAGCAAGTGCAGGAAGGCTAGTGCTAGATAACATAAACATATGTGCGGAGGCTCATTTAACAATAAGGCCAGAACTATAGTATTGCACAAAGACAATGCAAGAATAAATTTTGAACATACCAAAATTGCAGTACTGCGGCGGCTCACTTGAAAATATATTAGATTCTTTAATTGTTCTATACGTGCATGGATATCCTTGAAGTTTACTTTTCTGTTTACTACCTAAAAACAACCTAACATCAATCATGAAGAGCATATTGGAATGACTTACGTTAAACTTTCCAGGTGTCACCCGCATACAATAAAATAATATACACTTAAAGAAACAAAATCAAAGCTTAAAGGCAAATTAATATTCATTCTGCTGTATATAAAGTAAGGAGTGTAACTCATTATATCAAACCTCTCAATGTAATAAAACCTGACATGGTTTTTGGTTTTAGATGTTGGGATGAATCTGAACATGGAGATAGGCGAGAGAAAGATGAGAGATAGTGAAAGAGGAAGGGAGAGATCAAACTAATATCATATAATTCCTGATATCATATAATTTGCTTCTTTGTTGTTCTATTAATTGGATCGTACCGGAGTTATAGGTTATTTCACTTATTTGTTCCTGACATTAATCACTTCTCAATTACATATTTCGTATTGTTGTGCATATATTGGGAAGACTAATGACATCTTACTATCTGTACTACGCAAACATCATGTAGTGAAGGTGGATTTAACTATTTTTGTATCCTGTACATCTACTCCATGATAGTCTAGCTGTTTTTTAATTGTGTTCAGAAAAGTTTTATTTTTTATTCTATGACTGTTTTTCTTATTGTGTTCATCTCACGATAAAAGTGAAAGATTCAAAAAGAATGTTGGAATGTTGATAGATCATGGAGATAAAAAGAAAAGAAAAGCAGACAATGGAGATAAAAAAAAGGAAACAAAACAAGACATGGAAGACAACTGCAGCTTATTGCTATTTAGTTTTTTATATTTCATGATAAGATCAACAATGCCAGTGTGTTCTAATCTATTGCTCTATTACTTTTTTTCGATGAACCAAATAATAGTTAACTTATAATCAAAAAAGCTACGCGTGTGCGGAAATGCATCACGCTCGTGCGTGTGATTTATCAGATATTTTATTCTAAACTGGGAAATTATATAATTTCAATTGAGGTTGTTGTACAATCCACGACAAGTTAGTCTTGTACCATTACACAATCAAATTTTTGGGTCAATATTTCTCAGAAGCATAAGGGGAGCCCCTTTCTTGATAATTAACAGATGTGGTGGTAGGCCAGAAGGTGAAATTGAATTCAAGAATTCTCGTTGATACATATTTCTAGTATCATCATCCACTAAATCAAAAGAATATAGGATGTGTTATGATCATGGGAACTGCTTTACAATCTTTTCACTGAGTATGTCAACATCAAGATTCTTTGGAGTAATTATTGCATTGTCAACCATGTACGTTGCATCATTTATATGGGAACTTAGATCTGGAAAAACTTGATTGATTAATTGGTTGATTGATTCTTTGTCCAACCATAGTATGACTATACTTAAAGGTAATCGTATCATGTCATCAATCACATTTGCTTCATCTCCATTACCGACATCAAGCAAAAGCTGTGAGAATTCTGGATCATTGATATATCTCATAATGTTTGTAATATCCCGTCCCGATATTTTTTTTTATGATTTATTCTAGGTTAATCAAGAAAGGTAGTTAGTTTTATCACTGTTAGTAAATATTGAGAGCTTTAGTTGACTTTTTATTGGATTGTCAAAATTGGTTGACTTCAGTGGAAGTCGTAAAATTGTCAAGACGAGTCTGTAGACGCGAAGAATACTGAAAACGGAGTTACGACAAGAAAGTTATGATCAGTAGAAGTTCATCGAAAATGTAATAGTCGTAAATGGACAAGTATAAATTTGACTTTCTATTTCAAAAAATTATATTGAGAAAATTTGTACGATTTTATGAAATTAGTTAGCCGCAATTTGTATATAATATCAAGACTTTTTGAAATTGAAAATTCAAAGTTTTTCCATTTTGGTCAAACCTCTTTTTCTCTCTCCTCTGCCGCGAGCCATGAGCTATTGGCGATGGAGGGCGATGGAGGTCGCCGTCCGGCCACCCAAACCGGTGGTTTAAGGTATCAATCTTCTCCTTTTTACTCCCTCCATCGATTACTCTAAACCCAAAGACCTATAAATCCTTGGTTTTGCTTAATTTTGGTGAAAAAGCTTCGAATTCTAAGAAACCTAGTTTTTGGGGTCCTTTTACTTCAGGCCAAATTGATCGGCATGAAGCACTGAAATTTGAAGCCCTCAACACCACTAGTCTAGCCATACCAAGAACTCACTCCAATTCAAACCGAGGAGGATGAATCGATGATTTGAAGTTTTGGAAATTTTTGGTGTTCTTAATTTTCAAAAGTAAAATTGATGAGTTGCGGTTCGAATTGGTATATGTTGTAGAAGACAAAAAATTTGTTGGGTTGATTTTGCACATTTTGAACTACGGGTCGCCAGAAAATGTCACCAACGCCCTACGCCGCCGGCGACAGCGGTGAGTCACGGCGGCGCTCAAGCGAGAGGGGGGGATTTCGGCAAAAAATTTATGTTGTTTCACTCGTAATCGCGTACCGATCGCATTGATGAGTTTTATGAATCGTTTTGGACATAGATGATTAAAAAGTGTGATTAATCGACATTAATTGAATATTTTAACGATTTTAAGAAACGATTGAGTCGAACGTCGATTCGACCTTAAGTCACGCCACGTTAAGGAACATATTGCAGCTTTCAAATAGAATTAAGGGTTCACAATTCAAATTAGAATTTATATTAAGCTTGTGAGAAGTTCGAGAAGCACGATATTCGAGAATGCAATGTTCTCAACGATATTTCTCGTTAGGTGAACGAGTTTAGTTATTCAATATTATTCTCAATGATTAGTTGTTAAATATAAATTGTTGTTTCAGGATAACGTATTAGCAGTCAGTGTCAGACGTATAGAAATGTCAAAAGACATGCTACGGCATAGTGAAAATCACGGCACGTTATTGTGAGTGGAAACTTTTATTTTCACTGTGGATTAACGAGTCTATTTATTATTTATTTCCAGTTTAGTTTGAGATTTCAGTATTCAACATACATTTTGGAGGCTAGTTTGAGTTTCAGTTAGTTGTGCATCGATGCATTGGTTACTCACTTGATCCTCGAATGACTCCATGGAAGGATCAACACTTCCCCTGGCATTCACGTCGTCTTTATGTTAGGAATCATCGAATAACTTTAGGTGGCTAGAGGTCAGAGAATCTTAGTCACCGCCTCCACTTGAGCACGATACTCAAGAAGGGTTAGGTGTCCCCCTCGACGTGCCTCTTATATATTTTTAGTCTTTTCGACTCGCTTAGCATTTTATTATATATATATATATATCAGTGGGAGCATAGTATTGTTTCAATTTCAGTTCAACATATTCTTGTCACTCACTCTAACGTTTTTAATTTATGTTTCCTTGGGCCATTCGTTTTAAATTGCCCAGTTTACAGAGTTTCTTATGAGATTGAGTGCACACGCAGATCGAGATATAGTGATATCTACCGTAAGATCCAAGGTAGATCCTACGAATTAGTATTCTCATCGATGTAGTTAGTTTAGAATGTCTAGTTGCTCTGATATTGCAAACAGCTTATAATTGCTATTTATAGCTTTCAATTGATATAAAGGAAAATAGCTCCTTCATTTATGACTTTTGAGTTTTGGATCTTCAGTTCAATTGTTGTGTATTATGAGTAGACATTGTGATTAGTAGAGTCGTTATGGTCTAATTCTAGTTTAGGCAACTAAATCGGGGTCAGGTCCTTTCATTGTGTCTTAAACGCAGAATCTTTACAACATGCCAAAATGAAGCATTAACCAAACTGGCTTGGACCATCTCTGCTCTTGTGTCTCTATGTATAACAAGAGAACTTGTCAAAAGTCTCCGCCAAATATCATCACCTTTCTTCCAAATGGCAAATCATCACAACCCATGATATCTTTAAAGTTCCGATCAATAGCTTCATAGGCATATCTATGCAACATTAGAGCCTCATCACATATAATTGCTAATGATAGTCTTATTAGATCACCTAAATCTGATTTTTTTATACCAATTTCAGATATGTAAGACGCATCAAGATTGAGTGGGATTATGAATCTCGAGTAAGCTATTCTTCCACCTGGCATTAATGTTGCCGTTATACGAGAGGTAGTTGTTGCCAAAATAATGACATTTTTTTCTCAAAGTTGCTAGTAGTGCACGATATAGATAAGTCTTCTACATCCCTTTTGAACCGTAAATAAAAAATAGGGCACTATTTTTACTCTCGATTGCCGATAGTATAGTGTCATATGCAAAAATTTGATCAACAAATGATTAACTGCTTCTCGGTTTTGTTGAGGAAAATCTATTGAAATTTCATCTTGTATCAACCTTGGAAATTCTGACTCTTCGTCACAGTCTTTAGTATCTTTAGCAAATCATAGTTCGAGATAGACTTATTATGCTACAAAAACAATCCATTCAAGTCTCACAAAATTCAGTTTGTAATACGTGGGGTGTCAGTGGTTCTTGAAGAAGGATAGTCTTCAATCATGAATTTTAAAAATTCATCCCAAAAACTTCACACCCCTTAGGGCTCGCAATACACCAAGATCGTTACAAACAATCTTCTTAACGACGAAAACATACGGATGGTTGAAGCTTCACACAAACATTGTCAGATGCTATAATCATTTTCTAACAATCCCTGTTGTTCAATATCTTCCTTAAAAGTTGGTTGTAGTATGCCAACCACATTCCTTAAATCTTCAAATGAAGTAGCTCCTCTGACATGATTAAGAATAACATGTAGGTAGAATTTTTCTCCCTCTGAAGGCGAGACTGTATATATTCTTCCGATGACTTTTTGGTTGGTCTCCCTTGGCTGCCAATGCTTATGTTTTGCAACCTAGCAGAATCGTTCAGGGAACTCTCGATATAAGCACGCCATGTCGTTTGTGACGGATGGAGAGAAATAGGGGAGATAGTGAAGGAGGGGAGATAGTGAAAGAGGAAGGGACAGATCAAACTAATATCATATAATTCCTGATGTCATATAATTTGCTTCTTTGTTGTTTTGTTTTCCTTAATTGGATTGTGCCGGAGTTATAGGTTATTTCACTTATTTATTTATGACATTAATCACTTCTCAGTTACATATTTTGTATTGCTATGCATATATTGGGAGGCCGGACTAATGACATCTTACTATATGTACTATGCAAGCATCATGTAGTGAAGGTGGATTTAACTATTTTTGTATCTTGTACGTCTACTCTATAATAGTCTCGCTATTTTTTAGTTGTGTTCAGAAGAGTTTTATTTTTTATTCTATGACTGTTTTTCTTTTTGCGTTCATCTCACGATAAAAGTGAAAGTTTTAGAAAGAATATTGGAATGTCAATAGATCATGGAGATCAAAAAAAAGGAAAGAAGACAATGGAGATAAAAAAGAAGAAGAAGAAGACAGGACATGGAAGACAACTGCAGCTTATCCCTATTTAATTTTTTATATTTCATGATAAGATCAACAATGCCAGTGTGTTCCAATCTATTGCTCTATTACCTTTTTTCGATGAACCAAATAATATTTAAGTTATAGTAAAATGTTGTAATGTTCAGATTGCCTTTTTATATGAAGAAAGAAGAGCATGTAGGAAAGAGTACAAAGGCTTTGAAAAAGGAATACATTGACAATTCTCACATCACCACTACCATTTTTACGGTACACTAAACCACTATCATTTGCTAGCTACTACATTCTAAACTATTAATCAGCTAAATTACCAATCAGTTATCGTCTATTGCAAAAACAATATATATATATAAGAATATACGTTCAATAAATACACCGACAATTCGCATGGCATATTTAGATAAAAGTAAAAAATTAACTTTGATGAAGATTACCAATTGAGCATACGACCCAACCAACTAAAAAGTATAAGGCTAGTTCTCAATATTCAAATTCTACTTACTGTAAAGAGGAATAAATTTGTGTTAATCAAATTAAAATTAAATAGCATATTTTATCATTAATAAGTGAGGATTTAATGTTTCCAAAGCAACAAAAATATCGTTTGGTAGATTTGAAGCCTTGTGGACTGGCTTCAAAGTCCCAAGCATGTTTACAGGGCATCTGGGCATAAAGCATTTATGGGAACCAAATTTTAAAAAATATATATAAGCAGTTTGTGTACCGTACTTAGTGTTCCAAGCTCCTTACCAATCAAATTTGTACTACCTCGATCAACTATTCCCTTTGTCTGCTTCCTTTTCCTAAAGCATGACACTTAACTGAAAAGTTAAGTAGTATAAGAAAGGTCAAAGCACCAATATGAAACAGGGAAAAAAGAAGAAGAAGGAGAAATGAACATACCTCGCAAGAACAATAGTTAAACATTCAAGTCTTTGATAACTGTTTGTTCCATCTGAAGACCAAATCAAGTTAGCATGATAGTTTAGCACCAGTTAGCCCAAAACACATCCATTAGATACCAATGGCTTGAATAAACCCTATGTATGTCATCAACATTTCTTAACGTACTCTACAACATACATATATAAACCTATAAAAATTAAACTTCATTATACTCCTTAAAAAAATTTCCACATCCATTTAACCTAACACAGCTCATCAAACAATCACAAATCCTAAAAAAAAAAACCACACTACTGCGTTTTTGAGAAACAAATACCACACCTCACATTGCCATAATAGTGAAATTACAGGTGACAGACTTTTCCTTTATTGTATCACGCATGTTTTTGACAACAATTGATTAACAAACGTGGATGATGGTTTTGATTTGGTTCTAAATAGCACAACTTTGTTCTTCACAAAGCAGCCCGAGCTCGAGACTGAGGTCGAGCCCAACCTCAAGCACACCACACAACTGATTAAACATATGAAGTAATGGAGTTTAATCATGATATCACTTTCGTACTCAAATATGTAGCTATTGAATAAATCAAATTGATTAACTCATGAAAATTTACAGGCCCTTAGTGATATATTGAATCAATACTTTTGAAATATAGACAAAATGAAATCAGGAAACTAAAAACCTTAAGAATCTCTATGAAGTAAACTGAATCAATCATTCTTACCCATCAATCACAAAGTCAATTTTGGTTGTGGGTCTGAGAGGATATTGAGTTGATTCACCTGTCGGAGAGGATACATAGTTGATGGTGCTTAGTTTGTCTCGCATCAAAGAAAATAGCCAAATATAGTTGCTCAGATCAAATTCTCATCTCTGATCGTACTCCCACTACTCCATGGCAGTTAGCTTTATTGATCAAAATTGTCTGCTCTCCCTTTTTCTTCTTCAGGCGGATTTTTTTTTCTTTTCACGCGTCCTTTAATTAGTTAGTCTTCAATTTTTTTCTAATATTTCTTATTCTAGTGCTTTTACAAAAGAGTCATTTTAATTGTATAACTTCTTTCCTTTTTTTCCTCGGGCTGTTTTATATTTTAAAAATTAATTTTAATTTTCTATATTTTAGTATAGTAATGACACAGTAGAAGGGCTTCCTTTATTGCAGCAGGGAAGAGATAGAGATTGATTTACCGTAAGCTTAATCCCGTAGATACATGTACAAAAAATACATGGAACATAGATGAAAGAAACGCCGCGGTGGCGCGGTAGAGTCGTTGCTCATTGGTCTGTCACAAATCCTTTTCCCACAGCCCTTCCAATTTCATTTTTCTCGTGCCCTAAAAAAATATATTTCTGGTAACTACCGATGTAAGTCTCACCAGTTCAACTTTCCTCATTTCCGATACAACAACAAAACGCTCATCCGATACTGACATCGAAATCCCAGGCAACAGGCAAAGCTTCAAGCTTCATCAATTTGATATTACACCTATTCGTGTTCTATAAAGCTTCGTAAATTTGACTGCTTATTCTATTTCGCCGCCTACACGGCTTCGGGTCAAAGTCGCTGATCAACTACTGTTTGATTTCTTCTGCAGGTTTTTGTTTTGTTTATAAGTGTTGTGCTTTTCTTGTTTTGATATCAAAATCAAGCGAAATGCTTCGCAAAGTGTTTGGGAAGACCCAGCAGGATGCTAATGCTGCTCTTCCAACCTTGCACAAATTAAATGAGGTATAATAATTTTCTGCTGTTTCTTTTTTAATTTGTAGATACATGATTGAGTTGAGGATTGTGAGTAGCTATAAAAATTGAATTTTTTATTTTTTATTTTTAATTTGAGAAGTGTATTGTATACTTGTGAGGAATTGATCAAAGGCCTGCACTTTTGAAACAGAAATTGTCATAATTGACTGATGTTGTCACTAATCTAATTGTTTTTATTTATTTTATCTGCTGAATTTGTGATTGTTTGATGGTGTAGACACTTGAAATGTTGGAGAAGAAGGAGAAGCTGCTTGGGAAGAAAGCAGCTGCAGAGGTTGAGAAGGCTAAACAATATACTCAGGCAAAAAACCGAAGTTGTAAGACCCCTATCTGTGTGTGCTCATAGTTTCAGTTTACAAAATCAATCATGATCATGACAATATGGGGATATTAGCGTCTTTGGCTTGTAACAAAGTATTTACACATTTTAGTGATATTCTCGTAGTGCATTGCATGATTGGTTGTTCAGTATAAAAGTTACTCTTTTAAGACTAGTGTCTCTCTATATTTATTGGAGGGATCATGATCAGGCAGTTCTCGGAATGAAGTTGTGTAGGTTAAGGAAACAAATGAAGTCTTGGGTCTTATTTTAATTTTACGCCTTGTAACAAATATACAGCTGCTATAAAGTGTTTGAAGAGGAAAAAGCTCTATGAACAGCAAATTGAACAACTTGGAAATTTCCAGCTACGTGTTCATGATCAGGTACCTTTGAAATGCTTTGAATTTTGATGAGAATTTATGTTTGAGAGTTTAGCATGGGAACTCATATTGTAATGGGGTTGTAGATGATAATGCTGGAAAGTGCAAATGCTACAGTAGATACGGTTGATGCATTGAGAAGTGGAACAGCTGTAATGAAGGCCATGAACAAGAAAACGTAAGTTACGTTTGGATCTACCTTATATTGGATTTATAGGTTCTGCGAGTCATAAGTTCATCAGTGCTATAACATTCCACCAATATTGAATTCAACAGCATGTTACCATCTAACTTTTAGATGAAGCACTGCATTTTGAATCGCTTTGTTCTGTCTCTCATCTACAGACACATTGATGATTTGGAGCGAACAATGGATGAGATCAATGACCAAACTGAAAGCATGAAACAGATTCAGGAGGCACTGTCAGCACCTGTTGGTGCTGCAGCTGATTTTGATGAGGTGTTGCATTTAGATAATCTTAGTCTTTGCTTTGATTCCATGCATTTCTTCAATCTGATTGTCCAACACTAATCAATTTTACTTTGCAGGATGAATTGGAAGCTGAGCTTGAAGAATTGGAAGAAGCTGAATTGGAGGAGGAGCTTTTCCAACCAACCACAACTGCTCCTGCAACTTCTGTTAGTGTAAATGTACCAGTCAGGCAGCCAACCAACCCAGCTCCTCAGATGAATAACCGCGAAGAAGATGAGCTCGCTGCATTACAGGCAGAGATGGCCATTTGAGAGGTTATACGATATCCAGGTGATCATTTCTCTTCACATGAAATCCATGTATGTAATCATTTAACTAACTGGTGCACTCAAACTTAAACTTACATGCAATTTAAATGCTCGGATCTTTTTCAACTGTTGTTGAATTGGTTTAGTTGCTTGCCAGTCCTTTTTTATGTGCATTTTGACTACCAATGTTTGTTCAAGTTGATCACGGATTGAGTTGAACCAACCTTGTCTCAGTGTTATATTCAGATCTTACTGTTTGCACTTGTAATGTGGGATCTACTGAGAATGATCTTCTTGTTATACCATTCGATCTGATGTGCTCTGTTTCATTACTTGCAGTATTAGCATATGGTGGGAAACGTTAATAAACTGAGTTTCTGAGGATGATGATGTACTGCTCCCCCAACTGACTAGGCAAAATTTTATTACTACGTCTCTTTGTGGTCAGGACACTTTGTATAGATAAAAGTTAACCTGTTGAGTTATATTTCTGTGTACCTTGTAATTTGCTTGGTCAATTAGTGCTCGATGACCAGTTTACTGTATGTATACCCTTTGTGACTTGATCTCTGCTTCTCAGAACATTAGTATTCAAATGTAGGAACCTGTCGATCCTTAACATTTCTGATTTTTAACGGTACATGCATGGTGTAGTAGTATTATTAACGTTTTTATTATTATCTAGTCAAGGAACCCATGCCAATAATCAAATGGAATTCTATCTATGCATACGAGCGTAAATGTCTTATGGAATACTTGAAATGTTGAATAGGCGACGGAGCCATCCTTGACCGGTAGCATGCACACAAGTAATTTCTTGAGTACACACACACACGGTTGTGATATCATAAATTTATCATCATGCATTGAAGGAATCAATGTCAAAGCTGCAGACAGCAATGAAAACTTGGGTGTTTGTGTATGTCATGGTGAAAGCATAAGATGTGTGTGAAGTTGTGAAACCATGCTAGGTTGCAAATTGTCAATATGCTCTACTTCAATAGAGCAGACCGTGAAAAAGCAGAGGGGGACCTCGCTCTATCTACATTTGAATATGTACAAGGAATAACACCCCTGAATAAGAAGAAATTGGAACAATTTTTCTTTGGTATTTCAAACAGGTTTACTGATTTTAGTTTTTACTTTTTGACTAGCAAAAGAGCTTATTCATAAGGTTCATCTCTTTCTTTGGATGAAAGTAACTCAGTAACTCCTGCCTGTTATAAAACCTATAACAAGAGCCTGAAAGTGATGCCTGCTTAGTAGAATGGGAATTATTTCTCAATTTTAGTATTTTTGTTTCGGATTCCGATAGGAACTTAACGGGTATTTATCTCAATCTTTGCTCTTTCTGAAGTGGAAATGAAAAAAAGAAGGAACCTCTGGTGTGGAAAACAAAAAGGCTTATATAGCTCTTAGACCTTGGCCTTTACTATCAATGCATAATGCTAAATCAGTATCAGACCAAAAAAAAAATGCTACATCAGTATGATGCAGTATAACCTCACATTCGACATGACAATTAAGGATACCTTAATTGGATCCAAAAAAGATCAGCCCCCTTAGCTCCACCTTGATTGGATCAATTCTAGCTAGTTAGCCCTATACTTTTATTCTTTTAAAGAATTTATGAGTTATGGCTATCTAAGTACGTTCATGGCAAAAGCTATTGCCATAATACTTACTGTTATCAAGGCTTATAAGGTCAATAATTAATGACTTTGTGGTTATGAGCTCAATGAATAACAGTCTTTTACGCTCGATAACAATAATGAGTACCTTGACTATAAGCCGAGCCTTGATTGGAGTAATTAGTCTTCATTCTAGATACAAACTAGCTATTAAGCTATATGCAAACCAATTTTAATATGGTTCACGATTATTGAAGGGACAGAGTACTTGTCCAGTTGTCCGTACATAATGTTCATAGGGTTTGTGTTAGTAGCAGCAGTCAAACAGTGGGCATTTGACCACAAGCAAGGTGCCATGGGACTTGTTAAAAGCACAGGGACAGGGTCCAGAATTTCACAAACGCGTTTTGTAACTTTTGTTTGCTCAAGGTAAGGAACACATAAGGATGAAAGTTACCACGTTGTTTCCAAATATGACTCTCTACTTTGTTCTTGGCTTCTTGCAGGTTCCCTTGCTATTATAGAAGTATATATACAGAAATGGGTTTTAGATGATACTGATGAAGGTGACCTGTAGGATTATAATGCAGTGATGGCTGATGAACTCAAACTTTGAAATGGTGTAGAAATGGGGCAGAGAATCTTTTATGGTTATTATTTGAGAGGGACAGTTTCGAGTGCTTTGAACTCTTCCATGAAACTTTCATGACCTCTGTGAAGCTGTGTCCCATAGAGAAAAAGGCAAACATGATGAGGCCATCTGCACCCCACAAATCCCACAAGTATGATCAGGTTCATAATTGCTTGTTCCAAGATTAAATTGACCAAATATCCTAGTAACTCAAAAATGGGAATCCTCTTTGAAGCAGCACTTGTTCATAATCACAATAGTGCTAGTCATATACTGGAATATGATTTACATAACATGTGATGAAAGTCGAAGAAAACTAACTAGAACAAATTAAACGATAAGTAAGATCTTCCTAGCTAGCTACTGATTAGCATATACTTCCCATTAATCTTTCTTCACTGAAGAAAAAGCCAAACACTTTGGTTCAGTCTTCGTGCCTGGAATAGTATCAGTAGTAAGAGAAATCGGCCTCTATGCTTGTAGAGCAAGTTGGATGAGCAACTTCACTGGCTTTTTCTTCAAACCACATCTGATTGAAACCATCATAAGGCAATCCTCCAAAACCAAAGTCCATTGAAATCCCAGCATCCTCACCAAAGAAACCATTTCCCTGTACTGTAGCAACCGACGAGGAATCCGAAATGCTTGGACCATCCTGAGACATTGTAACAGAACTTGGACCATATTGTGACAGACCCATGAGCTTGGAGTTGCCATATGGATTTGTGTCTACTCTCAAGCTTGGATTATAGGCACTCAGTACAGAGTTGACATCAGACAGCATATGCAATGTGGCTGGAACTTGGGTCTGAAACTCATCATGGGTCTCAACTTTTGGAACACTAGAAAGCTGTGTGAGTGAGGAGGCATTTGTGTTTTTGGTCTCATTTGCTGTCAAGCTTAGTTTTTGAGGCTGAAAAAACCTCTTCTTGAGTCTGGTGTTCCAATAGTTCTTCACATCGTTGTCAGTCCTTCCAGGCATCTTAGAAGCTATGATTGACCATCTAAATTAAAACACACAAAATTCAATCTAATAAACAAAAGGTTGCAACTCTAAAGCCATTAAATTGACAACAATTTCAAAACTCACTTGCTTCCCAATTGGGTATAGAGACTACAGATAATGTTGTCCTCCTCTTCAGTAAAGCCTCCATGTTTGATGTTTGGCCTCAAATAGTTCAACCACCGCAAACGGCAGCTCTTCCCACATCTCCTCAGCCCTACATAAAATTTCAAAATTTGAGACTAAATTTTCAGGCAAACTCTTACCAAATGAACTAAACAAGCAAAACCCATCAAAAAAGTTACCAGCTTTTTGAGGCAAATGAATCCAATTTCCAACACTTCCATGAGTCTCGAGGTAAGTCTTGAGAATTTCATCTTCCTCGGGAGACCATTGCCCTTTCTTCACATTAGCTTTGTCACAGCATGGTGCTCTTCCCATGGTTAATTTACTTTTTCTTACTGTCGTCTTCACTCTCACAGACACAGAGCTCAGAAAGCAAAGAAGACCGGAAAGACAGACGAAGAGGACCGAAGAAAATGCAAACACGCAGAAACGGTGTGCAGTGGGGGTTGTGGTGGAGGAGGAGAGGTTTATAAAGAGTGTGACAGATTCACAGACCTTGAATTAAATTTTTAAAAATTAAAAATAGGATTGACCTTTGTGTTCCATTTATTCAATTTCTATTTTAATTTTGTATATTTGTTTTTCTGTCTGAAACTCTGTTCCTTGTGTTGTAAGATAATGGCATGATGCCTGGTCAACGTTTTTTCTTTTTTCTTTTTGAACAAGACTTTGCTGGCTTCTAAACTTTGTAATGGGATATTTTCATAACTTTTCCTTGGGGTAGTCACAGACTTACAGGTGAAATTAACTGCTCAATGACCGTCGGGATTGGGAATTATAATATATTTTTTGATACGTGGGGATTTATATTGATTGTGTCATCTGCTAGCTACTAGGTCACAAATGTGGACTTGTTCCAATGTAGTGGATATGGTAATTAGTTTTCAGAAGTTACTGCACCAAAACATATTTCATATATAAAATCGTGTTTCTTACTTCACTATGAAGTACGACTTTTTATACAAATACTTGTAATCTCGTAGCTGTAGATTAGAGATTGTGTTGCATCTACTCGAGAAGATGTGTGAATAACTGTGCTCACGTTAATTTATATGCTAGTTCGTAATTGTCAAACAAATATATGCTACTCACAATGAAAGCTTTACTCCAATATTAATCCTTCTCAGGGCCTGCCGGCCCAATACGTCTCGGCTCGGCTCATGTGCCATGCTATAGTCCAACCCAATGTATTTGTGTTTTTAATTCTAGAATCCGCCAAAAGAAATCGAACGTGGAATATAATCCTTTGGGACCAAAATAAAAGTAGACAAGCAATTAGTAACTTTCTTCATTCGAACAAAAAAGATAAATTTGTAGTTTTTATTGTTTGTTTGTTTTTTCTCTTCATTCCCTTTTCTATTTCTTTATTATTAATTAGGGGACAACACATACTTTATGGGTGTGAAAAATCAAAGTGAAACTTTTCTTTTTCTTTTTCTTTTCTAAACAAATAACTGCTTGAATGGTTATAGAAATATCCTAGTCTCCTAAGGTTTCCTAGTCAAACCAAAAACCCTAGCGGTCCCCTACCTATTATTCCGATTAGAACACACCGATCTCCTCCGATTCTCGGCAAATATATCGTCTGCTTCTCTTCTTCTTCTTCTCTGTTCCTCTTTGTCGCCCTAAATATAACCCTAAAATCTCTTGGTTGCGTCTTCGAAGATTAGGGTTCAACTCGTTTGTCCTCTTCTTATTTCGGGTTTGTTCTTTTTTTCTTCTCTTTTCATGGACAAGCCAATCTTGTTGGTCTCCTTTGAAGAGTGTAACATCTCTGATGGAGCGGGGGAGGAGGCAACGAACTATGGTTTTACTGTCATTCAGGTTTTCTCTCTTAAACCTATTTTGGACTTTACTGCAAAGTCTCTTCGACTATGGATGATTCGTCTCTGACAGGGACTTTTGGGATCGAGTGCGATCTGTATATGGCGTTATACCCATGATCATTTCATGGGATGTTTCAAGGACTTGGGAGCTCTCCAACGTGTCGTGGATCGGGGACCCTGGTTCTATCATGATATCACTATTGTGGTGGAGAAATTTGATGGCCTCACTCATGTGCATCTGATTCCAGTGGCCAAAGCTCGCGTTTGGGATCGAGCTGAGGTGATTGGTGGTGATCTTACAGGTGGCGTGGAGGTCAAGCAATGGTGGAAACACCTAGGATGGTGCATTGACTAAGACTCTGTTCGGTTGGAAGATGATAAGGAGATTTGGCTTTTGTGGAAGTGAATCTTTGACACCCGCTGCAAACCAAGGTATGTCTCGGTCTTGGAGCCCACGCTTGGTCCGTTTTTGATATTGAGAACATTACTCTGTGAGGATATTGTATAGGCTGTGGCAGTTTTAGTCACACCGAGAATGGATGCCCTATCCAATTTGCTAAAGTGGAGGAGGCTAAGGAAGCAAGACGGAAAGAAAAAATATGGGCTGAGGAAGAAGCTAAAAGGGAATAAGAGATTTGGGGATGGTACCAAGAGTCACCCATCATGTCGGGTGTTGGAGGTGGTGCAAGTGATAAGGAAGAGGTGGTGGAAGATAACTTGAGCTCGAACGATGATCCTATTAAGTATCCCATGAGGATGGAGGAGGTGGTTTTGGTTGAGGCCACTCCCCCAGAACGGTCAAAGAAAAAACGGAAGTATTCTACGTTTGAACTAGGCAAGTTGTAGTACATTATGGTGAGGCATGCATGTAAGGTACATATGACTAACAAACCTAGACACGCCTATGTGGCTAGGCGACAAATGGCGGAGTGCAATATGAGACAACTTGCACAAGAGGCCACAAAGGAATGTGTGGCGACTTTACTTGGTCATCATAATTTGATGTTGTGGGATCAGACTGAAACCAGTCAGACTAGAGAGACATTCCAGGATATGGCGGTAGACAATGAGTAGAGAAGGTCTCTAGCTAGCTAAAGGATGGTGCAACCGAATTTTGATTAATCCTGTGATATCCTGGTTTGCTAAGTCTAGGCTATTGTGCTAGAAGTAATAACTATGTAATAGTGCATTTAGAATTTTGTATTATCGGGTTGGGTAATCAAGTGAAGTCCTTGTATTATTACTACATTTTATGAAATTTATTGACCTTCTTAAAAAAAAACACTTACTACTTTTGAATGTTCTCTACAGTGTAACTGTTTTCCCTTATTATTCTTTTATTGCTTTTTGTATTTTATTTATACTATTATAAAGGAAACACCTCTTTGGCAGCCATAACTAGGCCTGTCAATGGGTTGTATCGTGCCGTTTTTGTGTCGGACTGAGATTTTTATCGTGTCAAAAGTATAAACCCAAACCTAACTCATTTACCTAATCGTGTTAAAAATATAAACCCAAACCCGGCCATTTATAAATGGGTGGGTCTCGGATTTATCCGTTTGATAATTGAGTCGTGTCGTGTCGAGTTTATCCATATATATTATGACCCATTAACAAATACCAATTAAATTGAAGAAAATATAAATTAAATTCAATAGCAAATTTTATAACGTACTTGATCAAAAATCAATTATTCAATGTCGCAAATATGTGGAATATATATAATACTACCGCACTAAGTTTTGTAATTAAACAGAAAATCTTTACAAATTGGAAATGATACTTTACTTCAGCTAAATAAAAATTGAAATTACACATAAAATCTTTATCAAATTGGGACTGGCTATCTATTATAAAAACAGAAAAAATTATTATGTTTAATGGGTCGTGTCAAGGGTTATATATATAAAATGACCCCAATAATTTATAAACGGGTTACTTTCATGCTACCCACTTTTAATCGAGCAGGTTTGACTCATTTTATTTCATGCAAATTTCAAGTCGTGTCGTCGGGTTGTGTTAAGATTGTGACAGACCTAACCATAACTGAATTTCTTTACCAAAATACCCTTAAACTGTTAAATAACTTTGATAAAATGTTCATTACGAAAGTTAAAATGGTAAATTACAGACAATAACATCATAAATATATATATAATTGTTTAATGATATTATACTCTTGGTATCCAAATGTGTGTCTTGTTCCAATTAACATAGTAATAGAGATTCTCTAAATCCCTAATTTATAAAGGAGATTAATTGTATCAAATTGTAATATCTATTTATGGTTATCTATCAATGAATAAAGTATAGTTTCTGATCTATCAATTGCATAACTTTATTTCCCCTTGAACACGTTATCAGCAACTCTTGAGTTGATAACCATCTCCCCAAACCCTAAACTGAAAAAAAAACTCTGCACCCCTAAACACTCAAAACCTCCACCGCCAGCCTCCCTCCTTCGACCAGAAATTCCCTCACCGCCGACCACCATCGCCGGAGCTCTTCCACCGCCAGAGTTCGTGGAGCGTTTGTTCTCAAAATTTTACTACAAAGTTTTCATACCGAGCACGATACCCTCAGAGTAAATCAGCTAACCCCCTTTGATTTAGAATTAAGTTGTAAAACTTAATTACCGCAACACCCTGGATCTAAGATTAGATTTAGGTTGATTTTTCATACCGTGCAATTTATTTTTAAATAATATGCCTCTAGTTCCTATGGACATATATCATTTTGTTTATATTCAAAGATGAGTATAAGTGACAATCCTGGCATAGTCACAATATATATACGAAAAAAGAAGGGAAGTCGATCTTTTGTGACTCTATGTTAGTCACTGTTTTATGGGGAGTGATATGAAGTCACCGGTTTTGGATTGATATTTTTGAACGAACATAATTGATCACGGTTCTTATTCCCTAAACTTGATATTAGTGATCGTGGTTATTTCGATCGGATACTAATTACATCTCCTTTGTCTCTTTTATAGATGACTATGACAACTGAGACGGTTAGACCTGAGTTTGACATCCTTGATATGGAAGGAACAAAGTATCATCGATGAGTTTCTGAAATGGAAAACTCATTCATCAAAAAAGGATCAATTAACCAGCACCATCTACCCACCATAACTAGCATGGTCGGTGCCCCACATACAGAAACTAAGGCTAAAATCCTCATATTTTTAAGGCGGTATATTCACCCACTCCTCATGAAGCGGTATTTAAAAAGGAGAGATCCCTAGAATTTATTGGACATTCTGCGGCAACGCTTCAACAAAGTGCATGATGCACAGCTTCTTGAGTTGACCACACGTTGGGAGATAATACATTTTCTGGATTATACGTGTGTGGATACATACAAACAAGTTTTGCTAGAACTTCAATATAAGTTGAGTTTCTATGGGGTAGACAAGGCTGATCAGGATTTGATCGAGAAGTCTTTGAACACTTTCCCTTCTTCCATGAGTTTATTGGGGGCTTATCAGTACTGGGTTGAGTACGAGCAAAGAAAAATTACTACATTCAATGACCTCATGAACCTTCTGGTTGACAAGGAAAGGAATCATGAGATAACTCTCAACCATAACTCAAGGCCCGCAAGGACCATGAACACTCTTGAGAATAGCTACACTGGAAGAAAGGTATGTAAGGGCAGAAAGAATAATCGTTCTAAGCCTTACAACCATGGTGGGACAAGAAGAGAGCGCGACAATAGCCAATATAGATATTGGTATAGAGATTAGGGTGCCAACTTCAACAAGAACCTTTTTAGTTTTAAGAATGCTAACAATTTTTCATACTTTGCTCTGTCTGATAGTTGCACTTGTTTTAAGTGTGAATCAACTACGCATACGCACAATCGATGTAGTGCAAGAAATGAATTCAAAGTATCTACAAGAGGCTCCAACAATATTGGGTACAAGAGGCTATCTTTAATGGAGGATATGATGAGATGAAAGAAGACTATGGAGTCGATCTCATTTAGCAAAAGACAAAAAAATCAAGTATTGAGACTTCGGATTTAAATTAGTCTATGAATTAGATTGTTATTCCTGCTATGTAATTAACTTTAGCTTTATTGTTGGCTAGGTTTTAGCCATGGTTTGAAACTTATTATAATTGGTTTTGTCTTGAATAAGAATGATATTTTGATGTAAGTTTTTTATGTTGGCAAAGTAATAAAATTTCTTCCTTTCGGTATTTGAAAGTGTTAAAAATGGTTATGTTCATACATATTGCTAGAATAGTTCGAATTCTACAAAATTCTATGGCATTATGGCACCAAAATACCATAAAAACGAGTCAAAAGAGAAGATAGTTTGTTTCTGGAGATTTTCGACCTGACGAGATTCTTCCTTGACCTGTCGAAGGTATCACTCTTGAACAGTTATCAGCAATTCTTGAATCATCAATAAATTCATTCGACCCGTCGTAGGTGTGCCTCTGTCTCCAAATGCCACAATTTTTGACCCGTCGAAAAAAGACATTGGAAATTCGATATGGATTTAGGTTTTATTTCAACTCGTCTAAAGTTTTTCTCGACTCGTCGAAGGTATGCTTCTCTGACAAAATTCCCAGTCTTCGACCTGTCGAGTGATTTTCTCGACCCGTCGAAGATGGCACCCTGAAACGGTATTTTTTGATGTGTTTTACATTGGTTTTATCGATAAATAAAGGTTCAAAAAAAAATTAAAATTTTCCAAACCTGAAATTCTGCACCACATGTGGTTTTACATCAGTTTTTGTCATGCCATGGAACTTAATCTACAAGGGTCATTTCGACTTGTATAATATTTTATACATCGGTTGTTTGTAGTTATTGCCACATCATATCAGCACTCTATAAGGGTTACACCATTTGCAGTCTTTAAGTATTTCTCTATATACGCGCCTAATAGCCAATCAAAAATTTTGAAAATATTCAGGCCAACGGTGTTCAGTTGGAACAATAGTATTATGAGAATGGAAAAGATTTTTTGTGTATAATCTTCATAAGATGCTGCCAACAGCGCAATATAGAGAGGTTTATGAGGATTTGTAGTAGTCATATCTTATTATGGTCTAGATCATTGAATCTAATGTAGTCACGTATATTACTATGAGTGACTTGGCCTCATATGAGGTTTTGCGTTATGATGATCAAGATATTTAGAAATTCTCATGATCATCGGTTCTTAAGAGCAAAGAAACATGTGGGAATATTTACAACCATCGGTTTAGATGGGTGAGTGAGAGTATTCCACTCGTTCTAGGCTCGAACTCCAACACGAGTACAATACTTCCCCCATCGAATACCTTTATGGAAAAATCCAATGCATATCGCTCGGTTTGTAAAGCGTGTTCATGTCTATAATGTTGTTTACATGCATGACTAACTTTTGTTGTTTACACAACTTCCATTCCTCTACAGATTTCAAAGAATATTTTTGTGTACTAATCAAACCGGTACGCGGATTGTTTATATATATGGTTTTTATTGCTGCATTGATGCATATGTCACACGTTTTTGCAATCCACATGGTACACTGCATTTACAAAACTACTAGCATATATTATTAAGCTTCGGGTTCACCACCCGAACAATCCAATTAAGACATTTATGTAAATAAAAGGAATTAAGTTATTGGAGAATTATTCTCGGCCATGGGATCTTGTGGTGATCAATTCTAGACTGTTGATTGTTATGGACCTTAGGGTATACCTTGGGTAGGATCAGAACCCCAACCATATTCTCCACTGGGTCTGACCCGGCCGTGAATGACCCGCAAGAATCTTCACCATCTGGCCACCATTTTCGACATTCAAGGTATGATTTCGAACCTCCTCTCTTGCTGGGGTATGATTTCGAACCCCCTCACAAGTTTGCAGTTTTCATCCGGAGTTTGGGTTTCAACGTCGGAGGCTTAGGATTCGTGCCATTGTTCATCAGCAGTAGGTTCCTAGCTAACCTACTAGTTATGTAATAAAGTGAATTAAACGTAGTGTACTCTAAAAACAATTGTTATTCTGTCTCCGATGTGCTGTTAAGAAGTTGGTAACCTTTGTAGTACGAATTTAAACTTGTTTGTGTGATTTAAATTTCGTCATAAATGTAGCTTAAGATATTTGTGCTTGTGTTAAGAAATTTAGATGGCATTGGCGGCCACAGTTTGTTTATGGGATTAGTTGATGTATTAGAAGTGTGTGGAACTCGTATGCAGGTTTTTGACATTGGGCAAGTTAACATAACACCTGGGTAATGTAGTGTTTCTTCTGCCCATAGTGGGGGTGTAGCATCGGTCAAAATTCACTGTTGAGTTGTGGGTGAAAAGGCAAGGCATCAAGGCATAATTGTTTATCATCAACACATGAGATTATTTCTGACTGTAAATGTGTCTAGTCGACATTGACAAACATTGCGGGACTCCTCAGAGTCAATGACTATGTCAGTAAACAAAGAAATCTCACAAAGTGAAACAAATGCTAGCGATATTATGGATGGTTCATCCAAGGTTCGTTGATGATGTATTTACTTATTTCATCGCTCAAGAATTGACGATGATGAAGTGGAACCTTACTTAGTTGAGGATTTTAACGTAGAGAAAATTGACCAATATAGAAAGTTGCAATCTAGGCTGAACCAAACTTTATTACAAATGACATATTTTCGGTATGATAGTGCTATAATCACCAAATAGTTAGCCGATTAGACACAAATGAGTCTTTGTTTAAAAGCACAATGAGAATAACTTATGGCGCAAGGGTCTTCTCAATACCCTAATATTTATTATGATGAGATATACTATTTGATTATGGACATCGTTACTTTTCGCTACCTTATCAGTTTGGTATAGTCCGAAAAATTGAATATGCAACTAATGGATGTAGTTATATATCTCTATGCAATGCATGTTGCATATGTTAGATAACAACTCGTTCATCTAATGAACACGCATGGGCATAACTCATCATTCTTGTTTTCCTTCCCAATCAAATAGTCACTTTAGAGTAGTGAACGCCTCAATCTTATCCCATGATATATAACCACATCCATTAGTTGCATATTCAATTTTTCCATATAACAATCTTATTAGATAAATGGAGATCTTGATTATGCATGTGTTATATATCTTTATGCAATGCATGTGTGCTTACTCTAGTTACCAATTAATCCCTGTTTAATTAACTAATTTTTAATTTAAAAGGGTAAAACAGTAAAAAAAAATCTTAGGTATCCAATGGTATGACAATTTTAATTTACCACTTGAGAATAATTTTGGTGATCATTATGGTAATATAATTTATCGTTTGTGTTATTTAGTATTTGAGATAATTAGTTAATTTAAAAATTCAGTTAAAACTTTTGAACAAATTGTTCTTAAAGTTGTAAATTTTGTTCAATTAATTGTAAATATCATAAATAATTATAAAAATATGTGGTTATTATTGTAATATTTATCCTAAATGTTGTAAATACATGTTCAAATATATTGTAATTTTAAATCTCAAATAGTAAATAAGGGTATAACATACGATTGGATACCCAATAAAGTCTCCCAAAAAATAATTATGGTTGACAATATCTCTTTCTTTATATATAGTATAGATATAATACATAAAACCTCATAAAATACTGAAAGTGTCATACAAAAACTACTTACGAAGATTTTATGTACATAATCTACTTACTCGTAAATTACAAACGAGTCAAAAACTTTAATGTCTTCGAAAAATGGTGAAATTCTTTTATCATGCACTTTGCTACTCATTTATAAGCATTATGATTGTCTAATGGTTTGATTCAAGATGTATACGGTTGCTCCGTTACCCACGTATTCTAATGTTAAATATGTGGAATTCCCGCGCTATGTATTCGAATGATGGAGTTGCTAAATGTAGAGCATTCATTATATTTATGGTGAAGAGACTATATATATAATATCTTGTTAGCCATTCATACTCTTGACAAGTTGACGTTTGATATTGTTATTTAATCCCAAACAAAAACGTAACAAAATGATCAAATAAAATACCAATACGATTTTTTTGTTTTTGAAGCTCAGTAATCAGTTTTATAATAACTCGAACTTATCACATTTGAAATAAGATCAGGTGACATCGTAATGAAATACGAGATACTTGAAAAACGACCGATTCAATACTCACTATCACCATTCCCTTTAAATAAAATGGTTTTGAATCACGTGATTGCTCATTTGCTCCAATACTCGATATCTCCATACCCTTCAATTCAATTCAATTAAAATGGTTTTAGATGCTGACATTATAGTAATGTACGGTGTATCTCGACTAATGTTGTTTAAGATTACTTTGATGATGTTGATCCTTAGCTAATGATCGTCCATATATGTGTCATGTACTCATGTATGTATTCTAAGCTATCTAGCTACAGAGTGGCAGAGTTTATCCAAACCCATGCCACCAAACTTTTCTTTGTTTCGTATTTATAAAGTTAAACAGATGTAGATAACCATGTTATACATTATAGCTTCGCTCTCACTTCCACTTTGTGCTGCAATGCTTCCTCCATCGTTAGCTCGCCAAGAACGTTAACAACAACTAATACAAAATTGTCTGAAAGAGAGGCAGCAGTAGTAGTGCTACCAAAGACTAACATATAATTGCATGTGTAGCAAATAACAATAGCGAACGACGTTTTGTTTCATTCCTTTGAGAAAGACTTTTTTGAGTCCGACTAAAGCTATGTTCGGCAATATTTTTCTTAAAAGAAAAATAACTTTTGAATCAACTTTTTCAATTAAAGGTGTTTGACAAACAAATTTATTTTGACATAAGCTTCTAAAGAAAGTTAGTTTCTTCATAATTTCAAAAAGCATATCTGACGGTGTTTTTAAAAGCCAGCTTTTAGAAAGAAAAACACGCGTGAATAGTAATTTTAAATTATTATTATTATTGAAACTTCAAAAATTCTCTTTCGTAATTTGGGATTAACATGCATATCTCACATGTTCATTCATCGCGTCACAACCCTCTTTCTTCCCTTTCTATTTCTCTGCGAGTTCTGCGAGTCCAAACGACACAACTCGCCCAAAACCTTTCTGCCATGAATCAAGCTTTCCCAGCTCTGTTTTTCTAGATCGATAAGCCCCATAATCATTGACTCCACCCATACTCAAGTTTCTGACGATTGATTTAAATCAAATCAAATCCAATTTTTGGACCTGTAATCATAGTTGGAGTCAGAGTTCTTCTCAGTTTCACTTTCTAGGCCTCTGATTAACATGGATTCATCTACAGTATTGGTTGCTTCTTCGACCTCAACAACCTCGTTTTCCTCTTCGCCTTCTCTAAAACACAAAAGCTTCAGCTACTACATCAACGAAGGACGTCTCTGGTAAATTCTTGACACCAAATCGACTTCTCAATTTTTGATAAATTTACTCATGGGTTTTGATTATTGGATGCTAATTCTAAATGGGTCTTGATTAGTTTTGATACTTGACTAGGATAGAAGCAGTAGAAAGATTAGTACTTATTTTTTTTGTTTGTTGGTATTTAGATTTGATTTATGGTTATTGTTCTTAAGAACGTGATGAATTTTGTTGTACGTTGTGCTCTTGTTTTATTTTATTATTTTTATAATGAGTAATCAACTATGAGAAATGTATACAAAAAGAAATCTGGATTAACTATTGGTAGCTGCACTTAGTGCTTTGAAATGGTTTATTGGTTTCTGGGTTGTCCTTTGTGGTTTGATTGTGTGTACTCTATTAATGCTAGCTGCTTTGAAATGAAATTTGGGTTGAGGTTTTCGCCATCCATATTTGACCTTGTATTTGGGTGAAATCGATCTTCAGATACTTTGTTTTTGAAATTTGATTCAACTTAATCCTGGAATCTGTTTCAACTTAATATGGAATCTCAAACACCACTCACACATGTATTGCACTAGTGAATTGCACATATATATGTTCTTATGCCTGAAACATTACATATGCGCATATTGCAAGCAACATTATATGTATACAGTGATATCTCATAAGTAGTCATGGAGTAGAGAATTGTTTGTGTGTGTGGGCATGTATTTGATTGGTGTCTACAGAAATGAGAAGTTTTCCTGCAAACTGTGTAGATTTGAATTGAATTTATGCATATTAATTTCCTTAAATTTATAACTACTACCAAGCATGCTTGATGTTAAGTCCTAGAAATGAACGTTGTCATTGTTTGAATCTGTGGTTGCAGGAATCACTGTTGCTTATTCTGCTCCCTTAAGAAATGGATGCTTGATGGTTGTCGAAAACAACTATTGTGCTTCAAAAAGAGGTATGTTCTTTATCTCTCCCACTCTTAATGACTTTCTAATTAATAGTATTACTTTGTTTACATATTGATGGTTTGACTGGCTATTTATATGAATTCGGTGATCAAACTGGGACTTGGGATTGATAGTTTAATTCTCGAATCTGTCGCAATCAAATTCATACCAACTATTTTTTTAAAGGCATACCTGTTGTTTACACATTAAACTGAACCTTCATGACACAATTGTCAATGATTATGCTTTAAAGCCTATAGCTTTCTATTTCTTCCACACTAATTTGGACGAAACCAGTTAAAAAGTGGAGGGAGACCTTAAATTAACACTGTGGGTTAATCAATAAAGTATGTATTGTTTGTGTGTCTGTGGGATCATAGGGATGGATATTCTTATTACATCGTAAACCCTGTTCCAAAGAAAACGGTGGCCGCACCTCATAAACCCAATTTTTGGTGTTTTTCTGAGCTATATGGAAAAACGTTTTGATCCTGTTCCTTTTCAAGTTGGTTTTGATTGAATTGATATGTATTCCATGTTCATTGTACCTATTCAAGTATGTTCACTCAATTTGCATATCATGCATAATCTGAATGTCTTATGCTTTTTGTTGGAATTGTATGGTAATGAATGATTCTTGTTTACTTAATCAGCTTGTGAAAAGAATTTCATTAACCTGTGTATATTGCTCTCCCAAATATATGATTGTGATAAGATTTATTTTTCAAAGGTAACAAGCATGATTGAATGCAGTAAATTAATCAAAGACCTCTATGCTCCTGTTTGCGTTTATATATATTGTAACTTCTATAGTTATCAGTAAATTTTTTGTTGTTGATTTATGCTTTATGCTCCCTTTAAATATAGGGGATTCATTAGTTTAAGTGCAGTTTACTTTATAATTTTCTTTACAATTTTTGTTGGTCCATTAGATGAAAGAATTGAGTCACTTCCTTTACACAGTTTAGTTTAGCTAGAATTTGTAAAAGATGGGAAAAGGTTCAGCGTCATAGACTCCAGCGTATGTGGACATTTTTCTAGATCTATGCTTAAAGGAATTAGAATCGGATGATCGTCCACACACTCATTTTTTGCCAGTGGGATGGGAGAATTTGAGGAACAACTTTAACAAAGAAACTGGTGAAAACTACACCAAGAAGCTGCTGAAAAATAAGTGGGATTCAGTGAAAGATACATGGAAAAACTAGAAAGATCTCAAGGGCAAAGAACATGGTCTTGGGTGGAATCATAGGTTACAGACCATTGATGCAAGTGATGAATGGTGGGAGAATAAGATAAAGGTTCGTAATATGTTATGTATTATATACTGATCTATTATAAATATTTTTTTTCCATCTCTTTATAAAAAAATATATCACTTTAATTGTAGATAAATGATAAATTTAAGAAATTGCGAAAGAAAGGTTTGGACCCTGAATTGGAATGCAAGATCGACAAGTTATTTTATGGGGTTTCCACCATTGGATCTTATACTTAGGCACCGTCATCTGGTCTAGCGCCTTTTAGTAGTTTGAATACCTTTATTCATGACTACACCCTTGAAGGTAGTGGTTACTCTGATGTCCATATTACCGAACAAATTACTAAGCTTTGTGAGGCCATTGGAAATAAGAGTGTTGAAATTGATCCTACTAATATTAAGGGTGTGATGAGTGTGGTTACATCACTACCGGGAGCTGGAACAAGAACCCCTTTGTAGTATTTTGCTACTCATTTGTTTCTCAGCAAGGATAAGAGAGAGATGTTCTGTACTGTGGATGATCCCAAGGATAAGTTGGCGTGGCTAAAGTTTGAAATGTCGGAGAAAGACATCTAAGTCAGGAGAGAGAGAGAGAGAGAGAGAGAGAGAGAGAGAGAGTTGTTATTTTTGTTATGTGTAATGACTCGTGTTTTCTTAAGACTATTTTGTATGGATGTTCTGAGTTAATGTGGAATTGATAGCTTCTGAAGCTTTAGTTTGGTTTGGTCAAGGCACTCAGCATTATTATAGGCTGAATTGTATTAAGTTTGCGCATATATTGTACTTGACCATTTTCTATCTATGGAAGTTATAAAACTGAGTCAACCTCATATGCAGAGTTATGCATATGTTTTTGAAATGCTATTTTGTTATTTATTACCTAAGTCGGACTTGTATCTTCAATGTGATTATGCAGTCCAGATATTGGATCTTCACTTCATTCACTTGACTCTGCAACAAAGAAGAAGAAGAAGAAGAGATCTGAACCTTCAAGCATGGTATGTTCCAAACCGAATATTTTGTAGCTCTTGGATCACGACTATCACTAGAACTGCGATGTTGTCTAATATGTGCTTTTATCTTAACTTAAATGAACAAAAGCTGGCTTGAATATTAATTAGTTGGTGTAACAACTTGGTTTTACACTATGGACACTCGAGCACCGGATGAAATAGAAGAGAGAAACGTGATGTTGGAGTATTAGGGGTGTGTCCTTTGACTAAACACTATTTTGATACCTATGTTCACAAGACACCGTGCATGACATCCACGCAAACGAGAAACAAATGGTCGAAGGAAGTTCTAAGAGGAAATGAAAGTCGTTATCATATGTTCAGAATGGATAAGGAGGTTTTTGGTAGATTAACTAATGACTTAGAAGTTAACTATGAGTATCAGGTTTCAAGAAGCACGAGTCATACTGAAGTGTTGTGGATGTTTTTGCATATACTAGGACATGAGATTAGAAACAGATTCGCCCAAGAGCGCTTTCAACACTGGTGAAACAATCACTAGGTATTTCGGATAATCCTTGGATGTCGTTTGCCATATGGCTCAAGATATCTTGAAACCAATAGATCTGGAATTCATAATTATTTCTCCAAAGATTCTAATTGATAGAAGATACATGCCTCATTTTAAGATATGTATAGAATCTTACACTAATACTTTAATGTATAGTTGTTTGTATTTGATTGCATCTTCGTTTTTCTTGTGTAATATTTTCATATTGAATGTAAGATTGCATTGGTGTCATTGATGGTGTGCACATTGAAGCTTCAATTCCTCCTCACAAGCAAGTGCCATATATTGGAAGGAAAGGAATACTGACATAGAATGTGATGGTTGTTTGTGACTTTGATATGTAATTTATATTTGCATGTGCAGAATGGGAAGGATCTGCTCATGATACTAGATTTTTTCTATCGAAATTACGAGACTAACGCCATAAATTTTCCAAAACCACCACAAGGTAATTGCTCTTACTCGCTTTTGTTTGTTAATTCGACCAACATATAATACGTCTCGTACTGTTTTTATCTGATTTATTGTGATTGTCAACATTATATAGGTAAATATTATCTTGTAAACTGTGGGTACACAGATGAATGGTTATTTGAGACCATACAAAGGTGCAAAAGCTCATTATTAGCAATACCGAATGAGGCAACCGACTAATTCTGATGAGTTATTTAACCAGAGACACTCTTCTCTTATAAGTGTTATCGAATGCAATTTTGGAGTTTGGAAGAAGAAGTGCAAGGTTTTGAAGCACATGGCAAGTTTTTCATTCGACAAACAAGTGAAGATTGTGATTGCGATTATGATCTTTCACAACTATGTAAGTAGATATTCTCGTCTTGATAAATATTTTATTAATATTAGAGAAGGATCAAGTGATAATGCAAATGGTGAGGATGATGCAGAAGAGGAAGGATCTCTAGTTACTGAAGGTCCAGGAGCACGACAAATGGAAATAGTGAGAAACAATATATGGCAGAGTCTAATGAGTTGCCGAAGTGTTTGATTATGGACTAATCAAATATATATTTTCGGTAGATTTCTATGTGTCAAGTTATGTAGTCAGAGTCTAATTTTAGTTTAGCATTTAAATCGGAGATGGGTCTTTTCATTTGGTATCAGTCATTTAAAATATCGAGCATGACATCAAGAACGTAAGTAATTAAGATGATTGGTATTCTTACCATATTTATTATTTTTATTATTATAGGTAATATTTAATTAAAATAAAATCAAAAGGAAAAAAAAATTAAATATACTTGTGACTTTTACTTTTAATCTTAGTAAACACTTCTATTTTCAAAAGTCATTTGAAAAAAATGTATTTGTCAAACATTTCTCTCATTTTCTATTAAGAAAGTAATTTGAATAAAAGGGAAAAAATTAACTCTCTTTCAAGAAAAACATTGCGGAACATAATCTAAGACGTTCACCAGACGGACATTTTATAATATCTAAACTTATCATTACACGTTACGAAGCGTGCATTCTTAGGATAAACAAACAAAATTATTAAATATTTAAAGCAATGAATACCGTAAATTTTTAGTTTAGTGCGGTTAGATTTAGTCATTAATTACTTCCTGACCACTCAAAATAATTACACACATTGAAAAACGGATCTTGTACCACACTATAATTTAGAGTAGTGAAAAGGGTCTATGGGAAGGCTAAATTTTGTATCCTGATATCTACATAGCGTTACCATGCCTCAAATTAGCATATGAAGATTTCACAACTCTTATCATCTTAATCACCTTAGTGATTCACTTTAAAATTAGTAAAATGATAAAAACATACAAACTACAAACAAGATATTTTACGTGTTACTAAATAGCAGGGGTCCTTCAAAATACATTTAAGTCTGATTACCACTCCGCCATTTTACTTTTTCTTCACATAAAGGATAACTTTTAGTATATATTCACAAATTCAGAGAAAACACTGGTCTCCCGTTTCAACGTGACTCTACCACTGCTAAATAGTGTCACATTTCTTTAGGAAGCGTTCTTTGATGGTAATAGTAAACCCACCATCGAGGATGAGCACACCATTACCAGATTATTCCTCCCTCCTCCCACTAAAGTAGAGTTCCATGATGACGACAAACTCAACCAAACCTTTGTAACCATCGTCCATTTTGTCCCCCATTGTCATTTTTCTATTGATTAGAATCCAAATTCTAGACTCTAATATCTCAAGTTTCTCAATTCAAATACAATCATAAGCTTTGAAGATTTTTTTCGGTAAGTGGATATATTATATTTTAATTTCATCTATTTAACATGATTAATTCATTTGTCACATTTGTTCACAATTTTTTTCCAAAGCGTGAAGCAAGGGTATGAATGGTATGATTGAGATTGAGTCGGCATTGACTAGCTTTACCATCACATGTCTCCGTTAAAGAGAAACCTTCATATCATAGACATTGATTTTTCGGGAGTGAGCCCTTTAGTCAAACACAAGTTGCAGATAAATTTAAAGATTTCCAATGGGATAAGGTGTGGCTTATCAGCTCCAATAGCCACGTCACTTATCTAATCCCCGTCCTGGTTTCATTACGTTTCTGTGGAAGCTTAAGCAGAATGCCAGAATGTGGATGATGGAGGATTTAATTGTTTAATTATCATGCTTCCCACTTTAATTATCACCTCTCTAACATACTCCATTAACTTCATGACAACTCTTGTCGAAAACTGAAGCATCTAAGCTGAGGATTGAATCCAATGGCCGCCGTTTATTTAATACCAACCGAAACTCTTTGGTTTTTATAAGATTTACATCTCATTTTCGTAGAGAAAAACAAAATAAGGTTTGAGGATCATTTGGTAAGAAGCTTCTGGTGTAGAGCACTCCGAATCAAGCTTCCGGACAATATGAACACTACTCCTTTTGGAATCCATGAAATTTTTATATGAGCCAGACTGACTCTAAAAACTTCCTTGAGAGGAAACAAGACCACGCAAGCAATTCGAATCTCCACAGCAATGCCTATAACAAAAGATAAGCTTCGCAATTATTAGATTAATGAAGGCCATATTACATGGAAATAAGAACAAGCAAAATACAAATTCATTAGACATCATAATAGTGATAATACTACTACTACTGCTGGTTTATGAAAAGAACGAAAGCAACCGCTAACAATTCACCGGCAGCCCCAACAAATCCTTCTTCTTTGTTTATCTGTACAAAACACAAAATTTCTAATCTTTTCTGGGTTTTCTTCCTTCTTCTCCTTCACAGTTTTGGTTGGTTCACATCGACTATTTACAGCCTGCACCAGACTCCCACACAGAGCCAGAAGAATCAAAAGACCGCCGATTCCAAATAAACCCGCATCAGCCAAAAAATTGAATTCCAAACACGACAGACCACTCCACACCGGGTTCAGTTCAGGTCTCACTCAATAGGTCCGAGACCCAATCCACATCAGGACCCGGCCCGGCGGCCATCTCGACCCGCCCAACCCGGCCCATTGAGTTCTCCTTGCTCAGCTTCGCGTACATTCTCGCACGCAGGTCCCTCCCGGACTCCACCCTCTCCATTGCCGGCTCTTCAGCCAGCGCGTGTTCCCAGAGATCGAACGGGCCGGGTCCGCACCGACCCGAAGTGCGAGTCGGGGTGGAGGGGAGGCTACAGAAAGCGGGTCGGATCGGAACCACGCGAGGCGATGACCCGAACCCGGATCCTCCTCCTCCCACCCATGCATGAGGAGGTGTGGTGCACATTTGCATCTTGGCCAGCTGCAAGTTTCGCATGAGCTCGCTAACAGAGTTGAGTGATCCGACCCGGAGCTGCGGGCTGGTGGGCGGCGAGTCCGACGGAGAGTCAGAGTCGAAGTGACCTGGCCCGGTAAGAGCTCTGGGGCTGTGGTGGCCGCCAGGGAGGAGACGGAGCTGCTCGGCGGTGTGGGCAAAGAAGCAGACGCGGCGGTGGCAAGCGAGGCCATCTTTGCAGGGCTGAGTGCGGTAGCGAGCAGGGTGGAGCCAGCACTCGAACACTCCATGGGCCAAGTCGCAGGAGTCACCCTTAGGGCAGTTACCTTTGCGGAAGTCGGGGCAGGCCGAACCCGAATAGTGATACTTCCTCGGGTCGCGGCGGCGGGCTTTTTCTCCCGGGTGGGCGTACGGGCACTCGGTCCAGTCGTGTGACCTGCCACGCGCGCACCGCCGCACCTTGAACTCGAACATGCGGAACTGATCGCAAGAAATGAGAGGCATGTCGAGATCGGAGTCGGAGTCGTTGTTGTTGGAAGGGAGGAAGCGGTGGAGGGCCGAGAGCGAGTCAAGGAAGAAATCGCCGCCGGCGCCGGCATTGGCGGAGGAAGGGCTGCGGGAAGAGAACGGAGACCCGATCGGGTCGTCGAATGGGTCCCACGTCGCGACCTTCAGGGTCGGAGCGAGTCGGGCCGGTTCTCCGAGCATCATTTTTGAACAGGAGATTGAACTGAAGAGATAGATAGAGGGAAGGAGTTGAAATGCAAGAAAGGATAGAGTGGGAGTCTCCGATATATAAACTGGTTTTAGGAAGAGAGAGAGAGAGAGAGAGAGAGTGCCAAGTAGGCCACATAGTCAGATAGTGGGGTTGGGATTTAACCGTGGTGGAGTTAATAATACATGAACTACGATTAATTAACTCTACTTAAATATCTATCTGCCAAGAAGAAGAAGATCAGATCAAAACACAAAAGAAAGCAACAAGGGCGCTTTTTTCTTTTCTGTTTTTACGAGCGGAGTGGATCAATACGTACGAAGATTTAATACAATGTAAACAAAACATGTCTAATTTTGCAAGTGTGACACCCATAGGGGAGGCAGTTGTCTAAATTGATTCTCACTCTACCCCGACGAATTTCTAAGTGTAGAATAATTGTTGCTTCAAAGCAAACAAACTACTAGCTGCTAATCGGCCCATTAAAACGATTAAATCATTATAGGTTGTGCCGGTGAGCTTGAATAGGGGGGGAGTACAAATATCAAGCTCTCTTTTATTTTTAAGTCTTTTGAGATCGAACGGTGAAATGTCACAAATAAATTGGAATTATTTTCAAAACTAATTTTATATACATCCTCGATTAAAAGAATAAATTGAAAAAATAAATAAATATTCAAAAGCAGAAAAAACGAGTCTCAACTCTCAACCATTCCCTTAAATCAGTAGGTTCTCACAAGATGAAGGAAGGCAGTGATGATGAACTGAAAGGAGGATAAGAACAGGGAACGAATTCATGTTAACGTTTGAACAAATTTCGACTACGACTCGTACATCTCGTACAATGTACATAGCAAAGCACTTGACGCCTCCATCGACCATACTGTCTTTATTAACTCACGGGCTGTGTGTGTAGCCTTTGGTATCGGTTTTGGACCGTCAGTTGTAACGAGTATTGTTGCGATCGTGGATTTGGGTCCATGAGCAAATCAATCGATCTTGATTTCGTTTTCTGGGGGGATATCCAATCCGGCCAATCCAATTAAGGAAAACCCTGACAAGTAGGCAAAGGTGGGGTCCCTGTCGTTAATTTGCCTTTGCATAATGGTTACGTGTAATGAACCTGGAAAACTAACTAACTACAGCGTCTGTACGGACAGCACGTGCGCAGTGAGGGGGTACCACGTTTTTCATCGAGGTGGCGGGCTACCGAAAATCCATGACAACAGGTGCTGCACTGCGTGGCACCTGAACATGCGCTCCCGGGAGATCCTCCATGTTCGTGTTGATGGAGTTTCCTATGCACCCTCACTCTTTTAAACAGGCAGTGTTGTGGCCCGTGGGAGACATAAGTTATCTAAGGTTTAATATACCAAATATCTTCTTATCTCGCATACTGTTTCTACCGGATTACGCGCAAGACGCAATCTAGCAGAAGCAAGTACGAGTACTCCTCCTCCTTCTTGTACGTCCGAACGTTGGGGCTGTTCGGATGGTCGGGCGATTCTTCTCCTTTCGGGTCTTCGGGTGCGCGTGCTCGGGTACGGCTGTTAGAAGAATACAACAATGAACAGACAGTCAGGGGTCAAGACGGGGTGGCCCTCCTTCAACGCTCTGATGCCTAAGTCAAATGATGTATTGGATATAACAGTCGTGCGAGCGTGTAGAATGTAATGGGTGAGATCAGATTGTAATCAATGCCCTTACCTGTAATAAATACCTTACATATATAGGTGGTTGAGTTTGGTGTTTGATGGTGTTCTTCGATGTGAGACTGGTGCATTTGCTGATGTGTGATCCGCACATTCGGATGTGCGCCCCACGGGCGCGTGCGTGCTCGGATGTGGTCGGTCTTGTGAGTGGAGTTGTAGTCTTCCTGGTGGTCTTTCGGGTGGTCGGGTAGGTGTTGATTGCCTGCTTAAGTGGATAAGTATATTTAATCGGACAACTAATGTCATACTAACAAGTCCCCCAAGTCCCCAAGTCAAAGAGAACTTTCTTGACTGGGGAGTTGAAAAAGGGTTCGTGCGATTAAACAAAATACTTATCCGATTGAGCAGTGGTGTATGATCCTGTAACCCCCAAGTCCCCCCAACTCTCCGGTCAAGGAAGGGCTCGCATGACGGAGTAGGTACCTACGCGTTTGATCGTGTACCTGTTCATGTATTCTGGGCCCGGCCTCCAAACGGATCTTGCTAGTTTGGAGCCGCGCGCCCGTGGGGTGTTGCCTTGTAAACATAAATAAGTACAACATAGATATATATGTGTGCAAATGTGTGAATGTATGGTATGATGCGTGCATGTATGGTATGATGCGTGAATGTATGGTATGATGTGTGAATGTATGCAAATGTTTGGTTGTAACGCCAACGCTGGGTTGCTGTTGCGTACGTCACACGTCAACGGGGATGCCGTTGCGTACGCTGTAGCGTCAACGATGGGATCAAGACCGCGACGTACAATGTTGCGGCGCGCACGAACGCGTACCCGTGCCGCCCCTCGGACTTAGCGCGCGCAGAGGCCTCTGCCGCCTAAACCGGGAAGATTTCGCGCACGGAGAGGACGGACCCCACACCCGGAACGCTCATCGGTCTCAGAACGTACAAGGAGAGGACGGACCCCACACCCCTGCCGGCTGAGTCGGCGAGTCGATCGTTAACGTTACGCACACGGAAGGGAAGAACCCCACGCCCGTGTCGCCCATCGGCTTAGCGCGCCCAGAGAGGAGTCGGCCCCATGCCTCTGTCACCACAGCCGGCTTGTATTTTTCGCGCCCGGAGAGGACGGACCCCACACCCGGAACGCTCATCGGTCTCAGAACTTGCAAGGAGAGGACGGACCCCACACCCTTGCCGTTGAGTCGGCGAGTCGATCGTTAACGTTGCGCGTACGGATGGCACGATCCCCGCATCTGTACCGCCCATCGGTCTCAGAACGCGCAAGGAGAGGACGTACCCCACACCCCTGCCGTTTGAGTCGGCGAGTCGATCGTTAACGTTGCGCGTACGGAGAGGGCGGACCTCACACCCGTACCTCCCATCGGTTTTAGCGCGCGCAAAGAGGGGACGGACCCCATGTCTGTGCCGCCTAATCCGGCTTGCTAATTCTTACCGGGTGTTCGTGGTTCGCTGGTCGTGCGGGTGGTGTGTGCGCCAGCACGGAATGGCGGGAGACGTGTCGTGTCTTGCCTTGGGTGGGGTGGTGCGCTGACGAGACGCTTGAGGTGACATTCCTTTTGACTGCTCCTCGGGAACCGTTGTGTAATAAATGCGAGCCGTCGTAATTAATGTTGGCGTTCCCTGGGCATTAAATGCTGATGACATAGTAACTGCTCGAAGCTCATGCGTCAGGCGCGTGGGCTCGTGTGGCGTTGCATGGGTGACACGTGTTGAGCCGAGGGAGACCCTGCTAAGGTTTGAAATCAAGGCGGGAAGCTGAAGGAGGGCGCGGTTACTTGCGTGGGCAGGTGAACCGCCTCAGGGCCACGTGTCGTGATCTGACGGTGGACACGCGAAAATGGACGGCTGGCGTTCATTGGCGTACACCGTGCGATCAGTATAAATAGGGGTGTGGTGTCGTCTTCCTCATCACTTTTTACAACTTACCGAAACGCTGCAGAAATTACCCTTGCACACTGTTCCTCTCTGATCTCTGCTGTTCTTTGTTTCTTGCCGGAGTTTCTTCGTCGACGTTCATCCTCTCTACCGTCAATACCGATTTGGTGAGGCTCTCATCCTGTTTCTGTTGTTTTCCGTTTTGGTTTGTGTTTGGTTGTTTCTGGTTTGTCACGGTTTCTAGGTTTTTTTGGCTTTTTCTGGGTTCGCATCTCAAGAACAAGGCGTGTTCTTGAGGTGTGCCAGGTTTTGATCTTGTTTGGGGTAGGAATTTTGGGTTTTTGGTGTTTCTGGTAGTTTGCTTCTTCTTATTCTTTTTTTTGCTAAGTGTGGGTGTCGTGTGCGTGCGTTTAGGAATGGAGCCAATAGAAATATCAAGCGGGCAATCGCGTGAGCGTATATACGTACTGGGGGTGGGGTGGGTTAGTTGTGGTTCGAGCGGGTCGAGCACATGGTCGTGCGAGTCCGTGATGAGTGTGACGCCCCTGCGATTCATCCCTAACGCTTCTCCTGTGGTGCAGCTAATGGATCCCCAACAAGCGCTTGCTGCCGCAGGGTTAGGGGAATCGTCGGGCGGATCCTCATCGTCCGGTCAGTGGGGGGAGGAGCGAGCACGACAAGAGCAGCCCGTGGCCCAGTTTCCGGAGGGTGGACGAGTCAACTGGGTGCTCCCTGACGGAGTACTCGTGCAAGAGCCTGAACGGGCGTCGAGCGTCAAAGAGATGGCGCGGTGGGCGAGGGACTACCACATTCCTCCGTCCGTCAGGCTGAAGATTCCAGGGAGGGGAGAATCGTTCACCCGACCGCCTGCTGGCCACGTGTGCGTCAGCGAGTTCCATCTGAAGGCGGGAATAAAGCTGCCTCTCCACCCGTTCTTCCAGTACATCATGGCGCTCCTCAGGATCTCGCTCGGTCAGTGTGGGCCTACACTGACCCGAACGTTGGTGGCGTTTTTCAACATCTTTCGTTCGAGCGGGCTGGACCACCCCACACGGGCGGAATTCCTCCACTTCTTCCGCCTGAAGTACTCCTCCCGCCGGCGAGACTCGGGTACCTTCACCTTGGAGCCAAGGGTGAAGTGGTGGCTGATCGATCCTCCGAGTTCCTCCACCAGCTAGCGCACGATTAACTGCCTGGTCGGAGGTGACTGGGAGTTTGGCGCGCATGCCCCCGAAATTGCGGCCAACGCCCACCGTGTCCACCGAGTCCCCCAGCGCTTCCACTGGTTGGACACAAACGAGTATCCCCTGACGCCCGAGGAGGAGAATAGGATAGCTCGTCTGAAGTTTGTCTTTGACCCTAGGCCCGAGGTGAGACACTTCTGGGCTGCGTGTCACTGGGATTTGATCGAGCAGAATCGCCTCGCCCGCATGCCTGGTCTGTCGGGTGGCGCTTATTTGTAATGTATGTAGTGTAACTTTGATCGACTGTTGCTAACCTGTACGTTCTGTCCTTGCAGTGAAAATGTCCAAGTCCAAGGCGAGCGACCAGGATGCTGAGCAGCTGCGCCGACTGAACATGCTGCTGGAGGGCGCGGACACCGTACGTCGTGTCGTGGTGGATCGCTCGGGCGGAATTCAGGTGGGTGAGGAGGTTCAGCCCACCATTCGTGCACCTACGGTGAGTGAGCACGCCTCTCCTATCCGCCAGCGTGTGTCGGGCGCTGGCCCATATGTTTCCGCTGCTGCTAACGTCGAGCAGCCAGCGTCCGGTCCTGTTCTACCTCCTCCTCCTTCGCAGTCGGCCAGTCGGGGCTCCAGCCAGGCTGAGCGGGACAATCGCCACCGCGAGAAGGAGCAACGCCAGGTGGATCGGGATCAGCGCCGGTCCGACCGGGTGGAGCAGAGGGACAGGCGCGAGACTGCCCGCACGCCACAGGCTTAAAGTCGACCTTCAAGTCCTCCACAAGCTCTTGAGCAGGGGGAGAGTGAGGAGCGTGCGCAGAAGCGCCCCCGAACCGAAGACTCCTCTCCCGGCCCTACTCCTGGGTCGAATGCTGACATTGTGGATGCCCTGCGCCGGACGCTGGTGGATGGCGCCGCCTCTCTTGGGCCCCTGCTGCAGCCGCTGGAGAATGCCGCTCCCGACGGCCTGGACACGGTCTTCATTGCGTGCACCCGCCTGCAACATCAGCTCTTCCGTGTCCGCTCGCGAGAGAATCTGGAACTTGCACGCCTCATGACCGACGCGTTGAAGCACCGAAAGGTGATGGATCAGATGGTGGCTAACCTGGAGAAGGCCAATGGCCTGGCGACGCGATACACCGCCCGTGCAGAGGAGGCGACTGCTCGGTCCATGGAAGCTGCTGCCCGTGAAACTCTGGCGAGGGCTGAGCGGGACAAGGCCGTGGCCGAGGTGGAGCAGGTGCGCGCCGGGCTGGAGCGCGTTCGTGCTGAAGCAGCCACCCGGGAGGCGCTGGCAGAGTCCCGGCTGAAGGAGGCCGATCGCGTTGCTCGCATGGATGCTGTGGTGACGTTCAAGGAGTCTGACGAGCTCCGCGAACTGGTCCGAGCTGAAGTGGATGAGCAGTTGGCTGCCTTCCAAGAAGCGGTGATTCCTTTCCTGAAACTGGAGGAGTACCGGGCGTTCGTGCGGTCTGAAAATGAGAGACTGGCGGGCCCTCAGGTTCCTACGCCTGAGGGAGAGGTGGAGCCTGCTGGGGCGGTGCTGGAGCCGGTGATCGTGCGGGTGGATCTTGGTGAGCGAGTGGAGCAGGTGGGGGCGGCGTCGTCGGAGGAGGCTGAGGAGCTGGAGGTGGACACGGGGGAGTAGTATAGGATTTTTCTTCTTTTTTTTTGTAATAGAGTAAGTTTTTGTAGTCGGGCCTTGTGCCTTAACTATCAATGCAGTATTTTCTTTCCGTACGTGTGCCTTGTCTCTTTTTTTTTGCATCTTTTGAATGACTCGCGCGATCGTGCGCCCACTCTCCTTTGCTTTTGAATGGAATTTGACCAAGTGTTACATTCGTGCGAGCAGCCTATCCCCATTCCCCCGAGTACTGGGCGGGCAGGGTAAGGACAAACGAACGCAATAATATTACAAACTTAACAAATGAAGTACAACACATGTACAACATAACAAAATTTTAATAAAAGTACTTCCTCAAATGTTGTATATTACATGGGTGTCGTAGTCGTTGACCCTGCATATCACGGAGGTAGAAAGTGCTGGCGCTGATCACCTCATCGACCACGTACGGGCCTTCCCATAACGGACGGAGTGTCTTCACCTTTTGCTGGATTGCCTTCATCACCCAGTCCCCCAGTTGGATTGGTCGAGCCCGAATGCGCTGGTTAAACAATCGGGTGATCCTTTGTTTGTTCGCGGCGTTGTGGAGGTGCGCTGTGTCCCTCCGTTCTTCCAACAGATCATTGTTAAGTCGTAACCCCTCACTGTTCGTGCGCGGATCGTACCCCTCGATCCGTGGGCTCTGATGGGTAATTTCCAGGGGTAGCACAGCTTTCGTTCCGAATGTCAGGCTGAACGGGGTTTCGCCCGTGGCTGCGTTGGCGGTCGTTCAGATGGACCACAGAATCTCTGGAACGACCTCGGCCCAGCGCCCGTAACCCGCATCCCCAGGTTCGATGTCTTCAATTTTCTTCTTGATGCTAGCCTTGATGATTTTGTTGGCTGCCTCTACTTGTCCGTTCGTTTGGGGGTGCGCTGGCGATGCGAACACGAAGTCCGTTCCCTGCCTCTTGCAGAAGGCTATGAGTCGGGGGTTGTTGAATTGTGTCCCATTGTCTGTTATGATGCTGATCGGCGTCCCATACCGACAGAAGAGGAAACGCCAGAGGAAGCGCTCCACCTTCTCCGTGGTGATTTTCGCCATTGGCTGGGCCTCGATGAATTTGGTGTGGTATTCAATGATGACGATCAGGAATTTGTATTGACCCTTTGATTTGGGGAGCTCTCCGATCAGGTCCAGTCCCCACTGTGCGAACGGAACGGGCGATAGAAGGATTGACAGTGGGACGGCGGGCGTGTGGTGGTGATGTGCGTGCAGCTGGCACTGGTGGCATTTGCTGGTAAGCGCCGTTGCATCCGCATGGATGGTGGGCCACCAGAATCCATACCGAAGGGCCTTGTGTGCGATCGATCTGGCGCCCGCATGATGGCTGCACGTGCCCGAATGGATTTCTTTCAGGATCGAGTTGCCCTTTGTTTGAGTGACGCATTTGAGGCTTGCCCAAGTCCTCCCTTGTCGATACAGTGCGCCATCCCGCACGCTGAAGTTAGCCGCCCGTGCGACAATGGTTCTGGCCTCCCGCTTGTCCTCTGGTAGTTCTCCCCTTGTCTTGTAAGCGATGAGCACATCCATGTAGCTGTGCTCGTGCGGTTCGATTGCCAGGACCAGATCTGCTCCCGAGATGCTCGGTCGTCGCAATACTTCGACGATCCGCTGTCCTGGCCCCGTATGCACGGGTGCCGTGGCCAACCGGGCTAGCCTATCCGCCTTCGCGTTGAATCCTCGGTGAATGTGGTTGATGTTGACATACTTGAATCCCTTGATCAGCGCCTTGACGTGCCTCAGATAGGCGATCATGGATTCCCCCTTCGCCTGGAATTCCCCTCCGACCTGGCTCACCACCAGTTGTGAGTCGCTGAACACATTGAGGTCGGGCTCCTCTGAGTTTTTGGCCAGCTGTAGTCCCGCAATGAGCGCCTCGTACTCGGCCTCATTATTGGTTGTCTTGAACTCGAATTTGAGGGCGTACTCCGCGTTTACCCCTCCTGGCCCGGTCAGGATGATCTCGGCACCGCTCACCTTCTTCGTGCACGAACCGTCCACGTAGAGGTTCCACTCCGACAACGGTCGCTCCTTGACCTCTGGTCTGTCGGACGCCTCCTTCGTCGGGCCGTTGGTCGTGCCGACCGGTATGCCTTCTGCTTCCGTGTATTCGGCGATGAAGTCCGCCACTGCCTGTCCCTTGATTGCCGTTCGAGGCTTGTACTGGACATCAAATTCGCTTAGCTCAACCGCCCACTTCGCCAGGCGACCGCTGTGGTCGGGTGATTGGAGTATCTGGCGTAGGGGCACGTTGGTGAGGACGTGGATGATGTGCGCTTGGAAGTATGGCCTCAACCGTCGGGCGGCGGTAACGAGTGCGGTAACGAGTGCGAGCGCCATCTTCTCGATCGTCGGGTATCGGGTTTCATAGCCCGTCATGCCCTTTCCTGAAAAGAAAACGGGCAACTCCGTGCAGTCCTCCATGCGGATGAGGGCAGAAATGACGGCCGTGGGCGAGGCAGCTAGGTAGATGTACAATATCTCCCCCGGGACGGGTCTGGAGAGAAGCTGGATGGACGCCAAGTACTCCTTGATCTGAAGGAAAGATGCCTCGCATTCGGGCGTCCATGCGACCTCACGCTTGTTCGTTGTTCGGAGAGCTTTGAAGAACGGGGCGCACCTGTCCGAATATCGGGAGATGACTCGGTTCAGCGACGCGAGCTTGCCCGTGAGGCTCTGCAGGTCTGCTTTCTTGACTGGCGGCTTCATGTCGATGATCGCTTTTACCTTGGCGGGCGCGGCTTCGATTCTTCGCTGGCTGACGATATATCCGAGGAATTTGCTGTTGGTGACCCCGAACGTGCATTTGGCTGGGTTTAGTCTCATGCCGTTCCTGATGAGGACGTCGAGCACAGTCCCTAAGTTCTGGACGTGGTCGACCGCCTGAACGCTCTTCACCAAGATGTCGTCCACGTACACGTCCACAATGTTGCCAATCAGGCCATGAAACATCGCGTTCATGAGCCTCTGGTACGTGGAGCCGGCGTTCTTCAACCCGAATGGCATGACAACGTAGCAGTATAATCCCTTGTCTGTGACAAACGTTGTTGCCTCTTGGTCCTCGGGGTCCATGAAGATCTGGTTGTAACCCGAATATGCGTCCATCATGGATAGGAGCTCGTGCCCAGCTGTCGCGTCCACCAGATGGTCGATCCTCGGCAGAGGGAAGCTGTCCTTGGGGCATGCCTTGTTGAGGTCACTGTAATCGATGCACATCCTCCAATTCTTGTTCCTCTTCTGCACCATCACAGCGTTGGAGATCCACTTTGGATACTCCACCTTGCGGATGAACCCGATGCCCAGCAGTCGGTCCACCTCCTCGTGCATTGTCGCATAATGCTCCGCCTTTTATGCTCGCCTCTTCTGTTTTACCGCCCGGGCACCGGTGCTGACGCTCAACCTGTGGGATATGATGCTTGTGTCGATCCCGGGCATGTCCTTATACGACCATGCAAACACCTCCTGCTTCTCCTTCAGCAGTGCGATCAGCCGCTCGGCTATCGCGGGAGCCAATGATGCTCCAATCTGGACCGTCCTCTCCGGGTGCTCGGCGGACAGCTGAATCATCCTCAACTCCTCACGCTCGGGAACGGGCGACACCGCCATCAGCCCGTCGCGTGGATCGTCCGGTATCTCCGTTCCGGGTGTAGGCTCCAAGGCGAGGACCTCCTGCCTGTCTCGGGATTTCGTGGCTTCCTCGTAGTTGTATCCCCGAACGTACCCGATCCCATGCTCGGTTGGAAATCGTCCCAAGAGCAAGTGTCCCGCAATGATCATCTTCAGCTTGTTGATCCCCGTCCTCCCAAGAATGGCGTTGTACGGGGAGGGGGTGTCCATGATAATGAAGTCTGTTCGGACCTCGCTGTGCGGGGAGTCGGATGCGCTGATCCCGACTCGGATGTTGTCGCTCCCAATTGGATACGATGTTTCGCCCGTGAAGCTGGCGACGCACTCGTGATCCTGCGTCATCTTGCGGGCGGGCCTGCCGAGCGCTGCGTACGCGTCCAGGTAGATCACGTTCATAGACGCCCCACTGTCTACCAGCACCCTCTTCACGAGGAAATGATCGATGATCGCATCGAACACGAACGGCAGGGTGCTGTCCTTTGGGCTACCTTCCTCATCTTCCGCCGTGAAGCTAATGGCGGGTGCCTCCCGTCTTCCTTCCTTCTGCGCTCGCCCCGTCCCGATCGCCAGCACCTCCCTGCTCGAGTGATCGGGCGACAAGGTACCCTCATTGCGCTTTCCCCCGGATATGGTGCTGATAGTCCCCCGGGTTTCGATGCCTGCCTTGTGCTGTCGCTCGCCTGCCCTGGGAGGGGTTGCCCGTTCGTCCTTCTGTATATCCGCCAGGGCCTCTGTTAGCATTATGCAGTCGTTGGTCTGGTGAGTGGTGGCGTTGTGGTACTCACACCAGACGTTCGGGGTTCGCCCGACCGGGATCCTCACCTTTGATATGTTGTTTGGTGGTTGGAGCCGGTGTTGGTATTGACGGAGTAGGTGCTCATTCGACTGCCGGTTGATCGCGTATACCCCTTGGACCGCCGGTCGGTATTGTGGTGCCGGTGGTAGACGGGCCTCCTGCTGTGCTGGTCCCCTCGTCTGGTTGTAGCGGTTGTTGTTGTAGCGGGAGGGTGGCCTCTGGTGATTCTGCCTCTGCACGTCCCAGCTCCTCTTATAGCTCCCGATTGGCTTCTCGTCGTCCGCTAGCTGTCGCGGTTGGGCGCTTGCCGCCTCTGGTCTGTTGGTGCTAGATTCGGAGATGGACCCATACACCCGCGTTTCCACTAACGCCTTCTGCACAATCAGGTCCATGATCTCGTCGTAGTCGAGATATTCTTTCCTCACCAGCTTCTCTACGAATGGTGTGGCGAACATGTTATCCATCAGGGCTACCTTGGCCACTCGCTTGTCGAGGTCCCTGCACGTGCTCGCAAGTGTCCTCCATCTGTTAATATAACTGGACAAGCTCTCGTCCTTCCCTTGGCGGACCTTGAGGAGGATGCCAGTGGTGTTGTACTTGCCCTGGAGCCGGTAGCGCTTCTGAAAGCTCTCCGCCAACTTGAGGAACAAATGGATGGAGCCTGGCGGAATCTCGTAAAACCAGCTCCGTGCCTTCTCTATCAGTGTTTCCTGAAACAGGAAACACAGGGTTGGGTCCGAATATCGGGTCCCGTCCGTGGTGGAGCGGAACTCGTCGATATGTGTGCGGGGGTCCCCGCTCCCGTCGAATCGGGTGATCTTCGTTGTCTTCGAGTGGAGGTCTCTTCCCCTCTCCAGTATGTGCGCCGAGAAGGGGCTGACCCGGAGGGTGAACGTCCCGCCCTGCCCGGCAAGCTTGTCTTTCCATAGGCGCGAAACTTCTTCCGCCAATTCTTCCATCCTCCGGAGGATCCGGGCGTTATCCGTCGGGGGTAGCGACTCCCCTTCTGGTGTGGACGAGCGGGCTCTCCGGGCATCAACCCCGCCGAACGGATGTAGCTCTTCGTCAGTGGTGTCCTGGGACCGTTCGCGTTGCCCCTGCGGCGGGCCGACGAGCGCATCCAGCCGCTCCTCCAGCCTCCGTCGGGTCTGGCGTTCCTGCTCCCTATCGAGTGCTGCCTCCCGCAGTTCTCGAAGCAAGCCGCCGACGTGCTCCTCGCTGCCGCTCGTCCCTGGTTATACTGCTTGTCGTACCAGCGCGCTCGCGGGTGCTTCCTCGAGTGGTGTACTGCTGACATTAGTCTCGTGGATAGGCATGTGGGCTTTTGGTTAGTGGTGTTTATACGAGGTTTGCAATTTGTAAGCTTCTCACAGACGGCGCCAACTGTTTCTACCGGATTACGCGCAAGACGCAATCTAGCAGAAGCAAGTACGAGTACTCCTCCTCCTTCTTGTACGTCCGAACGTTGGGGCTGTTCGGATGGTCGGGCGATTCTTCTTCTTTCGGGTCTTCGGGTGCGCGTGCTCGGGTACGGCTGTTAGAAGAATACAACAATGAACAGACAGTCAGGGGTCAAGACGGGGTGGCCCGCCTTCAACGCTCTGATGCCTAAGTCAGATGATGTATTGGATATAACAGTCGTGCGAGCGTGTAGAATGTAATGGGTGAGATCAGATTGTAATCAATGCCCTTACCTGTAATAAATACCTTACATATATAGGTGGTTGAGTTTGGTGTTTGATGGTGTTCTTCGATGTGGGACTGGTGCATTTGCTGATGTGTGATCCGCACATTCGGATGTGCGCCCCACGGGCGCATGCGTGCTCGGATGGGGTCGGTCTTGTGAGTGGAGTTGTAGTCTTCCTGGTGGTCTTTCGGGTGGTCGAGTAGGTGTTGATTGTCTGCTTAAGTGGATAAGTATATTTAATCGGACAACTAATGTCATACTAATACATACTAATTATCTGAAGTTAAATGGTACTAGTGGTAGATTGTCGCACTTAGGTAGTCCTTAACTTGATTAGGACATTCAAGTGTTTTATCACTCTAACTGGTTTGTAATACAATCAAAAGAGTGTATAATCGAGACTTAACTAGCGTCTAAACGGAAGTATGATATAGACTCGAGTTCAAAAGTTTTTGTTCAAGGTTGTGTTGTTGTTGTAGCTCTAACACTATACCCACAACATAGAGCTAACTGGTGTGAATAGTACCTTATTTCTTTTGTTTATTTATGTTATTGTGTGTAATTAGATGTATTTATTTATTTTTAAAGAAAAAAAATTATAAGGAGGTGTCTCTAAGGCATCATATACTAAAATTATAAAACGATTACATTCTAATAGTTTTTTGTGATAGAGTGTTGCGTCATATTCTATTCTCTCTATCTTCATGTCCGAATTAAGTAAGTTTATCGGCTACATAATTAGATTCACAGAAAACATATTCAAATTTAATGTTGTTAAAGTTTTTACCAAATATTATTTGATGTATTTATGATTGAAGATACTCGATCACAAGTATTGGTATCGACAACTACTCTACAAATAACAAGTTTATACGAATGTGATTTTGTGGGAAATGTATGTTAAAGTACGTACTATTATCTAGAATATTTTTAAGAAGCACCGCAAAACACTCATAGAGTAGTGTTAGTTTACTTAAATTCGGATCAAATCACATTGATCCCATCACCCATTGTTTCATTCATTAAATATAAGAGGAAAAGGCTATGCTTTTGGAACTAGTGATGTTTACTTGCATGAGGAAGGAGAATAAATGGATAATCATTTCCTTAATCTCATTTGTTTTGGTGCAAGTGGCAACTAAGATACTTGCATTTGGAGGGTTAGTACTACTAGATAATTGTGATTTTAATGGGGTTTATTGGTGGAAAATCTCATCGGGCCGTGATTTAGGGTCTCTTGTTTAGTTAGTGTCACCTTTTTATGAAGCACAATCTTCTATTTAACTCTGAAAGATACACGTAATTAGATTGAAAGCTTCATCTAGTCACTGAAAGCCTCATCCTAATCTTGGTTTGTTTTGTAACTTTGTTTGTTACATGTAAAAGCAACATCCATCCAGAAAGCTTGAAGCTTTGATTTAAATATCTAACATTACAAAGACTTTTATTACAAGTTAGTAAAATCTTAAGAGAACAAAAGGTTGTCATAAATCGTTACAGAATCGATATAGTATGATGTTTTAGTGTATTTTTGAGAATTTCCGTATTGAGCTTATATTTAAAGAGAAAGATTTATAACGGGCCGAACTCGGTAGGTGTTGGATAAAGGAAGAACAAGCCCAAACAGTATCTTTCCGAAGCAACCCTGCCGAGAAATTTACCGGCAACCAGAGCTTCCTTGACTCATTCCATTCTGTATTTGTAGGACAAAATTCAAAGCTGCTTTGGCACCTTATTTATACTGGGTACTGAAAAGTCTGAAAGCCCAATCTCACCTAATTCCCCAAAGGATCCAATAACATGTTTTGTCTTGCAATCAAAGTCTGCAAAGCAAAGAATCATTAACTAACTCTGCAGCGTCCATTCCAATTCAAGCATTTACAAGTCTGCAACACAAAGCCTTGTCGTTCCCACTTCCCCAGAAATATAGGGAGAGAGCCGCAAAGAGAAACATTCAGTCTGTTTTGATCTTAGGAGTGTTTTTTTGTTTGTTTGTTTGCTTTTAAGGTTTCAAACAAAGGCTTTGGTTTGATTGGTTGGTCCGAGCTTTCCGTAGACTTGACTCTTAAAATTCAGTTCCAAGTTGGGGTTTTAAGTGATCGTTTATGGTGGCACATATAAATGTGGAGGCTGTTAGCTTGGTGTTGCAGACGCCGAGTACCTCTAGAACAAAAACAAAAGCATTCCCAGGTACTATTTTCTGTTATGAAGTAAAATGCAGCTACCCGTTTGTATTTATTTGATCAGTTAAAATGTTAGATTAACATTTTGATTTGGTTTTTATAGAGATCCGAAGAAGGCATGGATAACAAGAAGATGGACAGTGAAAAGGTTTGCTCTTTTCTTCGGCATTGCGTTTTCTTGTAAGAGGAGTTTACTCAATTTCGTACCTTTTGAGTTGGGTAAGTTGCATGAGTAGAATTGGATGATGAAAATAGTTTTTGGCTAGTGGGTTTTTTGAGACTGAGGAGTTTTAACGGAGTGCTGAAATTGATGTCTTAAATTTTCGGTGTTTGCTTACTTGGATTTGGAGAATTTGAAATGATGATGATGGCTTTTAGTGAAGTAACTTGACTTGAATTTTTCAAGACATCGTTTAACTTTTGGTATTTCTTTCAGATGATGAATTCAAGTAGAAATGATGCTACAAATATCATAGTGAATCATGATTTCAGTCAAGGGCTGCACTCTTGGCACCCAAATTTATGCGAGGGCTTTGTAGTTCCTGTGGTTCCAGCTAATTCTGGCCACCCACAAGCCAATTCAGCTGGCAATTATGCAGTTGTAACCAACCGGAAAGAGTGCTGGCAAGGTTTGGAGCAGGATATCACTAGTAGAGTTTCCCCTGGTTCCACTTATCTGGTTTCGGCTTCCGTTGGAGTCTCCGGGCCTCTCAAGGGATGTGTTGATGTCCTGGCAACGTTGAAATTGGAATGCCAAGGTTCAGAAACTAAGTACTCTTTGGTTGGGAGGTAAAAGTTGTTTTTTTTTCTTGTACTGGAATTTGTCTTCTATATAAAAGAAGGAACATGATTTGATAGTAGTAATCACCTGCAGATGTTCTGTATCTAATGGGAAGTGGGAGAAGTTGGAAGGTAAATTCTCACTGTCAACAATGCCTGATAAAGTTGTGTTTTACTTGGAAGGGCCATCTCCTGGAGCTGACCTACTTCTTCAATCAGTAGTGATCTTTCCTTCCCCTACAAGAGCATGCCGGGTACTAATTCCATTTCTTTTCTACATATATATTTTCCATTTAAATGACTTTGGTGCATTGGATCATTGTGTAAGAGAAGTTAGTAGCCTCTGCTTTGTAGTTCACTGATTAGCAATTGTGGTCTTCTTTGTCTCTGCTCATATCATGCTTTATATTTTGTATATTGTAAGAACGAACGTCCTGATACTGGAGATGAAGATATAATCCTAAACCCAAGATTTGAGGATGGCTTGAATAATTGGACTGGAAGAGGCTGCAAAGTTGTTCTACATGACTCAATGGGAGATGGGAAAATTGTCCCTCAGTCCGGTAAAGTTTTTGCTGCGGCAACAGAACGCACACAGAGCTGGAATGGCATTCAACAGGATATTACGGGTAGAGTGCAGAGAAAGCTAGCTTATGAGGCCACTGCTGTTGTCCGGATCACTGGTAACAATGTCACGAGTTCTGATGTACGGGCTACCTTGTGGGTGCAATCACCAAATGGTCGTGAACAGTATATTGGCATTTCCAAGTAATTGTGTTTTTCAAAATCTCTTTCAGATCAAATCCAAATATATTGTTTTTCGTGTAAATATTGTTCTCTTGATACTATGTTAAGTCGTACTTGTTTCATGATGAAAATACTTATCCCTTCCCTCACCAGAAGTTGGTTTGCTCTTAAGTGTACAGGCAACAGACAAGGATTGGGCACAGTTGAAGGGGAAATTCCTGTTAAACGGATCTCCATCTAAAGTAGTCGTTTATTTAGAAGGTCCACCAGCCGGAACCGATATCCTTGTCAATAGTTTCGTTGTCAAGCATGCAGAGAAAGTCCCTCCTTCTTCACCACCAGATATCCAGGTAAGTTGAATAACTTGGTCTTCCTCTAGTATTTCAAGCATGTTTATTGGAGGCTTGGAGCTTAGTATGTATTAAACAAGCATTGAACATATGATTTTGTTCTTGTAGAATGCAGCCTTTGGTATAAATGTAATTGAGAATAGTAATCTACATAATGGCACCAATGGATGGTTTCCACTTGGTAATTGCACTATGAGTGTGGGAACGGGTTCACCACATATACTTCCTCCAATGGCGAGAGATAGCCTTGGCCCTCATGAACCTTTGAGTGGTCGCTACATCCTTGTAACCAATCGCACACAGACTTGGATGGGTCCTGCCCAGATGATTGGCGACAGATTGAAACTATTTTTGACGTATCAAGTATCTGCTTGGGTTCGACTAGGTTCTGGAGCAACTAATCCGCAGAATGTGAACATTGCACTTGGTGTGGACAATCAGTGGGTGAATGGAGGGCAAGCTGAGGTGGGTGACAACAGATGGCATGAAATAGGTGGTTCCTTTAGAATTGAGAAGCAGCCATCTAAAGTTATGGTGTATATCCAAGGCCCTGCCGCAGGTGTGGACTTAATGGTTGCCGGACTACAGATATTCCCTGTTGACAGACAAGCAAGATTTAGACACTTGAAGAAGCAGACTGAGAAGGTAATGGATTCTTGTCTCATTTGTTCTGGAGTCATCATATGAGTTGTGGCAACCTACCATTATAACAAGTATGGTCGACCTTTTAGGTATTTACACTTCAATTTTTTTCCCCTTAAAATCTCTAATTTATCTAATTTTGTTGTAATGCAGATCCGTAAGCGCGATGTAATCCTGAAATTTTCAGGATTGGACTCGAGCAGCGCATTTGGCAGCTTTGTCAAAGTTAAACAATCACAGAACAGCTTTCCATTTGGGACATGCATAAGCCGAACAAACATTGACAATGAAGACTTTGTAGATTTCTTCGTGAAAAACTTCAACTGGTCTGTATTTGGAAATGAACTGAAGTGGTATTGGACTGAACCTCAAAATGGAAATTTCAATTACAAGGACGCTGATGAGATGGTGGACTTGTGCCAAAGTCACAACATAGATATGCGAGGTCACTGTATCTACTGGGAAGTGGTGGACACAGTCCAGCAATGGATCCGTTCATTGAGCCAAAATGACTTGTCAACTGCTGTCCAAAGTCGAGTAACAGACCTTCTCACCCGCTACAAAGGGAAGTTCAGACACTATGATGTCAATAATGAGATGCTGCATGGCTCGTTCTATCAAGAGAAATTGGGTAAAGATATCAGAGCCAACATGTTCAAGATGGCAAACCAATTAGATCCATCTGCACTCCTATTTGTGAATGATTATCACGTAGAGGATGGATGTGATACCAGATCAGCACCAGAAAAGTACATTGAACAGATCCTTGATTTGCACCTACAAGGTGCTCCAGTGGGTGGCATTGGAATCCAAGGACATATAGACAGTCCAGTGGGGCCAATTGTTTGTTCTGCTCTTGATAAATTGGGTATACTTGGCCTTCCAATCTGGTTCACAGAGCTTGATGTCTCGTCAATTAACGAATATGTTCGTGCTGATGATTTGGAAGTGATGCTTAGAGAAGCATTTGCCAATCCTGCAGTAGAAGGCATAGTGCTATGGGGATTCTGGGAGTTGTTTATGAGTCGTGAAAACTCGCATCTAGTAAATGCAGAAGGGGATATTAACGAGGCGGGAAAGCGTTACTTGAATCTCAAGCAAGAGTGGTTGTCCCATGCTCATGGGCACATTGATGAAGATGGACAGTTCAAGTTTAGAGGCTTCCATGGAACATACAACATAGAAATTTTTACTGGTTCAAAGAAATTTCTAAAGACATTTGTTGTTGACAAGGGTGATGACTCTTCATTTGAGATTTCCATTACACTATAAATCTGCTGCACGTACAACTCCAGAAAGAGGATCACACAATTGTTCATCAAGTTTGTGTCATACTTCTCAATGTTCTATACGAAAGGATATATGTGTTGTAGTTCGATGGCCATTGAAATAAAGATATGATATTGTTGCTTCAGTTGTGAATGCTGAGTTTCTTTACTTCTTCTACTTAATTGGTTTTTCTTACTAATATCCTTGGAAAAAATTTGACACCCTCCATTTAGATGCTTAGAAAGGGACTCGGTGCATCTTAACGGTCTTGTTGTGGTTAGAGTTTGGCCGTAGATTAGGCTTGTTCGACGTATATAAAACTAAGCTTCAAATCAACATCAAAAGGATTACCATATGCTAAAATAAGTAGAAACATGGTGATGATTCCGCTACATTTCTAACAATCATTTGGGATTCTAAATTATGGTTAGGGCCCAAACCCAAACTGCCCTTACGGAAGAAATGGACCGCAGGCCCACCACTATCACATCGACCTGATAGACTCCCGCCATCTGCTGCTCGTACTATTTTCTACAATGAAACTATGAAAGCTATGAAATAGATGGAATTTTTTTTTCCTTTCTTTCATTGCTATTTCTTTTTTATCTTCATTACTATGATTATGGTGATAATAGGACCGAAATGTCCCAAACAGAGTCCCATCCCTGTCTCTAAATACCCACCTGGGTACTCTGGACCCTATAACGAACCCACATGGGAGCATACCAAGTCATTCCGTGGTGCACATTAGCCGGTGCCCTTATGCTCTCTAGTCTCTTAACACCATCTTGGCTAAGAACTACGCATCCCATGTTTCCTTGGTGTGACAATCTGAGTCAATGTTTCTCCAATCACATACCTTTATTGGAAACTATGAGAACTTAATAAAGAAACATCATTTCCTTATTCATAAAAAAATAAAAAGGTCATTTCATTATGTTCATATATATATATATATTCTATGCAACATCAACTTGTATGTAAAAACTAATGGAGGTTATTTCTAGTCTCGTCAAAACTACTAAAGTACTTGGACCATTGTAAACACCAAATTATCCCAAATTATTTGTATATTCTACTGAGCTTTGATGATGTTTTGAGCATCATATCAACTAATCAAAATGTTATTAAAATGCTTAAAATCAAAATAAAACTTAGAATCCATCGGAAGGAAACGGAGACTTATGCATTCCACACCTACATCATGGTATATTTGGTTATGGTTAACGTGCTTATATTATATATAATCTCAACTTTCTCAAGTACGAAGCAATGCATGCAAACTAATTAATTTATTGTTATATACATGAGAGTTGCCTTAACATGACTTCAGATAAGCAAGTCAAAGGCTGAAGAGGACTAGCCAGTCCAGTTACTCTATAAAGATGAAATACATATAGTTTTCATGAGGTCAGATCAGAATAAATTACTCAGGGATATGGTGTTAGCATCACTAGAGTTAACGTTTGATATGATGGGGGGAGGGGTACCCGCAGCCGGAGTGGGTCGCAAGGCAGACGTATCAGAAAAATTGACAGGAAACTATTTTTCTTTTTATTTATCTCTCTCTTTTTCTCCAGGCCATGGGAAAATAGGGTTTAGAGAAAAATTGGTGAAGAATGAAATGAATGGTGGAGTGAAGTGAGTGAGGTGAGGGAGAGCTGAGAAGGGAAAGGTACGTGGGACAGTTAACGCAGCAGAGGTGTATGATGTCTCCTCTGGTACACGTCTGCATTGGGAAACAGCCCCCACGCTGTTTTCGCGCGCCTTCTCCCAAACGGCAGCATTTGCAGGCCTCCCCCACTCCACCATGCTCATCATCAGCATGCACCCAACTCAGATCAAAATTAACTCTGATCCGATGAGCCACAGCTACTGAAGCACTGAAGTGAGAGAGAGAGGAGAACCCCGCCCGATACACACTCGTCCTTGTCTGTCATTAACCAACACTCACCTACAGTTTGATTCACTGCTACCTTGCTCACGGAGCTCGGCAAATTTACACTTCATTTCTGAATCCACGGTGCCTGAAGTGATGGATTCAAAAAATAAAATATCGGATATCGAGAATATATCGACGGTGTAAAATTTAAGTATATCGACGGAAATATCGATAAATATCGATCAAGTGAAAATTCTGACGGAAAAGATGAAAACTAATAAAAATACATGAAAATTTGTAATGAAACTTTTAGAGGTTATTATATGATCAATTATTTATCTTATGTGAAAAAAAAATATTGATCAAACATCAAAACATATGAATTTGTTATATTACTATATGAATTAGTACGTGTTAAGTGCCGATAACTATTAAAATATAATTTAATAGTTCTATTTTTATTTTTTTATGACTAAAACTTAATAGGAGAGGGTCATCACATTTTTGTACAATATGTTGCACATCACACATCACAAAATCAAATATACAAATACTTCAAAACCACGTAGAAAACCTATGAGGTTCAAAATTCACACTATTTTCCCTATCTCCCTGTGCAGAATCATGTGTGTATTGTGAAGAATAATCATTAAATGATTACTCTTCCATGTAATTTTACATGTATTGACTTACATGCCAACCATATGGGTCAGGGGGCAGTCTTTGAGGATTCTGGAGCTCGTAGTATGAACTAGGCATTGCTCGACTTTCTTCATTACTATCATCATTTGAGGCATTTGTTTGTGATTGTGACGATGAGTTGTCACTTGTTGGAATGCCATAAGGCATGACATATGAAAGATAAGACATTGTAAAATTTTGACCATAATAATAGCATTGTTAATTACCATCTCCAACACCTATTGAGCTAAAAGTGATGGACAATACATCTTCAGCATTCCTCGATAAACTCCATTAACCCCTTTCTCTTGGATTGTATTCACTTCTTCTGCCTCATTTCCCGTATTCATGACCTGTTCTTCTGTTTCCATGGTCTTCATCTTTAGTTGAGTGTGTGAAATTTGTTCATCTGTGAAGTAAAATGGTTCATTTCCACTGTAACCACCACATGCGTTGCCACTACCACCGACTCCAATACTCTGCATTATGCTGTCTCCTCCTCTAGTGCTTGATGAGCTTCCAGATCATGTACCTGGGGTGTCACTCCACGACCGTGGAGGTTGGGAAGCATGTGAACTTCTAGGCTTTGGATTGGACATTGAGCATGTAAAGATTGCACATTTACCAAACTAAATGTTAAATTTGAAAATTTTCCGAAAATTTTGAAATTATTTGGAAATATCGGGAATATCGGAGATATATCGGAAATATCGATAAAAATAAAAAAAATTCGGGATATTTAGGGATATCATTGAGGATTTTTCAGGTAAATCCAAAAAATTGAAATATCGCCGATAATATCAATTTTACATTCCTTGGATCGATCAATCTAGCGACCCTTTCTCCATTTATACACACCATTAATATATCTCGATTTATAGCTAGCTTACAAGAACAAAAATCCTCCTCCCGTTTTTGGTATCACCGTAAGCTGTCTTGCCCACTATTTTTTTTGGGTCAAAGAGTAACTTTCATTAATAAAACTCGAGGGAAAAATCGCACGAGCAAGAATCATAGCAACCCAAATACAAGATAAAATTAGGTAGAAAAATTGTACCTTAAACCTAAATCACATACGGTTAGGATAATGAAAACAACCCTGAAAAAAGAGGAAATTATCCTAACAATAAACTGGTACTAATGTCACCTTCATAATTTTGCACAAAAACCACCAGTCGTGCCACGATCACCAATATAAGTGTAATAGAAATCAAGTCCAGGATATACAATTCGTGTCAATGCCAAAACAATCCCAACACATGCATCAGAAGACAACCAACACCAACAAAAGTGTTTCTTCTACCACCGAGACCAAGGAGTAGCTCTAACTGCCGATCGGGATCAAAAGTCCAAATCAAATAACCCAAACAAAGACAAGAGCGTAACCAGAACCGATGAAAAATAGGGGATATAAAACTTATGCGCAAACACCTATAATTGCCGAGGTAAGTGATATCTATCAACATGTGGCGAGTCACTTTCAAGTGACAACTATAAGCACCCTCAGTCAATCCTCTCATTTTATTGAGGTTGGCAATAAACGAAGCTAGTCTATTGTGAGGTTGACTAATCTTCGACATGGAAACATATGAAACAGTTTGACAATAAATAAAATATATCTAAAACTGGACATAGCCATAACAACTACCTCTTAGGTGTACGAATTGGACGAAGCGAGTGCAACCATCACTCAGGTGTAAGAGCTGGACAGAGCCAGAAAAGCCACCACAACGGGTGTATACTAATTGACAATACAAAAGATCGCCAAGAAGCTTATTTTAGCAAAACTGCGAAAATAAAATAAATGTAGGTCGAGGATAAAATCTCAGGCACAATATTGACATGATCCAACAGTAATGGTGACACAACAGCCCCGTAGCTTCTGCCATGTCGTCCTCCCTGTGACTGTCGCCAAGACATCTACTCGTCGATCGTCGACCTGTCTAGCCTGAGCCGGCGCGAGACAGTGAAACCCACTGCACCAAACAGATCTGTAAAATCCAGATATGTTGATGCCAACCCAAAACACGCCCAACCACAACTTGCCATCAAACCAGACCTTTCGACCACTGAGAGGATGCCTGCAACCCCGAGTGACGATCGTATCCTCTTTCTCTGCCGTGTCACTCCACCAACTGCCGAAAAAATGAGGAAAATCGGAAGAAGCCGAAGCCATCGCGCTAAGACTCGCGCACCGTTGTCTACGAAAACCTAGTTGCTTATCCTTGAACTCGATACTGTGATGGGACAACACAACCTGTCCGACTGCACTCGCGGTGTAGTGGCATAGCCAAGGCCGATATACATTGGGCGAGCTGCCGGACGAGCACACTGAAAAGGCCCTAGATTCGAAATATGTTATCACGCATGAAGCGCGTTCGATTCTATGGGTGTTACAGTTCCTCTGGATGCTATGTCTTGTCCGCTATTACCATTTGCTGGGTAGATAATAGTCTTGTCCGCTGTTACTTACCCCATTAATGGTAATGCACTTTGATTACAGCTAATTAATATAACCTTTGTATTAGAGGTTTAGAACTCGCCAGAGCCCAGAGGCACTTGTTAGATTTGAATACGTCAGCTAGATTTTCCACTTTTACTTAATTGGTCTTCTTCTGTTTTGAAGTGGCAGGCTATACGATATCAGGAATAGTATCAAAGGAAACATGATTTGAAGACTTTTTGTATTAAAGTTAGCTCTGTAACATAGATTGAAATGTGAAAACTACTCGACGGGCTTATAGCTCGAAGAAAGTCCATTCTTTCAAAACCTACGAAGCTAGTTAATTCTAGGGCAATAGTGTTGGTAATCATAGGGTAATGAAATTGTAATCTACTACTATTTTTGTTAGTATTGTATCATTAGTTGTACGATTAACATATTTATCCACTTAAGCAGATTAGCGACACCTACCACACCACACGCAAGACCACCAAGGAGGCTTCAACTTCACTCACCAGACCCACCCCCTCCGGGCGCGCACGCGCCCGTGGGGGGCGCGCCCGAATAAGAAGAACACACACCAGCAGAGTGCAGGTTGTCCCACATCGAAGAACACCACCAGGCTCCAAACTCAACCACCTATATATGTAAGGTATTTATTACAGGTAAGATCACTCCATTAGATCTCGTTCGGACTAATTCACACATTCACAACCAATTCACTCGACCAGAGCACTATTCGCACGTTCGCTTGACTGTTATATCCAATACATCATCTGACTTAGGCATCGGAGCGTTGAAGGCGGGCCACCCCGTCTCGACCCCTGACCGCCTGTTTCGTTGTTGTATTCTTCTAACAGCCGCGCGCGCCCGACCACCTGACAGAAGAGAGGAAGCGCCCGAAGGAAGGAGCCCGCACGCACGTAGGAAGAGGAGGGAGCGCCCGCCCATCCGAACGGCCCCAGCGTTCGGACGCACCAAGAGGAGAAGGGATTCCATCGCACGACGAGGAAGAAGGAAGGAAGGAGTATCCGTGGAAGTGTATTCGTGTTGCTTCTGCCACGTTACGCCCCCGCGCATAATTCGGTAGAAACATCTGGCGCCGTCTGTGGGAAACTTACAAATTGCAAACCTCGTATAAACACCACCAAAATCAAAGGTCTACATGCTCAACCCGGTGACTAACGGCAGTAACACGCTCGATGGGGAGACACCGCCAGACTCACAGGGGCGGAATACACTAGCGACTGACGGGAACGGCGACGAGGAACGCATCAGTAGCCTGGTCCAGGAGTTACGAGAAGCGGCGCTCGAAAGAGCAGAGGAGCGCCAAATCCGCCGGAGGTTGGAGGAACGGCTGGACACACTCATCAGCCAGCAGATGGGGCAACACGAGGAGACCCAGGAGACCACCAGCGAAGAGCGACATCCGTTCGCCAGAACCAACGCCTGGGCTGCCCGAGCGCCCCCGCCCGTGGAAGAATCAGCGCACCCGACGAACAACACTCTGATCCTGCAGAGGATGGAAGAGCTGGCGGAGGAAGTCTCACGCTTGCACAAGGACAAGCTGGCCGGTCAGGGTGGGACGTTCGCCCCCTGGGTCAGTCCGTTCTCGGCGCACATACTGGAGAAGGGAAGGGATCCCCATGCGAAGATAACGAAGATCGCTTGGTTCGACGGGAGCGGAGACCCACACGCGCACGTGGACGAGTTTCGATCCACCACGGACGGAACCCAGTACTTGGACCCAACCTTGTGTTTCATGTTTCAGGAAACGCTGGCGGAGGAGGCACGGAGCTGGTTTTACGAGATCCCGCCGGGATCCATCCACTCAAAGCTGGCAGAGAGTTTCCAGAAGCGCTACAGGCTCCAGGGGAAATACAACACCACGGGCATCCTCCTCAAGGTCCGCCAGGGGATGGACGATGGCCTGTCAAGCTACATCAACCGGTGGAGGACGCTCGCAAGCACGTGCAGGGATCTTGACAAGCGAGTAGCCAAGGTAGCCCTAATGGATAATCTACTCGCCACCCCCTTCGTGGAGAAACTTGTGAGGAAGGAGCATCTCGACTACGACGAGATTATGGACCTGGTTGTGCAGAAGGCATTAGTGGAGACGCGAGTGTACGGGTCCGCCTCCGAGTCTAGCACCAACAGACCAGAGGAGAACGCTCAGCCTCAACGGCCCTCGGACGACGGAGGAGCGCCAGTCCAGGGATACAAGAGGTACCTGGATGCGCCAAGATGGAACAATCAGAAGCCCTTTCCCCGCAATAACCAAAACAACCACTGCCACCGGGCGGGGAGACTAGCGCAGCAGGACGCCCGTATGCCGCCAGCATCACACCATCAACCAGCGGGACATGAGGTCTTCACGATCAACGGGCAGTCGCCCGAGCAGCTCCTCCACCTACATCGGCACCGGCTCCCACCACCGAGCGGCGTAACGGCAGCAATGGCCCCGGTCGGCCGAATCCCGAGCATTTGGTGCGAATACCACAACGCCGCCGCCCACCACATGAACGACTGTCCCCTGCTAAGGAAGGCCCTCGAGGACATGAGGAAGAACGGCCGTCCCAGGACGGGAGGACGACGACGCCAGGCGAACACAAGGACCCGTGGGACTATCAACACGATATCCGGGGGCAAGCGCAGGGAGAGAACGTCATCGCCCGATCACTCGAGCAGGGAGGTGATGACAATCGGGGCAGGAAGAACACCCAAGGCAGGAAGGAAGGAGGCGCCCACCGTCAGCTTCACAGCGAGGGACGAGGAGGAGAACCCGAAGGACAGCACCCTACCGTTCGTGATCGACGCAATCATCGACCAATTCCTTGTAAGGAGGGTGCTGGTTGACAATGGGGTGTCTGTCAACGTAATCTACTTCGACGCATACAAGGCGCTCGGGAGGCCCGCACGCAAGATGACGTAGGACCATGAGGGCATCGCCAGCTTCACGGGCGAGGCATCATATCCAATCGGGAGCGACAACCTGCGGGTCGAGATTGGCGCACCCGACTCCCCGCATAGCGATATCCGGACGGACTTCATCGTCATGGACACCCCCTCCCCCTACAACGCCATACTCGGGAGACCAGGGATCTGGAGGTTGAGGATGATCATCGCAACATACATGCTCTTGGGACGATTCTCAACCGAGCGCGGAGTCGGGCATGTCCGAGGATACAACAGCGAGGAGGCGGCGAAGCCTCGTGACAAGCGCGAGGTCCTCGCCCTGGAACCCACGCCAGGATCAGAAATACCTGACGACCCACGCGACGGGCTGATGGCCGTATCACCCGTCCCCGAGCGCGAAGAGCTAAGGACGATCCAGCTATCCTCCGAACACCCGAAGAGGACGGTCCAGATCGGGGCATCATTGGCTCCCACGATAGCCGAACGACTGATCGCGCTGCTGAAAGAGAAGCAGGAAGTGTTCGCCTGGTCGTACAAAGACATGCCCGGGATCAGCACGAATATCATATCCCATCGGCTGAGCGTCAGTGCCAGTGCCCGGGTAGTGAAGCAGAAGCGGCGGGCGTACAAAGCAGAGCATTACGCAGCCATGCACGAGGAGGTGGACCGATTACTGGGCATCGGGTTCATTCGGAAGGTGGACTATCCCAAGTGGATTTCCAACGCTGTGATGGTACAGAAGAGCAACAAGAAATGGAGAATGTGCATCGATTACAGTGATCTCAACAAAGCATGCCCGAAGGACAGCTTCCCGATACCAAGGATCGATCAGCTGGTGGACGCAACGACAGGGCACGAACTCCTATCAATGATGGACGCTTACTCGGGTTACAACCAGATCTTCATGAACCCCGCGGACCAGGAGGCAACGACGTGTGTCACGGACAAGGGCCTTTACTGCTACGTTGTCATGCCTTTCGGGCTGAAGAACGCCGGCTCCACGTACCAGAGGCTCATGAACACGATGTTTCATGGCCTAATCGGCAACATTGTAGACGTGTACGTGGACGACATATTGGTGAAAAGCGTCCAGGCGGTCGACCACGTCCAGAACTTGGGGACTGTGCTCGACGTCCTCATCAAGAACGGCATGAGGCTGAACCCCACCAAGTGCACCTTCAGAGTAACCAACAGCAAGTTTCTAGGGTATATTGTCAGCCAGCAGGGGATCGAGGCCGCGCCGACCAAGGTCAAAGCAATCATTGACATGAAGCCGCCCGTCAAGAGGGTGGATCTGCAGAGCCTCACGGGAAAGCTCGCATCCCTGAACCGTTTCATTTTGCGCTACTCGGATAGGTGTGCCCCGTTCTTCAAAGCCCTAAGGACCACGAACAAGTGCGAGGTTGTGTGGACGCTCAAGTGTGAAGAATCTTTCCTTCAGATCAAGGAATACCTGGCGTCCATTCCGCTCCTCTCCAGACCCGTCCGAGGGGAAGTTCTGTACCTCTACTTGGCTGCTTCCCTCACGGCCGTCAGTTCCGCCCTCGTCCGTAGGGAGGACTGCACGGAGTTGCCCGTCTTTTTTTCAGGGAAGGGTATGACGGGCGCTGAGACATGATATCCAACGATCGAGAAGATGGCGCTCGCGCTCGTAACCACTGCCCGACGGTTGAGGCCATACTTCCAGGCGCACAGCATCCACATCCTCACCAACGTACCCTTGCGCCAAATACTCCAATCGCCCGATCACAGTGGCCGCATGGCGAAGTGGGCCATCGAACTTAGTGAATTCGACCTCGAGTACAAATCTCGCACGGCAATCTAGGGGCAGACCGTGGCAGACTTCATCGCCGAATACACGGAGGCAGAGGGGACGATGGCCCAAGCGCCCGATGGTCCGACGGTAGAGGCGTCCGACAAACCGGAGGTCAAGGAGCGACCGTGGTCGGAGTGGAACCTCTACGTCGACGGATCTTGCACAAAGAAGGTGAGCGGCGCCGGCATAATCTTAACCGGGCCAGGAGGGGTAAACGCGGAGTACGCCCTCAAGTTCGAATTCAAGGCGACGAACAACGAGGCCGAGTACGAGGCGCTCATTGCGGGTCTGCAACTGGCCAAGAACTCAGAAACGCCCGACCTCAACATATTTAGCGACTCACAGTTGGTGGTGAACCAGGTCGGAGGGGAATTCCAGGCAAAGGAGGAGTCCATGATCGCCTACCTAAAGCACGTGCAGGCGTTGATCAAGGGATTCAAGCACGTCAACATCAGCCATATACGCCGGGGATTCAACGCAAAGGCAGACAAATTGGCCCGATTGGCCACGGCGCCCGTACACACAAGACCGGGGCAGCGTATCGTCGAGGTGCTGCGACGACCGAGCATCTCGGGAGCGGAGCAGGTCCTGGCAATCGAGCCGCACGAGCATAGTTACATGGACGTACTCATCGCCTATAAAACAAGAGGAGAACTGCCAGGGGATAAGAAGGAGGCCAGGACCATCGTCGCACGGGCAGCCAACTTCAGCGTACGGGACGGGGCACTTTACCGACGGGGGAGGACTTGGGCGAGCCTCAAGTGCGTTACTCCAGCAAAGGGCAGCTCAATCTTGAAAGAGATCCACTCGGGCACGTGCAGCCATCACGCGGGCGCCAGATCGATCGCGCACAAGGCCCTTCGGCACGGTTTCTGGTGGCCCACCATCCACGCGGACGCCACGGCACTAACAAGCAGGTGTCACCAGTGCCAACTCCACGCACATCACCACCATGCGCCCGCCGTCCCACTATCAATCCTCCTGTCGCTCGTTCCATTCGCACAGTGGGGACTGGACCTGATCGGAGAACTTCCAAAGTCAAAGGGGCAATACAAGTATCTGATCGTCATCATCGACTACCACACGAAGTTCATCGAAGCCCAGCCCATGGCGAAGATCACCACAGAGAAGGTAGAACGCTTCCTCTGGCACTTCCTTTTTTGTCGCTATGGGACGCCTATCAGCATCATCACAGATAATGGGCCATAATTGAACAACCCCAGACTGATAGACTTCTGCAAACGCCAGGGAACGGACCTCATCTTCGCATCACCAGCACACCCCCAGACGAACGGACAAGTGGAAGCAGCAAACAAAATCATCAAGACCGGCATTAAGAGGAAGATCGAGGACATCAAACCTGGGGATACGGGTTACGGGCGCTGGCCCGAGGTCATACCAGAAATCCTATGGTCTATCTGAACGACAGCGAATGCAGCTATAGGCGAGACCCCATTCAGCCTGACGTTCGGAACGGAGGCCGTGCTACCCCTGGAAATTACCCATCAAAGCCCACGGATCGAGGGGTATGACCCGCGCACGAACAGTGAGGGGCTAAGGCTCAATAATGACCTGTTGGAAGAACGAAGAGATATGGCGTACCTGCACAATGCCGCGAACAAGCAGAGAATCGCCCGGCTATACAACCAGCGCATACGCGCTCACCCAATCCAACTGGGGGACTGGGTGATGAAGGCAATCCAACAGAAGGTGAAGGCGCTTCGCCCATTGTGGGAAGGGCCGTACGTCGTTGCCAAGGTGATAAGCGACAACACTTTCTACCTTAGGGACATGCAGGGTCAACGACTACGCCACCCATGGAACATCCAGCACCTGAGGAAGTACTTTCATTAGATCTTACCTTGTACTTTCATCTAAGTGTGATCACTGTTGCGTTTGTCCTTACCCCACCCACATACTCGGGGGACTGGGGATAGGCTACTCGCAAAAATGTAATAGGGAAGCGCGCGCCCGTACAAGTTACTCGACGGACGGCAAACAAAGTTCAAAACAAAAAGAGACGAGGCACGCAAACAGACGAAAAAGGAAATTTCATTCATTCGCCAGTTCAAAAACAGCTGGCAAGAATCCAGAGCACGAAGGCCCGATTACAAAACGATCTACTCTATTACAAAAAAAAAAGAAAAAAAAAAAAGGAAAAGAAAAGAGCTACTCTACTTCGCGCCCGCGCCATCCGCGCCCGCACCACCATCATCGCCCGTGAGCCCCGCCTGCTCCGCCATATAAGCATCAAACTCCTCCATCTTCACAAAAGGCGCCACCATCTCCTGGAATTGAGCAACCTGAACGTCGGCCTCAGCGTCCACCAACTCCTTGAACTCCACAGAATTCTTGAAGTCAGTGACTGCCTCCGCCCGCGCCTTCTGGACTTGGGCTTGCGCCTCGGCCATCAGGCGGGATTCCACCTCCGCCACCCGGTTGTCCGCCAAGACCTTTCCCTCTTCCAGGGCAGCAAGGGCTGAGTCACGTTCGGCCTTGAGCAGCGCCTCCCGCTCACCCGCCTCCTGGGCTTCTCGACGAAGACGATCCGCCAGTTGCTCAGATTTCTTGCAGGCACTGGTGAGCCTAAGTATCTCCGCATGCGCCTCCTCCGCACAGCGCCTGTTGGCGAAGCGTTCGCACGCAAGATACATCTTGCGCTGCAACACCATGCAAAGGTTGAAGGCCTTGTCCATGTCATCCCTGTTACCCTGCGCCACCTCTGGCGCCATCTCATCAACGGCCTTCGCGCTCTGCTCGATGGACCGCATCAACGGAGTGTAGAAGGCAAACGGATCGGACGGCTCGGCGGACGGATTGGAGGGCAGATTATCTATCCTGGGACGCTTCAAGGAAGGCCCACTTGGGGGGCTGGGCGGACGCTCGGACGCTTGGGACCTCGTGGAGGCACGAGCAGACGATTGGGGCGAAGAAGAATGAGCAACCGTGTGGGGCATGCGAGCCGTATCCCGCCGATCGTCCCGGTCCTGCCGGCGCTGGTCACGGCCCTCCTGGCGCTTCTCCCTGTTCTGTTCAGCACGGTCAGCCTTGGCCTGCGCCTTTGAACCGCCAGCGTGGCCTGACGGCGGGTGGCGGGCACCCGCCGGGATAGCAGGAGCAAAATCAGGCACGTCAGGAATGGGGAGCTTGGGCTGCATGGTCTCCCCCAGCACCAGATCACCCCGCCCGTCCTCCACCACTCTGCGGACCTTACCAGCAGCCTCTCGAAGGGCGACCATGCGACGCTTGGCCACTTCATCCGCAGCAGAATTCTTGCCAGTCATCTTCTTCACTACAAAAACAACAAGCGGAGGGTTAGCGACAGCAGAACAGTTGGTCAAATCTACTCCTACTCCTTAGACAACAAACTACAAAACCCTACGTACGCGGCAACTCAGCAAGATGCGTCTGCTCGATGATATCCCAATGGCAGGCGGCGAAAAAGGATCTCGCCTCGGGCGCGGGATCGAAAACAAACTTCAGGCGGTTGACCCGGGCCTCTTCGGCGGGCGTCATCGGATACTCATTCGTATCGAGGGGATGAAAGGCTTGGGGGACTCGATCAATCAAGTAGGCGTTGGCGACGTACTCATCCGAGAAAGAACCCAACTCCCAATCACCGCCCACCAGGCAATTAATCCTGCGCCAGTTGGTCGAAAAGCTCGGCTGATCCGACAACCACCACTTCACGCGCGGCTCCACGGTGATGGTCCCCCAGTCCCTCTTGCGCGTGGAGTAGCGCAGACCAAAAAAATGAAGGAACTCCGCCCGCGTGGGCTGGCCCAGGCCGCTCATCCGAAAGATGTTGAACATGGCCACGAGCGTACGGGTGTGCGTGGGCCCGCACTGACCAAGCGAGATGTTCAGCAACGCCAGCATATACTGAAAAAACCGATGCAGTGGCAACTTGATCCCTGCCTTGAGATGGAACTCGCTCAGGCAGACGTGGCCGGGCGGCGGGCGAGTGAAAGTGTTGTCTCCGCCAGGTACCCGCAGTTCCACAGAGTCAGGGATGTGGTAATCTCTCGCCCACCTGGCCATCTCTGAGACGGATGGCGCACGCTCAGGCTCCTGGACGGGCGTACCATCAGGGAACACCCAGTGGATGGGTCCACCTACCGCTGATCGAGGAAGCGAATCTCCTCCCTCCGCCCTCTCCTCACCCCAGTGATCTGAACCGCCCGACTGCCCGCCCGACGATCCAGACGAACTCTCCAATCCCACATTCACGCACGCTTGCCTAGCTTCAATTGGCTGCACGGGAGAGGTATCAGGCAAAATACATTGCAGGGGCGGGACACTCAAAACAGACTCGTACGATGACGTACTCGACCCGCCCGACCCACAACTAATCCACCCCAACCCCGGAATGTAGATCCGCTCACATGACTGATCGCTCGGTATCTCAATTGGCTCCATCCTATAGACGAGCGCACGACCAACACTTAGCAAAAAATCCCTTCCCACACAGAAACACCAAAACCCACAAACAAATCACCCACAAAACAGATCGAAACGCACACCCCCCACGAACACACCCTACCCTCGAGTCCAAAAACCCAGCAAAAAAAAACAAAAAACACACAAAAACCACAGAAACAAAAGCAACAACAAAACCAAAGACGAGGGCCTCACCAGATTTGGTTTATGGGCTGAAACTTTCACGATTGAGCAGATACTCCGACAACGAAGGACACGAACACAGAGAAAAGCCTAAACGGGTGCATGTCGCAGAATGATTCCGACAGAATTTCGGTAAGTTATAAGAGTGATGAAGAAGACGAAGGCAAGGGAACCCTATTTATATTACTCGGACGGGATACGCGAACGAACGCCAGTCGTCCGTTTCTCGCGTGTCCACCATCGGATCGTGACACGTGGCCAGGGCGGTTTACTTGCCCTCCTCAGTAACCGCGCCAACTCTTCCACTTCCCGCCTCGATTTCAAACCCTAGCACGATCTCCCACAGCCCAACACGTGGCGCCCATGCCCCACTCCCACGCTCCCATGCGCGTGACGTCTGCCCTCCGAGCAATCATCACAACATCGGCATTTAATGCAAGGGCACGCTAGCATTGAATGCGACGGCTAGCATTTTATTACACCAGTTCCCAAAGAGAAGTCAAAAGGAATGTCACCTCAAAAACGTCTCATCAGAGCACCACCAACCCCAAGGCAAGGAAAACATGCCACGACACCAACCATCTCTACCGGCACATGCACCACCTACACAACCGGGCGCTCGCAAAACACCAATCAGGTTAGTACACGTACCACTCGGGCGCCCCGAAAGAGGGCTAACGCCTGAATTCCCTTTTGGCCGTGCCCCGAGTGAAGAGCTGCGCCGTACGGGATGGGGTTCTTCCTCTACGTACGCGCATGCATTAGCAAGCCGGATCAGGCGGCAGAGGCATGGGGCACGCCCCCTCTCTGAGCGCGCGCTGAGACCGATGGGCGGCACGGGCATGGGGTCCGCCCCCTCCGTGAGCGCACCGTTACATGATCGAAGAGCAAGCCGGCTGTCATGACAGAGGCATGGGGTCAACTCCTCTCTGGGCGTGCTAAGTCGATGGGCGGCACGGGCGTAGGGTGTTTCCCCTCCGTGTGAGCGCAATGTTAACATTCGACCCCGACTCGGAGCGCCAAGGGCGTGCGGTCCGACCCCTCCTTGCGCGTTCCGGGATTGATGAGCGCGGGCGCCTCCCCGGTCGCGAAAGCAAGCCGGCTGTCATAACGGAGGCATGGGGTTCACCCCCTCTCTGAGGGTGCTAAGTCGAAGAACGGCACGGGCATGCGGTCCGTCCCCTCCGTAGCGCGTTACTTATAGGTCGCGGTCTTGATCCCTCCGTTGACACTATACCGTACGGAACAGCATCCCCGTTGATGTACGCGGTGCACCGCGCCATCCCAATGCCAGTGTTACGGAAAACATTTGCATACACACACGTCATACCATACATTCATGCATCATACCATACATTCATACATCATAACCTGCACACTTATATACCTGCACATCTGTTGTACTTGTATATATTTGCAAGACCGATCCCATCTGGGCGCGCGGCTCCAGAATAGCACATCTCGTTCTGGAGGCCGGGCCCATAGGTACACCAACGCACGAACAGGCAACACCCCACGGGCGCGCGGGTCCAAACTAGCAAGACCAGTTTGGACGCCGGGCCCAGAATACAGGAACAAGTACCCGAGTGAACGAACATGTACACGCTCGGACGCCCAGGTCCCACTCCGTCAGACGAGCCCTTCCTTGACCGGAGAGTTGGGGGACTTGGGGGTCACAGGATCCTGACCACTGCTCAACCGGATAAGTATTCTTGTTAATTGCACACCCTTTTTTCAACTCCCAGTCAAGAAAGTTCTCTTTGACTCGGGGACTTGGGGGACTTGTTAGTATTGTATCATTAGTTGTACGATTAACATACTTATCCACTTAAGCAGATTAGCGACACCTACCACACCACACGCAAGACCACCAAGGAGGCTTCAACTTCACTCACCAGACCCACCCCCTCCGGGCGCGCACGCGCCCGTAGGGGGCGCGCCCGAATAAGAAGAACACACACCAGCAGAGTGCAGGTTGTCCCACATCGAAGAACACCACCAGGCTCCAAACTCAACCACCTATATATGTAAGGTATTTATTACAGGTAAGATCACTCCATTAGATCCCGTTCGGACTAATTCACACATTCACAACCAATTCACTCGACCAGAGCACTATTCGCACGTTCACTTGACTGTTATATCCAATACATCATCTGACTTAGGCATCGGAGCGTTGAAGGCGGGCCACCCCGTCTCGACCCCTGACCGCCTGTTTCGTTGTTGTATTCTTCTAACAGCCGCGCGCGCCCGACCACCTGACAGAAGAGAGGAAGCGCCCGAAGGAAGGAGCCCGCACGCACGTAGGAAGAGGAGAGAGCGCCCGCCCATCCGAACGGCCCCAGCGTTCGGACGCACCAAGAGGAGAAGGGATTCCATCGCACGACGAGGAAGAAGGAAAGAAGGAGTATCCGTGGAAGTGTATTCGTGTTGTTTCTGCCCCGTTACGCCCCCACGCGTAATTTCGGTAGAAACAATTTTTACTTCGCTAAACTGGTTTTGCTCCTGTAGGAAGACTAATGCCGCTGCGAACTCCATCATTTATGTAACATAATTTGTTATACAAAAGAGAATTTCAGTGTAATTTTAAAATTAAAAAATTAATTTTTTTTCATATATATGATTCGTTTCCTCGCTCCTCCTAAAATAAAAACCGTTATACTGTCATTTTCTAATAGAATAGGCACACATAGAAAGTCGCCCTAGAAAGAAAAAGGTCCGTGTATCAACAGATTCATACCAATCAGCAATAGAATGCAAGATTTGATTGGAATTATATATATCAGTAGTTGATTCGTTCCACGGAAAATGCAAAGGCAAAGTGATAATGTTTCTTTAAATTGAATTTTTGTGTGTGTTTACGTTAATTTCCATTCTCCTTCTCTTGACATCAATCAAATCGACTCTTAATTAACAGGTTAATTTAATCATAAACATAGTTATTTATTCCTTTAAGTTTAGTCAAACAGGCTCATGCACTTCTCTGGTGTAGTGCTCATTACTGTGCGATTTAAACATCCATATAAACTAAGTTTCCCTTACAAAAAGGCAATTTCATTGCAATAAAAATAATTAGAGACGTGTCTTTCATTTAGACAAGAATCTAAGCACACACTAGTCAGGAGAAAGGAAAGAAAAAAGACAATCCGATCATTGAGTTTGCTCGTGACTATTCAACCGATCAATCTTTACCTACATAATTGTAATTATACAGAAAGAAGAAAAGTGGAATAATCTGCTTAGCTTTCTAGGTAGCTAATAATGCTAATGATAATTGTCTTTACTGTGCTTTTGTTATCACATTATTTCTAAGCAACTGGGTGGGGACTAATTATCCCAGATAGATACTACTAATTATACTTAATTAGTGTGGACAATATTGTTCCACTACTTCCGCATACAGCTCGTTAATTCGGAATCTCAGCCAAAACTCGTGTACAATTATGCCTTTGTATGCTCTGCAAAGAGTTCAATTGGCTGTTTAATTAGTCAAGGAAGTATACCATTGGTATCTAGCAAACTGAGATGTCACACAAGATTAAGGGTAATGTCTATTTAGGGTGTTTTTACTGCATCCGGGTGTATTTTTTTAATAGGACAACGATTTTCTGAGAGAAAATAATTTTATTAAATAATACGACTATGGTCATAATCTATGACATCTAGAATAAACTCTAGAGCAACATTGAACCATTCGTGAAAAATAGTTGGATCGTATACATGGTTAGCTATTCTATGTGCGACCCTATTACAAACTCTATGCTTGAAAGAAATAAGAAAGGAAGTGTTTAATAGCAGCAACACCTTGATGTCTTTAACTAGGTTGCCAGTGAGAGAAGCATCCTTATCTGACGCCAAAACCTTTGTGACTGCAACTTGAAAATCCATTTCAATAATCACGTCCATGATACATAAGTTGTTTCTACCGAATTGCGTGAGAGACTTTTAGTAGAAGATCAGATGGAGCTATTTCGGGTATTTGGACTATCGCGCGTATGTCGTCATTTGCCAGCTGCTAAGAATAATACACCAAACGGGCATTAGGAGTCTTGACTGGGTGTTCCCGTCTTCGACTCTCCGACGCTCTAGTTAGAATGTACGATGTGTAACAGTAGTATTGGTAGAGTAACAGGTGTACCTTGTATCTGTCATAAATGTGTTGCTTATATTGCTGGTTGAGTATGGAGTCTTTTGTTATTCTTCGATGTGGGGTCCTGTCTCTTGTACATAGCATGTCCTGGTACCTTCCGTTTGTCGTACTGAACGCGTGGATGTTCGGATGGTGTTGATCCCTTGTTAATAGTTGAAGCCTGCAATGCTGTCTTGCGTTTAGTCTAAGCTGTGTTGATCCATCTGTAGTGATTACGTGTGTGGTAATTGTGTGATACAGGATCACACACTAACAAGTCCCCAAGTCAAGGGGATCAACTCTTGATTGGGGAGTTGTAGAGCTTTTTTCTGGTTGCGCACACATGGTCACTCGGGGAGGGGTCCGCACCTCGATACCCCAAGTCCCCTAACTCTCCGATGAAGAGCTGGTCCGCGGTCAGATATCGAATGTTCGTGTAGTGAGGCTATCTTTTTGGACTCCGAAACTTGATGTTGCTGTTTGGAGCCGCTTACGTGGTGACAAGTGATGTTGCTACTCGTGTCACGATAGTGCGAACGTTGTTGTTATTCGACTATCGGGGTGGACTCCGAAACTTGATGTTGCTGTTTGGAGCCACTTTCGTGGCGACAAGTGATGTTGCTACTTGTGCCACGATAGTCCGAACGTTTTTGCTGTTCGACTATCGGGGTGGACTCCGAAACTTGATGTTGCTGTTTGGAGCCGCTTTCGTGGCCACAAGTGATGTTGCTACTCGTGCCACGATAGTGCGAACGTTGTTGCTGTTCGACTATCGGGGTGGACTTCGAAACTTAATGTTGCTGTTTGGAGCCGCTTTCGTGGTGACAAGTGATGTTGCTACTCGTGCCACGATAGTCTGAACGTTGATGTTGTTCGACTATCGGGGTGGACTCCGAAACTTGAAGTTGCTATTTTCGAAGTGGGCCCCCCTTGTCTTTTCGTATTCTGACCTTTTCGACTTTGTAACGGTTACCTGTCGTTTGACATGCTCGTGTGTCAGATGTTTGCTGCATGTGTGACGCGTGGCGCGCGGAAGTCGGAACGGTAGGGTAATTTAATTTTGGCGGGAACGCGTGGGGCGCATGGGACACGTGTCGTAATCCTGCGGTAAGAAGCGCTAAAAATAAACGGTAGGCGTTCGCCTAGGGTTAGTTTCGCTGCCTATAAATAGCTTGGGTTTCACTTTCATTTTTTTACACTTTCGCTTTCTCAACTGAAACTCTACCGAAACGCCTTCTTGAAGCCATTTGTGATCAATTTGGAGCTTTTTAGTCGCTTTGTGAATCTCTCTTGTCTTGTAAAGGTAAGTTCTTGTTCTTGTTGCTTCGAAAATGTGTGATTCGTGTTGCTCTGGTGCGTCTGCACTTGTTACTGTTTATGGTAATTTCTGAATTTTTTGTCGTCAAAGAAAATGAATTTCTGGCTGTGTTGTTGCTGTCTGGGCATGGTACAAAGAACAGTCTTGTTCTTGAAGTTTTTGTTGCTTTTTTAGGGTTTTTGATCTGTTTTTAGGTGTTGCGAAATGGTGGGTACCTGTGTGCCAAGTGAAGAATTGGGATGGTGACATACTCCACGCGTTTGCCGTTATGCTTATTCTTTCGTTTGTTTTTCTCTTAGGATTATGAAACTGGTAGCCGTGTCCAGCGATGAGTCCCTTCCGCAAACCCCTAGGTTCCGTATAGGGTCACACGGTCTTGCCCATAGTGTTTCGAACTCTTCGTCTGATAGCGTACTAAGCATCTCCACACTATCCGTTAACGCTAGTGGTGCTTTGCGTAGTATATCCGTTCCGAATATGCAGCAGAGTGAATCAGTGATTGTGCGGTCCGAACAATAAGGTGCCTCGATGGTGCCGAGCGGTGAGGCGTCAACCTCTTATTCCGGGGGCTCTCACAGTTACGTCATCCTACCCCGCGATGGACGGGCGTTAGGGGCTGCTCTCCCCGTACTCCCTCGAGGGGGGCCCGTGCTGTGGCGTCTCGCAGATGGCTAAGTGGTTCAAGAGCCAAAGGGGTCCTCGTCTATTCGTGAGATCGAGCGGTGGTACCGGGACTACCATATCCCCCGAACGATGAAGTTGAGGACCCTTCGTCAAGGCGAGTCATTCACGCGTCCTCCTCGCGGTTACGTGTGTGTGAGCGAGTTCCAGCTCAAGGCTGGGTTGAAGCTTCCACTCCACCCGTTCTTCCAGTACGCGCTTGCTTTTTTCAACATCACGCTAGGCTAGTGTGGTCCTACATTGACGCGCGCGCTGATCGCGTTCCATAACATCTGGAAGCTCAGTGGGCTGCAGTTCCTCACCTGTGCGGAGATCAGTCACTTCTTCCGTTTGAAGTAATCCCCACGCATGAAGGATAAAGGCACAATAACGGTGGAGCCCCGAACGAAGTGGTGGTTAATGGAGCCCCCTTCCTCCTCGACTGCCTGGCGTCGGTATCATTGCCTTGTCGGTGGTGAGTGGGAGTTCGATAAGCCTGATGGTGCGCTTTCGCGTGGACGCGATTAGATACATCGAGTCCCCGAGTCATTTCTACCATTAGGTGTGTTTGTTGTATTGTCGGCTATCGGTGTTTGCCTGCTCATTTCATTTTGTAATCGTGCTTGCTAATGCCCCCCCCTTTTTTAGGTCAACGATCGTATCCCCTCACCCGTTTGGAGGAAAGGCGTTTGACACGGATCAAGTTTGCCTTCGATCCTTATCCGGACATGAGAAACTTTTGGGCGGCCAACCATTGGGAGCTAGTTGAACGCTGTGGTCTCTCACGCCCTCCTGGTACGTTCGACTTCCCCTTTTACTGCGTTTGTTCGTACCGCTAATGTAGGTTTTCGGGCTGACATTTCCCTTGCTTTTTTTTTGTTGCAGCCAAGATGAAGAAGTCCTGTTCCTCATCCAAGAAAGATGCGACCCACCAGTGTATGCGGGTGCTGATGGAAAGGGCAAGTAAGCCCGGATGGTCGTGGTGGATGGAAACGGCCATCTCATTCAGGGTGACACTCCGCAGCCTGTGCTGCACGCTCCCGACTGCAATCAGTACCTCGATCCGATACCGGAGGTCGATGAAGAGGTGGAAGCCGTGGGCACGGCTATTGGGGCTCTAGCTGTTCGGGCTGTGACTCCCAAGGACCGGGTCGATGAAGCCACCCTTGACACCCATCGAGGGGATGAAGGTGAGCATGCACGAATAGACCGCCTTCGTCGGGAGAAGGAGGTTCGAAGCAAGGAGCGCTGCGAGCATCAGATCGATCGTGGCGACAAACGCCAAAGTGAAGGTCGACCGCGTTCCAGCTCTCAAAGCAAGTCCCACTCTGCCAACACGGGCACCTCCATGAGTTCGTTCAAGCTCTCTCTCCACCGTCATACTGGAGATGCGGGGGTTTCCCCGCCTGGGTCTTTTGTGACAAGGCCAGATGATCAAGGGGCGTCCAGTCGTCCACTCAAACGCACCAGGGGTCTGTCCAAAGAGGCTTCGCCGGGCGTGACCGTTGTCGTGGCGGGCGAAACAGCCCTATCCTCGGAGTTCCTTACTCGCATCCAGTGCTCCATGGGTGCATGCATATAATCTTTGCAAAAGTGGCGTTAACTGAGCGTGACTCCAAGCGAGTCTCTAAACACAGCGTTTGACACCTGCACTCAGCTTCAACACCAGCTGTTCCTGATCAAGGGCCTGGAAGGGTCGATGCTATAGACAACCACACTGTCGAAAGTGAAAGCCGAGAGCAAGCGGCTAACGGCCGAAGTGTCCAAGATGCAGAAGGCTCTGACGAGGTCCACGGACATAGCCAACCGCAAAATCTCTCGAGTGAACGAGCTGGTCCGTGAGCTTGATGAGCTGAAGAATGAGCTTGGAGAGTCTTAGTCTGGGATTGCCATCCTCGAGACGGACCTTGCTGCCCCCCGATCATCCAGCGGTGCCCCGAATTGCGGAGCTGGAGCACGAGCTTGCTAAGGCTCGGATGCATGAGATGACGGAGGAAATTCGCAAAAGAATTGCGGAGGAGGCGGTGGCTGAGTTCAAGGCGTCGTCCGAGTTTGAAAAGGTCAAGGCCGATGCGGTCGAGGCTTTTAAGAATTCGGACGAATTCAAGGACTTGGTCACTGCTGAGGCCAACGTCCAGTGTGAGGACTTCTCCTCGCTCATGCTTCTATTTGTCAAGGTGGACAAGTTCGAGGCGTGGAAAGCCGCTGAGGCTGAAAAGCTGAAGCGTTCGCTCGAGGAGCCTGAGGTTGATGCGTATGCTGATGAGGTGGCAGAGCAGGATGGTGGGGCTGATGCAGTGGATGAGGCCAACTGATTATGTAGTTTTACTTTCTAGCTTTGTAGTAGTTTGCACTTGCGCCCGCGTGCGTTTTGCTGGACATGTATTAACTTTTTTTTTGGAATATATCTAAGTGCCTTTGTTTTGCTTACACTGTGTTTAAATGCGTTTGATGTATATTTACTTTCATTCATTGGCCAAAAACAAAACGTGTGATTGTACTCATACAAAAAGTTACAAGGCAGATGTACACGCGTTAGTGCCAATCAAATGCAGGCAGATGAACACTTAGTGGAAATATTTTCTCAGGTGCTGTGGTTTCCAGAGGTTTCCTATCCTTCTTCCAAACATGTCTTTGATGTAGAATGTACCCGGGCTCACGACTGCGTCGATGACAAAGGGACATTCCCATGACCGGCGTAAACTCTTTTGCTTCGTTTGGATTGCCTTCATGACCCAGTCCCCCAGTTAAAGCGGGCGCTCCCTGATACGTTGGTTGAATAGTCGAGTGACGCGCTGCTTGTTCGCGGTGTTGTTGAGATGTGTCGTGTCTCGTTTTTCTTCAAGGAGGTTCTTGTCGAGTCGTAATCTGTCTCCGTTTGTGGTGGGGTTATATGTTTTGATTCTTGGGCTTCTGTATGTGAGCTCGAGTAGTAGTACGGCCTCCGTTCCGAATGTGAGGCTAAACGGGGTTTCTCCTGTTGCTGCCATTGCGGTCGTTCGGATCGACCATAGTATCTCGGGGAGGAGTGTGGGTCATCTTCCGTACCAGGTGTCTCATTTCTCAATGAGTTCAATTTTCTTCTTGATTCCCTCTATGATGATTTTGTTTACTGCTTCTACCTGTCCAATTGTCTGGGGGTGTGCTGGTGATGCGAATATCAGATTGGTGCCTTGTCTTCTGCAGAATGCTTTGGGCTCCTTGTTGTGGAATTACGGCTCGTTATCAGTTATGATGTTGAGTGGGGCATCGTAGCGACAGTAGAGAAAATGCCACAAAAATCTCTTCACCTTTTCGGTTGTGATCTTGACCATTGGTTCGGCCTCGATAAACTTTGTGTGGTAGTCAATGATGACGATGATGTAGTGATACTGGCCCTTGGATTTTGAAAGTTCTCCGATGAGATCGAGTCCCCACTATGCCTACGGAACTGGAGAAGTGAGGATCGATAGGGGAACCGTATGCGTATGGTTTTTGTGTGCATATAGCTGGCATTGGTGGCAGGTCGTAGTAATTATGATTACGTCAGTATGGATGGTAGGCCATCAAAATCCACTTCGGAGTGCCTTCCGTGCGATGGATCGTGCCCCTGCGTGGTGGCCACATATGCCCGAATGGATTTCCCTTCGTATCATGTCGCCTTACTTTGGCACGATGCATTTGAGGTTGGCCCACGTCTTCCCTTGTCTATACAGGTTGTGGTGTCGGATGCTGAAGTTAACTGCTCTGGCTATGATGTTTCGCGCTTAAGCCCGATCTGCTGAGAGTTCGCCCTTTATTTTGTATTTGATGATGGGATCCATCCAGCTGGCCACGTGTGGCTCGATGGCCAAGATCTCTTCTGATGTTTTCGTGATGCTTGGTCTTTTTAGGACTTCAACTACCGGTAACCCTGGCTCTGTGTACGGGAGATGTTGATAAATGGGTGAGTTCGTCTACCTTTGTGTTTTGTCCACTGGGGATGTGGTTGATGTTGAAAAACTTAAACTTGCTTAGCGTCGTGTGGACGTGACTGAGATATGCTGTCATTGTATCACCCTTTTTTGGAAGTCACCCCCGATTTGGCTAACAACCAGTTGCGAGTCACTAAACATATTGATGCTTGGGGCTTCTGAGTTTCGGGCTAGTTGCAGTCCGACAATGAGAGCTTCGTATTCTGCCTCGTTGTTTGTTGCTTTGAATTCGAATCTGAGTGCGTACTCTGCTCGTACGCCCCCTGGCCCGGTAAGGATGATTCCAGCGCCACTAGTGTTCTTGGTACACGATAAGTCCACGTAGAGGTTCCATGGTGATTCGGGTTTTGGGGGTTCTTCCTCGGGTATGTCTGTGCTAATGGATGGCATGCCGTTGAAGGCAGGTTGTGTTGTGTCCTCGGCCTCGGTGTACTCGGCTATGAAGTCTGCGCCAGCCTGGCTATTTATTACTGTCCGGGGGATATAATGGATGTCGTATTCGCTCAGCTCGATGACCCACTTTGCTAAACGGTCGCAGTGATCAGGGAATTGTAATACTTATCGTAATGGAACGTTTGTGAGCACGTGGATGCTGTGGGTCTGGAAGTAAGGCCTGAGTCACCTTGTTGTCGTTATTAGTGCGAGTGCCACCTTCTCGATTATTGGGTAACGGGTCTCGGGTGGTGTCATGCCCTTTTCGGCAAAGAAGACTGGCGGTTCCGAATTTGTTTTCCTCTGAACCAGGGCGGAACTAACGGCCGTTAGATAAATAGATAGGTATAGATATATGGTTTCTCCCTTCACGGGTCTGGATAGGAGAGGGATTGAGGCCAGGTATTGCTTGATGGATATGAATGCGGCTTCACGGTCGGTTGTCCAAATTACGTTTCGTTTGTTTGTTGTTCGGAGGGCCTTGAAGAATGGAGCGCACTTGTTGAAGTAGCGAGAGATGAAGCGATTGAGGGATGATAGTTTTCCCGTTAGGCTTTGAAGTTCGGCCTTGGTGGTGGGGGTTACATGTCTAGTATGGCTTTGACCTTCGTCGTTGAGGCCTCGATGCCCCCCTTGCTGATGATGTATCCGAGAAACTTGCTTGTTGTTATGCCGAATGTGCACTTAGCCGGGTTCAATCGCATGCCGTTCTTGATCAGGAGCTCGTGTACGGTTCGTAGATTTTCGGGGGGGGGGGGGGGGGGTCCATTGCCTTGGTGCTTTTGACCAGTATGTTATCTATGTAGACCTCCACGATTTCGCCAGTTAGCTCATCAAATATAATGTTCATCAATATTTGGTAGGTGGAGCCTGCGTTCTTGAGGCCAAACGGCATGACAACGTAACAGTACAGCCCATTGTCCGTTATGAAGCAAGTGGCGTTCTGGTCTTCATGATTCATTAGAATTTGGTTATACTCTGAATATGCATCCATCATGGATAGCAATTCGTATCCGGGGGTGGCGTTCACCAGCTGATCGATCATGGGCAACGGAAAATTGTCTTTTGGGCAGGCCTTGTTCAGATTGTTGTAATCTGCGCACATGTGACAAGATCTATTGTGCTTCTCGACCATGACGGTGTTGGAGATCCATTTCGGATAGTCGACTTTTCGGATGAAATCAATTCTCTGCAATCTGTCTACCTCCGCGTGCATAGCCGTGTATTGTTCTTGGTCTTACGCCAGTCGTTTCTGCTTCACTGGTTTCGCGATTGGGTTGATACTGAGTTTGTGGGAGATGATGCTTGGGGCGATTCCAGGCATGTCTACGTAAGACTATGCGAACACCTGCTACTAGTTTGAATGGACCTGAACCAGTCGGGCTGCTATGTAAGGATCTAGCTGTGCACCGATGCGGATCGTGCGCTCCGGGTGTTTGCTGGACATGTGTATCGTGTGTAGCCCCTCTCGCTCTGTGGCAGGCTGGATAGTGTTCAGTCCATCTCGTGGGTCATCAGGTTACTATTCTTTGGGAGAGCCCTCTTCCACCGCGAGTACCTCCACTCGCGTGCTGCCTTCGTCCGGTCGTGCAATCTTTTCCACGAAATCGTACCCCCTGACCGTGCCAATTCTTTAGTCCGTGGGGAATTTTTCCAGGAGCATATGGCTTGCGATAATCAGCTTTAGCTTCCAGATGCCTGGCCGTCCCGGGATCATGTTGTAGGACGTGCGAATGTCTATAATGACGAAGTCCGTTCTGACCTCGTTCTGGGGGGTTCTCGGCGCCCGATGCCGAATCGCATATAGTCGCTGCCTAGAGGGTAGGTGGTTTCGCCTGAGAAACTTGCAATGCTCTCATGGTCCTGTGTCATCTTGCATCTCGAGCGTTTGAGCCATTCGTATGCCTCCCGGAAGATGATGTTGATGGAGGCCCCATTGTCGATGAGGATACGCTTGACCAGATATCGATCCACCATTCTGTCAATGACGAATGGGAGTGTGTTGCTCCGATTGCCTTCTTCTTCATTGTAAGAGAAAGTGATTGGAGGCCAGTCCTTCCTGCCTGCCTTTGGTGGATTTCCGGGGTGTACTGCGAATACGTCCCTTAGGCGGGGTTCTTCTCATTCGTGTGGGCATTCAGGCTTCCGGTTCCTTCCTGAGATGTTGTTGATGGTACCCCTTGTTCGTATATTTACGATCTGTCGTTCGACGTTCGGTTTTTGGAAGATTAGCGTTCCCTTCGTGTGCAGCCGTTCGATTTCCCTTGCTAAGATTTTGCAGTCATTGGTGTTGTGGGTGTTTGAATCATGGTACATGCACAACGTTCCCCTGTTATTCAGCATAGGGGCGATACTGGGCGTCCTCGACATTGGTGGGCGGATCTGGCGTTTATTTTGCTTGAGCACCTCCTCGTTCGTGGCCTGGGTAATCAAGAAGATTGTGTGGTGTTGGTGGGGATCTCTAGGTGGTTATGGGTTCTGTCGGGGTGGTGGTTCCCATTCGTATTGAGCTTGCCGGTACTGTTTGTTGTTTTTATGTTTGCGATAGTGACTCTCGCGTTTACGAGAGATTAATTCGGGCTTTTTTTTTTGTGGTGGGCTTTAGGCTATATGGGGGATGGTAGGCTATTGTGTGTGTATGGTGTTTTCGAGGGTGGAGCCGGGTTCGGACCTTATGCCCCGTATACATAGGTTTTTTGGACGATCAGGTCGATGACCTTGTCATACCCGAGGTGGTCCTTTCTGACCAACTTCTCCACAAACGGGGTTCCCATCAGGTTCTCTAGTAACGCCATTTTTGTCCATGTTCTTGTCAAGGTTCCTGCATGTGTTCGTAAGGGTCATCCATCAATTGATGAAGCCGGATAGGTTTTCGTTGTCCCTCTGACGAATCTTCAAGAGCGTGCTGGCGGTGTTGTACTTGCCCTGCAGCCGGTACTGTTTAAGGAAGCACTATGTTAGCTCCTCGAACAAGTGGATGGATGCCGTGGGCACCTCGTAGAACCAGTTTCGTGCTTCTTCCGTCAGCGTTTCTTGGAACAGGAAACAGAGGGTTGCGTTCGAATACTGGGTACTTGCGGTGGCGGATTGATATTCGTCGATATGTGTTCGTGGGTCTCCCTTCCCGTTGAACCTACTGATCTTGACGGTTTTGGAATATGGGTCCCTGCCCTGTGTTATGATATCGTCCGACAATGGGCTTACGCGGGGAGTGCACATCCCTTTTGGCCCAGTATGCGTGCTTTTCTTGAGTGATGTGATTTCGCGTTCCATTTCTTCCGTCCATTGAAGCATGGTATCCTCGATTGTCGCAACTGGTTCCTCGTCATCGTATTCTTGTATTCTTTCGGGCGGTGGAGGTGGTCCCTGAAGTTGGTTGTTTTGCAGTCCCCATGGTGGGTTGATTCTGATGACTTGCCTGCCCGCCCTGGTTCCTCTGTCGGTCCCGGCTCATCGCGTTGGGTTTCCTGGCTTCGTATGAACGCGTCAAGTCGTTCCTCTAATCGATGTCGGGCTTGGCGTTCCTGATCTCTTTCGGTTCTTGCCGTTTGGAGTCCTTCACGAGGTGGGCTGCCGCCTCATCCTCCGTTAAGTCGTTGATGCTGCTGATCGTGTCTACTGGTGTGTCTCTTGTCTTCCGGTTTTCGGGTGTGATGTGGTCTGCCGCCATTTATGTTGCCGGGTTTGGTTTTTGGGCTTTTTATTTGCGGGTTTGTACGTGATTTACGATTGCTCGCTTCCCACAGACGGCGCTAATTATTTCTACTGAATTCCGTGAGGGACTTTTAGTAGAAGATTGGATGGAGCTATTTCGGGTGATCTGGACTATCGCGCGTATGTCGTCCCTTACCAGCTGCTAAGAATAATACACCAAACGGGTGTTAGGAGTCTTGACGGGGTGTTCCCGTCTTCGACTCTCCGACGCTCTAGTTAGAATGTACGAAGTGTAACTGTAGTATTGGTAAAGTAACGGGCATACCTTGTATCTGTCATAAATGTGTTGCTTATATTGCTGGTTGAAAATGGAGTCTTTTATTGTTCTTCTATGTGGGGTCTTGTGTCTTGTACATAACATGTCCTAGTACCTTCCGTTTGTCATACCGAACGCGTGGACGTTCGGATGGTGTTAGTCCCTTGTTAATAGTTGAAGCCTGCAATGCTGTCCTGCGTTTGGTCTAAGCTGTGTTGATCCGTTTGTAGTGATTACGTGTGTGGTTATTGTGTGATACGGGATCACACACTAAGATAAGCTTTGTAGGAAACCAATACCGTCCCTGAGAGCATATGCACCGGTGCATCCGATAGCACGAGTAGAGGGGAGGGAGCTAGGTCTTGCAGTAGTGACCGCTCGTTGTCCGAGCTAAAAAAAAACTAGACGAGTATAGATTGCTCATTCGAGAGCACGAGCAGAGGGGAAGAGCAGTTGCTCGTGCTGTACCGCTGCAAATGCTCTGATGGCCACAAGCTTGGTTTGAATTTTTGAAGAAGCATTAGTGTAGTGATAAGCAAAATCGACGATAAACCTACCTCAATGCCGCTACTATTGCTTTAGCTTCCTTGAATTTGTTATTCCATACTTTATCATTCCGATTCAACCAAAGTCCCCAAATGACCATCATCAATTGTTCAAATGTGTAACTACAATATTACAAAAAGTGCCTCAGAAACTGTAGACAAACAACTGAATTCTCTACGTTTGTTGTCCCACATTTCACACAACTAAATTTTTTAATTTTAATTGTTAGAATTCAGTTTAAACCATGATTTTATCATGTGAAAAAGTTTTGAGATTGATAGAAGATTTCAAACAACTGAAATACTTGTCCGAAATTTCCTATAAAAAAGTTGAGACAACAAATTTTGAATTAATTCTTTAAAATAAAATTATATTAAAAAAATTCGGACAACAAATATAAGTATTTATTTTTCGAATTATTTTCACAAAATAGTGTCAGTTGTCTCGTGCAAAATTACATAAAAATAAATTAAAAAATCCAATGTTAACACTTCTGAGAAAAAAACCCCAATCTTATTTTTTATTGTGCCTCTTTCTCTCTAAATGAAGAAGCAGCCACAAAACAAGCATCTCTCTCTCAACTGAGAAGAAATGTAGTAACAGTGGATTCCTCTGCCGCACCTCTACTCCGATCCCTCGCAGTCGTAGCTTCGCCGCGAGCCCATAGTCGCGACGCACACCGCGGACTCTCCTCGCGATACTGCCTCTCTACGTCGCTGCCTGGATCTAAGCTCGCCGTTACAACTCGTCGCCTGCCTTCAGCACATTCGCGACGTCCCTCTGCCTCGCCGTCTCCGGCGCTCATCCGCTCTTCGACTCCTTCATCTTTCCTCGATGGTTTGCCGCTCCCGCGAGCATTGTAGCCTCGAACTTCCTTAGCACATCACAGCGCCGCCGCGTTCGACCTCGCGAGCCTCCCTTGGCCGCGATCACATTGCTCCCACCTCGCCTCCAAAGCCCGCTCGCCTCGGCTTGAGCTCGGCCGTTTGGCGCCTTCAAACCTGGGTACTTTCTCTCTATCCCCTCCATTTTTTCACTCTTCAATTTATCCTCTGCATCTAAATTAGGGTTTCAAATTTAGTGTTGGGGCTTTGATTCTTAAGGTAGTGGTGTAGGCGCTTACTTTCTTGCTGTTTCCTGATCAGTGGTGTTGTCTGACTTTAGCTAATATTTTTGCTCACCAGGTCTGATTTCAGCAACTCTTTTTTATGATAATCCCCATTCTCATACTTTAAAACATTTGTCAATGGAGTAGGCTAAGACGGAGAAAGTTTCTGAGGAAGAAAAGATAGCCGAATCTGATATTGAGCTCGACGGAGATGTTGTGGAGCTTGACAATGAACCTCCGTAGAAGGTTAGTTTTCGATTGTGTTCGGTGTAGCTTACTTTAGGTGTTAGTATGTGGATCGTTCTACGGAAATTTATGTCTGGTGTGATGAATTTGCTTATTTTTTGCAGACGAGAGATGCTTCGGTTGAGGTTACTGATGAGAGTTGTGATGCCTCGCAGACTGCCAAAGGAAAAGCTATGGGGGCTATTTCGGAAGGTATGATGAGTTAGGAACTTGTGATGAGTTTATTATGTTTGTGTATTGAGGCTATTGTTGAGGGTCATGATGAATTTTATTAGATACAAGTAACCTAATTGATCAGAGGTTAGTCCCTTTTTTTCTCTCTCATTCTTCGAAGATGTTATTTTAAAGAGAATTCTTGGTTTTGGGTAGGATTGGCTGCTTTGAGCGTGGCCACTTCAATAGTAGAGGTAACAAAAAAAGAAACAGGTTTGTTTTCATATTGCAGTCCTCATTTTTCATAGTAATCTGAAATGTCTTGGTGCATATAGCAGTAATCCATCAAAATAAGAATCACATACATGTAACTCTTAGTTTTGGTGTTTAATTGTTATGTTTGTGTATTTAGGACACTTAATTTATCTTTCTGCTGTAACTTAAGTTGGGTTTCAGCAAAGGATGTCATCACAGTGAGCAGTAGGAGAAGAGAAAGGGACAATCTAGGACTTGGTCCTTCTACCTTCCGAAATCTTGGAGGTAACATATATGCTGAATTGTGGCCCAGTTTTTGCTTTGCAACTTTTGTTTCTTCTTTTCTGAATGCCTGGTAGAAACTTTGCAATATTTTGCTTGCACAAACTATGCTACTTAATTCCTGCATGCATATACTTGTTAACAAGTAAACTCAAATGGTGATCTCATAGTTTCTTGTGTAACAAGCACTAACCTGCTACATATTCTATTGCACAAGAAGCTTAATCTCTGTCGAAAAATGAACTGCCAATGTATATTGAGGCTGTATGCGTTTATGGCCACAGTTTTTTGTGCATAATAATGATGGATTGAGGCTGTAACAAGTATATGTTGGTTATTAATATGTGTTTTAGACCAATATTTTGAGATCTATATTGCTTTTTATTTTTACACTATCCAAGTCTTGTGAAATAATAGGCATAAATTTGCTTCAGGTACTCCTTAGACATGTGCCACCAGATCCGGATGAAACAGTCAACCAAATTGGAGAACATTTCTTTCTTGTCAACCACCATGACACTATCTCACTCATAATAGAGACAGAAATATAAAAGAGCAAATGCAAATTCTTGAGCAAATGGAAGAGTTAGACTACTGTTGGTTTGGGATCTGATTATGATCCATAGACTAGTTAGTCTAATGCAATGATGTACTTGGATTAGCTAGAGTACTTGTATGTTTGTGTGGTTTTGAACATCTTAGTACCTAAATTTCTTGATATGAAGAGCTTACCTATGAGGTTGTGGGTTGTGAACTACCTAGGGTAATGTCATGCTTTTACTAGCTAGTTGAACATGTATTTGCAACTTTGGTCTGTTTGGTCTATGGTTTAGGTGCTACAACTTGTATTTTGCCACCTAGCTACTTTGGAGATTATGTAGTAGAAAGTAGTTTGGTTATACGTGTACAGACAATTAAAAATAGACCAAAGTTTGTCTTCTAACTCATATCGAAAGAATTGCATAAGCATTGGCATTGAAGGACCACTCAAACAATTGAAATATTGTTGTAGGTTAGACAGACAAATGACAACAGAACATTAACATTCAGTTGTTTGAAACAAATATCAACTAAGTATTCATTTGTTTGAAACAAACTTCAACGTCACAATTTAGTTGTCTTCTATGTCAAATGTCAAATATCAGTTGTTTGAATTTGTATGACACAACTTATCAGTCCTTAAATATCACTTTTTCAGACTTTTGAAACAACTGAACATCAGTTGTTGGAGTGCATATTCAACAACATAAATTTTTCTGTTGTGTAATATGTATTCAGACAATTGCTCGATATATAACAGATATTCGGGTGCTTAAGACAACAAATTAAAACGGTTGTCTGAAGCACTTTTTGTAGTAATGCTAGGTAGTTGGACAACTTGTTCCAGTATCCATTCTTTAAATTGAAAAGATGGAGACATGAAAACTGACAAGTTAAAAGGAGTGCCATTGATAATACCTTGCGTTGTTGGACATGAGCAGAACAGATGGCCAACCGATTCAAACGGTGCAGCACACAGTGGACAACACATCTCACCTATATATCATTTGACACTTAAACATTCCCTTGTTTGCAGTATGTTGTTACAAGCCCTCCATATACAAATTCCTACTTTTCCTAGCACTTTCACTTTTCATATGGCCTACCATAATCTCTTGTTACCTTCTCCCTCTGAAAACGATGCCAACGTATGGCGTAGAACACTGTCCTGAGCCACAAGATAGCCGGACTTTACCGTATACTGTCTGCGATGTTCCAGCTTCCAACATAAGAAGTCCTGAGTTCTCCTAGTGTTTGTAGGAATCGCCAATATAGCTGCTTCTACCTCTAAGGGAAAAACCTTATTGATTCTTGTCACATCCTAACTTACAGTACCCTCTATAAGGAGATCCGACACCAATTGGTATTCACAATCACTCGACCTTGATAGAGATCTCGCACACACATTAGGAATCTAGTCGTCCTCCCAAATCCAAATCCCTTATCCGCTTCCACTTCTCCACATAGCTCTTGCCTTTAGAATTGGCATGGAAGTCATTATGCTACGCCACGATAACGAGCAAAAATCTTCCATAGAGGCCTCCAACATCGAAGAATAAGGATGATACTTTGCTTTATATAACCTTGCAATTAAAATATCAAGGTTCTTCATCAACCTCCACCTCTGTTTTGCAAGCATAGCCAAGTTGTGAGCATAGAGATTTGATAAGGCTTTTTACACCCTCAAATATATCCCTATTATTATGCAATATTTATCAATGTAGTAGTATGGCAAATAAGGGTCACTACCCGCAGAAGATTGATGAAACTAAGTGTTATATGCAAACAAACACTAAAATCAGTTTCCTGACAAACTCGACCTAATTAATTACCTAACCTAGACTCAACTAAAAATTACGAAAATAATACTAGACATACTAGACACAGTGGAGGACTACCACGTAGAATTTTAATAGGTTTGGAGTTGATTCGCTATGCTAACAAAAATAAACAAAATAGATAAATGCAGGAAATCAGCTTTGGAAAGGTGACGAAAATCAATAAACAAAAGAGTTAAGGGGAATGTTCTCCACCACCATCACTCCATCTAAACAATATATGCTCAACCTAACAATGATATGCCAATGGATGAAAGTTTTCAGGAAGATTCAATTACGCTTAGAACACAACCTATTACATAATCCTTATGATTACACCGGTGAAGGTTCGCTTATCACAAGTGACTATCTCTCAAAGAACCCAAAAGTCACGAACTTAAATTTACCAAGAGAGAAGCATTATGATCTAGAAAAGGTGTGAGAATCTACAAAGCTTCACAAGTATACTAAGGGCGTGCCTTGCTAGACTTAGGATTTCTTATAACCGAAAAGGTCGGTTTCTACTCAAGAGAAATTGAGGAAGATCAAATACAATCAACAAGCATCAAATTCTCATAGATTTAGATTCCTAAACATGCATAGTAAGCGTGCACTCAAAGCATACAAGATATAAATCATTAATATAAAATTAACAAAAAAAACCTCATCCAAGAACATAACAAAATTAGGTCAAAGTATTTAGCTACTCATAGTCTTAGATAAAAATATCAAAGAATCCATAAGAGATAAATTAAATGATGGAAACAAACTAGTTCTCATGCATCAGAATTTCTTTTCATTCCTGGCTCTGTTTTGTCTCTTCTTCCTTGATCACCTAAAGCTCCCCCCCCCCCCCCCCCCCCCCACGTTTTCAGCTAGCTATTTATATATAGCTTGATTAGCATAAGCTAATTAACCTAGCCCAATTAACTCACGTGCACCATGTCATGTCTCCTTATTGGATTATGATTATAATTAAGCCTAGCTCTTCTTTCTAGCTGCATATATATCACATCTTCTCTGCTCCTTGCCAAGCCATTACTCCCACAAGTCTAGTTAATTAACCAAGCTCCTCGCCAAGACTTCCTTCAGTTATATATATATATATATGTGTGTGTGTGTACCTCGTCAAGCTGCTCCTTGCCAAGGTCACATGGGCAATTAGTATTCTTCTCAAATTAGGATCCTTCACCTCGTAAGTCCTCCTCTTCCACAATAACTTCCAAAATATATTATTTAATCTCATTTTCCTCATTAATCTCCAAAATACCTAAAAACAAATAAACATAATTCATTCATTCAATGAATAAACAATAAACTAAATATAGGGAACAAATTAGATACCGAATATACGCATAAATATGCGACTATCAAGATTCTTAAATCCCATTCCTTATTCCTCTTTAGATGGACACATTTGATCCCACGAGTGCCAATTAATTTTTCTATTGTCCTCATCTTCTCCCCCAAAAAACTGACAACACAATTGATGCCTATCGTCACACAAACCTTTAGGTAGAAAGTAACAATTCATTGCATATGACGACATTGTTTGTGATACCACTTTGATCAACACCTCCTTTCCGGAATACTAAGAAGTTTGGAACGCCACCCAACAAGTTTGTTCACTAGTTTTTCTTTCAGATAGGAGAATATATAGCTGTTTTGGATTGTCTCAAAAGGAGGGGCACACTGAGATACTTGACATGATCATCAACTCTCTCCACCCTTAAGACTTCATCTAGTTCCTCCTTAACGTTCTAGGTAACAATCTTACTAAAAACCACATTACACTTCTGCAATTTAATATGTTGACCCGATGCTTTTTCATACACCATCAGTAATCTTTTAAACTTTGCACATTCCTCCCTAGTTGCCTCACTAAAAATAAACAAGTCATCCACTAACAATAGATGGTGCAACACTAGGGTCGTAGGGCTCACACTCAGACCTTTTATTCTTCCTATATTAACCACATGTGAAATCATGAAAGATAGTCCCTCTGCACATAGTATAAATAGATATGGAGAGAGAGGGTCACTCTGTCGAATCCCTCGAGTAGGAAGAAGATATCCACACGAAACTCCATTGTGCATCACCGTGCTCATTATTATATCAAACCAACCCGAGAAAAAACCTAGTTTGCATAGCATCATCTCCATAAACTTCCACTCTAACCTATCATATGCTTTACTAATGTCAAACTTGAGAGAGAAGAATCCATCACTCGTGCTACGCCGTAGTATATGTAGAAAATGTGCAACCTCATTGGCCACCAGTGAATTATCAGAAATCATCCGACCCGACACAAAAGTACTTTATAAAGGGGATATAATCTGCGGCAATATACCCTTTAATCCGTTTCTAAGGATCTTAATTAGAACCAATCTTATAGACCACTTTGCAAATAACAACTAGCAAGCTTATGCCACACGATGTTGCGGGTCATAACCCAATTACATAAAAGCAGTTTAGACTTTATATAATTGGTCATTTTATCAACATGTAGGGACTAAATTTATATAAATATAACAAAGTCCCTTCCTACATTTAATCAAGAAATAACATGTCTCTCACTCTGCCTTTACCTCTCTCTAGGGTTTGGGAGGCATCGAGGGATTTCCTTCGAAGTCAGTGTACTTCTCTCAACGTTGGCAACATTTCTTTGAGGCCTTTTTGCGTGGAATCTCGGTCTTCTATACGTCGGGCCACTCTTAGTCGTGTTCGAGCGCAACACCTCTTACTCCACGCGTTAGTTTGTTCACTACTTAGATAGGTCTATAGTTGGTTGGGGGGATTCAATATGGCGTCCTCTGGCGGCACGCTTCATTTGGGACTATGGTGGATCCAACATCGTCACAGCGGCAAACAACGTCCCAAGTCTTGCTCGATCATATTTGTTGCGGTTGATTACAGTGTCTTCTTGATCCTGCTAAGTGGAACTGCAAGTCCTTCCGTCGTCGACGTCTTCATTGGCCGGTGGTCAAGTCGTGTGGGTGGTGCACAGTGTTGTACGTCCACGCGAGACAATTTTTCCTAGTTGGGCGCTGGGCCTAGGGTTGTTGTTTAGGCCCTATCCCTCTCCACTAAGCCTACATGGACTTGGTCAAACTCTATTTTTAGAGTTGGGCTTAGTTTATTTTTAGGCTTGGACTTCGCTTTTAGTCTAATCTGGATAAGGATTTGGGATCCCGATGAGGGGGTCCAAGAAGAGAGATGTTGGATCCTGTGGCATCTCTATAAGTAGGTTTTTGCATGCTAGTTAGGCAAACATTATTTTGGTCTATCCGTGTTGGTGTTCGCTTTGGATTGAGAGGTACGTCCTGGTTACTTGGTGTTTTATTTCTAGAATATTTGTTCTTGATCTAGTTTAGGCTTCCTAAATTACCTTAGTAGTAGTCAATTTTCTCGAAACTTATGAGCGTTTACTGTATAACATTATTTACTTTTATCAATATAGTGCCTCTAATTAGTGATAAAAGAAAGTCATTTCCCATAAAAGATGACAAAACTATATTTAACCAAAGATAAAGAGCACGATCACATTAACTACAATTTGGTTGGTTAGATAAAAATAAAAAGTAGGAATTGATAATTACAACCAATTTCTCTGTATAATCCATCCATCCAACTTGCTCTAATATATTCATTCAAAAAATACATGCTCTAATATATCAGTTGTTTATTCATGTCAAACACCTCTACCTCTGAGTCAAGCATAGTATCCATCTTCTCCAATGTTATTGGTTCACTTATATTGTGTGCTATTTATATTTCTATATCATCATGAACATGCACACCATTCTCAGCATTACATGTTGCTTCATTACCATCAAACTGTAAAGTTATAAACATTTGAGATTGAATACGAATCCAGAAGGAGAAACAAATTTGAATTTGAAAATGTTGAGAGACCAAATTCAGAGTTTATCTTAAAGTTTGGAACCTGGGTTTCACAACAATGAGAGAAGCCAAACAGTATAATCACCAATCACTAGTTAGGCAGTTATCCCAACACCCATCTAACAATACCAAATCACCAGAACCAAGATCACAAAAAAGAAAGCCTACACTCAATTGAATAGAACAAACTAAACAACCCAACAAAAAAAACTAATTAATTTAAACTTTGAACTTATTCCCTGCGAATTCAGAATACTGAAATTAGAACGGGATCCACCACCGAGACATAATAGGCTCATCGGTAAGGGTCTCTTCAATTCGCTCTGTTAACACAAAACCTGAAGAGCATTTTCCTTTTAGTTTCCCTCTCCACCAACTCAAATCGTGCAACGAATCCTCACCCGTTCTTTCACCGACTCCAACATTGCTTTGAACTTTCACTCTTTTCTCCATCCAATCTAGATCATAGAAAACAATGGAACAATGAGAGAGAAAGCATAACGCAACCGCTAATAAATGAAAAGAAAATCATGAACGAACAGCCAAGAACTAAGAGTGAAGGATCGAGAAGAGAAAGAGGGAGAAGCTGAAATTGTGTGAGCTAGTAGCATAACCATAATTATGCTAAAAAATCTGGATAAAAACGGAAATCTACTGTGCTTAAGAACAGTAATTCTCAAACTGTCCTTTCATATAGTTATAATTAAGGAGTAAAATATTGGATATCGAAGATATATCAACGGTTCAAAATTTAGATATATCGGTTCAAAATTTAGATATATCGACTGAAATATCGATCCAGTGAAAATTCTGACGGAATTGATGAGAACTAATAAAAATACATGAAAATTTATAATAAAACTTTTGGAGGTTGTTATATGATCAATTATCTACCTTATGTGAAAAGAAAATATTGATCAAACATCAAGACATATGAATTTGCTATATTACTATATGAATTAGTACGTGTTAAGTGCTTATAACTATTAAAATATAATTTGATAGTTCTATTTTTATTTTTTGATGGCTAAAACTTAATTGTAGGCTAGGCCATCACATTTTTGTACAATATTTTACACATCGCACATCACAAAATCAAATATACAAATACTTCAAAACCATGTAGAGGACCTATGAGGTTAAAAATTCACACTATTTTCTCCAACTCTTTATGCAGAATCATGTGTGTATTGTGAAGAGTAATCATTAAATAATTGTTCTCCCATGTTATTCTGCATGTATTGACTTACATGCCAACCATATGGGTCAAGGGGCAGTCTTTGAGGATTCTGAAGCTCGTAGTATGAATAAGGCATTGCTCGACTTTCTTAATTGCTATCATCATTCGAGGTATTTGTTTGTGATTGTGACGATGAGTTGTCACTTCTTAGAAAACCATAAGGCATGACATATTAAGAATAAGGCATTGCAAAATTTTGACCATAATAATAGCGTTGGTAATTACCATCTCCAACACCTATTGAGCCAAAAGTGGTGGATAACACATATTCAGCATTCCTCGATAAACTTCTTTAGCCATTTTCTCTTGGATTGTATTCACTTCTTCAGTCTCATCTACCATATTCATGACCTACTCTTCTGTCTCCATGGTCTTTATCTTGGGTTGAGTATGTGAAATTTTGTTCCTCTGTGAACTAAAATAGTTCATCTCCACTGTAACCACCACATCCACTGCCACTACCACCGACTTCAATACTCTGCATTCATCTGCCTCCTCTTCTAGTGCTTGATGAGCTTCCAGATCACGTACCTGGGGTATCACTCCTCAACCGTGAAGGTTGGGAATCATGTGAACTTCTAGGCTTTGGATTGGACATTGAGCATGTGACGATTGCACATTTACCAAACTAAATGTTAAATTTGAAAAAGTTTCCAAAAATTTCAAAAATTTCAGAAAACATCGGAAATATCGATAAAAATTGAGAAATTTTGGGAAATTTAGGGATATAATCGAGGATTTTTCAGGTAAGTCCAAAACATTAAAATATCGGTGAAATATCGCCGATAATATCGATTTTATAGTCCTTGGTTATAATTGGTCTAAGATCCTTGGCAGTCTGAACATTCTTCACTTTTAGAATCAAAGTGAGATGTGTGAAATTAGAAGACAATGGTATAACGTTAGTGGTAAGGAAGCTACGAACTGTTGCACAAACATTGTGGTTAACAATGTCTCAATACTTCTGAAAAAAGAATGGAGACATCCCATCCAGTCCCGACGCTTTGGATGGATGCATTCGAAAGAGAGCTTTCTTTATTTCCTCATCCGTGTAGGGTTGCATCAACTTCACATTCATGTTGGTATCTGCACACTGCATTGTACAACTCAGTACCTCTTGTAAAGCCACATTCTCCACCCCTTCTGATTTAAAGATGTCATTGTAGTAAGATGAAAAACTTTCGCTATCTTTACTGGTTTCGACTACCACACCCCTTATTCTCAATCCCCTTTATGGTGTTCCTGCTTCTTCTATTTAACGCCTTACGATGGAAAAAAGAGAGCATGTTCCTATCTCCTTCCTTTTAATAAAGAAGACGTGATCTCTGCTTCCAATATATCTCCTCTTGCGACAGTAGTTCATTGTACTTCAATTGTAACCCATGAAACTCCTCATATTGTCCTTGTTCAAACTGCCTACCCGCAATATTATGCAACTTGCTTTGTATAAGAGACATCTCATTCCTTCTTTGGAGGACTGTACCTAGATTCAATTGTGCTAAAATCTTCCCCGTGCATTTAATTTTAATCCCTAGTTGTTCAAGGTGATCCCATGTAGTTTGTAAGACTCAACCTTGCTTGATACGATCAATACATTTCGAGTGTTATGCCCAAGACTCTTCAAACCTAAATCTCAATGCCCTTCTAATGTTGGTTATCAACCGTGCAGCTACTTCTATTAGTAATGGAAAATGGTCAGATTTATCTTGTGGAAGAGAAAGGACCCTCGAGTATGGAAACATATCTTTTCAGGATGAGGTACTACAAGCTCGATCTAATCTCTCCTTGGTTGTTTTTGAGAACCATGTGAATTTTGAGCCAACATATCCCAGATTTCGGAGACCACAATTTGCAAGTGCCTCGCCAAATCTTCGCATGGGTGGTACCGGTTTCAAATGCCCTCCTGACTTCTCCTCTTTGTTCAAAAAATCTGATTGTAGTCTCCTGCTAACAAACATAGAATAGTACATTGTGCCGCTAGGGTTCTCATAAGTTGTCAAGTAAGTTCCTTCACTTCCTTGTCACCATTGTCTGCCCATCCATATAAGCCTGTAAACCTCCAAAGATTAGGAGTGTTGACTACTCCAATTTCAACATCAATATGATTCGTAGAATAGTTTCGCAGACGAATCACATAATGCTTCCTCCAAAACAATGTCAGGCCTTGGGAATCTTGTGTACGTTCCTTGTAGAGTACCCCATCAAAACCTGCTTTGACCCAGAGACTCTCAACTGTTGACGTTGGGGTTAGGGTTTCTGAGAGTGGTATAGCCAAAAATGTCGGTCAGCAATGTCAAAATTAAATTTAAATTAAATTATGTAAACAATTGTCAAATATGATTACATACTACATTCTTAAAACTAATTACAACTTTTCATAAAGGTTCTCGATATTTTGCAATACTGTAATACCATCAAATGTATATATTTCGTTGTTCATATATAAAAAATGAAAGGTTGATTAATTAATAAAATCATAATTGTTGATTATATTTAGAAATCTACTAAGGTACAATAAGACCATTATAGTCTAATAAGAAATCTCATTTATTGTATATGCTTAATTAAATAGGTAACGTATTATTCAATCCTCTGTGTCATTTGTTCAAATAATAGAGAAAACATTTGAAAACTCTAAGTTACATTGGTTATTTTGTCTTGATTAAGAGTTCAACAGTGTCATTTGACACTGCTAAGCTTCATGTAGCTACTCCCCTGATTTCTGATAAGAACAGGAGACTAGGGTTACGGTGTTTCATTAGGGAAATAACAACATCTTGTGTTGCATTGTTAACAATACCACGACTTCCAAACAATAATTATGAACTCCGTCATGGTTTCAACGAGAGGATCCCATCTGCCGGCACACTAAGCGGCCACTAAGTTTTGGCTGCGCGATGGAGTTTTCTTTCGAGAGGGAGAAACTAGGTTTTTTTTAATGCGGGTGTATATAAATGTGGCTAAATTATGAATATTATAAAAGCAAGCTCAATGACTACGCTTATTACCCTTAGCTTGTAGGAAATGAAAACATTGGACTTCTTTACCTGACTGACCGGTAATTAAAAAACAAAAGTAGGAATTTTTTTGTTTTGAATAAGAGGAATTGAAAGATCGTAACTGAATATTTCAATACATCATAAACACGTAATCAATAATAAACGAAGATCGAACATAGAACTTCATAGAATAATAACTAAATACATATATCAATGTAATCGATAATATGAGTTTGATCTTCTATTCATTAATATTGTTAAGCACCTTCAATAGGGTAGGTTTTAAATGCTTTTTCACACAAGAACATGGACAAAAACTCTCATACTTATAAGAATAGACTTGTGCCTTTACCCATGACAGAGTCCAAGTCTAATTCTATTAGGTTTACTTTAAACGATGAGATTCATATCAGAATAAGTTGGACTTTAATCATGTAATTTGATATACAGATATACATGTATTAAATAAACAATCCTAATACGATTCTTACTAAATGACTTAGTTATTAACTTTTTGCATAAACGACTAGATACATAGTATTAATTGTTAAGTCCTATTCTAACAATCTCCCACTAGGACCAACAATGCCCATGTTTCGCAACATAGTCAATATCAGAATGCCAAAAAGTAACTTAAGGAGCTCGTGAATCATATTAATGTTTAAAATCCAAAAACGCAATTCTGTCACATTAAAGTCACTACGGTAGAACTCAGCAAGAAACAACTTTATTATTCAAAATTGCCCTTTAAGAACCACTACAATAACATCTATAATGCACATGAATTCCAGATATTAAATATGGAGCAATTGACAACGTATATCAACTTAAACCCTATGTCAAATATCTCATTGTCCTACCGAATGGTTTTCTAAACAAAAACTCCAAAATACAAACACCTCTATACACTAGTGGATTTGTGTTTGTTAACTGTAAAGGCTACACATATGCAACACAAATGTTACATATCACATCCACTTGAATTAATCAAACTTGACAGACTACAGAATAAATGAATAGCTTTCAAACTTGTACCGAAGGTTGCAACACATCAAATCTGAAAATCTCCATTATCATTGATATCCAAAAGTCAAGTGTACAGAAAATGAGAATAACTTTTCAAAACAAAAATTGAATCAAGAACATAAAACTGAAACAAAAATCTCTAACTTATGTTTGCTCCTACTGAATTTAAGAACTAAAATAACTACAAAACTTCAAATAACCATTTTCTCACTAACACATTTCAAAACTGAAATTCTATATGCTTTGAATTCTGAATCTATTTTCCTAGAACAACAGTAGAGATAGCATCAAGCTTACCTGAAATAATGCTTCTTAAGGCTTTGGTACTCATCAGAGAATTTCTGAGCCAAAGTTCTTTACAAACACTCTCTTACATGGCTATTACAGCCTGCATAATAGAGATAACTGTAAGTGTTCTTGCATTATATCTTAACGCTACAGAAAACATAAAGACATGCACATATAGACAGAATAGAAACTGTATAGTTCTCTTCAAAAACAGTAAATTATATATCACTCTTATCGTGAAACTCTTGTTAACTAAAATAACATTAATCTCTTAATTAATAAACCACAGGCAGCCTAACTCCCACACATAATAAGCACATAGAACTTAATTTTCATGTGATTTAGATATTGATTTAAAAATAAGTTAAAAAGCTGACTGTTGATTTTTGTAGACTTATCTGAATGCAAAATTGATACAATCTAAATGAAGATTAACTTCTAGTTAGTAATCTTAAAGACTGCAACATCAAATAAAAGTCTTAATGTGAAAAGGTTGACAAATCATCTACAGATATGACAAACAGATATTTGAGATAGCTTCTTAGTCTCAACTTTAGTGAATGAGGTTTACAATAGCATTATGAGAGAAGTGACGATAGAAGTGGTTTTAAAACTCAAAGTTTCACTGAATTTTCTTTATTAGATGACCATCTTAATAATAGTGTTTGTCTTATACCATTGTAAGTATCAACATGACATTTCTTAATTCCTGAATTAGGTAAAAGTCTATGAACTGATAATTCCTAAGGAGCAAACTCGAGAAAAAACTTTAAGTAGTTCTTTGTACTAAAATTTGTTAAACACCAAGTTTTGTTTTCAGACTTCAGCGTTTTATGTTTATAGCTAATATAAAACTAAAACAAACCATACTGATAACAAAATATAAGTTTAACAAGCATATCCAATATATATAAATAAAATAACTAAATATATATAACAAAATATCCCAAACTGAAAATAATACTTAACACCACATTTGGGCAGTAGACTAAGCATTCTGAAGTTTCTGTATCAACAACCCATGCCAAGGTAATCTAACATATATAAGGAAGCAATCAACACCTTTGGGCAGAAGAAAAGCTTCAAAATATCCGAATATCAGATTAGTTAGCATGTTTGTCGCTGTTTTAGTTCTAGAAACCATGCTGACACACTTCTTTGGAAGCAAAAATAGACATGGATTTTAAAACCAAATACACAAGTTTCAATCTGTTGTAAACTACATTGATTTGCTGAAAATATAAACAAGTTTTGCTTTGTGCAATATACTTGTTCATATAACCAGTAAACCCAGATTTTGTTTATAAGAATTTAGTTTATGGGTTATGTATATCAAGTTATACCAAAGCTTGATCAATAAACTAATTCTTATTATGCAAAATTTTCTTTGAAAACTGTAGAGATCTTGGGAGATAATCACATTAATAATCATTCAAATAGAAAACTCACAGATCTGTAATCAATCAAATTATACCCGTTTACTTATGTAATTACAAGAAAATATCTATTTTCATTTGCTTTACAGCTTCTTGATTGGCTTTCCAATTAGTCATTTAAGATCAGACAATCGTTTTCATTTTCTAAAGCCATGACAGACTAAAATGCAAATAAAATATATGATTGATGACAACAACCTTAATCTTTATAATGTAGCAAAGTGTGAGCATGCAAGTTTATTACGTTTCACATTTTTCGTAATCATTAATCAATTATTATAGCCTCACATGAATAACTGAATCCAAAGTTGAATATAATCACTTTAGTAGAAACGTAAAACACATGCTTCAATATTAACTTAACTATAAGAATTCTAGCATTAACATACCTTAGCCTCTGCTACAGCGCTACAATTTAAAACTTAGCGGAAGCAAAATAGTGATTATACAAATGATAAAATAATCTGATTATTACCTCAAGTTGTATTTCAAAATGCGGAAACATAAAAAAAACACTTAGTATCATCAATATCATGCGTTACTTAAAGTTAGAGTCAAAACTGAAGGTGAACTAAATGCATTTGCCTCTTCTGTGACAAAAGAACAAGATTTTCTTAAGTTTCCATATCACTAAACCAAAAGAATAAAACACTGTATGCAAAGATCAATCAACACCTTTAATGGCAAGAAGAAGAGAACTAAGCGAGCTTTATGTGTTTTAGTCATTTTCATTTGTATGGTAATCATAAATTGTGTTAAACACAATCACAGTCTATGTATCCACAAGGTTTTTGGAACAGAAATTAAAAACACCCGATTGCTTTGTGCAATACGTGTCTCAAAATCTAACCAAGAACTTTAGACTAGTTGTTGATTTACTTAAGTTTTCATCAATTACTTAATGAAAATGTTTACCAACAGTATTTGCATTATTTCTTTATTAATTCTGTTCAGAACAATATTCTTTATACATGCTTTGTTATATAGAATTCTAATATCCCTGATGAATTCTGCAAACAATACACTTTATACATGCTTAGTCAAATTCTGTGAATACTTAATTAATCTTTGTTCATTATCTATATCCAAAATGTCACAAATATCAAACTCCACATAACACTATTTATCATATATAATCATTCATATGAAAATCAATGCAATTCTGAAGTGGGTTTTATAAGACTCTTTCTTTACTAACTTAATTGCAACCTTAAACAAATGACCAATCACAAATTCTCAAGAAATTCGAGATACTCACATGTGTGATTTTTAACGCTGCATAAAACAAAATTGACATAAGCAATACCAAATTCCCAGATTTGAGTCCGTCCTTTTCGTGTTCCACGAGTCTAGCAAAACATTATACACAACAATAGTGTAAGTATACGCAATATGTTTATCTGCCCATATGAAAAACTTGACATCCAAAACAGAATTTTGCACACTGTCAGTTTCATCCCCTAAAGGTATAGTGTTCTCAATAGCATTAGAAATCAAAAGAGTGTTCGTTAGAAAACTTATCTGGACAAATTTGAGCAGTAGCGCAGCAGCAAGCAAAAAGCACAGACATCTACCAGAAACAATTTCGTGTAGTTCCTAACACCATAGAAATCTAATATTCCATCCTAATTTTCACGACTCTGCAAGTAATGTGCATACAACCTGTAGTCTTCTCCATAAAGAGCTTGCACCTAGGGCATCTCATCCAGTTCTTTTCCTTGGTAAGCTGATTCACCATGAGATCCTTCTTGTCTCTCTCGTCCTTATTAAGCCTCTGAAACTCCTCATATTCAACTCCGGAATGCCACAACGCCTTGCTTCTTAATCTGATCTTGAGCAAGCACGGTACTTAAGTGCTTTGTTCCAAACTAAAACCAAATCAGAATATCTTGCCGAGAGATTAAGACACTTATGCATATGATCCCTTCGTAACTTTTGGAACCAGTAAGAGGCAGTGACTTGATATCCCTTTGCAACACCGGATCCTATCTGAGATTAGACATAGCAAAAACGAAGACTTAGGCATATCGAAATCAAAAGTGATACACTGGATTTCAAAAGGGCTCTTCTGAAATGAAGTTCAATAGCTGAAGCCTGAGTGAGACATTTATTCGAATAGCTGGTGGGCATGAATGATCAAACAACCAAATACTTCAGGTTCATCATAGAAGATGTAGCCCCAACAGTCCCAATGAACCGCTGCTTATCCCCAAAACAAACAACAGCAGGTGTCTCAAGCTTGCACTCGTCATCGAGCACAGCATTAATACCCCTCTGCCTTGCCACAACCACAATACCGCTCTTGCTACCGAAATCAAAAACAAGTCGAAGATGATTGCGTGAACCAATGGCCAAACCAGGGGATCTTCAAAAACCTTTGGTGATCAGAAAAGTTGTGCGAAACGTGATGTTGGCCGAGCCAGTCATCACGACGGTTGAGATCGGACTTGCGGCATAGAGACCCGTCGAGGTCCAGGACTCCAGCAGGGTAGTTTTGAAATGGTTTCTGGATTGCCCACTGTTGAAGCTGTGTGGCTCCGACAGGCTGCCTCATTTGATTGTAAGCTGTGACCAGAGGCACTGGGGTGAGTTTATCACTCCCGGGATTCTCTTCCTTTGCATTGCTGGGTGGATCGGGTGGGTTGGAAGAAGCTACTTGATTGCCATTAGGGATGAGAAGAAGTCGACGCAGAAGGAGATCATCATCGACGTGCCTTTGGCTACTGGATTGGTTTTCAGAGGCTTCAGCTGGCCTATTGCTGCTTACAGAGAGTTGTTGAATGGTGAACTCGTGGCCAAGGACATGTTCCAAAAAGAAAAATAATCAAAAATCAATTTGACGTTTTTCCTAAATCCCATCGTCTGAGCCTCAGACCCAGTATATATTTTTCCAGCATTATGAACATTTATTAGCCAAAAAGATGTTCTCAGCTCGTTTCTTAATTTTGAATTCTAAATTGATTTTCTTAATTGGTCTATGACGCATGAAAGAGCCAAAGCTCTGATACCAATTGAAAAATCGTAACTGAATATTTCAATACATCATAAACACGTAATCAATAATAAACGAAGATCGAACATAGAACTTCATAGAATAATCACTAAATACATATATCAAAGTAATCGATAATATGAGTTTGATCTTCTATTCTATAATGTTGTTAAGTACCTTCAATGAAGTAGGTTCTAAATACTTTTTCACACAAGAACAGGGACCAAAACTCTCATACTTATAAGAATAGACTTGTATCTTTATCCATGACAAAGTCCAAATCTAATTCTATTAGGTTTACTTTAAACGATGAGATTCATATCAGAATAAGTTGGACTTTAATCATGTAATTTGATATACAGATATACATGTATTAAATAAACAATTCTAATACGATTCTTACTAAATGATTTAGTTATTAACTTGTTGCATAAACGACTAGATACATGGTAGTATGGTTAGAATAGCTACAATTGTTGTTAATGACTGTAATATTTGTAAAGAGGGAGCTCTTCTATTCAAACTTGTGGTTGAGTTGACAGGAACAGCTCATTCATATGATGTGAGAAGATGGCGATGTGATAGGAAAAAGGCAGGCACCAATAATAGACAGCTGAACGTACGTACTGTGTGCTAATGCTAATCTAATATAATTTTGTTAACGTATATAATAATCTCACTGATATGAGTGTTTAAGGGCAACCCGAAATCTTCTATCTGTAGAAGAAGAAAAAATCACCAATCCGGTAATGATACAGTCCACAGAGTCACAGAGACAAGAAGAACTGTAATGGTGGTGTTAGGATGAGAACTTGCCACGACGATACTGATTAGACAGAAAATATATATAGATTATATTTGTCCAAGCGTGGAGTGTTATTACTAATTTATAATTAGTCATCCATTTGAAGCTTGGACTTGGACTTAACGATATGATACGGATTCCATTGTGCAGAAGTGCATGCATTATCCCTCGATCTGAGAATATGAACATGTAGAAGACAAGATGAAGAAATGAAGAACAAGCTAGTTAGCTAGCTGCATACATAGTCAAAGTTGTCGTTCCGGAGCGGTTGAGTATGTGAGAGTGCGAGTACTGCTGCATGAGGAAGAAGGAGTGAGTGAGTGACAATTGCTTGACAGTAACAGTGAAATAGTGGTACTCTGATAAACTGGTACTAATATACAGTCTCTCTCTGTCGCTATTGTTGGTAACGTCCAATCCCAGATTCAGAGTTATCTGAGAAGAGAGGGGAGAGAAAATAAAAGGAGCAAGGGCAAGAGGACACCTAAGTGTAAATATGGCCCCCGGAGTACTAGTAGTAGCGCGCATCTTTCGGGGGGTGTATTCTAACCTAATAGAAAAGTCCAGTGCTCCAGTGTCAGTGGGGTTTTAGCTTTCACTCTGCTCAGTTTGGCTTTAAAAGTCTCTGGGTGCGTGCGTCGTGCAGCACTGCAGCTCATATGGGTATGCTCGTGGAGCTGGTACGGTGGTCGTCGTCGCCGCCAGCTACCTCCTCACGACCTCACTCTCTCTCTCTCTCTCTCTCTCTCAACTTGTATATAGCTAGGTTAAATTGTGATTCGGTCTGTCATATTCTAAACACATGGTAGTCCCATACATCACAGTACACCATACCGGTTAGTTCCTTCAACTGATTCCGGTCCATCTTTTACTGGACCATTACCCGTTAAACTAACTCCGGCAGCAACAAATTACTGTTTACCTTCCGGCGAACGTATAGCAGCTCCCTGATAAGCTGTATCCTTTATTTTTATTTTCTCTTAAAAATACATAGATTGCTCTAAATATAAACACCGTTGTTTTTTCTCGTCACATTTCTTATTTTAAGGAATAGAAAATGAGATTAAAGAATTTATTTGAAACAAAACGATCAAAATATTTTTTAAAATAAATAAATATTTAAATAAAATAAAATTGTTGAAGTTACTCTTAATAATTAATAATAAAGTTAGCGATGTATTTAGTAAGCGAATGATATATTTTTAGGTCTTTCAATAATTGGGATTTGGGAGTGTGGTCTTACACTCTTACCATCCATATGACTGGATAAATATGTTAATTTGGTACTAATCACTATTCACTAATCAGGACACAGTAAAAGATTTGATCTTACCAAATGGTTTTTTTAATATTTCATTATAATCCTTAATTTGCGCTTGCATTAGTGTGGTTAAGTTAATGAGACAAAATTGAGGGGGGTCTACTTTGAACTAATGACTTGTGCGTCCAAATATTAATCTCATTCCTCGACGAATGCCTATTGGAACTGGGCAATGTTTTATCCTAATTACTGCAGGAGTTGTTAGACGTAGCAAGAACCAAATTTTGGAAACTTGTTCAACCACTTAAATTTACTATCTATTAAAGCTGAAGTCACTGTTTAATATTGCCCTTTGATCATTTTCCTCCACCAGTGCGAAATGTGTGTGTTCCCTTCTCTTCTTTCTGTTGCGAGCTTGAGATCGTGCTGCACAAAATTTTGCGTTCACACTTTCCGGCTTCGCTTTCACGCTTTCAATTTCTCTCTGTGTGTCATTGTTCTCATCTCTCCACTGTTTTGGATAAACTCTTCACTCTCTCTTCTGGTTTTTCTCCCTGGCACTTTGTCTCCGCCTCTCATAGTTCATAATTGATTGACCATGAAAGAGCTCTTTTGAAGCTGAGCAGATTTTTAGTTGAGTTGGATCGATCGGAGATGTCAAGCACAGTGGACGTGGTAGGAGATCCGACCCTGACGTCGGCGGTGCCGACAGAAGTGGCGAAGCACATTCAGTTTAGATGCCAAGAGGAAAACGTGACTCGAATGTGGAGAAGTGTCTCGACCAAGTCGCTAGGTCACTCGATCGTTGCGTCCTCAGCTTGCGGAAAGAATGTCTGTGGGTCTTGCTTTTAGTATCTTCTTCTCTGATTCCAAACACTACTCAACCGAATTAGAAACACAAATTTATGAGAAGAGTTTGGATTCAACTCAACCAATCTCATTTGCAGATGATGAAGATCAGGATGAGTTTCCATTACCCAAAAAGAGTGTGACTTCAGAGCCACCACTTTCTTCAGCAGAATATGAGGATCGAAATCAGCCACCCAATAAAGGTAGTTACTTTGGCTTCTTTTTCTCAACTGTGAAGCGCACAAAAGAGATGGGTGAGTATGTCAGATGCATGTATTACAACACAAATGAATTTGTAGGGGCACTAATATTGTTGATAATATTTTTGTTTTGCAGATGTTGCTGGTATTGAATTTTGGGTTTAGGCTCAAGTTTGGGTCTTCGGATGGGTATTGATTTTCGTGTGCAAAGTTTTGAGATTAATACAATCCCTACAAATTTAAAGCATTGAGTCATAAGAGTTGTTTAGAATCGATTGTGTACATCTAAAGTAAATTTCAAGAATTGTTGTGTTGAGTATATTCTCTGTTTCATTTAAGCTTTGTGTGGATAATGGATGGATTGTTTGTTCAAAAGATTGGAACTTGGAAGTGGGTATTGTCTGAAAGTTATTGGGTTCAATTGGATTGTGATTGAATTGATGTGTTCATGCTGGCTTGGTAATTTTTTTGTGTGGGTTTTAGAGATTGTAGTTCAGATTATGTTTCCATGTCTTTAGTTTCTTGCAATTCTATGTGCTCATTGAGGTTTAGATAACATAGGAAAAAGGAAATGCTTTAGTCATGAACTCAAAGATTGTTCTTTTCACTTGTTGTGTGTAGATAGATTGAAAAAGGAAGAAAACCCTTTCTTCATGTATTTCTAGTATTTATGAGATAATGAAGTTTGTGAATTTGGATGGTATCATCTACGGTCTTAGAAATTTGAAATGTTGGTTGTGATGTAAGTAAAATGGTGATGGTAACTTAGTTATACTTCCAATTTAAGGCTTCAACTGTTAAGAGCTGATCAACAAGGAGGAGGAGGAGACTGCCAAGGACAATTTCTGCAACTTCAATGACGATGAAGCCGGGGTGCCGGCAGAGAACCAAGATGACGGCGCGGAAAGAGATGTAGTGTTCCAATTGTAATTATATACGTAGTACTTTTAATGTCTGTTTATACTTAATATGAGCTTAATTGTTGGCATCTGTGTGTCTAGAGTTGTTTTCATTTCAGATTGGTGTAATTTTGTTTTGCTAGGGGTTTGTAATTTAGGGATTTTGGTTAAGTTTGGCTTTTGTTGTTGTTATGTTAGTCTAATAGTGATACTAGATTGAATTGGATGGATTTTTCCTAAAGACAATGGTTAGAGCCTCTCAGCATTCTTTAATTATATGATATGTTTAGATCCTACTGCTAACTTTGAATTGGTATTGGTTCTGTGCTGAACACTTCTTGCAGTGATGATTGTTTAACTCATTGTATTTCTCTTTTTAGAAAGTAATGAGAAATGCTGGGTCTCTCACATCTATGTTTCGTTAAAAGATTCTATAGTCGAAGATGGCATTTTCAGATCTGGTGCAAACGTATACAATGGTGGTTCTTATAGGCTCTTTAGTTATGTTTCTACAGTATTCTTAAATATGTTTCTCCTACAACATTCTTAAATACAATGGTGGTTCTGCTAGGCTATTTAGTTATGAGTTTAGCTTTCAGTTTTAGTTTTGATAGTAGATTATTAGAATCGTTTACTAAAAAAACAGTCTTGTTTATAAAAAAGAGAGAAATTGATAACATAATTTTGACTATTATCTTGATCATTTATCATCTTATCAGCCTATCATTTATAAGGGTCTCATGTATAATTGGACTGATCACATATTAGCTTCTATTCAATAAAGATATGTTTGTTTTTAAGAAATCATGGAAAAGTAGTAGCAACAGTTCTTTATTAGATTTTTCTTTTCAATATGCTATCCATATCCCTCTGATACGTATGTTTGTTTTAATTATTGAATTGTTGTTTACAACAGAGAATGACCATATACTTAGTTGTGCATAGTAGATTTTGGTACAATCTCAATTTCGGTTATATCTTTTTGTTTCCTTATCTTTTGAAGTGTTTTTTAAAGTTATCTATGATTTCTTTTGCCTTAACTGAGTTTACTCTTAGTTGGTTTGATGCATTGTTTTTGTGTGGTATAACGAGGCTTACTGAAATATCTTGGTGCAGTGTTTGGATCCCTTTGGAGTGTCGTCGACTGAAAACCAGCAAGGATTGAAACTTGGTATGATTGTGGAGAAAATATTAGTGGAGTTGCTTTTTTTTGTTTAATTTCGTTGTTTGTTAGTCCACTTGACTCTATCTTTTCAATTTCTTGAGTATCTTTGTCTATCTTATATTGAAGAAGTAGAAATTTTTTCCACTTAAAAGGATTACACCTTTTGTTTTGGCTGATTTTGTTTTGAGGTTATATTGATAAGGAGTTAAAGATTTACTTGCGTCCTTCTTGCTAAACTGATCTAAATTGAAGTATGCACCATCACTATTACATTTAAGCTATAACAGGTCATACTTGGCTTAGATCCAAGGGACTACAAAATTCAATTGAAGTTACCGCAACATTCAATTGAAGCTATTCCCTGTTTTTTCTTAAATTCCTTGGTTCCATGGATTTTGGTTTGTCTAAAGGATGTATGTTTATTGTTGTGTTTGGTTAGACTTTTGAGTTTACAACATATGCATCATTTAACGACTTCTTTTCCGGTGTACTATCACCCTTTGCTGGTCATGGACTTATTGAATACAGTAATGCAGAATCTTCTATGATACACATCTGCTTATCTTCTCATTCAATGTATTAGAGTAATTAAATTCTAATTGCAATGCACATTTGAAGATCACAAAACTAGAGAAGGGAGGAGACATGCATTTGTAGAAAAAGCTCTTAGTTTGGCTATTGGAGACAGGGAGGAGAGAAATGTATGGTGTGATATGCAGCTTATTGTCTCTTCCTTAATCTTTTGGAAGTTTCACCAAACTCAGACAATGGAATACGTTTTTCTCTATCCATCTATCTGATAATAACTGGAATAAGCCTGAACTGTAAACCAAATACAACAAATGATTATCAAGTGTTAAACAAATACAAATGAAAACATAGTAAAGTTGAAGCTTTGCCTCAACTTTAGATCCAAAATGACATATTAGCTTACAAAATTAAACTCAACAGCGTGTCACACAAAAACAACATATAAGATTTCTTTAGATACTTTATTCCGCTTTTATGTTGAGGTGACCCTGGGGCAGGCGGCAACCTAGTTAGTATCAAAGTTCGTCTATCTGTTACATATGTTATTATTTAATAAAAAGAAAACCTGATGTAATATTGGCAGGTTAGGATGAACTTTCTTTTGATGAACAACAATCTTCATACTAAAATACTAATGGCTGTAACAAGAATAATAGTGGTACGTTGTATCAAACTATAAATATGTCCTCGACTCATTTATAGCTTACGGAGTACAGACACTTAAGCTCACGATCTTCCCTCCAAATCATCGACGTGACTTAAATGACACCCTCAGAGTTGATAATTAAATATGTAATTAAAAGATCAGTGTAAAAATATCTCTTTAATTAAGCCAAAAAGGGTAATCATCAATAGGTAACCATGTTTTAGGAATTTGAACAAATGCGGTGATGTTAAACCAAATCAACTAAACAAATAAAGTGAATGGGCAATGCTACGGGGTCTCAATGATGTCATGATGTGAATGGCCTCAATATAACGTGGCATAACATGTCATATAAACAAAATTATTTTGGTAAATTTATGATTAAATATCTAAGCAACAAATTCATTTTTGCCCTTTCATAAATTTAATTAAATCTATATGAGTAATCAAAACAAAATCCTAAAAAAAATATCTAAGAAGTGCGTAACTTTGAGAAAAATGTTGTTCATCAAGATGAAGATCTTGTTCATTTTCTTTTTGGATAAGATGCTTGTCGATTGTATATGTTTAGTATTAATTTATGCTTGGTTGTTGGCTTGTTGCCCGCTTTCTTCGCTCAAAACCCTCTTCTCAAGGTCGATCTTGTTCTTTGAAATTTTGCTTTTGTACCATGAAGCTCTGTTAGTAAAAAACGGTACGTGAATTAAACGTTCAAAATAAGTACATGTATAATTTGGTAGTTTTATATGAGTAAAATTCGTAAAAAAAATTTAAAAAATTTTAAAAACAAATTTAGAGGAAGAAAACTAGGGAAAAAAAATTTAATTTTTTTTTGTGAAAAATAAAATAAAATAAAATTCGCGAATAATTTGGCTGAGTAAAAAAAATGTATTGTTTTTTCCGAATTTTTTAAAAAAATTTAAGAACAAAATTTTTTTCAAAAATTTGGCAATTCAAATTATTCGTGAATTAACTAACTAGGTCATGAAGTCATGAACATTGAGTTGAGATCTCAGATCGATCTCACATATATTTGTTCCGATTGATTGATTAATTGACATTCACATATATTGTAAATTCTACAAATTGATGAAATATAGCCATATAGGAGACTTGAACTAAATAAAAAAGAAGGAGCACCTATGAGATGAACCTAATTCGATTCGCATATATCAATATGACTTGACATCAACTCGTATACCATTGAAAACATCATAAGACAAAATTTTGAGATGCATATAATTTTCCTTGAGGTTTATTGAATTTTAGGCTAAAGATTGTGTTGTTGATTTGTTAATAATTGTACGCTAGAGATGAGCTGTGATGGGAAGAATATGGAAGAAAAGAGGGCAATACCGTTGGTTAAGTAGGGATAAGTTGTAAAAGAACTATGATAGATAAGTTATAAATAGTCATTAGATATGGATGATATGATTGTCTTTTAATGAATTTGAGGTGTACATGACATGCTACAACATTAATGATGTGTGAAGATTAAGCATGCCACATAAGATTTGAGGTCTACACATAATGATGTTAATTAGGCTTAAAATCATTTCTCTAAAAAGAATATAACCATTAATGCTGAATACCAGATTTCTAAAAAGAAAGAATTTAGTACATATAAGGATGGAGGGGGTAAGAAAGTTAAAAACGTGTCGGAGTTTCTATATACATGGAATAAGAGAAAGAAATCGAAAGAAAAAGAATAACATATTGAACTGAGAAATGAAAAAGGCAGCAAATAAGAGTCAATAAATTCAAGGGGTCCGTGAAGCAAAGGTTAAAATCAAACACTAGCAGAGAATAGAGAAGCATGGAAGAAAAATCTCCAATATAAACTAATCTATGTGTTGCCTTATCGTTAGGTCTTCTCTAGCGAGCGTCACAGCTATCTAGCTTTCCACCATTTTCAAATACTTTCTTTTCCTCAACAAAGAAAGTTAAGCTACTCTTTTTTCCAGCCAAAACTCCACCCCAGCAAACGGTGCCGTCGCCGGTTCTCTCGTCTAGGCCACCGTGTCCGTCACCTCCATCCTATCATTGTCCTCCTCATCAACATGTCAAACAAATAGTATTGTAATAACAATCCCTTATTCCTCCATTGAGTCTCGATCATTTCACCTCTTTAATTCAATGTATGCTTTAATTCTTCATTATCCTGATTAGTTCCTATCCTCGTACAGTCATACCTCATAAAAACAACTTGCAGGCCATGCTTTGGAACTTAGGGTTTCGATTTCTTCCTCTATTCAGTTCTTAAGTCGGTCACTTTGATCTGCTCAGGATCTTAGCTGATTAAAGAAAATTTTGGTGGGCTATATATTTGAAAATGGAGGAATACAATAACAGTAGCGAAATGGATCACGAGAGTTCAGGCACTCCTAGAAGAAACTTTGTCGACGCATCTCCAAATCTTGGAGGTAATTACGGTCGAGCTGCTGCTTCTCCAGGTGATCATAATCAGCGGATCAACGCCTTTCATCTCCAATCAAGCGGCGGCGGTGAGAGTTTTCCGTCAACACAGCCAACCGTGAAGACTGAGTCAGTTGCCGGTAGCACCTCCCGACATGCTCATCCCGACCACCACAAATTTCATCATCATCCTCAGTTTCCACCACATTCATTAATATTTCCGAGAGGCCAGAAGGATCAGCTGCCAGGTCAGCAACAACAGCAGCAGCAGCACATAGAAAACGAGAGTGAAGTTGAAAATATAAAGGCTAAGATCATCGCCCATCCGCACTATTCTAACCTCTTGCAAGCTTACATGGATTGCCAAAGGGTATACAACAATACTAATCGACTCTAGTACTAAATCTTCCTCTTCTTAAAGTCCTAATCAATATCTCAGGATGGAATATATAATTAATTAGTTTTAAAAAAATCTAGGTGGGAGCGCCATCTGAAGTTGTGGCTCGTCTCTCAGCTGCTCGACAGGAGTTTGAAGCGCGGCAGCGATCTTCAGTCAGTGCTAGAGACGCTTCTCCGAAAGACCCAGAACTCGATCAGTTCATGGTGATTTATGATCCTCCTGTTCTTTTCTTACTCGAATAAAAAGACTTGGATATCTAAACTTTGTCAAAACAGGAGGCTTACTACGATATGCTTGTTAAGTATCGGGAGGAGCTAACAAGGCCCATACAAGAAGCGATGGATTTCATGAGGAAGATCGAAACTCAGCTCAACATGCTTGGCAACAACAGTAGCTCTACTCCTCTGCGCATCTTCTCTGCATCTGCTCAAGGTGATTAAGTACTTAATTACTAATGAGCGAGATCGAATGCATTATTGTCCTTAATCATTCTCTTAGTACTGTGATTTGTTTGGTCTTCGATTCTTGGAATGGTGGTAGTCTACTCCGACTGTTGTTTTCTCCTTTTGAGTTAAACTAAACTGAAACCCGTCAGATTATCTCTGACTCTTTCATTTCCGACTTGGTCCTGAAACCAAACTTTGACTGAGCTCCATTCGTTGAAGAACAAGTAACGATGAGGAAGAAGATGAAGATCAAATTAAGAAGCGCGCAACAGCAACCAGTAGTACTAGTACCGGTCTCCTCACTCACCTGTTTCTCGGGTGACTTAATTAACATACACATACATATGTAGACACCCCCGAACGGTAAACACAAGCCCAATAGTATGATTGGTTTAATTAGGACTTTAAGCATAATTGATTATCTTAAAGAATCACATCAATACAATATTTATATTTCCACGTTGGGAAGGGAAAGAAGAACAGTTTAAGACAAAACTCACTTGGATCGAGTAGGGGTTTTATAAATATATAGTTAGATTCGATCATGGAACCAGTGTCTGACAAATTCTCGGGTCATTCTTATTTCTATTAGGGTTTGTTTATGTGGTTTTGTTATTCTATAAACCATGTCTGCCTAGAGATGGAAATAGCACAATTGCGCACACAAGCACTATCTTCATTCCCAATTTCCCATTCCCCTTTTCCAACGAGAAAAAAAAATGCCCGTCATTTATCGATCGAGTTCATCATACTAAATCTACTAAAATTGTTGCAGTTAGAATACTTTCAGTTCTTTGGTCAGATATTCTCTACACTACCAATGTATAAACTGCACCTTGTATTCCTATAAATGAATTATGAACAATATGCAACAAACAAGCATTCCAAGCAAGCCATGCCTAGGCCTGTACGACGGACATGTAAGCATTCATATGTAAAATTGATACCATGCACCTTCTGCTATACATGTCCATGCCATACTAAGTGCCAGATTTGACATCTCTCCAAACCCAAAATTAAAAATAAATATTGAGGACTTGACATTGCATGTTAATTAGCAATCTGCGAGGAATTTGTAGTCTCAAATAGATCTTCTTAAAGCTTGCATTGGATATGTATATGTATATGTATATGCATATATATAAGCTTAAAGTACTAATTTATTGATACTAAGACCATCTCCAATGGTATGCATACAAGTATACCGTAATATTTTATTAATACTAAAGTCATTTTTAATGGTGAGTGCTATGTTAAAGTTTTATTTTAAAAAATAGTATTATATTAGACACTTTTCATCCATTAAATAAGTTCTTTAACTAGATTTTCTTCAATGATAACGATGCAAATTTATAGAATTTAACTTATTTTAAATTATATTTATATTGATATTCATATAATGGAATGAGCTGAAAAGTAGACACACATGATATGAGTAACTGGGTATCAGTTTTGAATGAGATGGGTTGTAAAATGAGTTGGATAAATATAACGTATTCTGTAACTAATTCAATCAACCTCTACAAGATGAATAAGCAAATACATCATTAGAGATGATTATGTGATTATTTGTCGATGGATTGCAAAACTTGATATGTAACCCACCATTATCATTGAACATGACCGAAGTCTTCCTTCTTCTAACATATCCAATTGTCCATTGTATTATTTTCCCGTGATCTAGTTGCTGGCCAGTACAGATGGCCATTTGTTGTCTTGTTTTACACTGAATTATGTGATATATAATTGGGAAATAAATCAGATGAGAAGATGAGAAGAAGTGGGTGCTTGGCCTCTGCCAGACTGCCATTAAAAAATTCGTTCTTTGATGGGTTTACAAAGAGAGGAAAACTGATCTCAGGGAGCATAGCACATGTACTTACAGGGACGAACTTCAATTTCCGAGATTTTCTGAGACTGAATTCAGTCTTCCAATAAGTAATTGACTATTTTATGTCCCAGCTCAGCTCTCTAGCTAGCTACTTTTCTCTGATAAAACTGACCTTAGAATCTTTAATTCTCGCTCATTTTCTGTCATTCCTTTGCATGATTTTCGGTCCTCAGCTTGACTTGGATGAAACCTTTTACTGTTTCTTGTTGCACATATGCATGGTCAAGAGTCTTTCTAGCTCTTTTTAATAGAACAGATATGTATGTAGCGTCTGACATTTACATATGCAGATGACAAAGGTGAAGGAAATGGTTCATCTGAAGAGGACCAGGATAACAATAGCTGTGGAGAAACTGAAGTAGCCGAGATTGATCCCAGAGCCGAAGACAGGGAGCTTAAGAACCACCTTTTGAGAAAGTACAGTGGCTACTTAAGTAGCCTCAAGCAAGAACTCTCCAAGAAAAAGAAGAAAGGCAAACTGCCTAAAGATGCTAGACAGAAGCTTCTCAGTTGGTGGGAGTTGCATTACAAGTGGCCATATCCTTCGGTAATTACCCTAGCCTACTCGAGTATCCTTAATATCTTGCCCTTGTACCTATGTTATCATAATGTTGACTGGTTACTATTTCCGAACAATGCAGGAGTCGGAGAAGGTGGCATTAGCGGAGTCGACAAGTTTGGATCAGAAGCAAATAAACAACTGGTTCATAAACCAAAGGAAGAGGCACTGGAAACCATCGGAGGACATGCAATTCATGGTGATGGATGGGTTGCATTCTCAGAGTGCAGCTGCCCTCTATATGGACGGACACTACATTGGTGATGGCCATTACCGTCTCGGTCCCTAGCTAATCCATTGCATTAAGGAATTAATAATTAAGTTAATGTGGCTCTGCCGGTTGTGTTTGCTAAATTTTCCATGTGACTGCATGCGTAAGTAGTACGTGAAATTACTCGGGCGAGCTTATATATATAGTTTGGTATCCTAAGACGACGAAGCAAAGTGCAAAGTCTGCAAGTCATAAGTTGTGATGATTGCTGACGCTACAATTGGGTGGGTAATGTTCTACATGCATTGTCAATCAGATATGTATATTTCTCTTTTGATCGAGTCATTTCAGTTGATGTTATTATGTCTACATATCGATGTTTCAGGGTGATGATCCCTTTAAGCTGTATGCATGATTGTGATTAAGCTCTCAATTTAGTATTACTATCTGATTACCTATCATTCTTGTTTTTTTAATAAAAAAATAATATATATATATATATATATATATATGTTAACAAAAAAAGAACATGAGAATTCGAAGACTGGTGGCAACTGGCAAGCCATTGTCTAAATCTAAGAAGATCATGAATTCATGATAGACATGTGTGCATGGGCAATTAATGACTTAGTATAGACTTGTTTCCTAATTAAGGGATATCACAGATACTATTATCAGTAATTTCATTTTTCATGAATGAGATCGATCCATCCGGTTCATGACTATTTAGATTTAGGTTGTCATATTTTTTTTTCTTTTTATTAATTGATACTTTGATAAGACCTTCTTGTTTGTATAGCATTAGTTGTACGATTATTATACTTATCCATTTAAGCAGGTAATCGACACCTACCAGACCACCCGAAAGACCACCAGAAATGCTCCAACTTCTCTCACAAGACCAACCCCATCCGAGCGCACACGCGCCCGTGGGGCGCACACCCGAACATGCGGATCAGACATCAACAAGTGCACCAGTCCCACATCGAAATACACAGGCAAGTACCAAGCTCAACCACCTATATATATAAGGTATTTATTACAGGTAAGATCAATTCCATCTATCCCATCGAGAGACAGCCGACTCGCTCGATCCACATTACTATACACGCACGTTCGCTTGACTGTTATATCCAATACATCATCTGACTTAGGCATCGGACCGTTGAAGGCGGGCCACCCCGTCTTGACCCCTGACCGCCTGTTCATTGTTGTATTCTTCTAACAGCCACACCCGAACGCGCACACCCGACCACCCAGAGAGTCCGCACACCCGAAGATAGGGACCGCTCGACCATCCGAACAGCCCCAACGTTCGGATGCACCAGGAGGAGAGGGAAGTCTATTCGTATTGCTTCTGCCCCATTACGCCATCGCGCGTAATTCGGTAGAAACAGTTGGCGCCGTCTGTGGGAAACTTACAAATTGCAAACCTCGTATAAACACCACAAAAATCAAAGGTCCACATGCTCAACCCGGTGACTAACGGCAGCAACGCGCCCGATGGGGAGACGCCGCCAGACTCGCAGGGGCGGAATGTACTAGCAACCAACAGGGACGATGGCGAGGAGCGCATCAGCAGCCTGGTCCAGGAGTTACGAGAGGCGGCGCTCGAGAGAGCAGAGGAGCGCCAAATCCGTTAGAGGTTGGAGGAGCGGCTGTACGCGCTCAACAGCCAGCGGATGGGGCAGCACGAGGAGACCCAGGAGACCACCAGCGAGGAGCAGCACCCGTTCGGCAGGACCAGTGCCCGGGCGGCCCGAGCGCCCTCACCCGTGGAAGAGTCGGCGCCCCCGACGAACAATGCTCTGATCCTTCAGAGGATGGAGGAGCTGGCAGAGAAGGTCTCGCGCCTGCGCAAAGACAAACTGGCCGGTCAGGGCGGGATGTTTGCCCCCCGGGTCAGCCCGTTCTCTGCGCATATACTGGAGAGAGGAAGAGACCCCCACGCGAAGATAACGAAGATCGCCCGATTCGACGGAAGCGGAGATCCACGCGCGCACGTGGACGAGTTTCGATCCACCACGGACGGAACCCGGTATTCGGACCCAACCTTGTGTTTCCTGTTTCAGGAAACGCTGGCGGAGGAAGGGCGGAGCTGGTTTTACGAGATCCCGCCAGGGTCCATCCATTCATTCCTCGAGCTGGCGGAAAGCTTTCAGAAGCGCTATCGGCTCCAAGGCAAGTACAACACAACGGGCATCCTCCTCAAGGTCCGCCAGGGGATGGACGAGAGCCTGTCGAGCTACATCAACAAATGGAGGACGCTCGCAAGCACATGTAGGGACCTTGATAAGCGAGTGGCCAAGGTAGCCTTGATGGATAACCTGCTCGCCACCCCATTCGTAGAGAAACTAGTGAGGAAGGAGCATCTCGACTACGACGAGATCATGGACCTGGTTGTACAGAAGGCGTTAGTGGAGACGCGAGTGTATGGGTCCGCCTCCGAACCCAGTTCCAGCAGACCAGAAGTGACAAGCGCCCAACCACGACAACTGGCGGACGACGAAAGGCCAACCGGGGGCTTTAAAAGGAGCCGGGACACGCACAGACAGCTACAACCAGATGCGGGGGCAAGCGCAGCAGAGTGCCCACTTACCACCAGCATCACGCTATCGATCGAAGGGACAGGAGGTCTTTACGATCGATCGGCAACCGCTCGAGCACCTACTCCGCCAGCATCGACACCGAATACCGCCACCAAACAACATGACGAAAGCGGTGGCTCCGACCGGCCAACTCCCGGACGTATGGTGAGAATTCCATAATGCCACCACCCACCACACCAACAGCTGCATCATGCTGAAGAAGGCCCTTGAAGACCTGAAGGACGAGCGGACAACCCCTCCCAGGGTGGAAAGACAACAACGCGAGGCAAACATCGGAACCCGTGGGACTATCAGTGCGATATCCGGGGGTAAGCGCAAGGAGAGAACGTCGTCGCCCGATCGCTTGAACAGGGAGGTGCTGACGATCGGGGCGGGAAGAGCGCCCAAGGCAGGAAGGAAGGAGACGCCCACCATCAGCTTCGTAGCGAGGGACGAGGAGGAAAGCCCGAAAGACAGCACCCTGCCAATCGTGATCGACGCGATCATCGACCGATTCCTCGTGAAGAGGGTGCTGATTGACAATGAGGCGTCCGTGAACGTGATCTACTTTGACGCGTACAAGGCGCTCGGAAGGCCCGCACGCAAGATGACGCAGGACCATGAGTGCGTGGCCAGCTTCACACGCGAGACATCGTACCAGATTGGGAGTGACAGTCTGCGGGTCGAGATTGGCGCACCCGACTCCCCGCACGGCGAGATCCGAACGGACTTCATCATCATGGACACCCCCTCCCCCTACAACGCCATACTCGGGAGGCCAGGGATCTGCAGGGTAAAATTGATCGTCGCAGGGCATTTCTCTTGGGAAGATTCCCAACCAAGCGCGGGATCGGGCACGTTCGGGGATACAACCACGAGAAAACCGCAGAGCCCCGGGGCAGGCAGGAGGTTCTTGCCTCGGAGCCCACGGATCGAAGGGCACGATCCACGCACGAACGACGAGGGGCCCCGTCTTAGCAATAGACTACTGGAAGGGCGAGGAGACGGACCGCCCGATCGTTCAGACCAGCGCATTCAGGCTCGCCCAAATCCAACTAGGGGACTGGGAGGCAATCCGGCAAAAGTAGACACCCCGCCCGCAGGGGGAGGCGCCAGCACCCTTTTCTTCCGTGATGTGCAGGATCAACAAACATACGCCACCCGTGGAACATCCAGCATTTGGGGAAGTACCTTCGTCAGAATCTTGTTATATTGTACTTTTGTACTCTTTCCGTTAGTTTATATTTGCGCGCCCGTTCGTCCTTACCCCGCCCGCCCGCCCACCCACTCGGGGGACTGGGGATAGGTCGCTCGCGCATATGTAACACTTGGTTAAAGCCCATAGCCATTCAAAGCAAAGGAGTAGGTGCACGTTCGCGTGAGTTACTCAAAAGATGCAAAAAAAAAAAAAAAAATTCAGACAAGGCACACATACGGAAAGAAATACTTTATTAATGGAAGGCACAAGGCCCGACTACAAAAACCTATCGCACTACAGAGAGAAGGGACATCCTACACTACGCCCCAGTATCAACATCCAACTCTTCACCCTCCTCCGACAACGCTGCCACGACGGCTTCCACCTGCTCGCCCGGATCTATCCGCCTGATCACCGGCTCCAGCTCCGCCCCAGCAGGTTCCCTAGAAGGCCCCACCTCTCTCTCGTACGCAGGAACCTGAGCGCCCGACCGCCCCTCAACTTCAGACGCCACGAACGCCTCCCGAGCGACTGCTTCAACACGGACGCGCTTCAGCTCGGCGCGCACCTACTCCACCTCCGCCACTGCCTTATCTCGGTCAATCCTCGCCAGAGCTTCACAGGCAACAACTTCATCCGACCGGACAGCCGTCTCCTCCGCACGGGCGATGTACCGACGCGCCAGATCATTAGCCTTGCCCGCCCTAGCCACCAACCGCTCCACCACCTTCCGATGCTCCAGCGCGTCGGCCCTGAGGCGTGCAAGTTCCGAAATCTCCCGCAAACGGACGCGGAAGACCTGCTGCATCAGGCGGGTGCACGCAACGAAGACCGCATCTAGCCCATCAGGAGCGGCATCCTCTAGCGGCTGCAGCAGGGACCCAAGAGAGGCAGCACCATCCCCCAGCACATGGCGCAGGCCGTCCACAACATCACCACTCGACCCAGGAGCGGGGCCGGGATAGGAGCCTTCCGTTCGCGCCCGCTTCTGCGCCCGCTTCTCGCCTTCCCCTTGCTCGGGAGACTTTGGCGGACCCAAAGACAAGAGCGAGGGATCTGGAGAGCAAGAGTATCCACTCCAAGAGTATCGTGGAGGACTTGAAGGTCGACTTGAAGACGGAGGCACGACGAGCGCACGACTTGAAAACGGAGGCGTACCAGCAACCTCCCGCCTGTCCCCGACATCATCTCGCTCAGACTGACGCTGTTCGCACCCAACCTGCTGCTGCTCGCGCTCCGTCCGGGCATGGGCCTCGGATCCAGCAGCATCACCTGACGGCGAACGGGGAGCATCCACTTGTGGCCCTTGGACGGGCGGGGCAGGGGCAGCCACGTTGGAGACAGGGGTCTTGGGCTGGGTACTATCCCCCGGGACGAATACGCCACCACCGACATCCGCCACCTTGTGGACCTTCGCGGCAACATTCCGCAGTCTGAGCAGACGGCGCTTGAGCGCTTCATCCATATCGGTGGCCTTGGACTTCGATTTTTTTTCACTGCAAGCGCACACACGAAAGGTTAGCAAACAGATACAAACACAGCTAGCACGGTCTGGTGGCACGCCTGCGCCCATCGGGCACTCGCTCGTACCGAGCGTACGAGGGGACTGGGGGACTTCCGCCCGTGTGGGGTGGCTCAGCCCGTTTGAATGGAGGCAGATCTGGAGGAGCGCCAGGGTATATCAGAAGAACGGGCGGAGGGGCAACACTTAGCAAAGGAGAGTAGGGGGGAGGCAAACCACCAGAAACACTAAAACCCACAAAAAATCACCCAAAAACAAATCAAACCCACCCCACCTCAAGAACACGCCCTGTTCTTGAAAAGCAAAAAACCCAGAAAAACCCCAAAAACCCAGAAATACAAACCAAAAATGGGAAAAACATAAACGGGACGGGAGCCTCACCAGATTGAATTTGTGGGGCTGAGTTTGCACGTCGCACACGTATTCCGGCAACGAAAGACACGAACACAGAAGATCTTAAACGGATGCAGGTCGCAAAATGATTCCGGCAGAGTCTTTGGTAAAGTTATGAAAGTGATGAAGAAAACGAAAGCCAGGGAAGCCCTATTTATATTACTCGGACGGGTACGCGAACGAACGCCAGCCGTCCGTCTTCGCGTGTCCACCGTTGGATCGTAACGCGTGGCCCAGGGCGGTTTACTTGCCCTCCAAAGTAACCGCGCCAACTCTTCGACTTCCCGCCTCGATTTCAAACCCTAGCACGGTCTTCAACAGCTCGAAGCATGGCACCCATGCACCACTCCCACGCTCCCACGAGCGTGACGTTTGCCCTTCAAGCAATCATGACAATAGCAGCATTTAATGCAGGGGCACACCAGCATTAAATGCGACGGCTAACATTTATTACGCACCGGTTCCCAAAGAGGTCAAAAGGAATGTCACCTCAAAACGTCTCATCGAAGCACCACCAAACCCAAGGCAAGGACAACACGCCACGATACCAACCATTCCTACTGGCGCGTACACCACCCACACGACCGGGCGCTCGCGAAACACCATCAGGTTAGTACATGTACCACTCGGGCGCCCCGAAAAAGGGCTAAACGCCTGAATTCCCTTTTGGCCGTGCCCCGAGTGAAGAGCTTGCGCCTTACGGGATGGGGTTCTTCCTCTACGTACACTCAAGCATTAAGCAAGCCGGATCAGGCGGCAGAGGCATGGGGTCCGCCCCCTCTCTGAGCGCGCGCTGAGCCCGATGGGCGGCACGGGTATGGGGTCCGTCCCCTCCGTGAGCGCACCGTTACATGATCGAAGAGCAAGCCGGCTATCATGACAGAGGCATGGGGCCAACTTCTCTCTGGGCGTGCTAAGCCGATGGGCGGCACGGGCGTGGGGTGTTGCCCCTCCGTGTGAGCGCAACGTTAACGAACGACCCCGACTCGGAACGACAGGGGCGTGCGGTCCCACCCCTCCCTGCGCGTTCCGGGATTGATGAGCGCGGGCAAAGGTACGCCCTCCCCGGACGCGAAATACAAGCCGGCTGTCATAACGGAGGCATGGGGTCCGTCCCCTCCGTAGCGCGTTAATTGTAGGTCGCGGTCTTAATCCCTCCGTTGACGCTACACCGTACGCAACGGCATCCCCGTTGATGTACGCGGTGCATCGCGCCATCCCAACGCCGGTGTTACGAAAAACATTTGCATACATTCACACATCATACCATACATTCACGCATCATACCATACATTCATACTTGCATACCTATATACCTGTATATCTGTTATACTTATGTATGTTTACAAGACCGACCCCATCTGGGCGCGCGGCTCCAAAAAAATAGCAAGCCTTGTTTGGAGGCCGGGCCTACAGGTATACGAACGCACGACCAAGTAACACCCCACGGGCGCGCGGCTCCAAACTATCAACATCCGTTTGGACGCCAGGCCCAGAACATGTACAGGTACACGATTGCACGAACAGGTACACGCTCGGCCGCCCAGGTCCCACTCCGTCATGCGAGCCCTTCCTTGACCGGAGAGTTGGGGGACTTGGGGGATACAGGATCATACGCCACTGCTCAATCGGATAAGTATTCTTGTTAATCGTACGGACCCTTTTTCAACTCCCCAGTCAAGAAAGTTCTCTTTGACTTGGGGACTTGGCGGACTTGTTTGTATAGCATTAGTTGTACGATTATTATACTTATCCACTTAAGCAGGTAATCGACACCTACTAGACCACCCGAAAGAACACCAGAAAGGCTCCAACTTCTCTCACAATACCAACCTCATCCGAGCGCACACGCGCCCGTGGGGCGCACACCCGAATATGCGGATCAGACATCAGCAAGTGCACCAGTCCCACATCGAAGTACACAGGCAAGTACCAAGCTCAACCACCTATATATATAAGGTATTTATTACAGGTAAGATCAATTCCATCTATCCCATCGAGAGACAGCCGACTCGCTCGATCCACATTACTATACACGCACGTTCACTTGACTGTTATATCCAATACATCATCTGACTTAGGCATTGGAGCGTTGAAGGCGGGCCACCCCATCTTGACCCCTGACCGCCTGTTCATTGTTGTATTCTTCTAACAGCCGCACCCGAACGCGCACACCCGACCACCCAGAGAGTCCGCACACCCGAAGATAGGGACCGCCCGACCATCCGAACAGCCCCAACGTTCGGACGCACCAGGAGAAGAGGGAAGTCTATTCGTATTGCTTCTGCCCCATTACGCCCCCGCGCGTAATTCGTTAGAAACACTTCTATTGGTCGGGAAAAAAATGGAAAGCCAACTTCTTCTAGCTCCGAGATTCTCACAGACGACTTGCAACAAAGCCTTAGGGGGTTTCGTTGCGCCTTCTCTTTGTTTTCCACGACAACGAATTGGTATTTTGTTAGTGATGATGGAGAGGCGAAAGGGGAGTGGCATGTGTTAGTATAGCATCATTAGTTGTCCGATTAAATATACGTATCCACTTAAGCAGGTAATCAACACCTGCGAAACCACCCGAAAGACCACCAGGAAGGCTACAGCTTCACTCACAAGACCGACCCCATCCGAGCGCGCACGCGCCCGTGGGGCGCACATCCGAATGTGCGGATCACATGACAGTAAGCACAAACCAGTCCCACATCGAGGAGCACAAGTAAGCACCAGACTCAACCACCTATATATGTAAGGTATTTATTACAGGTAACGACATTCAGCTCAACACATCAAAATCCATTCAACTCCACTAAACACTCCAACCTACTTCTACGCACGTTCGCTTGACTGTTATATCCAATACATCTTCTAACTTAGGCATCAGAGCGTTGAAGGCAGGCCACCCCTGTCTCGACCCCTGTTTGTCTGTTTGTCGTTGTATTCTTCTAACAGTCATACTCGAACACGCGTATCCGCACACCCGAAGAGAGGAGAAGAGCCCGACCATCCGAACAGCCCGAACGTTCGGACGAGCAAGAAGAAGGAGATTACTCGTACTTGCTTCTGCTAGATTGCGTCCTGCGTAATCCGGTAGAAACAGCATGGCCAGGGTTGAACGTGATTTCTCCCCGTGGGGGTGACTTGGGTGGTGGCGCGAAGGAGAGTTTGGTCACAGGTTTTGTTGCTTCACAAAAATCTAGATCTACTACAGCATGGACAAACTGGAGGGCAGGGCTAGATTAGGCCTCGATGGGCGCAGTTCAAGGAGGTGAGGTGGACGATGGGATCGGGTGTCAGACAGCGGTGGATGGGTTCATTTGAGTTTCAGTGGATCAGTGGGCGGCGTTATGGCGTGGGAGGCGCGAGTTGCGAGCCTGCTAAGTTGGAGAGCCCCGATGTGGAGAGATGAGCCATGGTCGATCCTATGGGCCGTGATTGTTGACAGGGTGATCAGATCTGCGAGGTGTTGTCGATAGAACTTTGGCAGTGCCGCAGTCATGGTAGCTGGTCTGGTGGGGACGTGGGGTAGAGCGGGACTGAGCTGGTGGGTACAGGTGGCTGATGGGACCCTTCCTTGGCGGCGATGGACCTGACAAGGGAGGACGGTGGCGGCATGAATATGCTAGGGTTCGAAGGGATTCATCAAAGATTGTGAGCTGCTTTTTGGCTCTATTGGCTTTTTCTCTAATTGGCTCCATCCATATTGGGCTTGAGTTGTCTTCTTGTCAGCTCTGGATCTTCGGGCTGATTAGGTTGATAGGTTGCAATTCTTGCTTGGGTTGGGCTTCATTAGTTCCTACTTGACCCTGAGTTGGGATCCTGGTGACCATATCGTTCCTAAAGCAAAATGGTGTCTAGACAATTAAGGAGTGTTGCACATTTATTTTTGACATCTCTCGTGTTATTTTGGTCTTCTAGTCTAGTATTGGACTTATGATGTTATATTCTAGTATAGTAACGTTGGGGGTTTCGTTTTATCGGGTGGAGTAATTTGGCGAAACTCTATATTATTATCACATTAATAAATTTCATCGACTATCTCAAAAAAAAAAAATTTAAAAATTGTAATTATTTTTCAAGTTCCCAATGCATTGATTTTTCTGCTTCTTTTTTACTCGTGTGCGAAGTGCAATACAAATATAGTCTTGATGAACTTAAATCATGGAACTACGTACATGTGTATAATGTCAGAAATTAACAAACAGGTTATTGAAGGAAGGACCGGGAAGTGCTTCCCTCCCGTGGTAGGCTTCAACGTTTGCTGCGCTTTGGTGGAAATCGAATGAGATGGTAATAATGCGTGCACGGACAGAACTGGGCCGAACGAGCCAGACCAACAAGGCAACAATGCATTAGGTCCGTAACATGAGACCTCCTCATTCAAAGTTCCATAGTCCATACAATAATAATGGCAACGAAACGTCCTTCTTCACTATGGAAATCTGACAAGCTCTCTTCTAAACGTTCTAAACGTACACAACTACACAATGTGGTTATAGGATATGGATTGAAAATTACTTGAACAAAAACCCCGTAATTTTCTTGATCCTTAGTTTTATACGCACAAAGATAAGAATAAGGGCTCTTTTTGGAGTCATTAAGCAACATATATATATATGTGAGTCTATTCACACCTCCAAAACGATTAATTACACCTTTTTTTATAATTTTTGCCCATTAAATTTTCAGTTTTACCCATGTTCTCCTCTCTTTAGCATTTGCACATTTTCTTTCCACTGTATCCATCATCAGACAACATTTTTTTCATTCTCCTCTCGTTTCCTTATATATTGATACAAGTATTTGATTAGCTTTATATCATACCACTCACATCAGAGCTCAATAATAAAACTAAAACCAAAGTGTTTGGGTTAAACTATAAAATTAATTTATGCAAATTTATGAACTTCCCCAAATTACAAACCCTAAACCCAAATCCAAAACAACACAAAAAATCAAAATTAAATCGAAGGATAACAATTCTAGAACTACTAATGACCTTGAATGATTATTTTCCACAAAATATTTAATTAGTATCTATAGCAGAATAAAGTTTTTCGGTAATATGGTAGCAAAAAGAGTAAAACAACCGAGATCAATCTCATAAACCATAAAAAATGATTGTGGTTAATCTCGGAAGAAAAATACTAAGAAATCTAAAGAACTTCCTAGGCAATATATTTCATTATTCATTCATATTGCAGCTTAAAGCTCCTCAAAGTATGAGTTAAGAGCTCTCATGTTGGTGTTGGTCATGGTTGCCGTCAAAATTTGCTGGTGAAGTCATGAGTATTTTTTTTGGCAAAGGGGTAATATTGGATTTTAAATATTTTAAACAACCTAGGAGGTGTAACTAACAATTTGAGAGGTGTGAATAGACGCACTATATATATATATATATATTTTTTTTTTTAAAATAGAATAAGTAATTTTGGCAATATTAGTTCCCCAAAGGCAGACAATTTAGGGAACAAGTCCCACCTTCAAACCTGAAGGTGAAGGGTCCGCTAATCTCTGGGAGCCCACAGCTCGTTCCCTTATTTAATTTATTACTGAAAATAAAAAAAATTACAAAGTTCAAGGATAAACAATGAAAAAAGAGGGCATGGAGATTCAAAAAAGAACATTCCGCCTCTTGTACATGGCAAAGACTAATAAACAAGAACAACTACTTAAACTAGAAGTTTGAAGTTTGAAAACTTGTCGTTTCCTTATGCATTGATATTCATTAACCAAAACGAAAACTGGGCAGACCCATTAAATTTCAAACGAACACTCCAGTAGCAAATGGTGGACAAGAGTCCCACCAGTGCAACCCATCATTGGCCACTCCAAAGTTGGCAAAGGTATCGACAACTTGATTCTATTCACGATAAATATGATAAACACGAACTTGCATCGATGAAAGAAAGGATCGACAATGCTCCCAAGCAACATATAAGCACCATGACACAGAGGAAGATGAGTTATGGAGAAAATGAAGTGCTAAAGAAGAGTCAGATTCAATCCATATAAAACTCCACCCCTTTTGTGAAGCCATGGAGACTACATGAATAATAGCTTGAAACTTTGCCTCTAAGGCCGTTGCAACACCCATAGACCCTACAAAATAACCCAAACAATGACCTAAATGATCACGAAAAATTACACCATAACCAACTGGGCCAGGAGTCCCATGAGCCGCACCATCAATATTCACCTTCACTTGAAAAGCACAAGGAGCTAGCCAAGTGACCTCCCTGATAATTTGCGCTTTTCGCGTATCAAGCAATATTTCTATAATTACTAGGCAAGATGCCCGCGCCGAGGCCTGGATTGTGACAATGTGAAACTAAAACAAGGAACTTTAATATTAATACAAACTTAGGAAATTAAATACATTGTTCAAAAAATCGAAGGATATATACACCTTAAGTTTCTAATAACATCAAACCAAGCCTTCATTATTAGCAACATCGTAGTAAGTTGATGCTTGCCCACCCAATAAATGGGCACTACATGCACAAACATACTAATCTTACATGAATAAAATAGAATTTAACCAAATATAAAGAGACCTATATACATTCATGACATAAATATTCCCTAACCGGCTTCATCAAAGAGTGCGATTATACTCTGTCCATTTCAGATTTATAACAATTCCTCCAAATTGTTTCATAATGCATCAATATGTAATATTAATTTTTATAATCAATCAAAAATGATCACTATTGTATATTTTTTAGCTTTTTTATTCCTAATTTTGAGTCATACACATTCTTTTTTTACCTCATCGAAAACAACACTGATCGAGCTAATCCCCCGCCATTTTCACCTTTGGCGCCAACAATGAGAGGTAAAATTAGCAGGGATTAAAAACCGCGGAATTTGATAACCCAAACCCCAAAAAACACTTATTTCGCGCCAAATCTTAATCCCATATAAAACCCAACCCCCGCCCAAAGACTCATTTTTCCCCTCCCTCTCCCTCTCCCTCTCTCCCTCTCCATCTCTCCCCCCCCCCCCCCCCCCCCCAATCAAACCACCCACCATATATCATCACCATCACAATAATAATCACAATATATATTATACCCATGCATAATTAATAATCACAATTAATCCTAAAATAATCACAATATATATAATCAATTACGTACTACGTACCCCAACTCAACTATCAATCACATACTCAAATTCAACCATCAATTACTCAAACTCGACAATCAATTAACTCCGATCCATCGATCGATCAATTCAAAATCAACAATCGATTAACACGTACACACATACATATATATATATATACGTACGTACCTATATAAACCGAATCACGAACTCATTCTTCACAGTTTTCGACATCACCCAAAGATTTCTGAGCATTTTCAATTTTTGCGGGAGATTTTTTTTGAATCACAGAGCTGCTGCCCAGATTGGATCTGAAATAAGAAACTATAGTCGACGATACCAATAACTCGTCGGTTATAGTCTGAAAAAATCGTCGGCATTAATTGAAAACTATACCCGACGACTTTTCGGCCACTATAACCGACGACATGATTATCTAGTCGGAAAAAAACTATGTCCGACGAGGTAATCTTGTCGTTGGTTATAGTAAACTATTCCCGACGAGAACCCTTGTCGTCAGTCGTTTTTTGGGAATCTCGTCGGGTATAGGCATTCTTCTGGTAGTGTATTGAACCAAAGGATCTCCTTGTCTATACGATGCAGCACGCGTATCCGCAGTCCCCCGAATATGCTGTAAGTGTCCTTATAACAAAATAAACTTATTTCTTATTTTTTTAGATTGTTTACATTAATTAATATTTTATTTTTCTTTCTCAATTAGGCGAGAGTTCAGGAGGCGATTCCGGAGGTGTTGACTCAAGTGGTGAGAGAACTCTATCCCAACACCCCCGATGCGGAACTCCCGATTGATCAGATTGATTGATCTGATCCGATGGTCAGGGCCAAGATTATGTCAACTGCGATCCCTCCAGGGAAGAACACTTTCTATTGCAGGGGTTCCGGAAAGTGGGGTCAAGGGCTGCTGAAGAAGACCCCTGAATTCTCTCGCGGATCGGGATCATCATCATCATCATCTTCGAGGACTAATGAGCTACAGGACCAGCTTCATAGGCAAGCAATTGAGATGGAAGCTCAACGGCGTCGGATGGAGGAGATGGAGCAGGCGCGAGCCGCAGAGCAGAATCGGTTGGCCGAACAGCAGCAGCAGATGGGGACATGAACGCAGCACTGTTATGCACAGTTGCAGGCATCTGGAATCCAGATAGCTCCCCCGCCCATTTTCGGTGCGCCACAGCCACAGCCTCAGCCTCAGCCGCAGTCCCAGCCAGACCAGGACCAACCAACTTATGACGATCCGTTTGACCACATAGACTTAGGACCAGGACCCCCCTAGATTTGAACAATTGTCGATTTTTTATTTTAAATATTTACTACGTACGCATATGTATACAGATTTGAACAATTTCGGTTTTTTTTTATTTATTTACTACTATAGTTTCAATGGTTGTTAATTTTCAATTTGAACAATATTGGTGATTTTTTGGGAATGCAGCTTTTGGGATAAAACCCAAAGCCTGCAAAAAAAATTTAATTATTATTAACTATAACCGACGATATGTGTCAACATCGTCGGCTATAGTTTTCTCCACGGTCAACCATTTTGACCATGGAGAAAACTATAACCGACGATGACATCGTCGGTTATAGTTTGAAACTATGCCCGACGATAAACTATCGTTGCCTTTAGTCTCCTTTTTTTTCAACGAAAAACCTAATTCATCGTCGGTTATAGTATCACCGACGGTGCATTACCGACGAGACTATAACCGATGATGAGTCGTCGGGTATAGGCTATACCCGACGATAAAGAGGAACAGACCGACGACACCTCATCGTCGGGTATAGTAATTCTTCTGGTAGTGATACTATCAGCAGTTGCATGACGCCAGGCTTTTCTGAAACTCATATATTATCCTCGGGTGCTGAGAAATCAAGTCTTGATTCTTTTAGCACATTTTCTGGTGAATATTTTGAATTTATGTCTAAATTCTTCTTGGTACATCTTATCAATCATGGGCTTCCAAAGACGCATGGGCATGCATTAATAAACCAGTTGGCAACCTGAACATAGACAATTTTAGTCTCCCAATTGATGATTCTGAGGACCAAACTTTGCAAATTCTGAACCTACATATTAATAGCTAAATCCCAATTGCAACGACAATGTATGTTAAGGAGCTATTACAGATAATGTACTGATGATCTAACAATAAGAAAGCTAGAAGTTGAGTTACCAGGTTTCTGGTTATCCTGGTCTCCTTTGCTAGCATGACTTTTCCGGGTAACTGACACAATAAACAAACCATGTATTTGTATTATAATATCATAATATCCCTTCTCTTTCAAATTTCTCTCATTCTCTTTAATTTTCCCTATTTTTGTCCTTTTTTTTTCTTTGCTTAATCTCCTACATGCTTGCTGTCTAAATTTGTATTAAAATCCCTCTTTCAACTTTCCATACAGAAGATCTTCCTTTTCTTCTGTTAACTGTTCTATAGATCAAAACTGCAAATGCAAAAATCAAATAAAGATATATGTTGTAGTGAAATAGGTTAGGTAAGCAATCTTTTATAGAGATAAAAAAAAACTCAGGAATCATATATCTTTGTCATGAGAGAAAGAGTTTAAACTTTAAAGAGTTTAGCACAGAACTTTAAGAAACTAGGTCTAGAAGAATTAGATTGAATATGGATACGTAGTAGTCATACTTAATCAGTCAATTCCAAACCGAACAATAATAGATGGGGTAGTGAAGTCAAAAAGGATCCAAGAGCAGCGAACGTAGAATACGAAAAAAAATTGTACCCATATTTAAAATATGAAATCAAACATTTTCTCTGTACAGACTTAATTGACAACCATAGAATATACTAACTGAACTACATAAAACCGTCATGTCTTTGGCTACCAAATTAAAAGGAAGCTCTAGGGTATAAGAAATTTCAAATTAAACAATATCAATCTATATCAATTTTTCATAATCAATCCCTGAGAAACTAAGTTACATGAATAATGCTGACAACTATATCAGTAAAGATTGAGCTCACAATCATATATCACTATATTAGTCAATAACACATCAAAAACCCGTTACGAAACATTCAAAAGACCATAAAAGGTCACAGATTCATTAATACCCACCTATCTTTCTCCATCAGAAGTTAAAATACAGTAGGAAAGATAAAACTTTTAGAGCCAAAAATCACAGTAAAGTAGTTAAGAGGAAAATGAATTGGATTGACAATGGGGGTAGGTATCTTACCCTTGAATCCAAGTCGATTTCCCCCAAAACTCTTGGTGGCAGTGGGAAGGAATGGTCAAATCGATTTGCAAACCTCTAATTTGAGGCCCTCAAGATTCTTGAATCGGTAGGGAAAAACTTTGTATGTGCTCTTCCTGTAATATTCATAGCAAGCTGAAAATACAAATGAGGTGGTGAGAAAACATGACTGAAGGCAGCAAGCGCTGAGAAGTACTGGAGAGTCGAGAAGGATCAAGGGTAGAAAGAAGGAGAGGCTGGAATTTATGAGACAGTGGTATGTATTGTAATTATGTAAAAGAAGCTAGATAAATGGAAATTAACTGTGCTCAAGAACAGTAAATAGCAAACCTTATTTTCACTTGACATCCATCTCCTGCACTTCTCCAATTTAGAGAAAAAACAAGAAAGCAACCACTAAGAAAAAATACAAATAAAAACTTAGATGACTGAATTTGTAACTTCTATTAATCACTCTGAACTAATCATGCAATAGATAACTTTACAAAGTTACGTAAAATATAAATAGCTTTGTGTCTCACAATTGGCAGATATGCCTACAGATGGACTAAGAGCTTTGGAAAATGTACTTCTTTTTGGTTTGGGAAGACATTAATCATAGCGAAGAAGCACAATATACGGTTGTGGTTGTTATCTGCAATTGAAACAAATGTGCAAGAGGCCATTAATCAGAACTCACATGTTCTACTTATTTATATATGCACTATTGGAGGAGCAATTCGAGGCGACGAAAAAAGGTGGTCGCCTCGTATGGATTTCTCATCGCCTCGATTTGTTGTGACCAAATATTCGTCGCCTCGTTTTGTCGCTTGAGATTGATCACTACACCATTGGGGCGACAAAGAACCAAATCTTCGTCGCCTAGATGATTTCACGCGACGTAAACAAATTTACGTCGCTTCAATTTTTCGCTCACTGAAGCGACGTAGATTTCTCAATCTACGTCGCTTCATTTTATTTATTTATTATTTATTTTTTCTTTTTCGCTCAATAAAGCGACGTAGATTGATCAATCTACGTCGCTTCATTTTATTTAATTTTTATATTTTTTTTTTGAATAAATTAAGCGACGTAGATTGATCAATCTACGTCGCCTCAATGTATTTAATTTTGATTTTTTTTTCTTTTTGAATAAATGAGGCGACGTATATTGCTCAATCTATGTCGCTTAATTGTATTTAATTTTTTTTTTCTTTTTGAATAAATGAGGCGACGTAGATTGCTCAATCTACGTCGCTTAATTGTATTTAATATTTATATTTTTTTCTTTTTGAATAAATGAGGCGACGTAGATTGATCAATCTACGTCGCTTAATTGTATTTAATATTTATTTTTTTTCTTTTTGAATAAATGAGGCGACGTAGATTGATCAATCTATGTCGCCTCAATGTATTTAATTTTGATTTTTTTTTCTTTTTGAATAAATGAGGCGACGTATATTGCTCAATCTATGTCGCTTAATTGTATTTAATTTTTATTTTTTTTTCTTTTTGAATAAATGAGACGACGTAGATTGCTCAATCTACGTCGCTTAATTGTATTTAATATTTATATTTTTTTTTTGAATAAATGAGGCGACGTAGATTGATCAATCTACGTCGCTTAATTGTATTTAATATTTATTTTTTTTCTTTTTGAATAAATGAGGCGACGTAGATTGATCAATCTACGTCGCCTCAATGTATTTAATTTTGATTTTTTTTTCTTTTTGAATAAATGAGGCGACGTATATTGCTCAATGTACGTCGCTTAATTATATTTAATTTTGATTTTTTTTCTTTTTGAATAAATGAGGCGACGTAGATTGCTCAATCTACGTCGCTTAATTGTATTTAATTTTTATTTTTTTTCTTTTTGAATAAATGAGGCGACGTAAATCGCTCAATATACGTCGCCTCAATCTTTTTAATTTTTATTTTTTTTCTTTATTTACACAATGAGGCGACGTAGATTGAGCAATCTACGTCGCCTCATTTATCCAAAAAGAAAAAAAATAAAAATTAAATATTGTTGTACCAAGTCACGACCTATCGCAATTTACAAACACAAAAACCCATTCAACCACAAAAACGCAATCAACCACAAATCAAGTTATATAGAAAAAATTGGCACAAATCAAAACGTTAACAGTTTATACAAAGCCTAGATACTATTGTTCGATTCGCATATTACACTCATGCTGGGGGACGGCAATGCAGCTCAATTACGAGCCAGGAGGTGGTGGAGGAGCTTGAGGTTGTTGACTCCTAGCCTGGAATGATCGCATTAGGGCCTCCATTTGTTGCATCCTTTCTGCGAGCGCACTGTAATCCTCTATGGCCTTCTGCGCCACCTCGCTCGATCTACGCGCCTCATCGCTCGATCTGCGCGCCTCCTCTCTGGCTTGAGCGATCTCCCTTTGCAGGGCTTGGGTTTCCTGTACTCGGGCCCCTCCTCTCGGTTTGGGGTCGCGTGTGAGAGCACGCCCCACCCCTGTAACGTCGAACAAGAACAAATATTAGTAATGAAATAGTAAACAAAAATAAAGCCAAACGTAAATCGAGATGAACAACGGTGGTTTAGGAGATTTATTACCTCTTATAGAGGTCCAGGGCCTTGAACCCACCTCTTCCTCTATGATATTTATTTGTGTATCAAGAGGAAGAGGATGGGCTTGGGAAACCGCATCGGCGTCTGTGTCACTCACAACACTATCATGTTGCGACAAGACTTCATCGAGTCTTCGCTTCACTGCCGCCTGCTCAATTAAAATATATTAAATAAATAATAGTACAATATGGCATTATCAAAATAATTGAAATAACGTAACGTGAACCTATTTGAGCTTACCACTTTCTCAGCCGCATTCTTGTCCGGCTGGTATACGTTAATCCACGTCTGGACGGCGGGCGCTCTATGACCCTCCTTCTCCAACACCTCGCTTCGGTACGAGAGGGCGAGGGATCCCGAATGGTGGTTGAGCTGCTGCTCCTTGTTCTTGTTTCGGTTTCCTCGATTCTATTCGCACAATCGCTGCCACACACACACAAAAATCATTTTAAAATAAGAATAGATAAACATGCATATTTTTAGAATGTTGGCTACCAAAACTGTGCGGATAGTTTATGAAGCTCACCAAGTAAGCAGGGTCTTCGAAGTGGGCTTTTAACCACGCCCATTGGTCTTCCCTCCCGAGAAACTCGGCCGGAGTCTCCTGGCTGACGTGGAGATAATGTTGATGGCAATCGTACTTCCAATCCTTGTAGATTGTTTGCGCGTCGCATCAATGAAGTTCCACATCTCCACATCAGTCGCCGGGATGTCGTAGTTCGTCTAGCACAAGACATTTAAATTCCGTTATGTAAAAGTTATATTTACATTTACTACAAGTAGGTAAGTAAGCTAAGGGCAGTAAGTATACCTCAATATTTGTATTGACGATATCGCGATGCAAATCGCTAAGTCCCAAAAAGCTAGGTGCAAGCATTGGAACTTTTCCGCGGATGATGCTACCGATGTCTCTGCACATCAGACTCCTCATTTCCCTCGTCGCAGGCCCCCGATGCCTCGTAGAGTAAGCGACTTGTAGTCGCCTATTGTTGTTCATCCGGACGAGGTACTCCGTCTTAGTCCCGACAACGACTCCGCGCTGTTGCATCGTCGGATCTCCGGTTGCCATGTCCACCATGTCGGGGAGTTTGGTCTTCTTGCACCGGATGCTGAGGGCGGGAGGGTGTTGTGGTGCCGTAGTGGCGTCGCTGTCATCCACTTGAGGAATCATATCCTCAAGGTTTGGGGCGGGCGTTAAAACCCCGCCTGCTGGGGTCGCAGATTGTTCCGTGGGGCAACCCGACCCGGAAGCCCCATCTCTGCTGAATGCTCGCCACACCGCCTCCTTAGCCTCCGCAGCTGCCGCCGCAGCCGCCGTGGCCGCTTCACGACGCTGGATCGCCGCTTTCTTCCTTTGGTATCCAGTATTTCCTGGAGCCATTCTGTTAAAACTAATCTATTAAGATTGAACTACTCTTATCAAATTATGGCCAAAACTTAAACTATCACTAATCAAATTATAAATGTGACAAAGAATCAAACCTACTCTTATCAAAACCTATTCTTATCAAGTATGAAGTACCTGTACCAAGCCTAATACTTAATACATAAATTAATCTATACTCACAAACAGTTCTTTTACGCTATCAATTAGCTCACAAATTAGCAAACAATTCATTTCAATAAAAAGTAATGAAACAATGGCCAGCATTCACACAGTACTCAAACATTGAATTCGACTGGACATCAACAACTTTGGAATGGTTCATCATCTTTTTCACATGGTTACCATCAACATATGATAGGCATATCCTTGACATATATATATACAAAATGATATGCACATCTTTGAAACTGTCAATACTAAGCACAACACTAAGCACAACACATTTGATATGTTCAATTATCTTGGTTAAAACAAGCAGTTATTCACATAGGAAACAAACTGGAGTACCAACACTGTAGTTAGAGCAAGGAAGAATTCAAAAATTTGGAAGAAGATAGCTATCGATTACCTTTACGCATTTCTTAGAAAACTATGTAGGGGAAATAGTGTAATGTTCAATGTTCCTCATGAGAGTCTCTTGAATGTTGGACAGATATTCTATGTATAGCTTCAGTTTAATTTTTAGTGTAAACTGTAAATCATCTTACAATTCCCAATCTTTATAAATTTATAAACTCACATTTTTTTTTGGATCCTAAAAATGTGCAACTATCTTCTTACAGTTTCCAACAAAATGGGTAGGCATTTACAAGTTTGATACAGGTAATGATCTCAGTTTCATGGAGCATTGCACAAAAAAAATTATGACTTAGACGTAAAAAATTTGTCCTACATTTACAAGGCTCTCATGAGGGACATTGAAAATCACACTATGCTCCCTGCATATCTTTCTAAGAAATGCATATATATAATTAACAGCTATCTTCTTGTAGAACCTTGAATCCCTCCTTAGGGAAACCATTGCATACATAGAAGAAGTAATAACGAAATTAAGAACTAAGAGACATTTCATCGAACAGTTGGTGGGCAACATTGATGGGCACTGTAAATCCTAAACCACTGTAAATCCTAAATCACATCCCTGAAATTCCATACCAACACAAATCACATCTTCCTTCCCAGTATTGAATCACATATAATACACAAATCACATCTTCATTTCACCGAATCATTCCACCGATTCAATTTGAAAAAATTGAAAGAAAAACTAGATATTAGGTAAGAAGAAGATGCTTACAGATTAGAGGAAGCAAGATGGATGAAACGGCTTCGGATATGGTATCTAGTTTATGTTTTGTATTTCCCAAGAGGACTTGGATTTGATCGACGCTACCTGCTTCTGCAAAAGAAAAGAAAAACAAAGAGGAATTATATACCAAACAAACGACATCATTCCAATCAAACCGCCGAAATATACATCAACGTACATGCATAACTCATAGAATGGAACACAATCAAATCTAGTTAGACCCTGTAAATTACTCATCGCACTGTTGAACGCAACTATCTTATATATAGACCACAGAACTTTGAAGTGAGCCATACTACCCAGAAAGCAGAAAGCAGCTGTAGGCCTATACATATAAGCAGTTATAACAACGAAGGTATGAACATAACAAGGTAGAAATAATGTCTATATCAGTCAAGGATATGCCATTGCCATTACAACTAATTCACCACACTTACAAACCAATTATCACAATTACATTAAACTACAAAGGAACAAAATAATCATTACAATTCTATGTTCTTAACAATTCACAGGTCCTCCTAATTTGAACACAAAATGTATAAACCCTTGCAACAATTACATGACCACAAACAAATAAATGCTTATAAATTATTCATAGCATCATCAATCATGAAATTCCAGTCAATCCCAATTTATCACCCAACTCTAAAACTAATCAAATTGATATCTTTTTCAACAGAATCCAATCACAACAGACCAATAAACAAGAACAGAAATGAAATCTAATCTAATCTAATCTAATCTAATCTAATCTTAACAATCGGATTAAACAGATCAGATGGGAACATAAACTTTAGGTTGGGTGCTTACCGGTTTACGATTCGACGGCGATTCGACGGCGAAACTCCGAGGACGAGGTCGGGTCCGAGTTGAGATGGAGGGGATTTGGTGGAAGGGGGTTGAGATGGAGGGTTAGGGATTTCTGGGTTAGGGATTTGGGGGCGCGAGGAAGAAGAAGAAGTTTGGACGAAATGAAAAGAAGAAGAAAGAAACTGTGATTCTGGGATTATAAAGCCAACGAGGCGACGTAGATTGGCATCTTCGTCGCTTGGATTAATTGAAGCGACAAAGAACTCAATCTTCGTCGCCTCGTATGCTTTCTTAATACGTTCACGCGACAAAGAACTAAATATTCGTCGCTTCCTTTAATTTGAAGCGACGTATATTGCAATATACGTCGTTTTTTTAATTTTACGCGACGTATAATTCAACCTTCGTCGCTTCGACTAATCAACTGAATATTAAATAAACGAAATGAACTAAATATTTATTTTTAATTTTTTTTCTTTTTGAATAAAGGAGGCGACGTAGATTGAGCAATCTACGTCGCCTCAATGTATTTAATTTTGATTTTTTTTCTTTTTGAATAAATGAGGCGACGTAGATTGCTCAATCTACGTCGCTTAATTGTATTGAATTTTGATTTTTTTTCTTTTTGAATAAATGAGGCGACGTAGATTGCTCAATCTACGTCGCTTAAATTTGGAGATACTAACAAAGATTGAATTCTTCGTCGCTTCAATTTATTTATGGAAAGGTAATGAACTGAATATGAAAGAAACGATGAAGTTTAGAATTATAAAGTTAGTAATATTTTCTCGAATACATAAATTATGCTTTAAAGAAAATACGAATTTAGGTTTCAAATTCATAATAATATTATGAGTTTAGTCCTCGTCTTCGTCCTCATCCTCGTCTTCGTCATCGCCCTCGTCCTCGTCCTCGTCTTCGTCCTCGTTCTCGTCCTCGTCCTCGTCTTCGTCCTCGTTCTCGTCCTCGTCCTCGTCTTCGTCCTCGTCCTCGTCCTCCTCGTCCTCCTCGTCCTCGTCTCCTTCTTCGTCCAAAAGTAGTTGAAAATCTGGGTAAAATTGTATCACCGTCGGAGTGTCCTCTTGTTAAGGCTCGAATATATGATCTCCTGTACGCGATATGTTTTCATCTATGGCAAGTACTTCGGCGCTGTAGACATTGCGGTGCGACATTTCTTGTACTACCTTCCAAGTACCACCAGCCTTTGGATCGTCTATGTAGAATACTTGTTTTGCTTTGGTTGCAATTATGAAGGGTGAATCCTCATAGTAACTGTTGTTTGTATTCACTGATATCAGTCCATGATCTTTTATAACGGTGTCAAGATCTTCAGGATCCTCAGAGTTGTGCCATGTGCACTTAAACAACACCACTGGCATACGACCTGCATATAATACTTCGACCACGTAGTTAACATGGCCGTAGAACTTGGATGAACCCATATCTATCATGACACCGCTGTTTTGAGTCACGGTTCTTTGATCTCTATCAAACGATGTGAACTTGACACCGTTCACATAACACGACTTATAAACCCGACATTGCTGAGGTCCTTGAGCTAATGACTTTATTCCTGCAACCAAGCTCGGGTCCGAGTTTTTTTCTTTAAGGGACACCTGAGAGATAAGTGTTAAGAGAAGTTAGAGATAAGTGTTATAAACCCTCAAAGAACCTTACAAGAATTAATAGGCATATGTACCCATGTTAAGAACCATCGAAGAAAACTCCTCCTCCGACGAAGTTCGTCGAAATCTTCACCATTTTTAGCCTCGAACCTTCTAAGATGTTCTTCTAGGTAAGGTTTGACTTCGTCTGTTTCCACCAAGACTTGCCAGTGAGCCTCAGCAGTCTCTGCCTCAGTCAACCTGAACTGGCAACGAGTCTCGATAATATCTGGTCTTACTAAGAGTGAAACACAGCTGACATTCCACCCAGCTATGGAAGGGTCGATATCTTCGTTATCCATCCGTCTGAGATAAGACTTACAATACGTCACCGACTCATGTACGAGGCACTGTTCAGCAATACTACCTTCCGGGTAACGTGTATTCCTCATTGACTTTTTATATTTTCCTAATTGCCTGCAAAAACACCACTCAAGATTAGCACAATAAATTCCTAATTGCCGACATATTACATAACGAACATAATATTAGCAATGAAAAACATTTTACCTTTCAATTGGATACATCCATGTATAGTGTACTGGACCTGTAAGGAATACTTGTTCGGGCAGATGAACCATGAGATGAACCATAGATGTAAAAAAATGTGGAGGAAATATGAGCTCCAAATTGCAGAAAATCATCACTATCTCAGTTTCCATGTCACGCATAACCTCCTTCTTAAGCTCCCTACTGCATAGTTGACGAAACCAATTTGACAGTGCTATCAATGGCTTCACAACGTTTTCTGGCAGGAACCCTCTGATAACCACAGGAAGAAGACGTTGAAGCAAGACATGGCAATCATGCGTCTTCAATCCATAAAACTGTGACGGGGAACTTACTTTCACCTTACTTCTCAAACTACCTGCATAACCAAGAGGATACTTAACATCCCTGAACCACTGGAACACATCTTCTAGATCATTCTTTTTAACTAAAAAGGGTGCATCAGGAACTTTCCCAGTACCCAAGTCACCCGCTCTTTGCCACTGGTTTTTTCGCACATTCCTCTTCTTCAAAGCAGCGCGAGCTTTTGGACCATCCTTAGACTTCGATTCAATCGAAAAAATGGTTCCAAGGATGTTGTCACACACATTTTTTAAAATGTGCATGACATCTAAGCAATGTCTTATCTTCAATGATGACCAATACGGCAGCTTCCAAAATATGCTTTCTTGAGTCCAACACTGTCTGTTATTCGGATTGTACGGCACCTTCAAGTCTTCATGTTGGCTAAGAATAGGGTAAACGTTGGACCTAACATCCTCCAAAAATTCATCTCCACTCTTACGATAGGGTCTTCCGCCAAACTCCTCCTTCCCGTTAAATGCCTTGCTCAATCTCCAAGGGTGATCCTGGTGGAGCCATTTTCGATGACCTTCATAAACTATCCTCCCACATATATGCTCTGAAGTTAGCTCATCTAGACAGATTGGACATGCCTTGTACCCTTTCACAGTTGACCCCGCACGCATCCCTAAACCTGGAAAGTCGCTAATAGTCCACATTACCGCTGCCTTCATCAAGAATACATCATTGTCTACTCGATCAAAAGTATGGACTCCAACGACCCATAAATGTATTAGCTCCTCGATCATCGGCTCAATGAGTACACTAAGGCACTTTCCGGGAGATTTAGGGCCTGGAATCAACACTGATAACATGTTATATTCCTTCTTCATGCACATTGATGGTGGTAGATTGTACGGCATCACAACAACGGGCCATGTACTATGCAAAGTTCTCATTGTTCCGAATGGATTGAAATCGTCTGTTGCTACTCCAAGGCGCACATTCCTGTAGTCCTGTGCGAAACCTGGAAAAGTTCTGTCAAAATGTTGAAACGCTTCTCCATCAGCTGGGTGGCTGAGGCTACCAACCACGCGTATCCGCTCCCCCACCCATCGCATATGTTTGGCAGTGTGTGGGGACATAAACAAACGCTTCAACCTTGGTGTTAGAGGGAAGTTACGAATTATTTTTTTGGGAATATCATTCGTATATGGCTTATATCTTTCAGAATAACACACTGGACAAATCCTCTCGTTTACAAGCGCCCCCCTGAACAACACACAGTTAAACTCACACGCATCATTTCTTTCGTAACCCAGTGAAAGATCACTCAAGATTTTTTTTATTCTCGAGTATGAACAGGGGAATGTGTGCCCTTTAGGAAGAAGTTTATTAATGTAAATACATAAAGAGTCAACACTTGTGTCCGACCATCCATTTTCATTTTTCATTTCCATTGCATCTAGTATGGCACTCAAAACAGTTTCCTCACTGCCTTCATATAATGGGGTCTGTGACTCCTTCAATAATCTATCGTACTTTTCATAATCATCGTCTACCATGTCATTGAAGTTCATGCCCGAATTATCTTCCACTAATTGTTGGGGTGCATCTGCATGGTATCCAGGATAATAGGGATATGCATCATGTAGAATCTCCAACTGCGGGTTCACTGAAAGACCGACACCACTAGAAGGACCGACTCTGTCTTGAAGCCACTGTCTTCGTTGACTGAGCATTCTCGGTTCAGCAAAAACTTCCCCATGAAGGTGCCAGACAGTATAATCCGGACTCAAACCACTGTGTGATAAGTGATGATACATGACATCCATAGTAACCTTGAACGAACCGTTCTTACAACGTTTGCACGGGCAGAAGTAATAATCAGCTCCGTTACTATGTCGCCGGGCAAAATTCATGAACTCGAATATGCTTGTGATGTACCTTGGATCAACACGATGATATGTCATCCAAGTTTTGTCTGGGTGTCTGTCCATGTTTCCTGTGAACATAAACAATCAATATGAACAAAGTTACCACGCCACAGTTGCGACTCAACCAAAACCCCACACTTCTTCGCCTTATGCCTCCGGGTTGGGTCCTATCCCCTTCAGGGGAACACGACATTTGTCAACGCTTTTGCACCCATGCGTTTCAGCTCCAGTTTAGGGAAATTTCGGCAGCATCTCCCTACAGTTCCCCGAGTGCACACATATCTAAACAACCTAATTTGCACTCGGGGAACATTGAAAGGAGACACTGTCGAAACCATATCCCAAAACTGAAACTGAAATCACACGAATAGCAAAAGAATCAAATAAGTCATGTTCACCTAAAGTGTCCAAAAATGGGACAATTCGAGAATCAACAACTCAACTCGATCAACTAGATGAGTTGTTGATTCTCAAACGGGAGTTCTAAGTTGATAAACACCACAATTATATATATAGCCATACGCTCGATTTCATGATTAACACTAATAACACTACTAATTAAGGCTCAAATACACCTAATCTACACTAATCATCAATTAATTTCACTAAATTTAACCAAATTTCAAACATTAATCATGAACCCATAACATGATTTATCACAATTCAATGATTCAAACACTAAAACTACAACATAACACCAAATTCAATTCAACTTCAAACATTTCACCAAAACTTCAATTTCACTTCTAATCATCAATAAATTTCACTAAACTTAACCAAATTTCAAACATTATTCATGAACTCATAACATGATTTACCACAATTCAATGATTCAAACACTAAAACTACAACATAACACCAAATTCAATTCAACTTCAAACATTTCACCAAAACTTCAATTTCACTTCTAATTTAACATATTATGGTCATAAAGAGGGTTAAAGAGATACAAATCAAACTAACCTTACTCAAGAATCAAATCAATGGCAAGAACAACCTTCTTTCTCAATTTCCTCAAATTTCTGAGTGAGCGCTAACCACTTTACAAAATTTATTATCAATTTCGTTTTCGGATTATATACAACTTGAGGAATAATCACAATTAGGGCTGTTAATCGGTACAAACGATTCGGTTATTAGGCCGAACCGAAAATCGAATCGTATTTTTTAATCGGTTCGGTTCGATTCGGTTTTCTTGATTTTTTTACAAAAAACCGAATGGTTTGGTTCGGTTCGGTTCGGTTTTTTTTCCGGTTTTTTCGGTTTTTTTTTTAAATAAAAAAAATTTTCTAAAAAAAATACTATTTTTTTCTATTAGTTTCGAAAATTCGAAGATCTTCATTAGCTATTTTTTCAATAACTTTGTGAAAGTGTGAAATATAGTTTATGTCAAATCAAATCAAATCAAACTACAACAAATATAATTAATCACAAATCACACATTCAAAGTTTCAAACCATAGCAAATAGCCAAATGTTTACCGAAAGTTTACATCACAAATTCAAAGTTTCAAATATAAACCAAAGTCCACACTCCATAGTCCAAGTTTAAAACAATCTACAGTCCATCCAAATAAAAATACAATACAAATATCACATAAAAACACTCAATTGAATCCATTCTCAAACTATACTCAACTTGTCAACCATTCTCACTTTCTCAGCTAGGGAGTTTTTCTTTGGTAACTTAGCATTCATTTTCTTAAATCTACAAGAACCCTAATAATCATTGTTAAGTATCAAACTATGACACATACCAAATACTACTTTCATATGGGACAAAGAGAGATATTCAACAACATACCCAACAAAATCAAACTTGATTGACACTTGTAAAACGACGTCGTTTTATTCATTTTGGTTCAAACGATTCGGTTCGGTTTTTTCAGTTTTTTTGGAGACGAAAACCTAAACCGAACCGAATTTTTCGGTTCGGTTCGGTTTTTTTGTTTTTCGGTTCGGTATTTGTTCGATTTCAGTGTTTTCGGTTACGGTTCGTTTTCGGTTCGGTTTTTTTTTCGGTTTTCGATTCGATATTAACAGCCCTAACCACAATCTTCTTTGCACTTTCAAAAAATTTATTCAGTTTCACCTCAAATAGACCTTAGATTTCAATAAAGTTCTAACAAACATAATTCAAAATAAGCAAATTAAACTTTAACAAACATCATCAAGCCATTGCAGGTGTGAATTTCTTAACATCACTGGCCAAAATCAATCACTACATAGTGTAATCAATAAGCAAGCATAATATAAAAGATCAAAAGCTGAACTTTCATACCATCTATGTTTTTTTTTGTATGTGTGAATTACCCTAGACACCAAATTGATAACCAATCAGAAAGCATCACTAATTGAACACCAGCAGCGACACAAAATAGACAAAACCAAGGCTAATCAAACGAAGTGACACTTATAGTCAATATTTGAACCTCGAAGCTTGAATCATCCAAACAGTCTTAAGGGAAGAAGTTGGAGATGTCGAAGCCTTGGGTGGTGAGAGCGAGTATGCGTTTGAGAGCTTCGCATTTCTTAGAGTCAAACTTGGAGTCGAGGTGAGAAGTGATGCTAACGTCTTCAGGGTCGTTATAGAGGTAAGCGTCGGTTCCGATTCAGAAGACCATTGTCGATGCCCTGCTTAGATTATCAGGCGGAGGCGCTGAACTGTGAGACTCAGATAGACAGGAAGAGAAGTCGACATCAAAGAGAACAGCGATGAGGCTAGGGTTATTGTGATGAAAAAACCAAACAGTCTCAGCACGCCTCGCATGGTACAAAAATTCTGAACAAAATGCCCTTGTGAACAATAAGTATGAATAGGAATAACAAGCATATGCACAGTAGAACCCACGTTTGTTATATAGGAAATATAAAGTGCTCAGCACTTGTATACTTAGTGTTCGATCAACATGAATGCATGCATGCATCCATGTATGTTCTTGAATCTTGATAAGGTAGTCCCATATCCCATGCTCTTGTATAAAAATAGCAAGGATATTATTCTTAGGGATCTTTCCCCAAAGCCCAGGAATAATATTGAAAATCCTCATCATCCCACCAATAGATTGAAAATTCCCATTATCCCACTTACTAGGAAGAATTACTAGCGTACCCTTAAGCTTAACCCCCACTTCCCCACCTACCACCTCCCTCGTTCGTAGCGAACTATTTAGTTTCTCTCTTGATTCACATCTTTTCAAGTACTTAATTTAAACACTCAATCAAACACGAATACAATTAAAACCCTTCTTTGTAGATGTAGCATTGGTAAGTAGGGATCGTTCTTAACCGGGGATTGAGGGTGCATGCATAACTATGCTAAGGTATTAGGGGGGTGCGTGAGTTTTGTTCTAAGTTCCTACAAATTAAAAACAGAAAGTTGGTTAGATACATATCAAGAAATCACAAGTTCTAACATGTTTAAACTTATAGACAAGCAAACAATCAAGAACACATAATCCTAAACATGCATCCAGCCGAAAATAAGATTCTAAATCTATTATTTACAAGTGATCATCACATCTAGTCACTTGAAACCGTTTACCTCTTCCTCCTTTGGTACCTACGAAATTTCCAGCCAAGGTTAAGACATGCACACATGCATACATTGAAAATAAGAAGCAACCAAATCGAGTGAACTTCCTAAGTCCAATTTTATCTTTGATTAGTTCATTGAAACATGCAAGGATGAACCAAATCGAGTATCATCCATACAAGCTCCAACGCATTAGGGGTAGGTATGCTAGCATGCATATTCGAACCTAGGGCTGTAAACACATGGAAGACATCAAACGAGTCTGAAAATAAACATCCATACATCAAAACTTGTTCTCTTTACAAGTAGGTTCGAAATAATACACAAAAACCAAAATAAAGTACAAGACATGGTTACACTTTTGGATCCGAGGGATATTCGCTCCGCAATCTTCAAGTATAGCCGCACCTTGGTGATGATGGAGACGCAAGAATCCCAGCCAAGTCGAGCAAAGGATAGTCACGGGTGAAGGAAGGATAGTTTGGAAGGTGGTGGAGATGGTGTTTCGGTTTTAGGGCAGATTTCTTGCTTAGTGTAAGAGGAATTGATGTGAGGACAGGGATTCGGCTCTATGATGGTGAGATGATCCTTTTCTCTTCCCCATAGCTCTCCTTATATAGGAGATGATGATGGTGCCGTTCCTCCATTTGAAATCATGCAATTATGCATGATTGCATTTCATCTTCTACAAAACCGTTTTGCATGTAACGTCATATACGGTGTGCATGCATCTCCTTCAATCATTAGCATCCCATGGCCACCGTTTCAAACACTATGTATCTAGCTAGAAACTTTGCACAATTAGCTCAAAGCCGTTGCCTTCTTCTCAAGTCCGTTTCAATCCTTTAGCTAAGCTCACCGTTGCACCATTAGCTAATTATACATCCGTTGCATGCATTAGCTACATTTCCTCACCACCGTTACACCCATTTGCTCATCACCTCATCACCATTTTGTCTTTATTTGCAATTCATCTCAATCCCGTTTACTCCACTCATGCAAAACCGTTCCATCATTTGTCATCCATTAAGCTAGGAACCGTTCACTCATTAGCTAGCTCATCACCATTTCATATCTTTAGTTCAATACCGTACAGCACCTCCACCTCATGCTATGCAAATCAATCCATTAATGTCCATGCAATTAAGGTCCATTTCAAAACCATGCAATTATCATGCATCACCACTTCATCCTCTTCATGCAATTAAACTACATGCAAAGCTCCATGCAATTCCACGTGACCATTTATTCTTCGAAATTTAGGAACGTCTTCCTTAGCACACATTTTGCTCCGAATCGTCTCCTTTATTATTTCTCCTTTATTTTCTACCTAAAAACATAAAACAAGTTAGAAACATATTTACTAAGCTCGTAACAAAGCAAAATGTAGAGAGAAAGACATTAATAATCAAGCATAAAATGCGTAGATCATCTCTCTCTCTCTCTCTCTCTCTCTCTCTCTCTCTCTCTCTCTCCTTCCAGTTCAAATCGTCGGTCATCGCTGATCGAATCGCCGTTAGTTCTTTGCCAATCAATTCACAACAACAACTCAAACCGTCGTCGATCGATTCAACTTTGACAAAAAGGGGAAACCAAATCGTTCGAAATACTTCTCAATCTCGAAATAAGTTTCTACAATAACTATTCTCTTTCAACTACGACTAAGGTTTACAATAACTATTCCCATTTATTTAAGCAAAATCAGTATAGGGTTTCAATAGAATTTGAGGCTGTGTTGTATTTGATAGTTGGAATTATGAAGTTGTTCAGGGTATGATATGATTTGAGTGTGATACAATTTTGAATGTGAATTTGTTTGTTCTAGGTTTGATCTGATATGAGGGTAACTGACATTCAGTTTAGACTCAACTAATAGTTAGTTTACGCTCGACTGATAGTCATTTTAGGCTCTTGTTTCTTCTGGGATTGATGGATTTGATCTAAACTGATACTCAGTTAAGGGTAAACTAAGTATCAGTTAAGCGTCAACTAATACTCAGTTTAAGGTAAACTAAGTATCATATTAGGGTTAACTAATACTATGTTTGGACCTCAATTATATTTGACTTATTTTTGTTTTCTATTAACAACTAGGATGTCATCGTCGTCGTCTGATGTGGATACTAGGAGATTAGATCCAATAATTAGAGATCTAGTAGTGAGACTACCAGTACAAAATAAAAGAAAGAGGGAAAATGATGGGAAGGGAAAGAAGCACATGAAGGAGAGCTCCCCTGTGTAGAAGCAGAAGATGACATTGTGCTGAAGATCGAAACCTTGACAGATATTGTGCTGAAGATCAAGGAAGTGAAGGGGAACTGATGGGTTTATTTGGTTTATCGTAGTTTATGTAATGTTATTTTTATAGTTGTTTATGTTTTTGTTTAGTATGTATATGTTTATGTTGTGTTATTATTTATGTTGTGCTTATGTAATGCTGTTGTGTTTTATGGATGAAAATTTCTGTTTATGGATGAGTTTTGTTAAGAATGATCAGCTAGTTGTGTTTTTCTTCAAATTTGGTTCAACTGAGTATCAGTTGAGAATAAATTGATACTCATTTGAGGTTCAAAGTCAACCTAGTTCAAAAAAATTGACACAGATACTTTCTAAAAATGACTCAATTGAGTATCAATTGGGGTTCAACAGATATTCAGATGATGTTCAGTTGGGGGTCAACTGATACTCAGTTGAGGACAGTTCAACATATAATTAAACACATCTGAGTTATGAAAAGGTTCAACTGATACTCAGTTGAGGGTCAACTGAGTATCAGGTGAGAGTCAATTGATACTCAGTTGATGGTCACTTGATACTCAGATGCATATCTTATTCACTATACTCTTAACACAAGTAGTCTAATTAATAGATTCAACAACATAAACACAACTAATAAAAGATATTGTAGTATTGATATATCCCTGTGATTTACCAATAATGTCATTAACTCAAAGAATCTCAATCTAAAAAAGAAAATAACAACTTTGAAACTAAAAAGAAAGAATTGTTCTACTCAGCAGAAGCTGCAGTCATAGGCTTATTACAAGTTTCCATGTTATGATTCCCCATTTTCAGACACCGACTACTAAGTCATCGTAATCATCTTGCTAGGTTCAGCCCTATATGTCTCAGTGAGGTAATCATCTTCATCAATTACACTAGAAGTCTCATCATCATTCGCAACAGATCTCTTGCTTGTGGTTCCACCATTCTTAGACATATTGACATCAACAGAATTCACCTTATACAAATTTGCACCGATCAACAGCATCTTGAAATCATTCTCGCTGTTCAGAGAGCAACCCCTGCATCCAGGAAGTGAGTAATCAAGTTTGATTACATCACTTTGACAGAACTCAAACCTCTGACAAATGTACTTGAAAAGAAAGGCATAACTCATGTACTCATTACAAGATAAAACTAATCTCTTCCCTGAATACAAGAACTTCACAACAACACTACTGCATAAATAATAACGGAAAAGGTTATTATTAAAATACAGAACCATTCAGCATGGTCTAACTCAAATTCAATTCAACAAAATCTAAACAAAGCAATATTCAACTGATACTCAGTTGACCTTCAACTGATACTCAGTTCATCACAAATCTAAACACAACTGCCTTCAATTGACTAAACAAAGCTTCATTCAATTGACTAAACACAGTTGCCTTAAACTGAGTATCAGTTAAGGGTCAACTCATATTCAGTTCATCCCAAATCTAAACACAACAGCCTTCAACTGAGTATCAGTTGATCCCAAAATCTGCAAATTTTCAGAAATACACAACAATTCACATACATCTCCACACACAAAACATTGTAACATAATGAAAACAAGGAATGAAACACTTTATATCAGCAACCTCACAAAGCTTCACAAATCCAAATTCACAGATAAAAATGTAAATCATATAAAAAATTCAAAATCAAAATAAAAAATTAACAAAAATGAATCTAGAGAGAGAAGAGAGATAGAACCAAGCTGCAATATTTGAATCGAGAAGAAAATCGCAGATTGTTGTTCTCATTGCATATCGAGAAATCAAAGCGTTGCTCAGCAATCCAGATCGAATCTGTGTCTCTCACGAAATTAAAGTTTTAATCGAAGATTTGAATCTCACGGAATTAAAGTTTGAATCTAATTTTTTTATTTTTTTATAATTTGGATGGATGAAAAACCTCCTTATACTTAAACATGTTTATGTAGACTTCCAGAGACAGACAGGAAGTGAAGAATATCTCTTTCACGTACTAGATTACGATTTAAATTCTGTCTCGGTCGTCCAACCTAACACGGAACAACACAGCAGTCGAAGTGAACCGGCAAGACAGCAGTGCAACTCTATCCTATCCCTATTCGATCCCTTCAACCCAGCACTCATCCTTTCCCGGACCACATCCCATCATTACATACAATTGTATATGATGATAGGCCTAACCCAAAATCTAGTGTATACATAGTATATTAAGATAATTTTTTTTTATGGAATATACATATCAATATTCATGGTCACATGAGTGAATCGTTTAAAGTGGACTTTATCATTGGGGTGGAATTACCATATTGGTTTGACCAAAAAAAGGAGAAGAATAGTATATTACCATGTCTCATTTGTTCCAAAAGTGTTGTACGTACGCATATAAGGAACATGTCTATCATTACCCATTTCGGGTTGGATATTTGATTAAGCTCTACTACTTTACACCTAATTGGCATGGCGGCTACCTAATTACTAATCAACTACTACCATCGTCGAGTTAATATGACAAACATGCAGCAGACTGGTTTTCAAATTATTAAGTTAGTACATGAGATATATGAGATATATGCATGATAACATTAGCAATGCTAAACGACCTTTGTCCTTGTCATTGTTCACCATTAATATTAAGTTATCTCAGTACGTCTTCTATTTTTCTCTAGAGCTATCTTAGCTCATGCATGTCTTAAGCACTTAAGCATATATTTGTCATTCTTTCTCGACTTTTATGTATCAGTTTATATTATATATAGTAGAGTACTTCCAAAGAAATATCATTGTCATACTAGGAAAATAAAATAAAAGTCGGTTTGGAGAGTTGGAAAGCATCACTTTTCTTCTTCCTTCTTTTGTTTTCTTTATTACAAAAGACTAGCTTTACTTTCTACTCTTTTTTAATTTTCATTCTCCTTCTTACATGGAATATCGAGTAACATGCTACAACGCTGAAGACGTCAAGAGCATCACATTGGAGAATTGGAGTGGACTACTCAAAAGTTGATATGGACTATCACATAGCATAGATGACAAATTGATAACCTTGGGTTCAACCAATCAGCCAATTAACAATGTGCGTATATATAATTATATATAGCTTATTGTTACTCCTCTTTTTTGTTAGAATTATTATTAAATTATTAATAGCGTAAATTACACATAAGGTCAAATATGTAAGATTTATACTAGATTAGATCACCCAATATCTTCTTCCCAAATCAGCTCACCTGATATTAAGAATCCCCCTATAGTTCAAGATATTTGCATTCATGCTATCGTATATATAAGGGGAAAAAACTCTTACTCCTCTCATTTTCAGACCAAAACCAAAATCGTCTCATCTCATCAAACCCTAGCAGAGCAAAAACTCACCGGGCTCACCGCACTCCGTTCGCCTCTCCTTCAATGACGTCGTCGTTGCCCCAACGCCTCCTCTCTCATCTCAGTTGCGGCCTCCTCTCCCTCTCTCAATCCCTCACCACCATCGCGCCTCCTCTAGGCTATACCTTTCTTTGTCGCACCTCAACGCCGCAGCCGCAAAGCGCTCTCTCTCTCTCTCTCTCTCTCTCTCTCTCTCTCACATTAGCGGCAAAAAGTGTCTCTCGAAGCAACAAACTGCAGCTCATATAAGTAAAGGATTTAGTGTTGTCTGTGAGTAGTTTGTAGTGTTGTCTGTGAGTAGTATGTAATGTGTTATGTCGTAGTATGTAGTGTGCTCTATAGTAGTTTATAGTGTTGTCTGTGAGTAGTTTGTAGTGTTGTCTGTGAGTAGTATGTAGTGTGCTCTGTAGTAGTTTGTAGTATTGTCAGTGAGTAGTATGTAGTGTGTTATGTAGTAGTATGTAGTGTTGTCTATATTAGTATGTAGAATTGATGAGAGTAGTATGTAGAATTGGTGTGAGTAGTATGTAGTGTAGTCTGAAGTAGTATGCAGTGTGGTCTGTAGTAGTATATAAAATTGATGTGAGTAGTATGTATTGTGGTCTGTAGTAGTATGTAGAATTTATGTGAGTAGTATGTAGTGTGGTATGTAGTAGTATGTAAAATTGATGTGAGTAGTATGTAGTGTGGTCTGTAGTAGTATGTATAATTGATGTGAGTAGTATATAATGTGGTATGTAGTAGTATGCAGTGTAGTATGCAGTAGTATTTTTGTTAGAAGACAGTAGTGTGTATGTATGTGAGTAGTATGAAGTGTGTTAAGGCTTCCTGGAGATGGTTTTAAGATCAAGTTTCTTGTATGTCAACTGGGATTGATTTCCAATGTGATCACAGAATGACAAAGAATCACAAAAAGAAAGATCCGAAGAAGAAGAAGAAGAAGAAGAAGAAGAAGAAGAAGAAGAAGAAGAAGAAGAAGAAGAAGAAGAAGAAGAAGGATTTCGTCGGAATATTTTTCTCACAAAAGCATATTTCGTCGGAATCTCCTCTCTCTCTCTCTCTCTCTCTTTGAACTACCGTTTTGGTTTTGAATTTGAAATCAGCAGCTCCATTTTTTTTTCCTGGGTGGTGTGCTGGATTGATCATCAAGTTAATATAAAGGGAAAAAATTAAAAAGATAGGAAATATGGATAAAAAAATATGATCTTAATTAAAATAAAAAATATAAATAATCTTATGTGTGAAATATAATCTCTAAGTGACTAATTTTTTATTATTAATATTGCAACATATGCAAGAAGGTTATTCAGTTACTGACTCGTATAGAATCCCACAATAAGCGGTTGCAAGTTAAGTCAAAATGTGTAGGTTAGTAGGCCATGTAAATCCTAAACCCCTAAAAAAAAATTGATTCACTCAAAAATCAATTATGGAAACTGAACCTACCTCTTAGCCAATACAATCTAGGTACAAGCAATTGTTTTGTCTTTAATTTGATCATGTTTAAACCGAAGAATTTCTCGGCCGATACCCTATACATCATTACGTACATAGCCCTAGCTGGATTTTCTTTCCCTCAAACAAAGAGCCTCTAGGTAATTAATCAAGGCAGATTAATTAAAAACCCTCACATGATAGTCATTATTAGTGGTTAAAAATTTACAAATACGTAAATAATAAAGACGAAGAGAAAATGATAATATGCATACAAATAAATCTGAACTATACGATCATCAATCTATAGCTAATTGAATTGGCTTTAGCAACTATGCTGTAGATGGATGAGTAAATGGATTGAAAAGGGGCTGTTTCGATATCCCATGATGATGATCACCACTACTGGTATTACTACTGCTACCATTATTGGACATTCTCTCACTACAGGAAGGGCAGACGGTGAGGGTGGCCGTCGGAAACTGCATGTAAAACGGCGCAGTTGGTGTTTGTTTCATATGCTTGAGCTCCTGCAGCTCCTTGTGCAGCATCATGTTCTCTTCTTTTAAAGTCTCGCAGCATTTTTTTAATAGATCGCAATCCGCTTCAGTTTGCTTCAACTTAGTCCTACATATATATGATATATATACATATAGCTAGGTTAGTTCTTCATGCAAAGTCTGGTTTGAATACTTAAGGCAATTACGTACATACCTAGCTCTCCTGTTTTGGAACCACACTTCTACTTGTCGCGGCTGTAGGCTTAGCTCTCTTGCCAGGTCTTGCTTTTGTCTCTGATCATTGTTTGGTGAAAAAAGAAAAGAAGAAATTAACCAAGTACATAATTATGTAAATCAAGAAGCAGATCGATTACAAGGTTAGGGTAATTATATATGTACATACAGGATTGAGAGTGGTGTGCTGTTTGAAGCTGTCTTCTAGAGTGGTAGACTGTTCTTTTGTAAGTCTGAGTTTCTTTCTGGGACTTCCTGCCTGATCGACGTCATATATTTCTTCGGTTACCTTTTCCACCTCTGCATCTCCTTCTTCACCAGAAACCAGTAAGTCTCTGTCGACCATCCTCTTGAAACTAGATGAATTAGAAAATGATGAAACGGCGCCGTTCGGGGACGAGGAGGAGTTGGACCCTCTTGGTTGAGCTTCATCGGATGGGCCTAGCGTAAGATCAGACGGCAAAAGCTGATCGTATTTCAAGTGTGGTTTCTTGTGGTTTTGGTGATGATCACGAGTAGTAGTGTGATCAGCAGCTGGCTCATGCTTCTCATGGCAGCCTAGGCTAAGACCAAGCTCAGCGCTACAAGCGAGATCAATGTCGAAACCCATCGATATATCTAGCTCAGCCAAGGATTTTGAAGAGTACTTGGAAGTAGGAAGCAGGAGTAGTAGTAGTAGTAGTAGGCCTTGAGGGAATGGGAACGATTTATTTAAGCCAAGGAATATATGAGTAACGAGCCATGTAAGTTGGTTTGTGGTAATAATAACAATTATTCTCTCATGTCTCTTTGTCCTCATAGGTTGACTATATATGTATCAAAATTTCAACAAACAAATCAGCCCTAGTCTATAATACTAGTCGATGCATATGTCTAGCTGATGTCTCTCTACAGCTTGTACCAGAACGTATTGTAAAGCATGCGTGGAACCACATGGAATGTGGGTATACACTATCACGCATAATCAAGAGGATGATTCAGCATTTTGTACCTAGCTCCTTTCTTCTTCCACTTTTTTTCCCCTACTTAATTCTCAGATTATACATCTACATATATACGCAATGTTTCTTAATTAATTCTATGATATCTGACGAGAGCACTTTTGGTATATACGAAAACAACACTCGGGAAGAAATTAAGTGAATTTGCTCTTGCCCTAACTTGAAAATCTAATGATCAAAATCGTCGCGGTCTAGAATGTCATCTGATGCTGACTGAAACAATTAATATTATATGGCCAGCATGATATATAGTCACTCATCTTGTTTATGGGATTCTATTTGCAAAATCTTAATCAAGTTTATAGGTACGTACATTACAGGAATTATTTTCAAAATACGAAGAGATGTATACACATGTTGGAAAGTATGAGATGGTTAACAAATAGATGCAACTATTGGTAATTAACTAATATGTTCGTTGAAATGGTGTGAGGTGATCGAAAGCGCACCCCTTGATCAAAGAATCAGTTTCAAATTGAAGTCATGGTTGAAAAGCCATGATTACTCCTATAAATAAGAGTGGCTCACGCCTAATGCATATAACCTAGATTACCATCTTTTCTCTCTAGTCTCTACACTATTGGGGAAGAGATTCGAGGCGACGAAGCATCATGGTCGTCTCGGATCATTTTTTCGTCGCCTCGATTTTTTGTCACCAAAACTTCGTCGCCTCGATACGTCGCTTGAGATTGATCCCTTCACCATTGGGGCGACGTAGATTAAAAACTTCATCGCTTCATTTTAATTTAAGCGACAAAAAACAAATTACGTCGCTTCAATTCTTCGCCGCGAAAATCTAAACGTTGTCGCTTCATTTGAAAACGGAGCGACGAAGATTCATCAATCTTCGTCGCTTCAATCTAAAATCCGTTTTAGATTGAAGCGATGAATATTGATGAATATTTTTCGCCTCACTATATTTAATTTTTATTTTTTTTCTTTTTCACCCAAATGGAGCGACGAAGATTGGTCAATCTTCGTCGCTTAGATATATTTAATTTTTATATTTTTTCTTTTTCACTGAATGAGGCGACGTAGATTGACCAATCTATGTCGCCTCATTGAGTGAAAAAGAAAATAAAAATAAAAATAAAAATAAAATATTATTGTACCAAATCACGACCTATCGCAATTTAAAAACACAAAAACTCATTCATCAAATCAAGTTATATAGAAAAATATTCCACTAATTCAAAACGTTATACAAAGCGACCTATCACACAGTAGACTAATGCTGGGGGACGGCAATGCAGCTCGATTACGAGCCAGGAGGTGGTGGAGGAGCTTGAGGTTGTTGACTCCCAGCCTGAAATGATCGCATTGGGGCCTCCATTTGTTGGACTCTTTGGGCGAGCTCATTGTAATCCTCTCTGGCTTTCTGCGCCACCTCGCTCGATCTGCGAGCCTCCTCTCTGGCTTCAGCCACCTCCCTTTTCAGGGCTTCGGTTTCCTGTACTCGGGGCCCTCCTCTCGGTTTGGGGGCGCGTGTGAGAGCGCGCCCCACCCCTGTCACGTCGAACAAGAACAAATATTAGTAATGGAATAGTAAACAAAAATAAAGCAAAACGTAAATCGAGATGAACGACGGTGGTTTAGGAGATTTATTACCTCTTATAGAGGTCCCGGGCCTTGAACCCACCTCTTCCTCTATGATATTTATTTGTGTATCAAGAGGAAGAGGATGGGGTTGGGAAACCGCATCGCCGTCTGTGCCACCCGCAACACTATCTTGTTGCGACAAGACTTCATCGAGTCTTCGCTTCACTGCCGCCTGCTCAATTAAAATATATTAAATAAATAATATTACAATATGGTAAACAAAAATAATTGAAATAACGTAACGTGAACCTATTTGAGCTTACCACTTTCTCAGCCGCATTCTTGTCCGGCTGGTATACGTTAATCCACGTCTGGACGGCGGGCGCTCTATGACCCTCCTTCTCCAACACCTCGCTCCGGTACGAGAGGGCGAGAGATCCCGAATGGTGGTTGAGCTGTTGCTCCTTGTTCTTGTTTCGGTTTCCTCGATTCCGTTCGCACAATCGCTGCCACACACACACAAAAATCATCGATGAATTAGAATAGATAAACATGTATATTTTAAAATTGTTGGCTACCAAAACTATTCCAAGGATGGTTTATGAAGCTCACCAAGTAAGCAGGGTCTTCGAAGTGGGCTTTTAACCACGCCCATTGGTCTTCCCTCCCGAGAAACTTGGCCGGAGTCTCCTGGCTGACGTGGAGATAATGTTGATGACAATCGTACTTCCAATCCTTGTAGATTGTTTGCGCCGTCTCATCAATGAAGTTCCACATCTCCACATCAGTCGCCGGGATGTCGTAGTTCGTCTAGCACAAGATATTTAAATTTCGTTATGTAAAAGTTATATTTACATAAACCGTAAAGTAACAAAGTAAGCTAAGGGCAGTAAGTATACCTCAATATTTGTATTAACGATATCGCGATGCAAATCGCTAAGTCCCAAAAAGCTAGGTGCAAGCATTGGAACTTTTCCGCGGATGATGCTACTGATGTCTCTGGACATCAGACTCCTGAATTCCCTCGTCGCAGGCCCCCGATGCCTCGTAGAGTAAGCGACTTGTAGTCGCCTATTGTTGTTCATCTGGACGAGGTACTCCGTCTTAGTCCCGACAACGACTCCGCGCTGTTGCGTCGTCGGATCTCCGGTTGCCATGTCCACCATGTCGGGGAGTTTGGTATTCTTGCACCGGATGCTGAGGGCGGGAGGGTGCTGTGACGCCGTAGTGGCATCGCTGTCATCCACTTGAGGAATCGCATCCTCAAGGTTTGGGGCGGGCGTTAAAACCCCTACTGCTGGAATCGTCGGGGTCGCAGATTGTCCCGTGGAGCAACCCGACCCGGAAGCCCCCTCTCTGCTGAATGGTCGCCACGCCGCCTCCGCAGCTGCCGCCGCCGCCGCTTCACGACGCTGGATCGCCGCTTTCTTCCTTTGGTGACTTATATTTCCGGGAGCCATTATGTTAAAACTAATAATCTATTAAAATTCAAATATTAAAAGAAAAACTTATAACGAGATGTGGGAGCCATCCTCAAGAAAAACTTATTCTCAAACCATAACCTTGATTAAGAAAGACAATAGCTTTATATGTCAACATACTACATATTTATGACACACGAATAAGAAAAACATAAAGTGAAGTACACGAATATTTATGACACAAAGCATAAGCAAAACATAAAGCATAAGCAAACTCTATAATCATATCATACAGGAAAAAAAGAAATAAACAACCAATCTTTGAGTAAAAACCAGCATATATAACGCATCAATTATGTATATATACTAATATAAGCCCTAAGTTGCTTTTTGATTGATAATAAACCATATAACAGTAATAGGCACATCTTAAGTAGAAACAGTAAATTCATACTATCAACAACATATAACGTGACCAATGGATTCGTATATACTACATCTTAAATGATTTAAACTAGCTAAACTGTTATGTATTAATTAGATGATTTAAACCAACTAGTTTATACAGTCCACCTAAAGCATCATTACTTGATATAAGATGATTTATTACGTGATTGAAACTAACTAGTCTATGTAGTTCATACGAAACCAACCTATAGAAAACGAAAGCATTCTCATCAGTAAAGACAACCGTACTTAAAAATGAGCAAATGAACAATTAATATACAAATGAATATTTTGTATAGTGTAAGAGATCGACCAAGAACAGCAAGAATTAGCAACTTAAATCACTCAGATGCTTCATCACAGTAAGTATTGCAGAGAAACATTGAAACACAAAAACTGGAATGCTATCCCGTCCATTTCATTATTGCAATATCAACCACTCACACTCATGTTTTACAGCAATGCAACTTACAAGTTCAATTACATCAAGAGCAATAGCAAGATGAAAGGCACCTTGGAACATTATCCAGAATCAGACACGAACTGTTCGGCATAAGAAAGAGATTGTAAGTTGACCCCTTCATTTCATCGAACAGTTGGTGGGCAACATTGTGATGCACAAATTGACAGTGAGTAGCATAACAATATATACTACTTCTAATATGAATCCATACACCGGTTACAACACATCTTCGATTACTAAACAAATCACTAATATTGCAACACATCTTCCATACACCGAACTAATAGGCACATCTTCCATACACCGAATCAATTTGAAAAAATTGAAAGAAAAAAATTGAAACATAAAGAAGATGATCGATGCTTACCGAGTTTTCTTTGAAGATGATTAGAGAGCTTTGGAGCTTTGAAGAAGCTGATCCGGGAGCTTTGAAGAAGATGAAGAGAGTTGTTGGCTCGTTTAGGGTTCGGCTTCGTCCTTGACGGCGATGTGCAAGGAAAGGAAGAACGAAAGGAAATGAAAAACGAAAGGAATCTGGGTTACGGGAGCTTTGAATCTGGGTTTAGGGATTTGGGGCTCGAAGATGATTAGAGACGAAGAACGAAAGGAAATGAAATGTAAAACTAAGACGAACCAAACTGTGAATCTGGAATTATAAAGCCAACGAGGCGACGTATGTTGACATCTTCGTCGCTTCCTTTACATACGAGGCGACGTATATTTCCATATTCGTCGCTTACTCTACATACTAGGCGACGTATATTTCCATCTTCGTCGCTTCCTTTACATACGAAGCGACGTATATTCCTATCTTCGTTGCTTCAATTAATTGATGGAAAGGTAATGAACTGAAGATAAAAGCAATGATGAATTTTGGAATTCTAAATTGACGCGACTAAGAATGCAATCTTCGTCGCTTCAATTAATTGAAGCGACAAATAATGGACATTTTTCGTCGCTTCAATTAATTGAAGCGACAAATAATGGATATTCTTCGTCGCCTCGTAGCTTTAAAGAAAATACGAATTTAGGTTTCTATGTCATTAATAATATTAGTTTAGTCCTCCTCGTCCTCGTCCTCGTCTTCGTCTTCGTCCTCGTCTTCGTCCTCGTCCTCGTCCTCGTCTCCTTCTTCGTCCAAAAGTAGTTGAAAATTTGGGTAAAATTGTATCACCGTCGGAGTGTCCTCTTGGTAAGGCTTGAATATATGATCTCCTGTATGCGATATGTTTTCATCTATGGCAAGTACGTCAGCGCTGTAGACATTGCGGTGCGACATTTCTTGTACTACCTTCCAAGCACCACCAGCCTTTGGATCGTCTATGTAGAATACCTGTTTTGCTTTGGTTGCAATTATAAAGGGTGAATCCTCATAGTAACTGTTGTTTGTATTCACTAATATCAGTCCATGATCTTTTATAACGGTGTCAAGATCTTCCTCGTCGTCGGAGTTGTGCCATGTGCACTTAAACAACACCACTGGCATACGGCCTACATATAATACTTCGACCACGTAGTTAACATGGCCGTAGAACTTGGATGAACCCATGTCTATCATGACACCGCTGTTTTGAGTCACGGTTCTTTGATCTCTATCAAACGAGGTGAACTTGACACCGTTCACATAACACGACTTATAAACCCGACATTGCTGAGGTCCTTGAGCTAATGACTTTATTCCTGCAACCAAGCTCGGGTCCGAGTTTTTTTCTTTAAGGGACACCTGAGAGATAAGTATTAAGAGAAGTTAAAGATAAGTGTTATAAACCCTCAAAGAACCTTACAAGAATTAATAGGCATATGTACCCATGTTAAGAACCATCGAAGAAAACTCCTCGTCCGACGAAGCTCGTCGAAATCTTCACCATTTTTAGCCTCGAACCATCTGAGATGTTCTTCTAGGTAAGGTTTGACTTCGTCTGTTTCCACCAAGACTTGCCAGTGAGCCTCAGCAGTCTCAGCCTCAGTCAACCTGAACTGGCAACGAGTCTCGATAATATCTGGTCTTACTAAGAGTGAAACACAGCTGATATTCCATTCAGGGGAAGTGTCGATATCTTTGTTGTCCATCCGTCTGAGATAAGACTTACAATACGTCACCGACTCATGTACGAGGTACTGTTCAGCAATACTACCTTCCGGGTAACGTGTATTTCTCATTGACTTTTTTATATTTTCCTAATTGCCTGCAAAAACACCATCAAGATTAGTACAATATTTTCCTAATTGCCGACTAGTTACATAACGAACATAATATTAGCAATGAAAAATATTTTACCTTTCAATTGGATACATCCATGTATAGTGTACTGGACCTGTAAGGAATACTTGTTCGGGCAGATGAACCATGAGATGAACCATAGATGTAAAAAAATGTGGAGGAAATATGAGCTCCAAATTGCAAAGAATCATCACTATCTCAGTTTCCATGTCACGCACAACATCCTTCTTAAGCTCCTTACTGCATAGTTGACGAAAGCAATTTGACAGTGCTATCAATGGCTTTACAACGTTTTCTGGCAAGAACCCTCTGATAACCACAGGAAGAAGACGTTGAAGCAACACATGGCAATCATGCGTCTTCAATCCATAAAACTGTGACGGGGAACTTACTTTCACCTTACTTCTCAAACTACCTGCATAACCAAGAGGATACTTAACATTCCTGAACCACTGGAACACATCTTCTAGATCATCATTTTTAACTAAAAAGGGTGCATGAGGAACTTTCGCCGTACCCTGGTCACCCGCTCTTTGCCACTGGTTTTTTCGCACATTCCTCTTCTTCAAAGCAGCGCGAGCTTTTGGACCATCCTTAGACTTCTTATCAATCGCAAAAATGGTTCCAAGGATGTTGTCACACACATTTTTTTCAATGTGCATGACATCTAAGCAATGTCTGATCTTCAATGATGACCAATACGGCAGCTTCCAAAATATGCTTTCGTGTGTCCAACACTGTCTGTTATTCGGATTGTACGGCAACTTCAAGTCGTCATGTTGACTAAGAATAGGGTAAACGTGTGACCTAACGTCCTCCAAAATTTCATCTCCACTCTTCTGATAGGGTCTTCCGCCAAACTCCACCTTCCCGTTAAATGCCTTGCTCAATCGCCAAGGGTGATCTTAGTGGAGCCATTTTCGATGACCTTCATAAACTATCCTCCCACATATATGCTCTGAAGTTAGCTCATCTAGACAGATTGGACATGTCTTGTACCCTTTCACAGTTGACCCCGCAAGCATCCCTAAACCTGGAAAGTCGCTAATAGTCCACATTACCGCTGCCTTCATCAAGAATACCTCATTGTCTACTCGATCAAAAGTATGGACTTCAACGACCCATAAATGTATTAGCTCCTCGATCATCGGCTCAATGAGTACACTAAGGCACTTTCCGGGAGATTTAGGGCCTGGAATCAACACTGATAACATGTTATATTCCTTCTTCATGCACATAGACGGTGGTAAATTGTACGGCATCACAACAACGGGCCATGTACTATGCAAAGTTCCCATTGTTCCAAATGGATTGAAACCGTCTGTTGCTACTCCAAGGCGCACATTCCTGCAGTCCCGTGCGAAACCTGGAAAAGTTCTGTCAAAATGTTGAAAGGCTTCTCCATCAGCTGGGTGGCTGAGGCTACCAGCCACGCATATCCGCTCCCCCAGCCATCGCATATACTTGGCAGTCTGTGGGGACATAAACAAACGCTTCAACCTTGGTGTTAGAGGGAAGTTACGAATTATTTTTTTGGGAATATCATTCGTATATGGCTTATATCTTTCAGAATAACACACTGGATAAATCCTCTCGTTTACAAGCGCCCCCCTGAACAACACACAGTTAAACTCACACGCATCAATTCTTTCGTAACCCAGTGAAAGATCACTCAAGATTTTTTTTATTCTCGAGTATGAACAGGGGAATGTGTGCCCTTTAGGAAGAAGTTTATTAATGTAAATACATAAAGAGTCAACACTTGTGTCCGACCATCCATTTTCATTTTTCATTTCCATTGCATCTAATATGGCACTCAAAACAGTTTCCTCACTTCCTTCATATAATGGGGTCTGTGACTCCTTCAATAATCTATCGTACTTTTCATAATCATCGTCTACCATGTCATTGAAGTTCATGCCCGAATTATCTTCCACTAATTGTTGGGGTGCATCTGTATGGTATCCAGGATAATAAGGATATGCATCATGTAGAATCTCCAACTGCGGGTTCACTGAAGGACCGACACCACTAGAAGGACCGACTCTGTCTTGAAGCCACTGTCTTCGTTGACTAAGCATTGTCGGTTCAGCAGAAACTTCCCCGTGAAGGTGCCAGACAGTATAATCCGGACTCAAACCACTGTGTGATAAGTGATGATACATGACATCCATAGTAACCTTGAAGGGATCGTTCTTACAACGTTTGCACGGGCAGAAGTGATAATCGGCTCCGTTACTATGTCGCCGGGCAAAATTCATAAACTCGAATATGCATGTGATGTACCTTGGATCAGCATGATGATAGGTCATCCAAGTTTTGTCTGGGTGTCCGTCCATGTTTCCTGTCAGCAAAAACAATCAATATGAACAAAATTACCACGCCACAGTTGCGATTCTACCAAAACCCCACACTTCTTCGCCTTATGCCTCCGGGTTGGGTCCTATCCCCTTCAGGGGAACATGACATTTGTCAACGCTCTTGCACCCATGCGTTTCAGCTCCAGTTTAGGGAAATTTCGGCAGCATCTCCCTACAGTTCCCCGAGTGCACACATATGTAAACAACCTAATTTGCACTCGGGGAACATTGAAATGAGACACTGTCGAAACCATATCCGAAAACTGAAACTGAAATCACATGAATAGCAAAAGGATCAACAAAGTCATGTTCACCTAAAGTGTCCAAAAATGGGACAATTCGAGAATCAACAACTCAACTCGATCAACTAGATGAGTTGTTGATTCTCAAACGGGAGTTCTAAGTTGATAAACACCACAATTATATATAACCATACTATCGATTTCATGATTAACACTAATAACACTACTAATTAAGGCTCGAATACACCTAATCTACACTAATCATCAATTAATTTCACTAAATTTAACCAAATTTCAAACATTAATCATGAACCCATAACATGATTTATCACAATTCAATGATTCAAACACTAAAACTACAACATAAGACCAAATTCAATTCAATTTCAAAAATTTCACATCACCTTCATTTTCACTTCTAATCATCAATAAATTTCACTAAACTTAACCAAATTTCAAACATTATTCATGAACCCATAACATGATTTACCACATTTCAATGATTCAAACACTAAAACTACAACATAACACCAAATTCAATTCAACTTCAAACATTTCACCAAAACTTCAATTTCACTTCTAATTTAACATATTATGGTCATAAAGAGGGTTAAAGAGATACAAATCAAACTAACCTTACTCAAGAATCAAATCTATGGCAAGAACAACCTTCTTTCTCAATTTCCTAAAATTTCTCCCAAAATCGCACAAGAACAGCTCCAGAACACGAATGAACTGTTTTTCTAAAATTCTAACTTTATGAACGGTTTGACTTTATGAAGAAGAGTAGATCCAGATTTTAAAAAAACGAGGCGACGAAGATTGAGCAATCTACGTCGCCTCGATTTTCTTCGAAGCGACCAAAATAATCTTCGTCGCTTCGAATGTAAAATGTGGTCGCCTCATATTATTGAAGCGACCAAGATCAATATACGTCGCTTCAATTTGTTGAAGCGACGTAATTAGTATCTTAGCCAATCTACGTCGCCTCGATTGAAATTGGAGCGACGAAGATATGTAACTACGTCGCCCCAATTCTCTCCTCCAGTAGTGCTAGGAATCTTGCCATTAATCTATCTTAATTTTCAGTAAAAGAAAATCTAAAAACTATAATACTGCAGTTATAATTTTCAGTAACCTTGAGCCTCTTGTAAAACCTTTAATTGAGTGTTGGATTAATCTTCGTTAGTGCAAATCGACGATCAATAATAACAAGTTGTTAGGCTTCATTATACCTTAAAGTCTAATTTGATTATTTCCCCTTGCACACTAAGTAGTGGGGTAAATAAAGTTTAAATGAAAACGTAAATTTTTAAGTGTGTTTAAAGCGTTTTTCCTTCTCTTGTCATACACATAAACAAAATTTCCTAACACATATAAACTATATCGATGTAACATGCTAAACTGTGAATGGTTGAAATACTAATGTTCTAATTTATCTAGTCTCTTGTATTTTTCTTCATCTTTAATATATTATCAGCTGACAATGAGAGAAGTGATGAAGCAATGCAAGGTTGATCGACAACGTACGTTTGTAAAAGTCCAATGAAGATCATTAGGCTGAGCTCCCTCAACAGTTCTTCTTCAATAAAGGTTGACCTATAACTGCTGTTGATCACTAACTAAACTATATATAGGAATTAGGAAGACGCTCACACACTTCACTCTCATGACCTAGGGACCTTGTTAATTCGACTTAAAGAACTTCAAGAGCATCTTTTGCCAAAGATATATAAGTGACGAGATGATATCAATATGTACGGCTAAATCCACCGACGGATCTATAAGTGCCGACCTATCTTTTGTGCTAGAGATGATAAAAAGTTAAACGTACCTCATCATCCCATAGTTTATGGATGATCAGAATGATGCACTTTTTACCTCACCTTTTTCTATTTTATTTTTTTTGGATGGAACACTAGTAGTTTTGTTCTTGAAGACATGGATGGGAGTGAGATGGACACACAACATAAGGAATTGGAATTATGGAAAGGTAGTTAGACACTTGGACAGCATAAAGGATAACAACTGACAACGGATTTTTCTACGAGCATCTAAAGCCATCCTTCATTGACAAGTTTTCAAGCTAGTGCGAAAGAGCGAATAGGCAGATGCATATTGACTTCGACACAAGTGGTTGCTTAACGATCTGGTACCTAAAAAGATGATTGGGAATAATAATTGGGGAATTAGGTTAACAAATTATTCCTTAATCTATCACTAAGAATCCTAGCAGGGAAGGAGTTTCCATCATCGCCGACGTGTCCACCGTCAGTCTAGACACGTTAAAAAGACAGCAAGAACAAATGACGTACTAGAGCCCACCAATGATTTTGGATGATGAATATTGTTTCAGCTTTAGACGGAGCCCAAAGGATTAAATAATAGCTAGAGAGGCAGCTAGGGCTCTTTGAAAAACTGCAATACGTACAATTCTGTGTTAAGATCATGCCTCGTCAAATGCTCAAATTAATACAGGGCAATGTTAGGAAACTTTAATGGATCATGAGCTGTAGAGCTCGATTTGATTTGATATGCCATGCGAGTTATATAAATAATTTATTTCTTTATAAATTTATTAGAAAATATTCGACTTATAAAATTAATTTTATTATTTTATATATTTAATTAAATTTATAAATTATAAATTAAAAACAAAATTTAACGACATCAAATTAAAAAATCCTTGAAAATATAAAATATTCAAATTTGTCGGACTTCAATGTTAACCATTTTCTTTGATGTAAGATCTTTGACACTAAATTTTTCGTATGTACGTACCTTCTTTTTTTCTAATTGATCTCCTTTGCAACATATATAAGATATTACCAAGTTCTAGTAAAAGTTTTTATTCTACATATTCCAAAACCCTAAAAACTATAGTGAGAAGAAGAAGAAGAATCCATGCCAAGAAGAAAAAAGAAGAACTTTTGTCACTAAAGTTTTCATGAACATCAACTAATTTTTTTAACACAAATAATGTGTAACTAAATCAATATTAACTTTTTTATTTTGATGAACATTAATCAATTAATTTTTTTATACAAAATTAATTAATTTTCTTCTACAATCATGCTATATAAGGAATTGTTATTGATAATTTTAAAACTTTTACATATAAAAAACTAACTGCAGTTAGATATAAAGGATATGATTGTCTTTTGATGAAGTTGATATGTCATAATACTAATGATGTGGACAAGTAAAACATGTCACGTAGAGTTTGACGCCTACATGCCACCTCATGGCCCCATTGAGGCCTAAAATCATTTCTCATTGTTGGATTGGAGATCCCATATCAAAATATGATAAAATTAAATATAACTTAAATGTGGCTGCACTATTTCTAATTGTACCGAGATCTTTTGTGGATAAAATCCAACACCTTAAAGGTGGTTAAGTTGAGGGATAATATCGGTACAATACCGACTCCATGTACCACGCTTGTCGCTGTTCAACTTGGTATTAGAGCGAGTCCTTTGTAATCACGTCCCAAGCCCAGGGGGCTCAAATTGAATTTGGCCTTCGAAACATTGTTGCGTTGGCTCCAGCGGAATGTCTGACCAAGATTTCGATGTGAATTTCAGACTTGGTCTCACGTGTTAACTTCGTACTTCGGTTGCACGTGAGGGGGCGTGTTGGATTGGAGATCCCACATCAAAATATGACAAAATTAAATATAACTTAAATGTGGTTGAACTATTCCTAATTATACCAAGCTCTTTTGTGGATAAAACATAGGATTTAGTTGAGACAATATCTGTACAATACAGAATCTATGTTGTTCAACTCTCATTAATATGATCAAGGTCATGGAATATGGATCTTCTTCTGTATATTAGTACGTAGAGAAAAAATAAATAAGCGTAAGCAATTTCTCGACAATTTATGAATTTTCATGCATTAGATAAGATAAATGTGCTGTCAATGGAAGGGTTCCGATCAGAAGTGCTGGAATGAAAACGAACCTCTTAAGCCACTGTACGAGAAAAGAGTTATGAGAAAAGAGAAAAGTTGGAGCAATTATGGGGCTGCGATGGATGGATGAGAGTGAGAGCATAATTGTGAGGAGGGGGTGGTGTTGGAGATAAGGTTTCAGATGTGTTGCTCCCGGGAATTAAGGCCAGCCGACCAGTGAGTGTGGGATTGTGCTCTATGTTTGGCTTTTCGACATATCCTTGATCCCTTTTCCTTTCATATTTTTCTTTCTTTCTTTCTTTTCCACACCAACCATCCATGCCAACGAAGTTAATTTATGTCTCCTTTTCTCTGCTACAGCACAATTTGATTGTAATCTACGTAGTCGCTTGTTTACTGATCATGAATAGCCAAAACCAGATGTCCGAATATCTATCACGTACTATCCAGGTATATTCTGAGCATTACTACATTAGCTGATTAGCATTGTACTAGCTTAATTAATTGGATGTGTGAACAGGTGAAAGGAGAGTTGATTCCTGACTCGATCCATTTTACCTCGCCAAAAAAAAACGACTCGATCTATTTTCGTTAATACGTATGAGCAATGATAGGGGTGTTAAAGAATGCCTAACTTTGTGGCTTCAAAAATGATGTGATATTTCTACGTCATATTTGTACATAAATTGTTTATCTATGTTTCATATAAAAGTTATGCAACCCAATATTATCTTTGCGATTTCTTTCTTATAGCATTCTTAAATCGTTTTCAGAACAGAAAAGAAAGAAAAATTATCCCTTATTTGAATTCGTACATATATTTGTACCCGCTAAACTATTCCAAGAACTCTAATATGAGAAACCCAGAAAGTACCCATTGAACCCCAGTTCTTAGACCTAGGTGACCCTTAGAGATCAATGACCTCTCCCTAACTAACTTTGCAATCTTCATGAGTTCTATGTTCTTTAGGTCTCTTTTTATTAGTTCATAACATAACTCTATTAATAAAAGACTTCCATTGATAATTAAATTAAGTGCAGATTTGAAGTTCTATTTTATGAACGCAGCTAGAAGGAAGAAAACTAAACCAGGGAAAGAAGGGGGGCGTGGGTGTTAGTAAAGGGATCGATCTCCAACATTTGTTTACAAGAAGCTACATTACGATTACCGGTTACGTCATTATAGAGAAGATGATCGATCAAACTTCTATATCTCAAGCATACAGATGAACATTCGAAATCGATCAAATGAAGAGAAAAGCCTTGGAATAAGAACACGAACTTGAAAAAAAAAGAAAGAGAATTGCATAATAAGGAGAAAAAAAATTCTAATCAAGAGAAGTGTAATATAGATTTCTAATCAAATGACATGGCTAACAATTGTTGACATGTAGTTCTCCGTCAGTTTAAGGCCACAAACTTAGGACTCATGTAAGATCCATAATCATTTTCTTTATAGAATCATAAACAAATAAAAAAGTTATGATTAATGTATTGATTAGCAGGTGAATACTACTGTATGTTTGTGAATAATTATGAGATATTGTTTCTAAAATTGATAAACCTCTAATCACATTGAATAATTTACTTAATTACGTAGTAGCACTACAGAAGAAAATGTCTTTTGCAATAATACGATGTGTATCATAATAGATAAGTTTGCCACACACATGCACGTGTCGTAAAAGACCACGTCATAAAAAATCAATTTTACTCGTGACACAAACATGTGTGTCGTAAAAAACATATAATATGCGTCATAAAAGACATTTAAGTGCATCGTAAAAAATGTATAGGCCATAAAAGATCTATTTAGTGTGTCGCAAAAGATATTTTGGCTCGTCGTAAAAATGTACAAGTGAGCCATAAAATATCTATTTAGTGTATTGCAAAAGACTAATTAGCGCATCGCAAAAGACATTTTGGCTCTTCGTAAATATAAGTTAATAAATATTCATTCAAACCACAAATAAGCAATCAAACTTGCACATTCATTCAATAATCCAAGTTAATATCATTAGAAAAACATAGTTCGGTATGAATATGTTCATAAGAGGTTCCAAAAATCTACATGTGTTACCAGACTTTAGACATATATTCCTAGGAAGCAGTGGCAGCTCCATATACACCATATGTGACATCTTCAATGAGCTTAACAACAAAGGTAGATGCATTGTCTCCCTCAATACAGATAGATATCAGCAAAGCAACAATCTCACACGTCCCTTTTTTTTGCTGAAGTACGTGCATTTCTTCAACTCAAATAGTCATATTTAATAAAGGGACGTAACTTCCATTACTTAGGAATTAAGAAAACAGAACCGAAGAGTAAATCTGTAAATGTACCTAATTTGAAACCCGACTCTACATACTGCTTATAAAATATGTGAACATAATCATAATAATTCAATAGTGTTCTACGACGATGGAACAATACATACATATTAAGGTGTGTGTTTTCAAATCAGGTAACTATATATTCAGATGCACATGTAAAACAAGTGGAGTGAAGTTAGTGTTTAGATTGCCTCAGTTCTAAGCTTCAAGGCGGCCCCCACTGTAATTTCTCGCAGTCCATTCATTAGATCTATACACAAACATGTCATAAAATGAGAAAATTAGTATAAGTTCATGTTCGACAGACATTTAAGTTGGTCATAAGTTGATACAAAGTCATGAAAATGTAGAAACACGTGACACCAAGTTTAGGTCATTATATATTTATTCGTATAACAAACAGAAAGTGGGAATGACTAGTACCTGTAGCTTGAGCTTTAAATTTGTGAAGAGATTTTGACTGAGAATGAACTTGTCTGGCAACATTCCCGTGTAAAAAAAAATTGAGCAATCATACACATGTAAGGATACAGAGAAAACAAATATGAATCACAAACAAGAGTAGTTGAACGGAGTGTGTACATGAGTTCAGTACGGCCAACATTCATATCTCTTTCAGCGAGAGATGCTCTTTGAAGAAGTTTCTCGCTCTCTTTCTTCATAAAATCAATGGAGAGGTTCAATTGCTCTACATTCTTTTGAGCTTTGACAAATTTAGACTGCAAATACAATTGAAGTTAGTAGATTCCAAAAGAAAAAAAAACAAGTGAGGTGAAATTTGTTTGGAGGTTGAGAGTGGATAGTTAGAATAAAAATTACTATATCTCTTCACTCTGAAATCGATCCAAAGTTTGTCGAAATAAGAACTTTTTTGGTCTGATGACACAAGAAGCCAGCCAGATATTAAGATATAAAAAGAGAAACAACAAGGAAGAAATGAAAAGGAAAGGCACAAGCAAGTATAACTGTATAAGTAGAGGACCTAGCAAAAAGAGCAAGGCAACCTATAATGTTGTGTCAATGCTCACTCCCAAACAATGTAACCATATCTAGCAATTGAAATTGATATACGCATCAAACAACTAAGCTCAAGTATTTTAGGTACTGGAATGCCATTCAAGCTACAAAACTAGTATATCCCATTCATAATCGTCTTAGTCTAGAATGAGTATAATCCATTTTGGAAAGACTTAAGCTATGACTTATACGGTTTCAATTATACTAACATTAATACACCAATAGGCTAGTTACTCCTAGCCTTATATAAGGTGATAAAATGCTGATTTCATAAGGGAAGCAACTACTTATGGCTACCAAATAAGCTAAGCTCTATCCGAAGTTGAATGTAAAGATTGTATCAGTATGTATGTAAACCTAAAAGAAGCATAAGCTGGTGTACATGCAATGAATTGAAAATAACCAATTCAAGGTCAGGACTGAGACTAACTTTATCCACAATAACTACGTCTTGCATTATAGATTGTTTAAGCCAATAAGTATTGAATTGAAAACTACACAAGAATAGGCAACAAGCAAATATTAGGATAATAGAGCTCATGGCACTGGAGTATCCTACGTATATATTAATCCCCTACGACAAGCCTCTTAGAGCTAACGAAAACACTCCAGCTACTTTGAAGCAGATGCCTCCGAGGTTGACCTGTAATTACGCAAGAAGATCTCAATTAACCACTTGCAGACTATAGCAGTTGAGTAATCTGCTTTTGCTGATAACATGTTGGACTATGCGTAGAATTAGAATGAACAACATTTGTCTTATTGTCTTATTTCATAATGAATGATCCTTATATAGGAATTTATATTACATAGTTCTAATAGAAATATAGGATACAACGAAATATTACTTAATTACGTAGATACTGAATATTCATACAATCTGAATAAAAAATTTATCTAAACTAAAATGAAGATATCATATATAAATTTTGACATATTCATGTTTTGTTTTAAAGTAAACTTAAAATGTTCTACCGTTTCACTTTAAAAAATTGAAAATAAACTTGAATCGTGTGAATCGTGTTTGTGGTGATTAAAACTCTTTGACCTCCTAAGAATTAGTATCAGAGGACTATTACATCTTGGATAGACCAATTACCTGTAGTATTTTCACAATGTTTTGACAGAAAATAAAGGTTTGAATACATTGTAAAATGCTGATACAATGCGGCCCAAAGTAGGAGTCCGTCAACACCCGTGACCCGGCCCATATTTGAACTGAAATGTCACACGTGCGTACCTCGTGTCCCTATTTCGGACACCAGTCAGACAAAACGCCTCGGAAGTCTCGACTCTTCTGAGTCTCTCTCCCTCTCTGTATGTACGAGCACTTGAACATTGAGCACTTGAACATTGATCACTCACCGATCAGTCATCAGTCACAGTGGCCGGCGGAGAAACATGAGTTCCACTTCCTCCGTCGCCGCATCTGCCTTCTCATTATCTCCGATCAAATTTACTCTCTCCACCACCAACTCACCATCGTTTTATTTTTTATTTTTTATAAGACTCACCATCGTTTTTAAGGGCATGCAATTTCCTTCGGTAAAGTTTCGCTCTTTTCTACCACATTTTGTTTATTTGCTCTTATATTGTGTTAAAGTTCAGTAATTTAAATACTTCAGCAAACAGATGACTTCCTTTGCTCCTTTGCATGTGTAATTGTAGCCTGGCCCGGGGACTCTGATCATCGCCACCAGCCTACGAGCCGTTCACTCTCAAGCTAATGGGTACGCGGTCCTTCGTTCTTATAGACCATCTTTGTTTACTTCTAATCATATTGAGGATTAAGAGAATTCTCCTTTTTTAATTTTTTTTTTTTGAGTAGCGGCCTAAGTTTGGAATTGGGTGATATAAGTTGGGAGACTGATGGCTTCAGCAAACCGATGACTACGGATTATATGTTTACCATAAAATGTTCGGAAGATGGGGTCTTTTCAGAAGGTGGGTTGCAACGTTTTGATAGAATCGAGTTGAACCCAGCAGCTTGTGTTTTGAACTATGGCCAGGTTACTAATATTATCACTCAGGATGTGTCTTTTGCAATTTACAATGACTAATGTAGTTGTGTGTTTAAATTGTTACGTTGTTTAGTAATCGAAGGTAGTATTTTTGTTTGTTTGTTCAGGCAGTAATTGAAGAATTGACTGCGTACAAGAAGCTGGATAATTCTGTTGTGCTGTTTCGACCAGAGGAAAATGGATTGAGGATGAGAATGGGAGCGGAGCGCTTGTGTATGCCTGCACCAAGTGTAGGGCAGTTTGTGGAAGCTGTGAAACTTACTGTGTTAGCAAATAGACGTTGGGTAAATTAATTTTGAACATTCCAATGGATAGAAGTAAGAATATGAAGTCGTGTTCTATAGCGTGCTGTAGAGTGTACATTAATGATTCTCTGCGCCTCATTCTACATAGGTTCCTCCTCCAATTCAGGGCTTTCTACATATCAGACCACTACTCATGGGAAATGGACCTGTTCTTAGTGTTAGGCCAGCCCCAGAATTCACCTTTCTCATCTACATTACTTCGATGGGGAACAATCTCAAGGTAAGTTCTTGCAACTTATGTGCAAGTTAAAGGTATCTATATTTGTAGAAGATGCTTCTTATGACCTGTGTATACAGTATAACATTTTACTATCTCCCCCCTATTGAAAAGAACTTTAGTGGCAAATGCTACTACAATTAAAGCATATATTTCATTTATCTGATTACAACCGGGAGGACTGGAACCAATTAACTTAGTCGTTGGAACTGAAATACACTGTGCAGTCCGTGGTGGAGCTGGAAGTGTTAATGCAATAGGGAATTATGCTCCGGTAAACTGGCATTCCCTCTGCACTTGTCCTCACTTAAATTTAGCAATATTAGGACTAAGGTCAGTTTACATTTCAATCCATTTCGCAACCTATTGCCATTGGCTTTACATCATCTTATGATAGTTGGGTTGATGGTTTTCTTTCTCCACATAATTATGAAGTTTAACATACAGTACAACTTTACATAGCTGGTCACTACACACCAATGTGGTCATAGTCACATTCCGGGTTAACAATTTATAGTATATAGAGGCTTACCTAGTAAAAGACACATACGGAATCTATGAACTTCTCTGTAGATCTTGAAGGCACAGGTGGAAGCTAAAGCAAATGGTTTCTCTGATGTTTTGTACCTTGATTCTGTTCACAGTAGATATGTTGAGATTTCTACTGCCAACATCTTTCTTGTAAAGGTATGGTAGAATTTTCTGCATTTTCACTTACCAAGTAATAAATGGTTTGAAGAGTTGTGAATTTATGTAATCTATTGGAGTATTTGACGAGTTAATGATTTTCTTCCCTTTAAATTTTATTAGGATAAGATAATCTCTACTCCAGCTCTGGAAGGGACAATTTTGCCTGGCATCTCACATAAAAGTATCATTGAAATTGCTCGCAGCCAAGGGTACCAGGTACAAGTCTCAGGTGGTTGACAATTCTATTTTAAAAGAACAGTCCAATTTAAAGCACTCGTTAGTATAGATAATTTTTGCTATTTTTCTTTTTAGCTGTCCTTGAATTGTATTTCCTTATAGCTATATCAACCTGCACTTATTTTGGTTAGAACCAAAGGTTTAATCCACTTAGTAGGATAATTTAAATAGGAATGGTTGGTATATAACCAGCATATCGTGTGCACATGATTGCCTGTTTCTTAGATATATGAACAATGTCATTTTTCACTTGAAATGTGATGAATTCATCATCGGTCAGTCATAACAACCAACTTAGCTTAACAGCATAAGTATGACCGGTTGGTGTTTTTTGTGTTTTTGATTTGTTTAGGGACTACCTCTGATGAAGATTAAAGATATAGATAAAAGAATGATCTATGTAGTTGGTACAGCTTGGTTGGTTAATTTTTGACAGGGGATCTTTGTCTTTTGATATTGATGTCTCTAATAACTGGAGAAAGAACTGTTTAATAATGAAGAAGATGATTATAAAAGTAGAATGCCTACCAGGTGCCTCCACGGCTCCACCTATAAACAATGTTAGCATCTTTAACTGCTCTTTTAAGTTATGACTTGCGTATATCCATGGCCAGGTTGAGGAACGTCCTGTGTCAGTTGAGGAATTGTTGAAAGCTGATGAAGTCTTCTGTACTGGAAATGCTATTTGTTTGTCACCTGTGGGCAGCATAACTTACCTGGGAAGAAGGTGATTTTCTCATATAAGATGTACACATACTTGGCTTATCATCTCGCTAAGTACGTACTCAAACGGCTTAACTATAAACATAAACTATATCTCACCGCTATCGTGGCAGAAGCCACCGGCAGGATAGCTCCAACTCCGACGACCAGCATGGTCTGTACCTCGATAAGGATAGCGCCCACGCGCCGAGTAAGGAACCAGTCAGAGAGCACCTCAACGAAAATGGTATACACACTAGTCCCACATCGAAGAAACGGTAGGAACCCAAATCCCAATCACCTATATACACCGGTCAACTCAGTATTAATGGTACACATTTAATACTCGATCACGTTGTTATTTTATAAAATCTCACATATCGCTTCTGATTTAGGCATCAGAGGGTTGAAGGTGGATCACTCTTGTCTCTCCTAAACCGTTGTTAATCTTAGTAGCGAGAGCGACTTAGACTAGGATAATCGTGGAGCGGTATTAAAAGCAGAGCGACAGCGATATCACAGCTAGAGAGAACACTAGCAGTATAGCCAACACTACCTCCGAGACATCTGGTCTTCTTGTTCAATATCCGATATCCATATCGGTATCGGGTATTAACATAAGATGAGTAGAACTATAGACAAGATTCGTTCATTTCAATTCGGATCTTATCAAAAGTGCGTCGAAGTCATAATTTTCACTTTTGTTTTGTGAGCATGACTCTAGAATCAAAACATCTCATTCCTTTTCAGGGTTTCATACCAAGAAACCGGGATTGGTGCAGTTTCTCACCAACTGTACTAGGCTCTTTCAAGTATACAGATGGGTCTTGCAGAAGACAAAATGGGTTGGACAGTAACCTTGAAATACTTAATAACTGTAAACAGTTAACAAAACTTACAGTTGTGAAACTTGACAGATTTGTATCTCATTAGATGGATTTGTAGTGAAAAACACTTTCTAGAGTTCTGGACCACATGTCAATTAATCTTATGTAATTTGGTGATTAGAAAAAGCGTGCCAGTTTGTGCTTCAATAGTCTGGTGGGTGTGTATGTTTGGAATACGTCGTTTTGTTGTTACTATCCCTTATCCTCCCAAGCTTAAGGAGCCAGATTGGAATGTGTCAACCATTGTCACCACCACGTTCCTATCTCCATGATGGCTTGACATTCTGGCCTTCAACTACAGTGACAGAACAAATAAAAAGAGCTAAATTGTTCATTTTCATGCTCAAATCCAACCATCAATGTCTCAACTCAACAGGGGAATATTTCTTGTAGTTTTCTGCGATTACTAGCGATTCCGAACTCCATTTTCCCAAGTTGCAGAGATAAATTCTCAGATCCGTAAGACCATAACTGACCACGTGAACTCTATCTAGGAGTTTTCCATGTGGTCTTTTCTTTTTCTCCTAGTGTGACCTGTCAAACGCATCCCTCTTAATTAGTAGCAAACTGTCATAGCTATCTATTTTTCCTAGTCAAATGTCCATCATCCATTTCCAGTTCCCCTGTTCTTAAAATTAACCAAGAAAGTCGCTTCAACACCTATCCTTAATGGTAGCGTGCTTATCTTTTCTTCAAGACACGTTTGTTTGGTTCCTTTCGGTCACTCTTCACAAACATACACTAGTATATTTAGTGTATATTTCTTCACAATCCACGCTTCCAAAAATACACTGCATCTTTGCTACTTGCCTACATCTCTCTCTCTCTCTCTCTCTCTCTCTCTCTCTCTCTCTCTCCCCCCACGATTCAGTCTTTCGAATTTTTGAATACCTGAGCTACTTCTGAGAGAGATCAAGAACAGCAACAACAATGTTTCAAAGGACTGCGTGTCTACTTAAGTTGGTTCAGTCTGCTCGAGTTGGTGGTTCATCATCTTCGCTGTCCAAGGTGATTGTTCATTCCATTGATGCATGCATGCTTTGACATTTCTGTATTTCAATTCCCTTCCTTTTGCTGACATGTTGAATCAATTTCCACTGTTGTACTCTGTTTCCTGCTGATGATGCTATTAAACATCACTGAGTTTCGGATTAGGTATCCATGGGTACCATTTATCACTTGAGAATAAATTTGGTAGTAATCTAAGTTATTATTTGTGTTATTTAGTTAATTTTGAGGTAATTACTTAATTTAGAAATTCAGAGACAATTTTGAACAAATTATTTTTAAAGTTGTAAATTTGATTCAATTAGTTGTAAATATCATAAATAATCTTTATCATATATAGTCATTACGGTAATATTTGACCTAAATATTGTAAATTCATGTTCAAATATACTGTAATTTTTGTTCTCAAGTGATAAATAAGGTACATACCCCTTGATACTCAAGAAGATCCCGTTTCGGATTTCTGTGAATATTATATATTTATACTAGTCAGCCTTATTTGTATATTCTTAAATCTGAAAGATCACGTTGTTTTGGCTGTTCAATCATATATACAAAACTATATAAAAAGGGTAGTTGCATGCTTAATTATTTAAAGTCAGTCTCACTACTAATATATTTTAGCAGAACTGATCCACCTGTCTTGATTAAGCAGCTTAAAGATCACCGTTGCTTTGGATCTGCAGCTGCTTCTACCGCAGAACAAGTTTGTGAAGCATCTATAGACAGGTAATTTAGTTGGTATCATTTAGATTTAAAAATATGGAGAAGATAATTCTGAGATATATTGTAAGGAAAAGCTTTTTAACTCAGTCAAGGTATATGAGCTTGATAATTACTAGCCCATTTTGGTTTTATAGACTTGGCAAAAACATATTCACTTTTCACAATGGTGTATGTGTAGTTTTTCATGTTTTCTGGGTTACTTGTACTGCAGTGAATTAGGTAAGAGTGAGTACGCTGATGTGGATTGGGATAATCTTGGGTTTGGTCTAGTGCCAACTGATTACATGTACATGATGAAATGTTCCGACAATGGGATATTCGAACAAGGACAAATTAATCCTTATGGAAATATTGAACTCAACCCCGCTGCTGGAGTATTAAATTATGGCCAGGTAGAGTTAGTTCATGCTTAAATATTCCATATCTAACTAGATTACAATAAATTTGAGAAGAAAAAAAAGAAAAGAAAAAAGCTGAAGTAGAAGAGTAGAAGCTGATGGAAAAATTTATGAAACATACATAAACTTTCTAATAATGCTTCTGATCGATGTTGTTTATCCCATCGTCTTGGAAATTGAAGAAACTCACAGTTGGGATGAAACTCTGGACAGGCTATATATGAAGGCATGAAAGCATTCAGGAAAGAAAACGGCAATGTCCTTCTCTTTCGTCCAGATCAGAATGCAATGCGAATGAAGATTGGTTCAGAAAGAATGTGCATGCCCTCTCCGTCCCCTGATCAATTTATGGATGCCGTGAAGCTAACTGTTCAAGCTAACAAGTGTTGGGTAATCCTCATGAGGAACTGACACGAAGAACTTCCATTCATTAATTGTTTCATTTATTCTGTTCCTACCAATCCTATGGTATAGAACAACTTGTGTGCAGGACTGCAGGTAATTAAAATAACTTACATGTATGTTCCCTGACATAAACAGATTCCTCCTCCAGGAAAAGGGTCTTTGTACATTAGGCCTCTACTTATTGGAAGTGGCCCTATATTAGGTTTAGGACCATCACCTGAATACACATTTCTTGTGTATGCTTCACCAGTCCGCAACTATTTCAAGGTTAGCAGCACTATCTCAATTCAAGCTCATGACTACAACATCAATCAAAGACATATAACACATCTTGTTCTACTAACAGGAGGGTTCAGCACCATTGAGCATATATGTTGAAGAGGAATATGATCGCTCCTCTCGTGGTGGGGCTGGATGTGTCAAAAGCATCACCAATTATGCTCCAGTAAGTAAGAATTTTCTATAGATGGTAGAAGTGTAACTCTGTTATAGCATTACCGTGTCCTTGTGTAGGTTTTGAAGGCACTACTCAGAGCAAAGAGTCGAGGATTTTCTGATGTGTTGTATCTAGACTCAGTAAATAGTAAGAACCTGGAGGAGGTATCTTCCTGCAACATTTTCATTGTGAAGGTAACTCTAGCCAAGACCTCGTGTCATGCATGATATCAAGGACTTGAGTCTCAAAATTGTACTCAAAAATCAAATCTTTCATGGAATTGTTTTTAAATAAAGGGCAACATTATTTCAACTCCTGCAACGGCTGGGACTATACTATCAGGGGTAACTAGAAAAAGCATCATTGAAATTGCTCGCGACCATGGTTACGAGGTAATAATCTTTGCCTGTAAGTTACACCATGCATTCTTAATTGAAAGTTTGCTGCTTAATTAGTAATTGTGTCAGGTTGAGGAGCGTGCTATCTCTGTGGATGAATTGGGTGAAGCTGAAGAAGTATTCTGCACAGGAACTGCAGTTGGTGTTGCTGCTGTGGGAAACATTACATATAAAGATAAAAGGTACTATGCATGCTTTGATTATTCATGTACGATTTATTATGAGGACGGATAGGATTGAGTAACATTAACTCGAAAACAGATTAATAGATGACTTGGATCAGTCTTCTGTATGGTAAAGCTTTATCATATTCAGACTTAATTTTAGCTCTACACTCCTACTCGTATGTATGCAGGATGGAATACAAAACTGGTGCCCAAACTGTGTGTCCCCAACTATACTCGACCCTCATAGGAATTCAAATGGGTCGTATCGAAGACAAGAAAGGCTGGATTGTTGAAATTAATTGATTGATCTTGTTTTCAGAGTAGAGTGAAATAAGATGTACATATATAAATGTGGCTATATATGTAATGTATATATGAACGTATAGAACTACTACGTACTTTTGACCATTTCTACAGATTTTCCATCTCGATCGTCAAATCTAATTTTGATGAATGATGATCAGGAAGCAAAATCTCTCTAATAAAACCAGAAATGGGTGTATTACGTACAACTCGTCGTCCACTGGTCGTCTAAGATCTATGCTGCGGAAACAAATCAAAAGATGTTGGAGGATATTATGTAGAATAAGTAGAAAATAAGAAAGAGAATCATATTTAGTGGTGTATTAAGATGCTTTAGTGGTGTATTAAGATTCTTATCATATGTAACTTCATGTACTCTTTTATATAAAAGAGCTTCTTATTATCCACTGATTGCTTCCACAATTTTTATACTTTACCATATTTTTTACAATACGTTATCAACATGAGACTTTAGCCCTGTGCGCAGATCTCAAGGAAGAGAACAGGAAGATGAAGAATTGTTCTGTAATAATCTCAAGTAAGTTCTTCATGAACACAACTTGAATTTAAATTCAAATAACCTACTCTTTTGGGACTTTGAATTTTTTCGTTGGAATTTTGGAATAACATCTCATCCCTTCTTTCTACACTGCATTTTTCTTGAAGATGAGAATTTGGAACAAAAAGAGTTCCTAGATGAACTAAAGAGTGTTCATCGTGAACAAAGAGAGCACAAAATCGATTGAACAAAGAGTGTTCATAAAAACATCAATTAAAACAAACAAAGAGAGTTCGTAAAACCATATACATCAAAGTAAAGGTCTAATCCAAATATTATATTAGAAAATAAATTAGTTGTCAAGGAAGTCTTTTATGACTGCGAAACTAATACATCTTCTGTTTTCTCATGGTGTTTGATATGCAAAAGTGCATTGACACCATACTCTGATAGTTGTATAAATATGCAACTCTTTTGTGCTTAATTATTCTAAAAATACTTGGTTTATTTGCTTAGTTCTCGGTAATTAATTATACTTATGTTTATTTAGATTATTTGGAGGAAAATACAAAAATGAGCAATAAAAAGAGAATTCTATTCCAAGAAGGATTAGTGATGTGATAAATCCATGTGGCGATGACTCAACTCTATATTGATAAGGAGATGGCCCAAGATCATACTTATATAAGCATCTTTTAAAGAACAAATTGAGGTTGTTGATTTTCAAAGAAGGAAGTCTAAGAAGAGAAGAGCAGCCGCACCGAAGGATCACCAGCAGCACAATTTCGACCGGTCGAGCCATTTCTTCGACTCGTCGAAATTTCCCTGTCGAGAATTCTAGGGTTTTTGGTTTACTCCTCCTTCTCCATCATGTTTTGCTATTGTATTCCTACGACTATGAGTAGCTAAACTCTTTTAGTTAGGGGCTGATTGAAGCCCTAGACATGCTTACGATTTCGAACTCCTTTTGATCTTAAATAACTATTGGATGAGTTTTGTTTCATTAATTTTATAGTGATGATTTCTATGTTCATGTTACTTTGGTTGCAAACTTAGTTGTATGACTTAGGATCTAGAATCTAGGATGTGTGATTAACCGCTATATCAATGCATGTTTAATAGAGACAGAACAGGCTCCTGTGTGAAACAATTCCTTAGTGAGGTTAAGGCGACTGCTATATCAACCTTAGAAGCTTTGTTGGCTTTCAAACACTCTTAGAACTTAATGACTTTTATTAACTAGGTTATGACGCCGATATGTACCAACCTATTAGTTAAAGATCAAGCTAAGACAGTACCGACATTCTTCTTAGTACAGCTAGTAAAAGTGTAATACAATCGATGTCCTACCGACATTGGCTTGATTGTAGGAGTCAATCATCCATGGTTATCTAGATTAGAGTTGGAGTACATTATAGGTTGTCTAGAGTGGAGAGAAGTTCCTAACATTCATCTCTATCTGATCTTTATCACCATTTACTTTTCTGAAATTTATATTTTTCTGCATTAGCTGTAGATTCGCCAAATTATTTTGGCAACCAAATCAACTCCGAGTACCCTGAAATTTTGTGTGGTAGTTCGCCACTGAGTCTAGTACTTTTTAAAAAAAATATTAGTTTTTAGAGTAATCTAGTTTAGGTTCGTAGTGTCATTAGTATACCGTGGTCGAGTTTATCAGCATTTTAGCCTAGTGTTAGGATTTAGTTTCACTAACTCCATGTGTTTGATAACCCTTATAATTGATTATTACAATGGTATATCTTAATTGAGAATAAGATATCTTTGAGAGGTAGTTTTCCACTCATCATGCTCCCGGATCTAAAAGAGAAGTGGAATAACGAGTAGTTTTCGACTTCAAGCATATTACATTAATAAATAAAAAGATGACTAAGCTTAGATCCATGCTCCAATTATGTGGAATGCAATTGAAGAGTAATATTTGATCGAGAAAATCCTCTACATAATCATAATTCAAGGCAAGATGAGAACTAAGAGAGTTCATAGTGCGAATTGTGAAGCGCACCAAAGAGCCGGGCGCAAGGAGCGGAACTCTTAAGTTCAGAGAATTTTGGTGAGACGTTTTTGGTCTCTACAACCGCCCATACAAGGAAGGATGCCATAAGTTGGTGCATGAAGGTCATGATTGATGACCATGATAGATGAAGCACCGACCATGGATTCCGTGGTGACCAAGAAAGCCATTTGGCTGAGGTACCAATGCCAAAAGAAGGAAAGATAAGACGCATGATGTTTCTCAAATCAAACAAGTTGTTTATTAATTCTCAAGATGTTTGAAAAGATTGGTTTCGGAAGTTTTGGGTCAATAGGTACATATTGAATACCATTGATAGGAAAAATATGTGAGAAATCTATGGATAGCCAAGATCATCATCGCCACATTCAAACCACCTAATCCGAATTTACTTGATCATAGAACACATTAGTTTTCGGAACTTTTTTCTGCGTACTATTATACAAATTGGCAACATAGAGCTAATGCGAATCTCAACAGAAGATGGAGATAGAGTTAATGCGAATCTCAACATAGCACACTTCAAAATTGGTAGAGACTCGATTGAAGAGATACCAAATTTTAATTAGAGCTTTATATTTTCCATGTAAAAAGGCATGTGTGTCTAAGTATTATGTTTGACAATGTTGGTCAATTACTTTGGATTAACAAACTTTGATGTATCATGTTGGCTTATTAATAAAGATACCATTATATTAGCTTAACTTATTAATAACAAGCTTGTCTATATTTTCTGTATCACATACATGTCTTGTGGTTGCTATAAATCTATTGTCTACTAGGGCTCGCCTTAGTAACTTGTGATGTCTAGAAAAAGAGATTTTCGATAAAAGTATTTGAGCGGACCTTGTCTCCCACCTACATTGATCTCTCTTTGCTTGTTCATGAGTGAAAAGAGCTACCCAAACTATTATAGATGACCTAGTAGACTAACAAATTCATTCATGTATCAAATGTGATAAGCTAAGAGTGCTAAAATCCCCAAAAATCATCACAAAATAGAAAACTGACTCTGCTCTTCATATCAGCCAGCTTTGATGATAAACTGAGAATTTTTTAGAAATATTCAGCATATGAGTAATATATGGATAAAAAGATACGGATGTCTAGTTTTCAGAACTACCTCCGTCGATAGCTAATTTCTAGAAAGAGTTATGCCCATTTTACTGGATAAATGTCAAAAACAGGGTATAACATAATCTTCTCTGCAGATCAATCCATTCCGACGATAAACTGAGATTTTCCCATAATGAACCAACATATGAATGACATATGGTTGGAAAGATATAGATGTCTAGTTTTAAGAACTACATTCATATTGTCGATACCTATTTTCTAGAAAAATTTATGTCCATTTTACTTGATAAAGGTAAGAAACAGATATAACAGAATCATCTGTGCAGATCACTTGGCTTTGACATAAAACTGGGATTGACTCAGAATGATCCAGCATATGAATAATATATTGTTAGAAATCTACAAATGTCTAGTTTATGGAACTTCATCAAGATATTCAATAACTATTTTCTAGACAAAGTTATGCATGTTTAAGTAAATAGAGGTCCAACTAGTCTTGGTCGAAAGCACAACCCGAGAGGGACCTTCGATGGATCGAAGGCTAAACCTTCGATGGATCGAAGCCTATCCCCAGAAATCAAAATTTTCAGTTATTTCAATTTTCTCTCATGCAAAACTTGTTTCTTTGCAAGTCTTTCCCCCGAAAACTTTGAATGCCTCATTAAAGCGGGAATTACATATATTATGTTATGATATAGATAATTTATATCGACTTTGTGCCTTTGTGACTACCCGGAACAGAATCAGTAGTATAATCAGCTTAATTCACGAGTTAGCGCGTAATCGCAGTTTTACGTAAATTGTTTGATTTGCCATTTTTGATTACGACTTAATTACCGGGCGAGAATTTGAGTTGAGTCTCTTCTCGAGAGTTGTTGTACACGTGATTTCGAGTTCGTGGGCAGTTCCGAATTATTATTTCGACGACTGAGGAATATAATATGAATATTTGAAATTTCAGAATATCGTCGAGTTTATCCGTTCGTTTTGAGTTATCCGAATCGTGATTGTTATCCGTTTTGGACCGTCGATCATCCCGAGCCGCGAGTATAAATATCGAAAATAGTCGAAAAATTGTCGAAAACACTGTTGGAAGTTTGACCGGTGTTGACTTTTGCGTTGACCGTTGACTTTGGGCTGACCGGTTCTCCACCGCCCGAAACGCGCTGCCGCCGTCGGATTTTCTTGATTCCGGCCACCTCCGGCTTGGACCTTGGTATGGATCGATTCCTCTTTCAATTTTCAACTATTTAGAACTTGAAATTTTGTAAATCAGTGTCGATTTGAGGGAGAACAGTGAGGTTAAAGTTTGGGTTTTCCAGCCGAAATCGGCCTCGTTTGGGGGCGGCGCTCCGGCGACTCTCCGGTGAGTTTATGGGGTGTAATCAGTTGGTTTTTGGTTGGAGATCATTTCCCCTTTGGTTTGGAGGGACGAGGTAGCGCGACGGCGCCGGAATCGGGCCGGGAAGTTTTCCGGCCGGTTGTGCTCTAGGATTTTTCGAGCTGATTTCCAGCCAATCTTGCCGAAATTGGACTTAGCCTCAGTTGGGAAAGATGTTGGGCTTGAGGAGGAGAACCTTGTGGGAGCTTGGCCGCCGGAAAATCTCTCTGGTTGCCGGCGGCGGAGCTCTGGCGACCCGTTGACTTTTTAGAATTTGATGATTTTAATGTCGTTTTGCTCGTATTCGCGCCCCGATCATCGCCTTGAGGTTTTCGAGTTGATTTGGAAGCCGGATTTTTAGTCGAGGGTTTGTGTGGAGAGTTTTGGGAATTTCGTCGATTATTTTATACCGCGTTATATATTTCCAGGAACGGTTGATTTCCGAGGTGTGGTACAGTGTTGTGAATTGTGATTTTGATCAGATATATTTTGTGATTATTCAGGGGATCGAGATCATGCTTCGGGCGAGGGATCTAACGTCGAATCTCGTGATTAACGCGTGTGCGCGCTGTGCTCATCTGTGAGTGGACAATTTATTTTCACTGATTAGTCGCGAGTCTTTAATACACGTTTTACGAGCATGAGCCTGCATATGAGATTATGATTTATATGAGCATGTGTTATACGATTATGCTTATACAATTATGTATTACGTATATGCATTTACATTATGCTTTATACACTTGCATAAAACTATTTATAATTTGGTTTATACAGAGTACAGTCACAGTATATATTGTTGTATCGATACACTTGCATCCCGGCTAATCCCCGAGGATGTTTACCGGGGGAGGCTGTGACCCCTGACCCGAGGCCTTTACCGTGGGGGGGCCTTTACCATGGGGGGGGCAGACCTCTGACCTGAGGCCTTTCTGGCTAGCATACCGACATGTTCGAGCTACCTTTCTTTTCCAGTAGGTTTCTTGGTTTGCCTACTGTTGTTTATTTTTGTATATATACACTAGAGGTCACTCTGATACGATATTGATCTATGTCTTTATGTGGTTTTCCCTAGATTTTCTATAAAGTACAGTTATATTTACTGCTTTATGTTATTGATATGATATTGAGAAGTTCGGATGGGATTGGTGCCCACGGTTTGGCTTTTGTGGCATAGGATGAAGTGTATTTCCCGGGTGTAGGTTAATGGAAATTCCGCGTTAGTAACGTTACTCTGCCGAAATTTTTATGGTTTTTGTTGGTTTGCGTTTTCAGAAGGGGTTTGATTCCGGTTTAGGAAACTAAATCGGGGTTGGGTCCTTTCAGCCTTGTCGATTATATTTCTATATGATGAGAATTGACATAGCTCTTCTCATTATCTATGGCAACAATTTTCAAGATTGCGGTAACATGAGTTCCTTTGCATTATCTCTAGTGATTGCGGTATGCTCCGAATATTAGAGAAACTTATGTGTCAGCCAAATGGGCTATGTAAGACAATTAAAAGAGAGTTATAGAATCAAATCATGTCATGAGAGATGACTTATAGGATTCAGACACATATAAGGTTTTGACATGACAGACTGAGATATCCAGGTCGTGATATGATGATCCAGATTTTGAGTAAGTCAATCGAACATCCCTTCTTTTGAGTGAAAGGAAGCATGAACCAGAGTTGGTTCATATGCATATTTGTGCAAAAATAATGTCTCACACTTATGCATATATGTGCCAAAATTGCTCTGCCAAAACACATTATGATAGATCAATTGAGACGAATGAATATATATGTTGGACTTGAGTCTTCAACTATAATCCTCTATGAGAACCTTGACAGGCGATCTCTTTATCGCTAGTTTTGTGGATGTCATTTTGATGAGACAGTCTTTTCGTCGTTAGGAGGAGATAAGAATAAGCATATTCAAATATGAATGATAGGAAGGGTCGTTTCCTCACTATGTCTCATCATGATCCCCAAACGATATAACGTAGCAGATTTGATGCTTGATACATTTTCTAGTATCGTTAAAGTGACAAGATCGTATATACTCGCTGCAAACATACCGATAAGGATTTATGTCCCTTTGAAAAGACATGGTGCCACCCAAAAAAGTTAGTTATGGCGCTGCCACCATGGCATGTGGCATGGTGATGTCACAAAATGCCATAGTATCATCATAGGCCTTGAGTTCCGCTAGAGAGCGTAGGAGACCTAAATGTTCGATAAATACTCGTCCAAAGAAGGGAGTGAGTTTGGCACAATATGATCCATTGATCATTGATACTCAATTTCATCTTATGGTTATCATTGAAGGACGCCTTAATGTTAAAACCAATTAGTCATAATATAGAGATCTTTACAATGTACAAATTACACTAGTGTACATGAGAGCATGAAATTTTGAGACTTATCGAACATATCTATGTTGAAACTCCCAAACGTAGTAGCAACTGGCCCTACATGGAAAGAAGCAATCCAAATTGAATTATGTTCACTAACAAAGAGAAAGGTCGTTGGGTTGGTGATGCCATCACACCTAAGTGTAAAGCCTATCAAAATGAGTCTTTGTTAAAAAGCGTGATGATAATAAAGAGATTATACTCACCTCATAGCGCGGGGCTTCTCACAACGCTCTGGAATCGACTGTGATGACATAAATTCTCTTGTAATGGATGTCATTGCACTCCACTACCTTGTTAGTTTGGTAGTTTTCAAAAAACTTGACATGCAGCTTATAATCGTGGTCATGACATATCTCGATGGGGATCTAGAATAAGAGACAAATATGAATGTCTTGGAAGGACTTCATGTACCTAAATCAAGAGGCTCTAGACCACAGAACACGTTTGCAATGAGATATATTGAAACACTCATCAAGTGACTACTTGCTTGGGAAGGGATATGCCCATGCGTGTTCATTTATATGACAAGTTCTGGATTTGCAAAGAGTTTGAAATTCAAATTTGAGATAATAGATCTTGGGAAGACAATGTGTTGTCTCGAACTGGAACTCGAGCACTGTAATGATGAGATTTTTCATCAATTGACTTATACTCTATGATATGTTATATTTTATGATGATAAAGTGAAGTCTATGAGTACTCCAATGATCTGCTATACTCTTGATCCTTAGAGGGATTTGTTTTTGTCCAAGGGATGATGGCGAAGATGTGATAGAGGTCGAAGAGCCAAATGTAAGTGCAAGAGCGTACTTAACATAATACACAAGACTCAGCTCCTCATTCTTATTGAACTTGATAGCTAAATGTAGCTTTGCGCCCACGCAATGTCATTGGAATTGTTTAAAGACAATCTTTTAGTACCAAAGAGTATGAAATATATGGGATTGATCTATCCCTACAGAGAGACCACAAATAGAGTGGCGATGGAAGTAAGGACACCATAAAGAGTATAGTGCCGATTTGCCATTCACCCCTACACCAACAATCATTGTGATATGTTGGCAAGTTTTGCTGAAGTTAGATATCTCTCTGATCCACACAAAGGTTATTCCCTAGTTGGTTATATCTTTACCATGTGTAACACAGTAATTTCTTGGAAGTCTAGAAAAGAGACTATTGTCGCTACATTTTCAAACCATGTTGATATTATTGATCTAACATGAAGTTGTTATGGAGTCCATATGGTTGAGGTCCATAAGTGCAGATATAGAAGATCGAGTGGTTTTGAATCACTATTGATGAACCATGCATTATGAGGATAATGTTGTTTGCATCAAGGTGATGAAGCTAGATTACATGTTGGGTGACAACACCAAACATATATCGCATAAGTTATTCTATAGTCAGCAAACAATATCAATTCCTCAAGATCATGGTTGACCAAGTTTGATTTTAGGATAATGTGGTAGACTTTCTAAGTCATTGGCCAAATTCCACATTTGAGAATCGTGTGAAGAACATAGGGTTGCTCAGCTTATTCAAGTCATCCTGGATGTTGATATCAGGGGGATATGCAGACTTCAAGAGGGAGTCTGGCATACACATGAGTGTTTCTAAATGTGAATGACACGTTGTACTTTTTTTCTTGACTAAGGTTGTTTTTATCCCAAAAGATTTTTATTACTTAGCAAGGTTTTAATGAGGCAACATAGTTAAGTGTCATATCATTGTCTACAACGACTTGCACTCTTTTACTAGGCGAGATCACTTTTCTCCTACAAAGGTTTTTGGCTTGTCAAGGTTTTTAATGAGACATCAAGAAAGTATTGAAGAAGCACCGTCTACCATGACTGGCACAAGGGGGAATGCTGAATGATATGACCTTATTATATGTGTTCCTAGTTATGGTCGAATATGTAGAGAATAAGGAAGAGAATCATATTTAGTGATGTATTAGGTTTTTTACCATATATAACTCTATGTACTCTCCTATATAAAGGAGCTTCTTATTATCAATGAAATGTTACACACCGATTGTTTCCACAATCTCTATACTTTACCATATTTCCTAAAACAAAATACCCTTTGTGTCCATAATCTCTATTAATTAAGAAAACGGGGATTACGTCGGTTGAAGAAAAAACTGACGGTAGAACATTCTAAATACCAAGAATTATCCCTCCTAATATCTATGTTTGTGCCTCTGAAAATTAACAAACCAAGTTCATAATAGTAAAAGGCTCAAAAACACAGGTTTCACGACACATGCTATAGAAGTGAACCACCCGACTTCTGTATCAACAGTTAACTGCCCTTATCTTGCACTTTCTCTATATCTTCCATGAAAAACCAATAACCTGGCAGTTCTCCTTTTGGATTTACTGGATCTCTTTCTCGACGATGCACTGCAAGAGGTCAAAGACATGGTTATTTGAGACAGGGCTACAAATCATGTCATACATTCGGCTACAGTTAGATGTCTTCCACTGTCAAGTCTATGGACTCTCTCATCCTTCCCGGCGTAGGTAAGTAAAATATGGTTAATGGATTCTTTTTTCTGTTTGGGTTGTGGCTTAAAGGAAGAGGGGGCATGAAATTTAAGGGAAGTTTGTTGAGCCAGACGGTGGTTCGAGTCTATTTGGAGGAGAAGGCGATGTCAGAGACGACCAAGAGTTAAACTCGTGACAGGTAATTTGATTGACTTTTTGATTCAAAGAACACACATTTACCTTTGAATTTTTTGCAACCTCAAATTGAAGTATTTTTTCCTGTTGTAGTGTCGTCAACTAAACTTCTATAAGTACCTAACGGCGGGAAGAAAACTGATCAGTTTAAGCTAATCAGATGCAGTTGGGAAGGTCTGAATTCATCAATTAAGTGGCAGGTAATCCTTTGTCTCTTTTACCTTCTTCTCGATCATTCTCACTCTGAAATGTTTGAATATTCAAATATGTTTGCTTTAGTATGTTTTGTTTTGGCTTTTTAACAGGATGGCTGGTGTGGAAAAATGGAAATCATTATTTGATGTGGTGAGTAAATCATCTCATTTTGTTTGTAATGAAAAAAATTATTGTTTATTGTTCCTTAATTGGTAGTTCTCCACAATTACACCCGGCCAAAGCAGAGATGAGGAAGGTGGAATCACCAAGTAGAGTGTTACTATTTTGAGTTTTGATTTATGTAAATCTTTGGATTGTATAAATCTTAATTATGATGAATCTGACGTGAATACGATGTTGATGAGAAAAGTGGTGAGGTGAGCATATCTTCATCAAAGTAGATTCTACTTTTGTTTTTTGTTTTTTTGTTTTTTTTGTGTGTTTGAAGGACTGAGACCATGACGAGTAGATATTCTATAAGTACCCGATGATTGAAGTTTTGAAGAGGGAAGAAATGAAGAAATTCTTGTGGGATTGGGTATAGTTCAATGACTCGCAGTTCTAATTTATGATGTTCTTGGTCTCGAGGGGGTAGAGTAGGATAATGCTTGGGGAATTGAGCTTGGTTCTTCTAATCTTATGTATCCCTTGCGTATTTTTTTTGTACTTAATGATTAAGTTGATGCCATTTAGCCTTATTATTGAGAGGCAGAGATGGTGTTTACTCCATCCTATGTTTCTAGTGGACAATTAAGTAAAAGTGATGTACAACAGACCTGTATTTGTTGATTCTGAATTGTCAAAGTTTTGAGAACAAAGGAGAAAAGGGTATAGAGCTTTCAAGTTGTAGGTGTCAATGTTGGTTTATATTTTTGTAGTTAGTGTTCAAATTTCATATGTCTTAGGTAGTGCACATGGTGCAGTATACTTATATAGGTCTCAAGTATAAATCCGCCACTGCAATTAACATAAAAGCTAGCATTGCTTCAGTCTTAAGTTTTCAACATATGGATTCAGCAAATCAACTCTTCTTACTCCTATAAAGAAATATCAACAATGCGCACATTTTTTCAAATATTAGGAACCTACTAACCTTCCTATTTCTAAGTTGCATGGTTGCACCTTATTGACAACAAAAGAAAAACAAACAAAAAAATAAAAAAAATTAAGTGAGAAGTACTCATACATGGTCGATGCATGTGTTGATAACTTACATGGTCGATGCATGCGTTGATAACTTACATGGTCAATGCATATGTTGATAACTTGACATGATGTCAAGTTGTCAACAATGTATTTGCCGATATTTTTTTTATGAGAATTATTCGCCGATATACTTGAAGTGTGGCAATCAACAAAGATGTACGATGATACAAAAATAATATTAGAGATTAATCATCATGTGTTGGCTAAGGTGAACATTACATCGTTGTCTGTATCAACATTATAATTCTTCTTTTAGTAGCTTCTATTATTGTAGTTTTGCCGACATTTAAAATATGAGACTGAGATTGTGTAGTATATTTCGTATATAGTATGAGTGCACAACCTCAATATATTCATCGATAATTTGCAAGCAACATTCTTTAGCATGTATAATGCCCTGTAAGTTTTGTTATTATAATGATGCACTCAAAAGTTACTTCGACAACCAACTTGGTGATCTCGACGTCAATTGATATTGCAACACAGTGTCTAGCCACTTTAACGGCTTCGTAATTCGAACATAAGTTGGGGAACACACCCAATTCGGCAAGAACAATTAGACCACTTGCAGTGGTTAAAATTAAGAGTCATGACTGGGTAAAAAAAAAAGTAGTGGTAGAGGTTTTGAAATATATATTTTATAAAACAGTAAAATTGCACGACATTAAAAATATATCAACATTTTACAAGCGCAAATGTGATAGCTTTCGCACTCGCATGCGCGTGCATGAAGGCTATATATATTTTATGAAACAATATAACTACAGAACTTCAATCGATACTCTGACAATTCACACGGGCGAGCGCGACGTACTCGCGTGCAGGAAGACTAGTATTAATTATTACAACCGTACAACCGTTTCGAACGATAAGCTGTTTTCCGCATCAAATTAAAGCCCAAACGACCGCCCCAAAAGGAACCAATTCGAAGTTTTGAACAGTACATGGCTACATCCACAAAAAGGAAGGATACAGAAAAGGATTCGGTGTCTAAAAGCCCAAAGCTCAGATTGAGACCCAGCCCGATCTCGGCACGTAATCAAGGTTAGAGAAAGAGATTGCCTTTTTCCTAGCTGTACGTAAGAGGCATACTTTGTGATCCACGATTGTAAAAAAAGCGTACCAGCAGCTTCATATACATTGTTCAAACATGCCAGCAGAGAGAGAATGTGCGGTTATCTTCGAGATGGAAGAAATATTCAACGGTTGACATTTAATGTAAATTAGGGCGCGGAGAGAAGACTAACTCGAGAGAGACAATCTATGATCCGGTGAGATCGATCTTTCTAAACTGCTTCGTGGAATACCTAGCTTTGCTAACTGCTTCATGGAATTATACCTAGCTAGCTTGCTTATTGTTTATGGCTGTGGCATTTGTGCTGGAGTGTCAAGCACTAACGAAACCAGCCAGGACAGAGAGAAGTGAAAGCAAATTAAGGTCAAGCAAGTACGTGACGCCAGAGATTTGACACTTGCTTTCGCTACCTACTTATCTTAATTCGTACTAATCAATACAAGTATATATACAACCAAGCTAGGGCTTCAATGGGTTCATATATTCGGATGTTATCCAAATCGATCGGTAGCGAAAGATTGGAAACCAAATAGCTTACCTTTTGAATATATTACTTCTTTTATGTATGCTGCTTTCTATGCGTACCTGGTACTTGATGGCGATCGAAGAAGCTATAGCTAGCCATCAATATCGACCATTAGATTGGTATTGTATTTCATTTTTCGATATTCTCATGTAATTGGTCACCTGCCAATAAGGATCCACGCGCAGACTAATAATTTCCACTTGTTTCAGTCTTAGCTAACGGCTTGTCATTTTGCTTGTAGATCGAACTAATGAACGCACTCTCCTACGCACGTACGTACAAATATAGATCAACATACAGTATATATGTGCATCAGTGCATGGTTCGCGCGTACCAATTTATTTGACGTATTCAACATGATGCACGTAAATGAACCAAATTTCATCTCACACACACACACACATATATATATATATATCGTATGGTGATCTATCTCTAGCTAGAATATAACAAATACTTAACTAATCTATATAAAGCATGAAAAACACTACACTAATTAAGTCCATCCGATATATATGTAAGTATGTCGGCTTGCATATTATGTTTCTCTCAGTCCTACACTCATGGCACATGTACACCCGTTTTCAAATTTCGAACTTACTTTCAGCAATATAGGCTTACCAGGTTGTATAAACTGTTTGATCAAAACAAAAATAATGTTGTATAAACTGTAAATTATTAGATATTGAGGCCAAATTAAAGACATGCATATGTCTTAATCGTATATTATATGGTCATATTATATGTAATGTCCAAATTATTGAAGTATGCTTAGATGCACTACTGGAGGAGGGCATCGGGGCGACGTAGTTATATTTCTACGTCGCTCCGATTTTAGATGAGGCGACGTACTTTGGCTTTGATAAAAAGTACGTCGCTTCAAAAAATTGAGGCGACGTAGATTGAAGTACGTCGCTTGAACAAGCTGACGCGACAAGTTTTTCATTCGAAGCGACCAAACCAATATACGTCGCTTCGAATAAAATCGAGGCGACGTAGATTGCTCAATCTACGTCGCCTCGTTTTTTTAAAATCTGGATCTACTCTTCTTCTTAAAGTCAACCCGTTCATAAAAGTGGTATTTTAGAAAAACAGTTTCCCCGAGCTCTGCAGCTGTTTTGGGCGATTTTGGGGAGAAATTAGAGGAAATTGAGAAAGAAGGTTGTTCTTGCCATTGATTTGATTCTTGAGTAAGGTTAGTTTGATTTGTATCTCTTTAACCCTCTTTATGACCATAATATATTAAATTAGAAGTGAAATTGAAGTTTTGGTGAAATGTTTGAAGTTGAATTGAATTTGGTGTTATGTTGTAGTTTTAGTGTTTGAATCATTGAATTGTGTTAAATCATGTTATGGGTTCATGAATAATGTTTGAAATTTGGTTAAGTTTAGTGAAATTTATTGATGATTAGAAGTGAAATTGAAGTTTTGGTGAAATGTTTGAAGTTGAATTGAATTTGATGTTATGTTGTAGTTTTAGTGTGTTAAGCATTGAATTGTGATAAATCATGTTATGGGTTCATGATTAATGTTTGAAATTTGGTTAAATTTAGTGAAATTAATTGATGATTAGAGTAGATTATGTGTATTCGAGCCTTAATTAGTAGTGTTATTAGTGTTAATCATGATTTCGAGCGTATGACTATATATAATTGTGGTGTTTATCAACTTAGAACTCCCGTTTGAGAATCAACAGCTCATCTAGTTGATCGAGTTGAGTTGTTGATTCTCGAATTGTCCCATTTTTGGACACTTTAGGTGAACATGACTTTGTTAATCCTTTTGCTATTCATGTGATTTCAGTTTCAGTTTTGGGATATGGTTTCGACAGTGTCTCCTTTAAATGTTCCCCGAGTGCAAATTAGGTTGTTTAGATATGTGTGCACTCGGGGAACTGTAGGGAGATGCTGCCGAAATTTTCCTAAACTGGAGCTGAAACGCATGGGTGCAAAAGCGTTGACAAATGTCGTGTTCCCCTGAAGGGGATAGGACCCAACCCGGAGGCATAAGGCGAAGAAGTGTGGTGTTTTGGTTGAATCGCAACTGTGGCGTGGTAACTTTGTTCATATTGATTGTTTATGTTGACAGGAAACATGGACGGACTCCCAGACAAAACTTGGATGACATATCATCGTGCTGATCCAAGGTACATCAACGGCATATTCGAGTTCATGAATTTTGCCCGGCTACATAGTAACGGAGCCGATTATTACTTCTGCCCGTGCAAACGTTGTAAGAACGGTCCGTTCAAGGTTACTATGGATGTCATGTATAATCACTTATCATACAGTGGTTTGAGTCCTACTTATACAGTCTGTCACCTTCACGGGGAAGTTTCTGGTGAACCGGCAATGCTCAGTCAACGAAGACAGTGGCTTCAAGACAGAGTCGGTCCTTCTAGTGGTGCCGATCCTTCAGTGAACCCGCAGTTGGAGATTCTACATGATGCATATCCCTATTATCCTGGATACCATGGAGATGCACCCCAACAATTAGTGGAAGATAATTCGGGCATGAACTTCAATGACATGGTAGACGATGATTATGAAAAGTACGATAGATTATTGAAGGAGTCACAGACCCCATTATACGAAGGCAGTGAGGAAACTGTTTTGAGTGCCATATTAGATGCAATGGAAATGAAAAATGAAAATGGATGGTCGGACACAAGTGTTGACTCTTTATGTATTTACATTAATAAACTTCTTCCTAAAGGGCACACATTCCCCTGTTCATACTCGAGAATAAAAAAAATCTTGAGTGATCTTTCACTGGGTTACGAAAGAATTGATGCGTGTGAGTTTAACTGTGTGTTGTTCAGGGGGGCGCTTGTAAACGAGAGGATTTGGCCAGTGTGTTATTCTGAAAGATATAAGCCATATACGAATGATATTCCCAAAAAGATAATTCGTAACTTCCCTCTAACACCAAGGTTGAAGCGCTTGTTTATGTCCCCACACACTGCCAAGCATATGCGATGGCTGAGGGAGCGGATATGCGTGGCTGGTAGCCTCAGCCACCCAGCTGACGGAGAAGCGTTTCAACATTTTGACAGAACTTTTCCAGGTTTTGCATGGGATTGCAGGAATGTGCGCCTTGGAGTAGCAACAGACGGTTTCAATCCATTCGAAACAATGGGAACTTTGCATAGTACATGGCCCGTTGTTGTGATGCCGTACAATCTACCACCATCAATGTGCATGAAGAAGGAATATAACATGTTATCAGTGTTGATTCCAGGCCCTAAATCTCCCGGAAAGTGCCTTAGTGTACTCATTGAGCCGATGATCGAGGAGCTAATACATTTATGGGTCGTTGGAGTCCATACTTTTGATCGAGTAGACAATGATGTATTCTTGATGAAGGCAGCGGTAATGTGGACTATTAGCGACTTTCCAGGTTTAGGGATGCGTGCGGGGTCAACTGTGAAAGGGTACAAGGCATGTCCAATCTGTCTATATGAGCTAACTTCAGAGCATATATGTGGGAGGATAGTTTATGAAGGTCATCGAAAATGGCTCCACCAGGATCACCCTTGGAGATTGAGCAAGGCATTTAACGGGAAGGAGGAGTTTGGCGGAAGACCCTATCGTAAGAGTGGAGATGAAATTTTGGAGGACGTTAGGTCCAACGTTTACCCTATTCTTAGCCAACATGAAGACTTGAAGGTGCCGTACAATCCCAATAACAGACAGTGCTGGACTCACGAAAGCATATTTTGGAAGCTGCCGTATTGGTCATCATTGAAGATCAGACATTGCCTAGATGTCATGCACATTGAAAAAAATGTGTGTGACAACATCCTTGGAACCATTTTTTCGATTGAATCGAAGTCTAAGGATGGTCCAAAAGCTCGCGCTGCTTTGAAGAAGAGGAATGTGCGAAAAAACCAGTGGCAAAGAGCGGGTGACTTGGCTACGGGGAAAGTTCCTCATGCACCCTTTTTAGTTAAAAAGGATGATCTAGAAGATGTGTTCCAGTGGTTCAGGGATGTTAAGTATCCTCTTGGTTATGCAGGTAGTTTGAGAAGTAAGGTGAAAATAAGTTCCCCGTCACAGTTTTATGGATTGAAGACGCATGATTGCCATGTCTTGCTTCAACGTCTTCTTCCTGTGGTTATAAGAGGGTTCCTGCCAGAAAACGTTGTCAAGCCATTGATAGCACTGTCAAATTGGTTTCGTCAACTATGCAGTAGGGAGCTTAAGAAGGAGGTTGTGCGTGACATGGAAACTGAGATAGTGATGATTCTCTGCAATTTGGAGCTCATATTTCCTCCACATTTTTTTACATCTATGGTTCATCTCATGGTTCATCTGCCCGAACAAGTATTCCTTACAGGTCCAATACACTATACATGGATTCTTCGAGGGTTTATAACACTTATCTTTAACTCCTCTTAACACTTATCTCTCAGGTGTCCCTTAAAGAAAAAAACTCGGACCCGAGCTTGGTTGCAGGAATAAAGTCATTAGCTCAAGGACCTCAGCAATGTCGGGTTTATAAGTCGTGTTATGTGAACGGTGTCAAGTTCACATCGTTTGATAGAGATCAAAGAACTGTGACTCAAAACAGCGGTGTCATGATAGACATGGGTTCATCCAAGTTCTACGGCCATGTTAACTACGTGGTCGAAGTATTATATGCATGCCGTATGCCAGTGGTGTTGTTTAAGTGCACATGGCACAACTCCGAGGACCCTGAAGATCTTGACACCGTTATAAAAGATCATGGACTGATATCAGTGAATACAAACAACAGTTACTATGAGGATTCACCCTTCATAATTGCAACCAAAGCAAAACAGGTATTCTACATAGACGATCCAAAAGCTGGTGGTACTTGGAAGGTAGTACAAGAAATGTCGCACCGCAATGTCTACAGCGCCGAAGTTCTGGCCATAGATGAAAACATATCGCGTACAGGAGATCATATATTCGAGCCTTACCAAGAGGACACTCCCACGGTGATACAATTTTACCCAGATTTTCAACTACTTTTGGACTAAGAAGGAGACGAGGACGAGGACGAGGACGAGGACGAGGACGAGGACGAGGACGAGGACGAGGACGAGGACGAGGACGAGGACGAGGACGAGGACGAGGACGAGGACGAGGACGAGGACGAGGACGAGGACGAGGACGAGGACGAAGATGAGGAGGACGAGGACGAGGACGAGGACGAAGACGAGGACGAGGAAGAGGAGGAGGAGGACGAAGACGAGGACTAAACTAATATTATTATGAATTTGAAACCTAAATTCGTATTTTCTTTAAAGGATAATTTATGTATACGAGAAAATATTAATAACTTTATAATTCTAAACTTCATTTATTAAAAAATAAATAAAATTAAAAATTAAATACAGGAAAGCGACGTAGATTGATCAATCTACGTCGCCTCATTTATTCAAAAAACAAAATTAAAAATTAAATCCAAGCGACGTAGATTGATCAATCTACGTCGCCTCATTTATTCAAAAAAACAAAATTAAAAATTAAATCCAAGCAACGTAGACTTATCAATCTACGTCGCCTCATTTATTCAAAAAAACAAAATTAAAAATTAAATCCAAGTGACGTAGGTTGATCAATCTACGTCGCCTAATTTATTCAAAAAAAAAAAAATTAAAAATTAAATCAAAGCGACGTAGGATGATCAATCTACGTCGCTTCATTTATAAAAAAAAAAACAAAAAAAACAATTAAATAGAAGGAAGCGACGTAGATTGATCAATCTACGTCGCCTCATTTATTAAAGAAATTAAAAATTAAATAAAACTAGGCGACGTATATTGATCAATCTACGTCGCCTCATTTATTAAAAAAAATTAAAAATTAAATACAAGGAGGCGACGTAGTTTGATCAATCTACGTCGCCTCATTTATTAAAAAAATTAAAAATTAAATAAAACTAGGTGACGTATATTGAAATATACGTCGCTTAGATTAATAAAATGAAACGAAGCGACGTAGAAGTCAAAATACGTCGCCTCGATGGTTATATGTATTCTAGATTCACAGTTTCTGGAATCAGTTTCTCATTTCATTTCCTTCTTCCTAATTCATTTCGTTTCCTTCTTCGATTCCTAAACCAATCGGCCTCGCCGTCTACTTCAATCGGACCACCCCGAAACTCGCCGTCTCCTTCGTAAATCCCCTCCACCACCACCCATCTCTCGCCGTCTCCTTCAATTGGACCACCCCGAGACCTCTCCACCCCGAAACCTCTTCAACCCCGAAACCAAATCTTCAATCCCCTCCATCGAACTCCAACCCCGAAACCAAACCGGATTGTGCCTTCCATCTTCGAAGCCATTCACCCCATCTTGAGCTACGAAATCTGTAATCAAGGTATGATTTTATTTCAATTTTCAAATTGATTCGGGTACTTGTGATAAGTATTCCTAATGTCTTTATTAATTTCTATCACTACGTCGTGATTTCAGAACGCATTCCGGGTCCGGATTTCCGTCTCTCATTCTCCGAAAACTCTCTAAGCATCTATGTAAGTTCGGTGCTTACATTTCATGGAATCTGTGTAAGATGTGGAATCTGTGCAAATGTTGGTTCAAGTGATATTATATACAATCTGAAACAGTTTGTGGCTTGTCAATATTGTCATGGTTTGATTTGATTTGATTTGAATTTCTTGGTTAAGTTTTAGTTAGTGGATGTAGTGTGTTTTTGATTGTGATTGGTTAAAATTTTGGAACTTCTATAATAGTTGGTGTGAGAATATTACAGATTGTGATTGTGATTAGCCGGTGTGATGTACTATGAAGCTATAAGGAGCTTTAAGGATACTGTATCCATCTTGTAGTTGATAGAGTCGTAGGGTTTCAGCGTGTTCATGTTACCTTATGAAAGGGTTTTACAATTGCTTGAATGTACGTATGGTTGTTAGCTATTTAGCGTACTTTAGTGTAGGTTTACAGAATGAAGTGGTGTGTATGGAACTCAATTAAAGAACCGTAAATGAGTAATGGTATTGAGTTTCAATTTTGTTCGAGGAAAGTTGATTACCAAGTTTGTTGGTTCGTTGTGTCCTAGCGTCATGTTTGAGTGTTTGACATGTATTGTACAACAAGGGTAACCTAGGTCGTATTGTGAATGTTGTATTGTACAAGAAGGGTAACCTAGGTCGTATTGTGAATGTTGTTTAACTAACGTACGTTTTAATAGAATGGCTCCCGGAGATACTGGATACAAGAGGAAGATAGCGGCGAAGCGACGTCATGAAGCGGCCGCGGCGGCCGCGGCGGCAGCTGTGGAGGCGGCGGAGGCGGGGTGGCGAGCATTCAGCCGAGATGGGGCTTCCGGGTCGGGTTGCCCCACGGGACAATCGGCGACCCCGTCGATTCCAGAAGCTCCCATGTTAACGCCCGCCCCTCCACTTGAGGATGCGATTCCTCAAATGGATGACAGCGATGCCACTACGGCGTCACAGCACCCTCCCGCCCTCAGCATCCGGTGCAAGAAGACCAAACTCCCCGACATGGTCGACATGGCAACCGGAGATCCGACGACGCAACAGCGCGGAGTCGTTGTCGGGACGAAGACGGAGTACCTCGTCCGCCTGAACAACAATAGGCGACTACAAGTCGCTTACTCTACGAGGCATGCGGGGCCTGCGACGTGGGAAATGAGGAGTCTGATGTGCAGAGACATCGGTAGCATCATCCACGGAAAAGTTCCAATGCTTGCACCTAGCTTCTTGGGACTTAGCGATTTGCATCGCGATATCGTCAGTAACAGTCTTGAGGTATACTTACTGGCCTTAGCTTACTTACCTACTTGTAGTAAATGTAAATATAACTTTTACATAACGGAATTTAAATGTGTTGTGCTAGACGAACTACGACATCCCGGCGACTGATGTGGAGATGTGGAACTTCATTGATGCGACGGCGCAAACAATCTATAAGGATTGGAAGTACGATTGCCATCAACATTATCTCCACGTCAGCTAGGAGACTCCGGCCGAGTTTCTCGGGAGGGAAGACCAATGGGCGTGGTTAAAAGCCCACTTCGAAGACCCTGCTTACTTGGTGAGTTTCATAAACGAACCTACAGTTTTGGTCAAACGTTCGAACAATATGCATGTTTATCTGTTCTTATTTTAAAATGATTTTTGTGTGTGTGTGGCAGCGATTGTGCGAACGCAACCGAGGAAACCGAAACAAGAACAAGGAGCAGCAGATCAACCACCATTCGGGATCCCTCGCCCTCTCGTACCGAAGCGAGGTGTTGGAGAAGGAGGGTCATGGAGCGCCCACCGTCCAGACGTGGATTAACGTATACCAGCCGGAGAGGAATGCGGCTGAGAAAGTGGTAAGCTCAAATAGGTTCACGATACGTTATTTCAATTATTGCTCTTTTACTATATTGTAATATTATTTATTTCATCTATTTTAATTGAGCAGGCGGCAGTGAAGCGTCGACTCGATGAAGTCTTGTCGCAACAAGATAGTGTTGCGGGCCCAGTTGACGGCGAAGAGGTTTCCCAACCCCAGCCTCTTCCTCTTGATACACAAATAAATATCATAGAGGAAGAGGTGGGTTCAAGGCCCGGGACCTCTATAAGAGGTAATAAATCTCCAAAACGATTCCGTCGATGCATATCTCGATTTACGTTTTGCTTTATTTTGGTTTACGATATAGTTTACTAATATTTGTTCTTGTTCGACGTTACAGGGGTGGGGCGCGCTCTCACATGCGACCACAAACCGATAGGAGGGGCCCGGGTACAGGAACGCCAAATTCAAATGCAAAAGGAGATCGATGAAGCCAAAGAGGTGGCGCAGAAGGCCATAGCGGATTACAGTGCGCTCGCCCAAAGGATGCAAGAAATGGAGGCCATGATGCGATCATTCCAGGCTGCGAGTCAACAACCTCAAGCTCCTCCACCACCTCCCGGCTCGTAAACTGTATCTAGGATTTGTATAAACTTGATTTGTGTAAACTTGATTTGTATAAACTTTTAACGTTTTGATTTGTGATTGAATGCGTTTTTGTGGTTGAATGCGTATCTGCAATTTGAATGCGGTTTTGTGTTTGTAAATTGCGATTGGTCGTGACTTGGTACAATAATAATTATTTTTTATTTTTTTTATTTTTTAATAAATGAGGCGACGTAGATTGTTCGATCTACGTCGCCTCATTGTCTAAAAAAAAATATTAACTACATTGAGGCGACATCTATTGCTCCATCTACGTCGCCTCATTTATTAAAAAATAAAAAAAATTAAATATTAAATACATTGAGGCGACGTAGATTGAGCAATATACGTTGTCTCAATTTATTCAAAAATAAAATAAAATAAATTGTAGTTAAATTTAAGCGACGTAGATTGATCAATCTACGTCGCCTTCATGTATTCAAAAATAAAATAAAATAAATTTTAAATAAATTGAAGCGACGTAGATTGATCAATCTACGTCGCCTCAATGTATTCAAAAATAAAATAAAATAAATATTAAATAAATTTAGGCGACGTAGATTGATCAATCTACGTCGCGTCAATTTAATTAAAAGAGAAAAATAAATTAAAAAAAATAAAATTAAGCGACGTAGATTGATCAATCTACGTCGCCTTAATTGAAGCGACGTGATCAACCTACGTCGCTTCAATTGAAGCGACGTAACATTATTTACGTCGCGTGAAATGAAACGAAGCGACGTAGATTGTATCTACGTCGCCCCAATGGTGGCGTGATCAATCTGAAGCGACAAGACGAGGCGACGTAGTTTTGGTCACAAGAAATCGAGGCGACGTAAAATCCATACGAGGCGACCACCTATCTACGTCGCCCCGATTTCCTCCTCCAGTAGTGATGGATGGTGGGATGAGCTTGTTAGACTCGTAGTTCCAAGAACAGAAATTTTAATCAGCTAGTAGCAGCCCCTGAATATCTGATGGTATAAATGAAAAGTTATATTCTACAGTAAGAAAGACAAGAAGAAAATCCTTAGCTTCCCCATTCAGCCATTCAGGCACACTCCTTTTCTCCCATTTTTCTATTCAAAACACAAAACTTTCTCTTCTTCCTGCCACACCCTTTTAAAATTCCATTTGGCCTCATTCTGGGAGCCATGTTTATCCCCTTTATTTGATCACCATTTTGTACTCTCTCTCCCTAGCTCATTATTTCCCTAGCTCATAAGTTCATAATAGTACTTGAGCAGTTAAGCTTGTGAATCAATTTACTAAGTCTCTATCGAGTTTGTTCTCTAGCTTCGATTCGAAGAAATCAAAGATGGGGAGAGCTCCGTGTTGTGACAAAGCGAACGTGAAGAGAGGGCCGTGGTCACCTGAAGAAGACTCCAAGCTCAAGTCCTATATTGAAGAGCATGGTACAGGTGGTAACTGGATCGCTTTGCCTCAAAAGATAGGTATATATGTCCTAGCTATATATTTTCTTCTCGATCGGTCTTTGTAAGTCAGGAGATCTAAAAGCAAGTAATTAAGTATTTATATTTGTGAATTAGGGCTTAAGAGATGTGGGAAGAGCTGCCGGCTGAGATGGTTAAACTATCTACGCCCAAACATCAAGCATGGGGGGTTTTCTGAAGAAGAAGACAACTTAATTTGCAGTCTCTATATAAGTATTGGGAGCAGGTACAAAATTACAAAACTTCCTATTAATTTGCTTGCCCTAATTAGCTACCTCACCGGCCTGTAACTAAACGAGTACTTTTTAATTGATTTTTGCTTGTGTATTTGGTATATATATAGGTGGTCTATAATTGCAGCACAGCTGCAAGGAAGAACTGATAATGATATAAAGAACTACTGGAACACAAGGCTGAAGAAGAAGCTTCTAGGAAAGCACCGCAAGGAGCACCAAGCTGCTGCTCTAGCTCGTAGATCCATTGCAGTTCAAAAACAGCAAGAGATTATCAAGAGAGACTTCATCGTCAGTAGTAGTACAAGTGGGAACAATAATTTTATGATGAATCCTGTTGCCGGAGATAGCCAAAACCCTTACTGGCCGGAGATGCCGGTGCTCCAAGTACCATACATACCTAGTAATTACTCGTCTTCACTAAGCCATAAAGTTGTAGTACCTTCTTTCAATGACCACACATCTATCCGGAAATTGCTTATCAAGCTTGGAGGAAAGTTTCACCCAGATCATCAGGGCAATGTTGCCCAGCCTAACATCCAAGATGTATACTCCTTAAATGCCGACACTCAACTTCCCGTTGATCAATTTTCTAGCTCTAAGCAAAAAATGCATCAGGAGTCTACAGCCAATGGAAGCTTTATCAGCAGCTCTGTCCAATTTGCCCAAATTAACCATCACAACAACTCAGATCCCGCCGGAGATGGTGGTGCTATGCAAATGTATCAAGGACAAAGTAGTAACTCTCTGCTGACGGAGGAGCTGAAGGACATGGTGTACAATATAGACCCAGAAAAGTTGGAAGGGCTGGAGTTCCTATACGGTGATGACATCATGATCATGATGAATGAGGGGTCAATTAGCAATACTACTAGTACCAATACCAGTAGTAATTATGGTGATCAAAGTACTATTGGATGGGGTGATGATCAGATGATGCAGGTCTATCCTCCTCTTTTAGATGCCTCAGTCGTCTCAGACTACCATGAAGGCATGCAGAGAATGATAACGGCGCCCCAAGATCAATGTTCAGATTTCAACAGCTTGATGAGTTGTAACCCTGGGGCTGCTGGGGTACAATAAAGTCATAATGATGTATTGATTTAAATTTATTATTGTAATACTAGATTCGGTAGCAGACTAGCAGTAGTAGTCCCAAGTAAAACCTTAATTCTTATGTTTAATTTGTTAGTTTTCATGTCTCCTTAGGGTTACTACTTTGTGTCTGCAGCGCATTGAGCTATAGCTACTTGATATCTTTGTTTTTTTGTAATCAAATTTCAGAATGAAGGAAACTTTTCTAGTTGATATTGGATTGGGATTTGGCAGCTTGAAGGTGTGTTGTTTAAAACGCGCGGTGGGGATCAATAGGCTATTAGGCTAGCGTACGTTGATCGATCTTGAAGCAAGTGATTGATGTACAAGATAGAAAAGGACATGAGTTTTTCTTTCAAAGCATATGTACGTACATCTTAAAGCAAGTGATCCAAGTTGGTCGATGTACGTACATATTGCTTTGAAATACTGTATGTTTTAGTTGGTGATGACTACATTGTTCATTAATTCTAACCCTTCCGGTAGACTGATATTGGCACGTAGCTCGTTAACTTCTTGGCATTAGCATGTTCTCTGAGTAATATATATGCTTAGGTTAATTATATAAATCTGGAACATGCACTTATGCACAATAATCGTTGTAGCCTCCAGGAGTACTATATATATGTAGTATACTCAGTGTCATCAATTTGTTTTGAAGAGAGAGACAGAGTAAAAAGAGGATTAGCTTTTGGAGGACATCTAGCTAAAAGCTATAATTTTTGAAAATTATAGTTTTTAGCCACTCCAACAGTTAAAGTTAAGCTATATTTAGTTTTAAGCTGTCTTCAATAGCTATATTTAACGAAGGAGGAAAGTGAAAATAACTAAAAACTATAATTTTTTTAACCTTCTAATCTATATTCCAACATCAAATGTCTTAGCTCTAGTTTTCATTATTAAAAACTGAAGTCAAATTAAGTTAACTACATTTACCCTTTTTAGTTAAAAATAATTATAACTATGATTTAACTGTTAAAGATGCTAACCAATTTCATGTGCTAATGAAATTCATGCCAGTGTGGATAATATAATTATGTTATGTTTCGCACAAGCATGTGTAGCGACTAAATTTAAGCTCTAGTTTCATAAATGTAATATTCAAGCTTCATTTATATGCTTCATTAATTAAGTCTATAAATTGCATATCCTAATTAGAGTTTTTAGCTAAATTGGTAAATATTCTGACTAAACATTTCAGGATGCATGATAGAGGATTCACATTAATATATATAATGAAGATAATTATTCTCTGCCTTATCTGCGTACGTAAGGCAAAGAATATGGGAGTCTATCAGTAGAACCCTACGTAGCTGTATACACTAATGCACTAGCAAGCTTAATTGGAAGTACATAGCTAGACACCCTTCAGAGTCCCTGTTTCCTTGAAAACCTTTCGAAAAAGATTGTTACCTAACAATGCAAAGCTCAATTAAATTAAGTACGTGCAATAATCATCACTTCAATCAATCGATGGAGTTGCTTGCTTGTGATTTTGCACTATAAAGAGGTCAAGTTCGTGTTTTGTCATTGCTTCAATCAGTATCCATCCCACAGTAAATTGTTTTCTCACATGAATTAGGACAGCAGCTTGCAATTTCTGGATCAATATTAGCATAACGTTTGAAGGGAAATGGTTTCACTGCTAGCTTAGTTGATGCAGCTAGCTAGCTCTTCTTAACCTTCCTAAACCCTAGTCGAAGAGACTTCGATATTCCTACTTAAGAGCAAGCATGATTGGTTGCTTAAGTGTTATCTTATGCACGCACTCATTTATCTTTCTGTTGACTAGAATTAAGTATATATTTCGATCGATATCAGTCATTTGTGTTAACAGTTGATTCTGTTGACATTATTGCAAACTTGCTAGTAATGTTTGGTAAGTTATGAACATGATTTGTTAGAGTGGATTGACCTATAAAATTAATGAACTTGGTAGCTAGCTATCTGCTTCATCAAGGTTAGGACTTAAGATTCAAGTCAAAAATGGTAATCCGAAACTATGGGCAGCGTTTGATCTGTACTCACAACAATGGTCAAAGCTGGAACTATTTTGTTACTGATCTTCGATTTTTAATTAACAAATTAACAAAACAGAACGAAACATCTTCAGGTTCGAGTTCACAACAAATATTGGAAGGGAATTACGTTGTGAGATTATAGATATTGACGTCTATTTACGTATATCACATATACGACCTAGCTGCCAAACTCGGTCGAAAGTCGAAACTCCTAAATGTGACTCTAATGACATCATTTCTGAGAATCATGTACACCGGATTAAGAACGTTGATATATTTGTAAACTATTGCTTAAATTACTTTATGTTGGTAATTTACAAACCCCGAAAAAACTCAAAAAATCTATATGTCCATCTGGTTTTTGATCGATGTTTGGAGCTGATTAAACTGAATATATATCCTAAGCGCTAGCTTAATTAGCTCATCAGTGAGATATGTAAAACATAGTCATCTGCAAGATGCTGATAACATAGTCACGGCATATAGTGGACATACAGAAACGTACTTCAGCAAAAAAAAAAAAAAATACAGGAGACAACACCTGTAGTACTTCTGAAGTTCTGGGTCATATATTGGAAAAATAAGGTAGCCAGCATCGTTGTATATATGTCCATCGAATTCTTCCTGTAAAGTTAACAGGAATATCCCAAATGAAGAACAATCAGCACAGAAAAGTCCTCGAAGAAAAACCAAGATATCAAATTTGACCTGTTGTGCCACATAATCATCTATGTCATTTCTATAGATAATTACCGTCAACTTGATGACGATTAATTATAATATATATAAACACCAGAAAAATTCCGTGATTAAGGCTCCAGACAAGAACCAAATGACGACTTGTGTCCCAAACGTTTCCATTCTATAATCCATTAATCGACCCCTCCACATATATTCAAACAGACAAAAACATATGTCGAAGATTCACAGTGATCTGAAACTACATTTTTTTAAAACCTTGTGCTGATTTAAATTAATTATGTATATTTGAATGATAATGACACTCACTAACATGAAATTCGATCTTGCTAGTTTGTCGATCGTGCTGTACGTTGAGCCTGAATAAAGTGGTACGTGTCTCTGTAGACGTACACAAATAATCAAATGAGCTAGCTAGTTTCAGAGAATAATCTATACATATCAAAAGACTGCAAAGGACTGTAGAAGCTATTCACGAGGTGGAGTTGGAATGAGACGAGAGGATAAAAGTTATTAATTTAACGAGGTTATTAATTTATCGAGTATCAAATTAATACTTAAGTCTTTAAATTGAGACAAACAAAAAATATTATTTTAATAAAATTATTAATTATTCAAATATTAAATTATCAAAGTGAATTCCAACCTTAAATCATCTTAATTGGGTTCTTAAACCAGTAAACCCTACTTGAGTGAGAGAAAATTACAAATTCGATCCAATACTAATATGTTGAGGCCCAATACAGTGTTGGGTTGAATTGCAACCCAGCCCATCAAAACCCAAACTCCATTGTTATTTTGTTCTCTTTCAATGTAGTGCAAAACCCTACCACGAGGATGGGGAGAAAACGCAGGTGACAAAAGGAGAGCAAAACCAGTCGGTATCAATGGCGTTTCCGGCGTCTCTTTGGTCTCCTCCGTCTTCTTCAACCGCCAAATTTCCGGTACCCTTCTTCACCCCCGCTCCAATTTCAGTTACCTAATTTGATTTCCATATTTGATTAGTTACCTATTTCCTATACTTAATTCTTTGCTGATTTCTTCCTTGTTGTTTTTTGTTTCAGATTAATCTCACAAAACTCAGACCCTCTCAACCCAAGAAATGCTTAATCTTAAGTGCTGGTCAGAAACCCATTTGTGTCAGAGTAGTATCAATGTCCCAATTTGGGGAACGGGAACCCAATAAGACCAATAAAACGAATCTGCAGATAGCTCTTGTGAAGGAGAAGCTTCTGGAACCCATACCTGTCCCAGTTAAAGAGCTACCATGGAAGAAAGCAGGAGACATTGCTCTCAAGCAGCTCCTTCTCCTTGGCTACAAGGCACTCAAATTGTCCCTCATTGTTTACTTTGTGCTCAGCTTCTTTACGGATATCATATTTTCTATCTCCAGAAACAGAGAATTGGTAATACCCTTTGGTCTGCTTGTTGGGTGCTTGCTGACTGACGTTTTGAAGGAGGCATTGCGAGAAATGCTTCCCATTTGGGAGGAGAAGGGTTCCGAAGAGCACCTTATCGGAATCGGCTGCATATTTACTGCTGTTAAGTTCATCTCTGGTTGTTTCCCAATTCAGGCGCAGGTGTTTCTTCTTAATGTTGCCAATGGGGTATTTCTACAAGTTTTGTGGCTCTGGAGAGGTTTGTTGAACAAAGGTGAAGAGGAGAAAATTGATGTTGATAATAGTACTGATGCATCTTCATTGGCAATCGATGTGAAAATGTGATTTGCTTTTGGTGATCAAGTGATCATCCTAGCTAAAGAGTTTTCCTTTTCGATCTTGTTCTTGGCTTGGTTTGTAACATCTGTGCCCAAATGAATTTCGAGGCTGCATAAGTATCTATGTAATTTAGGCTCTTGCTTAGAAGATCCAATGATCAAGCTTGCATCAACATATGGGGTTTATATCGAAGAAACCACTATTAATATTATTGATTCAATATCCCATGAACAACAAAATGGTACACCGTATACCCACCATCTATATAAGATTTCTTTTCTTTTCTTTTTTGCTTTTGGAACCGAGTACAAAAACCAGGAGTCCTGCAGCCAAGATGCCTAAACCCCTCCAAACTATCTGAAAGAGCAAAACCAGAACTGTACAAAATAAAAATTCTTTTTGAAAATCTTAGTAATAAATCGAAGTACGTTTGTTGAGCTCTGCATTTCGTAAGGTACTCTCAAAGTTTCCCTTTTATATGTAGTCTGTACAACTCTTTTTCTCCATGCAAGCATTTCATCCCAGCAGTGTCGTCAACAACTCGAATTTGCATACATGCACCAGCGGAACTCATTTTATTTTAGCTCTGTGGCACCAAAAGTGCTAGCAATGGACCATGATCCACTTACTCGGCTGGGTTCCTTCTCTGGAAAAGAGAAAGAAAAATGAACATGAAACCGAAGAGTTATGTGATAGATACAGGATAGCTGATAAGTGTCAAAAAATGTTTGATGAATCAAACCTGGCATCCCATTCTCTGGATCGTCAATGTTGTCCTCTTCTTCAGCATGATGTGACCCCGCCATACTCGAGTCAGGAGAAGGAGAAGGGGACTGGCAATAGGCTGCGTGCAACTGTTGATAGATCTCTTCAGTCCTCCCACATTTCTCATCTTCCTTATCCATGTCAATAAGAATCTGCAAACAACCGCTCACTAATATTTTAGCAAATAAATCAATACAGTGACATAGTGACAGACAGAAAGTTCACTTTGAAAAGTACCTCTGCGACATGGTTCTTGAATACTGGATGAAATCGCTGCCGACAGTACTCATTAAACAAAATAGTGAAAAGAACCAATGGAATAGTGAAACCTGATGCAATTGGTGATTTTCTTAATCCAAAGACGCCGAGAGCTATTATTTGCATCATAACCAATGAGAAAATTACGGTATTGTGAACCAAAGGCCAGAAGTGTCCCCCGGTTTGGTATTTTGTTATATACACATTGATAATCTGGAAAAAAAAATTATTGAATCCATCATTTGATGCCCAAAAAGAGAGAGAAAAAGTATAAACAAAATGAAATGTGGAGATAACTCCATGACAAAAAGAAAAGAGAAACGGATAAAGAGAGTAAATACAGCACATAATGACCAAAACATCGCCCTGCAACATAAGGAAAGCTATAACACTGCTATAGACTAAATATATGTCTGGTACAAGATACCAACTCTCTATCATTTGCCTGGCTACGTTTAAATGAAGAGCAACTGCAGCTATTCATGCAGTGCACAAAGTTATAAAGAGTATGATTGGAGGATTCCTCACCTGGTTTCGATATATAAAGTAAGCAAGTGTAAAGTAGATCAGCAAGAATGGCAATATTAGGGGAACCAAGATTGAGCACGTGAAGCCAATGAACCCAAACAGAAGCAGTCTGGGAATTTCTGTATGATACGGAAAAGACATTACGTCAATAGCCCAATGTTTCATTCTGAATATATATCTTCGGATAGAGTTGCAAATGAGAGGATAAAGTTGCATGAGTTCACATGCTAAGCTCGCCCAACCAGATGATAGAACATAAGTCATGAAGAATTTAGCCTGGAACAAAAACAGTAGGCACATGGAAAAGTCGAGACAGGTTAGCATAACTGGATCAAAAATAATATACATCCGTTAACAGGTGAACAAATCAAAGACATATCTATCACCTGTGCTGGAATTGCGCTGGCAAGTTGGGCAGGTAGGTCTTTCACACTATCAAGTTTTCTGAATATACTGAATTGGTCGATAATAGTTCCGGCAAAGACATTCATAACAAACACATTCCAGATAGTGAAGTATAAGATTTTGAAGCAAGCACTCTTTTTCCTCCCACTTCGGGAGATAGAACCTTCCATTGCTGAAATAAGCATCATAATTGGTGGAACTGTATAGAAAGCCACAATTAAAACTACACTTGGTAGGTAACCCGTCATCAGCCGGCTTATAAATTTCCTGCAGATGAGCAGAATATAAGTGTTCTTGATAAATGCATAAGGTTCTTTGGGTATCTAAAGCTGGACAAGTCTTCTTTAATTCTGAAGACAAGAACTATACCCATGCAGAAAGAAAATACAGAGCTGTGCATTAAAATCTTTCATAAAATCAGCCTAGTCTTGCAGAATCGGACCCACAACATGCTGATTCATGTGTATGATCCAAATCAAAACAAAAATTGCAACTAACAACTAGAATTGTTCTAATCTAACTTACTTCTCAAGAGGTCCTTTCAGAAATGGTAGCGCTTTTTGTAGCTTATCTGCATGAGTCATTCCTTGAACCAGTGTGACAGGAAGAAGAAACACAAGCATAAAGGCAATAGAAGCCAGAAGTGTAGCTAGCTTACGGATCCATAGTTGTCCATATGGTATCCAAAGGTTTGACCAATATACATCCTGTGGCTCTGGTGCCAACTGTGTCACCCATAACATGGGATTGGATGAGTGAAGAACCTCTGAAGTCACTACAGCAGCATAGCGAGTCTTGAAAAAGACAAAAGCAGCAGCACAAACCTGTATGAGTGACCCGACATAATTTAGATTTCATAATTATTGTTTGGTTATCCTCATATGAAAACATCCATACCTATATGAGAAAAACAAAGAAACAATGATGATCAATATCAAGATATGAACAATGAAAAAAAAATTACTACACAACAAAATGGGTGTGTGAAGAACAGAGAGCCAGGGTAAAAAACCCCAAAAACCAATGACTACCAACCAAAGAAATCATCTCTTGAAATCCTTTGTAAGTCATCATTTCCAGTCCACTTAACTAGCCTTTTTTGGTTGAGGTAGCAATATACCTTTTAAAAAAAATTGATATATTCTTATGCATATGCTTCTATCACAACTCAAACACAATGATGCTTAACATAAGAAAAGTAAATATTTCACTTAAAGATACCAATGTAGCAAGTTCCATAGATTGGAGGTAAATCAGAAATCATGTCCCACCTCCTCTAAAGGGTTACAAAGACTGATATGTTGGTCATGCCAAACATAGAGCATCAACACCATATTTCTTTCAATTCATTGCCCAACCATTCTCCCCACCTCAGCATAAAGAAAAACAAAAGAAAAGTTCTCTCATCGTTTTTCATGATTGGTACTAGACTATGCAGGCAGGATTCATTCTCAGATCTATGTTATTACAAAGAGTAAAGAATTTACCACCAAACATCTGGGAGAGCTGGTCATATACAATGGACTAGGTACAAGAAGAATGGCTTAAGACAACATTAATAGAAAGAAAAGAGTATGTTTGTGTGTGTTTGTATCACATCAGGTGAAGGTCGTTAGTTTACTTACAGACAATTGACAATCCAATTCAAGGGCACTACCATATGCAAACAAAAAGAAGCAATGATCTTTTGTTGTATATGCATGATAGGAACCAAAGACTCGTTCAAATGGACTAGAGCTTCTGACCTTTTTATTTCTTTCACCCAAAGAATTGTCAATAAGCAAGGACTTCCCTCTAACACTCTCCATTTCATGTGAAAGAATCTTAAAAGAATCATCTTTCACTCCACAAAAGCCACAATGATATAAACCAGGTTTATGGTTCTGATCAATAGAAACATCCATCAAGATCTTGCACATCTTCCTAGCATTGCTCTGTGAAATGATCATCGACATCATTTACAATATCCAAGAAAAAGTGTCAAGTCGTGCTTGTAGTGACATTAGGAGGGAATATTGAAGTGAGTAGAAGAGTTTATATATAAAAAAACTAACAGAAAAAGTATAATTCAAAGAAGTTACATACCATCAATTTCTGAACTTTACCAGTTCGATACACCATTTGGTGAGACAAGTAGCTTGACTCATGATACTTCATAAAGAATTTTCTCACTGAATCGCTGTATGATTCTTCTGGAGACCAAGGAATAGCACGAACAACAACTGTAAAATGACTTGGATTTAAAGAAGATCCAGTAATATGTGCCAGTCTCATTTCAGTGATGCTCTTGTACTCCTACAGAAACACCAAAACATCAGTACTATATGTTTATAGGAATCAGAAGAAACAAAATAATAGACATTATACAGTAACACAGGAGATGGGTAGATCCTTACGAAGTAAAGGAGAATACAAGCTGAAGAGGTAATGATGTATAATGCAAGACAATGGGTCCAGAGCCTGCCATAAAATAGATCAAAGAGAAGGTAACCAATCAAATATAAATTCTGATATATGTAGCCAAAACAAAATAAACCAATCATTTAACTGTAGAAGTAAGAGAAACATAATACAAATATTGTTTTGTAGTTCAGTTGCATATATAGAGTATACAAGTCTTACATAAACGCAAAGAAGGTATGTTGCACAAAATATGAGTCTTTGAAACTTATGCGTATCCAAAAGTATCAAAACCTTCATATGCACATATTAAATTCAATATAAGAAATTGTTTTCCTTTCTAATAATCAAACATATCCCATACCACTTTGAACCCTCTTGAACATTCAAGATGGTAAATACTTCCAAGGTTTCATAAGGGATTTCCTTGTGTCCCATCATATTTCCATGATAATTCACTGGCAGCACTACAAAAACGCATGTGACAGCAGCAATGGAAAAGATCCGAAGACTGTCAATAGAGAAAAGACAAGGCCAAAGTGAGAGATCATAAATATGATGGAGAGGATAGTTATTTTTGTCAATTGATCTAAAATTAAAATGACGGAGACACAAATCATAAAGTAAGACACAGGTCAAGTACTTTGTAGTCATTCATCTAATCCAGACTCAGGTCAGGTACTTTGTAGTCATTTATGTAACTTGCATCCCTTATATTTGTTCGCAAGAAAACAACCCCTCATCTTATGAAAAAAAGGAAAATGCTAGACAGCATAACACTTCCATTATAAACGAAAAGGTTCTAGTGCAGCAACTCGTACCCCTAAAAGCAACAAGTACACCTATTATGTCCAACACAAGGTTCACCGTATCAAATTTAAGGCCTAATTCTTTGTCTACAAAAATTTAAGCACGGTTCACTAACCTGAAGACTATTATCCTTAAGAAAAGCACAGCATCCAAGCCACCATCAGCCAATATATCTTCTTCTGTTGTTTTCCAGACTTTCACTAACCAACTAGCAGAGGGAACAAATCTATCCAAACACAACGAACTATGCTTTTTCGCTGCTACTGAAAGCTTTCGCCCAAAGTAGACAGTAACATTGCTTGGCTGCTTTCTCAATATGGAATACAGTGAAAACAGGACAACACACACGCCTATATTAATTCCAGCAGAAGTCCACAGAGCTGCGAGATCCATCTTCAAGCTTCAGGTATCTCGTCACCCAATCAAACTAGTCATCAAAACAACTCAGCTCCGCAATTCGTCTACCTATTTTGATTATGAAGTAGAATCCATATCAACACAAATATCTCAACTACTTTATTCGTCACTAATTAATTCAACAAAAATTGACATAATGATGTTACAGTATTCAACATTTCACAAGGTTGATGAAGTTACACGTCACAAAATCCCAATTTCCGGTTAGAGTAATTTACAGACTAACAATACAACAACAATATTCCAATCTACTCTATTTTCTTCGAGCTGAAATACAAATAATAATCGGCGACTATGAAAATTTACAGAAAAAAGTAGAATTGAGTAGTTAAGAATCATAGTAGAGTACCTGAACCAATCCGAATAATAATAAGTTATGAAACTCCGAGTGATAATCCAGGCGAGTCTTGTACAGAAAACGACGCCGGATTGCGACGCGAGTGAGATTAAAGCTTGTACGCCACCACCGGCATTGCCATTGCGGTTTTGCCGCGCTTTGCTTCGACTCCAACTCAAACAGGAGAAATTTACAGAGGCGAACAAACAAAACAAAATGGAAAAGAAAAGAAAATCCTAGAAATCCAAACAGAAAGAAAGAAAGGAGAGAGTAGTTGGTTTTTTCTGTTTCTGTTTTCGGGAGAAAGAAGGTTTTGATTGGGTGAAAAGGAAAGCGAGGAACGAGAACGAACCAACCTTTATATTTGTTTTTTAGTTTTGTTAGGCAAATACGTGAAAAGGGGTCAAATTTGAGTCGCACTTGGGATATATATTTGCGGGGAGTACGGTGTGACACGTGGAGGACAGCAAACAGTCGGTCCAACTGTTCAAGGGATTAAAGGGGGAAGGCGCTCAATCATTCTCTTTCTTCTATTATTATTCTCTTTTCTTCTTTTTTAAGGCGGCTCTGGATTGATCTTCTATCACTATCGCAAATACTTGGTGGGCTTGTTTTTATCGAGGCCTATGGGTTGGTAGTATGGGCCTTGAGATCCGTCTGGGCTCTCGGATCAAAGTGACATATGGCTCGACATCTATCACAATCTAAAACATGTTATGCTCGAGCAAGATCATTTGGGCTGTGACCCCGTTGCCATTTGGCAAAACACACAATTCTCATATAAAATACCAAAGAACCTGTCTGCCTTGTCGGCCTCAAAGACGCTCTGCTAGGGTTTCCTCTTGTGACGCCGTAGCACCCTTATCGGCATGTACTGATGAAAATTCTGGCATGGAATCATCGGGGACTTAATAATGAGGTTGTTGAACAAGCGTCGATTCGCGTGGTCAGGCAGAAGCAAGTGTCTTTTGTTTTCCTTACATAAATAAAATACGACAACATGGATTACTTGAATTCAATTCGATTACAGATCAGATTGTTCAATGGCGAGGCGGTCTCAAGTGTTGGCAACTCTGGTGAGGTGGTGATGCTTTGGGATGACAGGGTTCGTGTGATTTACCGAACTAAATCTCTATATCATGTTGATGTAGAGGTGCGTGACAATAATGTTTACGGTGTGGTGTGGCAGCTGATTGGATTCTACGGGCTTCCCCAAATGTTTGAGCATCATACAATACAAAATTTGATTCGTAACCTTAGCGATGAAAGCTCTTTGCCTTCTGTGCTTATGGGCGATTTGAATGAACTACTGATTAGTACAGAGTTAGTGGGTGCCTGGGTGGAGCTCGGAGGAGAGAGGCTCAAATGCAGATTTTTCGCTATGCACTTTCGTATGCGGATCTACATGACCTGGGTTTCGTTGGAAACCCTTTTACTTGGCATAAGGGTATGCTTTGCTCTCATCTTGACGGAGCTATGGCCTCGGCAACATGGAGTGATATGCTTGGAGCATCCTGGCTTGAGCATCTAGAGGCAATTCATGGAGACCATATACCCATTTTACTTCATGTCCTACTGAGATAGGTTCAACTGTGACGCAAAGGGGTCTAGAAGATTTCGGTTCGAAATTTTTTGGGCAGACAATGATAGATGTCTGGAAGCCGTGAAGAATGGTTGGGAAGCCGCAATGTATGGGAATCTAGGGTATGTAGCGGTCCAAAAGATAACACAGACTCGCTTTGTCTTAACTGACTGACAAAGGATCACCTTTGGTAACAGAGGTCACAAGAATGATCATATTTGTGATAGATTGAACGTTTTGCTTGGTGGAAAAATAGAGGTTGTGGCACATGCTGAAAGTGTAGTTCTTCACTCACAATTAGATACTCGTTTAACGGCAGAGCACAGCTATTAGAGGCAAAGAGACAAAGTCCATTGGGTTATAGAAGGAGATAGTAATACTCCGTACTTCCATCACAAAGCTTCGAATAGGTAGGCTAAGAATTGGATGAAGGGACTTTAATTCAGAGGGATTCTAGAGAGAATCGAAGGATGATATGGCAGGCATTGTGGTTGATTAATTAGAACATATGTTTACATCAATGTCAGTTGATTACTCCACTCGACTATCAGTTATTGAACTTCTCCAGCCCAAGGTCACTTCTGACATGAATGCTATGTTATGTGCTATGTACTCAACTGAGGAAATCCGGTTTGCTATTTTCCAAATGCACCCCACTAAGGCCCCGGGCCCGGACGGAATGCCAACACTATTCTTTCAAAAATATTGGGATGTTATTGGGGTGATGTGATCGTTGCTGCTAAGAATTTTCTATATACATGTCAGTTATTGGGAGTCTTGAATTTCACTCATGTGAGCCTCATTCCCAAAGAGCAAAACCCAACAACGGTTGCTGAATATCGGCCTATAGCTCTTTGTAATGTTTTATATAAGATATGTTCAAAGGCCATTGCTAACCGTTTGAAAAAGGTATTATATTCGATTATCTCTCCTTTTTAGAGTGCATTCATACCAGGACGCCTCATCATAAATAAATCTTTGATTGCGAATGAGGTCTCGCACTAATTCATAATTGTTAATTTAGTACTAAGGGTGTCTTTCCCTCAAACTCGACATGAGTAAAACTTATGATTGTATGAAATGAGATTTTTTTGGAGGCCTTATTGATGCATTTGGGGTTTATCAAAAGCTGAGTTCACATCATTATGAAATGGCAAGCCTCGTGACCATGTGATTCCTTCCCTTAGCCTCAGACAAGAAGACCATCTCTGCCCCTACTTATTTTTGCTAGGTACTGAGGCTTTCTCTGCATTGTTAAATCAGAAAGCGACTATTGGTGCCATTCGTGGGTTTCAGGTATGTTAAGGAGCTCCTATAGTTCATCATTTATTATTTGCTGATGACAACCTTCTGTTTGGTTGGGCTAATTTTTCTGAAGCCAATCATATAAAAGAGGTTTTGCAAACATACGAGGAAGTGTCAGGACAACAGAAGAATTTTGCTAAAAGTAGTATTGTTTTTAGCAAGAAAGTTTATGTGTCTTTGCAAGTGGCCATTGCTGATTTCTGGATGTGGTCATTGAGGCAAAACACGAGCAGTATCTAGGCCTTCCCACTTATGTTGGAAGGAAAAGAGTATAAACTTTTTCTTTCATCAAAGAGAAACTGAGCAAAAATCTAGAAGGAGGGCAAGGTAAAATGCTTAGCAAAGCTGGCAAGAACATTCTTATCAGAGTGGTGGGGTAGGCATTACCCACTTATTCTATGAATTGCTTTCTTTTACCTCAGAACCTATGCAATACTCTTCCTCAGATGTGTGCCAAGTTTGGGTGGGGAAGTAAATAGGATGATAGGAAGATTCAATGGCTTTCTTGGGATAAATTATGCATGCCTAAAGCAGAGGGAGGAATGTGTTTTTGTGACCTTCATGCATATAACCTAACACTGTTAGCTAAGCAGGTTTGGCATATAATGCGGTATCCAAATTCTTTGGTCAACCGGCTATATAAAGCAAAATACTTTTCAGAATCATAATTTTTATCCGCAGAGATTGCATCTTGTTGGCGCGGTATTTCCACAACCATATTGGTGTTGAAACATGGTATGTGTTTACTAGTGGGGAATGGTGAGTCCATACGTATACGATTTGATCCATGGCTGCCTAGGCCTTTCTCATTCATGCCCCTAAATTACCGTTTGAACTTGTCAGCTAGTGTGAGTTCCCTTATCACCCCTAGAAGAGCATGGGATTCTACTATTATTGATCAAAAATTTGATACGGAGGATGCAGCTCTAATCTACAGTATTCCACTAAGTTCAAATAATGTGAGCGATAAGTGGATGTGGCACTTTGAGAAGAGTGGTGTGTTCACTACCAAACTGCTTATCGGGCTGCATGTGACTTTCTTCATTTCTTACCAAGTAATCATACCAATATAGAAGATGGCTGGAAGCAATTATGGAAAATTGTAATTTCGGGGAAAATCAAGCTACATTTGTGGAGAGCTACCAAGGCTATTCTTCCCACTGTTGTCCAACTCCAAAAATGGCATGTTGATATTACTGGTGGATGTGTGTTATATGGTGAAGACAGTGAGTCGATCTTCCATATTAGTAGAGAATGTTTCGTTGTTAACAAACTTCTCTTCTTTTTCCCTGATCTACGAAGAGCACTGCCTAACTATGTTGGGTTAGATTTCAAAGAGTGGATTTTCATATGTCTCTCTGGCTTACCGATGGAGTTATTGTCTTTGTTTCTTATTGTGATATAGTTCATTTGGAAAGAAAGAAACCCTAGAGTATGGAAGGGCAAAACCAAGTGTATGGAGCAGGTTGGTTTCCATATCAACTTAATCTTCTCGACGATGTGGAGAATTTTTGAGAAAAAGGAAAGAAGAAAGGTGAGGATCCCTACTCAATGGCCCTCTCCGCCACCTGGGTGGTTGAAACTCAATGTTGATGGAGCCTTTAACGCACAAGCTTGTACAACTGGTCTAGGGGATGTTTTTCGGGACCATGAATGAGCTATAATTGGTGGCTTTTCTAGGTTTATTGCTTGAACTTTCACTCCAGAAGTGGCCGAAGCAATGGCTTTTCGGGAGGCTTGTCAAATGGTAGTTCGAGATGATATGGTTCCTCTCATTATTGAGTTGGATTGCTTAACACTTGTTTGGGAGATTTAATTGTTGAAGATATCAATATACTCTAAGATCAATTGCAAGGATCCACTACAAGAATTTAGGCTATTGATAGCACAGTTTAATAGCGTTTCTCACCCATGTGCTATTAAAGGTTATTTTAAAAAAGCGGCCAGTGTTGGAAACGTTATCGAAAGAAAACGCGGAAAAGGAACTCAGAGCGCGGGATCGAAAAGTAGAAGCGGGAACTTAAAAATTGTTTCGCGCATTGGATAAGCTTTGGGCTTATAGACCATAGCGTTTAAGTTAACCTAGACATAAAAAGAAAGAAAAAAGACGCCATAAAAGAAATTGGGAGAACTGGAGAAGTGAGGTCGCCGATTCCGTCGTCATCACATCTAGTGAGGTCGCCGTCAACCCAGTTCGCCGGTGGCTCGGGTTTCCTCTTCTAAGGTCTTCTCTCTCTCCCTCTCTCTCTCTCTCTCTGTAATAGAATCCGAACAAGTAAGAGCGGAAGCTCAAGTTTTTGATTTGGGTCTGGGTTTTCAGTGTATGGATTTTCGTTGTCTTTGATGAGATTGTTCTTAATTGCTTTGTGCTGTAAACTGGAAAGGAAGATGAAAAGTAAGAGCATTTGATTTCAGTTTAGTAAACTAGGACTAGGATTCAATTTTGCTTTGTTTATTCCAGAACATTTTTGTTCCTGTGCGTTGTTTATATTTTTTTCATGTTGATTAATCAAGCCAAACAACCCTTCTTTTGGTCTCCGAGTAAACTGAAGGCTAGAGAAGAAATGGCATTTTCACTGTTTATATTGATTTGGTATACGGAGAGTAGTTATTGATTAGGACGTTGCTTCCATAGTTCAAAACCGAACACAGAAGTCATAAGTTGTTGTCAGTTGTGTGCTTTTCGTTTTTGCGTTGTGCTTCCAGAGAATGGAGTTGAGTCCATCTGTTTATGAGTAAATACATTCAACCTATATATTTTATATGTAGTGTAGTATCACCAAGACTAAGCGATGTAGTAATATCCCAGATTGCTCATGTTTAGTTATTTTGACATATGGTTCCATGTTACTAAAATCTTAAGTTGAGAGAGGAGGTTAGAGGGATTCTATCGGTTATCATATTATGATGAGGATATCACATTTAGATTGGGGAGCTCCTTAGCTATAGTCTGTGTTGGTCAAGGTTTCAGTTTCCTCTATAAACTACTGATGAGTTCTCTCCTTGTTATATTGTCTTTTGGAATCATGTTTTTAACCTTTTAACGCTTATGTAGTGTGAATGGATCATATGTGTAATGCATGTTGGTTCTTTTGAGATTTGATTTAAGTTTCTAGACACTCAATTGGGCTGCAATTTTGATTTTCTTCATGTGTTTACGACTGGCAGTTGTCTGGGTTTCTTTTTCCCCCAATTTGTCCTTGGATTTTGCTTCTTTGCATCAATCTTAATTGTCTTATCTTAACTGTTTTTGTTTTCTTTTTCTTCAATTTAGCAAGGATTCTAATCCCTTATTCAAGGCCAAGGCTGATGAGATTAAAGCTGCTTTGGAGACTGGTCGTGGATGCACAGTGATTATTGATAAGAAGGTATGTTTGCTGAGTGCTGTTAATTCTGGCCACAGGTTGTATGTTAGAATTTGGCAATGTGTTACTCATGTAATAAGAAGGGGAATAAACTGGGTTTGAAACGTGCACATATGCTTTATATACTACTGTAATAATGAGTTTTTGTTTTCTGTTTTCTTAGTTTCTGTTAAGTAAACATATATAGCTTGTGTGTTTATATCTGACCCTATCTCATGTATAATATGCTTGTGTGTTTGTATGTAACTCTTTCTCATGTTTGCTTATCCTTCAGAAATTTCTTGTTCTAATTTTGTGCACTTTCATAACTGATACGTAGTTTTTATTTGAATTTTAGAATTTTCTTGCCTAAGTAATACATGAGTACGTGATGCTGGATAAGGGTTGGGTGCATCTTAACAGGTAGAAACTACTGTGCCTTGATAATTACTTCAATCTGAACACTTAGAGGTCAAAAACATAGTTTTTCGTTCTTTCTTTTTCTTGTTCTATTATAGAGCTGATCCACGGTACGAGGAAGGAGCATGGAATTTTGTGAACACAGTCAAAAGGAACTTAGGAAACCTTGACTTGATATTGTGTCCTTGCATAGATTGTCGAAATAATGACCGTTTTGATTGCAATACTATTGTTGATCATTTGGTGATGAGGGGAATGGATGCCAAGTACAAACAAAGATTGTGACTCAGATGCAAGAGGACCATATTTATTTGAAGGACAAGATTGTTCGATTGGAGAACACCCTTAATAAAATAATGAAAAAAAAGGTATGTATGTGTGTGTTATGATCTGTAACACAAGCATTTTAACTATCATTACTTAATTATTGACTGTATTCAAACTTGTTCTGCTGTTAGAATCTGCAAGATGATGAGGACGAGGATGAGGAAACATCTCCAAGGGTAAATTTATCGAATTGAATGTGTAATTAATTTTTCAGCTAAACCTGGATCGATTATATTGTTTCATTAATCGCAGAGTGTCAACAACAACAACTCATCACAGAAGTGCAAGTTACTAGATTGGAGTGGAACGACAGAGGACATTGTTGCTGAAGGACGTTGGGTTTCAAGTAATCCTCAAGAGTTTGTCAATCAAATTCCCTTAGGACCTAATGCAATGAAAGTCTTGGTTGATATCCCAATTAAACCAGATGCTTTTCTTTGGAGGCCTACGTCTAGTATGTTTTGTTTTGAACAAGCTAAAGGCAACACAATAGCATGGCCTGCTGACAAGGTTATTTTGCAAACACATCAGCAATCTGAAGAACAAGACAATTTATCCCTGCATTTGGTAAAATATATCTATCCTTTTTTTTCTTTAGTTGCTGCATCCTAACTTGAATATCTTGTAAATGTCCTGGCTCTTGTGTATTCATTATTGATAGAACTCGTACACAAATTCAAGGAACAAGTGCAAATTGTTTGATTGGACTGGAGATGATGAGATAGTTGCAGAAGGACGTTGGCATTCAAGTGATCCAAAAGCAATGGTCAATGACATTCCTCTGGGACCTAATGCCATGATAGTTTATGTAGATATTCCCAAAAATCCTGAAGCATTTTTATGGAGGCCTGCACCTAATATGACACGCATTGAAGATGCTGTGGGATCTGCTATAGCATGGCCTACTAACAAAGTTGAATTGGAAAAGATACGAGAAAGTCAAGATGTTGGCAATGCATCCTCTCCTTCGGTAATTTTTTTTTCCACATGTTAATACAATTATAAGTTATATGTGTGAGTTATGCCCTTGTCTCACTCTTTTTTTTTTCTTTTTTCTTGAATGACTTGGTAGAGTGTGAGCACCAGATCTAATAAAAAGTGCAAGTTGTTAGATGTTGATGGATCAAGAGAAATAGTTGCTGAAGGACGTTGGTCCTCGAGTGATCCAAATCAGGTGGTTCATTTTATTCCATTGGGTCCTAATGCTATGAGAGTTTGGGTAGATATAGCAAAAGTCCCATCTGCATCCCTTTGGAGACAATCATCTGAGCTGCAAACCATTGAAGATGCTCTTGGTACTACAGTAGCATGGCCAGCCGACAAAGTTATTATGTCTTAAAATTGTGGTATGCATCAATTAAATAAACTCCTTTGTTTGCATTGCTTGTTTAACACTGTTGGCATTTTACAAGCTAGTGGAGGTCTATGTTTGTAGTGATATTTATGGTTTATGTGCAGTATTCAAGTTAATGGAGGTTCTGGAGCTAGCAAGAATATGAAAAGAGCAATGAGGCTGAAGGTTTCTAGTAGACTATGTACCTCAACTGGTCTTCAAGTTTTATCTTTAAGTATGAGAGTTTTTGCAAGTGTGGACACTTTGATCAGTGAAGTATTTGTATGACTTTGGTAGGATTTGCATGTATATATTAACAATTAAGTACAAAAAGATTGTTGGTTGAGATATTGTATGACTTTGATTCTATGAATGTGTGTTTTGTTGGTTGATCCTTTAAGAGTCCCTCATATGAAGTCTTCTAAATACTGTAAAAGAAAAGTTTATAGCAAGAAATTCAATGGAATGGTACTGTAATAGCATATTTTCAGAGCTGCTGGAAACACAATGATGGCATTTAAGAAATGCTATGAATGTATAACAATAGCGTTTAGAAAATGCTATTGAAGACATATACGATAGCCGTTTTCAAACGCTATCAATGTAACTTTTTATGATAGCGTTTCTAAAACGCTATGAAAAAGGCTTGACTTTTTATAGCTCCGGCTGTCATAGCGTTTTTAATAACGCTATCTATATGATACAATAGCGTTTTTCAGACGCTATTAATGGGGTTTTGTGGTGTAGTGATCTAAACTTGTTCATATTTTTCATGAATGTAATGTGGTGGCTCACAACCTAGCTCGCCTAAGTGTGGAAACCCGTAAGTCTGTAGCTTGGCTAGGCACAACTCCTCTAAAGTTAGAGGTTGTCTTAGGCTGATCTCTGTTCTGTGTTTTGTTTTTTCAATATCCTAATGATTGTTCACTATAAAAAAATACACACACACAATTATCGATCATGCTCTTTCTTGAACTTTCATAAAATATTAAATGTGTGTAGTGATCTTAGACATTTGACTAACTGAGTTGAAATAACTATCAAAAAAGTGAATGAATAGTTCCTAACTCTAGTCTCAGAGACAGTGACCTAAGAGAAATTCTTCCAAATGTTGTCTAACCTAGTTGTCACATTATTTATATCCACATAACATGAGTATTTACAAATTAAACTAGTTAATCTAGTCCAAAAGTGACCTTGGTCAATTGTTGAGGCAATAATCGACTTGCATTGTGACTCGATTACCATGTGGCAACTTAGAAAATTGTCATGTTTCTCTTTCAACTTTAAAAAAATAATTTGATCTGAATTGGGTTGAAAAATTAATAATAATATCGAATGAAAATCACTAATATAATGCATGCCCTAAACTTCCGAAGATCTTATCGTGCTAATCTAAAGGTGAAATTTGTCTTATAGGTGGAATTGCTGTAAACAAATTTTGAACGAAATTTGAACAACCAATTCATCAATAAGTACGCAAAAATAACAGGTCATAGATAAGCATATACACATTAACATTTAGAGAGAACGACAGACAAGGACAAAATAAGTACCTATATTACAGAAAATATAATCACAAACTGATTTAGACAACAAAAGACAACACCTTAAGTCCAAAAGTAGTAGCAGCTAAACCCAACCCATTAAATAGATAAAAAAAGATGATTCTACCTTTCACTTATCTATCAGGAAATTTCAGAACCGCGCCATTTCACTCCGTTCTCTCTCCACTCTGCTACTCCAAAAATTAGACCACTTCGTCTCCCCCGATTCGTATCGTCTCTTCGTCTGGATTATCTCAATAAACCTCGTCGATGCATCATTAGTATATATACAGCATCGTCGTCGCTTCCCGACACTCCAAAAAGCGGTTCTGATTATTTTGTATACAGGTTTGCATTTGCTAGTCCATTTATTCAACAATAAATCAATTTTTTCTCTTAGGGTTTTGAATCGTGATCCTTCTAGATGGTTTTTTGATGATTTTCGTTCTATATTTGACTTTGCATGATTATTTTTGTATTTTTCGAACTAGATCTTCTCATTTTGTCACTGCTACTATGTTTATTTGTTGATTTTGAACTTATTCAGTGATTAATCTGTTGTTTAAAAGCTTCGCAATGTGTTGTGTTTTGATTGAACTTGAATGGGCTTTGTTATCAGGCGGTACTGAACTTGAGTTAGAACTTTTGTTGTTTAAAAGCCACCAATTCTGCATTTTTTGGTGGATGGAAAATGGTTTAGATACTAAAAGTTGTGTTTCGTGCGATGTATAAGATTTACTGCTACTGTGTTAATTCATATAATGCCCTAAAAATGTGTGATTCTTATTATTACTGTTATTTTGATTGTATGCATAGAGTTATACTGTTATAGATGTCTGTTACTGAAAAAAATATTGTATAGAGTTATGGTGTTATAGATGTCTGCTACTGAAAAAATGTTAGACTTATGGTGTTATTAATGTCTATTACTGAAAAAAAATATTAGAGTTATACTATTATTAATGTCTGCTACTGAAAAAATGTTGTATAGAGTTATGGTGATATAGGTGTCTGACACTGAAAAATGTTAGAGTTATAGTGTTATTAATAGATTGTTACTGCTATTGTGTTAATTCATATAATGCCTTTTGATATAGAAAAATGTGTGATTCTTATTACTACTGTTATTTTGAGTGTATCTATATAGTTATAGCATTGTAGATGTCTGGTACTGACAAAATGTTGCATAAAGTTATAGTGTTATTAATGTCTGCTACTATTTAAGTTGTCACTGCTACTATTTAAATTTTATTTACATTTAACACTTGTTTGTTTTGAATTTTTGTAAAAAAAATGCACAGAGGGCCTGCAAAAAAGCAGAAGAGGGACAAGAAGAAAAGAAAAATTCAATTCTGACATTGGCAGTATAGAATGACCGTGCGAGACATCCAATGGAAGATGACCAAGACAATGATGACGTTGTTAGAGAAGTCGTTAGAGAAGAAGATGATGATGACAAAGATGATGAGGAAAAGAAAGATAGCGATGGAGAACAAACAAATGAAGCCCCTGCTAATGAAGACCAAGCAGATGACATGCATGCTCAGAAAAAAAAAATTGAGGACGAGGAACAGTGGCACAGAGATGCTGCTAAGGAAGAGGAACAGCCACTTGAAGCCCCTACTGATGAAGACCAAGCAGATGACATGCAGCAAGTCACTGATGCTCGGAAAAAGGAAGCTAAGGAAGAGGAATAACAGCAAGGAGATGCTGTTGAGGAAGAGGAAAACCGCACGAAGATGATGTTGCACTTCCCTCATTCAACTTCGAGAAACTTGCAGAAGCAGTGTCTATTGTTAGAGAAGATGCAATTGTGGAAGACAAATATCCATTTTCTTTCCAACTGCAAGCCGCTACTACTCAAGAACACAAGACACCGCCAAAAGTAAACTCTGTTACTGAGGAAGAAGAACATACAACTCAGCAACACATTAATGAGGGTGCATAAAAGGATTCTGCGAAGATTGCTCCTGAAACTAAGGAAGAGGAAGCAGCTAGCAGACATGATGTTGATCCACCGTTAACACAACTGACACCACCAGCTACAGAATTCGTAGATGAGGACGACGACCAGAGAAGATACATCAAAGAATACCTTGACGAATGTGGGGAGCTAATTCTAAACGAAGCTAACCTAGATTCTCCGTTGCACAATACTCAACATGAAAAACGGTTGACAACGATTGAGCAGTGGCAGGATGAGGCGCTGCTGAAGCAACACATGGCTTCATCTGTAGTCGAGTCATGCAGACACAAGAATGAATTCATAGAAAAGTTTCAGGTGAAAAAAGAACATTACAAGAAAAAATCGGTGTTGCTCTAAAGAATGATGTCTCAAAAAGACGAATAATTGGGTGAAATGAGGAAAAAATGCAAACTATTGGAGTAGAAAATAATAGAACTCCAGAATGTCACATTGAGCTCAGAGGATGATGAAGACACGGAGGAAGTTGCTACTGAAGAAAAATATAGGTCGATAATTAAGAGAATTAAAACCAGAGGAGATATGAAGGAGTAGGATATGAAAGAGTATGACGTTCCAGTTTGCAAGAAGAAGAAACAGGATGAAAACAAGAAGAATTAGAAAGAGGGGGACACTAAGGGGAGAACACTAAATTAGAAGAACCACCAAGTTTTCAAGAAGATGGACAAGCAACACCAGGAAACGATTAAGTTGTACTGAAAAAATAAAGAACTGGCATAAGTAAAAAAAATTATCAGTAATGTGTCATTGGAAATTGGAAAAACTACTAATGTTATTCTCAACTATAGCAGGGAACCTTTTGTACCAGGATGCTTCTAAAACAATGTCAAGGAGTTGCTGAAGGATTCAGTATTTCAAATTTCATAATCAACTCGTACATGAGAATCATCCAGATGAGAGAAATAATTTAAAGCTTCTACATGGATTGTAACTTTACGGTAAAGTTTTTAGAAATTTGCTACTGAGTATACTGTTGACTAATAATGACACTGAATTATATTTGTTTATATTTACTGTAGTTGTTACAACATCATCCAAACTCCGACAAGTACTCAGAAAGTGTGAAGAAGATGCTAAAAGATAAAATCATGACTAATTTAGGAGGAAAGCAATTGCTCTTTTTTCCAATTCTTCATGGGCAGAAAGAATTCCACTTCACACTAATAGTTTTCGATGTAATGAAGAAGGAGTGGACTCACTATAACTTTACAAGACCCAGAGTTAAAGGTATCTAAGACAAAGACTTCAATAAAGCAGAACAAGTGGTAGCATCGTCTGTAGTTCTTTTCCATTTTATTTTAAAAATGATATGCTGACAAATAAACATGAAAAACTGATTATTGTTATCATTACAGAAAAACATAATTGAATCTATCTGGGCATCACAATACGAGGAAGAGGAACTACCAAGCTTGGATGTTTTGGACAAGACACATACATTCATTTTCGGGATTAAAAATGATCAAAACTGCGCAATTCAAGATTCATCGTAAGTGGAAAACAAATTTATACTGAATTATTGTTTTGCACTGCAGAATGATAATATAAAAAAACTTCCACATATTTACTATTGTGATTCAGCTGTTACTTAATTATTGAGGATATGTTGCTATTGAAAAACTAAGAATGCTGCTATATTTTTGCCATTGCAGGAATGATTGTGAAATTTTTGTTTTGTACTTTATGGAAAAGTTGTCAAAGGGCGAGCCAATCCCAGAAAAATGGTTAAAGTTGATGTGTGTAAGTACCGTGCAAGCATGATCATAAATTTTATGGACGAAAAATAAAGTTATGTGTCAAAATTCATGGGAAGATAACAAGTGGAATGAGACCTTGACAAGTATTGCTATATGTACTAATCAATTAATGTAATTACTAGTAGGGAATTGAATATGGCTCAAATTGCTACTGATGGTTTTTATGACTAAGTTTCTGGTTTTATGATCAATTTTTTGAACTAAATATTGTTTATGTGTTTATGAAATGATTGTTTTCTAACTTTGAGCTATAGTACTTAGAAAAAAAAATGAACTGCTGCTCAAAAATTTACTGAAAAAAGAGGCACTAGTCTGTTAACACTTGATAAATGTGTTTTGCCCATAAGCTAATACTAAAAAAAATGAATAATCAACTGCTGTTACTGAAAAAAGATAAGTTGATACTACAAAAATGAATAATGAACTACTGTTATTGAAAAAATATAAATTGATATTAAAAAAATGAATAATGAACAGTTGTTATTGAAAAAAGAAAAGTTGATACAAAAAAAATGAATAATGAAACAGCTGTTACTAAAAAAATTGAAAGGACCCAACCCCGATTTAGCTTCCTAAATCGGAATCAAACCCCTTCGAAAACACGAACCAACAAAAACTTTTCGAAATTTGGGCAGAGTTCCGTTACTAGCGTGGAATTACCATTACCTGCACGCGGAAAATGCACTTCATCCTATGCCACAAAAAGCAAACCGTGGGCACCAATCCCATCCGGATTTCTCAATATATCAACAGTAAAGTAAAGTAGTAAATATATATGCACTTTACTGAAATCCAGTGTAAAATCGTATAACGTATTCAATAGGAAGCTCAGAGCGACATCTAATACAGAATCGTATACGCATACCACAGTAGGTAGAACAATAAACCTACTGGATGAAACAAAGTAGCTCGAGCACTATGCCTCCGACCACGACGTGCGACACGAGAGCCTGAACTGCAAACTGGGCACGGAAACCGAAAAGCCCAGGTGAAAGACAATAAACATGTTAGAGTGAGTGGACGAAAATAAATGTCTTTCACCAGATAATAAATATGTTATAAAAACATATGCGAGTCCAGGTAAATATAAACAACATAGTACACGAGGTAAAACTCATACTCCTCCAGTGTACTGAGCATGCAAATAAAATCCCACGGGGTCACTCATGGACTCCTCCGTGCTAGTACAGTCAGAATCACGGGATCCCAGACCCACACGTGATTCTAGCCGGAAATGGCCTCAGGTCAAAGGTCTGCCTCCCCCCGGTAAAGACCTCGGGTCAGGAGTCACAGCCTCCCATGACATATGCCTACCATCGGGGATCAGCCGAGAGGCGAGTGTATCGATACAACAACGTAACCACGACTGTACTCTGTGTAAACCAAATCATAAACAGTTCTATGCAATGCATGAATCAACATATAAGTGTATGTATACTCGTATACGTATATCCGTATAAGTATAATCGTATAATCGTAAAACACATGCTCATGTAATCCGAAATCTCATATGCATGCTCAAGTTCATAAATCGTATATCAAGACTCGCAAATAATCCGTGAAAAGAAATGTCCACTCACAGACTGGCGTAACGCGTATCGCGTTAACCCGTGATCCGGCGGAATGCCCCTCGCCAAACAAACGATCACGAACCCCTGAATAATCACAATGTCCAATATTCAAAGTCATAATCCGACAATTCGAATCAAACCACGAGAAACCACCGTTCTCGGAAATACACAATTCGAATACGACGAATCGTCGAAAATCCATATATACCACCTCAATACCTCGTTTTACGTTCGGACGCTCAACTCGAAAAACGAACCTCCCCACTGCGATCGGAGCACGATTTCGAGTCAAATGACATGCGACTTGTCGAAAGTCAAAAAGTCAACCCGTTGACCGTTGACCGCCGTCCACGGCGGCGCCACTGTTGACCGGAAAATTTCACGGCGGAGCTTCACCAATTCCACACAAAATCGTCCACTGAGCAACTTCCATAACTGCACCGAAGTCCAATTCTCACTCTAACACATCCAATTTCATGATAAACCGAAATGAAACACAAAATTCAAACCCAAAATTCTCCATGCTCAAATCAAATTAGAACACCATGTTTATATGGTTAGAATCACAATGAAGAGGGCTACAAAACCCAGTACCTCTTGAAGTTCAACTCGGCCAAAATAGGGATTCACCATTAAACCCAAAAACCTCCAATTTCAACCGAAATTCCTTCCTACTTACGGCGTCCCACGCCATCGACGGAGGCCGGGGCTACCTTGAGGAGGCCAAGGCGAGGAGAAGCCGACCGGAACCAAGGCCGGAGGTGGCCGGACGGCGAGCCTCCGCCTTGGGCCGTCGCACAACCGCCAAGCACAATTGCTCGGTCAAACCGAGTCAACCTTCATAATGTCCAGTTTTTGACTTTCCCATTAAGGCAAGTCCACTATTTATACTTCATTAAATAGTTTCCCAAAACGGAAACTCATACATATCCATTTCGACGAACTTTAAACCCACGTAACTTCCTCGTCGTAAATCCGATCCCGATAATTCTCGCGGCCACAAACTCGTCTCAACATGTTCTTCAACAATCACCCAAAGTCAAACACATCGGCCAAACGGATAAAAAGTCAACTGTTCCAATCAACATATAATTAAATCAACCAAACAATCAACAAACGGCAAAATTCGCAACTAACTCCTCGTAACTCCAAATCATGCTCCGGAAGTTCCCACAAACTCGAAATTAAATTCCGAACAACTTTTGTGAAGAAGCCGAGACCAAATTCTTGTCCGGTAATTTAGTCGCGAACAAACCCGCCATTTAAATTTGAACTTCAAATATTCATAATTAATTCCTCGGTCGTCCAAATAACGATCCGGAACCGCCCACAAACTCGTAATCACACGTACAACGACTCTCGAGAAGAGACCCAGCTCCAATTCTCGGCCAATAATTTAGTCGTTAAGAAGCTTCGGCGATTAAAACAACTGTCGTAACTCTGCGACTACGCCGTAGCTCACGAATATAGCTGATCATACTGCTGATTCTGGTCTGGGTCGTCACAAAAATAAAAGCTGATACTAAAAAAATGAATAATGAACTTTTGCTATTGAAAAAAGAGACACTAGTCTGTGAACACTTGATAAAGGTGTTTTGCTCATAAGCTAATACTAAAAAAATAAATAATGAAATGCTGCTACTGAAAAAAGATAACCTGATATTAAAAAAATGAATAATGAACTGCTGCTACTGAAAAAAGAGGCACTAATCTGTTAGCACTTGATAGAGGTGTTCTGCTCATAAGATGATACTAAAAAAAATATAGCTAAATGATATCAAAATAGTAGCGTGTCGCTGCACCGCGAATTCACGAAGCTTTATCATCCTTTTCATTTAATAAAATGTAATCAATGATAAAAAAAAATAAAAACTCCACTAATCAACACTACTGCTTACATGAAAATGAAAAGAAAAAAAATAAGACACTAGCTTCTACTGAAATGAACACACCTCTATACAAACTCAAAATGCTGCTGGAAAAAAATGCACAAACATGAACCATTAACTGCTATTGAAAAAACATAGCTGTAACAAAACATATGCTATTAAACAAAAAGTCTGCTACACAAAGAAGAACGTGTTCTTTTATTTCTTTTATATTCAGCAGCGTGCCGCTGCACCGCGACCACAACTAGTTAAAACACTGCTACATAAAAAATGAAGTAACCTATCAACTATAAACAGTTGTCAAATACAACCAAAAATGAAGTATGCTATTGAATCAATAGTAGAAAAATCAATAAGAAATCAAATATCCTAATGCTCATTATTGTAAAGCATATAGACCAGAAAAATGAAACAAAAATCATGAGTTTCTCTAAACAATCGAGAGAGTGCATGTACGTGAATTGTTATGGCCAACTTTATTACAGCGACCACGAGTGATAGGCTTCAAACAATCTCCAAACGACTTCATTCTTCTGGTTCTTAGCCTTCTGGGAGGTTTCCTTGTGATTGGTGGTTTCAAGGCACCATCTCCAAAACTTTCTGGGAAGGTTTGTCTAAATCGGGTACAGGCCAGATTGGAAATTGATATACTTATCTATAAAAGCTCGTCTTCCAGTAATCTTTGATATATGTATAAATCAGTTTGCGAGATTTTTGTATGGCTTGAACGGCATGCGCACAAGGGAAGCGACGAAATTGCCACCAGCTACATGAGCAAGTTCTGTGGCCTAGGTGCACCATGAATTAGTTCTCTTCGGCGAACACCTCAAAAACCTCTTCATTGGATTTGATGATCTGAAAAAGAACGAAGAAAAAAACACATCAACAGATGGTAACGAAAATAAAAATAGATACTAGGCATATGCAAATAACTGAAAAATGAAAACCGAAAACTGCTACATAATCCTCACCTTCCAATTTCTTCTCGTGTCTATCCTTTTCCGCGGCATGCACCTCTCATCCCTTATCATACTATTATAGCTCTCATCAAGGGCGTTGCTGATCTCACCATACCTCTTTCCAGGAAAATAAGAAATAGCATAGTTTTCAGGATGTAAGTCCTTCAAAAAATCATTGATCGGACCTCGAGAGTTTTGCAACTACTCCATCCTCTCATCGAATATCTGTTTTGTTCTAACATACACACATTTATTGAACTGCCTCAAAATTTGCTTCTTGAATTCAGCATTAAAAGTACCGGATACCTTCAATTGAGATTATCTTTCAAATGCTTGTAGTAGTATAAATAAGGAGAAGATGGGAACACCTTTGTAACAGTATCAATAAGTCTAGTTGTTACACCCCCAAATCCGGGGCCAATATTATACTGAAATATGGTGTAAGGATTTGTGATGTGAATAAGAAACCCAACTAATTTCAAAAATCAAGGTGTCTGAATAGTACATTTATTGAAAAGCATAAAATGCTAATATTACTATACCAAAGTTTTTGAAAATAATAGTCATTACATTTATTCAATTCAAAATACAAGTAGAAAATAATTCGTTTATTTAGTATGCGACGTATCCCATTTTCCCCAAACATTCTACTCATCACCTGAAAAGGAGAAAGATGTAGTATCATGAGTCACACTGACCCAGTAAGTACAGCTTACAAGCGTATACTAAATTATCTCTAAGAAACATCAAACCGAACAACCAATTCAAAAAGGTGAAATATTGAAACCGGTTATTCTTCCATACTTATACTTGCGTCTTTGTAATATATACAATTAGGTACATAATATATATATATACACTTGTATAACTTCACATCTACACATAACCACGCCAATACTTCCGAAGTGAATTCTTTTAGATTAACTGGTAATTACTCAAAAGAAATCATGTGCTTAGTCTCACAACACCAATACACATATAAAGCCACAGCATTCTAAGGCCACCTGCCAAAGCATGTATACTCCCGGTTTGACACAATTCATTCCTTAGAGTATAATAGTGCACTATCTGTAAGGGACTAGGGCCCTTGGCTAACTCCTACAATAAAAAAACAATTTACCAGCAATTCACTTAAGCACGAGTTAATTCGTACTATACACCCAACTTCACACTTCAACCATAACGATCACAACAAGTCTTTAATTAAGACTATGTATATAGATCATAGAGTATATATTTACATCATAATTTTGTAATGAATATATACGTAATAGAATTTGTAAAGGAAGAAAGATCAAACTTAAACGTATTTCATTAATTAACAATTTTGGTCCAAACGTTTCATTCGGCGGTAGTCCGCTCGAAATCCTCCATTTGTTCCAAATTATATTTGAGAGTAAATAGATAGAGCGATTAAGTAGATAAACTTGAAATAAAAATTAATAATCATTGGTTCAAAAGTTTCATTCGGCGGTAGTCCGTCAGAAATCCTTCATTAGTCCCAAATCAAACTTAAGAAGTAAATAATGCAAGTAAGTAAATAAAAATAAAGTACAAGTGCAGAAAATAAAATTATTAATCCTTGAACCAAAAGTATCATTCGGCGGTAGTCCTTCCGAAATCCTCCATTTGATCCGTTTTATAATTAATCCATATTATGTCCAAATCAAAGAAGTGAGTATACCATCTCGAAGTATTTTTTAGAGGAATCCAATGGTAATAATCACAAAGTTCGGTAGGGAGTTCTCAAGTCCAGAAACAAAAATGTTTAGCAACTGTCCAGAAATGGTTACGCTCGTTATTAAACTCATTTGCACGAATTAATTAGTTATTAAGTATTAATTAATGCCTTTCAAACTTTCTAGATTGATAGTTGAACTCTTAAGCTTCGTTTTGATATAAAGAACACTAAATTTGGTTAAGAAATGAGTGAGATATGAATATTTCAAGCTAAGAGCACATTAAGAGGTTTCGAACATGATTAAGGAAAAGATTAGCAAAACTTGTTTTAGCCATAACTTTCTCATTACTTAACCTTTTTAAGTGTGATTCAAAATCCAAAGTTGAATAACTTTTTGTGTAAAATCTAAATATGTAAAAACATTTGACTAATTAAAACTTTAACAGAAACGAAAATATTAAATTTACACTAAGGCTCATTATTTCTCTTTTATTCTTAGCCATGCACTTTGATGTAATCTTAAAGATAAAGAAGTATAGGAATGTACTCATGTACTTACTCAAGAATTTCAGTAGGTGATGAAGGTATTTGATTAACTCAAGTGACCTTCTTGAAGCAAATAAATTAACTACTAAAGTACTTGGAAGAAATGTAGTTTGGTGTGGGATTTTAGGGGAGTTGCATTGCAACTTTGGGAGGACTTCAAATCAGTACGTAAGGGGAAGATTGAAGTGGTGCAAAAATCAGATTGAACTCAAGGGTGATTTATATAGACATAGGAGGAGACATGGGAAATAAATTCATAACTATTTTTTGTAGACTTTTGTAGACAAGTTGACAATGGAATAGTTGGGCTACTAATTCTAGGGTTAAAATGCACTTGTAAAAACAATAGTAATGTGGTTGGAAATCTGATTGAAATGTTGAAATGTGATTATGTATGCATGTGAATGCAATATGTAATGTGATGTGTGAAAATGTGTGGTTTTACTAATTAAGTGTAATGTAGTGTAATATATATATATATATATATATCAACCAATAATAATTAGGACCAAATTGATATATGAGCATGACCTCTAAAAGTATGGATTGCAATCTTAAAATACAAAGTTCGATTTGGAGAAGAGATTCGAACAAGGAAAATTTGGTCGTTTTGCTAAAATTCTATTTCTGAAAATCGGCTAGTTGGAATTAGAGTTTCTTACCGTTTCTAACTGGAGTAAAAATATTTTTATTATTTTTACTAACCTATAAAATGGAATGTTTCACGATTCCAACTCGTGGCCTCGAACCCAAGACCAGGGAATACCTGACTTGAACTTGAGTATCCACTGGACCATTTGCCTCACTCCGTTAATATTTCTCTAAAACTCGTTTTTATACATTGTCTTCGCCAGACAATTTGTTTATCGAATTTTCTAAAAGCTCTAAAGTCAAACTAAATTATGGTGATTTCTAAGTTTAACGAGTCATACAATAATCTAAACTATTATACTAATTTTCGGGGTATTACACTAGTTCCCCTATCAGTCATGAAAATAATATTGCGAGCATTGTCATCCAACATAATTGTCAGCTGCTCAAGAAACCAAGTCCAGTTGTCTTTGCTTTCGAAATCAACTATAGCAAAAGCAAATGAAAAAATTTCTGCAAAAACATACAAAAAGATAACATAAAAAGGTCATATTACTACTACTGCAAATACAAATTCGCACAGCTGATGTTGAAAAAATAAATGAAAACAGAAAACAAAAGTTCTCAGTCACTACTAATGAAAAAAATAAAAGCCTCACCAGTCACTGCTACTGAAAAAAAATATATTGAAAAACAGCAAAGTGGTACCTTTGGTCTTGTTTTTGGCACATGCACCCAAAAGCATTCATTTGTACTTGTTTTTGATGAATGTCCCGTTTAGAAACAACATCGGTTGGCAAAAACGGAACCTGCAATTGATTCTTAATAACCAACACACAAACGGCGGAACCTCCCTTCCCTTTCTTCGAGCACAACATGAGAACCAATGTTGGTTCGCCTCAAAGCATCAATATACCATGGCAACTGACCGTATCCAGTGTTTTCGCTGCCATTCAAAACATGATTGGCAACGCCCCTAGCTTTGTAGGCTGTATGATACTGAATATCTACACCATAGTTGGACTTCAGGTCATTTATAATATGTCTTGGCTTCAGAAAATGGTCGGAATGAACTTTGTCAGCTATGATTGTGGCAACAATGTGACGACCCGAACAAGAATCAGTAGAGTAATCAGCACGATTCACGAGGTTATGCGTAATCGCGGTTTATCGATAACTGTGTGGTTTGCCGGTTTTATTTGCGACTTAATTATCGACCGAGAATTTGAGTTGAGTCTCTTCTCGAGAATTGTAGTACATGTGGTTCCGAGTTCGTTGGCAGTTCCGGATGATTTTTTTGATAACCAAGGAATATAATATGATTATTTGAAGTTTCAGTTTATCGACGAGTTTATCCGTTCGTATCGTGTTTATCCGAATCTTAATGGTTATCCGTTTTGGACCGTCGATCGTCCCGAGGCACGAGTATATATATCGAAAATAGTCGAAAACACTGTTTGGGAAGTTTGACCGGCGTTGACTAGAATTTCTGGCGTTGACCGAGTTGACCGGAGGAGGAAAACAGACCGTTTGGCTTCCATCGCCGGATCGGCTGATTCCGGCCGTTTCAGGCCATGACCCTTGAAGGTAAAATGTTCTCCTCGTGATTCTAAACATTTTAGAACTTGGAATTTCTTGATTTGGTTGAGAATTAAGGGAGAAATGTGGAGTTGAAATTTTTGAATTTTCCGGCCGGTTTCGGGTTGTTGTGACGGCGGTGCTCTGGCCACGGGGGTGGCCGGGGATGGAGAGGTTTTGGCGGTGGGACCACGGCGAGTCCATTGGGTGTGGCCCCGTGGGCTGCCGTGCGCCGTAGGCGGTGGTTCGACGGCGAACAGCCTCGCCAGAGTTTTTGAGCCACCGTGGCTTTCGAGCTGGTTTTGGACAGCTTACCGTCCGATTTGGCCCTCGTTGTAGTTGAGAAATGTGTTCTACTCATCGAGATGAAGCTTTGGTGAGCTTCCCCGCCGGAGAAATTCTCCGTTGACGGCGCGCCTGGCGGCCCGCCGGCGAGGGCATTGACTTTTTAGAATTCGATGATTTTAATATCATTTTTCTCGTAATTGCGCCCCGATCGTTGCCTTGAGGTTTTCAAGTTGATTTGGGTATCGGATTTTCAGTCGAGGGTTTTAAGTGGAGATTTCGGAAAATTCGTCGATTATTTTGCACAGTATTATATGTTTCCGGGAACTGTTGGTTTCCGAGGTGTGGTACAGTGTTGTAGATTATGAATTTGATCAGATATATTTTATGACTATTCAGGGGATCGAGATCGTGCTTCAGGCGAGGGATCTTCCGCCGGACCACGTGATTAGCGCGAGTGCGCGTTTTGCTCATCTGTGAGTGGACATTTCTTTTCACGAATTGATTGCGAGTCTTTTATATACATTTTACGAGCATGAGCATGCAGTTATGATTATGATTTAAATGAGCATGTGTTTTACGATTATGCATTTACGAATACGCATCTATGAATATACGTAAATATATATTATGTTGTATGCATGTGCATGGAAATGATTTATGATTTGGTTTACACAGAGTACAGTCTCAGTTATCAGGGTTGTATCGATACACATTGGCTTCTTGGCTGATCCCCGAGTACGCTCCGGGGGGGACAGATATCCTAACCCGAGGCCTTTCTGGCTTGGAATCACGTGTGGGTCTGGGATCCCGTGATTCAGACTGTACTAGCACGAGGGAGTCCATGAGTGACCCCGCGGTATTTACGATGCATGCTCTGTACGCGAGTGGAGTCAGCGTCTCCTCGTATACCATTTGATTTTTATGCATTTAGACTCGCATATATTTTTATAACATATTTTATTCGTCGAAAGACATTTATTTTCGTCCACTCACTTTAACGATTTTCATGTCTTTCCCCTGGGATTTTCGGTTTCCGTGCCCAGTTTGCAGTTCAGATTCTGGTGTTTCACGTCATGGTTGGAGGCTAGTTGTTCGAGCTACCTGTGTTTTTCAGTAGGTTTCTTGTTTCGCCTATTGTGGTATATTTTGTATATATGTACACTAGAGGTCGCTCTGATACGTTCTGATACATGTTTTATACGGTTTTTCCCGGATATACTTTACATTACAGTTGTGTTTACTGTTTAATGTTATTGTTATGATATTGAGAAATCCGGATGGGATTGATGCCCACGGTTTGGCTTTTGTGGCATATGATGAAGTGTTATTTTCCGGGTGCAGGTAATGGCAATTCCGCGTTAGTAGCGTTACTCTGCCGAAATTTTAATGGTTTTTGTTGGTTCACGTTTTCAGAAGGGGTTTGATTCCGGTTTAGGCAACTAAATCGGGGTTGGGTCCTTTCAAACAACTTTGCTCCTTAGGCTCTTATGATTCTCACGAGATGATATAGTGACACAAGTGTGATTGTTCGTCATATTCTTCAAGTAAAAGTAGCCGTTTGTCTTACATAAAGTACCATGGACAGACCACTCACATCCTTTTTCCGCACATACCGCTGTAACACGATTCTGATCATTCTTGACATATTTAAAGTCAAAATCATTCTCCACAGAATACTTGCATATCTTCTCCCTAAACTCCACAGCTCCGCCACTAAAAAACTTACTAATGTAACTAATATAATCTCTTCACTCCGCACAACAAAACTTTCTCTTACTGTTCTTACTAACAAAATTTCCTAGAACCATATTGTCATCTTCCTGAAAATTAGAATCATCGCTGCTCACCTCTTCATCATCATTGTGATATTGGAAGCATACATCATCATCTAAAATAGTTTCAGGGACTAATGCTTCTTTAATAAAACCTAAACACCCTGCCCTAATATCTAAAACATTGATCTCTATCTATTTGAAAGTAGGTAAATGCTCGTAGACCTCCGACATATAAACGATATCTTCATCTATTTCTAAAATTGTATTAGGTGAATCACTAAAACAGTACCTCAAATTGAACTATCCTGGTTTGAGATTTCGAAACCTAGAGCAAATTTGAAAGCAAAGTTCATCAAACTTGGTCGACTTCATCAACGGGATAAGAAGGCCCCCACTACCATATATAATCTTTACAAGCTTTGAAAGAAACGCCATCACTACATACACAAAAAAACAACCAAATTGAGAAGCTGCTACTCGATTGTAAAAGCAATAGTAATCAAAAAATTGGTACATAGAAACAAGGAACACAACTAAATTTAACATCATAGATTGAAACCTACAACAACAAAAACACAGCAAACAAAATCACTACTACTGAAAAAAGAAGCAATAAAACAATAGCAATCTGAAAATTGTTAAAAATGCGTGATGAATCAATGATCCTGATTTTAAACTCAAAACACAAAATATATCAAAACAAAGTAGTGTGCCGCTGCACCGTAAGCCACATCACTCCATTGACATTTTCAGTAATTATTGCAACCCCAACAAAAAATGACAAACTTTTAATAAGGGACACAATTCTATATGCATATGCTACTGAAAAATCGATCAGATGAAGCAACTACTACTAAAAAAACTCATGTGCTACTACTAAAAAAACTCGATTTATCATCATAGATTGCAATTGCTACTAAAAAAAATAAAGTCACCATTACATGAAACAACTGCGACTGAAAAAATAAGAACAATCACATGATACTGAAAAACAACAAACACAACTGCTACTAAAAAAAATATATTAGACATCATAGATTGCAACATATAACACACAAACACAGCAGAAACAGAGACCATTGATACTAATAAAAACATGCTTCAACTGGTAAATACCCCAAACCAAGTAGAATCATTCATCTGCAACTTAAAAAAACAAGAAAATTCACATGATTTCCTGAAAAATAAACTTCGATCAAACACATGATATCAAAATCAAACCTAATCATATAACAATCACAGTGAAAAAACACAAAAAAACACATGAACAAACAAAAACTTAAGAAAATCTCACCGAGAATTGCTGATTTTAGGTTCAACACAGATTCGTGATGAAATCGCACCACCGCTACTCCAAAAACACAAAATCGTGATGAATCAAAGCTTCACTGAACATGAAGCTTTCAAACTCGAATACAGGTTTACAAAACGTAAAAAATTTCGTCGCTATTGCTTGCAATTAAGTCAATGAAGCGTAGAAGATCGATCGTTGCAGCTTGCGATCGAGACCTTGGAGTTAACGTCACTGGTTTTTGAGAAAATCGGATACCAGTTTTGGGGAAATCGGGTACCCTTTTTTTTAGAGACAAAGCATTATATATGGGAAGGCTTGAGGTTAAATTAGTAAAGTTCACATGACACGTGTCAGCATCATAACAAAATGTCCTGATTTGTAAGATTTTGCCCTCTATTGTCTAAAATTAAAGATATTGTCCTTAAATATATTTGACACCTCCATATTATTATTTTTTATTGTAGTTTGCTATAACATAAATGTATAAAATACAAACATACATCGATACATAGAGAGAGTTTATATATCTTACATTATTTTCGTTGATCTGGACCGTCATCATATGTAAGAATCATCAAAAGTACCACACCGACAAAGAATATAGTTAACAAAGAAAAAAGAAAAAAATAGTTATAATAATGAACAAATAGTACTACCGATCGACTAAAGCTAGCCCGATCCCTCGAGTTTTTTAACGGTCTGGTCCACGATTGAATTGAGTCAACTGTAAAACCCACTTTGGCGTTGACCTCATCAATTTAACCGCGCGTATGGCAACAGTACTCTCGGAGTGGTGCTGATCAACAAGCTTGACCTTGATGCGGTTCATTGCAACCCTAAGAGCTTCATCAGACATGTTAGCAAAGCAAACTCTGAACCAACCGGGTTCGGTGCAGTGACAAGATTGCCCGGGAGAGATGTTCAACCCAACTTCACGAATAACTTTCTCCCACAGCTCCTTCTCTGCTTCAAAAGTGTTGGACTTTAGAAGGTGACTCATGTCCACCCAACAGAACAACCCGGCATTGCTCTCCAAGCAGGAGATGCCGCAGCTTTTCAACCCCGAAACGAGCATTTCCTTCCTCTTCAAGAGCCTCTTCTTGTTCACGCTCATGTACTTTGTGGTAAATTTCTTGTCAGAAAGCACTCTGGAGAGTAAGTACTGAGTTTGGGAAGAGATGAGTCCGAAGCTCGACATTTTAGTGGAAGCGGAAACAACCAGTGGATTGTTGGAGTATATCATCCCAACTCGGAATCCTGGAAGGCCGAAGTCCTTAGATAGAGAGTACACGATGTGTATGCGGTTCCACAATTCGGTTTTTTCTAGGTTTCGTTGCTTGACAGCTTCTAGAATGCTCACGAAGCTTGGAGAGTCGAAAACAGTGCCGGAGTATATCTCGTCGCTTATTATGTGAATGTTTTTCTCGACCACGAAGTCAATGAGGTGGTTAAGCTCGTCCACGGTCATGGTAGTGCCTAGAGGGTTTGAGGGATTGGTGATCAATACTCCTTTCACTTTTAAGTTGAATTTTTGGGCGCGTTCATATGCTTCTTCGAGTGCGGAGGCAGTGATTTTGAAGCCGTTTGAGCTTGTGCATTGTATAGGAACTATTTCTGCTCCCGTACGCCACTTTAGATCTCTATCAAACCTGAAGCAACAAAAGAAGTTCATAAATTAATCTTGTGCACTTAAAAATCAACTACTTCATATATATAAAAATAAAATTTGGGAAAATCTGAAAACTTTATGATCGATATATATATACGTACCCTGGGTAGTATGGGGTGGGAAGAAGCAAGGCCTCGCCGGGATCGGCAATGCAAAAGATAAGAGTCTCGTTGGCGGCGGTTGCGCCGGCGGTGAGAACAAGTTTGTTAGCGTCCAACTTCACTTTATTCCCTCTCAGTTTTGTCATCATTTCTACCAACACCTATATACATTGAAACACTACGTTAGTTAAGATTCTTCAACTATTACCACGTACGTACAACACACATGCGTATATCAGAAAGAGTAAATATTTTTAGTCTGTAGTCGGTATATACTTTTTTGAAAGCAGGCAAGCCACGATAGTCTTGGAAGAGGGCGAGCTTTCTGAATATGGACTTCCCGTCTTCCTTTAGTGCGGCCGCTTCTGGGTTGCTTTTAATCCATGAATCAAGTAGGTTAAACGAAAGCTGCAACAAAGAGTGTTCATGATCATAAGTATTCAGTACAGTCTGGAAGTGCGTCGAGCTCCTTATAGTTAAGTAATTAATACTATTTATACGAGACGACCATGCACACGGACGCAACTAATTTATGTTAGGTGGGTTCGGATATCACAGCTCGAGTGAAGTGACTGGCTAACTTAAACACCACGTCATTTCTTACTAGCTTCCTGTAGTTTGTTTCTTTCATTTTCATCGCTGTGATGATAGCAAGTGAAAATTACTGAAAAGCTGCTAGCTAGCTACCTGATTCTCTGCAAGTCCCATCTGGATGATTCCGTTGGGATTGTGAACTTGGTCGTAAGGGTTCTTCTCGTATTCTTCCCAGCCGAGGAAGTAGGAGGAGTCTTGTCCATGAGAGGCGCAGCTAGCTTTCTTTGACAACATTTTCAGGCCAACAGATCGCTTCGATGCTAGATTTTTTTTTCCGAAAGAGATAGAGCTCGAGATAGAGATGAAGAGGGATTGAGAGGGGTGTAGATAAGGCAAGCAGCTGTTTGGTGTGTGGAAAATGTAGGTAGGGTTGGATGGGTATATATAGGCCTATTGGTAGGTGCTGATCGATGCTTCAAGCCTCCAAGTTCGCTTGTGGAATGAACATCACTCCGACATTATGTATAAAAGAAATGGCGGTGCTCTCTGGTTCGTTTGACCCCGGGAGCTGAAACAAACACATGAGTTGGACCTCATCCAGTTAGTCGATATTTTTCTCTAATAATTAAGTTCTGCATTTTCTTTCTAATTAAGAATTGAGTACTTAGTTGTCTTTCGAGATATCGTCATTGTTAAATTAAAGTTTAATTTGCACGTACGTACGTGCCCTACATCTAACTAGCTAGATAGTATCAGCTCGGATACTTCCCTAGCTAGTACCCATCCATAAGTTAATTATAGATATGTCTGCATAAGTCGTTTTATGTACAACTGGATAGGTGCATCATGCGCATACAACTGTTGCTTCCAAGATATAGACATAAAAATATGATGCATATCTCTCATAAAAAAAAAAAGGTGCCCGCGAAATTAAACTTCAAAAATACATACGTACGTGTATTTGATATTTTTATATTAATAAAATTTGTAAAATTCATTTAATTTTTTTAGGAAAAAAAGTAAGGAAATTCAATAAATAAATCATAATAAAATATATTTTTTAAAAAATTTTATTGAAAGAAATGTAAAATTCGTGAATAATTCGGCTGAGTAAAAAAAAACGCATTTTTTTTCTGAATCTTTCAAAAAATTCGAGAAACAGACATTTTTTCAAAAATTCGACGATTCTTAAATTATTCGCGAATTAACTAACTAAGATGCATATATTGTATGCTTCTTATTAGTATCTATTCAGCATTTAGTTCATTTTCAGGGGGTTTTACTTGGGGTTCCCTTGCACTTATGTCTTATTTCTCCATCGATTATTGGATCTTAATCCAATAAAATTTTAACATAATTTGAACCATGGACAAAGTTAATTGAATACTAAAACACTAAATAATATGTATAGTGTTTGATCTTGGTTTGTCAATCTCGAGACGACTTGAACCCTCGCGATTAAAAGTGGATAATTATTGAGTTGATCCGTTAGTAACCCCCTTTTTTTAAGGGGTTGATGACGGGTCAACCCAATAACAAGAAAGTAACCCATGTAACTTATTTATTAATGAGTCGGGTTATTTTATACAACCCTCGACACGACTCATTAAACATTATTTCTAATTTGATCAAGATTCTTTGTTTAATTTCAAAACTTAGTGTGGGAGTATTATATATATCGATCGATATCCCACAATTTTGCATTACTGAATAAATGATTTTTTTATTTAGTATTTTTTAAAATTTGCAGTTGAATTTAATTGATATTTATTAAATGAGTCATTATATATGGGTAAACCCGACACGACACAACTCGATTATCAAATGGTTTGTAAACGGGTCAACCTGAGACCCACCCATTTATAAATGGGTAGAATTTGAGTTTGTATTTTTGACACGATTAAATAAATGAGTTGAGTTTAGTTTTGTACTTTTGACAAGATAAGGATAATTAATAAGGGAGCATAAGAGAACGAAGAGGAAACTATATATACATATAGTTTGTTTCTTACAATTCCAAATATATCTTTCATTTTGATATATACTAGCATAATTGTATATACTTAATAAAATATGTCATTTGAAGAGTAGTGTTTTGATGATCAGTGATATATGTGATCAATTGGGGTCAATTGTCATTATATCTACGTTGAATAAATAATTAAAAAATAATTTAATAGCATCTGTTAAATGTAGATCTAACTACTGATAACTAACCGCATACTCACTGAACACCAAAAATGACCGGTCATTTTGAAAGAGTAAACAATTAATCCATCCAGATATGAAGACAAGTTCATCGATCTATCCCTTACATGAGCATTTTGGACAAATTTTGTTATGTAGTTAGACTCATTAACACTACTTCACTACGCCATTTCAGTCCCTGGAGACGGATAGGATGAAATACATATTGGAGGTATGAGAAAAGGCACTGAATATTTTGACGTCCATATAAGCACCGACAATCCATGCCAACGTCATTGATCGAACTTCTAGCTGCATCAGTATATTACTCTCTCATACGGCCATGCATGCATATATGCACTCAAAACTGATTATTTAATTAGCAAAATATATACATATATGGCAAGGGAGAATTAGATACTACTCGTTGCACCTTTTTATTTATAAATGACTACAGAGAGTCCAAATGAGCTTCCTTTCATATATATAACCCACCCTGATAATGTATTTTCTCATGTTTTTCAATTCAAATATAACTTCTTATCATCGCGATAATTGAAATGTAGTTTCATGTAATAGAAAATAAATGACCACTAGCTCAAAAAATGAACGACTTTCCATTCGATCGATTATTGAGTTATAAACGTCATATCGATCCGAAAGCTGAGACAGTGGCATCTTCTTTTTGGAGAAGGCTTTGAATGGTGTAGCAGTCGATCATGGAAACCAGGAGTACTGCCAATGCAGAATGACCTGAAATCAGGTAACCCATTTGGGGTACATCTCAGACTTTGCTTGTGAACTCATTCGTCTTTGTCTTTACTAACTCCAAAGAGCTAGCTCGATGATCCGAGTCATCTCGACGTACACTACCATCACATATTGTTATCCAGATTCCAGAGCTAGCTAGGTCGAGATAGGGTGGTCCATAGACGGCCACAAACCATGCTTGGCCTGCTGCAAGGCTGCAAGATCATCAGTTGCACTGTTAAAGAGGAATCAAGTTTCTGGTTGTAGCCGGTTGCACCACGTGTCGACTCCCAACCCAGACCCTGGGGGTCCAATAATGCTTATGTTTGAGCTTGAGAAAAATACTGCAGAAAGTTGGAGAAAATCCAACTGATATTGGGTCCCTTTTTAACGCTCATTTACTGTCGACCATTTTCTCACTGTCTTACCTCAATCATTTTCTTTATTGGGTCCTCATCAGTTTTAAAATGAAGTTATTTTTATAAAAATGTTCAAGCATCTGGTGTATATGAGTTTCGGGGAACCTAAAACAGATAGTCAGATAGAGAATCCAGTTACACGTGCCCGATTAATTAGTATAATTAGGATGTTCGAAGTAAGCTTAATTAGCTAGCTAGGCAGTGACGGAAAGGAGTTGGTGTGGAGCTTTTTCCTCATAATGCACAATCCTTGTCTTGTTTAGCATAATCACACGCGTTATAGAGTGAGGTACAGCTCGATTGGCAAAGATTTGTTCTTGATTCTCCAGCAACCATCAAACTGCAATTCATTATTTTCCATATCCATATGTGCATGCTATCTTAGAAAAGTAATTGAATCTGTAACTTCAACTGGGTAGTGGTGTTGATGCTCAATTATTTTTTCGCAATAGTAACCATCATGATGAGCTGCCTGAAAATGAGTATTACATCATGGTTTAACGCGGTTTTGTAATAGGCCAAAATCCCATTTTGCTTACTAGTAGCTCGGGTTGGTCTGTGGGAGTTATGCTAATTAATTAATTAATTTTGATTGGATTTTTTTTATCTGATTTTGGAGTAGGGTTAGTTAGTTGGGTTTATTGTTCTTAAACCTCGAATCACTAAAATCAATTTTTGTTTTTGATGATTCTAAACTTTGACATTTTCTTCAAAAATAATATCAAGTGACCACCATATTACCTACTGGTTGCAGTGGCAGAACTACGGTAGGACGAGGGGGCACTGAATTTTGATATATATATTTTGGTTACCTACATTAGCACAGAATGCATGATGGCATAGTGGTATTCAAGTAGACTTGTTTCTAAGTTGACACAAGTTTGAAACCCAGTGGTGTATAAATGCATGGTTTTTTTCCATTTCTTCCCGTTCTTTCCAGTTTTGGGCTAAACTTCTCAGATTTTTTTCGCTTTTTTCCAAATTTGCCCCCCCCAAGGTCCAACTCTGACTCCGCCCTTGATTGGTAATAGTGCTAGCTAAGTTCGCTTTGAGTCGTCATCTCACTAGTGACGCAAAAACAGAAACAACTAGTCACTTCTGTTTGGGCCTGAAATAAAATATTTTATATTGGGATTGAATGACTGAAATCTTAGTGAGCGGCCCAAGATGGCTGAAGTCTTGGCGAGCGGCCTATACTTTATAAAGAGTTTGGCGAGCGGCCAAGTGAGAGAGATAGAGTTCGAGTAGAACTGTAATTCATGAATTAGCTGATTCCATGCAGCTTGGATGTCTATCATACATTTTCTATTTCAGATAGGTTTCTTTAATAAAGGAGTTGTGATAGCATTGAAGTTCTACAAGGATGAAAACCTGTATACTGGTGTTAGAGTTATATTGAAATTCAGAGAGCAAGAACAGAAGAAATTTAAATGAATTGAAAGACAACTACTGAGCATTATATAAGGACAGTAAGAGCTTTGTGGAAAAGGTCTCTGATCAAACATACATTTGCTATATGCAAGTACATCTAGACAGACATATCGTCAAGAGATTCTATCTTCTTTGCAACCAGCAGATCAAAGTGTTTGTCACCTATCGAGTGAGAGTATTGTAATTAGAAGGAAGCAATTGCGACTGGACGATTGAAGGGCTTGTCACCTATCGAGTGAGAGTTTGGATATCCAAAGGAAGCAGTGTTCTCAACACATCGTCAAAGAGATTGCTCTGCTTTGCACTGATAAGGGAGTGTGAGGTATCAATTTTGAAGGCTCTGCAAGAGACACATATTAAAAGTCCTAGGTTACTAGAGAAAGACCTATTCAGACAGCGTTGGTGCTCTCATTGTCTTAATCGCTTATCAAGAAATCAGACGGCTTTACATTCTATATTCTGTTGAATAACGGTGACACACCAGCATACGAAGCACATACAGAATAAACCGATATTTGCGGTCAAACTATCTGAAGCCAATAAAAGAGACTGCTTCGCGGAAGGATCTCTCCGCGGGAGATATTTTTGCATCGAACATTTTGGCACGCCCAGTGGGACATCTTTGTGTCTCTAAGTGACAATAGGGGATCCTTACCGAAGGAATTGCCCTCAGTGCCGCAAGCACCCACAACCGGCTTACCGTGAACATACAAATACTCGGTGTCGTTCATTAAGTGATCAAGCGGTTGGCATCATCTTCGCTTAAGACTTTAACATTATGTCGTTTAAATCTTTAAGTGAAGCAGAGATAGCGGAACTTACGTTCCCGGAGTACCTAGCTTATGCGGCTAGGCGCGACGACCACCAGACTAGTTACTATACGGCTCTCGATGAAAGAATTGAACGACAAGCAACTCTTCTTACTACCCAAGGAAATATAATAGACACAACGTTAGCTGAAATCCAAGCAATACAGGTAGAATTCAACAGAGATCGGGAGGAGAGATAGGCTATTGGAGCCCAGTAGCAAGTATTGTTGAAGGTCAGGATAAACTACGGATAGACATCATACAACACTTGGGAAAAGTTTGGATGAATACCACCGACATGCGGTGACACTATCTCAAAAGACAGACAGGGACATAGCGTCTCTAACTAAATCCGTATCCGACCTAGCTAGAAAGACTAGACAAGCAGAGTCTTTCCCTCCTGCTTGGGAGCAATGGTTAAACAGGTTCCTAAACGACTGCGACATACATCTGGCCAAGATGTATGATACAAATGAGACATCGTTTCCTCCTTTGCTGAAGGATGATCCTGATGCTTGGCAATGACCAAAGTTCTACTGGCATCAGACCTTCTAGACTTTATTTGGTGACGATGATTCTAACGCGGCAACAGACTTAGCATACTTCACGCTGCAATTAGGGCAGTTTGCCGATAATGATGGACTCAAGTTAAGAGTTTTTGGATCATCCTTGTCAGGATCGGCCCTCGTATGGTATACGGGATTAGAAAAGGGTTCGGTCAATGAGTGGAAGGATATGGAGGCTTTATTCATAGACCACTTTGGAACGGCTAGACCTAAAACCAGTGTTGGAAAGTTGGCTTCCTTGAGCCAATAGGCGACAGAAAGTCCAGTCACCTTGCACCGTTTCCGGTCAGAATATAATCTATGCAAGACTCCACTCGGAAAAGAGGAGGTAGTAGAAATGACCAAGAATGGTTTGGAAGATACATACCACCAACTGTTCTTAAACAACAAGTACTTTTCTTTAAATGAGCATATCACGGCTGTAACTAAAGCTTACAGTACCATGCAAGAAAGAGATAATAGAAGGAATGCGTCTAAGGGAACGTACAATGCCAAGTCTTACGATAGACCAAAGCCAAAAATTGTGGCTTATATAGAAGATATAGATGGCCAAGAATCGAATTCTGATGGCGAGCAAATGGGAGCTATGGATTTATTGACAAACAAAGTTTTAAAGCCTCGCAAGCTTCAGAAGAATAAGGGTCCAATCAAGCTTTTGACAGTGGCTTTTACTAAGCCAGAGTTCGAAACATACACTTATGATGCCAATATGGCTCATGAGATCTTGGACGAGCTATATAACATGTGAGTTGTCAAAGCAGATTTCAGACCTCTCCCTACGGCTGAGCAGTTAAAAGGTAAAAAGTATTGCAAGTTTCATGAAACATGGAACCACATTACAAAAGACTGCATCAAGCTAAAAGATCAGATTCAGAAATGGATCAATGAAGGAATTCTAGAGCTCGAGGGAACGTCCAAAGCAGCTTCATTAGTTTATTCTACGCCTTTCCCACCACCTCATGTTAATATGATTGATATCGAGTGGTCATCACCCGATAGCTGTGTTGGAGGTGTGGAAGACTGGGATCGGCCTGTCTTTGTGGGATATTCTTTCAACCATGACAAGTTAGAGGATATTCTAGACAAGTTACGTGACATGGGCTTGGTCTCTTATTACTGGGTATTTGAACTCCGACATTTACGGTATGAGGGTCCGGCTCAACATTTCTGTAGATTTCACAACCAGTTTGGTCATAGCTGAAAGAACCCAACCCCGATTTAGTTTCTTAAACCGGAATCAAACCCCTTCTGAAAACACAAACTTTCAAAAACCATAGAAATTTCGGCAGAGTTTCACTATATCGCAGAATTACCATTAACCTGCACCCAAAAACACACTTCATCCTATGCCACAAAAGCCAAACCGTGGGCACCAATCCCATCCGGATTTCTCAAAATCATATCATCATAATATAAAGTAATAAGTAAAACTGTAACTTTACAGAAATCCAGAAAAATCATATGAAAATATAAACATCAGAGTATTCAGAGTGACCTCTAATATATACATAAATATACAACAGTAGGCCAAACTAGAAACCTACTGAAAAAGGAAGAGTGGCTCGAATACTATGCCTCCAATCTCGACGTGCGATACCTAAATCCGAACTGCAAACTGGGCACAGAAACCGAAAAGTCCAAGGGAAAGGCAAATAAAATCGTTTGAGTGAGTGGACGAAAATAAACATATGCCTTTCACCACTTACATAACATAAAAATAATGCGAGTTGTTAAAATAAATGGAGGTGTCGGGCGAATCTCTCAAGCCCGACGGTGATAGACTAGACGAATCTCTCAAGCCTAGTAGGCACATCAGGCGAATCTCTCAAGCCTGGAACTGGACTACCGGTGATCAACCTAGTAGTCAATGCATCAATGCTAAGTAAATGCCATCACCAATAAAACATAAAAAAATACCTCCAAAATAATAAATAATCTCAATACTGTACTGGAAATAAATACTGAAACCAAGAACTCGCTACGACAGTGTAAATAAATGTTCACTCACAGATAAGCATGACGCAAAACGCGTTAATCCTGTGATCCGGCGGAAAATCCCTCGCCAAACGAACGATTACGATCTCCTGAATAATCATAAATACCACTGTTCAAAATCATAACTCAAAACCCTGAACCACATCTTGAGAACCAACCATTCCCGAAAACATATAACTCGAATATCGACGAAGTCGTCAAAAATCCAATAAACACACTATTAAACCTCGCTACAATTTCCGATGCTCAATTCAAAATATAAACTTCACCACTGCGATCGGTGTGCGATTCCGAGCAAAACGACATAAAACTTGTCGAAAATCACCTCGGCCGAAAAACCGCCGCCGCCGGAAACTTCCTTCGGCCCAGAAAATTTCATCCTACACATGGATTTGAAGATCTCGACATTTCCAACAACTTTCTAGTTCAAAGTTAAGCCCAATTTTGACAGAAAACGTCCAAATCTCACCTTGAAATTGAAAACCCTTGCTGGAATTCATTAACATCGATCTCCCTCCTCCGGCCACGGCAAGGTGCAAGACCACTTGGGTTCAACTCACCTCACCAGGGGCTTCAAAACCCCTAGAGGGTCGACCTCCATCTCGGCCGCTACCGCCGCCACCAAAGCCACCGAAACTCGCCGAAATTCCATGAACTTTACCGCGTCGATTCTCCCTCCTCCTGCCACCATAGAGGGTGATCCACCTACCAAACTGAAGAGGAGACAAAGCCCAACACTTTCTGTCAAGGGACCATGGCCAACCATGGCCGGAATCAAGCACAATCACGGCGATGAACCACGGCCTCCAAACGGGTCGAAACCCACCCACGGTCAACGCGGGTCAACACCCAGTTTCCATAATTAGAAAGTTTCCTAATTCGTCACGTACTCCTTCCATATTTATACCGTACACGTATCGAAACCAAACGGATAAGTACGACAAGATCCAACGGCCGAAAATATTCATAACTTATTCCTCAAACTCGAAATAATCCTCCAGAAGTTCCCACGAGCTCGAAATTAAATTCTCTACAACTTCCGTGAAGGAACTCAAATCAAATTCTTGCCCGATAATTTAGTTTTTAACAAGCCCGCCATATTAACCAATTACGACAAAATCACGACTATTCGCGAAACTCGCAAATCTAGCCGATAGACATACCATTTCCAGTTCGGGTTGTCACAATCAAACAGCAAAGTGTTCGACCTTGAGAGATAAGATGCAAGGGTTGATCAACTAGGAAGTGGTTAAAGTTGACTACCAGGGAGTGGTGGAATGACATCCACAGTATCATCATACGGTATCACCATCTCCCTGTACACCAGTTCCTTCCACCGAAACCATTTCCATTTGTGCTGAATCTGAACAGACCTACAGAAGGAAGAGGTCGAGGAGGAGGCCTAGACTCAATATAGCATTTGTCCAACCTGAGCGGGCTGAGATTATTTATGATGCGTCTAAGCGAGAGGAAATATTTGAAGAGCTAATCCAAGCAGGGATAGCAACAGTTCCTGATAATTGGGGAACGTCGGACCCACATCCTGAGGATGTCAGGGGTCTACTTTACTGTCGATACCATCATCGATGGGGTCACCATTCAACGAGTGCTTGTCGTAATTTGAAATTCAGGATTCAACAGTGGATGGACGAGAGAGAAATAATGATAGACCAAGAGCCCTCGCCAAGCTTGGCGACCGATATATCATAGATGGTTGGAATGTTGGAGCTAACGAGAGACAAATTAAACAAACGAAAACAGACCAACAGTCATCGAACTACTGGCGAGAGTTCACAAAGCAAGCAAACGACAAAATCAGTTAAAGGAAAAGAAAAGGTGGACCCAAAATCAGAGTCGCCAGTGCTCATTGCAAACTCAGGAGCGGGTTGAAGATTTCCTATGAAGAATTGGTTGAAGCAACTAAGTTCTTCCCAGAGTTATTTTCACAAACAGATCATCATCCCCATAATCCAGAGTGAGCAAGACAAAGAGACTCCCCAGCTCCCAAGCGCTCGCGAGCAACAGAAAAGGTCAGCGAAGCTAAGAAATCTGAATTAGAAGTTGCTGACACACTCGCCAGGCCATATGTTCCTCCAGCATCATGAAATATCACAAAGGAGAACGTATGGTATGTAAAGGAGAAGGGAAAGACTATAGAGGTGACTCCAAGTAGAAGAAGAAATCTTCAACGACGCTTTGGAGATGCCAAAAGAGCGTTAGAGGATTATGAAGCAGGCATGCTCAAAGAAGAATAACTGGTGTGCTCTCCAAAAACGCAGCAAAGGCGAATGAATGCCCTTGCAGCAAACCCCTTAATGATTTTCGGGAAGAAGTCTCGCGGGCCCAAAGTGAGAGCACAACGCCCAGGTGTCTTCGACCGTAACCCAGAGTTAGGGTCTAAAGGAAAACAGCCCGAACCTATTCCTGAGGATCATCGTGAAGTCATGAAATGAAGGCCAGTGAGAAGACGTCTCACCTTTGATGATGAAGCGATAGAAACAATGGGGCTACATACACCTCCAAAGGAGGGGAAACATATTCAAAAGCAAAACACTCCAACTGAGACCAGGGTCTTGCAATGGAGACCGAGACCTTTAATTATAGAAGAACAAAAGAAGGTCCGTCAACCCGTTTCCCATCCCAAGGAGCAAAATCCAGCACTACTCATGCCAGCAGCCATAGATCCTATACCTGAGGATCAATTACAACATGTTGCTTCTCTCAAGGTCACTATAACTCTGGACTCCGAGGGACAAAAAGCTGAGGACAACTACTGTGAGGATGATGAGCAGTTGTTGGATTACGGTGAAGGTGAAGATGAAGAAGCTGAAGAATACGTCGAGGAGGTGGATAGCATTGTTAACATGGTGTTTATTCTATCCTCCAAATATGCTTTACCTCCACCAGCATTGATGGATGAATCGATCACGAGTGGAAGCGTCAACAACTTGGTAGTGCCAGAAGATGAACCAATATTGAAAAATAATTTAGCACTCGCCAAGACACCAAAGACTGATTCATCATCAACAAAGGGACAGATGATGTTCGCCAAACCTACTGTAGACATGGCCATGCACATGCGGCCGTTATATGTCACAGGAAATGTCCAAGGAATTCAAGTCAACAAACTCTTAGTGGACTCAGGGGCAGCGATGAATATCATCACAGTTAAAGCAATGGCCTTATTAGGCGTTCCCAAGTCTGCTATCCAAGAAACCACGCTCAACGTTAGAAACTTTCAGGGTAGTATTTCCAAGACTTTGGGCATTGTCTTTTTGCAGGTACACATCGGTCCAGCCACTGGTACATACACGTTATTTGTAGTAGAGTGCACAGCTCCATACAGTGCAATTCTGGGGCATGACTGGATCCATATGAGCTATTGTGTACCTTCGTCCCTCCATCAACAGATGTTGCTCTGGAATATGGAGTTTGGTGAGGCAGAGATAGTTGATGTCGATCCTCGTCCATACTCCGTTTCTGCTAATTCTTTAGAAGCCAGTTATTACCACAGTGACCTTAGGCCACTAAAGGTATGTGGCGTTGACAACAAAGGCCGCCTATTTGGTGTTATGGCCTCTGAAGTAGCTCAATGGGGTATAATTCAAGTAAATCATGATCATAGCAGACCCTACACCATTGAGCTACCATCTAAACATTCTCAATGATCAGGTCTCTATCAAGTATAGAGACCGAGGCTTGTTACTCTTTGCACGAGCACTTTCACAATTTTCTGTTGGAGAGTCAAGCCTACGAGAAGATTCGCATTGGAATATGTGGATGAAGATGTTCTAAACGACTTGGATGAGGAGGAAGAGATAAAATTAGCTCCAGCAGCTTTGGATGATTTGCCTCCTAAAGTCAAAGATCCCATTGAAAAGATCAATCTTGGGACAAATGAAGAGCCAATCTCTATGGCCATTAGTACATTCTTAGAGCCTGAAGAACGATTAAAGCTCATTGAATTGCTACGTGAATATGCTGATTGTTTTGCAGAAAAGTATGATAACATGCCAGGCCTGTCACTAGACTTGGTTTGTCACAGCTTACCCATCATAGAGAGGAAGAAGCCGGTGAAACAAGAGATGCGTCAGATGAATGCAGAAACAGCTATTCTAGTCAAGGAAGAGGTCGAGAAGATGCTCAAGTCAGGGATCATACGAGTAGCCAAGTACAATGAGTGGCTATCCAACGTAGTCCCAGTCAAGAAAAAGAATGGAAAAATGCAAGTGTGTGTTGACTATAGAGACTTGAACAATGCAACTCCAAAAGATGCATACCCAATGCCAGTAGCGGATTTGTTGGTGGACTCAGTGGCTCGTCATGAGATGTTAACATTCATGGTTAGAACTGCTGGTTACCATCAAATTCCAGTGGCAGAATCAGATAGACATAAGACTGCGTTTCGGTGCCCAGGATTTGCAAGAGTATTTGAGTACGTGGACATGCCATTTGGACTCAAGAATGCAGGGGCAACCTTCCAACGAGCAATGAATTTAATCTTCTATGATCTTATTGGTAAGACTATGGAAGTCTATATAGATGATGTGGTAGTTAAAACGAAGTGCAGAAGTGATCACATTGAAGACTTGCGGCAGGTATTTCTCAGAATGAGGCAACATCAACTGAAGATGAATCCAGCTAAATGTGTATTTGGAGTACAAACAGGAGACTTCCTGGGATTTTTAGTTCATTAACGTGGGATTGAGATACCGAATGACAATAAACAAGCGGTTCTTAGTGCAATCCCACCAAAGAGTAAGAAAGAACTACAACATTTATTAGGAAAGATCAATTTCTTACGATGATTCATTGCCAATGCTGCTCGGAAAACACAACCATTCTCAATGTTACTCAAGCTTCAAAATCAGAAAGACTTTGGATGGGAGCCTATCCACCAAGAGGCGTTTGAGACCATCAAAGCATATTTGACAAACCCGCCAGTCTTGGTTCCTCCAAGGCCAGGCCTCTTAAGCTGTATATTTTAGCTATTGACTTTTCTATTGTGAGTTTCTTACCTCAGGACGACATATCAGGAACTGAACGTGCTATTTTCTATCTGAGTCGTACCTTGAATGAGTGTGAAACGAGATACTCTCCAATGGAAAGATTGTGCCTGGCTCTATATTTTTCAAGATGCAAATTGAGGCACTACATGCTTTCCTTCACCACGTGCGTTATAGAACAAACAGATTTGGTGAAATACATGTTGTCCAGACCCATTCTCCAGGGACGGATTGGGAAGTGGATTCTGGCTTTGTCAGAGTTTTCTTTGCAATACATTCCCCATAAGGCAGTTAAAGGCCAAGCAGTGGCCGACTTTTTGGCCCATCATCCAATGGAGGATGTCCATAAGAGGCCAGAACTGGACCTTGCTCGTATCGATTTGGCCTCTTGGTGTTTATACTTTTATGGGTCAAGTACGAGTACTATGGCTGGGGCAGGAGTAGCACTAGTCTTTCCACGCGGCCAAACTTTTTCTTATTCTTTCAGGTTGGACTTTCGATGCACAAATAACCAAGCAGAGTATGAAGCTTTGATCATTGGATTAGAACTTCTATTAGATATGGAGATCATGGATGTGCATGTATATGGAGATTCCCAACTTGTGATCCGACAACTTGAAACCAAGTATAAGGTTGGACCAATACTAGAACCATACGCTAAGCGAGCCTATGACTTACTCAAGTTGTTTACTGAGGTGGAGTTGAGCTACATCCCTCGCGAGAGGAATTATGCAGCAAATGAGTTGGCTCAATTAGCAACGGGGGTGAGCTTGCAAGATGGAGTACGCGAACGGATATTAAAGGTCGAACGAAGGACCCTTCCATCTTTCCTTGCTCGCCAAGAAGATAAAAATGAGTGGTACGTTGCTACCCTTGATCACATTGATGTGGATTGGAGACAGGATATTATTTCTTACCTCCAGAATCCTAATAATCCGGTAGATAAGCGGATTCGTTTTTTAGCTCCTAACTATGTACTCAAGGATGATGAGTTATATAGAAGAGGAGAGGAAGACATACTCTTACGTTATGTCTTCGGACGTGAAGCAAAGCGATTGAAGAGGGAAGTCCATCTTGGGATAGTAGGGGCACACCAGGCCGGTCTGAAGATGAGATGGTTAATATGATGACATGGCTTTTATTGGTCAGGAATGCTCAAAGATTGCATACATTTGCTAAAGATTGTGAAGAATGCCAGAATCATGGTCCAATCAGCCATATGCCCAGAATACCATTGCAGCATATAATCAAGCCTTGACTAGCTCGAGGATGGGGTTTGAACTTAATTGGAATGATTCATCCTCATTCATCTGATGGGCACAAATTCATCATCGTGGCAACTGATATCTTCATAAAATGGGTTGAAACTCGACCTCTCAGGGTATCATCAGCAAAGGCCATCCGCCAGTTCTTATTTGAAGATATTATTTGTAAGTTTGGCATTCCTGAGAGTTTTGTTTCAGACCGTGGGGCAGCATTCAGTTCTGGAGATGTAGACGAGCTTATGAAGGATTTTGGAATACATTTTCTACATTCTTCTCCATACTATGCCCAATCTAATGGTCAAGCTGAAGCAAGCAACAAAATCATTATTCATATCCTCAAAGGGATGCTTACGAGCAATGCCAGATTGTGGCATGAAGAATTATTCAACACCCTGTGGGCTTATAGAACAAGTAAAAGGACACCCACAGGTACCACTCCTTATGCATTAATGTTCGGTCATGATGCGGTCTTGCCTCTAGAAATTAACGTTCAGCTTTTACGGGTGATGGAACAACATACTCTGATCGGTGAAGATTATGTACAAGCAATGTGGCAAGAGCATGAAGACTTGGATGAACAAAGAATACAAGCTTATGATAGTCTATGTGTTGAAAAAGGAAAGGTGGCTCGTGCCTATGACCGATGTAATAGGGGCATGAGTTTTGCATAAGGAGAACTGGTCTGGCGAATCATTTTGTTTGTTGGCGAGAAGACTGAAGGACGAGGAAACTTGTCAGAAAAATGGGAAGGACCATACATTGTCGATCGACTTCTGGGTAAAGGAGCAGTTCGTTTACGAGATCGAGATGACACCATACAAGCTAATCCTATAAATGGTCGTTTCCTTAAGAAGTTCATACAACCGATCTGGGAGTATGAAGACCTTTCAGTTATGGCTTAATCCAGTTTATTCATGCTCATTTCATTTCACTGGCATGAGTAAACTGCAGGGGCAACACACAGGGATTATGTACATCATGACAGCCTCTACTTGAGGCTAAATCTTTAAGTTAAGGCCTATATTTGAGGCTAATTTTTACTTTTTGTTTTTCTTCTAAGTCAAGAGAGTTCGTGTTAGCCAATTATTGTGGCCAAAGTTATGTACAAATTATATCTGAGTTTATCAATATAAATTTACATAAGAAACTATTTGCTTCAAACGAAAATATTACATTCATCATTTAGAAAAATACAAAGGTTTTGCAGCCTCAAGCTCTGATACCATATGAGAAACAAACTACAAATAAGCAACAGAACAGAAAGATAAATACAGTTTGTTTTTCCAAATTCTCAAACAGTTGTTATCCAGTCCTTGGGTTGATGTGTCAAATATGGACACATGGAAAAGAGAATGCGACCTCAAGCGGCGAGATGGAGAGGATTTGAAACGCCAAGGAAGCTAGTTCATTAGATTAGAAGACCTTTTAAACTAGACTTGGCGTTTGTTGCCTTTTTCCCCGGTTGAAGTCCCTGTATTTCCCCTTCTGTGCAGCCATGTCCATAGGGCTTGCAGCCTCTATGCATATTGAAACTAACCGGGTGCACATGAGGAAGACGAGGGGTTTTCAACCTCGGGATTGTGGCTTTCCCTTCTTGTGGAAGCACAGGTTGGGTCAGCCAAGGCAATGCCTGGACGTAGATATTGCTATCTAGTCTAGGTTTGGACGTGGATATTGCTATCTAAAGAATACGACATGGAAGGTTTTATTTGGAGGTTTCTTTAGGTAGGAGAACCAGAGCAAAAACACAAAAGGGGAGTTCATTCTCGCAAGGAAGTTTGGAAGGTGGATCACAAGATGGTAAAGAGGAAACTTTTTATAGAAATGAGTCATAGCAATAAGGATTCGCGAAAGTAATTACACCCATAAATAGAGGACACGCGTTTAATTGGAATTGGGCCAAGTCACGGCTTATATACCCCCAGAGGAGAGCATGATGAATGAAAGATTTTGGGGGCAGGTAAAACGTATTTTGAAGGTTTGATTGTTTGACGCGATACGGATTCCAAGCATGGAATTAAATTCCATTTAATGTTGGACAATCAGAGCAAGCGAGCGGTTAGAGTCTATAAATGAGACTAGTTTCATTCAAACCAGTTTTGAGAAGGCTTAATTCTGAGGCCCAGTCTTGTTGTACAGGGCCCAATTTACACTTTGCTTCCAAAATTTGGATTGAACAAATAAGTATCTTAAGAATTTTTAGAGTAGCAAAAAGGGCTTAAAATCTAAGGCCCAATGATTACAACAGGAGGGTTTGTTCCCTCACGGATGCCTTTGCGATTTCTAGAGCCAGCGAGGATTGTTTGAATATTTGTAGAGCACTTGTGGCTTCTTCTTGTGCCTTCTGCATAAGTTGAGCTTGGCTCTCTCCTTCAATCATCAGTTGGCATGCGGTGTCTTGATCTCTAAGGGTATCGGCTTTTAGACCATCTACTTCAGCTTCAAGGGTAGCCAATTCAGCTTTAAGAATAGCTATTCTAGCTTTTTTGGTTGCCAAGGCTTCTTGATGGGTAGACGTGTCCTTCAGAACGGCCTGGATTTCATTTTTTCTCTTCTTGAGTCTGGCGTTCCAACATCTCCATTGCTTCTTTTTTACGCTCGGCCTCGAGTTTCAGGCGTTGGTGGTTTTCGCTTTTGCTCAAGATTTGGTAAAGTTTCTCCTCAAGGTCAAAAAGACGATGGATAAAATCTGCAGGGGCAGTAGCCTTTAGATCCCAGACTTGTTCGCGAACATGCTGGATGTCTTGAAAAGAGTCCAGGTTTTCAGAAAGGATGTCCTGAAGAGTAAGCAGAAGGAAAGCTCAGTGCACTCAACCTAGTATACATTCCTTGCAACATTTTTGTTGTTTCTTGTGGTTGGGTTGCCTGAGAAGAAGGTCCTTGTGATGAAGACGGTGCAGTAGTGTCTTCGATTATAGGTTCAGGGTCTTCATCATTAACACATAATGAACTAGTAGGCTGATCCATGGCGGCTATTTCAGGAAGTTCAGAAGATTGGCCTGGCAAGCTCATGTGTTCCTTTGGACTTACTGGTAAATCAGAAGCCATCTCATCGATGTCCAAAGGAACGCTTTTGGACTAAAAATAATAATACAAGTTGTCAGGACCAATTAAGGTTAATAAAATACATAACGAAGTAAGTAGATAAGTTCTTACTTGGACGGGAAACAATAACTGTGTTTCTTCAGTCGCTTGAAGCTTAGGCTCTGGCGAGGAATGAGTTGGGTCCTTGAGTTCTGGATTAACCTCAACCAATGTCTGCGGTTTGGCGACTGAGAGCTCTGGCGAGGAGGAAATTTGTTGTTCTTGCTCTAAAATGACTTGGTCATTTCGAGTACTTGTGTCCTCGCCAGAAGAGGAAGGAATGAAGCAGGATTGAAACTCAATCTGCAAGCGCCGGAACAGAATGGCAATATCAACAGGCTTGTTCTTCTCTTCTTCCTCAAGTTATTTTCGATTGATGCCAGCCAGAAACTGGGCTATGAAGTCTTTACATCACTCTTTGCCGCTGTTAATGACTTCGTGTCTTGTGTCATGATCCTCAGTTCCATATATGATGCTGGAATCATCAAACTTCAAAATGTAGGCTTTACAGCATCCTTCAAAAAGTCTTTCCCCCTGTAAGTCAATAATATAATAGGCTTCGTCTTCAGCTTTGAGGACAAAGAAGTGATCATTCCAACTCACTATATATACTTGAGACTTGTGGCTCTTGCTGATTTGCTCCCATGACATATCAAAAGATGCAAGACCATTCAGGGCTGTAAACCTCTCTGGGTTGAAATACCCAATGAAGGAGTCATCAGATGAGAACTTCAAGGGTCTAATGTAAGCCTTCGAAATAACCTTTAGATCAAAATGTTGATATGGGTAAGAGCTTGCGAGGGCCTCGTCCTTGCATAGTTTTCGCCACTCCGAGGAACCTTGAATCAGGAGGTCATCAAACTCGGAGACCGTGGGCATGTTGTTTGGATTTGCACATAGTCAGTGTGCAATGGTGAAAACCAATGCTGAGCAAGCGCTTGCCCCGGAGGCTTTGTCACTCCTTTGATCAAATGTGGCATGGAAGACTTGAGCTTGAAGCTTTGCTTGTTTGTCCCTGCTCGTGATCTCTGTAGCCAACCAGATGCCACTTGGAGGCTCCTCAAGCTTAGAGTGGATCTTCCTGCGTTTCTGAGACTATCAAAAGATTGGGTTAGTTACAGTTCAATGACAAAATCATTCAGTTTGTTCTGGGTAAATAAAAGGAAATACTTACTGATTGCCCAGAAGGATTGGACCTCTTCTTCTTGAATGATTGCAAGGCAACAGTCACGTCTGGCTCAAGGGCGTGCTGTTTTTAAGAAGAAAGGATAGTCAGATACAATATAGGAAATTCCTAATACATATGGCATCTTTGGATGTAAGAAGTATACACGTGGCCAAGGAGTAGTGCTTATGTTCTTGTACGACTTCTTAATAGCAGCCGAGTCTTCTTCATTCAAAAATCTCTTGCCAAAATCATAAAAGATAGTGGCAAAACGTGCAAGCGGTCCCTTGTGTCGTATATCTTCCCAGAGTTGGGAGCGCCAGGCTTGGTACGACTTGGTGATCGATTGAGAAATCACAAGTGGCTTTGTTATGATAGGAAGTATTATTGTTGGGAAGCCAAAGTGTTCATCCTGCACTTCTGCTGTTGTAGGATGCATGATTTGTCCCTCGCCAAAGGGTGTACTTGTTCACAGAACAAGCGAGGGGCATATGAGCGTCTTGAGTGAGCCCAAGATGTCTTGTGAAGTGGTTTGGGGCATAGAGCTCATACCCGGGGCTCGCTGAATCTGGGACTGGCAGGTCCTTGCAGATGTTACATTGAAGGAAGAAGTTCCTCGCAAGAGCATCTTGCTCTGGCGAGGGCATAAACCCACTAGCGAGGATGCAGGATGGCAACGATTCAAAATTACTTCAACTGCTGCGGTTGGGAAGTCTTTATGCAAGCAGAGGTAGTTGAAGCAGGCTAGATATGACCAAACTCTAGTCCTAGTTGGTGTGGAAACCAACGTTTGGCCCAACAGCTTCTGATCTTCAAAGACAGGAGGTGTTGTGGGGCAGAAAAAAGGAAAATACATCCGCAACCAGAGCTCCACCATCCAGAGCGGTCCTGGTTGGTTAAGGTCGAACTTTGAGAGGACGACTCGCCTCAGGCCATAGTAGATGTAGGCGAGAACGGACTCAACCAAGCCCAGTTGTTCACAGTTGAAAAGGCATTCGGCAAGGTTGGTCCAACATTTGTTGACCTTTGCAGAAGATGGACAGAAGATGTACTTTGATAGCTAGTATTCCAAAAAGGCTATGCCTCCTTGGTCGGTGTCTTTCTCCTCCTGAGAAAAATGTTTAACCCAGGATAAGTAGGAGGAAGGACGATTGAGGGAGGCTTGAACTGGTGTTCCGTTGTGTTGGTTGAGCGACCAGGAGTCTGCAAATGCTGGAACTCCAAAAATTGTGTACAAATCAAGGATTGTAATGCTTACATCACCACATGGGAGACGGAAGCAGTTGGCGATGCAATCCCAAAAGCACATGGCTGTGGCGAACGGTGCTCTGTTGCCACCAGCTGGGAGAGAAAAGCACAAGTCGATAAGTTGAGTGATTCCAACCGCTTCCCACCGTTGAATATCTTATCCGCGGCGGCGCCGGTACCAAGCGAGATCCTCTGCGTTTGGGTGCGGCCATCTCCCAATTAGGCAAATGGTATCTTTGCTGGTCCATTCTTTGGGGTTTGCCTTGGGATTTTCTTGGACTATTAAGGCTAAATTGCAGATGGGATGGCAGAGAAGATTGAAAAGCTCTGGATTGATGGGAACATCCAGAAAGGGACCAAGTAGACCAGTACCTTTGTTTGGGTCTATGGTCAGAGAGACAATTGCTTCTGGGTTCTGTCGTCTGGCGACAGCCTTGAGGTGTCTCGAGAATCTCTCGACGTTTCGGTCTAAGTAAAGGATGGAGATGTCTTTACATGGAGGCATTGTCTAGGTCGGAATAGATGAACGGCGGTGAGAATGAAATGTCTTAGCTTTTGACTAAGGAGGTTGAAGGTGCAGGATCAAGGCAAGTGAGATGGTCTCGTTGGGAATGAGATTTTGTTGATGTGGACTGGTGCTTTTATATTACGTCAGTCGAGTGACGCAACTTTTTAAAGGAGTTGTGTAACGTGGCACTTGGGTGTTATGTTACCATTTGGTTTAACAGCGCGTCAGTCGGGTAATATTCAAGTCTTTTCGCTTGTATAGGTAATTCAAGTTCAAGACTTAAGGGGCAATGTTTAGGCCTGAAATAAAATATTTCATATTGGGCTTGAATGGCTGAAGTCTTGGCGAGCGGACCATACTTTATAGAGAGCTTGGCGAGCGGCCAAGTGAGAGAGATTGAGTTCGAGTAGAACTGTAATTCATAAATTAGCTGATTCCATGCGACTTGGATGTCTATCATACCTTTTCTATTTCAGATAGGTTTCTTTAATAAAGGAGTTGTGACAGCATTGAAGTTCTATAAGGATGAAAACCCGTATGCTGGTTTTAGAGTTATATTGAAATTCAGAGAGCAAGAACAGAAGAAGTTCAAATGAATTGAAAGACAACTACTGAGCATTATATAAGGACAATAAGAGCTTTGTGGAAAAGGTCCCCGATCAAACATACATTTGCTATACGCAAGTACACCTGGACAGACATCTCGTCAAGAGATTCTATCTTCTTTGCAATCAGCAGATCAAAGTGTTTGTCACCTATCGAGTGAGAGTATTGCGATCAGAAGGAAGCAATTGCGACTGGATAATTGAAGGGCTTGTCACCTATCGAGTGAGAGTTTGGATATCCAAAGGAAGCAGTGTTTTCAACACATCGTCAGAGAGATTGCTCTGCTTTGCATTGATAAGGGAGTGTGAGGTATCGATTTCGAAGGCTCTGCAAGAGACACATATCAAAAGTCCTAGGTTACTAGGCGAGAAAGACCTATTCAGACAGGGTTGGTGCTCTCCTTGTCTTAATTGCTTATCAAGAAGTCAGGCGGCTTTACATTCTATATTCCGTTGAAGAACGGTGGCACGCCAGCATACGAAGCACATACAAAATAAACCGATATCTGCGGTCAAACTATCAGAAGCCAATAAAAGAGACTGTTTCACGGAAGGATCTCTCCGCAAGAGATATTTTTGCATCGAACAACTTCAATAAGTTTTTTTTATTAAACAAAATTAGCTTCTTTACAACAAGCGAACAACCGATACGGGCATGGGTCTAGCGCCCACATACAATCTGGGAGGATAGGGGTCATTGAATTGCATCTAGTACGTCGTTTATTGTGTTTCAGAAATGAGTACATATTAGAACTACGTACTACATATTTCTACTGTCTTTCACCGCAAAGTTACTATTTTGAGTCTTTTCGATCATTTCTAATGTTTTTTTTTAATGTAAACCCTACAATATTTTGAGGATTAATTTTAGTCTAGTATCCTGTGATTTTGGTTTTTCTTCATCTCGTCATTACCTGAGGTTTTAATTTTTCAATATACTACTTGAGGTTTAGATTTTTCTTCGTATTATTATCTAAGTTTTTTAATTTACTTCAGTTTACTACCTAAGGTTTTATTTTCTCATTAATTTTTATCTTTTCATTAAAAAAATTATGTAAAGAGAGATGATATGTTAGTCAGTTTATTAATTTTCCAATAAAAAGAAATTTAATTTAATTATCTAAAATTTTTATTCCTACCAAAAAAAGTTATATTAATTTTCTAAAAAATAGTCGATTGACTAAATATGTCATGCTTACACTTGATTGTTTAGCGCCGTATGGATATCGAGACATATGAGTTGTTGAGATAATTTGTAGGAAATCTTAAGGTTGACTCGCTTGGCTGACTCTGGCTCTTCAAAAAAAAATATGTAAACTTGTTATTCTTAACTAAATAAGTGATAAATTTTCTAAACTAGAACCATGTTACAACGATTTGATAAATATTACAGTGTAGTTATTCAACCATTGAACCACCATTTATATTTGACTATAACAATTTGTGAGCATGGTTCAGTTCCTTATCATAATTAACAAGTTTATCAAATCGCTTTAAGCATGGTTCTAGTTTAGAAAATTAATATCACTTATTTTGCTCAAAAAAAAATTCTAGATTTTTTTTTAAAACTGAAGGTCGACCAAGGGAGTCAACCTTATGAGTTTCTACAAATTATGACATATATGTCTTGATATTCATACGGCGCTAAACAGTCAAGGGTAAGTATGACATATTTAGTCAACCGACTATTTTTATAGAAAATTAATATAACTTATTTTGGTAAGAATAAGAATTTTAGATTTTTTTAAAAAATAAATAAATAGACCAAAATATCCTTCCTCTTTAAATAATTTTTTAATGAAATAATAAAACTTAGGTAATAAACTGAAAAATAAAAAAGTAGATAGTGACATGAAAAAAATCCAAACCAACCTAAACCAAGTAATAAAGTAAAATTTTAAATTCTTAAATAGTGCACGAAGAAAAATACAAACTATAAGCTACTAAACTAAAATTTAGCCATATTTTGATATTAAGCCGGTATTTACATGAATAGATTCCTTTCTTAAATTAATGGCACCTCTTGAAAGCACTTCCCGTATGAGTTTTAACGTTTCGTAGCCTGTACGTATAGTTTCGTAACTTTTGTCTGTGCGCGGATACCAATTAAGTTTTGTTCATTCTTTTGAGGTTTCGATGATATGATCAAATTAAAGCTAGTAAAAGTTATGAGGTCATTTTGTTTAACTTCAGTTTGATGAGTCGTCAGAAAAGAGAAAACACAATACGAGATGATCGATGATGATGATGTTAGGTCATGTGGGAGCAGGAGCATACATACTCGCTCGATCAGTTTAGTGCCATGTGGAGTCATGACTCATGATTGATCAGGATACCTTACTCGCTCTGATTCTATGAGTATGACTTCAGAGTTAGAGGCCTGCCAATATAGACTCCATGATATGACACATGCATACTGGCCGGCAACTGTCTCAATGCAAAGCCACTCAGTAAATGCAATTCCAAGTGCGATCATGTGAAACATCTCCAATTGTTTTTTTTCTTCAGGAAATGGTTGATCGGTTATTAATTATTTTTGTTCCAGAAGCAAAAATTTAAATAAGTTAGATGGATCATGCACGTACTCTTACCGCGAGCTCGCTGTAATTTTACAGATGGTGCATCTGTTCTCTCTCATCCCTAACTAGATGGAAGAACAGGTTTGTTTATGGCGTACGTGATGCGGTGATGCCGTGATGATATTCTTCAGCCCATATATACCCACTTATTTACGTCGCAAGCTTGCGGCTTTTCCTTCGCTCTGATTTGTACAAAAAAGAGTTTGGGCAACTTCTGTACTCTTCATCAGCTTATCTCTTTCAGCTGCAGGCATCTTTCCCATTTTAGCAGATGTCGTGAAGTAAACGAAGCATCGTTCTCTTGGATCAAATGTACGTGAAAACACATTAGCATCAATAGCACTTACATAATGACAAACCCTAGCTAAACAACGACAGCACAATCAGTCGTATGGAGCTAGGTATAAGTTTATCCAAACACTGCTTGATCGATCAATTCTTAGAACCTACGGTAACTTGTTAGCTCATTCTTGACATCCTCTATATATAACACGGTATATTCAAAAACTCCATATATACGTACATGTAGATATGTAGTACAACCCTTGTTTCTCGTTAATGATCAGACATATATAGCGTACATGTTCAAACATGTATAGCGTGATGTTGTTTTTGACTTTTCGTGCCCGAAAGATAGGGATGGTAATATTACTTGGGTTTTGATTTCAACTGGGGCACAGGGGAGAACCACTTACTAGTGTTTCTAGTACAAGCTGGTATGTGGGAGTAGACCAGCTGGTTGACATGTGGAAACCACAGTGTAGTGACGATCAGTGGATGAAAGGCATACTGTGGTACGGTGTCGATGGCGATGGTGGCATATGTGGTCGCTGTACGTTGGCCGGTGTTCTCTGCAAACAAGCTAGTGATGAACTAAACCAGCTGGCTGAGCTAGGCTACTCTGATCTGGCTGATCGATGAAGACTTTGAACTTTTGACCAATGAGTACTGATAGTTAACTTTGCAGATGCCACAGTTGAAATGATCACCATGAATTAAGCGTACGTAGTAACTTATTCTAATAAGACGACTCAGCACAGTGGACAGTGGTAGTAGCGTAGTACAAGCAGGTAACCAATTCAAACGTTGTTGTAGACTTGTAGCTAGCTAGTTAGCTCACTCAACTCCATCAAGTCAAGCATTTGTTCGATCAGTAATGGACGCAAACCTCTTATAATGCTCACAAGGAAATGCATGTAATCCTTCCATTCTTCGATTCCTTAGCTAAATGAGTTAATGATGTAGAACTTGTTTTTTTCTAAGGTACATCCTGTCGTGCACCGAAAAATAGACATCGATCAAGGGGCCGGTTGAAATGTTTAACCATCTCCGATCGAGGACATGGTTGAAAACCATCAACTCGATCGAATTGAAAGGCCAATTTTCAGGCGACACCTAACCCCGAGCATGTCGTTGGTTATATATATCTAGAGAGTACGTAGAGACCCCTCCATGTTCCCACTGAAACTGGCAGCAAGTACCTTATCCAGTTATCATCATCGATCATCCTAGCTAGAGGTAGCTACAAGCCTTCTTTTTCTTTCTCAGTACGTACTCGGTTTTCATGATCGAGTTCCCTTGGTCCTCATCTTAATGTATGTACATTTACATCATCGTTCTGCTCGATCTCAATCACTACTGTTTGGGTGGACTGTCGTCGATGATGCCATGTGTACGTTTTATCTTATCCCTGAGCCTCAGGAAAGCAGGCCGGGTATCTATATATGCAGGTTATCCTGATCGATCATTTGAATCACATGCAGTGATGCAGGCCATTAGCCTCTTGCATTGAGCTTTTATGTGTGGGCGTGGCAGTGGCTTCCAACACGACGCATTAGTAGTTTAGTACTAGCAATTATTTCTATTCACAAACTGAGAAAACAGAAGTACGTACTCAAAGGTTTTGGTAACTGCTGGGAACAAGAAAAGATAATCGGATTAGAGAAACTGATACCATTAGAAATTAGCAAAAACTACATGAACTAGCTTGTGTACCATCGAATACAGCTTCGATGTACTGAGATATATATAATTGCAGGGTTCTTCAATCTTCAGTATGTGCTTTTCAACCAATAAGGATTGAAAAGTTGTGAAAAAACACAGAAAATCAGTACCATTAATCCAAAAGAATTTAGACAGTGAAAGGAATGGCAAAAGAAAAGTTATCTTTAAGTTATGAACATGTGGTGGTTTACATCATAAATTACAGCTGCATAATCTTACTAAAATTCACAAAGCTTACTAGATAAATGATCACAAAGTCGCAACACAAGAAACAGAGTTGAAATATATACGTTGTACATCAGTAAAAGTAGTTGAAGAATATACTACAAAGCCTATGCATGCATAGAAGCATGTTCACCACATGTAACCCTCCATCACTAACTGTAGGTATCAAAAATTATTCCCGTATAATACAACATTACAAACTCACTCTTGAGCTCTAACTGCAAATGCGAAAATTATTCTACTTTTCCAAAGTTGTGTGTTCTTTTTTCTTTTCACCTATTAAGGTAACGAAATGGCTAGCAGTGCTCTGCGGATACTTCATAACGCAGCTAATTTAAAGATCATAGGTTGCCTCTCTCTTTCTTTATGGCTTCGTAGGACACCATTACTTCTTTAAACTTGGCCTCAGCAGCCTCTGCAAAAAAAAAAACACACAAGCAGTAACCTTCAGATAAGCCAACGCAAAGTAATGCACACACTTACGAGAATGGAGTTTAAAGCCAATGATGCACCACCTTTATTGTCTTGGTTTTGATCTGGGTGAAATTGCTTTGCCTTGGTCCTAAATGCTGTCTGCAAAGATTATTGTAGATATGGGATAAAGCTTGGCAACAATGAAATAACTCTCTGTCTACATGAATAAGAAGCTCTTCTATGGCATATTAGATCTTGTAAGTGCTGGAGTTATTAGCATAACAGATTCTCAAGAAAATAAAATGATATGAGGCAGCCAACGGCGAACTATCAAACATTAAACATAGTTCACGTACTCAAATAAGTGTACAGAACACATAAAATGAAATTAGCCAATACTATGCCGATGTGCAGGAGTACCTTAATTTCAGCATCCGTGTAAGGTGCCTTTCTAAACCTGTTGGAAAACAAAATTGAAAGCATCAAGCTCAATGCCATTGATGAGATTAAGTAATCATGAAAATGCATGACCAATAGCTTTAGGGATCTGTACATGGGAACAAAACTGTAAAGTGAAACCATAATCATCTTATAACTGGTTAACTAAAAAAATCCAGTATTAACAATACAAGTGCATGTGATAGTAGATCAATTACATGAACCAAGCATGAACTATTAAAACCAAAAATTAAATTTTTAACCTACTATACAGAGTGAAACATCTTCTATAGGAAGAAGCTGCTTGACAACATTTCCCATTCATTTCTGTAAAGGATTATGTAAAAATAATTTTACCTGTCAAGGCCTAGAATTGAGTAGTGCTGTGATAATAAGTAGTTGGGATTTTCTCTAGGAGTTTCCCTATAATTATGCCTTCGGTCTCTGAAGGATGTCTCAGTCTTCCAATACCAGTCCTCTCTTTGAAAATGTTGATGATACTGGCCTTGAGCCTGACCATTTTCCCTCCAGCTCTCATAGCTCCTTTTGTATTTATTCCTCTCTCTATTAAACACATTCTGCATACGCCTAATACGCTCCTACATAAATCAAAGTAACGGTTAAACAAATATCCATTCGAGTCACTTTAGATTTTGTAGGATCAATTTGATGATGATATGACTGCAACCATAGTAAGTTGCTTAAGTGAAAAGAGAGAACTCTCATACTTGAAAATTATGAGAGGACCCAGTATCATTGCATTTTAACGTAATGGACGATGGTTTCAATCATATACCATTATCACTGCTAAAACAAACCTAAACTAAGCAGAATCTGACAAGAAGACGAAAGAATGGTACAAACTGAGAAACTCACCACTCTCTCCAATTCTTCCTCATACTCCTCTTGCATGCGTCGATTATACCTTCTCCATGCTTCCTCCTGAAACGCAGTCCTGTTCCTACCACTTGCTCCTCTCCATGAGGATTGTGATCTGAACAGCTTCAGTATTTCAATCACAAATAAACATGATCAGCAACAGTATCAATTCTAGTAAAAGCAAATTGATTTCAAGTAAAATGCAAAGAGCTACATTAGCTATAATCACTTCAACAACAAGTTCATTTATCTTCGACTTTGAATTAAATTCACAAATCACAGTTGTAGACATATCATCAAACAATATCTACCTGAGTATAGACCCAATCAACAGTCCTACGAAGCTGAAAAACCTGTCAAATTCCCACACGATTTTCTTAAAATCCCCAAAACTATCGCAGATTGGATTCGCATTCACAATGAACTAAGTAAAAAAATTGAGAGAAAGGGAGAGCAAAATGAGCTTACGGCGAGAGTAGTGGCAGTGGCACCGATGAAACCGAAGACGAGAATCCCCCATAGCTTCATGTCTTCCTCTTTGTTCCCATAGGGTGGTGGTCTCTCCGGATTCGGCGGCCATGGCCTACTGCTCCGATTCCGATTATCTTCATCGCCGCCCATTATTTCCGGCGAAATATCAAAGCTTCAATAATTCCAATTTCAGCGATTCTTCCTCTTTGCAGATAGTAAATGCACAACAAACCCAGCTCGCATGGTTAGGGTTTCCAAAACCAAACTGAGAAGAAGGCAAAAAAAATCTATCTCACGACTTTTGATTTTGATGTGTTAATGTCTCCCCACCCTGCTCTTCCACCACGTACTCTTCGATTTTTTATATGTTTAATTATGAGACTTTGTACAAGTTGGGCCTTTTTTAGTTTGGGCTTTTAAAAAAGAAATACTGCTAGGCCCATTATCATTCTGAACAAACATCGTCTTCAACCTCCGAAACTCGTAACAGACTTTGGGACACTCTTACTCGCCAGCACCAGACAATAGAAATCAACCAATCAGATCCAATGCGGGTTCTCTTATCCTGGTAATTCTCTCATATTACACACACAGCTTTTATTAATTCCAAAATAAACTTAGTACAGCAATAAATCAATGATCGATTTGGTTTGATTTTGTACCAGCAGAATTCGTATACGTATAGATAGATATACAAAATGTCGAGGATGCAAGGAAATACAAACCTGTCTCGGAGATTGGGGGATAAAGGTGGCGGTTTACTCTCCGGTTTGTTTTATTCTAAATCAAAGTCATCTCCGATCTTATATGTCTCTCTCATTGCCGTGGTAACACTCAACATTTTCTTTCATTTCAGTTTACTTACTTATTTCGGTTGAGAAAAATTGCTTGGTTTACCAGTGAGTAACTGAGTATTACGTTTCAGGGAGCATTGTTTCTTCTTGCGTATTCACACACTGGAAAAGGTCTGTACGTTATTTACAGGATTGTTTTTCTCTTTGTTTCAGATGCTGTATTTAATGATAAAGTTATCTGAGGTTCCATACCAAAACCAATTGGCAATGGTAGAAGTAACCCAAATCGTTATAACCCACTAGCAAGGCCCCTCATTTCCAATGTGGGAGATTTTCTCCATTCCCATTCTCAACATTTAATTGGATTGGTTTTGCTTTTTTTGATGGTTGAGATTGAATGTAGGTGGATTTGGTAGTATTAAAGGGGCTATCAGAGCAGGGTTCAAGGTAAATTATATTATTTTGCTTGTGAAAATTTGATACAGAAAAATGCTCTTCCACCAGATATGTAGTTGTTTGTGAAACTAATCCCTCTTTTTTTTTTCTGTTACTTTTGGAAATGTCAAGTGAACGGTGTTTTATGGAGGGAATGTGGTGTCATTTGGTTTATGTGATGAAAATGTGTGGTCTTTGATATAAAGAGTTTTACTTGCAGGTGATCACTCATGCACAGCTGAGGTCCAGCGAGCAATTCCTGTACTGAAGAAAGCATATGGTGACGGCATGCATAAGGTTTTGCATGTCGGCCCTGACACATTTACAGTGGTTTCTAAATTGTCGAGTGAGGAAGAATCTGAAGCCTGGGGTGCGGAACCATACGATGCAGAGGATGCTGGTAGAAGTTGCAAAGCTCTTGTACACAAAGGCATAGTCCGTGTAGATGATATCAAGTATTTGCTTCCATACAGACCGAAATCATTTTCTCTTGTAATTGTTTTGGACTCCCTTGATTATTTGTCTGAGAAGTACCTCAACAAGACCCTCCCAGATCTGGCAAGGGTGTCAGTTGATGGTCTTGTAATCTTCACAGGTAAGATCTTAGGTCAACCTTGTAATATGCATTTACCTTTGCTGCTTCTACCTACTTATATCTCTATTATGTTTTCTGTTGTTGAGTCTTGTTTTCCCTCTATTATCTTATATCTGTATTTAATATTATTTTTTGTTCTCATGATCCTTGAAGTTAATGCTACTTGCATGCCGTTACATCATTCTTAATTTTATCTTGACGACTAAATAATGCTATAGCCCTCTTTCTTATGTTTCTGCAACTCTCATCTTATCATCTTACTCCATAGGCCATGATTTTGAACTTGGAAACCTGTCCAAAATGATGATTATATTCTTGTCTCTCTTCTTCGGATTAGGAACCTTTTTTATCTCCATCCCCGGTCTCGCCTCTTGCAAATATAGAATTATTCCTGCTTCTATGAGTAGATATAATATTTTAACTGAGTCAGTTACAAGACCAAACCTATAGTTGTTGTCAAAATTTCAGCTGACTGTCAAATCTTTGTGGTTGTTTATATAGGCTCACCTGGCCAGCAGAGAACTAAAGCAGCTGAGGTGTCCAAATTTGGCAGGGCGGTAAGTAACTGCTTCTGATAAGGTCCTCCTTGTTTCCTAAAGTGCAATTCTTCACTAACCTTACGTGCTGTAATTAGGTGTTCAGTATATTCCTTCAGATTGTCAATGTTTCTTAGTGTATGCATTTCGTAGTCTTTTCTGGATGGATTCAGGAATAGAGCATAAATTTGGCTTTTCCTCGTAGGAGGGAGTCTAAATACACACTACAAATAGTAGAAATGTAGAATTATTTGTCAGTCATATCATTTGAGTTCTCAGCTAATCTAAATCAATAACCAAGGTCTGTACAAATGGTAATTATTCGCTGAAAAGGCAAGACTAAATCGGTTTCTTTTTCAAGGCTAAATTGAGGAACACATCCTGGTGGATGAAGTTTTTTGAGCAGGTTAGCTTAAATAAGAATGAAGGTGCCAGCAAGAAGTTTAATACTGCAGCAACAAAGATGGCATTTGTCTCAAGCTGCCAAAATTTTCACCTCAAGTCATTCAATTGATACATTCACCTATGAGTCCTTCACATATTTTTCCCTGCCTCAAAGCTGCTCAGCTCAGTAAATTTTTCCACGATCCATATGTCCAACCTTATTCTCTTTATCTGTTTATTCCTTGATTGAAATTCTTTTAGAAGTGAAGCATAATATAGTGTGGTGACTCACGATCTGTAAGATTTGTCAGCTAAATTAGGCATTCGAATCCATTGCAGTATTCTGTGATGGTGGTTGGTACACTCTTGTTTCTCAATTTTGTAAACATATATATAGTAAAATCTCGATAAATTAATAACCTCGGGACTGACAAAATTTATTAATTTAGCGAGATTATTAATTAATCGAGTATTAAATTAATATTCAAGTCCTCAAGTTGGGACCGATAAAAAATATTATTTTATCGAGATTATTAATTAATCGAGTATTAAATTATTAAAATTTTACTGTATATGCATGTCATAAGGAAGTGTGCTACCATACAAGCAATTAACCATATATAAAGCTAATAGCTAGAGAGCTTTTCACTAATAGCTAGGTTTGACATATGAATAGAATGTACATCATGAATGGTATGGCTTGTTCTGAAGCTGGAGCAGCTGAGGGTTTAGGGGTTAATGTATGACCATCGCCGGTGGCTGTTTTACCAGCACAGAGGCATGTCAATGAAAAGCTCTAATTTATATAGAGCAGTTAAATTAAATCAGTACTTTGAAGAAGCTCATCTCTAAATCCCTCTAATCCCCTCTGCAAAGATCAAGAATGGACAGCTAGCTTGTATTGGAGCACTTAAATGAAATAGGGTCAAGCTAGAGATCGTTAACGAATTCGATCAGGGAGGCCCTCTGAACCTCAAATCCACCCTAGTACCATTCCAGTCCCCAAGTTGACATGTTTGTCTTCTCACAAACAAAGCTTACAAATACCCACCCAGAAGTGACAGAACACACTTGCATAAGTAGTTTTAATCGAGTATACAAGCTACAAGTCTAACCTATGGCCATTCATGATAGTACAAACAAACAGAATTAACCCCCAATTAATTATGGAATTGCAAAAGAAACAACGAAGAAGATAACTTGATTTGAAACCTGAGAGAATAGGCTTGGAGACACAATAATACCAAGAGCTAGCTGAAGTAAACATTCAAATAAGATTCGTCCTTGAAAAATTCACTAAGCTGATGTATTTCTTTGCCCAACTAATGACAAGCAATTCAATTAATTCCAAGAAATTTACAGTAATTTTTCCAAGTACAACAACAGTTTCTTCATTTCTCCAGAGGCTCATGTCTTCTGAACATCATGGCTATAAAAGCAATCATTTCCCTTCAAGCAGTATCCATACACCGCTATATTCCAGCAAGGTCTAGACTTGTATAGTGGATGCACTCTTAACTCCTCTTTCCCATGAGCATATCTGCACTGATGGTGAGTGCATATCTCGCCCTTCTTCCAAAAGTCACAATACTTTGTTTTATAACATGAATTGCTGATAGCATCATCTTGACTCTGTTGGTGTGACGATCCAGCCTGGGTGTTCCCATTCACTCCTTCAGCAGAATACGCAGGTGGGGGCTGTGTGTACCCAGCAGCACCATATGACACACTGTAGGGTGGTGGTGCTTGTCCATAACCTGGAGGACCAGGAGCCCAGCACTGGCAGGATGTGATTGATTCCCTTGCTTTGTATTCATTGCTGGATATCTACCAATATTATTCTGCAACACGGTTATTCTCATAAATAACCGTGGTGAACTTTCTATGACGCCAGGATACTAAAGGAAAATACAAAAAATACACAGATGTACAAGAGCAAGCATAGGAAAGACTAATGGAAAAAAATCACATGAACATACCACACAGGTAAACGTTGCAAGGATATAACATATCTATGTATACAACATTGCAAAGACCCCGTAGTTTCTAACTTCACTTATATTTAGAGCTACATCCAAAAAGATCCAACTGGATCATCGGCAGGGATTACCGTCCTCGAGTTCCTCACTTTAGAATACAGTATATGAATGGAAAGTCAACACAACTCCTTCAAGTTAGATATACTACTAACTAAACATACTGATCTCAGAGCTAAATATCTATTAATTTCTGATCACAAATATATCACAACTAGGTCAAGAAGAGTACCTCAGCAAGAAATTCATGAATCAATTGCTCAGCCCTAGCAATTTGATAGGGAGTGCCCATGATCACCACCTCCGTAGTTGGACAACTGGGGTCAGCTTCAGCGGCTCGCTGAACATAAATCATAGCTCCTCCGGATTGAGGTTCAAAGTATTTGATTGTCTCTCCTTGTTTACCAAGTATACGTCCAGCCCTGCCCTTCGGAACATAAGTCTTTCTGCTCAGGAAAGAGCTTCCATATGACATTGGGGGAGCTGAGCATGGATTCACATCTGTATCACAATCCGGCCACACACTTAAACTCTACTTATTATTAAACCACACATCATGACTGAATTGTAAGCTATATACCTGCCCTGATATTAGAAGGTTGACTCTGCTGATGTGACGATCCTGCTTGAAAAGTTTGTTGAGTTGGAGCAGCCATCGACTGGTTCCAGTTAAGCTGAGATGACCAATTTGGTGGCGTTGGGCCAGAACACGCAAACTGTCCATAACCATGAAATGATTGCCGCACTGGAAGACCCCTAGGAGCCCAGCCACTTGCAGGACTTGCTTGATAACCTTGCCTCTGCTGATTATAGCCTGAAACAGGTGTTTGGCCATATTCGTAATGATAACCTTTAGCTCGAGACGTCTGCTCAATTGAGGCAACAGCTGACTGGTTCCAGTTGGTCAGATATCCAGTAGATTCCGACTGAGGATAGGAAGGATATGAAGGTAGAGGTGAGCTATTCGGTGGCACCAGGCTAGAGGCTGAAAGGTCTGCACTTTGTCCAAGATTATTCACTTGGTTTGAGTTCCCAAAAAAAGCATCTGTTGAATGAGAAAATTAACATATTATCATGTTATTTCAGACTTACAGTGGACAAAACATTTTGCTATGCTTAATAAAAAAAAATGTCCAACCTGAGAAGAATGTATGGGGTGGTGCAGATGTAAAAGTTGCCTGCCCTGACTTGCGTGGTTGCAGATTTGGGTTGATGTAATGGTTATAACCTGCATCAGTGCTGCTCAGATTGAGATGGGAATTGATGGAGAAGTTATATCTTTGGTTGATGCCACTCCTCTAATACCTGCAAGGGTACATCGCAAATAAGTTATACACACAACATGACATCAAATAAAACGAACACAAATAGGTACAGATTGAATAAGCATAACAGCAATTGGACATGTAAAATAATTTTTCATTGAGCCATTTACACAAACACCTAGCAAGCAATAACTAAAATCCCAAATACTCCACTTCTTCCACCAAAAACTCAGATATAGACCAATGTAAATGAAGCTGCCACTGCCAAAATGGTGAATTGATAACTAAAATAGAACAAAAAGCAAGTAAGTATGAAAACCAATCAAAATCTTTCTGAACTTCTCATCTATACATTAACAAACCATAAATTTTCTCAATAGTTCAATCAACACAATCAAAATGCACATTTTAACAACTCGGATGTTTCCAAGGAGTAAAATATCGGGTATCGAGGATATATCGGCAGTCCAAAATTTGGATATATTGACCGAAATATCGATCTACTGAAAATTCTGACGGAAATGACGGAAACTAATAAAAATATATGGAAATTTGTAATGAAACTTTTGGAGGTTGTTATATGATCAATTACCTACCTTATGTGAAAAGAAAATATTGATCAAACATCAAAACATATGAATTTGCTATATTACTATATGAATTGGTACGTGTTAAGTGCTGATAACTATTAAAATATAATTTAATAGTTCTATTTTTATTTTTTTGATGGCTAAACTTTAATGGGAGCTAGGCCATCACATTTTTGTACAATATGTTACACATCACACATTACAAAATCAAATATATAAATACTTCAAAACCACATAGAGGACCTATGAGGTTCGAAATTCACACTATTTTCCTCATCTCTCTGTGCAGAATCATGTGTGTATTGTGAAGAGTACTCATTAAATGATTGCTCTCCCATGTAATTCTGCACGTATTGACTTACATGCCAGCCATATGGTGAGGGGGCGGTCTTTGAAGATTTTGGAGCTCGTAGTATGAACCAGACATTGCTCGACTTTCTTCATTGCTATCATCATTTGAGGCATTTGTTTGTGATTGTAACGATGAGTTATCACTTGTTGGAAGACCATAAGGCATGATATATGAAGGATAAGGCATTGCAAAATTTTGACCATAATAATAGGGTTGGTAATTACCATCTCCAACACCTATTGAGCCAAAAGTGGTGGATAACACATCTTCAACATTCCTTGATAAACTCCCTTGACCCCTTTCTCTTGGATTATATTCACTTCTTCTGCCTCCTCCACCGTATCCATGACCTGCTCTTCTGTCTCCATGGTCTTCATCTTGGGTTGCATGTGTGAAATTTTGTTCCTCTGTCAAGTAAAATGGTTCATCTTCACTGTAACCACCATATCCGCTGCCACAACCACCGGCTCCAACACTCTGCATTCCGCTGTCTCCTCCTCCAGTGCTTGATGAGCTTCTATATCTCGTACCTGAGGTATCCCTCTTCAACCGTGGAGGTTGAGAAGCATGTGAACTTCTAGGCTTTGGATTAGGTTGAATATTGTCTTGACTCATGAGAGATTCAAATGAGTCATGCTCATCAACATGTCCTATAACCTCTTCACGAAGTACCTGCTCGACATTTATTCCTTCAGCACGGGCAGCAGCAGCAATTTTCTCAGCTGGATTTTGTTCCTCGTCATCCAAGTGTAGTGGTCTAATCCATTGATAAAGTTGATCTCTCTCTTCATCATCAAATTCAGTACCAATTTCAAACACATCCAATGGATCTCTGGCCTCAACATTTGCTTGCTCAGCTTCTTTATCTCGGAGCATAAGCTTCATGTTATAATAGCAATAGACCAATTTCTCCAGCCTAGTATATCCCAACCTGTTTCTTTGTTTTGTATGAATTAGAGCAAATGTGCTCCAATTTCTTTCACATGCTGAAGCTGAAGCAGTTTGCGATAATACTCTAATGGCTAATCTTCTTACGGTAGGTGCACTTGTCCCATACATCATCCACCAATCAGCTATCATATAAGAAAAAAATTATTAATTTTCCTAATCAAGTTCAATTTGTGATTAATGAAAGAGTACATAAATTATAAGTATATACTATGTATACATACCAGGAGCCATCTTTTCTCTAGAAGCAACTGCCGTTGGCATGGCAAAATTAAGCTTTGAATCTTTGAAGTATGTGAGCTGAATGTAAAAGATGAATTCTTTCATTGTCACAATTTTAAATGATAAATTGTAAAAATAATTCATTATAAGCCAAACCTCTCTTCCAAAATCGCCTAGTGTCGGACAATCAGGGTCCAACTTAGAGAATACATTATGCACAGCTTGAATAAGCATGGGGTCATCTCCAACGCCTTGTTTATAATTATAACGAGGATTCAAATAATAACCTACAACAAAAATACAAATACAAAAATTTATTATACATTATAATGTTAATACCTTATGGTTAAGTAAAACTAAGAATGAAAAATTAAGATTATTATTACCTGTAGCATGCAAATCGTGTCTTAAAGTTTTAAACCATCTGTCATTGATAATTTTGACAACCCATTTTGCATTTGGCTTTTTTTCCAGCTGCTCTTTCATTATATGCATCAACTCATAAACTGCACCCATAGTCGGATAAACTTCTGTATCCACGACACGTAATACTTTGTAAAGAGGCTCAGATAGTTCACGCACATGTTGTGCTTGACTCCAAAATAGTTGATCAAATACTAAACTTTCAACAGTACAACCGTGTTTGGTACGACAAAAGTTGCTAGTGCTCCACCAATCACTTGTGAACAATTGTTTCAACCCAGACTTTCTCTTGAGTAAGCTCTCTAATGAAATGAAGTTAGTGGCAAATTGAGTAGGTGCGGCACGAACAATCTCCCCCTTGCAAAATTCACGCATCTTTGCCAACAATGTATTATGATTATAAAGGTAATTTGAAATAGCTTTACCCTTATCAATCACATCCTTGACACTCTCTCTTTTCCCCATCTCTTCAAACATGAGATCAATACAATGAGCTGCACAAGAAGTCCAGTAAACATTATAGTGCTTCATCAACTTCTTTCCAGCTTTAACATAATTGGCTGCATTGTCTGTCACCACCTGAACAACATTATGCTCCCCAACCTCCCTAATAATATTCTTCAATAATACATATATATATATATATTCATGATCCTTTTTATGCTTAGAAGAATCAACAGACTTCATGAATACAGTGGTACCTTTGCAGTAGACCATGAAATTAATGATAGACAATCTTGTTGGACCAGTCCATCCGTCACACATGATCGTGCACCCATACGTCTCCCATTGACTTTTCAATGTGGCAACATGTTCAATAATCTCTTTGAACTCTATATCCAAGTACTTGTGCCTGATCTCATAAGGTGTGGGGGGTTTTACTCCCTCTCCGGCTCGTTGGCATCCAACTACCATGTTGTGGAAGTGAGGAGATGCGGCTTTTGATGGAGGGACATTTTCATATATGAAATTTTTTCTTATTAAACGGCCCATTGCCTCTTTCACTGAACCGCCTGAGAACATATTCTTGAGACTCTTTTGCCGTCCTCGAGTTGATTTGCTGAGGTTTGGCGCCAATGGTGCCATTGGTTGTGATTCTTTAAAGCTCTGGGCTCGTTGCACATTACAACCACTACTTTGTCCTCTGTTAGGGAGTGTGGATATGCTCTCTTTTCCATTGGGCTTCCTTAGACTCTCGTATTGCTTGTCGAAATTGTGCCCTTTCCTCATTCCCCATGTCATAACCATCATAGTCTTCCTCCTCACTTGTATCTTCGAGTTGCACGATCGGATCTCCACGTAGTTCAGCTCGGATGTCGTCGATCATATGAGATTTTTTGGCCTTTTCTTTCTGTTTACTCTTCATTATTGAAGTGATAAATTGCTTGACTGCATCCGGAACTGATTCACATCTTTTCACGTTTGAACTGGGATCAAGTCCACTGAGATGATACTTTAAACGTGTGACACCTCCGCTCTTCATCATAAACCCACAATATTTGCATATAGAGCCATTCTTGTTTCCGGGAATTGAATCACCGTGCTCCCATGCTGGATCACGTCTACTTGACCCACTATCCATTGCAATAATTTAATGAACTCCTATATATAATTTTTTTTAACATGATCAAATCTTAATCAATATGGCATCAATATCACATTATTAACGTAACATGCATATAATTAAGTACTTTAACATAAATACATTTAACAAGAAATAAGAAATATTAGAACAATAATAATAAATTTATCAACATAAAACGTATAATTAAGTGCTTTAAGCCTTTAACATAAATACATTTAACAAGAAATATTAGAACAATAATAATATATTTATCAACATAGAAAAGACTAACCGACTAAGTAATAACATACCTGATTGGGTAATCTACTATAAATTATTGAGAGAGTAATAGAGAGATTTGTTAAGAGAGTGAGAGAGAAGTTGTGAGAAAGAAGGTTTTGTTGAGAGAGTGAGAGAGAAGTGATCGGTGTGATGAATTCAACCAGAAACTCAGAATGCAAATATATATATATATATATGTATGAGAAACTGAGAGAGAGAGAGAGATGGAATGATGGATTGATAATGGAATTGATTGATTGATTGCACTATAAATTATAAAGTATAAAGGCTTTTCTATTTGGGAAGCAAGTAAACATGGCAACGTGGGAAGTCTGACGCAATGATGGAATCAATACTTGATTGATAAATGACTGACAAGCTTTTAATTTTGTTAAATTAAAAAAGTTACTGAAAATTTCAAAAATATCGGTAAATATCGGAAAATATCGGAAATATCGGGGATATATCGGGGATATCGGGGATATATCGGAAATATCGGAAAGTTTCGGAAAATTTCGGAAAGTTTGGAGATATATTCACGGATTTTTCAGGTAAGTTAAAAAAACCGAAATATCGGCGAAATATCGCCGATAATTTCTATTTTGCATTCCTTGGATGTTTCACATAAACAAATCTGCTTAAATTACTGACGCAATTTCACAAACACTTCCATCGATAACACAATAGAAATACAAAAACCTCAGATCAGTGACAGTCACCTTCTTCCTCGATCTGCTATAACAGATCCACTATATTCATACAACCCAGATTACAAATCATCTGAAACTGCGACAGCCTCGGCTCCCAAGAGACCTAAGACGACGACCCTAATCTTTTCAAGAAAATGAGAAAAGAAAACACATAAAACCCTATATCGCACAATACAGAGAAAGATATAAATCTAAGTACACTATGGTATACGAATAATATACAAGTGTATAAATACCGTATTTAACTAAATAAATCCATAAATAAAGAATACAAAAAATAAATAGAAATCAAATCGCTATTAACGGAGCTGACCCAATCAGCAGAATCGGGGTGCGATGGAGTCTCTTCTGGCCCGACTGGTCAGGCACCGGCTCCGGTACGGGACTGCCTCTCAATCTCTTTTTGCCGGAGTGGTTCACCGATGGCCGGAAATTTTCGCCGCCGAAGTCAACTTCTGGTGGGCAGTGACTTCCGGAAGTCTTGCTGGAGTTTCTGGCGACTTCAGAAGGGAAGTATGTCTTGTCGGAAAGATGACGACTTGGAGATGATTCGCTGAAGACTTCAGAGGATGAAGGGAAGTATGTCTCGCCGGAAAGACAACGACATGGAGATGATTCGCTGAAGACTTCAGAGGATGAAGGGAAGTATGTCTCGCCGTAAAGACGACAACTTTGAGATGACTTGCCGAAGACTTGTGAAGCAACGCAGCGGTGAGTCATTCCCGCCGGAACGGCGGCGACTTCGAGATGGCTGGTCGGACTCGCCGACGACCAGTGGCGGATCTCAGTGCTTGAAAACCCAACGGTTGCTGGGCAAGGTTTTATGGATCCATGTATATAATTGTTTCTTTCCCGCAGGGCAAATTTAAATCTCATGTTATCAAGCAAACTAGCAAAGCTAGTCAGTCTCAATCAGGCCCGTACCCGAGGTGAGGTGAAGGAGGCGGCCGCCTCATGCACCAAAATTCTGGATGCCCAATTTTTTTAGATATATGTATATAAATTATATAAAAAATTATGCATATAAAAATTACTTTTAAAAACTCCGAGACGAAAACATTTAAGTAGCTTTGTGATACTTTTGAGATAATAAGTTATGACATGTGGATTGTTTTATTTTCTTATTTATTAGTATTGCTATGAATGTCAGTTTTCTTTTTATGCACAGTATTGAAATATTGTTTATTTTATTTTATTTTTTATGTACTATGTTGAAACATCAATTTATATATATTAGCTTGATTTATAAATAGTTGATTATATGGTTGTATTTCAAATGGGGTTAACAAATCTTTAGTTTTATTATTTTATGTACAATATTGGAACGTCAACTTATATTGGTTTGATTTATAAATATTTGGTTATAGTTTTGTATTTCACTTATGATTAATAAATGAAACATAAATATTGGTTTACATTGATTTAGATTTGTTCTTGTAGATATGAGAACCACACGAGAGTAAATTAGTTTGGATATGTTTTATTATTTTATGTACAATATTGGAACATCAACTTATATTGGTTTAATTTATAAGTATTTGATATAATTTTGTATTTCACTTATGATTAATAAATGAAACATAAATGTTAGTTTACATTGATTTAGATTTGTTCTTATAGATACGAGAACAACATGAGGGTAAATTAGTTTGGATATGTAATATAATTTTGTATATTTGTCTAATGCCATAATTAATAAGTATTTAGAATGTAACATAATTTTGTATATTTATTTTTTTTGTACGATCATGAGATGGCACCATTTTCGATTCTCGTCTCATGTCTCAAATTCTCAAGTCTGGTCATGGTCTCAACTTCTTCCAATCACATGAAACCAGCAGGAATGTAAGTGCATCAATCAAATCAAATGCCACAGATATAATTGTTTGGTTTTTACTCCCTCCTTTTTTTCCCACAAAGTACCCATCTAAATTCTCTAATTAGTCATAAAATCTACATATATTTCTTCTTCTTTTCAACGGTAAGTATACATAAATACAAAAATTACATAAATTTCATTCTTATTAGACCGTTGTTTCTCTTTTAACTGAAACATGTCACTTTCTTACCAATAAATTAAAGATCACTTGAACTGAGTTGGTGGCATAGAACTAAAAAAAATTTCACAAACAAATGAATTAAGCACCTCGGTTTCATTCGTAACATATTTGGATAAATTAGACTATTGAATAATTTAACTATTCTATATTTAACATTGTTGATATTGAATATACTCTTAAATTTGTATTACATCTATAATGAAATTTTATTTTTCACTCACCTAAATTTCAGAGCTTAGATACGCCACTGTCGACGAATTCTGAATATGGCGGTTTCTTGCCGGAGTCTGAGCTGTTGCCTGAACCCTCCATTTCTTGGTGTCCAAGTAAAGAAGGGAATTGAGAGAGAGAGAGAGAGAGAGAGAGAGAGAGTGAGAGAGAGAGAGAGTGAGAGTGAGAGAGAATGAGTGAGTGAGTGAGTGAGAGAAAGAGACGAAGCGAGGGGAGGGAAAGGTGACATGGTGATTTCTAACGAACTTTTTGTTTTATCCTAGGAACTTCGCTCTGAAGTACGGCTGAGCTTGGCCGATGATTCTTGGGATGGTTTTGGCCGTTGATCAACAAAAATGTCACATGGCCACACTAACCGAATTCTGTTATCATTGCCACATGGCACAATTAATGTATCCATGAGTTTTTTTTGATAAATTTTATTAATTGAAACCAGAGTACAATCACAATCGGTATGGAAACTCGAACAATTGAAAAGAAAAAAAAAGTTGAACAATTTAATCAGGTTGTACTCGCTAAGCAATGCTACTCTTTACAAATTCTCTCTTGTCCAAAGTACTCAAAGGACCATCCTTACTGTTGGTATTGGTTGTTCATCCTCTTTAATATGGCGTTCAATACTTTGGGGACAAGAATTGCTTACGGAATGTTTGCGTTGGAGAGTGGAAAATGAGAAATGGGAACTCCATCAGAATTTTCTCAAACTACTGGGATCCCTTCAAAGTTTAGGTCTATTCTCTCATCTACAGTCGTGGATGGTCTTGTAGCAGAATTGATCATTGTACATAAGAATTGGGATTTGGATGAATTAGCTCATTATTTTCCTGATGGGCTAATAGACCTAATTCTTTCTATTCCAATTCTCGTTAGCTCTGTTCTCGATAAATTGATTTGGCACTTCAATAAGAGTGAGAAATATATTGTTAAAAGTGGTTATTTGGCAGCCCAGGCTTTAAAGGCACACCAAGCAGGTGATGAAGGAAGTTCAAACATAGAGGCGGATAATGTTTGGAAAATAATGTGGAATTTGGGTGTTCCAAACAAGGTCAAGCACTTTCCCTGGAGGTGTCTTCACTTTATTAATTACCTTGTTCCCAAATGCTTTATTCAAGACATATCCTTCATTCTCCAGTTTGTGGTCGTTGCAAGCTACAACTAGAATTTGTTCAACATGCTTTATGTCTATGTCCAACACCTAAGGAGGTATGGTTATTATCTCCTTTTATTTCTTTAATCGAATCTTGGAAATAGTTAAAGTTTGTTGAATTATTTCGTTATGTTATGCATGTCCTCTCTTCTTATGAGTTAGAGTTGTTTGCATATGTGAGTTGGGGTATATGGCATGCTCGAAATCAATTGATTATGTGTAATAAGCTATTGGGTGCTTCTTTAACTATCCAACGAGCTTATTTTTTATTGGAGGAATTTAGAAAAGTAAATAGTTATGTTGGGATTAAAGGGGCATCTAATGTTATACATTCCGGAGTTCATCTGAAATGGTTCATGCCATCCTTCCCTTTTGTAAAAATTAATGTTGATGGTGCAGTTCAGATCAGAAGCGAGTGACGAGGCTTGGATGTTAGGCTTGTCAGTAGGTCAGGTCAGTTCGGGTTCGGGTTCGGGTTCGTGTCGAGTCACAATTTTTATTGTGTCGAAAACACAAACTCAAACCCAACCCATTTAACTTATCGTGTTGAAACCACAAACTCAAACCCAACCCATTTATAAATGGGTTGGTCTCGGGTTGACCTGTTTACAACCCGTTTAATAAATATGTAATGTATAAACTGCAAAGTTTATCATTAAATAAAAAATTAATGTTTAGTATCTCAATATCATGTGATATTCAATACTTTCATGCATTAAATAAGTTACCAAGTGTATTTATAGATGTACACATACATGATTACCCTCATATGAAAAAATTAATGAATCAATCCTCCATAAGTAGCTATATATAAAAAATAAACAATTCAAGTAAACGGGTTATACGGGTCATTTTCGTGTTATCGGGTCAACCCGAGACCGACCCATTTATATAGTAGGTCATGAGCAGGTCGACCCACTTATGACACATTTATAAGCGTACGGGTTTGACCTGCTTTAAGTCGTGCAGGTTTCAAGTCATGTCATCGGGTTATGTCCAGATTGACAAGCTTATTGGGTGTGGTAAACGCTGATGGGATGGGTATGTATTAACTATTGTGAAGAAGGGATTATTTGGACACTTCTCTCTTCGAGCCACATTATTGTATGTTGTTGTCTTAGTTTGCAACTGGTCAAACATACCAAGTATTCTCATGTTGTGCTTGAAATGGGTTCAAAAGAGGTTATTACTGTGCTTACTTCTCAAGAGAAAAGCTGGACAAATGATGGTTCGTTGGTGGAAGCTGTTAAATCTCTATTTCCTAAGTTTTCAATAATATCTTGTACTCATATACCCCGTGATTGTAATCAGGCAGTGCATGTTGTAGTTAATAATGCGCGCATATGTATCCTGACTTTCATGTTTGGGTGTGCTCTTGCCCTACTTGGTTGAGCAATGTAATAACTAGTGAGTATTGATATCTTCTGCTTTAATAAAGCTATTTATTCTAGCAAAAAAACAACAATTGAAAAACAAAAACACGAAACAAAGACTCAAAGACTCGACAAATGACACTTAACTAAAGTTAGGTTTCGACAATTGTTGGAAATGTTCATTGTGCGGTTGGATACTATACCACCGATGTCACTTTAGTCATCCCACGATCTATTTTTTCTCCTAGTGTCCACGGAGCTAGTGAATCTAACTTTCTCTGCATACTTCCATAGTCGTTCCGATCTCACATTGGGTTGTTAAAAGTTCCAAAAATGGAGAGTACTGTATTGTTACGAATGACCTCATCTAACTTTGAAGAATAAAGTAAAAACCCGAATACTAAACCCTGCAGATAGGAATATCGATACTGAACAGTTGTATAAAGGCCCAAGCAACAGGATCAGCCAAAATGGGCCCAACCCTAAGCCCACAAGTCACCCACATGTATTGTGGGGCCCGTGAAGCTCAAATAGGCTTAAATTGATTGACCAACTCGTCGCCGGCTAAGCCCAAATGTATCTATGAGTTGTATGAAAACCTTGATCTGGCATAATCTAGTTTACTCTAGTACATATTTCACCAAAGCAAAACATTGCTACTTTACTCAACTAAACATGACTAAACTGCTAAACTTTATTCAGAGTGATTACAGGGCATTCAATTTCTGATCGTGGTGCTTGAAATTGAATTACAACTAAAGACGTAAATATAGACTATTGGAGGAGAAAGTTTAGGGTCTTGGCGATATCTTTAGTAGAAAACTAAAATATGCCCTTGACGGATATGCATGAGGAGGGGGGAGATTAGGGTCTCGACTAGGGCGTGATGGTCGAATTGGCATTGTCTTTGGTATAATACTAAAATGTGATGCTCTTGACGGATATGCATGGGGAGGAGAAAGATTAGGTTCTCGGCTAGGGCCAGACGGTGGAATCGGCATTGTCTTTGGTAGAGTACTGATATGTGATGCCCTTGACGAATATGCATGAGGAGGAGGAAGATTAGGGTCTCGGCTGGGGCCAGATGGTGGAATCGGCATTGGCTTTGGTAGAATACTAAAACACAATTTTCTTGACTGAAGTGGAAGAGAATGATGATGATCAAAATTTCGACTCGAGCCTGGCAATGAAGCTGCCCATTTCATTATAACACCGAACTTCGAATCGCTTAACCGATGTGCATGAGGATGAGGAAGACGGTTTGAGCACGAGGCCAAGCACAAAACCAACGAGAACACAAACAACACACATGAAAACTTGCTCAAGGAAAACGCCACATTAGTGTTTTTGCAAATATGCTTATGTCTACTCTTCTGGTCTTTCATGTTGTGTCTCCTTACTCTTCTACCCAAATTTATATTGCCGGGATTGTATGATGTGCAGGCTAGAGGGTAAGAAAATCATAGCAATCATTTTCTTCGATGCTTTAAGGAGAAAAAGTGAGGAAGGAAATTAGAACCTATCATAGATGGTCAAATTTCTTGACATCAATGGGGATATAAATCTTACAAAGGAAGACCAGAAGTCTATGCTAGATTTACGGGGAAATAAATCTCTTGACCAGAATAAATGCTCATAAGAAAATTTTAGAGCAACTCCATCAATATTAACTTAAAAACTTTCTCATTTTGTTATAGCTTATTTTAGCAATTTACTCTAACAATATTATTTATAATTTAGTTATATTTAAACATATAATTAATTTTAATTGGTTGATGAAAAATAAATAAGTAATTTACTTAGTTATTAATTGATTTTACAATCTAAAAGGAAATAATTTAATGATAATGATGATTTTTGTATTACTTATAAATAATATTTTCAGTATAAAAATAGAGAATGAAAACGTAAAATATAATAATTTTTTATTTTAACTAATGAAATAAAAAATTTGTTGGAGTTAATTTTGAAGAAAAAAACTTCATATTTTTAATTTTTCTATGAAAATAAATTAAAAAGCATATGTTGAAGTTGTTCCCAGGGAGCTAAAATGCCACATTTCCAATTTCCATAACAAACCCAAAGCCCAAAATAATATTCCCTTAAACGCAGAAAAATAAAATAAAGCGGGAAGCAAACCCAGAACTCCCAGAAGGCGGCGAGGCAAAACAGTTATGGAATTCGACTGCTCTACTCTCACTCTCTGGAGAGAAGCCCTCTCCTCCTATTCCTCTCGCATTGAATCTCTCAACAGTAAAAAAACCCAATTTGGTCTCTCTCGACGACTTTTACCGCAACCAGCTCCCTCCTCTCCTCCGCCGCCGGAACCCTAACCCTTACTTCACCACCTCCGAGCTCTCCGATCTGATGCGCTGGAAGTTCACACGTGGCAAGTGGCGGTACCTATCTACTCTCTCCCTCTCTATTTCTCTATCTTTTGTTGTGTGTATTGACTAGTATGTGGAAATGTGAATTTTACAGGCCTCGGCTGTTGGATTTTGTTGCGGCGTTGAATGATTCGGCGGTGAAATCGGCATCCGAGAAGGCTTTTGGGTCGCTTCCTGATATCTCTAAGGTCGTCAGTGAGCTCACCGCGCTGAAAGGGGTGGGCCCGGCCACGGTCTCGGCGGTTCTGGCAGCTTATGCGCCGGATGTGGCGCCGTTCATGTCCGACGGGGTGAGTGTGTTACGGTTTGCTATGGTGATTTGTTTTCATATCTAGGTGGTTGGTATTGTTTTTGGATTTTGAGGTTTGTGTTTGTTGGTGATTGATGAAAGGCTATGGAGGCGGCTCTTGGTAATAGCAAGGACTATTCACTGAAGCAGTATCTGCTGTTTGCTGATAAGTTACAGAAGAAAGCAAAGGTCAGTGATGAGTGGATTGGCTATCATTGTAAAACCAGACATTTTTTTGATGAGGTTATCTAATGTAGACTTAGATGTACCATGTTTGTCTATGTGAAAGCAGATGCCAGTTACATTACTCATTACTGCTTCTATATGCGAGAGCATTACTGCTATGAGAATTGAATCATCCAAGCACTCAAATCCATGATCAGGCTTATAAATCTTAGGAATCTTAGCTTAATCATCTGATATGTTAGAGGATTGTGTGCAGGAATTGAGTGCAGAAGGCGAAACCTTCACACCATCAGATATAGAAAGGGCTCTATGGAGTTGTGCTATAGGGGCCAAATTGTCATCTTCACAGTCAGATCCAGACCCGAAAGCTACTCACAAAACTAAAGACCCCAAGAGGAAAAGAAAACACTGATTTGCTCCAAGACCCTTAATTAACAAGCTAGTCCAAGACAATGTACCTCTTTGTATTCTCAAAAGTATGAAGTTTTTTGTGACCCCTAGAATTTACTTGGCATATGATGCATTCGACCAGTTGTGCTTCAACCGTTGAAACACTAATTCCTAAACTCGAATTTAACTGCATCTTGCCTCATCAACTTAATGATCCTTCGTCCTAGAAGATTATATTATTTATGTTTAGTGTACTGTGGGAGGAGTTTTGGTTGGGTTTTGCAATAAGTTAGAATTGCTGGTTACTGAGGTGATGGGCAAATGAAAACCACAGTAGAAAATGATGGTGATTTTGCTGAGATGAGTCTTCCACAAACATCCGCGATAAGAATTGAAGTGAATCACATATAGTGAACGGTAATTATCCAAGAAAGTGAAAATCTAATTTGTTTGATCTCATTGATTTTGAAAATCAAAATTACACTGAAGTGTCACCCAAAATCAGACAAGGTAAAATGTGAGCCGATTATGAGGGATGGGGCATCAATCATCGATCCTAAGAAACAACCGTGGGTTGGTTCGCAGGAAATGTGTCAATCTTTGCCTATACTGTTCCTCCTATCTATGATGCTTTTGTTATCAATGTGAAATTACACGTTAAGATCAGTAATGAGTTGTCTGGTGTAACTCCCTCCAATCTCACCCTTCATTCTATAGCACAGCCACAGGGTAACGATTCTTGTGGTCAGTGATCCTATATGGAACATGCTTCGACTATGTTTTTGAAACAAGTATTTGACCGTGGGCGAAAACCAGACTCGACTCACTGGAAACCTGGAGTGGGGTGGCAGGGGGTTTACAGGTCTACTCGTGAGGGTTATGAAACCATACCAACCAAAGTGAACTTATTTCAATGTCTTTTAGACTTGATCTAATTTCAAAATCTAATTTGTCAAAAGTGAAATCATACACAATTAACTGTGAGGATTCAAATAAAACATTATAAAAGGCAAGCCAGGGAAAACCAAACATTGCAACACAGATAGAAAAACAAACAAACGAACATGGCTTTGTTTGCAAGAAATGTACTAGTACTGTCAATCCTGCTTGCATTGTTCGTAAGTATGTCCCATGCTTGTACGAATGCAGACGTGCATGTCAAGATCACCAACGATCCGTCCCCGGATCCCAGTGGAGCTCCCACGAGTCTAAACCTTCATTGTAAAACAAAGAAGCGTGATTTTATTGGCCAGGTAATTCCCCATGGATCAAGCTTTGAGTTTGTTTTTTCAGAACTTTCTGACTGGCCGTGGACTACCGAAATGTCTTACAGTGTGGAATGGTCTAACCTGGATTACAGCTTCACTGCATACAAACAAGGAGCCAGAGAATGGAAATTGTACTGTAGATCGGGAACTTGTTTGTGGACAATAAGGCGTACTCAACTGCGTGCTTTCAACAGCGCACGAGGAAATTTTGATTGTGCTCAGTGGCCGGTACCACCATCTTGAAAATTATCTATGTACCTTTCCCTTCAATAAAGGAAATAACCAACCTTGGATTGTTCTTTGTCCATGGCATTTTTATCCTTATTTTGTGTCTAATAGATTTCATCGCTCAATAAGATAATTTAACACTAAGATACCAACTGGCCGGCCAGAAACAACTTCTTTAGGGATAAAAATCTTTATTTACTTTGTATCACTCTCAAAGTCCCAATTATGGATTATATATTTGGACCTCAAAGTCCAAACTCATTTCATTTTTATCATTTTCGATTCGTGATTTTAAATTTGAGACCATTTATTCTATAGATTATTGGTTGACGATTAATTTTATAAAAAATAAATTAAAATTGAGATCATTTAGGTATCTAATCTTGCAAAACAAATGAACGGTTGTTATTGTAATGTTAAAATTCACCATAACTATTCATTTGTTTTGCAAGATCAGATACCCAAATGATCTCAATTTTGATTTATTTTTTGTAGAATTGATCTTCAATCAATAATCTATAGAATGAGTTGTACCAAATGATCTCAATTTTGATTTATTTTTTGTAGAGTTGATTTTTAACCAATAATCTATAGAATGAATGATATCAAATTTAAAATTACGAATCGAAAAAAATAAAATGAAATGAGTTTCAACTTTGAGAGAACCAAATGATTTTGGACTAGATCAAAATCCCTCAATTATTCCGTACGGTGTGTTGGCTTTAGTAGAGGGCTGCACAACGAACGGGTCCCCAAATCCCAATTCTCAAATGACGAAAACACCCAAATCAGAAGGTCTTAATTACGTGTCAACGTGCTATTCGCTATGCGATCGGTTCCACGTCTAACAGACTAAAAACAAATAAAAAGGCCGAGCTGCTTCGACCAACATCCCCCCCCCCCCCCAATCCCCCTCGACGGTTTTCCCCCATCGGAAAAACCGATCCCACGAATGACGATTCCGACATCCGACAGAAAATTCCGTCGCAGCCCTAAAGCTCCTCTCTTGCCCCAAAAGCGCAACGACAATGAGCCGCCTTCAGAGGCCAGCTTCGACGGCGCGTCGTTCTCCGGCGCCGTCTTCAACCTCTCCACCACGGTCGTGGGCGCCGGAATCATGGCCCTTCCGGCCGCCGTGAAGCAATTGGGACTTGTCCCGGGTCTCATCATGATCGTATTGGGCGCCGTGCTCACGGAGTCTTCCATCGACATGATCATCCGATTCACCCGCGCTTCCAAGACATCCTCGTACTCCGGTCTTGTCTGCGACTCCTTCGGTGGGCCGAGCCGTAACTTCCTCCAGGGTTGCATCGTCGTCAACAACCTCGGCATGCTCGTCGTCTACATGATCATCATCGGTAAGCTTTGTGTCTTCTTGGGCTTTCTGTCGGTCAACGGCGGGTCAGAGTCTGAACGACGTCGTATTTGTGTTGTTTGCTTTGCAGGTGATGTGCTGTCCGGGACGGGGTCGGATGGGTTCCACCACTCGGGTGTGATGGAGGAATGGTTCGGTCAGCGTTGGTGGACCGCGCGTTTCTCATTGCTACTTGTCACGACGCTCTCTGTGCTCGCGCCTCTTATCTCTCTCAAGCGCGTGGGTAAACTCCACTCTCTCTTTTTTACTTTTTTTTACCATCACTTTTCTACCTGGCCCTAGTTAGTTAGTGAGTGCTCTAATTTTAGTGGTACCGGTTTTCTGTGAATTTTGTACTGTTGGTGATAATGGTAGACTCGTTGAGATACACTTCAGCATTGTCGGTTGGTTTGGCGGTTGTGTTCGTGGCGATCATAGCCGGAGTGGCGATGGCTAAGCTGATAGAAGGAGCTGTTGAATTTCCGCGGTTGATGCCTAAACTTGTTGACCAAGCTTCGTTTTGGAAGCTTTTCACTACCATTCCCATTCTTGTTACTGCCTATATCTGCCACCATAACAGTGAGTATTTTGGTAAAACTAAACTCTGGTTCAATTTAATCGTTTTGCAATGCTCGAAGTACATTAACTATGCCGGGTTTGTGTTGTAACTGTCGTTTTAACAATTTCATTCATGGCAGAGAAAATAATGCTCTGTGGTAATGTGAAATTGATATTGAACCTCTGGCAGAAAATAGCTTGGTTGAAATCATGTATCTATTGATGGTCTTAGTTCTAACCAGTGTGACATTTGATACCAATTTCATTCTCTCCCTAACATGGCAATTGAATCAACATAATGGGTAGTACACTGGTTCCTTAGATATCTGCATATATGCTGTGTATGGAGCATTTAGGATGGCTCAATGCATCAATATATCTTCTTTTATCCAGCTGATGAATTTCAATATGTACTTGACTGCAGTTCATCCGATTGAGAATGAGCTGACAGACCCTACCCAGATGAAGTCTATAGTACGAACATCACTTGCATTTTGCTCGTCTGTTTACGTTGCAACCAGCTTCTTTGGTTTTCTTCTTTTTGGTGACCAAACAATGGATGATGTACTGACAAATTTTGATGGTGATCTCGGAATTCCGTACAGCTCATTTCTTGATGATATTGTCAGAGTGAGCTACGGCCTCCACTTGATGCTTGTTTTCCCCATTGTATTCTTTTCCCTTCGCCTCAATTTGGATGGCCTTCTCTTTCCATATGCCATTCCCATTGTATATGACAATCGAAGATTCTACTCGGTAACAGCTGCTCTTATGGGTTTTATCTTTTTGGGAGCCAATTTTGTGCCTAGCATCTGGGATGCCTTTCAGTTCACTGGTGCTACCGCTGCCATCTCCGTTGGTTTCATATTTCCCGCTGCCATTGCGCTGAGGTAAGCCAGATAGTAACTGTAATTTGTCAAGTATCTGAGCTGCATTATATAATAGGTGTTGACAAACGTACTGCAAAATTAGGAAGCTGCAGTTAGTACTGAAACTTTTTGATTCCAAAGCCATGCTTTCTCCTTTTCTCATTGTGTGTCGATCTATGATTCTAAAAACATGTCCAAGTATAAATGATGTACATTATATGCTGAAATGCAGGGACACTCATGGAATTGCAACAAAGAAGGACAGACTAGTATCATGGGTGATGATCCTTCTAGCAATCTCCTCCAGTACAGTGGCCATCTCAAGTGACATTTACAGCTTTTTATGTAGTGACAAAGTGGCAGCCGCTCGAAGCTGACATACAACTATATGTCAGTTTATTTTGTTGTGTTACTTAACCGGTAAAAATGTTACTCATGATCAGAAATAGAGTAGAGTGTAGTTTTGTTATCTTCTTACTTCAGTTTTCCAAGCACCAGACACTACTATTGATACCTGATTATTTGACAGAAAAATCTGTGTACTTGACGCAAGATTTAATTACTGCATGTCATTGTTTTATTTGTTTATTCATGTTTATTCCACTCCATTACGAAGAAAATCCCCCAATGAGTACAAGTCGTTGCAAAACCACTTATCTAAACTTGGGTACAAGAGAGTAACCTTGAGTCCGTGGTATACACAATTGGTACACATTGGAAATGCTCCTACTGATCGATACTCAACGCAATTTCTTTCGTACAGTTTGTTTATATACAAGTCCCTGCGCTGTTACACTCCATGATCTTGCAAATTAAGAAGGAGAAGAAGAACGGGGTGATGCTAGAGGATGCGAAATTTCAAATTTAACAAGCGCTTTACTTGAACTTGCTCTTGACCAGTTGACCATGAGGGAGCCTGTGATGAAGCTTTCAAGAGTGTTGGATTGTTGGGGTAGAATGAGTGTGCTGTACTATATAATTAAATAGACGCCCAACAACAAAAAAAGACTATCTGCTCTCTCACTTCTTACACTCTGGGCTTGACGTGTCTATATGTGGGCTTATTCTCTTTAGTTTGATCAATCATACCTTTCGCTGATAAAATAAATAGCCCACTCTTAGAGGCGCACGATGAGCCCGCTTCAAGACTCTTTTTATCAGAACGCTTCAAGACTCGAGTTGGTCATCTTTCTCGTTTGGTTGCATCATTACAACAAATTTACGAGCTTCGATAATGTTTCTCTGAAAAAGAAAAAAAGACAAACAAACGTCGGCCTCCCGGAGAGAATACGTCGATGAGGGACTTTGTAGCTAGCTAGAGCCTAGATGAGAACATAAACATTATTATATATGATATCGATGTTGGCAGAACATGCATGCATACAGATATTAAGTAGAGTTTGAGCTCGATCAATCGGTGATACCCATCACTCCACGAAACAACCATGACGAATGATTTTAATGAGTAGACAGTGGACTGGTAGAGTGTTGTTGTCTCGTTCTCTCGTTTTCTTGACATACCAAACCTGCCTGGCTGGGGCTAGCTATCACCAACACTCATGCAAACAAGAAAGAGCAATGCAAACAAGAGAGAGCCCACAGCTAGCTAGCTCAAATACATGTTGTCAAGTTCGTTATGATAATAGATGGATCTGTCCTCTGTATGTTCATGTATCACGTTATTCATGAATATATTTGCGCATGCATCCTCTATCATTACTCTCATTAGCATCGATTATTGTCTATGCTTGCATTGCTTGTTTGTATACATAGTTTGTTTTCGGTTATCCGCCACAAAACACGCACGAAGAAAGAACAAGCTAGTTACGTGATCGATGCATATATCTCTAGCTGCATCCATCCATACTATTAAAAGCTAGCTTCTTTGATCTTGCTAGCTAGGTTGTATATACCGTCTCCATTCAAATCTTACCTCACATTTGATAAAGCGACAAAGAAAATATTATTTTAAGAGGTTGAATTAAGTTGGGTCACTCATTTCCACTTAATTATTGGACCCGATCGAATTGAGTTACATTAATTTTTCTTCGTGTGCTCCTGTCAGAAGTTGATCTTATCGATTTTCGACGTTCATTGTAGGATAGATGTAATTTCCCGTTTTATGATGTTCATTATGAAATCATTTCTTCTAAATATTTCATCACCCGCATATCTATAGCATATCTATAGCGAGATTGAACGCGTATGGAGGGGTTGAGAGGAAATATCTCAAAATAAAAAAATAAAAATATATATAATTTATAAGTGAATAGAGTATATCCAATATTAAACAAAAAAAAATTATTAAAAATAACATCAGTTTGGACAATATCATTGATAGTAAAGATCCAAATGTCACTTTGTCGTTGTTCAACATCATAAGCAATAATGCAATATCTTTTCATGCAACAATATTAATTCTACCTTCATTTAACATTCTAACTAGCGCGCTGATTCATTTGTACGTATTATCTGTTCTACCTAATTTCATGCTAGCTATTTATCTTTTCAAATTTGATCTAGCTTCTATGTCTTTTCTCGACAACTCCATTTTATATTGTTTGACGGTAAGGAGTAAGGACGTTATATGCACTGGTGGTTGCATATTATCGGGTCGTGTACGTTATATCACTTATAATGGTTATTATAAGTCTCCACTCATGCGTCGACTATTGATACATACTAGAAATAAAAACTCGCGCGCGAGGCGCGGGTGACACACCTAAACACAAAAGAAAAGAAGATTGATTACCATCATTTAGAGTTTGTACATTCAGAATAGGTTGCCCCAAAAAATGGACAATTTATCCAGACTTTATGAATTATTGCATATATGCACAATTTGTACATAAGATTAACTATGTAAACTATCACAAATGTATATACATATATTATATATATAAATATATGTCCATTTTTGTTTGTCCTTTGACATTCTTGTTCAATTTTCAAGTGTCGGCAAAACTCATCTTCTTGTTCTTGAATGCGTATGTGGGCTTGTTGGGATGATCAAGCTTTTTTCTTTACATATTTTCTTCACAATTTTCACTTGTTTTCTGCAACTGCGTATAAATTGATTAGTAGTCAAATAGTATGCAACATTAAATCAATCTTACAATAAATTGAACATATTTTGTAGTAACAACAATCCATAATCCTTTTTTCTCCCTTTCTTAAATAGTATAAAAGCCTTATATTTTGTAGTTTCATCATCCTTCCATATATGTATTTTTTGGAATGCCGTATCCCTCTTTGGTGGCGAGTGTAAACCTCCATTTCATGGATCTACTATATTTCTTTTTTGGATTGTCATCTGCAATTCAAATATATACACACATACCAAATTACCAAATTAAATTATAGCAACCTACAATATATATATATATAAGTATATAAGAAACATAATCAACACGCAGACACAAAAGCACAGTTAAAAAATGACCTCTTCATCAAATTAACATAACTATATCATTGGAATAGTCTCAAATTAGCATCAAATTAACTTACATCGAGAAGAGGATTACGTGGTAGTTTGGTGGTGTTGTCTGAAGATAGAAAACCTCCTACAACCCATAAACCCAAAAAGTAAAGAGATAGAAACTATGATTTTTGGCCATAAATTTTGTTTTGAAATTTCACATTCACCTCCTTTGGATCATATATTTTCATTCAGCAGTAGTAGAGGCTAGGCGTACTATATAAAAGTTCTATCAGAACTAAGTTTCAACAGTCAAAGTGAAAGGATTTGAATTGATTTAATTTTTGCATAAATTTTCGCACTATATAAAAGTTCTATCAGAACTAAGTTTCAGCAGTCAAAGTGAAAGGATTTGAATTGATTTAATTTTTGCATAAATTTTCGTGGTTACTTACATCAACCAAATACCTTTTCATTGATGCCTTAAATTCCACATAACAATTGTAGAAATTGAAATTGGTGCCGGCACGACAAACAGCGTAGGGGGAGATCTTTGCAGTAAGCAAATATATCCCATTGATGATGAGTATGGGAAAAATGAACTTTATGTGGAGACCATAAATTGATTATGAAGTTTATCAGTTTCTTTAAAATGGAATTTGAAAGAAAAACTAAAAATAAATTTCGATCACGGTTAATTCATGTACCATAGTGCGTTCAGTAATTAAACACAAAGCCAATGCAAATGATTTGAGTAATAGAGTCAACAGAAACCTCTGGTCTTTTGTCCTACAGATCAACTTGCTAAAATGAAAAGAGCATAAGCACACATAACTACGTTTAGATGATGGCGAAACTTACTCACAAAGATATGTATCTTGTGTAGAGATGTTATTTTGCAAAACTTGCTGACGAACATCTTCATCAACTTTGTTTAAGCTAACCAATCCTGCATCATGATCATTATTGATTTGTAATTAGTATGCATGAATCGATCTTATAAAATTGTATACTCATGAACATTAGAAAAAATTATAACAAAAACATTAATTAAATATATTTGATAGATTGTACCAAATTCTATTTTATTTGCTACGCTGAAGATGTCTATATCTTTTGCCATTTTAGCCGTCAACAAAACCTATATGTTTTTTTTCACTGATTAAAAACCAAAATGATTGAAACGTGTTGTATATACTTTTAATTAAGAAAGCTGCTAAAACAGAAAAAGCATAAAAGTACATAACCACATTTAGGTCGTAGTGGAACTTGCTATGAAAAATAGGTGTCCAGAATCCAAAACCTGTTTTGAATCATTTTAAACAGCTTCTTCTAATGTGAACTAATTCTGCACTATGCTCGATCATTTGAGTTTTTGCCAATCATATTTTCATAATCGAATCATAAATTAAATTAAATTAAATTTTGTTATCTTAATAATTGGACACGTATACATACCTCATTAGAGGTCCTTGGACTCCCTTTATCATTACCAATCTATTCCAACCAAATTTTGCAGATGGTAGTTTTTAGGCTTTCAAATTCATATAGGTCTGAAGGTCGAAGAAGATGTAAGGTCATCAGAGTAATAAGTTTGTCAAAATAAATGTCAATGACCACCTCCAAATCTGCACTAAAAAGTAATACATAAAACTAAACAAATGTGGCACATTGACAAATAGGGTTGTATCAAGATTGGTTGATACCTTAATGATCGAAATTATGTCTTTGATAGGACCAAACAGGAGTCTGCTCTATTATTAGATATTTTGCAAAACATCTTGATAAACTATATTTTTTTGTTTAGTTATTGGGGGTATGTCGTCGCTGTTATTAATTAGGATTTTGAAACCTTTTTTTGACGTAACTCTTGATAATGCAACACATAATTGTCCATGAGTGAAAACTGGTTCGTTTAAATATATTCCAACTTGATTTAATGATTAACCTTGACTTTCATTAATTGTCATTGCATAACAACGTCTAATAGGAAATTGGCGTCTTCTTAATGTGAATGGCCATTTATTTTCAGTTGTTGTTAACACGATTATGGGAATGAATACTTTTTCTCCGATGTTGTTTTCTGTTAATATTTTTGCTTCAATTAATCTATCGTATAGTTTTGTTATAACTAATCTTGTTCCGTTACATAAACCACATATTTGATTCAAATTTCTAAGTAGCATAATAGGCATACCAACTTTCAAAGTCAGTTCATGCATGGGCAATCCATTGAATTCTAGTTTGTTTAAAAATTCAGTGGGGTACAAAGCATTAATATTTTATTTGTTTCCTGAATCAAATGTGATCGTATCAGAACTAAAGTATGTAGTTTTATCACTTGGTAATAAATTAATGGCATAATTATTTATATCATGAACTGTTAGGTTTCAGGATGTAACTATAACACGTTCCTTTAAATAGTCTGCATCATTGTATTTAATGTTAAAGTTTGGATACGTAGCTGAAAATATTGAGTGTATAGAGTTTGTAGTTGGAGTAATGAGTAAATCTTCAGGAATGTCAATCCAAGACACGTCTATATCATTTGTAATGTAGTTTGATTGTAATTTTCCTTCATCTATTTGCAATAGACAATTTGCAAAACTTTCAATTTCACTTTTCTCTTCATCAGATAAATTTGGTCTCGATAATCTCATATTTTCTTTTAAATTGAATACCGTAAAAGAATTCCACATGTATGAATTTTTTAATGACGCTTAGATAATTTGTTCTTTAGTTCCTCCTTTTTTGACTTGTAAACTTTGTCTGAAATCTCCACCTAATACAATAAATTTACCTCCAAATGGTTTGTACTTATTCTTATCGCTAGAGTCTAATAAAACATCATGAAGAGTTTTGTCTAATGATTCAAAACAAAGTTTATTAGTAATTTGAGCTTCATCCCATATAATTAAATCCATTTTCTGAATTAATGTAGCAAGGTAAGTCTTTTTTTTGTATTGAACATGTTGAATCTTATGCGATTATAAATGATATTTTAAACCGTAAATGTGTTGTTCTTCCGTTTGGAAGTAGTAATGAAGCAATACCAAATAAAGCAATGGTGAAAACAATTTTTCCTTCAAATCTTAACTTAGCAGTTATCGTATGCCATAAAAAAAATTTCAGTTCCTCCACTACCATACACAAAAAATGATCTAGAATTCTTTTGTTGGACAACTTCAATTACCTCATTAATTATATATGTTTTTGACAATTATTTAATTTAGCAAGAAGATCAGAATGTTCTTATTTCATTGCATGACAATCGTAATCAAGTTCTTCTCTCATTAGTATATTATTAAGTTGTTGTACTTTTTCAGCATCTGGCATTGGTAATTGGAAGTTTTTTAATGAATTGGATGATATATTGAATAAATTTTTTAATTCATATAGAAGACTATTTCTTAATTCTCGTTTTGGTATAGTAAGATTCGGTATATTAAATTCTAATCGAAGTTAGTATATGATATCATCACACATATTAGGCCAATGCGCCTCAAACAAAGCTTTAGGATCCGACACATTGCAATATAAAATAATTATAACAAATAATTGTCGAATTTGGTAAGATGTTGCAGTAAATGTAGATTGTGTTAGCGCAATCTATTCTTTATCATCTTCTAACAATCTCAATGCTCGACATGCTTCTTGAAAAGTAGTATATGTAATGTCATTGACTGTTTTTATTGAATTGAAATGACGACATCCTTTTTGAATATTTAGTAACATTCGCATATAATATAATTCACTCGCCATAGGTGGCACATATTGAATTCTACCTATAACTTTATATTGTTGTCTTTGATACCACATTTTCTTATCTTTATCCCAAACAAACTTAGTAGGAAATTCAACATCAGTTAATTTAGTTGCGTCTTTATAGATTGCATTTGCCTGAAACCATGTCGTTAGGCGTTAGCATTGTACGTTCTATGTCTGAATTTTGTAACACTTTTTCTAGAGATGTAGCTTCATTGAACACAATAATTTGTTTCAAAGGTAAATGAATCTTTAAATACTGCACTGCGAGATATCTAGAATGCGTTAAGAATTGAAACAATCTCCATACAGATTCATAAGGTGTTAAATAACGACAATTGACATAGTTTAGAATTTCATCGTTCATGTTATGATAGAACAAAACTCAAGCTCTATTAGTACTTTTATTTATATATTTAAACAATATTTTATCAACATAGATTGTGAACTTGATTCAATATTAATGCGTACATTATAACTTAATAATAAATTTGAGTTGTAAGGAACAACAAAATTATTGCCAATATGAATGCCATTTTTTACTACAAATCTTGTATCATCGTCACGCCGTTTATAGATGGGAGGTTTAATTACTTCAAATCTTGTGTTAGCATTATATAGTTTTGGAAAAAATTTAGTACACCTTCCATCTCGCATACATGGAGATTTTTAATTGATTTGTCCGCAAGGACCATGAATCATAAAATGATTAACGATTTCAAAGAGTTTAGGATTAATTGTTTGATCAGGTAGTTCAGCAGAGATTATATAATCTATATCAGCTGGCGTGTAACATTTGTATGATTTTTTAAGCCAAAATAACATATGAGCATGTGGCAGTCCTCATTTTGAAATTCAACAGTGCAAACGTGCATCTATATCTCCAAATGGTTCCCCAGATTTAATATAAGCCAGCATATCTTCTAATTTTAGATTAAATATTCGTGAAACTATGTTTGGTCGATCTTCTGATTTGTATCCATGTGTCTTTTCAAAATATCTTAATATTTCTGGCCATTTAATATTACAAGTGAAAGTTTTAAATAAATCGGGATTGCTATATTATATGCAAATTTTCATTGCATCTTGATAATTATTCATCATATCTTTAGTACTTCCAGTATGAGATTTCCAAAGAAAAATATTTTGACCTACGTCAGAAGTATTAGTAATTCCATGTGAAATAGCAATAAAGAGTTCATAACGGTTTTCACGTCTTAATTTTCCTTGATGTTTTCTAATATAGTCTAAACGATCTTCCTCAGTAGTTGCATAACAATCTACTAAATATTGTTGAAACAACATTCCACCTTTTAATAAAGTACTTAGATCATTTTGTCTATCATGAATATGGTAGCAAACATATTGTATCATAGTAAGTTTTGTTCTTTTTTTCCCACGTTCTCTAGCAATCGGTTGCAATAACAAACCATGTTTAATTCCATCATCATCATGTGAAAAGAGTAGAGGATATTATATGGACATATACTTTGGATGTAATTTAAAAATGCGTTTTAAACGTCCATCACTTGATTCAGTAATGATATCTCTGACCGAGAGGTTGATCAAGCGCCCGAGGAGGAGAATGGGGACGAAGGAGCTGACCAGCCAACCGTCGCTCAACATCATGCCAAAAACGAGTGCGCTTGCATGGCTTGTGAGGCAGAGAATGACAAAAGAAAAGAGAAGAAGAGAAAAGTAGGGTAGCACCCAGATTCCTGCCCCTCCAAAAAGTCGATCGCCCAGACCAAGAGGCGGGTTGAACCAGCATCTACTTTCACTAAGCCCATGATCCGGCTGCGAATGCTTGCGGAGGTTACTGCCGCTGCTGCCTCTGTCGACCTGGGGAGTAGCAAGTCTGAGATGGAGTCTAATGATGAATGGACCCACGATTGTGCTCCCCACTCATGGAACGATAGTCCTCCTAATTATTCCCAACCTGAGATTGTTGAAATCCTCTCCTCAAGATTCACCGGGATGCTTCATTCCTGGTGGGAAAAATATCTCACCCCCGAATCTAAAAACATGCAATCAAGCATGACATAGAAGGTTCCCCAATTTTCGATGAAAATATTGGAATGAGAATTTCTGACGCAGTAAACACTTTATTTTACACCATAATCTAACATTTCATTGGCACACCCAGTCACATTACATCTAGAATTCACGATCGGCTTAGTAACCTCAGATGTCCTACACTCAACGATCTTAAAATGGTATCAAAATGTTTTCATCTCTAGAGTCATGCTTAAAGACGATAGTAACCAACCTTTTGGGAAAGAAAAATTTGTAAATGGTCACCCAAATCTTTTTGCCCATAAAATTAGACAAATCTTAAATAATGAATCATGTCAAATAAATTATGGTTCGTTTACCTATGGCTAGATTATCACAGTCATCCAAAAAGAAGGTCTCAAAATGTGTATTGATTCAAAAATCAATTCTCAAGCAAAGATAGATAAAAAGATGGCCAAATATGAATTAGGAAAATTCTGTGAACAATATGGTATTCCTTCTCTACCTCCCTCCAGAAGAAAGTCAAAGATTGTTGAATCCAGTTATTACCAAAAAAGACCTTTTAAATGAAATAATTTCTACTCAAAAAACAAGTTTGAACCAAACAAATTTCATACTAAAAACAAATTCCAAAAATTCCAACCCAAAAACTAATTTATCCTCAGAGAAAATCCTTTGACAATAAAGGTAAATGTTTTAAAAGTAATAAACCTGGTCATTTTGCAAACAAATGTTCTGTAAAGAACACTATCAATCAATTAAAAACTAGTCAAGAAGAGCGTGAAAACCTAATCAATCTTTTGGAATTAAGAAATACATATTTTGAAGAAGAGAACTCTTCAGAACCAACTAATAACAATCCAATAGAAACTTCATTAGATGTTTCTAATAACATTTATCCCTACGTATAACTTTCGGTTGCAATGATGCTTTTCGTTGCAATGATAGTTGTTATGCCAAAACAATAAATGTTCTTACTAAACAGGAAGAACAAGAGGACTATTAATTGATTTGATTAGCAAAATTAATGATCCAGATTTAAAGGCTGAATACCTCAAAAAATTGAAGAAATTAATCACACAAGAAATATAGTAAACACTCCATAACCAAATATTTGTCTCACCTCAACATTTCAAAAATTTCAAAATAATAAAAAGGAAATAACTATATAAGATCTCCAGTAAGAAAGAAAAATTATTAAGACTCAGATCCAATCACTACATCACACTCACCAACAATTAATCTATGACCATGAGGAAATACAACATAAAATAAATATTATAAACATAGAACACCCATGTCAACATATAGACAAAGATACTACTCCAAACGATCTCGAAGAATCATCTCAAGACGCCATCATCAATACTGTTAAACAAACCCAATTAAAAAAATGGTACGCCTCTGTGCAAATCAAAATCAGAGACTTCCAATTAACAACAGTTGTTCTTATCAATTCAGGAGCCGACCTAAATTGCATTCAAGAAGGTTTAATACCCTCTAAATACTTTGAAAAAATAAAATAGTCTTTAAGATCGGCCAATGACTCCAAAATGAATATAAAATACGAAATCCCTAAAGCTCACATATGTCAAACAATGTTTGTTATAAAACTCCATTTGTTTTGGTTCAAGATTTAACAAATAAGGTAATCTTAGGACTCTCTTTTCTTACCTTAAGTTATCCCTTCATCACAGACTACGATGGAATCACAACTTACCCGTTCAACGAACCAATTTATTTATTTTTTTTCTAAACAATCCAAAAGTTCATACTCTTAAAACTTTCCAAGAAAACTCGATTTCAAAAATAATCAATTTCATCCAAGTAAAATCAAAACAAATCGCTTTTCTCAAAGAAAAAATTAATTTTAAGAGAATAGACAATCAGTTGCAAGACACTTCATTACAAAAGAAAGTAAACACTTTCGGAAAAAAAATAATCACCGAATTATGTTCTGATATTCCTACTAATTTTTGGCATAGGAAAAAACATATAGTCACTCTCCCTTATATCAAAAATTTCAATGAAAAAATATCCCCACTAAAGCTCGACCAATTCAAATGAATCATGAAGTCATGGAATTCTGTAAACAAGAAATAAAAGATATTCTTAGCAAAAAGATCATTAGACCAAGCAAATCATCATGGTCCTGTCCTGCCTTTTATATTACGAAAAATGTTGAACTAGAAAGAAGAATGCCACGATTGGTAATAAATTACAAACCCCTTAATACAACTCTTGAATGGATACGATATCCTATCCCTCATAAATAGGTTAAATCATTCAGTCATCTTCTCTAAATTTGATATGAAGTATGGTTTCTAGCAAATACAGATTCATGAGAAAGATAAATATAAAACTGTCTTCGTTACACCTTTTGGGCATTATGAATGGAATGTAATTCCATTTGATCTAAAAAATGCTCCAAGCGAATTTCAAAATATCATGAATGATATTTTTAATCCTTATAGTCACTTCTGCATTATCTACATTGACGATGTTCTTATATTTTCACAGTCCATAGAACAATATTGGAAGCACCTGCATCAATTCTTCACAGTCATCAAGAACAATGGTCTGGTAGTTTCAGCTTCAAAAATCAAACTCTTTCAGACTAATATTAGATTTTTGGGTTTCAACATCCATCATCTTCAGATACGTCCAATCGACAGAGTTATCCAGTTTGCTGATAAATTTTCTGATATAATCCTAGATAAAAATCAATTACAAAGATTTTTAGGTTCCTTAAATTAAATAGCAGACTTTTATCAGAACTTGAGAAAAAATGCAAACCTCTATTTGACAGATTACAGTCCAACCCTCCTCCTTGGTCTTCAATCCACACTTCTTTAATCAAAGTGATTAAGAGTTATGTCAAAATCCTACCATGCCTTGGTATCCCTCTAACCAATTTCTTCAAAATTGTTGAGACCGATGCTTCAGAGATCGGTGATGGACGCATATTAAAACAACAAATTTCTCTCAGCCATCCTGAACAAATAGTCTGATTTCATTCAGGAACTTGGAGTCAATCTCAAAAAAACTATAGTACGTACTATCAAAAAGGAGATTTCATCAATTTTTTTATGCGTAGTAAATTTCAAGATGATTTATTAAATCAAAAAAATTTAATTCACGTTGACTGTAAAAGTGCAAAAGATGTTTTGACCGATGGCAAGCTATCTTAAGCATCTTTGATTTTGAAATTGCTTTCATCAAAGATTTTGATAACCATATCCCAGATTTTCTAACCAGAGAGTTTCTTCAGGAATCCAACAATGACGACAAGATCATCATCTAGAAAACTCAAAAGCACAAGTCAAATCTGAGCCGTTTTTTCCGGCAAATCAAGTTTCACCATCATTCAAGCACGAAACTCCTTCTAGCATAATCATCCCTGGTATTTCCCATTCAGTTCCAGTAAGAGCTTTAACCCCTACACAACTAGTCAATTACAACCCTTTAGAAAACACCCTTAGTCAAGCTCGTCCCAACTTCCAGTCAGCTTTAGTCAACCCAGTATGTTCCTTACAAATCTGATCTCCCAGGCCAAGCTAATTTCCAAAGAACATCCCCGTATTATCATTAAGCTAGTGAAAATCTTTTCTATGTTGAACCCCCATCCCCCACTTACCTTAAAAACCCAATTTCTTTAGTAAGAGAGTACTGCCTTCCTAATTTTCACTTCTCCCCTAGTCATCCTTCTCATTCTCTGAATTTCTATAAAGATATCCTTATTAAATTCGGATCCATCTCCATTAGAGCTATTTATGACCAGAAAAATAGCACCAAGTTACTTTACCATTCCCTTTATATAATGCGTATTGATTCCTTATCCAGTTAGGGTGATCAACCTTATAATCATCATAGTTGCAAAGATACATATTATACTATTACTATGATTACATAGAAGCTTGGTCAATAATCTTTCTCCACCAGACAAAAGATTTCAGTCATTCCTGGTTCATAAATTTTGATAAGAATTTCAAACGGAATTTCCCAATGTGGTTCATCCGCTGGTGGGGATCCCATGATTGTCCTTACAATCTCTTCCCCAGCAATTAAAAGAAGCAGTCACACGTTTTTAGTCAGTTATGAACTTATCCAAGTATGACCAGAATTTTCTAGAATTTGCATTTCATGGCCAAATATAAACTGCCATGGATCTTCAAATGACACTATGAGCTCGAAGACAATATTGTTTCAAGGCACCTTCTAGTCAAATGGTGGGACAAATTCAACATTTACAGAGTTTTGTCTTAATTTAATGAAGAATTTCCGGTCATGGCCTCATGCCCTATTCAAGTCAGGCCTCCAATTAATGAAGTTCCTCTTCCACAACAATCATCTTTGCAAGTCACCAAGTCACATCATCATTCACTACCTTCCTCTTCCAATCGGAAAGCCAAATCAGAATCAGAATCTTCTTCCTCCAAGACTAAAGAAAGGTCTTCCAAGTCATCCAGATCTGCAGAGTTAAAGGCACTAGCAAAGGCTCTCCTTCGTCAAGCTGATAAAGAAGATAATTCCGAATCAGATAGTGATACAGTTAATGATGAAGACTTTAAAGAAAATTCTTCAAGATCCTCCTCCTCATCCCATAGTCAGTCAAAACCACCAGCAAGATGGTATCAAAACAATCAAGACCTGTACGAGTAAAGTAGCACCCATCTTCAGTCAAGCATCTTCAGTCACCTCTTCATAATCATCATTGCACGCAAAAAATCACTATTCATAAAGTTATTTTTTACTATTCATCACCGGGTAATAAGGGCAAAACCATAGTTGATTAATGTTGTTTCCAGGTTTTGTCCCCCACTCCAGTAAATTGAAGATTCCTCCGTGATTTGCGGCCAGTAAAGATCAATCAGTATGGTCCTATATATATATGGTCCTCCTCATTCAATCACAGTAAGTTATTTTCCCAAGTTTTCTCTCTAGTTCAAACAATGTTTAGAATCATCAGAGCTTCTCATGTGTTCAGCCTAGTCTAAAGCTCTTCACAACTAAAAGAAAAAGAAAAAATAGGACGGAGAAGGATAGCGAATGATAAGACATGGACAACGACATACAAAACCCAAATGGGAAAATGACTCGTTTATGGAAAATTCTAGTATCAACCCGGTTGACAGGAACCAAGTTTTGCAAAAAAAATTGAAGCCGATGCGGCACAATATAAATGGTCCGATTAATCTGATGGTAGATAGATTAAAAAAAAGTCAGCTGTTTATAGAGGATTATTTGTGATATCGTTAACCGACGTATAGGTCAAAAAAGTACGAACTTGGATAAATGCAAAAATATTTGCTGGGAGAAATGCAAAAATGTCAACTGAAATAAATGCGAAAAATATCAACTGGGATACATGCAAAAATACAGGCTGGGATAAATACAAAAATAGCAACTGGGATAAATGCAAAAATATCAGCTGGGGTAAATATAAAAATACAACTGGGATTAATGCAGAAAATTTAGTGTGAAAATTTTTATACAAAAATACCAACTGAGATAAATGCAGAAATATCAGCTGGTATAAATGCAAAAAAACCAACTGGGATAAATGCAAAAATATTAGCTGGGATAAATGCAAAAGTACCAACTGGGATAAATGCAAAAATGTCAACTAGAATAAATGCAACAATACCAACTAGGATAAATGTAAAAATACCAGCTGAAATAAATGTAAAAATACCAGTTGGGATAAATGCAAAAATATCAATTGAGATAAATGTAAAATACCAGTTGGAATAAATAAAAAAATACCAATTGGGATAAATGCAAAAATACAACTGGGATAAATGCAAAAGATTTTGTATGAAAGTTCTTCTACAAAAATACTAACAATGATAAATGTAAAAAAATATTAGCTGGGATAAATAAAAAAATATCAATTGGGATAAATGTAAAAATATCAATTGGGATAAATACAAAAATATCAGCTGGAATGAATGAAAAAATATCAGCTGGGATAAATGTAAAAATACAACTAGGATAAATGCAGAAGATTTCTGTGTGAAAGTTCTTCTACAAAAATACCAATTGGGATAAATGTAAAAATAATAGCTGGAATAAATGAAAAAATACCAACTGTGATAAATGCAAAAATACCAACTGAGATAAATATAAAAATACCAACTAGGATAAAACAAAAATATTAGCTTGGATAAATGTAGATAAATGCAAAAATACCAGCTGAGATAAATACAAAAATACGAATTGGGATAAATGCAAAAATGCCACCTGGGGTAAATGCAAAATATCAGCTGGGATAAATGTAAAAATATCAACTGGGATAAATACAAAAATACCAGCTGAAATACATGTAAAAATATAAATTGGGATAGATACAAAAATGCCACCTGGGATAAATACAAACATATCAGCTAACATAAATGCAAAAATATTAATTGGGATAAATGCAAAAATATCAAGTGGGATAAATACAAAATTACTAGCTTACATAAATACAAAAATATGAAATGGGATAAATGCAAAAATATAACCGAGATAAATGCAGAAAATTTCGTGTGAAAATTCTTCTACAGACATAACAATTGGGAAAAATGTAAAAATGTAAACTGATATAAATGCAAAAATACAAACAAAAATAAGTACAAAAATATCAACTGAAACAAATACAAAAATACAAATGAGATAAATGACGATATTATGTTGGTGTATCTAGTATTTTATTCTAATATACGGTCAATTTTATATAAAAAAAAACAATGATTCATTCATGATATAATATCAATCACAAAGGTTTGCGTATGCTATTCTATATCTTGTATACTATAAAATACGATGTCTGGTTCATCATCTGTAACTTGCAGCGCCATAAGATGTCAAACTCGATATCCAAGAAGTCACCCTCATTAAAGTTAACGGATATTGCTTCAATCATTCCATCATCATCATTTGGAATTTTTGTCCATCTATGTTGTTACGAATGTCATAAATGCTGACAATAATTTTCAAACTACCACAATGAGTACAAAAACTTATCGCGTGTGAGTTGGACTCTTCATGCATGTGATCACTCGGTGAATTCGGTCCTATGTTTCGAAAATTCTTTCGTGCTCCGTGCACCCGTGCATGATACATACAGACCGTTGATTTATTTTGGATCAATCTTGGTCATTCAACTTTCTAAACCGGGTCACCTGCTTGGCCTTTCAGTTCTATGATGACCCCACATGACCAAAACACAACAATGCAGTACGGTAAAAAGTAACAAGGTAAAAAAACGAATGTCATCTGTAAACTCATTATTGTTAATTTTGTTTTCTGACGACTTCTCTTCTTTATTATTTTATTTCATAAATAAAAAAAAGATATACCTTTTAAAAATGATAAATTTCAGTTTACCTCAATTAATTTTACCTCAAATATCAAGTTGGTCCATACTCTTTTAAAGTTGGATTTTACCTCCCTATTATTTCAACTCTCAATCAACCCTACTCCTACCCTGAACTGTCATCCAATTCCAACGTTCTCTATTGAGCTACTTCAGCATGTGGATCCCACAAGATGGATAAATTTTCCATATTGTCCTCAACTCTTAATACCCCCAAATTGAGTTTTCGGTTCTTCCCCTAATTTGGGTTCGAGTGTTGATGGTCTTTTGTGATTCTGGGGTTTGAGGGTCGACTGGGGTTTTGGCGATTCTGAGCGGAGGCAAATATGTGGTTGTGTCGACTATCTGGGATTGAGTTTGTCTATCTAGGTTCAAAGGTTTAAGGTTAATCGGAATAGGAAAAAAATCAAACATATAAAACGCGATTCTGAGTTTTTTTTATCAGAAACTCAATTAAGAAAGCAATCAAATTCAAATCCCACACATCGGGACAAAGGTAAAGCAAAACCAAGATGAGAAAAAAAAACAAAAATATCAACAGGATAAGGGCATTACCTCAAAACAGGGAGGCTCACAACTTTACCAACAAACTAAGAAAGAAAAAAAATTACATATAAGAAGAAAATGAGAAATAGTGCAATAACTCTCCAAGAATTGGAGGTTGACTATCAAACCCCATTGCAGACAAGCTTAATAGAAGTTGTTGTAATCATCTATAAGGCATGGTTAAGAGGATATGGATCAGACAAGTTTAATAGAAGATAGAGGCACGATTATCCATATCTTAAGAGGATATGGATCATGGAAGATGGTGGTTTGTGATCCTATGCCCAAGTTGTCGATCTAAGAAGCTTCTGAATAGTTAGTTATGCGGCGAATTTTGCCGCCATATTCACTTGATGAGAAGCTAAGAACACACCACTGCTGATCGAAATGAAGATTTGGGCGGAGCATATGGTTTAGGGGAAATGAATCGCACCCTATGGACAGATTCTGAGTTTGGGAGGAGGAGATGTTGTGACACTCGATTTCGCAATATTCGTGAATGACAGGTTATAGTTTCGTGAGATGAGTTTGGGGGTATTAAGAGATGAGGATAGTATGAAAAATTACCTATCTTGTGGGACCCACATGATGACATGGCTCAGCAGAGAACGTTGGAATTGGATCGTAGTTGAGTGTAGGGGCAGGGTTGATTGAGAATTGAAACAATAGGGAGGTAAAATCTAATTTTGAAAGAATAGGAACCAACTTGATGTTCGAAGCAAAATTGATGGAGGTACACTGAAATTTGTCATTCTAAAAATTTATTTTCCTTACTGGAAAAAATTGTGGAGAAAATTGAAAAATATCTCAACATGAAATTAAATTAAATAATAAAATAATAATTTCTTTTGAGAGCATTATTCTTAATCATTGATCACTGATGGAAATGATCTCTAGCCCCTAAAAGGAGAAATAGAAACCAAATAAGTCGTATATGTAGAAAGGTTAGATGTGGGTTGACTAACTTAATTACTTGAGTTTGAGTTACACAACGGGAAATGTGAAGTCCTTACACCATTTTTTTTCTAAGGTGTAAAGAAAATTTATTAACGACGCTTGTTCGTACATTTGAAAAGTTATTTAGTTTAGAAAAAAAAATATTTATGAAAAAAATGATCGATTAAATAGAACTCTTTTCATATTGATAAATTTACATAAGTCTTAATTTAATATAACAGTATATAAACAAATATCGATAAAATCAAACTTAAGCTTCCATTTATCGATTGTTACCTTCTCAAGAATCTATACATAATTGAGAGCATCCCCAACCGTGAAGTCAAATTCATTAGTTATATTTGTGAAAAACTAAAAACGTAGGAATTGAAAAGAGAGAATTTAACTTTTCTCTCTCTCTCTCAAAGTTAAAAAAGTTAAATTATATCTTAAATATAACTAGAATTTTTAACAAAAAAACTATATTTAACTTATTTTTAGGATATTTTTGGAACATGGTATTGAAAAATTAGTCAAATTTAACTTTAAATTTGAATTAATAAGACTATTGTAGATGCTATGAGAGATTTTCAAGGTTCTTTATTGTAGCTCAATATTAACATCATTCTCATGAAGCTTGACCAACTCATTCATATCTAAAGCATTATATCAGAAAACTAATTTCATTTCCACGACCAAAGCCATATGCTCTGCCGGCTATGCTCCATTTTCTAGCATCAAACTAAATTTAGCGTCGATACAATTGCATTTCGATGGGAAATAAAGCACGAGAGGACAATTTCAAGATCTTTTTCTTTCAAACATTCCTTTCCTCTATCATTCATTTTTTTCAATTAAAATGTACAATGTATTTAATTTACTTTACATATGGTGATAATATTTTGACGCCACAACAATTCAACAATTTAGTTGTGAATTCACATAGTTTGAATTTTATGTTACAAGTAGTAGATTCATGCATTTTAATTGTAAGTATATACCGGATTGATCGATCACATGAATCAAAAGTTTGTATATACGGAACTTCTCCATTAATGACCTTTATAATAAGGATTTGATTAGTACATTTTAATGAATGGTTGTAAGAGCCATTTCTCAATAAAAAAAATTATAAAGTTAACCGTTAGATATTTAGACACTGATGAGTAGATTATTTATACAAATTTTCATTCAAATTAAAAAATTGTCAAGGAAGATCAAACCAATGAACAAACCAAAACTGTCAAACATATACCATTCATAGTCATAAGTGATAAATCATGATTATGAATGACTTGACGATTTTCAATTTTGGTGAAATTTTGCATAAGTGTTATACTCATCATTATTTATCTAATCAATGGTGGATTTACCAAAATATTAAAAAAAAGTGAATTTAATGAGAATGTACTCACAAAGTTCTCATTATAAGGATTCTCAATGAATTTATTTTATTTTATATATATATAGTGTATTATGTTTATTAACTCCATATGCACATTGTAATTTGGTCAAGATATTCATCGTTCTGAACCAATCAAAATAATCTACTATTACTTTTAGTTAAAACGAATGTTTCTTATTCATATGATGAAAATATATGTGCAAATTGAATATTACTAATACATATGAAGCTCTTACGTACTACTTATAAATGTGAAATGAAACTAGTGGTAGCTCTCACTCAGCCCAACACTATCTAGTTGCAAACTCAGAAAAGAAATCAATATCTGGCTCCATTTCACCGATCAAGTTGATTAGTCCATGAGTCAAAAATTATAATCTAATCTTGTGCTTCATAAAACTGACAAAAATATTCTAATTTTAATACATTTAAATCTAATTATTACGTCTCAAATTTTATTAAATTTTTACACACACAACATTGAGCTATTGAGCTCTATCACGTAATCTGAAGAAAAAAATTACTTTTTGTTCTAATATGGCCTGTTTGGGATTGCTTTTAGATGACTTAGAAGCGCTTTTGAATTTCAAAGAAAAACTAATTATAAACAGAAAAAAATAAAAAAATTATTTAGCTGAGTTTCAAAATTCGAAGCACTTAAAAGTGAAAAGCAGATGATGGGCCTGTTTGGTAGAGTGATAAAAGCACTTCGACATCCATAAAATCACTTCTAGTCCAATTTTGTGGTGTTTGACAATAAATAAAAAGTACTTTGTAATATTTTACGAAATCACTTGGGACCTCTGGAAGTGGTTTTTGAGGAAGCATATGAGAGGTGATTCCTTGTAAAAACGACGTAAAAGTGCTTTTCATTATTAAGCCAAACACTAATTCAAACTGTTTTCTATTGAAAACGCTAATTATAGAAGTGTTACGAGAGGAAACGCTACTAATCAAAATCACTTTTAGGAATCTATCACAAACATGCACGATATGCGCTTTATGGTTTAAAAGCATTTTCAAAAATTCTTAAAAGTGCTCCTAGAACTCTAGGAAGCAATCTCAAACATGTCCAATTTATCTTCTATCACGTATTGAAAATTAAAAAAAAATTATGAGAGGGTAAAATAGTCTAGCAATATTTTTTTTCTCCACTTAAACATGCCACTTTTATACTTTCATTTTCTGATCTGTCCTTATCTCCTAATTCACAGTTTGGGGTATTTGACTTCGATACTGCTTCATTTTCCATTTGAGAATAACCCTTTCTAGTTGGTCCTCAAAGTTAATTTGTGGCAGCTTCTATTTCTTTCAAATTGCAGTAAACATTAGAAATAGACAATTTCAATGAATTTTGTAATTCTAATTAACATTGAAATCTGCTGGGAATTCTTCAACATAAACAAAATGTCAGAATTTGTGATTGAGCCAAATTTGAAAATCAGGTACCAGAAGCACAAAATCAATTGATTTCAGTTGCCATTTTCATAGATATGCAACTTGGGGATACGATCCTACTAAGAATAACTAGCCATTACAAACAACAACAACTATTAATTGCCCAATAGTTCCCTCGATCTGGGACCTTCTCACTTACAAAAAGAAAGCTTCAAACCACCGTCTGGCGTCCATCTTGAAAAAACAAAAACAAAAACAGATGCTGGGATTCTCCTCCAAGATTACAGATACTACTATTCCACCTCCAATCCTATTTGCTAAACTGAACTCGAACTCGAATCCGAGATATCAATTTAACTAAATTTGGGTGTGAAATCGTACAAGGCCTAATTTAAACAAAGTAATTTTGCTTCAGGTGAAACAATTGACCATCGTTTAACTTGAAACCGACAACTAGTTCAACCTTTAAAAAATTTATGTCTATTTTATTTTTATCAGCGGGGCGCGCAGATGTGTGCAATGGTCCCTACTATGTGAGCACCGCTGTGCGGAGTACTATAGTCGTTGCCTTATGTTTCGGTGGTTCCACATTTGTGTGTAAGGGCATCTCCAATGGGGGGATTCAAACCCTATAAATCTAGACCCTAAACTGAAAAGGGCTCTCCAATGGTATAATTTTGGGGATCTAAACCCTAAAAATATAGGGTAAGAAGTGCTAAGGTCTTATAAGAAGTGCTAAGATAGCACCTTGGATAGATCCGGTCCTAAAAGACAGCCAAGCTGAAGCGTGGGCCCCAGCTGACGCAAGAGAGAGGAATGAGTGATGGAGAGACGCGCCTCGCCTGGCGTTGAGGAAGCACGCGAGCAGCTGGAGGAGAGAGGTGAGGAGGAGACGCGCCACGCGCTTGACCGAAGGAGAGAGTAGGCGACAGGAGCTGCTGGCGTGGGACCCGCGCACGTGCTGATCGAGCTGCTGGCGTACGTTGCAACCAACGGTCTAAAGATGGACGGCCAGTATTCAAACCGAATCAGAATCAACGGCCAGATTTCAATCTGGCATAAATTGATTTTTCTTTTTAGTTTATTTCTGATTTTGATCGGACGACTACGAATATATCTGGAAATCGATCGGACGGTTATCGTTTGATCAAATGATTTATAGGACCTTAACCATTGGACCCCATTTTGAAGTCCTATAATGAAGTCCTAAATTTAGATCTAGGACCCCATTTTAGATCTCCCCATTGGAGATGCCCTAAGGTTTCAGTCAGTGAGTGAGTCTTGCTCTGACACTAACATATCCATCAACATCAACATCAACATCAACATCAACTTAGATGCTTTTCTTTGGATTTTCTACCATCAGTTGGATACCCGATACTGTTGTTAAGTAGATGTGTACTTAATTAATTAAGTTATGAACCGTTAAATGTTTGGTGAGTGATAATTTTGTCTGTCCCGTGTCCTAGTCTTGTATATCATTATGTCTACACTTTCGTTTGCAACTCAGTATACATGCACTACTGTATACATGCCATGCTAGCTAGTTTCTACTCGGTCAGCAAATGCATGGCTGGAAAGAACAACCTGTAGCAAAATCAACATACATGCCATTTATGTTTAAGATCTGTATAGCTAGTTTTTACTTATCAATATCAGCATACTTGTGCTTTGAATATGCATGCCATTTATGTTACAACCACAGCGGAAAGGAAACCAAACCACACCGGCAACGGAATCAGCTTGAATCCACCCCGGGACCAACCTCCACAACCACTCTGAGAAGGAATACCCATTCACGGCCGCGAGAGCTCCGCTCCACAACGAGCGACGCGACGACCTCGACATCCGCGCCCACCGCAACTGCCATTCTGGGATCGCCTCCGCAAAGACCACTCAATCGCAACGATTACCGTAACCCCACCTGCGACGACCTCCACCACACCCTTCCCGTTTCGACAAACACTCTCGCAACCCCAACTCCGCGACCACCACCGCGACAAGGCTGATGGATGGAGTTGGGCGGCGGAGGAGTCGTGATTGAAGCTGGCAAGGCCGGGTCTTTCGGGTCAAATTCATCGGAGGGGTTTGAGTCCTATTGTGCCCCGAAATCTGAGGATAGTGGAGGCGGTCAAAGCAGCTTATGAAGGGTGGAGGTGGGCGGCGGAGGAGCCGCGATTGAGGTTAGAACCCCTGGAACTTTACTAATATTCTTCTTTTGTTTATGAAATTAAAGCTGGTGTCTTCGGCGCTGTGAATTCGTTATCACTTCAGAAAAAGTTCCAATCTTTGGTAGTCTAGCTTGGTGTGTTTTTCATACTTCTACTTCTGATTGGTTAATCTTCTATTAAAGAGTAGTACTTAGTTGGGTTTTGGGTGGATCTAATGTGATGAGTAGAGGCTGTAGAGCTTAGTAGTATAAAGATGTGCAATTAGGAAACTACAATGATTTAACAGGCTGTATTGTGCAACAATACAACTTATCGATGGTAAAAGAGAGGTTTCTTTGTTTGAGTATGAAGTTTTTTAATTGTCAAACTGAATTGCTTAACGTGAAATTGATTTTTTGAAGATTACAGCTCTCAATTGATTTCTTGCATTAGTTTCACATTTGATTGTTACATTAGATGATCCTGAGATGGATATGTGAAACAAAAGATGGTTTTGCAGTTCATATTGATCTTGGGTATGTTTGTTACACCTCCTTATATTATTAGAATTCTTAGCTTAGAATAAAAAATAGTCAAATTTCATGTTTGGTAGCATAAAAAATTATTTTAAATGAGTTTATGTAAGCTATTAGTCATGTTTGTTACATCTTATTCTTAGTTTATTTTAACAATCTAATCCCATGTTTGGTGCCATAAAAGCCTATTTTAAATGAGGTTATGTAAACCTTTGAAGTGATGAAAACACTATTTTTACCTTTTTATACAAAGAATCAAAAAACTTGTTTCTTTTATAACACCCCTTAGTATAAGAAATATAGTATCTCCTATATAATAAGTCCAAGTATATAAGAGCTAAAATACTTGCTCATTGTTTAACACACCTTAATATAAAAAATATACTATTTTTTTATATAAACAATAAGAGGATGTAATGCCATTAATGTTTAGTTTTGTGCAAGTTGTAGATACTATTTTTGTTTGAAATCATGATCTATTCATTCAATCGTTACTATTGAGTTTTATGCTGATGGATTTTTGCTAATTCCTGGCATATAATTGATGTCCAGGTGGGAAGGTTGTGCATCAAACCACCAAGAAGAGAACAATAGCCCAAGTGTCTTTTTACTGGAAAGAGAGTCCAAGGTTGTGTAAGTGGTTTACAAAATATGCTTCGCTTTGTTCTTATTACATGTCTCTTTTCTAGCAGAAGTGTATGTGAGAAGATAGTTACATAATGTTGCAACAAGCAATGTGGGGGGAGGGGGTTGAATAGGCCATTTTCGATTTTTTCGCTTAAAACGATTCCCGAGGATAGCAGAGTAGTGAACTATCCTGATTCGCAGATATACGAGTAAATGTAAAAGCGATAAGTAAAGAATAACACCATAATATATTTTTTTAACACAGAAACTGTGCAACTAGGGAAAAAAACTGTGTGCCCAAAACTCTTGAGGGACAAACATTTCCACTATGAACAACACTCCTTTACAAAACTCTTGCACTTTGGGGATACATAACTCGTATGATATCCTGACCAGTCTCTCTACTAGTTCTACAAAGCTTTACTGTCTATTGTGTCCAAGTGTTTACAAATGAAAGGATTTCAGAAGTCTAATTTAATAACTTAACTATTTGTAAGCTAATTCTTCGTGAACAACTTCTCGGGTTGAGCATATCCATACCAATCTCAATGGAAATGCACAATGCATATGAGTTTTGATAAAATATGGGTTTTTGAAATACTTTAAGTCTTACATGCAGTAGAAGGGAAAACTTAGAGAGAAAGAGTGAAGTTAGAGAAGATTTAGAAAGAAGCTCGAAAAAATCACCCACTCAACCAACCAGCTAACCAAGGATGCCCTACGTTCTTATATAAGCTGATATAATCAAGTTCAAAGGGTTTCAACGTAAATCCCAGCAACAACGTTTTGGACGGTGGTTAAAAGCAGGAGTTAGGAAGCTACAAATGCACATGCAAACCGGAAAAAAAAAACAGCACGCTTAAGCTTCCTCAAACAAGACTAACACTCAAACCAAGGAAAACGTGCTTATTGCTGCCCACTCTAAGTAAAGACAAGAAGTGACAAGTGTGTGTGCGGGCCAAAAGAAACTAGTCGATAAAAGCCTTCCTTACACAAGATTACGGTTCGAAACCGAGGTAAAAGAGTTTGCTGCCACACACACTCTAAGAAGAGACTACACCATAGTAGAGCAAAAGCACTTTTTCAGAATTCAAGGTATTCAGCCCACACACGTAAAGGTTCTCACAGAAACTCAGATTGAAAAGGTTTTCCGCAAACCCCAGGAGAAAGGTCAACGGGTTTGAGTAACAAATAGGTTTTGAAAGGTAAGCTATCTAAACCTTTTGAGTAGTAAGTTAGCGCTCATAGCTGTCCTAAAAAAAGCCTTTTTCAACTGAAGGGAAATTTTGAAATCGAGCCACTGGAAATTTTGAAAACACACCACTAACGGATACAATTATTTTAGGGAAAAACATACTGTTTTAGGATAGGTAGTAAGGATGCCATCCTCAGTGAAAAATATGATGTGCACGTGTATGCAACTACCTGATTGTTATTGAGATCGGTAGATTCTTCAAACATCTTTATTGATTCCCACTGAAATATACGTTTTATTAATCACTAAAAAATGCCAACTAAATAATATATCTTCACAATGACCAATAACTTTTGCTCAGGTGTATTACTGGGCAGTCATATGTATATACTATCATGTTCAATTTTATTACGGTGTCTTTTTCTCACTCCTATGTAGTGTGTTGAACTATTAAATTCACATGAGTTGTCGATTGAGTTTGTGACAATGATTTGAGTTTCATCTGCTGGTTTCTACTCTAGTGTTGAAATTACGGATGTATTTATTCCACCATGGGTTATTAGCAATGTATGTGGTGCTGTAGTAGGTTCTGAATGGGGAAGCTTTGAGGCGAGGTAAACTTTGGCACACGTTGAATCTCATTTCCACTTTTGTGCATCTATGTTGAAAGTCCTTGCGTTTATCTTGCCCCTTTGGGCTTCACACAAATGGATTTTGAGTTATTAGATATGATTTTGGCATCTTTTCCGGATATTGCTTTTTCATAATCTACATTTTTTTTCATAGATGAAGTGGGTTTTTATTTTGGCTTGTTATCAGCTTCACAAATGAATCTACCTCAATTAGTGTGAATGTTGCTGTATACCAAGCTCCATAGATATCGGAGCCTTCGTATTCAAGATGCAGCATCTCAAGACTCCCAAGGCAGTTCCAATTTTGCTATTTAGGGAGCCATCATAAAGCCTTACTTCCAACTGGATTACCGTTTACTGAAAAGTTAGAAGTTTACAAATGGTCTAATACGGCTTTTGTTTCTCCCACCTTGGACTCCAAATAGCATAAATATTATGTTGTTCTACAGTAGCGGTTCCGTTCTTCACCTCATACAAATATTTTGGCTTGTTTTATGTTTTTGTGATTGTCATTCCAGTCAGATTGTACCATAAGGAATCTCGGAAGGATTATATACAGGATTCAAATTAGAGAACAAACTAGGTAAATGGTATTGCTGGGAAAATTAAATATATAAAAGCTCATTGCTTTTACCCTGCCTCTAATACTCTGTTCGCAGACAATATTTATCTTTAGTATGATGGCTGAACTTGACAAACTTGTTCACAAAAAGCTCATCGGACTCAAATGCTGCAATTTCATAGTATGATAGCACAACGTACACTATGATCAACTCAATGTCATTATTCCCATAAAAATCTTGGCAAAAAATGTTTTCGCATAGGGTGAAGGCAACAATGGAGAACATATCAACTCCGGCTTGCATATAGTCTCCTTCCTCTAAAATGAGAACTCGAAAGCACCAATTTTGTGAATCTATGACAGTATCCCAGAAAGAGGGTTTGCTGTATAGGGCCTTCTTTTCCTCTGCTTTCTGCAACAAAACATCAATCAGTTTCAGGAAATGAAGCCTCAATTGCATTTCTAAACATATCATAAAAGTTCATCCGATCTCTTGTTCCAGGCACCAGTGTTGGCATTTGGTCTCTTAAGAAAATCCAAGAGGAGGCATCAACAACAGTAAACAAACTAATTATTTTGCAGTTCCAGAGGAGGCATCAAGCTCAGGAGTTTTGGACATTGCACACATAGGTTCACATTGTAAGCATAGTCACATTGTAACCCACTACAAGAGCTATTAGTCACCAATTTTCCGGTTCTCACATGCCTAAGAAACAAATTCTCTCGAGTAAAACAGGGCTCCAACCCATCCCAGCATGACAAGTATACAAGCAAGAAACTTTGCTAATCAACCTGCCCGGAATCTCTAGCAAGGATGTTTCCAGCTGCAAGAAAGCCACAAAATTGCAGCTCCTGAGATACGAGAAGGACTCGCCGGCACATGAGTGATATAGTGAGGCGCGTATTAACAGTGTTAAATTTTAGCACCTGTGTTTTTAGAACAGCCTAAACTTCTCCTCCCAGCCACAAGATATACTAGCAAGAATATGCAGAAGCAAGAAAGTTTCAATAGTTTTCCAAATACAAGATCTTGCCAAAAGAGATCTTAATCATACAGTACCTATTTTCGATGCCGAAACAACTTATCTATTTCAAATAGAAATTAGATCCAAACAAACTTTGAGTCTTACCATGACTGAATTCTGTTAGTTCATCACGCATGTCGAAAACATTGATAGAAATTCTTCCGCCTCCACCTCCAGCAAATATTGTAGTTGTGAAGATGTCTTACCTATGCATTAAACTTAAAGGATGATAATGCCAAAGCTATAAATGTCAACCTTTCCCCAACCATATGGCATGTAAAGAAATATGTGGAGTATCACACACTGACCTTTACTTTCAATACAAGAATTGAGCTGTATGCAGTCTCCTAAATTTCTAATCAAAGATTCCTACCCAAATTATGGTCTCAGACGGTATGATAATTCATTTGTTATATGCAGACACGGACTGAGAGTAGTATTAAGTATAACATCTGATATGCAGTGGAAGAGGTTTAACACAATCTCTACATGACAAACAGATAACATCTAAACCTACAAACGGGCATATCAATTATCATACAAATTCATGAGTCATTACTCAAGCTAAATGAATTTAAAAAAATCAGCTGGAGTACTCACATTCTAGGAACCTTTGATGTATATGCTACCTCCAGACACTCCTCCACCCTTGATACATCATGACCACCATCATATATGTGAGCCACCGAGACATGGTCAATTTGTGACGAACGTGACCAAACTCGATCCCATATTTTAAAAGCCACGAGTCCACTACTCATTTCATCAATTTTGACATTTATTTTCATTATAAAGCGGGAGTTTTGGTTACTCAATACTCACGGCTCAAATTTGAATTTATTGAAAAGAAAAATAAAACATATAAAGGAACTCGGTACAGTGAAAATAATTAAAATGCATTACGGTATGTATAAATTTTTTTAAAATAATGACGCTGGAGTAACCCTTATCTGACCATGTTTTATTATTGAATTACACTTAATACATACTTCCTATCACAATAAACATACATAACATAACATCTCGAATATAAAACACACTAATTAGCACATAATGCAACATCAACTATTCTAAATTGACGTAGAACATTGGAACGATAGCACTAAATATAAATATCAATATCAAATGGGTGTTTTCTATTCAAGGTTCTAAAAGGCGCTAAGCGGAATTAGGCGGTGGAGCTACTGCTTAACGCCTAGGCGTTTAGGCGGAGTTTAATCGGTAATTAAGCGGTAATTAGGCGGATCATTTTTTATTTATATTTAATTAATTATATATTTATATGGTATATTGTGATTTGAAACATAAAATAAAAATTATAAAGAAATATCATAAAAATTCTAAACTAAGTTTATAAATAAATCCAATTAACCATCCATCTCAATTTTTTGAAATACATGTGCATAAACTGGAATCCCAGAAATATGAAATCATCTATTTCGAAGCCGATAATTCATTAACACCACCATAACCACCCATTTTCAAACCCGCCGACACTATGCTCTTACCCACATTTAATCATATCAAATTATCAATATATAACAAACAAGGATGAATCTTGTTTCCCAACTCAGGTCTGTCTCGAAACGTACCAATTGATGTTTAAGAAAGGATTCAGAGGAAGAGGGGATTATAAGGGAGAGAAGTGAGAAGAGAAAATTCTCGAAGGTGGACGGCGAGCGGGCACAGCAGCTGTGGACGACAAGTGACGGCGACGGCGGTGTTCGGCGAGCGGTGTCCAAGTCGCGGCGTTTTCAGAGGGAGAGAGACGATGTTTCACAAAACAAATTGGATTAGATTTTCTATTTAGAATTCCTTCCTTTGCGCTATACCTCTTAATTTAAAAAAAAAACCCACCTAGGCGGCGCCTAATTACCAATTAGTCGTTAGTCGCTCGCCTAATTGCCGATTAGTCGGTTCCCGCCTAACTACCCCGCCCAGGACCAAAATTAGGCCATAACATAATTTTTTCCGATTAGTCGGCGCCTAGGCGGCCGTTTTTTAGAACACTGTTTCTATTTATATCTCCAAAATTATTATTTACACCTTCAAAGATTTTTAAATTTTTATAATTTTATTTTTAACCTTTATTAAAAAAAACTCTTTATGAAGTTGTAGAAGCCTCTAAAATGTTCATTACGTTGTAAAAGCCTTTGAAATGTTCATAAAATAGCGTGAAAATTCCAAGGTACGATGCGGATCTCGAGGGATTTACAGAATCCTTGGGAGAAAATGTAAGATTCACACGAACACTACCGGAAGTCTTACTATAGCCGACGATACTATGTCGTCGGTCTGTCCCAGTATATCGTCGGTTATAGTCTATAGCCGACGATGAGTCGTCGGCTATAGTATCGTCGGTGATGCACCATCGGTGATACTATAATTGACGATAACTTAGGGTTGTCGTCGGTTATAGCATGAATCTATAGCCAACGATATTAAGTCGTCGGTTATAGTTCCATACTATAACCGACGACTTCATCTATAACCGACGACTTCATCGTCGGTTATAGTTCCTCCCCTGGTCAAATAGGTTGACCATGGAGGAAACTATAGCCGACGATATTAGTTTATATCGTCGGCTATAGTGTGTATGATTTTAATTTTTTTTTTGCAGGTTCTGGGTTTTATCCCAGATGCTGCATTCCCAAAAAGTCATCAATATTGTTCACATTGAAAATCAAGAACTATTGAAACTATAGTAGTAAATAAAATAAAAAACCGAAATCGTTCAAATCTATATACATATGCGTACTACGTACTACGGGTTTCCTAAGTCTATGTGGTCAAACGGATCGTCAAAACTTGGTTGGTCCTGGTCTGGTGCCTGCGGCTGAGGCTGTGGCTGTGGCTGTGGCTGTGGCGCACCGAAAATGGGCGGGGGAGCTATCTGGATTCCAGATGCATGCAACTGTGCATAGCAGTGCTGCATTCATGTCCCCATCATCTGCTGCTGTTCGACCAACCGATTCTGCTTTGCGGCTCGCGCCTGCTCCATCTCCTCCATCCGACGCCGTTGAGATTCCATCTCAATCACTTGCCTATGAAGCTGCTCCTGTAGCTCATTAGCCTTCGAAGATGATCCCGATCCACGAGAGAATTCAGGGGTCTTTTTCAGAAGCCATTGACCCCACTTTCCGAGCCCCCTGCAGTAGAAAGTGTTCTTCCCTTGAGGGATCGCAGTTGACATAATCCTGGCCGCTACGATCGGATCAGATTGATCAATCTGATCAATAAGGAGTTCTGCATCGGGGGTGTTGGGATAGCGCTCTCTCGCCACTTGAGTCAACACCTCCGGAATCACCTCCTGAAGTCTCGCCTAATTGACAAAGAAAAATAAAATGTTAATTAATGTAAACAATATAAAAAAAATAAGAAATATGTTTATTTTGTTATAAGGACACTTACAGCATCTTCGGGGGATTGCGGATATACGTGCTGCATCGTATAGACAAGCGGAGGGACTTCTGGGTGGTTGGCCGCCTCCTCGATCCAACCCGAGTATGATCTGGAACCGGCATGATGATTTTTTGTGTTTTTGGCCCGGTTCCTTGTGTTGACTTCAGAAATAGCCTGCTCGATTAATCCAACATCTAATATTAGCCAAATAATTTGGGGGAAGTACGATAAAACAAAATTTTAATTGATCGAAGGTTGCGTTCCTTCAATTTTGGGTTGTTGAAGTGAACCACAAGCCATCGCCACTCGTACTCCCTATAACGAAACTTGTTAGGGGTACCGGAACGATCGTCGCCGTACTTTTTTCAATGTTTTTTTAGCTCGCCCTTCCATTCCTTATACCTATATTAATAAAACATAAATGTTAGTAACTTACAACATTTTATGAACATAATCAAAAGAAACGAAAAAATCGAAACAAATGAATCTAGTAACCTGCTCCCCTGCACTTCATCCGCCCACGTGGGTCTAATGTCATTGTCCACGCGGAACCACCTCTGCAATGCATATATATATATATATCAATAATATTAAAAATTTATATAGAAAATATACATAATAAATATATAATTCTACTCACCGACAGCGCATTATTCAGCTCATATTTGACGGATTGTGGCACTGAATTCCAATCTGGCCACAACATTGGGACTCTATCCCGTATGATGCTGCCCGCCATCCCTGCGTACTTTCGAGTGACCTTTCCCTCGATCACCTGGCCTCTATCCCTGGTCAGAATCATAACTTGGCCACCACCGCTAGCCTGAATCACGTCGTCCAGTAACTTGCCGACGACGAGGCCTCTGGTTCTCTTTTGTTTGTCACCGGGCACGATCTCGCCTATCACATATGTAGACGATTTTTTAAACATCAACACCTAATTGAATTTAAATATTACTAAGTAAAAAGATATCACTAATTAATATTTACCTGATTCGTCGGTGCGTTGTCCCGGAATCCTCACACTCCAGAGAGGTTGCGGGAAGGGTACATACGCGTATGCCTGGTCCAGGGTAATGAACCCTAGCTGTCCTGGAACAGGCATCCCCGTGGAATCGACGAGAGGTATCGTCGGGATTTCCAAGGGTAAGAATAGGGTAGACGGCAGGCATAGTCGCATCCTGGACGAGGACTGAGTCGATCCACCAGCCTCCTTGGAAGAATGAGGAGTCTGGTCGGTGGATGGGGAAGGGTCCTCGCGATGAATCTCCGGCATTCGGACCGAGGATTGAGTCGCACTATCCGTTGAAGGCGTGCGACTGTCCTCATAAAGCCTCATCGCGCTGGAGGGTCGATGAGGCTCGACCTGCTGTTGATGAGGTTGTCCCTCACCTAGAAGTGTACGGTGCCGAGAGGTGGGAGGAATGCTGTAAGTGTTACCGATACTGGCAGATCCTGCTGAGGTTGTCCCTCAACCAATTCATCGTTACTATAAAAGTTACGTAACATACTCAATTTTATACCGTTTTTAAAATCAACAATAAAATTAAAGTTAATTCACATTCATCTACCAAATGTCAGAATATATTAATTCACATATTTCCATATTTAACTCACAATAATTCCATCAATTACTAAAAATTCAAATAAATTCATATATATATATGATCATAATAATAATCCACAAATTACAACAATTCAAAAAAATTTCAGTAAATTACAAAAAATTCATTAAAAATCCTTCCACTCACATAAAATTTCCAAATTGTTCAACAAATTTCATTATATATTCCTTCATATAAAATTCCATTAAATTACAAAAATTTAAAATAATTCCTAATTCATCCAAAAATTCAAATTCGTAATCCAAAAATTCGAATAATTCCAATAATTAAACTCCAAAAATATATATATAATCCAAAAATTAATTAAACTTCTCTATATATATAATCCAATAATTCCATAAATCCAAAAAAATCACTAACTATTATTCCTACAATCAACAAAATTCAACAATAATATCCAATATATAATCCAATAATTAATTAAGCTCCTATATATATATAATCCAAAAAATTAACAATAATTCCCACAATCAACAAAATTCAACAATAATCCAATATATATTCACACAATTCATCCAAACATCCACATTATCGATAAACAAACTAAACAAATTAAAATCTAACCTAAATAAAAAAAATCAAAATTGGGGATTTAGGGATTTAGAACCTGTTTTTTGGGTTTAGAATCGATGTATGTTGGCTTGATGATGGACGGCGGCTTGAGGATGATCGACCTTGCTCTTGCTTGATGGACGGCGGCGGCAGAAACGAATCGGTAGAGGAGAAGAAATGTTTTGGGCAGTTTCGTTCTGCCCAAAACGGCTGCGCCGGGGGTTATAACCCGAAAACTATAGCCGACGATATAAGTATTATCGTCGGCTATAGTATAACCGACGATATTTATTATGAATATCGTCGGTTATAGTTTGTTTTTTTTTTCATATGCATTATATATTTATACAAAAAGGGTATGAGTTTTTTTCCCTAACTTATAAAAAATGCTCCTTAAACAAAGTATCTACTTTAATTACATCGATCTAATTAAGTTAAAGTCGATCATCTTCGTACACATTAATTTATATTGCACGTTCAAACTCAAATTAACATATATATATACATACACTAAGGCGCATAGTCAGAATCATCGTTTGAGTCTGACTCGGTTTCCGAGTTAATTTCAGGTAAGATGTGTAAGCCCTCGTCACTTGAGTCTTTATTGTCTCCATTTTGATTAACATCAATAAGATTTGGTTGAGGAATTCGTACCACACTGCCCTGTATCACATTATTAAGGCGAATTGTTGAGGTTTCAGGAATACCAGTTGCATTCGGCTCTTGGTATGCACTAACTTCTTCATTATCCGAGGTCACACCAAGGGTGGAGGCACTGTATATGTTTCTTGGAAGAACATGGTTAACCACTTTCCACGCGCCTATATGCACAAGATCATCAAGATAGAACAATTGTTTCACCGCCGTGGCCAAAACAAACGGATCATCTTCATACCAGCTTGTAGCAGTATTCACCGAAAAAATACCGTATTGATCGGTCCTTGTGTTCTGAGGGTCGGTATCAAACCATCTATACTTAAACAAGTGCACGGTCATGCCTTCCCCATATATTAATTCGACAACTGAATGGAGAACACCGTAATAGTCAACTCCATTCTGCCCACCATGCACCATTACCCCAGAATTCTGTGTTTTTCGTCTGACATCTCTATGTTCACAAATAAATAGCACGTAATTTACCTTACACATAGGATAAACTCTGGAAGTTACCGGTTTCTGCGCCAAGAGCCTCAATTCGTGTGACCACTGAGGGATACCATCATCTTGTACATGGTTCATCTGAAAATAATCATTTATTAACTTAACTATAAATATGATACGAGACATGCAATTAAATTCATATACAAGTCAATATATCTATATGCACACCCATTTGCCAAAATAGTTTGCGAACGTCTTGTTGTGGTAGTCAACATCACCGGAAATGGCAGGGCAGTAAATGTGCATATTTTTCCAATATTGAACTTCTGGACAGTTAATCAATACCGACCAGTGGGCAATGACTAGCTCATATGGTTCCAAATTGTACGACTTGGGCAACTTTCCGGAAACTTCAATATCATCGGAGATGATTGAAAGGTTGAACTGTGCTCCATCTACTGGCATATGTTGTGGAGGGTCCTCGAACGCTCCCAAATACAGTCTGATGTACGTTACGCACTCGTGCGCAATATATGCTTCAGCGATACACCCTTCGGGTGCAGATTTGTTCATCACATAGTCTTTGTATTCCCCTAATTTTCTATAAAATTGGTAATTACAGAGCATGTTATGAATATTGTAAAATAAGTGAATAAATAATATTAAAGACATATATAGCCAAATTCAGAGATGCATTACGTACCTTTCCATGGGATACATCCATGTGTAGTGTACTGGACCAGTAAGCAACAATTGTTCCCGAAGATGGAGCATCAGGTGAGGCATGATGTCGAAAAAGTTTGGAGGAAATATCCTTTCAAATTTGCACATGATAAAAATGATGTCTTGTTGCATTTCCAACATGTCCGATTTCTTCACTTCTCTCGTGCTTAACTTCTGAAAGAATCTTGACAAAGCCACTAATGGCTCTACCACCTCTTTGGGTAGGTACCCTCGAATGAAAATAGGGAAGAGGCGTTGAAGCAGTATATGACAGTCATGACTCTTTAGTCCGTACATCTTATTGTCTTTGAAGTTAACACATCGACTTATATTTCCAGCATAGCCTGAAGGATACCTGACATTACCAATCCAGCCAAAAATTTCATTCTTCTGGGCAGGTTTGACGGTATAAGGAGCTTGTGGCATTTTTTTCTTCCCATCTCTCAACCACAAATGTTTTCGCAGTCCCATTCTTTTAAGATCAATGCGTGCCTTCGGGCCGTCTTTAGTTTTTTCCTCCCAATTCAACACTGTGCCGACCACACTCTCTCACACTTTTTTCTTTATGTGCATGACATCTAAGTAGTGTCTGATCAGCAACTTGGACCAATACGGAAGTTCCCAAAAAATACTTTTGTGTGTCCAGAATTTATACATGTCGGGTTTTTCAGGTATTGACGCCACTATCTCAGGATGATTGCTGAGCTGCCCAAAATCGTATTCATTTAGCACTTCCAATATTTCATCCCTCGTCCATCTCCTCGGCTACTCACCTGTTTCCACAGTCCCATCAAATGCCTCCATATCCTCCCGAAATTGGTGATCATGTGGAAGCCAACAACGATGACGCATATGTACAATCTTCCTGCAATGAGGTCTGCAACACTCAACAGTCATGCACTCTGGACAAGCCCTGTATTCCCTGGTAATGTTGCCCGACAACATCCCGCGTGCAGGAAAATCGCTAATGGTGCCAACAAGCATGGCATGCATATGGAACATCTCATTTTTGAACTTGTCATAAGTAGGATGACCATGCTCACTCAAGTACTTAAGCTCCGCAATCAAGGGTCTCAAATACACATCGAGACACTTTCCTGGATAACCCGGCCCTGGAATTATCATAGTGAGCATATTGTATTCTTTCTTCATGCACATCCATGGAGGAAGGTTGTACGGTACCAAAATAACTGGCCATATACTGTATTGAAGACTCATGTTGCCAAAAGGGTTGAATCCGTCAGATGAAAGCCCCAGCCAAACATTTTGAACCTTTGATGCAAAATAAGAAAACTCTTTCACCATGTGCTTCCAAGCCTCTCCGTCAGCAGGGTGTATAAGCGTATCACCGTCGGGCAAATTCCTCTCGGCCCACCATCTTATAGCTTCAGCCGTGTGTGCACACATGAACAACCGTTCTAGTCTATCTATCAGCGAAAAATACCGAAGTATCTTCACAGCTTTCTTGTTTCCGGCAGGAGTCAACTTATACCTATTTGTACCACATACCGGGCATTCATCAAGGGATTCAAGATCATTCCCATAAGCATCTTCACCCCAGAAGAGAACACAATCATATCTACAAGCATGGATTTTGATGTAGGAAAGACCAAGATGTTTCAGGATCTGTCGCACCTTACGATGAGTGGTAGGAAGACGATGACCGGGGGGCAACAACGAACCAGACCACTTCAGCCAATCATCAACAGCCTTCACACTCATTTTGTTCTCCACTTTGAGCTTCATTACTCCCATAACACTTTCAAGAACAGTCTTATTACACCCGTTATACAACGGGGTCTGTTGGAAGGAAATGAGGTTGTTGTACTTGTCCATACCAGCAATGTTGATAGTTGTAGGTAATTGCTGGACTGGCTCAATATGAGGGAAATCTCCAACGGCGGGAGGGATATCCGGTGCTTGAGCAAATATACCGCTCTCATGAGGAAACATATCGTTGATCAACCTTGTTGTTGGATCATTGGATGTACTGCCATTCTCAAAAAATTGTCCGTGATCATGTTGACCAACAGATGAGCTCTCACCGTGATAAATCCAACATGTGTACTTATCCCAAAACCCGTTTTTCTTCAAGTGCTCCAATACTTTATCGATGTGAAAACGATATCGCTCGCTGCGACACTGACATTTCATACACGGACAATAATGAATTGTCATCCCTCCACAATTAACCTTCACATATTCCACAAAACTTCTAATTCCACGGTGATATCTTACATCCCATCTTGGAAGACACATCCAACTCTTGTCTATCCTGAAAATTATAACTGCATGTATATATACCCATGATCTTATTAATTAAAATTTCATAGATATATATATATATATCGATATTCAAACTATAAATTACATAATTTAATTATTCTACTTGATCCCTAACTAGCTAATTAATTACAAATGAACATATATATATAGTAGTCTAATTATTCTACTCGATCCATAATTATTCATATATATATAATTTCGTCTAATTTAACTCGATCAAAATCAACATTCGATCAATCAATTAATATAAATATATATTATTATAATTTCCATAATTTTAATATATTTATACGTACCCTAACTATAATCGATCACAAAAATCTAAATATATATATAACCACACTATAATTAATCACAATTAACCGAAACATCACAATAATCACAATATTATACCCATAATTAATAATCACAATTAACCCTATAATAATCACAATATATAATCAATTAAATAAATTAATCACCCTAGCTATATATGTATATATTCACAATAATCAACACAACAATTACGTACTACTCCAACTCGATCAACTATCAATCACGTACTCAAAATCAACCATCAATTACTCAAACTCAACAATCAATTAACTCGATCAAATTAAATCAACATCAACAATCGATCAACATGCATATATATATATATATATATAATATTAAGTGCGTACATACCTATATATAATGAATCACGAACTCATTCTTGACAGTTTTCGACATCAACCAATGATTTCAGAGCATTTTCAGTTTTCGCCGGAGATTTTTTTGAATGACAGAGCTGCTGCCCAAAATGGATCTGAAGTAAGAAACTATAGCCGACGATACTACAAAATCGTCGGTAATAGTTAAAAAAAGTCATCGGTAATAGTGGAAAACTATACCCGACGATTTTCCGGCTACTATAACCGACGACAACAATACATCGTTGGTAAAAAAAAACTATAACCGACGATGTACTCTAGTCGTCGGTTATAGTTGACTATACCCAACGACAAGGGTTCTCGTCGGTCTGTTTTTTGCCATGTCGTCGGGTATAGTGTTTATGCCTGTAGTGAAATCCTAGAGGGATTACGCCAAAGGGTCTGTGGTAATCATAAAACGTGCTTGGACCTAGATAAGGAGATTCATTCCTTAATAGATTCCTCCTCTTCGAAGGACTATGTAGTCCTGTTCGATAAGGACTATGCTTAGATCTAGTTCGATCACTATATATAGACTATCTCGACATGGTTGAAGGTAACATTTTTTTGTCTAAAGTACTCTTTGATTATTGAGATAAGTTTTGATTTAAGCATCGGAAGGTCTAAGCACAATGCCACACCGTGCTCCCACTTGTTTTGCAAATTCATGAAGATTCATGCTAGAGGAAAGAAGAAATCTGCTCCCACCGTGCTCCCACACTGTTGTATATTTATGTATATATACTAGAGGTCGCTCTGAATACTCTGATGTTTATATTTTCATATGATTTTTCCCCGATTTCTGTAAAGTTACAGTTTTGCTTATTACTTTATATTATGATGATATGATTTTGAGAAATCTGGATGGTATTGGTGCCCACGGTTTGGCTTTAGAGGTCGCTCTGAATACTCTGATGTTTATATTTTCATATGATTTTTCCCCGATTTCTGTAAAGTTGTAGTTTTGCTTATTACTTTATATTATGATGATATGATTTTGAGAAATCTGGATGGGATTGGTGCCCACGGTTTGGCTTTGTGGCATAGGATGAAGTGTGTTTTTGGGTGCAAGTTAATGATAATTTTGCGATATAGTGAAACTCTGCAGAAATTTCTATGATTTTTGCAAGTTCGTGTTTTCAGAAGGGGTTCGATTCTGGTTTAGAAAACTAAATCGGGGTTGGGTCCTTTCAGTAGCAGATGGCATTACTATACCTAAGTAACTCTAAACCACGGACTGCTCATGTTGTAAAGTTGAGACGTTCACTGTATGGATTGAAACAATCCGGTAAGATGTGGTATACACGCCTCAGTGACTACTTGATTGGGAATGGATATAAGAATGATGATTTATGTCATTGCGTGTTCATTAAAAGAACAAGTTCAGGATTTTCTATAGTAGCTATCTATGTTGATGATATGAATATCATCGGAACTCTTGAAGAGATCAATGAGACTGTTTCCTACTGAAAATCTGAATTTGAGATGAAAGACCTTGGTAGGACTCAATTTTGTCTCAGATTAGAGCTAGAACATCGAATTGGTGGAATTCTTATTCACCAGTCTGCTTATGTCGAAAAGATGCTCAGGCGATTTAATATGGACAAAGCACACCCTGTTAGCACACCAATGGTTGTACGCAGTCTGGACCCCAAGAAAGATCCGTTTCGTCCGTTAGATGATGATGAAGAGATCTTAGGAGCTGAAATTCCATATCTTAGTGTTATTGGAGCTTTGTTGTATTTAGCTCAGTGCATACGTCTAGATATTGTATTCTCAGTGAACTTGTTGGCAAGATTTAGCTCTGCACCTACACAACGTCATTGGAACGGAGTGAAACAACTCTTCAGATACATGAAAGGTTCCATTGACATGGGTTTATTCTTCCCTTACAAAGAATACAGAGAAAAGTATGAGATTCTCATAAGAGAGAGAAAGTTGAGACAAATTCTGGGGATTTCGACCGGTCAAAGGATTTCCTCGACCCGTCGAAACCTACACCTTGGATCGACGAGTCGAGAGATTCTCTCGACCCGTCAAAAATTGGTCATGTTTCGATAAGTTTTCATGCTATCCCCTATTTCAAAACACCGGTTGATGTGTTGGTTGGATTTGGTGTTGCTAGGTACCTCTCCGACTGACACAAAGGTTGTTCACAGACCAGTTATGTTTTCACTATGGGGAACACGACGATCTCTTGGAGATCAACAATGCAACCCCTTGTTGCTACTTCCTCGAATCATTTTGAGATAATTGCTTTGCATGAAGCAGTTAGAGAATGTATTTGGCTTAGGTCAATCATAGGTCATATTCGAGGCTCTAGTGGATTGAAATCTATTGTTACTGATCCTACTTGTATCTTTGAGGATAATGCTGCATGCATTGAACAGATGAAGTTGAGTTTCATTAAGGGTGACAATACAAAACATATATCACCGAAGTTTTTCTTTAATCAGCAACAACAAATGTTGTTGAATATTCATGTGAGCCAGATAAGTTCTGTTGATAATGCTGTGGACTTGTTTACCAAGTCACTTCCTAAATCTACTTTTGTGAAACATGTGAGAAGCATTGGTATGCGCAGGTTATCAGAATTCCTAGACTGAGTTTACAGTTAGGGGGAGTTACATTTTTGTAGGCATCAGGGGGAGTCTACCTCACATGTAGTAGTTTTAGCAGTTGGTGTGTTGTACTCTTTTTTCCTTAGACCAATCTTTTGTTTTACCCATGAGGTTTTTGTTTACTTGGAGAGGTTTTTAATGAGACAACAAGTCATGCATCATTCTTTCGACCATCAACACAAGGGGGAGTGTTTAAGGAGATGTGTTCTCCATTAATTCTGGTGTGTGTCTTGTTCTAGTTATATATGGTTATTGATTAGATATATACAGATAATCTCTGTTATATCGGGATAGTTATTGTAACAGATTGTATCAGCCTGTATATAAGGCATTCTATCAATGGGAAGGAAAACTATTTTCTGTCTATTCTACTTTCGACTGCAACACGTACAACATTAACACTTTCAAGTAATTTTGTAAACATGAGTGAATAATTGTATAAACACGACTAATTTCAAACTTGATCCTTGTAATTATTCTTGTTATATTTTCCATAAAAAAATGTGAAGTATGCATAGCTAAATGATTGTCTGGTGTAATAAATAACGGATAATTGTGTAAATATAATTTTCTTTAATAAAAGTGAAATTCACCAATTTAAAACGAGTCTATCAGCTTTCACAGGTTCACATAACCAATGAAATTGGTCCAAACTAGCTAACAGGTCTTTTCTAGCAGTATTCCATCTTTACATCCTAAACCAATAGGTTTAATTAAGTAGCCATACAAATTGATGAATTGTAATCCAGCAATAAAGATTCATATTAATTGAGGCTACGTATTCAAATTCATCGAACATCAAATTCTATCCATTCAGCTTAAAGAAAAAAGTAGCGGCACTAATTATATATGATATTCTCCTTTTCAAAAGAGGCATGCATGTAGTAGTGTCGGTGTGGCGACACATATGGATGATGTGAAACATAAATTAGTATTGCAAAAAGTTATATATAACTAGAGCAATAAGAGCATGATTAATGAATCACTAGTACGATTAAGTATTCGCCATTTGTATCGCAAAATTGCAATTAGAGGTCCACTTGGTTCGTGATCACCAAACCCTCAATTAGAGTTTTACTAAAATCATTTTTCCACAATAACAAAGGCCTGCCGCCTGCATGTTTAAACAAAGTTGGTAACTTTTGAACTTTGTTTAATTCGCCAAGCCGGATTAGGGGACTCATATTGGGACTCTAATTAAACAAATGTTATACTCCTTGTTAGATCGGGTCAGAAAGGAAAACTATTATTAGAAAGGCACTTATATGGGGATTAGGAGAGCTGTCATCCACGTACAAAGTTGCTAATTATTATTGTGTAAACCAATCGCTAATGTCATGCTCACTGACATTGATCTTCGTTGAAATTTCTTAATTGTCAACTTATTGTTGTTTTGTCGAGGAGTTAGATTATGAAATCAATATGTCAGACCATTAGAACATCTCTAATGATGTGCTTTCTATGTTTTTAACAAATTTATTAGAAAAATAGTTAAAAGTTAATTGTGTAGGGAGTTAAAAAAATTGTGCTCTAACCATACAAAAAAATAAGGAGCCACGTTAAATGCATATATTAATTTTTAAATGTATTTTTTCAAATAATTTCACTAAACTTTTTAATTTAATTATGTTTAATAAAAATTACAAAGAAATGGCATAAATAATTTTATAATCTTTATTAATTAAGGTTACTACATACTCAATCATGCGTTATGGTGGCCAGGAAAAAAAAATATCGGGGGACATATAACCAAAACTCGATAAATTTTAAAACTTTAAAAAGTCATATTTAAGGGTTCATTTTACGCCAATTTTATTTTGTAATGATTTTTATTTGACGTGCTTGATTTTATTAACACTCATTTGTTGGCAATTATTGATTTCTAGATATCTTAGTGTTGGAAAATATTGAATTGTAGATACTTTAAGAATCATTTTGTAGTTAGAATAGATTTATTCTTTATTATAGATATTTTTTTCCTATTAAGAATATGTCTTGTAAAGTTCTATATATGTCCCAATTTGGGAGTGAATAAAGTATTGGACTCTACCCTAAACACTAATGCATATACTTTTCTAGTTGGTATCAGAGCCAATCCAGCTGACCTATCGACAAACCCAACTTTTGTCAATCACTGCATCTAAATTCCGCTGCGAACTATTGATCTAGGAGAAAAAATCTAACTTTGCTGTGATTTCTTCTCCTCCTACACTTTCTTATATGAAATTCTGACAGAACTCTATTTTCTGACAGACTCTACCAATAAAACCATATTTTTTGTCACCAACTACACCTTAAATCCGCTGCCATGGCTGAGGGATCCGACGCTGGTGTGATCTCTTCTCCTCTACTTCCACCTACATCTACCTCCATCCATTACCATCAGGAAAACTCCTTTTTTCCCATTGGAGTTCTCCTAAATGACACCAATTACTCTACTTAGACTCCTACTATGCAAATGCGCATTGGAGGCCGGAACAAACTTGGCTTTCTTACTGGTGCCTCGGTTGCTCCGCCTCCTGGAACCTCTGAATATACTACTTGGGCGACTGACAACGAGAAGGTGAATAGTTGGTTGATCGATAACATGTTTCTTAGTATCATTCAGCGTTATCTCCGTCTCAAGACTGTTGCTGACATTAAGAAGGCCTTACAAATGACCTACTATGATGATCAGGACTTTACCCGAATCTATGAACTACACTGCCTCTGTTTTACCACCATTGATCCTCTCACCAAGAAAAATCATGTCTCCATTGATGTCTCCAATCAAGAATCTGAACCATATTACTCATTGGGAGTTTCAGAATCTTCCCTTCATGGGGAGAGAGGCTGTGAAGGTAATACTCTTTCTTGACCAGAATTTGATGAATTTGAATAGTTGGAGATGTGTTTTGAAGGATCAGGAAATTCTGAAAAAACTGGTTCGAACGATTTCGACCCGTTGAGTAAAAAGGCTCGACCCGTCAAAAATGGTGCACTGGAGCGGCATGTTGATGCTCTCGACCGATCAAGGATTATGGCTCAACCCGTCAAAAATTCTGTGATAAAGGAGCATGTCGATGTTTTTGACCGGTCGAGGAATATGGCTCAACCCATTGATAATAATGTTGATAGCGAGGAACAGGCCGTTATACGACATCAAGATAGTATTGTGACTACTGCTCCCCCCCCCCTTCTACATCATCTATTGAGGTCTCTGTTCAGAGTGCTCCATTTAAGGCTATGGCAGATCCAAAATGGAAGCAAGTTATGAATGAAGATTTGGATGCTTTGGCCATACATGGTAAGGGTTGTTATCTACAAACATATTAGGATATGTGTTTCAGGCTACACTGATGCAGGCTGGGCTGGAGATCAGACTAATGAAGCGTCATTTTTTACTTTACTTTATTGGTGAAAGTTTTGGTAACTTTGCGTAATGTGATACTGTGGAATGTCACATGAAGTTTTTTTGTTAAATTGGTGGTCAAGTTGGGCATGATTGGTATCCACGCTCCAAGTTGAGGGGGAGTGTTGGCAATTATTGATTTCTAGATATCTTAGTGTTGGAAAATATTGAATTGTAGATACTTTAAGAATCCTTTTGTAATTAGAATAGATTTATTCTTTATTGTAGATTTCTTTTTCTATTAGGAATATGTCTTGTAAAGTTGTATATATATATATATCCCAATTCGGGAGTGAATAAAATATTGGACTCTACCCTAAACACTAATACATATACTTTTCAAGTTCATTATCATATTAGAGATAAGTACAATCATTTTAAACTCCAATTGGATCTTGTCGAGCATTTGTGGAAGCTATATGGAGGAGAATAGACCAATGACTACTATAAACTAATATGTATTTTTTCCGTTTCTAATAATATGAGGGTCAAAGAAAATTCAATAGACTAGTACATATGGTCCTCGTTCAATATGCGAATTACAAAGTTATAATATTTTTATTTGAAAATTGTTGATTTATAAGTTTAAATTAAATTTATTTGTTTTAAAAACTATTTGATTTACAAATAATGTATTTTTGACCAAAATACAAATAATAGAAAATGTAATAAATTAAATTATATAAATTATATTGATCATCAATTTAATCATTTTAATCATTCACAAACTACTTCCATTAATGCTTCAAAAACCTTAGGAGCTCATTTCTCGCTCCTAAGATTTAGAAGCTACTAAGGGTCTTCCTATTTTAGGAGTCTAATAGGGAGCGTGGTTGGGATACTAAAATTTAGTTTTTCTCTATTTTTTGTCTAAGGAGCTCCAATAGGGAGTTCCATTGGAGATGCTCTTACTTCTTGTATTTATCATATATCGAGTATCTATTTCATGTTTTACACTCATTATTTTATTATTTAAATATGTAATAACGTTGTCAAGTATTCACTTATGTAGGGTTAGGACTTCCGAACCGAAAATCGAAAAAAATTAGGCCAAAATCAAGCCGAATCCGAATCGAAAAAGCTAAAAATTGAACAAATTTGGTTCGGTTACAGTTTCGGATTTTAAAAATCCGAACCGAACCAAAAAATCAAAAAATCTGAAAGTTACAAAACAACGATGTTTTACATTCACATAACTAGTCATCCACATCCCAACTATTATGCCCAAAATTCCATAGCCCACAGCCCCACACTCCCCACATGTATATTGTGACATTAGAAACCCTAAAAGACTAAAACTCTCTCTGCGTAGCCTTTCTCCTTTTTGCCATTTTCTTCTCTCTACTGACCTTATTAGATAAAGTCGCTATGTTCCTCTCTCGCTAGTTACGACTCCACACCGTTGGGTTCCTCTCTCGTCGGTTTGGTTTCGACAATCGCCGGTCTACTCCTCTCTCGTTGGTCTTCTCACTAGTCTCAATCACAAACTCACAGGCACATAGGTCGGTCTCTCTCTCTCTCTATGATTTAGGTAATTGTTCTCTTTATTTAGTTTATTGATTCAGCAATTTTTGTTCACTTTATTGATTTGACAGACTTGTTCAAGAGGTTGAAAGTTGTGATTACCTTGATTTGGGGTAATCTTCAGCAAGTGTTTAATTGGTTATCACTCATAAGAAGCTCAAGTCTCAAGGTTTATTACATTGTTTACTGCATTTTATGTCCGAACAATCATGTGTTTAATTTTATTAGCTAGGTTGAACATATCAAGTTGAAAATAATGTTCCTGCTAGTGGTGGTGATTCATGTGTTTAATTGTTGTGGCTTTGTGACTTAATGTGTAGATGAAGAGAGGTTGGGGAGGGAAGTCAACATCAACTTCAAAACAAGCAGCCTCAATTCCCTCAAATAAGGTTTGAAAAATGATAACAACTTCTTCTACTCGTTCTCAGGTTCGTATTCGGCTTTCGTGTTGTGTTCTTGCATATTTGCATATTTTGGGTTTTGAGTTTTGCTCATTTATACTATAATATTAATTCTGGAAGATTTCAGCTAGTGGTGGTGATTCTTCGACACCTGCAAGTGGTGCCTCCTTACCATCTAGAGAAACTTCAGCTGCTCCCACAACTATCAATACTGCTGAGAGTGAACAAGGGATTGAGAGTGGTGATCAAGAGGTTGAAGGAGGATTTGAACCTACTAAGGAAGAGCTTTTTAATCTCATGCGGGACAATGAAAGGTCAGATGTCTGGGATCATTTTATGAAAAAATTTGAATGGTATAAATGTTAACGTAGAGTAAGTGCTACATGCAACTATTGTCAAAAAAAGTTTATGGCTGAACCTAAAAATGGAACTTCAACCCTTCTTGCTCATATTGAAAGATGCCCAACATATAAACCAAATGGGTTGAAATTGTTGGGGCATACTCAAGAAGAGATAACTGAAGTTTTTGTTGAAATGATTGTTATAGATGAGTTGCATTTTAGACATGTTGAGGGAGAAGGGTTTAGACGATTTACTTCAAAATTGAACCCTTATTGGAATAGGCCTTGTCTTAAGACAATAGCTAAGTATGTGGGAAATCGATATCTTTCTGAAAAGATCCATTTAAAGAATGCCTTGAAGGGGAAGAAGGTTAGCTTAACGACCGATACTTAGACTTCACTTCAAAATCTAAACTACATGGTTCTCACCGCTCACTTTGTGGATGAAAATTGGCATTTGCATAAAAAAAATTCTGAATTTCTGCCCTATTTCTAACCATAAAGGAGACTCCATTTCTAAGTTGATAGAGGAGAAGTTACTTGAATGAAAAATTGAAAAGGTGCTTACAATCACATTAGACAATGCTTCTTCAAATGATGTGGCTTTAAGGGATATAGTTAAGAGAATAGGTAATTGGACAGTTCCTAATTCTCTTTTACATGATGCGGAGCACTTGCATATGAGGTGTGTTGCTCACATCCTCAATTTGATTGAATGTGAGGGGTTGACAGTAGTGAATACTTGCATCCAAGTTGTTAGGAATCCTGTAAAATATGTTAGATCTTCTCCTCAAATGCTAGATGTTTTTAAGAAATGTATTGAATTTGTGAAAGTAGAGAGTAAGGGGCTTGTGATTATGGATGTTGCTACTATGTGGAATTTTACATTCTTAATGTTGCAACCTGCCTTGAAGTTTAGAAGTGCCTTTGATTGAATGGTAGAAGATGATGGTCATATCTTTAGGTATTTTCAGAATGATTTCGGTCCGAAGGTAAGAGAGGGGGCACCTAGTAGTGATGATTGATTTTTGGCTGAGGAGTTTGCTGCCTTTTTATAACCATTTTATGAGATCACTTTGAATGTTTGTTGCTCAAACAAGCCAACAGTTCATACTACGTTTCGTGATTTGATCAAGATATATGGTCTATTGAAAGAAACTTGTGGTGTGTTGCTTTCTACTATTTCTGAACCCAAGCAAGAGAAATATAACAAGTATTGGGAGAAGTTTGAAAATGTCAATCCATATATGTTCTTGGTTGTTATTCTTGATCCTCATCATAAGCTCAACAATCTTCAATTTTACTTTGAAGTGTTATATGGTGAGTTTGATAAGAGGGTTGAAAAAAATTACAAGGTGGTGAAGGGTTTGTTGTATGAGATGTATCAAGTGTATGAGAATGAAGCTTAGGCTAGTAAAGAAATGCAACAAAATGTGTCCAGTAGTTCTCAAAGTGACCAAATGGAGCTTGTAGACCTTAGTGCTCTTACTGATATGGAAATGAAGCTTGCTGAAAATGAGAGGTGAGGAAGCAAGAACAGTGGATAATGATGTTGATAAATATCTAGCCGATAGGACCGAAGGGGATACAAAGAACTTTGATATTTTGCAATTGTGGAGAGTGTATGGGACTTCCAAATATCCCATTCTAGCTAAAGTTGCTCAAGATGTTCTTGTTATTCCTCTATCAACTATAGCCTCAAAAACATCCTTTAGCATAAGTGGTCGGATAATCAATTCATTTTGTAGCTCAAAGTCTTAGAAAACGGTGGAGGCACTAATTGGCTCACTACTACTCAAGCTGCAGTGAGTATTGTGCCAACAATCCAAGATATGGAAGAAAGTGAAGAAATTGAGGACGATAAATGAATCTGTTTATACTTTTAGTATACTGTTTTGTGTGTTTTCTATTGATTTGATTGTATATGATTGAATTATTGTTAACTAAATTATTTTTTTTATAGAAATATTCAAATTGACAAGGAGAGACGACTTTCCATCTTTGATTGCTACTCAAGCTTGAAATATTTGGTAAGTAGCTATGCATTATACTCATGAGATCTAAATCTTATTGGAGTTGTTTTTGAGCTCTTAACATGCACTACCACATTAAGTACCATTGCCGGTGATATTTCAAAAAAAAAGGCCGGCGACCGGGCAAGTCGCCGGCAATGCTCATTATTGCTGGCGACTTGCTCCGTCGCCGGCAAAAGTCCGAAAAGTCGACGACAATGCTCAAAACTATTGCCGGCGACCTATTCCGTCGCCGGCAATAATCTCTCAACCATTGTCGGCGAAATTCCGGCCGGAAAATCGCCGGCAATGGTGAAAAATTATTGCCGGCGACGGAGAAAGTCGTCGACAATAAGTTTCAAGCATTTCCGGCGATTTTTGGCCGGAATTTCGCCGGAAATAACTCCATTTCCGGCGATTCATTAAATCGCCAGCAATACCTCTTATATCAGCTGCAGATCGCAGCAGCTCATTCATTTGGATAGAAAAAAATCCGGTGAAATCGAAAGAAGGAAAACGCTCAGAAATCCTTGGGTATTGTCAAAAGGCGTCGAAAACCCGCTCGGGAAGCTATATACGTAGCTATATATAGGTACGTATATACGTATGTATATATATGTGTGTTGATTTAATTAGATCGATATATATATATATATATGCATGTGTTGATTTAGAGTTGAGATATCGATTATTGGTTTGATACGCAAATATAGTGGATATATTGTTGATTTCGAGTGATTGACTGTTGATTTTGAGTGGATTTGAGATTATTTCGATGAAAATATGTTAATTTGTGTGTATATATATGTATGGATATAAAATTATTTTGTGAATATTAATTGTTAATATGTCTATATATATATACATGCATATTAATTTGTAATTGTGAATTGTTGGTATATATATATATATTTTAATTTATATGCATGCATGGGTCGACTTTTGTTAATTAATCGGATGAATTCGAATGTAATTAATGATGATTTATTAATTAGTTAGTAGTGAATGTGTATATATATATTTGTAGTACGTAATATTGTGAGAATTTTCAGGATGGACAAGAGTTGGATAAGCCTCGAAAGATGGGATGTGAGATATCACCAGGGAATTAGGAGTTTTGTGGATTTTGTGAAGGCTAATTGTGGAGACACTACACTTCATTATTGCCCGTGTAAAGAATGTAAGTGTTGCAGCGATCGATTTCGTTTTCCCATTGATAAAGTCCAGAAGCACCTGAGTAAATACGGGTTTTGGGATAAGTACACTTGTTGGATTTATCACGGTGAAACATAGTTAGCGGGTCCGCATGATCATGGACAATTTGGTGAGAGGGCCAGTCCATCCTATGATCCAACATCGATGTTAATCAATGATATGTTTCCTCATGAGAGCGGTGTATTTGCTGATGAAGCACCAAATGTCCCTCCCGTCGTTGAGGGTTTCCCCCATATTGAGCCAGTCGAGCCATTACCTGGAGCTCATGTCAACACAAGCGGTATGGACAAGTATAACAATCGGATTGCATTGCAACAGACTCCGTTGTACGACGGTTGTAGTAAGACTGTTCTTGAAAGTGTCATGGGAGTGATGCAGCTCAAAATGTGTATATATCTATTTTTTATATCCTTATATAGCATGTGTGTATGTGGTTTTCTTTTTCTATGTTCATAATTTATGGTGTACATGGTTTCTTATCGTTTTCAGATGAACCATGTAGCAAATGATGGTTGCCCAGAGTGGTCAAACGAATTGAGGGTCTTGGCGATGAAACCGATAGCTTCAAAAGTTTACTCGATGTGTCAGGTCAATGGCGTGAAATTTATATGAGAAAATCGAGACGACCGACTGAAAACACAGAATTGTGGGGTAATGGTCCATAGTGGGCAGGATGGCGTTGACTATTACGGTGTCCTTCATTCAGTTGTTGAACTAATTTATTGGAACCACATGAATGTGCACTTGTTCAAGTGTAGATGGTTTGATACTAGCTCGGAGAACACAAGGACCGATCAGTACGGAATATTTTCGGTGAATACTTCTACAAGCTGGTATAAAGAAGACCCTTTCGTTCTTGCCACATCAGTAAAACAAGTGTTTTACCTTGACGATCTTTTCAACAAAGTCCCGTGGAAGGTGGTAAACCATGTTGCTCATAGAAACATATACTGTGCTGCCACACTTGGTGAGACCGCAGATGATGAAGAAGTTACTGCATACCAAGAGCCGAACGCTTTTGGCATTCCGGAATCATCTACGATTCACCTTAATAATGTGAGATCTGGGAGTGTGGTTCGAATTACTGGAGCAGAACTTCTCGATGTTAATCCAAATGAAATTGACGCTGATTCAGATGACAAGGAGCGGCACATATTGCCAAAGGATACCTATGAAACCGAGTCAGACTCAAGTGATGAAGATTATTATGATTATCATCCTTAGTACGTTAATTAATGATGTACGTATTTAATTTTAGTATATATAAACGTGCATGTATGTTTGTTATATAAACGTGCATGTACGTATTTATAGTCGTAAATTATATATAGTCGGAAATTCTAGTCGGAAATTCTAGTCGTAAATTATATATAGTCGTATTTATTCTAGTCGCGATCAATCGTACATTATAGTCAGAAATTCAAGTCGAAAATTATAGTCAGAAATTATGGTCGGAAATTGGTCGGGAATCACTATCATTACCAACGAGTTGATAAGCAACTTGTTGGTAATAGTATTACCCACGAGTTATCAACTCGTTGGTAATAGTATTACCAAAGAGTTGCTTATCAACTCGTGGGCAATACTATTACCAACGAGTTAACTCGTTGGTAATGACATTGCCCACGAATTAACTCGTAACTCGCTGGCAATGGTCTCGGTATTTCCCAGGAGGCAGCTCGAGTTGCTTCGTCATTTCTTCACCTCTCTCTCTTCCCTCTCAAACCCTAAAACCCCATTTCTTCATCTCTTCCTCACCTAGCTCGCATCCCTCTCCTCAAACCTCTCTTCCTCTCCTCCCCTCTCCCATCCCCTCCTCCCCTCTCCCTTCTCCTCTCTCCACACAAAAAAATCCCAAATCTCAATTTCCTCTCCTCCCCTCCTCCTCCCCTACCTCATCCCCTCACCTCCGTCGCCGGAATCAGAAGTCGAGCTCGATCATGACAGGTGCTAACTCCCTCTCTCTCTCTCTCTCTCTCTCTCTCTCTCTCTCTCAATTTTTGTTTTTTATAATTATGTATATATATGCATTTTAAAAATATTTTTATGCATTTTAATTAACTTGATTAATTAAGTTTTGGGTGATGTTTTAATTTTTGATAATTTAAGGTGATGTATATATGTGGAAAATTTAATTAAGGTGATGTATATATGTGATGTATATATGTGAAAAATTTAATTAAGGTGATGTATATATGTATATATGTGATGTATATAATTAAGTTTTGATAATTTTTGATAATTTAAGGTGATGTATATATGTGGAAAATTTAATTAAGGTGATGTATATATGTGATGTATATATGTGGAAAATTTAATTAAGGTGATGTATATATGTATATATGTGATGTATATAATTAAGTTTTGATAATTTTTGATAATTTAAGGTGATGTATATATGTGGAAAATATTTAGGTAATTTAAGGTGATTTGGGTGGATTAATTGATATATATAGTTCATAATTATATTGTATTTTTAGGTGTTGCATATATAGGCAAATTAAGGTGATTTGGATTCATTGATATAGGTAATTTAAGGTAATTTAAGGTGTTGGGAAAATTAAGGTGATTTGGATTAATTGATATAGTTGATAATTTAAGGTATATTTGTTAACTTAATTAATTGGTTAAATAAGCATTTGAGTAATAATTAATTGATATTTTGATAATTATATTCATAATGATCGATATGATATGATGCAATTTAATTTAATGTTTAATGTTTAATTAAATGTACGATATCATAACCGCATTTAGAACCGTTTGGAACCGGAACCGTTTGGTTTGGAACCGATAACCGCTAGAACCGGAACCGAACGGTTCCGGTTACAAATGGTTCCGGTTCCAACAATTAGTCCTGGATTCGGTTCTATGAAAAACTGGAACCGGAACCGTTTGGAACCGGAACCGTTTGAAACCGGAACAGTTTGGAACCGGAACCGTTTGAAACCGAACGGTTCCGGGTTCAAACGGTTCTGGTTCTGAACGGTTTTTCATAGAACCGAATCCAGGACTCATTGTTGGAACCGATAACCGTTTGGAACCGAAACCGTTTGGAACCTATAACCGCTACAACTGGAACCGGAACCGAACGGTTCCGGTTCCAAATGGTTCCGGTTGCAAACGGTTCCGGTTTTTCATAGAACCGAATCTAGGACTCATTGTTGGAACCGATAACCGTTTGGAACCGGAACCGTTTGTAACCGGAACCGTTTAGAACCGGAACCGTTTGGATACGGAACCGTTTGGAACCTATATCTGCTACAACCGAAACCTTAACAGAACGGTTCCGGTTCCAAACGGTTTCGGGTCTGAACGGTTCCGGTTCCAAACGGTTCCATCCTTAATTTTCATAGAACCGAATCCAGGACTAATTGTTGGATGTGCATGAGGTTTTGCAGTGGAGGCATCAAACGGAGAGGGACTAGAAATAGTGGAGGGAGCAGCAGTCAAGGTTCCTCAGCCGCAGTCAGCAACACGCGCAGTGGGCCAATTATGAATGCTCGCACAAAAATGTTGCAAGCTGCGCGAGGAGAGGAGGAAGCTGCACGATCCGGATCCGTGCAACCCCCAGTCCAGCCTCGAGCCTCAGTCAGCAGACCCACAGACGAGCGACAGTCAACGGGGGCATCAGAAACTCCCTCCATCCGAGTGCCCCATATTGGCCAAGTGCCTACTCCCGTTTCACGGGAATCATCTAAGGCAGATGGTGCTGAAGCTTCATCGTCCAGGCCACGTCTATCTCTGTCGTCCGGTCTCTTCCTGCCTGACGAGATTCCTGACGAGATTCCGATGATAGGGGGAGGCCTATTTATATTGAAGGACGGCCGGAGTTCCTGAGCGTGGAGGAAGCGTACAACTTCATCCGGTTCGACCCCATGTATCTTTGGAGTGCGAGGTGCACCAACCAGCAAACGGACGATGCAGGTAAATTTTATTTAACAAGATTGATTACAACAATTATTACTTAAGACTTACGATCGGTTCAATTAATGATATCAATTTGTTGACATTGTATTATTAGGCAATTTCGTTAATGGCACTGGAAAATGAAAGACTAGAGGCACCTGCACCGGGAAGAGACTTGAGCAGGCCAACGGGGGAAGGAAAACGCTCATTAGGGCCAATGAGCATGGTGAGGTGATCGAGACATTTGACACCACGCGAAAGTATGCCAGCATGCCCGGGGCCGTCGTGCGGGACAAGGTCCCAATGCTTTGGCCAGATTGAGAATCTGTGCCTCTCTACGTGAAGATGCAAGTGCATAATGCACTGAGTGTGAGTTAAATCGTATTTTCATTACGTAAATTTTACATTTATTAATTAAGTCCGAATAAATATATAATTTTACCGTTTATATATTCATCTTGCAGGTGTGGTTTGACGTGGATGAATGCCTTATTCACACGTGGGTAGAGCGTCAACTACATATCAGGTGATGTGATTCGAGTTATTTGAGTAAATATCGAGTTAGATTTTTGTTTATCAAGTGTTTTAATTGTGACGACCCGGACCAGAATTAGCAGTATGATCAGCTGTATATATGAGTTACTGCGTAGCCGCAGATTGACGACAATGTTTGAACCGCCAGGGATTGTTAGCGACTAAATTATTGGCCGAGAATTGGAGCTGAGTCTCTTCTCGAGAGTCGTTGTACGTGTGATTACGAGTTCGTGGGCGGTTCCGGATCATTATTTGGACGATCGAGGAATTAATTATGAATATTTGAAGTTCATATTTAAATGGTGGGCTACTTAACGACTAAATTACCGGACGAGAATTTGGTTTTGGCTTCTTCACGGAAGTTGTTCAGAATTTAATTTCGAGTTCGTGGGAACTTTCGGAGCATGATTTGGAGTTACGAGGAATTAGTTGCGAATTTTTCCGTTTGTTGATTATTTAGTCGATTTAATGTGTGTTGCTTTGAAGGGTTGACTTTTTATTCGGTTGGCCGATGTGTTTGACTTTGAGTGATTATTGAAGAATATGTCGAGACGAGTTTGTGGCCGTGAGAATTATCGGAATCGGAATTACGACGAAGAAGTTACGCGTGTTTAAAGTTTGTCGAAAAGGATAATTATGAAGTTTCCAAAAATGGAAAGTCTATAAATAGAAGTTGCTATTTTGGGCAGGTCAGACCTTTCCTCTTTGAGTGTTGACCGAGTTGACTCGGTCAACTCGGTGGAGAATGAGAATTCACGTCGGCCTATAGGTGGCTCACGGCGGTGCGACGACTCCGGCCACCCCTGAGGGCGGGGCTGGTCCCGTTCAACTCGTCTCGGTGCCCCCGTCCCTGTGCCGACCTCCTCTCGTGGTGGAGCACACGGTGGAGAGAGATTTTTGGAACCAAAGTTCAAGGTTTTTGATGTTAATGGTGACTTTCGTTTCGGGCCGAGTTGAACTCAAACATGGACTGGGTTTTGTAGCCCTCTTCAAGGTGATTCTAACCATATAAACATGGTATTCTAATTCGATTTGTGGATTGAGAATTTTGGGTTTGAAATTTATGAACCAATTCGGTTTTACATGAAATTGACCTAGTTAGAGTGAGAATTGGCCTTTGTTGCAGTTATGAAAGTTGCTCAGTGGGTGATTTTGAGTGGAACAAGGGTAGCTCCGCCGTGAAATTCTCCGGTCAACAGTGGCGCCGTCGTGGACGGCGGTCAACGGTCAGAGTTGACTTTTTGACTTTCGACAAGTCGCATGTCATTTGACTCGAAATCGCGCTCCGATCGCAGTGGGGAGGTTCGTTTTTCGAGTTGAGCGTCCGAACGTAAAGCGAGGTATTGTGGTATACATATACGGATTTTCGACGATTCGTCGACTTTGGATTTCGTGTTTCCGAGAACGGTGGTTTCTCGTGGTTTGATTTGTATTTTCGGATTATGATTTTGAATATTGGACATTGTGAATATTCAGGAGTTTCGTGATCGTTCGTTTGGCGAGGGGCATTCCGCCGGATCACGGGTTAACGCGATACGCGTTACGCCAGTCTGTGAGTGGACATTTTGTTTTCACGGATTGATTGCGAGTCATTTATATACGTTTTATGAACTTGAGCATGCAGATTGATTATGATTTTACGAGCATGTGTTTTACGATTATGTTTATACGAATATACGTATACGAATATATACATATACGTACATATTATGTTTTATGCATGTGCATGGAAAAGATTTATGATTTGGTTTACACAGAGTACAGTCTCAGTATATGTTGTGGTATCGATACACATTGGCTTCTCGGCTGATCCCCGAGTACGCTCCGGGGGGGACAGATATCCTGACCCGAGGCCTTTCTGGCTAGAATCACGTGTGGGTCTGGGATCCCGTGATTCAGACTGTGCTATCGCGTGGAAGCCCGCGAGAGTCTCCGCGATATGTTTTACGTTGCATGCTCTGTACGTGAGTGGTAGCCAGAGTCTCCTCACGTAGCATTTGATTTTCACGCATTTGACTCGCATATGATTTTATATGTATATATTACTTGGTGAAAGACATTTATTTTCGTCCACTCACTCTAACGTGTTTATTGTCTTTCACCTGGGCTTTTCGGTTTTCGTGCCCAGTTTGCAGTTCAGGCTCTGGTGTCGCACGTCGTGGTTGGAGGCATAGTGCTCGAGCTACTTTGTTTCATCCAGTAGGTTTATTGTTCTACCTACTGTGGTATGCGTATACGATTATGTATTAGATGTCGCTCTGAGCTTCATGTTGAATACGTTATACGATTTTACACTGGATTTCAGTAAAGTGCATATATATTTACTACTTTACTTTACTGTTGATATATTGAGAAATCCGGATGGGATTGGTGCCCACGGTTTGCTTTTTGTGGCATAGGATGAAGTGTATTTTCCGCGTGCAGGTAATGGTAATTCCACGCTAGTAACGAAACTCTGCCCAAATTTTGAAAAGTTTTTGTTGGTTCGTATTTTCGAAGGGGTTCGATTCCGGTTTAGGGAGCTAAATCGGGATTGGGTCCTTTCATTAATATCTCTAACTTTTTTTTTTGGTGTTAATATAGGTATAAAGAGTGGAAGAACGAGCTTTTAAAACATTACACACAGTACAAGGAGCTAGGCCGAGGTTCTACCCCTAGCGAATTCCGGTTTAGGGAGTACGAGTGGCTGTGGCTGGTAGCCCACTTCGAGCACCCCAAAGCGAAGGTATGCATCCTGAATATATCTTACAACCCTAATGTATCATATCACATTGAAATAGTTAGTTACTAATTTTTTTACATATGTTTATCAAACAAGGCGATTTCCAAGATGAACCGGGAGAACAGGTTGAAAAACACCAAGGCCCATCATGCAGGTTCACTCAACTATTTTGGTTGGTCGAGTAAGGCGCAGCAACAACAAGAAGTCAACCCGTTGGTGTTTATTCATCAGAAGTTCTATCCGCAGTGTCCTGAAGAAGCGGTAAGTCTTTCGCCTCATTATTTTGTACTTCACATATGCATGTGTTAATAAAACTATTTTTCTCTATTAATTTAACTCGTTTAATAATACGTTATTCATATTCGCTTTTCAATTAGGCTAGAGTGGAGGAAGCGATCACAGAAGGCACCATAAATATAGCTCGAAACAACCATCCTGACTGCTCGGAGGAAGCAGTGACCCAGTATGCCTCTCAGATCAATCCGCTTGATCGCCCTATAGCGGCTTAGATCATGGCAAAAGCGTGCGGGACTGGAAAGAATACCTACTACTGCAGGGGAATGGGCTCGGCGGGCGAATGTGTATTGAAGAACACTTCGGAATACTTTACCGGGTCAAGAACTTCAACTTCTAGGAACTCTAACCTAGCAGCGGAGCTTAAGAGGACGCAGAGGGAGTTGGAGGAGCAAAGGAGGCAGATGGAGGAGATGTGGCAATTGGCCGAGCAGCAGGCAATCAGAGATGCCGAGCACCGGGTGCTGGTCGAGCAACACCGAATGATGGTCCATCAGCAGAAACAAATGTTCACATGGATGCAGACGATGTACGCGTGCCAGACTACCGGACAACCGGTCCCCACGCCTCCCCCGGTCCCTGTGTTCCACAGTGATCCACCACCGTAGCAGTCACCGCCACAGCAAGACCAGGGTAGCCACCGAAGTTCAAATGATTACATGGATTTCTTCGACCCTGACGCGGGAGTTCCTCAACCCTGACGTGTAGTTGTAGTTTATTTTCGTATTGTTGCTATTTGTACTGTACGTTGGACAATTATGTGTGTACTGTTGAACTTGTATTTGTACGGTTTCTGTTTTTCAGTGCAGGTTCTGGAATTGGGCCCAATCCAGAACCGGCTTTTTTTTGACAAATTTCTCCGGGTATTGCCGGCGACTTGGACCAAAGTCGCCGGCAATACCCCTCAATTTCCGGCCACGGCGGCGCAAAATTGCCGGCGACTTGAGTCGCCGGTGATGCCCTTAAGCATTGCCGGCGACTTGAAAAATAAGTCGCCGGTAATACTTTCACCGGCGCCAAATTTCCGGCGAGAGTATTATCGGTGACAGTCACCGGTAATAGTCATTTCCAGCGAAAAAAAAACAAAGGCCGGCGACCTAAAGTCGCCGGCAATGGTACTTAATGTGGTAGTGATGATGTTTGAGATTGTGTAGTTGATGGAATTTTTTTGGTGATGTTGGAAAAATGCTTCTGGGAAGTTGTTGTTGTTGGATAGTTGTTGTCATGCTGATGATGTTAGGAAGATGTTGCATTAGCTGTTGGACTGTTTTTTTGTTGTAATGGCTGAACTTGAACTGTTTTTTTTTATTTTTTATTTTTATGTAATTGCTGAACTTGGACTGTTTTTTTAAGTAATTACTCTTGGATATTTGAATTTCATGTGTTAAAAATTTAGAATTTTTTGAGTCATCCAAAGTCTGTTGCTAATATGCTTCAATAAGTGGTTTGTGACTTTGTGTATTGTTATAATAGATGGTTGTAAACTTTTAAGTTGTTTTTTTTTTCCGGTGAATTTGTATTTTAGAACAAATATTATTAAACAAAAATCGAAAAAAAATCGAAGATTTATCCAAACCGTTGGCCTCGGTTTTAGTTGTTAAAAATGAAAAAACCAAATACTGAACCGTAAAAAAAGTTCATACATGATTAATAAAAACCAAACCGATTGGCCGATTCTCAGCCCTACACTTATGTATCAGTATCAGTACTCAATTATGAAGCAATTGATCTGCGTTTTCAGAATGTGAGCACTTGCTAGAAGCCTAGAACCACAGTTCATACATGGTTAATAAATTTTTGTGCTGTTATTAAAATTCGAAAAAGCTTCGCTAGTAAAAGCTAGCCGTGTTGATCCCAGTAGAGTGGTCAAACTAAAACTTGCAACGTACGACAGACATATGACATGTCGTTTTCTATCCGGCTCAAACAGAAGGCCAACAACGTTTTCCATGGGAGCTGGGAGGGAAGTGAGTTAGATGCACGTGGCAAGTTGTGAGCTCGCCACGTCACAGGCTCGGCTATTGCTCGCCTGTTAGTCACACCAAAGGAGACCACCGCACTCCACGCGTCACATCCTGCCGTCACGGTGGCACACACCTGTATTAAAAGAAAAGCCTTGGTCGTCACGTGCGGTGAGTGATCAAACGGCCCTTATTAAAACTCTCCGACAAACGAACGGTAGGGAGTTCCCATTTTTACTCTACTCGTCCTCACTCTCTGGTTAGTGATGGCAAAATGTCAGTTTTACTCCTTATTCATAAGGGGAATGCGTTTTGTCAGTTCCGTCATGGTGAGTCAGTCGGTCTCACCTTCTAATTTTTTATAAGTTTTTTTGAATTTTGAAAATGTGGAGGGCTCTTTTCCGCTCTTCTGTTTTCAGAGGACGGGGTTCGGGTACGGCTCATCACCATGGAACTTTTGGTGCTCACCACCACCGGAGCGCACCCCTTAATATTTTGATATATTAAAGTTCCAAACCTAGTACAGCACAGAATATGCCGAAATCATCCTTGTACTTAGATCACGATCGATGAATGTCGGTGGTAATTGGTGGTAAATTTGGACCATTTTTAATTACCAAGGTTAAATTGCTATGCCAATGGATGAACTTACTCGCAAGGGAGGCGCGTGACCTCTCTATACTACTTTATGTCCTTTAAGAAGCTTCATCTTTATTAATTAAGGTAAAATGCCTTATTATGACGGTTATGGAGATAGAATATTTGTAGTATCTTAAAATGCTCTTTTGACTATCTCGAAATAAAATAATCAAATTAATTAAGGACAAACATGTAACTACATACCCTTTTTTCTAAATCTCAACAGTTTACACCGAGCAGTTTTCTTCTCACTCAAAACTAAAACGGCTTGCAGTTGCTGCATATCAATGATGATATTTTGAAACATAATTTTCTCCATCCTAACCCTGATTTCGCCGTTGACCTCTACACCCGCATCCTCATCAATCTCCACTTCTTCACCACATGTGAAGAACTAGTTCGAATCCTCTACCGCAAAGCTCATGTCAAGAATGGGTCGTCCCCAGTTTCTCCCAATATTTCTCACATGTAATGTTAAATGTAATTAATTTCGTTTACAGGCCGACGGTATGCGGAAAAGGTTCAATACGAACAATTAATTTTGTTTGTGCCCAATGTGCCCCCTCCTTTTTCTTCAATATTGTATCGATTTGGTTGTTTTTGCTTATGGGTTGTCCTTGGCATGTTTCAGTTACACTTGTTGTAGTTTCAACACAATTCCACAGTCTGGGCTAATCGATTCCATATATCTATAACAAAGTTCGTGTTTTTGTTTTAGCTTTTTAAATTTTAGAATTTTGGTGTAATTCTCCTTGAAGATAATTCTCCCACTCAAAGATGTACCCAACAATGAAGCCCTGCGAGTATGGCATTCAATTCAAGTTTTCGTGTTGACATCCTTATGTTAGGTGATTAGAGTTGGTTTGATGTTTGTTTGCTTGCCTGTTTGGGCTCGCGTTTATGAATCTATTAGTGCATCTTCACTCATGTTATGATTTATATTTAATTGGATTTGGTATCTTTCTCATATACATTTGATAAATGCTTGAATGATTTTATGTGCAGGCTAATGTGACGAGGATAGGCTAATGGGAGGTGATTACAAGTATCAGTATGCTAAATCTTGGTTCGAAGAATGGACAAGTTAATTCACTATGTTGATAAGTTTTATAAGAGCAGGACGAGATTGTAGTCTGGGGAACATGAGATACCATAGCCTCTTGACATGACCTCCCTTCGTCTTCTCTATGATATGCATAATTTATAGACGTGTTATGAAAAGTGTATTGCATGAATTTCATTTGTTGAAGTTATGTAATTTGTTTTGGCTGATAATATCAAAAGTTGAATCAATATAGCCATAGTTTTGCGAGTACCATAGGTTGTAATGAAATATAATTACTGAAATGCTGAATAGAAATATTGATACAACTACAACGTATTCCTTTACTTTTTAACTCCAATATTCAGCATATTTGTTTTGTATGTTTTTGGTTTCATTTTTCACAATATATCTAAACAAAGGATTTGTGATAAGTGAATTAGCAGTGGTTGAATTATATATTACGTAAAACAATATAACTTGCGCACATTCAACATATAAACTGATAATTCGCATGCGTGAGTGCGACGCTTTTTTGAACGCGCGTATGCACGTACGGGAATTCTAATTTCTAATTATGGCAACCATATAAATCGATCTACATTCATGATTCATGGAAAAGAAAACCATATTGAGCATGTAAAAGTGATTACGTACTACAACGAACAACAAACCGATACATTCGATTGAGCCATTTGAGCGTTGTGGTGTTGTTATGTTACTAGGAAGTACATAAAAAAAACACATTGTATTTGTAGTATTCTCACTAAAGGAAAAGAAAAATTGGGATTATGATTGTCTGTAAATATAACATATACGCGTTGTCCCGCATTTATCAACATCAACAAGGTAGTCTTATCACTATTATGTATAACGAATTTGAGGACTTTTAACTTCAATCGTTTAATTCTATTGCATAATACCTGAACGTGTTGAAGAGTAAATGACAAAAAAAATAGGACACAAATTATTTACAAATATCAATTGAATTTGGTAGGATTGGTCATGAAAATTAAATATCATATAATTAGATATTCATGGATCAATACATGACATATAGCTAGATGCCTAGATCCATAATGCAATATCTTTATCCACCACACCTAATATTCAAAAAATACCGACAGTGGCATAAACTCACCACTTGTTTGCTTTATGGACTCCCTAATTTGGTGTTTATAGCTAGATCTTTGGTGTCATGCACACTTATTTGTGGGAGCTCAATTTATAGCATTGATCAATTATGGAAATGAAGTTTGAGGCCGTCAAGTGTTATGGTAAGAGCATCCGTACCGGTGAGCAAGATTTGCTCAAGTAAATGGTGGAGTCCACCACAAATTGCTTGCTCAAGCAAAATTTTGCTCTTGCTCTCAAGCAAATTTTAGGACACAATATATGTCTTGTTTGAGAGTATCTGCACCGGTGAGCAAAATTTGCTCAAGCAAATGGTGGAGTCCACCACAAATTGCTTGCTCAAGCAAAATTTTGCTCTTGTTCAAGCAAGAGCAAGAGCAAGAGCAAATTTTGCTTGAGCTCTTGCTTGAACAAGAGCAAAATTTTGCTTGAGCAAGCAATTTGTGGTGGAGTCCACCATTTGCTTGAGCAAATTTTGCTCACCGGTGCGGATGCTCTAAGAAGCTCATTCTTATTAAATAAGTGCCGTACCTCTAGAAAAAGAATAAATATCGTAAAAAGAAGTCATCCCTCATAATCACATAAGTGTCGAGACTCTCATCTCATCTCATCATAGTTAATTACTAATTTTCAAATTTTTAGCATGGATTAAGGTGGATGACCTGATTGACCGTAAATAATTTCAGGTTATCGTAAACAAACGGCAGTACAAGAATTTTTTAAAATATTTTTGTGCAAGATTCTTTTCTAAACTATTCCATTATTCAATTCATAGTAATCCAATAATTAGGGGAAAAAACAGCAGAAAATAAAAAACAAATAATAAAAACAAAATCCAAACAACCTTTTCCCACTTTTGTCGCATCAAGACGCATTTGGTGGTTGTTGAATCGTCACCTTTGTCTTCTGTTTGAACCAGCATATGCATATTTTCCATATTTTTAATTTTCGGGTTAAACAGTAAACAAAGAAGGAGAAAAAAAGAAAAAGAAATGGTAAAAGCACCTTTGGTTGTACACCATTATGAACTTTGAATTCAAATCACACACGAGGCAGCAGCAGCCCATCATCACCACCGAGACCCTGATGGATTTAGAAGGACGACGACCACCGAAGCTTCCAGTTTCCACCACGCGCATAATCCCAATAAATTTCTCGCACCCTTTTGTAAATTCTTGATCGGTGAGGTAAAAACTGGAGATGGTAAAATTGGTTTGTGTCCAGGGAAGGAAGGAAGGAAGGAAATTTAAAGGGTAGATAGCTAGGGCTTACGTTAATTGCCTTATTGGTGGTTGCTGGATTTATTGTCAAATCGAAAGAGTAGTTGTAAAGGAGGAAATACCCCAAAACAACAACAACAACAAAAGAGAAAAGGAGAGAGACCTTCTTGCCTTTGTGTGCATTCATTTCTAGGATCTGTGTATTTACCTTCCACAGTCTGATCAAGCTGCCTTGTATGGTAATTTTCCTTTTTACTAATTTTGACGCAAGGAACGTGGTTTCTGGATTTTATTAGGGTTTTTTTTTTCAATTTCGGAATCAAAAATCAAAGACGCGTTGAGCTTTTACCATCTCTTTCACAAATCATCAAAATTCTCTGCTCTTTTCTTTCCCTTTTTATTTTTTAAAATTTTCTGTGTGGGTATATTTTTCACATTGTTTCTTGTTCCTTCTTCTTCTTAATGGCTTCGGAGGCCTAAATTTGCAAGCTGTAATTCGAACGGTAGCACATTAGGCCTAAATACCCACACACAAGGTCATAAGCTTTCGTTCTTCCTCGTTGTCTCTATATCTCACAGACACTTCTCTTCTTCTTCTTCTTCTTCTTCTTCTTCTTTCTCTCTCTCTCTCCTCTCACAACGAATGTCACAAGTGATTTAGAGACCTGCGTTCTCCACTCGTTTCTGTTCTGACAATGAGATCAAAGTGTTAGCCTTTTATCGTCGTACTCTATTCTCCCTGCTCTATTCTGTTCGAGATCCGACTCGGTTTTAAAATGGCGCCGTTCTGGTGGTCGAGAGACGAAGGCCACCGCGGCACGCCGGTGGTGGTGAAGATGGAGAATCCAAACTGGTCTATGGTCGAGCTGGAGGGCCCCACCGAGGAAGACTTCCTAAACGCCGCCGAGGATGAGTCACCGGGACGCGTGGCCCGCCGGGAGAAAGGCCGCGGCAAAAACGCGAAACAGTTCACGTGGGTCCTACTCCTCAAGGCCCACCGCGCCGCCGGCTGCCTCAGCTCCCTCGGCTCAGCAATGCTCGGCCTCGCCTCCGCCATCCGCCGCCGCGTCGCCTCCGGGAGAACCGACGCCGACGCCGACGCCGACCACACACGCGGTGGTGGCCCCCACTTATCTGTAAAGTCGCCGCGGTTCTATCTCTGCCTCAAGCTCTTTCTGATGCTCTCCCTTTTACTTCTCGGTTTCGAAGTCGCGGCGTATTTTAAAGGGTGGCATTTCGGAGCTCCGCACTTGCAGCTTCAGTACTTGTGGGAGATGGAGTTGGATGTCGTTGGCGTCAAAGGCGCGTTTGATTGGGTATATTCTAAGTGGGTTTTGATTCGGGTCGAGTATTTGGCTCCGCCGCTTCAGTTTTTGGCCAATGCGTGTATAGTGCTGTTCATGGTTCAGAGCTTAGATAGGCTTCTTCTCTGCCTGGGATGCTTCTGGATCCGGTTCAAGAAGATCAAGCCGGTTCCGAGAGGCGGTCCTGTAGATCTCGAATCCGCCGCGAATGGCTACTCCCCAATGGTTCTAGTTCAGATCCCCATGTGCAATGAGAAAGAGGTAAACTTTGTGTTGCTCAATTACTTACTCTCTTCAAGTTTGCTGCCTTTTTTGTTTTGGTTTTTTAACCGGTTGTGAGGTGGAATTCAGGTTTATCAGCAGTCAATTGGGGCGGTGTGCAATTTGGACTGGCCCAAGTCGAAGATGTTGGTTCAGGTACTTGATGATTCCGATGACCCGACGACGCAGTTCATGATCAAGGAGGAGGTGCAGAAATGGCAGGAGGAGGGGGCCAACATTTTGTATCGGCACAGAGTGATTCGAGATGGATACAAGGCTGGCAATCTCAAGTCTGCTATGAATTGTAGCTATGTCAAGGATTATGAATTCGTTGCGATTTTCGACGCTGATTTTCAGCCTGCTCCTGATTTCCTCAAGAGAACAGTTCCTCACTTCAAGGTAACCACTCCTTTGCCATTGCTACTGGTTTAATCTTGGTTGCATTGAAACCTCTTGTAATTATATGTACGGGATATATAGAGCAAGTTTAGCAGTTTAGATAAGTGTACTGTTTATAATTCGGTTAATAAAGATGAAAGTTTTCGGTTGCAGGACAATGATGAACTGGCGCTGGTTCAAGCTAGGTGGTCCTTTGTGAACAGGGATGAAAACCTACTCACAAGGTTGCAGAACATTAACTTGACATTCCACTTTGAAGTAGAACAGCAAGTAAATAGTGTGTTCATTAATTTCTTTGGGTTCAACGGGACAGCTGGTGTGTGGAGGATAAAGGCACTTGAGGACTCTGGTGGTTGGTTGGAGAGGACCACTGTGGAGGACATGGACATTGCTGTCCGTGCTCATCTTCATGGCTGGAAATTCATCTTCCTCAATGATGTCGAGGTAATATTCCTTTGTTCCCAATGACGGATCATCTCTAGTGGAAGTAGAATTTTAACTTTGTTGTAGTTGTGGACTAATGGTTAGTGCCTCTTTCTCTCTGTGTGACCCAGTGCCAGTGTGAAGTACCTGAATCTTACGAAGCTTATAGGAAACAGCAGCACAGATGGCACTCTGGACCTATGCAGTTGTTTCGCCTATGTTTACCCGATATCATCAAATCCAAGGTAAATACCCACTGCCCTTTTGGTTTCCTATTTGCTTGAATTGGCTTTGTTTTGCATGTGCGGAGAATTTTGCTGGATAACAGCTCACTAATACATTTCATATATATATGCTTGTGACTTACAGATCAGCATTTGGAAGAAGTTCAATTTGATCTTTCTCTTCTTTCTGCTCCGAAAGTTAATATTGCCATTCTATTCTTTCACCCTGTTTTGCATAATTCTTCCCATGACAATGTTCATCCCAGAAGCCGAGCTCCCAGCATGGGTCGTGTGCTATATCCCTGCAACCATGTCATTCCTCAATATTCTCCCGGCCCCAAAAGCCTTCCCCTTTATAGTTCCTTATCTTCTTTTCGAGAACACCATGTCGGTGACCAAGTTCAATGCTATGATCTCCGGCCTATTCCAGCTCGGAAGTGCATATGAGTGGGTTGTCACTAAGAAGTCCGGGCGTTCCTCAGAGGGTGATCTTGTTTCCTTAGTTGAGAAAGAGCCAAAGCATCACAGAGGTGTGTCAGTTCCAAACCTCGACGAAATGAAGGAAGAAATTCGACAGCAGGAGCAAAAGGCTAAGAAAAAGAAGCATAACAGAATATACACAAAGGAGCTAGCATTGGCTTTCCTTCTTCTAACGGCTTCAGCTCGAAGCCTGCTGTCTGCTCAGGGAATCCATTTCTACTTCTTGTTATTTCAGGGAATATCTTTCCTGCTGGTTGGTTTAGACTTAATTGGTGAGCAGGTTGAGTGAGGGAAGAGGAGAAGATATGTACACACTACAGCCTTTGTAGAGATATATAATTATGAATGATGACCTAAACACAGCACAAGCAACAAGGATGGAAACAACCACGAATGGTCGAATACTTGAGCAGAGAACTCAGAGAAGAGCACGGGGTAAAAATTGTAGAGGAGCGAGACTCCAAGACTTCCCATTAGATTCAACCCAGAAGAAACGATATTTGTGCTTGCTGTATATGGGCAAAGGTTGTCATCTTGGAGCATTATAGGACTAGGCTACTCAGAAGTAGGGAATGTTCTTTAATCTTTTTTGTCAATGTTTTGCTTAATTCTTTTGTTTTAAGAAATTCTTTTGTAAGAAAATGGTCCTTAAAATGATCAAACACAAGTTCTTTTACATTTCCAGGCAGTAATGTAGATGATGCTTTTATAGGATGCCCAAAGTTTCCTCTCCATTACAATCAGGTAGCACAGCTGCACAAGTAAGCACAACCAGAGACTAATTACTACACTTTCTCCCGAGAGTCATAGAAACTTCTACGGTATCCCTTTGTTCTGGTTCGATTCACTAGAAGATTATATTAAACTTCTACTGTTCTACACCAAAATTGCTGAAATATACAGCAGCAGTTTTATGAACAAAGGCTCAAAGGACTCTTTGCACTGCTCCATCGTTGAGATACGAAGATGAAGAAAAGATTGAAACTTTAGTTAACTGACGGGCTACTCTAATAAGATGAGTTCCAGAAGATTCTTACCCTACCTTAAGATCACAAGTCCACCAAAGATGGCTGCTGCTTGATCAACCAAGTTACCATATCATCTTCCAAAAGCCCACAATAGTCTAAAACAGATGCATAGAGTTTAACTGGTCTATCTCTAATTTCTAGACAGAAGGTGCTCTATTTTGAGCCTTTTGAGTTTTGAGGGTTACAACTGAAACAAGAGATTGCTTTGCCTTATCTCAAACGTCTATAGGGGCATTATATACGTCTCGTAAGCCGGTTGAGTTTGGATACCAAAAACTAGAAAGAAAAGGCCTAATAATTGGGCTGCAAATTTATATTTATATCTCTCTCTATTAATTAAAAGAACTTGCCTTAGGACATTTAGGAGGTAGAACTTTCAAAATTCATAAAAATGTCCTCCTAGTACATACGTTTACCAAAAAAAAAAAAGTAAAACAGAGGACCAAAACTCCCACAGCCAGCAGTTATTCATTCTCACATTCTTTAACCAGTTATTTCTTCTCACCTTCTTTATATTTCGTGAAAACGACAATATTGCATGGATTGATTGCAGTTATCGTTTTCTATTTTTCTCTACATTCTGAAAGGTGATTGTATGCTCGGCTTATCGGTAAGGCTAATCGTTTGTCATAGGGAGATTGACGGAAGTGGTGTGGATATGAGTTTTCTTGCTCGAGTCAATTTATTTGTGTCAAAATTGAAAGATTTGAAAAATTTGTTTGTGATATGTCAGGCGACAGAGATTGACAGAAGTGGTGTGGATATGTGTTTTCTTGCTCAAGTCAATTTATTTGTGTCAAAATTGAAAGATTTGAAAGATTTGTTTGTGATATGTCAGGCGACAGAGATTTACAGAAGTGGTGAAGTAAAATATGCATTGTTTGTTGCACATTTACCATCGGGTGTGTTCTGTAGATCGACATATTCCTAACTCTTTCAGCCTACTATCTTTATGTTTTTGCTCATGATTAATTGCCATCAATTGTGGCGCCATGAAATGCTTAGTTATGTTATCACTTTCCTTTGTTTTGTATTTCGGCTTTCGGTAAGTTGTGGTCGATGTTGCTGTGAGTGCACGTATACAATATAAAAAAAGAGTTAAATATAAATATGGAGTAGTAATCAAAATTGCTATGTACCCATAAATAAATCAATGTATACACAGTAGTTGGATTAACATATTCAATATGCTACCAGCAATTTACTGGTTTCTTCTCAGACAAAGTAATACATCAGATGAACAAGTAGTTGTGAAATTATCTAAGGCATACCTCAATAAATATACCGACACAACATACTACTAATAAGTTATTGTTTTTTTTTTCTTTCTTCTCAAACTAGAGTAATGCATCACATAAGCTTTGTAAAGTTCAAAAAATAAAATCGGAGGAGTTGAAAACAGAGAATCGATACTAAGGCATACCCTCGAGAAATATACCGAAAATTCACAGACGCAGCGCGACGCTTTTCGGCACACGCATATACGAAAAAAAAGCCTAATAATTGGCTGCAAACTTATATTTATATATTTTATGATGAGAAAAAAGCAAATGCATTTGACTACAACATCCTAGAGGAACTGTAGGTTTTATACACAGAAACAAAAGAAATGAAAATAGAACAGAGAAGATCAACAACCAAAGTCACTTGAATAAATACAAGTCATAATCTATTGCAACATAATGGAGACATTTCTTACATGAAAACCAAATCAATCAGTGTTACTCCATCTATTTGCTTATCATGGTGCACTCTACAAAAAAACAATTCTTCCAAAAGCATCATGCATAATCCTGATCTACAACACCAATAACAGTCTTCTTCACCAATCAAACTCTTGCTTTCTTGCCCGATTATACACATTTCGGGATATAACAAGTCATCTTCTTCTGCTAAAAATTCGAAGAACAAACAATTAGGGACGGGGAGCATATACAGCTGAAGAACTGTCTCTTTCTTTTCTCTAACTGAGTCAAGTACAGTTAACGAAAATTGAATGCTTGTTGGGAGGAGCACACCCCCAATATTTGCTCAGACATTATAGCTCCGGTTTCAAACGGCTTGCTGCACATGAAAAACAACCCAAGGTTAAGCCTTCCAACAACTCTGAAGTGCTCGCAAACACGAGTTTCAGTCACTTACCATTTTGTCCCAAGTTGTCAATATTCGAACTCGAATCAAAACCCACATGGAAAAGACCTTGGAGCTCATTGTCCAATACAGTCTGCAAAATTTACAGACCTCACATCAATATTTTTGACAAGCAATTGGATAAGGCTAACATTTTTTGAAAAATCTGAAATTACCTGAGGCAAAGAAGGGAACTGAGGACCTGTACTTGGCATATTTGGCAAGGTTCCCTGGAAAATGCGATGAGGGTATGGGTGAGAAGAGTTCATTCCAGGATTAAACCCAAATATAGCTCCACTGCCATTCCGAGAATGCATAATCTATACAAAAGGAAAATCAAGATTAGAACTTTATTTGATGAGCAAACCAAATATAAGTTCGGTCAATGGTAATGAAGAATGACAATTATTGATTAAGCACTAAGTTGAACTTACATCTTTTGACAGAATCCGTTCTATATCAATGTTCACTTCTGGATTCACTGTCGCAAGTTTCATTGACAAAAACTGAAACATAAACAAAGAAAACCACACGATCACTAAATAATAGAACATTAGAAGCTACACTGTCATGCACTTAGTCTCAAAGTTCATCTTCAGTCAAGTTATTCTGAATAATTCACAGATTTTACAGTTCAACTACATAAACTTGCAGACCTAAATTTCTTTCTTAAACTCAAAATTTTAAACTAACAGCGTAGCATACCTCAACTTGCTGTTGCAGAGATTGCACATAGTTGATGATCTCATCAAGCATTACAGCCTTCCCAGTAATCTGAAATAGTAATTGGTACAACACTAATCAGTTTCTTATATCAGTTTAAAGGATCAGTCCGGTACATTCACTATCAGAAAATATTTACCTTATTGCATCCCGGAACAAGTTCTTGAAGCAACCTCATCCTCTCACTGATCTTTTCTCTTCTTACCTGCAAGCAGAAACTTTTAGGGTCCCCGAGAAAGTGATGATGAATAGAATTTCCTTGGAATTATGTAGCATAGTAATGAGAACATACCCTTTCTGCAAGGCTATGACTATTTGTAGCCTGGCCCCTTCTAGCTCTCACATGAATGTAACTATCTTTTCCTGCATCTCCACTTTGAGAATTGTCTTTAGTCTGTTTGCCTGTCTGCTTACCACGCAGATTAGCAGCTGCATTTTCTTCGAGTTTGGGAGTTTTCCCATCTTGTTCTTTCATATACTCGGAGCTCTCCCCAGACATATCATTGTTAAGTTCCCCTTCAACATTCTACCACAGATAAACAAACAAAAGAAGCAATTAACATCAATGGATCACTGCCTTATATGAGCACCGCTGGTGTTAACATTAGAAATGAATCAAATGATACAAGTGTAGCATAGCTCATTTTACCTTGTTGGGACTGGATTCAGGAACTCGCTTCCTCCTCTTGCCATTAGGTGAAGATCCTAAAGCACCATCCTCCGAAATTTGGTGATCATCATGAGATTGAGCACCCATTGTTGAAGACCTATCAATGCCAGCATCCCTGTTTGGGTTATAGTTGGCAACACAGCCAGGGTTAGAAATCCCAGCACACTCAGGCAGGCCAAAAGAACCCACCAGTTCTGAGAAGCTCCCACTTCCATAACACGGAAGCTTCGGAACCATATCAACATAGATTGAATCAGATGGATACTGAACAAGGTGGGATGTGCTACTCATTCCCCGACTCTCCATCCCTACTTGAGGGTAATGAGGATTGACAAACTCACTCTGGGAAGCAACTGAGGAGCCTCCAAAGTTATCACTTTGACTCATTGAAACAAGGGGATCCCAACCAGAACCGAAGAAAGGATCAACATTTGAAGGCTTAAACATAGACCCTGATGAACTCATTACCATTCTTGAAACCTTATCAGGCATTATAGGATTGGTGCTCATCCCTGAAGATGGGCAAGCCTCAGTCCTATGCTGAAACCCAATTTCCTCATTTTCATGACTACCCATCTCGGAATTCGAAAACCTCAAATCTCCAAAACTATAAAACCCTCACTCACTCGCACAATGAGAGCTGAAGCTAGAGAAATGGAAGTTAAGAGAGAGAGAGAGAGATAGAGAGAGAGAGAGAGTAGTAAAGGCAAAGGGTGTGGCTTTGACCAAAATTGACTGGTGATATCTTGCAGACTCAACAAGGAACAAGCAACCTTTGCAGCTTTATAGAACTGAAGGAGTTATATGCTAAAGTAACAGATGTCTCTGGTTGCTCAGCATCCCATGGACACAAAGTGAAAGGATAAATCCTGCGCATGAGGCATAAAATCTGATACTGAGCTCTCCCTCTTAAGGATCAAGCTTACTCTCAAATGCAGTGAAGAAATTAGAGAGAAGAAGATTAAAAGGAAGAAATGCCTACCCACAGACAGGAAAAGTGAACCTTTCAGAGCATAAAGTAGACATGGACAAACAATGATATTAGCTAAGCAACAGCTCACCAGAGGACTAAGAGGAAGAAGAAAATAGAAAGCAGATTCCCTTTTCTCTCTTTTGTTACAATTTCAGAGGGCGGAGCTCAGTTTTCATATCCTCTCAACTCAATCAAACATCAAATCTGATTGATGGAAAAGCGGTTTGAATCTATTCAGCTATGACCACAATTGGGGAGAATCACTCCCCAGCTTCAAGCAATGAATATTATATTGAAAATGAGGAGGATGGTTTTCCCAATTAATACCCAGAAAACAAAGAGAAAAGGAAAGTCACAGAGACCCTTTTGAAATATTCCCAGATAGGTACCCAAGAAAGAGCAAAGGCATCAAATTCTACTAGAATTGTGCAAGAACTGGAAATGGGACAGGGTTTTAGCACAGTCCCTCTGTTCGGGTATTTTGATTGTAACTTGAAGAGAATCAAATGCTTGGTTAAATGCCCAAAGGAAAAAAGCCCTATTCACCAATTGGGTATTTTTGCATAAAACAACCAAGAAAGTATCAAAATTTACCAAAGTTTTTATAGATGTCGTATGATTTTAAGACAAGACTAACTACTGCCAACTGCTCTTGTTGAAATTTTTTTATTACAGAACCTAAGCTAATGATAATCTCTCTTTCCCTTTCACACACTTTACTCTTTACTTTGGAACCTTTTTTTCTTCTCTCTACCAAAAATTATCCTAAGAGAATATATTAATCCCTCTCCCCGGTCTCTTCCCCTGTATTTTTTATTTTCTTTTATTTAAAAATTACAGATGTGCTTCTCTTCAAGGCCAAGCTTGCTTCCATCTTTGACATACCTTTAATTTTGTTTTTTTTTTTACTGACACATTTGCCAACTATTCTAACAGACCTCTCTTTGCTGTTACACACTCATTTTTCTCAGTTGCCAACTAACCCCCTCCCTTTCATTTCTTTTGAGAAAAACCTCATTATGTTCCTAACCTCCATCACCATCATTGCACATCCACTGGGCCCCCATCCCTTTCTCCACCCTTGATCTCAGCCTCATGGGCCCCCATACGACACGTGTATCCCTCTGATGCGGGGGTGTAGGCCTGTATGGTGTGCCTGCAAAGCAGGGTTAGCGGTATCCTACTTGTTTGAGGTGATTAAATATGTTAGGGGAGAGTACTCATAGTCTTTTTCTTTTTTAACTTTGGAGAGGAACACAAGGAATAACGGAATCTAATCATCAATTTACCTCTTGTCCTGGTACGGCTTTCCAGCTTTGTTGTTTCGAAGCCAAACCAACCTAACCGGTCAACGCCTGGTTGTGATCTTGCTGGCTCTACTGGCTGCTACTACTACAAAATTTAACTTAAAAAGACTATTCCGAATTTATCGGGGCTAATTTTTCTCCCGAGGTCGTGTTAAAATGTAGTTAGTGACGTCTGATATTTAATCTAGGGTTTACAGAGGAGGGCGGGACCTAGTCCTAGTGAGTACTTGAAAATGTGGAAAACAAAATAAGGATAGGTAGATACGATGATAGGGATGCTGCACCTAACTGATGGGTGTGGGTACTCACACTGTATCATAGCTCTCGGTTCATTTCAAAGCGTGGTTACGAAGAAGAACAAGATCTTGTCTCTGCAATTATTTTCATTTGGTTTCAGGTTTTGTGTTTTTCTAAATTTTGAGTCACTCCAAATAGGGTTATAAGAGTATAAAACATCACAGTTTGCATTTGAACATTAATATTGATTTGATGTCGATCAACATGTAACTTTTACAAATTAAGATTCAAATTTTGATATACATATTCTTATTTGACTTTCGATCTAAACGCGTAGAAGACATACAAAAACGATATCACTATAAACGAGTAGTGGAGGCGCAAGCTAGGTAGTGATTGATAACAAATCTGAATCCGTGCACTCGAGCGACGTTGTTGCATGTGTGAGAAACACCAGTGAAGTAACAGCAACAGAAATTGCACACAAACGAGCAAACACAAATAATAATGATTGAACAGTAGTTATATCACAAAGCTAAGCTTACATAAGGGAGGAAATTAAAAGAGAAAAGAAAAGACTGATCACGCGTGATCGAGGCATGGTACTTCAGGTACGTGGGTCTTTCTTAGTTTGTTTGTTAAATTGTAATCCACAAATTGTGAGGGATACCTTAGAAGAATCTCACAAGATTTAGCCCCCATTAACACAATTTAAAACTCGTCTAAGCTCTAAATTATTTGCTTTAAATAATTTGCTAATCTTTGCTTTACTTAGTTCACAACCCATGCTTCTTCTCTTTTTAGCGTCCAATATTTTTACTTTAAATGAAAAGGCTTCTCGACCTTTACAAAAAAGTTGCCACCCCCTTCTTAATTTGAACTAATTCCAAACATGCAAATCCCTCCCCCTCCTCCTCTTCCTCTTTCTCCTCCACATATGATCAATAGAAGTTAGGACTTGAGAGGACAACCTTTTATATGTGCGAAGTCTCAATGTTCTGATTTCTAAAGCACCATATATAACACGTACAACTTCTGAAAGTTGGGTAATCGATGGTTGATTCATGCATGGTTTAGTACTTTGAGTTTAAGGAAAACAGCACACGTAAAATTCATCAAGTGTAACCACACAATAAACAAAATAGCAGCAGCAATATAAGTGTAAATGAGCTCGATCGATCATATTTTTTGGAACGAAACCTAAAACGAAAGCATGCGCAGAAGAGAAGTAATGATCATCATCATCCCGGGGGTTTAGACTTTAGAAATGATGCAAACTCATCGAAACCCATGACGGATCACGCTCAGAGACCATTACAATCATTTTAGTCGAGTCTGCGAAACACAGATCGATAGCTAACAAAGTTTATCCGTTTCAGTTTTTTAAGATGCATATATGTAAGAAAAGAGAGACAGAAAACCCAGGAGCTAGCGGCCTAGCGCCAAGCATGCATATGCATATAGTCATATAGATGGATGAGAATATATATATATATATATATATCTAGCTAGGCTAGCTTCAGGTATCAAACACAATGATAGGTGGTCAGATCTCAGAATTGAGCTGCTGGCTGCTGATAGCCTCTGCGTACGTTGCATATGTATGAATATATAGGGTACGCACTGAGATTATAAGACCAGATTTTATACTTTCTTTTACAGAAGAATTAAAAGTGACTGGCATGGCCGGTATGACCATGAGTACGTGAGAGACTTCTATATAAGAGTTAATTCTATCCGTATATATATTCCGTCAGTACGTACGTCCATATACAAGAACATACCAGTAGCTACCTAGCTCGAGCTCATTGTGCATGTCTTCTTCAATCTCATAATTTCAATGCTTGAAAGCAACACAAGACGACTGCCACGTCCTTTCTCTTTTGCTTGTCTGCTGTAGTGAGTGCTTGATGGACCTGTTGGCTTCGTTGTCTAATAGCTAGCAGTGGAGGTCCACTGGACTTTCAAAGTTAGGCCCAAAATATAAACTCGCCATTTTGGAAGGGAAGCTCGATTCACTGGACTTTCAAATAACAGACCAGATGAAACAAAGAAAATTTACATGGGCTCAATGGTGCCAACTAAATTGGGCCGTGGTTTGTTGAATGCAATCATAAGTTTGTGCCTCTGGTTTGTTGTTACATACATGTCCTGGATTAAATTTGAATTCTACGGAGGGGAGGGTGTGTGTGTGTATATATATATATATATATATTTATATATATAGGGGCGGAACCAGGAATTGGTACGAGGGGGAGTCAGAATTATGTAAAAAATATACAAATAATTACGAAAGGAACACATATATAAATAGACAAAAAAAATTGAAGAAAAATAAAAGAAAAGAAGAAGGATTTTTAATTTTGTTAGTACACTGTAAAATAGAGTAACAAAAGTGAAGAAAAATAAAAGAAAATAAGAAGAATATTGACTATTTTTGTTTATGACTTTTTTTTTATAAATCGTAAAAGAGAGCAAAAAAATAACAACAACAAAATAATAAAGCTACATTGACATAGTAGAGATTCAACTAAGCTCCATCACAAACTTAGTTGTATGTATGTATGTGTGTATATATATATATATATATAACTGGATAAGAGTGAGACAGCAAAAGAGGCTTGTTTGCTGAGAAAGTAAAGAGTGCTTGGCAGTGTTTCAGTAAAACTCAGTAGGGAAAGAGAGTGAGAAGAGCCAAGGGACAAAACAAACTCAATCCAACAAAGCATAACGGGTGTGATTGTGTTCATATTTTTTTGACGGTGACAATTCCAACCATTAAATTTCTTGGGTCCCTATATATTCCAGCATTGTAACTGTCTCATACCTATCCTACATATCAGTATCTGGTTAAAAAGAACACAGACGCAGTAAAAAACCCACATGGAAGAAATTACAGTAATGTGGTTAGTGACATTTAACAACTTTGATAGGTGTGTTTCAGAAGCCTGGGAGGCTCTGAGCAGTTGGGGCCAAGATGAAGATAAGGCTGAAGAACTCTACTCCCTAAATTTGAGACAAAGAAATCAAATACATATATAGCAAGATGAACTCTATTCCAATATTCAGCCCGGACTTTAATAGAGGTCCATTAGCTCTGGTCTGGGACCCAAAATTTTATTTTATTTATGTAAAATAGATATTTGTATAGAGAGAATATACACATCTAAGTTTTTCATCTTCTTCATTCTCTTTGGAAATATGTTATCCCAGATTTTTCACTACCTCTAAACTGCTGTCTAACGCAAAACAACTATTATTATTATTTTTTTTATTTTTATTTTATTTATTTTATTTTATTTTTTTTAGAAATAAAGGACACCATTCTTGAAGTTCGCCTCGGGGTCCTAAAATCAAAGCGGCCAGTATTCCATAGCTGTATTACAGCCAAGCATATATATATATTTCGATACAGAAGCATAGTACTAATGAGGGAGTCACATGAGGTACATAGACAACATAGTGATGAGGGAAAGAAACAAAATCACAGAGGGAGAGTGGTCCAGATCAAAAAATGAGGGTGGATTTTTTTCTTATTCTGTAGGTCTCCTTGAGAGAAACAGGAGTCCCCTACAGGGAGCAATGAGAGTATGAGTATATTGACTATTTTTATACCATGTCAATTATTAGAACAAAGCTAGTTTTAACATAGAGGGGGGAGGTAGGGAGCGTCCTTTCTTTCCTTCAGTGTTTTCATAGTGGTTTATTGGATGGATAATCACAGCACCTGAGATGGGTCAACATCTCATTGAGCTGTAAAACCTGCATAAGATGCAGTTTGATACCATTCATATCTACTCTTTCTCAAGCTACAAGATGCTGGGACCATTTTTTCTTGGTTACTTGTGGTTTGGACTTTGGATGCATTTCAAAACTAAAATCTCAAATCTAGGGACCTTGCTCGATCTTGTCTTGGATCTTATTTCTGTAAGTATATCTCAATTTTTCCTTGCGAAAATGACCAGATCTTACCCGGTACTACTTACAGCTGAGTTTACTTCTTAAACAAGTAAGATTAGTGACCGAAGTTATAAAACTAAAACTCAAGGACAGATGCGGAGGAATTACTGTTTTCCTACCAAGTTTTATCAATGAAATTGAAGAAAATAGCCAATGGTTGGATGGAAATTGAATACCAATCCGTAATTTCTTCCTTTTGTCCCTTTCACTGGCTCATTTTGAAGACTAGATTCTGCTATAGGAGTGGTTTCAGCCTTGTAGGAGACAAGAAGTTTTAATGTTGAACCTAGTACGAGCTGCACTATGTCCTATCCTTGATCAAGAAATGATTGTGGCATGGGCTTGATCACCTCAAAATCATATGTACGCAAACTACCTAGATATGTAGTAACTACCTACATATATGTGATTTGGATCTAATCTGATCACTTATACTTGATTTGAATCATTTGTATCACTCGTGTACATTGTTTTCGATCAGCTTCTATATCATAACAAAATAGTGATACAGAGGGGTAAATATATGCGTGGTCATTTGTAGTCGACTATACATAAGTTATGTGTTCGTATGTCTTCGCTCTTTACAGTGTTTTCATGCTATTTCCAACCTGTACACAACCAGCATTTTAATCATAATTGTTGACTAATCCCAAAAGAAAGGGCTGAAGATAATTGACACTAGTGATAAGATGCTTACTTTTTCCATTTGTTAATAAGAGGTTCTCTGCTTGCTTTGCATTCCTTGTCCACAAAGACAAATATGCAATCTTTTTGACCAATTGTCATTTCTGCTCTAGTCTATACGTGCTGCTGTGAGGGCTGTTTTCCTCTTCATATTCTCATGTCATGGATTTTCAACTGTAAATGAAACTTCTATCTTTGGTTTTTCCTGTTCTCACAAGTGCATATATAATCTGAAGCATTCAGATAGTTTTAGGTAAGCAAAAAATGGCTTACATAGAGATAATGGAAAATGAGGTAACTCCAACACAGCTTCCATCTTTAGCGGCAGAAATTCCTCAAAACACCACAAGTCAATATTGCACTTGAGCTCACACGTGAATGGCAAGCACTTAGAAGTGTTATAGTGAATGATTTTTACTTGAGCAAAGATTTCCTAAACAATCCAAACCAGGACATAGAATAGCTTTCAAAATCACCATATCTCTTTCGATTCGATTAGAATTACGCAAAAGCTAAAGAAAAATTTGTAATCACAGCAGACACAAGTGCTTATCAGTAGTGATGGTCATTTTAAAAGGCAAACTGAAAGGATCTGGCTTTTGAATGGGAAGGAAGGAATGTTTGTTGCTTTGAGGAAAGCTCAAACGAGAAAGGGGAAGAAATAGGATTGGCAATGATGGTGTTCTGCAGATTGAGTGAGGAACATGGATGAGATTGACTGATTGAGATTGGTGTACTGGTCAAAGCAAAGAGTCGTATTGCATTGCATGCACACTTTAGGCTATTGCATTATTGGGAGGCATTGAGCTGGTGTTGCACTTGGGCAAGGACCTAGAAAAGGTTTTGAAAAGAAAATTCAATTATGAAAGGGCCACTTGTATATTAATAGGCCGAAAAACATCATTTCATAGAATTTAATCATTAGGGCCTCCTTTTAATTCCCTCCATATTGCAAAATCTTGGTAATATTTTGCTGATACGAGCCAAAAGGGGTTTGGTTTGAAAAAAGTTTTCATGCACTATGGTTACAGACAGATAACTGGAACCCCACCTTTGCTTTTTGATATTTCCTAATCTCCTCCACTAAAACCTTGAATTAACATAGAGATGAACTGCATCGTTCTAATTTTCTACCCCATAATAACTAAAAACCACCGATTTTTTCTTCCTTTTTCCTTGTTCATGCTATACCTTTAGACATTTGGAACAAAATAGTCTAAAGAGTAGAGCTTTTTAGGTGTCACTCCAAGCAGCAAACAGAGGCAAGTGAGACATGGATATGGGCCGTACGGCAGGTGCAGGCCTCAACTGAGCTGATGGGAACCAAGAGCTAACAGCAGCAGCAGTACTTGGACTTATGAACTTTGACGCCATTGGAGGTTTTGCAAACAGCATTGTGGGGATTGACTTTTCCGGGCTATCTTCTCTGGAGCTGCTCAGGCTGGTCACCAATGAGGAAGGATTAGAAAAATGAGCACCGGCTTTAGCGGCTGATTCATCCAGCAGCTGCTGCCTAGAGTTCACTGATTCAACGCGAATGAGGTCCTGCAATGCCATTGAGAAAGATGCAGCACTTCTGTAATTCCCTGAAGCCATTGCTTTTTGGTCAAGTGTTTGAACACAAGTAGCAGCAGCAGTTGCTTCTTGTTGTTGCTGTGCAGCTTGGTACAAAGCCATTTTCCAATCCGAACCATTTCCATGGCTGTTTTCGGGTTGATTGGCTTCCACATTGGTCGGTGCCGGAGGGCTATACTCACTGACATGATTTTTAGGTTCAACAGCCTTGTTACGCCTAGCAAAGTCCCCAGAAAGCAGGGTGTTGCTGGCCATGATTTTTTCAACGTCGTATCTGGTTATGTCAAAGTTGGTGACAGCATTTACCCCACGGAACTTGATTGCAGCTATGTCATAAGCTTCTGCTGCTTCCTCTTGGGTGCCTGAAAGTTCAATTATTATTAACATTACAATCAAGTTATGTACAAAACTACATCGATCAATAAGGTTTGCAAGAGAACAACAACAAAACTTTACTACAAAATTGTATTTTAGCTAGGAAGTGTTTGTTGGTCCCTCTTTACTCTCTACAACAGCCTTAAAATGCTTCATTTATAGAGTGTTAAAGCAGAAGACATCAGCCTTCAAGAAAGTCTTATAAAAGGAAGTCCTTTAACTTTGAAAAAGCAATCAATCACATTAACATTTCCTCATGGAGTTAAGAACATGACCTAAAACTGAATGCAATAATGGAAAGAGATAAATACGTTTTAACATGTAAATACTTACCAAATGTACCAAGATACAGGTCTTTGTTTCCTGCAACCCTGCCAATCCGAGCTTGCCATCTCCCATGTTGGTGATGTCTGCAGAAAACCAAGAAGATTGATTACTCTGATTACTTGAACTATAAGGACTGGTATTTGAGATTCGAAGAAAATGAAAAACGAGCTAAACCTTGTAACTCCTCTATAAATAGAAGCTCCCCTTGAAAATCCACTGCTTTTCCTGAAAGAACAAAATGAGGAAGTCATGAAACACTATTCTGGTAACTTATAACCACAAGGAAAAACACACGTCTAAGAAAAATTAGTAGCTGTACCTCCTGAGATGTGCAACATATTCTTGACGGTTCATTTTCTCCATTTCTTCAAGTTGTGTTGTGTAATCACTCAACTGCCGTATATAGACCAACACAATCAAAATCATCCAAAATTGATATATCATATAAGCTCCACCCAACGGTTAACCCAAATTCACATACCGGGAAGTTAATATGAGTTGAAGAGCCCCAGTACTTAAGAGCAGCAAGATCATACGCTCTTGCAGCCTTCTCTTCCATATCATATCCTCCTGTAGTTAGTTTTCAAGTGAGTAAATTAGTCATTGACAATAAGCGCTTATTGAAACGAAAATTTTGACTATCATGCACAAAAAGCCTTACCAAGATAAACTGCATTATTTGATTGGAACGGAATCCAGCAGCAGCACAAACATGACAGGTAAGAATTAAATAGCCCGAGTCAGATCACAACAGACCAAGTAGGGACCAAAATTTCCCAGTAAAACTCAAACAACACAAATACTTCCAAACATATATACTATACTATGAGTGGTATTTCCATGTTTTTGATTGAACTACCTTGCCTTCCTTTTCTGGTTTGCCCCTCCTTCTTGCAACTATTGTCCCATAGATGAGCTTCATATCGACCAGTCCATCTGTGCCTGGTTATGAATAGAATCAAACAAAGGGTCACTTAAAACACTCACAACAACAGACACAGTAAAAAGTCAAGAAATTAAAGGACTTTAGGATTAAAGTTTGAACCTTGTAACTCCTCTGTACTGTGAAGTCCTCTGCCCAAATGTGTCAATGGACTTCCTGTGCACTGGTTGCTTTGTTTGACTGATTTTACCTGAACCTCTCTTCTTTGTTTCAACAGCTAAACACTCTGTTTCAGTAGGTGAGATCTGCCTTGGAGCTGTGACACAGCTGGATTGAGATCCAGGGCTCATGGATAGAGTCAGAGACTGCAAATCTCCACTGTGCATTCCACCACCAACAGACCCAGAAGCTCCATTGACCATCATGCTCTCTTGTTGGTTGTTAAAAGCTTGATGAGCATCAGCATAGTACTGCCTAGTCACCCAGGTTTGTGTCATCTGGGGACTAACAGAGCCTACAATGTGGGTTTGCCTAGGAGATTCCGGCTGCTCCAGTTGTGTTTGGTAAGCTGAAGCAGCAGCAGGGAAAGGGATGCCAGAGTAGTAGTGTTGCTCTGCCTCTGCTGCTGCGTTTTCATTGTAGTACATGCTGTCCAAGCTTAAAGCCATTGCCTCTCTCTGTTGGCTACCATAGTCATGGGCTCCCATGCTTGCTCCACCTAGAAAGTCCTCGAGTTTTGGGGACGACGAGTTCGACACCATTCCTGTACAAAGTTACTTGTGCACTTAGTGAAATGAGGCACAGAAGTTGAAAATATGTACAAGTTTTTTGAACCAAAATATGTATACCTTCTTGTGAACGAGCGAGAGCTTCCATGATGCAAAGAGACCCGTCTGACTTGAGTGGCATTACAGTGAGGGGAGAGTGAAAGCCACCATTTTCATAGCAGAGATTGTAGAAGCCACTCGAGAGCTGAACAGAAGCAGAGGAGGCCTGATCTTGCTGAAGATGGTGATGATTGTAGTGGTGATTGGGGTCAGAGGAAGTAACCTCCATTTTCATGTGGGGTGAGAGTGAAAACCCCAACCAGTTATTATTATTGTGGCTTCCATAGTTGTTATGATGATGATCATTTATGGACTTCATCTTCTTCCTTCTTCCTTTCTCTGTTTCTCTCTCTCTCTTTCTCTTGCTTTTCCAGTTACTACTCACTTCTTCTCTGCAAGCAACTCAATGATTGAGAGAAAATAAACAGAGTAAAGAAAAGAAAAAATTTGGGCTATTTTTGTTGTCTAGCTTCTGAAGAGGTTCATAGAACACGTACAGAACTCTCTAAATTCCTTCTTCCTTTAACAATTCTCTCTCTTTCTCTCTCTCTGAAGACAACAAAGCCTGTGGTCTCTTGAAACTGAACAAAAAGAATGAATATATATCGTTTACAAGGCAAGGAAGCAAAGCAATGCTGGAGAGCACCCCAGCACATATCCCATAGGGATCCGTGTACATGAGAAAGACCTTGCTTTATTTAGTTTTTTCTTTCTCTCTTAAACCCTACTAAAACCCAACATCCAAGTTTAAGTCTTTCTCATTACCCAGTAACGATAAATTATACATATTTATGGTGAATCTGTACCTCTCTCTTTCTCTCTGTGGTTATTTCTTGTTACACTAGTCAGTGACTCTGTTGAAGCTAGTGGGTGTGAATGAGCCAATGGGGTTGAGAGAGAGATTGTCAAATATCAAAAATTGGGTCTGAACGAGACTTGGCTATTCTGGCATGAGTAGCAAGCAGCCAATCAAAAGTCGGTATGTTGTATTTTTTGATTAATTATAATAATAATAAAAAAGTTAAAATCAAAAATTTGGAGCGATTAATTCAAAAATATCAGGTATCAAATTTTAATTGGTTTTGGAGATGTATTGTTATCCAATAGTCAAGTCTCATCCGTCTAAAATTACATTACTTTTTTTACGGTAACAGAGCCTAACATCTACCTATCTGCCCCATCCAGTCACTTCACCTCAGTATTAGACGGCTTTTGTGCCCTCCCCATCCCTTAGAGTATCTTCAATTCGATTCTCATAATCTAACGCCTTCCCCTTTTAAACTTTCAGCACTAGTCCAATTCAATTCACACTCTTCAATCCCCTTTCTTCATTCCAGTAACCAAAGTTCAGAAGGAGACCTCTCCAGTTATAACAATATATTGAAAGTTGTATTAAATTTTCCGAAAAGTATTAGTGTTCTACTGGAAAAACAAAATGTAGTTATCTAAAAAAGGTTGAGGCTTGATGAAGATGGAGCTAGTGCTACATGTGATCAGACGTAGTGAGATCAGCTAACCTCTGACTTTGTTCATCACTTTACTGAATTTTGGTCTGAGGGACATTGACTAATTGGTGTGATCAGAACGGGATCCAAGCTAGATTTTCTTTTATTTATTGGTTCTATTTGGCCTGTCACTGCATAATGCTCCTATCATTGGAATCTAAAAGATGATAACTGTATTCTGTTGAGTGTTGACAAGTTTTGTGCATGTGGAAATAAAAATTTTGTTACAGTAATTAATTATGTAATTTGGATTTGAACGGGTATATAATCAAAATCAAGTTATCTTTTCTATATGCAGATGAAGCCGTTAACGTAAACTTTACCAAGAAATGTGAGAAGAATAGTTCTAGCTAGACTCCTGGTTTATTAGTGAGCATCTCTTTTTTATTAGTAGAACAATGCTAGCTAGTTTGCTTAGTTTGGAAACTTACTAATATTCTCAACTAGAATACAAATTAACAAAATCCTGAAAGTTGCTCTTTAAAAAACATATCAACAATAACCATCACATCTTTTTTGTGTTAATTAGAAGAACAGAAGCTCCGATTAGCCAAGTGCTTTAACATAGCAACTCAAGTGTTTAGTCAACACCTGCTTCCAGACAAAGTAAACAAAATAAGTGGGTCTTGATCGATAATATTCCAGAAATTATGAGAAAGGTCCCCTTAAAGGCTAGCTTTTTCCTAAAATTACATTTATAATTCTTATTAGATCATCTTTTAGGTTTGGTTCTCTGTTTAAGTTTTTGTCCTGCTATTCATTCATGCATAAAATTCTTACCTGCGCTGTGTCATCACATGCATATTTACTTTGTGAGAATACTTTATTTTTTTCAAAGGATTGGGTAAATATTTTTTCTCTTTACCTTAGCCTATAGATCTTTTGCTGAAAATGGCAGGGAGTTGTCTCAGGGATGGAGGGTTCTCTTTTTGAGTGGGGAATGTTATGTTCAATGGATCAAAAACTTTGCATGGAGAGACAGATATTGAAATGTGAATGATTTTGTTTTGAACCTTGACTCAAGTTTGGAGGGAAATTTGGTTGCAGATCGATAGAGATAGAATAGTAGATTTCAGGCTCTGATTTTGCTACATTTTCCAGCTCGCTCTTTTACTTTGTCAAATTTGAGCAGAGGTGGTAATTAGGGTTTCGTGGGTGATGTTTGAACCTAGATAGCACGGAAGTGCTTGGGAGGTCACGTTTCGCGCACCGAAATCATAAGTGTTCTGGAAGCAGTCGAAATCACGGAGAATCGCGCTTCCTAAATTTTTGAGTTTGGAAGCGCTTTGGAAACGTCGAGTTTCCAGAATGGAAGCGTGAAAAGGTAAATACTGTGGAAGCGCAGATCGAGAATTTGAGGTGAATCTCTTAACCTACTCTCTCTACCTAGAAGCAACCATCCTCATCGTAGTAGATTTCCGTTGCCGAAGAGTTTTCAGAGAGAAACGAAAAGACTGCGACTCTACGAGTGTTCGGCGGAAAATGAAAGACGGTAGTCAAAGTAATATGAGCCATACGATTTGTATAACTACCATTATCCTTGTAAAAAGTTACAAAGATAATGCAAATGACGTGTCGATGTGGAAACCAAAACAGTACACATCGTAGAAAAATGCATGTGGTTCATAAAAAATAAATGTTTGTTTATAGGTTCATTAGAGTTGCATTATTTTTATGTCATGTGAGTAAATTAATTAAAAATGATGTATATAATATTCACGATTATTGTCAAACCATTTCAAAAAATGATTAAACTGACCTTATGTTTTCAATATATATTTAAATATTAAATTATATTATTTAATTCGACGTTTTTTTTGCCTACACTCTTGTGCACTTTTTAATGCTTTACTTCCATGCAACCGTTTCTGATTCTATCCAACCTTCTCTGTCATGTCATGAAGTGCAACTTTTATCAAAAATGGCCAAAACAGTCTGAACAAAACTTAGCTAGAGAGAAGTGGCGGGAAAGGGTTTTGTATGGTTTGTAATTTGTAGGGTCTCACTTCGATGCATCCCAGCTAGTTTTGACATACAGTTGGAACAAACACAAAGATCACTACTTTTGAATCACACGTCTGAGTAACTTATTCAAGTGTGCCTAGATGGGTACTCAATACAAGTCATGGAGTACTGCATGAAATTAGCAATAACCATGTACTACTAACTAACAACTCAGCGGTCATTTTGTTTTTTGAATTGGTTTTGATTTGAAGCTCTGGCCGGCTAGCTAGCTCAGGTCTAAATAGTATAATACTGAAGGGTCGAAGCTTAGGTTAAAGAAAGGCAGACTCAGAGCGTAGACAGCGAAGGAAATTAAATCGAAGTCAGGAGTTGATGAGAATCACGTGAGACATATCAGTACAGAATATCTAAAACAAATCTAAGGAGCTGCTGCATGCCCACATAAGCCAAGCCAAGCCAATCCAAAGAGAATACAAGAAAGTTAGAAAAATCTGGAATTAATATCATGCATGAGAGATTGAGATTGAGATGACTGGACTGCTCTCTTTCTCTCTCTCTCTCTTTCTGGACAAACTTCACTATATAGACTAATAGACCTATTAGCCGTGAGCCTGTGACTAGTCTGTCTCATCACTTGTAGTCCTTCTCCCTCAGTTTTCTCACTTAATTCAGAAATCCATTTTGCTAATATCAGCATGCATCTAGATCAGAGTCTTTATCTGGAAATCAATGAGGGTTAGCAAGCTGATGAACTCGCATTTGCGTTCTGCATGCAGCTGGAGGGTGACATGTCGACATCTAAGGCTACTTGTCACGTCAAAATCACCCTCACTAGTGCAAAAACGTCTCATAGACGTCTATCAGTGAAACCTTTCGCACAACAAATGAATTTTTTTCTGTCGTGTGAACTGAAAATTGAAAAAACTTTAATAAAGATAATAGATCAGTCCGCCAAAACTATCGTGAGACTGCCGTCTCTCTGCTGCTGCAGAATTCTGTTTTAGAAACCGACTGATGACACTTTTAGACAACATAATTTATTTATTTTGTTTAAATTTTAATATTAATGATTTCATGACAAAATAATTTGATATATTTTGTTACATTGTGTGATAAAGTGATCTCATTTGGATTAAATAATACTCAAATTATTTATTGATATGTTATGTTGTTTGATGAATAGTGTACAAATTTGTGCATTTCACTAAAATAACATATCGAGAATAATCTGTTGTCTTTGTATTGAGTTCATATTCTAGGCGGATTAAAATTTGACACTTAAAAGAAAAGAAAATTACAATTTTCCCCCTTTTGTTACATGACTCAAACCAAATATATATAGTTCTCACCAACCCATAGCTAATTTTGCCGCTCTGAAATCAACCCCCAACTCGATCTAAGGAGCTCTCTGAAACCCTAATGATCTCTCTCTCTCTCTCTGTCTAATACAGTAGCATCAAATAACTCCACATTCGCACCCTCTTGACCTTGCACGCCGCCGCTCAAAGCCTCGCTTCCCGCCTCCGTTCGCAGCCTCGCCGTTGCTAGCTCAGCCTTGGCCTCGACCTCCCATGCCTCCAACTCCACACAACAGACATGCCTTTGAAGCCCAACGTTCCCGAAACCCAACGCCATCGACTATGAGCCGTAGCTCTGATGACCGGCACCGAAGTGACCCCTTGAGTTTTCCGACGAAACCCACAAACTTTTGAGGTAGATTTCAATCCCTTTCGGTTTGTTTCAGAGTTTGTGGTTGTTAAGAGATGTGATGGACTTGAAAGATCTATCGATCGATGTATTATTCGAATCTAGCATGTCGTGTTGCTTTTTCTGACCCCTCTAGAGGTTTCGTAGCCAATATTTATCCTCTTCGTTTAATTATCATATTGTTTCATTAAAACTGTCTGTGAATCTCCTGCACCTCAGTTGTAAAAATTTCATGGTCCTTTTCTAGTGCTTTTGATTATACCTTGTAGTAGTTCTAGTACTTGAAAACTTATGTTTAAATGAATCAGCTATGTAATTGGATCCTGGTCTTAGATCTTTAATGCTCAAATTTGTGCTTGTGATTGATTTTAAGTGCAAAATGCTCAATTTATTGTGATTAGTTTGCTTTATAGTGATTTTGTGCTATATTGTATCATTGATGGCATTACATACATTTTATCATATTATGTCTCTCAATTTGGACTGTGTAGGTTCCCCAAAGGGTGTACACTTTGGATGAGCTGAAGTTGAATGGATAGTGACACGGTCTTTTCTGTCACATGTGGATGCTACACTTGGTACTATAGAAAGAAACCTTCAGATTGTTGTTATGACTGGAAGTGATGAGACGTGGAATGTCTTTGGTTTTGGTCCTCAGCAGCTTTTCTATATTTCTTCAGGTGTCTTGTTTCTTCGGACTTTTGATGCGGTGAGTTCTTATTTTGTGACGAGAGAATCAATGTCATTGAATATGCTGAACAAAATAACTTTTGGTTACATTATGAATGCCATTGCTTGACATGTCATTAGATTCTATAGGTTTCATTCTATGTAAATTGTTGGCTGGCTGGAATACTGCCATTCAGCCAGTGTCATATCATTTTTTCGTTCTTGGTTTCAGCTCTTTAGTTCAGTTTATATTTGTGTGTTGCTTTAATGTGATTGAATCTTTTGTCATCATATCAATTCTTGATATGTAGTTTGATCTGAACGTAATGAATGCAGCATGAAGCTGGCCATTTCTTGATAGCCTACTTGCTTTGTATTCTTCCCAAGGGATATACACAAACTAGTTTGGAAGCTTTCTTGAATGAAGGATCTCTTAATGTTCAAGCAGGGACTGCCTTTGTGGATTTTGAGTTTGTTGGAGAGGTAATTGCTTTTCTCAATCTAAATTAAGCATCTGTTATACAATCCTCCTCTACATACCTGGTTTATTTTGCTTTTGTGAATCTTATTTGATCTGTGTGGTTTCCACTTCCAAGTCACCTTAACCTGTGGGATATACTGCAGTTCTGGCAATACCCTTTGGAAATCACTCTAATACTCGTAGGCAAATATACGTTGGTTGTTACATGGAAGAGTTTACCGGTATTCTGTTTGTTTCTGTGGTTTCATATCTATGTGCCATATATTGTATTTCAGTGATCTATATACTTAATCTTTTGTATTGTAATAAGGGAATTCCGCCACAACAAGGTAGAGGCTATGGACTTTGGGTAATGCTTTACATGAATGACATAGTGAAAGGCAAGAATCTGAAATTTGCAACTAAAGTAACATTAGCTGCTAAACTTTGAGGTTGTGCTCTGATTTGTGTGAGTGTAATTTGGATGCAACAAATTTTGTGTTGGGCATTATGAGGAGAAATTCATGCCACCAATGCAAGAAACATAATGAAAATGCAAGAGAAAACTATCTTGGATCTAGATAGCTATATATATATATATATATATGAAGTGATCAGTTAGTCATTGTTGTTACATATGTCAACCAGTTAGTCATTCTGCTAATAAACTTATAACTAGCTGGATAGTCATTTCAACCAGTGATCTTGACAATTCTTTATATCACTATGACCTTTATTTAAATAGATGACAGTACTTTGTTGAGTTTCTGTTTAGTTAAAATTTGTATGAACACTTATTTTTTCAGTGGGACGCGAGAAGTATCAAAAAATAACAGTTGTACATGCAAAAGGTCATTGATGTTGTCCGGATTCAAGGGGTAAACCATCTTATCCATATTAAGGATTCAAATTAGCTAGCTCATTCGATTTAGATGGTAAAACTAATATCACACCTTTTTTGTAAACAATGAACATATAGGTGATGATTGAACGATAACTATGTAGCATTTTGAAGTTGTAGATCATGTGAATTTGTTGATCTTGTAGGTAGGCTGGCTACTTAACAATTTCACTACCTAGCTAGCTATTGCATGTGTTCCTTTTTGCACAAAAATATGCTTTAGCTATTGTATTTTCTCTTTAACTATGTGCATTGGTAGCAAATGAATAATAGCTTTGTCATCTATATTATACTTCCAACAAATGATTTGTGATGAGTGACCAATGATTTGTGACGAATGACCAGTGATACCCCTAGCTGCTAGCAGAGATGAGAGACAGAGACAAAACAGTGTGCATGTGATTTACCTAGCTCCTGAGTTCTGATTATAAATGTAAAATATAAACTAAGAACCTTAACAAGGGCTCATTAATCTAGTTGATTAGTATACATAACATGTATTGATGAATGATATACACTTGTTATATATACGTACGTGTATATATATATATATATTTACTATCTGATCAATTACGTGTAGACACAGTGTAAATTTACTTTTCCTATGCAGATCACTTCTCCATTACCTAACAATTTTACTTTCATAGTTTATACAGACGTTCTGATCGATACTCATACGTAATAATGAAGTAGATGATGGGTAAAGGCGTAAAGCCTTGACTAGTTTCTATGGCTCTTCAAGTTCCAAGGACAAAAGAGAGCCATATGCATTGTAATTTTCAAAGTGGAGATCCATGTGTGTCTAGCACTCTAGCTGGTTTGATGCTGCATATTTCCACAAATGCACATTGATTTGATTTTTCTTACTTGCTTCCAATTGCTTGTTAAAATGGAACATCTATACGAAGAAAGGATGTTTCTTTTATGGTATTTCTAGCTTTGTTATTAATGAAACACTTCAAACATTTTCTGACCTCCTCCCATGCCTCTATCACTCTACACCCAGGAATTTTGGTGAAAAAGAAAGCCATGACCACGCTATCATCTTCTTCTCTTCTTCACGTGATGTATAGTTAATTTATCCCACACATCATCCTCACTAGCTTTCGCTAAGGGCAGAACTCAACTCCTCTACAGTATCTTCACTCATTTCATTTCGGACTTCCTATTGCACTAGAAAATTCTATTTAAGCAATTTCTATCACTATTCATCGAATATGAGGTTCTATTCATATTTTTCTTGTATTGGTACAAAAAATAAGAAATTCTATTAATATTCATTAATTGTAAAAAAATAATTTTTCATTTTGAGGTAATATTTTCATCTAATAATATAATGACACGTGTCATTATCGTTTACATTATTGATCCAAATTTTCGATAAGATTTTCGATCATTCATAATCTGACACGTGTCACTTCCACGTGTCGTTATCATTTAAGTTATTTATCGAAGATTTTCGGTCAAATTTCCAACCAACAAGGATGTGACACGTGTAATCATCTTCAAACATCAGATTACATGAAATTTGTTATAAAAGTATAATCTACAGCTTCTTGTATACTCTTCATCATCTACAAATCACTTGATATTCTACCTGTAAACACATTTCTTCAAACATTTCTTCACATTTCTTCATCAGTAAGATGAATCATTTCGATTACGAAGACTCTTCCAGGAGGAGGCGACAATAACGCCGGCAAGCTACCGCAATTGCTAATTCTTTCGTTACTGATGCGGTCATGGTAGCGACCATCTCGTCGAACTCCAATCAGTTTATCTCCATGGAAAGTTTCAAAAGGACTAATGAAACACAACTAGTTTCTTGAAATCGGTGAACAACTCTAAATCACGTGTTTGATGTATGTGTGTTTGCCTTTTGTGTGTTTGCCTTTTGTGTATTTTCCTTTGTGTGTTTGCATTTTATGTTGTTTGAGTGCAATTTATTATGTTTCAATGTAATGTGTTTGAAGCTTATCTAAATAAATAGAGTGTTTTTATTTATTAAAAATTTAAATTACATAATGACATGCCAAGCATAGATTTATTATTAAGACAAACAAAACTAATCACTAAAATCAAGGTTGCAGGGGTGATAACAATTTGTAAAGCTTGCATCACCAACTTCTTCTTCGTCGTCATCTACTTGCGTAAGGATTTCTACTTTCCTCTTTGTGAAGTATATCTTTGACATTGGACGCATAGCCTCCAAATTCATTGTCATGATCCTTGTTTCTTCCTCTTTGGCCCTCAATTTGTAGTTTTTCTCATCAAGTATTCGTTGATTTTCATCACTTGCCTTTTGCTAATCAGCGATTTTTTTTATTAGCCACAATGTTCTTCAAAGTCTCATCTCTAACCTCATTTGTAGGTGTCATGCCATTTTCCCCCCCTTCTTTTTGCTTCCTTAGCCGCCTTCACTCCTTGAGGTCTAGTGAGACTCGAGGTATCTTCAAAATTGCTTTGTTGTATTGGAATCACTTCATCCTCACTCAAGTTGACTGTAGGAGGTACTTCACTAATGAGAGGAGTAACTTCAAAGTTGGAATGATAAGAATGTGGAGTACTAGTTTCGTCGGGTCTAAAAGAAGGATGATGCTTGACCACTTCCCAACACTCAAAGTTCGAAAACTCTTTATTCTTTTTTGACACATAAAATGTTTGAGCTTCCCTTAACTACAAAAAAAAAATAACGAATTGATATGTCACATAATATCAAATAAAATGGACTTGACATTTTTTAGTACATAAAATCAAATCAAATTGAGAGGACCAACATAAATAAATCCTTACCTCATCTAACAAATTTCTGCCCGATTTCGGATTGGAGTGAGGTGTGAATGAAATGAAAGTAGTATTTATAAAAAAATTGTAGGAGGTTATTAGAAATTTTTTGCAATTCTTTTTACAATTTTTTAGAGGGTTTTGTTGAAAACTTGAAATATTTGGAATCTGGCCATTTTTACTAAAAGTAGCCGTTTTGCTTGAATGTGGGCCGTCCGATTGGATTTCTGATTCAAAAATGAAGGAACCAGATCAACAGAGCCGTTGGTGAGCCCTGACAGATAGCCCCACCACATGGCAGACTGTGATTAGTGAGTAATTGCCCGAGTAAAAATATATACTTTTTACGGTACATGCGCTAGAAAGAAAAAAAATGGATGGGCCCTGGCGTTACCCACGTGCGTGGGGTCCGCCAGGGGACGCTTCCTCTCGCTCGATCAATTCCCGAACGTCGGAGAGGAATTCCTTTCCGTCAACATCCGGTCGCTGCTACCCGATTGCACCACTGCACGTTTCTATCGACTCAGAATTTCTATTTCCGGTTCGGGTCCCGCCAGAGGAATTTCAATTCGGGGAAAAATTCACCTCCCCCACCCCCCGAGGTGCAGATGCTCTTATTTTTGCATGCATTTGGGTTCTGGCCGGAGATGATAGCACTGTACTACTTGGTAATTTCTTGTGTTTTCTATTTGCTTCAATATGGGTAACAAATAATTTGGAATTGAAATACTCTGAAGAATTCAGATATCTTCTCAAAACCCTGGTTTCCTCCACTAGTGTACGTATTGAAACAAGATCATTCGATTCAGTTTGATATAACATCAAAGAAGAAAAAGTAGTTGCACATCTCTTATTTCATGACCGCATAAACACATCAAAAAATATACCATTGAGAGAGAGAAAAGCTCTAAAAGTTAGGGTGCATTACAAAGACCACTGAGTTAAATGGAATTAACAAGGTAATATTAGATTATTAGTCAACTGGAATTAACAATGGGAAGAAGAAAAAATGGAACGAAAGGGTTGAGAAAAAGTAGTTGGTTGTCGGCAGATTCTGTGGGATGGGTCGTCTTAGGCAGCTCGAGACCTTCAAGTGTTGCAAGAGAGCGGCTACAGCAGCAGCCTCTAGCACACTTTAACAGCATTACACAAATACAGTCCCAAGTGAGTGAGTAGTAACTACTCACTCCCAGCCCCAACCCAGCTAGCTTTGTCTTTACTCTTTACGACTTTACCACATACACAGAGACATGTCAAATCCTTCTTTATTTTCTATCATTCCTTCGTCTTCTTGTTATTCTGTTTTTTGCGCATCCATTAGAGCATCTCCAACAGCTCTTGTGAAAACACAAGAATTGTTATCTTATTGAAAAAAAGTACATCTTTTTGGCTCCAACAGCTCTTGTAAACTGTCTTGTATCCTATAGAAAATGGATAGGCAAAATAACATAAATGGTCATTCATCTTTGTCCAAAACGACAGTTTGGTAACTATCGTATGACATATGTCAAAATGGTCACTCTCGCTAACGTTTTCATTCTCAAATTGGTCATTCGAGCTCAAACATCCGTTAAAATTTGAATTTTCCGTTATTTTCTAGGGATATTTACGTCTTTTTGATATATTTCTTTTTTCTTTTCCTTTTTTTACCTTCAACACCACCACCCAAAACCGTACCGTCGTCGGGATTCCAAACCCTCAAATGCGTCCAATCCCCACCGTCCGATTCCAATCCCCTACCCTCCTCCACCCAAAATCGTACCTTCTCTTGCTCCGCCGCCACCCTCTCCCCTTCCATTGCCGAGGAGCACCTCGTCCCTCTCAAGCTCCGCCGCCTCGTCGAGGAGTTCGAGTCCCTCAAGGACCCGTTCGAGCGAGTCAAATGGCTGCTGCACTACGCCACCCTCCTCCCACCGCTCGAGTCTGGTATGGTCGACTCTAACTGGGTCATGGGCTGCACAGCGCGGGTATGGCTGGATGCCAGGTTGGACCGTGACTGGAAGATGAGATTCTCCGCCGACAGTGATTCCGAGATCTCTAAAGGGTTCTGCTCGTGCTTGATCTCCGTACTCGACGACGCGGCGCGAGTGCAGGAACGGTACGGCTTAGATGAGGGAAGCACGAATCGTGATTTGGAGGTGAGGGATGACGATTTGGCGATGACCAAACTTCCAGGTGTTGCCGGAGAGAGAGAGAGAGAGAGAGAGAGAGAGAGAGAGAGAGAGAGAGAGTAATGGTATTATTGTAAATAAAAGAATTTAACGAATAGAAAGACAAATTTACCCCTTATAAGTCATAGAGTAATGGTATTATTGTAAATAAAAGAATTTAACGAATAGAAAGACAAATTTACCCCTTATAAGTCATATGTTTAACGTCCAAAATAGACGGAGTGACCAAATTGATAGACGGAGAACGAAATTGAATGACCATTTTGACATATGTCATACGATAGTTACCAAACTGTCGTTTTGGGCAAAGATGAATGACCATTTAAGCTATTTTGTCAAATGGATAAAGAGGAGAGAGAATCCCTATATCTATAGAAAACTTAAAATTTGTATAACCATTTAAAAATCTCTAAAATTTATTGCTCACCTACACAATTCAATCTTCTCTCCTCAAAATATGAACAAAAACACATCAATTTTTTTCTCTCTCCTACAATTTATTGACTTGATTTGAGAAATATCCCTATACTCATTAAATTATAGAGATTAGCATTTATTTTTTAAGAATAGAATAGAAGAGCTGTTGGAGTTGACCCCAAACAATTATACAAATTTTGTGTTTTAGTCTTGTATAATAGAGATTTTATACAATAACTGTTGGAGGTGCTCTTAGCTTACAGTTTATAACCCACTTCCAAACCAAGTTGGTATTAAATATAAAAATAATGAGTCTCAATTGAGATTAAAAAAAAACAGAAGCTTTGATCCCAATTTGTTTTATAAAGTTTATGCTCCTAGAGATTATTGAAACCCGGAGGCATTAAGATTTGTACCTCTATTGTTTTTGGTCACCATCATTTTTGTAATTGTGTTAGTCTCGGGCACTAGGATAAAATATGTGAATAATCATGTGATGTAAACTATACGTACTATTGGAGGATTTCGGTTTTTAGAGCATTTGCACTGGTGTAAAGATAACAATTATTATCAGTGGGTCAGAAAAAAGCACAAGCAACTCAAAAATTTGCTGCACCAATGATGAAGTCGAACGGCGACCGAAGGTTGACCAAGCTTGCGATCTCGAGCACGAGCAGATATTGCTCGGTGCAGAGCAGTTGTTATCTGGTGAATCTCACGTGCGTGGGTGACGTCAGGTTGTGACTTTTTTATTTTCTTTTAGCGCCAGGCTCCAGCCCAATCGTGAAGGGAGCCCAATTTTTTTTTCTTTAGTTAAAATCAAATAGAAAAATATTCGGTCTTTTTTCGTTTCTCTCGCATTCATTGTCGACAATTTTTCTTCTCACTTTCTTGATTTCAAGCATCAATAATGAAAGAGACTATTAGTTTTCTGCAAAATTCACTCCATAACCATATAACCATTTTGATAGCTCAATAGTCATGAAGAAGACGATTAATTTTCTCCAAATCACAAATTTCGCTTTCTGTAAAAAGCTAACAATCCTTCTGAAGTCTACATCATTCAATTTCATATCCCAGTACTCAAATTTGATTATCACCATGTTATAAAACCCCAAAAATCATTGTGATGTTGTGGCTGTCGAACCCGTCTTCGAGATCTGCATTGAAACACTAGTAGTGTCTTTCTCTCATTCCAGCTCAGCGGGATTTTCATGAACAACGACTACACTCGGGTCACCGTCGCCTATTTTAGCGTTAAGGCTTTTATCAGTTTGAATAAATTTAAACTATCACTATTTTCTATATATTAAAATTTTGAGTTTTGGCAAAAATCACAAAATCATGGAGGTATTAAGGTTTATGTGGCATTTTGTTGTTTGGATTGCTAATAGTCAGAAGAAAAAAATATTGCTTTGCTATTGTCTACAGGTTCACTATGTCATGGTGATCAAAAGGTTCTAAGTTTGATAGTATAAATCTTAAAAATAAATGACGTTTTACCTTTTTAATTCTATATTGGAGGTTTTTTTTGTCTTCCAAAATGGAACAGCTGAAGGATTTTAGCTTATCAATAGAATTTTAGTGAAAAATTACCGAGCATAGTTGAGGCAAAGTAACTCAGTTGTTTTTTATGTGCATTGGTTATGAAAAACTAGTTATTAATCTCAAGTACTCGTTTTTATTAGCTATCTGAGGTCTGAATGCTTATGATCGATGTGCAGCAGTCATGGCATTTCCCTTACAAAATCAGAATATTTCAATCAAGTTTTTTTTTATAAAGGGCCAATTTTAATTTTTCCCCAATGCCTTGAATTTCTCAGGACCGGGCCTGTTTAGCATGTGTTCAGTAAAGAGTTTTTTTTTTTTTTTTTTTACGGTGGATAACGACCCAATTACAGCTTGACATGTGGCCTTTCGTCTACCATAGCAATCCCAACGGGCAAGTTGATCTAAATCGTTGATTTTGATTCAAAAATTTGATCCAACGACCCAGATTCAACTTAAACGGCTATTTTAAGAATTAACGGGAAGAATGAAATATTTTACTAAGAAAACCCTAAAAAATTACAAAAAAAATGCCTAAAAATTTGTAAATAACACCCTACACTTTTCCTATAAATACTACATCATTTCATTCACCTCCCACACCAATTCGTGCACAACAAATGTATCATCTCACTCCTTCTCATCTCTCAAACCTTTGTATTTTTTGCCAAAAAAATGTCCAATTGGCTTCCTTCCGAAGATTTACAATTGTGCATTTCGTATGTTCGTCATAGCGTTGATTCTCTCACCGACAAACAATCAAAAGATCGACAAATTGTGGGAAAAAGTTTATGTCGATTATTCAAAAAATTGGGTGATTGCTCATGGTGAATCAAGCAAGGAGAATAGGACCCAAACCGCCATTACATCTCGTTTTACTAAGTTGAGGCCAATTTTAAAACTTGGGGTGATGCTCTTAGTTATGCACGAAGGAATCCAACATCCGGCACAAATTTTCAAGATGGGGTAAGTAAGTTTGTAATTTTTTCATCTCTACTTTATTTGTTTTTATGAATTAAATGTTGTCATCTCTATTATATTAGACAATATTGTGACATAGAAATTCGTTATGTTTTGTAGTTAAGAAAAGTTCAATCATGTATGTGACACAAAAGAAAAAAGAGTGTACGAAGTTTGAAAGTTGGGGAGTGGTGAAGATTCATCATTATTTTAGATCCATCGAAACTACTACTCCAATTTCTTACCATTTAAACTTCGAAGCAACTCCTCCCGTTAGCGAAATGTCTCCCACAGTCAATTTGGATGAGGATGAAGTGATTACAATACCACAAAGCAACCGTCAAGGTCCCTCGAGTTCGGTTAGACCCATGAGAGTGAAAGCGGTCAAAAAAGCAAGAAAAAACTCATGACTCCTACGAATGAGTGTTAGGACCATAATATTGTGCCTATTACGTTCCTAAATTTATGCTTATAGCTTGTTTTCTATAAATAAAGCATTGTTCTTATGATGTTTCCTGTTCTTGCTAGGAAATGAGGAGTTGGCTCGAAAATGCACTAAATATGAAGAATTAAATACTTATTGGAGAAGACATATACATTTCCGAGGTCACGAGAGAATTTGGAGCAACTTTGGGAAAAGAACGAAATAGCTTCATCAGAAGTCGCCTAAAGTTGCCTGGAACCCACCAGAATTTGCCACAGCCGGTCGGCCCAATCACATGGAGTCCAACCCAATAGAGGCCCATTCAACCCATTTATGCTTACCAATCTGATTTGGAGAGAAAGAGAAGAAGATGGACCACATGATATCACTATTTTGGAGCTTAGCCTTCTATAGCCTAAAATAGTGAATCATGGTCTCCCTTATTTAAAGCTAACCCTTAGATCTTCCACCTCCTATTTTATTATCATCCTAGGGTTGAAATGGAGTCTCCTAACTCAGCCAAATTCGAGTTCCCTCTTGCACCCACACACAACTCACCTAATTTCTCAGATTTTTCATAGTTTTTGCTCTCTCTAGCCCCCTCAGCCATACTTCAACCCTAAAATAATCTCTACCTCTCTTGCTCCCAATCCAAGCCTAAACACCTCCATCTCCACCACTAAAAGAGACCTAGCTCCTTCCATACTTGGGTAGAGCCAAACCTCATCATAATCTTACCATCTCTAAACCTTCTTTGGGTGTTCATCCTCTCATCTTCATCTCCAAGGACTTGTGCGATTCTCTATAGCTCGAAGAAGTAAGAAGTCATCTCTCTTCTCCTTGGCTTCTTTGAGTCCTAGAGGTTGTCTTTCCTCCTCTTGAAGGCTTGGTGTTTGTTGAAGAAGAAGAAGTGGAGTTAGAAGGGCTTAGAGTCACTTGGAAGCTTTGCCTAGAGACCCTTGGTTATTTCTACTCTCTTTTACTTTCAAACATGTATCAACTCTTGTATTTAGTTATATGTAGTGAGTAGTAGATTTTGGGAGGCTAGGGTTAGAACCCTAGCCATATGATGAACAAATGTTGTCTTGGTTTTGTATGACTTTTGATTTAGTGTATGTTATGTAGTTTTTGTGTTGTGATTGAGCTATTGTGTGATTGTAGATATTTATATGCTTGAGTCTCATGTCTATTTTTCCAAATGCATGTGTTAACCCTAGCTAAGGTGATGTATGCAATAAGAAGCTAAAAATGACTCTTAAATGAACTAGCTACTCACTTAAGGATAAATAAGCATGTGAACATGATTAGGGTATTATTTAAGAGAGTTTCCTTGAGATTTGGTTTTCCTAGCACATAGCTTGAATGAGAGTTACGTTCTCTTGAGTCTCAATAGACCCAAGAGACTCTAGTTAAGCACACATTAATACAAAAAGGTTAGTGTGTCAATTCGTAGAATTCCTTGGCTCCCAACTCACCAGGTGCGATTCGAGTAGTTCATCTAGACTTCCTCTCGGATACTCCAATAGAGATTCGGGAGGTGAGAACCTTCCACATTCTTCATACAATATGCTTGCTCATTTCACAACGTGACATACGATTGAGATGCAAGCCAAACTGGCTTGGGTCTTAATCTCCAATTCACGACATTCTTCAATATTGGGCTTGAGTAGTCTAGAGCCAAAATGGTATAGGAGCTTAGGTTCAAAACCAAACGTGACTCACAAGGTCACGATTTGGACATTTATTTGCGTGAATGGACTTAAATCTATATACATTAACCGGGACATTGTTTGATGCATCATATGGTTAGTGAGGAATGTTGTATTCAACCATCTTTCCTTATAAGAACTTGTTTGTTTATTTTCGTGCGCATTTTAGTGTAATCCAATCAAACTTCGTTAATTCCTCATGTTAATTTCACCATCCCTCGCAATGCTAAGTCTCCAAAGAATTTAGCGGTGTTAAATTCATTTCCACCTTTTATTTTAGTCTTTGTGTTAAGTCGTGTCTAGTTACTTGTAGTCTTTGTGCTAAACAGTGTGAGGTAGGGAGTCTAATTTTTTAATCCTCGTGGGTACGACACTCGACTTCCTACATTTATACTAAAACTTGACTTTGTGCACTTGCAAGTGAAGAACTCTTTGTACTTATGAGTTAGTCAATGGTTCATAAGTTTAAGGGGTACAAAAACCTTCAACAACGAGTTACGAGATGAGGCTTTGAAAAATATTGTGGCCAATCAAAAAATTTAGGCCGACTGGCAAAAAGCGCGTGAGGATAACGATTTATCTTTACACAAAGTGCAACTCATCATTCAAGAGAAATACTAGAAATTGAGATTGCAAACAATAGAAACAAGGATCATGACCATGAATATGGCTATGACCCCAAATTCAAAGAGCTATTTGATGAAGAGGAAAACGAAAATCCTTAAGTAAGAAGATGACGATAAAGGAGAAGATAGCGTGGAAACATTTTTAAAATTGTTATCTCCCGCTTTTTCAATAGTTTTGTCTTCACAATGAATCTAGATTTGGCTTATCATTATGTAATTTAAATTTTCAAGAAATAAAAATGTACTTTATTTATTTAGATAATATTCAAACATATTACATTAAAACACAGTAAATTAAAATCAAACAACATAAAATACAAACACAAAATGTAAACACATAAAATTCAAACAGCATATTTAGATACGTTCACCGGTTTCTAAATACCAGTTGTGCTTCATTAAGTCATTATGAAGTTCTCCATGGATATAAGCAAATTGGAGATCCACAAAATGGTCGTGAAATCGTTGTTCATTTAGTCTATCTCTTCCAACTGGCTCAAAAGGAATTTGATTACCTTGTTCATCTACTAGCCCATCATAGACTATGAAAGCACTCGATGAGTTTTGTGGATCTTCTTCTTTGTTCTCCTCAAATTCGTCCTCCACAATCATATTGTGCATTATGATGCAAGCCAACATGATCATTTTTAGTGTCGATGTGTGCTAACACCGAGCTGTATGTCGAATAATTCTCCAACAAGATTGTAAGATGTCAAAACACCTCTCTACATCTTTGCAGTATACCTCTTGTTTCTTTACGGACAATTTATATGGTAGATCTTACGGACTGAGAATTGTTTTGACAAACGAGGAGTACCTTGGATATATTCCCTCAGCTAGATGATAAGTGTTGTGGTACGTCATACCGTTGACTTTATAAGTTTGTTGCGGGCTTCTATCGGCAAGGAGCGAATCGAAGATATCCGATTGGTGGAGCACGTTGATATCATTTTGTGCTCTAGGTACCCCGAAGAAGTTGTAAAATATCCACGTGTCATATGAGGTCATCGCCTCTAAGATAATAGTGAGACGTTTCTTCGACCCCGAGAATGCCCATTGCTAAGCTGTTGGGTAGTTCTTCTATTCTCAGTGCATGTAGTCGATGCTTCCAATCATAGCAGGAAATTTCTGATGCCTTGCCCTCCTTAGAAGTAGAGTGACGTTTTCTGCATTTGGAGCGCAAAGATAAAGGTCACTGTTAAACTCATACACTTGGATGCACCACTTCTTTATGCATTATAGTGTTGTTGATTCACCCATCATTATGATTTCAGCACACTGATCTGCGGCTGAGCCATACACCAACATTCGAAAAGCACCGATCATCTTTTATTGGAGAAGAAGTCTGAGCATTCCGGTGCCATCTGTTCTTTGATGCCAAAATTGGTTGTGGTTGCAGAGATCCGTCATTATATGGTTGAATAAGTTTGTACTCATTCGGTACCTTCGATGAAAGACTTGCTCGTTGAAGATAGGGCGTTCGATGAAGGAATTTTCCATCAAATTTTGTCCCCTTGACTCCCTCAGCCTTTCTTCATTTGGACGGCGGCAAGGTCGTTCATCATTGAACATTGTAGTTACTATGACCACGTCTGTGACGAAGGCATTAGCAATTTCTGCATCCTGCCGATGTTGTTGTCGCCTCCTCGTAAAAAAATTGTTCAAATCGAAATGATTCATCTTATTGATGTGGGAATGTGAGAAAATGTTTGAAGAAATGTGTTTACAGGTAAAATATCAATTGATTTGTAGACGGTTTGAGCATACAAGAAGGTATAGATGATTCTTTTATAGCCAATTCCATATTATCTTATGTTTGAATATGATGACACGTGTCACATCATGATTAGTTAGAAATCTCACTGAAAATCTTCTATTATTCAAACGACAATGATACGTGGAAGTGACACGTGTCGTATTGTGTTTGATGGGAAATCTTATCAGAAATTTGGTTCAATTATTTAGACGATAACGAACTGTGAGAGTGACACGTCTCGTCTCGTAATTAGTCAGAAATCTTACTGAAAATCTTATTGAATTATTCAGATGATAACGACACGTGTCGTCTAGTTATTGGTTGGAAATCTAACAAAAAATAAATCATTTATATATAATTAACAAATAGTAATAGGAGATGTTGTGTTTTTGCATTGTTCCACAAAAAACATAAACTGCACTTCTTATTTGATGAATAATGACTGCACCTCCTCAAAGGAGAAAGTATAAGGACAATTGGAGGTACTACAAGAGTGCATATCCTCTTAGTTACTTGAATCTACAAACATATACAGCTTAAGGTTTGAGATAAAAACAACAGAAGACAGAACATGCACAGCTCAAGTAAATTCAGAAACAGGAACAATGACGACCCTGGTCAAGAGTTGAGCTACAGCACAACACAAATCTACTAAGTTCTGACCCTTTTTAGCATTGTTTCAACTTCAACAGTAGATCATCATGTTTCTTCAGCATGATGAACTTGAAGAAGCAGACCCAAAACATCATGATCGAGCCCAATGTGAGACTATTGCAAGCAACAGTCCGTGACCTTAAAATGCACCAAGAACATCGCCAGTAAGGCAGTAACCCTACAACCATTTGTACGGAGTAGCTCTGAGTTGGAGATTGCTATAATCCCAATAGCTGTAAGTTTGTCAAAGCAGGCCAAACTAACTTGTTCCAAGTGCGGCATGCATATTCCTCAGATATGAGACCCCGATATCAGTCATCTAAGAACGAAAAGTGTCTAGGGTTTAGGATCAGTACCCTTCTTCAGCGTTTGGAGATGTAAGACTCGTCGATCATTTGCTAAAATCCCCCAATATTTTATTTTCTTTCTTCTGAAAAACCACTTTGAATACCTATGTCTCGGGCCAGTAACCACGAGTCCAAATGATATGCTGTGTAAGTCTCTGGCCCATTTCCTAATACATTATCCAAGTCCGGCACAACTCTTCGATGGCCTTGTATTTTTCTTCGTTACTATCTGAAGTTTGAAACTAAGTTTTGCATACCGTATTAAGCTTTTATCTGAGTTTCCAGTCAAGAGGTTAACATTTCAAAACTTCAAACCATTCTCAAACAGTTCAAAACTTTGATTTCTTTTACTGATACTGTCTTATATTCGTAAACATACAACCAAACAAAATATCCTCTATCAAAAATCACCATCTTGGCAAAATGATATGGAATACATAGAATGGTAAAACTCTGCCAAGGAGTGCACACAAAGCAATTTCTTAGAGAGTCTAATGACTAATATATTCTCTTAGCTTTGCATACACCAACTTAAGCATGAGATGTGCTCATGTCAGAATCAGTGAGTAATCGCAATATGGTACAGGAAGATTCAATGATATCATCACCATCTTCTTACTAGTGATGTGAGCAACTGCAGCAAACATAAACAGTCACTAATTAGAAACAGCGGTATGACAAAGCTGTCTATGAGAAATGTTGAATGAGCAATAGAAAATAAAAGAGTAATGAGTTGTTGCCTGTGTCTAGTTAGTTTATGTCATATCTATATATAAGCATTCAACAAAGATTTACACTACACAGGATAGGGACCAGAGGCATTTTACTATTGAGACAAAATTGTTCTCATTATAATGGCAGATGATGAAACATATACATCCCATGCCCTCCAACATTTCGCAACATTAATCAAGAGACAAGAGGAAGACAGAGGGAAAATCATGTTCAAATATTACATTGTCCAAAGCAAGTTTGAAGTTTCAGTAGCCAACTAAGATCAAACCGAACATTTAAGTAGAGAATGAATACATACCTCAAACAACTCAAATGGGTTACCACGGCGATACATTTCACTCTTCTTGCTCTTATCAGCAGGAAGGAATTTATACAACAAAGTCCACCATCCCAAAAGTAGAACAGCAGTGCTCCACATCAAGACTATCATAAAGCTGTACGAGGGAATGTAGCCAGCTGTTGTCGCCCTTATGGCTATCCCAAGTTGCCAACAAAGCAATTGAAAATTACAAAGTCTCACACATAAACAAAATGTGTACAAATAGATAGCACATTTACTTCATACTGATGCATTCCAAATGAGCAGAACTGGACAGGCCATGCTAGAGACTACTAAAATGACATTGAAACTAACATGTGGAACTTACAGGAATTCCGAGGGCCCATGACTTAGCCGAAGCAGTAACACCCTTGGAGAGACCATTGATTCCACGTCCGTAGTCGCCAAAGCCTCCAAGGCAATAAGCACTCAAAAACCAACCTAGTTGACCACATTCAGCATTTTCACCAACATAAACACCAAAATAACTTGAACAACAAGTAACAAAAGAATTACCAGCAATAAAAGGACCAGCTGTGCGAAGGGTTTCGAAATCGAAAACAGGAAATCCATTGCTAAATCTCCCAATGGCAGCAAACGTCAGCAAAGCCAGAACATCCCCACCAGCGAGCAGCGCCACCTTACTGAAACACAGCCACCTCAAAATCCATAACAAAATTCCAAAACCGAAATCAGTGTTTATCAAAATTTATGATAATTACTACTTATTAAGTTTTAATTACCCCCATTTTCTAATACGAGGAGCGGAGCTAGGCCTGTCGAACTGGATGACGCCTTCCAAGGGCATGTTCTCGCCGCCGAAGACGACAGCTGCGGCGGCGGAGGTTGGATTGGGGAATTGCGGCTTGGAAGTAGAGGAGGAGGTAGAGGAATCGTCCAGGGCCTTCGAGCGAGTGAGGTTGAGGAATCTGGGCTTTCGGGTTTGAGAATTCGAGAGGGGGCTTGGATGAACAGCTGCTGGCTGATAAGGCTCCGCTGGGAGCTTGGCTTAGAATTAGCATCCTCTTCTCCTTCCTCCTCTGCCAATTCTCACCCCCGTGTGTCCCCAAATTGAACAAGTATTCATGGAAGAAAAATACGGTTCCCTCTTTTCAATTTTCACAAAAATTGAAAGACCTCATTACATTTTAGATGAGGATCGGACATATCATTCACATCAATGTCTAAATATGCAATTTGCTTAAGCTCCAAAGCTTGTTTACGCAGAGATTTCTGTGTGTGGCAAGACAGAGTGTACTTGCCTTCATTACAAATGAAATGAACTCCGGCACTTCATGTGGGATGTTTGTTTGTGCCAATCATAACAGCAGCAAAAGGCTTATAGGAAGAATTGGAAGAAAGGAAAACTTACATACATTCCCAAGAGACAGAAAAACGAAACGAGTAAATAATTTTTTTACAAAACGACCAAATCCTGCATATGCTTTTTAGTTCCAAAGCTAAAGATGCATGAATGCAATTATATTACAAAATGTCATAATTCTGTACCCTTGAATTGGTTAGGCTAAGGTCATCTGTCAGGACCCTAATCAATTCTTCCTTGTCAAGCAACAGCTTCAACATTATGTTTCTCCCCTTCAGCCCCAGATGACTTTACCTCCGCGGCTGGTACATACTCAGTGACAAGACCACGCTGATTCAGAGCTTGCATCCCAGACAGTCCGTTGGAGATGCTATACCTGCCTGCAGCTGCCACCCAACCCCTGTCACTCATGTAGGCAGGATAAAAAGAGTTGGCATACGGAAACATCCATGCCTGAGGAACAAACGGGGAAATGCCATAAGGAACCCCAGCATATCCACCCGATGGATACCAACCACCATAAATACTGGTTCCACCAGAAAATCCACCAACACCATGGTAGAGTGGAGGACGAGGTAGAACTCCATATGCAGCAGGACTACCAGTATAATGAGGATGATTGCCCGGCTGATGACCCCTGTCATTTTTGCCATATTTCCCCTCCCTCGGCACAGCCCTCTTCACCTCCACAGTCTTACCACTCAACTCATGAAAGGTGCTTCTCTGACTTCCATTCTTATCCCCCATGACATTGTCAACTGATTCCTCCGAATCAAAGGTGATAAAACCAAATCCCCGAGGTCGGAAAGTCGCACCGTCCATCATCACCACTACATCAGTCACCCTACCAAACTGTTCAAAGTACTTCTTAAACTCCAACTCGGTTACACTCGACGGCAAACCCCCTACGAAGACCTTCCTTGTTCTAAACTCATTAGAGTCGCTACTGTCAGAACTACTGGTGTATATGTGCTGTTGTGATAAAATTGCTTGTTGATTTCTTGGTTGTGGCCAGACTCTTCTGGGTTGTGCCTTTTTCACATCTACCTATGAACGATAACACTAACTCGATTATACACTCCATTTAGAAGCATGTATATTTTGATTGATTTCGAATTCCAATTAAATTAAAAAATGCTAACGATACGGAAACTGAAAGTGATAATGAAGTACCGTTCTTCCGAGAATTTCATGAGTGTCTTCTAGGGCTTTGTCGGCTGAAGAGGGTTCAGTGAACCAGACGAAGCCAAACCCTCGAGGCTCGCCAGTGACGCGGTCCTTGCTAACTGTCGAGCCCGAAACGACACCGTATCTCTCGAAGTAGTCTTTCAATGTAGCATCAGTCGTCTCTTTGGAGAAACCACCCACGAACAGCTTCGAATTATCGTACTCCATTTGGGAATCAAAACCCCAAAGTCCCAAACTGAACCAAGCCTGTACAGTAACTCTTAAACCCTAAATTTTCAACAAGGAATCTCATGAAAAGGGGAGGGCGCAATTGACAAGTACAGTAACAGGTAAAAATTAGAGAAGAAAATTCAATAAATTTTTTTGAATATTTACAGAGTTGGATATGGAAAGGAGTGAGGAAATTTGTGTACGAAACGAAACTAACCTGAAAAGAGAGAGAGGGCAGGAGTTTACTGTGCGACTGTTGAAAATAGTAATAGATAAATATGAACAAGAAGCCACCAGCTATATGACATATCACAATTACGAGTCCAGTCCTAAACAGAAAAAGGAAGAGACCACGAAGCCTTTTTGGGTCTGAATTGGGCTTTATGTTATTGGGCCCATACCGATCACTCATTCACTCATTTTTGTAGCATTTTTCTCTTCGATTTCTATATCCAATTATTTTCATAAACAATAGTATATAACAATGGAAGCTTCTCTATTGACTATTACAACTGACTATTGCCCCTCAGTCCGATCATGGTGTGTAGTCAAACAATCTTCGTCATTTTCTAAAGATTTTTTGGAGCTCATTCACTGCCTATATATTCATTGATCGCCTATAGTGAAAACTAGCTGAGCACTCACTTACCAACAAATCATATCTAACTAGCTAAACTTTTTTCATTATCATTATGACTCAAGTTCTTCATATTTACATGTAATTGAGAAAGATGTAAAGATACATGTAATAATGCAAGTATAAGCCCTTTCGACCATTCGTAGCTATTTGGTGTGCGAAGGGATCTGAATGATCAAATATTAAAATAAGCTGTTTGGACACACGAATACAATTTCCAAAATTTATACACTATTAAATATGAAGAGTTGTCCGGCATACATTTTGAATTTTATTTATGAAATGTGCAATATAAATATAAGTTGATCAGCATATATATACGGTAAAATAAATCTGAACACGAACACTTGATTATAGAGAGAAGTGAAATTCATAGCTTTACCGACAAGTGAGAGATGTCGAAGGCTCTGTTAGGGTTTGAGAGCCATCATTATGGTTATCGTTCTAACACTCTGTTATTTCTTCGATCGTACCCGTCAGCAACTCCTCTACCGGCGTCGAGAATCACTACACCCTCAGCTGTGATTTTCCCTTCTCCCAAATTCTCTCCAGGTTTTCGTTCGGAGTGGTTCGTCTTTGATCCTTCGAAATATTCATTTTTCTTGGTGTCGACAACGTTGTGGTTTGCTGGTTCTAGGTTCGGGTCTCCTCCTCAGCCAGGACAAGCGGAGGGTTCTAGGATGGTGTTCGAGCAGGTTCAACACCTGCTGAAATTGGGCTTGTTCCTTGGAATAAATCTAATACTGTTCATGTTGGTGAAGAAGACAAAGTGGCGTCCAAGCATGCAGCTCCTGTGTATGCAACCATAGAGTCAACCATGGCATAGAGCGATGTGGAGCTCTTGGAGGGCCAGGAGGTGATGGAGGTGGAGGAGCCACCGAACATTGCACCACCGGTAGCGGTCAACGGTGTTATTGAGGGCACAACGTGATTGTGCTCAATTTGGGTTCTGGTTGTCGAGGCTTGGATGGTTTGCTCGCCTCGACATGCTTTTATTATGATCACATGGTTTCTTGCGCGCTTCATCTTAGGAGTTGCATTTTGATCTAGGTCATGTTAGATCACATAGGTTTTTTAAGAGTGTTGGTACTCCTCAGGTCGTGCCTATTCAGACAAATATATGTATAACGTAATCTTACATTTATGTTAATGTGACGAATATTTTGATTCAAGAAAAAAAATTATAGAGAGAAGAAAGGGAATTAGAGATTCCTGTTTGATCAATCAGTGTAAATGTGTGTGTAGATCGATAGAAACTTGTTGCAAATTCTGCAAGAGGAGAAGGGGCCGGAGTCGATCCCAAGACCTTCTCACATGCTAAAGCGTCACACACTAAATTAATTAGTCCTATTAGTAGCTATAAATTTATTAATCTACATGTGTTGTTTGCGTGCGAATATTCGCAAATCGTGGCAAGATTTTTTCATTTCTAAGTGAATGTAAATCTAATATAAGAATCGATAATCCAATTAACTAATCAATCCTTGTGCACATCTGCATGTGGTATAGCATTTGCGCAAGCCATGCTGTTGTGTGAATTTCGGACGATTTCGAGATCATAAATCCGTATTACATAGAACAAAATACTATTCAGAGATCATACTTGAGAGAAAGATTTAAGATACTCGTTTTGCCGTTCTGGCACACTCTAATTAAGCTGTTGGTTTCAGTAACCTAATCTTCCTCTGCAGGAGTTGCAGGACGCACTTCTGCTCAACTAACATATGCATGAGACATTTGCTTCCATGAGTACCTTATTGGCAATGCATGAATATGAGGATGACAGTATAGTCAAATCCCTTAACAATATGAAATGCCAAAGCGAGAGGGAACTCAGGGAAGGCACTGCACGCATGCACAGATGTAGAAATTAGGATCAGTTAAACAAGTGATAGATGACGCGAGAAGCTAGCATCGATTTTAATATATGAGAGAGATTAAGCGTTGTTTAGTAGCCTCATGCATTTGGCTTTTGGCTTATGTTTGTCCTCTTGTCGTTGCCAAAAACATGATATATAATACCCAAACCTCGAGCTCTTTCTTCATAAAACCTCGCGCATGTTAGTCTTAGGGTTCTGGGTCGAGTCAAGTGGATGACATGAGTGCAACCCAACTTCCAATATAGTAAACTAACAAACTCCTGGAGTTTGATCCACGACACTGGGTTTGGCTTTAGCTCCACCACCACCAAGTCACCAACCCACATGGCGCGAGGCTGGAGGGGTTTGTTTAAGTACTTTGAGATAGATGTGTATGGCGTGGCTATGACCTTGAGCCATGTGGTCTCCAAGCTCATTTCTCATCCCACAACACATGCATGGCATGCATTTTAAATCTGGAAAACCTTCATTAATTTAGGTCTAACATATGGGGCTGAGATATTGATGACCTTGGAACACGAGGAAAGACCGAAAGACAAGCCTGGGAAATAGAAGTCTTTCCTCCTAACTCCTGTTTTAGCTAGCTGTAGGAGTCGACCAAGAGACCTTGGTTATAAAATGCCTCAAACTTTGGGATTACACAATACACACTGCACCTTTGGACTTGGCAAAAGCCCTTCAAAAGATTGATCGATTTGATTTGAGTTTCTTTTATGTTACCCGTAGCTTGGTTATTATTCTTGTCTCGATACACGATGAATATAGTAATCTGCGACCAGGATAAGAAATGGATATGAAAATATATATAGGGAGCTTTCCCTGTGCAGGGCATTTGTGACCCACTAACGAACTAACCCAATCGATGTCTCTATTATATGTTCTTCTTTTCGGTTGCCTTGGCTCTGCTTTACGATGCATTGTATTCCATATATTGGAAACCCACACTACACTACTACCCACTCTGTTTCATGAAACTCAGAGCTACGAATACATGAGAGAAATGTTTGCCAAAAAACAAAAATCCACTGAGAAATGTTTTGCCGAACAAAATTCCTAGAGAAGTGCAACAGAGTTACTCGAGTACGTATTTGCAACAGAGTTACTCGAGTACGTATTTGCAACAGAGTTACTCTTGAAACATACATGTTTTTCAACACTTGCAAACTATAAATAAAGTACTTAAGAGGAAAATATAAATAAATATGTTTCATGCTTAAATATATACGCGATGGTCATATTATGCTCTCTCACTATTCACCATTATATGAACTATTAAAGAGCATGATTTAATCTCAATCCTCCTGGTACATACTCTTATTTTTTTAAGAGAAGATATGAGACGTCAATTTATTGATAACACAGAATTAAATACGTACTATCTCTTTGGTAATCCATATGTTTTTGGTTTTTAGGAGAATATGTAAATTAAAATAAAGACACCGCAACATCATCCTCATCTGTTTTAGGTAGGCGATAGATAGTAATCGTACGATAAAATAGATGAGACAGCAAGCACATGAGCGCTCCTCCTAAAGAAGAAATATCAGCCTCTGCGTGGGGACCCTCTTATTGGGTAAGGAAATGGTGACGCACAAAATGGGACAAAGGCCATCGGTGTTAAGGGTAGGGCCCATCACAAAGCTTGTCGGCATAGAGGAGGCGAACTTGGTCTCGTCCTGCATCCAACAACGACGACCCTTTTAACACCGTCGTAATCGTTAAGCTAGCTCTAACGACTTTGGTTCCGCTATATTAATGCCCGCGAATGCTGTCGTACGTAGCAGTAGCAGTAGCCAATAGGGATGGGACTGGAGGGAGCCATGCTTATCGTCGTGTAAGACGTGGCAACTTTGCCGCCACGCCCGTGTTCACACGTCAATGTCACCTTACTTCCCATTTTCTCTCACTCTCTCCTCTCTCTTATCGAAAAGGAAAATGGAGGGAGGATTTCTATTATTTCCGAAATCCGATATGATCCGATAGAATTCATAGAAGATTGTGTTTAATCTCAATATTATATTAATTTAAGAAAATATCAATGAGGATAAAACAGAATTGTTAAATACAAAAATCTCGCCACAAACTCATTTAGACAATTAAAGATAGTGTTTTAAGGTCAAACGTAGAAACAGCTCAACCTAATCTATTAAATAGACTAAAAAGACTAAATTATTTTTTTATAAATAAATAAAATCTTAATTAAAATTACAATAGTAGCAGACATTTTTTTTCACCTTTATCTCGCTTGCGATCACGTACGTAATAGCAGTCGCCTCCACATGGCTTCCTCCCCACGCCATTGTGAATCATGGCGTCGTCACACAAGCTCGTTGCACCCCTTATTTTTCTCGTCTCCTCCACTCCTCTGCCACGAATAGCGTCTTTAGATGTCGTTTTCCAGATCTAAGTCCCTCACCGTCTTTCAAGTAAGTCGCACCGCAAGATTCTTCGTCTGCTCCCCACACTTATTGATGCACCTTCTCACCTTGGTCTAGTCATCGTTGACTTCGGTGGAGATCCGCCTCGGCTTGACGAGCCGCCGCGACTGTCCCTCTCCTCGCCGTGACGCGTGCCTCCCAACCTCTTCGACTCCATATTTTATCCTACATCTCTGAGCCACTCCGCAAACCGTGGGAGCCAGAAAAAAGAAAAAAACAAAGCGGAAAGAAAAACAAGGTCTGGATGGACCAGTTGGCTGGAAATATAATTATAGAAAATTAATTGATTGCTACTGTGTATGTTGATTGGTTGTGAAAATTGATTTACTTTTGTAGAAGTGCTTTTGTGGTGTAAATGTGTTTTGATTGCTACTGTGTCTGTTGATTGATTGCTACTGTAGTTTTGTTGTGTCATATTTTTCAGTAGCAGTGTCATATTTTTCAGTAGCAGCGTTATATTTTTCAGTAGCAGAGTCATATTTTTCAGTAGCAGTGTCATATTTTTCAGTAGCAACGTCATATTTTTCAGTAGCAATGTCATATTTTTCAGTAGCAGTGTCATATTTTTTCAGTAGCAGCGTCATATTTTACAGTAGCAGTATTATTTTGTGTTATTTTGATTTTTCAGTAACAGTATCATATTGTACAGTAGTAGTATTATTTAAATTTTTCAGTAGCAGTGTCATATTTTACAGTAGCAGTATTACTAGGTGTTATTTTGATTTTTCAGTAGCAGTGTCATATTGTACAGTAGCAGTATTACTTGGTGTTATTTTGATTTTTTAGTAAGTGTCATATTGTACCGTAGCGGTGTTATTTTAATTTTTCAGTAGCAGTGTCATATTGTACAATAGCGGTGTTATTTTAATTTTTCAGTAGCAGTGTCATATTGTACAGTAGCGGTGGTATTTTGATTTTTCAGTAACAGTGTCATATTGTACAGTAGCAGTATTATTTAGTGTTATCAGACCAAAAGTATTAAAAAAATTAAGGAAATTTCGGATAAAATATTTTTTTTAAAGAAAAAAATTATAAAAAAATATATTAAATACACAAAAAAAGACAAGGCATGGTATAAAAGTAAATTTATACCTGCTACATAGCATCCTACAGACAACTTGTCCTTATTTATAAAATTTTGTCCTTCATTGTCTAAAATAAGAGACCTTGCCCTTTAGTGTATTTGACATCTATATATTGTCCTTTAGTGTAATTTTATCTATTAATTTCTTATCTGGCTTCGTCGTAACTCGCAAGTGAGATCAAATGCACCTTAAAGCTAATCATTCAAGGACAATGACGGATTTTTTATTTTTGGCACGTGGTGCAATTTAAGCAGTCATTTTTTTCTTCTAAATTTCTTCAAATTTGACTGAGTTTATAATAAATTCAGTCCACTTAATCTTCCTTTTGTTAAGAACCAAAACGTGTTTGCACTCTCCACCGATGATACCCAACAAATTTCAAGGGATTTTGAGATGATGGAAGATCAATATGTAGCGATTATGAGATGACTTGTTTTGGTTTTTGGTATGAAAACTTAGTTTATGGAATCATGTCAACAAATTTCGTTTGTAGCCTGTTTATCTTCCTTTTGTTCGTCCACTTTATAACAACTGAATGATAATAATAAAAATAATACAAAATCAAACAAAAATTGAATGATAATAATACAAAATTATTCATCTCTAATCAAGAAACAAATCATGCCCAAATTCATTACATGGCAAAAATCAAACAAATGAAGAGGCCACAAATTTTGCAATATCCAATTTTGGAACCTGTTAACTGAGATGTTGGTTCTACAATCATGTCCACAAAAACCCATTTGTGGGCTGTGGAGAGTTGTGGGATGTAGCAAGGTATCGGAACTTGTAAGCGACAATAAAATAGCACCGGTCAGAGCTCCCTTGCCGATGATGGAGTTAGATTTGGTCGAATCTCTTTTCGTCTTGGATCATATTTCGCCGATGAATTTCGTGCAAGTGGAGCAGAGCTTACATTGCATCAAAGAGCAAGACGAGATCGAGTTTGAAGATGAGAGGGAAAGGGGGGTGGCGGCGGAGAAGGAGGATATGGAGTTTGGTGGTGCGGTGGAGGTGAGTTTTCGCGGTGACTAGTTTTCTGGACGACTAGGAAAATCACATAGATTGAGCTTATCTTAAACTCAGTCAATGTGGGATAAAGTTGACAAACACAACCAATCTGTTTGCGCCACGTGTCAACTTTGAAAATAGACTTTGGGGTGAAGACTATTGAGGTGCATTTTAGAATTATCCCTTGAGTGAATAGGTTTACAATGGAGATGCAAGTATAGTTAGCTCAATAACCTCAATTGTTTCTCCATAACAACTTCTCGACTTATAATTGGAAAAATTTCTTCAATGATACTTGAACTTATACAACCATATCAACTTGATAACTAAATTTTTAAACGTATCATTGTGATACATGTACTTTAAAAATCGTATCTTGGTGGTACTTGAAACTAAGTTTCCATTAATTTCCGTCTATTGTGAAAATGTGCAAACAAATTTTTTAAATACGATAGGTAAACAAATAATTTTAAATACTAGGTATCTCATTGATACTGTTTTTAAAGTTTAGGTATCACTTTAATAGTTTTTGTTTTATTAATATTTCATATTTCTTTATGATTATTTTAATAATTGTTTATATTTTATTTTTCTTTATTATTGTCTCACATTTCAAAGATAAAAAAAAGTTGATTAACCTGATGTTCGAACATTTGACCTCTTGAATAAATATAAATTGTTCTACACCCATACCATAAGAATTTCATGTAAAGACAACATACATACATACACTTATACAAAGGGTGACCCACTCGAACCTCACCCTCCCATTCCGACAACCTCTCTCTCTCTCTCTCTCTCTCTCTCTCTCTCTCTCTCTCTCTCTCTCTAATGCAAATGACGTTGCCCACAAACCTACCTAATGCAACTGCTATAGTCATCCACATTACTAATTTGAGCGCCCATGTTTCGACTTACGTGCAACAGATTGAGGCACAATTTTGAGGCATTAACAGTAGGCTTTGAAGCTGAATTTGAACTGTTGGTCTACTGCTAATGCCTTAGTATTACACCTGGATTTACTGCAAGCAAGCCGAACATCTCAGCCGTTATGCGCAACCCATCCCATCCAAAATTTGTGGTACCCACACTATATGCTTCTACTTTTAATTCATTCCATTATATGAATACCAATACAATATATTTAGAAACAATAAAACAAGTTAATGCATTTTCTATTTTAGTGTTAAAAAAAATGGCCTAAACTGTTTGCAACAGGTGTTGGACCAATATATGTCTGCACAGTTTAAGCCATCTTTTGTGCCCGGAGTCCATCTTCAATCTTCCAATTATACCATGGTCCAACACAGGGGTGGAGCCAAGGTTTATGGTGGGGGAGGGGACAAAAAATATTAAAGCCAAAATTTGAATGAGAAAAAGAAAATAAATTGAAAAAGGTTGAATTATATTGTTTGGTGAATTGAATCTAATACTATCAGAATACATAACTTAGACGACAAAATTTTTTCGGTTTCGTCGTCTAAGACAGACTTAGGCAAAGAATATATGTTTCGTCGCCTAAGTTAATATTTTGGTCATCTAAGAAAGTTTTAGATGACCAAAATGTGTTTCGTCGAATAAAAAATATTTAAGACGACGAATTAAATTTTCATCGTAATTTTCATCATCTAAGTGACTTCCAAACGATGAAAATCAAATTCGTCGCAAGTTTCATCTTCTAAGAAAGTAGTTAGACGACGAAATATTTCGTCGCCTAACAAAGTAGTTTGACGACAAATGTATATTCCTAGATGAGGAAATGTTTCGTTGTCTAAGTGAAAAAATTATTAAGAGATAGTAGCAATTCTAGATCAAACCCTCATCTTCTCAAAACCGCTCAAAAACTATCTCAACACCTCCTCTGGTGATTTTTCTATCTCTAACTAAAAACCTTCAGTCGAGGCCTCCTAAAGCATTCCCGAATCTTCTTATATTGGTTAGTATTTGTATGTACTCATTTATTTATTTATTTTTCAAATATTTGGGTGTATTTTGAAGATTCCTAGATAATGAATTTCGGCGAATTTGTTAGTATAGAATACATTGATCACTATAATATTTTTGCATGTGTTAATTTTATATATGAAATGTTAGATCGATTAGTAGGTTGGAAAATTAATAATTTTTGGATTAAATACATATATATTAATAAGTTTAATTTGGGTTATGTAATTTATTAATTATTGGGTGTATGTAAGAATGATTCCCGATGTATAATTAACTAGCTATGTAGGTTATGTTCATAATTTATCCCAAAATTAGCTATCTAGGTTCTTGAAATGTGGCAAAATTAGCTATATAGGTTCTTAAATAATGCATGATTATGACTCTAAATAAATTTGGACAATTTATTGTTTCGCTCATTATAACTTATGAATATGGACAAGAGCTGGTTAATGTTGGAAAGAGGTGATCCAAAGTATATACAGGGAATTTACGACTTTATGCATTTTGCAATTGAACATGGTCGAGAAAAGACGCGTTACATGTGTCCGTGCTGGATATGTTGTAACTCAGAGTATTTGTCAGTTCCACAAATATTTCAGCACTTGTATGAATACGATATGATGTGGGAGTACACTTCATGGACCAAACACAGTGAAGAATCATATACTAATGTTGAAACTATAATGACATAGTTCAGATCAGGGTTACTAGGTGTCTCATCCAGCAATACTGACAGCCTTTCTCTAAACCTCGTTATCTAATTTCCGTCGTATAATTCAAGTGGATACGGGTTTGAAAACGGAAATTACGATACTCCCAACCATGAAACAACCCCTCTAGCCTCTGACTTCATGAGATCCACTAATTATGATAAGCAAAACAAGCTTCTACTAGAGGCCCAGACACTGTTGCACCCACAATGTAAAGAGACTGTTTTGAGTGCCATAACGGAGGAAATGAGATATAAAGTGAAGAAAAAAATATCGAATGTAGCGTTTGACGATGTCCAGCGACATATATGTAAGTTGCTTCCTAGTGATCACAAACCTCCTGTTAGTTATTATAAGGTAAAAAGGATCTTGAACGACCTTGGCCTATCATCAAAGAAAATCGACGTCTGCAAAAACAGTTGTGTCTTATTTTATAAAGAACACACATACCTCCAGCACTGCCCTATTTGCTATGATTCGAGATGGAACCTCAAGAAGAATAATAATAAGAAAAATGTTCCTTGGAAGGTGCTTAGTCATTTCCCGTTGATTGTACATGTCTTCGTAGACAGCAGAGGTAAGGAGATGGCACAGTGAAAAGAGGCTAGATGACGATGTGCTTAAACACCCCGCAGATGGGGAGGTTTTTAAATCTTTTGATATGACATGACGTTCACAGACTTTGCATCAGAAGTTCAAAATGTTAGACTAGGACTTTCTAGAGATGGGTTCAATCCTTAGAATGATGGCATGTACAACACTTGACCTGTTATTGTCATGCCATACAACCTGCCTCCCTAGATGTGTATAAGAAAGGAATTTAATCCTTACTCTGTTAATTATGGGTCCTTACTCGCTTGAAAGTGTTTTGATGTGTTTATGAGACCTTTGATTGAAGAATTGAAAGAGGTGTGGGAATTAGGCGTGCGAATTTGGGACAGCTACTCTAATAATTCATTCATCATGAGAGCAGCAGTGATGTTGACCATTAGCGATTTTTCTACTTATGGAATGTTAGTGTCTTGCAGGACTAAAGGGTATAAGGCTTGTCCTATCTGTTTTGACGTCAGCCATACCTATCACGCGGGAAATGTGTGTTACTTGGGTCACCGTAGATGGCTTCTTGAGGATCACCAATGGAGATTGGATACGGCGAGTTTCGATGGGAAGGTAGAGGATGGTCTGAAACCCCGAGAGTGGTCTGGTGATGAGATCTTCCAGAGGCTCTAATACGTTGATCTTAGAGTGTTGAGCAAGTGTCCACTTGTGACGGCTAACAATCTTGTGGTTGACGACGATCTTACGTATTGGAGTCACATGAGTATATTCTTTGAACTGCCTTACTGGTCGAAGTTAAAATTCAGAAACAACCTAGACATCATGCACATTGAGAAGAATGTATTCGACAACATGATGGGAACAATTCTCAGTATTGATAAGAAGGATAAGGACACTCTTAAAGCACGTCGAGATTTGTAACTTATGAAAATACGCCATCACTTGTGGTTAAAGAACTCGAGGCTGAGCAAACCCGAGATACCTATAGCACCTTACACAGTGAAGCTGATCAAGAAGGAAGTGTATGCCTGGTTTCGTGGTGTTTGATACCCATCCAACTAGCAGCAAATATATCTCATTGTGTAAAAGTGGGGGATAGAAAATTATCGAATCTACAGACTCATGATTGTCATGTTATGATGCAACATCTTCTTCCAGTAATAATTCGACCATATTTGCATCGTGACATGGTGAAGCCATTAACAGCGTTGTCTAGGTGGTGGCAGAAGTTATGTGCCAGAGAGTGGAAGAAGTCAAATGTGGTCGAATTGAAAGAAGAGATTGTATACATCCTTTGCAAATTAGAGAGGATTTTTTCTCCTGTTTTCTTCGACGTCATGATTCACTTAGATCCACCTTTCGAAGCAAGTGTTGTTATCTGGACCAATACACTACACTTGGATGTATCCTCAGGAAAAGTACATTATCTACTGAATGTTGCACCACTACTTATGGGTTATATGTTTCTTACATATTTATTTCACCATAATTTTACATACAACTCGGAAAGTATAAAAGATATGTTAAAAATCGCTCTAGCCTGGAATGGTCTATAGCAGAAACATACATTAGACATGAGTGTGTGATCTATTGCAACTTGTATCTCAAAGATACCGTTGAGCCAACCCCTTCTGACTCCTCCAATACATTTGATCACTACAATCTTTATGTCGTCACAGATGTTGTACGAGTGTTAGGATCAATACATAAAATTTCAGAAAGATTAAGCGAAGAGGAACTCATTGAGGCATATTGAGAAGTGTTGTGGAACTGTGACAAGGTCGACTGTTTCATGAAAGATCATTTGGTGGCGCTTCAAAGACATGATCCAAGCCTTACTCTTAAACAGTTGTTGGCACATCATAAAATGTGATCGATATTTTCGTCGTCTAAGACAAGTTATACAAAAATTTTCTTGAAAGTGTCCTTTGAACCAACGAGGATTTTTCTCGATTCATCATAAATTTTAGTCAGTTCGAGCAGAGCCATACCTTCAACCCATCGAATTTTTTTTCGATCCGTCGAACTCCTAGACGACGAAATTTGGTATCTTTGTCGCCTATTAGAAGTCTTAGACGACAAAACATACCTATTTTGTCATCTAACATCTAATCTAAAACCTAACCCTAAACTCCAACCCCAACCCCTAAACTATGATAACTTACATGACGAAAATGTTTATTTTTTTCGCCTAAATGTTAGCTTAGACGACGAAAACTTTAGATATTCACCATCTAAGTCCCAGTTGACTGCCAATCATCTAAGGACACGACTATACGTATCATCTTATAATGCATATTTTTTTCGTCATTGAAAGATTGTTTATGAACGTTTCCGTGTCATTGAAAATTTAATTTTATGGTTGACTACTATGATCAAAGCCTTACTAACTACGAATCTTTCCAAATTTTGTCTACGTACATATTATGTTGTGATGAATATATCTAACAATTTTTTGGTCCAAATTTAATTATGTTAATATTGATGTGACGTGAATATAGACATACAAACACTTACGTTATACAAACTTAGTAGATATATATAGCGCACATATTTTTACCCAAAAATACCAATTTTTTATTTTATAATTTCTATTCAAATGGTTTATATAGTGTAAGTTTGTGTCCAAATGGTATATATATAGGTACCAAGATTTATTTTCATAAATGACCTGAAAAGAAAATAATATCTAGGAGACGAAATTTTTTACATTTTTGTTGCCCAAGTTCAAAAATGCTTAGACGACGATTTTTTTTATTTCGTCGTCTAACACAAAAATATTTTGCGGTAAATATTTTGCACATTTTTTAGGAAATTTCAAATACTTTTAAATGACAATATTTTAACTTAGACGACGACTTTATTTCGTCGTCTAAGTTTAACTCAATAAGATCGATGTTAATTGATCTTATTCCCCATCTCTCTCCCAAATCTCTATTCCCCCAAATCCTCCCCCCCCCCCGGTTGGATGACAACACAACCACCGCCACCTCACTCCAGCGATGATTGCAGCTTCGGTCATCTCCAATTCCATCTCTTCTGATGCCATCTTCGGCCGACACCATCTGCACTGCCTGAAACTGACTCCGGCTGACATTGTATGCACTACCCGACTCCATCTCCGAAAAAATCAAGGTATTCCGACCAAGATTGTTTAGTTCGATTTAGGGATTAGGGGGTTGATGTGTAGTTCATTTTAGGTACTGTTAGAGTTGTTGTTGATGTGAGAATTTGGGGATTGTGGATGTGTTATTGTTGTTGATGTGAGAATTTGGGGATTATGGATGATTTTTAGGGACTGTTATTGTTGTTGATGTATAGTTTGATTTAGGGATTACAGTTGTTGTTGATGTGAGAATTTAGGTATTATGGATTTGTTTCTTGATGTGAGAATTTGCGATTATTGTTGTTGATGTGTCGCTGAGAAATATAAGCATTGTTATAGTTGCTATGTTAGAACCAGTAAGCAACAGGTTTAGTAACCAGTAAGGATGTGTTGCTGGAGATTATCGATTCTAAATTTGGAGATTATTGTTGTTGTTCATTGTGTAATCAATTTTACTTGATAAGCTTGCCGGTTTGGCATATATCTTTGACGCTGAAGCATATCGATTGTTTCGTGTGGCTAGCATATAAAGATGCCAGGTGGGAAATCAAAGAGAAAGAAAGACTTGCAGGATTTCGATTGGCGTGTCAGAGGAATAGAGGTGACACTTCAAATGATTCAACGAACCAAGAGCCACGGGAAGGAAAAGGCGCGCCTGGTGCCCCGTCCTTAAATATTCCGACCTCGACGATTTCATCACCATCTACTCCTTTAGTAGATCAAGTGTACATCAGTGCCCAACATAAAGGAAGTAGCACCATGGATAATCTTTTATGCGATATGTACAATTTTTATGATTTTATAAATTGATTAAGTTTGTTCAATAAATGCTTACGAAATTTGTAATTTTTGTTGTAGGACCGGTCCCGAAACACGCCCAAAGGTTGTGTAAGGGGAGCAAAGCTTCTCAAATGGTTAAAATGACAAGTAAGAAGATCGAATTTACATACCATGACTTCGAAGGAGAACCACTAAAAAAGCAGCAAAGCAACTTGATTACCCACAAAATTGGGCCACCATACGGAGCAAGGTGGCAATGATAACTCCAACCTGGATAGAGCTCCCATAGGCCGAGAGAGACAAGGTGTACGTCTATCTCTCGGTAAGAGTCTTTCAATTTAAATAAATTTAATTAAATGTAAATAATTAGTAGTTATAATATATATTTAAGGCTTATTCATATTTTTGTATGTACACTTTGATTTTTCAGAGTCTCTAGAGATGTTTGCGTTCATCAAGGAGCGAGCTACAAAAAGGTATTCCGATTGGAAGCACAAATTGCACAAGGTTTATCAGGAGTTCGGGTCCCCTACCCCTAACGAGTTCAAGAATCGGGAAGACGAATGGCAATGGTTGGTCCAGCACTTTCAGAGCGGAAAGTTTAAGGTAAAGTCTTAAATATCAAATACAAAGTCTATTATTTGAATAATTTATTATTATTCATTTGTTTCTTCCTATTTCATGCAACAGACAAGGTCGGATGTGAAAACGATCAACCGGGATAAGAAGGATCAGAACCACCATACTGGCTCAACTCCGGTCGGCTACCTGGTCATGGAACATATGGAGAGGGGTTGGCAGGTGTCATTCTTAGATGCGTACAAAGATACGTACGTGAAGCCTGGGGGAAGAGAATGCGATTTTGAATGTTGTAAGTAACCACTAAATTTGAAACAACCAGAAATTAAATTTTTTGTGCGAATGTTCATGCACCTTAACCTTAGAAGCATCTTCCCGGTATGCACATATGTTAGAATAGATTGTGACCGGATGAAATTTACTTTATGTACATTGTTTGTGTGATTGAAAATTTACTTTGTTTCTGTTGTTGGTTTTTTATTGTTGGTTTCATTGCCACAATAGTGTTTATTGAGCATTGAATACAGTAATGTGGTTGGTTGTTGGTATATTGAGAATGTAGCTATTTCTTGTGTTAGAATTGTTCAATTTTATGTGTTTTCAAGTTTTTGGTTGCCTTTATTTTTAGGGAAAATTATGTCAAATTTTTGGTAGAATTATCCATGTTAGTCGAGTTTTGTTTAATTTTCAATTGTTCATTTTATTGTAGGAGAAGATAACGTAGTTCACTAAGGTAGTATTGGCCGAGAGGGCGACACAATACCCAGACACTCCACGCGAAAAGCTCCCTCCATTGGATGTACGTACGCAAATTCAAATATTTGATAAGGCGCTTGAAATCCGACCTGGGAAGGAGATTCGGGATCTTGGACGAGCTGGTGTTAGAGATTTGAGCTAGTCATCAACGCCCACCTCGCTAGCGCATTCAAGTGGGATCGATGAGCGCATCCACGAGGTCGAGGAGCGGGCGGAGGCGCGTATTCTAGAGGAGAGAATGCGTTATGAGTAGCGTCTCTGAGAGATGTAGGCGGAGACCGAGACGTGGATTCAAGATATGATGTTACATATGGGCTTACAGCCGCCTGCTTGCAGTTCATATGTGTCGTCTCAACATTCACGAGATCGAAACCACAACGAAGATGGCGACTGTAGCGGGATTGGGGGGGGTCCAAACACCGGTGTAAATATCGGCTATTATGTAGATATTTTAATCAATATTATATTTATTAAATATATTCAGAAATTTGTATTTTTTTTCTTATTAATTTAATGTTCAAGACGACGAAATGAAAATAATTCATCGTCTAAATAAAACTATTAGGCGATGAAAACTATAACAGTTTCGTCGTTTAAAAGAGTATTCTAGACGACGAATTATTTTCATTTCGTCGTCTAGGTGTTTATTTTTAGACTACAAAAAAATTATCTTCGTCGTCTAAGTTATGTTTTTGCGAAGAAAAAATTCGTCGTTTAAGCTTGAAAACTTTTGTAGTCTGGAGTTTTAGACGACCAAACTGTATTTGTCGTGTAAGAAACTTTTTAAATGACGAATATAATTTTTTCGTTGTCTAAGATCTATCGCAACGAAACTTAGACGACGAATGTTTCGTCGTGTAAATTTTTAGACGACAAAATTTATATCCTGGATAACAAATTCATTTCGTGGTCTAAAACAAATATTCTGGTGTCGTAAAATTAGCTGAATACTAATCAAAGACTTCTCTACCAAATCATATTTGCATCTTATGTTTTTTTAATGAAAGTAAAAGGTACAAGCGAGCCCCCGCCCCTCGTCCAACACTAGAGCTTGAGAATAAAGTCCTAAACACATGGTCAACAATCAAAAGTTGGAAATCGGTGAACTGAACTTGATTTTTTAGTATTCTATTGGGAAGCAACTGTGCATTTGGTTGTTTATCCGAAAAACTGTTAATGGCTCTCTATAAAGGTTGTGATTGGTATAATTAAATAAATAATAGGGACTTTTTTTTATAGTGTATCTATTCATACATTAAAAATTTATATATACATCTCTCTATATTTTTGGACACTAAAATTTTAAATTTACCTAAATCTTCTATAATATACCTCTTTTCTTATTAATTCATTGATCTCACTACGATTACCAGAACGAACCTCAATAGAAGTTTAGAACTATATCATCGTGAAAACACCATCCAGTATTGATGTTCTACTTATGGGTTTTCAAGTAATTTTCCAGGCTTGTGATAAGCTTGAGTTTCTGGAAACCGAAGCACAAGCACGTGAAAGAGAGAGCCTAAAAATCACTGCAACTCCGCTGATAATGGTGATCTGGGGAACTAAGCAATTTTGTCCCTACTTTGAGGATTGATACAAAACCCCAGCATCATCTTTATTTCGTTGATGGTGGAATAGTTGATTATTGGAGAATTGAATGAGCTTTGTGTATTCTGGGCAACTCATCTTAAACAGTAATCAAATCTATCTCAAATCGATAGATGAGATAGTAACACCCAAGTGAGATTTGATTAAATATTAAGGTACCAAAGTTACGACAACAAGAGCAAGAAATATTAGTTGTAGAACACCGGATGATCCATCGAGTGTTTGATTTTTTCATATTATTGTTGCACAAGGGATAGAATGGAGAATAAATAAGTTTAAAATTAAAGGAGCTGCAAATACAAATTTTGGAGGTCAGACACTCCCTAATAAAAAATTAGTTTTATTAGTTATAACTAACATAAATGAGTAAATGGATAATCAATGTTACTTTCATACCCTATTTCCGCGATTTGCCAAACTCACGTACAACTCATATACATTAATTATACCAAACACTTCATCTTTGTAAATTGTAATTACACCACTTTTAAAATTAAATCTATCATACACCAATTAACACATTCTCATTATATTTTTATAACACATCTAAAATTGATTATTCTCACAATACAGTCCTTCCAACTGGACATATCCATCGTTGTGACTTCAATCTTGAACTCTTATTTGGTTGTAATAAATATCATGTATATCTAGTTTATATGCACACATTTACTTACAAAGTTACAACACTTGCATATGTACCTATCGTACGTGGGATAGAAAAAGTCGTCGGTGCACTCTGTTGTCTCTAGAGTACGCAGCAAACTAGCTGTTGAGAATAATTGTGCTGCTACCTACAATTTCGAAATCGATGCATCAAGCATGCTTCTCCCGCTCTCGCTTTCGATAGTGAAAGAAAATTAAAGCAAACTAGTTAAATATCTTAGGTCGTCTTCATCTTCCAACACGATACTAGCTCGATCATGCATGCCAATGAGATCCAAAACGTATGAGTGGTCGTACGAGTTATATGATCTGTGACATGAAATACTTACTTCTCGTACATTATACGTACTCCGACCCCAATTCGTGAATGGATTTCGGAACGAAGTTGGTTTTAGCTTGGATACAATGCGGAAGCTTTGTCAAGAGTCCAAGTTAACTGCAAAGAATATTTATGAGTCGTGCATGATCGCGATCGACTATATTGTATTCGTAGAGTAGAGTTGCCAATTGGGCTACACTTTCCCTATTTATATTTCATAAGCATGTGCATAACCCACGATCACATAACCATGCAAGTAGCCAGAGAAGGAGATCAGCGATCGATAATAATACTTTTTACACGCAAGTTGATAGAAGCAAAACAAAACAAGATTTAAGCAACAAGCACGTACGTATATATGTTTATGTATACGATCGATGACTAAGAGAACACTGGGTTTTGACTGGGAATTAGCTAGCAACACTAATTTATTGATAAAGAAATACATAGATCAAGAATTAGCGAGGAGTTTGAAACATTAACAAACACATACTTACGATAAACAATTTCGGACGAGTATATGAATTATAGGTCCAACCTTCCAACTGCATTTTACAAATATATAGATAGGAAATGCATGAAATTTACGACTTTACTTGAAGTAAAAGTACGTACAAAATAACGAGTAATATACGTAAACTTTTTTGATAAAGAGAAATACACACTTTGAGCTTACATAGAGAAGGAAGCGGTTGCCTGGTTGGCATATTTGTTTACATATCTTTGGCATCTAGTCAAAATTGTGTGTGTAGATTTAATATTATAAAGATTACAAGTTTGATTTCAAAAACATAAAAGTGAGATGGGATAAAGAATTTCGAAAAACAAAAAAGAGTACGTAGCAAAGGAAGAAAAGAGACAGTGACAATGCTCAAGTTCTTTTCCTTAAGGGTTAAGATTTTCTATAGTGTTTCACTGCCAGAAAAATGAGCAGTCCACGTAGAATCTAACCCAAGAGAATTTTAAAAAATTACAGATATCTGTCAGTAATAGCAATACAGTCAAATATCCGTTCTATATAAATTTATCGGATCCTACATTAGAATATGTTGAAAACGGACTAACAAATATATATGATAAATGGTAAAAGTACGGACTTCTGTACGCGTACGTTAAAGATAAATAATAATCACATATTTCCGTGTGAAATGCTATTGACACGGAATATTTACCCTTAAATTGAAATTATTTACAACAATCCATGCAAAGTTGTATTCAGTACAAATTTCCGTGACAACTCTTGCTACAGAAATTTGTACAAAACGTGGTTGCAACAGACATCCATGCGATCAACTTTGATTTGATAAGGTGACCTGTTATCAAGGTTTTATTGGGAGAATTATATATGAGAAATTTATTATGTTTGACACACAGAAATCCGTGTGAATTACTTCTTAAAAGTTAAAGCTGGAACCAAGTGACACATATCAGTGTCATTTGAGAAAATCACAAATATTAGTGTGAAATGCTTAACGAAAATCTGTGTGGACTATGATTAGAATGAAGATTTTTTCCAATGACAGAGATATCGAAGTAAGGTTGGAACAGATATCCCTATGAAATGCTAAGTAGTTTTCACGAATATTTGTGACATATGCTCAAAAACATAAACAAGGTGCAAATGCTTCGATATTTCTGAAAGATGCTCAAATTAAAACCAAGTTCACAACACATACATTCTCTCTCTCAACTCCCAAATTTGTTTCCATATTCTAGTGGTTCCTCGACAGATATCCTTCACGTTGCCATACCTGGGCTCACACCCCCACGTCTCCTTCTCATCTAATTCCATATCTCTTTTATCATCCAACTCCAGATCTCCTTGGCCTCAGCGCCTTGTCACCAACCCGTCGTCGTGCGCGCCGCCTTCAACCTCTTGTTGTGCCCAGATATGCTTGACGTCGAGCTCCGCTTCCTTAGCCTCTGCTTGAGTTGCCACACTTTGATTCACCTAAGTTCTGCTTTGAGCCTCTACCATTTTTAATAATGTATGAGCTAATCGATGATGAACTATTATATGAGCTGCTCATAGTTCTGAAGTTGATTTATGCTCATAATATATGCATCATAATGTATTGGAAGATATATGCGGGTATATGAGTTACGCATGATGAACCCGAGTTACCTGGCCACGAACTTGGATCCAAAATGGACTAAGAAAACCAATAATAATAAATATTCTAATTAGAAAAATAGAGCAATATATATCGAAAATAATATTTATGAAATTCGTACATAAAATTAAAACTTAAGATAGAAATACGTGTTTAAAGTTTAGAGAAATATATATATGTATATCAGTGGGAGTTGTGAGACCAGATATTTGTGTCATATATATAAAAATAATAAACACATAAATCTGTGTCTACTGGAGAACAATCCACACAGATTATTTCATTCATCTTTTCACACAAATATGGTAACAAGTGGTACATATATTATCACACGGACTTAAGTTCGCATGACATTTGAGCAATGACTCCACGCGCAAAGTGCACTGAAAAACAATCTGTCTTTGCGTGTCTTTATTCCATATGAATTGACTTTTCCACACAAAATTTTGTGTCTTAAAGTATTATAATTCACAAATTTTATCCGTATTAAAAACTCTTTTTTCTAGTATTATTTTGTCAAGACAACTATTGAGGATTGCTAGAGTAGAAAATCGATTTGTTGTGTTATGTCATAGTTTATACAAGACTATATAGTTTTTGTTTCATACTTCGTGTTTATGAATTGCTCACATTTCAAATCTTGATTTACATTTATATCTAACTTTTACGCAAATAGCTATGTGATCCTCTTTGCTAGGGTTTCTCGACCGCTCCATTGGTTGTGGTGGTCATGATGTTCCGACACTTCTTATGAGGTCAAAAGACGGGTTTGGTTTGCGCTAATACCCTTTTTGCGTTGTTACTGTTTATGCTAGAATGAAGGACGAGTTTGTGGGGAGGGATTCAATTTGGTTTCACAACGGAGGATATACTTGATGGTCGGCCATAGAGGTTGGAGTCATCGGGTGCTGCCAAATGAACGATGATGAGGGAGGAGGTGCATTTGTTTCATGCCTGGCTGCGAATTGGCGGTTTGATCATCGGTCATCCTCTGTTAACATCGTCGGCGCATGTTGAGGGTATACAACACTGGCAGTCGCGGTGTTGCATCTTGTTAGGGTGTTTGTTGGGACTTGGTGGTGGTGTGGTTGCCAGTGTTGTGTCAGTCGGGGTTAAGGGCGACGAAGTGTTCGATGTTGGTGACAAGCTTGAAGCTGATGTGTTTAAGTTTTGGTTCATGGCCTTGATTTGGTCGTTTGGGCTAGGTTGGTCATTCTAGGTCTTTGGTTTGGTTATGAGATGCTTGAGGCTTGAATATGCTAATTCAGAGGTCTCTATTCCGAAGTTTGAGTTGATGACACCAGTGGATCCTATTCTGATGGTAGATGAGACGACTCCAGAAGTTTATGTTTTGGAGTCGTATGTGAAGATTTGATTAACATTGTCAATTATCTAGTGACTACTTTTTAGTATACTTTGTTTGTTTGGGATAGTTACTAGATGATTGGATGAGTTTCATGGAAGCTAGACTGGTAGTTGTTTGCTAGTAGCCTAATTTTGAGTAAAAAGGTAGTCTTACTTTTGTAACTTATCTCTTGTTGGTCTCTCGTCGGTAAAATGTTACGTGTTCTATTGTTGATTAATGAGAGAGTTGATCGTTGAATAAAAAAAATCTTGATTTACATTTTATTTATAATTGATATATGTTTGAGAAAAATAAAGATACGCTAGAGATAGATCTGAAACTGTACTTTATTTATTGATAGATGACCCTTAAATAGACATTACAATATGATACAATCAATATCCTTGTAAATCAGGGATTGAGAGAATATTTACTTTTATGCTAATTAGGACAAGACAAACATCTAGATATCAAAAGTATAATATTCTTAAACACTCTCCCTTGTGTTGCGATCTTAATGGGTGATGCATAACTTGTTGCTTCACTAAAAACCTTTCGAAGCAAAAAAAACATAAATCTCTTCGGTAAAAACAAAAGCTTGGTCTAAGGAAAAAAAGAGCATAACACATCAACTACATAAGCGACCACATGTGATATAGACTACCCCCATGTCTACGAAATGAACTCCCCTTGATCAGTAACTCAATCTTGGAGTTCAGATAACCTTTGCATACCATTGAGTCTCACATGCTTTACAAATGTACATTTGGTAAAGACTTGGTGAACAAGTCTGCAACATTGTCCTCCAAACTAATCTGGTTCACATAGATATTATGACGACCCGAACCAAAATTATGTGCTTATTGAGTTATATTAAGATTTATCGTGGATTAGTCGCATTACCAAGGATGTTAACGACATTTTCACCGGGCGAAAATTTGATTTGACTTTCTTCTCAAAAGTTGTAGAGTATTTAATTTTGAGCTTGTAAGAATTTTTGGGGAATTTTTCCGATAAGAGAGCTATTTCTTATGCTTATCGGATAAGTTGTAGAGTATTTAATTTCTTATGCTCACGGCGGTGCTCTGGAGAGGCAGTTTGTCGAAATTATCAGTGGGACTTCCAGGGTTATTTTTAGGGCCGATTTTCATAATTTTATGCATATTCTGATATCGTATGATCCATACTTACAAGACATCGTGATTGCGACCCTAGCAGCGAAGGAAATTCTACTGGTCCCCAGCAATAATCACTGACTTGTGAGTGGACGTTTATTTATTTTCACAGTTGCTGTGAGTTCATATTTACGCAGGTTTATAGTCTCCTGTATTTTATTACAGTCGAGTTTGGAGATATGTTTGTGATGATTTTATTTTCTGCATCGATGCTTTGACTAGTCGGCTGATCACTGACTAGTCACGTTAGACCGGGTTAGGACAAACACCATAAACACCCACCTCCATATTTTATTTCAGTTTATTATAATTGATCTCGCTTTATTTATAGAAATTAGCAGAAAGACATGTTATTACAGATTTATCGTTTTACATAGTTTACGTTATTTTTGTCCACTCACTCTTACGTTTTATATTTTAAATGCATTTACCTGAGTTTTTCGGTTTTCGTCACCCAAGCTGCAGTAAAAATCCTGAGTTTGCGTGGTGTCCTCGAAAGCTTTGAGTCTACCAGTCAGCTTCTCATTCAGTAGATTCTAGTCTACTGTCAGACCTGTTTATATGTATCTTATGTTCATAGAAGTCACTCTGAATTCTAGTTATTTATGTTAATTTCAGTTACTCGAATAATAGTCGAGTATGTTCTCTTTGCATTCAAAACTAGCAGTTGTAATTACGTTTTTAATTCCTGGTTCTCGTCTATGTTATTTTTTAAGAAATCCGGATGGACAATCGGTGGTCTACAATTTGTTTGTGGGAATGTGGTTAGAAGTGTGCTCTTCTTGCAGGTTTTTGGGTTGTTGAGTCTTCAGGGAAAATTATGTCAAAATTTTCGTAGAATTTCTCCGAGTTAATTAATCGTTAAGATTTAATTCTAGTTTACTAGCTAAACTAAGGTTGGGTACTTTCAGATACTTAATAACTATTGTTGTTTGTTGATCGTAGAAGTATTTTGGTGAAATAAATTAAGCATAACCACCCTTAATGTAACTCCACTTCATTTGTTCAATGCAAGCCGCATTATTCTCAAATATACAAGTTGGTGTTGTTGTATTATATAACAATCTACTAGACCCTCAAATATAGTGTATTATAGTAAGATACACACATTAATTGCTTCATGCAAAGCTATAATCTCATAATAGCTCGAGAAAGTAGGAATAAGGGTTTGCTTTGTTAATCTCCAAGAAATCGTTGTGTTCCCCATGGTGAAAACATATCCTGTGTGGGAACATCCTTTGTGTGGGTCAGAGAGATACCCAGCATCTGCAAAACCAACCAAGACATCACAAGGTGTCTTTGAGTAGGGGACTGCACTAAATTAAGGAATAATGCTCGCAATTGAAGAAGCATTCGACGGGTCGAAGCATTCCATCGGCATGTCAAATGGTAGCTTCGGGTCGATCCAGGGTCCATATTTCGATGGGTCGAGAAATTCACTCGATGGGTCGGATGACACCTTCGGGTTTGTCTAGTGTACACCGTTCGATGGATCGAAAATCTTAGGACCTGCATGCTGTGATTCAACCATCTTTTTTTAGAGAATTTCCAGATTCTCTCTGTTTTCTATGTAGGGAAAGAATAAGCCAAAGTCAGTGGATCCCTTCAAGTACCTGAAGTTATGTTGTAATTCATTCCAATGATTATGCATAGGTGCATACCGAGAAGATAATGTCTGGATGTGTGCACCAATTAAGCTATATATCACCAAGCTCTAACTACACTAAGATATGGAATCTCAGCACCAAAAGTTTCTCAACATCATCATTCCGATGGAATGGATCCTTTTGGTTTAGACTACAAATATACATTTGTATGCTAAGAGGGTGTGCTTTGTCGATTATTTGATTTAGACATAAGCAGACTGATGAATAAGAATTAAACCAACTCGATCTTCAATCTCTAAACTAAGACAAAATTGAGTCCTACTAAGGTCTTTCGTCTCAAACAACTTGTTCATCTAATGAAAATGCATGGGTATAACTTTTCATTCTTATCTCCCTTCCCAAACAAGTAGTCACTTAGAATAGTGAACGTCTCAATTTGAACACATGAGCACTTTGTAGTTTAGAGTTACTCTAATTGGGTATAACCAAGCCAATTGGCACTCTCATGTATATCTCTGAATCAACATCCAATAGAGATATGTTGCAACCACATCCATTAGCTGCATACTCAATTTTTTGGACACTACCAAATTGATAAGGTAGCAGAATAATGATGTTCATAACCAAATAATACATCTCCTTATAATTAATAATAAGGCGTTAAGAAGATCCTTGCGCCATAAGTTCTTCTCATTATGCTTCTGAACAAAGACTCATGTGTGTTGAACTGGCTTACCATTCAGTGGTTATAACACTACCATACCGAAAACTTGTCATTTGTAAGAGAGTCAAGTTCAACCTAGATTGCAACTTTCCATATCAGTCAATCTTGCTCTATGTTGACAATCCACAACTAAGCAATGTTTCACTTTATCATCGTCAGTTCCTGAGCGACGAAATAAGTAAATGCATCATCAGCGAACTTGGAAGAACCATCCATAGTACTGCCAGTATTTGTTTAACTTGGTGAGATTTGTTTGTTTATTGACATCATCATTGACTCTGAGGCGTCCCCCAGTGTTTGTCAATGTTGACTTTTAGACACAGTTACAGTCAGAAACAATCTCTTGAGTTGATGATGAATAGTTGTTCCTTAATGGCTTGCCTTTTAACTGACAACTCATCAAGATTTTGACCGACGCTACATCCCCACTATGGACAGAAGAAACCCTACCTTGCCCGGATGTTGCATTAACTTACCCAATTCCAGGGACTTCTAACCTTGCAGGATTGGTAGCATCTATAACCAATCTTGTCGCTTTCATGATATCAGTAAAGAAGCCAAGCATCGAATCTGCTACTTTCTGATGATCTAGAATTCATTGCACTTCAATCTCACACTGAGATGTGTCGGGATTATGATGAGGCATAGTGGGGACATACCACGTCAATTTCTGACGTTTAATTAGAATGTAACCATTCCTGTCTCCCCATAACGGCGGGAAGTATGTCTCATCACAGGGACTTACTGCCTAAACCAGCAATAAAGAGATCTCATGTCCAAGGTTTTAAATAGCGGACAATCGTTAGAGAATCATAACCAACATAAATGCTTAATTGTTATTGATGATCCATTTTAATATGCAGGAAAACGTATTAGGCACATGTACCGCGCAATCAGAGATGTGTAGGTGTGAAATATCATGCTCATATCCAGTTACCAACTGGTACACACTAAATGGTTGACGGTTTATGGGTATCAAGAAAATAAACATAGTTGTATGTAATACTGCATATCTCCAAGAAGGTATTGGTAAATTAGTATGCATTACCAAATCTCTGGCCATAAGCTTGGATGAACTATGATTTATGTCTCTTCTAATTCATTTTGTGAATGAACATGGGGAACCGAGATGTTAAACTTTAATCCCCACTGACATGCAGTAATCATCAAAAGACCTGATGTAAACTCTCCTACATTATCCAATCTAATAAACCTGATTGAATTATCCGGGTGGTGAGCTCAAAGCTTGATAATCTATGCTAGGAGTTTTGCAACTGCAGCCTACCATATGGATTGCAAATACGTGTGACCTATGTATCGATGCAACAATCAAAACCATATATAAATAGTCCGCATACCGGAATGATTGGTCTACAAACATATTCTTTGGAATCTGTGGAGGAATGAAAGTTGTGTCCACAACAAAAGATCATCATGCATGTAAAAAACATTATAGACATGAACAAGCTTTGCAAATTGAGTGATATGCATTGGATTTTGCCATAAAGACATTCGGTGGGAAAAACACATGGAATTGTGTCGTGCTCATCTTGGAGACTGAGCCTAGACCAAGTGGATTAATCTCACTCCCCAATATAAACCGATGGTTTTAGGTATTCTCACATGATTCTTTGCTCTTAAAAACCGATGACTATGAGAATTTCTCAATATCTTGATCATCATAATGAGGCCAAGTCACACATAGTAAAGTAAGTAACTGCATTGATTGGATTCAATGATTCAAACCGTAGTAAAATATAAACCACTACAAATCCTTATAAGCTTCTCCATATTGCGCCAGTGGCAACAATTTATGGATATTGGACACAAGACTCTTTCCATTCTCACACTATTGTTCAAAGTGAAAAGCATTGGCACAAATGTTTTCAAAACTTAGCATGGCTTGATCAGAGTGCCGATCATACTAACATCCAAAAATCGATGTAAAACAACATTTGACCGGTCGAAATAACTTATAGATTATGTTTCATGGCATGACAAAATCGATGTTAACCCACATTTTATGTAGATTACCAAGTGCAGAAGTTCTAGTTCGAAATTTTTTTTGAACCTTTATTTATCGATAAAACTGATGTAAAACACATCAAAAACACTATTTTTGGTTTAAACTTTCTACGGGTCGAGAAACCCACTCGACGGGTCGAATAAAACCCAAAAACTAATATGAATTTCCAATACCCTTTTTTGATGGGTCGAGGCAGCCTTCGACGGGTCAAAAATTAATAAATATCGAGACAATAGGGTACCTTCGACGGGTAGATGTAAACCTTTGACGGGTCAAAGGAAAACCTAATTTTTTTTATTTTCCGATTATTGTCGACGGGTCAAAAATTTGTCACAGTGGCTTACATTCGACGGGTCAAAGAAAAAACCTAAACTCATATTGAATTTCCGATATCTTTTTCAATTGGTCAAAGAAAATTTTCGACGAGTCAAAATTGTGACATTTTGGACACAAGAGTTTTCATTTGATGGATCAAATGAAAAACCCAGAAAAAATTTTGATGGGTCGAAAAGTGTCAAAACCGTTCTAGAGTGTGACATTCGACGGGTCAAAAATCTCAGAAACAAAACATCATCTCTTTTGTCTTGTTTTTATGGTATTTTTGTGTTACAGTGCCGTAAAATATTGTAGAATTCGAACCATTCAAGCAATATGAAGTTAAATAACTATTCTTAACACTTTCAAATACCAAAAGAAAGAAAATTTTATTACTTTACCAACATCAAAACTTACATCAAAGATGTCTTATTCCAAAACCGACTAAAACAAAGTTTCAAACCATGACTAAAACCAAGTCAAAATGAAGTTCAACTTGATTACATAACAAAGACATGAGCCTAATACATAGACTTTATTCAAAATCCGCAGTCTCAAGATTTGCTTTCTTTATTATCTGCTATTATGATATTGGCTTATTCATCATCATCCATATCATAATCTCTTCCAAAGTTAGCCTCTTGTGCCTAATATTGCATGAGCTGCTTGTAGATATCTTGGGTTTCTTTGCTTGCATGACATAGACTGTGCATATGCGTAGTTTAACCACACTTAAAACAAGTGTGATTATCAGATGAAGCAGAATATGAAGAATTGTCATCATTCTTGGAACCTAACCAGTTCTTATTGTAGTTGGCGCCCTGATCTCTATGCCACGATCTATTTTGGATTTTTTTACGCCCTCTCCTCCTACCATGGTTTTAAGGCTTAGAACGATTGTTCTTTCTGTCCTCACATGCCTTCCTTCCAATGATGTAATTCTCAAAAGTTGTCATGGTCCATGTTGGCCTTGAATTTTTGTTGATATCTCGTGATACCGTTCTTTTTTAGCCAGAACATTTATGAGATCACTGAATGTAGTGATTCTTTCTTGCTTGTACTCAGTATGGTACTTATGAGCTAATGAACTCATGGAATCAGGGAAGACATTTAAAGACTATTCAATCAAATTCTAATCAGTCTTGTCAACCCCACATCAACTCAACTTATATTGAAGCTCTAGCAAAGCTTGGTGGTATGCATCCACACTTGTATAATCCATAAGACATATCGTCTCCCACTGTTTTCAACTCGAGAAGTTATGCATCATGCATTTTGTTGAACCGTTATTTCAAAGTCGCCCACAAATGCGTGGGGTCATTCTTTTCCAAATACTACTTTCTGAGATCTGGATGTATGCGCCGCCTCAAAAATATGAGGGCTTTAGCTTTAGTTTCTACACATGGGGCATTAACTGCATTAGGGTCTGATGGTGGGTAGATGGTGATGGTGAGTCCCTTTCCGATGAATGTGATTTACACATCAGAGACCTAGCAATGATACTCTGTTATTTGTATATCAAGGACGTCAAACTCTGGCCTAGTCGGCTCAGTAGTCCTGTTTATAAAAGAGATATGAGATGTAATTAGTATCTGCTCGAATAAATTACGATTATTAATATCAAGTTTAGGGAATAAGAAACATGATATATGATGTATGATCACAAAAATTGGTGGCTTCATATCACTTCCCAGAAAACCGTGACTATCAAATAGTCACAAATATCGTCTTCCCTTATTTATTAAATTTGAAATCATAATTAACCGTGATATTCACTAATAACCGTGACTCTCCCATGACCATCATTAAGAGGTGATTTAATCTCCTTCACTCATACCTGTATTAATTCATAGGAACTAGAAGCATATAATAATTCACAGTATTTAAACATAAATCTAGACCTAGATCTAGAGTGTTGCAGTAATTAAGTTTTGCAACATAATTCTAAATCGAAGAGAGTTAGTCGATTTACCTTGAAGGTGTTATGCTCGATATAAAATCTTCGTTGAAAAAAGTTTGAAGCAAAAAGTAAGAGTCCATGAAAATCGCGCGGGGCAGAGCTCCAGCGACAACGGTGGTGATCGGCGGCGGTGATGGGGCGATCAACGGTGGAGGCTTTTTGTGTTTAGGATTTTGTGGTATTTTTTTGTTTAATGGTTATGGCTATCAACTCAAAAGTTGCTGATAAAGTGTACAAAGAGAAATAAAGATACTCAAGAGATGACCTTAAATAGACATTATAATCTGATACAATTAATATCCCTGTAAATAAAAAATTAAAAAAATATTTACTTCTATATTAATTAAGATATGAGACACATCTAAATATCAAAAATATAATATCTTCGAACAGTATACTTTTTGCCAAACATGTCGATTGTTTTTGTATAAATAAGATCCATATTTAATGAGGTATAGATTCGTTTATTTATTCAAACAAGAAAGTGAAGCTGTTGTTAGTAGAGTAGTTCAGTAGTAGTCCTCAGCTACAAGAAGAGTACAGAAATCACAAGGATCAAGCTTTTCTCTTAACCGTCTTTCGTGATTTTTACATGGAAATGTGAGTCAACTAATACAACAACAAAACAAAAATGGCTTGTCGTTGTGAAGGTAAGAAGAAAGATGCCACACCACAATAAATCGAGAGCCTTATGAGTTATGACCGAGGCATTCTCTAGCCTCTTACCACTTCGTTCTTTACCCTTCTTGCTTCCGCAGCAGTCAGTTTCATCCCCCACCTCTCGTTCTCTGCCTCTCTCTCATTCTCTCTCCAATTATTTTATCTCTGTCACAAAAATATCAAAAACTTCTTCCAAAAACAAAAACCATTCTGGTTTCAACTTCACTTTTGAGTTTCAGTTTTCAAGCTTTAAAATGCTCCTTCCTCCACTTCTCAAAGCCCATGTCTTTTTCACTCTAATGCTGCTGCTGCTTCACACAGTGGTCACCACCAAGCTCTAAGCTCGAGTTGGGTTTCTTGTTTCTTTCTTGTCTTTATGGATTTTGGGGTTGTGGGTTTAGATGGGTTTGCTGGTTCATCAGACATTGGCTTTGCTAGATCAGATCAGCAGCAGCAGCTGGAGGCGAAGAACAATAAACGGTACGGATCTGGGTTCCAGAAGCTGGAGGGATCTGGGACCGTTGATCAGGAAGACTGCTGGAGGAGCTCGAAACAAGCCAAGAGTAGTGATGATTTTTCGGCACACAAGACAATGCTGCAGCTTAACGCTGGTCTGATGAGGACCAGTTCTAGTCACTTCTCTGCTGATGAGCAGAACTTGCTGAGCTTCTCTAGCTCACCCAAATCAGAATCTCAAAATGCCACATTACTGCCTAGCTACTTCCAACATGCTGTGTCTGCTTACACTAGAAACTCAGGTACTCTGAATAGTTTCAACTCAGGTACTTTTCTGTTTGGGATATGAGGCATTTGCATGTGAGCTTTGGGTTTCTTGTGGTTAAAATCTGATTTATGGGTTGGCCGGGGACATGGGGAGAGTAGAGACTATTGTGCTCCCAAATAGAAGGGTTGGGAACTTGGGAGTGTCTTTTCAAGGAAATCAATTGTCTTGGTTTGAAGTCTTGTCAAAACAATTGGAAAGTAACTCTACTCTCCCTATTTGAGAACTATGTCTCCCTGTTTTAAGGGGATATGAATTATTTTTGTGACATTTCAAGCACTGTATAGTGGGCAAAAATAGATACAAATTTATGCAACAAGAGATGAAGGAGAAATGAGAGCTAGTACATGTTCTTTGATTGATGGCTAGCAAAGACATGTTCCGGCTCCTCTGTCTCTCCTCTTAACTTTATATTCTGATAAAAAAAAAAGAGGACAAGAAGTTCATGATTGATGTGTTGTAGCTTCTTCCATAAATGCTGCACCAAAGTTTTAATCTTTATTTGATAAAAAAAAGAAGTTTTAATCTTTTGGGATCACTGTCAACTCCCTTTTCTGCTCTTTATATTTTGAGCTGAGAAATAAGTCAACAACCTGTTATTATTTTTGGGTCATGAACTGGTTGCTTTCTGATGCTTTCCTTACCTGGTTTTATATTTCAGGCAACAACAGTGGGAGCTTAAATGGTTCTACTGTGCATTGGACAATAGCAGGAGGCAAAGGACCATTCACTCCTTCACAGTGGATGGAGCTAGAACACCAGGCCTTGATCTACAAGTACATAACTGCAAATGTGCCTATACCCTCCAATCTGCTTATTCCAATAAAGAAAGCCCTTGATTCTGCTGGATTGTTTTCAACAGGACTCTTGAGATCCAATACATGTAAGTTATTCTCTCTTAGTTCCTTTTTTATGCGTTAACAGTATACTGTCTATCTAATTCTTGGTACAATGCCCTTAAAGTTCTGCAGTAGTACTGTTATTTCATTTATTGTATCTGGAAATGTATGTGATCTGGTTGTAACCAAGACTGAGTTTATATCTTCTCTAGGAGCTTAAATTTTCGTTACTTTTACTCATTCACTTTGTGCAAAATGTGCAGTGGGATGGGGTTCTATCCATTTGGGATACGGCAACAGCACTGATCCTGAGCCAGGAAGGTGTCGTAGGACGGATGGGAAAAAATGGCGGTGCTGGAGAGATGCTGTTCCCGACCAAAAATATTGTGAGCGGCACATCAACAGGGGCCGCCATCGTTCAAGAAAGCCTGTGGAAGGTCAAGCTGGCCAGTCCGTTGCTGGAACCGCCACGACTATCACCTCAAAAAAAGTTATGCAGGGTGGCGGTGGAACCAGCAGCCTCGGAATTGCCAACCAACAGCTCAAGAGCTTGCAACCTCATGCTGTTGCATCTAATTCTTCTGCAGCCACTCAGACAAACAGGTGAATGGACCTCATTTTCTTATCTCTTCAGCATCTATTCACTTTGTGGGATCGTTCATGAAATCTACGTTGGCATAATGGAGTAGTAGACCATGTACTACTTTTACTCTTTTAGAGTTTTTCTTTGCAGTGCTGATGGTGACTGATCTTTCACTAGCTGAGTCACTTCACAATTAGTTTGGATTAATGTTTAGTGCATTGGTGGTCCTAATTCATATTGCAAACTGTCTGATTCATTTCATGGCACTAATAGGTTTTTCCTACATTTTGATTACTCTTTGTAGGATGTTCGTGAACAAAGAGAGTGTCGGTGAGAGAATGCAACATACACCAGACATTCCCATGTTATCCAAGGAAAGCACATTCTTGATTCAGAAACAACAACTCGGGTATGAGGAATCATCTAGATCCGAGTTTGGTCTTGTCACCTCTGATGCCCTCCTCAACCCTTCACATAAAAGACCGTCTGATTCTGTTATGAACTGTGGCAACTTTGGTAGTTCTTCACAGAGCCTTACCGAAGGAGGAGGGACAGATTCTCAACATCCCCTTCGACATTTCATCGAAGATTGGCCTAAGACCTCCTCTGATCGCCCATCTGCTGTTGCCTGGCCTGACCATCTTGATATGCAATCCGACAGGACTCAGTTATCGATTTCAATCCCCAAAGGTGCTGCTTCCTCAGACTTCATACCATCCACTTCATCCACCAACAATGAGAAGGTCACTCTCTCGCCCCTCAGGTTGTCTCGTGAACTCGACTCTGTCCCAATGGGATTAGGAGTAAGCAGCAATATGGAACAGAACACAAAACAATCGAGTTGGATACCAATCACCTGGATGCCTTCACTTGGTGGTCCTTTGGGAGAGGTCTTGCACCAGACCCACATCAATTCAGCAGAATGTAAGAAGTCTTCAGTGCTTAACCTCATGACGGAGGGATGGGACAACAATAGCCCCTCCTCATTAGGGTCATCTCCAACCGGGGTCTTGCAGAGGACTGGATTCAGGTCTGTGTCAAATAGCAGTGCAGGCAGTAGTCCAAGAGCAGAGATTAGAAGTACTCATGAAGGGGCTAGCCAATGCAATGAGCTTCTTATGTTTCCTGCTTTGTAAGTTTGTAACCCCATGTTTGTTTGTAACATTAGATGAAGAAAGATCGACACATTGATTTTCCTCCTTTTTTCAGTTTGAACTGCCATGTGGTACTGCCAAGCATATTAGTCAAAGCTTTGATATTTAGTTGTTTTTCTTGAACATTGTAGTGAGGACTTCAATTTTCACTTCTTTGATATCATGATCTTGTTGGCAATAACCAGTCATCTGCCATCAGTTTGTGATTGTTTCATGGTACCCTGGTATAATGGTATTTGAAATGAACCTTCAAAGTACCAAGTGTCGCCCATAATCTATTTTGCTGAAATATATTGCAGACAACACTGCGGTCACTGACATGCTTATGAGCTAAAGGGGAGTTTGTTCATGCCTCTAAGATTCGTCAGGTTTATCTATTTGATTGTCCAAAAGCCTGCCTTTCTTTGTCCCAAAGCCTTTCATTGTTCAGATATGCGTATGTTACTTGGTTTTAGCTTTTGCTTCACATTTTGTACTTGGAAGATTTATCATTGTCATAAGAATCTTCGTCAAGACAGTTTCATTTTTTGGTATTTATGTGCCTGTTCTGTTTTTCTGGGTTCTACTAATCACTGACCGTTAAAATGCCTACATTAGTTATTAGTTAACAAAAGTAGACAGAAGCAAAATGTGGAGGCATGCGTAACCCGAAACTCTGGATCATTTAGTCAGCTAGGGCTTTAAACACCACCATGGTTACACTTCAAGGAGTTGCTAAACACAGTGCACCAAGCAAAAGATGCTCCATGATTACAACAGTCAACTCCTCCTTCAGATTCTACAGATCTGTTTGGATAAATTAGAGACCCAACAAAGAACTAGAAGAGAAACAAAGACATTGCTATTGAGATTGAAATTGAAATTGAAAAAAGATGCGAGAGTGTTGTTGTGTTGCTCATATTCTATGGGTGTAAGGTGTCTGTCATGCCATGGCTATAGCATTCAGAAGGAGGAATTATTGTAATCACTGCAACACCAACGTTCAAATCAAACAGAAACTAGCTAAAACAAACGAAGAGGTTAACAAAAGCAGTTTCAAAGATATTGAAAGCATACACAAAAAGAAACTGAAGAGATTCGATGGACAAATGCGTTTGGAAATCGACTTGTTCTGCAGAAGGCCAGACGTTTTGAGCTTCAAAACTAAAAGAGCAGGGCTGAGCGCCGCTGTGGTTCTCTCATATCTCTCTCGTAGTTTTATAGAGTTCCTAATCCACTCCACACTATGCGCAATATTGGGTTGGGCTACGCTGAGCATGAATCTATACTTCTATAAAGGATTGGGCCAATTTTACTTTTACAGTCGAGTGCTCCAGACCATTTTGATGAAGATAGCTAGAGACAATAGAAGAGGTTACTGTTGTGTTCTTTGACTCGACACTTTCGTTAAGCCCAATGTAATCGGACCTGGGGCTAGTGAGTACTAGGTAGTGCCCTGGTTCAAATGAAAATCATATTTAATTTTTTATCTATCCGTGAATTATAGTCCCATGACAATGATTCGTAGCGTAAGTCTCAAGATTGACTTCTTTCTACTCTTTGTCGAATTGAATCTTTCTTGTCACATCTCTTGCTTCATGTTCAAACTAGATAAATAAATACAAATTTCGTTTGTTGCTCGATCTCATTTATTCGAGCTCTCAGCTTAAGTTTGAAGGAGTGGGAATAGGTTAATGTTCTTCCACATTATTAAAACAAAATACGACAAGCTCATACAACTCATCAAGTGTCGATTAGCTGGGATGAAAATTAAGTATAAAGCATGCATATATATATATATATATGCAAAATGCAGTTAAATGACTTAAATCTCGATTAAATGCAACAAGATATATTAAATAGCTATGGTGAATAATCATTTTTCTATGGAGCACAGTCCACAGGGCCAATTCCCATATCGATCGATCAGTGCATGTAAAACTAAAGGGAGGACAAGTATCGGATACCTAAAAGCCGGCACATTATAATAACTGTACGAAACAAATTTATAGTTTGTTAGCTGACCGATCCAGTTAAATAAATGTTTCGCAGCTCTTCTACGTTTCTTATTCCTCCTCTGAATTAGTTTATAGCTACAATTTATTCCGAAAGCAAACTAGCTAACTGAACTAAATAAAATCTACTGCACGTATGATAGGTACCTGCTAGCTAGCTAGTTGCTTGTGTATATATATAAATCACAAAATAAAACTAGCTACTCAAGTTTCTAAAGTAAACTACGTACACATTCTGCATGCCATTGCAGTTTGAATGTTTGATCGATGCTCCGGCCGAGGAGATCAACCGATGACGTCGTTATGCCAGGGTCATCTCTGGTGAATGTGCCCTTCTCCTGGGAGAATAAGCCCGGGAAGTCGAAGATCAAAGCGTCGTCGACTTCAGAGCGTTATAGTTTGGATCATTACTTAGCGACGACGTCGTTGAAGCTGACACCTCCTCCTCGGCTCTCGTCGTCGCAACGTTCTAGTAGTACTGCTGGTCATCGAAGGCAAGAAGGCCGCCGCGGAGGGCCTTGTCTATGCTCGAGTGTTGATGTTCATCAGCCAACTGCCTTTAGATATTCGTTCGGATTAAATGGTGGAATTAGCCCTCCCACTGTTAAGCTCGAGGATGATCCTTTTTTTGTAGCTTTCATCAAATGCACCCAAATGCCTGGCTCTAGAAAGTGTGAAGTTGATCATCATGTTCCTCGCGATCGTCATCATGCAGCTGCTGGGTTTTCTTCAGGGAAGAAGAATAATACTATGTTCTTGATGTTTACTGGTACTCTCTCGTGTAAACATTCCTGTGGAGCTGTTAGGGATACACAGTTTTATAGTTACAATGACACGTCAATCTCCCGAATAAAGACACATGCAAGGATGTGATGCGCGGGTAATTAAGTTGATTTCAAAACGGAACAACGTACACACAACAACGTTCGATCAGTACGTGGTTCGGCACTGCATGTTTCTGGATATATATAGATATATACACATACGCACACACTTATGTAGCTAGCACTTACAAATGGAGCTCAGGTTAAAACTACGTTTTATATATGTATGTACTATCTTGTTTGATGATTTTACTTTTTCTGCTTTTCTTTTCCCGCTAGCTAGTATATGTCAATATGTAATTTACCTATCATTGTCGTTTATGTACACAATTCATATATATTACATGTCCGTACATGTCATTGGGGTGAATGAGGTGACGAAGATTGATCAATGTTCGTCGCTTCAGTGTAAATGAGGCTGATCAATTTTCGTCGCTTAGGTTTAAATGAGGCGACATAGATTGATCAATCTTCGTCGCTTCAGTGTAAATGAGGTGACGAAGATTGATTAAGCTTCGTCGCTTCAGTGTAAATTAGGTGACGAAGATTGATCAATCTACGTTGTTTCATTTAAACTAAAGCGACGAAGATTGAACAATCTTCGTCGCTTAGATTGTTGCCCTTGGTCGCCCCACTTTCACCAATGTTGGTCACTCAAACAGAGGAGCGACAACTCCTATCTTCGCGGCATAAATTCGAAGCGACGAAGATTGTCTTTGTCGCGTCAGTTAAAATGAAGCGACGAAGTTTTATCAATCTTCGTTGCCCAAATAGTGAAGGGACCAATCTTAGGCGACGTGACGTTGGCGACGAAAACTTGGTCACATCTCATCGAGGCGACCAAAAAACGATCTGAGGCGACCATAAATCTTCGTACGTAAAACAATGAGCTTTATCATCATCACACTCTAACTCAGGTCTCGTACCTCGCAACTCGGCTAACACGGAAACTCGAGCCACACACACATGAAACAATGAAGCTCCCGATTTTTGACTGAATGCATCAGCAACGACATCCCCGAATGATAGTCAAAGTACAACCACTAGCCTTTCTTGGATAAACTCAAATGTGCAGCCATAGTCGTTAATCGACTACATCCATCTACGTTGCCTCAAGCTCGAATCTGGCTGAATATGCAAGTAGATGAAACTCAAGTGATCAGTGTACATCCTACACTGCGCTGCACGCCGTAGCAATAGTGTCTCCAACTTTTCGATACTAACACAAAGACAGCAACTCCCAAATCATACATAGGATACGTAACTTCATAAAGTTTCCACCGCCTGGAACCATAGGTCACTACTCTGTCATGCTGCATCAAAACACAACCAAGTCCCAATTCCGATGTATCGCCGTAAACCACAAACTCTCCACTGTTATCAGGTAAAGTCAGAACCGGTGCAGTGGTCAACTTTTTCTTCAGGAGTAAGTAACTCTCCTTACGCGCATCGGACCACTCGAACATGACGCCTTTCTTCGTCAATCTGGTAAGTGGAGTGGCAATCCGAGAAAATCATGCACAAAGCGCCGATAGTAACCTGCAAAACCCAACAAACTCCTGATCTCTGGTACGGTTGTAGGTCTACTCCAATTCAACACGGCTTCTATCTGGTCAGGATCCACGCCGACTCCCTCAGCTGATATCACGTGGCCCAAAACGTCACGCTAATCAATCAAAACTCACACTTGCTGAACTTCGCAAACAGCTGATTATCTCGCAAAGTCCGCAAAATCGCTCGCAAATGCTTCTTGTGCTGGCTCACACTCCTGGAGTAAATCAGGATATTGCCGACGAACACGATCACAAACTTGTCCAGAAATCATCTGAATACTCGGTTCATCCAGTCCATAAATGCCGTGGGGGCATTGGTCAACCCAAATGGCAAAACCAAGAACTCGTAATGCCTACACCGTGATCTGAAAGTTGTCCTGGCCACATCTGACTCTCTGATCCTCAACCAATGGTATCCGAACCTGAGATCAATCTTCGAAAAGACTGAAGCTCCCGTGAGCTGATCAAACCAGTCGTCAATCTGCAGTGGAAGATACTTGCTCTTTTCTGAAGCCTGATTCAGCTTCCGGTAGTCGATGCACAACCTCGTCGAACCATCCATTTTCCGCACAAATAGTATAAGAGCACCCCACGGTGATACACTGGGTCGTATGAAATCTCCTCCAGCAACTCTCGAAGTTGAATCCGTAGCTCCTTCAACGTCGCTGGCGCCATACGATACGATGCCTGTGATATGGGTCCAACGCCCGGTAAAAGCTCAATGGTGAATTCGATCTCCCGAACTGGAAGAATACCCAGTAACTCCTTCGGAAACACATATGGAAACTCGGAAATCACTGCAATATCACCAATGTCTAGCACAGCAGCCGTAGTATCCACAACATGAGCTAAGTAGGCAACACAACCCTTTTTCCATCATCCGCTCGGCCTTCACCGCTGAAATCACGCATGGTAATGAAGTATTCTTCTCACCGCGAAACAATATCTCGGGGAAGCCTAGTCGTCGAAACACAACCTTCTTCTTGTGACAATCGAACATAGCCCAATGTGTTGTCAAGAAGTCTATACCCAAAATCACGTCGAGATCGACGATATCCAGCAATAACAAATCCGCGGCTAAACCATAACCTCCAACAAAGATCTCACAACCTCCCGGATGGATACAACACTCTCCAAAACCTCGGAAGTGGAGATGTAGATATAATAGCCATGGATGTCAAGCAACAGTAACCTCAGAGAAACTCTGTCCTCACACAGGGTCGTGGCACAAACTCTGGCATGCCCAACTAGCCGTCCACGTCGATTGCGACTTTGCTGATTGATTCGTCTAGAAGGTTGCGTTGGTCAAACTTCAGAAATGGCATCTTGACCTCCTCCTGAACTCTAAGTCGTCGAACCACTAAAACAGCTAGCTGAGGACGCTCCCTCGCAACGTGACCCTCCTGGCCACCACAATAGCAACTGAGAGTACTCCTCGGACACAAATCACAGCGACGCCTGCTGTGTGGAAGGATCACCAACGACCACCCTGACTCATGTCAAAGGAACAAGTCCACTACTCTGTGATGTCCATCACCACCAAACGGATCTTCTGCTTATTCAGATGACCCTCAACATAATTGAAAAGGCCACAGCCTGATGAAGATACTGATCCTGAGGTGCCTGAACTCAACCTCATCAAAATCTCGACTAAGTTCACTTTCCTTAAATCAACATGTCAGAAACCGCGTATAACTTTCCTTTCCAATGTCCACGCCTCTGAGTGCAGCACATCAAGCTCCTCACGGTTGTCTCGAGGCATAACAGTCAAAATCCCTTTGATGCTCAGGCTCAAACTCATCTCGAACCTCGTGCACTGCTTCCTCTGAAGCCACATAACTCGTGCAAACTGGAACAAACATGTGAACGATACATCTCTGCCTCAGGTTGGTAAATATGCCATATTTCCGTTGTTGGGTAGCCTGATTGAACCATTACCGTAAAAATAATTGCTTGGATGTAGGTCATGGAGTCGCAATAGGAACTCACACAATACCAACCCATCAAATACAATAATCTAACTCAGGCAAACCATCAACTACCACAATTCTCTGCTCAAAAGCAACATGTAGACGCCCATAAACGCACAACCAGTCAAACCATTCCACACAAATCTCTGAATTCAAAATACTCATCCAAACCCACAACTCACTGTCAAGTCGCGCGTCGACTGATCCTCAATAGGATCCACAACCGTACCGACACAGAAAGCACGTCAAGGAGGCATCCTAATGAATAAGACATTGTTTGCAACAAGTAGAACGTAATCATGGAACTTTAAACATTTGAAGGCATACATCACCTGGAGCATTGATGAGTATCCGCTGGCCGGTCGGGTCATCGCTCCAGACATGCTATACATTCTCAAATATCCTTAGTAAATATGACTACAGAAGTCTACATAACCTAAAACCTAATGCTCTGATACCAAGCTGAAAGGACCCAACCCCGATTTAGTTTCCTAAACCGGAATCAAACCCCTTCTGAAAACACGAACTAACAAAAACCATAAAAATTTTGGCAGAGTAACGCTACTAACGCGGAATTGCCATTAACCTGCACCCAAAAAATACACTTCATCCTATGCCACAAAAGCCAAACCGTGGACACCAATCCCATCCGGATTTCTCAATAGTATAACAGTAATGTAAAGTAATAAATAAAACTATACTTTACAGAAATCCGGGGAAAAATCGTATAAAAGTATAACATCAGAATGCTCAGAGCGACTTCTAGTATATATATACAAATAGTAGGTCAAACTAAGAACCTACCATAAAAGAAATATCGCTCGAATACTATGCATCCGACTGCGAGGTGCGACACCAGAATCCGAACTGCAAACTAGGCACGGAAACCGAAAAGCCCAGGGGAAAGACAAATAAAAACGTTAGAGTGAGTGGACAAAAATAAACATATGCCTTTCACCAATTTCATATACAATAAACAATGTAAAGTATAGCGAGTTCGGAAAATATATATAGAGGTGCCAGGCGAATCTCTAAAGCCCGACGGTCAGGCGAATCTCTCAAGCCCGACGGTGATAGGCTAGGGGAATCTCTCAACCCCAGCGGCATAACAGGGGAATTTCTCAACCCTTCCCAGAGGAATCTCTCAACTCTGGTCCAGAGGAATCTCTCAACTCTGGTTAGACTACCGGTGATCAGCCGAGTAGCCGAAGCATCGATGCAAGTAATGCCATCACCATAAAATATAAAATAAAGCCTCCAAAAGTACTAAATAATCTCAATATCGTATATAAATAAATACGAAAAATCATGAAAAATCACGAACTCGCAACGACAGTGAAAATAGAAAAGTCCACTCCCAGATGAGCGTAACGCCGCGTTAATCCAGTGATCCAGCGGAAAATTCCTCGCCAAACGAACGATCATGATCCCCTGGATAATCATAAAATCCACTGCTCAAAATCATAACTCGAAACCTCGAATCACATCTCGAGAAACAACTGTTCCCGGAAACATATAATTCAATATCGACGAAATCGTCAAAATCCGATAATCACACCATAAAATTTCGCTATAATTTTTGATGCTCAATTCGAAAAATAAACCTCACCACTGCGATCGGTGCGCGATTCCGAGCTAAATGACATATAACTCTTCAAAAACCCCAAAAGTCAACTCTCCCCGGAGCTCCACCGTTGACCGCCGTCGGCGGCGGCAGCGCGACGCCAACTGAGAAATTTTTCGGCGAACCAATACCTATTCCACACAAAATCATCCAACAAACAACTTCTATAACTACATCAAAATCCAATTCTAATTCTAACTAGTCCAATTTCATACAAAACTGAAATCTCACAAAAACTTCAATTGATCGATTCTCCATGTACAAGTGGAATTGAAATGCCATAAATACATGGATAGCTTCGTGGTGATGAGGGCTTCAAAGTCCAGTGCTTTACGCCGCTCGATTTGGCCGGAAAAATTTCGACCCGAAACCCTCAAAACTTTCCAACTTTAGGCCAGAAATTCCTCCCTTTTCCGGCGTCCTTGCCGTCGATGGTGGCCGGGAACATGTCGGGGACATCGAGACGAGTTGAAAGGGAAAGGACCCAACCCCGATTTAGCTCCCTAAACCGGAATGAAACCCTTTCGAAAACACGAACCAACAAAAACCGTAGAAATTTCGGCAGAGTTTCGTTACTAACGTGGAATTACCATTACATGCACGTGGAAAATACACTTCATCCTATGCCACAAAAATCAAACCGTGGGCACCAATCCCATCCGGATTTCTCAATATATCAACAATAATGTAAAGTAGTAAATATATCTGTACTTTACTGAAATCCGGAGTAAAATCGTATAATATATACAACAGAATACTCAGAGCGACCTCTAAATCCCACGAGGTCACTCATACTTCTCCAGCGTACTGAGCATGCAAGTAAAAATCCCACGGGGTCACTCATGGACACGTCCGTGCTAGTATAGTCAGAATCACGGAGTCCCAGACTTCCACGTAATTCTAGCCAGAAAGGCCTCAGGTCAGAGGTCTGCCTCCCCCCGGTAAAGGCCTCGGGTCAGGAGTCACAGCCTCCCCCGGTACACATCCTCGGGGATCAGCCGGGATGCAAGTGTATCGATACAACAACATATATAACGACTGTACTCTGTGTAAACCAAATCATAAATAGTTCGATGCAAATGCAATAAACAGCATATAAATGCATATACATAATGTATAATGATATAAGCATAATCATCTAACACATGCTCGTATAAATCGTAATCGCGTACGCATGCTCAAGTTTGAAAATCATATAAAAAGACTCGCAATCAATCCGTGAAAAGAAATTGTCCACTCACAGACTAGCGTAACGCAGTTCGCGTTAACCCGTGATCTGGCGGAAAGTCCCTCGCCAAACAAAAGATCACGAATCCCTGAATAATCACAAACTTCATTTCTCAAAATCATAACTCGACAATTCAAATCAAATCACGAGAAACCACCGTTCTCGGAAACACGTAATTCAATGTCGACGAATCGTCGAAAATCCGATATTCACACCTCAATACCTCGCTATACTTTCGGATGCTCAAATCGAGAAACGAACCTTCCCACTGCGATCGGGGCGCGATTTCGAGTGAAATGACGTGCAACTTGTCGAAAACTCCAAAAAATCAAAGTTTGACCGTTGACCGCCGTTGACCGCCGCCGCCGGCAGCGGCGCCACCCAATCCGAAAATTTCTCGGCGGAGCAACCTCTATTCCACTCCAAATCACCCACTGAGCAACTTTCATAACTGCAACAAAGGCCAATTCTCACTCTAACTAGTCCAATTTCATGTAAAACCGAATTGTCTCACAAATTTCAAATCCAAAATTCTCCAAGCACAAATCGAATTAGAACTCCATACTTACATGGTTAGAATCATGGAGATGAGGGCTACAAAACCCAGTCCTTTTTGCAGCTCGAATCGGCCGGAATCGGAAACCACCATTAACCTCCAAAATCTTCAAACTTTGGCCGGAAAAACTCCCATCTCCGGCGAGCCACGCCGTGAAAGCTGGCCGGCACAGGGTCGAGGGCTTCAAGGCGAGTCGATCGGGACCGGTGCCAAGCCGTGGGGTGGCCGGAAGCACCACGCCGCCATGGAGGCCGTGGCTGCCGACGTGAAGCTCACCTCAACATAAATGGCAAGGTTGACTTGCCCAAACATGTAACCTTCTATTTATAGGCCTTCCCAAAATGGAAACCACATAATTCACTTTTCGGCAAACTTCAAATACCTGTAACTTTCTCGTCGTAATTCCGATTTTGATAATTCTCGCGGCAACAAACTCGACTCGACATATTCTTCAATTATCACCCGAAGTCAAACACATCGACCAAACCGATAAAAAGTCAACGGTTCAAACCCACACATGTTTAACCGACTAAATAATCAACAATCGGAAATATTCACAACTTAATCTTCGTAACTCGGAATAATGCTCTGGAAGTTCCCACGAGCTCGAAATTATATTCTCTACATCTTCTATGAAGAATCTGAAACCAAATTCCCGTCCAGTAATTTAGTCGTTAAGAAATCCGACATATAAAACCGATTATATCAAAACTTCAAATATTCATAACTTATTCCTCGGTCGTCCAAATAACGATCCGGAACCGCCCACGAACTCGAAATCACACGTACAACGACTCTCGAGAAGAGACTCAGCTCCAATTCTCGGCCAATGATTTAGTCGTTATCAAACCTGGCGATTCAAACAACTGTCGTAAATCTGCGACTACGCGCAAGCTCGTAGATTAAACTGATTCTCATACTGATTCTGTTCTGGGTCGACACAGAAAGAGCCATACCCCGAGGTCAGAGGTGACCGGACGGCGTCTCACCGCCGGCGAGCCGAGCCACCCCGCCGTCGCACCTCCCTCTCCCCGAGTTGACTCGATTAACTCCCCCAATGTCCAAGTTTGACTTTCCCAAAAAGGAAACCCACTATTTATACTTTCCATTTTTGGTAACTTCCAAATTTACTTTAGGACAAACCTTGATCAAATGTAACTTTCGCGTCATAATTCCGTTTTCAACGATTCTCGCGTCTACAAACTTATCTCGACAAATTCTTCAATTTCTACCTGAAGTCAATCAACTTCGACAAATCTGATAAAAAGTCAACGGCTCAATTCAACACAAGCTTATCCGATAAAAGGATCAACGGTCGAAAATATTCATAACTTAATCCTCGTAACTCGAAATAATAATTCGGAACCGCCCACGAACCTGAAATCACGCGTACAACAATTCTCGAGAAGGGACTCAACTCAAATTCTAAGCCAATAATTAAGTCGTGATCAAAATCGGCAATTCAATCAATTTACGGAAAACTGCGATTATGCGCAAGCTCATGGATTAAGCCGATTACACTACTGATTCTGTTCCGGGTCGTCACATTGATCTTCAACGCATAGTCTATATATTAAGTAACATCGATTGTAAAATTACAAATCAAAAGTTGTATAAATATGAGTATTTATACCTTGGCATCCAATTGAGTTTGTACCCAAGTTTTGTCCTCCTGCCACTGGAATAAATAGACATAATGATTAATAAAAGGAGCCACTTGTGGAGAGTTTTAGGATTTAGGAATTTCACAAGACAAATGTACACATGTACGAACAATTTGTTTAGAATATATAGACATTTGAAAATCTCAACGGCTGGCCTTGTCACATGATCTTCCATACTTACGTTATACTCATTTACGAAGGAGCACACACGCTTTAGAATGTGCCTGATAGTTTACCCTAGATTAACAAAACATTCTCGTCTGGTGGCCTAGCGCTGGCGCTAACACTAGCCTTTAGCCTCGTCAACGTGCGGTTAGCATGGCCGAACGGGGTTATTGTTCCCTTGTGGTTGTTGTGTTTGTTAATGGACGAATGGAGTTACCAGAGTTCGATGGAGATCTTGGGCTCTGTTTTGGTTTTTTGGTGTCGCTAGGATTATCATGGAGGAGAATGCGGGCGAGAGTTGGTGATACAGGGAAGGTCAGGAAGTGCTCGACGAATCTTTTTTTCAGGGAGTGCGTCATGGATGGAGTACGGAGCTTCACAACTTGGAACGTGTTTGATTAGTTTCTTGAATGATTTGGAAGTGGTTCCCAAGTATATCGGAAAGTGACGCCAAGAAGGAGGTGGAAGATCCATAGGCAACCCAAATCTGGCCGGATGGTGTTGGAGCTAATCAACCAGGGTTCGTGGACGGTGAGGGTGTGGGTTGGAAGCTTTGCGGTGGTGTGGCAGACATAAGACAAAATTTGGGCTTATTTTCTTTTTCTTTTTGAGCTTTAGTGGTGGGCCAATTATTGAGTAAGGTTGCCTTACCAGGTAAGGCCGCCTTACCAGGTAAGGCACCGATGAGATTATGTCACATTGGAAAATAGGGCCATTTTTTTGTGTGGCATGATCTCATTGGTACCATTCCAGGTAGGGCGGTCTTACACAAGAATTGCTCCTCGTGGTGTTGAGCCCATGTAGTTTTATTTTAATATATTTTTTGTTATTGTTTTTTGTTAGATATAAGTGTTATTTGGCAGTAATAGATCCATATGCTATGTGGCTAGGGCGAGTCAGACGTCTTAGGTGAGTTGAATGGGTGTGAATTTTGAGTGTCTTGTCTTTCATATTAAATGGACTCATGCTCATAGTACGTGGCAAGATGAAATGTAGTATTGACGACTCTATTGTCGATCAACAACATACTAGGAAAGTTGTTTCTAAATGAGTATTAATGCCTTCGCGGGGGAAACAACAGTTTGATCTTTTCAGTGTGTCACCATACTTGTAAAGCATATAGAATAGTCAAGATGATATTCTCTCCTAAATGGTGTCTGTTTGATTGCCTATATAATTATTGTAGGATATTTTGTGACTATCCGAGATGTTGTATATGTGCTAAATGTATTATGAGGTTCAAGTTTTATGTCCCCCGTATGTACCCATGCCAATAATTTCATTAGTAAAGACTTAAGACTGCCACCGCCATTTTTTTCACCCAAAAAAAAGACGTACTCATTTTCTATCCAAAAAAAGATATTTCCTATATAATATAGCTGAACTTCTCTTAATTCATTTTCATGTTCATCTACTATTCACCAAGCTTGAGGGTAAGATAGACAATTCACACTTCCTGCCATTACCCTACTTTGTTTTTCCTCTCTCAACTCTCATCTTATCTCCAGCTTTACTCAATTTTCTCTCTGAACTCAAATTCCAAATCCCTAAATCCCCATATCTCATTTTCCTGCTCCACAACTCACAGCGTAGCAGCAACCATGGTCTCCTCTCCTCCCTCCTCTTCCCAAGATGATATTAGAACTTGTGGGACTTTAGTCCCAAATGGAAGAAGTTAGAAATGCATGTGTCTTTATTAAAGATTACACATGTAGAGAAGTAATTGGGCTGAAAGTTAGAATGTGCGTTTTCATATGGATTTGTGAGTTTGGGCCTTGGGTTACCAAGGAAAAGCCCAAATATATAAATCGTCAAAAGATGGGCCTTGGGCTCTGTTGATTAAATTCAATTTTAATTTTGAAAATTAATATTTTAATTTTGAATTATTATTTCGGATAAATATCAAAAAATAGATAAATATGAAAAGAAGCGACTTTTGAAAAATTGCGCATTTTGACGTCTTTATAAGGACGACCTGAGGTCGTCATTCAACATCTAATTCTTCAATTTCATCTTCTTCTTCCATATTGCTATTCTTTAAAATTACATACAGTAAAATCGTCAGGGTTCAAGTTTGTGTGCAAGAACTTGAACCAGATAGTTGTATCTTTTATATAGACGTCCAGACTACAAGCACAAGTGGGGACAAATTTCTGTCTTAAAACACTGCGTTGCATGCATCTATCCGATCAAGTTAGTAAATTTCTATTTTGTCTTTTTTCTTTGTTATTAGTTATAATTTTGATTCTAGTGTTGTTATATATATATATTGTTTGTATTCATAATATTGATTAGTTCTAATAGATGACTCCCTCACTCCTCTCCACTCTGACCCGTCACAAAACGTCTCCCTCTCCCTTCTCACGCTGCCGCTGCCAAACCAGCTCCTCTTTGTCGCGCCTCCCTCCTCCTCCTCCCATCGCCATGCTGGTCCATGATGGAGAAGTTGCGGAAGCACTATCGCACCGACATCCAGAGGGCTTGTAGAAATTGTGGCAGGCTACATAACAAAAGGAGAAACCATGAACCCACTTTGAAATTTGTTAGTGGGATTGTCAGTGTAGAAGTACTTCTACCATGAACCCACAATTTGTTTATCTTAACTTTTAGAAGTAGAAATTTGATACTACCAAGCTTATGAACGTAGACTGATATATAAATTGTCACTTTGAAATTAAGATAAACATTCTGTAGAATTAATTTATTTTTACCTTACTCTCAACCTCCAAAACCTCAGTAATCAGGTCCTCGATTTTCTAATCAGACAAAGGCTCCTACACAACAAACACGGCAATTAAAAACAGTACTCATCTCCTCCATATTAAAATTATCAAAATTTTAACATATCACAAAAAATAGCTTGTATAATAACCTCGAGATGCAATCCATCGTCATCTTGAATCTTCCACCATCACCTCACGGTTTTCTTCTTCCATTATCCAAAATCCACACCTATACACACACAAAATAAAAGCAGCTGAGAGTGAGCCTCACATTATAAACACAGTTTACGACTTCAAAGTAACTAAAATGGCTTCAAATTTCTAAAATCTAGTCAAAATTCTATCCCTAGTAACACTTTAAAGCTATGTGCTTGACCTTGAGATCAAAGCAAAGTTGAATAACACTAACACTTCAAATTCCAATAACAGTTCTATACTTCTATACACAATGAGAGACGCCAATCAAAAGCTCATATTGTTTAGAAAATAAGTGAATAAAGCTCCAAAACGGAGTCGTTATGCGACAAATTAATGAGAGAGGGAGAGAAAGAGACCTAGTATCGCTTGAATGAATGAGATGAAGCCCTCTGGATGTCGGTGCGATAGCGTTTCCGCAACTTCTCCATCATGGACCAGCACAACGACGGGAGGAGGAGGAGAGAGGCATAACAGAGAGGAGCTGGTCTCGCAGCGGCAACGTGAGGAGGGAGAGGGGGACGTTTTGTGACGGGTCAGAATGGAGAGGAGTGAGGGAGTCATCTGTTAGAACCAATCAGTATTATGAATACAAACAGTATATATATAACAACACTAGAATCGAAATTGTAACTAATAACAAAGAACAAAGACAAAATAGAAATTTACTAACTTGATCGGATAGATATCTGCAATGCAGTGTTTTAAGACAGAAATTCGCCCCACTTGTGCTTGTAGTCTGGACGTCTATATAAAGGATACAACTATATGGTTCATGTTCTTGCACACGAACTTGAACCCTGATGATTTTACTGTATGTATTTTTTAGAATAGCAATATGAAAGAAGAAGGCGAAGTTGAAGAATTAGATGTTGAATGACGACCTCGGTCGTCCTTATAAAGACGTCAAAAGGCGTGATTTTTCAAAAGTCGCTTATTTTCATATTTATCTCTTTTTTGATATTTATCCGAAATAATAATTCAAAATTAGAATATTAATTTTCAAAATTAAAATTGAATTTAATCAACAGAGCCCAAGACACATCTTTTGACAATTTATATATTTGGGCTTTTTCTTGGTAACCCAAGGCCCAAACTCACAAATCCATATGAAAACCCACATTCTAGCTTTTAACCCAATTACTTTTCTACATGTGTAATCTTTAATAAAAACACATGCCTTTCTAACTTCTTCTATATGGGACTAAAGTCCCACAAGTTCCAATATCATCTTGGGAAGAGGAGGGAGGAGAGGAGACCATGGCTGCTAGGTTGTGAGTTGTGGAGGAGGAAAATGAGATATGGGGATTAAGGGATTTGGAATTTGAGTTCAGAGAGAAAATTGAGTAGAGGCGGAGAGAAGATGAGAGTTGGGAGAGGAAAAACGAAGTAGGATAATGACACGAAGTGCGAATTGTCTATCTTACCCTCAAGCTTGGTGAATAGTAGATGAACATGAACATGAAAATGAATTAAGAGACGTTCAGCTATATTATATAGAAAATATCTTTTTTTGGATAGAAAATGAATACGTCATTTTTTTTGGTGAAAAAAATGGCGATGGCAGTCTTAAGTCTTTACTTCTACTATGAACCCACAATTTGTTTATCTTAACTTTTACCTCTACGTAGCAAAAGGAGAAACCATGAACCCGCTTAATTACCCATATATAGAATTGACGGTTTGTTTTCCTTTTATTTGTCCATCAAAGTTTAACAACACCTACTACACTTTTATGCACTACATTTGTACGTGTAATTCACGATATACAACATCACCTTTATTTTTCTTCTTTCCAATGTATGAAATTTTATTTCTTTTTGTTTTACTTTTTGTAAATTTCGTGTAGTATGTTTCAGCTTGGTAGCCTTCTCATAAAGGGCACCGAAGATGATCCAATTGTATTCAAGTTATGCAATGAGGAAAGTGGCAATGTATGTACGAGTAAAAAAGCTACTATCTTTTTAGCTCCATATATGTATTTACAGAGCTCTCTCATTGTTTTTGTCATTATCTGATTCGATGTTATTTTTTTCCTGATACGTACATACATGCCTATAGAAAACAAAAGTTTAATTTTTGATGTTGCTTATGACCTTATAATTGATGTTAGTTCGAGTAAAGATAAAAGTGAAGTAAATATTATGGCACCGATTGTTTCTACCAGATTACGCGGGACGTAATCTAGCAGAAGCAAGTACGAGTACTCCTCCTCCTTCTTGTACGTCCGAACGTTGGAGCTGTTCGGATGGTCGGGCGCTTCTTCTCCCTTCGGGTCTTCGGGTGTACGTGCTCGGGTACGGCTGTTAGAAGAATACAACGATGAACAGACAGTCAGGGGTCAAGACGGGGTGGCTCGCCTTCAACGCTCCGATGCCTAAGTCAGATGGTGTATTGGATATAACAGTCGTGCGAGCGTGTAGAGTGTAATGGATGGGATCAGATCAGATCAGATGTCGTTTACCTGTAATAAATACCTTACATATATAGGTGGTTGAGCTTGGTGCTTGATGATGTTTCTTCGATGTGGGACTGGTGTACTTGCTGATGTCTGATCCGCACATTCGGGCAAGCGCCCCACGGGCGCGTGCGCGCTCGGATGGGGTTGGTCTTGTGAGTGAAGTTGAAGCCTCCCTGGTGGTCTTTCGGGTGGTCGGGTAGGTGTTGATTACCTGCTTAAGTGGATAAGTATATTTTAATCGGACAACTGATGCTATACAAACACCGATCATCATAGTATGTGAATTTTTATGGTAATTTGTCTAAATTAAAGCTGCTAAGTGTTTAGGTATTTGAACATATGGCTTAAATATTAGTCAATATCCCTTTTGATCAGATTTTGGGGAAGAACCTAACTCAGAGTAGATTTGTTTGGCTCAAAAAAGTAAATGGTATATTGGTGTGATTACAATTAAAGGTTTAGATTCAAAAAGTATTAGTAGTTGGCTATTACAACAATAATGTTGGGTCATGTACAAAGCTTCGTATGTTGGCTATTTCATAGTGTTCTTTTCCTTCTTCTTTTGTTATGCAGTCGCAGCCTTTCTCCCATGAATTAGGGGTTTAGGTTTTTACTCTGATATAGTGAGTGGAACTCCAACAACTGCTTTCTAAGTTTATTCAAGCCCTGATAAATACTCAATTGTCATCTGCTTATATTTGTCTCAATCTCAATCACAGTTGTTATGTTCGATTCTTTTGATCATAATCAACACATAATAAATTGAGACTCTATTTGTAGTTTGATATTTATTTTTTTATTTTTATTTTTTAGTCAGACATTATGTGTCTAAATCTTCTTTGTATTACTTTCATTCAGAATAAGACACAATAGTTGATCAAGTTCAACACCATATTGTCATGCTTAAGGTTGTTGGCACTGGCGGATGCACATAGAGCCCAGCTTGGGCAATTGCCCAACCTCACTTTTATACTTAGCCTTAGATTATACCTTATATTATAGTGTTTGGGATAATTAAGCCATATAAAAAGGGCAAAAAGAAGACAAAATGAAGACAAACTATGTAATTAAGAAGGCAAGTGCAGCGTATAAGATTTTCATTCAATGATTTTCAATTGAATTGAGCTCAAAATATGTACATTTGCTTGATAATTATGACTTGCCCAAAAAAATTATTTCTTCCTCCATTAGTTCCCAGAATATCACATTCAATCCAACAACAATCTAACAAAAGTAGTGTTATGATTTCCAAGATGTGTTCCAAATATATTACATTCACTTGATCTTGCCCAACCTAAATAAGATTTCTAAATCCGCCACTGGTTGCTGGGCAACTCTTGCAGCAATCCATCCAAAGTTATTATGGTGACTTCCAGAGAGTGTACCAGAGCTTTCATGCATATGGGAATTATTGCAATTGTGGCAGGCTACATAATCTCTACTCAAACTGGGATTTTCAGTGTTACCATGGACTCCGCAATCAAAGCAAACTTTGTCTCTGAAGAGCAAAAGAAGTTAGAGGGTTCCTCATCGTTTACTCTCCCCTTTGAGTTTTGAAGTAACCATTTGGGATTTAGCTTACATTTCAAATCGTATGTTACATGTTGGTTGCTTGCTACAATTTCATAAGAGTTGTAGCTTAGCATGAAGGTGCTACAAGCATAGGGAGATGATGCCGAATTCGACTTTGGTGGATCAAGTAAGATCACTGTAGAATTTTAAGGGGCATTAAAACCTCCCAGAAATAATTAATAGAACATAACATCTATAGTCAGAAGCTCCATATGTAGAATACAAATAAAAATGCTCACCAGAATATGATTTTTGATGTATTGTTACTGAATTGTTTTTTATCAAATTTTTGACATCATGGATCTGCATATTCTGCTTTTATCTAAACTCATAATAAGAATCAGATGGTTCAAAATTGCTGTTAAAAAATGGAAAAAACAAACAAAATTGCTGTTAAAAAATGGTAAAAACAAAGAGCAACTGTTTAAATCTGCTAGAGCTTTAAGCTTCATTCTTATGATATGCTACTCTTATTTTTTGGTAATTTATGAACTAATGTGTAGTTCAACTATAAATGTTTTCTAAAATGAACTACAATCAAATATGTCGACACTCACAAAAGCTATACAAAGTAGTTCAACGGAACCCCAAAACAATTGAAATAAGTCTACAAGCAAATCAATATTAATTGTCAATATCAATTGTTCATACGTGCTGCATGAAAAATAAATGAAGATCAAGAAGACTGTAAGAGATGAGTAAGGGAACTATATATTTATTTTACTAAATTTGTATCTTTGACGAGTAATAGAATAAATTTAAATTTCGTACTATATATTTATAAATTTAGATGATTGCATCACCGTGCCTCGCGTGCGGCCTTTCCACCTAATACTCATTTAACAAACAACACCGTTTTTTTTCTCATGCTTTAATTAGTTAAGTATATTTTCAGTGAACATCGAGGATAATAAGAATGTGGGTGGGACACTGGGTGAGTTCAAAACTTCAAATGAAAAATGGTTGCGAAATTCCCCTCGTTAGAATTTGATCAATAAGCTCACTCAAAATGAGAAATGGAAAATGAAAAATAAAAAATGAAATCAATAATTTCCTAAAACACAAAAATGAAAGGAAAAGAAAATAAACAAATGAGCGGGCCGGTTTCCAAGACCCGACCCAGGCAGCTCGGTAATATAACGCAAAAGCGTGAACCCGTGTGGCGCTTGCTCATTCCAACGTACCACAGTGGTAATATCGCGAGAGGCGGTAAATGTTTTTTCACGCACACCAATTACAACAGTCTCCGTCTCTGCGAGTTTTGAGCTCTCTTCCTTCACCAAAATCCTTAAACCCTAAAAACTTGACTACTGAAGAAGAAGACGCACACAGACAGAAGATCTCTTCGTTATTTGGCGCTTCAACATCTACAGGTCACTGATTTCACCACTCATATTGTTTCACATGTAACTCTTCATTCGTCGTAGTTTTTCTTAGGCTTTAGGTGCAGAGTCCAATGGAAATGACCTATATGCTTACACAACTTATCAATTTTGAACTGGTTTTAGTAAATGTGGACATAGATATGGCAAATCTGTACAGAACTAGTGCACTAGGTGCATTTGAGCTTTTTTTTTTTAGCTATGAACCTGTAATCTGCCAAAATGATGCTTAATTCGACGTTATTCGTGGTTTTTCTGGCAGTTGGAATCGTTGGATTATAGAGGATTGCGTATGCACTGAAATCTCAAATAACCTCGGTCATCAGCAGCGCAGGTACCTAATACTGGCTAACCAGTCATTAATCATTATTTGCGTGTGCTCTTTTGTTGAAATCATGATTAGTTTTTTTTGAATGAACCGGATTAGTCTTCTAAATCATGACTTACGAGGAGGCTAGGTTTTCTAATTATTGATGTTAGTTTACCTGTACATATCAGTTCAACTTTGTAAGGCATAGTTTCACCTCGTTTTCGATCATTAGTCTTAAGACCTTTTGTAGTTTGGTTACCTTCATTCTGTATCTGTTTTGCCTTTTTATGCCCCTTTGTGGATTAGCCGCACAAAGGTTTGGTCCACCCTCATGTATTCTTGTAATTCCTTCTCATGTACATGTGTGTTTCCACTTTCTACTATGTTTTCATTTAAGTTGTGTATTGTATATCCTTGGTGGTACAGTATCGACCGATGGTACCAACACAGCAAGGACAGCATTTTATTCCATCAGGGTCTCAACAATTTCATCCCATGGGACAAGGTCAGCCATTGCAATATTCTCAACAGATGCAGCCGTATCCTCCCAGGCCAGGCCAGCCTGGTCATCGTCAACCTTCGTCACAGGCTTTACCCATCCAAATACTATCAGCCAAGGCCAGTTGCATCCGTCCCACCACACCCGCAGCAACCTGCTCCAACTTTTAATAATCAGATGCCTGGAAATTCATCATATATGGTATGACCTTACCAACGCCAACCATTTATGTTTTCTCTTAAATCAAAAGACTCAAAGCTATCTCTTTTATGTATTATATTTGTCCTAATGAGCACAGGTTCTCCCAACAGAATAATGTTAATATGGCATCCCAGTTTCGGCCAATGTCTCATGAACAAGCACGTTCTGTACCTGCTGCTGGACAACCTTGGATATCCTCAAGTAATCATCAGACTGCAACAGTTGTTACCCCACAACAGCAGTCTAGCCAGCAACCTGCAAGTACTCCTTTCCCAGATTCTGTAAGTGCTTTATTTATTGTAATCAGTTACCTATAACACCATTAAAGTTACCGATGTCATAAGTTCCTCCTGCAATAAATGCTAATATATGTCTATGGTTCTTGTGAATAAAGTTACCTGCTTTTCAGATGGTTACGAAAAGTTCCATTTTCAGCCATTTTTTTATTTTATTTTTATAACAAATTTGTGATGATATACATTCTCTTTGAAACATAATACACTCATGTGGATTTCGTCTGTCGCTACATTTTTCTTTTCATTTCAGAGATAAACAATGAGACATTTATAGTCCTGAGAGTAGGAATTAAGTATCATGATCATTATTAGTCGTTTTAGATTTCTTATTTTCTGATGAGAACTAGTGACAATGATGTCAGGTGGTAGGTCTGTGATATCTACTTGGGATTCAATTGTTCTCAATAGTTATCTTTTGATAATTGAACGAGACATGAAAATTTGTACGAGCGAGTAGGAATTTTATGATAAAATGCAAGTTTTAAGTCCTCATTATGTTAGTATCCTGCAATCATGTACCAGTATTTACTTCTTAAAATCAATAGAATGCAAGCAATGAGAATCTTGTGATAGATGTTGTAATATTTATTTACTTTCGGACGTTTTGTCTCTTATCCTTGTTTTGGTATCATGTGGGAGTATATAACTGGACCGCGAACAATGGACTCTGTTAAATCTCTATTCTTCTATTTGCAGGTTTTAACACAGCCCTCCGCTTCTGATTGGCAAGAGCATATTGCATCTGATGGTAGAAGGTAATTGATTATATTCATGTCCTTTTTGTTCTAAAATAAAAAGTTGTTAGCATGCCAAATATTCTCTATTATTTACCTTGAGATCATTCTCATTTTTTAATCTGTAAGCCATGTTTAGGCTGACACAATCTTGCAGTGGTTCAATATGTGTGAGAGTGAACGTTCCAGTATAATATTGTTTGGAAGTTTTGAATGATCTTATCTCTTCATTCTTCTTTTGTTTCTTTTTACTAAAGTGATTAATTCTCATTTCTTTACTCAGATATTACTTCAACAAAAGTACTAGACAATCTAGTTGGGAGAAACCCTTAGAATTGATGACGCCGTTGGAGGTGAGTCAAACTTCTTACTGTTTACCTGTAGTTAATTTGTCACTGTGGTCTCTGACTAGCTGTTCGACATGCATTCTTAATGTTAGAAACCATACAAAAGCTTTGTTTGCAGTTATGGATGCTTAAGAGTCTTAGGTTGTAGCCATGCTTAATTGATCGTGATTGTTTTTTTTTGTTTTGTTTTGCGAATTATCGTTTTATATGCATGTCCTTCAACTGGTTTGTAGATGTCATGGCCTGGAGAAATTTTATGACTGCTCTATAAGCTCACTTTGAAGACGGGGTTTCAGTTTCGCAACAGGCAATAATTGTTATTTTATATCTTATTTATCTTCTTGTCGGATGTGGTTAGAGAATGCTAACCAGTGATTATTGATTTCTCCCATTATCTATTCTCCTCAGTGGAGTTGTAGGATGAGGCTGCTATTTGCTTATTATCAAGTGAGTTTATGACTTTTGTGTGTTGTTCTGGTTTTAGTATATTCTTAACAAAATGTTCTTTTTATTTTTGTTAATGAGAATTGTGTTAGTGTGTCTATGTCTGTTTCCATATTAAAGTAATAACTCAAATAGTTGCTGTCTTCTCTAGTTGCATAGTTGCATGCATAATTAACTTGCACATGCGTTCTTGTATGTGCTCTTACACACAGCAGGTTTATGGAAATTGGCTGGAATTGAATGGTTCTACAGTTGCTTATCTTTTTACCTGCAATAAGGATTCAGCATAAATTTATTCATTTACTCTGATTCACCTGTCTGGTGTGTAAATTGGCTACAGCAGGGAAGGACTATTTGGTTACTAACATATATGGATTTGAAATAGATGAGGCTGGTGCCATAATTATTGGCTGCTATTCACACCCGAATTTATACTATCTACACCCCATTAATTGACTTTTGCACCATTATTCCTATTTTACCCTCCTTTTCACTCTTGGCACCCCATATCCAAACTCACACAGAAAATATAATCCAAAACAACACCCCATATCCAAACCCACACAGAACATACAATCCAAAACAAACTCAGATCGAACATGATTGACAGTGCTTGAACCCATGTGAAGTCGTGAGTCCTTCCCAAAGGTAGAGTCCCAATGAACTGAGTGTTGATTTGGAGATTGTTGTCTGAAACAATGGCAAAGTTTCCATCCTTGGCTCCATGGAAGTAGAACATAACGCAATCTCCACCAACAAATCGAGGATCGTAATATAGAGAACCATACCCATTACAGTTGGCTCTCCTATCTGCAAAAGGCATGAGTAGCACAAGAATTTTCTATACTGCAACATGAGAAGATAGTCTAAATCTTATTTCTTATAACGATCTTGATCACAAGCCAAATAATAAACAATTGAGAGGAGAACGTACGGTTTGGTTCATCTGATTGAGTTTCGTGATGATGGGGTGCGAAGAGAAGAGAAAGGGTGAAATGAGAATATTAAAGAGGGAAATAAAAAATGGGGTGTAGAGAGTATAAAATGGGGTGTGAATAGCGGTTGCCTAATTATTCACCGCGTTTTAGGCTTATTGCTACTATAAATGGATTTCATGTTCTTTGGTTCTCTTTCAAAGTAATTAACGATTATCTTTTACTTAACCATTGTTATTGCTGTAATAGAAAGCCGATGCATCAACTGTTTGGAAAGAGTATACCTCAGCAGATGGGAAGAAGTACGTTATAGTTATAAGTCCTTTTTTTTCTTCAAGAATCATTGTTGTTATTGTTACTTGTCTTTATAATGCTATTTTCATTACTAATGTGCAAGTAGCTTTGCAGGTATTACTACAATAAGGAGACCAAGGAATCTAAATGGACAATTCCAGAGGAGCTAAAGGTTTCTTACCATGGCCTGTTATTTAACCATTTTCTCTTAACTAGTCATGTTCTCACTCTGATGTACTTTCTTCCAGCTGGCTCGTGAGCAGGCTCAAAGAGAACGTACTCAGGGAACGCAGACAGAAATGAATTCGACTTCTCATGCCCCTCTTCCAATTGCTTCAGCTGAGGCTCAAGCTGGAGCTAGTTCAGCTGGGCCCATCACACCATCAGCTCAACCTGGGACAGTATCAAGTCCAGTTGCAGTTATTCCGATCTCTGCCTTTTCTAATCCTAGTCCGATTAGGCCTTCAGGTGTACAGTCCTCCATGGCAATGGGTTCTGCTGTGGTGAGTGTGTCTCCACTTCCAGTTTCTAATTTGGGGAGTACTGGAGGAACTCCAGGAACTCCAACTTTGGTCAGCACCAGTACACTGTATAGTTCTCTCTCTCTCTCTCTCTCTCTCTCTCTCTCTCTCTCTCTCTCTCTCTCTCTTGATTATTGTATATTTTGGATTATGGTTCCTGACTTAATTGGTCACTTGTGTTTTGATAATCCACAGGAATAAGGAAGATCAGGCATCTCAAGATATTGCAAATTCAGTTGATGGAGCTTTTAGTCAAGGTATTGAGGTAATGCTTACGTTCCATGGTTAATGCAAATGTTCTAAACTGGGCAGAAAGTTCATTTCACCGAAGTTGTCTTGGTGCGTAACGTGGATAACTTTACATGATCTCATTTTGCCTTGCCTCCTAGAAATCTTTCCCCAATCCCTTTATAGTTTAGCTAATCCATGTTGCAAATCACTTGCCTGCTTGTATCTGAGTAATGCAATTACCACAATCAAAATGCTTAATTTCTTTTCTTCTGTGAGTTACATCTACAGGAAGCAAACAAAGGAATGGCAGTTGCTGGAAAAGTCAATGTGACTTCTTCAGAGGAGAAACCTCTTGATGATGAACTAATGGTGTATGCCAGTAAGCAGGTAGACATTTAGTTTATCTCTTCATCCAATGTGATTTCAAAATTGTTGTGTTGTCATTTATATTCTGCATATGTTATGATTTCTTGTGTGTTCTGGGAGGAGGCAAAAAACGCATTCAAAGCACTTTTGGAATTTGCAAATGTCCACTCTGATTGGACTTGGGAGCAGGTAGCATGATGACCCTGTTTTGTGATCACAATCTTATATTGTAAGAAGTTTGTAACGGTTTTGAAATTTTATGTCAGACAATGAGAGAGAACATCAATGATAAAAGATATGGTGCTTTAAGAACACTAGGCGAGCGGAAACAGGCATTTAATGAGGTATGCATTGTAATGAGTATAAATTGTTAGAGGTATGCATCGTAAAGATTTGGTGCTCTTAGAACACATGTTCTTGGTTTGATTGTGCTGAGTATAGACTAGCCCTGTTAGCTGCATGATGCTCAAAATGAAATACAATGCTCGATGTTTCGAGGTTTACATCATGACTTAAATCTATTTTGATTTATTATTTTATAGTACTTGGGACAAAGGAAAAAACTGGAGAATGAAGAGAGGCGTATAAGGCAGAAGAGGGCTCGGGAAGAATTTACAAAGATGCTGGAAGTATGCTACCTTTAAGTCCTAATTTGCTGTTCCTTTCTTTTTCTTACAAAATACGATCTAACAAAAATTTCACCTTTGACATTTGTTATTAGGAGTTTAAGGAACTTACATCAACAATTAGATGGAGGTTTACTCCTTCCCGATGTCGTCAGTAGTTTGATTCAGTCCTATTTATGTTAATCCATAGTTGGAAAGCATTTACATGCTCTAATGGATGTATTTGCATGATCAGCAAAGCTGTAACTATGTTTGAAAATGATGAACAGTTCAAGGCTGTTGAGCGAGCTAGAGATCGGAAAGATCTCTATGAGAGCTACATTGTAGAACTTGAGAGGAAGGTAACATTTTCTGTTTCATTTTACATCTCTGACTCGTGCACCCTTCCAGATCATTTTGTAGATCAGAAGCTTCTAATCACTAATTACTAAATGTCCTAACATATCCTTGGGTGTAAGTAGGTACGTGTATTTTAACACTGGCTAGATGGTAGTGAATACATCAGTTAAAAAGGAGCATAATTTTAATTCCTTTAGCTTGACACATAAGGGATCAGATCGCTGAAGGATGAGCTGCATTTATAACTGTGTAAATTGGTTCCCATATGTCTGTAGTCTGATGTCTTGCCCCCTTCTGAGCTGCATTTATGAACGTGGCCTGCTCAAGTTACAATACTCATCTGCAGGAAAAAGAAAAGGCTGCTGAAGAGCATAGGAGGAATAGGTCAGAGTACAGGGAATTTCTGGAGTCATGTGACTTTATCAAGGTATACCTTCTGGAATGAATATATATGTGCAATATTGTGAAGGATTTTGTAGACATCCTGATCTGCATGCACTTTTAGGTGAACAGCCAATGGCGGAAAGTACAATACCGGCTAGAAGATGATGAGAGATGCTTGCGTCTTGAAAAGCTTGACCGCTTGCTCATTTTCCAGGTAGATCACAAACTTTGTGATTGGTTCTATGTGTGTTTAAGAGGATTGCATATCATTGATTCTATAACTATATCATGGACTATCACAGGATTATATTCGCGACCTTGAGAAGGAGGAGGAGGAGCAAAAGAAGATACAAAAGGTATAAATTGCTGAAAGGCATACGTTTTTCTTACTTCTTTGTGCTTATATTTGTGCCCGACTATTTAAGGACCAATTGAGGCGTGTTGAGAGGAAAAACCGGGATGAATTTAGGAAGCTTTTGGAAGAACATGTTGCTGACGGTATGATCACAGCTAAAAGTCAGTGGCGCGATTACTGTCCGAAGGTGATACACTTTAAATTGTTCTGGTGATAGTATATGAAGTAGATCTATATATTATATTAAAAGGAAATGATATGGGAATTGCTCATGTATCAGAAGTTTGATCGGTACTTAGAGTTGTTTTGGATTGTAGGTCAAAGATTTGCCACAGTATGAAGCTGTTGCCTCAAATACCTCTGGTTCAACACCAAAAGATTTGTTCGAGGATATTGCTGAAGAATTAGAGGAACATGTATGTTGCCTGTCAATTGACACTACAATAGTCTGATTCATTTAATATGATTAATAATTAATGCTTTTCTTCTTATGTTTTAAATCATAATGAAATTAAACAGATCATCCTTTTGGGCCCATAAACATATAAAGGATTCTCATTCGTTGGAAATTATTGAACAGAATACTGGATTGGCTATATTTTGGCTCTAGATAATCCAACTTACAGTGATTGTTAGCTCAAATTCAATTGTATATATTATACAGTTTTGTACGAACCTACATTGGAGATAACTCTTCTCACATTTTCCTCTCACCAATGGATAGTTTTTGGAAGATAAATCACGGGTAAAGGATGTAATGAAACAAGGGCAGGTTAGGACTTGGTATCTTTCAAAAGACATCAAAGTATCAGGTGGCTTTATTTCGTAGCTTTTTAAATTCTTGTTCTCCACAGATTACAATGGTTTCCACATGGACATTTGAAGAATTTAAGGCTGCTGTTGAGAAAGATATTGGTACTCCATCAATACCAGAGCTTAACTTAAAGGTAGCCATCATAAAATTCACTTTTTGATTTCATTTTAATATTTTCTTTTGCTGAGTGAATTGATTGAATATTGTCATTTGCATATGTGTAAATTTGACAGGTATACAATTAACTTCCATCAACTGTTATTTATCGGTGTATTCTTATTTTCTTAAATCTTTATGTATACGTAACTTATATAAAAGTCTCTTTATAAGTTTGTATTATCTTGTATTGTAAGAATGGTTGCAGTTCACTCCTCTTTGAATCTTATTTTCTGAAAAGATGCACACTGATTCATTGTAAGCAAGTAAAAAGTGATTTGACAGTCTTTTAATTTTGCACCTGCATTGGAGGGTTTGCTCATACTTAAACTTCTTTAAAGCTAGCATACGAGGATATGTTAGACCACGTGAAGGTGAAGGAGGAGAAAGAAGCAAAGAAGCGGCAACGACTTGCTGTTGACTTCCATGAACTATTGTACACATTTAAGGTCTGGAGGCACTCTAATGTACGAGTATTAACTTATACGAGACATCATTTATGGGAATGACCTTATCTGTTTTGCTGGCATACAGGAAATTACTGCCTCTTCTAACTGGGAAGATTGCAAACACCTTTTTGAAGACACTCAAGAGTACAGGTCTTTCTGATCATTCCATGGACTTTTACTTTTATTTTCTTGAATTGCTTTTGTTGGAACCTTTTCTTTCTTTGCCTTGACACATTCATTGAACGATTTCCAGATCACTTGGAGAGGAGAACACTGGAAAGGAAATTTTTGAGGAATATGTCAAAAGTTTACAGGAAAAGGCAAAAGAGAAAGAAAGGAAGCGTGAGGAGGAAAAGGTGTGGCTTATATTCTCTGTTAAAGATGTAGCTATCGTTGAACTTCATGATTTCTTTCATTTGACAAATCAGCTGAGACCTTGTGACATGCATTTTAGAAGTTGATCTCTAAAGGGATGTGTGGGTCGAAATGTCTCAGGTGTGAATAATTGATGGATTCCCATTTGAAAGATGCTTGTGTGGTTTATATGTTGGTAAAGGTTTTTCATTCTTGTTCGCAATCATTAGTTCATATATGTACAGTATCATATTTCCGATTTGAAGGACCCACAGAATGAGTTTCTGGTTAGATTTTATTCACCAATAATGTGAAGCAGATCAGTTTGGGTGAAATGGTACTGAAGTGGTTGCATTTGGGTTTGTGGTTAGATATATTATTGCTACTCAATTGGTTCTAATTTGGAAGTTTGGAACCCCCTTTTCTCCCTATTCATCGTTTCCCTATTGATGCAGTGTGGACCCTTCCGTGTACCTAACTTAGGCTCATATATAGTTGCTGCCTGATTTGGATCTTTATGTATTCAAGCAAATATGCTTAGTCCATAATGTTTTGGGATGAAAAACATTGCTCTGCCCAGTGTTATGTGCTCAAATCTTTAGACAATATTCTCAGAATCTGCCTTTGCACCCAATTTTCTCTCATAAGTGTTTATATCCTTGTGTGTAAGTTTTGGGTGCATTGATTTGATATATACATTATCCAGAATTTGACATTATTGTTCCATTATCCTTTGCAGGCGAAAAAGGGGAAGGAAAGGAAGGAGAAAGAGAAGCGGAAGGATAAGAAGAGAAAGGAGAAGGAGAGAGAACGTGAAAAGGAAAAGGGAAAGGAACAATCTAAGAAGGATGAAACAGATAGTGAAAATGTTGACATAGCTGATAGTCATGACCACAAAGAAGATAAGAAAAGGGAGAAAGACAAAGACAGGAAGCACCGGAAGCGGCATCAAAGTTCCATTGATGATGTGGGTTCTGATAAGGATGAGAAAGAGGACTCTAAGAAACAGACATAGTAGTGACCGCAAAAAATCAAGAAAAGTATGTGAAACTTCTTTTGTAACTTTATTGATCAAAACATTTTTAGCTCCTCATCAGAAAGTAATGATTATTTGCGTGTGTTTTGTCGTAGCATGCATATACACCTGAATCTGATGGTGAAAATCGACACAGAAGGCATAAGAGAGAGCTTCGGGATGGTTCCCGTAAAAGTGGACATGAGGAACTTGAAGATGGGGAAGTTGGTGAAGATGGCGAAATTGAGTAGTCCCTCTGTTCTCTGTTTACTGCTTACAGATATGGCAATCTTTTTTGGCTTTGTGAGATCCAAGCATGGTCTAAATATTCCGGAACTAACCAATTTTTTGAAGCAGTTCTCATGGAAGAGATCATTTTATTTCGGTGTGCTCAAAAGCTGGATTAAAAGTGTAAATCACCCAATACAAGCACTATCACTGCAGTTGATCAGAATTAGAGTTCCCATTGTAGTAGTCAAGATATGTTCATATTTTAGGATGAAACTATTAGAATGATCTGAAGGGATTTTTCTCGACTATTTACCGTCTCTTTTATTTTCTTCTTTCTTTTGTGAACACCTAGTCATATTTAGAATGAAGATTTATGCAATACTATGGCAGTAATACTAGTTGGTAAAACTTATGGTATTTAAGCATATTTCAACTGCACGACAGGGTGGTAATGTTGTAACTTTTCGATCTCGTTTCCTTCGACAAGTAGATGTGTTCAAATATCCACAACAAGTAGATGTGTATGTGACATTTCTGAAAAAATATAGCATACATATGTCCCGGTAATAAAGAGTCATCAATAATGCTTCAGCCATCAAATATGCAACCAAAATCTGCTGAAAATTTGGTTGTAGTTGGTGAGTTCCTCTTGTTGGAAAGTAAACTCAAATGTTAGTGAGTTTACTTTCCAACGACAATTTCTTGGATGATCTCTTCTAAAATGGCATCCCCAACTTGGCAACAAATCTCTTTCTCATCTAATTCATTACATCTCCATTCTTCAGCTGAACTCAATAAATCCGAATCTAACAGGAAATCTATGCTGCTTTCATCTCCGGCCTTCCTATCCCAAATCCTCAGTTTCTCATAGATCAGCTTCCCCAGTTCTTCTGCCTCCAGAAACTTTGTGCACCTTTGCTCATCCTTAATTTTCTTTGTGTGTGTTTCTGTCATCTCTCTTACACAGTCAAATAGGAGTTGCCTTGTCTGCTGTAACATCCTTTTTGATTTGTGAGGACAAGAAGTTGATCTGATCACCGGCTCTAGCATTTCTGGAACTCCGGAAGTGCTTCTTGACTTCTCTAATGTTGGCTGGAATAGTAATTCCCAAAGAGAAGCTGATAACATTGAGTCCTCCATAACCTTATTGGGTACTGTTTAATAAGCCAAAAGAGCAAATCAACACTGGTATAAGTTAACACAGACGCTACTTTAAAAGGAAAAAAAAACAGTGAACTATAGATGCTTCGCTTAATGTTAAGATATCTGTAGTGAAAGAGAGAGAAGGAGGCTGACAATTTTGGAAGAGGTAGACCTGCATGAGAAGAAGGTCTGCCTTCTAGTACTGAGACTGAATTATGTTGTTTACAAGGCTTCAGCTTCTTCGATGATTCCCCGTTCAGCCGCTCTATCTGTAGCAACCTGTTGGCTTTGTTAGGAATGAAATCAAATAATTTGCTTAGGATAAAACTTACATGAAGACTAGCTTACACGAATTATGAGGAAAATACTAAATAATTCTACCTTTCTGTGTTGTTTCACGTTGCAGGTTCTTGAAACTTGAGTAGTCGTCACTTGTACCGCAAGCGAGGCGTGATCTTCGTTTCGCAACAAAACTGGAGCCACTGCTTCGTCTGTATCACTATCAACGCATGATTCATACTGTGTTCCGCTACTGGCAGATGAAACTCTATCTGATTCTCCAAATTCTTTACAATCATCTCTAGGCAAAGAAGTGTCTGCATCAAACTTTCCTTCTTCATTTTCAGAACACTCATTTCTTGAGCCACCATTTTTGGAAACAAACTTGTTATACACGGATCTAAGTACCTTGGAGAAGTTGCTCTTGTTTGGTCCCCAACTACATGATCTCTTGAAACTTTTGCTTGTATTGCTATTGATACTTGAACTCAGACTCTTTCTCAGAAGCCCTCTTTCAACTAGGTAAGTCTCAAGCACAAAGGGCTCTTGTTGCTCTAGGAGGAGCTCCCCAAGTTGCTTTGCTGGTTTTGTTGCGCAAGCCATTATTAGAAAACTCGATCAGTGTTGCATACAAGGGTTGAGATTGAGCATAAGGGAAGCAATAGCAAATGAAGAGATGATGAAGCTCTGGTGAAGTAAATAAGACAGAGAAATCAAAGAAGGAAAATGAAGATTAGGGTATTTATGAAGGTCTGATGGAGAAAGACAGAGAAGTAGCTAGGGCCCCTGGAAAGCGATCTCTCCAGTCTCTAGGTCATATCTGTTTAAATGTTTGAGTAGGGATATGACCAAAAAGTTCATCGAGTATGGAGAGAGCTTGGTTGCAAAGTTAGGTCATATAATTCAACCCTCTCTCTCTCTCTCTTCCTGTCATTTGGTGCAGCTGTCTTTTTATCGATCAGTCTTCCTCATTTCACTGTCTATCACAATGTCAATGTACAAAGTTGATAAAGAAATGGTCCTACAATTTTCTTGTCCCCAGTTGCGATGGGTGACCAACTCATGCAGAAGAAGCAGAGGCAAATGGGATGTAATTACTTCTGCGTGGTTCACCTTCCTTCATAACGCAGACTCCCTCGATCACCTTTACGGAACTAGCTTGTTCAAGTTTGTTATTTCAAAACTGTCGGTTATATGCTCAAATAGAAAAAAATCAAATGATTCATGAACTCAACTACGTACGTGCATTTTTGAATCCGTCCTAAAGCGAGAATATGCAACAAAATATAACTACTTTTATGTAATACATGAACAGTTCAAGACACTGTTATGTATGGTTTGTGAGACAGAGGATCTGCATATATGATATTGTACGTCCATTACGATTATTTATGAAGAAACCACTGCATTTACACATATTTAAAACCTTCAAGGAGGGGTCGAGCATTAATATGACCACCACCTTTCTCATTTTTGAATTTGAAATTTTGGATCGTCTTCATTCGATTCCCGGATTTACGGTAAAATTACGTAGTGGAAATCCGTTTTGCTGTACCTACCAGAAGGGACACATCCCACACTGTTCCATATTGCAAGAGAAAAGTCAGAATATGGATTTCTAGTAGATTGTGATGGACAGCTCTGATGGGGTCGTTTATGATCCTACAATTCTACTATCACAGTTTGATAACGAGAAAGAATAAGATCATAATGAACCGGAGTCACCTTGCTCGATAGCCTTAGGCGTTTAGAGTTGGCGCGATAGAGCCGCCTCTCCCTCACATCTATCCCAGTGGAAACACAAAATCTGACAGATGAGCAGGATTATGATTCAGTTCATACAAATTCTTAAAGCACTATGGAGAAATGAATTTGAGGCCTTGCTGTCGTCCTTCTAAGTTATTTCTGATGAGATAAAGAGTAAAACCCCAACAAACCTTCCAGACACTAGGATCCCTCACACTGCCTAGCACTAGTCACTTTAGTATGTCACAAACAAAATCTTCATATATAAATAAATAAATAATTCATACATTTAGAAGACGTAGACTACAGATTGCTGCTAGTCTTAACTAGATATAGCAGAAGATAAATAAGAAGAAGAGCTGAATAAAGATGTGGAAGAAACAAGCTTTGAGAAGAAGACATTGGAGCCTACCACCATACACTACTGAAGTACACTCTTAACACCCAGCAGATTTGGGTGCTGGAACTAGATTTTGAGCTCTCAGGTTCTCAACTTTTGACTTAAACTCACTGTGGAAAGACACGAGTGATGTGTTCCGATGGGCAAAAGCAATGCTGAACTGTTTAATTTTATCTTCAAGATCTTTCCTTCTCTGCAACTCTTCTTTAAAACACTTCACAATATTTTCCTTCTGCTCAGTAACTAATACTAGTCTCTCAGATGATGCCGAGACCGTTTTGTTCAAGAAATCTCTTTCTTCCTTCAAAAGCTTAAACTCGGTTTCCAAGGTATCATATCTTCGTCTAGATTCCTCAAGCAGCTGGTTATGAGAATCTAACTCTTTCGCCAGGACATGGTATCTTTCCTTGATAGTTTTCAGTACCCTGCTCAGTTTTTCCTTCCAACAGGCAGCTTCTCCTCCCATTGCGCATTCCTTTATCACAACAACTATATCTTAAAAACAATCAAGAAGAAGCTAAATTGCTCTATTTTCCTAGATAGATAATTTGATTATTTCATATAAACCAAAGCATGCCAGAGCATACATGCCGAGACAAGTTATTGAAATCAAACCAAATATGATTACTGAATACAGAACGAGAACTATTTGTACACTATATTCATCATTTAGTTGACAAAGTTAACCAGATGCTTCAGCAGAAGATCAAAGATAGAGAAACAATGTAGAACAGGTATTGAAAGTTCGAAGTAAGTATAAAATATGCATGAAAACCCTAAAAAGCAAAGCCTTGATAAGGAACCACAGCTTAAATAAATTTAGCTTTTCATTCATGATTTTAAGGTATTACAATTTTTGTAGAAATGTAATATCTTTAAGTATCAAAATGAGTTTCATAACAAACAAAATATCCTTAACAATAGGGCAGATAATAGAATTATAACTAATGCGTGATATCTTGTTAATTTTGACCAGGCAGATACCTGTGAATTCCTTGCTTGGTCATTCTCGATGTTTAGTGCTTCTGATGATACCAATACTGTGCTGTTCAACCTCTCAGAGAGCACTTTATGCTGTTCTTGGATCCGAGATGTTTGGTCAGCAATTGATACCGAGAAATCAGTCTCAAGAGTTGTAAATAAGCTTGTGCCTATTTCATTTATACTTGAAAGCAATTCGGCCGCAGAAGATTTCTCATCACATATAAAACTCTGTCAAAATCATCAAATGTTAAAAATTTGGACAATATCAAATACTGGTTGAGACTTGAGAGAGCTAAATAGGGCAAACAACCATTACCTGAGTTGTCCATATAACATCCACAAATATATCTTTGCAAGTCGCTGCACATTCACAAAGCCTTTGAGGGATTTCTCTAATGAGCTGTTCTTCTCGTTGGAGCTCAGATATTTCACACACTAATTGATTATTCCGTAGAGCTTGTTCCTCATATAACCTGACTTGCTCATCATGCTTCCTCTGCATATATACATGTACAGAAGCCATAAAGGTATGCAGGAATAGCAAATAGTGCGATAAGGAATATCAGACTAACACAACCTAACCAAACTATTCATTATCACTCTGAAAATTCATCAACAGGTCAGTATAGATACTGACCTTGAGTTCATCTCTCTCTTCATTAGCAAGTTCTAATTGCCTCTTCAAATTTTGAACCTCCTGCTCATAATTCTCTGTTGATATTCCCTGAGATTTTGTATACAACAAACAAAAGCAACTCATAAACCTTACGTCCCGAAGATTTTTTAAAATAACAGAAAGAAAAATATTAGAACTTAAGATGACACAAGAGAAATAGGTTCAGTAAGAAAAAAGAAATACTCACAGGAATTGTTTCACTTGGTGGAAAGGATTGAAATTTTCTCACGGGTGTCATTTGAATTGAATCAAGGTCAGCTATGTAACCTTTGTTCATCTTCATCCACGTGTCTTCATCAACCACATTGCTAAAGGCATCCGGAAGGGGGCTAAAACCAGGCAATGGTGAATAATTTGTGCGCTTGGCAACAAACGCATTGGGAGCTGCCTTGCAAGAGGGGGTTGGAAAGAGATCTGCTTGAGATTTAGTAATGCTGTCATTACAGTCTTCCTTAAGGCTTTGTGTCCCAGAATCCTGGGGCTAGATCAGTAAACACTATTAGAACATCTCCCACTACAAACTACAAAACCTGACCTAACCGAAATAAGTTCAACATAAAACTATAGTATGGATCTGACTCGTTGATTACGTGACATATTACAAGTCTTACGAGTTTTACCTGACTTGAACTTCCGCCAATGTCTGAAAAAGCATCTACACTACCAAGGCTACCAAGGTTGTTCAATCTTGATTTTCTCTCCTCTTCCAATTCCGTTTCCAGCTTCTCACGCTCTAGTTCATTCTGAAGCATACAAAATTAACAAACACATGCCAAGAGAAAAAGGGTGGTTACAGACATCGTTGGTGATCCCGACGGTACTCAAGATTCTGCAAAGAAAGAGAGAACACACCTGAAGCAAGTCATTTCTCAATTTCAATATCTCCTGCTCCAGCACCTCAGCATGGGATCCCTATCCATTCCACAAAATGTTGTCTTAGCTTGAGCTTGAATCTTATTTTAAGATAGCATGAAATGATTCTTACCTGAAGCTTCTTATGAAGCTCTTCTATCTCTTGTTTTTGCCTCTTCAGTAAGGCTGCTTCTGTCAAAATCTGTAACATAATTGATAATGGTTGAACTGTGCTGCTATATTCAATGGACAGATAAATACAGGTGATAGATATACAATGTAACAACTAACAAGTTCCACACCTCATTCACTTGAGCACAGTTAGTAATGCGCTTAGCTCTGCTAGCAAACTGAAGGGTTCCTTTTGTTTCCTCAACATGTACCTAATTGCATCCACAACAAATGTCATTCAAAACCAAAAGTTGAAGTATCAGGTGGAGCATCTCAGCAGAAATAATACACTACCTCTTCTGGTGCTATAGTGCATATAATTGAAGTTTTTGCATTGCCACCAAGGGCAGGTTGAAGTATACGGGTCAGCTTACTATCACGGTAAGGAATATGACCCCTGCAATGAAAGTCATCATTAAACCAAGTTGCGAATTCTATTTAAAATGATTACTAAACGGAAAAGATACCTGTTTTTCACAGCATCACTAAGTTTGTTGATCACATTACCAAGTATCATTAAGCTCTTGTTTATGTGCTTTCCTTCCTTCAAACGTACTCCCCCACCACCAGTTTTAGCAATTCGTTCAGAACCAGCTAAATCTACCAAATTCTACAATTAATGCAGAATTCAAATTAATATATAGCACAAGAAGAACTACTTTAGTAAGTCAACTTTAAAAGACAGCAGAAAGAATACGAACCAAGACTGAGACGCGAATAACATCAGCACTTGAATGAACGTCCTTCTCTTTGCTTTCAATTACCTGAAAGTGTGTGTATATATACATGATAAATAAAAGCCACATCCAGTATTTCAATGAAGCTGTGCAAGCATAATTTCAGTATAAAAGTACCATTCTAAATATTGTGTGAGATCTGCTACTCCGAGCATTCATATTTGTCTCTCCAAAGTGTCTGTTAACTGTAGAAAACAGTTTTCCATGCAGGTATAAGCACATCCATTCAGAGCATTAAATAAATTGCTGAAATACTCATGTGCCAGTTTCAGAGTACAAACCTTCTCCGGATTCAATGAGCTTTAACACCTGTTCAGCATTACTGACGATTTCCTCTCTGAGGCCAGCAACAAATATTCCACGCTGAACAACAAAGAAATGTGATTTCAGTTCATTTAAACAAGCCAACTAAATCCAAACTATCAAAGAGTGGTCAATAACCAACATCCAAACTCTCATGAATCTGCAATTTCCGGTTCTCCACAGAGAGAAGGTCGTTAATATCTTCGTTATAGATTTCCATGTATGAAACTCGAATCAGAAACTCCCGGTGCGACACCTGAGAGTACAAAGTCACCATCAAACTCAACACATTTATCAATTGCAACATCATCAACTCTAACATCACAATAAGCTATACTATGAGGATAAATTTACCATGTTGATTCTCTCAAACACTTCCCTAACAGCTCGGTGAATGATTCCTGGATCCGTTTCGGAACCATTCATAGTGAAAGTCTTGCCACTGCTGGTCTGCCCATACGCAAATGCAGTTCCTATATGCACAAATTTCATCACATACTACTCAAAAACAACAAAACCTTAAATTCAAAGCATTTCAAATTTCTTAATTACCATTGAATCCTTCAACGGCGGCGTGGATGATGTCCCTGGTGAGAAGATCATAAACCGTAGAATTGCTACACGTTTCGTCGAAAACATGGTCTGCAAAATCAGGCATGTAAAATCTGAGCCTACAGATAAAAACAGAAGCATAGAAATTAGGCGTCTCCGAATTCGATAATAGATTTGGAGTTACCGAAAGCGTAAGAGATTCCGGAAATGGGAGTTCCGTGAGCCTTGTGGAGAGAGACGCGGTTGTCGTCGATCTTCCAGAAGGTTCCGCCGGACGAATCTCCGGCCACCGGAGGTCTCACGCGAACGGCGACGCAGATCTTCTCCATTTTAGTGAGTTTCTGCGGCGGAGCAACAACAACAACGGTCGGCGATTAGTTTTGCTGCGCTCTGCTTTTTGAAGAAGTTGCTGATTTGAATGCGTTCGGATTACGGAAATGCCCTTCACATTTTTGGAGTAATCCAGATTCAAAATTTCGATTTCAAACGGTTCTGCGAAAAGAAAAAAATGAAAATTTTAGCGAAGAAACGGGCTCAATTCTGAGAAGCTTACTATTTATGGGCCTACTCTCCAAGATCACTCGCCTTCTTCGTAGTGGGTTTAGGCCCAGAAGCCTATAATATGAGCCCGAAAATTTGTCCATTGAAGAAAGTGAAGAAAGTTCATTTCTTTCCTTTTTGGGAAGAATTTCTCTCCTTTCTCCTAAAGCCATGCCTTACGCAGTTCAAATTTGAGTGCAGAAGCGCTCTTAGTTATTTTGTTGAAGCAACATACATTATAAGATTTGACGGTGTTGTTTATGAGCTTAATTAGGAGACGTGATCGATTAGGGGGTATGATATATGTGTACGGGAACTTTTATCCACTGTTCTAAAAGTCGGCCTACTCGGCGAGTACTGGTTGTTCGGCTCGAAAACGAACCGATTCGGGTCTCAACAGCCACCTGAATCGGGCTGCCAAGTAACCGGCTAGTTCGGCCAATTCGGACCGGTTACCCGGTCAACTGATCGGTCCTTTTTTTTTAATTAATAATTTTTTTATTAAAAATAAAAAGTAAAATCAAATGAACGACCTTGTATATGTACAATTTAATACCAAGATCATTAACAAAAATAAAAGAATGAAAGACTCACTACTTGCAAGTGATGTTAGTCAAGAACAAGGATAGCTATCTAGTTGTAAATGGTGAGAATGATTTTAAATCCGATCTTACTTGGGATGGAGATGATGGTGTCCAAGAGTTTACAATAAGAGAGCTTGATGATGATGATTTATCTCCGATGTTGACACCGAAGTTGAAGAAATTGAGGACGTATTTAGAGTTTTTTAATAATATAGAGTGTTTTTTATATTTGAAAGACAATTTATTTTGCTTTTATTTGAATATTGAATTATGTTTTTAATAATTTTGATGACATTTTATTTTAATTTTAACTATTTTATTTTTTGATTATTGACATTTTATATTTTAATTTTATATATTAATAATTATGTTATTATTTAAAAATAAAAAATAACGACTCCAAGCACTCAGACGAGTACTTGGTTAAGCGGTAATCAGTACCAAAACGATCACGGCGGATTACCTTTGAACATTGCTTTTATCTAAGCTAGGTCGATTCATTGTGATGCATTCTGTGCCTTCAATCTTGACCGATCGAGTAACTAAATGATGGTCAAGCATACCACTGAAATTAGGTTTAAGTTTGTTCTTTATTCATTTCCTACTTTGGGAAAGAGATCGAACAAAGTCAGCAAAGAGACGATTGCATATTACTATCATCAATGATATCTCACAAATAGATCATTTATAATTTTAGTATCTCATTTTTGAAAACTACCACTTCAGTACCTTATATTCAAATTCTTACTAAGGATCAGTACATGTTGTTACTAACACTATCAACTTATTAGATTTTTTGTTGTTAAAAAAATATCAAATTTTAAGGGATAAATTTTCATTTTCAATTGTTTTCTTTCTAGTTTTTGTTTTCTATTCTTTTTCTATTACTTTTTTATTTTTCTTCTCCTTAAAAATTGACATTTTTTTTCAATAATTTCTTAATAAGTTATCGGTGTTACTAACAGTAGGTACTGATCTTAGGTAGTGATTTAAAATTGAGGTACCGAAATGATAGTTTTCAAAAGTGAAATACCAAAGTGATGAATAGTCTATTTGTGAGGTACCATTCATGATAAAAACTCTCACCTTTAAAACATCTCCGACAACATTACTTAAATTTTTGTTATTTTGTACAAAAATATACCACAAAGCCATTTTAGCTACACACTTTTCTAATTTTGCTCCAACAACAAAACCTTAAAATTTAGTTATATTTAAATAAATGTTAAGTTTTGATCGGTTGATTTATATAACTTATTAAAATATATTTAGAAATTAAATGCATTTGTAACATTATTTGTAACATTCAAAGAAACAATTTATTACAATGTTAGATATTAATATTATTACCTATATTCTTATTTTTGATATAGGACTAGGGGATGAGATCATATTATTTAGGGATTTCTTATAATAGGGAATGTGATAAGGGAGCTAAAATATCAATATTATTAAAAAAATTAATATTTAAGGGATCTGTTGAAGTTGCTTTTACCGGGTGATTGTATATGATTTGCTCAATTATCCAAACGTGACTTAACAATAGACTCTGATCGATCTCAGTGATCTGTGATATCCAAATGCATAGTAGTCGATCAAAAAGATAAATTAACATTACTTTTAACAACATTTTTGTTTCTTCACTTTTGTTTGTAATTTGCTACCGACAGTGAACTAGTTGACATCTACAAACTGTTTTCTTTCATCATTCTTCTTTTTTGATGTGCAAATTCGAAGAACCAACTTTCAGATGATCGATCAAACTGTAAGTACTAGTATTAGACACTTCCAGTGCATGTTCAAATACTTGTTCATGTCGATCGATCTTCATCTTCATCGTAATCTTCTCTGCTTTTTAGTCCTTTTTCTTTTTCTGTGGTTGAATAACACTAGAAAATCCAATAGATGATGAATTGAATTGATGAAATATACTTGATATACGCCTTTGTTTTCTATCTCTCTTTTGCTTTACTGGCATTTCTTTATAATTTTCTCTTATCCAACGCCATTGCTTTGGTGATTTGATGGGGACTACAAATCCAAAATTCAAACCCATGCATTACTTGCATCGATCTGGATGACTGGATTGATCGAAAAAGCCACTTGCCCCCCTTCATGCATCCACGTACTATACTTGTAATTACACGTATATATAAATTTGAGCTACTCCATGCACATTTTTAATGGTTCTAAAGTCTAAACCCTAACTCGCCTAATTCTAATTAACTATCTAATTTCCACACACCATATGCATGCATGTAAATGGATTGATTGGAATCTAGCTATTGCTACTAGTACTTTCGGTCTTTTGCATGGCTTTGTACTATATAATATGTGATCATATATGAACCCTACAATATAAATACACGTTAGCGCATCTCTGGCTTGACTACACAATTGTATAGAATTTGGTCCGCTTATATTTACAAAGACTAATAATTAAGTAAACATCATAATCGGTACTTAGACACATCGACGAACATAGAAGAGCGGCACTCCATATTTGGAGATCCAAAGCTAAAGTAGTGGTCAAAAGATATGGTTGGTATATATGCATGCATATTGATAGAAAATAGACTATAGAGTAATAGAGATTAGAGAGATTGATCGATCGATCATGTACGTGAAAGAAACTAGGGATCGAGAATCTTCCATGCATGCGTACGTAGCTAATTGCTTTCTTCATATATGCATCATCACCTTAATGCTAGCTAGCTAGGTAGAGAGGGTTGAAGTGCTTTAACTTGAAGTGGACGCGCGTCGACTAAAGTTGGACTTGTCACTCGGCCTTTTAGTAGCACTAATTACGTCCATAAAATTATGTATATACAAGGTTGTAAAAAATGTTAGGCGACCCTAAACGGTGAACATACCTTCAAGCGCTTAGGCGGCTAGACGTGGATTAATCCGAATTAGACGTTTTTTAGGCGACTTAAAGGCGGTATTAATTCAATACATATATATGTGAAATAATGAATATTTAAAACACTTATATAATAAAATTAGCAATAAATATAATTTAAATTGTCATAATTTCCATACAAAAATATATAATATAGAGTAATAATTTCAAATATCAAATTATTTGAGTTTTAAATTATTATTATTTTCACGCCCAGCATCGCCCAGCCTCGTCTAGGAGTGCCTGAGAGCGCCTAACCCGCTCAGGAGCGCCTGAGAGCGCCTAGTCCGCCCAGAGAGCTTATTCCCTCATTTAGCTTCGCCGAACGCTTAGCCATCGCCTAAGCGGTCGCCTAGCTCGCCTTTTAGAAGAGTGTGTATATATGTACGTAATTGATGTAGCGGTTGGTACCGGTCTTGTTGATTGATCCCAAATTGGTAAGATAAATCGATCACTACCACGTACAATTAACGAAAAGAATACACATATATTTGGCGCCAGTTTGCTAGCTAGCTGTAAAGGAGCAGCACCAGAGATTTATAACATTTGAACTCCTGCAATCCTGCGAGTCCAATATCCATGCCACTAAGCTTTCCATACGCATACGTGTATAAATTGTATATCATAATTTGATTTTATATATCTCTGGTAAATGCATGACGTACTATATATATGTGTATGTGTGTGTACGTACGTGCAAACTATGCATGCGCATGCGATGTCGATCTGTGTAGGCTTACTTGGTTAAGTATCGATAGACTATCAATCAGGTTAGGCATTTAGTTATATATCATCTCGTACACCACAAAGAATCAGATGATGGCCGGGAAATTGATTCTTCTCGATCTGATACCTTCACCAACTAATTACCACAATTTTCATTTTGATCGAATTCTTTGCTGTACATGTATAACCCAAATGTACCGGTCTTCTCCCTTAATTTGTAATGATCGAAGTGGTTTCCCGTTCAAAATAATTGCACTCATTTTAGCAGCTCCCGTCGAATTAAAATATAAACTTAAGATAGATAGTGTTACACGTCTAATTAGCTATATATTCTCTCTTTGACGAGGAGATCTTGTACACGAAATGGTTATGGAGATATGCACACATTCGAGCTCAAAAGTCATCTGCGCATCCCAAATATATAAAGCTAAATGTTGCTTGTCACGCTTAATCAGTACGTAACTTCATATCACGACCGACGTAGTAGCTTATATATAAGTGCATTAAATGGATATATATATATATATAAGCATACTGATTGAAGATGACAAGCATCAATCTTGATTGCAAGCAGGCATTTAAAATATAAGCAAAGTCGCTTGCAAGACCAAAAAGCTAGCTGCTGACGCTCGAATCTTTACACAGACCAACAACGTGAAACAAACATGCAGATCGATCGAGCAGAGTTAACCTTTTTTTTAAGCTTCACAGAGGGGGAGAGAGAGAGAGAGAGAGAGAGAGAGAGAGAGAGAGAGAGAGAGAGAGAGAGAGAGAGAGAGAGAGAGAGAGAGAGAGAGAGAGAGAGAGAGAGAGAGTCATCAAACTGAAATGGTAGAAGCTAGCTTTGATCACTCATCACTTCATCCCATTACATTATTATTCCGTCCAAAAAACATATATACACGAAGCAACGAACTCAACCACAGCTCTAGCTCCCATCAAGTTCATGATCGAAGCTACTAACAGACTGATGGCTCCTAACCTAGCCAGAGTAAATGCCATATTATGTAGCTAGCCAGCCAGCAGCGAAATGTACCCACTACTTAACCAATTCAAGTCTTGAGTATTGGTCTAGCCAGCTAGCTACTTAACTAATGCACGATCGAGAGACTGCTCTAACTTATCATTACATATTTTCGATGGTATAAATATGTTGGTATTGTGACTGCTGCTGCATCTGCATGGCGACTAGATACCCGTTCAGATCCGAAAGTCTAGCCCAAAGAGCTACAAATTCGGATTCCAACCGCTTATTTTCTCTCCATGTTACGTGACACTTGTGAGCAACCAAGACCAACCGGTTCTTCAGCTCCCGGTTCTCCATTTTCAACTTGTTCGCCCCCTCCGTCAAGTCCTCCAAATGCCTCTTCTTTCTCCACCTGGAACGCCTGGCCGACTCACGGTTTGACGTCATCCGCCTCCTCTTTCTCTCGTCCACCGAGTAGACCCCTCGATGGACATTCGAGCCCTCCGAACCAGTGGTGGTCGGACTGCCCGAGTTCTCGTTCTCGTTCTCTTCTTGCAGCATGGACGACAGGAGCTCCTCAATCTCAGAGGAGGACATGACACCGACCCCGGCTTCTTGAAACTGGACCGGTTCTTCGGCGCCAGAGAAGAACATAGCCGAGGAGGGAGATGGAGTACATGCACTCACCATCATGATCACAAAGCTGTAATTAGTGGAGGAGGAGGGGAAGGAAGAGAAAAGGGAAGGAACGAAGTGGAGGGGACGAGTATTTATCATTGAGGAGGAGAGACACGTCGGGTCCACCGGAGCAAAAGTTTTGGGAGGAACGAGGGTAAATTAGTCCCCACCAAAAGTAACATTAAGCACTCAACTACTGAAAAATAATAGTAACATAATGATGGTTAATTTTTTTAATTGGCTATGGTTTTGGTGGGTGAAGTGCATTACGTGCAACTTTTTCTTGCAAAGGTTGGTATGCTTATGGTGGCGGGGCCCTTTTTTTCTTGGCTGCTTTACTCGGCCGAGTACCCCCACGGGGGATTAGCTTAGCTTAATCACGAAGAATCAAACAAAAGATCTATAAACAACAATTATCTGGAACCGTTAAGGTTGTTTAAACAGTTCGTTGGTTAAGAAAATAAAAGTTAAACTGGTGATAGATTTCCCCGTGTCGTATGGAATACGTAGCTAACGCCACTCACAAAATGTGAAAATTGAGTTGGGATCGTCAAAATTAAATCTTGATATCTTAATTATAAACATTTGTCCATTGAAGGTCAAGTATGTAGACACCATATCACGTCTGAGGTCATGTTGATATTGATTGGAGTTGCATCACAATATATATTCTTGAAAGTTAGAGAGTGACTGTAAATGAACCAAACTACTGTATGTGTATGTGTGTTATCCATCAGCTCATCATCTACTCGAGAATGACTCCACAACTTTGTATCGTCTAAACCCTGAAGATAAACAAAAACCAACACGTACTACCTGAAATGCATAAATGAACTTTGTCGCATTATTCTTTTGTTCTTAGCCCTGAACATGGCATCTTAATAAAAAATTAATAGTGCACATACAAAATACATTTCGTGAAAGGAATATTCGTGGACGGTTTTTTAGTTAGCAAATTTGGTAGTTTTCTTAGTTGGAAGTTTATCAAGGGCTTGGCTATCATCAGTAAATCCAAAGCAAATTATAAGTGGAGGCTAACATGCACATGGTCTCATGTTTCCTCTGAAGCTTTTAACCCATCTAGTAATTAAAGTGTACGTTGTGCCTCAGCTTCATGTCGCCCATTCAATCTGCCTCAAGAATCCAAAGTAGCCTTCATGTGCAGCATAGTTTTGTAAAAAGTATGATGCCACCAACTTTCAACTCTGTGTTTAATATATATGGTACTGCAACCATCTTTGCTATACCCTTGTTCTCTTCCTCTGGTAACAAACTGCAATGCCAACATGAACAGCACCACCATGTTTCATCGGATTCAACATTAATGAATTGGTATAGTAATGGCCGACGACAAATCGATCCTGTAAACTCAAACAGAAACCAACCGCCCCATGAACTGTTTCTTTTAGATAGTAGAAAATGAATAGGTTACAATACAAAATGCAGCTAATGTCATCCACACTTTGGATAGAAAGATAACATGGTCATTCCCTTTCTGTTTCATTGGTCTGGATTCGCTTTCCATTTACGATCGCAAATCACATAGAGCAAACAAGAAACATTAGCTATGAGCCTACGAGTAACATAACTGGGTAATACAAAGTGCTTTCACTCGCCAATATACAATGTAGAACTTTTAGTCTACCCTGAAGCTGGAATTAAAGTAACATGTTGGTTGGTTTTGTATGTATGACGAAACAAATGGTCTACAACAAATTTTACAAAGGCCCTTAGTTCAGTACCACATGCGCTTCCATTTACAAGTGGTTTCAAATCTTTACACGCATCTCTGCTCGTCTCATGTTTTTCCTCTTGGAAGTGCATAACCAGTTTGATATTGCCACTGAGAAAGTACATATGATGCTGCTTACAAGTTCACTGGAGGAGTTCCCTGAGTTTCATAAACACGGATTAAATGTTGTACTCTTCACAAGCACGGCAGAGAGTAGTCAAGTAACAAAGCTTCAGCATCAAGTTTGCAGAATTATATTTTGTTCAAGCATATAATAATTAAAGAAATGTCTATCTTTTTCATTCATTAGCAACAGGAAATAACCTCACCTTAAAAAGAAGATCATATGCTATGTGTTCCCAGGGTAATGAAATGGACATCAAGCAGCATTTGAGTGGGATCATCTCATCATCTAAACTATGAGTAGAAGAAGCAGCTGCATAAGCATTTTTGGCTGCCACAGATGCAACTGAAGCTGCCTTACGAACCATCGACCCAATATCGAATCCTCTTTTGGATGTTACAGGTGAAAAAGGACCGAAGTCTTGCTGGCTTTGATCTGATAATATAATAGAGACTTTCAGCAACATGAATATTCACATCATTTGATGAACTGTTTACTCACTTTACTGTAAATAAAATCTTTAGAAAAGCACAAGTCATAAGGCAGATTCAATTTTCTACTACCACAGAAGTGAAATTATTGCAGCTTGCAATCCTAATTTGCCATCTATAATGTTCATTTAACCCTTTGATAGCTGTAATAACACTTGAAAAGAATCAACCTGCAACTAAACAATCATTCTTACTCTTCTTTTTGTTGATCAAAACAACTGAACTATCAATATGAACTCTAATCTAAAATGATATATATACACAAATAATATATATATTTACTTTACAAAGGAATAAGACAATTTTCTGTTCTATGGTTGCATTTCATCTGGAACAAAAACAACAAGAAATACATCATATTAGTTTCTATGTGTTCAATTTCATACCTGCAACACCAGAAACGGCTACCTCAACTTCCCCGCGGCCTCCAGGACCTTTCATGTAAAGTCTGTCTTGTTTTCCAGGGGAATGAGCAAGTGATAAAAGGTTCCCAAATCGAGATTTGCCAGCTGTGTGTATGTGTGAGTGAGAGTGATGAGTGAAAAGAGCCACTTGCTAAACCCCAATACTTGGGGGAAAATCCAATTCGATAAAAATGATGTTTCCATAAACATAACAAGGGAAACAGTGTTTAATCAGGTGGACCTTTGTCTTAATTGATTATCTGGAATCAGAATACTCTGTCAAAGGATCAGCAAATGAAGGAAATAAAATCTTAGTATAAGTAAACATGAAATTGAAAATTGTCTGGTTAAGAACTAAAAGCTAAGAAACAACATGTATGGCCATCCAGCTTAAAGCAATGAATAACAAGTCAGTCAGCAGTTGTAGGGCAATACAAAAAATATAAATTAATGGTACAATGGTACAATGAATAAGAAAAATATAAATTGATATGTACCAAATTCAAGTATTTCATGAAGTTGACGCAAACGTACCATCATATGCATCTCGTACCATTTGATAACTGACGAATCCCGAAAATAGAGTCAGCTGCAATCGTAGCCAGCAGACAATCAGAATAAGGAAAGAGTAGTCCTTCACTTTACAGGATATGTGTGGCATTTACTTATCTAAACTATACACTAATTCTGTACGTAAATAGAGATTAGACAAGAACTTTGGAACTTTTGGCATTCACAGAACTAGTATCAACCTTCAGAGAGGAACTATCACTAGAACTGCAATCATCAGGTGCCTTTGCCGTAGGAAATGCTGCCCCATCATGTGCATTGAGTATTACACAATAGCAATGGTCTGCTTCTGTCAATACCTGAAAACACAAAAAACAAAACAGAATCACTTCTTGCAGCATAGATCTTAGAAAACACAGCTGAAAGATAATTAATGCCAACGAACTGACATACACTATTTAAATAAGAAAAAGACATTTAATTGTGTTCCTTTCAGGCAAGTAAGATAATAAGTCGTTAAAACAGGTAACTTTTCTAAACTTACTGATAACAACAATGTAGCCAGAAAAAGCATAATTGATGATATGATATAATCACAAATAAGCTTAGTGACAACATTACAAATCAGTAATTGTGCGCATCACAAGTGAAAGTAATACCATGCTTACAACACATACAATAGAAGAGGCCTCTTACCACCGCATCAAAAGTGGAATCAAAGTCATCAACTGCAAAACAAATATCTGGATAAGCAGGCGTTGTCTCTACTGCCTATATAAAAGATAGTGATACTGTCAGAATGAAGTGGAAGATATAGCATAATTCTGGGTTCACATGAATCAGAAAGTAAATAAACTTGCCTTTTGCGAGTCCAAATGAAAGTTGACACGGCTGGGAGATGCATAAACAGTCTTTACTACCTGCTGACATTTAAAATTTTCCATTAGAAAGGCTCTTTGCATTGTATAATTTGTGCTTCTGAAGAATCAAATATGTTATCTATGAAGGGAAAAAAAAATAACGACTTGGTTTCTTTTCAGTTTGAGTTTTTTCTGCAGCAGAAATCTGGTTTGCATGATAAGGGTCCTGAAGTCGCACTTCATGCAAAACACATCTCATCCCTTCTTTTCTTCATATATACCATAGTTTGGTTGCATCAGTGTAATATTCCATCAAAATGAATACCAGGATAACATGACGAATTATTAAATGTTAGCAGTGCACACCTTGTATATTGGAGATAATGGTTTATCTTGCTGGGCTTGATGATTTCGAAGATCCTGATGACTAAAACATAAACACTTAATCCTGATGACTAAAACAGGAACACTTCATTACTATTCATTACTCACGCAAATGAATGAAGAAAGTTACCTGCAAATAGCTACTGTCACAGTAAATGTAGTGTGGGCAATCAAATTCAAGTGAAAGGAGCGCCTCCAGTCCACTTCCGCAGATTTTTCACCAATCAAGTTATCCAACTGGTTATGAATAAAAGTAAAATACAGTCAAAAACACAACACCACACAGACTCAAAATAGTAACAAAACTGCTACTGCTGTTTTTTTTTACCTTAGGTGCCCACCTGCGTACAAAATAAGGCGGAACGTCGTCGCCGAATCCCTGAGCGCTCTGGCCACAATTTAACTCGGTAAAAAGTGTAGAACTGAGCAGTAAAAAATGAGCAGAAGTGAAAAATTGATACCAATTTTTTGACGAAGAAAACGAGATCATCGTCCTGGCGGCGGCGGGAGTCTTTGCCGCGAATGAAGTAGACATCGAGCACATCGTGCCAGAAGCGAGGGTCCATTTCGACATCGGAAGCGTCATCAATGTCGTCGACTACCGTTTTCCCCAATAAGCTCGAATGCTTCTTCACCATGCTCAGGAGTTCGATTCTGCCGAGTGAAAAGACCAAAACGACGTCGTGATCGGAAATTGGAAATTGTAGGAGAAGCAAAGACAGTTCATTTAATAATGAGTACTTACCTGGAGGGAGTGTCTTCTCCGTCACCGCCGAACATTTTGTGATTCGATCTTTCTAAATTTGCTTTCGGGAGAGAGTGTGAGAGAGAGAAGAATTGAAGGTTTGGGTGAGCAAACAGTGTGAGTGATTCAGTCGGCGATCTGCGGGGGCTGTGCTGTAATAGTAACTTTGTTGTTGCGTTCCATCTGGGAGCAACCGTGACGCTTCGTTTACAATGTACTATATTTTACATAATTTTACGGCATATGTTTAGCAACAAGGCAGTAGTATAGTGGTAAATATTTGTGCCTGTCACGCGGGTGACCCGGGTCCGATCCCCGGAGAAGGGGTTCTTTTTTTTGTTTTGAACTTTGTGGGGTTTACATTCGTTTTGGGCCATAAGTCCAAACTCCAAAACTTGAACTTTTTGTCTTGCATTCTCTCTTTGGACCAGGATAAATATGAGGGCCCAATAGGTGGTCATTTATCACTTTGGATGGACAATTTGAAATGCATTATCAGCCTAAATTACTTGAGGTTGGGGGGCTTGGGGCAGTGCATACAGAAGTTGGGTGCATTCTGCATAGTAGTTTAACCTTTTTGTTTGGGTGGGGGCACCTAGAAGGAATAGTACAAAAGTAGATGATCAATGTCACATTAAGCGACACTAATGATACTGTTAGACGTGACCCTCCACCATTATAAATTTAGATCATGATCAATTCTTGTTGCTACACTTTCCTCCATAGCTATATATTTTACTTCCTAGCTGGTTCCTATTGATCGCTCAAGTATATATTCTGTCTTTGGATTCCCTGGTCTTCACTCTTCAATGGCCATTTATACTAGTTTACAGAGTAATATAAGAAAACAAAAGTAAAAGAAACTTTAGCCTACAAGCGACATCATGCTTGATGATCATGATTAGAAACCAAGTGACAGCATGATTAATCGTGCATGCATGTAGAAAAAGAAAGAGAAAAACATTTTTCACTATTTCTAAAGTGTCCTAGCTTGCTACTTTGTTTTCTTGCTGCAAATTTTCAAGGTTGTTGACTTGCTGTGCTAGACAAAGCAGTAAATTACTTCAAATTAATTGATTTCATCGCTTAAACAAACGGAAAAGAAGTAAACATCGAGCAAGTAGTTCTCCTAGAACATAAGAATTCGCAAACATAAGTTTCATGACAGCTCCAAATACTCGAGGTACGTACATAACTAAACATATTATTAGATTATTAATTAGTACGTAGCAATACCCTTCTTCCCTTTGCCGGCTCTTCTCCTCCGGCTAGTGGCTGTGTCACCATTATCATTCCCGTCATGAAAAATCAACGGCGAGTCATCGGCTGCGTCGTCATGGGTGGCGATGTGGATGCAAGAGCACCGCTCTAAGGAAGCAAAGAAAGCAGCCGAAACACTGTTGACAAGCCACATGCCTACACCATCTACCTTGCCTCGACATCCATGGCTCGACGACGACGATGATGTTCTGACCTTTGCCGTAGCACTACTTGACCGGAAGTTGAAGAAGTGAGAGCAATTTGAGGGAGAGGAGGAGGAGGAGGTAGCGGCGGCCATGTATGGCATGTAATATCACAGTGGGAGAGAGCTGAAGAGGTTGAGAAGGCTAGCTTTAAGCATTTTCTCAAGGGGACCCTAGCTATAATATTAAGGCTGGACAATGATGAGTTTAATTAATTAAGTTGAATTTCGATGTATGCCCTCAGGAAGTTGTGGGAATTACGAGTGGGGGATTTTGTGACGAGGCTTTGCAAATTTTGATTCGGTCGAAGTTGCTGTCCTATGTGGTTGTTGGCGTACAGGGCCGTCTGACCTAGTAGTAAATAGTGACATCTGTACATTTCTGTTTCTTCATTAGTTTGCTTATGTTCTAGACCTCTAGTACAGTAGCTGAGCATTAGCATAGAACTCCCTATTCAGGAAGGGGTGCTGCTATGTACCATTATGAATCCTCCTTCCCTTCATTCAGAAGTTGACAAATTAAAGTGAAGAGGAGCAATTGGTTGCAGACGGTACCATATATGCATAAATGCTTGAAATACATATTTTGCGGCTACCTCTCTACCAAATCATCTTTTACCATTATAATTAGACTAGTTACTGAATTGAGTTAAGACTGCATATAATTCGGGCTCCGGTTTTCACGGTTGTGAGAAGCGAAGAGTTTGTGTCCGATGACACCGCCGGCTAGGGTTTTTTGTGTGCTTGTTCACGTCTATTGTTCTTGGCACCTACTTCTTTCCCTTACCTATATCAAAATTCACTTTGAACCTCTCCATTCTACCGCCTTTTCTAATCGGTCTGATTGCTTTTCCCTTGAGATTAAGGTTTTGTCGAATATGGGCAATATCGACATGCTTGCCTGGAACATGCACCACTGTAGAGCGGATTTCAAGATCGATGCACTGCACTCCTTGATCTTTAGCAAGAAACCGTGACTGATTTTCCTCCAGGAAACCAAGTGTCATGCACAATCCAAGTTCGAATCCATCAAAACCACTACTGGAGGAAGGAATCGGGGCGACGTAGTTACATTTCTACGTCGTTCCGATTTTCAACGAGGCGACGTAAAATACCTTTGACAAAAATTACGTCGCTTCAAAACATTGAGGCGACGTAGATTGAAGTACGTCGCTTCAAAAAACGGAGGCGACTAGTTTTTCTTTCCAAGTGACCAAACTAATCTACGTCGCTTCGATTCAAAACGAGGCGACGTAGATTGATCAATCTACGTCGCCTAGTTTTGAATCGAAGCGACGTAGATTAGTTTGGTCACTTGGAAAGAAATCGAGGCGACGTAGATTGATCAATCTACGTCGCCTCGTTTTTTTAAAATCTGGATCTACTCTTCTTCTTAAAGTCAACCCGTTCATAAAGTGAAAAGTTTAGAAAAACAGTTTCATTTCGTTCTGCAGCTGTTTTGGGCGATTTTGGGGAGAAATTAGTGGAAATTGAGAAAGAAGGTTGTTCTTGCCATTGATTTGATTCTTGAGTAAGGTTAGTTTGATTTGTATCTCTTTAACCCTCTTTATGACCATAATATGTTAAATTAGAAGTGAAATTGAAGTTTTGGTGAAATGTTTGAAGTTGAATTGAATTTGGTGTTATGTTGTAGTTTTAGTGTTTGAATCATTGAATTGTGTTATGGGTTCATGAATAATGTTTGAAATTTGGTTAAGTTTAGTGAAATTTATTGATGATTAGAAGTGAAATTGAAGTTTTGGTGAAATGTTTGAAGTTGAATTGAATTTGGTGTTATGTTGTAGTTTTAGTGTGTTAAGCATTGAATTGTGATAAATCATGTTATGGGTTCATGATTAATGTTTGAAATTTGGTTAAATTTAGTGAAATTAATTGATGATTAGTGTAGATTATGTGTATTCGAGCCTTAATTAGTAGTGTTATTAGTATTATGACTATATATAATTGTGGTATTTATCAACTTAGAACTCCCGTTTGAGAATCAACAACTCATCTAGTTGATCGAGTTGAGTTGTTGATTCTCGAATTGTCCCATTTTTGGACACTTTAGGTGAACATGACTTTGTTGATCCTTTTGCTATTCGTGTGATTTTAGTTTCAGTTTTGGGATATGGTTTCGACAGTGTCTCCTTTAAATGTTCCCCGAGTGCAAATTAGGTTGTTTAGATATGTGTGCACTCGGGGAACTGTAGGGAGATGCTGCCGAAATTTCCCTAAACTGGAGCTGAAACGCATGGGTGCAAAAGCGTTGACAAATGTCGTGTTCCCCTGAAGGGGATAGGACCCAACCCGGAGGCATAAGGCGAAGAAGTGTGGGGTTTTGGTTGAATCGCAACTGTGGCGTGGTAACTTTGTTCATATTGATTGTTTATGTTGACAGGGAACATGGACGGACTCCCAGACAAAACTTGGATGACATATCATCGTGCTGATCCAAGGTACATCAACGGCATATTCGAGTTCATGAATTTTGCCCGGCTACATAGTAACGGAGCCGATTATTACTTCTGCCCGTGCAAACGTTGTAAGAACGGTCAGTTCAAGGTTACTATGGATGTCATGTATCATCACTTATCACACAGTGGTATGAGTCCTACTTATACAGTCTGGCACCTTCACGGGGAAGTTTCTGGTGAACCGGCAATGCTCAGTCAACGAAGACAGTGGCTTCAAGACAGAGTCGGTCCTTCTAGTGGTGCCGGTCCTTCAGTGAACCCGCAGTTGGAGATTCTACATGATGCATATCCCTATTATCCTGGATACCATGCAGATGCACCCCAACAATTTGTGGAAGATAATTCGGGCATGAACTTCAATGACATGGTAGACGATGATTATGAAAAGTACGATAGATTATTGAAGGAGTCACAGACCCCATTATACGAAGGCAGTGACGAAACTGTTTTGAGTGCCATATTAGATGCAATGGAAATGAAAAATGAAAATGGATGGTCGGACACAAGTGTTGACTCTTTATGTATTTACATTAATAAACTTCTTCCTAAAGGGCACACATTCCCCTGTTCATACTCGAGAATAAAAAAAATCTTGAGTGATCTTTCACTGGGTTACGAAAGAATTGATGCGTGTGAGTTTAACTGTGTGTTGTTCAGGGGGGCGCTTGTAAACGAGAGGATTTGTCCAGTGTGTTATTCTGAAAGATATAAGCCAAATACGAATGATATTCCCAAAAAAATAATTCGTAACTTCTCTCTAACACCAAGGTTGAAGCGCTTGTTTATGTCCCCACACACTGCCAAGCATATGCGATGGCTGGGGGAGCGGATATGCGTGGCTGGTAGCCTCAGCCACCCAGCTGACGGAGAAGCGTTTCAACATTTTGACAGAACTTTTCCAGGTTTTGCACGGGACTGCAGGAATGTGCGCCTTGGAGTAGCAACAGACGGTTTCAATCCATTCGGAACAATGGGAACTTTGCATAGTACATGGCCCGTTGTTGTGATGCCGTACAATCTACCACCATCAATGTGCATGAAGAAGGAATATAATATGTTATCAGTGTTGATTCCAGGCCCTAAATCTCCCGGAAAGTGCCTTAGTGTACTCATTGAGCCGATGATCGAGGAGCTAATACATTTATGGGTCGTTGGAGTCCATACTTTTGATCGAGTAGACAATGAGGTATTCTTGATGAAGGCAGCGGTAATGTGGACTATTAGCGACTTTCCAGGTTTAGGGATGCTTGCGGGGTCAACTGTTAAAGGGTACAAGGCATGTCCAATCTGTCTAGATGAGCTAACTTCAGAGCATATATGTGGGAGGATAGTTTATGAAGGTCATCGAAAATGGCTCCACCAAGATCACCCTTGGAGATTGAGCAAGGCATTTAACGGGAAGGAGGAGTTTGGCGGAAGACCCTATCGTAAGAGTGGAGATGAAATTTTGGAGGACGTTAGGTCAAACGTTTACCCTATTCTTAGCCAACATGAAGACTTGAAGGTGCCGTACAATCCGAATAACAGACAGTGTTGGACTCACGAAAGCATATTTTGGAAGATGCCGTATTGGTCATCATTGAAGATCAGACATTGCCTAGATGTCATGCACATTGAAAAAAATGTGTGTGACAACATCCTTGGAACCATTTTTTCGATTGAATCGAAGTCTAAGGATGGTCCAAAAGCTCGCGCTGCTTTGAAGAAGAGGAATGTGCGAAAAAACCAGTGGCAAAGAGCGGGTGACTTGGCTACGGGGAAAGTTCCTCATGCACCTTTTTTAGTTAAAAAGGATGATCTAGAAGATGTGTTCCAGTGGTTCAGGGATGTTAAGTATCCTCTTGGTTATGCAGGTAGTTTGAGAAGTAAGGTGAAAATAAGTTCCCAGTCACAGTTTTATGGATTGAAGACGCATGATTGCCATGTCTTGCTTCAACGTCTTCTTCCTGTGGTTATAAGAGGGTTTCTGCCAGAAAACGTTGTCAAGCCATTGATAGCACTGTCAAATTGGTTTCGTCAACTATGCAGTAGGGAGCTTAAGAAGGAGGTTGTGCGTGACATGGAAACTGAGATAGTGATGATTCTCTGCAATTTGGAGCTCATATTTCCTCCACATTTTTTTACATCCATGGTTCATCTCATGGTTCATCTGCCCGAACAAGTATTCCTTACAGGTCCAGTACACTATACATGGATGTATCCAATTGAAAGGTAAATTTTTTTGTTATTGCTAATATTAGGAAAATATGTTTGTACTAATATTATTGTACTAATCTTGTGTAATATGTCGGCAATTAGGAAAATATTGTACTAATCTTTAAAGCTGTGTTTTTGCAGGCAATTAGGAAAATATAAAAAGTCAATGAGGAATACACGTTACCCGGAAGGTAGTATTGCTGAACAGTACCTCGTACATGAGTCGGTGACGTATTGTAAGGCTTATCTCAGACGGATGGACAACGAAGATATCGACACTTCCATATCTGGGTGGAATGTCAGCTGTGTTTCACTCTTAGTAAGACCAGATATTATCGAGACTCGTCGCCAGTTCAGGTTGACTGAGTCAGAGACTGCTGAGGCTCACTGGCAAGTCTTGGTGGAAACAGACGAAGTCAAACCTTACCTAGAAGAACATCTCAGAAGGTTCGAGGCTAAAAATGGTGAAGATTTCGACGAGCGGCAGCGGAGGAGGAGTTTTCTTCGATGGTTCTTAACATGGGTACATATGCCTATTAATTCTGGTAAGGTTCTTTGAGGGTTTATAACACTTATCTTTAACTCCTCTTAACACTTATCTCTCAGGTGTCCCTTAAAGAAAAAAACTCGGACCCGAGCTTGGTTGCAGGAATAAAGTCATTAGCTCAAGGACCTCAGCAATGTCGGGTTTATAAGTCGTGTTATGTGAATGGTGTCAAGTTCACATCGTTTGATAGAGATCAAAGAACCGTGACTCAAAACAGCGGTGTCATGATAGACATGGGTTCATCCAAGTTCTACGGCCATGTTAACTACGTGGTCGAAGTATTATATGCAGGCCGTATGCCAGTGGTGTTGTTTAAGTGCACATGGCACAACTCCGAGGACCCTGAAGATCTTGACACCCTTATAAAAGATCATGGACTGATATCAGTGAATACAAACAACAGTTACTATGAGGATTCACCCTTCATAATTGCAACCAAAGCAAAACAGGTATTCTACATAGACGATCCAAAGGCTGGTGGTACTTGGAAGGTTGTACAAGAAATGTCGCACCGCAATGTCTACAGCGCCGAAGTACTGGCCATAGATGAAAACATATCGCGTACAGGAGATCATATATTCGAGCCTTACCAAGAGGACACTCCCACGGTGATACAATTTTACCCAGATTTTCAACTACTTTTGGACGAAGAAGGAGACGAGGAGGAGGACGAGGAGGAGGAGGACGAGGAGGACGAGGAGGAGGACGAGGAGGAGGAGGATGAGGAGGAGGAGGAGGAGGAGGACGAGGACGAGGACGAAGACGAGAACGAAGACGAGGACGAGGACGAGGACTAAACTAATATTATTATGAATTTGAAACCTAAACTTTGTATTTTCTTTAAAGCATAATTTATGTATTCGATAAAATATTACTAACTTTATAATTCTAAACTTTATCGTTTCTTTCATATTTTTTTAATTTTTTTTTATAAATGAGGCGACGTAGATTGATTAAACAATAAGGCGACGTAGATTGATTAAACAATAAGGCGCCTCATTTATTAAAAAAATTAAAAATTAAATACAATAAGGCGACGTAGTTTAATCAATCTACGTCGCCTCATTTATAAAAAAAATTAAAAATTAAATAAAACTAGGCGACGTATATTGAACAATATACGTCGCCTTATTTATTTAAAAAAATTAAAAATTAAATACAGGGAGGCGACGTAGTTTCATCAATCTACGTCGCCTCATTTATAAAAAAAAATTAAAAATTAAATAAAACTAGGCGACGTATATTGAACAATATACGTCGCCTTATTTATTTAAAAAAATTAAAAATTAAATACAGGGAGGCGACGTAGTTTGATCAATCTACGTCGCCTCCTTTATAAAAAAAAAATTAAAAATTAAAAAAAACTAGGCGACGTATATTGATCAATATATGTCGCCTCATTTATTAAAAAAAATTAAAAATTAAATACAAGGAGGCGACGTAGATTGTTTAATCTACGTCGCCTCATTTATAAAAAAAAAATTAAAAATTAAATAAAACTAGGCGACGTATATTGATAAATAGACGTCGCCTCAGTTATTAAAAAAAATTAAAAATTAAATACAAGGAGGCGACGTAGATTGCGCAATCTACGTCGCCTCATTAATTCAAAAAAACAAAATTAAAAAAATTAATATTTCAAAAAGCGACGTAGATTGCAATATACGTCGCGTAGATTAATTAAATGAAACTAAGCGACGTAGAATGCAATATACGTCGCCTCGTTTCCTTTATATTTCCAGAAAAACAGATTGCTTTCTTCTTCTCACTTCTTCTTCTTCCTCGCGCCGTCGCCCCCAAATCCCTAACCCCCAAACCAAATTCATCTCCCTCCACAAAATCAACCTCCCCAAATCTCAACTCGGACCTCGTTTTCAATTTCCCTTCCCAATCAATCTCGTTTCCATTTCCCCTCCACCAAATCCCCTCCACCGAATCGTAAACCCCCTCGATTTCGAATTACCCCCTCGTCTGCAACTAAGTCTTTTACACATCAAAAATTCAATACCGTCCTGGAACTGTTGCCCTTCGGTAAGTTTAATTGCTCCTGTTTTGGTATATTATGAGTTGAATGCAAACTTCTGTATGTCTTGGTATTACGAGTTGAATGCAAGTTTCCGTTGCTTTTCTTTAATGACAAACCCACTGTTATAATTGCTATTTGGTTGTGATTTGTGGTTGTGCAGAGAAATCCGTAAGTACCAGAAGAGTACTGAGCTCTTGATCAGGAAGCTGCCATTCCAGAGGCTTGTTCGGGAGATTGCCCAGGACTTCAAGGTATATAGCTTGTTGGACCCAGAAGTGTATCCACGTCCCACAGGTACTCAATTTCGGAACTTAGACCATTAATTTCTTTATATTCAAGTATGGTATTTGGGTATTTGACATGTTACTTGGTTGTGAAGTAAAACTGTACTATAGTAATGTAATTTTAGAAAGGGCAAGGTGAAATGAGTAAAACAGGTTTTGAAATTTCGGAACTTATTGGGTGGAGATGAAACATTTTTGATTCTTTGAGAATTGTCTTGTGTAGGTACGTATTGTCTCTATTGATTTGATACGTTTTGTAGTTTGTTTGAGTGACATTTTGAAGGTTTCTGCAAGTCTATCAATGTTTTTTGATCTGTATATGGCCAAGTCCGCATGCAATTTGGACTGCTTATAGTAAAACATGCACGTTAGTTCAGAACAATTATTGGGCTTGACAAGCCTTGTCTCTGGCATGAGTCATGGACTAAATTGAAAGCTTTTTATTTTTAGTGGCCAAGCAGTTGATTGGATTCGTGTATCGACAGGTTGTTTGTTGGTTATGGAATCTGTTTGAAATTTGGCAATGAGAGGATGCAAAGTAGTATAGCATTTGCATATTTAACTTTAACAGAATAATCTGACATCATCAACGTGAATAAGCTAGTGATTCAACATTATGGATGATAGATTGTCTTGGATGCTTGTATTCAAGTGACATGATGCAACTGTTTGTGTCTATAATTGTTGTGTTTTTTTTAAAAACTGGTTTATCCGAAAAGAACTTGTACTAATGTGTTGAGTTTTATAGTAACAAATGAGAGAAAGTTGTATGATAAGCTATATGTGTAGGTTGCTTAATGTTCATGTTTAGTTGCTTTGTGAATGTGATGATGCTTTGTGCGAATGCGATAAGCATGAATGTTTATGTATTGTTCGATCAGTTTGTTCTTAGTCATCTACATGCTTCTTCTTTTTTTCATATGGAGAAAAACTAGACATAGTGACATGGTCAGAATTTGGTTAACTGCACCAATAAGTATACTTGAACAAGAATATGCGTAACCTAGGTAACTATAGCATTATAGAAGTACAAACGAGTAAATCTTCAATCTAATTAAAAATAACAGTTTAGTTTTAATAGAATGGCTCCCGGAGATACTGCATACAAGAGGAGGAAAGCGTTGATGCAGCGTCGTGAAGCGGAAGCGGCGGCCGCGGCGGCAGCTGCGGAGGCGGCGGAGGCGGGGTGGCGAGCATTCAGCCGAGATGGGGCTTCCGGGTCTGGTTGCCCCACGGGACAATCGGCGACCCCGTCGATTGCAGAAGCTCCGCAGTTAACGCCCGCCCCTCCACTTGAGGATGCGATTCCGCAAGGACCGGATGACAGCAGCGACGCCACTACGGCGTCACAGCACCCTCCCGCCCTCAGCATCCGGTGCAAGAAGACCAAACTCCCCGACATGGTCGGCATGGCAACCGGAGACCCGACGACGGAACAACGCGGAGTCGTTGTCGGGACGAAGACGGAGTACCTCGTCCGGATGAACAACAATAGGCGACTACAAGTCGCTTACTCTACGAGGCATGCGGGGCCGGCGACGAGGGAAATGCGGAGTCTGATGTGCCGAGACATCGGTAGCATCATCCGCGGAAAAGTTCCAATGCTTGCATCTAGCTTCTTGGGACTTAGCGATTTGCATCGCGATATCGTCGGCCGGAGTCTTGAGGTATACTTGCTGGACTCCGAGCTTACTTACATACTTGTAGTAAATGTAAATATAATTTTTACATAACGGAATTTAAATGTGTTGTGCTAGACGAACTACGACATCCCGGCGACTGATGTGGAGATGTGGAACTTCATTGATAGGACGGCGCAAACAATCTATAAGGATTGGAAGTACGATTGCCATCAACATTATCTCCACGTCAGCCAGGAGACTCCGGCCGAGTTTCTCGGGAGGGCAGACCAATGGGTGTGGTTAAAAGCCCACTTCGAAGACCCTGCTTACTTGGTGAGTTTCATAAACGAACCTACAGTTTTGGTAGCCAACATTCGAACAATATGCATGTTTATCTGTTCTTATTTTAAAATGATTTTTGTGTGTGTGTGACAGCGATTGTGCGAACGGAACCGAGGGAATCGAAACAAGAACAAGGAGCAGCAGCTCAACCACCATTCGGGATCCCTCGCCCTCTCGTACCGAAGCGAGGTGTTGGAGAAGGAGGGTCATAGAGCGCCTGCCGTCCAGACGTGGATTAACGTATACCAGCCGGAGAGGAATGCGGCTGAGAAAGTGGTAAGCTCAAATAGGTTCACGTTACGTTATTTCAATTATTTTTGTCTACTAAATTGTAATATTATTTATTTTATCTATTTTAATTGAGCAGGCGGCAGTGAAGCGTCGACTCGATGAAGTCTTGTCGCAACAAGATAGTGCTGCGGGCCCAGTTGAAGGCGAAGAGGTTTCCCAACCCCAGCCTCTTCCTCTTGATACACAAATAAATATCATAGAGGAAGAGGTGGGTTCAAGGCACGGGACCTCTATAAGAGGTAATAAATCTCCAAAACGATTCCGTCGATGCATATCTCGATTTACGTTTTGCTTTATTTTGGTTTACGATATAGTTTACTAATATTTGTTCTTGTTCGACGTTACAGGGGTGGGGCGCGCTCTCACACGCGACCCCAAACCGAGAGGAGGGGCCCGGGTAAACCAGGAACGCCAAATTCAAATGCAAAAGGAGATCGATGAAGCCAAAGAGGCGGCGCGCAGATCGAGCGAGGTGGCGCAGAAGGCCATAGCGGAAGCGAGTGCGCTCGCCCAAAGGATGCAAGAAATGGAGGCCTTGATGCGATCATATCTCGCTGCGAGTCAACAACCGCAAGCTTCTCCACCACCTCCCGGCTCGTAAACTGTATATAGGATTTGTATAAACTTGATTTGTGTAAACTTGATTTGTATAAATGAGGCGTTTTGATTTGTGATTGAATGCGTTTTTGTGGTTGAATGCGTATCTGCAATTTGAATGCGTTTTTGTGTTTGTAAATTGTGATAGGTCGTGACTTGGTACAATAATATTTAATTTTTATTTTTTTTATTTTTTAATAATTAAGGCGACGTACATTGCTCAATGTACGTCGCCTCATTTATTAAATAAAATAAATATTAAATAAATTGAAGCGACGTACATTGATCAATGTACGTCGCCTCAATTTATTTAAAAATAAAATAAAATAAATATTAAATAAATTAGGCGACGTACATTGATCAATATACGTCGCCTCAATTTATTTACAAATAAAATAAAATAAATATTAAATAAATTAGGCGACGTACATTGATCAATATACGTCGCCTCAATTTATTTACAAATAAAATAAAATAAATATTAAATAAATTAGGCGACGTACATTGATCAATATACGTCGCCTCAATTTATTTACAAATAAAATAAAATAAATATTAAATAAATTGAAGCGACGTACATTGATCAATGTACGTCGCCTCAATTTATTTAAAAATAAAATAAAATAAATATTAAATAAATGGAGGCGACGTACATTGATCAATGTACGTCGCCTCAATGGATTTAAAAAAGAAAAATAAATTAAAAATAAATAAAATGAAGCGACGTAGATTGATCAATCTACGTCGCGTCAGTTCAAGCGACGTGATCAATCTACGTCGCTTCAATTGAAGCGACGTAACATTATTTACGTCACGTGAAATGAAACGAAGCGACGTAGATTGTATCTACGTTGCCCCAATAGTGGCGTGATGAATCTGAAGCGACAAGACGAGGCGACGTCGTTTTGGTCACAATAAATCGAGGCGACATAAAATTGATACGAGGCGACCACCTTTCTACGTCGCCCCGATTTCGTCCTCCAGTAGTGAACCCAACTAGGGTTTCAGCAGGGTATTATGAGCGAATGCTCCGATACAAATGTCAGAGGTCTTATGCTGTTTTGGGTGGATGATATCGACCTCCATTATAGAGATCACTCCCCATGGTTCATAGATGTGGAAATCTGAGTGCCAGCATCAGTTGGTCATCTATGGCGGTTCACGGGTTTGTACGGTGAACCGCATACAACCTTGTGATATCGGACATGGGCCTTACTAAGAGTCTTAGCGCAGCGACCAGGGCCATCTCGGTTATGTGTGATGAGAGATATCAATAAGATTATGTGCTCATCAGAAAAGTCTAAAGGACAAGTGAGACCTGATTGGCAAATGAATGACATTATTCGGTGTATGAATAACTGTGTGCTTGAGGATTTGGGCTACACGGGAAGACTGTTTATATGGCCTAATTCTGAGACTTAATGCAGATTAGATCGGGCACTTGCTACTTCAAATTGGAGACAATAGTTTTGAGAAACTTAGGTGATAAATCTTCCTCCTTTCTGTTATGATGATGTGCCTATTTTGGTAATGGCTAAGTAAGAAAAAGAAATCTGTTTTTTGAGTGACAACATTGTTTCCGATTCGAGGCGATGTGGGCAAATGAGGAGAGTTGTGCGGAAACCATATGTGCAGTTTGGCAGAGTTCGAACCTGGGATATCTATAGTTCTATAGGGTCAGTTTGTATCGAAAGTCGCTAACACTCAGATGAGTCTAAAACACTTGTCCAAGGAGGTGTTTGGCTGCCTTCTTGAATAAGTCTTTTAATATAGCGGACAACCTAAGAAGGAAGGAATTGTATACTAGTGTCACGCCCCGATTTTCGATCGCCTGTCAGACCCTGCCGTAGCCGTGGTGTGAGCGGTAGCAAAAGTGTGAGCGCAAAAAGTAAAAGATAGAACGGAAAACGGTAAACTCAACTTGGTTCTTATTTAAACTGTGAAAACTCTATTACAAGTTACTAAAATAATAGCAACTCCTCTAGTCTCGTTGTTCTATGCTCAACTAATCATTTCGATTCTTGGATCCAACCTGCAAGATCTTTGGAGGGGTGAGCTAACCACACACTCAGTAAGTAAGATATGTAATACGTCAGTGAAACGATGCTTTTACAATAAATAAAAATACGGACTCTAATTAATATATAAAAATATCCTCTACTCGACGTCACATCACATGGTCACTTCTTACTTATTATCCTTCGATTTAGTGACCATCACAAACAACCCCAATGACAACTTCGGCCTTATACCTCTGTGTGACACATACTTACTTCGGCTATAACAAATAAGTAAGTACGCATGTTCCATGAATAATAGTGATCACTAACAAATTGACTTGTATAATATATATAGTACCCTAACTCACGAATAAAACACATGCTTCACTTGAAAAAGAGAGAAAGACATTAAAAGTAGAATAAAGAACATTGAAACACATTACATAACTCACTCACCTCGAATCCGAGATAATCATCGAGCATAACAAAAATATCTCGAGCCACCTATCAAATGCCTTCAAAAATTATTAAACTATGTCTGACTCGCCATTCACTAATGGATAAAGCTCGTCGAGACGAATCCGTAGATACTAACGGACCCTAATTCAGAGTTACAGATAAAAAAAAATTACGATTTACCAAATCTTCACGAATTTCTAGAAAGAGAAATTCTCTGAGAATTTGTGTAGGAAAACTAAGTTGGCTGAATGCTTATTTATAGGTTTGGTAAACCGACATTGTGGTCAGTTTAATTTATAGAGCTAATTGGGTTTTGACATGTGGTAAGTGTAAGACTTAACCACCAAGAAAATTGTGACAAATGGCACTACAATGTCTCATCTTCACCACAAGCCAACAAGTGCGCATCGACACAACAAATTTATTGTCCATGCATCCGACATCTCATCCTTAATTAAGGTTAAACTCACGTCATCGCATAAATACTAATAAAAAAAATACCAATAGTCAATTCCAAATTTGAAAGACCTTAAAATATAGCTCGAAACTCTGAAAAATATAATGAACTCGTGGTAACATCTATTATCTATTTTTAGTTATAAAAATTACTTCTGACTAACTTAAAAATTTAGGGTCTTACAATCCTACCTCCTTAATTTTTTTTTGTCATGTCGTCATTATCCCAAGTGATAATTGAATCTATGTCAACGTCATTTACTGTTGAATATACTGATGAGGAGATTAGTGCGACACTATCTTAGGTGGGGCCTCACAAGGCTCCTGGGTCAGACGGTATGCCTCCTCTCTTTTATAAAAAAATATTGGGATATAGTTGGTCCAAATGTTATTGCTACTGTCAAAGAGTTTCTAGTCACATGGCAAATGTTTGCAAAATTAAATCACACTCATATCTGCTCGATCCTGAAGGTTCTTTAACTGACCAAAATTACTAAATATAGGCTTATTTCTTTGTCTAATGTAATTTTTAAGATTTGTACGAAGGTACTGACAAACAGGCTCAAGTCGCTGCTTAACCAGATTATTGACTCATGTCAGAGTGCATTCATCTAGGTAGACTCATTACTGATAATAAACTGGTGGCGAATGAAGTGGCAAACTACCTATAGACAAAGAAACAAGGAAGCTCTAGAAAAATGGCTTTGAAATTGGATGTGTGTAAGACCTATGATCGTTTGGAGTAACGTTTTCTCAAAGATGTTATGCACCGACTAGTGTTTCCGGCCCCATAGATTGATCTCATTATGACATGTGTCACTACGGTGCAATATTCTGTAGTCATCAATGGCTCACCTAGAAGCCATCTCATTCTGACTCGGGGTATTCTGATTGTAGTCCTCTTGACGCAGTATTCTGCGTCAAGGGGACCTGATCTCCCTATATATATATATATTCCTTGTGTGTACTTCCGGTTTGTCGGCTCTGCTTCTAAGGGACCACCATGTGAATGAGCTCTAAGGCATTAAAGTCTGCAAAAGGGCACTGACTTTACATCACATCTTGTTTCTAGAGGATAATCTTCTCTTTGCCACAACATCGGGCAGGTCATGCGATACGATCAAAGAAATATTGTAGATATATGAAGCAACGTCTGGTTAGTCTATTAACTACGGAAAAAGTAGTGTATGTTTTAGCCAGAATTCAGATGAAGGCAAGTAGAACTAGCACGAGTGTTTGTTATGGAGTTAGGCTGTATCACGACAAGTACTTGGGATTTCTAATACATGTGGGTAGAAGTAAAAACGAAATATTTGCATATGTCAAGGATAAGGTTCTGGATAAGTTGGCAGGTTGGAAAGGGTCTTTCCTTAGTGTTGCAAGCAAAGAGGTCCTTATCAAAGCGGTGGCACAAGCCTTACCTAACTATACCATGAATTGTTACTTTCTGCCTAAGACTTTCTGTGATGAGCTGTAACAACTGTGTGTGGATTTTTATTGGGGCGATACGACTTAGAAGAAGAAAATCTACTAGTATACATGGGATCATATGTGTAAACCAAGGATCAGGGAGGTTCGGGTTTTAGGAAACTGCATGCCTTTAACTTAGCAATGCTAGCAAAACAACTATTGTGTGTACTAATGAACCCGAAATCTTAGTAGTAAAGCTTTCATGTTCTGAAGTAATTCAATTTGGAAGTGTTCAGATTTACTCTTGGAAATGTAGAAGCTATAACAACAGCTCTAGGTTATTAACAGGGTGGTTCTCAATTTTCTTTTTGTATTGATGGTGTAGAGTACTGTGGACTTTCATGAGAGCCGACTCGGAAGGTTTAGATGAGGTCCGAAGGCTATCTGAAGCTGGAAAATTCAACATACCTGTGGAGAAAACATTACCCATCTCTCAAGTGAGAGAGGCTCACGAGGCAAAAGAGAAGAGGCAGATTCATGGTAAAGTAGTACTTGAACTCGACTGAAGATAATAGCACTAGTACGGGTAATCTTAGTTCTCAGCACATTATCATTCTATTTTGCCTTGGTCTCTGTTGATTGTTGCTCTTCACCATGTAATAATAACTAGCTGTTGTACAAAGTTGAAAAGTTAATTTCATCCGGTTTGCAGTCTGTAAATGTTTGAGAACGGATGTCTAATTTAATTAAATCCTTATAATGGTTTTAGTACTGTTATTATATATCAACTGAAGCCTAGTACTTTTCATTTTTGACAGCACTGCCGCACCAGTAGAATATTTCATCTGATATTTTAGGCAGAAATATTGTAGAGATTTCTAAGATTCATTTGAAGCTAATTGCAATTGTGTACACATTTGCAATTCCAACCTTCTTAAACGCATATTGAAATTTTAGGAAGAAAAAATTTTGTACTCTTTTCATCACTGAGAGCAATGTGGAAAATGAATATGTGATTTTGATCACTTTGATGGAATGTATGAAAGAAATCGATTTGGGATGAGGAAGTGTTTGGACCCAAAATAAACATAACAGTTATTTTAACATTTTTGAGTCTTGGAGATATAACGGGTCGACCACACGCGGCCTGATTGAAGTTGCGAATCGGGAAAGAATATGTCTATGCGATTCCTAGATAATCTAGGAGAATCTAGAGGCAATATATTATTTTTAATCAATAATGTTACCTTGTCAAGCGAAGGAAACCAGAGTGTCAACCTATATAAATAGAAGAAGCAAAGTAGAATTTGGGACCTCTACACACATACACAATTTGCGCACCAGCAAATTTTACTCCGCTGCGAGTAGATAATCAGCGAACAACGAGCTCAGGATCTAGGCCACCCGACATAGCGTGGGGATTCAAAGGTTCACTCTAGCTAACCAATGCAACCGGCAACAATGAATTCAGGATCTAGGCCACCCGACAAAGCGTGGGGATTCTAAAGATCTACGAAGTCACCCTATCCTGTGTTCTCAACACTTCGTCCTTAGGATTGCTCTGCTTTATACTTGTCCGAGGGTGTAAAGTATCGATCTATGTGGCTCGGTAGGGAGACACGAAACTTATGTCTTGCGTACCATCAAGACAAGTAGGACTTAACGAGCGAGGTTGGTGCTCTCCTCACTCCAATCGCTTGACAAGAAGCAGAGACTACGCGACGCATAACACAACGACATTCTGCCCTCGACAGTGGCACGCCTTACACACAACACATCTACAACTGCGGATCCAAAAGAAACAATTTGCGACATCTCCAATCGTAGCAACCTGATTGGAGAAAAATTGAAACCAAACAGAAAAATAAAGACAATAATCAAAATCAAAAGAGGTACAAACAACTCGGAAAGTACTTAAACTTAAATACAACAACATCCCTTCAAAAAAGAAAAGAAAAGATACAAACAACATTTGGTTGATAAAATTACAGACAACATTTCACTAAATATTACATGCATACAAGTGATACAACAACAAAATACAATCAAAACATAAGTTAAGGAAAAGTTTATTACTCTTATTACTAGACACCATCCACAGCTAGATTAAATATATACAAACTCTAGTTACTCAAATGTAGTTTGAGGTAGAAGATGAGATGAAGTGTGAGGAATTGCCATGTCAAAAAGAAAATTGTCACGTCACCGGACTTAACTAAGCCGTGACGGAAAATAGCTTGAGGCATTACTTGGATACGATTTTGAAACTCTGGACATTATTTTGATAATTTTTAAAGAGTAGACATCACATTGAAGATTTTGTAAAGATTCAGACCTGATGGTAATTATTTTCCTAAATACAAACAACATTTGTTCTAATTAAATTATAAACATCGTTTTTTGAGAGAATTACAAACAACATTTGGTTGAATATTACATGCACATATATACAACCGTAAAATACAATTAATATATTAAAAACATAAGTCGAGGAAAAACTTATTACAATAGAGACCAATCAGACCATCCACAGCCAAATTTAATATCTATAAATTTAAACATCCATTTACTCAACTGTTGCCAGAGCAATAGAGCATGAGGTAGAAGATGAGGTGAACTGTGAGGAATTGATGGAGGACTCGGTTCGACCTCCAGTAGTGTGGCTATTGGACGACGACATTGAATGTGATGATTGAAGACCAAATGCCACCGGCATCTTTGATGGGAGATGAGGCATTGGAACCTCAAAGTTAAGCACTTGAATTGCTTGTTGTATCACTGGCCTGAAATTGTAATCCGGATGAGCACACCATAACCCCACAATCATCAAGCACTCCATTTGCTTCTCATCATATTCCCCGCACAGTTTTGGATCTGCTGCTTCGATGATTCTTCCTTCTCCATAGAGCTCCCAAACCCAATCCACCATTATGAATTGCTTTTCTTCACGCTTGTAATCGATAGGTTTCCTCCCACATGCTATTTCCAGAGCAACAACTCCAAAACTATATACATCAGATGCCTTGCTAGCCTTTCCTGAGGTAACATATTCCATAGACATGTAGCCCCTTGTTCCTGCCACTATCGTGGTTTGCGACATTTGTCCGTGGTCTACAAGTCGAGCTAACCCAAAATCTCCAAGCTTGGCGTTGAAGTTGGCATCCAACATAACATTGCTGGATTTGATATCCCTGTGCAGCACACATTGTTCCCATTCTTGGTGTAGATACAGCAATCCTGAAGCCAATCCATGTGCAATTTTGTATCTTACCTCCCAAGTTAAAATACTTTCCTCTTTGAACAGATGAGTGTCTAGGCTTCCGTTGGGCATGTATTCGTAGACAAGTAGAAGTTTTTTCTCGTGGCACCATCCAATAAGTTGCACCAGATTCCGATGCCTAAGCCGACTGATGATGCTTACTTCTGCTGCATACTCCTTCAGTCCTTGTTTGGATCCCCTTGAAATCTTCTTAACAGCAACTTCGCTGTTCAAATCTTTAAGGAAGCCTCTATAAACTCCACCAAATCCTCCTTCTCCAAGCATCTTTTCAACTGCAAAATGATTAGTTGCTTGAGCCAATTCATTATACATAAACTTCCTGGGGCCTGTCCCTTTCTCGAATTCTTGAGGAATCTAGTCATGAAGTACCATAGTATCATCATCAGTACTTTCCTCCCGATTGCTCTTGTTTCTACACATGATGAACCACACCAATGTCATGACAGCAACCAAGGTAACAGATCCTCCAACACCCAGTCCAACTGCTAATCTTTTATCAAGAGCTGGCCGTTCATGATCAGGAACAACCGGAGGAGTTGTTTTCGTGGTATAGTTGTTTGCTGGAACATCATCAACGAGTTGAGTGGAAGTGAAGTTCCATGAGATGATCCTGTGAAGAGCAACTGCGGTCCCCGTTGCAGCAGAGAACCCAACAATGACCTCATCGGGCAAGTAGCGAAGCAGATCAACCAACATATGAAAATTTCTCATCACCTGGACTAGATCATTATTAACAATTTCAAAAGTAGTAAAATCAATACTAAAGTTTTTCGTGGTAGAGTTGTAACTAACTGTGGCATTATTTCGTTTTCCCTCCCTAACACCACCATTCCATAGCTTAGTATTGGTACTATTGGACTGGACAGAGTTGATGTCGATGCCAACGTGACGGTAATTTATATCTGGTTCAATATATTGGAAAAACGTATTCGGGTCGATATCAAACTCAACGGCAACAAACGGGTAATCATAACTCGACTTGGTATTGCTTGCGAGTGTAATGTTGACAGGTAGGCCAAAAGTAGCACCATTTCGTGCTAGAAGCTTGGAACCAACCGGCGCGAGGAAGAAGGCCATGCCATCGCCGTAGTCGGTGTCGTTGTTGGCGGCTTTAATGGAAAATGTGAAACTTGATATAAAATCAGCTAACTTTCCAGTAGTGTTTTGCCGGAGGAGGAGTGGTTCGTTGAAGGTGGCTCTGCCAGTGCTAGCTTTTAGTTCATTGACCTGGTCAAGATTACTTTTGGTGAGTTGGAGGGCGCCATTGGGGGAAGCATCTCCCTCCATTGTTATGTTGCTAGCAACAGCTGGGGGAAAACCGGAGAAGTTGAAGGTCAGTGAAGATGCAGACAAGGTTAAAAGAAACACGTGAAGAAGAAGGAATTGTAGCTGCTCTGGTGTGGAGAGCTGGACTGCGATCTTGACAGCCATTTCTGAAATTCTTGTGCATGAGATTTGTGAAATGATGTAGTGAATTATGGATTGATTTCATTATTGACCCCTGTAGGGTCCTTGTGCGAAAAGTAAGATACTTTAGTCTGCTAAAGTTCTATTATCCGGAATAAAGCGGAAATCATAGATTTAAATCTATTATATGACTTGAATGAGTTACGATCTCAATCTTATCAATTAAATAACAAGTACTCAAGTCTTGCTCGAGCTACATTAGAGCATGTACACCCAGGAAGAGAGAAAATCCTATTTTGAGGAATTCCTCACCTATTTGAAGAATTCCTCTCCAATAAGAAGTTATATTCCTATTTTTCGTGCAACGGTGCTAGAAATAGGATTTCCTATTACTATTCATTATTATTTAAAATTTTAATTTTTTATTTTCGGGTAATATTTTCAACCAATTTTCAAGTAATAGGAAGTCCTATTTAGACGCGTGTTAATATGTTTTGAATCAATTTTGTATGCCGGTAGCAGACGGTGGTCGGAAGTCCGAGCTATTTATTATGATTTTTTTAACTTTCAGAGTAAATAATTTATTTAAAATATTACAAAGTATCAATTTTTCTCAGCCGTCGGATTGCTTAGATCTGTTTGAAATGGACGGCCCAGATCAACTTAGCCATTGATCTGTTCATGGCCCAGGGCATGCCGCGTGTCGCGTTCCTATTGGTCCGTTACTCTTTTTTTTTACTTTTTTACTGGGTTTAAAAACAAAAAAACCCTCACCCTGGCGTCACCCACGTGCCGTGGGGACCACCAGGGGACGTTCTCCTGCTCGTTCTGTTCTGGGGACGCCGAAGAGGACGATCTGCAGGTCAACGTCCGGTCACCTGCGCCTCAGCTCACCGATGCATCATTTTTTGCCGGAGGACGTCCTATCGTTGCGGGCCCGGCCGGAGATCGTCCCCAAATTCTTCCTCCGCTGCACATGCTCTAATAGTACGTGGCGTATTTTTTTTCGTTGGTTTAGGTTTTTTTTTGGATAAATTACAGTAAAATTTTGATAAATAAATATTATATAAATTAATAATATCGCTAAAGTAATATTTTTTATCGATCCTGACTCGGGACAAGTTAATATTATTAGCAACTTCGTTAAATGTATAAGATAATAATTTTTCTCTAAATCTTTTAGATCCCTATAAATATATAAAGTAATAATTTAATTAAAAAGTATATTAAAATATATAAAAATACATAAAATAAAATATTTCAGTTGTGAATTTTTATTTTCTTCGGGCTGTTGCTTGAAAAAAGACTATTGTAGCTTATTTTTTCATCGTATGTAGACCAAATTTAATTTCGGCATCTTTTGCAATATTGCAAGCACAACATTTGATAAAATTCTTTTCATTTGATAGAAAGATGATGTGTTATACTCGTAAATTTTTGTAGTCCTTTAAAATGCGACTCTATGAAAGACTAGACTATTTTATTTTGGAAAGAGGCTTTCATTCAATGAAAGGACCCAACCCCGATTTAGTCTCCTAAACCGGAATCGAACCCCTTCTGAAAACACGAACTTGCAAAACTCATAGAAATTTTGGTAGAGCTTCACTATATCGCGGAATTACCATTAACCTGCACCCGAAAACACACTTCATCCTATGCCACAAAAGCCAAACCGTGGGCACCAATCCCATTCGGATTTCTCAAAATCATATCATCATAAGCAAAACTGTACTTTACTGAAATCCGGGGAAAAACATACAAAAATATAAACATCAGAGTATTCAGAGCGACCTCTAGTATATATATACATAAATACACAGCAGTAGGCTAAACAAGAAACCTACTGAGAAAGAAAGGTAGCTCGAACACTAAGCCTTCGACAACAACGTGCGACACCAGAATCCGAACTGCAAACTGGGCACGGAAATCAAAAAGCCCAGGGGAAAGGCAAATAAAATCGTTAGAGTGAGTGGACGAAAATAATCATACGCCTTTCACCATTTACACAACATAAAAATATTGCGAGTTCTTAAAATAAATGGAGGTGTCGGGCAAATCTCTCAAGCCTGAAGGTGATAGACTAGGCGAATCTCTCAAGATTAGTGGGCACATCAGGCGAATCTCTCAAGCCTGGAACTGGACTACGTACCGGTGATCAGCCGAGTAGTCAATGCATCGATGCTAAGTAAATGACATCACCAATAAAACATAAAACAATACCTCCAAAAAAATAAATAATCTCAATACATACTGAAAATAAATACTGAAACTAAGAACTCGCTACGACAGTGTAAATAAATGTCCACTCACAGATAAGCACAGCGCGCAAACGCGCTAATCCTGAGATCCGGCGGAAGATCCTTCGCCAAGCATACGATCTCGATCCCCTGAATAATCACAAAATATCATTGATCAAAAGAATCGCTGAAAATCCCAAAATACTCCACATAATTCCTCGACTTAAAATCCACTACCCAAATCAACTCGAAAACCTCAAGGCGATGATTGGGGCGCAATTACGAGCAAAATGACATAAAACTTGTCAAAATCCAAAAAGTCAACCCTTCGCCGGAGCGCCGCCGCCGGCGTCAACAGTGGCGGATTCCGGCCAAACTTTCCAGAAATGGTCTACACCTCAAGCCCAACACATTCCTCTTCTACACTAAGCTTCAATTCCAAGCCCACCGGCCGGAATCGAGCCCGAAACCTCACGGAATCCATTGATTCCGACGAGATTCTGGCAAGCTTCAAATGGCAACCAAACCCAAAATTATTTCACCCAAAAGCATCACAAGGATGAGGGGAACCTTTCCCCCCACCACTCCGGCCCCAAAAGTCGCCGGAGCGCCGCCCCCGACGACGGCGAAATCCCTAATTTTCTTCGAACTCGTTCTCCCCCAAAACCTCATCAAATCACACAAATCCAAGCTCTAAACCATAGGAAATCAAGAGAGGATTCTAACCATACCAAAATTGTAGTCGGAGGTGGCCGGAAACGGAAAGTCTAAGGCAAGTCAACGGCGGTGCGGTTCTCCCTCGGTCAACGCAAGTCAACTGGTCAACCTTCGGTCAAACGATGGTCAAACTTCCAAAATAGTGGTTTTCGACAATTTTACGACTATTTTGATATTTATACTCGCGACTCGATACGATCGACGGTTCAAATCAAATCACATCCACGCCGATCAAGAATCTGTACCGGCTCATCCACATATGTCAAATCTTCCCGGATAGGAAGCTGATATGGTGCTAACACATGTGATGGATTTGGAATGTATTTCCATAGCATCGAGACATGGAAAACATCGTGCACCCTCGCCATTTCCGGAGGCAACTCCAACCTGTAAGCCACGACACCAACTCTCTCTGTGATCTTGTATGGACCATTATTCCGTGGTTGGAACTTGCCACGCTTCTCGAAATGAATAACTCCTCGCCAAAGAGACAATTTCAGGAAGACCCAATCGCCCACCTCGAACTCGAGACTCTTTCTTCTCATATCTGCATAACTCTTTTGGCGATCTTGGGTAATCTTCAATCTATCTCTGATAATCTGAATATCCTCTGTGGTGCTCTTCACCAAATCAGGACCAATAAGCAATCGCTCGCCCACCTCACTCCAACACAATGGAGTGCGGCACTGCCTCCCGTATAGAGCCTCATACAGTGCCATATCAATACTGGTCTGATAACTGTTGTTGTAAGCAAACTCAATCAAATGCAGTTGTTGGTCCCAATTTCCTCTAAACTGCAAAACACAGGGTCGCAAAATATCCTCAAGGGTCTGAATAGTCCTCTCAGACTGCCCATCAATCTGAGGATGGAAAGCTGTACTGAAATCTAATCTGGTACCCAAGGTTCGCTGCAATGCCTGCCAGAACTCTGAGGTAAACTGACTGTCTCAGTCAGAAACAATGAATACAAGCACACCATGTAAACGAACGATCTCGGCCAAATACAGCTTTGCCAATCTGCTCACTGAAATCTTCCCTGGAAGTGCAAGGAAATGAGTTGATTTCGTCAAACGGTCTACAATGACCCAAATACCAGTATTACCAGCCGAAGTACACCGTAACTGATACACGAAATCTATAGTAATGTGCTCCCACTTCCAAACCGGAATCTCCAATGGTTGTAGCTTTCCCGCAGGTTTCTGCCTTTCCGCCTTCACTTGCTGACAAATGAGGCATCTGCTCACATATGCTGCGATTTCCCTCTTTACATTTCGCCACCAATAATAGGCTCGCAGTGTACGAAACATCTTCGTGCCACCTGGATGCATCGCCTAAGCAGAACAATAGGCTTCGTCTAAAATCTCTTTCTTCAAACCCTCGTCTCTGGGTACACAAAGTCTGCCTCTGAATAGCAATGTACCATCATCACTCAATTGAGAGTCTGTTGGCACCCCACTCCGAATCAAAGTCTTCTTGCCCAACATATAGGAATCCGCATCCTGAGCTTCCCGAACCTGATCAACCAATACCGGTCGAACCTGGAAGCTAACCAACAAGGCTCCATCATCATCCCACTCTAACTCAGCTCCCGTAGCTTGTAACTCTGCTAACATGGAAACTCTGGCCACACACACATGAAACAATGAGGCTCCAGATTTCTGACTGAGTGCATCAGCTACAACATTAGCTTTCCCTGGATGATACTCAAAAGTGCAATCATAGTCATTGATTAACTCCATCCATCTGCGCTGTCTCATATTCAAATCTAGCTGCGTGCGCAAATAGGTGAGACTCTTGTGATCTATATATATCTTGCACTAAGCTCCATACAAGTAGTGCCTCCAACTCTTCAAGGCTAAAACAATAGCAGCTAACTCCAAATCATGAGTAGGATAATTGACTTCATGTGGTTTCAACTGCCTGGAACCGTAAGCCACTACTCTGCCATGCTACATCAAAACACAACCAAGTCCCAATTTCGATGCATCGCTGTAAACCACAAGCTCTCCACTGTCGTCAGGTAGAGTCATAACTGGTGCAGTAGTCAACTTCTCCTTCAAGAGCAAGTAACTTTCTTCACATGCATCGAACCACTCGAACTTGACGCCTTTCTTTGTCAATCTGGTAAGTGGAGCGGCAATCCGTGAAAAATCCTGCACAAAGCGCCGATAGTAACCTGCCAAACCCAAGAAACTCCTGATCTCTAGTACGGTGGTAGGTCTACTCCAATTCAACACGGCTTCAATCTTGTCAGGATCCACGCTGGCTCCCTCAACAGATATCATGTGACCCAAAAACTTCACGCTATTCAACCAAAACTCACACTTGCTGAACTTCACAAACAACTGATTATCTCACAAAGTCCACAAAACAGCTCGCAAATGCTTCTTGTGCTGGCCCACACTCCTGGAATAAATCAGAATGTCGTCGATGAACACGATCACAAACTTTTCTAGGAATCGCCTAAACACCCAGTTCATCAAGTCCATGAAAGCTGCATGGGCATTACTCAACCCAAACGGCATAACCAAGAACTCATAATGTCTGTATCGTGATCTGAAAGCTGTCCTGGCCACATCTGACTTTCTGATCCTCAGCTGATGGTATCCAGACCTGAGATCAATCTTTGAAAAGACTGAAGCTCCTTTGAGCTGATCAAACAAATCATCAATCCGCGGCAACGGATACTTGTTCTTCAAGGTGACTTGATTTAGCTTCTGGTAATCAATACACAACCGCATGGAACCATCCTTCTTCAGCACAAATAGTACAGGAGCACCCCACGGTGATACACTGGGTCGTATGAAACCTTTCTCCAGCAACTCTTGAAGTTGAATTTGTAGCTCCTTCAACTCCGCTGGCGCCATACGATAAGGTGCCTGAGCTATAGGTCCAGTGCCTGGTAAAAGCTCGATGGTGAAATCGATTTCTCGAACTGGAGGAATGCCTGGTAACTCCTCTGAAAATACATCTGGAAACTCAGAAATAACATCAATGTCACCAATGTCTGGTACAGCAGCCGTTGTATCCACAACATGAGCTAAGTATGCAACACAACCCTTCTTCATCATCCGCTCGGCCTTTATCGCTGAAATCACACATGGCAATGAAGTATTCTTCTCACCGTGAAACAATATTTCTGGAAAACCTGGACGTCGAAACACTACCTCCTTCTTGTGACAGTCAAACATAGCCCAATGTGTCTCCAAGAAGTCCATACCCAAAATCACATCAAAATCGAAAATATCCAGCAATAACAAATCTGCGGCCAAACCATAACCTCCAACAAAAATCTCACAATCCCTATACACCCAACCAATACTCATAACCTCACCAGACAGATATAATACTCTCCATAACCCAGGAAGTGGAGATGTAGGCCTAGTAGCTAAAGATGATAATCTATATGATACGAATGAATGTGTAGCATCTAGATCTAGCAAAGTAAGTACTGGATAGCCAAAAACATGCAATGTACCAATAACAACCTCCGGTGAAGCTCTGCCCTCGCGCAATGACATAACATGAACCCTGGCCTGCTCGGCTAGTCATCCACGCTAATGGTGACTCTGCTGTCCGCCCTGACCAGAAGACTGCACTGGTCGAGCTCCAGAAGTGGTACCTCGATCTCCTCCTGAACTCTGAGCTGCCTGACCACCAACACTAGTAGACTGGAAGCATTCCCTCGCATAGTGACCCTCTTGGCCACAACGATAACAAATAGTAGGGCCTCGCTGACAAAGGCCAAAGTGATGCCTATTATAGAGATTGCACAATGGATACTCCCTCGGTACAACAAAAGTGCCACCGGTACGTCGAGGATAGCTAGATCCGCTAGAACTCCCACTGGACTGTGGTCTCTGTGGTCGATCCCTCCACCATCTTTGTCTCTGTCTAGGCATACTAACTGATGGTCTAAATGGTCCACTGCCAGATGATGATGTCGATCCGGAAGTGCCTGAACTCAGCATCTTGGAAGGTCCCAGACTCCGTCCACCCTCCCCAAATCGTCGAGACTGGAATCTCATCTGCCTTTCCTTCTCTATATCCTCGCCTCAAAGTGCAGCACCCACAAACTCATCAAATTTGTTCCGAGGCATCGTAGTTAATGTTCCCTTAATGTTCAAGTTCAAGCCCAACTCAAATCTCCGGCACTTGGCTTCCTCTATAGCCACCATGTCACGAGCAAACCGAGATAAGCGAGTAAATCTGTCCTGGTACTCAAGTACTGACATACTACCCTATCTCAAGTTGGTGAACTCCTCATACTTCCGTTGTTGTGTAGCCTAGTTGAAATACCTCCGCATAAACAAATCACTGAACAAGGTCCATGGAGTATCAACCGGAACTCTATCGGTGCTAACCCACCAAAAGTATGCATCAGACTCAAGTAAACCAACTGCTGCCATTGTCATCTGCTCAGGAGTGAAACGTAGACGCTCACAAACTCGTTCAACCTTAACCAACCAAGCCTCATATATCTCTGGATCAACAGAACACAAGAAAACAGTCGCTCCAGCAGTTCGAGCTTTGACCACAGGGTCAAAACGCTCCTCCAAATGCAATACTCGCATAAGCAAGTCATGCGTTTGGCGATCCTCATCAGGATCCACATCCCTATTGACACGGGAACCACGTCTAGGAGGCATCCTAATGAGAACAGAAAAGCATTAGTCACAAGGAACAAGGAACGTAATCATGAAACTTCAGACATTTGAAAACATACAACACCCGAAGCATTGATGAGTTACCGCTGGCCAGTCGGGTCATCGCTCCAGACATGCTATATAATCTCAAATACCCTTAGTATCACAACTACAGAAGTCTACAAAACCTATAACCTAATGCTCTGATACCAAGCTGAAAGGACACAACCCCGATTTAGTCTCCTAAATCGGAATCGAACCCCTTCTAAAAACATGAACTTGCAAAAACCATAGAAATTTCGGCAGAGTTTCACTATATCGCGGAATTACCATTAACCTGTACCCGAAAACACACTTCATCCTATGCCATAAAAGCCAAACCGTGGGCACCAATCCTATTCGGATTTCTCAAAATCATATCAGCATAATATAGAGCAATAAGCAAAACTGTACTTTACTGAAATCTGGTGAAAAATATACAAAAATATAAACATCAGAGTATTCAGAGCGACCTCTAGTATATATATACATAAATACACAGCAGTAGGCTAAACAAGAAACCCACTGAGAAAGAAAGGTAGCTCGAACACTAAGCCTCCGACAACGACGTGCGACACCAGAATCCGAACTGCAAATTGGGCCTGGAAACCGAAAAACCCAGGGGATAGGCAAATAAAATCGTTAGAGTGAGTGGACGAAAATAATCATATGCCTTTCACCATTTACACAACATAAAAATATTGCGAGTTCTTAAAATAAATGGAGGTGTCGGGCGAATCTCTCAAACCCGACGGTGATAGACTAGGCGAATCTCTCAAGACTAGTGGGCACATCAGGCGAATCTCTCAAGCCTGGAACTGGACTACCGGTGATCAGCCGAGTAGTCAATGCATCGATGCTAAGTAAATGCCATCACCGATAAAACATAAAACAATACCTCCAAAACAATAAATAATCTCAATACTGTACTGAAAATAAATACTGAAACCAAGAACTCGCTACGACAGTGTAAATAAATGTCCACTCACAGATAAGCACAGCGCGCAAACGCGCTAATCCTGAGATCCGGCGGAAGATCGCTCGCCAAGCATACGATCTCGATCCCCTGAATAATCACAAAATATCACTGATCAAAATCATAATTCAGTACTCTGAACCACATCTCGGAAACCAACCATTTCCAGAAACATATAACTCGGATAACAAAAGAATCGTCGAAAATCCCAAAATACTCCACATAATCCCTCGACTTAAAATCCACTACTCGAATCAACTCGAAAACCTCAAGGTGATGATTGGGGCGCCATTATGAGCAAAACGACATAAAACTTGTCAAAATCCAAAAAGTCAACCCTTCGCCGGAGCGCCGCCAGCGGTGGCGGCGTCAACAGTGGCGGATTCCGGCCAAACTTTCCAGAAATGGTCCACACCTCAAGCCCAACACATTCCTCTTCTACACCAAGCTCCAATTCCAAGCCCACCGGCCGGAATCGAGCCTGAAACCTCACGAAATTCATTGATTCCGGCGAGATTCCGGCGAGCTTCAAACGGCAACCAAACCCAAAATTATTTCACCCAAAAGTATCAAAAGGATGAGGGGAACCTTTCCCCCCACCACCCCGGCCCCAAAAGTCGTTGGAGCGCCTCCCCCGACGACGGTGAAATCCCTAATTTTCTTCGAACTCGTTCTCCCCACAAACCTCATCAAATCACACAAATCCAAACTCTAAACCATAGGAAATCAAGAGAGGATTCTAACCATATCAAAACTGTAGCCGGAGGTGGCCGGAAACGGAAAGTCCACGGCGAGTCAATAACAGTGCGGTTCTCCCTCGGTCAACGTGAGTCAACTGGTCAACCTTCGTTCAAACAACGGTCAAACTTCCAAAACAGTGGTTTTCGACAATTTTACGACTATTCCGATATTTATAGTTGTGGCTCGATACGATCGACGATCCAAATCAAATCACATCCACGTTTCGGATAACTCAAACTTAATCGGATAAACACGACTAAATCACGCGACTTTAAATATTCATAACATATTCCTCGATTATCGAAATAATTATCCAAAACCGCATACGAGCTCAAAATCACGCATATTACAATTCTCGTGAAGAGACTCATCTCAAATTCTCGCCCGATAATTAAGTCGTGAACCAGACCACCAATTCGATTAATTACGACAAACTATGATTATACGTGAAACTCGCGAATTAAGCCGATTAACTACCATTTCCAGTTCGGGTCGTCACATTCAACCAAACCAAGCTTACAACCACATGAAAACAAACGTAAATTAGGCTAAATCACATCCAAACCACCTAGAACAACGAAGATTTCAGGCCACAGTTGGGAAGTGACACAAGAACACAAACAAAATGACTTCTACAACATAGGGGAGCACCCATCATTCCTCAGGACACCAGTGAATGATGGCGGTGGCCTTGCAGCCCATCTCATTATATTCGCCATCATGTTATCCAGCCTTGCCGCCTCATGGGCTGCACTGTTGGCCTCTCTTGGAATCCACCTCCATTCCAGACTGTGGAACTCCTTACTGCGATTCCAAATAGCTCTGAGAATGGGAAAAATTCTCCAACTATGTGCCTTATTTTCCTCTGTCAAAGCCTTGTACAAAGCTAATGAATCAATTTCAACAATCACATTTCTTAAACTAAACTCAGCTGCTATCGCAACACCTTTGTTAAGAGTCATCGCCTCGCTAACCAAAGCCGAAGCACATTGTGTTCTAATAGACAGACCTTCGACCACCCTGCCTTGAGAGTCCCTCAAAATCACACCTAATCCTTCATGAAATGTACCTGGATCTCAGCTAGCATCCGTATTTATTTTAACTTTCCCAGGATCAGGGGGAGTCCGACCCAAATATCTCCTAGTTTGACTAGGAAAGGCTTCTCTACTGGTAGCTTCCAAAAACTCCACTGCTTGCTCTGGTAGAGGATAGAAAAGGATTTGGCCATTTATGCTTGAAAGAGAATTCACATTTAGTTTTCCATATATCCCAGACTAAAAAAGCCATATGAGTGAGAAGAAGCTCCTTATTAAGCTTAGAGGTCTGGGAGGTGAAAATCTTCAAGCACGAATCTGCTAAGGTAGTAATACTCTCTAGGTTGAGTCTTAGGCCCAAAGTGGATCCAAACCAAACAGCTTTCACCCATGGGCAAAAAAAGAGGATATGCTCAATAGATTCTTCACTAGCCCCACAGATTTTACACTTTGGGGAATGAGAGAGGTGTGCGAAAAAGATTTAAGTTTCATGCAATAGAATTCATCAAGCACTTCCAAAGGAAAATCTTGATCTTTGGCAGCGTCTTGATACTCCAAATTCCTTTCCACACCACACAATAAACTGTTTCGGAAGTATAATTATGAAGGGGGAGGTTACGATTCATTTTTGGGTGCTTATAATGGTATCCAGATTTCACCGTGTATATTCCAGATTTGCTCCACTTCCAAATCAAACGGTCTTCCTCATCAGTCCCACCAACTGACATTCTTTAGATGAGCTTCAATGTATCTCCATCTACCAAGTTTCTAATCGAGTCTAACTTTCATTCCCGATTCTGAGGATCAATCAACTCCTTAACCAAGCAAGGATCGATAGTGTTCACCGAAATGAGAGGCCTTATCTTCCCATTCAAGTCATCTACCCAACAATCATCCTAAATCTTCATATTATTGCCACTAATTACTTTCCATCTTGTCTCCTCCAGAATTAGGTCACGAGCCTTGATCAAGCTAGACCAACCCCAAGAGGGGCGGTGACCCATGGTAGCATCCCTCAGAGAGAACTTAGGGAAATATCTGGCTTTCATTACCTTGGAAAAAAGGCAGCTAGGGTTGGGCACCATTCTCCATATCTGTTTCGCAACAAGAGCATAATTAAATGCTTGCAAATCCCAAATCCCAAAACCCTAAACCTCCTTCCACCTTAGACTATCCAAGAAAATACCACTCTCTGGTAAATGATATTCCCCAATCAGAGAGTCCCCACCAAAACTTGCTTAACAAAGCATTGATCTCATCATAAAAGGATGTAGGATATAGAAAGCATGACATAGAGTAAGAAGGCACAGCAAGAGCTACGGCCTTAATTAAAGTTTCTTTTCCAGCGACTGACAAAGTCTTCAGCTGCCATCCCTCAATTTTTTTCATAATCCTCATAAAATTGATTGCTTGGCCAGAAGCTTTGCAATAGCTATCCATAATCCTCATAAAATTGGAGCAATTTTCTAAAGTTGCTTGTAGAAAATACAGAGCATCATTTGCAAAAAAGAGATGTGACAAAGTAGGGCACCCTCTGCTAATTTTAATACCCCAAATGCATCTATCATTAATAGCCTTCTGAATTCTCAAAGAAAGGGCTTCACTAACCAGAAGGAACATGTATGGAGATAGGGGATCGCCTTGTCTTGGTCCCCTACTAGGTTTAAAAAAAATACTAGGCTTCCCATTAAGCACCACAGAGTAGTTTACTGTCTTCACACACATCATAATCAACTGAACCCACTGCTTGTCAAAACCAAACCACATTAGGACTTCCTGCAGAAAACTCTACTAAACCCTATTATAGGCCTTCATCATGTCTAATTTCAGCCTCATTTCACATATACCTCCACTTCTCTTAAGTTTAAGATAGTGAAAGACCTCATGTGCAACTAAGACATTATCATGAATGAGTCTCCCTTCCACAAACGCATTTTGATTTCCGGAAATGAGACCTGGGAGGAGAGCCTTCAACCTATTTTCCATAAGGTTTGATAAGATTTTGTAAGAATTATTACATAGGCTGATAGGCCAGAATTGGGAGGTAGAATTAGGATTTGGGACCTTAGGAATGAGGAAAATATGAGTCAAGTTAAGCTTTTCAAAGAAAATATTTTCATCCAAGTACTCCCCAGCCGTCTTCACAACCACATTCACCACTTCCTAACTTTTTTGATAAAATAGACCTTGATACCCATCAGGCCCAGGGGATTTAAAGGCTCCAAGTTGAAAAGTGGCATTCTTCACTTCCTCATCAGAGAAAGGAGCTAGAAGTCTCAAGTTATCTTCACTGGTAATCTGAGGTGTAATTACAGACAAAGCATCCTCCCACACTCCCCTGTCACAACAGCCACCAGTAGTGAATACCTCTTTGAAATGCACCTCAAAAGCCCTTCAGACATCAGTGTACCCTCGGCCACACATCATTCACATCTTTAACCTTGATAAACCGATTGTATTGTCTATGAGATAGGGTTGTGAGATGGAAGAACCTTGTATTTGACTCCCCAAACTTCAGCCAGCTCACCCTTGATCTTTGATGCCAATACTCCTCATCAATTGTCCATAGATCTTTAAGCTTTTCCACTAAGCAAGCCTACCTCTCCCTTTGATAAATATCATTAGACATTTGTAAACTCTTTAACTCCTCCAAGCAGAGGGAAATTGTGGCTTTGTTGTTATGGTATTTAGCTTTTGACCAGGCAATAAGCTTGCCTTTGCCTTTGCAACGGTTCAAGTTAGATGACCAACTATGCTGGTTATAGCCTGGGAAACTACTTCTCCAATTTTCTTTGACAATGTCAAGGAACTCCCCATCATCAAACCAAAATGCCTCACATTTAAAGACCTTAGTTTTCCTAGTCATCATAAAAGTTTGATCAGATTCTAGATTAAGATCAGATACTCGTATCTCAATAGAAGTTTGATCTTTCTTAATTGATCATCTTCATGAAAGATGTATTTATATTGTAGTAATTAAACTTGCAGTTTAAGTAAAAAAAAACATAAACCAACTATGACTATGAAATATAAAAAAAATCTTAATACTACATATAATTTAATTACGAAATATCTAAAAAAACCTCAAAAAATTATTAATTTATCAATAAATCAATAAAAAAATATTTAATGATAAAATAATAACTTTGCTAGGTGTTTTACTGTCCCAAGTAGTAATTTTTTCCTGTCCCAAGATTAATTATTTCATTTATAGGTGTTTTACTGTGTCAAGTTTATGAGGTTTAGGTTTTATGTCTCCTTTTGTATTTTACATTTTCATTATTCGAGACTTAAAGATAACTGCAAGACTTCACTTTATTAATTTTTTTAGATGATGATAAAATTTCTTTCCAAATGTAATAGTAATATAGAGTTCCATCAGATTATCCGAACCAATAAAAAGAAACCCTTAAGGTATCACTATTGTTTAAACAACCGATAAATGTCCAATAACTTAGATAAACAAACCAGAGTAGCGCGAGATCTGTCAAAAAATCTTGGGGCACCACTCCTTGGCTATCTATGCTCCATCTCTACTGAGCGGCAGAGCGCCGCATCTCCTCAACATCTATTTCTACCAGTAAGAGAACCGGCTTCTTCGTTGGTGACTCCCACTTGAGTATCCCATGCTTTGGTCCCAACTTGGTCTTTCCATTCTTTTCCTCTACTTTATGCTTTGAGTGACCCCTGCTTGTCAAATTTTTTGTGGAGCTTCCTATATGATCAAGCTACTCTCCCAACATACATTTCGATAACCCATTGGATTTCAGACTAGTTTCATGCCCCTCCAGCTGGCTGACTACTGAACCATATGGTCATAATTGTGTTCCTGATGCTCTGGATATGAGTTCTGGAACAGGGAGTGTCATCCCATCAACACCTGGAGGCTGCATCACGATTCAATCGAGTGCTACTAATGTGGCCATAAGTGGCTCCACATCTAGTGCACGTGGATCCGACAGTCCTGAAACTTGAATGTATCCCTGTGGATCCATTTGCAAAAGAACAACCTAGTTAGTAGGACCTCCCCCATACAAGGGGTTGTCTATCATATTCTCATCACCTCGTTAACACCATCCTGACCTTTTCCACCCATTGATGCCAGTGGTGGTGTGGTCATCTGTTAGAAACAACCACTAACCGAAGGTGCACTGCTGAAATTATGCACCACCTGAAACAAACTCATCATTAAAGGAGCTCCAACACTCCATCCCTTACTAGCTATTTCCCTGCCTGTATCCTAGAGGTACCATCGACACTCATTTGCTTAAACCTTCTTCCCACTAAGACCTAGAGGCCACCACTGAAGTTGGAACCCGACTTCCACCCTTACCCAAACCTATACCAGTCCTCGTCTCTCCTTCATCACCCTCCCTCACCGGTTCCATATTCACAAAAACACAACCACCCTCCCCATGCACAAAAAACCCACATTCTGGGCAAAACCTCGAATCTTTTCGTACATCCACAACATAGCTAGTACTAAAGCGATAACTTTTCTGTACAACCAATAAAAGACGGAAAAAATCTAGTTTCACCTGGATCTGCATTTTTGATTGGTATTCAAGAAAACAATGATCAAACTCAATATACTCACAGAGATTATTCCTAACCCGATGACACCATTTCTCCTATAATGCTCCAGCAACCAATCTTCCCACCACTGGCTTTACCACCACCCACACACGGCCAAACATAGTTGGAACCAAGAGGGCATCCGACTTCTCGTCGTAGACCTTGACAACCACCGTGGCCAAGTGAAAATACTAGAGCTCACTTGCTACAGCCTTCCTCCTATCAGAAGCTGATCAGAATTTGCAGAAAAATCGATCATCCACCACACGGTCGAAACCTATTTTGTCGGACCCGAGAGCATCACGCCACAACCCCGCCATCTGAATCTTGAATGATTGCACCTTCTCTGGTGTAAGAGGTTTGTGAGAGAAGACATGCGTGATAGCGTATGTCCACTCCTCCTCCTCCTCCTCCTCCTCCTTCTCCTCCTCCTCCTCAGAAAGAGCAAGATCAACTTCTTCGAATGTCACCGCTAGTTGTTGCGGTTCCAACACCTCTTCACCGGAAGGAGCATTACCAGCTTCACCCACCAAAGTCGACATGCAATGGTATCACCGGAATGAGCAGTGGTGGAATATAGTTGGGGCAGGATGAGGCTGTGGCTGGGGAAATAAGAAAAAAGGTTTCATAAATTCTGCAAATCAGGTGATTGCGCCCCCCTCCCTGGGTAATTCTGGGCAAGTTCCGCCATTGGGAATGAAGATCGAAATGAGATGAAGAATATGAAATCCGATTGGAAATTGGAAGGAAGATGAGTGAGATTGGGATAAAAGAAAGAAGATAAGGATATGTTTGATAAGAAAAAGAGATATTGTAATCGGGTTATTTTCACCGAGAGGAAATCTCGGAGCACTCTAAAAGATAATACATTGTGTCTTTGTATCATTCCAGAATTATTAAAAATATGGAGAGAGAGAGAGAGAGAGAGAGAGAGAGAGAGAGAGAGAGAGAGAGAGAGAGAGAGAGAGAGAGAGATAGACCCTGAATAATGAACACATGTGAAGAAAAAGAAAACGAAAAGAGAAGCAAGTGGATAGAAGAAACCTAGTCTCTCCCTGTTTGAGAGAACCCATGGCACCATCTCCTAGTTTGAGCGAAGCCTTCAAGTTTGATGCCAGGGCAACATCACTTCTCTCTTCCTTTCCTCTGGAGTCCGCCTTTGTCGACATCCAGTTCCTCGTAGTGGATGGAGCTCCTCTTCGTCGTACTCATGTCAGAGTTCTTCCATGCACTCCTCTTCTTCTCCAATGTGGTCGACTCGACCATCATTGTGTTCCTTCTCCATTGAATGGTCGACAGAGACCGGGTTGGGCTCGTGTGAAGGTTGTAGGTCTTAGATTGGCTCTTGCTCGACGTAGCTTTCTTGGCCTCAACAATGAGCATGATATTGATGGTGGCGTTTGGGTCATCTGCGGTCATGGGAATGGTGTCGGTGTTGAAGAAGCGATCGTTTGGCTTCTCGATACTAAAGCTCATGGCAACGAGATTGGCTGGGAGAGCTTCTACGACTCTTGGGCTTTCGGGCCTGAGGTTTTGGGCAAGAAGAAGATGGTTTAGGCACTTGTTAGTGCTGTCTTACTTGCATCTTTTTTAGATTGCGAATTTCATGGGAGATGACATACCTACCACAATTACGTGCTCAGGGGTATGCTCATCTCCATCTCTCATATGTCTTTCGTCTGATTTAGAAAAGATGCAAGTAAACTCGACGCTTAGCGTTTTAAAGAGTAGTAGTTTCTCTTATAAGTTTATTTTACTCTTGTTTTGAGTTAGGGTTGTTTATCAGCTATATGTAATGTTTCGGCCTGAAAGTCGCTTAATGATATGTTTTTTTTGTCAAAAGAAAAAAAAGAATACGAAAAGAGAAAAAGAGGGCAGGGTCTACCATCTACTAAAAATATCATAATATCATTAAAAATATCTACCATATTCTTCTAAAAAAAACCATCAAAGACTTTTAGAGTTCCAGGGCAGTTGACTTGATTTGATTTTTTGCGTGAAAATAAAAAAAAACTTGTCAATTAAAGAGTAGCATGGTATAAGCCATCACCTACAAGAAAAAAGCTATCGTCGTCCACAGCCAAATTACATCCACTACAAAGTGAAGGTTCCACTATCATGAACAAATTAAAGGCACCACCTCCTTCCCCACAAGGAAAAGGTGAGAACCAAACGCAAAGTCTTTAATCACAAGAAGGAGAGGATTGGACGACATAAAGAATGAGAATAGGAAGAAATAATCTTAGTCCACCTGAAAAATTTAATGGTCAAATATGTCGTCATGAATGGTGACACCCACACCCAATGACAGATCTAAACACTGGCTCACCAAGGCTTAAGATTTAGGGTGAAAAATAAATACCTACATATACTCATATAGTTTGTGTAATTTGCTATTGGTTCTAGCAATAGGATATAAACTATTCCATACCCATTTGTAATTCTAGCAGATTATATTTGGGTTATAGTTGAAGCAAAGAAGAATAAAATGTTAGGAGAAGAACATAACAAACAAGGGAAAAAGTCACCAGAGATGAGACCAAGACCCCAATATAAAGATCGAGCATTTAACTCACCAAAGGATTTCAGGAAAAACAAAATAGACAAATATTTTTTTCATTCATATTGATCTCATGAATACTGTAAGGAAGAAGAAGATCAATACTAGAGAAGGCTTTGTTATAGAAAAGAATTATCCTTTAGAAACATTTTACTTCATGTCCTTTTTTTCAATTCAATATTAGATACAGTCATGTCAGTTTTTATTTTTCAATTAGGTCCTTTGTTAATTTTCTGTGCATTTCACCCCTTCCAGGTTTAAGAAAGAAAACAAATTCAAAACCCACAAATTGTGTCTTTCTATTATTATTATTTTTAATATTCTAATTTCAAATTTGAATTGTCACACTCTAACTCATAAACTTATTTAAAATGCATAAATACGAATTGTCCTAAACAAAATGTACCAACTGAAAAACAAAACTTAAACCTAATAATAAGGTATACCCTAAAACTTGAAATCAACGTAAACAAAAAAAATACAAACATTTATGTTTTACCTCATAAAAATGTAAACAATTTTTTATCTCTACTCCTTAGGCAAACAAAATGTTTTAAGTTTTTTTCTTTTAGAAGGCGATAATATTTGGATTGAAAATGTGATAGTAATACAAAGATTCTACCAGATTTTCTGGCCAGATAATACGAAGCCGTATGCGCATCACTATACTAATAGCAGTGTCTCACTCAACATCCTAGACTAGCAAACCAGGATAGCACGGGAATCAAAATTGGGGAGTACCATCCTTTAAACTAGCTAGGCATCCTCTCTAGTCATACTCCACCACAATGTCCGGATCCACTTCCTCAGGTTCACTCTCCATGGAAAAGTCCTACCTCACTAACCTCTTTTTCGCATACAGGGCACTAACTTGCTTCAATGTAGCTTCACGGACCAGTTGACGTAGCTCCCTCTCATCCATATATCATTTTGCTATTGGTTTTAGCACAGGTTTCACACAATCACCCCATTGACATGCATGCCGCGCCATTAGGTATTGCGTCTTCCCATTCTCAAATCGGGCTTACTTTATTTTCTTCTTAGGTCTCTCTGGTGCTCTGATCACCACAGTGAACTCTGCAAGCGGTTCTGAGAGTGGTGTCAATGGAGCTGATTCTAGTTGCATATTGTCTACCACCTTCTCTTGGCCATCTCTAGTTCCATAGCCAACCCTAGTCATGATAACTTGGTCCTGGTGCCATCCCCAGGCCTCCTCTCAACCTCTAGCCTCATCATCATCCCATTTGGCTTCCTTCGTATGAGCCTTTTCTAGCTCTTCCAACTTGGCCCATTGTATAGGGCATCCATCCATTGAATGAGATAAGTTGCCTCATCCCATATAATAGCCACACACAGTAAGATATTCAATATCAAAAGTAGCCTAAGAGTGGCCACCTATGGCCAAATTTACCTAAATTGGAAGCAGATGCGTAAGATCAACTTCCACAAACAAATAAATCACCTAGTCATCCTCGAGTCAGGCATGATCATAGTCAATATACCAGCCCAAGCAAGCCTCTAGAGACCTCCACCATTGCTCGACCTCAACCCTGTTGGTGAGATCTCCACCAATAACTTCAGCCCATGCCCAAACATGAGCTTTATGCACAGGTACCCGATGTGGCAGTATGAGGTCGTTTGTCTCCACCGCAAGTACAATCATATCATAGTAAAACTATGGACCCACCCTTGTCAACAGCTCTTCGAACAACACCAAAACCCTTGAAGCCCCCTATAAAGTGATCAGGAGTACATTACCAAATCTTGATCACTCCGGGACCTAGTAAACCTTGCCAAAGATGAATCATCTAATACCCCAAAGAGTGGGCAGTACACCTGGTAAGCATGCGAGGAGAGAAGACACGAATTACAATGAAGCTGTAGTCTAAAGCTTCCTCCGTCGATCTAAACGAGATATCAAGTTCCTCACATAGCCGATGAGGGAGAGAAGTCGCCATTGAAAAAGTAGTAGAAAAAGTAGTGATACCGAGAAGGTCTCGAAGTGCAATGGAACTAGGGCTCACTGAAACTACGCACAACTTGGAGAAGCAGAACGAAACCAAGTGAGATCGGGAAAACTTAGTCAAAGTAGGAGATGGTCATGAGAATGGAAGGGGACCAAACGGAATAGGAGACCATAAGGGGGATGAGACGGTAGTGTTGATTGGAGGGGAGAGGTGAACGACGGCTAGGGTTTTAGAAAGTAACTAGGAAAAACCTTGAGAGAAAAATATTCTCTCGATAACCACAGTCGAGAGAGGTGTTCTCTTTGTTTTAAGCTTAAATATATGTAAGTTTAGATATAGGTATGCAAGCATAATGTTCAACCTCAACTATAGGTATGCATGTCAATCTATTTAAATTATATTATGTACATAAGAACGGTAAAATATCAAATATAATATGACTATTTGTGTCTAAACTGAAGGTAAAAGACATGTAGAATTACTAATTGTCTAAAATAAAGGTACAAGTTTAATGACCTATATTACTTCATCGACAAGTACATACAAACAATTTAAACTTGATTGATAACATAATTGATTGAGAAAGAAAACTCGATATGTATGAGAAATATACTGAAAATGAACAAAAAATTATATATATCAAGCGAAAGATTATAGAAATGTACATATATAATACAACATGAAATAAATTTTTGAAGAAGAGGAAGAATTTCAGAATATATCCTATACAATATATTATGAAAAGAAAAAAAAAAGTTGTAACAAAAAAAAGTTGTAACAGAAGAAGTGGTTGTCTAAAATAAAATCGCAAACATCATATAGACAAACTGATTCGATTGTTGTAAATTAGCTAGTTTGACTTCGATCACGAATTAATGATATAAATAAAAAAAACAATCAAATTTATTAATTACACAATAATTAAGTTTTAATTAATCAGAATTCTAATTAATGCGCTGATGGTTACTATATTTGTGCTAAAAAATATTAAATAGGGGTATAAGGGAGAAGACAAAAAATCAACTAGATAGAAAAGGAAATAAAATTAATTTAAAAAGACCTCAATTAAAATAAAAGTTCATTTAGGACTACATCTAATATGTGATACGATTATAGGACTTGAAATGAATTTTCTTTATCCATTATCAAGGAAAAGCTACTAAATCATTGTAGGGTGGGAAGGATTTAGAAATACTGTAGTTCTTGCTAGCAGTGGTGAATATTTACACCGTTTTAATTATTTATCTTCCTTTCCCAACCAACTCCCCCTTATTCCTGTACGATTAATAATAAAAAGTCATACGGTCAAAACGTCGTTACAGAATGAAAAAATTAGCTCCAGTGACATTCTAATCCTAAATACGCCCCTGGTGACACCATTGCCGAAAAGAAATTATGATTAAGCAAGGAGAGGAACGAGATAAAGGAAAAGATTAGAGAGAGAGAGAGAGAGAGAGAGATCAAAAAGGAAAATGATTTAGTCAGCCATGTTAATATTACTTTTATAGGTTGAGAGGTGAAGCCATGATTCCCGTGAGGGATTCAATTCACTATAAAACTTATTTCCTGTGAGTTGAATTAAAAATGTATAAAAAAAACCCGTTCGGGTATCATATCCACGTCATTATTAAAACTCGATATACAAATTGTTGAAGGATAACATGATACAATAACTGTAAACTGAAACTGTATCTTTATTAATTGATAGATGACCTTAAATACAGATATTACAATCAATATAACCAATGTTCCTAAATAATCAGGGATTGCTAGAATTTCTATATCTAATCTAACTAGGACAAGACACACTCCAAAAGATATGGAATATACTTCCCTTAAACACTCTCCCTTGTGTCAAGCTCGTAATGTCTGATGCATAACTTGTTGCCTCACTAAAACCCTTGTCAAGTAAACAAAAATCTCATAGGAAAACAAAGACTTAGTCGAAGGAAAAAAGAGTACAACGCATCAACTAAGATGATACTACATGTGGTATAGACTCCCCCCGATGTCTACCAAAATGACTCCCCCGATTGGTAACTCAATCTCAGAGTTCAAATAAGTGACATATTCCAATGCGCTTCACATGTTTCACAAATATAGATTTTGGAAGTGACTTGGTAAACAAGTCCGCATCATTATCTGTAGAACCAATCTTGCTCACATGGATATTCGAGAACTGTTGTTTTTGCTAATTGTAGAAGTACTTCGGTGAAATGTGTTTGGTATTGTCACCCTTAATGTAACCTAACCTCATTTGCTCAATGCAAGCTGCATTATCCTCAAAGATACAGGTTGTTGCTATTAGATGGTGATCCACTAAACCCTCAAATATAGTGTATTATTGACCGAAGCTAGACACACGCTTTAACAACTTCATGCAGAGCTATGATCTCAGAATGATTCGAGGAAGTAGCAACAAATATTTGTTTTGTAGATATCCAAGAAATTGTCGTGTTCCCAATGGTAAGATTATAATCAGTTTGAGAACACTATCTTTAACAGCTTTATGCAGAGTTATGATCTCATAATGATTCGAGGAAGTAGCAATACGGGTTTGCTTTGTAGATATCCAAGAAATTGTCGTGTTCCCAATGGTGAAAATATAACTAGTTTGAGAACGTCCTTTATGCGGGTCAAAGAAGTACCTAGCATCAGCAAATCTTATAAACACATCATTCAGTGTCTCAAAATAAGGGACTACACTGCAAGAAAGGAGCAGTGTTGGCAGCTGTATCATCCTTTGACGGGTCAAAAGATTCTCTTGAAGGGTCGAGAGAAATCGATTGATCCAACCAGGGGATTGGTTTCGGCGGGTTGAAAATCCCAGAATCAGAAAGCTGCGTTTCTGGCATTCCTTTCATCGGAATTTCTAGTTCCTCTCTAGTTTTTTTTTCATAGAGAAAGAATAAGCCAAAATCAAAAAATCTCTTCACGTATGTGGTGATATGTTTTACTCCATTCCAATAATGTTGCGCAGGCGCAGAGCTAAATCTAGCTAATAAGTTCACTAAGAAGGTAATGTCTGAACGTGTGCACTAAGGTAAATACAACAAAGCTCCAATTGTACTGAACTATGGAACCTCAGCTCCTAAAATTTCCTCATCATCTTTCGAACGAAATATATCCTTTTTGGGTTCTAGACTGCGAACAGTCATTTGTGTGCTAAAAAGGTGTGTTTTGTCTTTGTTAAATCACATTAGAATCTTTTGGACATAAGCAGACTAGTGAATAAGAATTCCACCAACTCAATGTTCTAGCTCTAAACTGAGGCAAAATCGAATCTTACCAAGGTTTTTCATCTCAAACTCGGATTTCAAGTTGCCAACTATCTCATTAATCTCGTCAAGAGACCCGATTATGTTCATATCATCAACATAGACTACTATAATGGAAAATCCTAAACTTGTTCGTTTAATGAACACTCATGGTCGTAACCCATCATTCTTATATTCTTTTCAAATCAAGTAGTCACTAAGACATGCGTATCATATCCGACCAAATTGCTTTAATCCATATACTGAACGTTTCAATCTTATCACATGAGCACTTCGTGGTTTAGAGCTACTTAATTTAGGTAAAACTATGCCATTTGGCACTCTCATGTATATCTCTTAATCAAGATCCCCATAAAAATGTTGTAACCATATCTATGAGTTGCATACTCAGTTTTTCAGAAACTACCAAACTGACCACGTTGCGAAAATTAATCATGTCAATGACAGAAGAATACGTCTCCTCATAATCAATTTCAAGGTGTTGAGAGAATTTTTGTGCCACTAGTCTAGCTTCATACCGCAAGACTTCATTCTTCTCATTGCGCTTCTGAACAAAGACCCATTTATATCCAACCGGCTTAACATTGGGTGGGCATAGCACTACCAGACCAAAAACTAACGTTTTTGTAATAGAGTCTAATTCCACCTGGATTGCATATTTCCATTTCAGCCAATCTCCTCTATGTTGACACTCCGCAATAGAGAGAGGTTTCACTTCATCGTCGTCGATTTTTTTTTGAGCAAAGGAATAAGAAAAATGCATCATCAACTAATATGGAAGATCTATCCATAATAACGCATGCACTTGTGTTACTTAGTGATATTTCTTTGTTCTCTGACATCACAAATGACTCTGAAGTGTCCTCAGGGATGCCAATTGTGATTATAGAACATAACTGTAGTAAAAAACAATCTCATGTGAAGGATTCACAGTGTTGATGACAAATAGATCATTTTGCGCCTAGATGACATGCCTTTTAGTCGGTGGCTCATCTGTGGATTTTATTGGTCTCCCCCTCTTCCTAGTGGGAGCCGAGGCCGACACCACACCTCTACCAAGGGCAAGAGGAACGTTTCCTTGTTCAAGTGTGATGTTTACTTGCCCCTTACTCGGGACTTTCAACCTTGCAAGAATGTTTTCAGCAAGTATATATGGTCTCGTCACTTTCGCAATATCAGTAAAGGAGTCAAACATTGAATCTACTACTTTGTGAATATTGAGAATACGTCACAATTCTATCTCACTTTAAGATGTGCGAGGATCATGATGATACATAGTGGGGTCTGACCACATTAATTCCTAACATTCAACTGGAATAGTACCATTCATTTCTCCCCTAACGGTAAGAAGTATGTCTCATCAAAGTGACAATCTGTAAATCTAGCAGTAAAGAAATCTCATGTCAAATGTTCTAAATAATGGAAATTTGTTGGTGCTTCATAACCAATGTAAATACTTAATCGTCTCTGAGGACCCATTTTTGTATGCAGTGGAGGCGTAATAGGAACATATAGCGCGCAACCAAAGATGCGTAGATGTGAAATGTCAGGCGCATATCTACTTACCAACTAGTACGCACTGAAATACTTATTCTGAACTACGTATCAATGTATGACCATCAACATAACTACATAAATAGAAGACTAATCTGATGCATTGGTAATGAAAAACATGATTAAACAGAACGAGAATGCTTTTGGTCTTCTCTTCTCTTTTGCACTTGAGCTCCTCGAATGGGGTTAATGATAGAATGCTCAGCAACAAGAACAGGGACCTAGATGCTCTATATATAGGTTACATGTTTGTGCCTTACCCATCAAAGAGTACAAGTTGTTCTATTACTACAAGAAGTATAAGAGTTTTCCATATTGTGCTCCGTAATTATTCGGCATTGATTCCCAAATATACTTGGCTTAGATATACAATCTGTGCATTACATGGTTTAGCATATCCATATGATTCTTGCAATCTAACTTTAATTCAAATCAGCTTGCTTATCATACAAGGTATATGAATATTGTTTAAGTCCATTCTTACAATCTCCCACTGGACTAAACAATGTTCATATTCAGCAATCTGAACCATAAACTACAATTAAACAACAACTAGAAGGGCCCTGAATCATATCATTGCTTAAAAACTAATGAACTAAATTATGTCACTCCACATCTACTGCTGCAGAACCAAGACTCATAAAATTCATGAGAATCCATAAGCTAAAGACCACTGCAATAGTTTTTGTAAAGTACATGAACTTCATATATGAAAATTTGAGTCATGACAACATGTATGACAAAACTAAAACGTCAAACTCATGTCTAACTTAATGATTTTACCAATGCAAAACTCACAATGCAGACATTGAACACCAGTAGATATATTTGCCACTTTAAGGCATACATATGCAGAACAAATACTGTATATCAATCATCATCTACTTGAAAACAAATCTTAAATCAATATCAACCATGGTAAAAAATTCAATTGAACTAAATATTACAATTTATAAACTGGAAATTTTTAAGCTTTATTTATAACCAAAAAGAGTTTTACAAGAGTACAGATTTATAAAACACCAGAAACAGATACTTGAGCAGATATTTACGAAAGAGCTGTCAAAAGATCTGCTTAAATATCTACTTAAAGATCTATTATTGTTACAAGAACTAATTAATCTAAATATGAAATTTCTTAACAAGAATGAATGCTCCCACTAATCCTAACAATCTACGATAGGCAAAACTCCCATATATGCACAATGCTTCTTGAATGTTGCCACTGCCAATGGTTTTGTGAAATGATATGCTAACTACTTCTCTGTCTCAATGTCCAGAACTTCCAGTTCATCATTTTTGACTGTTTTCCTCATATTGTAGTACTTCATATCCAAATGTTTTGAATTTTGTGACCTTTTGTTGTTCTTACAAAAGAATATCGCAGCCTCACTATCACAATAGATGATGATGTGTTTCTTTCCAACAATGTTTCTTAAGACCTTTGTGTATGTCAGCAAATTTATGATCCACAAACCTTCAAAGACATCCTCATACAGAGCTATCAACCACTTTAGCTTGCAGAGTTGAAGTGGCTGTCAACTTCTGTTTCATTGTCTTCCAAGCTACAGCTCCACCAACAAATAAAAAATATAACCACAAGTGGACTTTGAAGTTTTAATATATTTTCTAACTTAAGTACAAACAAACATTATAAACAATCAATGAAACATAATCATAATAGCACAATACAAAATTCATATCATGCATAACCCCAACTAAATACAATGTTTAACAACATATTTTGGCAGACGAATAAACTTTCTGAAGTTTCTGAATCATCAAACCATGAAAATTAAATTCATGTTATAAAATTAGCACTTAATACCTTTGTGGCAAAAGAAAAGCCAAGATTATCTGAATATGAACTTAAGAACATGTATTATTCTGTTTTATGACTCTAAAGACTATGCAGTAAAACTTCTTTGTTAGCAGTTGACACCTTTGTAGCAGAAGAAATGCTCGGATATTGTAGAACGTACAATATTGTCTCCCAACTTTCTGTCAACTCAGGAAGCTGTGCATCATGTATGTTATTGAAGTGTTGCTTCAGAACGTCCCATAGTCCTTGGGATCAGTTTTCTTCAAGTACTGCATCTTGAGAATTGGATGGATATGACGCCTCAAAAATATGAGGGCTTGAGCTTTGATAGGTGCAAGGGGTGTTGCGGCCAGTGGTCAGAGGAGGTGGCGATGATCGGTAGTAGTGGTGGTAGTCGGCGGTGAGTTGGGGTGTTTAGGGTTTAAGGTGTGTTTTTTCTTTCTCTATGGTGATGGTTGACTATCAACTCAGAGATTGTTGATAACATGTTGAAAGATAACATGATACAGTAATTATAGACTAAAACTGTATCTTTATTCATTGATATATGATATTAAATACATGTATTATAATAAATACAATCAATGTTCCTGAATAATCAGTGATTGCTAGAATCTCTATATCTAATCTAATTAGGACAAGACACACTCTAGAAAATATGGAACATACTTTCCTCAAACACAAAATGACATTATCAAACGACGATTTTACTTATCATACACTACTACAGAAAATATGTCAAACAACAGTGATTTTCCGTTGTCTATCTTCCAGCAAGCTGATGTAATAGTGAGCGTTGTCTCTTGAAATTACCACACAACGGTCAATTTGACCGTTGTCTTCTACAAGTTGGCACAATGGCTTTTATTTATCTTGTATGATTGGAGTGCCATGCCAAGTACATATCATGCCTTACCGCATTGGTTCGGGTTAGGATAGCATGGCATATATCCCACACAACGGTTTAAACTCTTGTGTGATTATTGATCACACAAGGATCTATAATCCTTGTCTGCTGATTGTGGACACAATGGTTTGGATTCTTTGCCTAACCATTGTGTATTATTTTCTGAGACAACACAGTAAAGTCATTTCACAACTGTTGTGTGGTAGCATATGTTAATTATATCTCACACAATAGATGCAACTTTTTTGTAACCATTGTCTAGTTGCTTTTGTTAAGTGGTATAATAATTTTGCAATTGTTGTGTGGCATATGTTAATTGTATTTTACACAATAGATGGAGCTTTTTGTAACTATTATCTGGTTGATTGTGTTAATTACATTACCTAGAATAGTTTGGATAATTTTGAACTATTATGTGACTTTTTTTATATCTGTTGTGTGAAGCACAAGTTGGAATTACAATACACTCCCAAAACATTAAAATTACATAACCAATGAACCATTGTCTGGAGATATACCAAAAATGACCAAATGAACTGTAGCGCTGCTTAATGACCAAATAAACAGTACATGCTTCTAAATGACCATATGAACAGAGTTGTCATTGAATCAAAAACGTAAATTTAAGCACAATTGTATGGGATTACAATAGATCATAATTACTCTGATTCATCCAAAACATACCATATGCTCACATTGTAACAAAATCGGAACATACCATATGTATGAATCATCATAACTTGCAAAAATCGCATAAATTTAAGGTAAGTTCATAACTAAAATATGCTAGCTGGAACATAAAGTACTTGAGCACATTGCAAGGAAGCAAAATAAACCAAATCAGATTTCAACACACCATACTCAGAACAAACTTGGCCCAATCAACTCTCATTTCATCAAAGCTTGCCTCAAGATATACATGTGTTGCTTTCCTACTTTCCCACTGAAATATCACAAAGTACTTTGAATTAAAATTTGAAGTCAAACATGTTTTTCAACACCAATACCAATAAAGTTACAACCTTCTCCCACTTAAACCATAAATTTACATATACAATACTCATTATGCAAAATAGTTTAACCCATTAGCAGCACATTGAATAGTTTAACACTTTAACCCATTTTAATCAGCAACCCTAACTGGCAATCTTAACTCTACATTCCCCACACAAGAGAATAAGAAGCTTGCTATAATATCATATACGCGTACAATAACTTCAGTCAAGTTTGAACTAATATAGTACAGGAACACATATACAGGAAAAACAACTAGCACGGTCCCAAGAAAAGGTAGAGAACTACAAACCGCAAACCTCACACAAGGTACCTAATTATGAAAAGTACACAGTAAATAATTTTGCGAATGATGTTGTAGTTCCCATCAAACAAGGTACCTAATTATAAAAAGTACCAGAAAGTTCTAATATACATAACAAATATAAATCATATATGTTTAGTATTCATGAATCAAAATTCAACTTTGCTAGCTTTATAACAGCTAATTAATTCACAATAAATATAACAAAGGCAATAAGGCATAATGAATGAGGAAGTTAGATTGAAGCTTAGCTTATCCATGACAATATAAAAGATGCTTTGAAACTCAAGTCTATTTGCAGTACCCTTGAATGCCTCCCTCACAACTTTCTCTTCACACCCCACAAGCTCTTTACTATAAGTTAATCTCCTTCCCTCCTTCACATTGCTCTGCTTCACAAATGCACCACACACAATATTCAGAACCTATACAAAACAAATATAAATGAATACACGATGTCATCGAGTTTACTCCACCATATGAGAAAATAGTTGCATTTTCTACCATTATGGTACTAAGGCACTTATTAGAACTTAAAAGCTCAAAATTGAATGTGCAGAGAATTTCTTTTGGATTTCAATTACCTGTAGGAACTGTTCCATTAATAAGAACACCAAGCCCAACTGGTGCACCAGGATTTATTCCTCTGGATCTCATGAATTTATTAAAACTTTGTACCTGAAGGGACCAAAGCATCACTATCTTTTGAATATTCATAACTGAAATATTCAACTATAACGAGATTTTCCATCACCAAGAATATCAAATAGAAGTATCAGAAGTCTAAATATGATAAAAAATAACGATAGAATCAACAAGAGATAGCTAATTTTCAGGCCTCAGAACTATAGGTTCGGGCTTGCAACTCAAAACAAGCATTAGATTACTAGCGTAATTGAAGTACTACTAAGACACTACATGAAAATAGACACCGATTCTAAATTGATACAACAATAAAGATTAAGGAAACAACAATCAAGCACGGATCTTTTATGACTCACCCGCAAATGAAATAATGTCCCCATTTGTGATCCTTCCATTTCCTGAGACCAAAAAAATACACAATTGAGCATTCCATGTCTTGACTACTGAAGTCTAACTATGAACTAAAAGATTTTAAGTATCTACAGACCTGGGCTAGATAAGTACACATTTGATACTTATCATTGACATTAGCGATTCTCAGAACCTTCTCATCTTTATTCCTTCCAATTGGGACGATGGTGTCTTGTCATATCGCTATCGGCAACACCACGTATCCCTTCTCATTTATATGCTCTCCGATGAAGTTCACTATCCCTTCATCACCACACAATTCAATTAAAAATTCAATAACATTCACCATTACAGAAACCCAACGAAAATAAACATATTAATAAATTGGAATAATTGAAGACCTAGAAAGCAAGCCCAGAACTGAGGAGGTCGCCGAAGACTTGGTCAAACACAATGTGCGTTGGAGCTCAAAGGAGGCTGCGATGGGAGGCGAATGCGGAGCTGGGACTTCGCGTGTCTACTGAATGTCGAGAGATTGAGAGAGAGGCTAGGTCGGTGCTAGAGATTAGAGTGAGTCGACCGCTATCCTTGAGCCATGCCATCTTGCACTGCGTGAAAAGGTTGAGTTATAGGAAGCCATAGCGGCGGGAAGCACACAGAGTAGCAGGGCCTAACGTGCGAGGTGTGCGAGAGATCTTGGGTTTGAGAATGATATTTGTGACAAAGGAAGAGCTCGAGCGAGACTGAGCCGAAGTGGAGCTGCTGTCGTGGATGATGGCAGAGGCGATTCGCGAGCTAGTCTATCTTTGATGGCGATTGGGATACGGCCGATGAGCTCGTGGTCGTGGTGGACGACGATAGAGGCTAGAGGCATGGATAAGCTAGATCTTTGTTATTGAGGCCCGAATCGAGCTAGGAGTGAACGAAGGCGCACCGAGGCACGGGACTTGGATGACGAGGCCATCGGCGGCGGTGAAATGTTGAGCCATTGCTACTATGTCTCGTCCATCCCAGAAACAACAGAGAGAGAGAGAGAGAGAGAGAGAGAGAGAGAGAGAGGAGAAAAGGTTTTTGGTTTTCTTCCGAGAGACGGAGGCTCCCAGTTTAGGGTTTTTGTTTTCAGAAAGTTGGTGGGTTTTTTTTCATCAAGTGGGAGTGGGTGAGTAACATGAGTGCTATCAAATTTTCTTTTTGTTGAACTTTATTGATTAGACAACGGTAATGACTGTCATCTATTCTTTACAAAGAGAGGGAACAATTTGGGGATAAGATGACAAAGTTTGGCAAGTTGTGCTGGTGTATTTCATTCATAGCACTCACACAATAAATTAAAACAAAATCGTTGTGTAAAGTGCTTAATTTTTGGAATTTTGCAGAATAATTTGGGTTGTCAAATGAAGGGAAATCTCTCTCTGATATTTTTCATCTCACACAACAGATTATAGCTATTTCGATGTGTGATAGTAAAATAGATTGAGATTTCAGTCACCCATTATATCAAGCACAGTATTATCATTCGTGTTCATTTTGGGAGGCAAAAGCGAGTGGTTCTCCTTCCTATACAAGATATAGCTTGTTAACTGCAAGACCTATATTAGAACTCATTGGTTGGTAGGCGATGGTTCTTTTATTACGGTTTAGGAAGGCAACTAGTTATCTCGCTTGGGTCAATTCAAACTAGAAACATTGTTGAGGTACCTTACGACTATCAACTATGTCTCTCAATTCTTATTGCCTAACCGTCAATGGGATGTTCCTCTATTATAACAGTATTTAGATCTTTCTGATGTGGCAACGGTGAGATCGATTCCACTAAGTCGTCGAGTGGGGCCGGATAGACTAATTTGGCACCACACAACGAAGGAGGAGTATAAGGTCAGTTCGGGCTACATCACTGCAAAGGAACTAATTGTGTTACTTTAGCAAAACATGCCAGTACCGCAAGCTCATTCAGATTTCTACAAGAAGTTTTGGACGATACAGGTTGCTCCAACTGCTAAGGTCTATGAATGGAAGGTCTGGAAGGGCTTTCTCCCTGATTGCACATGTTTGCGATCACACATGGTGGATGTCAATTCTTAATGTGCGCTTTATGGTGTAGTAGCAGAAACAGAGCTACATCTCTTTAGGGATTGTAGATGGACTAAACCACTAATCCAACCTATCACTTCAAAAGTTGGAAATACTACTAATTTGTTCACTGATTGGTTCCTTGCATGTCATACTAGTCTACTAGAAGCTCAATTTGCAAAACTCATCGCCATAATGTGGTTTCTCTGGAAAGTACGGAATGACGAGGTTTGGAATCAAATGGAGTTCGTGAGTGACACAGTATGTATTCAAATCCTTGCTTGGCATGAACACTGCCTCTTTATAAACTAGAAGCCACCTAAACCATTACGACAACCACAATAATGGAAAGCTCTGTCAATGGACCGTTATTGTGTGAGTATGGATGGTGCATTTGATCGCTCTTCAACTAAAGGTGGTGTTGGCATTGGCATTCGGGATTGGTTTGGCCGGTTTATAATGGGATTGACTAGACGGATAGAGGGCAATAACTCGTCCTTGTTTGATGAGGTGGAGGCTACCTTTGAAGCATGACAATTCAGTATGTTGCATAACTTTCATCCAGTCAAGTTCAGTTCAGATTCTTTTATAGTGGTTAAGGAAATTCAAGATGTCTCCACAATTGCGGTTGAGTTTCAAGACTCTATGGAGGATGTGAAGAACCTGCTTTCACAAGCTCCTAACTCGGTCTTTGTTCATCACTCACGAGAATGTAACAGAGTAGCACATGTCCTACCTAGATGGATGTCATTGAATGCAGTTCACCTTACAGTTTTCTTTGATGCACCGACATTCTTTAAAGGAGTGTTGTCGGATGATTATACATAATTTTTTTATTAATAAAATTTGCGTTTACTTAAAAAAATTAATGAATTGAGTTATTCCAGTCAAGTTAAATATAGAGATAGACTAATTTGGACTAATTCATTGTTATGACGAACATGATGGACTAATTTGACTAGCTAACTTACCTCCGGCCTTAATTATAACAACATCTCTATAACACTGGCCATTTCATAAGAGATTAGTTTAAGTTTGACAAACAAAAGAAAGGTTGGGTATCTCCAACAAAATAGCTAAAAATTATAATAGCTAAAAACTACTCCAACAGAGTAGCTAAAACTAAGCTACATTTGACTTTGAACTATTTTGAGTAGCTATATTTAGCTACAAATGTGAGAGAAAATAGCTTAAAAGATAAATTTCTCACCATTCAAAAAGTGGTCCAATTATCCAACAATTGATCAAATGGCATGGTTCAAGTATTTAAAATGACTTAATTTTAGCTACAACTATTAAAGTTGAAGCCAAAGACATGTGAGCTACATTTAACTTTTTACTTGAAAATAGCTATTGATATAACTTTACTATTAGAGATGCTCTTAGTGAAGGACAATGAGAAAAATTCTTTGGTGCACTTGCACATGCACTGACAAAAAAGTTAACAGCTATATATTAAATGTTATTTGATAAGATTTGACCAAAATCATTATCACAGTAAAATAAAATAAAATGTTCTCTCTATCACTAGTTTACTTTTTTGTAATTTTTTTCTTTATAACTTTTATTTCTTTTATGGCCTTCATTTTTATTTAAATTTTGTTATTTTTTTTAGTTATGGAGTTGGTCAAGTTAGACCACCATAGTCCGCCACTGACTGTCACGCCTTGATTTTTAGTTTATAAAATTTCCATTAATAATCCAAAACCTAGAACGTGAATAGCTCACTCAGAAAACCTTAACCCTCCTCTTTTTTTTTAAGAAAGTCTAAATCCTCGAGTCAACAAATGTCAACACTAATTCATATATTTAATTCACACGTTATATTCCTCGAGTTTACAAATTCAAATTCAGTTGCCAACGAATACATTACACAATGGAAGTAAATAACAATTACAAGGTTGATAACAACCACAACCACAATAATACTAAGAACCTTCTACATCTGCTGCGACTCATAACTAACCTGCAAGATTAATCCATATACCATTGAATAGTGCACTGGATTGAAAATAACAAACCCGATAAGCTTTTGTAAGTCCGTATGAGTAACTCAATTTAACGCTTCACTTAACATTTAAATTCTACCACATGCTTGAAGATAATTCAAATTAAATCAAATCTTCAAAACAACAAGGTCTAATGAAACTTTATTAACAATACCACATTTCAAACTTACTCTTAATCTCCCGCATCAAAATTAGTTCAGGGAAAAATCTCAGACAATATAACTCACAAAGATCAATATCAAATATCGTCTCAACTTCACGGCTCTTACATCAATTTCAAAACACAAGGATCACAACATCATTCTTTCTCATCAAGAAAACACAACTCAATTCTCCAAAACCAAATTATAACTCACGATAAATAAAACAAGAGAGCTGAATCACGCCACTCATGGGCCATAAAAGAAGAATGCACTGGAGACTCCTTTTAGAAAAACAACACGTTCATTGTGGCAAACAGACTAGAGCTCTAACTGATCGGATCTCCCAACTTCATAACCATCGTCACTCATGACCTCACAACCCAGAACATGAGTGTTGAACATCCCACAACTACACTCGTAACCTCACATCACGAATACAAGTGATAAAACATCAACGACTCTTGACAATATCTCAAAACTGCACTAGTAACCTCACATCACGAATACTAGTGACAACACATCAACAAATCTTGACATCTCAAAACTGCAATCGTAACCTCACATCAACGAATCTTGACATTTCAAAACTACACTCGTAACCACATATCACGGATACGAATGTCAACACCTCAATCGATTCTAGCAACCACACATTTTAGTTACTAGCGACACACTTCAAATAAATCACACCAAGACATCCAAGATGGAAAACATAAGACCCATTGTACAACATACATCACAACCAATCATTCACCCACTGTGAGAATGTCATCTTAAAAAAAATGGGTTTTCACTTACCTATGAATCGTAGACGATCAAGTACATAAATTTAAAAACAAAATAACTATTTTCTTTTCCATGACCATTCTTTTCAACAACAAACACACACAACAGTAAATCAAACAAGTGAACTTCATTCACAACATAGACACAGTGAGATTACTCACCTCAAATCCAACTGCGTCTTTTCACGCTAATAAATCAAACACACTTGCACACCTGACAAATTTGTCTTGTCAATCACCTAACACAAGTATGATTCTTACTTAGCAACAAGACATAAATTATTTTACATCTAAAGCATAACAACTTCCTGATGTCTCATACCCAATTCCCATGAACACAGTTTAATTATCTCTCTCAAAGACCCATTAATTACCATTGTCTTAACTAGACTCTAGATTACCTACTCCCGGAGAACCAAACCATAAGCTTCATCATTAATTAAATCATTCATTAGATGTATATCACCTTCTCTCAATCACCTTAGCAGTACGTATCAAATCACATTGTACAACAATCTACAAAATTTAATCTCTAATGTCAATCTACTATTAATTGCATACACTAATCTACCTAATAGCAATTCACTTCAATCATTGAAACACCATCCAAAACCCCCATCGAACCGAACAGAACAGTCCCATCTCCCAAGCATTTATTACCTACCAAAAAAATTACGATTCGTCGCCAGAATGGACCGTCCCGCCGAGAGTTGAAGTCGTGACCACCCCTTTAGTCTGTGTTGTCCCTTTGTGTCGTTCTCAGCAGAAGAGAAGAATCAGTCGGAAGCCTCCTCTTCTCTCTCTGATCCGGCGCCGCCCCAAATTTCTCCAACTCTCTCTCTCTATCTCTCTCTCTCTCTCTCTCTCTCTCTCTCACACACACACACACACACACGTTTCGTTTCTTCCTTTTCTTCTTGCTTTTCGCGCCTCTTCTTCTTTCTGTTTCTTCTTTCTTCCTTTCGTTTCTCTCCTCCCCTCCTCTGAACTCTCTCTCAAAATATTTCTTTCTTTCTTTCTTCTTTGTCTTTATAACCTACAACTGGGAGGCGGCTCCCCTTCCCACCTAATTACGTTTGCTTCCCTCTTTTTTTCTTTTCCTTCAGTAGTGGGGCTAGGCTTAGTTGCACTAATACGTGGGCTTGTACCTTTCAATACTCAAACCTATTAGGTTCTCTTTTCATTTCTTTAGGTGGGCTTACGTAAGAAGATTGAGCCTAGCTCAATCAATACAAGTGGGCCCCAAATACTTTAATAATCCTAATTAAAATTGTAACATTTAAATTAAAACTATATATAACAATATTTTATTTTTCATAAACATAAAAAATTTACTCGAACTTACTACTCAACCATACCAAGACAAAAAAAGAAATAACTCATTGCTCCTTTACCCGATTAATAAATTAATGAAAATTTTCAGGTTATTACACTAACTTCCACATACTCTCAAATTCAGCTACTAAGCTACATATGATATTTTCAAATTAAACAATTAGTTTTATTTTTATTTTTTTTGTTTGATTCAAACTAGTGAAATTTTATATAATATTTATTAAATTTCTCTATTCTTTAGCACTATGATGACATAAATTTTCTTGTTGTCCATGGGTATATAGACATGTAGTCATTAGTCAATGTTGATTATTTTTTACATTATCGATGATTTCACCAATCACACCATATGAAAATTAACGTATTAGTGGTTAATTTTTTTTATTGGCTATTTAATACCAACGATGTGAATGAAAATTATATTCGTTATCTAAAGCATATTAAATCGCTTCCACATATCTATATTTATACCCATCTCTCTATCACAAAGCATTTAACGTATGGGTATTATCAAATGTGTCTATTTATATTTTTTACATTGTAATCTAACAAATATTTGTTGGCCCATGTACTATTGTAGTTATATTTTTTCGCTAACAAATTACCGTAAATAAAGTTGATATTTAAAATAAAATAGAGTTAATTTATTTTACGTATATAACTTTCACTATGTGGTAGTTAGATATTCAACTCATATCAAATATTTTTATTTCAATTTCAATGTTACGGATCATATAAAATTCATCCACACTAATATCTTCACACAAATATATATATTGATTTTATTTAACATAATATATAATCATTAAAAATATACCTTTTAATATCGAAATGGCCGACAGAAAATTTGGTCAAACCTATATATTGTCAAATGTGAAAATTAGAAATGATATGAAATAACTAAGTCACATCCATGTTCAATTTGACCTAAATCAATTTGATAAACCAAACATGTAAGTATTTCCCTTAGAAAACATATATTTAGATATTTGAATTCGATCATAATTAATAATGTTAATTATATGACAATTTAATTGAGATGAGCTCCTCAATTGAAAATTCGTAAAATAATACTTGAAGTTTGGTTATTAAAGCATGTTATTGAATATTTTTGAAGATCGAACTTTTAATGATTTTTAGAAAATTAAGTTTGAAATGGTAAAAATTAATAGTTGACTGTTCTCATCTAGCTAGACCAAAAACACACAAATAGACGATACTAATTATTTTGTACAATTTATATATAAAGATATGCATTGAGTATATATACGCAATGCCAAAAAATTGTTTTTCATACAATTTAGATATAAATTTACAAAAAATCGCATATATAAACGTATCAATATAATATTGTCAAATTTTTAAATTTGCTTTATAAATGTGAATATTCTTCCTATACCAAAAAAAAAATTGCTACTTTGACTTTTATGTTTGAGGGTTTGGGATTGGGGTTTTAGGTTTTAGGTCCACAGAGTATAGGATTTGAAGTTTGTGATTTAGTATATTTAGGGTTTGAGGTTTGGAGTTTAAGGTTTGAGGTAAGGTCCAGAGAGTATAGGATTTGAAGTTTGTGATTTGGTATTTAGGGTTTGAGGTTTGGAGTTTAAGAATTAGAGTTTGGGGTGTAGAGTTTATTAATATAATAATAATAATAAATATCAATTTATATTATATTAATTGTTCACTTTGATTAAAATTTTATCATGATTGACTAACTTTTTTACCTTTATTTAATATTTATTAACTTTGTAATTGTTCAATACTTTAAAAAAAATTAATGGTGTTAACATCAGGTGCATATTAAAAATTAAATCAAATAAATTATTGAGATTACATTATACATCAACTGGACCCGGTACGCTCTCAACAATGATACTGATAGAAGGTGCATGAGAACTGATGATTACAGAAGAGTGTCTTTCATCATTTACATGAATGCATAGATCATGGATGGATCCAATCCAATCCATGGTCGGTCAAGTCTTTTGATCAACAGGCTATGAGGCTAGCTAATTAATTAACATGTAAATTGGCCACGACGAATCAACCGTGGAGATAGGTAGCGTCGGCGACTGTTTATATATCACTACTGGAGGAAGGAATCGGGGCGACGTAGTTATATTTCTACGTCGCTCCGATTTTAGATGAGGCGACGTACCTTGCCTTTGATAAAAAGTATGTCGCTTCAAAAAATTGAGGCGACGTATATTGAAGTACGTAGCTTCAACAAACTGAGGCGACTAGTTTTTCATTCGAAGCGACCTAACTAATCTACGTCGCTTCAAATAAAATCGAGGCGACGTAGATTGAGCAATATATGTCGCCTAGATTTTATTCGAAGCGACGTATATTAGTTTGGTCGCTTCGAATAAAATCGAGGCGACGCAGATTGCTCAATCTACGTCGCCTCGTTTTTTTTAAATCTGGATCTACTCTTCTTCTTAAAGTCAACCCGTTCATAAAGTTAGAATTTTAGAAAAACAGTTTTCCCGAGCTCTGCAGCTGTTTTGGGCGATTTTGGGGAGAAATTAGAGGAAATTGAGAAAGAAGGTTGTTCTTGCCATTGATTTGATTCTTGAGTAAGGTTAGTTTGATTTGTATCTCTTTAACCCTCTTTATGACCATAATATGTTAAATTAGAAGTGAAATTGAAGTTTTGGTGAAATGTTTGAAGTTGAATTGAATTTGGTGTTATGTTGTAGTTTTAGTGTTTGAATCATTGAATTGTGTTAAATCATGTTATGGGTTCATGAATAATGTTTGAAATTTGGTTAAGTTTAGTGAAATTTATTGATGATTAGAAGTGAAATTGAAGTTTTGGTGAAATGTTTGAAGTTGAATTGAATTTGGTGTTATGTTGTAGTTTTAGTGTTTTAATCATTGAATTGTGATAAATCATGTTATGGGTTCATGATTAATGTTTGAAATTTGGTTAAATTTAGTGAAATTAATTGATGATTAGTGTAGATTATGTGTATTCGAGCCTTAATTAGTAGTGTTATTAGTGTTAATCATGATTTCGAGTGTATGGCTATATATAATTGTGGTGTTTATCAACTTAGAACTCCCTTTTGAGAATCAACAACTCATCTAGTTGATCGAGTTGAGTTGTTGATTCTCGAATTGTCCCATTTTTGGACACTTTAGGTGAACATGACTTTGTTGATCATTTTGCTATTCATGTGATTTCAGTTTCAGTTTTGGGATATGGTTTCGACAGTGTCTCCTTTAAATGTTCCCCGAGTGCAAATTAGGTTGTTTAGATATGTGTGCACTCGGGGAACTGTAGGGAGATGCTGCCGAAATTTCCCTAAACTGGAGCTGAAACGCATGGGTGCAAAAGCGTTGACAAATGTCGTGTTCCCCTGAAGGGGATAGGACCCAACCCGGAGGCATAAGGCGAAGAAGTGTGGGGTTTTGGTTGAATCGCAACTGTGGCGTGGTAACTTTGTTCATATTGATTGTTTATGTTGACAGGAAACATGGACGGACTCCCAGACAAAACTTGGATGACATATCATCGTGCTGATCCAAGGTACATCACAGGCATATTCGAGTTCATGAATTTTGCCCGGCTACATAGTAACGGAGCCGATTATTACTTCTGCCTGTGCAAACGTTGTAAGAACGGTCCGTTCAAGGTTACTATGGATGTCATGTATCATCACGAGGAGGAGGAGGAGGAGGAGGAGGAGGAGGAGGAGGACGAAGACGAGGACTAAACTAATATTATTATGAATTTGAAACCTAAATTCGTATTTTCTTTAACCTAAATATTACTTCATCGTTTCTTTCATATTCAGTTCATTATGAGACAATAAATAAATTGAAACTAAGAAGAATTAAATAATTTTAGTAGCTCCAAATTTAAATACAAGGATTAGTAGCTCCAAATCTACGTCGCCTCATTTATTAAAAAAAAATTAAAAATTAAAAATTAAAAATACAAGAAAGCGACGAAGATTGATCATTCAACGTCGCCTCATTTATTAAAAAAAAATTAAAAATTGAAAATACAAGGAAGCGACGTAGATTGATCATTCTACGTCGCCTCATTTATTAAAAAAAATTAAAAATTAAAAATACAAGGAAGCGACGTAGATTGATCATTCTACGTCGCCTCATTTATTAAAAAAAAATTAAAAATTAAAAATACAAGGAAGCGACGTAGATTGATCATTCTACGTCGCCTCATTTATTAAAAAAAAATTAAAAATTAAAAATACAAGGAAGCGACGTAGATTGATCATTCTACGTCGCCTCATTTATTAAAAAAAAATAAAAAATAAAAAATACAAGTAAGCGACGTAGATTGATCATTCTACGTCGCCTCATTTATTAAAAAAAATTAAAAATTAAATACAATGAAGCGACGTAAATTGATCATTCAACGTCGCCTCATTTATTAAAAAAAATTAAAAATTAAAAATACAAGGAAGCGACGTAGATTGATCATTCTACGTCGCCTGATTTATTAAAAAAAATTAAAAATTAAATACAATGAAGCGACGTAGATTGATCATTCTACGTCGCCTCATTTATTAAAAAAAAAATTAAAAATAAAAAATACAAGGAAGCGACGTAGATTGATCATTCTACGTCGCCTCATTTAAATATAAAAAACAAAATTAAATACAAGTAAGCGACGTATATTGAAAAATACGTCGCTTCAAATGAAACTAAGCGACAAAGATTTTAATATACGTCGCGTCGATTAATAAAATGAAACGAAGCGACGAAGAATTCAAAATACGTCGCCTCGTTGGGTATATGTATTCCAGATTTACTGTGTCTTTCTTCAGTTCCTCATTTCGGATCAATCTTCCTAAACCAATCGGCCCCAAATCCCTAAACCCGTTCCTAAACCAATTGGCCTCCCCTCCACCACCACCCTACACTCGCCGTCTCCTTCAATCAGACCACCCCGACACCTCTCTCCCGATAAAAGGTTCAACCCGGAAACCAAATCGGCCTCCCCTCCACCGAACTCCAACCCCGAAACCAAACTAAACGACCCCTCCATCTTCGAAGCCGTTCACCCCATCTTGCATCGCGAAATCGGTAATCCTCTTCTTCTAATTTCAGCAATGTCTCTTCTCCACAATGTTTCTCAATCTCTTTTTGTTCACTTTGAAAATGAATGCGTTGTTCTCCTATACATGTTGATCTTTCGCTTGAAAATGAAATGTTGAATGCGATCGTCGTCTATTTGAGGTTCCTAGACTTATAGGGTTCGTAATCGACAACAGTTTTGTATAGAAGAATAATAAAGTTTACAACTTTATTTAGGGACGAAAAGAATGACCGGAATTTGATACAGTGTTGGCTTCTATGATGCTTATGGAGCTTTGCTTGGTTTAGTTTTATGGTAAACCGATTAAAGTTACATGCTTTCTCTAGTATTTTCTTGGCAATCTCACTGAATTGAGCGTGATATTTTTTAGCTTCATGTGACATTAAGCTAGCATGTGTTATTTGAAGTAGCTAATATGTTGTCAATCTATTTTCATCGGTGTAGCTAAAACAACCGAATCCGAGCCAACTCCGTGTAGCTAAAGCAAACGATTTGAGGCAACTCGAGAAGGTATGGAGCTTTGTGTTTTATACTGTGCCGAATGTGTATTGTGATAATGATTCCGAATGTGTTTTCAATCTAGCTTCATGTAAGTATTGTGTTTTGTGATGATGATGATTTCGAATGTGTTTTGTGATAATGAAAACATATGCGTAATGATTAAGGGTTTGGTTAAATGAAAACATATGCGTAATGATTGTAGTATTCTCGGGATTAATGATTAAGGGTTTGGTTAAATGAAAACATATGAATGTGATTCTTCCTGTGCGAATGCGATAAGCTATATGTGTTTTGTGATGATAAGCTATATGTGATGGTACTTCGGTTCATACTCTTTTTGATATCTAACCCAACAAACGAAAATAAAATAAAAGCGACTTGCTATATGTGATGATAAGCATGAATGTTTCTGTATTGTTCGATCAGTTTGTTCTTAGTCATCTACATGCTTCTTCTTTTTTTCATATGGAGAAAAACTAGACATAGTGACATGATCAGAATTTGGTTAACTGCACTAATGGAAATATATTATCGAGAATATGCGTAACCTAGGTAACTATAGCATTATAGAAGTACAAACGAGTAAAACATCTAATTAATACATAACAGTTTAGTTTTAATAGAATGGCTCCCGGAGATACTGGATACAAGAGGAAGAAAGCGGCGATCCGGCGTCGTGAAGCGGTCGCGGCGGCCGCGGCGGCAGCTGCGGAGGCGGCGGAGGCGGGGTGGCGAGCATTCAGCCGAGATGGGGCTTCCGGGTCGGGTTGCCCCACAGGACAATCGGCGACCCCATCGATTCCAGAAGCTCCCATGTTAATGCCCGCCCCTCCAATTGAGGATGCGATTCCTCAAGTGGATGACAGCGACGCCACTACGGCGTCACAGCACCCTCCCGCCCTCAGCATCCGGTGCAAGAAGACCAAACTCCCCGACATGGTCGACATGGCAACCGCAGATCCGACGACGCAACAGCGCGGAGTCGTTGTCGGGACGAAGACGGAGTACCTCGTCCGGATGAACAACAATAGGCGACTACAAGTCGTTTACTCTACGAGGCATGCGGGGCCTGCGACGAGGGAAATGAGGAGTCTGATGTGCAGAGACATCGGTAGCATAATCCGCGGAAAAGTTCCAATGCTTGCACCTAGCTTCTTGGGACTTAGCGATTTGCATCGCGATATCGTCAGTAACAGTCTTGAGGTATACTTACTGACCTTAGCTTACTTACCTACTTGTAGTAAATGTAAATATAACTTTTACATAACGGAATTTAAATGTGTTGTGCTAGACGAACTACGACATCCCGGCGACTGATGTGGAGATGTGAAACTTCATTGATGCGACGGCGCAAAAAATCTATAAGGATTGGAAGTACGATTGCCATCAAAATTATCTCCACGTCAGCCAGGAGACTCCGGCCGAGTATCTCGGGAGGGAAGACCAATGGGCGTGGTTAAAAGCCCACTTCGAAGACCCTGCTTACTTGGTGAGTTTCATAAACGAACCTACAGTTTTGGTAGCCAACATTCGAACAATATGCATGTTTATCTGTTCTTATTTTAAAATGATTTTTGTGTGTGTGTGGCAGCGATTGTGCGAACGGAACCGAGGAAACCGAAACAAGAACAAGGAGCAGCAGCTCAACCACCATTCGGGATCCCTCGCCCTCTCGTACCGAAGCGAGGTGTTGGAGAAGGAGGGTCATAGAGCGCCCGCCGTCCAGACGTGGATTAACGTATACCAGCCGGAGAGGAATGCGGCTGAGAAAGTGGTAAGCTCAAATAGGTTCACGTTACGTTATTTCAATTATTTTTGTTTACTATATTGTAATATTATTTATTTTATCTATTTTAATTGAGCAGGCGGCAGTGAAGCGTTGACTCGATGAAGTCTTGTCGCAACAAGATAGTGTTGCGGGCCCAGTTGACGGCGAAGAGGTTTCCCAACCCCAGCCTCTTCCTCTTGATACACAAATAAATATCATAGAGGAAGATGTGGGTTCAAGGCCCGGGACCTCTATAAGAGGTAATAAATCTCCTAAACCACCGTCGTTCATCTCGATTTACGTTTTGCTTTATTTTGGTTTACGATATAGTTTACTAATATTTGTTCTTGTTCGACGTTACAGGGGTGGGGCGCGCTCTCACACGCGACCCCAAACCGAGAGGAGGGGCCCGGGTACAGGAACGCCAAATCCTAATGCAAAAGGAGATCGCTGAAGCCAAAAAAGCGGCGCGCAGATCGACCGAGGAGGTGCGCAGATCGACTGAGGAGGCGCGCAGATCGACCGAGGTGGCGCAGAAGGCCATAGCGGATTACAATGCGCTCGCCCAAAGGATGCAAGAAATGGAGGCCATGATGCGATCATTCCAGGCTGGGAGTCAACAACCTCAAGCTCCTCCACCACCTCCTGGCTCGTAAACTGTATCTATGCTCCCAAAAAACTTGATTTGTGTAAACTTGATTTGTATAAACTTTTAACGTTTTGATTTGTGATTGAATGCGTTTTTGTGGTTGAATGCGTTTTTGTGTTTGTAAATTGCGATAGGTCGTGACTTGGTACAATAATATTTAATTTTTATTTTTTTTATTTTTGCATATATGAGGCGACGTAGATTGAGCAATCTACGTCGCCTCATTGTCTAAATAAAGAAAAAAAATATAAAATAAATACATTACGGCGACGTAGATTACTCAATCTACGTCGCTTTGTTTATTCCAAAATAAAAAAAATAAAAAGTAAATACAATGAAGCGACGTAGATTGATCAATCTACGTCGCTTTGTTTATTTAAAAAGAAAAAAAAAATATTAAATACAATGAAGCGACGTAGATTGCTCAATCTACGTCGCTTTGTTTATTCCAAAATAAAAAAAATAAAAAGTAAATATAATGAAGCGACGTAGATTGCTCAATCTACGTCGCCTCATTGTCTAAATAAAGAAAAAAAATATAAAATAAATACATTACGGCGACGTAGATTGCTCAATCTACGTCACTTTGTTTATTCCAAAATAAAAAAAATAAAAAGTAAATACAATGAAGCGACGTAGATTGCTCAATCTACGTCGCTTTGTTTATTTAAAAAGAAAAAAAATAAATATTAAATACAATGAAGCGACGTAGATTGCTCAATCTACGTCGCTTTGTTTATTCCAAAATAAAAAAAATAAAAAGTAAATACAATGAAGCGACTTAGATTGATCAATCTACGTCGCTTTGTTTATTTAAAAAGAAAAAAAAAGTAAATACAATGAAGCGACGTAGATTGCTCAATCTACGTCGCTTTGTTTATTTAAAAAGAAAAAAAAAATATTAAATACAATGAAGCGACGTAGATTGAGCAATCTACGTCGCCTCGTGTATTAAAAAAAAGAAAAAAATTAACAATAAATAAAATGACGCGACGTATATTGATCTCAATATACGTCGTTTAAGTTGAAGCGACGTAAAAGTATTTACGTCGCGTGAAATGAAATGAAGCGACGTAGATTGGATCTACGTCGCCTTAATGGTGGCGTGATCAATCTGAAACGACAAGACGAGGCGACGTAGTTTTGGTCACAAGAAATCGAGGCGACGTAAAATCTAGCCGAGGCGACCACCTTTCTACGTCGTCCCGATTCCCTCGTCCAGTAGTGTATGAATACATGAAAGGAGAAAAGCGGACTCGAGTCGCACCAGTCTCACGAGCTGTGAACATCTATCTGTTCCGCGATTGCACGTTTTTAACGTTATAGACTTTTGTCATGGTTATAATATTTTTTTTCTTATAAATAATTAATAACTCTGCTGTAAGCACAATTAAAAAGGATTATGCATATCCGGGTTCGACTCCCGCCAGTGGATGTTTTTTTAGCAGCTTTTTTCTTTTTTAATAAATAATCTTTTTCTTTTCTACCCTAGTTTTAGTTTTGAAGTGTTTTTACGGGGACTTCTAAATTTTCTCTTTACACCTCCACATTTTTTTGTTCAAATTTAATTCCTTGTTTACCCTTTATCAACTTAAAAAGTGAATGATTAAACTCCCATGACTTCTTGGATCTGGGATCAACGCCATTTGTTCTCTTGTTCGGCTATTTAGCTTCTTCCATAGCAATGCAAAATGAATTATTTGTCTGCTATGTATTGTGGATGGAAGACGAATGGGTTTACGGTAGAGTTCATAAAAAATTTCCAGTAACACACTCATGTATATATGAACCTAAACTCTATAAACTGATTTGCTAATTGGTATCGCAGCATATCGGAAAATAAAAAAGGATCCCAGAATTCTAAAGCTCAATCGAAATACTTCAGGAAAAGGTGCACGATATCAGTCCTATCATCGATTGTTATAGACCAACAATTATTTGGTTATTTAAAAGTTGGAGGTGAGACAACAAAGACAAAGATATAGACCGACAATTATTCAAAAAAATAATGTTTACACCAGTATGGGGTCAAACTCAACCCATACAAAGAAAGGAAAACAGCAGAGATGAACCGAGGTAGAAGTATACAAAATCGATCGTTGTCTTCTTCTTTTTCGTTCTGTGTGTTGAGTTTGTATAGGGTAAGATGGGAAGTTTAAGGGGAAATTATTCAAAAAAGGTACAGCGAGTAAATTAGGAGGTCTCAATAGAAAATTTCATAATCTTTCTCTTTTCTATCCTAGTTTTAGTTTTGGCATGGTTATACTGTTATTTTTCTTATAAATAATTAACAACTCTTTTGTAGCACAACTCAAAAGGATTATGTCATTTATGCAATTCCGGGTTTGACTCCTCTCTCTCTCTCTCTCTCTCTCTGAAAACTCAAGTCGAGCCTCACTCTCGTCGGTCTGAGCCGCTCTCTCTCCCTCTCGTCGAAAAATTCAAGCCGAGCCTCACTCACCGGAAACCCTAACCCAAGCCGCGCCTGTCTCTCCCCGTCCCTTAAAGCTCGTCGTAGCTGGAAGCTTGCTGCCTCGCTTATTGGTAATTTATGAGCTTCAGTTTTATTGTTAGCTTTGGTATACTTATGCAACTATGATGGTGTGCTTGTTTTGGACGCTTGAAATACTTATACATACAACTATAATGGTATGCTCATTTTGGAAGTTTGGTATACTTATCAACTGTGATGGTATAATTATTTTGGAAACTTGGGATACTTATACAACTGTGATGATATGCTTGTATTAGAAGTTTAGTATACTTATGCAACTGTGATGGTATGCTTATTTTAGAAGATTAGTATACTTATGCAACAGTGATGATATGCTTATTTTGGAAGCTTTGTATACTTATGCAACTGTGATGGTATGCTTGTTTTGGAAGCTTGGTTTACTTATGCAACTGTGATAGTATAGGTGTTGAGAAAGAGATGAACCACAAGAAAACGAAGAGGAAGGAGATGGAAGGCCATAAGAGAAGAAGAAAAAGGAGCCGAAGAACAAGAAAGAGCCAAAAAGCAAAAAGAGGAAGACAACAACATATGAACTTAATAATTTTTGGTTGTTTAGTGTTATATAGTTTGACAGTTGTCTTTGGATATCTATTTTGGAATATTTGTATAAGTAACATATTTTTGGGATGATTTCTCATCTTAAAGGTTGCTCTGGAACCATATTAAAATGATGTTTTGTTCTATTTTTACATGTTGAAGAATACCATGTGTTGTCCTAAAGATACCAAGCATAGTTTACAAAAATATCAAGTGTAGTTCACAAAGATACCGAGAGTAGTGTTGAAATATATTAAATGTAGTTATAAATAAACAACTTTTATCAACGGTAAAGATTCATGTAGTACTCTTTCTAGTCTGTAAAGGTACCAAACCCCTTGTGTAAAGGTACCAAGTTCCTTATATAAAGGTACCAAGTCTATTACGTAAAGGTACTAAATCTACTAATGTAAAGGTATCAAGTCCCTTGTGTAAAGATATCAAGTCCCTTGCGTAAAAGGTACCAAGTCTATTACGTAAAGGTACTAAATCTACTAATGTAAAGGTACCAAGTCCCTGTGTAAAGGTACCAAGTCCCTTGTGTAAATGTACCAAGTTTATCATGTAAGGTACCACCAAGTCTACTATGTAAAGGTACCAAGTCCCTTATATAAATGTACCAAGTCCCATGTGTAAAGGTACCAAGCATGGATTCAGGATTAAATCAAGCAGCTTTTGTTGTTGTGTCCAACCTCCGCACACTTCCAACATCTCATAATCATCCGATGTTGAAATATGAAATTAACCGAAAACAACACTAAAAACCATCGATTAACATCAATTGATAATCAAATCAACAACACAACAACTCAAAGGCTCCTCAACTCAAACCAATGTATTCACTCAGCTTCAATGGATTATCAATTCAAATTCAAAATCATAAACCCAAATTCAAAATCGAAAAATAATACAACATAAAAATAGAACGTATAATCAACAACAAGCTCAACAACAATCTAACCTAGCTAATTCAATTTTGAAATCAAATTCAAATTGAAAAGGAGTCAGAGATATTGATACGTACGACAAGCTTCTGGTTTGAGAGAGAAGCTTCTGCTCTCTCTCTCTCTCTCTCTCTCTCTCTCTCTCTCTCTCTCTCTCTCTCTCTCTCTCTCTCTCTCTCTCTCTCTCTCTCTCTCTCTCTCTCTCTCTCTCTCTCTAGAGCTTCTAGTTTGTGAGAGACGCGATGGATTTTGAGAAGAAATTTGAATTTTGGGGAAGAAATATAAGGAGGGTATTTTTGTCCCCGCTGAAAATATGATAAAATTTAAATTCAAAGCTAAAAAGTGATTATTTGGTCATCAGAATTCAAGTTTTGTGGCTTGTGAGTACTTTTAAATAAACTAAGTGACTTTTAAGATAAATGAATGATTTTAAGTGACTTTGAGTAAATAATTTTTTTGTTACACTACAAGAAAAATGCACCTAGACCACAGACCATTTTCGTCGTCTAGGTGCAGTTTTCCGTCGTCTAAGTACTTAGACGACGGAAGCTCCGTCGTCCAAGCTCCGTGCTCCAAGTGCTGTCGTCCAAGCACTTGGACGACGGAGATGGAGAATTCCGTCGTCTAAGTGATACTTAGACCGCAGATAATGTCCGCGGTCTAAGTGCTTGCTTGGACCGCGCAAAATTTTCCGCGGTCTAAGTGTTCACTTAGACGACGGAGAATCATTCTCCGTCGTCTAAGTGAACACTTAGACCGCCGAAAACATCCATCTCCGCGGTCTAAGTTTGCATTTAAACGACGGAGAATTCATTCTCCGTCGTCTAAGTGTTCACTTAGACGACGAAAATCGTCCATCTCCGTCGTCTAAGTGGTGATTTTGTAAAAAAAAAATTAAATAAAAAATTCATGAAATGCTATTTAATAATTAGCATTTAATGAATTTTTTATTTAATTTTTTGTATATCAATATTCATAATATTGCAAAATTGATTGAATATTAATTATTAATAATATATAATACATACAAAATTCATAATGAATAAATAATTTAAATTATTATGGATTTAAATACAATGAATACAAAATTCATAATATAATATATAAAATAAATTAATCTAGCCTAAATAAACTAAATTAACCTAAAACTAAACTAATTATAGGCGGTGGTGGTGGTGGCGGCGCCGGTGATGTTGGCCGGAATGTGGAGGCCGGTGGTGGAGGCGACAATGTAAGCGGTAGCTAGTGGTGTGTGGTGGTGGTGGAGGCGACGTTGTAGGTGGTGGTGGTGTGTGGTGGTGGCAGCGACGGTGGTGATGCCGGTGATGGCGGCGACGGTGGTGATGTCAGTGATGTCGGTGGTGGCGGCGACGGTGGTGGTGGTGGTGATGATGATGGTGGATGGTGATGGTGATGATATATGGTGGGTGGTTTGATTGGGGGGAGGAGAGAGGGAGAGGGAGAGGGAGAGGGAGAGAATGAAGAGATATTGAGAAAATGGTGAATTTAAAGAGTTTTAAAGCACTTAGACGACGAAAATTCAGTATTTCCGTCGTCTAAGTGATTTAAATTTTCCAACAATACCGCCAATTTTTCACTTAGACGACGGAAAATCAGTATTTTCGTCGTCTAAGTGATTTAAATTTTTGAAAAAATTTTAGCGGGATAAGAATACCGCCAATTATTTTCACTTAGACGACGGAGATGACAATTTTCCGTCGTCTAAGTGGATTTAAATTTTTGCCAAATTTTTAGTGGGAAAAACACCGCCAGAAATTAAAAATTTAAAAATTCACTTAGACGACGGAGATGAGTATTTCCGTCGTCTAAGTGAATTTTTTTAATTTTTAATTTTAAAAAATAATTTTTTTATATTTATAAAAAAAATAAAAATTTAAAAATTCACTTAGACGACGGAAATACTCATCTCCGTCATCTAAGTGAATTTTTAAATTTTTTTAAAATTTTTAATTTTTTTAAAAAAATAAAAAAAATTATTTTACGGAATTTTCACCTAAACCGCGGAGATGACAATCTCCGTCGTCCAAGTGAACACCTGGACGACGAAGATGGTCATCTCCGTCGTCTAGGTGAAAATTTCGTAAAATTATTTTTTAAAGATAATTTGTAATGAATTTTTGGACCTGTAATTTGAATGGAATTGTCGTAAAATATCGATTAAAGAATCGTATATATAAAAAGTGGGATTTAATTAAGACGATCGATGAATTAATTTACGTATTCAAACTTGTTAAGTATCTACTAATATGTATAACTTAAGTGTCGGTATGTATAAGCTCATTGCACATCGATATTAACGAAATTGAATTTGGAAAAAACGACCATTGGATATACTCACCATAACACCATATATAAGTAGAATAATTTCCTCTAAATATTGAGTTCGTTCAGGGTTTCATCGGCACAGTTAACCGCAAATCCAAAATTTTTACAAACTGGAAACCTGGATACACGAAAATCCGTAAGTCCTATTTTAAAACCGTCGACGCTCACACTCCAAGCATTGTTTACTCTATGGTCTCGACGAAAAGAATATGCATTGGGACATGGTCTAGACGGAGATGTCTTAGGTGAAATTTTCACTTCGACGACGGAAATGTGCATTTCCGTCGTCTAAGTGAAAACATGGTTTAGGGGATAGGGCCTTAGGGTTTAGGGTTAAAGTACTTAGACGACGGAGATGTCTTTTTCCGTCGTCTAAGTGTCACCCATACCGCGAGACCCTAAACCCTAAACCCAAATTATTTGGGCGCCGGTTCTAAAAATTCAAAATTTTCACTTAGACGACAGTGATGTCTTTTTCCGTCGTCTAAGTGAAAACTTAGACCGCAGACACTTTCTCCGCGGTCAAAGTGAAATTTTTAAATTTTTGAAATTTCACTTAGACGACAAAAAAAGACATTTCCGTCGTCTAAGTGAAACTTAGATCGCGAAGAAGTTTCCGCGGATTCCGTCGTCTAAGTACATTTTTCTTGTAGTGTTATATGTATGAAGTCAAACCAATACCCGCTACACTAATTTTTGGCAATAAATTGTTGAAAATAGGTAAAAAGTCTGCTGCGGAAAAGATAGAAAAAAAATTGCCAAAAAAAAGGAAGACCGCCATAAACTAGGTGCACGTACGCATGCTGTGTGCTTGGATAGATCAGGTCAGGATGATGATAATCAAGAACAGGATTTGAGTTGATCTAGAAGAATATTATGGGGTGCACTAAAATAACTATTGTCAACTGGCTATGTCTCACCCCTCCGATCCAAAACAACCAAACAAATCATCCGTTAGGTTGCATACAACAAATAAAAAGTAACAGATTTCCCAATAGCCCACTACTATTAATACACTCGTATATATTCTTCACTTTGTTTCATATCTTGCATTGCCTGCCATATATTTAGAACCAGAATAAGAAGAAAATGGCCAAGTTTTCCACCCCTTTCTCCATAGCAGCCCTCTTCCTCCTCTTTAGCTCCGAATTGGCCTCCGCCATCCACCCTGAGCCGGCTTTCACAGACAACGTGCTACAAACCGCTCAGCACCAAGTACGTTTCTATTACATATGATCGAGTTTGATGTTACTTTTATTTTGTTAGATATATATAATTCTGATTAGTGGTTCCCCCAATATGGGATGGAAATTTGTGTGTACAGGATTTGGGAGCAGAAGACGGTGAGGTTAGCTGTGAAGGATTGAAAGAAGATGAGTGCCTGATGCGAAGGACCCTGGTTGCTCATGTGGATTACATCTATACTCAGAAGCACCCTAAGCCATGATGGATTAGCTAGCTATCTTAAATTGTTTAACATATTTGTGTCTGGTGAAAGAGAACTTCATCGTACAATTACTTGACATGATAGTAAAGTAGAAATAAACGTTATGCTTCCTCATATATATCTATCTATCCATCTATACATGCATGATCAATTCATAAGATCTTGATACAAAGATTAAAGTCATCAGAATTCTGATATAAAGAACGTATCCTCGATCCGCCTGTTCACGAAGAACTGATTGTGATCCAAGTCCACTGGATAATTACGGACAATTTTGAACCAGAATACTATTACAAACTCTCGTCCACCGGATGTTCCTGCCTGTTGATAGTCTGAATCAGGGCCGGCCTTGCACGCGGGCAAAGTGTGCGATCGCCCACTTTCAGTTTTTAATTAAAAATAGGGGGGCACCACCGCACCACATGTTACTTCTTTATTTGTTTACCTATATAAAAAAAAAAAGTACCTATCAATTATATATTTAATAATTTAAAACATATCAATTATACCTATCCTTTTTTGGACGTGCAATTATACCTAGGGGACCTATCAGATCCTTAAGTTTGTGTAGACGCCAAAGTCCAAACCCAGGAACTCTCTGCATCGAAAAAAACCCAGGAACTCTCATCTTTTCCCCTTCTTCTTGATTTTTGATGAGTTCATTGATTCCATTCACTTCAATCTGCAATTAACTTCTAACGTCTCTTATTCTTTCAATCGAAAACGTCTTTTACTCTTCCAAATCCCTAAAACCAATAAAATTTTCTGTATAAATTTGAGGCTTCAATGATTTATTCCTCTCCCAATCTTTCATTCTCATCCATCACCCAAATTACCCAATCTTTCTACTCTCTTTCTTTGTGTCCTTCGACAGTGATTCGAGTCTGTTATATCATGTTCTTTTTATTTAATAAAATCGGCGTGGGGATGAGCTGCCCATTGGGTTCCAAACCCCTAAAAATTTGAATGTTCTGTACTAATATGGGGGCACCAAATTTATACCCGCCCTGGGCACCACAAAGCTCAGATCCGGCCCTGGTCTGAATACTGAATATTTTGAAAGTCCAGAACTTCAGATTGTATTTTCATGATTTCTTGAGTTATCTATCCATAAAAAGGTTTCAATGCAGAAGGTAGCAAACCACCACGAGATCATCTGCTAGTGACATTGGGAGTTCAGTGCAACCCTGTTGATTTGGTCAACTATAGTCCATGGAAATCAACCGCAGCATTCAAATTCACACTTGCACAGTAACGTCATGATAATAATGGGGTAGATATATATAACTATTTCAGATTCATAAGCAGAGTGAGTGTCAAACACGGCTGTGTATTTATTTGATAAAGTCTCAATCTGGAAATGTAATTTGCTTATAAAACTCCAAGACCTTCATCCTGAATCAATGCATTTGCTACAAACCAACAACAACCACCACCATTTGACAAACTTATCTTGTACGTGCATCGATCAGTGAATGTGACACTACAATTCAACAAGAAAATACGTAATCAACAACACAATCTTCTGAAAAGCAACTAGACACCAGCCGACCTAGTATTACTCTCACAACAACATACTTTTCATATATAATCCGTGGGCATTAAGAACCCAATTACGGTTGTAACCTAGTGTCCAGCGATGCGAGAAGCAGAAGCTCAACGTATCACAGAAGAGAAAGGTCTGAATAAGAGATCAAATAGAAAACTTATCATATGTCAGCTTCAGTAACGGGGCCAGGATTCACGGTCGGGGGACGAAATTATACTAAAAAAAATTGAATTTATTTATATAATTTAAATTATTCATTATGTGCCCATATATATATGTTATCATACAATGAATTCGTCGAGATTATGTATCCTAAAAATAGTACCGAATATGTATTTCAGAATGTATGTATAATATGTAACAATTATTCATCAACTCTTCATTCATTCAATTGTGCAAGTGATTCTTTCGAGTGCGTGGCTGATTCTTCACAACATTCTCAAATTATTGTTTTTAATATAAGAAACGTGTTAAAAAACTAAAGACCTACTACAATTATATGTAGGTACACAACTATTTATAAGGAGACAAACATAAAAATAAATTCAGTAAATAGTAGAGAATAGTAAATATATAGCCGGGTCTCCAACATTATTATTAGCCAATATATTTTATTTATAATACATATTGTAATAGTTAATTGTTAGCTAGTGGGCCAAGCCTCTTTGTTTCTGATTCATGGGCAGGTTTTTAATTTTAGACAGCACTATATTTCTCAGGTTTGACTATATTAATATGCTTAAGATACTATAAATCTCATGGTTAAATTGTATTGTGCACTTCAATCTCAGATGTCAGGGGGCACCAAGGCCCGGGCTTGCCCCTGAGTAGCTCCGCCACTGCATGTACAGAGTATATATCCACAGCTACCTTTCATTACTTACTCGTTTAGTAGAAAAGTATAGGCAAAAAGTGTAAGGTAGAATGCAATACTTTCATTCATTCCCGAATTGGGTATTTATACAGCTTTACAAGACAGATTCCTAATATGAAGGAATATCTACAATAAAGAATGAATCAATTCTAATTACAATAGGAAACTAGAATATCTACAATAATACTTGTCAACACTTCCTCTCAAGTTGGCGCGTAGATGTCAATCATACCCAACTTGACCATCTATCTATTGAAGGCTTCATGTGATAGCCCTTTAGTAAGCAAATCAGCTAACTGCTCCTCATACGACACAAAGGGAAACCGAAAAATCTTCTTGTCAAGGTTATCCCTTAAGAAATGTTTATCTATCTCCACATGTTTAGTTCTGTTATGCTGTATTGGGTTATGAGCAATCTCAACGGCAGCTGTATTATCACAATGCAAGTCCATAGGTTTCTGAAGCCTGAAACCTAACTCTTTAAGCACATTCTTGATCCACAGTAATTCACATACTCCATTCGTCATCCCACGATATTCAGCTTCTGCACTAGAACGAGCAATTACATTATACTTCTTACTGCGCCAAGTTACCATACTTCCACCAATAAAAGTAAAGTAACTAGAAGTAGACGCCATATTGGTATGATCACCAGCTTAGTCTGCATCACTGTAGCCTGAAACACACACCTCACTAGTGTAGCCAGAAACTACTGTTTCTTGCAAACAATAAATCTTTACCAAGTGTGCCCTTTAGATACACTACCACATTTTGAACTAAAAATCGCCGGCAATGTTTTTTATCATTACCGGCGATTTTTTCCCCAAAAATCACCGGTAATGTCTTCTTTTTTTTTTTTAACATTGCCGGCGATTTTTCCGGCAAATCGCCAGCAATGTCCCGCCGGTAATTAAAAAAAAAAAAGACATTATCGACGACTTAAAGTAAGTCGCCGGTAATGTCTTCTTCTTTTTTTTAAACATTACCGGCGACTTAAATGTAAGTCGCCGGCAATGTCTTTTTTTTTTAATTACTGGCGGAACATTGCCGGCGACTTACATTTAAGTCGCCGGTAATGTTAAAAAAAAAAAAAAGACATTGCTGGCGATTTTTCCGGCAAATATCGCCGGTAATGATAAAAAAACATTGCCGGCGATTTAAAAATCGCCGGCAATGGTTCAAAATGTGGTAGTGATACCTGAGAATACGTAGTACTACACCCATATAATCTACTCCTGGGTTATGCATAAACTGACTCACCACACTGACAGCATATGCAATATTAGGTCTAGTATGTGATAAGTAAATAAGTCTCCCGACTAGACGCTGATACCTGACCTTATTCGTTGGAACTTGATCTGGAAAAAGCTTTAACCTGTGATTTTGCTCAACAAGAGTAACAGCAGGCTTGCAATCTAACGGTCTTGTCTCAGCAAGAAGATCCAAGATATACTTCCGCTGGGACAATGTAATCCCTTACTTGGACCTTGCAACTTTAATTCCCAAAAAATATTCCAAGTCTCCCAAATCCTTCATGTCAAATTCCAGCGACAATTGTTTCTGAAGACTTGTCATCTCACATGGATCATCTCTTGTAACCACCATATCATCAACATACACAATTAATGCAGTAATCTTACAATCCTTGCGTTTAACAAACAAGGTGTGATCAGAATTGCACTAGCGATATCCAAACTTCTTCATTGCCTTGGAGAAACGCCCAAACCATGCTCTAGGTCATTGCTTCAGGCCATATAACGATTTTTCAAATAACACACATTTCCTTTATTGCCTGGTTTACATCTGACTCCTGGTAGAGCATCCACGTATACTTCTTCTTCTAAGTCACCATTCAAGAAGGTATTCTTCACATTAAATTGACATAGAGGCCATTCATAATGGGTTGCAAGAGCAATAAGGATTCTTATAGTGTTAAATTTTGGCAACAGGTGCGAAAGTCTCTTGGTAATCAACTTCATACCTCTGGGTATAGCCTTTAGCAACTAGCCTAGCCTTGTAGCGAGCAATGCTTCCATCAGCTTTAAACTTTACAGTAAACACCCAACGACATCCAGTAGTCTTCTTACCATGTGACATATGGACCATATCCCAAGTTTCGTTCTTCTGCAGGGCTTCTAATTATTTATTCATAGCTTGTTTTCACTTGGGATCTGTCAAGGCATCCTATACATTACTAAGAATAGATAATGAAGATAATTGATTAACAACAAGTGCATGAGACTCAGACAACCTATAGTGGGAAATATAGTTGGCAATAAGGTATTTGGTTTTGACATCTATCCTAGGCTCATACTGTTGCTTAGGAACTCCTTTAGTGACACGGTTAGATTTACGTACCTCAGGTGGAGCATTATGAACAAAGACCTCAGTTGGTGATGTAGACAGGGGAATAGAGGCTTCATTACTATCTTGATGTTGTTTAGAATGTAAATCAATTGTCAGGTTTTCACTGATCTTAGGGGAAATCAACTCTTCCAAAAATGGATTTTTGAGGCATCGAGAAGATCCATTCGATGCATCGAAGGAAGCATCCTGTACTGTACCATCTAACATCTTTGATGGGTCGAAGCGATTACTCGACCCATCGAGGCGATCACCTTGGTTCGAAATGCTCCAAGCCTTCGATGAGTCGAGGGAATTATTCGACCCATCGAAGCCATCACCCTGACCTTTGTCCGTCCTTTCTTTCGATGGGTCGAGAAGATCTTTCGACCCATCGAAAGCACCTCCCTGATCTGTTGTCCCAAGCTTGAACTCCAAATCTTTAAGTTCTTCAAATTCTGGCAGACTCAAAGTATTTCCTTCACATCCACTTCTCTCCTACTGAAGGGAAGACTATGACACTTCCCCTGAGTAAAAAGGTAGAGACTCCCGAAAAGAGACATCAAAAGACACATGAGTCTTCTTGGTATGAGGATCATATCACCGATAACCTTTTTGAAAATTTGCATACCCAATGAAGACATACTTTAAGGCACAGGGACCAAGCTTGCCTCTCAATTGCTTGTGGATATGAACATATACAATGCACCCAAAGACTCTAGGTTCTAAATTAGGAAGAGAAGGGACATTCAGCATCTCATGAAGCTTCTAGTATGGAGTCTGAAACTCAATGACATGCGATAGAGTACGGTTGACCAAATAAGCAGCAGAAGTAATAGCTGCACCCCAATAAGAAAGAGGGATGTTCATTCCAAATAAAGAGGCACAAACAACCTCCAAAAAAGTCTTGTTCATACGCTATGCCAAGCCATTTTGTTGGGAGTATAAGCAATAGAAGTTTGATGACGGATCCCATGAGAGCTCAAATAAGCAGACATGGCGGTGTTGACATACTCACCACCATTGTCAGCTTGAAGAACCCGGATAGGCTACTAGTATTGAGTGGCCACCATCTTATGAAAGTCAACAAAGCGGGAGAACACATCACTCTTATTAGTCATCAAGCAAACTCATGTCATCCAAGTATACTCATCAATAAAAGTAAGAAAATAACGAGCCCCAGTAGGTGTAGAAATCCGAGCAGAATCCCAAACATCATAAATTTTCATAAAAGAAAATGAGCATTTATTTAAACTGATAGAATAAGTAACACGGTGGCTCTTAGCCAGTTCATAAATATCACTCTTAAACTCAGACTCATCAACACCCGAAAACAGATCGGGTTGTAACTTCTTAAGATAATCAAAATAAAAATTGACCCAAACAACGATACCATAACTAGACAGACTCCTTGGTTTTATGTAAACTTCTAACACTGTTGGCTTGACTCAGCTGCTGCTCTCCATTGGATGTCAAATTAAGATAGTATAGCTTCCCCCGTCTAACACCATAACCAAGATTATGCCGTGTTAGAATGTCCTAAAGACACGATAGTTAGAATAAAACGTGACAGAATAAGAAAGAGCCATAGTGATTTGACTAACAGATAGAAGGTTGTATGTTACAGCGGGGACAACTAAGACATAATCAATAGTGAGGTTAGGAGAAAGAGTAATAGAGTCTTCACCAACAACAGAAGAAGGAGAGCCATTTGAAGTAGATACACTAGGTAAAGTAGAGGGGTGAAGAGAGTGGACTAAGCTAGGGGTATCAGTTATACGATTTGATGCACCGGTGTCAATTATCCAAGCATTATTCTCAAAAGATGTAGCAAGAGAAACCTTACCAGACATACCTTATTAGATGATATTAGCAGAGGCATTGGTGGGAGGAAGGGTCTTGCGTGGGCGAGGGCGAGGGCCCCACCAATATGGATATCCAATTTTGGCAAAGTAGTTATCTGGGGAGTGGCCCTTTATCCTTGCACAATGGGCAGATAGAGTTGGCATACGGATTTTTAGGGCGGAAAAAATGAGCGGACTCAGAAGAGCGGGAAGTAAAAGAAGACCGTTGTTGAGTCACAACAGCCTTAGCGTCGAGAGTGGAAACCGGCGCCGGTGGGGATGGTGTAGAGGTAGTGATGGTCATGACCGCAGGCTGACTCGGGCTAGCAGAATAAGTAAGACAGTCAGTGTGAGCTCGACGAACATGAAATGTTATAACCCGTACCAAAATCACGCACTTATCGAACCACGTTACACATTATCGCAGATTAGGCGCGTTATTAGGGTTGTTAATGACTTTTTTACTGGGTGATAATTTGACCTGACTTTCCTCACGAGAGTTGTAGAGTATTTAATTTCGAGCTTGTAGAAATTTTTGGGGAATTTATTTGATAAACGAACTATTTTTAATGTTTGTCGTAAGTTTAGGCGACATATAATTAAAATATAATTAGTTTTTGGTTGGTTTAAATTGCGACCATCCGATCTTGATCAGATTGAGTTTAAACCATTTATTTGGGGCAGGAGCTTATACAGGTATTTATACGTGTTTTTTTTTTGGAAAGTTTCCAAAATTAGAAGAGATACGTACAGAGCTTTCCAAAAAAAAAAACAAGCTCAACCCGTATGGCTAAACTGTGGCGAGTCAGGGATGGTGTGGTTAGGAAAAAACTTGTACTCTGTGAGATATTTCCAACCATGTATGGAACGGTCCCATTGGAGCTGTTCCACCGAGAGGCGCGTGTGACTCACGCGCCACCGTCCACGGTGGTTTTCTGGCGAGTCAGTTTTCAGAAATTATTGGCAGGACTTCCGGGGTTGTTTTTATGGTCGATTTTCATAGTTTTATGCATATTTTAGTATCTAATGATCCATATTTACAAGACATCAAGATCGCGACTCTAGCATTGAAGGAAATTCTACGGGATCCCAGCAATAGCCGCAGACTTGTGAATGAACCTTTATTTTCACAGTTGATTGAGAGTTCATTATTTTTTATGCAGTACGCTTTACAGTATGTTTTTAAAGCGTTTATTCAGAGGCTTGCTTTGTGATGGTTTATTTTATTGCATCGATGCTTTAGCTATCCATCTGATCACCGGGTAGTTGGTTAAGAGAGGTTAGGTGGTCTCCTCTAACCTAGATCGACTCAGGTTAGGTGGCATGGGGACGATCCCGTCACATATTTGCATATTTTTCATTTTAGTTTAACGCCTCAAGTTAGGTGGCTTGGGAGAGCACCTCCATTTATATTTTAGTTATTTAGTTTAGAACTCACATTATTTCACAGAAATTAGCGGAAAGGCATAAAATTACAATTTTGCGATTTACGTAGATTATTATATTATTTTTGTCCACTCACGTTAACGTTTTATATTTTAAAAGTCTTTCCCTGAGTTTTTCAGTTTCTGTTGCCCAAGTTGCAGTGTTATTTCTGAGCGTGCTTGGTATCATCAAGAGCTCTGAGTCCACTAGTCATCCTCTCATCAGTAGGTTCTAGCTCACTGTCAGTTTGTTTCATATGTATATAAAAGTCGCTATGGATACCAGTTTTCTTATGTTGTTACAGTGAATAGGTTGTTACTCGAGTAGTTGTCGAGTTTGCTTCTCCTTGTATTTAAAACCAGTACTTTGTAAAGTGTGTTTTCAATCTTGAGTTTTACATTTGGTTTAGTTTCTGCTATACGTTGAGAAATCTGGATGGATATCGGTAGTCCACGGTTTGTTTGTGGGATTTATCTACGGAGTGTCATTCTTCTTGCAAGTTTTGGTTGTCTCAGTTTTAAGGGGAGCTATGTCAAAAAATTTACATAATTTCTTAGATTATGGTCTGTCGTTAAAGCTTGATCCTAGATTACTAGTTAATCTAGAGTTTGGTCCTTTCAGTGAAAGTAAGTCCTGTCAAGACTTAACAATTCCTCTCTGCAAAGAAGCTCCCCTCGAATTTGATTAAATTCCGGATCTAGACCTTCCAAAACATGTGAACCCGAAGCATGGACTTGTAGTTGTTGTCCTGGACAATCACAACCACAGTATCAGAAAAAGAGGCGACACATTAATCCAATTCCTTGAATCATGCTACCAACTCATTGTAGTAGACAGAAAGAGACCGCACTGCTTGTTGGGCAATGAAGCAGAGGCGGTTTAATTCATAGATCCGGGTAAAATCATGATCATCATAGTAGGTAATTTGTAAGGCCTTCCAAATTTCAACAGCAGTCTTGAGACGAGGATGACACTGAATGATACCAGAAGACATGTTTTCGATCAACCAACTCTTCACCTTCTCGTTGGCAGTCGCCCAAGTAGTATGTTCAGGGGTTTCAAAAGGCGGAGCTACCGAGGCATTAGTAAGAAAACCAAGCTTGTTCCGGCCTCCAATGCACATCTGCATAGTAGGAGCCCATGTAGAGTAATTGGTGTCATTTAAGAGAACTCCAATGGGAAAAGAGGAGTTTTCCTGATGATAATGGATGGATGTAGATGTAGATGGAGGTAGAGGAGAAGGGATCACAGCAGCGTCGAATCCTTCAGCCATGGCAGCGGATTTAAGGTGTAGTAGGTGACAAAAAATATGATTTTGTCGGTAGGTCTACAGGGTTGACTCTGATACCAAGTAGAAAAGTATAGGCAGAAAGTGTTGGGTAGAATGCAATACTTTAATTCATTCTCGAATTGAGTATTTATACAGCTTTACAAGACAAATTCCTAATAAGAAGGAATATCTACAATAAAAAATGAATCAATTCTAATTACAATAGAAAACTAGAATATCTACAATAATACTTGTCAACACGTTTCGTTTCATGTACCTAACCACGTTTTTGCTTGCATTATACCTTTTCTGATAATCATTTTTCTTATATAAATCCTTCCATTTTGAAAACTGAATTAGGTAAAGACTTCCAGAAAATTAACATGTCGAAGATTGTTTTCACCCCTTGTATCAAATAATGAAGCAAAATGATCATCAAGTATAATTTCATATTGAATCAAACTGGCCCCTGGATTGAACATGCGCTTACAACCTTTCTTTATAAAACTTGTAACTGTTAACAACCCAACGAAAGCCTCAACTGACTAAAACTTCATTCTTGGAGAACATCGCAGTCCACAATAGCCAAAATGTAACAAATCAACAATATGTAAACTAGAATCTATCAACATGCATTTCCAATAGTCACTCATCATCATTAGCACTCGTCCCTTCCTGCAAACCCAATTTATAGCAGCAGCCATATTCTATATCTCATGATTCTCCTACTTCAATGTTTTAGCTTGAACATTGATTGTTACAAGTTTATACGGGGAAACAAAAATTAGTGTACTAAGAAGTATAAAAGAACTTGATATACTCGAGTATGCTTAGAAAAGTAGTTCAACAATACAATTTCATGCATTTTTAGATTCTTCTGGTTGATAACATTGCATGGAAGGAAGGACTTTCTAAGTCTCTCTATATAACTAGTAACATTCAGAAGTGCATACATGCACTAATAGCAGTGTGTTAGTCCTCTAGCAACTAACATTACGTATCTAAATATGTCATAAGTCAAGAACATTGAATCCTACAGTAGATACTAGATAGAGATATATATACAAAACCTTTGCCAAAAGAAGCCATATTTCCTGACAAAAGCCATATTTCCTACAGGTGAGGGTTAGAGAAATCCAGCAATCTAAGCAGTCAAGAGGAACTCTAGTACCTCCAAGAGCATACAAGTGCAAAGCAAGACATATGGTAACAATGGCCGAAGACTTTGCACCAAAGAATCTGACAACTTGCAACCCCCTATCCACAATCTCCCCACGAACCGCATTAAGACTTCTTTTCAGTCCCTCTATCAGTGTCCCCAACATAAGCTCAACAAATGACCTCACAGTCTCGAATGTCACCCTCCCAGTCACGTCAAGAACGAACTTCCTATTGCTCGGCACTGCTAATGTTCCATTGAGCTTCCATCCTTTGGCGGCTTTGATGATGCTTCATCATCACCAGCAACCAACACAGCACGTGAGATTGAACTTGTATCCGAGCTAGAACTCGTCAAAACTCGGTGAGACATCTTCACCAGAGTCTCCACAGCCCCATTACAAACAGAAACCAAAAGTTCCCTCACTTTGTCCTGATGCTTGGGATTCGTCAATCCATCAAATAATTCATCACAAATATTAACATCTTTTGTCTTCTCAAGATAAGCCGCCACGGCAGTAGACACAAACACCTGTATGCAATTCGCTATGAGCCCCTTGCTCCCATCACTGCACACCACATCAACCCATCTCCCCACATCACACAAACTCGAATCCTCACCACATTTCTCACCAGAGTAAAAACCCAAAACCAAATTCCTCGCGAAGCTCCCAACCACAACAGAAACAAACCCAGTCCCGGCTTTAGTCAACACTTTCTCCATAACTCTCTCAGGAAAGCTCAAATCTTTCTCTGATCCGACTCCGTTGTCCCTCTCAAATTCGAAACCTCGGTAAATTCCGATCGTCAGCGACTCTGTAAACCTCTACAAGCACACAGTGAGCTCCTCAGACCTCGCAATCTTGCAAATTTGCTTCAAACTCCGTGGCATTTCGTCGGAATCGGAGTTGAGAAAGTCTTTCAAGTCCTTGGGGACAATGCCGATGGTCTCGGGAGAATCGGAGACCGACTCAGCCATGGAAACTAGGGCACCGACGACCTTCATAAGCTTCTTCCTCTTCCGGGTCAAAGACGGCGAATTGTAAACCCTATAAGCGCCGTAACCGGAGAAGCCGACAGCCGCCAGCACAAAAAGCCATCGCTTTTTTGCTGGGGAGAGATTGAAGCCCTTCGTTACGAGCCCAAGTTCCACCTGGGCTCAAAAACGAAGGTGATTCTCCGATGGGAAAACAAAAAAGCTTTGAGCTTGTCTGATTGTGATTCTGGTGGCAAGTGTGGTGTGACGAAATGTTATAAAGACTTTACTGGGGATCGATGAATCCGAAGATTGTGGAATTGAATGGAAATGAAGGAGGGGATTTAAAACTAGGGCGGCTGAGAAGAACGAACCTTTTCATGACGGGAAATTGAACAATGTCGAATTTGTGAGGGAGGAGACGCCGGAAGTTGTTGTCCACTTGGCTTTTGGCTGCGGCGTTTCAGGTTTACTTAGATTATTAAAAATATTACCGAACTTTAATTTTTATTATCAATCTTAATTAATTAAACAAAAAATACTTATGATTAAATTTTTAAAAATCCGTCAACTCCCCTGGATAATTAATCTATCTTTAATTATCAACTAGCAGTATACACGCGCATACGCGCTTGAGATTTTTATGTAGAGTAGTTTTTATGCATGTGATTTGTACATAGTACAGTTGTAGTTTACTTTTTTGTCATTAAACATATCAATTGATAATTAAAGATAGATTAATTATCCATGGGCATTGACGGGTTTTTGAAAATTTAACCATAAGCATTTTTTGTTTAATTAATTAAGATTGATCTGTTTAATGGCAAAAAAGTAAACTACAACTGCACTATGTACAAATCACATGCATAAAAACTACTCTACATAAAAATCTCAAACGCGTATGCGCGTGCATACTGCTGTTTAGTCAGTGATCAAATTGTCTATTATAACAAAGTTTAGTGAACATTTCAGCTCTTTTATTAAATGACGATCACTTCTTGGTTTATAATACTTTGGGTCCATATACGTATACAAACAAATAGTTCTAATTCTTTTTCCTCAAATGAAACTGTATGTATGCAGGACTTCCTCCAAATCACACAAAAATGTTAGTACTTGGAGCATTTTCAACAATGTCACTTAAAGCGTATTTATTTTGTTCAAAAATAGACCTCAAAGTTATTTTGGCTAATCGAATTTAATAATTTGCTCCAACAATGTTACATAGAATATAACTATACTTCAACAAATACTTAATTTTCATTGGTCAACTTTTAATAATCATTAAATATTTATAATTTCTTAATTAATTAAACAAAAAATGCTTATGGTTAAATTTTCAAAAACTCGTCAATGCTCCTGGATAATTAATCTATCTTTAATTATCAATTGATCTGTTTAATGGCAAAGAAGTAAACTACAACTGCACTATGTACAAATCACATGCATAAAAACTACTCTACATAAAAATCTCAAGCGCGTATGCGCGTGCATACTGCTAGTTTAGTCAGTGATCAAATTGTCTATTATAACAAAGTTTAGTGAACATTTTAGCTCTTTTATTAAATGACGATCACTTCTTGGTTTATAATACTTTGGGTCCATATACGTATACAAACAAATAGTTCTAATTCTTTTTCCTCAAATGAAACTGTATGTATGCAGGACGTCCCCCAAATCACACAAAAATGTTAGTACTTGGAGCATTTTCAACAATGTCATTTAAAGCGTATTTATTTTGTTCAAAAATAGACCTCAAAGTTATTTTGGCTAATCGAATTTAATAATTTGCTCCAACAATGTTACATAGAATATAACTATACTTCAACAAATACTTAATTTTCATTGGTCAACTTTTAATAATCATTAAATATTTATAATTACTAATTACATGTGCAACATAAAAAAAAAATTATTTATGACATTTATACTTATTCTTATCACCTATATTTTATTTTTCGGTATAAGAATGAGGAATAAAAACATGAAATTTAGGGATTCCCTATTATGGGAAAGGATATAAGCGATTTGTTGAAACTAATATTTGATCAAAATCCTTATATTATTGGTAAAACTTACATTTAAAGGATCTGGTGGAGTTGCTCTTAATACTAATGGACATAAATATATAACTTAGACACACCAATCATGTCGATAATAATGTTGTGTTTCATATCCAACTTAATTATGTTTTTGAGCTATATAACTTTAAATGTATGAAGAACACTCTGACTTTCTGACTTTCTGACATTCTACAAGAAAGTTTATATTGAATTTATAGTTTTGAAATTAAAACTATAAAAATAATTTTTGATTTGATGTTGAATAAGATATATATTGAAGAAAATTTAAAAAACAATTATGGCAGATTATGCTTGTAAAATTTGGTTACTGGTGAATCTGTAAAACTGATATTCTTAATATTTTGAAGAACAAGAACATCAATTATAGCAAGGTACAACTAATCAAACTTCTGATAGTACGTTATAATTTCATATAAAAAGATGGACACATTCAAAATTAAAATCGATGACGTTCATATACACATTCAACTGTATAGATTATTCGATCTACTGACATATATGCTAGAACATTTCGGTCAGCATCTTAATCAGCATCCAATGTATAGAAGAACTCTTGATTTGTTTATGCGCAGCAACAGCAGCAAAAAGCAGCCAAACTGCAGGCAAAAATTAAGAGATTTTTGTATATATATGATCGATGTATTCTGTAGTCTGAGAATGAACATTAATTCTTTAAACAACGTAAACATGATAAGAGAGATGACTACCATCCTTCAAAGCATCCAGAAGACTGACTGTTGAGGTGGTGGTGGTGCTTGTTGAAAATAATCTGAGGTGGAGGAGGCTGAGGGTAGCCGGGTGCTGGTGGTGGATATCCACTGTATCCCGGTGGAGGATAACCTATTTATTCATGACAAGCTAGATTCAGAAAAACACCAAACACGTACAAAAAAAAACATAACACAAATAATTAAAGGCCAAGAAACTCTGGAAATAATTAACCGCTTATACAAAAGTATACAACATACCTGAACTCATGTTCTTCGAGTTGAACAGAACAAATACAGCCAATTACTTCAAAGCAAAGAGTACTATGGGCTTCAAAGCTAACACAGAAATACTGATGCAGAAGCTCCATTCGAGTTCCATATATATAGAGCCTCGACATCATTCAGGTATTGCCATTCATGCAATTTGGGATGAACAAACATGGTATTCCATTAATTGGGTCAGACAATTCCTGGATTCTGCTCTTTAATGGTTTCACATGGAAAATTTGGCTTTGCTTACCTTTTCACGTATTGACACCTTCACATTTTTATTATTGGATTCTCCTTTTCTCCTTCTTACTTATAAACGTTAAGTTTTCATTATTATAGAATCCCTTTCTGGCATTCTCTCATCTCCTGATCCTCTATTAGTAATCTACCTAAGTCTGTGTCACACCAATATCTAAGACTAACGCGTGAACTTGCTCTTAAGTGTTCAGTTAAGTTCTACAATGAAGCGTCTGCATTAGTCATCGTTATAGGCACATTGGTGATCTAACATACCGAGTGTGCCAGTGATGAAACTCTGGAAATTTCCTTAAAGCGTCTCACAGCTATCTGTCTAAAAGCCAGTGAAGTGCACCATGTACTGATACAGCTGGTTTGAAGCTCTCGAAACATCAACTGGTAAACCTGCTTCTTTCAGTCTCTTCTCCGCCCAAACATTGAAAGTTGGCCAGTGACATTGATGCTTAACAAGAAAAGCAAATGGTTTTTATTGATTTCAAATCATTCCATGATCAGACATTCATAATACACTGCTTAACGAGCAAAAATTCGAGCAAATCCTTCTTTCCATCACTGAATCTTTGTATATCGTAGTTACAATGCTATCCAAACCAATCAATCAATCAAACATGTACTATTCTGTAAAGACTCGAATTGTGGGTTGATTTCAAAATCATGTACAATTTGCTATTTGGTATTAGCGCGGTAGCATCAACACAGGCTGGCATCCCAGAGCAGTACAATTCGGCACAACAGTCCACAAGTCATTTGGACGAGTCCCAGCGCAGTTTAGTACGTAGGGATATTAACAAATGGTTTAAAATTCACACCCCTACAGTCTATCAGATGACTAGAAGTTGCATCATTCACAATCTGTCCTTGACGCTTCTAAATCCTTTTGGACGGCCTTCACTTTTGTGGGTGCCTGGAAATCATCATCCTCAAGATCACTGAAGGATATGTCTTCTTCATTTAAATCAGAAATAGCTGTTCTACAACAACCCCCTAATTCAATATCTTCCTCTGGCCAGTCATCATCATCATCATCATCCTCTTCATAGCTATAAATCGCAGAGGATGGACCAACTGTTACATTCTTTTCCTCAGTCTTGATGAACGGCTTTTCTTCAATAACTGATTTATCAATGAATGGCATATCATTACTCTCAACTGGGTGCTTCTCAGTCTCATAAGCTGTGGAAGGCATAGTTGATTCAAAAGGAAATGTTCTATGAAGTGTGTCCTCATAATGAGTGGAACGTGATGAAGCTGGAGAGTAATCTTCATAATCGTCATGTATTGTATTAGAACTGTCTTTTAAACGTGAGGTACTTCTTCCAAACCATTCATGCTCTGAAATTTTAGCAACTGACATAGGAGTCAGACAGTGTAGCTCCTGCATCCACTTTGCTCGGGCTTCCATTACCTACATCATTTTACCAACAAAATGTTATCATAGACTTGGAAATAAAGTCTTTAATCTCAAAAGTGTTGTAGACTTCAGGAATCATCTTCCTCATTATTCCGAATTTCGCACAGGACATAGGACACAAATACAGATACATATACAGATGGAAAACTTTGATACTGTCCTGAAGTCGTAACAAATGCACTTAAAAAACTTCAAAGAGAGATCAAAAGCAATGACGGGTTGAATATTTCTCTCTTTTTTTCTACAGTAAACTTAGTAAGACCAACTGTAAGCCAAATAGAATATAGAAACTGCTCTCTCCCAAAGATTGAATACCAATGTGTCATGAATGAACTATAGGAACTATAAAAGAAGGTCACGTGGAGAAATTCAAGTGATTGCTAACACCTATTTTATCAACAAGACATATGTCCTTTTAATGTACTAAAGCTGGGATATAGAAAGATTAAACATTTGGAAGATGAAGGTCTAGCATTAGCACGAAGCAGCTGTTCACACTCAGACAACTAGACTGCTGAAAGTGATCACACAAAGGGAACACTTACCTGATCTGTCGACAAAATCTCAGCATCCTGCTTATTGAGCCGCGAATGCAGAAGAACGAAATAGACTTTCCAGAAGTAACTCTCGCTCATATGACATGGACAAAGTTCAATTCTGAGAGCAGCTAACCTCGGAGCAAGATGTTCAACCATCATAGCATGATCGTGCTGGGCATCAGAGATTTCAAAATCTAGAATAAGAAATGTGCACTAATTAGGCACCAAACTACATTTCCACTTCAAATAATTTCAAATTCCTGCAACTATTATCTATATATTCATAATGTAGAGCAAGTTCAATCAAATTGAAGCTACATTGATAAATCTGAATTGAAATACCATACCTCCCAAGTCTTCTTCCTCATCGAGAGGAAAGTCCAACCACGTCTCTGGATGCATAGCGATGTTTCTAGCGAAAGCCAAAACCTCCTCAGTAATACCAACAACATACTCCTCCTCCAATTCCTCTCCTTCTTCTTCTTCGTGATCATCGTATTCGTTGACATCCATCGGCGGTTGATCGGGCGTAGCTACTCGATTGTGCGGTAGCGGAGGAGGAGGTGGAAGCGGCGCGAGGAACGAGGCGACTCCCCAGAATTGGCGGGTGAGGGTTTGTTGAAGTTCCGATAGGTCTTCCTTGACGCCACGTGTTTGAGCCTCTTCGTCGGAATCGATTTCGTTTTGAGGTTTGGTGGAGGCGACGGGTGAGACGTCAGCATCATTGTTGTGGGGTCGTACAATGACGTCGTCATCGTTGTTGGCTTCGCCGTCGCCGTCGTCGATCCGGAGGGATTTAGAGAGGGAGTGGGGGAGCCACGACATTTGTTTTTGGGTTGTGGTTTGAATTAGTGTTTTTTTTTTCGTTCGTGGGGAGGAAAAGAAAGTGACGGATTGAAAAATTGGGTCGTTCAAAAATGTGTACGGGCGCAGTGAAAGGTGAAAAAAGAGGGAAGTGCGGGTATCTACTGGTTCTGTGAACCAACCTGTCCAAGTTGGTGGAACCAATAAAGTGAGGCCATGTGTGCATATCCACGGATAAAACAAAAAGCAAATCATAATCATTGTCCGGCGAGCAGTTCTTGGGTAGGGCTGTCGTTCTACGTGTCTTTTAGGCCATCCAATAACAGCAAACCTAAAGGGTATTTTGGATATGTCGCTCCTAACTTAGAAGGGCAATTTGGGGTATGAAATTTTGATTTTGGACTTCTTCATTGGCTGGCCTATTTGTTGCCCTACAATTTTTGGTCCCTACTCAAGAACTGGCATTGTCCGGCACTACCCAGTGTTCTTCATGATCTCACACTGGGGCATAAGTTGACTAGATTTTTTATTTTATTTTTATACAATCAATGTTTATTTTTCTCAGATAGAGTTTATGATCATTCAAACATCCTTTCTTGATGCCCAAAAATTTATTATCAGCCCCGACGAGCTCAAGTCGAAGACAAATTTCTCATTTAATATCGTCATACAAAAATACAACACGCCATTCTTAATTACGTTTCGACCAAGCAACTATATTATTAATACGGCCTAAGCCACACTCATACATTATTTGAGGCTTATGACCGTGTGTATGGTGTGGAAGTAACATAAACACACGAGCGCGTCGTTGAATTAAACAATTAATAATTTCGATCTTGGACCCGAAATTCATGCCCAGTAGTTTAACTCAAACATTAATGGTGATTTGGGAGTTTGACTCTTTTCTAAACACAAAAAGCCCAATCCATTTTAAAAAGAAAATTTAGGAAAATCTAGCTAATGTAGTATGGCCCAAAAGACCAATTAAACCACTTAGTTACAGTTTGACTAAGTGTAACCAAACGTCATTATGATCTAGTTCAAAACCAGCCATGGCAGTAAACTACACATTGAATAAAAGCATGTTTCGTCCTTTTCTTCCTCTATGGCAGAAGTTGCAATGCAGATCTTGAGCGCCACAAACGTCTCCTTATTAGCATCGAGTTTTGTACCTTGCCTCATAGAAATCTCAAGCTTGCAAAACTGCCCTCATCCAAACCCTATGAAACATTGCCATAGTCCTCTTATTAATTTATTCATCTTCTCCCTTGCCTCACCTAAAGTTCTCTGCAATGGAGAAGAAACTAGAGGCATAACTCTTCCCAGAAAATCTCTATAAATAGGGCACCCCTACCATGAATCCAACCAATTCAGAAACACCATCACTTCACAAGCCAAACCTCTGATCCTTCAAGCAAATCCATTCCCTTCAGCCACATTCATCCTTTGTCTAGAAAACCCTAAATCCTCAAAATTCTAAATCATTGTAATGTGTTTCTAGCTCCCACATTCACGCTCCATGCCCTTTCATGATTTGAGTTACGATATTAAACTGATTACATCAGTTTGAGCCTAATCTCTGCTGAACTATAAAGAATCCTCACATTTTGGCGATTTCACTGGGGAGATTAGGTGGTGAATCAAGCCATGGAAGGGCATACCAAAAGAAACAGAAGCATAAACTCACAAGAAGTTGCTAGCACTGTTCCAACGTAACAAGATTATGTCAATCAAGTTGACGAAAATGAGCAAGGGAGAATGTGCAAGGAGACCTAACTGTCGACGATCTCTTTAATGCCCTAAAAATGATCGGAGACACACATGTAGAGCTCTTGAAAGCTATACGAGAGCTGAAGATCCCCACGAAGGATTATGTTGAACAAGACATGGAGAAACAGAAACATTCCCACGAAGATACAGCTGCCAAATAGTCAGAGCAGAAAGGTCCATCCTTTGTTACACAAGAGGATGTGGTTTCCATGCTTGAAAGACAACTTTACCCCACAAATAAGGAGTGAAAGTACATTCCACAGCCTCCTTAACATATAACTCTACTCTCCATCCCTATCCCAAAGGGTATGAAACTCCAACATTTGTGCTCTTTGATGGAAGGAAATGCAGTCCAAAAGAACATATCAGCCACTTCATTGACGCACTCAGGCCTCATGCTGAAGTCCTCAACCTCAGGTTACATGAGTTTTCTAAATCACTCACTGATCATACCTACACTTGTACACCACCCTCGATGCAGGCTCTGTGTGAACATGGGAGGATTTGACAAGCAAATTCTGCAAAAAATACTTTGAACATGAAGAACTGGTCACCATAACACGGCTCAACTACACTCGCCAAAAGACGGGTGAAAACCTTGTCAAATTCGCGCGAAGATTCAGGGACTTAGCCCTTAGCTGCTACGATGAGAAGGGAAAATGAAACCTGGTTGAAATATGCATCAGCAACAAGCCCCCCAGAATACAGAGTTTATTTAGAGAATGTTGGCATTGACCAATTCTCGAGACTCATGGATGTGGCCAAAAAGACAAGCATGTTTGTGAAAGCACAGCGGAGTTGGAGGTCAGATAAGAGGGATGCATCTCAAACTCTTGCATTGGAGGAGTCGGAACCTCCAAAGAGGAGGAGGAAAAATTATCCAGTCATCCCCTGCAGCAATGAAGAATTCCATGTCATTCTTGATACCTTGTTTGCTAATGGTATTATCAAACGAATCCGCCCACAAAAACCTCCATCAAGGGAGAAAAAGAGTGATCCTTGCTACCACCAATTTATGGGGCACCCATCTCCAGCATGCCAGTTTCTCCGGAGGATTCTCCATGAGAAGATCAACAATGGGACACTGCAGTTGTCCTCCAAGAAGCAGACTATTAATGATAACAGATTGCCAAAACGGAAGGGGAAGGAAGTCTATAATGTTATCAATGCAGACAATGACTTCTCAATGGAGGAGTATGTGATGTCTTACCAGAATCCTATATGTCAATACCAAGACTCTCGAAGCTTTGATCAATCCAGCTGGTACCGGTACTCCAAACCTGTAACATATGACACTCCATGGTGATACAAGTGAAACATGCATTAAATAAGTACATAAAATAAACACTTAACACATAAGTCAATCATACAATTTAAAACCCTATAGATGTAGTATTTTGAGCAAGTTTGGATCACTCTAACAGGGGATTGAAGGGTGCATTGAAAGGACCCAATCCCGATTCAGTTACCTAAACCGGAATCGAACCCCTTCTAAAAATACGAACCAACAAAAACTTTTCGAAATTTCGGCAGAGTTTCGTTACTAACGTAGAATTGCATAAACCTGCACCCTGAAAATATCACTTCGTCCTATGCCACAAAAGCCAAACCGTGGGCACCAATCCCATCCGGATTTCTCAACATCATAATATAAACAATAACAGTAAACATACTATACTATGTATATATATATCTGAGAAAATCCGTATAAACATGTATCAGAATGTATCAGAGCGACTTCTAGAGTAAATATATACAATATACACATCAGTAGGCGAAACAAGAACCTACTGGAAAGCACAGGTAGCTCAGATCACTAGCCTCCAACCGCGACGTGAAACACCTGAATCTGAACTGCAAACTGGGCACGGAAACCGAAAAGCCCAGGGGAAAGGCAAATAAAACGTTAGAGTGAGTGGAAGAAAATAAATATATGCCTTTCACCAGTTTATATACATACTCAATGTAAAACAGTGCGAGTTCGGAACACAACACATATATATAGGGAGGTTGTCGGGCGAATCTCTCAAGCCCGACGTCAGGTGAATCGCTCAACCTGACGGTGATAGGCCAGGGGAATCTCTCGACCCCGGTGGCACTCAGGGGAATCTCTTAACCCTGCTTCAGAGGAATCTCTCAACTCTGGGCCAGAGGAATCTCTCAACTCTGGTAGCATCGATGCAATAAATGCCATCACCAATAAACATATAATACACCTCCGAAAATAACATATATCTCAATCATCGTATAAAATAAATACGGAAATCAAAAAATCCACGAACTCGCAAATCAACAGTGAAAATAAAAACTTGTCCACTCACAGATCTGCTAGCGCGAACTCACGCTAATCTCGTGGTCCGGCGGAAGATCCCTCGCCTGAAGCACGATCATGATCCCGATCTCGATCTCGATCTCCTGAATATACATAAATATAACTGATCAAAATCACAGTCCACAACCCTGTACTGAACCACGGAAACCAACCGTTCCCGGAAACATGCAATGCATTACAAAATAATTAACGAATTTCCCGAAATCTCCACTCGAAACCTTCGACTGAAAATCGGCTAACCAAATCAACCCGAAAACCTCTGGACGATAATCAGGGCGCGATTACGAGAAAAACGACATTAAAAACGTCGAAATCCAAAAAGTCAACTCCTCGCCGGAACACCACCGTTGACCGCCGCCGGCGCCGCCGGCGCGCCGTCAACCGTGATTTACTCCGGCGAGGAAGCTCCAGAAATGGAGTTCTCCTCAAGCCCAACATTTTATTCAACTAACACAAAGCTCAATTTAACCTCCAACCCATCCAATTTCACACAAATTCAAATCGGAATTTCTCACCGGAAACCTAATCGGGTTCACCCTAAAACACCATCTCGTCCCAAACCAATTACCCAGAGAGTATCACCAAGGTGTGGGGAGCAAAATCCCCAACAACCCCACCTCCAAATCTCGCCGGAACCACCGCAACCATCACCGGCGAAAACCATCCCCTCGGCCCGATTCGAAACCCATAAAAACTCCATCAATTTTCATCAAACCAAACACCAATCCTTACCCTTGCCGAAGGCAGAGGTGGCCGGAAAATGGGTCGTCGGACGGTGAAGACCAAAACGGAAAGTTTCCACTTCGGGTCAACGGTCAGATTTCCATTTTTGGAAAGTCAACGGTCCGGTCAAACTTCAACAGTGTTTTCAACAATTTTACGACTATTTTCGATATTTATACTCGCGCCTCGGCTCGATCGATGATTCGAAATGGATAACCATCACGTTTCGGATAAACACGAAACAATCGGATAAACTCGTCGGATACCGAAACTTCAAATAATCACAAAATATTCCTCGGTTATCGGAAAAATCTTCTGGAACCACTCTCGAGCTCGAAATCACGTACTCTATAACTTCCGTGAAGACACTCAACTCAAATTCTCGACCGAAAACATAGTCGCGAATAGAATCGACAAACCACATATATAACGTAAAACTGCGACTATGACCAATCTCGAGAATCGTGCCAAATACGCAACTGATTCTTGTTCGGGTCGTCACATGCATGCAATAACTGTGTAGTAAACAGGGGGTATAAATATTGATTTTAATTACCTAAATTTTCTATCTAATTACTACCTAAAATGTCATAAAAACAAATAAGAATTCACAGGACTCTGACATGCATAAACTCATAGACAAACTATACACAAAAGACCCCTAAAGACTTTAAGTCATGTTATGACAAAAATAAAACCTAATTACTATTTACAAGTGATCATCATATTCCTTTACCTAGCTCATTTATTAACACATACAAATAAAAATACTACCAAAATCTCATAACCCTAAATTCTGATTAAACGTGCATAATTCATATTTTGTGCTAGGTATCCCTTAAACACCATTGATCTAGACTAGGTATCACCTAAATCAAAACCAAAGCATTAAGAACCAATTAACACATGCAAATCAAATTTTTAAAATAAGAAACACATGGAAAAGTTTTTGAAATTCATATATGGAATAAAAATAAAATTTATCATTCAACAAACAAAACAAGTTTTCAAACATCAAAAGAGAACTGCAGAGTAAAAAGGTTATGGTTACACTTTTGTATCGCACAACTTCTTTGATGGATGATGCTAGATATCCTCTAATCACCGATGGAAGTGATGGTGAGGCGTTGGAATGGTGTAGTCGGCCTTTGAGGTGTGTCGGCTTGATTTGTGAGATGGAGAGAAGTTTTTGGCTGATGTTAGGCTATAGAATGAGTGATGATCCAGATTTGGGACGAGCCTCTTGTATATATAGGCATTTAAAAAATAGTTTTTCTCTCAAAATAAGGTTTTCCTACTCTACTCTGGTAAGTCTGACAGTCTGCAAAGAATCGCATTTTTCTGGAGTTGTATACCTCTAAAAATTATGATTTGACTCAAAAAAATTTCCAACCATAGGTCGATCACCATCTATGTTCTCAGTCGTCATTCGAAGTTGGCTGACCTGTACAGGCAAATTCTTCTTTTATTATTCTTAATGATTTCCTTCTCTTACTCAACTTGGCAATCATTTTCTTGCCATATCTTACTCTCCACGAAATTGGCTGACTTGGTATTCAAGTTTGGACTTTTCAAATGATCTTTTAATTAATTTGGCCCATTTTACATTTGTTCTTCTTCAAGGTTATTCCAGAAGCTTCCTTTTCCTAGTCAACGTAGGAAATATTTTCCTAGTCAACAAATGACTTCTTTTTCTCTTCTATTTTTCTTATTTCTTCCTTCAGAATTTTCGAACCAATTTCTTCTTCTTCATTTTTGCTCCATTTTGCCACACCTTTCATGCTTTCATGCTTGTAGATCTCTTTACTCCGTCTTTTTTGATAAAAACTTAAAAACAATCAAATAAGTTAAAATAAATAATACTAAGTAATTAACAAAGTAAAAATATAGAGAAAGTACATTAATTAATATGCCTAAAATGCGTAGATCACATGGTCTCAAGCAAAAGACTTAACAAACTTCTCAAATTATGAGAGCCAATACTTGGGGGCTTCAATGGATTGTGCTGAAAAAGAAGATGGGTCATATTGCTACAACAAGCAAAAAGACCATGCTACCACGGTAACTCAAGCCAGAATTATCATGTCACTGAGGTAGAGGAAGTGATGGAACGATACCTTGATAAGAACCATTAACCCACTGCAGCACAAGTACTCCAGAGAAACCCTAAATTCAAGTTTCTATTTGACCAGTTGGAGTATGGACCACAACCTAGGCAAGATGCAGCAGAAGCTCTCATGAGAGTTTTCGAGGAGTATGGGCCGCAATACTTTGCTTCTGAAAGGCAGAGAACTTTTTCCATGCTAGAAAATGACAATGTTATCAATTTTACTGTTGTAAACATGGAGGTGCCACAACCTGATCATGTGATGCCTCTTTACTTAGAGGCTCAGATCAATGTTGTGTTCATGAGAAGAGCACTAGTAGACACTAGATATTCACTTAACATAATGCCCATTTATGTGCTCAGAGCTGTAGGGATCTGACTTACAAGAATTGTGAAATCTGAGGTGAAGATATTAGAATTTGCTAAAACAGATGAGGTCTCAATGGGATATATATACCTTGATTTGAAGGTCAGGCCTATTTGATCTCAAACTAAGTTCTACGTCCTGGATATCAACATAAGTTATATATTCTATTAGGATGACCATGGATCAACAAGCATAGGTTGGTCCCATCGACATACCATCAATGTGTCAAAGGAAGATTTTGACTCAAGCCAATCAGGATACCAGGGAATCGAGCACCATTTCATGTCAGTGAGACTCACTATACTGAGGCATTCTATTCTAAGTTCACTGGAGGTGAAGCATCAGTCCCTCCCCAAGTCTCTGGCATACCACTTCTATTATGGCGTGATATTAGAGACTTGAGTGATCAAGATCTCCCAGAGGAAGTCGAACAAGCAAGGTGGAAAAATGGAGGAAGCAGAGCTTGTGCACGACCCTCACTGTAGTGTACCAAAATGTTATTTTCTGATGGTCGCACCACCTACAGCTTATGACGGGATGTGAGGTTTAGTTGCAATTTGTAGAAAGACCACATACCAAAATGTGCTATGGAGAATAAGTGTGCTCATGTCGATAAAGGGATATCTATAGCACCTTCAAAAAGCTTTACATGCACCACAATGCATGCAAGACGGATCCACTGCAGTGGTTCAAGAATTGGAGGCAGTAAACTTGAGTAATGACCCTACAGTACAAAAGCCTATTCTAATTAGTAAGCACTTGTCATGTGAAGAAAGAAGCTGCTTGGTTGCATTACTCAATTCATAGATGTGTTTGCTTGAAGTTATGAAGAAATACCTGGCCTAGACCCAAGTTTGGTGTGTCACACATTAAATGTAGAACCTCGGACATGACCTGTGATGCAAGCAAGAAGAAATTACCACCCAAATGATGAAGCACAAATCAAGCAAGAAGTTGAAAAGCTCTTAGCCTCTGATTTCATCAAACCAAGCAAGCGTCCCACGTGGCTCGTAAACAATGTACCTATAAGAAAAAAGAATGGACAAGTAAGGGTATGTATAGATTATAGAGATCTAAACAAGGTTTGTTCTAAAGATGAGTTCCCACTGCCAAATATGGATATATTGATCGATTCAACCTCTGGTCAAGGCTTGCATTCTTTCATGGATGGTTTCAGCGGGAACAACCAAATCAAGATGGCTCCTAGAGGCACGGAATGATGAAAATTTCCATTATACAGTCATGCCATTTGTCCTTAAAAATGTAGGCACTACATATCAGCGCATAATGACAGCTGTTTTCCATGACTCTGTTTTCTCATAAATACAAATAGAGTTTATGATCATTCAAACAACCTTCTTATCTTATTTTTTTGAGATGGCAAGCAAGGAAGTGATAATGTGATTGTAATACAAAGTTCCACCAGATTACCCGACCTGATAAATTGAAACTCCTTAAGCATTAAAATACTAAAATAGTTTTACTAAATAAACTCAGACGAACAAATCAGAGTAGCACGAAAACTTTAAAAAAATTGGTTGCACCGCTTCTTAGTTGTCTAGGCACCATCTTTACTGCGAGGCTATGATATCTCGCCCATTTCATATAATTAGAAGTATTTTTGCGATATTGAGTTATTCAGCGTGGTAACAAATATTTATTGATGATCAATGTATAAGGTCTTTTGTTGAATTTTTACTGAATTGATTAATGTGGTTGACTTTGAGTGAATGTCATAGAATTTGTCAAGACGAGTTCGTCGACACATGGAATGCCGTAATCAGAGTTATGCCGAGAAAGTTATGGTCAACAAAAATTTTGAAGAAAATTAAGAAATCAAAATCTGAGAAATACATGAGTATATATACGAATTTCCATATTTTTAAGGGGGAACTTTCCATTTGGTCGCGGACCGTTGACCCACGTTGACCGAGATCTGTTAATGAAAATCGTCGGCGAGCTGCTAGTCGGTGGCACGACAGATTCCGGCCACCAAACCATACAATCTTAGTATGGAAATGATCGGATTTGGATGCTCTTTCTTTCCCCTATGTTCTCCATCGTTGATTTTTTTCATAGAAAGCCAAAATTTTGAGAAGATGTATGGTGAAAACCTAGGTTTTGGTCTCGTCAGTTTCCGGCGAGTTGGTCGTTGATATTGGTATGGTTCGGTTCCTCTCTCACTTCTCTATGTATTGGTGTGTATTGGATTATGCAATTTTTTGGTTGCAGGTTGATTCGGGGAGATTGATTTATCTTCGACGAATTCATTTCGAGTCGCCGCTGTATCTAGCGGTCAACGTTGTTTTAGGTTTAGCCAGCAATATTAGACTAAGTTGAACCCAATCAGACTCGAGCTCCGATGTGGCTCGACGGCGCCGAAATCAGAGTTGGAAGTTTTACAGTGAAATGGAATCCGCCGCCTTTCGAGATGTTTTTTGGCCAAACGAGGATGAATTAGGTATTGATGCTTTAGACTAAGTTGTTGGGTTAAGTGAGAGGAAGAGATTGATGGGTTAATCGCCACCCTCGACGGTGATCTCGGGTGGCGCATGGGCTACACGCACCTCTGTCTGTGGGTGCGTATTCGAGTTATATATCGTTATATTCGTATTGACACTACGAGCGTATTCGTGAAGTTAAAAATATGATTAGACTTCATCGTCCTAGTGGGTGGGCGACAGTGACTAGTATCGCTGCCAGTAGCGGTGCGGGCGATAGAGAACTAGATGTACCTTATATCGTTATGATCGTATTACCGTATTGAGTTTACTGATAAGATTTTCTATCCGTTTCGATTGAATTTAATTTTAGTCAAGCATTTACTAGAATTTTCTGAATAATTTATCATTTTGACGATATTCGACAAGGGTTGGGGTGTCACAAATGGTATCAAGGCGCGGTTCAACACTCAGACCAAGCTCTCATTGTGTACTCTGTATTCACAATTGTTTCGTATAGTATTAATAAAATCGTATCGATATTTGAATTGATGATTGTGGTTTATTTAATATTAATTACTGATGATTTATTTTTGATTTTGTCGATAAACTTGTGAACTTATACTCTGCAATCGCCATGAGCACGGAGGATCGAGATGGTCAATATTTTGAGTCAAGGAAAAGTAAAAAATCAAAGGTATCGATTTAGAATTAATGATTTAAGCAACAATGAGGTACTCAAATTTTTATTCCCTCTCGCGAATGCGTATTTAGTTTATCGATAGATATCGATATGTGTTAGATATTAGAATAATGATATTGCTAATATATATTGTACATGAACATATATGGTTACGATTTTTGCAATTTCTGAATTATGCGGAAATGCTTCTTTAATTTTTGTATTGCGCGGAAACATCCTGATTTCCTTCCGCATTTGCACGGAATGACATGAGTAGATGATTTCCATATTATGTGGAAATGGTTTTATCTGCATATTTGCACGGAAATGAGTCACTATTTTTGCATCACGTGGAAATTATCTTGATTATTGCTTTATGCATAATCAATTCTGATTATCTTATTTTTGCATTATTTCTACATTGTGCAGAAATGATTCCTCGATGTTCTCATTTCACGAAAATATTTTTTTGATTTCCACATTTCACGGAAATGATGTCTTGATTTCTGCATTGCGCAAAAGTTTCTTGATGTCTGCATCAAACGGAAGTACTTTGATTTCCACATCGCATGGAAGTACTTTGATTTCCACATCGCGTGGAAGTATTGTGATTTCTACATCGCGTGGAGATGTCCTAATTTTCACATTGCGCGAAAGTATGATTTCTTGATTTTTGCATCGTGCGAAAGTATGACTTCTTGATTTTCGCATCGTGCGAAAGTATGATTCCTTGATTTCCGCAATGAGCGGGATATTATTATTCGATTTTCATATTATATGGAAATGTTCTCGATTACTGCTTTGTGTAGAGTCAATTTTGTTATCTTTATTTATGCTTTGTTCGGAAATGTTCTTGATATTAACTTTGTGTATATCGATTTCTATTCTTACTTCGCACATGATTGATTTCTAATTTCCGCAATGAAAAGAAGTTGATGTCCAAATTTAATAGCCATTTTCTTGGAAAACAAAACTGAGTAGGTTAACTCACAAGTGAGAGGATGAACTTAAATCGTCGACAATAAATTGAAATTTGCTAAAAGTCGAAGCAGCTACATTGTTGGTCTTATAAAACTTCATGATGTGGTTAGATAAAGAATGAAGAAAAATGACTACTATGAACACACTCTAAACAATAAAGTCACACAAACTAATCAAACTTCTGGAATAAAACAAAATTCACTCACTAAAATCGTGTGTCAGGCCGAAATCTTCATGATTCGTGATGCAAATATAAAGTTCTAAGCTAGTGACATAGTCTGCGATAAAGGACAAGGAGTTCACAAAATTGAGCTAACTGATGGTACATACCTAAGAAACTACTACATTCATCACATAACTTGGTTATTCAATTCCGGTTGCATCCCATAGTGGAAAATAATTAGCGGTACCCATAACGTGCATAACCTGCTGGAGCACCAAGGAATAAGGCAATAGTGCTCCTCAGAGAAAAAATCTATTTGATTCACTCTGTCTGGTACCTATAACAAAAAACCAAATGGAAAAGGAATCAGATTATAGAAAATTTTTAGACATCACCTTAAACCCCAACATTGATGGCTGACAGAAAAAGAATGGTAGTAGGTCAAATAGTCGGGTCAAGTCGAAATGGCAAGAGTGGATCCAAAGAATACATATGTGGCTCAAAAAAATGTACTCTTGGTAAAACACATGATCCCAAAATTGTCAGAAGATCACACGTATCGTCCATCACTATGGGACAACACTATTTCCCGATGAAAAAGGAAGTAACTCAACCCGTAGCTCTAACATGTTGAAGACACAATAATCACCAACTAGAAGATTAATGACCCAAAAATTTATACAGTGAGGACAACCTAATAACTAATTTCATTCCCTAGGAAACTTTACTTTCCATAGTTTTCATCACACACTCTTGTCTACATCAGTACTGATGCCCATGACTCATATCGACAAACAAGTAATGAATGTAGGAACAAACGAAACAAATACTGGGAAGGGATTCATTGATACATGCATAACTGAGGGGGGAACTATTATAAGATTGATAAATGTTATATAGCTCCTCTAAAGCCTCATCACTGATAACAAGAAGCAAGTTCTCTTAACTCGCCATGTATCTTCCCTTTCTCGCTAAACGAGTTTTTTCAGTAGCTTGAATGGATCTTAAAAACATGCATAATCATCAAACTAGAATGAATGTGGGTACTTAGCTCCGTGCTTGAACATGAATTAAGATGTTGTATATGACACACTAAGGGTTCTCGATGAAAATCGTGAAACGTGTGCATAATCTTTCTGACCTACTTGACAACATGAACAAAAATCTACAGTAAAAGCATCCCCGTGTGCTTGGTTAACATTTGTGTCAACATCAGTAATTGATAATTGAACAACTACTGACACTGAAATCTCATAATACCCTCAACATTGATTCAAGATAAAGTACATGGTGATGCTCACCTGACACTGCCCTTCAGTGACACGTACGATGGCAACAACTTCTTCACATCCCCTAAAATAATTGGGAAAAACGTATCTCAAGTTTACTTATATTTACTAGTGTCGCTTATGCGCATGCAACCAACAAGCCAGCACACTAAGGTTGTCGATGTCTCATATTATAACACTTCCCAGTTGAGAATCAAGATAACCTAATCTTATGACAATATCTCTCTAATGACTTACATAGAAGTTCCCAATGAAGACTACAATTGATTTTCCTCGCAACACTACTCTACGGGAAAACTAACCACCAAAGACCTTCATTAGTTATCCCTATATGGCTACTCCAAATCCAACAAATTTGGAAAGAATTATCATCCTGATACCCATGAATGCCCCGTGATCCTACCATGTCGCGAAAATTCTCAGAATATATCATAACAGAATATTCTAGAACTGTCTCGTACACTACTGACGGCAGGTTTTGATGAACTCGTTGATCACATCCATGAGGCATGACACTAGAGGCCGAAGAGACACACTATCATTTAAGACATACGTAGAAGATTATTTTATACCATTAGTGATCCTTATACCCAAAGGCTTACAATGGGGTCCGCTGCATTCAGACCATCACACTCTAAGAATCACTAAGAATAACCTAATGCTCTGATACCAATTGACAAGACCCACCCCAGATAACTGTAGTAATCTAGGATAAGTTTTGCGGGATCCGTATTAGAGTATCTAGCATCGTCTATTCGATATCAGTCACCTTAGCACGAGCAACCTTGAACCTCAAATGAGAACCTACATTGAGAAAATAGACGTTGTGGACTATTATGCCTCGAACTCTGGACGATAACGACTTCAACTGGCTAACCTATAATCTGGAAAATTTCAAACAAAGGGTCTAGGAAAAGGCGTTATAACACAAAACGTTATAGTGAGTGGACAAAAATCATAAATTGTGTAAATCTGTAAAATTATAATTGTATGAATTTTACCTTATTTCTGTGAAATAATGCGAGTTCAAATATCATAAATTAAACTGCAAATAGAGGTGGTCGTTCAGGGTGTTTGTCCTAACTCGGTCCGACCAACTATCCAATAATCAGTCAAATAGACAGAGCATCGATGCAACTAATATGACCACCATAAACCAAACCTCCAAAGCATAAAGTCTGTAAAACATAATCATAAACATATTACAGAAACATAAAATCAATGAACTCGCAAGTGACTGTGAAAATAAAAGTCCATTCACAGTATTGTGTCATGATTTCCATCCAGCCAAAGCTTGCATGTTGGCATTTCTAAACATCTGTCACAGGCTGCTAACATGTCATCCTAAAACAACGATTATTACTTAGTAACTGATTGCCAAAAGTCATAATGAATAACTAAACTCGTTAACCAATGAGCATAATTGTCGAGAACCACACATTCTCGAATAACATGCTTTCCCAACTAATGACGATCTTTAATCTAATTCGAAATTCTAATTCTTGACTCATTTTTAAAGTCGCAACGTATTCCTCAAACGCTACGCGACTTGAGGTCAAATCGACGAGTAATTCAACCATTCAATTAATATCTGATTAACCACACGTTTTAATCAACTATGTCCAAATCAATTCAATAACTTCTTCATTACCATCGGTACGTAATTACAAGAAAAACAACATAAAACTTCTGCCAAAATTCCTCCACCAGAGTGTCGTTGTGAATCACCGGCTGCAGCAGCGGCGCGACGACGACGGTGACTTTTCCCGGAAGATCATGGCCAAACTTGTTCAATATCAATCCAACGACACAATTGTCATCTATCACAAAGTCCAATTCGAATCAATAACGACCCAATTTTACCTTTGAAACTCGGATCCCAAAATTCCTTAAAAACTACATTTATTCGATTATCCCTCTTCAGATGGAATTGGAACATGATCTTGGTGTTATTAGCTTTGTGGTGATGAGAGCTTCAAAGCTTAATAGGCCACAACCATAAATTCAAGCTTGAAACCATCATCCCTAAAGCTTAGGGTTTTGGTTTGGTTTCATCCATCTCACAGCTGCTACATCTCGACAAAAGTTCAAGATGTTGGGGAAAAGATAGAGGAGGTCGTGGTGGTCATTTTGACACCAAAACCGACCATTTTGGTGGCCGGCCGAGGTACGTTGTCGGCAAAGCTGACGGGAAGAAAAGCGGCGAGAGAGAGAGAGAAGAGCTAACCGAAATGGAAAGTTTTGACTTTCCATTTTTAAAAAAGTCATATTTATACTTGCAAGTTGCGATAATTTAAATTTGTAAAATCGTATAGATATTTCGTTGGCCATAATTTCTTCATCGTAACTCCGATTATAACACTTGACATGACACGAACTCGTTTCGATAAACTCTACAACTTTTCTCAAAGAAATTTCTCGAAAAAAATAACCAATAACATTCTGATAGAAACGTTATCGATAATTATCGACAATAAAATCTAATTACCTTTCTCGATTAACGTTAAACAAATCTTAAAAAAAATATTCTCAGGACAAAATATTACAATCTTGGCGGCCTCATGGTCACCGCTGTCCCCAATAGCAGGTGCCGGAACAAAAGAAGTCATACCCTGATTGAACATTGAAGCAAAAGGCATTGGAGCCCGGTTCACTGACTCCAGGTGTGCCATCATAGATGAGAACTGGTCACTGCCTTTAACAACCTGTAACTGAGAAGGATTCCCTAGAGCTCCTCCAATACTTGTAGTAGCCCTAGGAGCGTCGAAAACAAGTCCTGAATTCCAACCATGACCGACTTGATCGGTGCATAAATATGCACCTCTATGCTATTTATTGATACTCATATACTTATTCTTTTGTTATTTTTTCAGAATTATTAGTTACTTTATTGTGTTATAGGTATTTTGAGTCAATAAGGAGAAAAGAAGGAAAAAGAAGGACTTTAAGCTTAATTTGGGAAATCTGTCTTTGCAGGTCATTCACCTTCGACAGAGCATTGGGAGCAGAGTAGAATGAACCAAAAAATGATATTTATATGCATGAAAATCTACAGATGTCTAGTTTCTATAACTTCTTCCAGAACATGATTATCATGTTACTAGAGAAAGTTATGGTCATTTTAGTCCATGGAGGTCAGTCTGCCAAGAAATCTGACTTTGATGAGAAAGTTGTGTTTGGAGGCCCAAATCATACCATGATGCCCAATGACAAAATTTTGCTTTAAAATCTAATTAATTACTGATGTGGCTTATGGAAAAGAAGTCAAGAGCTAAAAGGATTAAAGAGGTTTGACTTGTCAAAGAAGAGAGCCCAAAACCTATGTGAACAAGGAGATGTTTAATCAAGACTATAAATACTCTTTTTAGAGTTTTTCTTAAGGGGGAATCAGCTTTGGAGAGAAGAATAATTTGAGAGGAGAGCAAGAAGCCACGGGGAGGCGTTCCAGACAACGACTTCGACGACGCCAGATTATTTTCTTCCCTATCTTTTATTGCTTTATTTTCTTATAAATTCTTGTAGTTTAGCTTCCTTGTCTATGATGTACTAATTACTTTGATTAAAAGGCTGTTTTGAATCCCCGTACATAAAGTTTAGATAATATATACACTTTGACCTAATTTTGTTATGTTCTTGGATGAGATTTCTTTGTTGTTTTTACATTGATGATTTCTATCTTGTATGCTTTGAGTGCACGCTTAGTATGCATGTTTAGGGATCTAAATCTATGAGAATTTGATACATGTTGATTTCTTTGATCTTCCTCAATTTCTCTTTGGTAGAAACCAAGCTTTTTGGTTATAAGAAACCCTAAGTCTAGCAAGGCACACCCTTAGTGTTCTTGTGAAGCTTTGTAGATTCTCACACCTTTTCTAGATCATAATGCTTCTCTCTTAGTAAACCCGAGTCTGTGACTTTTGGGTTCTTTGACAGATAGTCACCGGTGATAAGCGAACATTCACCGGTGTAATCATAAGGATTAGATAATGGGTTGTGTTCTAAGCGTAACTGAATCTTCCTGAGAACTTTTATCCATTGGTATAGCATTGTTAGGTTGAGCATATATTGTCTAGATGGAGTGACAGTGGTGGAGAACATTCCTCTTAACTCCTTTGTTTATTGATTTCTGCATTCCTTTGTTTTGTTTATTTTTGTTAGCATAGAAAATAAACTTAGAATCTATTAAAATTTTACGTGGTAGTCCGCCACTATGTCTAGTTTATTGTATTAAATTTTCATGTCATTTGAGTTTGTCTAGAGTAGGTTCGTAGTGTTATTAGTGTATTGTAGTCGAGTTTGTCAGCATTTTAGTTCCGTGTTAGGATTTAGTTTCACCAATTCTTCGTGTTTGATAACCCATATTTATCATACTTCATTGATATATCCAAGTTGAGAATAGAGTATTTTTGCATAGGTGTTTACCTGCCTATCACGACTTCCACTAGTGACGACTCCAAACCCTGAATGGTCGGAGTCAACATCATAGCATCTGCCACAGTATCATATCCCGTACTTAGAATAAAAAGACAACCCTCCGCATCATGTACGAAAGATCCACAATCTCCACAATAACCTCGAAAGTTTTCATACAACAACAATACATCCATAGCATATGCCTCAAAGAATCGAAATCAGGTTCTTACCACTAGAGGCCTACTGAAATCCACTTCAATCCGGATCTTCATCTCAGAATTATGAAACAGTGCATGCCGGTTGAACTCCACATAGTGGCCTACAACATTATCGATCCGACGACACTATTTCTCATGCAGGACCCCAGCCGTAAACCGGTCTTGCCTTGGCCGAACCACAGCCCATACCAAACCTCGGTTTGCAGGGATCGCAAAGGGGTCATCATATTCCCCCATAGCCTAGACAACAATAGTTATAGAATGAAATACCAAGGATCACTCGCAATTTCACGACGACGATAGTGAATGAAACTTGCATATGAACCGATCATCATCAATTCGGGTAAAGCCCATAAAACCTGAACCGGTTGCATGATGTCATAAGTCAATCATCCGCATCTTGAATGCTTGTACCCGATCGACGGCGAGATGAGTGAGTGAAAAAGGTCGGGCGACCGCGAAGTACCACACCTGGTCTTCATCATCTTCGTCCGAGTGTGCCAAGTTAACTTCGCCAAGCGCCGCCGCAAGGAACTGTGGGTTGTGGATCGGGAGGGTTCGGCGGGAGGCCATCTCCTCCGTCAAAAAGTGACATGTAATGGGTGAGTTTGGTTGAGGAAGAGGAGAGGAATACAGTTGTGTAATCCGATTTGGAATCGGAGGTAAGGTGGGGAAGAGATCTAATGGGTGACGCTAGGGTTTTGAGGGAGTCGGAAGAGAAAAATCGAGAGAGAGAAGAAACAGGGAAGTCGTTTTACTATAACAATGATACAACCTTCTTATCTGATGTGAGGATCTTGTATAGTACTTTGATATGTTTCACTTGTAATTTTGAAGTGTAGTTGTGTATAATTTTTTAACTTTTTACTACATGGACAATACTAAATACACAAATTATTAGCAATTGTATATCCTGAATACATCTATCAGTATAAGCATATAATGATCGTTTACCTAAAAAAAATGCAATCGCTTGGATGGCTATGATTCTAAGATTACAAGGGCACAATATAAAGCCAAAAAATTACTTTGCAAACTTGTAATTATTTGTGATATATAGTCATGAAAGAGTCACTTTTCGAAGTTGGAAAGCAAAAATGTGGATACCTGTTCCGGGCCATAATTAGTCTCCTCCAGTCGTACACGCCTACCTGGCCTCTTTCGGGTAATGAATGTAGCAGTAGCACCTAAACTGAATAGGCTTCACATTATAGTGCCTCATCAACACTGAAAATTGACGAGGGGTGGTTTGAAGCCCATGACGTTTATGCTTTGGAGCGAACAACAGCCCATGTTGCTAGGCTCGCTCAAAGTTCTAGCTAGGTTAGCTGTGCATTACATCGAGCCCATCAAGCCTTAAAGTGAATCCCAAATAAGTGAAATAACAACGAAGAAAGGGAGGTGCAGCTTTTACATACTATACTAGGTTTTCGGATTCCGAGTTCCACCGTAGTTTGTGTTTGAATCACACGATAGCTGCCCCATAAGATAGTCAGTCATGGTTTTTAGTAACACTCTCATTTTGAGTAAATAGTTTAAACAAAGCGTGACGAATTAGCAACAGTGTAGATGGAGTAGAAAGAGTTCCCATTAAACTTGGTCATTGTACCATTCTCAAGAGACAACTACGTCGTTTCACTCAAACTCTTGTGAAGGCCTCAAATTTTATGTGTTTTTATAAAGGGGGGGATTAGGAGTCTAATTCCATTCAAAGATGCCATGGTAGCTAATGCCACCAAAGAATTTTTTTGGTCTCTCACCCTCTGTCTCTCCTTTTCAGGTGGACAAGGTTTCAATGCTCTCTTTGTTTTTGCTCATATCTCTTTTCATAGCTTTGGGAGCCATCCATGTGCTTATGTGCGCCCATTCGTGACAACAAAAGTGGATACGAGGGCCCTTAACCTTCAAAGTAATACCCAATTTTCGTTTATTAAAATATCCTACCCAAAAAATAAAATATCCTTCAAAGGAAAAAATCATTGGGACTTTGGGAATCAAAAAAGAACAGGGCAAATCTGATTCATGAATGGAGTTTTCATGATTAATTGATAGGATAAGACTTCAAATTTTTGCAGATTCTTCGATCATCTCCAACCACTAGACTAGTTATATAGACGTTTGAAGTTTGAACTATATTCTATACGAGGGATCAGGTTGGGTGTGCACCGGGGGCTAAGCATCCCAGTAGCCTTTTTTTATATATTTTTTTATCACGTCTCCGCAATGGGTTTGGTTTTATTTTTCAAACTTAACTGAGCCTGTGATAAGCTCAACCTATGCCACAACTTTACTGTCGTCGACTCGTCGTCAGCGCCTCCTAATTCTCACGCCGTCACGCCCAGTAATCTCCCTCACACGCCATCGAGTCGAGCCACCCTACATCTCTCGACATCGACCTGCGTCGCACAACACAGCTTTAGATCCCAGCCTCGCTCACCTTGGCCTCTAAATCCTTCGCATCATCCTTGCGTGGTGCATTCCTCGCTACAACTCCAGGTTACAAATCCCTTCGAAAACACGACCTTAAAATTTTTTTGCCAGAGTTTACTTTGAAATACGTGAGCCAATATTAGAACCTGTAAAGAAACACACTTCGAATATTCCACAAAAGCCAAACCGTGGGGCTCCGTTCCCCATCCGGATTTCTCAACATCATATATAACAAACCACAAGGTTTACAAGAAATCCAGAAAAAATTCAGGAATAAACTCAACTGAAAACAAACATAGGTATTCGGAGCGACTCATATATACATCATATATAACCAGTAGGTCGAACAAAGAACCTACTTAAACTGAAGTGTGACCTAAACTTTACGCCTCCACCGTCGACGTGTAACCCCGGAATTCAAACTGCAAACTGGGCAAAAGAAACCGAAAAGCCCAGGGGAAGACAAATAAAATCGTTAGAATGAATGGATGAAAATAATAATATGCCTTTCCCAACATAAGTATATATGATCATAAAAGCATAATGCGAGTCAATGCACATGAAAATCCCGACCAGGTACATTTTTTCTGATCCATAAATATGCACGTAAAATCCTACGGGGTCACTCATGGACTCGTCCGCATAGTACAGTCTAATCACGGGATCCCAGACCCCCTCGTGATTAATAAGTCTGAAAGTCCTCGGGTCAAGATATCTATCCCCCCCCCCCGGAGCATCTCGGGGATAAGCCGAGAAGCTAAAGCATTGATGTTACCTCTATATCTGAGACTGTACTCTGTGTAAACAAAATCATAAATACTTTCCATGCATATGCGAAATCGTAAAATGCATAATCATAAAATGCATACTTGTATGTGCATAATCGTAAATGCATACTAATACAATGCATAATCGTAAAGTGTATAATCATAAATGCATAACGTAAATGCATAATCAGGACTCGCAAATCAATTGTGAAATAAAGTGTTCACTCACAGTACGAATCTAACTCTGAGGTCCAACAGAAGATCCCTTGCCAAACACTCGATCCCGATCACCTGAATAACAGAGATACGATCAATACATATTGAAACACAACATACGGAGCTAATACGTCAAGAACCCCGCGTTCTCAAAAGACGTATCGCTCAAAATATCGACGAGGAAAATAAAATTCTCAAAATACACCCAAACAACCTTCGCCCCAAAATATAATATTCAAATCAACTCAAAAACCTCACGACTATGATCGGGACGCGATTACGAGCAAAACGGTATAAAAATCTCCAAAAATCCCAAAAAGTCAACCTCGCCGGAGCTCTGTCGTTGACCGCCGGCGGCGGTGCGGCGTCAACGGTCACCAACTCCGGCGAACCATACCTTAAAATCTTCCTCTCCTCAAGTCCAACATATTTCCCTTCAACCACCAAAACCAATTCGACTCACACCGGCCGGAAACTGCCTCGAAACCCACGGAAATTAAACAGGACTGAAAACTTCGCCGGTGAAATACTCCACTGTGGAGCCACCTCGTCCTCCCAAACTCAAGGGTTTCCATCCCCAACTCAAGACCAACCCAATCCACCCCAAAACCCCACCGTAAAACCGCCGGAAACCAACCTCCCATTAAACCCGAAATCCTCCAACTTCCTCTCCAAAATTCACCACCCAAACCACTTCAAATCATCACAATATATACAGGAATAGAAAGCTTAGATCAAGGGGATAATTTCCCTACCTTCCTTCCCGGCAACCGTGCCGTATTCCGGCAGGAACAACGGCGGCAAGTTAACTCACTCGGCGGGTCAACTCGGGTGACTCGGTCAAACACAGTCCAAAACTGGTCAACTCGGCCCAAATGCGACTTTTCGACAATTTTACGACTATTTTGATATTTATACGTCGCGAACCGACCAAATTCACGATTCGGATAACTCAAACCCAAACGGATAAGTACGACTTACTCGACGATAACTTCAAATATTCATTTTATATTCTCCGATTATCCGAAAAATCCTTTGAAACCTCCTACGAACTCGAAATCAAATCCTCTACAATTTCCGCGAAGGAACTCAAACCAAATTAGTGTCTGATAATTAAGTCGTGAACAAACCCGCCATATTGACCAATTACGACAAAACCGCGACTAGTCGTGAAATGCGCAATTCAAACCAATTAACATACAATTTCCGGTTCGAGTCGTTACAGTCAGCTCGGATTCAAGCTCGCCACCCTCCGCTATCCCTGACCTCACACCTCTCTTTCACGCCGACGTGGCTTGTCGTCGACCTAAGTCTCCCCTCCAGGCACGGGTCCGAGACCATAGTTCAAGCTTCTACGACCGACCACGATGACCGCGGCAATGCGATCCCAGGTGCAGCGAATTGGATTGGCAAGGGAGGAGAAACACGTCGAGATCTTGGTCAACTTAAGAATATGATTACATAGGCTGAGATTATCATAAGCTCAATCAACTAGGGTAAAATTTGACTAAACCAGCCAACCAACCAGATGTTGACACGTGTCACAAGGCTAAAGAGTAAATAGGGTGTTTAGCCTTGGGGTGCATTTCAGAATTTTCCCTATGAGTCCCAACTCATCTGCCAAGTCTTTTGAGACATTCAAACATAGCGACTATTTTGTATATTTGGACAGTTATATAACATAAATGTGTCAAAATTAAATTTTTAACAGCCATTGTAGTGGTGGTAAATAGAGAATTATGTCATTAGTTTGGCTTGATAAGCTATGATTGTGCAGCATTTGCTTACCTAATAAACAAAGACGGACCTACACTTGGGCTATAGTAGCTACAGCCCACCCTAAAATTTTGAAAAATACTATTAAGTACCTTAATTTTAGTTCAAAATATATATATGAAAAATTAAATTTAGTCTACCCTAGGTCATGCCCTTTGGGAGAATCTATGTATAATGTAACTCATTATTTGTTCAATGTGATGTACTATGTTTCAAAAAAAATATTGATAAAGTAGAACGATTGATTTAAAAGTTGGAGTTGCGACAACAACAAAACACCATTAAATTTGACTGCCATCTTCATTCAATCTCTCTGTACTGTTCACTTGTTTAGGTCAAATTGGCACCTCTGGATCTTAGTCTCATCGTATTCGTTAGGGAGTTTTAGTCTTTAGAATAGTGTTTGTGACTTTGTGTTCTCAATTTTTATTTTTATAATGAACAATAGATTATTTGATATTATTGTTGCATTTGTTAATCGGTAACTATTAGGTACTTGCATATAATATCTGATCATAATCGACAAATCAAGAGAACAAAAACTCTTGATTCATGGCCGATAAAAAGAAGAGAAGGTCAAAGTATGTTGAGTAGTAGTACGCCCCATGCATCTAATGAGCATCATCATGCCAGTTCTCCTGTACTTGAGTCTAGAAAGTTTATTCTTGTTGCTCCCACATCAAATACTGATAATACGATACTCCATGAGCATGAACATTTCAGTTCTCCTATATTTGAAGCTACAGAGTCTATTCCTACAGTTGATTCAACAGCTACTAATTATATTCCTACTCCTCCTACATCAAATGTGGATAGTCCAGTACTCAATAAGCAACCAAGCCAACCTCATGTCACATCTCTGACTTCTGAAGATCTGAATTTTGTTGTTGTTGATTTGGAAAGTGATCCGGCAAAAAGAATTCAAATATATGAATATCCAATTAATCAACGTGACCAACTTCGACGTGGTTATATAAAGTTGGGGCCATATCAGCCTAAACTTTTTGAGTATCGAAGAGTTTTGTGTGGAAGTTAGTATCGTCGCTTCAACTATTCTTGGTTCAAAGATTTCACAAGTCAAGAATTGCATATATTGAGAAGCGAGTTGGTTATTTATAAGTCTAATGTGCCTCATCACGATGTGCTAAAGAATGTGACTACTCTTCTTGAATTATGTCGAGGAATATATGAAACAAAAATATTTGAGAGATATCAAGTGATTGATCGATTGATTCGTCTTGTTTTGACTTTGCCGATATCTACAACTATTGAATGAGCATTTTTTGCTATGAAGCGTATCAAAACAATATTGTGCAATATGATGGACAATGACTTCTTGGGTGATAACATGGTTGTCCACATTGAAAAAGAATTGACGGAGAATTATGATTATGATTTCATCATTCAAAACCGTAAGGTACAATTTGAGAAGTATATTATTTATGTTTTAGTTTATGCTATTGAATTTTCATCAAACTTTATTGTTGATTAAATTAGTTAGTCATTTACTCTGTTGTTTGATGTGTATTTATTTTTACTTGTGGTTGGTAAGATTTAAAAAAAGAAGAAAAAGATAAACGTAAAAAAAAATTTAACCCATCCTATTTTAAAATCCTGGATCGTCATTGCTGATGAAATATATAATTTAAAGCCCCCAGTTAGTTTCTTCTCCTTTTGATCACTGCTCATTATGAGCAGAGCACCCTTGTTTCCATGACAACTTTTCCAGAAAGCGCAAAACATTGTACATCACCAGTCAATACGTATAATAAATGGAAAAACTAACAAAACAAGCAAACCTATCTTTCTCACCTAGTCAGTCATCTCTGAAAGGACAAGAACATGCAAATGAGCCTATACACACGGTGATAACAGTATCCAACAACTAGGGCTCTAGGACTTTATCACAGTTTCGGCAATTAAGTGCTGTATACGACAATATGGTTGAGGTATTCTGAGGTAGGTAGTAGTTAGTAAGAAGTGAAACTTTAGAAAGATTTTTGAAATATGGTGTGATCTTGATTAAGAAAAATGGAAAGAGGAGAAGCTCTACAATGGTGGAGTCTCATCAGATGTACAAAACTGCATAGTGCCACATTATACACAGTGGAATTGTAACAATGAAAATTGCAATAGAATAGTCAACGAATCCATCCACATTATGAAATTTATGATCCTTCTGGTGGTGGAAACAATTGTTCCAAATACAATGGAAGATTTCTAGTATACACAAGAATGAAGGGTACCTCAGAAACACCAATTGGCTTTTTAGTCTTGAATTTTTCTTGGATCCCATAAGCTCTTTTAGCTTCTTTGTCCACGGGGACGGACTAAGCAAAATTGTGTGAATGAAGTATATCAACAGAGGGCCAACTGCAACCGATTTTTTTTTTCCGCTTCATTGTATTGTTCTTGTAAGCTTACACTTGGAAATGAATGTAGTAGTTGTGTAATTTAGGCTACACAACTTCAAGAGCTCAGCAGCCTTTTGCTTCAATACAGGATTGCATCCACTCTGAATCACCAGCAGCAGTTTCGCCGCTAGCCCCGCCTCGACAGCAACGGAGGCACATTCCTCCGGGGCAAGCTTGCAAACAGACCATAGGATCGATAATGCAAGCTGCGTACACGTCTCTGAAACCTTCATCAAGAGCTTCACCACACTCGGGATCGTCTTGGCGCAATGTCTCAACGCCTCCCTCCCTTCTTCGACACTCGACAACACTTCAAGTATATGAAGTGCTAGCTCCAAACACTCATGATTCAAGCTCGGTAACAACTCCACCAATTGAGGAACCGTCCCGACGCTCACAACCGAGCTACGGACAGATTCGTGTGAGCAAATTGTCTTCAACAAACTGAGTCCAGGCAACACTCCTTTCGTGTGCCTCTTGTCTCTAATCAACCTCAACAAACCAACCACAAGACTCAAACTCGATGCGATTTCGGACTCCAAATCCCTCCCTTGCATCAAAACCTCAATCAATTTCGTGCAATTGATCTTGGTCTCAATCGACCCTTCATTCAACATATCAACCATCAACGAAATCTTAGCCGGCTGCATCAGACTCGTCTTGGACTCAACACTCAAATCCAAATGGACAAGTGTCCCAATCGCTTCGGACCCAACTGCGTGCGAAGTAAAAGGACCCAACAAATTAGAAACCAAAGCAATACCTCCATTCTCCACCACCGTATTCTTGGCCGAACAATGCGCCGCAACAACCTGCCTGAGCTCCTTCAAAGCTTGCACTCTAGCTTGACCTTTGACCTTCTTCAAAGTCTCCAAAATCTCCAACGCTCTCCCTTGCACATCTTCCGACCTCTTCTTCATCGCCGAGTACTTCTGCGAGAACCAGCTCTGAATCAGCTGGTGCAAAGTCTTGTTTGGCGTCACCGAGTCTTCCCAGAGCTCCTGCATTGTCGTGGGACACGTGTAATGGCCCAGAGAGAACCATTTGAGAATGTTGGATCTCTCGTAGGTCTGACCCGTGCAGAGAGTCACCGGGTCTTGCATTGGCTCCAGCGAGATTGGGCATATGAACACTGAAGGAATCTCGACGGACTCGAGCTCTTCAATCATTTGCTTCAGATCTAGCTTCTCCGTGACTCCTCCTCCGCCGACTCCGCCGGTCATCAGTCCTCCTCCGCCGACTCCGCCGAGAATACCGTCCTTCACGGCGGTCTCCAGATCTAGAACTTGCCCGCCGCCGCCTACGTCGAACTTCATGTCTCCGACCACTCTCCTCATCGTCGGCCCAGATGGCTGATACATCGGCATTTTTCTCTTTCAACGAAGTAAGAAAGACTCAGCACACACACACTCCTTTTGCTCTCTTTCCTTGACAAATCACAAATAAAGGACCATGAAGAAATTGGTACTCTTTTGATTTTATCTGGTCAAAAAAGGGGAGGGACTCTCTCTCTCTCTCTCTCTCTCTACTTGCTCAAACCACCACTACCAGCATCGCCATCATCGCCAAATCAAAGCACCTCATAATGAAAAACAACCACAGCAATCTTCTCCTTGAAGCTCGTCACGAAAAAGTAGGGAAATGATAATACACTAGTCCCAGATCAGGGAGAAGGCAACAAGCAACAGCATCCACCCCAAGTCAGAAGAAAATAAAAGGAATTATTACATTTGAGGACATGTGAGAGTGAGAGGAGTGGTGATAGAAGCATAGCCCATGATGGGTGACGAGGGAAGGAGTTGGAAGAGAGAAGAGGGCAAAGCAAAACTAAGAAAAAGCTAATCTTCTTCTTCTTCTTCTCTCTCGCCTCTCCGCTCTGTGCTGGTCTTCTTGTGGGGGCAGGTGACGAAAACCCCGAAAACAAAAATTGATTTCTTTTATTTATTACTAATTTTGGTGAATAAAAATCGGAGATTTGTGCTACCGGCTATAGCCAGCGGTGCCGAGGTCAACAAAAATCTTGTGCAGTGGGACTGTGCACCACACGTGCGGACTCTGCAGTCATATGCAGATAGATAGAGAGAGCGAATTTTTTTTCTTTTCTTTTTTCTGGGGGTTATTGGATTCATACAATTTCTGACGGAGCCATGGAAAATTAAAATTAAAATTTCACAGGGGAATTTGTTTATTGAGAAAGAAGGGGGCAGAGACTCCAGGGAGGCAGCAGATTTAATTTTAATTACTTAATTTAGAATTATTATGCAACCAACGCCAGGTTATGCTAAAGGCTCCTTTTGACTGGAATTATTTAGTGTCTGAGATTTGCTTTCGCTTTGACGGGTTTTCTGTGGTTACGTGTGATTTGTTATCATCAACCTTTAATGACTTTTGATTTTTAGTTTTTTACTGTTGTTTGTTAATGACTGAAGAAGTACAACCTTGAAATGTACGCTCCAGGTAATTGAAGAGGAGGGTTAGCGATGTGAATCTTCATATTAGGGTTTGAATTATGGCAATGATGCGATGTTGGTACATTTCCGTTTGTTTTGGATTTCATAGTATTATGATAGTTGTGTAAATCTAGCAAAAAAATGAAGAACTTATTCCAATAAATTAGCATCTTTCAATTTATATTAGCTTATGAACTTCCCCGTATTTGTGTTCCTCACTTTTGTTTTGTCTCTATTTCTTAATTTATCACACGATTAACATATTACTAAGGTTCGATTCTCACCAAAATCTATAATTAGTGTTGCAAGTTAGCACATACGACACTGTTAAGCACAATTGTACTAAACTTAGTTCACCGTCGAATAATTCAAAGCTTAATGTCCAGGTCACATACTGTGGGGAGTCGGGAATTAATTATTACTTGAATTAATTGTAACTCAGCAAAATTATGCAGCGTATATTTTTTTTTGATGGTTTTTGTTACTTCATCATGATAGTTGAATTTTAACATAGCAAACTGAAGAAGAAGAAAAAACAGAATTTTACAAAATATAACTCATAAAGTTTTAAGCTTTAAACTCGAAAAGCTAGAGAGAGTAGAACAAACACCAAAAACATGGTCAAATTTTATATAAGTTTAAATCCCTAAGCTTTAAACTTAAAGAAAAATGCTTTGTATAAGTACTAAATCCTCAAGTTTACAAAAATTTGGTATAATTTTGGTGAGGAACAACAAATAGGTGGTCATTGTGTGAGGGCAGCTCACGGAGAAGTAAAGTGCATAAATGGAAGAGAAAATAAGTACTAAATACTTAAGCTTTAAACTAGAAAACAAATGCTTTGTATAAGTACTAAATCCTCATGTTTGCAAAAAATTGGTGTAATTTTGGTGAGGAATAACAAATAGGCAGTCATTGTGTGAGGGCAGTTCACGGAGAGGTAAAGTGCATGAATGGAAGAGAAAATAAATTATTGCATGAAGTAGTTTATAAAATAGAAAATTATGTGTATGATATGGTGCCACATCTTTGTTAGTTTTAGATAAAATAAAGAACGACACTTGATTTGGTATCAAAAATTTGATGTAAAAGTATATACATAATTTTTTTTTGAAAAAAGTCAAATATAATAATTTATTTTACCCAAAAATTTTACAAAAGGCTTGCGCCCGGGAGAGTCCGTGGCTGGCTCAGGCCTCTGGTCACATAGACTGTGATGATATTTCTTTTTTTAAAAAAATAATTTCTGTTCAAATTGTGTCGATTCACAATTAACTTGATTACCAGGGAATTATTGAACATTATTAGCGTCTGGATTTTGAAAGTAACTTTTACATTTTCCACATAAGATGGACCTGGTTTCGTGTGAGGAAAGGGAATGTGAGATGTAAATAAGTGGAAGACGCAAAGCAATGAAGGATATGACTTGACCGGGAAACGCAACCTCGGTCAATATTCAAAAGGGGGGAAAATGATGATGCCAATGCAATCCAATGGGAAAGTGCACGAAATAGCATGTGGGATGTGGCAATACACTTTGCACGTTCTTTCTTCCTAATTCCCACAACCCACACGCTCCCACATTTTTCACTTCCTCCCCCTAGTCATATATATTCCGTAAAATTGTTAATAAAAACCATTTTCTCTATTACTGAGACCATCTGCATTTCAACATTGAACTAAACTATATAAATGCATAGTTGCGAGGTGTCATGAGCCCTTTAAATAGTTAGATCCGATGGAGCTATTAGAACTAACTATTTAAGTGAAATGGGCACATGTATTCTTTGATGACCATGATTGTACGGATACGACGGGTCATCACGGGTGAGAGAGGAGAGAGAGAGGAGCTGCTTTGCTGTCGAGTGGTGGATGGAGTTGGAGGAGAGAATTCACTAATCCACTACAGCAATGCGACTGTGGCATTATGTTATGTCACACCACCCACCTCCAGTGTGACCAGACTACACCAGCTTGCTTGCTAGCTAGCTTCTTCGTTGCTGTTGCTCTACTAGTAGTCATTTCGTACTCTTGCTGGCCAAACCAAAAGGAAAAAAGAACATGATTAGTCAAACCTCTCACCTCCCAAACCTCTCACTTAATCAAATAATTAGTTAGATAAGAAGCATGGGCGTATTGGGGCGGATGCAGCCTTGGCAAGTTGGGCCGCAGCCACCCAATTTTTCAAGTCATTAAAAAAATAAAAATATATAGTTATACATTTATTTATTAAATTAATAAAAAAAATATTTGGGTATTTTATCGTCTTTACCCGACTATTACCGTTCAAGCACTCCATCAATTAATCTTTAAACATTAAAAAATAAATCTCATACATGCACACTCGCCGTCTCTATATTGAAAAATAATATTTGAGTAGTATATATTGACAATAATTTAATTTTTGTTGAATTTCAAGTAAGCGGATCTCGAATGGTAAAATATAGTTGGTTAATGTCAAAGTAAAATTTTCTATTCCCGAAATTTAAGTTATGTCTCCATGCTACTAATATGTATATTTCTTATATTATATACACTATACTAAAGAGGGTTGTTAGTGACACTTACATAGGTGACGTTTATGCCAAAATCATCACTAATGTGAGAAGTTTTGACGCTCTTTTAAAAGCGTCAAGAATATCGGGTAAACTTATATTGATGTTTGACCTAATCCGTCATCTATAGTCATCCGTATATAAAGAAAAATCGTCATAATTGAAATTACATTTCAAAGAAAAATTCAAAAATATAGTGGCCATCGGCCGACTGAGGCATAGAGTTTCGAAACCCCCAAAGGGATTTAGGGTCCTAGTGGTCAGTGGCCACCATATTATTAACATGAGGATAAGACTTCTAATAGAATACAAACCTTTAAAAAAAATGCACTGCGCGCACAATACATAGCATACCCTGCTTCAAAATCTTAGATTCTCCCGAGGGTGTATAGGGAGATGGGCATCTTTGCCTTCTTTAGAAATAATTTTTATTTTCATATAGAACTAATTGGAAATAGTTTTGGACAAAATCTGAATACAAAATGAATGGATGTTCTCTCCAAAACCCTAGCAAACTTTTAGCGGCGACGACTTTTTGGCCTTCTTGCTTAGCACCTTGGTGGTCTTCCCGGATGTTGCTTCCCCTCGTACGCTAGGAAGCGACAGCCTTTTGGCCTTCTTGGCGTGTGCCGAGCACCTCGGCGGTCTTTCCGGATGTCGCTTCCCCTCGTACGCTAGTTTGCAGCGTTGCTCCTTTCAAGCTCGTAGGTGTACGGGCTAATTTCTTCTTGACTTTTAGCAAGGGCTATTGGGCGAACCAACTGGGCTGCTCTGCAAGTTAGGATATCGATTGATTGATTGGAGATCAACGTCCCCCACGTGCCAGATTAAAGATTTGGGAGACTTTGCAGTGGGTTTATCATGGATGAGGGTCGATGGCGGAGGTTGTTCATGGGTTTGCCTTGTTGGTTCCCGGGAGCAAAGTCGTCTCTGATGGGTTGGTTCGGCTTGAAATTCTCGGAAGTAATGACGAGGTATAGGTCGGTGTGAAAAGGGTTAGGGTCGGGGTCAATCGGCGTTTGGTTGTGCGACGTGGTCAGAACGTACGTCGTCAACGAACGCTACCTGTGGTCTCTATGGAAACCCTGGTTCTTAGATCTGGGCCCACTAACCTGATATGTGGGCTAGGGTTTCTCATCTCATATAGGCTGGTCCTGTGGCCCAAGTGTGTACTAGAGTATTCTGGATCATGATATAAGACTCGGGTGATTCTTCTTTATGCAATTGTAGAGAGAAGTCTTGTCTTCTCTGGTATTGTAAGTTTAGACGAACATTACTTTGATTTATCCGTGTTGGTGTTTACATAGTTCTCACGTGGTATGGTTCTTAGTTACTTTTCGTACTTCATTTTGATTACGATGTTCGTGAATTAATTTAGAGGGTTCCTCTAGGTTAGCTTAACATCAGTCTTTTCTCTCATATCCTATATATGTTTATTGTGTAACATTGTATACTGTATTAATAAATATATTATTTTCCGTTTAATGTCTTAAAAAATTAGAAATAGTTTTGAGATAATAAACCAGAAAGAAAAAAAAAAAGGAGGGTCCGGTCAAACCGGAAACCGGAAAGGGGAAATTACCTCCCCGATCGAGGCGTTAAAAAAATAAAAACTACAAATCTGCCTTGACTGCATCAGTCAAACTTCCGAGCTGTCATTCTGGACCCCACATTTGTGAAATCCACGCTCACTTGTGGGTCCTCCCCCACGGGCATCCTGTCCACCATCTTTTATTCTTTTAAATTCATCTTTAATCACTAATCATGGGCCACAATATTGGGCCTATTGGGTTTTAATTCTGTAAGAACGAAATGCATTCCTGCCCTACATTACTGAAACAGACGGTAGGCATTACAGTTCTGGATAGAATCAATCGTTTTAATCCTCTCTTTTGAGGTTTGGTTTATAGCTCGCTTACATTCCTAACAAACTTCAACTGGGAATTAATGCCAGAAATTTCTCTAACCAATTCACCAAGCGCACCATCGTCTTTGAGTAACTCGGTATGAGTCACCCCAGGAACTCTAATCGTCTTCAGAGTTTGGTTTTCCACATTAGACCACAGTGCTTCATGTCCCAACAAGCTCACCATGTTCACAGTTCCGTCTCCTTCCCCGTAAACAATCTCCGGTTGCTCATCAAATCCTCTCTTGTCATAGATCAATGTCTCCGCTGTCCTCACGCCTGCTCCGATAACACATGTAATCGGCACCCCAGGAGCCTCAAGTTGATCCATTAAGGCTATAATGCGCGTTTTGAAGGGATGAATTCCTTCGGGAAATCCAATGTCATTGAGGAATTGGGGGATATCATGAGCTGAATATGTAGCCTCTGTGGTGATCACTATTGGTTTTTCGTAGCCGAATAGTTTCGGATTAGGCATTAACCACAGATTGCTCTCCGAGGTCCTCTGCTCTTGTCTTACTAGCAATGGGTTCACTAGTGGAACTCCTAGTGTGTTCCCAGAAGCAAAGGTGAGCATTTCGTCCACAGTGCCACCCCATGGTGCAGATAGTGCAATGAAATGTTTGACGAACTTTCTGCGCCAAGAGGGGGTGTTTCGATTGAGAAGTTGGAGAGCAAATAGGCCTCCTAAGCTGTGTGTGACTAGAATCACTGGCTTGTCTCCATTGGATTTGCTCGCTTTCTCTACCAAATCTTTTAGTTCTTTTAAGAACTTGATGCCAACATGGGATGGATGGTCTTTGGGTGCTAAACCATATCGAAAATCGTATGGAGCTCCGAAGAGTGTTTCGCCGTCGACATAGCCAATGCTTTCTAGTGATTCCACTAGGGTTGCCATGTATGTTGTGATCTTCCTATCAATGTAGCCATCACATGTAACCAATTCCAATAGTACTACATAAGTATGTCATTTATCACACCAACTGAATGCAGATCACATTAATTCAACATTTCAACTTCTAACTTAAATTCATACCAACGTGTAGTATCCGAAGGACCTAAACTATATGTCTAGAATATTTATATATTGACATGTAAGCATATGAGATCGATAAAATCACCTAGCATATGAGATCGAAATGCAAGCATATGAGATCGATATTGAGTGCTTACTTGAGATTGGGGTCAAGGAAGAGAAGGGACTTGGTTGAGCCGAAGTGAGGGACTCTGGTTTGAACACCAGGGGCATTGTAGTAATCATCCTTCCCCAGGTCATAGTACAGCGTCATTCTCTCAGCAAAGCATGTGGTGAATGGAGCTAACAGTACGCTGGGGTCGAACCACAGCCTGAACCAACCTTCCTTGTTCCTCTCGATCGGGTACCAACGGTTACACACGAAACTCGTGGGCTTGTAATCGGCGGTTAGTCTCGCCTCTAACTGGTTCCCGCCATTTCCAGGTATCAAAATCAGAGGGTGGAGCTTGCTTACTGTTGCTTGGCACGTGTACATTATCAAAGCCATCGAAAGTGCTACCACTTTGAGTAGTCCTAGCTCTTTATCCATTTTGGTCTTCTGTGTTTGTCTGTGTGAGCAATTCTAGCTGTATTACTTGCCATCCTTCTTGTTCTTCTTCAATCGCGGAAAGTAGGTGCAGGCTCAAAAGTTGTGGAGCAGAATGAGATACGTATCATACTAATGGATAATAATACTTTATGGTCATGCTTGTGTAGCCCAACATATTTGAAGATTGGGCCTTGGAGCTTTTTCTCTTGATACAAACTGGATCTTGGGCCCAGTAACAGTGATAAGCATTGCTGAAAAGTCCGGAGTCAAAGCTAGTTGGCCATACTGAAGGTGACTGGTGCAGTTGCACAAAGTGAATGTGCAAATGGCCGGTCACTCAGTCTCGTCCCAAAATAATCTGTATCCAGGGTTTATCACTTTATGCATGCATATCCCTATGTTCCCTTTTCCTTTCGTGCAGGAATCTTTGCTTATATAAGCTTCCATTTTAGGCGGATACATTAGCAACTTACAAGCTATCAAAGGAAGGAACCTCAATTCATTATAAAACCAGTTGAAGAGAATAGCATTTGCACCCTCATCAAAGAAAAAAAAACAGCATTTGTAGGAAAGGTCGACAATATTAAATAACGGCTACCAAGTCAATTATTTTTTATCTGTATAATCAATTTTATTAATTAAGCACAATTAAATATGAATCTTTTACTATAGTGTAAGTGATCAAATTTATTTGAATGTGTTTGGATGAAGTATTTTTTATTCTTATTGAAATTCATAATTAATGAAAATTAGATTTCATCATTTTAAATTTCATGATTTGTGAATTCTAATGTTTGAAGTTCTTCATGAATGTTTTTAATTATGACAAGAATTTCAAACTTTATGAGTAAATTGAGAGAATTGTAGAATAACACCTATTTTTGAGAGAATTGAAACAAAAAATTTAAGTCTCCAATTCCACTGTTTTTAAAATGAAGAAAATTATAAAATCCTCAATAAGCTTATCCAACACATAAATTTAAGTGGAGAAATTTTAAATTGCTGTAATTTAATTTAAATTCCAAGAATTTCACTCTCATCTAAACACATCGTAAAGTTTAATGTTATGCATGCGAATGTTGTTGACCACTCCAAGTTGTTAAGAACTACTAAAATGAAGTTTCTCAAGATAATACAAGAATTATCGTTGTTCTAAAATTTATTACACTCTATGCGCCCATAAGGTGAAGAATTATCATCTCCAACAACTTTTGTAAACCAACTAAAATCTCTATTTTAAAAAAAGAAAACACAATTTTTCAGCTCCAACAGTTTTTTTTTATAGGTTCTTGTATTCTATAAAAAAATAAAAATGATAGAAAATCCCTATATCTAAAAAAAAACTCAAAATTTGTATATTCATTTATAATTCTCTCAAATTTATTACTTACCTACACAATTCACTATCTCTTCTAAAAACATAAATAAAAATAAAAATCACTTTTTTCTCTCCCCTAAAATTTATTGACTTGATTTAAGAAATATTTCTAAAACTCCTTAAATCATAGAGAAAAATATTTAATTTTGAAGAATATAATTGAGAAGTTGTTGGAGTTGAGCCCATAATATTTTAGAAATTTTGTGTTTTGCTTTTGTATAATAAAGATTTTACACCTGAATCGTTGAATGTTGCTGCATAAAACTTTCGGAGAGAGATTCACCAACAAATTATCAATTTTCTCTCCGTTGATTCCTTGAGAAGCATGAAAGCACCTTGAAGATGAGGAGGTAATTGAATATAAGATAAATTCGAGAGATAAGTGTGTCCATCCTTCTCCCACTATTTCCTTCATAAGCTTGTGTATTTATAGCACTTGTTCACTTTGTCCTTAATTCGTGGAGATAGTGGAGATGTGGTTCGTTATTTCATGGTGATCATGGAGGATATGGGCCTTGATCCTTAAGCAAGAGTGATAATGACGTTTGTGGGTGAAGTAGTGAGATTAAAGTATAGCCACATCGTGTTTTACTATCCCTTATCTTTAGGTAAAGTGAAAATGAGCATTAATGCAAAACTGAAATTTTACACACCCACAATGCCCCCTTGTTTCGTTCCGTGTGAGCTCCGAGCGCGAGAAGGAAAAATATACTTGTACTTGATTGATCAAATTTTTTGAAATGACATTGCGCATAAACATATTTGATATTGTGTCATCGTAATATTGTAAGCATAATAAGATAAGCGAATAAAAAAAACTATGCATGAATGAAAATTGAAACCAAGTGAAGACTTACTATGACAAATTGACAAGATTAATTCAGATCAGAATTATTACTTGATTATTAATCTTGGAAATCCAAGTTAACAAATCACACATGTCGAATGCTATATATCATCATTCACATGCTAACCTTGGTCATCTTAGTCACAATATAAGCCAACAAATATAAAACGCACTTTTCTTTGCCCACATTCATTGCAGGTCGTCTTGGCCATTTGCTAAAATAAACGTTGCATCGCTTGATGTTTACAAAATAGACATACCTTGATCGCTTAGTTTAACAATAAAAGACAATAAAAATTACCATTTTCAGCCGATTCACACACCTCAGTTCTGAACATATGACTCCAGCGGTTGGGTTTTGATCCTTAACGACTCATGTCCATTGTGTTTTGTAATTCCCAGTTTGGTGGTGAATCTTACTCCTAAAGCGGACTCCATAGCTCTTTAAATTTCACGATTCTCTGCATTTGCTCTACTTTGGTGTCAAATTCACAGACATGAAAACTCAATTAGCAAGTAATGAAAACTCAATTAACAAAACATAGAGAAGATAACGATCATACGTAACCAAAATCCACATATACAACCAATTAAATAATAAAAACAAAGAGTAGGAAGAAATTTTCGTTTGAAAACAAATTGATCGCGCTCCTCTTCACATTGCATCCACGCTTTTCTAAATTGGGAGGGTCATTTTGTTCTTTTCTCAAAGTATGTGTGTACTGTTGGTGCATAAAAATTTTGGAGAGAGATTCATCAACAGATTTTCAATTTTCTCTTCGTTGATTTCTTGAGAAGCATGGAAACACCTTGAAGAGGATGATGGAATTGAATATAAGATAAATTCGAGAAATAAGTATGCTCATCCTTCTCCTACTATTTCCTTCATAAGCTTGTGTATTTATAGCACTTGTTCACTTTGTCTTTACTTCGTGGAAATAGTGGAGATGTAATTTGTTATTTCATGATTTCTTAGTAATCATGGAGGATATGCACCGTGATCCTTAAACAAGAATGATAATGGCGTTTGTGGGTGAAGTAATGAGACTAAAGTATAGCCGCATCATGTTTTACTATCCCTTATCTTTAAATAAAGTGAAAAATAAACATTAATGCAAAACTGAAATTGCACGTACCCACATTGAACAGAACTTTGTTATCCAACTCCAACGTTCAAATACATACTTGTTATTCTCTAAAGTTCTCCTTAATCACATTTCTATACATACTTCTACTAGGTTGGGCGGGAATGCTTTCAAATACCGAAAGGTTCTATATGCTAAATCCAGTTGAGACTAAAGAGACTCGGGACCATAGCCTCCAAGAACAATTGGTCAGCGATTAGTCGCACTTAACACAGTTGCATGAACTGACTTTATCAGTATTTTTCATTACCTTGATCCTTCCTTTCATCTCATATATACCCTCGGGAGCCCCAGGAAAGCTAGTCCCTCTGGCAAGAAACAGAGTAGTGGTAGTAGGTTCGAAATCCTGACCAAGAAGCAGCCCACCAAATCCACCCGTTCATTTCCGTTTCCATTTGCCACAGAATCCGAATCCCGTGTTGCCACATAAACATAAGCATCGCCACCGTCACTTTCTCCTACCTCACCCGCAAAAAAGTTCACAGTCACCGTCGCCCGATGGCCGTGGCAGAGCAAGCGACTGACGTGTCAGCCATCGACGGCCTGGAGGAGCCTGACGAGGTGATCGAATCAGCGCCGCCTCTCAAAGTCGGCGAAGAGAGAGAGCTCTCTACCTATGGCCTCAAGAAGAAGCTCCTCAAGTCCGCCTCGGCTTCGAAACCCCCGAGCTCGGCGACGAAGTCACCGGTCAGTAGTCTTAAGTTCTCAGAGTCCTAGATTATATGTTTCATTTTGCTCATATATATTATAGAGAAAAATTGATTTTGAAAATATTGAATTACAGTGCACTATGTTGGAGCCAGTTTGAGTCGACTAGAGAGAGAGGCGAGGCTGTTACTGTTAAGATTGGCGAAGGTGAAGTGGTGTAGGGATTGGAGCTTGGGATCGTCACTATGAAAAAGGGAGAGGTTGCCTTGTTTACGGTAGCTGATTCAAATGTTGAAGTGGCTGTTTTGTGCTGTAGAGGAACAATGGATAACAAGGAATTGTTGTTGTTGTTTATGCAGTCAAGTATCGGGCAATGTTGGTTGATGGCAGCATTGTTGCTGAAACACCAGAAGATGGAGTTGAATTCTATGGGAAAGACGGTATGTGTCTTTGTTGTTTTGATCTAAAGTGTGTGTATTTGTGGCATTTTTTACAATTGTTATGCTATACACTGAGAAAGGCTCTTCTTTGGCATTATGCTAATATGATAGTGGAATAACTTCTAGTCTTGTGTTTTAGGTCATTTTTGTCCAGCATTGCCGAAATCGATCATGACAATGAGAAGGGAGAGAAGGCCAGGTTAATTGTTCGACCTCAATGTATGTCACAACATTTATATGAATCATGATTGACATTGAAAGTCCTAGGAAAATTGAACAAAAAAGGAGTACTAAATCCAAATGATGATAATAAGTGCAGATGCCTTCGGTGAGGGAGGGGTTTCATTCTATTACCCCAAATTCTGTGCTGAACATTGATATTGAACTGGTGTCTTTCAAGCCCGTTATTGATGTCACCAGTGATGGCAAGGTATTAAAGAAGATTGTGAAAGAAGGAGAGGATACATTCAGTGCTGGTGACGGTACAACTGTTACTGGTAAGTAGATTGAGGTGCAAATGTTCAGCAGTGTTACCACGTGTTTGAGTGAGCTGAAATGCATAGTTGGTAATTTGGAACACATAATGAACCTGTGGCATACATGATTCTACTTGCTAACTTAAATTAAACTCTCTGACTGCTGCAGTTAGCTATATAGCTAGGCTTGAAGATGGCACTGTATTTGAGAAAAAAGGAGTAGATGGAGTGCAACCTCTGGAATTTATCACAGATGGTCAGTTTCTCCAATTTCAGTTGTGTTCTCATTTGCTATTTGCAGCTATTCAATGTGATAATCAAGAAGAAAACTCAAAAGTTGTCCTGCACCTTACTGTATGTAGAACAAGTGATTGCTGGGTTTGACCGAGCAGTTGCAACAATGAAAAAGGGAGAACACGCAAAATTGACTGTACATCCTGATCTTGGATTTGGAAGTGTTGAAGTGAAGCGGGAACTCTGTGTAGTTCCACCATCTTCAAATATAGTCTTTGAGGTTGAAATGCTATATTTTATAAAGGTACACATCATTGTACTGTATTTGTCAATTTGGGGTGTTTGAGATGATAATGTGTCAGGATATTTATTTCTAATAAAAAACCTGAAAATAAATAGTTATATAGTAAATCTAATTTGTTTGGACCTGATTCCTTGTATTTATAAAATTCAAGCAAATGTTTTGGTGTGGTGGTTTTATGGGATTCTAGAATTAATGTATGTTCTGAGGTTCATGGTTATAGTTTGTACCTTATCACTATTTAATGTTGTGTATGATAAGGAAAGAGCACCATGTGAAATGAGCAATCAAGAGAAAATTGAAGCAGCAGGAAGGAAGAAAGAGGAAGGTAACTTTCTGTTTAAAGAGGGAAAGTATTACCGAGCAGGAAAGAAATATGATAAGGTGATTTTAAGTTCTTTTCCCCTTGGATACAACTCTTAAGGTTTTAACATATATTGACTTTATATTTATATTTATATATAATTTCCTATCTTTCTGTCTTCCTTGGGATGATTAACTTCAGAGTCTTGTGTTTCCTCTGCTCTCAGGCTGCTGATTATGTTGGTGAAGATGTAATGTTTGGAGATGACGAGTTAAAGCTAGCCAAACCGTTAAGAGTTTCTAGCTGGTTGAATGGTGCAGCCTGTAGCCTGAAACTAAAGGATTTTCAGGAAGCAATAAAACTATGCTCAAAGGTAATATGCACGCTCCAAAGTTTCACATATTTAAACGTTCATAGGGATAATAAGTCAATGATGTGAGGGAAATTTTCATCATCTATCCTAAACCTTCATCTTCAACAGGTTCTAGATGTTGAGTTCCACAATGTAAAAGCCTTGTACAGACGGTCACAAGCATACATGGAAAGTTCAGATTTGTTCTCGGCTGAGTTAGACATCAAGAAAGCTCTTGAGATTGATTCCCAGAACAGGTAGCCTAGAAATCTGACTTAGTTAAAAGCGCTCTATAGTCTGTTCAAGCTCTACATAGTACACACGGTAATATTAATTTTCTCTATCACTGGCCAGAGACGTCAAGTTGATTGAGAAGAAACTGAAACAACTTAAAGCTGAAAGCAACAAGAGGGATGCTAAGCTCTACACAAACATATTTACAAAGGTTATTGGTTACCTTTTCATTTCAACGTTCCTTCATGATTTTAGATATTATTGTAAATTGGCCGTCAGTATCCATCTTGACTGAGCTTCTCTTAACATCAATGGCGCAGAAATTGAAAGTCGAAAAAGTGGACAACAAGAAACAAGACGGGGCTGAGGCAATGGCTGCTGCTGATAGTAGGGGTGGGCACGGGACGGGTGGGGTTCATTTTTGTCGGTCCCTATCCCTATTTCTATTCCAAACGGAACAGGTCGGGATGAGATTGAGTATTTTAAAAGTCCATTTTGGTCGTTCTGAAACTCAAACGGGACAGGACGGGTCCAATTTAAAATGAACATTTAATAAAATGTTAAATAATAAAAATTTGAATAAGATGAGAAACCAAATTTCGGGTTTAATATAAGATAAATATAGTTTGATAAAACTTAAAAGTCTACAACTATACAAAATAATACCGTTTTATTTGATGATTAATTAGAAAAAGTAAGACTACAAGTTATTTTATTTTATATTTAATTGATACATTTAATTCATATTACAAGTATAATACTTTTATCGTTAGAAAATAGTTTTATTTTTTTGTTAAATAATATTATTGGTTTGATAATTTAATATGTCAACTCTTAATAAAACAAATAATAAAATAGACAAAATATATTATGCGGGACGGGACGAGTTTATCGAGATTTCAAAATCAAGACTTGATCTTGTACCTAAAAAACGGGACTGGATGAGACGGAATTGTGAAAAAAAATATTTTTCATCCTATCCCGAACGGAATCGAATCGAGTTCAAAATTTGCGAGAGTCGTGCCGACTCATATCTGATACTCTTAACTTCTCCTTCTCCTGAATGTGGAGTACTTATGGTTCTTGCGGAAACATCTGAGATCATATTGATGGATTCATGAATTGTATGTATATATAGATGTACTTCGCGTTCGCGGGTTGGGTGTTCAGTGTTAGAATCTCCTCATGTCCACATGCCCATACCCCGCACCTCTATTTATTTATAGACGAGACAAAAATGAGATGTAACCAGTAACCTACATGTTGAGATTTTATTCTGAAAGATTGAATATTTTGTCTTCTTTTTTTTATCAAGGAATGAATATTTTGTCGGTGCCTGTATAAATGTTGAGCAATCATGTTCATTTTTGTTTTATGAACTTTAAAGTTCTCTTTCTTGCAGTGGCTGGTTAATCACGCAAGTTTTATGTCAAATCCTGTCTATATTGGTGGGGATTCATATTCTGGAATTCCTGTTCCTGTTCTTGCTGAGGAGATCTCAAATGGTATGCTAATGACTGCCCACTTTGATAGACACAGGCTTATCGCGTAGTAATGTAGTAGAGATTTGCCAATTGTTAATAAATATTTAAATTGCTTTTTCGTTTCTACATACCAAAGATACCATGCAGACTTCCTTTTGAAGCATATGTACGTGGAGTATATTCCCACACTCTTTTATATTTGGTAATGCAGGAAATCAAGCAGGTTTGAAGCCCACAATAAAAATCTCCAGGTTTATAAGCAGTATTTTGAATATGATTCATGCATCGAGTTTTTTCTTAACACATGAGTTGATTGGTTTTCATATTTCTGCAGGGTTACATACTTGGAAACCCACTAACAGTGCGACCAGACGAAGTCAATTCCCAAATTTCATTTGCTCATCAAATGGAACTTATTTCTGATGAACTGTACGGAGTAACTTGATCTCCTACTCTCTTTAATCTATGCTTACAAAGAAAAAAAGACTATGGGGCAGCCAAATCTAATAGTATTCCCTACAATTTTCTCTGGTCCTTAAGTAGAAGCTGCAGCGGAGATTATCATAATAGACCCCAGTAACTCAGAGTGTGTGAATAATATGCAGGCTTATCATAAGGTAGACATCCCTTAAATATTTTCATTCGCTTTTCTTTGACCAGTTTCATATACATGATAATAAACAAGTGTTACCAATTTGTTCATCTACTGCATGCAGTGTACTTCAAAGATTAATTATGCACACATTTTGGAATGCGATTGCGGACGTCGAATTTCTCCGAACCCTCAACACATGCTTGGTAAAAGAAGATATCTCGATGACAAGTATAACGTGCTCCTCCTTTCGAAATCACCCCATCCTACATTAGACTGTCGTGTAATTCCTACATCTTTCTACTAGTTTATTTTTATACTCAAGCAGCTCCTAACACTGAGTATCATTCTATAAATCACTTCACTAGTGTCTTAAATAACTTGTCTTTACTCAGAATTCCATTTCAGTAGCTAAGATGAGCAAGCAAGATCAGTTGAAGTATTTAACAGCCTTATTTGTTTCCCTTGTCATAGATTTATGGATATTTGCTTTCTCAATATTGGGCCAATGATCCTTTTGCTTTCTCAATATTTACTTTCCTGTTTTCAGTCTCTTTTAATAATTCCCTCGAGTGTAAAACATGCATTAATCTAAATATCCGTTCCAATTCAATCTAGTTTCAAACAGCACAATTGGTATGTGCAACCTCAAAATTGGAAGTAAGAAGTCATCATTGTACGTAATGGGCATGTACTGTCTATCCGGCAGTGAGATGATACCATGTAAAACTTAATCTTCATCTATAGTAACTGTACTGTATACTTACTACCAGTGTAAAGTGGCATGTCTTTGCTCTTCTCACAATATTTTCTTCTTGGGTTTCTTTTTCTTTTCGGTATATGGTAGAGCAGAACAAGTCTACCAGACCACCAACTTTGCTACTTTGCTTTCTGGCCACTCGTTTGTTTACACTTTACAACATATGAAAAGAGGATGGGTGACAGTGCTTATATATCATTACAACATCTGATACAAAAGACTTCTGCGAGGTTAATCTTCTTGTCCTGAGCATGCATACAAGTGAGTCACCGTAAGGACTGTGAGGTTCCTTCTATCAGTCGAAGGAGATGGGGGAAATCCTCCGGTATAGTAAGTATGCAAAATTTGATTTGGATACTATAAAGCTCCATTACTTATCACGCACTTCCTTTTTTGGCAGTAGATCACGCCGCCTCAGTTGCAAATTCAGCCTTATACCTGCAACCCCAAAAACCAATTAGCAGGTAGTAGTAGATGTTATATGTTTGCTGAAGAGTTGATTGAAATGGAGACCAAGAGTTGATGAAGTGACAGAAAATTACCACTAGAATTTCTTGAGAAGAGCTTTAGCACTTCATCGATGATGATAACCTATGTAAAAAATAAACAGATACTAATAAATCATGACTACTCCCAAAGACCTAGATTACACCAGAAAGCCAATGTCAAGAATACCAATTGGGCTTGATATGGGAGAATACAAGGTCTTAAAGGCTTATAGCTAAAGTACACTAAAACATAAATACGAAAATCCAAATGCTGAGAAATAAGTCACCTACTGGGAATGAAAGGTATAGCACAGCAGTCCACTCAGCCCAAGATAGTGGTGTTACCTACAGCACACAATATTAGGGGGAAATTTTTTTTATTCACCAAGTTCAAAAACTGTCTGTCAGAAGCACAGGTAAGAGGAAATAACTTACAGAGAAAAGAACTGAGAGGGGTTGCACATATAATATCAGGACATGAAGGATCATTGTTATGATGATTGAACCAACAAGCCATAAATTACTCCAGGGAGGGATAACACTGGAGCAGAAAAAGACAGAAAAAAATCAGGTGCTAAAGCAGTCTATTTCCTAGTTGCAAGACAAAAACAAATGAGAGGAGTCAAAAACAGTTTTGGTGGATTCATGAGAATGCATAGTGAAGTTCAAAATTGAGAATAACTAGGGAAGGGCCTAAACTTTAGGTACAAGTTATGCAACTTATACACTTACAGAAGTGATTGGTTTTCACTGAGATTGTTCAAAGCATTGAACATTTCAACAACAACAAGCACTGTCATGGAGACGGTTGATGGATGTCGATCACTAAATATACTGCATGGATAAGTTGTCTCCCTCGTGTCGCATGAGTCAAAATTCATCTGATACAAAGAATTAGAACTGAATTACCAACATAGAGACATAAAAAAGATATTTTAACTATCAATGAAAAATGTAATGATTAGCAATAAATACAAACCAAGACTTAACAAGCCTCTATTTCCTTTCTCTTGGTCAATGGAACTACCGAACTAAAAATAATGTAAAAAAATTCAGATTTTCACAGGACAAAGTGAAAAGTTCACATGATCTAAGCTCATGAATGAGGCATCACTCAAGTTTTTCTCATCCTTTTATGCAAAACACAAGAAGTACGTGAAGTATTGATATTAAAGGGGATCCAAGTGACTTCAGCAGATCTGATGGCATTTTCAACTATTCAAGTCATATAGGGCAGGTATACACTGAAACATCCGTCTTTCCCAATTCCAAAGAAACTGATAATCGACTTTATGTACTGATCACAGCATGTAGGATCTTACCAGTTCAGTATATGGCAGTTTAGGACCAGCATCAGAATAAACAAACCACCATATGAATCCCGCAACTGTGGCGAGCCCAACATAAGCTGCAAATCATACACTTCAGTTAGACATGCATAAGAAATAAACAAACTCCTTTACAGTCAACTGAAAGCACACAAATGAAAAACAAAATCCTATAATAAATGGTGATCACTCTCAATCAAAAGACAAAGTGAATTAGTGACCCTTAATCCCTGTACAGGGTGAGTTGTCATCAGTTTGCCGATTTATCTAATGCTTGAAAGAGTACAGTATTAATTTAATGTAGAAAATTTGCCAAGGTGAAAGAACTTGAGAAATTTGTAACTACGAGCTTTTGATGTCAAGTCCCAATTACCTGACGAGAAGTTAATCAAAGAAACAGGAAATACAAGACCCAGAACAGAGGCCATTCATACTATGCATTAATTCAGGAATAATTGCAACAAATGGGGGAGAAAAGACGAGCATCTGATAGTAATTCTCTGTTAATAACTTAATATATTATCTTATGCATTTCCAGAATTCCCATGTCCTAGGCAATACTGTTGAGCAACTTGTAGAAAAACATTGAAAAATGATAGCCGAAACGTCAGGAAATATAACTAAATATAAAACATAATAATTGTTATAGATGTACTAAATTGCAGAATAGCCTCGTGTATTACAAGGTTTCCATCTTTACAAGAAGCGGTGGAAAGTCCATCCAGTAAAACAACCCAGCATATGCAATCATAGAATCATTGTGCATACCTCCAATCACCAAATAACGAAAAAACAACCATCCAGTAACAACTGCTTCATTGACCTGCACAGAAAAGTAAAAGTGACATGCCATATAGGATTTGATTAAACCGCAAAAGAAAGAATATCATCGGATTAGTACACCCAACAAGAGGTAGAAATAATATGAGACTACCTTACGAGGTTTAGCTTTCATCACATCAGAATCTTGCTTATTAAAACCAATAGCTGTGGCAGGTAACCCATCAGTAACTAAGTTGACCCAGAGCAGCTGGACCTGGAAATGTTTTCATAGGAATTGATAGAATCCCAAGACATACATAGGAAAGCAAAACTAGATCACCAACTGGAATCATAGAGAATTTAATTTACTTCAAGGAGAAGAAAAGAAAGTTAATCAAAGATAACAAAAGTGTCAATATTATTTTGTTTTTTTCTCACATAGAATAATTGGCAAATGAAACATCACAAATAGTTACTCACAGGGGCCAGTGTATCGGGTATTCCAAGCACAGCTGCCACAAATATACAAACAACTTCACCAATATTTGAAGAGATCATATATCTGATGAATTGCTTCGTATTATTGTAAATCGCCCTTCCCTCTGCAACAGCCTGTTATATATTGAATAGAGAGACATCATTTGACATTTAAGGTTGCTTAAAACTACTATAATAACAAAGCTTGCTAACATTACAGTGAAAATTAAAAAGAGCTGAGTACCGCAACAATAGTGGCAAAATTGTCATCAGCCAAAACCATATCTGAAGCACTCTGAAAAAATCAAGATTATAATGATGAGAAGAGTGCTAATAGCATCATAACTGTTGACTGAGCTGATATACCACACTTCCAAAAATAGCTTCAGAACAAAGTGCTATACCAACTTAGTAGGAAGTTAGTGACCACAAATTCTAGCTTAGAATGGCTTACGACCAAGGAGGAAAAAAATGGTGTATGCTTAGGTACTGCATAGGTGTGGATTTTCCATTGCATAAATATATGTACCTTGGCAACAGCTGTTCCTGAACCCATGGCAATCCCAATATCTGCTTTCTTCAGCGCAGGTGCATCATTAACACCATCACCAGTCATTGCAACCTAAAAACACATGAGCACCTCAAGTATTAAGAAAGTTTAAACAGTAGAAACCCGACCAGAAGTAACCTGAACATGTAAACATGAGTTAAGAAAACAGATATGTACAGATGCACAATAATACAGAAGAGGAATTCCTCCTTTATCCGTTTCATAAATAATCTGTCAAGGATATCCTTTTCTTTTTTTATACAGTGTTAAGGATTTACTAGTTGATGCCAAATGCAAATTCAGCAGAAAAGGTCTTCCCATTTTACTTGCACTGATAATTTATACACTGCTATTACCTCAGACCTTGAAATGAATTTACGTATTTTAGGGACCAAAGTATGGATCCTGGTCTATTTTACTGCATGTTTATAAGTATATGACTATTCACTTCCCAATGTAAAGTTATAGAGTTGTACCACTTCATTCAGGCGTTGTAAGGCCTCAACCAGCATCCTTTTATGAGATGGCTCTACCCTGTTACATAGATCAATTATAATTGTTTTTGAATGAACAATATTGACTCGAAAATCGCTCAAGTAAACAAACCACATGTATAACTTATATCAAGATGTACAAGATAAAAACAAATATACCAACTATACCTGGTGAATAATGCCATCCTTTGCAGTGCTATCGTTTTCTGCAAAGCAGGTAACTCTTCAAACTCAGTCGCTGTGTAAGAATGTCCAGCAAGATCTATGAAGTGATCAAAAGCACCTATCTTGCGGCAGAGAGATTCAGCTGTGGACTGAAATGGATCCAAATCAGCAAGGCATTTCTAAGTATGTATGGGGAATGTGTGAGAAAACTAAGAATACATTAAGGGACGGACTCACTTTGTTATCCCCAGTGACAACTATAACACGTATGCCAGCAGTCATGCATGAAAGCATAGCATTTTTTACTTCGTCTCTTGGTGGATCAAGCATTCCAACCTTCAAACAGAAAGTGAAAAAAATACATCAGTACGTATTGGTGCGGGTATGCAGAAAACTTGCTATGCACTTGATAGTTGGTACATAAATGTGATTTTCTACTTGAAAGAAAGCATACCAACCCAATGAATGTAAGATCCTTCTCATCATTGTAGGAGAGAGCTTGTTGATCCATGGGCATCAGCTTGAAGGCAAGAGCCAAGCATCTTAGTGTTTCTTTTCCTGCAAAACTGCCCGGAAGATATATTTATAGTTTTATACAACGGAATGCCAGTAGGAAAAACATACAGAGACTAGTTTGTCTGCCATATTGGTGCCTTTTTTTCGAAACAAGGTAACAATATTTCTCGGGCAAATAAGAGCTTAGGGTAAACATCAAGTCAACTAATCAGTTTACTAACTAATCTCGTAAAAATTGATGATTGTTTTGTTTCCATCCATCACTAATTATTCCTTCAACTATTCAACCAAAAAGGTGTCTTTTGTTTCAGAAGTTAACCGAATTAAACACACATAGCAATAGAATAATAATAATAACAAGACCTTCACGACACACAAACACAGAAAAAATAAAAATCCTAGTTTCAAATTTAGACATCAAAGAGGCATAGTATAGATTCGGAATTTGGTTCCACCAATGAGGCAAACCATGCAGAATATTTGAACAACAGAGCATTGCACCTAAGAAAAGCGCATGAATTCTCAACATAGTGCTTATATCTCAAAATGTAGAGTACATACTTCTCTTATAATAGCTGATTTCATGCAATAGTATTGACTGCAAAGAGGGGCCACCTCATTTTTGGAGTATAAAATCATTTTCATGTGAACAAAAATTGAAAAGGTATTTAAAGTCTAAACAGGTTAGCCAGATTCAAGTATGCAGAAGAAAGTCAGATGGACAAATGATAAAAAAGTATCTCACCTGTGAAATCTTGATTCCAACTCAGTTCGGATATTAGTGGTAAGTGGTATCGTGGAGCCATCATCATTGCACAGAATATTTGTGCATCGAGATATAATGCTCTCTGGAGCACCTTTGCAGAACAGAAGTTGCAACTGATTTCGGCTACAAAGGACACTCATCATTTTCCGATCACGAGTAAAATCTGCAACAGAAATCTACCGAAGTATATATTAATTCAGCAAGCAAATACCAAACTCTTACTGAAAACAGAAAATCCAAAGAGACCAAGCAGCAAGGAGAAGCAACACATAAATATTCCAAATATCAAAAGTTAGGTCAAAGAACTTTTAGGGGTAGGTTTTGGGTTACACAAGGCAAACCTTTTTAAAATGATTTTCCCAATAGTGGTTACAGTAAGATGCCCGTTCATGCTTGCTTAACAAATTCAGAGAAGAAGGCATAGAATCATAGCCCGGAAGACCAATCTGAAAAAAGGAACAAAACAGAATAAGATTGGAAGGCCAAAAATTAGTAGATTCAGAGACTTCTGTAAAGATGACAAGTACAGAAATGGACCTTCTCAGCAAGGACACGTAGGGCTACTTCAGTTGACTCGCCAATTTTTTCATAGCTCCCCTTATCTGGATTATATTGCAAGATAGATTCATTGCAAAGTGCTGAAGACATTGCTATGTGAAGAAGACAAGGCAACTGAGCTGGAAAGTCAAGCTGCAAAATGAATCACACACAAACATACGGAACTAAACAGAAGATCTTGATAAAGAAAAACACTAAAAATGAAGTCTCATCTATAAGTACACTACCTGATTGCCAGTACTGTCAAAAATAATTCCTTCAGGTGCAAATGTAGTTCCACTGACACTGTATTCCGAGATAACAGGAGTGTGCTGTACAGTGTGAAGCACACAAACCTGAAGAGAAGAAATTAATTTCTTTACTGGTCATAAGTACATTTTTAGGAACAAAATCCAGAGTAATTTTATGCTTCAGGATTTACAAGTAAACGAGGTAAAACCATCATAAAATTAATCAAGTATACGATGAGTTTGAGATGATCACCTTCGAGACAGACATCATATTAGTAGTCAGAGTCCCAGTTTTGTCACTGCAAATTACTGTCGTGCAGCCTAACGTCTCAACTGATGGCAACGACCTTACAATCGCATTCAACCGAGCCATTCGCTTTGTCCCAAGAGCTAAACAACTAGAGCAACGTCACAAAAACACCACGTTCAATAAAATATCAACAGTTTAATGAGTTTATATACTTTTAAAACTAGAAATTAAAACAAACATATATAAAGTAGTGTCATAACTCATAATCTATCAACTTCAGGGAGGGTACACTATTACACTAACGAGTTTTAAATTTAAAGGAAGAAAAGCGTGAATTGTGTATTTTATGCAAAAGCAGCTGGGCAACTCCAAAACCCCAACACTGCTCATGTAAATGACCATGCAGAGTGTTTCAAAACAAAATGACCATACAGAGTAATTTTGAGGGTCAGTAATTTAAATGTGGGCACCTTATCTTTCAACACATTATCTAATTTCATCAAAATAGTAAGATTTTAGTTTCATCAAGCAATTATATACTTCACCAGTAAAAGCTTATAATCTTATTAATGGGGAGAAGCCAAGAGGACTTTGCATAAAAAAAGTGCAATTTCCAATCAATCCCACTAGAACTTTATAGAGACAATTTAACTTTCAATACACATGATAAACATTAATCATTCAATTGTTGACTGTCTTTGCAAAAACTGTGACACTGACACCATAACTTGTTGCCATTTGTTCTATTCACCAAGTTCAGGTACTCACGTTGTAACAACAGCTGGAAGTCCTTCAGGGATTGCTGCGACTGCAAGTGCTACTGCAATCTTGGTGTGCACAAGGAAATAGTTTCAAAATATAAATCAGGATAGGTAACAGGTAAGAACCATACACATAAATCACTGAAACAGAAATCTACAATGAATTCGAGTAATACAGCATAATTGCAACATATATAAGACAATGTGTCTTATTACACTCTGAACAACAAAACTATGTATGCAAGTTAACCATAGTATTATCAACGTTTAGGCTGATCCACTGGATATTAATCACTGGGAGTGAAAATAGAACATCAAACAACAAATTATTATGACATCATATCCAGAGTGCCCAATCCCAATTTGAACCGGAATCTACAGAGATTCAGCCATGTTGAGCATTGTTTAGAGATTCTTCTCCTGTAAGCAAGTAAAACTCCAAGAAAGTAACTTTGATAAAATTTCTTATGTAATATTATTACCTTAAAGTAATGAATTGCACCACGCAAGAATCCACCATGAGCAGGGTCACGAAAGTGACCTATATTTACAATCCATACGAGTACACATATGCCAGCAATAACCTAACAATGGAACAAATGTTGGTAAATGCTTATAAATAATTTAGATATGTCTCCATGTTAGTACAGAAAAATCATTTTCAAGATCTACGTAGAAGTGACTGAATGAAACTAAAAATCAGGGATGGAAAACAAATTCTGTATAGCAAAGGAGAACAAATAAAGTTGTCTACTTGATTGACACCTAGAAATAAATCTACTATTGTAACTCTGAAAGCAATATCTGGATACACAAGCATGATACTAACAATAATTTTGCCCAAGGAGACATTACCTTGGCCAAAAAGGTACCAAATTCATCCAACTTCTTTTTCAACGGTGTTACTTCCTGAAGACAACCATATATATAAATGGAAGGTGAGCGTTGGTAATTTCAAGAAATACTTTCTAATATACATTTTCCTCCCTGTCAAATCCCCAGTCCCTGGTGATTTTGTGGAGAGAAAATCAAAAAGGAAAAATAAAAAAAAAGAAGTCAACTATATGAATATGCATTGAGTAAGATACTTCATGTCCCAACACCCATGCCATAAATCTATCCTCGCTTCCCTGCCAATATATCAACTAGGATGCAATGAAAACGCATAAACATTCTGAGCTAGAGCTACCCTCTTTGAATTAAGCAATATACACTCACACATAAGGGTCAGCAGAGTCCAAAGGTAAAAAGACCAACGCTCAAGTGTTCAACTAAGTGAAAATTTAGCATCAGCACAAGTTGTGTCCATGCTTAGAGACAAACTACTGACATGGAAAAAGCACCAACACAGAGAACAACTATTAAAAGGGTATTAATTTACAATACTTACATCTTCTGTTTGCAGCATTGAGTCTCGTATACCGCCCATAGCAGTTTGGGTTCCAACCCCAACTACAATAGCTCTAGCCCTACCAGCCACGACTACCGTACCCTGGGCATCAAGATATGTGTTGTTCATCTCGAGTAGACAGTTGACTATAAAGTAGGAAAGTGCTGAACTCCCATTACAATCGTAGAAGATCACTTGAAAAGTATATTAGGATTATTAGCTACAAAAGACATGTATCTTACCGAGAAAAGAATATTTGTCTTGTCTTGATATACAGCATTTGTTGCAGTGGTGGATTCAAGATCTTTTTCCACAGAGCAACTCTCACCTAACACACCAAGCAACAAAAGGTTCAGATAAATTGGATCCTGCATGTGCCTAATCCTAAAATAGCATAAGTTTGATGCCAAAAATAAGTATTTTGCTTTTACAAATACTATATTCACCAGCTAAAGAAAAAACCTGTAAGTATTGCCTGATCAACGCGTAATTGATTACTGAGCATCTCGATCATTCTCATATCGGCTGGAATTTTGCATCCCACTACACAATTGACACCGCATGAAACAAAACTCAAAATTTGAAGTACACCATCAACCCACTTTGCTTATTTAAAGTATGGGAGCAACTTATTTGAAGATTAAAAAGTTCTAGAGGAACATACCAGCCACTTCAACGATATCCCCAGGGACAAGCTCTGTCGCTGGAAGTATAGAGAAGCAACCTGACAAAGTTTCTTCTACATGAGTTTGATTCTATAGATGACATGATTTTGATATGGCATAAGATTTTACTGGTTAACATAATAAGTATCTTTAGCATAGGCACTTGCTTTACGCCTTTACCATTGCGCAGAACAGTTGCATTTTCAGCTTGGTATGCCCGTAGCTCCTACAAAAGCAACCATTAAAGAAGGAATGAAAATCAGCTGGAACTACATTAATTTACCAAAGAATTCCAAACTATATGCAAATTATGCATCCAAGTTCATGCATTCTTCCTCAACAATATAAATCAAGAAACCACTGAAGAATCATGTTAAATCACAGTAACCATACACTATAAAGTTACCTCAAGAGCCTTTTCTGCATTAGTTTCGGTAACCACTCCTACTGCAGCGTTTGCAGCCAATATCATCAGGATAACCTGTGAATGCGGAAATGTCAAGATTGAAAGAATACTGAGACCAGATGAAGTTATTCTGCACCTAATCCAATAGGTAGAACTGTAGAAGCCAATCAACAGCAGATAGAAAAAAGTTCACATGAGATTATAAAAGATTTGGAGCCTTGAAATGGCAAAGCTTATATTCAACAAACTCGCTCTACAGATATTTTATCAGTTCATGAAAAGACATGCATCAAAACATATTGGTGCAAAATCCTCTAATTTATTTCATAACTAAACTAGCATGCATACGACTTCTGTTGACAAGAAATGTAAAATATTTTTTAATAAGAGCATCCATACTATGACTACTACCTACTTTATTTCCCTACCCAATTCTATGTATGCATTACATATTCGTGAGAAATTTTGGTATTAGTTTTGAAATAATACCAATTAACTCTTACGAAAACAATCAATTCAGCAATTCAGGTAAATAAAAATCACTTACAGATGGCTCCAAAAATGCTGTTAAACCAGTATCTCCATTAACTAAAGCCAGTACAAATGAAATGACTGCAGCAACAATCAATATCTTAACAAGCAGATCATCAAACTGTTTCAGGACCAGTTTCCAGAACGACGCCCCTGCATATGAGATATAGCTTAACTGAGTACATACCGAAGCAAAACAAAACAAAATAATGTACTGATTTGCAAGAAGATCAGTGTTATCAAAATGTTAGATGAATCACTAAAAGAAGATGGTTCCAGAAAAGCAACTAGATTGCAAGTAGAATCAGCCACTTCCTCTGAAGTGACCACAATAGAAGAGTTCTATGTTTCCATGGATATGTGTCAACAACTATTAGGGGTACATTATTGCCCTACATAGTTATCAACTTTCACGTTTTCATTAAACTTGCGTCATGAGAGTTAAATAATAACATAAGGTGTACTTACTTTTTTCTTCCGGAAGCACTACAGACCGCAACCAAAGTATGCAACCAAAGAGGAATATGTATCAGAATCAAAGATATAAAAACAAAATAGAAAACATTAACAGTATTCTAACGTCTCACTCACTCCATGTAGATCCCTATGAAGCTAAATGTGACACTAAATTACCAAAGCAGACGAGTATTTCATCAAGATGTTACTTAAATAGCTAAATTGATACCAGTGAGAAGAGAAAACTCACCGTTTTGACCATAAAGTCTAGCATGTTCCGCAACCTGCACACAAAAATAGCAATCCGAACCTCTCGGCATGAGCGAACAAGCTTTCGAGCTGGATTTTACACTAATCGAACAACAAATCCAGCGCAAAATGTTTGAGTGAAGTAAACTCCGCCATACCTGCGAGTCACTGAGACCTCTTTTCGGGTCGACGCCAAAGAAATCCAACACCTTATCACGAATTCGATACAGAAACGAATCCAAATGAGTTTATAATGCAGAGAGCAATTAGAAGCATCGGCGGTAAAAAATCGATTGGTGGTTTTTACTCTTCTCCGGCGGGAAAATGTAAGAAAAAAGGAGGAGCGATATTTTACCTCGGTGGCGGATCTGGCGTAGGCGTCCTCCATGGAGGGACGAGCAGTTTGGATCAGAGCTGGGGAACTCCGTCTTCTTCTCGGTTCTTCTTCAGCGTTGTAACAGAGTTGAGCTCGTTATAGTGTATTGGGTAAGATCGAACGACTTTGGAAAGGGGAGCTAAACCAACTGATCACTGCTTTGGAAAATAGAAGGAAGCAACGACGAGACGTTATTTTTAAGTAACGCCTCTGGCTGGCCCAATTAAAAAGGGCTTTTTACGAGGCCTTGACCACGCGCGTCCACTGCTGTATGTCGGTGCGGCAAAACGCATCTGTTTTGTTTTGGACGTAAGACAGTATAATTTTATTGAAATTGTAGTTTACAAGGAATTGATTTACCTATACCTATAGAAATCAATTCTTTATAGTAAATTATATTAAGAATAAAGAAGCGAGGATCCCAAACTTCTAACTAAAAAATTCGGTGCCCTAGTCCTTAATCAAGCTACCTACCTAAAGCAAAATACAATAAAGGTCTCTCACAACATAACAACTCAGCACATTACTCAACACAAAAACCAACCAAAATAAATAACTAGTGTGCCTTGCCCCAGACCCAAATAAGTCTAGGCCTGGCAAGTAACGGTTGCTAATCAGTGTCAAGAAGAACACATTCGACTTGACCCGTCGTCCTCCAAATGAACCACCGACGTCGGCAGACAAAGCCCTTCGCCTCATGTCGGATATTTAGACCTAAGGGTAGACCCGCATGTTGACTATAATCATAAATTGTCATAGATACAATTTACTTTAATGTTAAGTACAAACATAACACTTATGTGTATACAACTGTTGATAACCAAAGACTAGGGAATTACCTTGATTGTTCGCGTTGAGAGCCATTAGAACAATGAGAAAAATCTTCTATTTAGCACTTTTCTTGTGAACTCACTGTGAGAATGAGAATGAATTTCACGTTACATTTTGTGTGCACATGGACCTCTCTTTATATTAGTTAAGTCCCTTGATTCCCATGTCACAAGGTAACTCAAGTTCGACTTACTTAAAAGTCTTTATGATATTCTTTAGTTTATCAGATAAACACTGTAAACTTTTAACCTTTATCTCATCAGATACATTAGGTATTGACACAAGCTAACATTTCGTTTAATCTCAATCACTTATCTCACAAGATACATGTAATTGTTGGACTTTATTAAGTTACTCACAAGTCCACATTAGATAAATATCTAACAATCTCCCATTTGGACTGTGATTAGCTTAGACAACAAGAACACATGTTTAATTAAAGTATAGCAATCATTCTTTAGTGCGCATGTGAGATTAAAAGCAAGGCATAAGTTTACTACATTGATATTTCAATCTGCCGTTACAATGAAGAACCAAGAAAATAAATTACACTGAAAAATGCAACCATTTCATGATCACTATCATCACAACAACAAACCACAAAGTTCAAACAAGAATATTAATCTATAATTACATAGAGTTCCTTGATGAATCTGAAATGAACTCAAATGTAACTTCAGTCCACCTTATAGTTATGTATGCAAGAACCTGACACAACCTTCACATTGAAAACTTCTTTATGTGTCCTTTATTTCCTGAAACAAGTATTATCTATATATATAACAAAAGTAAACATATACTGATATAAACATCTACATCATGCTTAAACTTAAAAAATAAAGTTGACAACCTGGCAACAACTTACTTTAAGAAATCAAAATTATCAAGAACATAACTTAAAGTTGATTTTCAGAAAATTAAGATTTAAATCAGAAAGGATATCAAAACTGAAATAACATGTCTCTCACTGAACCAAAATTTATATATATATACACACACACACACAATAGGACTTGGCAGAATACCAATTTCGTGCATTACCTGTGACGACCCGAACCAGAATCTGATACATATTCGGCATGATTCTCGAGATTGAGTTTAGTCGCAGTTTATTGTCGTAATTGTGGTTTGCCGATTCGATTCGCGACTATGTTTTCGGTCGAGAATTTGAGTTGGATGTCTTCACGGGAATTGTAGAGTACATGATTTCAAGTTCGTCGGCGGTTCCGGAAGATTTTTCCGATAGCCGAGGAATATTTTATGATTATTTGAAGTTTCGGGTTCCGACGAGTTTATCCGTTTGTTTCGAGCTTATCCGAATCATTTCGTATTTTCATTTCGGACCGTCGATCGACCCGAGGCTTGAGTATAAATAGCGAAATATTCGAGAATTGTCGTAAAACATTGTTTTCGGTTGACCATACGTTGACTTTCTATATTTGGTAAGTTGACTGCGTTGACTCGAGGGGGAGAAGTTTCCCGATTTGGTGACTGTCCGACAACCTATTTTCCGGCAACCTTTGGCTTCGAGAAAGGTATAATCAGCTTCCTTGTTTGATTTCGAGTAGGTTTGCACTTTGAAATGTGGAAATTGATGGAGATTTGTGGAGGTACGATTAAGGCCGAACGGGTTGGAATCGCCGGAGTTGGTTGGCCATGTTCCGGCGAGCCTCGGTGGCGGTATGGTTAGGGGTTCGACTCCCCTTGGTCTAGGGATGCTTCCCATGTAATTAGTTTTGGAATTGGTTAGGTTTTAGCTCGAACCCGAATGGGTTTTCCGGTGGGTTTTTCGGTTGGATTTCGATGAAATTGAAGGTGTTAAGGAGAGAATTGGCTTAAGAGGTAGAAGGGAAAGTGATTCGAAATGAGGAGAGCTTGAAATCTGGATATTTTGGCCGTGTGATTTCACCGTTGACAGCGCGCCGCCGCCGCCGGCGGTCAACGGCCGGAAAGTTGACTTTTTCAGATTTCGATAATTTTAATGTCGTTTTTCTCCTAATCGCGCCCTGATCATCGTCCAGAGGTTTTTGGGTTGATTTGGTTAGCCGATTTTCAGTCGAGGTTTCGAGTAGGGATTTTGGGATTTCCGTAATTCATTTTGTACTGCATTTCGTATTTCCGGGAACGGTTGGTTTCCGTGCATCAGTACAGTGTTGTGGATTACGATATTGATCAATTATGTTTTGTGAACATTCAGGAGATCGAGATCTGGATCGTGATCGTGCTTCAGGCGAGGGATCTTCCGCCGGACCACGAGTTTAGCGCGAGTGCGCATTTCACGTGTCTGTGAGTGGACATTTCTTTTCACGGAATTCTTGCGAGTCTTTATTTGATTTATGAACTTGAGCATGCGTATGAGATTTCGGATTTACACGAGCATGTGTTTTTACGATTATACGATTATACTTATACGGATATACGTATACGAATATGCATACACTTATATGCTGTTTCATGCATTTGCATCGAACTGTTTATGATTTGGTTTACACAGAGTACAGTCTTGGTTACGTTGTTGTATCGATACACTTTGCCTCTCGGCTGATCCCCGATGGTAGGCCGCTAGGAGGGACGTCGTTATCCCGACCTGACCGGTGAGGGGCGTTTCCCCGGAATCGAGGCCATTTCTGGCTTAGAATCACGGGGACTAAGAACCTCGTGATTCGGACTGTACTAGCACGGTGTGTGTCCATGAGTGACCCCGTGAGATTTATACTTGCATGCTCAGTACGCTGGAGGATTATGGTTTTACCTCGTGTACTTATTGTTTTTATTTACCTGGACTCGCATATGTTATTTTAAACATATATATTAACTGGTGAAAGACATTTATTTTCGTCCACTCACTCTAACGTGTTTATTGTCTTTCCTCTGGGCTTTTTGGTTTCCGTGCCCAGTTGCAGTTCAGGTTTGGTGTTTTCACGTCGCGGTTTGGAGGCTAGTGATCAGAGTTACCTGTGCTTTCCAGTAGGTTCTTGTTTCGCCTACTGATGTGTATATATTGTATATATGTTATACTAGAGGTCGCTCTGATACATTCTGATACATGTTTATACGGATTTTCTCGGATATACATATATACATAGTACAATTTGTTTACTGTTATTGATTATATTGATGTTGAGAAATCCGGATGGGATTGGTGCCCACGGTTTGGTTTTTGTGGCATAGGATGAAGTGTTATTTTCAGGGTGCAGGTTTATGAAATTCCACGTTAGTAACGAAACTCTGCCGAAATTTTGAAAATTTTTTGTTGGTTCGTATTTTCGAAAGGGTTTGATTCCAGTTTAGGTAACTGAATCGGGATTGGGTCCTTTCATTACCTGTGACATAACATACATCACAATAGACACTAATGTTAACAACTTGATGAATGAGCGATTAGGTGCAAATTATACTTCAAAACCCTTTGCATGCACAAACTCTCTAAACATGAAAATAAAGTTTATATGCATTTCTATAATAACTAAGTAACATGCCAACACTTTGTTTTCAAAACAGAAAAACAAACAGTCAAAAATATTAACAATAGTGATCATGATATCAAAAATCATACTAAAAAAAGTATTTGGCTGATCCTTTAAGTTGGTCCTTAATACAAACTGTAATGCTATTCCATGAAACTTTTACTGTATGAGCTAATCTTTCAACCCATAAGATATTTGTGCACATGAATGCACCATAATATTGCACTTTAACTTTGAAACTACAATATTCTCCCGCTCGATTGAATAATAATCATTGTTCAATTGTCCATAAAAACAGTGTTTCACAATTAAAACTGAAAACAGAGTAATGTTGAAAATATAATTAAGAAGTATTGCAGTTATTTCAATGATTTTTTTAATGTGCTTGAAAACTTTCATGTACAACAAAACAAAGCTATCAATCTCAAAAATGATTGTAAAAGAGGCTTCAATCCCAGCAACATACAATTTCTACAGGAAAAAATAAAATGCTGAAACTAAGTTTCAATCACAGTGGATGCAAACTCAAATAATTTTCTGAAAACATGTCCCAAACATTAAGCATGTGTCAAAAGAAAATTGAAATAACACCAACTTTTCTGTTAATAAAGAGTTAGAAACCAATCATCTATATAACCAGTAAGACAAGGATAAAACTGAAGCATGAGAACTCTTATTCATTGATAACTAAAACTGGAAAACAATGTCTCAAACAAAATAGAAAAGAGTTCATAATGGAACATAGCTACTAAGCAGACTTGTTGGCCTAAAATCCAATGAAAAAACGTCCTAAAGAAAACTTTTTGAAACCCTACTGATTCTCGTGCATTTCCTTATGAGTATGTTGAACTCAATTCTCCTTGGCAGCCTTCTTTTCCAAAGCATCTCTCTTTTCCTTCCATGCCTTGTACTTCTCACAGTCCCTTTTCATGTGACCTTGAAGCTTGTTAAAGAAACACTTAAAGCTCTCTTTGTTGCCACTAGCCTTCATTGATTTCTTCTAAACTCCTAGGCTTTTAGAGGAACTAGCTTTGTTCTCTGCATTTGACTTCTTTTCTTCTGACTTGGTGGTGTGGAGGTAGATGGTGACACTCTTGGTCCTCTCCTATTCTTGGACACAAACATAAATGAGCTCTTTTAGAGTCCACTTATCATTCTGAGTGTTATATGTGGTTTTTAGTTGATCAAACTCCATGGGCAGGGACTTTAGAACTAAGTGAACTATCTTATCATCTCCCAAAGGCATCTTAAGGGCAGTGAGTTGGGTTGTTATCTCTATTATCTTCATAATATACTCCCGGATATTCATGGACATCTCATACTTCATCCCATGTAAAGCATCAAGCAATCTGCTGGTCTCAGCCTTGTCACTGATCTGGAATCTCTCAGCTATGCCAGTAAGGAACTCAATAGCTATATCCTTATCATGAATCCTACACTTTACAGCATCAGACATGGTTCTTAAAATAGTGAGCTTACAAATTTTGTTAGCTCTCACCCACATATTTCTGGCAGCCCCACCTTCTACATTTTCAGCCGGGATAGGGGTAGTTAAACACCAATCAACATCTGTTGGGTTAGGTTAAGGTCTAAGTCAGCTCTCTAACTCTTGTAGTTTTCTACCATTAAGGGGAACAATAGTTCCAAGGTTGACCGGAGTAAAAGCTAGAAAACAAAAGAAAAGTTTGCTAAGTCCTTTAGTTCTATTTTGAAAAATTCTTTAAGGTAAAACTGATAATCAACCAACAATAGAGCATAGTTCATTTAAACACATCTGTAAACTAATGAAGACATATCAAAAAATAATTCACAGAGTTCGTTTGCATACATTTCTTATTTAATAAATTTCAGCTACCTATAGGCAGAGCATAAAATTTATTCCTTAGTTTCCTTTTTACCAAACAATGATTTGTTTCAACCATGTTATAGTTAGAAGTATTCAATATCTGTGGGCAAAAAGAATGATTCTAGCTAAGCTTTATATGATCAAAAAACCATCTTTGGTACCATAATTTTGCATTTAAACATGTAATGATAAGTCATTTGTGGATGATAAAGTCATGTTCAATACACAAAATATGCTATTTTCAAATCTTTGCTTCATAGCCAAGAGAAAAGTTTCAAAATAGTTTGTTGTGGCAACATGTATCTCAAAAGGTTCCTTTTAACTAAAGATCTTAAGATTAATTCATATCATGCTTGTTCCTTTTGAAAAGTTTCATTACAGACATACATTTGGGAGAAAATATACACAGGTAATCAAAAATTTCTCTGAAGCAATATATGATTAACCATATGTTCAACACACAAAAGCATAAAACATTCACAATCACAAGGCATTCAGATTATGTATGTCACGCTTTCAACCAAATTCGACATAATTAGGTTTCATTTGGGCACCAACATAATCTCTTAATGCTCCCCAGGTGATATCTAAGGTTCTATGCATGATTCAATCACACAAAATAATAAGAGAGAGAGTTTTATCAATCAAAACTTACCCGAAAGCTTTCCAGCGCTGCATAGTTAGATAAGCGAAAGCAATAGTAGAAAAACGATGAAATTTTGACACTTCAATGACTTTATGGTATCACCAAACAACTTGATTGCAAAACAATGAAACTAAAAATCAAATTTTTTATACTAATCGTTTCGGTTGCGGAAGAACCCTTTTCCCAAATCTGATATTTTGACTCGTCCACGTGCACTTGCGTTCTTCTTGAGGTTTAATTGAACAAAGCACAAAGAAATGAGCCACGTTCAAAACAAGGAAATAGGTTAAGGGCCCTTGTATTTAATTAGGTCTAGAAGAAGATTTCGTGGTCTGTTATTATTTTGATTTGTAAATCATTTTCTCAGATAATTTTGAAACCATTTTACAAACAAAAATGCATAACACAAGACAATCGATGAAAATTTGTGGTATGGCTCTAATACCAATTGTTGACTGTAACCACAAATTGTCATAGATACAATTTACTTTAATGTTAAGCACAAACATTACACTTATGTGTATACGACTGTTGATAACCAATGACTAGGGAATTACCTTGATTGTTCGCATCGAGAGCCATTAGAACAATGAGAAAAATTGTCTATGCAACACTTTTCTTGTGAACTCACTGTGAGAATGAGAATGAATTTCATGTTATGTTTTGTGTGCACATGGACCTTTCTTTATATTAGTTAAGTTTCTTGAGTCTCATCTCACAAGGTAACTCAAGTTCAACTTACCTAAAAGTCTTTATGATATTTTTTAGTTTATCATATCAACATCGTAAACCCTTAACTTATCATATACATTAGATATTGGCATAAGCTAACATTTCGTTTAATCTCAATCACTTATCTCACAAGATACATGTAACTATTGGACTTTATTAAGTTACACATAAGTCCACATTAGATAAATATCTAACACCGCCCAGACCCAAGAAGATCTACATAGCAAAACAATCTAAGTCCAAGCAAAACTGCCCCCCAGCAGCCGGCGACCACACGATCTGCACCAACAGTCAACGACGACCTACCTAATGACGTCGACAAAAAATGTTGTCCAAATCCAAAGCCTCTCCCCGAAAGCACGCTGCACTCTCGCCATCCACAAAGGCCAGAACTCTTATTCTCACTCGCTCCACCACGGTGGAACTACCTCGCCCGTCCAGAAGCAACGCAAAGCCGCGACACAGCCAAAAGACGGCACGATCGAAGTGAGCCGTAGAACAAGCGTTCTCGCCGCCACTCGAAACCCTAGTCTTTGTAACGACCCGAACTTTGAGTTATGTGATTATTGGCACGACATGTGATTATTATGAATTAGTCGTACTCTCAGGTTTGTTCACGACTTGGTTATCGGTCATGCATTTGATTTACGTTCCTTCACGAAAGTTTTCGAATACTTGATTTCTAATTCATAGGCATTTTCAGATAATTGTTTCAATAACCGAGGAATATGTTATGAATATTCGAAGCCGATTGATTTAGTTGTAGTTATCCGTTTGGATTTGGTTTGATCTGGGTCGTTGATCGAATCGTTTCACGGAGTATATATATGTAATTGTCGTAAAAATGTGGAAATATTGATTTTGGGCCAAGTTGACCAGTTTTGACCCGTTGACTTTGGGTTAACCTGCATTGACTGTGGCTTACCGGAGAGGTTTTTGACCACCGGCTGACTTTCCGATTCCGGCCACCTCAGGCCAAAATCTTGGTATGGTTAGCTTCCTCTTGTGATTTTCTATTGATTTGAACTTGGTTTGAGTGGATTTGGTGGAGATTTGAGGGTGACAGAACTCGATGAAGTTCTTGGAACTTACCGGATTCGGGTGGTGGTTTCCGGTCAGTTTTGAGGTCGTTGGGGTTGGGGGTTTTGCTCCCCTCAACCCATAGATGCATTTGGGTGAAGATATTTTAGGATTGGGTGGCGTTTGGAGCTCGCCGGAATCTCACCAGAATCAATGGAGGCCGTGGGTTTCGAGCTATTTTCTGGCCACGGTGGTGGTTGGATGATGTTGTGACTTTGAGGAAAAGTGTTGGGCTTGAGGAGAGGAAAATTTTGAGGTATGGGTCGCCAGAGTTGGTCACCGTTGGCGCCGCGGCTGCGGCGACGGCAACGGCGGTCAACAACGAAGCTCCAGCGAGGGTTGAATTTTTGGGATTTTTGGAGATTTTTATACCGTTTTGCTAGTAATCGCGCGCCGATCTTAGTCGTAAGGTTTTTGAGTTGATTTGTGTGTTGTAATTTGGGTCGAGGGTTATTTGGGTGTATTTTGGGAATTTTGTTATCCTCGTCGATATTTCGAGTGATGCGTCTTTCGAGAACGCGGGGTTCTTGACGTATTAACTCCGTATATTGTGTTTCAATATGTATTGATTGTATCCCTATTATTCAGGTGATCGTGATCGAGTGTTTAGCGAGGGATCTTCCGCCGGACCTCAGAGTTAGCTTCGTACTATGAGTGGACATTTTATTTTCACAATTGATTTGCGAGTCTTGATTATTGCATTTACGTTATGCACTTTATGATTATGCACGTAGGAGTATGCATTTTATGATTATGCACTTTACGATTATGCATGTGCATGGAAAGTATTTATGATTTGGTTTACACAGAGTACAGTCTCAGATATAGAGGTAGCATCGATGCTTTGGCTTCTCGGCTGATCCCTGAGATGCTCCAGGGGGGGGACAGATATCCTGACCCGAGGTCTTTCAAACTTATAATCACGAGGGAGTCTGGGATCCCGTAATTAGATTGTACTATGCGGAGGAGTCCGTGAGTGACCCCGCATGATTTTATGTGCATCTTTATGGATCAGGAAAAATGTACCTGGTCGGAATTTTCATGTGCATTGACTCGCATTATGCTTTTATGAGCATATATACTTATATGTTGGGAAAGACATATTATTATTTTCGTCCACTCACTCTAACAATTTCATTTGCCTTGTCTTGGGCTTTTCGGTTTCTTTTGCCCAATTTGCAGTTTGGGTTCCAGGGTTGCACGTCGACGGTGGAGGCGTAGAGTTCAAGTCACCCTTCAGTTCGTGTAGGTTCTTAGTTCGACATACTGGTTGTATATGATGTGTATAGACGTCACTCTAAATACTTATGTTATGTTTTCAGTTGAATCTACTCGTGAATGTATTTCTGGATTTCTTGTAAACCTTGTGGTTTGTTATATATGATGTTGAAAAATTCGGATGGGGAACGGAGCCCCACGGTTTGGCTTTTGTGGAATATTCGAAGTGTGATTCTCTTTGCATGCTCTAATATTGGCTCACGTATTTCAAAGTAAACTCTGGTGAAATTTTTTTTAAAGTCATGTTTTCGAAGGAGTTTGATTTCGGTTTAGACAACTAAATCGGAGTCGGGTTATTTCAGTCTTCCTCTCTCTTCTATTCGAAATCTTATTCTCTACATTGCAACAAACACATATGTTTGGACATTTTCTTTCATTCTATGATTTAAATTTTTTTTCAAAATATGGTTAGGGAATGTGAACATATATTGTCTTGCAAAGTAGATTGGAAAACAGTCATAAACTAAAGCAAGATGTTCACCTGGCGACATATTTGTTCACGATGTCAAATTCATCGTGTAATTTTCTTCTTCTTTTTAGATAGGAAAATTTAAATGAGAACATCGCACAAAATCCGCTGAAGAACAACAAATAGAAACTAGCAAGCATCAAGAAAACAACACATAATATCACGGGATGTTTCCTCATGATGTCAAATTCATCATATATGATCCGATATTCTTCCAACTTATATCTTCGGAAAAGCATCATTCGAACAATACACCTTGTGTGGTATGCAGGACATAGGTGGCCAATGGTTCTTGATGCCATTCATCACCGTCCCATTATACACATGCCAAGGATAATTGTGAAGTATTATCAGATGACCATGACCATAATGCGACCATATATTGGAACTATCTTCAACATATTGTCGTATCTCTTGGGAACCGGATCGATGAGGCTAGTTTTTTTGGAATAAATTATGTATAAGGTCACTTACATAACATCTATACTAAATAAGGTCACCCAATATTTATTTCTCAAATAATGTCACTTGATATAAAACGTAAAATATATACAACCTTGAAATTCCATCTATAGTAAAACATCGATAAAATAATAACTTCGAAACTGACAAACTTTATTAATTTAGCGAGATTATCAATTAATCGAGTATTAAATTAATACTCAAGTCCCTAAGTTGGGACCGATAAAAATATTATTTTAACGAGGTTATTAATTAATTGAGTATTAAATTATCAAGGTTTTACTGTATTTACAAATATGCAATCGTATATAACCATAACAATCAGTCACGATATCCATCTACTCTCTCATTTGTTCATAACCAAAATCCTAGCAGAGCAATCCATCTCTCCTCTCCACACCGTCGCGGCCGAACTCGTCGCTGAGAGATGCGACTTCTCCTTCGCTTAGATCCTCAGCCTTCATCTCCTCGGCTTCCTCAACTCACAACAGCCTTCGTCGCCCCCATTTGTAGCGATGCCGCTGCCAAGCTCGCCGCTACCTGATTCCCGATTTCAATCGGTACAACTCTCTCTCTCTCTCTCCCTCACTCTCATCTAATTCTCTCTTATCTATAGCATGTGAATGTATAAGTGTTTAATTTTTGATTTTGGTACACCATTAGGACGTAGAGCTTATGAATGTAATTGTGACCTATCTCCTTATAGTTCCTGCTCTTGTTACTCTTGTTTATGCTGAAATCGATATGTTGTGTGAGATAGAACTATAGTAGTGTCTACGTTAGTCTGTGGTAGTGTGTATGTTAGTCTGTGGTAGTGTGTATGTTAGTCTGTAGTAGTGTATACAGATTGATGTGCTTTGGTTGTTACGCAGTAGTGTTAATGATAGTCCGTGGTAGTGTTTGCAAAAAACTAATTTTCTTTTTTATAATAATGGTGATGACATGCAGGGAAACACCGATAGTGATCAGAGACATGAATTCAAGTCGAAAAGGAAATACGATAGGGTGGCAGAACCTATCGATGTCGGACGTGAGTTGAGGTCGAAAAAAAGACATGATAGGCCGACAGAACTGATGAAACGCCAACTGAGGTCCCAGAAGGATGTCGCTGTAGCCGAAAAAGGTAAAGAGAAGATACCATCTTTGTTGGTCAAAGATGTGAAGCACAAAAAGAGGAAGACGACGAACCAGGACTCTCAGTTTGACTACGAAACAAGAAGAAGGCAACTAAAATCATCAAAGTCAAAGTAGTAGTTTAATACTTTCTGTTGTGTTAGGGTCTGATGTAGTACCATGTTGTTCGGGTCTGATGTAGTACATTGTGTTACAGAACAGTAGTATTTACCATATTTTGAAGTAGTACCCTGTATGTTTTTGAGTAGTGCTTACTAGAGACAACAGTAGTACATTATGTTACATAATAATTGTACTTACCATGTTTTGAAGTAGTACCTTGAATATTTTGGAGTAGTGATTACTAGAGACAGCAGTAGTGTTAGTACACTAAATATTTTGAAGTAGTAATTTCTATTGTGAAACAGTAATGCTTACTAGAGAAATCAGTAGTATGTTTAACATTGATGTAATTAATGCGATGAATGTTTTAAAGTAGTGCTACTTTTGTTGTATGATAAGTGTACTACTATTGTTGTTGGATAGTACTAATGTAGTTAGTTTCACACACAAAGTGTTGTTACGTACAAAAACGCACAATTGACTAACACAAAATTGCAAACTGAAGAACAACAAACTTGAATTAGTATGTCAAACAAATTGCATAAGGAAAAATTACATTAAAGTAGTATGTTATATAACGAAGAATCACATTGCATGTTTAGCGAAAAACACTTAATGAAAGAGATTTTGACCAAGTGTACTACCAATGACTTGTATTTGTACCAACTATATCTTGTGACTAATATAGTGTATGTAAAGGAAATGGACATGCCTCAGGAAAATTATATGTTCAGGCAGAATGTACTACTTTAGATTGGTGAAAACACTACATGTGACTAATATAGACACTAGTTACTCAGGTTTCAACTGCTAATGACTTTGGTACATATCAATCAGTTGTGTCTTCCTTTTTCACCACAATGATCTCGTCGCCTTCCCACCTTCAATAGAAGACTTCATGTGAGTATCCTTTGGACGGCCGGATGTGATTCTTGTCAACAAAGGCTTCACAATGGGCGATGCACTTCACATACAAATCTAAATCCATGGCTACCAATTAAACCTGTCAATGGGGCGGATCCAGACTGGATTAACCTAGATCCAGATCCGTTAAAAGAGAGAAAAAATTAGACCCGCCCCGCCCCGTTAATCCGATGGATCTTTAATAATCACATCCGGATCCGGATCTAGCGGATCAACGGAGCGGATCCTGATCCGTTTATCAATATGCTAATTACTAAATTTTTTTTTATCAATTTGTTAATTATTACCAATATGTCATATAATCTCTTTAAATAAACAAAATATTTCATTAAAACAAACTAGAGAGACAAAAAAAAAACTCCATTTACATCGAGAAACTTGACAAGAAACAAATTATTTTGGGTTTTTAATCTTTTAATTTATTAATAATTTTATATAACTTTGCTAAAGATATTTATATTTTATTTTTAAAAAAGAGAGTTTTGGATTAAAAATATTTCATATATGTAAATAAAAGTAAATTATATAATAAGTTTAAAAAATATAAACGGGGCGAATCATAAACGGATTGAATCGCTTGTGATCCGGATCCGATCCGTTAAATAAATGGGTCAACGGGTCACAAACGGATCAACGAGTGTAAAAATTAGATCCAGATCCGCTTAATATGTACGGGCCTGGAACGGGTCCAGATAAAAACCCGTCCCATTGACAGGCCTACTACTAATTTGCAAATCAAAGACAAACTGCTTACAGAACAGAAGTAGTATCCTTAATAGTCATCAATAGTATACTCATTCAACACTAATAGTACTATCAAGTCCAAACATAGATAGAATACACACAACAACTAACTAGTATCTTCAGAGGAGTGCAATAGTATATTCACTCAACACTAATAGTACTATTAAGTGCAAACACACACAGAACAACTAACTAGTAATTTCACAGTGATGCAGTAGTGTACTCTCTCAATACTAATAGTACTATTAAGTGCAAACACACACATAACAACTAACTAATGTTTTCAGAGTGATACAATATTGTACTCTCTCAACACAGGTAGTACTCCCAGTCTATAACATCTCATAATTTATATGAAATGTCAAAACACATAAATCAGTCACATCAATCACACACAGACACATGAATCACAAGAGAAAACATACAATTATATCATTATAATGCGCCATACATAATCCACAATACCAGAATCAAAATCGAAAATCGAAAATTGAAATTATAACTCAAACAAAAGCATCGATCGAACAACACAAAGTACAAAATATATACAGGAAAGCAGAATCGAAGCCTTACCCAAGCTTATCTCATCGGAATCCTTCGACTCCGATTCGCCGAAATCTTCTTCTCATAGAAGCACCATCTCGCTGGAATCGCCTTCGCCATTGATGATGTCCACTCCGCGCCTCTCTCTCTCTCTCTCTCTCTCTCTCTCTCACACACACACACACACACACAAACACAGACAACTGACGGAGGTAATCTAGTTACATTTTGGAGCTCTCTCTCTCTCTCTCTAGCACGATTGCGTCTCTCTCTCTCTCTCTAAGTTGCGTTTTGGTTTAGAGCTCTGTTTTGAATTTGAAATCAGTAGCTACGTTTATATAAGAGGGTAATTTTAAAAACTAAAATTTATTAGAAAAGAAGAGATAGTCTTATGTGTATAAAACTTGTATAATAACTTAAGGTCTCTAATAAGAGACCTCAAGTGTAATTTCTTTGAATGAGTAAAGAGCTCTACAGTCTAAAATCAGTGACTTGACTGATTTTCAAAAAAGGTGGGCCTGGGCCTGTGCATCAAAATATGGATCCATCAAAACTGGACTTCAAAATTTTCAGACCGGTAAACCCGGTTCGTAAGGAATCTCCGGTTCTCTCACACTCATGAGTCATGACCTATTATCAGCAGCCGCGCTAAAACCCTCAAAAACCTAACACCCCAACTCTGTCGACTATACTCACAGCCCCTTTTCTCGTCTCTATTGTGATGCGCTTACACCTTCACTACACTCCGTCGTCTCCGAGACTCACTCGCAACACCGCCACGAAACCCTAGGCTCCTCTTCGTCTTCTCTCTTTATCTCACTCTGCAGCTCTCAGCAATCGGAAATAGAACATGCTCGAAGTCTATAGAAACAGCTCCGTCGACTGGAAGCCGTCGCCGGTGGTCGCCGTAGCCACTAGCGTCGACGACTCGCAGGTCGCCGCAGCTCGCGCCGATGGCTCCGTCGAGATTTGGCTCGTCTCGCCCGGCGCCGTCGGTTGGCACTGCCAGCTGGTAAGCTCAATAACATTTTTACCTACTACTGTTAATTTCTAACTGTGAATCAATTGGTAGTTTTGATCAATTGAAGTGACTCTGTGTGTGTGTGTTTAGACGATTCATGGAGACCCTGGGACGAGTGTTTCGTCGCTTATATGGTGCCGGCCCGGCTCCAAAGGCTTGCCTTGCGGGCGGTTATTCTCTTCTAGCCTCGACGGCTCGGTTTCACACTGGGATCTATTTCATTTGAAGCAGAAGGTATGTTTGCTACTCCTCAGACTGAAGCTCACGTTTGATGAAATTGTGCCCAAGTTAATGCTAGACTAAGCTACGAGCTTATTTGCACTGTAAATGTTACATTTGTAGTTATTCGTAGTTTAAAAGTACTCCGTAGTGAAGGTGTGGGATGATTTTCGCTACATGATGACTAAAGTTTTGCAGTTTTGTTTCTTTGCAGACTGTTTTGGTTTCCACTGGGGTCGCAATTTGGAGTATGGCGGTTGCGCCCTGTAGTATTGATACTGATACGAAGTCCAAACCGATTGGAAATGGATATTTGAATCACGGTGGGGCTGATACTGAAACCAGTGATAGTGACAGCAATGATAGCGAAGATGATTCTGACTCGGATGATGATGACACACCTTCGGTTCTCGTGAACCCACGCATTGCATTAGCGTGCGGTAATGATTCAGATGGTCACGTGCAAATTTACAGTATTAATGACGCTGACGAGTTTGTATACACTAAATCATTGCCCAAGGTCACTGATGGTGAGTTTTCTGCTTCTCCCTTGGAGTATTGCATTCTTTTGTTGTAAGTCGCTGCTTAGTGCTCATTGTCTTGCTTTTCTTTTCAGGAAAAGTTTTGAGTGTGGCGTGGAGTTCTGATGCACAGTTTATATTTGGTGGGACTAGTAACGGGTAAGTACAAATGTGAAGCACCAGAATAGTTCTGATCTTAAGTTAATACCATCTCACCATGCATCTAATACCCTTCTCCTTGCACAGGAGTATAAGGATCTGGGATGTTAGAGGGTGTTACGAACTCCATAGAATTACAGTTGGACTGGGAGGTCTGGGTAACGGACCTGAACTTTGTGTGTGGGCGTTACTTTCTCTGAGGTAAAAATTGGCAGCATCTTTATAATTTTCTGCTGTCTTCAGAACTGATTTTTCAGTTCTGTCTGTCTATTGGGGTTTAGCCACCAAAGCACTCTTTCTGAAAATCGAGTTAATTGTTTACACCAGGTGCGGTACCCTTGTAAGTGCAGACAGTTCTGGAAGTGTTCAGTTTTGGGACAGTCAGCGTGGAACTCTACTACAAGCACATTCATACCACAAGGGTGATGTGAAGGCGCTGGCAGCAGCTCCCAGCCATAATAGGGTGTTCTCTGGTGGTTCTGATGGTCAGGTTTGTGAGTTTTGTTAATTTGAAGATGAAACCATCTAGTTCTTATTCAATCTTATTAAACCACTACTGTATTACTCTGTCCTTTTTTTAGCATCCCGAGCCTTTTATGTGAAACATGATTGACATTATAGACTTAAAACTTACATTTCCTAAAAAAATACCAGTTAGGATATGGTGTCTTAGCTAAGTCTCGATTTGATTGTCCTGGTGATATACCATGTGTATTTCTGTGATTCCAATCTGATAGCATTTCAATTTTCCTTAAAAACTAACTCTGTTTTTTGTTTTCTACGTACCAACTGATATAGACTTCTCCAACTTCTGGGTCAACTACTATAACTTTGTTGGCCACTATTTTTTGGCAGGTTGTTCTTTATAAGCTTTCTAGTGAGACAGTGGGATCTGGTGAAGAGTCTTCTACTATTTTAATGAAGAAATGGATCTATATTGGTTATACTAGAGCTCACACACATGATGTTAGGGCGTTGACAGTGGCTGTACCGATTAGCAGAGAAGGTATGTCCACAACTAGCATATTTAAGTATTCTCTTGTTATTTTGTTCAACTGGACTTTACTTTTCCAGTATCATGTGTTGCATCTTTTTACTTGCTTCCAGCTCTTAATTTGTGATATTCTGTAATTGGCAGCTTCCTTACTAGACCAAGGTAAAAAAAAACGTCGTGGGGAAAAGCCAGTTGAGTTTGGTTATCTCAAATGGGCGCATTTAGGTGTTCCTATGCTTATCTCTGCTGGCGATGACACAAAGCTCTTTACCTATCCTGTTAAGGAATTCACACAATTCTCTCCTCATGATATCTGTCCTGCACCTCAGAGAGTATCCATTCAACTGGCTCCCAATACAGAAATCAGTCAAACATCATTGCTTCTTGTTCAAGGTTCCCGTTTGTTAGATATTATGCGTGTACGTGTAGAAGGTGGTGCTTTTTTTGATATGGGCCATGGTCCTTCAGGGGGCCTAGCTTCAACAAATGGACTGTTTCAAATTAAGTCGTCTCGAAAGATCATTTGCAGCACCATTTCAAACTCAGGGGTATTTTTTGCTTATTCTGACCATGTGAAAACTAGTCTGTTTGAATTGAAGAAGTGTATCCGATCAGGAAAAAAAGAAGTGAAAAAGTGTAAGGTTGGCGCAAGTGAATTGACTCTTAATAAAAGAGAGTTTCCTCGAAGAATACCTTTTGCTCATTCTATGGTTTTTAGTTTCGATTCATCTCGCTTGATGATAGCAGGGCATGATAGAAGAATATATGTAAGATTTTTTTTTCTTCTTATGTCCAGTTTCCCGAAATCATACATTCTAGTACACAAATTTGTAGCTTTGTTGTGACGCAATATGTATGCTTCAGGTTGTGGATGTCCAAAGCTCGGAACTAGTTCATGCTTTTGCCCCTTGCCGTGATTTGCAGGATCAAGAATTACCTCCTACTGAGCCTCCCATAACAAAAATGTTTACCAGTACAGATGGACAGTGGTTGGCTGCCATTAACTGCTTTGGAGATGTTTACGTATTTAATCTGGAGATACAGAGGTTTGAAACTGTACCTGATTTTTTTCTTTGGCTACTGACATACATCAAGTTTTGATGTATCTATCAGTTTTGGTTATGATATGTTAGTGAAATATAGAGAAATGCTTATTCTGTTTTTTCTTCTTCTTGTAAACAGACAGCATTGGTTCATTTCAAGACTGGATAATGCCTCCGTGACAGCTGGAGGTTTCTCTCCAAGAAACAATAATATTCTTATAGTCACAACCTCTTCAAATCAAGTTTATGCATTGGATGTTGAGGAGAGGAAATTGGGAGACTGGTCAAGGCAGCATACGCATGTTCTCCCCAAGAGATTCCAAGAATTTCCTGGCGAAGTTATTGGGCTCTCTTTCCCACCTTCTCCAAGTACAACGTCTGTCATTGTCTATAGTGCCAGGTAATTTTATGTCATTTGTGTTTGAGGTATAATTTGACTTTATGTTAGTTAATACAACAGTAATTTGGAAGTCGAGGCAAATAGGACAAATAATGTTGCCTATTCTCTGCAAGCTTAGTTTTGACCATGGATCAACCGAAGCCTAGCCCTTTTGCTTTTACATGTCATGTGTATTGCAATAAGGTGCTGTTGCCTCAACTCAGTAGTTGCATGTAGGAATAATATGTTATGTGCCATATTGCTTAAGCCAGTGAGGCCATAGGCCATGAAGGCTAAGCTATGCCTTTGGGTTATAGGTATGAAAGGTGTCAAACCATGTGAGGTTAGGCTATTAGGAATACACTAAACCATATATCAAAAAATTGTGAGGTTAGGCTATTATAGCTCTTTGTACCTCTTGTTATAAGCATGCCTTTTGAATTCTTGCAGCTTAAAAGTATGTTTTTATGATATTAATGTTAGGCTTTTACATTTTATAGGGCTATGTGCTTGATTGATTTTGGGATGCCTGTTGAGCGAGACGAAGAAAGGGACATGATAAATGGTCAGGATCCAGCATTGAGAAATTTGCAAAGTAATGGGAAATTAAAACGTAAGTTGACAGACAGTCAAACTAAGAGTAAACTCTTTGGTAGGAAGAATTTTGAATTTGTTCCGTTCGCAGATCCAGTTTTATTTTTAGGACATCTTTCCAAAAGTTCCGTGTTGAAAATATACAAACCATGGATGGGAGTGGTCAGAAATTTCGACTCTGCACCTGTAGACAAACATACCTTTGGGACATAAGTTTGTGTCAAGTAGGTTTTAGCCTTTGAGGGGATCAGATGTGGCAGTCCAATCTGGTGTAGCCATGCTTTTTTCTCTTTGGTCACTGAAGGGCTGAAGTATGTTGTATTCTTCAAAAAAATTATGTTAACCTCTAAAGTAGTTTATTCCAATTTTTTTGTTACATCTGCTCAACTTTTTGTGTAGTTTTATTGGTTCCGCACAGTAGTATGATCGATCTTTTGCATCTAACCAAATGATGGAAGTTGTAATTAATACATTCTAGTGACTTGAGGACGGAACAATAAGCCGAGTCAATACCGATAGCTCAAAAACTTTGTACCTGATCTACCGGTCTAATTCTCATTTGATATGTTTAATTGGGAATCTATTGTTGCACATAATGACACTGTAAGATAATGGAGTCTTTCATAAGAACGTACCTCAAGAATCTAGCGTTTAGATTGGAGGGGATTCATCGTAATGAGGCTGTGACCCCAAAATCCCAAATAATATATATGTTTTTCAACTGCATTTGAGATACTTGGTGCTACAGTAATGAAAAAGAAAACAGAAAATCTTGAATCCCTTTCCATTGGTGTGCTTAATTTTTTTTTTGAAAATAGGGTGGTGCGGCAGCCTTAAGAATATGGTGTGCTTAAAAGGTTGATTTGAAGGTGTCTCAGAAAACAAAAGTGAATAATTGCAGGCACCAATAATATTAATGGATGATGCACTTGGTCGGTAGCTATCAGAGGGTGGTGGTGGGGTGGCGCTTTTTGGTTGAAAATGATGCTTACCTTTTCGTTGCTTCCGCCCCGAGAAGAATAACTTGTCTTTTTCAAGCTCTTAGATTGAATGGCTTGTATTCTCAACCCAAAATTTCCCACCTAAAGTTGTTGTAAGCTAGCCTGGCAAGCTCAACAAGAATAAAGCCAACCATTTCATTTATTGCTCTTTCGGCCTTGGCCCCGGCCTTGGAATGATAGTAGACCTGTCGATGGACCAGATTCGAAGTGGATCAACACAGGTCCAGATTGGCTTAGTTGAACTTAGGACCAAAAACGAAGTCACCCTTCTGCTTATACATTTTCCTTCTCCAAATGATGATGAAGCAGAAGTTTGTAGACTTGGTTTGATCCAACAATGTGGGTTTACTTAGTAGTTCAGTGCAGCTGCATTAGATTTGTGTCCTAGTGTAATAAGCATGTAGCAAAATCTAAGTGACAGTGGCTTATTGATCCATTTAGAAAGGACCCGGGAAACTAGTCACACAGTCCTATTGATATTGATGACAAAATGAAGGAAATCAAAGATTGGAACTTTAATAATATTTTATGTTCTCTCAGGTTGTTTCCCACTGCGTTGACAAGAAGAAGAAAAAATATAAAGGACTTAATTTGTGGAAGAATGAAAAAGAAAAAGTATGGAACAAGATCCATTTGAGATCTAACTGTTTCCTTTTAACTTTAACAATGTTCCCCATACATCCCTTTCTTCAATCACAACTACAGCAGCAGGTGAAACAGTTCCATTCATTTCTGTCATAATTAATCATATCTATGATCATCACTCCCACCTCCTTCCCTGAAAATCACCTGTATCCAAAAGAAGATTAAAAAAGAAAGATCTTCAACTCACTTTAATTTTGTTACATTGGAATAGATTGAACTCTTCATTAATCGACAACAAAAAAGAGAGAATTCGAATGACAGTGTCTACAAGGATTTACCTGGTTCCTGTGAATGTAGAGATGAGTTGAAGAATTCAAAGTTCTGCAGCAATGCAGATTTTCCCTAGAAGCATTCAAATTTGTCACTACTCCATGATTCCACAATTAGGATGTGGCAAAAATAACTATCTGGAGAACTTAAAAAAAACCTTCATGTGTGTTGCAGAGAAGCCCTCAGAGTAATCCTGTAGATTCTGCATTAAAGGTTCGTCCTTGGAACGAGCACTCAAATTTTTCTGTACAAAGAACAAAACACTAATTCAATAGTATACACACACACATATATATATATATTTAACTACCATTTCTTGTTGTATGAGACTAATTAAGTGTACTTGCCTTAGAGTAGTAGTTGAGGACTGAAGAGCTAGCAGTGTCATCAAGTTGATGTTGTTCTTTGCCTCTACTTTCTTTGACGTTCTTCTTATTCTTTTTGCTTTTCTTGCATAACTTGGAAGCTGAAGAATCAACAGATAAAGAACAGCCATCTTCATATAGTTCCTGATAATGTGGAGGCCCAGAAGAAGCATCAGATACCATAGACAGATCTTCTTCAGCTTCTTCAAATTTTGATCCTACATAATCATCACCTTTCTGCACTTCATGGGTTCCAGAAAGATAGGACTGATCTAGGTAATGTGTCCACCCAGATTCACACCCACTTGTGAATTGTGATTGTGATATATTCATCTCTCACTCAAACTCTCTTAACTCCACTAGTACAGAAAAGGCTGGTGTTATTTAAGCCCTTAGGACTATAACAGCAATGATGAAAGTGAGAGAGCTAGAGTGTGATATTATTTTGCAAATGCAATTTAGCTGCTATGCACTGTCTCTCTTCTTCTCCTTCTTGATCTTCTTTATATAAATACAAATTAGGAGGGAGGGAGGGAGAAAAATAATAAACCAAAACAAATTAATCACATTCAAATCCTAGACTACATTTGTCCTTTGCTCTATATCTTTTTAGCCTTGGTGTTTTTATCTCTTTGTGGATGAATCAAACTTGCCAGTTGGCTTTTGTATTTGAGGATGAGAGAGAAAGCTAATAGTAGCAAACGTGTTTTACAGTAGTAGTGATGATAATAGAAGATGTTAAATATTTTCAAGTGCTTCAGTTCTTATTCCCTCAGGAAACATGACCACAATAGGTACTGATAATTTAGGTTATGCAAACCCTGGTCTTGTCTATAGCCTACGTAGAGCCTTAAAGGTTATCCTTCCTAATTAAGGATGTTAGGCAAACTCTATGAGGTTGAATTTATTGAGTAAATTTAGTAGTTTGCACTTTAAAAAGGGTATTCGAATCTGAGCTTCTATTTGCTGGCATGGTATGGGACTATGGGCAAACCAAAGTTAAAGAGGCGTAAATTGGACTTAACTTCTCCAAATCATATGGTTTTAGCTAAGTGTAGTTAGCTAAGATTGGATATTCCCTGGTTCGTAGCTTTTACATTCTGGTATAACAATTATCAAAAGACATTAAAATCAAACATTTGCTGCTGGTTTTTTAAGGTCAGTTTAATCAGTCATATGCAGTTGACTTCTTGAAAGACTAGGTCTTCAAAGACGTCTAGACTAATTAATAAGACATATATTGTTGAACTTGGCCATAATTTTTCATGATGGAATTATCTAAGCCAACATAAATTGCCAGAAGAGTTACATCAGCCATGGAAAATATAGAAAAAAATATACAATGATCGATATGATTAAAGAATAAGTAGATAAAGGCAGAGTACAACTGAAAATGTTTGGTGACAAAACCCTTTTCCATCAACATGTAGAAATCTGCTCGAATACCTCCAACATATACTTTGTTGGGTCCTGCATATAATGTCCTACAGTTCTCATATATCTGTATAATGCTGCAAAATTTAATAAAAAGAAAAAGAAATAAAAACAAAACAGAAAATGATAGGTCAGCCACGTACCATTGTACCTCCTGAATCTTCCATATCCTCTCTGGAATCAACTCTTGGTTGAGATCATCATTTCTTGAATGTCTGTCTGTATTCTTCAGCTGTACAAAAAAGAAAAGAAAAGCCTTCTGCTGTTTATATTTTACATCTTGATGTAACTTCTGTAAGATAAGTGTTGGCCTAATTGGGAGGTTACGAAAGGGTGTTGGAAATGAAATTTGGAAAATGATTTTTAGAAGAGAGAGAGAGAGAGAGAGAGAGAGAGAGAGAGACCCCTCCACAATGTGGCATGAACTCAATGATTATGGATTGTGACTCTTCAGAAGGATCACGGGGGCTGATGTGTGTATCTTTGTCTAACTTGATGAGCACATGCTCTTTTTATTGCTAGTGGACCTTGCCCTTGAGTTCTTATATCATCCACAATTTCATGTACTATAACTCTGTATATATCAATTGGAGCTTTGGCGTTTTCGCTGCTTTGGTTTCATAGGGTTCCAATTGGTTCGATCTCATCCTCATATACGTTTGAACGTACTTCAGCACTATATTGCAGTGACCTACTATCAGTCACAAAGGTTAATTAAGAACTGTCCTTCTAAATGAGAGCCGTTGTGAGGCAAATCATCAAACTTTACCCTTGAATCTCAAGTTGTTATGGATCATTACCATGCAACTAGTTAGGTATAGTTGTTGGGATCGACAGGATTAGTAGTCTACGATGAGCTAGAGTTGGAGCATTAAACTCGAAACTCGTAGCTGGACATGTTTACCTTGCTAACTATAGATCATAATACCATGCAACTAGTTAGGTATGGCGCTTTTTTGCACTACAGCAAGAAGACGTTTCCAATTAGCTTTGGTCCCCTACACTATATGATGTTATGGAAAAAGGTCAAGCAGTGCCAGTTGCTTAGTTGCTGTTAGCTACAAGAAGCCAATCTATGATTGCAGAAATATCCTTATGGGATCACCAACCTACATGTACATCTCTCTCAGAATTCAAAATGCTTCCTAACTTCTCTTTCCCTCCAAATAGAAAACTTCTCGTTCTTTCACTTTCATGGCCTAAAACCAACAATATCCCAATGAAGTCAAAATCTCATTGAAAATGGTAACCAAAAAATTAACCATGCATCTCTTAGCCCTTTTGGCCTTAATGGGTTCCTCATTTTGATCAAGAGTCGGAGTTTATTATAGTTAACCTAGCTATTATTTCCAGAAATCTCATCAAAATCTCTACTGTTTCAATTTTAACTCCAAAGATGAAAATAGCATTTCAGCCATTTGGAAGTTGGATCCACTTGAAAGAACTTGGCTTGAGACCGAAAAAAACTTGTCACACCCCACATATTAAGGGCACATGGGATCATACACCAGTAGTTATGGCCGATGAGGCTGTAGTATAAGGCTACTAAAGAGAAGAAAAATCCTGTTGGAAAGTACTGAACAATAATAGTGGGAGCCCAAATAATTTTCAAGAAAACAAAAACCATGTTTCAGGGGACCATGATATGATCTCCTCTACTTGTTTTTGGGGCATCAGTGGAGGTACTGGGGACACAATTTCTTTGGCCTAATTTGCATGTCATCCAAACAAAAAACTCACCAGTGATGATGATAGATAGTATATATGTTGTAATATACGTATATATATATGTGTGTTTATATTGTTATGCTGTTTTTGCTAGTGTGGCAGAACCTATAGACGGTTTTGATCTGCTGACAAGTGACAAAATCCCCAGTTTTAATTTTTATCAAGGTATTTTGTGAAGTATATTGTGATATCTCATCCTTCATCTGAGGGATTTTGGGTCTGTCACCTGCAGCAAAAACTGTCAGCCCATATTGCACAAGCACATCCTCATGTGGATGCCAGCTAGCTTAGACGAGGCTAGTTCAAGTTTTAGAGGTACTGTACCTCCGCAACCAATGCCGAACTAAGGTTAAAGAGTTCGACGTACATTGTTAGCTCATTTCGTTTAAGCTCAACTTTCAGGTAGGGGTGGGATGTTTTATCGAAACATTGAACCGAAAATTGAAATAAATTGAACCGAAATTTGTTGAATTCGAAACTTGTGGGACGGATTAATCTAGAAATCGAACCGAATTAAATCCGAACCGAATGACTTTTTATGGTACGGTACCGAATAAAACCAAACCGTTCCGAAATGATATATGTGACAAAATTGTGCTTATTTCTTTACACAAATAAATATACACTCACCCATTTTAAATATTTTTTGGACATATATATAGAAAACACTTAAAAAATACTCTCACTATCTCACATTTCTTCTATCTCTCTCTACGGTTTTGCCATTCTCAAACAATAATTAACTTAAACAATTGTTTAGGGGTAGAAAATTTTATCAAAAAACTTATCCGAGACCGAAATATAACGATCCGAAACTCGTGGAATGAACTTGCTAAAAAATCGAACTGAATAATTTATTATGATACTGTACGAATTCCGACCTAATACCGAACCGATTCGAATCGATCCCACCCCTACTTTCTGGGAGGATCCAGTTGATTAGCTGAGGCTGCAGATTAACAGACTCGTTAAGTTTTTCGGGCCTAATGCCTGTTGTAGTAACATAAGTTTATTCATGTAAAATTCTATTAGAATGGAATATAAGTGATGTAAGATATATGTATGGCGATAAATCACAAGTGAAATTAGAGAGTACACCAAACTAAAGAGCATAAAGGTTAACATGAAAAGACTTAATAGTATGTACCATCTCCAAGCACAATCGGACATGATAGATATCAAAAGGAAAATCTGGATTGTCTGTCTGGATGAAACTTAATTAATAATGAAGTTGGAATAGTACTACAAGAACTGCTTAGCATACCAAAGAATGAAGTCATGTGTGTATAAGTTGATCGGCATATTGAAGTACCCGCTCTTATCTATAGAGATTCAATGAGCTGGGAAAAGCTTGTCTAATCCGCATGGTAATGCATAGAATTCATTATTCCGAACGTCAGAACTATATCAGAGCAACCAGCGCAGCTACTAATGTGTGTGACATGAAAATCACCATCACTTCATCATTAAGCTGGAAGACAATGACATATAAGTTAGGCCAATATGGTTCTAGAGATGAAATAAAGAAGTTACGGTATTGTTGATTCAAAAATTAGTTCTCTCACCCATCTAGGGCCAGGGTGAGTATGCCCCAATCTGTATTCTCTAAAGTATTGTGGTACTGAAAATCCCATGAAGAAAGAGAATCCCAGTATAAATTTTGTTCTGAAACTGTTCAAGTTACAGTATTGGAGGAAACCAAGACCAGCAGAAGCTGCAAGTGACATCAAGACGAGTAGTGTTACATATATGAACACAAAAAAAAAAAAATTAAAAGGGAAAATGATGGTCATGAAAATGATGAGATTTGTGAAGACACAGAAACACATACAAACATATCCAAATAAGACGCAGTAAAGAGCTGCTATGATTGGTAAGGGAATAGACGCGAAGAGGGCTCCAAATTTTCCTGGTAAAGAAAACCATTTTAGACAATATCATGAGTAAAACATGTAAAATATGAATACAAGTATGTGAAATTCTGTTGAGAATGGACGGCGCATACCAAATATAGAGAATATAATCATGAAACCGGATGAAATCTGGATTACTCTACGGCTTCCAACTCTTGTCAATGCTAATAGACCAGCATGTTCACTGTGCAACAGAAATCAGTATTGTGCAGTAAGTTAGAATTTGGCAAAACAACATACTTTTCTGCATCTTTACGTGCAAACTTATATTAACTGTCCTGTCTCAGTGAACTTTTATCTAAGGAACAAAAAACATGAGTTTTCAGGCCATTACACTGATGTAGTAGTGCCGGTTAGAGATCCAAACATCCCATTTAGAAAAACACCAACACCCTGAGATTCGATATCAAAATCAAAATTGGCAAAACCACACCGAGTCCGAGCTGAAGTATTGACAACAGGAAAAGATATTTTACCAGCCAACCAATACCGCGACTAACAACAGAAGGGGGTACAGGTGTGGCACTTCCATATCTTGCTGTCGCATAAAATGTACCAGAAGACTACAAAAATTGGAGGTAAATTAAATCAATTTAATGGAGTTTCTCAACCTAGTCAGAAAACTTGCATTAGCAATTGTTGCATGTTACATGCACTGCCTTTTGTCATTTCTAACCACTTTAAATGGATAAAATAGAATGAGAACCTCTACGAGAGAAACTAAAGAGGCAGAAACCATTGCAAAAGCTTCTCCTGCATCAAAAGTCGGGGTTCCAAATTGAAATGGGTATGGAATATATATCCTGCATGCAAAAACCCGAAGGCTGTGAGATCAACTGTTGTGGTCAGTGCATCTGCATTTGAGACAGAAGGAATTACTTGTTGACAATCGTAGTTGCATACGAAAATCTCACCATGGAGATGCAGCGAGATGACCAGGCGGTCAGTGCGACAACTGATCTGAGTAGTTGCAGGTTTGTTGTCATAAACACCGTCAAATAATACACAAGTGTTTGGAAAATTTGTCACATTTATTCATCAATTCTGAATTGGATATTTATACAAGTATACTTACAGGTCAAGAAAGAAACCCAATCAATTACAGAATTCTATTTAATTACAGAACATATACTTCTTATATATACAAGGAGTGTGACTCACTCCAACATTCCTCCTCAAGTTGGAACACATAAATCTCGAATGCCCAACTTGTCAAGTGAGTCAGTGAGAGCTCTAGATGAAACAACTTTAGTAAGGATATCAAATAACTGCTCCTCGGAATGAACAACTGGGAATGAGATAATACGAGCATCTAGCTTCTCCTTATGAAGTATCTATCAATCTCCACATGCTTTGTCCTATCATGTTGAACATGATTATATGCAATCTCTATTGCAGCAGTGTTATCATAATAAAGAGGCATTGCCTACTTTTGCTTGAAACTCAAATCACAAAGCAAATATTTCAACCACAAGCTCATAGACACCTTGAGCCATATCTCTGTACTCAACTTCTGCACTAGAACGAGCCACCACATTCTGCTTCTTGTTTCTCCAAGTGACTAGATTTCCACCAACAAATGTAAAGTAGCCAGAAGAAGAACGTCTGTCAGTAATATTACATGCCCAGTCTGCATCAGTGTACCCACTAGTTTCTAAATCTCCATGCTTATGAAATATAAGCCCTTTACCAGGTGTAGACTGCAAGTACCTCAAAATCCTTGTCACAGCATTCATATGATCCTCACTAGGATTGTGCATATACTGACTCACCACACTAACATCATAAGCGAGATCAGGTCTAGTGTGTGACAAATAAATAAACCTTCCAACTAACCTTTGATATCGGGATTTGTCTGTAGGAATTTGATCAGGATATTCTGCAAGTCGATGGTTCTGCTCAATAGGTGTATCAACTGGTTTATAGTCAAGCATACCAGTCTTTACCAACAGATCTAAAACATATTTACTTTGATTCAGCATAATACAACCCTTACTTCGAGCTACCTCAATACCCAGGAAATACTTCAAGTTCCCCAGGTCCTTCATCTCAAATTTAGAAGATAACTGAACTTGTAATTTCTTGATCTCATCAAGGTCATTACCTGTCACAACCATGTCATCCACATAAATAATCAATGCTCTCAACTTTCCTTGGCGATGCTTTAGGAAAAACATGTAATCTGTATTGTTCTGTCTATACCTAATCTTCTTCATGAAATCTGTGAATCTTCCAAACCACGCTCTTGGAGATTGTTTCAATCCATACAAAGATTTTTTTAATCTGCACACCACCTTCTCACCTATAGAAGTACCATATCCTGGAGTAAGATCCATGTAAATTTCTTCATTCAAATCTCCATGAAGAAAGACATTCTTCACATCAAACTATTGCAAGGGCCATTCTAGATTAGGCACCAAGGACATAAAGAACACGAATAGTATTGAGCTTTTCTACTGGTGTAAATGTCTCATCATAATCCACTCCATACATCTGAATGTATCCTTTTGCAACCAACCTAGTCTTATACCTGTCAACCGATCCATCTGCATTATGCTTCACAACATACACCCATCTATACCCAACAGTATTCTTTCCAGGTGGTAACGGTACCAAGTCTCAAGTACCATTCTTGTTGAGAGTGTCCATCTTAACCTCTATTGTCTTGGCCTACTTCTCCTCCTTAATTGCATCCTACACTTTACTAAGAAGAGATACATCAGATAATTGATTCACAAAGACTACATAGGGTTTAGACAATCTATAGGTTGACACATAATTAGCTACATGATATATGACTTTAGCTGACAAGAGAGGTTCATACTTCTTTGGAGGTTGACCACGGGTTGACCTAGCAGGTAAGACTCTTTCAAGAATACTAGAACTAGACACAGGGATGCTATTACATACCTCAGGTGATGATATGTCAGGATAGATCATTGATGGTGAGGGAGGGATTGGATTTGCATGTACATCTTCTTCAATACCTGGTGGTTGATTACTAACTAATTCTCCTCATTTCGACGTGTCAGACATTTGTTCGACATGGTGAACACAGTAAGAACTTGAAATAGTCATATTTTTCTGGAAATCTTCGATGGGTCGAAGATGGTCTTCAATGAATCGAAGATCACACCCTGGTCGATCCCGGGAACCCCTTCGATGGGTCTAAGAGGTTCTTCGATGGATCGAAGATCACACCCTGGTCGATCCCGGGAACCCCCTTTGATGGATCGAAGAACACTGTCTGCACGATCTGGGGAACCTTCTTCGATGGGTCGAAGCTATTTTTTGATAGATCGAAAAGGGCTTCCGGTTGGGACACTTTCAACTGAAATACGATCTTCTGGTTCCTTAAATTAGTTTTCATAAAATACATTCTTCTCCTCCTCATGAAGAGTTGTTGAAGGAGAGAAATAACCTAAGTCTTTACTGAAAGTGACATCCATGGTAACATAGAACTTCTGAGATGGAGGATAATAACACTTGTATCCTTTCTGGTGAGTACCATAGCCAACAAACACACACTTAAGAACACGAGCCTCCAATTTAGACCCCTGATTCTAATGGAGAAGAACATATGCCACACACCCAAAAACACGAGCATGAAATTTATTCAGAGATGTTATGGTAAAGAACTGAGAGAATACCTCAAAGGGAATCCGATTCTAAGAGCAGCAGATGGCAAACGATTGATAAGATGAGAGGTATACAACACAACTTCTCCCCACAAATACTTGGGCATGTTGGCACTGAGTAACAAAGCCCGTCCCATGTCCAAGAGATGTCGATTCTTCCTTTCTGAAACTCCATTCTACTCCGGTGTCTGAGGACAAGTAGCCTGATGAACAATTCCATGCTGCTGAAAATAGTCTTGAAAGAGTGGTTGACAAACTCTCCTCCATTGTCATATCGAAATATCTTTACACATGCATCATACTACGTTCAGATGAGATTATGAAAAGCAGTGAATGTAGAAAACACAGCATCTTTCTTTTTTAACAACACAATCCATGTTAATCTTGTAAAGTCATCAATAAACAAAACAAAGTATTTCATTCCTGACAGTGTAGAATTCTTTGAAGGCCCCCATACATCAGAATGAACCAACTCAAATGGTGTTGAACTAGACGACAAACTAGAAGAATAACTAGACTTATGACTTTTAGCAAAAACACAAGTTTCATATTGGAGGTTTGACTCCTTTATTCCCACAAATAAGGATGACATAGATTTCTTCATAACCCCAAAAGATGGATGACCCAATCGACGATGTCATAGCCAAATCTTCTTCACTCAATCAGAATTCAATGTCAGGGCAACGATTGGTGATGGTACTCTTGTCTCCCTGTTGTACATGCAATCTAAGTGAAACAGTCTCCCCCTCAGATCTCCTTTGCCTATTATTGTCTGGGATGATAGATCCTGAAAGAGGGCATACATAAGAAAAAAGGTTACAGAGCATTTGTTTTGTGAGTTCAATTCAGAGACAGATAATATGTGATGAGATAGAGAGAGAACATAGAGGACATTATGTAACACAATGGTAGGAGTAACTTGAATTGACCATATTCCTAATACCAGGAAAGACACACCATTTGCATTAGACACTTCAGATATAAGAGGGAAGACAGACATGAAAACAAAAATTTATCAAAAGTCATATGGTCAGACGCACCTGAATCAATTATCCATGTATCACTACCAATAAAGCTAGAGACTTTTAATGCAATACCAATTTTACCTCTGCTCTTGTGAGCATAAATACCTGTGGTGAGATCTTGCCCTTCTACTTCATAGAAATCAGTTTCTAGAACCAGTTGAACTACAGCCTTACTACTATGATTCTTGTCATAGATACTGCCCTGACTTGCTTTAGGACATGAGTTCCTGTAGTGGCCAAACTCCTTGCAATAGAAACACTGCACTTTATTCAGATCGAAACCACGAGTAGGTTGAATCTTCAACTGATTGTCTTTGGGCTTCCAACCTTGTTGAGGTTTCGATTGCACTGTAAGACTTGATATCTCTGTGTGGACCTCCTTGGACTGGTTGGATTCATCTTTGTGAACGTAAGCATATGCTTGCTCCAGAGTTGGTGGTGTGGCTTGTCGTAATAGCTCTCCTTTAGCAATAGCAAATCTCGAATCCAGTCCTTTCAGAAAGATGTGAACACGTATCTTATCATTGGTCATATTGTGTGTAGCGGTATCAAGAATACACACCATAGGGTTTGGATCCCTCTCATCCAGTTCCTGCCAGATAGCCTTCAGGTTTGCGTAGTATTCTGCAAGAGGTTTACCATTCTGTATAATTGCAAAAGCTTAACAAGTCAACTCATGTATTCTGGTAAAGTCATTCCCATCATAATACGTGGTTGCAATAGCATCCCAGATGGCATTTGGAGATGAATAACCAGAGAACAACATCATCACAGGTCTTGTCATAGATTTCAAGAGAGTTATCATGGTATTGGAATTTATAGTATCCTACAAGTTTTGTCACACCCCTAAATCCGGGGCCAGTATTATACTGAAATATGGTGTAAGGATTTGTGATGTGAATAAGAAACCCAAATAATTTCAAAAATCAAGGTGTCTGAATAGTACACTTATTGAAAAGAGAAAGTGCTAATATTACAATACCGAAGTTTTTGAAAATAATAGTCATTACATTTATTCAATTCAAAATACAAGTAGAAAATAATTCGTTTATTTAGTAGGCGACGTATCCCATGAGTCATACTGATCCAGTAAGTACAACTTACAAGCATATACTAAATTATCTCTAAGAAACATCAAACCGAACAACCAATTCAAAAAGGTGAAATATTGAAACCGGTTATTCTTCCATACTTATACTTGCGTCTTTGTAATATATACAATTAGGTACATAATATATATATATATACACACACTTGTATAACTTCACATCTATATATAAACACGTCAATACTTCCGAAGTGAATTCTTTTAGATTAACTGGTAATTACTCAAAATAAATCATGTGCTTAGTCTCACAACACCAATACACATATAAAGCCACAACATTCTAAGGCCACCTGCCAAAGCATGTATACTCCCAGTTTGACACAATTCATTCCTTAGAGTATAATAATGCACTATCTGTAAGAGACTAGGGCCCTTGGCTAACTCCCATAATAACAAAATAATTTACCAGTAATTCACTTAAGCACGAGTTAATTCGTACTATACACCCGACTTCACACTTCAACCATAACGATCACAACAAGTCTTTAATTAAGACTATGTATATAGATCATAGAGTATATATTTACATTATAATTTTGTAATGAATATATACGTAATAGAATTTGTAAAGGAAGAAAGATCAAACTTAAACGCATTTTATTAATTAAAAATTTTGGTCCAAACGTTTCATTCGGCGGTAGTCCGCTCGAAATTCTCCATTTGTTCCAAATTATATTTGAGAGTAAATAGATAGAGCAATTAAATAGATAAACTTGAAATAAAAATTAGTTATCATTGGTTCAAAAGTTTCATTCGGCGGTAGTCCGTCCGAAATCCTCCATTAGTCCCAAAATAAACTTAAGAAGTAAATAATGCGAGTAAGTAAATAAAAATAAAGTACAAATGCAGAAAATAAAATTATTAATCCTTGGACCAAAAGTATCATTCGGCGGTAGTCTGTCCGAAATCCTCCATTTGATCTGTTTTATAATTAATCCATATTATGTCCAAAATAAAGAAGTGAGTATACCATCTCGAAGTGTTTTCGAGAGGAAACCAATGGTAATAATCACAAAGTTCGGAGGGAGTTCTCAAGTCCAGAAACAAAAATGTCTAGCAACTGTCCAGAAATGGTTACGCTCGGTATTAAACTCATTTGCACGAATTAATTAGTTAGTAAGTATTAATTAATGTCTTTCAAACTTTCCAGATTGATAGTTGAACTCCTAAGCTTCGTTTTGATATAAAGAACACTAAATTTGGTTAAGAAATGAGTGAGATATGAACATTTCAAGTTAAGAGCACAATAAGAGGTTTCAAACATGATTAAAGAAAAGATTAGCAAAACTTGTTTTAGTCATAACTTTCTAATTACTTAACCTTTTTAAGTGATTCAAAAGCCAAAGTTGAATAAATTTTTGTATAGAATCTGAATATGTAAAAATATTTGACTAATTAAAACTTTAACAGAAACGAAAATATTAAGTTTATACTAAGCCTCATTATTTCTCTTTTATTCTTAGCCATGCACTTTGATGTATTCTTAAAGATAAAGAAGTATAGGAATGTACTCATGTACTTACTCAAGAATTTCAGTAGGTGACGAAGGTATTTGATTAACACAAGTGACCCTCTTGAAGCAAATGAATTAACTACTAAAGTACTTGGAAGAAATGTAGTTTGGTGTGGGATTTTAGGGGAGTTGCATTGCAACTTTTGGGAGGACTTCAAATCAGTACGTAAGGGGAAGATTGAAGTGGTGCAAAAATCAAATTGAACTCAAGGGTGATTTATATAGACATGGGAGGAGACATGGGAAATAAATTCATAACTATTTTTGTAGACTTTTGTAGACAAGTTGACAATGGAATGGTTGGGCTACTAATTCTAGGGTTAAAATGCAGTAGTAAAAACAATAGTAATGTGGTTGGAAATCTGATTGAAATGTTGAAATGTGATTATGTATGCATGTGAATGCAATATGTAATGTGATGTGTGAAAATGTATGGTTTTACTAATAAAGTGTAATATAGTGTAATATATATATATATATCAACCAATAATAATTAGCACCAAATTGATCTATGAGCATGACCTCTAAAAGTATGAATTGCAATCTTAAAATACAAAGTTCGATTCGGAGAAGAGATTCGAACAAGGAAAATTTGGTCGTTTTGCTAAAATTCCATTTCCGAAAAATCGGCTAGTTGGAATTAGAGTTTCTTACCGTTTCTAACTGGAGTAAAAATATTTTTATTATTTTTACTAACCTATAAAATGGAATGTTTCACGATTCCAGCTCGTGGCCTCGAACCCAAGACCAGGGAGTACCTGACTTGAACTTGAGTATCTACTGGACCATTTGCCCCACTCCTTTTAATATTTCTCTAAACCTCGTTTTTATACATTGTCTTCGCCGGACAATTATTTTATCGAATTTCTAAAACCTCTAAGGTCAAACTAAATTATGGTCATTTATAAGTTTAATGAGTCATACAATAATCTAAACTATTAAACTAATTTTCGGGGTATTACAAGTTTTGTTCTCTTCCAACTTTTGCAGATCGTGGTAAAGAACCCTCCACATATGGCCACTTTCTGGCTTTACCGAGATGCATCTTCATCAATCTCCTCCATAACTGATAATTGGTGTCATCCAGTTGTACTCCGCATCCACTATTCTCAGTTTGAAGAGCCATGAATTGTTCACGAATAATTTCAGGTTGTTCAAAAAGTGTAAGATCCATTCCAGACATATTTCAGATATCATATCAGATAGAAGAACAAGTTCAATATCAGATTTCAGGTTCAGGTTCAGGTCAGGCAACGGAATATCAGGTCAGATCAGATTGTTAGGATCAACTTAGGCTCTGATGCCAAGTCAAATAATACATAAGTGTTTGGGAATTTGTCACACCTATTGATCAATTCTGAATTGGGTATTTATACAAGCATACTTACAGGTCAAGAAGGAAATCTAATCAATTACAGAATCTTATTTAATTACAGAATATATACTTCCTATATATACAAGGAATGTTACTCACTCCAACAAACACCACTTGAAGTTAGAAGTTGTGCAAACATCCATACACTTCCCACAGAGAGTATCACTGCAAATTTTCCAAATATCTGCCGTTTTGTACTTATAAAGCGAGAAAAGTACTACAAAACAGGTTTTCGTCGAGAATGTCAGTGTTATGAGAAATCTAGAAATACACGGATAATTAATGACCAACAGAAACTTGCCTGTGAGATGAAAACCATGATGAGCAACTAGGGAAGACCAAGTTCAACATATCTTGCCAACTACAAACAGAATTAGAGGAGAAGAAAACAAGAGTTGGATAGTGATACATTCATTGCCTATCAAAATTTAACATCAGTGTAACCATTTCTGCATAATCTACTGGAGCATTTCAAAATGACAGAAAATACATGAATACAAATGTAGTAAACAACAAAGATAATAACATGTATTATTTTGCATTGAAAGTGTCAAGGATCAAAATGTATTTAGGAGCAGACAATGAAGGATCAGTAGCTACGTACCATAGGGAAACCAAGATGATAAACGCCAAGTCCAGCAAACGTTATGTATGGGACAATAGATAGAGGGCTTAGAAACCTAAATCAGAAAATCAAGAAATTAAGGTCACAACACAAGAAGTAGAAATGTTTTCAGTAAAACAAACAAACAAAGCTTTAGTTTTTACCTTGCAACATTTCTCCACAAGCCAAGGAAACCCACAATCATCTAAAAAGTGGCAGTGACAATAAGAGCCCCTTGTATGCCTCTCATACTTTGTAAAAACCTCTGGAAGTATTCATACACAAATATCGAGTAGTTAGAGATCCCGACAACTTGATCAAAATAAAGAGTTAAACCAAGCCTCTAGCTAGTGATCACCTCATGAGGATCTAGGAATGCCTTGTATCTGTTGGCTAGTATTATTGAAGTTGTGGGAAGTACATATGCATATGAACCAACTACAACTGAGGGAAGTCTGGTCCCAAATAAAGACTGCAACAATGTGCTCAACCCTAAAAGAAACAGCATGGTTTGCACCACCCTAGCCTTCTCAACTTGTACGCATATACAAAAATCAGTCAAATATGTTGGAATGAATATTCCTATTGTAATTAGAATTAGCTTCAATAGATATGATAAGATTGTGTAAATATCTATTCCATTTAGGTAACTATTTGTAAATCTATATTAACCCCAAAATTGAAATGAATGAAATCATTGAATTCTCCCTGAAATACTTTTCTACTTGGTATTAGAGCCAAATTCCCGGAGTTTGGAAAACCCTGAACCACCACAAAATTTTTCCCCTCCACTGTATTTGAATATGTACTTGAATTATGAAGAGATAGAGAATGAAAATGTATTCACCGATAACAGTGGAGGAGCAATCATCCAAAACAACGAAGCATCCGTCATTCACAATCATCAACACTATCACAACATCATTCAAGACAACTCTGCTTTTCCTATCGGCGAGCTCTTAACTGAAACCAATTATTCTAGTTAGTCTGAGTTCATGAAGATCTGTATTAAATGACGGAACAAACTTGCACTTCTCACCCAGAACCCCACCCCCGCCGTTTCCTCCACCGAATATCAAACATGGGCCACTGACAATGGAAAAGTGAAGTGTTGGCTTGTTGAGAACATGTCCCCTGGATTAAGGAAGCGGTATCTGCGATTGCCAACAACTAAGGCAATCTGAGATGCCTTGTACAAGACATACTATGATGAATCGAATGAAACCCGAATCTTTGAGCTTCATCACCTATGTTATATGACGAAGTAGAATGGAAGACCGTTCTTTTCATGGCATTGTGCATCAAAGAACAACCCCATATACTCCACAACAAAATGAAGTTGCTGAATGAAAGAATAGAACATTTAGAAATATGATAAATTCAATGTTAAATAGTTCAGGAGCTTCAACCAGTTTGTGGGGTGAGTCTTGTCTTACTGCAAATATGATATTAAATAGAATTCCTCCTAAAACGAGTAACAAATCTTCTTATGAAATTTGGAAAGGGCGATTACCTACTTATAAAATGATGAAAGTGTGGGTTTGTCTTGCCAAATTTTGAGTTCCTCTTCCAAAGAGAACTAAAGTTGGACCAAAAATAATATATTGCATATTTCTCGGCCTTGTTGAAAATAGTGCAGACTATAGATTTTTGGTGTACAAATATGATGTTATTATATACGCACAAACATTACCTTAGAATCTGCCGAAGCAGAATTCTTTAAGGATATATTGCCTTACAAGGATAAGTCAAATCCAAGGAAAATATTGTATATAGATACATTGCCTCAAGTTGAATTAGTAAAAAATAGTGAAAATATTGAGGTTAATGAAAATACCTATACTGTTCAAGAACTTGAACCAAGGAGAAGTAAACATGGCAAAGATTTTGGACCCAATTTTATGACTTTTGTTTTTGAAGGAGAACCTTAAACTTATAAGGCTGCCATGGAATCTTCCAAAGTACCTTATTGGAAAGAGGCTATTCAAAGTGAAGTGGAATCCATTCTACAAAACAATACATGGACGTTGGTAGATTTACCTCCGGGTCATAAACCAATAGGCCATAAATGGATTTTCAAAAGAAAAACAAGACTTGATGGTACCATTAAAAAAATACAAAGCTAGAATAGTAGCTAAAGGGTATCGTCAAAAGGAAGGTGTAGATTTCTTTGACACTTATTCGCCGGTAACTAGAATTACGTCTATAAGAACGTTAATTGCTATAATTGTTGTTCACAATTTGGAAATATACCAAATGGATGTAAAAACTGCTTTTCTAAATAGCAAATTGGATGAAGAAATTTACGTGCAATAACCCAAAAGTTTAGTTGTTAAAGGTCAAAAACATAAGGTGTGTAAATTGGTTAAGTCCCTTATGGACTTAAACAAGCCCCAAAATAATTGCATGAGAAATTTGATAATACACTTTTATCAAATAGCTTTTAAAATAAATGAATGTGACAAATGCGTTTATGTGAAAGAATGTAGAAACGCTTATGTCTTTATATGCTTATATGTGAACGATATGCTAATTATGGGAACGAGTAAGGATATAATTAATCAAACCAAGAAAATGTTGCATTCTAATTTTGATATGAAAGACATAAGAATAGTGGATGTGATTCTTGGTATTCAAATTCAAAGGAATTCAGAGGGTTATATACTTACACAATCTCATTATATAGAGAAGGTCCTTAAAAAATTTGGACACTATGATGATAAGCCGATTGTTACTCCATTTGATCCTTCTAGTCATCTTAAGAAAAATCAAGGTGATAGTGTGTCTCAATTGGAATATACACAAGTTGTTGGAAGCTTGATGTACATATTGAATTGTACTAGACCGGATTTGGCATATAGTCTAAGTAGACTTAGTAGGTACTCTAGCAATCCTGGAAAAGATCATTGGATAGCTCTAGTATGAGTTTTGAGGTTCCTAAATCATACAATAAATTATGGATTGCATTACACCAAATATTCTCCCCTATTAGAAAGATATTGTGATGTGAAGTGGATTTCCAATAATTCAGAAAGTAACTCTACAAGCAGGTATATATTTACACTTGGAGGCATAGCCGTATCTTGGAAATCATCAAAACAGACCGTGAAAACTCGTTCAAAGTTGGAAGTGGAATTTGTATCCTTAGATAAAGTCGCTGAAGAAGCGAAATGACTCAAAAATTTCCTAAAAGGTATTCTGTTGTGGCCTAAGCCTGTCATGGCTGTTTGCATACATTGTGATAGTGTGGCTGCTCTTACAAGAGAAAAGAACCAAATCTACAATGAAAAATCAAGGCATATAAGAAGATGATACAAGACTTGCTCAAAAATGAAATAATTTCCATTGACTATGTAAAATCAAAGGAAAATATAGAGGATCCTTTGACTAAATGCCTTAATAGAGAGCAAGTAGTCTTTACATCGAGGGGACTGGGCTTAAAGCCAATACAATGAGTCACTACTTGGTGAAAATCTAACCTAGCAACATTGGATATCCCCATGGTCTATGTTCAATAGGCAAACTAGTTCAGGAAGACTCAAAATGTGTAATGCACACATATGTCTATTCCTATGGTAAATAAAGTGTGTATCCATTAATGATTAAAGGGTTGAATATAAAATATTCTTAATCATGCTAATAGCTTTAGAAAGTGGAATAGTGTGGACTATTCTTGATTAACATTACCTATATGAGACTATTGTGGGGTCGCATTTATGAGATTCGAGATGGCTAAGTTTTCTAGAAATCTTATGAAGTAAGGAGTTGTTCAGGACCGAAATGAACACAACCGTAAGAATTGAAATATGTCTAGATATGATATGTGTGATACTTGTTGTCTCGGTTTACTACAACATATGAGTAGTTTAAGACTATATGTTCACTACCTCACAAAGTAAATCCGATAAATATTCACTAAGAAAAGTTTAAGTCCTAAAGACACATTTTCCGATGCATCTCCTCTCTACCTTTTCCAAAATAACGATAAGTTCCTAAATTATCTTAGTTTGTATTCGAATGTGGGGTATTATTAGAGTTTGAATAGAAAATGTGCGGTATTATTGAAACTTGTGGGACTAAAGTCTCACATGGAAGAAATTGTAAGGCATGTACCCTTCATAAGGGAACACACATGTGAAGAATTAAATGGGTGACTAGTTAGACATGAGGTTTAACTAGTGGACGTGTGGGTTTGTGCCTTGGGCTACAAAGGAAAACTCAAATATATAAATGTCAAAAGATGGGTCTTGGGCTCTGTTGATTAAATTATTTTTAATTTTTGAAATTTAAATTTTGAATTTTAAATATTAAAATTATGAAAGGGTGCATTTTGAAAAAAAACGAGCAACAGTTGGATTTCGAGAAAATCTAAACGACACGACCAATTGACAATGCAACCTTTGACATCTATATAAGGACGATTTCAGGTTGTCATTCGTCATCCAATTCTTCAACTTCGTCTTCTTCTTCCATATTGCTATTATGAGAAATACAGAGTAAATTCGTCAGGGTTCAAGTTTGTGTGCAAGAACTTGAACTAGATAGTTGTATCCTCTATATAGATGTCCAGACTACAAGCACAACTAGTACCAAATTTCTATCTTAGGATACTGCAACGCAGGCCTCTATCTGATCAAGTTAGTGATATTCAATCTTTGATTATTGTTGTTTATTTCAATTTTGTTCATATATTCGTGTATATATATATTGTTTGTATTCTAAGTACTGATTGGTTCTAACAGTTTGTTTGCAGGAATCTTTTTTTGCAACTCAAGATAAATAGCTCGAGCACTTTTGCAATGAACAACTCTCTTAGAAATAAAAGCACACATCGAAGCCCTCAGCCAAGTCTTGACCAAGACGTCGCACCTGTTCCATTGTTGTTGTTCTTCTGGTGTCTCAATTGTAGGATGTTGTGAGGTCCCATCAATAAAGTCAATCTTGTTCTTGATCTTCAACGCATCTTCAATGGATTGACTTCATTGCGTGAAGTTGTCTTCCACCAAGGATTGTGGTATGAGAACCACACCAGACTGATCCAAGTGATGTAAATAGAAAGGATGGGTCAGAAACTCCAAGGCGCCGATTTGTGCACAACTAGTTGTGAAGATGCAGCATGCTCCTGCTCCTTCAGGATCTTCTCCTAGAGAACTTTTTCGAGATTCTCTAACTGTTTCATGTCATCGCCTTCTCCCATTAGAATTTTTGTGTTTTTGTTAGGGTTTCTTTTGGTATCAAGCCTCTGATCGATGCTCTGGTACCATAAAGAATTTTGAACTGGTTCTATTATTAGTCACACACGAGGCAGAAGCAATACAATGTCTTTATATACAAACTGTTATAATGTGAACCCTAGATGGGTTGTATAAGGTAACTTACTTCTACAAGGAAACATTGTTACAAAAATAAAGATAAAGATACACAACTAATTTCTTGCTTCAATAAACTGATCAAGAGTGTCTGAACGAGGCAACAATCAAGTCCAAGGGTAAGAACATCGATATATATGCGGCGGAGAATGGAAAAATGCAACTAGTTGTGGTACAAGAAACTGAGGAAGCTTTCTCACTGGTGGAGGTAAACAAGGACCCGTTAGGGGTGGATAACACACATGAGTAGCTGATTTGATTCAAAAGAACAACAAAGCTGAGAAGCCAAACCAGGCTTCTCTTCACGTACCAGCCTCTTCTTCGAGCCCACGGCGGTATCGCCGCCTCGCTGAATAAGCATGAGAGTCAAACATCCAGTTTGCAATGCATACCCAATAGTCAGCACCATATGTCGTTGTTGGTCCTCTGAACCTGAGATAGAAACGTGCTCCATTTTTGGAGCCTGAGAAATAACTTGTATGGTTAAAGCAATCCGCATAGGTGACACTTGGCTTTGAGTGGCATTCCCAATACCATGGATGTCAGCCATGTGTGTTGCATGCACCATCTCAGGCCGAACACCTCCTGCCACACTATACTCATCCCCGAACCCATTCGGCACTGGCTGAGACCCTGTCGTCGCCGTTGTTACTACCCTTTCCGCAACCGCCTCCGTTTCCCGAGCCACCAGCACCTCACAGACACCATCATCGTGATCAAAACAACTAAAAAGGACACAAAATCCTTGAATTTCCACATAATCAAAAGTGAGAATTGACGACACTCTCGCCGGGAACCGGAACCGTCGCCGCACAAGCAAGGGCCGACGGAAATCCACATCAACCTGCAGCCACATCTCCTTCAACCGAGCGTAGGGAGATCGATTTCCTTAAGCTCACCGATTTATCATCCAATCCTTCGAGCCCAAGTCTCATTCAACCCATCATCTGACACATCTCCCACCTGCACCCAAATCGGCGCCACTGCGAAGAAGTCCGAAAAACCATTGAATAGCTCCACCACGAAGGTGTGATCTCCAAAGTACCATGGCCCACCTTGGATCGCTCGGCGTACCGTTGCCACATCCTGGAAAGTGCAAAAGAACCGATCTGGGGCTTTTCCCAGGTAAGGCACCTTCGCCGGTCGGCTTGGTGTACCCCACAGTAGGGCCAACATAGCCCACATTCTGTTTTCATGATTTACCGGCAATGGTTCCATCCCAAACAATGTCAAGACCCCATAAAAACATTTTGGAGCGATTGCATCATCGCCATAGTCGAAGAGGAGAATCTCCTCCAATTGAGCTGCGTCGTGGTCAGTGAAGTCCATCACCGCCTCAAAATGTTGGGCGACGTCGGAGGTCAAATCGGCCATGCAAGGGATTGTTAGATTTGTCTCGATGAGAGGAAAGTAGATGGATAGGGAAGAAAGGGAGTAGAGAAGCTAAATTTGCAGATCAAAAGGGAAGAAGAGGGAGGCGACATAGAAGAGTTTAGGGTTTTTTGAAAGGAGAGAGAGGCGCTCGGGAGAGCCAAAAAATTCGCTTAGAAGCACTATGGAACGTAGGTTCTCGCCCTTCAATAATAAAAAGTACATTGGATGACCTCTTAGAGAAATTAATGTGCATGGAGTATTTTTGTAATTCTCCCTTATTGAAAAGACACTGGCTGCAAAAGATGTGGCGACAGTTTCCTGCTTTGTGAAGAAGGCTGATGAAGTTACACATCTCGCAAATGAGGCAGCTACGTATATCTGCACAACTCGCAAAGTTGACGAAGGAGACATATGAAGCCAAAATGCTTGCAAAGAAGGCAGTTGTAGCTGCACAACAAGCAAAGAAGGCAGCACAGAGGCGGCTGCTGAAGAGAAGTTGAGAAAGTTGTCATTACATAGCTCGTAGGTTGCTTAAACTTTAGATTGTAGTTGTATTCGTACGTACTACTCAGTCAACAGTTTTATATTATCTATAACCTCACACAAGGCCTCATCAATTTGCTCTTTCAAATCTGGTATCTCCTGCATTTGAATTTAGAGCTCTAGGTGTAGAAGAACTTTTGACAAGAATAAGAAGCTGAAAGCACAGAAAGCTTCCAATTCTAGCTTTATACTTCGTCAATCATACTCGGGGTTCAATTCATCTAGATGATCATTCCTTAACAAGCGTTGTGCAATTTTCCTATCATGATCAGTCATCGTCAACATAACCTCTGCTGCTCTGCAGGTAATGGATACTTCTCAAGTTGCTTGTGATTATTACCCAAATCTACATTTGTGAAATATGTGATGACGTATTTGTATGCGCAGGTTATCTGAATTCCATGATTGAATTTACACTCAGGGGGAGTTATATTTTTGTAGACATCAGGGGGAGTCTACATCACATGTATTAACTTTTGTAGTTGATGCATAATACTCTTTTTCCCTTAGATCAAGCTTTTGTTTTACTCATAAGATTTTTGTTTGCTACAAGGTTTTTAGTGAGGCAATAGATCATACATCATTCTTTAGGTCATCGACACAAGAGAGAGAGTTTAAGGCGATTTATTTTCCGTAACTTCTGGTGTATGTATTGTCCTAATTAGATACAATTTAATATGAATAGAGATACAAACAATTTTTGTTATATCGGAACAATCATCGAAACAGCTTATATTAATATATATATAAAACATTCTCTCATTCAAAAAGTTACTGAATTTTTTTTATTTACCTAAAAATGAGTTTTATTGATATACGTGTCACCATTATGGCACAGAGAAGGAACCAAACTACACGAACCTTCTGGTTATTCATCACACACTCGTAGTGGGCACCATTGGGCGTCGTTTCACAAATCACCAAAAAAAAATATTGTGGTTGCTTTTCAGAAGCGGCTCTGCATCCTGAGCGAAAATGTCGTCTTCTCTACGTCACGGATTCACCAGAACCCGATCTATTTTCCCGTCTCCGGCGAGATGGTTCTCATCGCAAACCGATGCTCTGGCCGAAACCAAGATTCCCGAGGTCGGAATGATCTCCGGCATTCCCGAACAGCATCTCAAAAGAAGGGTACGCCTCCTTCAATCCCAATTCCTTTTTGATTTGATTTCTTCCGATTGCTTATTTACTTTTTCAGGGATAATAGAAAAATTAAGTTTTCGTTAGGTGGATAATACTTATTATTTTCCGGCTTTAGATGAGTGATTTGATTTGAAGCATTTGAATTTGGGCTTGCCCAGGTCGTAATTTACTCTCCTGCTCGAACTGCATCACAACAAGGTTCTGGAAAAACTGGGAAATGGAAAATTAATTTCCTTTCTACGCACAAGTACGTATATGCTACTTGTTTTGCAGGAAAATTTGGACCTTGGATATCTTTCAGCTTCTTCCATTGTGTTGACATTATTAGTTATCTTATTCATCTCATTGACATAATCCCCAAATTATTGCTCTATCTCATTATTCATTTTCTATAAATAGATTGAATGAGATGAGCTCTGTTTCAAATTTAGAGTAATGTTTGCTGGTCTTCAAAGTTGTTCATCCTTGAGCAGCATTCTGTTTTAATACCATTACTTGTTGACATATTGATAGGTGGGAGAATCCATTGATGGGCTGGACATCCACAGGTGATCCTTATGCCAATGTTGGTGAAGCAGGACTGACTTTTGAAACTGCAGAAGCTGCTAAAGATTTTGCAGAGAGACATGGCTGGGATTATATGGTGTGTGCCTATATTAAGTTCTAATCTTTCTGGAGTCTCCCCGAATCAGTGTTCTTAGAATTTTCCATTGCAGTTTGTGTTTGAAGTTCGAGTATAAGTAATCCCCATCAGTCTACATTGCTAAGGGTTCTGTTTTGACTGCTTTGCAGGTCAAGAAGCGTCAGGTACCTCTTCTAAGGGTATGTAAATCAACCCGTTTCCCAAATTAGTAGCTTGTTTATGTGAAGATGAAATAAGTAGCTTTGCTCTTAAATTTACGATCATGATTTTATTCTGTGCTGCTTTCAATTGATTGAATTTTTTTGATAATGTGTGTAGGCTAGGACTTATGCAGACAACTTCAAGTGGAAGGGGCTACCAAATAGCGAGGAGTAAAATTGTCTACTTCTAGGATCGTAAAGCTTGAAGCTTGTGAATGCCTAAGCTCAACTGCTCCACCAATCTTCTTCTTCTAGACACATGATCCTCTCAGTAGTTGTGTTTGAGCTGTGTTCGTGTTGTTGTCTATGTTTATTTGGGAATAACATGTACTGAACCAGTTTCTCCTTATGCAAAGAAGTGCAATAATATACATCTCCATTCTCTTCACAACAAGATTCCTTTGGAGTTTACCTTCAAAAGCGTCTACTTAACTATATATTTTGCCATCCCAATACTACATATATAGTAGATATATATTACTAATGTGCATCTTCTAGTGAGCGAGCTACACTACTCTTAATTACAAGTAGCAAGTAGCAAGTAGCAATTTCAAACACTAGAGCCGGATTGAGAAGCCGATTGAGAAGCCTCTCTGCTGTGGGTGTGGAACCTCCAAGTGAAGAGGTAATCTTTGGTCTCGCAGGCCAATTTGATCACGTCGCAGAAAGCATTGATGGCGTGCTTGTCCGTCTCCGTCCCCCACTCGATCCTCACCCAGCAAGAAAACGCGTTTGACGCAGTAGGCACACTCGCATCCGAAAGCTGCAGCGTCACCTCCCCGCTGATCCTCTTGCACGGGCTGGCCACCATCGAGTCGAGCCATGAACACTCCGGCTGTCCAACCATCTCCTTGTAAGCTGCATTTATCATCCTCACCTTGTTGTGAGAATCCGAAATGATGGCCGGCAGGGCCTCAGACTCGACCTCCTCCTCCACATCCTCTGGCCTCTTGGGAGCTGCTTGCGCAGCTGCAGGGACCAGGCTGGGGTCTGTGCTGATGCAGCCGACGCTTATGCTCGATCCGACAGGTCGAATAGGCTGAGGTGCAATGACATTGGGGTTAGTAGGAGTAGGTGGTGGAGAAGATCCTTGTAATTGCTTGAGCAGATCTTTCTCCTCTGGAATTTCAGCTACAGTGTTCGAGTTCAAATTCAACTCTGTCAGCTTCTCTTCTCCTCCACAAGGTTTGAGTAAATCAAGTTCGGCTGGTTGGTTGGCCACTACAGCTCGCCTTGCGACAATGGGAACCGGAGAAGGGTATGACAGAAGAGGCAGAGTCACCAAGCCGGTGTTGTCGAGCTGGTTCGGCAATTGGAGCTGCGAAAAAGGATGAGGAAATCCATCCAAGGTCATGTTCTTGGGAGATGTCACATGGCAAGCAGGAGAGAGGCTGAACACATGAGTCGTTGTTGTAGTTGCAGTTGTTGTCCTCTGCCTTTTGAGAATCGGTGGTGAGATTGCAGCTCGGCCTCTCTTCCTGGTCCTCGTGGGTCTCGCCTGCAACTGCGGCCAGAGGTTTTGGAGGTATGGGGAGTCGCTGATCTTCTGAGACAGGGCAGGGCTCTCTTCCGTAGGGCTGGTCGGACTCGTCTCCGGTCTCGGTGCTATGGGCCTGTACCGAGACATAATCTCGGCGGTTTTGGCCGTGCTGGCGGAGTTGTAAGGATTCAGTGTCTTGATCATGGTGACTTAAAATGTATCAAGAGTTTTTGTTAGCTTCACTGAGGCTGAACTCAACCACCACAACTCTCAATGGCAAAAGCTTTTGAGTGAAGGCAGAAGAGACCTCTGTGAGGGTTGACAAAGACAAGGACTACTACTGTGAAGGGTGAAAGGGTTGTTTAAGAGAGGAAACTGGCCAATAAGAGAAGGGCAAACATGAAGCTCAGATTAAGGAGAGAGTGACACTTGGAATTTCACGGTGGGTACGTGTTTGCGGAACTAGAAATTAACTACGTGTGGGTTTTAACACTGATTTGCGGGGCCTCTGTTGATTTTTTTTTACAGTTTTACTATTCAATAGTGTTCCACACCAATGAAACGCCTGGCTTGCATGGCTCCCGGGCCTGTTGTTGTAACACGTGTGAGTTTGGCCGTCATGCGTGGATACACTTAGAGCATATACACCGGCGTGATATAACAGCACGAGCAGGGTCGAAAACTCGGTGATCCCCGCCGGCGAGAGCACGAGCTCGGAAAAAGGGAGTGCAGCGGTGCAACGAGGGGGTGACGACCGCTCGTTGACTTCGGCGGCGAGTTCTGGCACGAGCTGGAACGGTAGCTGCTGCTACTCGAGCAAGCTGGTGGTCCCCACTCACGTGGGTGACACCAGCGCCTCCTTTTTTTTTCCGTGTGGGACCCACCGAGCTTCAGTAAACTGGTTTTTTTACTGTTACATGACACGTGGCCCAATAGAAAGCTGCCACGTGTCATGTCGGTGCAGGAAAAAATCAGAAACGGCTACTTGATCTGGACCGTCGATTTTGAATAGAAAAACCAATCCAATGGTCCAAATTCGTATTAAACGACTACTTTTCTAAATAACGGTAAGAATTATTTATTTTGCAAAACAATCCCTAAAAAATTGCAAAATTACTCTGTAAATGTTGCAAATCAGACCCTAAATATTTTCTATAAATACTAAACTATTTCATTAACCTCTCACACAAAAATCTATCATCTCTCACACAAAAATCTATCATCTCCCTCATTCCTATCTCTCTTTCCTTTGTATTTTTTGGCAAATTAATGGCCACTTGGCTTCCTTCGGAGGATTTACAATTGTGCATTTCTTATGTTCGTCATAGTGTGGATCCTCTCACCGGCAAAAAGCAAAAGACCGACAAATTATGGGAAAAAGTCTATGCCGATTATTCGGAAAATTGGGAGATTGGTCATGGTGAATCAAGTAAGGAAGCTAGGAGCCAAATCGCAATTTCATCTCGTTTTACTAAGTTGAGACCAATTTTGAAAAGTTGGGGTGATGCTCTTGCTTATGCACAAAGGAATCCACAATCCGGTACAAATTTGCATGATGAGGTAATAACTCCTTATAATTTTGGCATCTCCATTTTGTTTGATTTATTTAAATAAATGTTGTGACATAAATTCGTATGTAATATTATTGTGACATAAATTCGTATATTTTTTGGCATCTCCATTTTATTTAACTCCTTATAACTCCTTATGTAATATTATTGTAACATAAATTCGTATATTTTTTGTAGCTAAGAAAAGCTCAATCATGGTATGTGGCACAAAAGAAGAAAGAGTTTACAAAGTTTGAATGTTGGGAAGTGGTGAAGAACCATCCTTATTTTAGGTTCATCCAAACTACAACTCCACCTTCTTCATTTCCATTCGAAGGTACTCCTCCCGTTTGCGAAATGTCTCCCACAATCGATTTGGATGAGAATGAAGAGGTTTTAACACCACAAAGCAACCCCCAAGGTCCTTCTAGTCCGGTTAGACCAATGGGAGTGAAGGCAGCTAAGGAAGCAAGGAAAAAGGGAAAAAAAGGAATGACTTCTACAAATGAGGTACGCGATGAGGCTTTAAAATGCATGGTTGCCAATCAAAAAAATTGGCTCTCCGGCCAAAAATCAAATGATGATAGTGCACTTGCTTTACACAAAGAGACACTCGCCCTCCAAAACGAGGACTTCAATTTGAGGGCTTTATCCGAAGAAACAAGGATCATGACAATGGATATGAATGCTTTGACCCCAAACACAAAGAGGTATTTCTCGAAGAGGAAAGCGGACATCCTTAAGAAAGTGGATGAGGCTGAAGAGGATGGTAGCACTGCAACATTTTCAAACTGTTATCGCCCGCTTAATTTTAGTGATTAGTTTAATTAGTTTGTCTTCATAATAAATCTAGGCTTGGCTTGTCATTATGTAATTTTAATTTTCAAGAAATAAAAACGTTGATTTCTTTATTGAGATAAAATTCAAACACACAACAAAAAAATAAAGTACATAAAATTCAAACAACATGAAATCCAAACACACAAAATTCAAATACACATAATGCAAACACATTAAATAAAAACAACATATTTAGATATGTTCATTGGTTTCAATAAACCAATTGTGTTTCACCAAGTCCTTCTGAAGCTCTCCATGGATATAAGCAGATTGGAGATCCACCACACGGTCGCGAAAGCGTTCTTCATTCAGGCCATCTCTTCCAACTGGCTCCAAAGGAACTCGATTACCTGAACCATCCACTGGCCCATCATAACTAGCGAAGGTGTTGGCTGGGTTTTGTAGATCTTCTTCGTCGTTCTCCTCAAATTCGTCCTCCACAAATTCTTCCTCAATAATTATGTTGTGCATTATGATGCAAGCCAACATGATCATTTTTAATACCGATGTGTGGTGACACCGAGCTGCATGACGAATAATTCCCCAACGAGATTGTAAGATCCCAAAGCACATTTCCACGTCTTTGCGGTATGACTCCTGTTTTTTTGCGAACAACTTCTGTGGTAGCTCTTGGGGATTGGGAATTGTTTTGACGAACGAGGAGTACCTCGGATATATTCAGTCGGCTAGATAATAAGTGTTGTGGTACGTCATACCGTTGACTTTAAAACTCCGTTGCGGACTTGTACCGGCAAGGAGCGAATCGAATATATCCGATTGGTGGAGCACGTTGATATCATTTTGTGCTACATGTACCCCGAAGAAGCTGTGCCATATCCACGTGTCATATGAAGACACGGCCTCTAAGATAATAGTGGGTCGTTTCTTCCGGCCAGAGAATGCTCATTGCCAAGCTGTTGGGCAGTTTTTCCATTCCCAGTGCATGCAGTCGATGCTTCCAATCATACCAGGGAATCCCCGAGACCTTCCCCTCCTTAGAAGTCGAGTGAGATCAGCTGCATTTGGAGCGCGGAGGTAAATGTCACCGTAAATCTCGTACACTTGCTTGCACCACTTCTTCATGCATTCTAGTGTTGTTGAATCACCCATCCTTGTGATTTCAGTGCACTGATCTGCGGCTGAGCCGTACGCCAACATACGAAGAGCACCGGTCATCTTTTGTTGGGGAAGAAGGCCGAGCATTCCAGTGGCATCTGATCTTTGATGCCAAAATTGGTCGTGGTTGCAGAGATCCGTCATTATACGGTTGAATAAGTTCGTACTCATTCTGTACCTCCGACGAAAGGTTTGCTCGTTGAAGATTGGGCGTTCGATGAAGTAATCTTCCATCAGATTCTGTCCCCTTGACTCCCTATGCCTTTCTTCATTTCAACGGTGGCGAGGGGGTTCATCATCGAACGATGTAGCTACCATGACCGCGTCAGTGATGAAGGCATTAGCAACTTCAGCATCTTGCTCACGTTGTTGTTGCCTCCTCGTGATAAAATGGTTCAAATCGAAAGGATTCATCTTACTGATGTGGGAATGTGAGGAAAGATTTGAAGAAATGTTTGTACAGGTAGAATAACTAGTGAATTGGAGATGGTGTGAGAATACAATGATCAATTGTCGATTTTTATAGCCAAATTCAGATCATCTGATATCTGAAGATGATGACACGTGGCACATTTTGATTGCTCGGAAATCTGATCGGAAATCTTCTTCAATTATTCGAACGATAATGACACGTGGATTGGACACGTGGCAGCCCGTGATTGATCGAAAATCTTATCGGAAATTTGGTTCAATTATTTAGACGACAACGTACTGTGAGAATGACACGTGTCTACTCGTCATTGGTTGAAAATCTTACCGGGAATATATTATCATTATTTACTCGATAATGACACGTGTCGCCTATTTATTGGTTGAAAACCTTATCGAGAAATAAACAATTTAAATTTTATAAGTTATGAATAGTAATAAGAGGTGCTATTTTTTACTCCGCTGCACGAAAAACAGGAACAACACCTCCTATTCGATGAATAGTGATAGCACCTCCTCAAATAGGAGGTGCTATCCCAATAGGAGGTGCTATATGGGTGCATATGCTCTTAGGGGTCATCATTTGGCCTGTGGGTCTCGTGGGTCGGTGGAGGCCTGCAAACCCATGGGCTAAAAATCCGGTCCGGCCCGAAAAAAAGTCCGTAAAAGCCCTCCAAGGTGGTTGGTGGACCGAACTTAGTTTAGAGATCTAAATCCCGACCCGACCCGCGAATCTGGCCCGCCAAAAATCCGTCAAGGCCCGTCAGGCCCGGCCAGTCAAAGCCCGTTAGGCCCGGCCCGTCAAAGCCCGCAATTTTTTATATATATAAGATAGTAATGCATATATCATTATACCTACACTTATATATATATATAATATAGTGACTAGTACTATATAGATATATATTTTATATTTGTGTATGTCTATATTAATATATTACATATACATATATTGATCAAATATTGGAATTCCATATATAGTTATATTTTTGTATCTATTTTACTATTAAATCATTGTTTATAGTTTAGGATAAGTTAGGGTTTAAGTTTAAGGTAAGTTAGGGTTTAGGGGATTGAGATTTAGGGTAAGTTAAGGTTTAGGAATTTTGAGGTTTAGAGTAAGTTAGGGTTTAGGGTTTAGGGTTTCATTGTAATTTTTTTTATCGATTTACCTTACACAGTAAAACAGTAAATATAATAGATGGTTTAGATTAGATCTTGTAATTTTTCAATGGTGAGAGTTTAATTGAGAGTGTGTGAAATGACATCAATACCCTTCTCTTATATATTGCTTATTTTTCCATGGAGAAACTAGATAAATCAAATTTTTATGTCAATTTTTTTGACACTATGAGATAGATATGTAATTTACAAGAATGTGTGTTAAAATTTTGATCTTAAAAAATTCCTTTAGGGATGGGTAATTTACGTTTTAGTTGTAAGGGTACTACGGTCACATTTAGCGAAACCCATAGATGTAGGTCTAAATCAAGTCCAAAATTTATAAAATTTTAACGGCATGCTTAGAATATTATGAACAACCAATCTGACAGTCAATTTTGTAAAATGATGATACATGATCGATTACGTTTCACAAAGGTCTTTCAACCCATATAACCAAGGAATAAAGGTAAGAACATTAGTGTGCATATAGAGAATTCAAGCAATATAAGAATTAAAAATGTTTTAACAATAAAGAAGGCCATATATAATAGTTCACCTTGTAATAAAAGACACCGTACGTAAAAATTAGCCTAATCGAAGTACGTTTGGATCCCGGTCAATACAGTTAAACAAAATTTGTGAAAACACTAAAATACACTCATCTTATTTTCCTTATTTTCCTATGGGGGGAGTAGATAAATCAATTTTTTATGTCAATTTTTTTGACACTATGAGATAGATATGTATTCCATAAGAATATGTGTCCAAAATTTGATGTTAAAAAATTATTTTCGGGAGGGGTAATATCCGTTTTAGTTGTAAGAGTACTACGGTCACATTTGGCGAAATACATGGATCGATGTCTAAATCAAGTCCAAAATTTATAAAATTTTAAAGGCATGGTTATAATATTCTAACCAATCAATCCAACTGGTCAATTTTATAAAATAATTAAACATGTCCGATTAAGTTTCACAAAGGTATTTCATTCCATATAACAAATGAACAAACGTAAGAACATTAATATACATATCGAGAATTCAAACAATATGAGAATTAAATATGTTTTAATGATAAACGAGGACATGTAGAAAGGTCCATCTTATAGTGATAAACACCGTACGTAAAATTTAGACTCGTCGGAGTACGTTTAAACCCCGGTGCATGGATGAAGGTTACGTTTATTTTGAAATGTCTTAATTTTTTAATAATTAAAACCCGATAGACTCGGCCCGTAAAATCCCGCAAAGGCCCGGCCCTCAAAGCCCGCTTGAATGGCCCGGCCCCAGGCCCGGATCCTTATATAAAAGATAAAGCCCGGCCCGGTCCGCAAATATTAAAATGTTGTTGAGGCCCTGCCCGGCCCGGCTATACATGGGCCGGGCCGGGCCGGGCTTTTTGCCAACCCCTAGATACACCTATCACGATTGGTTTGGCCTTTTGTGGCTTTTAGTCTGGAATAACGGAAGTGTCCCTCAGCCTCGAGGCGGTCGTATTTGAATTGGCAGCGAACGACGTGTCGCCGCTGTGGCTGTGTTATTCGTAGCAAAAGGGGAATGAGGGAGGATCTGATTGGAGGGTGAGGGTGAGACTTCGCACTATAACAAAAAATTTAATTTATTACGCTATTTTATGACAGTAATGAATGGCCTCGCATATACATATTAATGGCGACAATAAATTCACTATCGTGAATGTGAAGATCTTGCAAATTACTGTCGCAAAAGATTCCATCAATTGAGACGACATTACTATTGGTTAAAGTTTCATCAATTGCGACGACACTTTTTTCCGTCGCAAAATTATTTTTGTCAATAAAATCATGCTTTTACGCAAAAATGATCGTTAGATGGGATGATTAGAATACTCTAAGTATGATATTAAAAACTTATAATTTTTTTATTTGATTTCGATGTTGATCCATGCATTAAATCGTTGTGTTCCTAAGACGTTTTAGACTAAAACTCGATTTGTCACTATATAAAAAAATTATTTGAGACCAATTTCTGCACATGCAATATCGTGGACCTTATATCTATCTTACTATATGAAAAAAATGAAAAGAAAAAAAATTTAGGTACTCCTACTATAGGAGAATGAGCAAAATCCTTAAAAAATGCTATTTTAGTCTTTTGGTAAGATTTGACCTCATTGACCGATCTCTAAACGACCTTCGACGAGAGTATATTTTTTGAAAACTTTATGTTATTGAGAGGTTGACGCATGTGTATGGACACATTTCTCATTAGACTATTTCGATTTCTCATGTCTTTAATCCATATATAACTACTAATGTTACTTACAATGTTTGTTGGTTATATGAAAATCAAACATTTATGAAACTAAATCACTAACAAGTAATCATTTTAAAAATGTGACCGTTGGATGAGACGATCAGACTAAGTTAAGCATACTGTAAAAATATTAGAACTTTTTTATTTGAATTCGTCCTCGATCAGTGTGTCTAATCGATGTGATCATACTGTCCTTAAGAATAAAACACGATATGTCGTTCCGTCAAGAATAATATGAAACAAAGTACTTCACACACACTCATGAGAGTCATATTTATCTTACCATATAAAATTATTTACCATAACTCAAACCCTCAATTTCTAAACCTTAAATCATAACCCTTAAATCATAAGTGAATTTAAAAAAAAAAAAAAAAAAAAAAAATACCCATATTAATTTACTCTATAACAAAGCTGAGACACTGTTTCGAAGTAATGGTATATATCTATCGCGAGATTAGTTTCTCTCTCCGCGTCCTTCGTTCTCATCCATTCCACTGTTTTGGTCTCTCTTATTTTCTTCTGCGTTCGATAAGCTTCTCTGATTTGAATCTTGAACTCGGATCATCGTTCCTGTAGTTTTCTGAGTGAAGACATTATCTTAGCTTCGCATCGATCACTCTGGACCTCTTGACATGATGTAGTTCGATTTGTTGCTGTTGCTTTTGCTAGTGTTTCCGGATTCGTAATTGTATTGGGTATTTGGGTAAGTTTTCGATTGGATAATGGAGTTTCATCTGTTCCTGTTTATGTTTCTGGGCTGTTTAGTAATGGTTTTTGGTTTGGTAAGGTTGGATTTTATGATTTTGTTGGGCAATTTTATGGTTTACGATAGGTTGGTGGGGGAAATGGAAAGGAGGAGAGTGAGGCAAAAGATAAGGATTTACAAACGAGTGTTGACAGTGCAAGAGGGGAAGATAGGTTGTGGAAGCCAAAGGGAAAGATTGTGGATGCGAAGGATGAGACTGAGTTGAAAGTTAGGTCCTTATCCATGAATGCTGAGACTGAAAAGGGGGATGAAAAGATGAGGATGCCTAGTAGGTCTGATTATCGCAGCAAGGGAATGACTTGGGGTTACAAGAAAGAAAAACCGAGCCAGTGGAATTCCCTGGCTTGGGATAAGAAGGGAGAGCTTTCTGATGGCAATGGTGATGGAGTTCAAAGCTCGGAGCAATCTATTTCTGGTGAGATTTCACTCCTTGTTATAAGCAGTTCCGTTGAATTTCATTTTTTTCATTAGTGTGGTTACTGGTTGATAGAGATTGTGCAATGATGTTACAGTTCGACTTTTGTATATTAGATTAACCGTGTGAACTGTGATGAAATTTTACTCGGAAGTGGTAGTCTATTGTATTCAGTATCTGCGTTGTACTAGGAATGATTAAAATTGATTGTCTCAGTGGTAAATAACTGAAAGAAGGTAATTAGGTTTGACAACATTCTTTAATGGCATTCTTTATTTAGCTTCTGTAAGTAATAGTAGGTATTGTGGTTGGAAATGCTGATGCAAAGTGCTGGATGGCTTATGTAATTATATTGATGATCAATCTTTGTCTAATATTAGCATTTTAAACATATGCTAGGTTGTTTATGTCTAATATTAGCATTTTAAACCTATTTTAAACATAGGTCAACGAGCCTAGGACTGGCTGGACTCAGAAATAAGGTAGTATTAGTTGCGGGTTAGCTGCTATAGGTGATTAAGAATTTATAAGTGAAATGATTAAAATACTGTCAACAAGGACTTTTGACAGATAGAAGTGGTAAATTGTCAGCTGTAGGACTGATGATGGCTCCTTATATGATAGATGAAGGAATCTGGTGGCGGTTGGATAAACGTTCAGGTCTCAATAACTGTTTAGTTGAAGAGTTTGACCAATTTTTAGAATCAATATCAGATAAATCTTATACAATTTAGGTTATCATGGTGGTTGGCAGCTTGTACATGCGAAAGAAGCGATTTAATACCCACTGTTCTGCCATTGTTACTAGAAAAATAAAAGATACACATTTTTGAAAAATTAGGTGACTGGTAATTGAGGGAAGTGGCTCATTGGCCATTATTAAAGGATTACAAGTATTGGGAACATTCATAATTTGATTCAGAGATCATTTTATGGATTTCAGGTTTGACATTTACAGATATGTGTATGATGTTGGCTGAGATATCTGTGAGTTTGATTAACAGAAAAGTCAACATTTAACGTCTTAACGTTTATGATTTATGATTTTCTGCCTAATTAGAATGTGCATCTGCATTTGTAAGATTGGAAAATTCCTATCTCTGTTATTGTCATCATTAAGGTTTTTCATTTTTTTGCTTTGCAGGTTGTACTTGAGTGTCTTATCTCAGATTGCAACTTCACTGAATTTGGCTGGCCCTATGAAAGTGATCCAATACAGGAAAGTGATGCATTGCCAACTGAAAATTCTTGCTGTAATATGATTATACTTGTGGACTTGTACATGCTGTAGAAACATACATATTCTGTTTCTTGCTGCATGTATTCTTAATTCGAGTTTTTGAACTACATGTACAAAGTATGATGATGATGTAATCTTGTCATTCAATCCAAGATGAAGTTATTGATGTCTTTTGCATTATGTGTTCCCCTTGCCATTGTGAAATGAAAGCTTTGATCTGGATCTAGGTCGATCGGCTGATAGCACAGTTTTTCATGGATTGTTCTGCCCAGAATAGTCTCTACGGTTTATCACTTTAGGATTAGCAAGGAATTATGGCATTTATGTTAGAAAATTATATTTCATGTACTAAGAATATCTTACTGAAATGGCAGACCATATCATTTAGATATTCTATTCGAAAATCATCCTTTTATTGTAGTTTTAAATCAATAAATGATAGCATTTGATTAAATAACAGTAAAGAATTTACTCAATTAGAAATTTCCCATACCGCATTGAATCAACATTCCACTAGGGCTTCTACATGAGGTCGTCCTTTCGTCTTGCTTTGGTGGCGCTTCCCCGGCTTCGCTGCCTCGACTTCTATAAGGCGCGAGGGCCTGTCATCGACGCCTCCTCCAGGACTACACGAGTTGGAGTTGCCTCTACGGTCCTTTCCCGAGTGTTTTTGGATCTTGCGATCCGATTTGGTCTTTGCCGCTATCGCCATAGTTTTGAGGCAGAAGCTGGTTCCGATCAATGCAGGGGGTGGCCGGTACGTGCGCGACTCAAGTCAGGTTGGGCGGAGACATGTGCTAGTGGTGTGAGGATGGTCGCTAGCGTTAGGAGTCGTGAATTGTCGTTTCGTGCACAACTCAAGTCAGGTTGGGTGGAGACATGTGCTAGTGGTGTGAGGATGGTCGCTAGCGTTAGGAGTCGCGAATTGTTGTTCAATTAGCGACAATGTTGCCTCTCAGGTCTTTCTGCGGCAAGCATAGGTGGCACGACGGTGGGCTTTGGCTTTGGGAGTGGAGAAATACAGTCTTGCTTCGCAGCCTCAAGCCATGCTCGGGTAGTTGACCGACGTTGGAGGTTACGGCGTAAAGACTCGGTGGGGTGGCGGCGTTAAAGAGCTGGTTGAGTTGGTGTGGGCAACTGGGCCTGTGAAGTGTGTTGGGCCCAAGGTTGGTTCATTGAGGCTTTTAGGGTTTCATTGGGCCAAGTCTTGGGTTTATTTCCTTGCTGGATCTCCTGAGGTGGGCTTGGACTTAAGGTGTTTGAATGTGCTATTTAAGATTAAGGTTTGGGATCCAGGTGGACTTAAAGTTTGGATCCAGGTGGTCCAGGTTACCTGCAAATACACTGGAGATGGTGTATTCGGTTTATTTTTGTCGCTTGTGGAGTACAGGTCTCATTAGGGTTGACATACCTATCACAATTGAGTGCTCAGGGGTATGAAAATCCTTTGTTTTATGATTTCTGTGAATCATTTGAGACCCAAGTAAACTAGATTTTGTCGAGCTTCAATGTTGTAATGAGTAGTATTTGCTACTGTTTAGCTATTCTTCTCTTGAGTTAGAGTTAGGGTTGCTTGTCAGTTGTGTATTTACTCCTCTGGCCGATAAAGTTTTAATGAAATCTTCTTTTTTTTTTAAAAAATTAGAAATTTTCCATCAAATACCATTTATATTTATTCAAATTACATAACGGTTTTACTGTTTTAGAGGAAGAAATGAAGAGATTATAACGGTCTACATTTAAGCTACCTCCCGCCCAAATAAGGAGTCTCCCATTTAGTTGCCCACGTTGCTTTATTTCATTTCTCCTTCTGCTGCAAACATCCTTGACCAAAACAAGACATGGCTCCATGCGGTGGCTGTCCCAATGACAACAAGGGCAATGGCGGTGGCGACAACGACAACAACAGGATTAACAACAAGGTTGGTGGTAACAGCAATAAGAACACTGGTGGTGGTGGTGATTGGGACAATAATAAGAGTAACAACAAGTCTGGTGGTAGTAGCAATAAGAACACTGGTGGTGGTGGCGATGTATTAGAAATTTTGTGTTTGTGGGTTATGGCAATAGAAGGAAATGCTTCAAAGGCACATAAAAGTTTACGTATTCAATTATACTTTATTTTCCTACTACTTAGTGTGTAAGGGGGAATGATTAAATAAGCCTTTAGGATACAATGAAGCCTAACAAATTTCTAATGTTGATCGTCGGTTTGCACTAACGAAGATCAACCTAACACTCGATCAAAGGTTTTCACAAAAGGTTCAAGGTTGCTAGAAACTAAATCTGCAGTATATAGTTTCTAGATTTTCTTTAAACTAGAGAATGATGGAGAACTTGAGAGAAACTAAAAGAGATGAAGAGAAATGAAGTTTTTAGTTACGTGAATCTGCAGAGAATCACTCATATTTATAGAAGTGATTATGCCTTTTTACCTTGAATTCTGATTATCATCTAATGGATATGCCTCTTCATTAAAAGTTGCATCTATTTGGTTTATTTCCGATGGATATATCTCTTCACTAAGAGTTGTATCCATTTTATTTTCCATTAGACATGTCTGTGAATTTCCAACAGACAAACATCTTGCTCTCTTTATTTTATATTGTTGAAAATTATTCCAATAATCATCCACCATTTTCAAAATATAAAAATACTTTTACAATAAAATTTCTTTTGAAAACATTTTTGAAAAAAAATCCTTAAGAAAATTCTCGGAAAACGTTGCGCATAAACTAAGGTATGTTGTGGACTTGACCCTTAGCTTAGTGAGAACACATCAAAGTTAAATCAAGATGGCTAAGTAGCTTTTCTTTGAACTTGTGATCTTATTGTGATCTAACGGGACATATTTCACACACTAATTTTCTGTAACGACCTCAACCGAAAATGGTATGTTAATTAGCTTGATTTGCACATTTCACGATTAGTCGCAGTTAGTCGTAATTGATCGATATGGCAGCTTTGTTCACGACTTAATTATCAGACACGAATTTGGTTTGAGTTCCTTTGCGGAAATTGTAGAGGATTTGGTTTCGAGTTTGTAGGAGGTTTCAGAAGATTTTTCGGATAACCGGGGAATATAAAATGAATATTTAAAATTATCGTCGAGTTAGTTGTACTTATCCGTTTGGGTTTGAGTTATCCGAATCGTGAATTTGGTCGGTTCGCGATGTATAAATAGCGGAGTAGTCGAAAAAGTTGTCGAAAAGTTGCATCTGGGCTGTTGACCAGCGTTGACTGAGCCAGACCCGAGTTGATCGAGTCAACCGAGTTGACCCGTCGAGTTCACCGAGTCGCCGTCGAGTTGTTGGCCGGAGAACAGCACGGTTGCCGGAAATTAAGGTAGGGATTTGAAGCTCTTCTCTTGGGCTATTGTTTGATGTATATATTGAGATGTTTTGAGGTGGTTTGAGTGGTGGATTTTGGAAAGGAAGTTGGACGGAATCGGGTTGAATGGGGGGAGGTTTTCCGGCGAGTTTCCGATGGGGTTTTTGGGTGGAGTAGGTTGGGCTTGAGTTGGGGATGGTAACCCTTGAATTTGGGAGGACATGGTGGCTCCACGGTGGAGAATTCCACCAGTGAAGTTTTCCGGCCGAATTGGGTTTCTTGGCTTTTGAGGCGATTTCTGGCCACGGTGGTGGTTGGATGGTGGTGGATCTTTGGGGAAAGATGTTGGGACTGAGGAGAGGAAGGTTTTGGGGTATTGGTCACTGGAAAATGTCACTGTTGACGCCGCGGCGGTCAATGGCGGAGATCCGGCGAGGGTTGACTTTTTGGGATTTTGGAGATTTTTATACCGTTTTGCTCGTAATCGCGTCCCAGTCGTAGTCGTGAGGTTTTTTAGTTGAATTGAGTAGTCTATTTTGGGACGAGGGTTAATTGGGTATATTTTGGGAATTTTGTTATCCTCGTCGATATTTCGAGCGATACGTCTTTCGAGAACGCGGGGTTCTTGACGTGTTAGCTCCGTATGTTGTGTTTCAATATATATTGATCGTATCCTTGTTATTCAGGTGATCAGGATCGAGCATTTGGCGAGGGACCTTCCGTTGGACCTCAAAGTTAGCTCCGTACAATGAGTGAACATTTTATTTTCACAGTTGAATTGCAAGTATTGATTTATGCATTTTATGAATATATATTTATGATTATGTATTTACGTATGTAGTTACAATTATGCCCATATAAGTATACATTTTATAATTATTCATTTTACGATTATGCATGTGCATGGAAATGATTTATGATTTGGTTTACACAGAGTATAGTCTCGGATATAGAGGTATGCATCGATGTTTTGGCTTTTCGGATGATCCTTGAGATGCTCCAGGAAGGACAGATATCCTGACCCGAGGTCTTTCAGGCTTATTAATCACGAGGGGGTCAATGATCCTGTGATTAGACTGTACTATGCGGATGAGTCCATGAGTGACCCCGCAAGATTTTTATGTGCATATTTATGAATCAGGAAAAATGTACCTAGTCGGGATTTTCGTATGCATTGACTCGCATTATGCTTTTATGAGCATATATTTGGGAAAAACATATTATTATTTTCATCTACTCACTTTAACGATTTTATTTGTCTTCCCCTGGGCTTTTCGCTTTCCTTTGCCCAGTTTGCAGTTTGGGTTCCAGTGTTGCCCGTCGACTGTGGAGGCATAGAGTTCAGATTACACTTCAGTTTCTGTAGGTTCCTTGTTCGACCTACTTGATGTAAATGTTGAATATAGGCGTCGCTCTGAATACTTATGTATGTCTTCAGTTGAGTTTACTCTTGAATGTTCTGGATTTCTTGTAAACCTTTGGTTTATTATTTATATGTTGTTGAGAAATCTGGATGGGGAACGGAGCCCCACGGTTTGGCATTTGTGAAATATTCGAAGTGTGTTTCTTTGCAGGTTCTAATAATGGTTCACGTATTTCAAAGCAAACTCTGGGAAAAAAATTTAAGGTCATGTTTTCGAAGGGGTTTGATTTCGATTTAGGTAACTAAATCGGAGTCGGGTCCTTTCATTTTCTACTTCTTTCGAGTGTTCTAAAAGTCGACACGTGGATTGACCTTGCGTCTGTATCCTTTTCACAAGTGTTCTAGAGACTAACCCAAGTCGTATAGAAGGCGACACCACCTTCTACACTCGTATAGGTAAGCATGTAGTATCCATGTAACTAAAGTATTTTCCGCCATGCTTATTAAGAGTTTTAGTTATAACTCAACCTCTACAATTCATTACATGTACCCAAGCACTTTAATCTTTGGATGGATATAAACATATAATTTTATTAAAATTAAATGTTTGTTAATTTACTCAAGTGCTTGCAATCATTACATGTGATGTACTTTGCTCTTTGAACTCAAAGACAAGATGTTTTAAGCATTGAGTTGAGTTTCCATCATTGGTGATTAAAAACTTGGACTATCCCATCTCATTTGATGTATCACCCATCAAATTCTTGCATATTATAAACATAAGCAAGTCTTTTGTTAATTATTTATCAAATTTACTATTCCATAAGTTTTGATATTCAACGACTTATATTACACCGTCATTTTGAAATTGTCTTACATAGTTATATCTCAAACCGGTATATCTTTCTTACCAAAATATGTTTAGTAAGAAGCCTTGAATAGTTACGACTTCCAAAGAAGTAAATATAAATCATATATTTTCACTTAGGATCCGTCTATTTCTATGACACGTGGATTAATATATTTTTGTTTGACATTAATTAGTATTCCATCAAACTCATCTCTTCGAGATGATATAAATACTCATTATTTATCTTGAGTATTTCATAATCCACAAACTATAGACGTCATCAAACTTGGTGCTTGTTTATAAATGTATATCATGTAATGAACTCAAGTTTATATAGCTTTTTATCAAGTTTGGATTTCCCGATATCCATAAAAACAACGAGCTAGTTGAAATATTTTAATTAAATTCCAACTTAAATATGGAATTAATTTTTCAATTGATAACATGCATAAAATAAGGTTCAATGAAGTGCATATATATAAAACCTTATCACTCATGTATATACATAAGTCATACATACAAATTTGAACTTGATATAAGCATGCACACATTAATTATAATATAAATGTATTTAAAAATAGCATATTGATCTTGATCAGTCATTTAATTAAGAGATAACATGTATTCTCTAAATTGAAACAGGGAACGCATAGACGATCAAACCAAACAAATGTAGCAGATGAGGATGTAAAATTAAAGATAAATATATTAAAATATATGTAGCATTTAGTACAACATAATACACATCAAGGTATCATTCTTAGTCACCGAAATATTTGTAAAATTCATGTAGGAACTTTATTGTCTTCTTGAAGTGCATTCACCACTTCAGATACTATTGCCGCTAGTTTCTCCTTGGAGTTAAAATCCATTTGATGGTTCTTGAGAAGACAACAATATCTCATTATGTGACCACGTTTCTTGCAATAGAAGCAATTCACTTTCTTCTTGTTTGAAGTTTGACTTGAATGATCTTTATTCCATCGAATCTTTCTTTTTTTATTTTTATAATTGTTTTTGAATCGATCAGATCCACCAACAACCAAATCATTATTAATAGAAAAAGAATCATCAATTTTCTCATTATCCTCATCCTCATTTTTATATGAAGAAAATCGTTCAACCTTTTATAAGTTATTCTATATTCCTCTTCGTACTGAAGTTCATGACCCAATTGTTCTATGGTCAAGCCTTCCAACTTACGCATCATACTTCTTTTGAAGTCTTTCCACGAAGAAAGCAACTTCTTCAAAATAATAGGAATACTTATGAGTGAATCTATATGCATACCATGGTGAGTGAGCAAGTGAAGTATGTGAATAATTTCACGATATTGCTCAACGACGGATCTTGTATCTACCATTTCATACTTGAAAATTTTAGAAATGAGAAAGGCCTTACTTGTAGGATCCATAGAAATATATTGCTCCTCCAATGCATCCCATAAGTCCTTTGACGTCTCATTGTCTTTGAAGTAAGAAACTAATTCATCACTTAAAGAATTGTATATGTAGTACTTACATTGTTCGTCATCTAGATCCTATTTTTCTCGTACTTGTTTCATAGATAAGATCTCATATTCAATTTCTTTGGGTCTTGGTGTTGTAAGCATGCACATACACTATCTTGAGGCATGTAAGCATGAGGTGAGTCTTCTTTTGGTTTTTTGGAAATATTCTCCATCAAATCGATCAAGCTTCATTGTAGGAAATTTACTTTCGCTTTCCTTCAAAGTTGACATTGCAAAAATAAAGTCTAAAGATTGTTGAAATTTTTGTGTTCGTGGGTATGGCAAGAGAAGGAAAAATGCTTCAAAGACACGTAAATGTTTACATTTTCCTTTAGACTTTATTTGCCTTACTACTTAGTGTGCAAGGGTGAATGATTAAATAAGCCTTTAGGATACAATGAAGTCTAGCAACTTGTTAATGTTGATTGTTAGTTTGCACTAACGAAGATCAACCTAACAATCGATCAAAGGTTTTTACAAGAGGTTTAAAGTTGTTAGAAACTAAATATGTAGTATATAGTTTCTAGATTTTTTTTTAAACTAGAGAATGATGGAGAACCTAAAAGAAACTAAAAGAGAGGAAGAAAAATGAAGTTTTTGGTTATGTGAATCTGAAAAGAATCACTTTTATTTATAGAAGTGATTATGTTTTTTCACCTTGAGTTCTAATTATCATCTAATGGATATGTCTCTTCATTAAGAGTTGCATCTATTTGGTTTATTTCCAATGGATATATCTCTTCACTAAGAGTTGTATCAATTTGATTTTTTATTGGATATGTCTGTTAATTTCTAACAGACAAACATCTTACCCTCTTTATTTTATATTGTTGAAAATTATTTCAATAAGATAATGGTGGTGTTGGTAGTGGGAAAAGAGGCAAGAATAAGAATAAGAAGAGTAGTGATGGTGGCGCAGAAAAGAAGCCCGAGGAGCTGCAGCCACAACCTGTGAGAGAGCAGCTACACGGAGTTCAGTACTGTGTTAACAGTCCTCCTCCTTGGGGTAAGTATACTCTCTCTTACATACTAATTTTTTGATACCCGACTTCTTTGGACTTCGAATCTTAACTTTGATCCATTGTTATGCAGCTGAGGCTATAATATTGGGTTTTCAGCATTATTTATTGACTCTTGGTATTACTGTCTTAATTCCAAATATAATTGTTCCTCAAATGGGCGGAGGCGATGTAAGGAACTGTTCCGTGATTATTCTTGTTTATCATTGTATGTGTATCATTTAGTATAAAAATATTTTTGGGAGAATTTAATAATTTTATTCATTTTAATTTTTGGGTTAATATAGTTTTACAAGTAATTTTCTAAAAAGAAAAAATATTTACACAATATTATCATATCTATAGAAGTTAATTCTAATTACAATAAGAATATTCATTTCAACACTCCGCCTCAAGTTGGTGCATAGATGTCAATCATGTTCAACTTGTCAATCCATTATGTAAATGCTTGGTATAACAACCCTTTAGTGAGTACATCCACCAATTGTTCTTCAGAAGTTACAAAGGGAAACTGTATAACCTTCTTATCAATGTTATCCCTTATGAAACGCTTATCAATCTCCATATGCTTGGTTCTGTCATGTTGTACCGGATTATGAACAATCTCAATTGTAGTTGTCTTATCACAGTGCAAATCCATGGCCTTCTGAAGTTTGAAACCAAGCTCCTTCAATACATTCATAATCCATAACAGTTCACACACTGCATTTGCCATTCCATAGTATTCAACTTCAACGCTAGAATGAGCAATAACATTCTGCTTCTTACTTCGCCAAGTTATTAAACTCCTACCAATAAAGGTGAAGTACCTAAAATTAGATGCCCTATTAGTCTTATCACCCGCCCAATCTGCATCAGAATATCCTGTAACTCCAAACTCATCATTCTTTGAAAATAGTAAGCCTTTACCAGATGCAGACTTCAAATACTTGAGGATACGCATTACAACATCCATATGCTCTTCACTTGGATCATGCATGAACTGATTGACAACATTTATAGCATATGCAATATCAAGCATTGTATGTGAAAAATAGATTAAACTTCCTACTAACCTCTGCTACCTACCCTTGTTTGTTGGAACTTGACCAGGACACAGCTCCAACTTGTGATTCATCTCAATAGGAGTATTAGCAGGTTTACAATCCAGCATTCCTATTTCAGCAAGAAGATCAAGTACATACTTTCGTTGTGATAAGGTGATTCCTAAGTTGGATTTTGCAACTTTAATCCCCAAGAAATACTTAAACGGACCCAAGTCCTTTATCTCAAACTCTTGGGACAAACGCTTCTTCAAATCTTCCATCTCAACTGGATCATTACTTATGACAACCATATCATCTACATACATAAGGTATGATTAGAGTTGCTCTGCCAATACTCAAATTTCTTCATAGCTCTAGAAAATCTTCCAAACCAAGCTCTTGGAGATTGCTTCAATCCATACAAAGACTTCTTTAGTAGACACACCTTTCCAACATCACATGGCCTACAATTGGCACATGGAGGAATGCCGATGTACACTTCTTCTTCTAAATCTTCATTCAAGAAAGAATTTTTCACATCAAATTGATGTAATGACCAATCATGTCAAGCTACCAAGGCAATGAGAATGCGTACACTACTGATTTTTCGCCATTGGGGAAAATGTCTTGGTAATCCACTCCATATATCTAGGTGTAGCTTTTTGCAACTAGACGTGCTTTATATTGATCAATACTTCCACCTGCCTTCATCTTTATTGTATACACTCATCTACATCCAACTGTCTATTTTCCAGGTAGTGCAGGAACAGTCTCCCACGTTCCATTCTTTTGTAGGGCTTCCAATTATTTATTCATATCTTAGTTCCACTTTGGATCCGCCAAGGCATCCTGCATATTACTAGAAATATATACTACAGATAATTGATTAACAACAAGTGCATGTGATCCAGACAACCTATGGTGAGATACAAAGCTAGCAATAAGATATTTGGGTTTGGCTTCTATGGTTGGTTCATATTGTTTCTTTGGAACCCATTTTGTTTCCCGTTGAGACCTCCTAGACATACTAACTTCTATACTACCTAATTTAATGTTATCAGTACGTACCTCAGGTGAGACATTCTGGGAAGACTCTTCAGTTGATGGAGTAGAATGGGGGTCTTCATGAGATTGGTGAGAGGACCTGACCCTAGATTGAGTAGTAATCTAGAATCAAGTCCTAATGAATTGTCCTAATCTACTAGTAACTGTGAAAATTTTGACATAACTTCTCTTATAAAAGAGACAACCAAAAACCTGCAAGAAAATTTGACACTTCGGAGATAAACCCATAAACAATACCGTAGACCACCAATGTCCATCCATATTTCTCAACATAAAACTGAAATTAAACCGGTTGCATTATTCAGAATTCGAAAGCATACTTCTAGTAAATACGGATTCGCATACAAAGAATCTCAACTCGACAACTATACGAGTGACAACCTATTCACAAGAGTCTCACTAAGATGATACTACAGAACTAGTATCCAGGGTGACTTCAATAACACAAGACACATACTGACAGTGAGCTGGAACCTACTGCTGAAGGAATTAACTGGTGGACTCGACGCCTTCGACAACATCCAGCACCCTCATGATACACATTGCAATCTGGGTAAGTAAAACAGAAAAGCCCAAAAAAAAGGCACAAAAAATCATAAAAACTGTTAGAGTGAGCAGACGAAAATATTAATTCAATTTTTAACTGAAACTGTAAGTAATATGTATTTCATAAATAATGTACATAAAAATAATGCGAATCTGAAAATAAACAAGCTCAGGTCAAGTGTTTGTCCTAACCCTCCGAGGTACTGTATATGTGTGGAGGCAGTAACTTGAGTACGTTTCCCTCAAGTTACAAACATGCCCAGGTCAGGTGCTTGTCCTAACCGTCACGGGTGCTGTGTAATCACGGGTAAGGTGTTTGTTATAACTCTCCCGGAGCATCTCGGGGATCAGCCGAGAGGCCATAACATCGATGCATCCATAATAACCATACTCTGTGTAAAAATAAATCATATGTGCCTCCAAACCAATGTGTGCTTATAAAATGCATAATCATAAATGCATACTCGTAAATGCATAATCGTAAAAGCATAATCATAGACTCGCAAATTAACTGTGAAAATCAAAGTGTCAACTCACAGGTTGCCGGGATAAACATAAAGCTGAAACCCTGTCGATCGGCACAATTATTCATCTGATACGCCCCTAACTCATGATCCTGAAACTATTATTAAAATAATATTTGATCATTGGAGTTCATATTGAATAGCAAAGATCGTAACCTGGTGAGTAATAATATCGAGAATCTCATATACTCGAACAACGTATTTTCTGTTCAATTACTGACTCAACCAAATTCTGAATTCAATTTCCTGTAATCCCTCACTTTAAAAAATCGCAAACAAATCTCGAATATCAAACGACTCGCAAATAAACAGATTATCAAAACGTCATTTAATATTGTCGTGAATTAAACATATAATTGTCTAATTAAATACTTGCTCAAATTTAACAAATTCAAATCCAAATATAAACCTCACCATTGCGTTCGGCACATGAAAACGAGGGAAATGACATAAAAATTCATCAAAAATTTCACCTCGCCAGAGATCCACCGCGCACGGCGGCACATGGGGCCACCGCCCGCTGGAATTCCACCAACCCAGAAATCTTCGAACTATACATAAATTTGAAGATCTCAACATTTCCAACAACTTTGTAGTTCAATGCTAAGCTCAACTCTAACCGAAAAACATCAAAATCTCACCATGAAGTTGAAAACCCATCGCCAGAATTTCATACTCGGATCGGCTCCGTCCGGCCACGGCAAGGGCTGAGACCGGTCCCAATCGGTTGGTCTCTCCTTGGGCTTCAAAACTCCCATAAGGTCGACCCCCAACGCCACAGTCTCCGCCACCTCCGTCACCGGCGAAATTAGGCCGAAATTTCCTCATCTTTATCACGTCGGTTCTTTCTCTTCCGGCCACCATCGAGGGCGATCCACCAATCAATTTGAAGAGGAGATCAAGCCCAACAACTTCCATGAAGGAATCACGGACAAAGGTGGCCGAAATCGAGCTCACCGGTGCCTAGAAGAGTCATGGCCCAAACGGGTCGGTTTGGACCCATGGTCAACTCGGTCAACGGGTATTTCCCAAAATAGAAACTTTCCATTAATATCTCATATTTATACCGTATATATATCCGTACACATACAGCCCAAATCAACGGCTACGGTTCAATCTGATCAAGATCGGATGGTAACGATTAAATCAGCAATAAAATTAACACTTATATATATATATTCACCAACTGACTTCAAAACTCGATAAAACATTGCTCGCTTATCCGAAAAATTCCCTGAAAATTCTCATGAGCTCGAAATTAAATACTCTACAATTCTCATGAAGGAAGTCAACACAAATTCTCACCTGATGAAATAGTCGTTAACAAACCCAATTATGCGACTAATCTGCGATAATTCAATTTCGTGTTGATTAATACGTATATTTTGGTTCGGGTTGTTACAATTGGACTTCAATTTGTGGAGTTTCAGCTTTAGTATTCGACAGGTCGAGAGTATTCCTTGACGAATCGATGGAAGTAACCTGTCCCATTCCGGTTCCATTCTTTGACGGGTCGAGGATATTGTTTGACCGGTTGAAGGACACACTTTGTCCTGTTTCGGTGCCATCTTTCGACAGAATAAGGATGTTTTTTGACGGGTCGAAGGACACACTCTGTTTGGTTTCGATTCCATTGTTTGATGGATCAAAGAGAGTGTTCAACCAGTCGAACTGGGCTTCTGCAGATTCTGTCTGATTTCCAGCTTCAAGCCTCATTTCCAAGCTCTCCAATTCTTCAAATTCTTCAAAATTAAGAGGATTTCCTTAACATATACTTCTTTAAGTTCTCTCCCCCTGAAGGATTGATTCTGAAATTCTCTCTGAGTAATAAAGTTTTGATTCACGGAAAGAGACATCCAGAGAAACATGCATCTTGTTTACAACTAGGTCATAACAGTGGTAACCTTTTTGAAACTCAGCATAGCCAACAAAGATACACTTCACAACATAAGGATCAAGCTTCCCCACAATTTTTTGTTGATGTGAACGTACATAGTACACCCAAAAACTCATGGCTCCAGATTTGGTAAAGATGACATATTAAACAATTATTGCAACTTATTAAAAGGATTATGAAACTCAATCACTCGAGAAGGTGTGCGATTGATCAAGTATGTAGCAAAACACACAGTTTCTCCCCAGAGATTGCGAGGGAAATTCATACCAAATAATGAAGCACGGACAACTTCCATCAACTGTCGGTTCTTTCTTTCAGCTAGTCCATTCCGTTGAGGAGTATAGGCAATGGAAGTTTGGTGCCTAATCCCATGAGTGCCTAAGTATGCTGACATCTCACCATTCACATATTCTCCACCATTATCAGATTGAAGTACCCAAATTTATTTGCTGATACTGGCAAACACTTCACTTTTACACTTCATCAAGGAGACCCATGTCATTCTAATGCATTCATCAATAAAAGTCACAAAGTAACGATAACCAGAACGAGAAAAAATTCTTGCAGGACCCCAAACATCAGAATGAATTTTCATGAAAGGAACTGAACATTTATTCAAATTTGGAGAATAAGTAATACGATGGCTCTTGGGTAGTTCACAAATATCACACTTGAAATCTGATTCTTCAATAATTGAAAACAACTGAGGTTGTAACTTCCTAAGATATCCAAAATTCAAATGGCCTAAGCGACGATGTCATAACCACACCGCTTCTTTGGATTTATTCAGACTACTGTTACTGTTTGCTTGACTCAATTGCTTGTTCCTACTGCTTATGAACTCCAGGTAGTACAATGTTCCCCTTCTAACACCATAACCAAGAGACCTTCTTGTCAGAATGCCCTTTAGTGATTTGACTCACAGACAATAAGTTATATGCTGAAGAGGGAATAACAAGGATAGAATAAAGAGTTAATTCATTAGAGAGTTGCACAAATCCTTTACCAAGAACAGGGGAAGGAGAACCATCAGCAGTAGGACAACATGTTCAGGGAAATTCTTAAGGGTATCAACAAAACTAGGGTTATTTGTCATATGATTAGTTGCATCAGTATCAATTATCCAAGATTTATCCACATATAATGTGATGAGAGAAGATGCCTTACCCCCTTTACCTGTTTCAACAATGAGTGCAGATGGTTGCTGTTCAAATGATTCTGTGGTGGTTATATCTACTTTGGGGATGTTCTTATGTGGCTTCCAGGAGAAGTTCCACCATTCAGGATATCCAACAAGTTTATAACACTATTCTTTTGTATGACCAACCTCCTTGCAATGAGTACATGTGAAATTAAAAAAAATTGGCAAGAGGTTTTCCACCAAAACGAGGAGGACCAGAGAAGCCAAAAAAAGGAACATGGTGTCTCTGTTAAGTGGAGTTGGCCATGACAGAAGATTCATATGGAAGTGTAGAGAGCACGACCTGGTTTCTTTGAAAACGTCTGACATGGGCATATATCTGCTCAAGATCCAGCTTTTGTTCCCTTCTCAAGAGTTCTTCACTTACTTGACTGAATTCAACATCAAAACTCATCAGAAACATGTAAACTCATTGGTAGGTTATACATGAGGATTTAAATCCATCAATGGTGTCCTGAGAGTGTGTCATGCGTTGATCCATCTCATCCAACCATTCTACAAGTTCATTGTAGTATGTTGAAAGAGAAAAAATTTAGCAAAGTTATTAGATTCATATTCTCCACCTCTATCAGACCTTAGAATTTTTATTCTTTTCTCAAGTTGATTTTCAACTTCAGCTTTATATGTCTTAAACATATTCAAAGCTTCATCTTTGCTATATATTAAATAAACATAACAATATTTACTACAATCATCAATGAAAGATATATAATAATTCTTTTCTCCATGAGCTGGTGTTGATCTAAAGTCACACAAATCACTATGACTTAAACCTAGTACGTCATTGGATTTTTTCACAGATTTTTAAGAAGGAGCAGTAAACTTTGATTCAATACAGATTTCACACTTAGTCATTTTATTCATTGAGCACTTTGGCAACATGCCTAAATTTACCATTATTTGTAAAGAACAAAAATTAACATGGCCTAATCTAGGATGCCATAAAGAAAAGGACTCAACCATGTACATAGAAGCAGCGCTAGTACGTGCATTATTATTATTATTATTCTTATTATTATTTATAGTATTCATAGTTGGTACTATATTGAGTTTAAAGAGTTCTTCAAAAAGGTAACCCTTTCTTACATACACCCTACCCTTGGTGAGTACAAATTTGTCAGACTCGAATACTAGTTTGAATCCCTTGTTGCATAGAACCGGACCTGAAACTAGATTCTTACAAACATCAAGCACATGAAGTACATTAGTGAGTAAGATCTTTTCCCAAATTGAATTTTAGAATTACCTTTCCCTTTCCTTCAACCTTTGTGGTTGTGGCATTTCCCATGAACAAAGCTTCTCCATAATTGATTGTTGATATGAAGAGAACACATCCCTTGAAGCACATACATGTGTAGTATCACCAATATGAATCCACCAATCACTTGTATTAGTAACCAGATTTGCCTCAGAAATAACTCCAATGAATTGAGTTTTATTTTTAGCAAGGTTTGCTTGGTTGTTGAAATTTCCAGAACCTCTACCACCTTGACCTTGATCATTTTTGAATCGACACTCTTTTGCTTTATCCCCAGGTTTGCCACACACCCAACAAACTCCAGATTTTGACTTCTTGAATGACTTGTTCTTTTGTGGGGAATGAGACATTTTTGCACTAGATTGAGTGTTCTTGAAAGCAGTATTTTTGCTCTTATTTTTCTAAGACTTGGTATTTGAAGGACTTCTTTGGACAATGTTGGTGTTTATCTCCAAAGAAGTTGCATCAGCCTTCTCATTCTTCCGATTATCCTCTTGGATTCGAAGCTTTAGAACCAATTGCTCAAAATTCATGTCTTTGGTTAACTGTTTCAGATATGCCTTGAAATCTTTCCATGAATGAGGTAATTTCTCAATAATAGAACCAACAAGGAAATTCGGATTTAGTCCCATCCCTTTAACTCGTGGACAATGACTTGGAGTTCCTCCACTTGCTTGACAACAGACTTGGTGTCACTCATCTTGAAGTTAAGAAACTTGCCAACGACAAATTTCTTTGAATAAACAACTTTGGTTTTGTATTTGTTGTCCAAAGACTCCCATAATTCCCTTGCTATTTTGAATGAGGAGTAGATGTCATACAAGGAATCGTCTAAGTCATTGAAAATATAGTTTCTGCAAAGAAACTCCTTGTTAGCCCAGGACTCTGTAGCCCTCTGATTTTCAGCCTTTTGAGCATTAGTTGGAACATCATCTCCTCCTCCTTCGGGCAGGGCCTTTGAAGGATCAACAATAATAACATTCACCACTTGAAGAGTTATCAAATAGAACAACATCTTCTATTGTAAACATTTGAAATCCGCACCCTTGAATTTCTCAGGTTTCTTGACATGGTGTTTGACACCCGACACTGAATGATCCATCTTGACAAAATTTATGTCTTAGATTGTTATAACTAATCAATATTTAGAATACAAACAGTATATCTATACACGAATATATGAACAAAATCGAAATAAACAACAATAATCAGAGATTGAATATCACTAACTTGATCAGATAGAGGCTTGCGTTGCAGTGAATAGAAATTCGCACTCACTTGTGCTTGTAGTCTGAACGTCTATCTAGAAGATACTACTATCTAGTTCACGTTCTTACACACGAATTTGAACCCTTATGAATTTACTCTATGTATTTATGAGAATAGCAATATTGAAGAAGAAGAAGAAGACGAAGTTGAAGAATTGGATGATGAATGACGACCTGAAGTCATCCTTATATAGATGTCAAAGGTTGCGTCGTCAATTGGTCACGTCGTTTGGATTTTATCGAAATCCAACTGTCGCTCATTTTTATCCAAAACGCAACCTTTCATAATTTTCATATTTAAAATTCAAAATTCAAAATTCAAAATTAAAACTGATTTAATCAATAGAGTCCAAGAGCCTCAAGACTCATCTTTTGATATTTATATATTGAGTTTTCCTTGGTATCCCAATGCCCAAACTCACACATCCACTAGTGAAAGTCCATGTCTAGCTAGTCACCTATTTACTTCTTCACATATGTGATCCATTATGAAGAGTACATGTGAAAGTACCCAACCCCGATTTAGTTTCCTAAACCGGAATCAAACCCCTTCTGAAAACACGAACCAACAAAAATTATTAAAATTTCGGCAGAGTAACGCTACTAACACGGAATTGCCTTTACCTGCACCCGAAAAATAACACTTCATCCTATGCCACAAAAACCAAACCGTGGGCACCAATCCCATTCGGATTTCTCAATATCATATCAATAACAATAAACAGTAAACATAACTGTAATATATAGAAAATCTGGGAAAATCCGTATAAAACATGTATCAGTAATGTATCAGAGTGACCTCTAGTGTGTGTGTGTGTGTGTATATATATATACAAAATATACAACAGTAGGCGAAACAAGGAACCTACTGGATAAGACAGGTAGCTCGAACAACTAGCCTCCGACCGCGACGTGAGACACCAGAATCTGAACTATAAACTGGGCACGGAAACCGAAAAGCCTAGGGGAAAGGCAAATAAAACATTAGAGTGAGTGGACGAAAATAAACATATGTCTTTCATCAGTTTCATATACATAATCAATGTAAAACAATGCGAGTTCGGAAAGTATATATGGAGGTGCCAGGCGAATCTCTCAAGCCTGACGGTTAGGCGAATCGCTCAAGCCCGACGGTGATAGGCCAGGGGAATCTCTCAACCCCGGCGGCAAAACAGGGGAATCTCTCAACCCTGCCCAGAGGAATCTCTCAACTCTGGCAGACTACCGGTGATCAGCCAAGTAGCCGAAGCATCGATGCAGGTATGCCATCACCATAAATATAAAATAATGCCTCCGAAAATAATAAATAACTCAACATCATATAAAATAAATATGGAAAAATCACAAACTCGCAACAACTGTGAAAATATAAAAAATGTCCACTCACAGATGAGCAGGGCGCATACTCGCGCTAATTAAGTGGTCCGGCGGAAGATTCCTCGCCCGAAGCACGATCTCGATCTCCTGAATAATCACAAAATATATCTGATCAGAATCACAATTCACAACACTATACCACACCGCGGAAACCAACCGTTCCCGAAAATATACAACACAGTGCAAAATAATCGACGAAATTCCCGAAATCTCCACTCAAAACCATCGACTGAAAATCCGATACCCAAATTAACTCAAAAACCCCAAGGCGACGATCGGGGTGCGAATACGAGTAAAACGACATTAAAATCACTAAATTCCAAAAAGTCAACGGGTCGCCGAAGCTCCGCCGTTGACCGCCGCCAGCGGCGGCCGCACGCTGTCAACCGGAGAGATTTCCCGGCGACCGAGCTCACCGAAGCTTCATCTCGACGAGTGCAACACATCTCCCTTCTATGACTAAGTCCAATTCCGGCCACACACGCCGGAAAACAGCTCGAAAGCCACGGATCCATAACCGGCCGGAAAATGCTCCGCCGCCCAATTCCGTCACCGTGAGGCCATCCCGGCCTCCCATCCTCAAGGGACCACCTACCTACCTCAAGCCCAACAATTTCCATCACAAACCCCCCTCGGAAAGTCGTCGGAACTCCTCCCACCGTCGAAGCCGATTCCGGCCAAAAACCCCAAAATTTCAAATCGACATTTCTCCCTCAATTCTCAACCAAATCAAGCAATTCCAAGTTCTAATCAACTAGAAATCAAGAGAGGAATCGAAATATACCAAGGTCCAAGCCGGAGGTGGCCGGAAAATGAAGGTCGCTGGCGAGTCAGGGCCGGTGGAGATTTTCTTCTCTGGTCAACGCGGGTCAACGGTCACAGCTCGGTCAAACGACAGTCAAACTTCCCGAATAGTGATTTTCGACAATTTTTTACTATTTCCGATATTTATACTCGCATCTCGGGATGATCGACGGTCCAAAACGGATAACCATTACGATTCGGATAAACTCGTCGATATTCCAAAACTTCGAATAATCATATTATATTCCTCGGTCATTGGAAAAATCATCCGGAACCGCCTACGAACTCGAAATCACATGTACCACAACTTTCGAGAAGAGACTCAATTCAAATTCTCGGCCGATTATTAAGTCGTGATTAAAACTGGTAAATCAACCAATATACGGAAAACAGTGATGACGCATAATCTCGTGAATTAAGCCTTTTACTCAACTAATTCTGGTTCAGGTCGTCATAACATGCCTTAAAATTTCTTCCAAGTCCCACAAGTTCCAATAAAAACACCGTGAAATTGTTCAATGTTGAAAATGCAATTCACAGGTGTGAGCAAGGTGAGGATTATGTCACCACTTTCTTTACAAAATTGAAGGCATTATGGGGCAAAAGAGATGCCATTTGTGACTTGACATGTGAAGAAGGCAGCAAGATCAGTGAGTACATCAAGAATAAGAAAACAGTGAAGTTTTTTATGGGGCTGAATGATAACTATTCTCAAATGCGCGGAACCCTTGTAGCCATTGCCCACTTCCAGCGGTTAACAAGGTGTATTCGATGATTTTACACCATGAGAAGCAAGCTGAAGCTTCGAATGGAGGAGGAAAAGCACTCATATCGCAGCTGGAAGGCGCTGTCTTTGCAGTCAAGAATGTGAGCCACGATAATAATGTCCAAAACAAGGAGAAGAAGAAGTGCGCCAAGAGTGTTAAAGGTCACTTCACTATATACTATCGTGCACATCTGATCTATTCATTTTAAGTGTATTAATTAATGTATTTTCTTTACATTTTTACTTTGTTAATTACTTAGTATTATTTATTTTGACTTATTTTATTATTTTAGGTGTAGAATAAAAGAGACAGAGTAAGGTTTACAAGCATGCAAGGCATAGCAAAAATGGAGAAAAAAGGAGAAGAAGAAGAAAACTTGAAGAGAAAAAGAAGTCATTTGTTGACTAGGAAAATATTTCCTATGTTGACTAGGAAAAATAAGCTTCCGGAAAAACCTTGGAAGAAGAACAAATTTAAAATAGGTCAAATTAATTAGAAAACCATTTGAAAAGTTCAAAAATAAAGACCAAGTCAGCCAATTTCGTGGAGAGCAAGATATGGCAAAAAAATGATTCCTAAGTTGAGTAGGAGAAGGATATCATGAAAAATAAGGAAAGAAGAATCTGCTTGTGCAGGTCAGCCAACTTCGAACGATGACTAAGAACAGCTCCGGAGGAATTAGATGGAAATATCTTTGAGTCTTCTTTCCAACGAGTCAAAAATCATAATTTTTGGAGGTCTACAACTCTGTAAAAGTACGATTCTATGCAGACTACCAGACTTACTCGGGTAGAGTAGGAAAACCTTGTTTTGGGGGAAAAACTATTTTTTAATGCCTATATATACACGAGGCTCGTCCCTAAATTGGATCATCACTTATTCTACAGCTTAAGCTCTGCCAGAAACTCCTCTCCATCCCACAATATAAGACTTCACGCCTCAAGGAGCCGACTACACGATTATATCACCTCATCTTCCTTTCCATAGGTGTGTAGAAGATATCTAGCACCATCTACCAAAGAAGTCTTGTTCTACAAAAGTGTAATCATGACATCTTTACTTCATAATTCTCTTTTGTTGTTTGAATTTTTTTTTTGTGTTGAATAATTAAATTTTGGTGTTTTATTACATATATGAATTTCAATAACTTTCCATGTGTTCCAATATTGTAGATTTTGATATGCATGTGTTTAATTAGTTCTTAATACTTTGATTTAGATTTAGGGGATACCTAGTCTAGATCAATGGTGTATAAGGGATACTTAGCACAAAATATGAATTATGCATATTTAATTGGAAATTAGGGTTATGAGATTTCGATAAGTGTTGTTATTTGTACGTGTTAATAAATAAGCTAGGTAAAGGAATAAGTTGATCACTTGTATATAATTAGTTAGGTTTATTTTTTTCATAAGCATGATTTAGAGTTTTTAGGGGTCTTTTGTGTTTGCTTGTCTATAAGTGAAGCATGTTAGATTTCTAGAAATTTTCTAATATGTGGTTGACGTTTCTAGGTAATTAATTAAGTAATTAAAACAAACTCTTTTTACTCCCTTTTTCTTTACACAATTATCGCATGCACCATTCAATCCTCTGTTTAGAACGATACCCTATTTACCAATGCTACATCTACACAAAAAAGGTTTTAAATTGTATATGAGTGAATTATGTGTTAAGTGTCTACTTTATGTTGATATGATAATATTTGATACATGTTTTACTCATATCAACATCTAACATGTACGTTCTGTGGTTTAAAGACCATATCCTGTGAATATTGCAACAAGAGGAAAGCCTTAGAAGAGGGTCAAGCACACTGAACCGTGAGGCTCACATCAATCAGATTTTGGCCATGCTTGAACAAGATGGAAAAGTTGCCAACTTCTTCTTCTCTCAAGATGAGTGCAAACAAAGTCTTGACATGCTAAATGAGAAGAAGAATAGCACGACAAACCATGTTAGTAACAACTTTAATCTTGAACACCTCTTAGGTAAAGCTTTACAATTTACAAGTTGTGACAAACAAAGTACCTAGATTTTAGATAGTGGGACAAGTGACCACATAGTGTGCAATCCTAAACTTCTCACCACAAAACATCCTGTCCAAAATAGAAATGTCAAACTCCCTGATGGTAGCCTAGCTAGAGTCAGTTACATCGGCACAGTCACCTTTTCCTCACAATTCACCTGACATAATGTTTTATGTGTACCTCGCTTTTATTTGAATCTCATATCTGTCAGCAAAAAATTGCACGTGATTCATATTTCATCACGGTGTATCTAAAGGATTTTTGTGTCATACAAGACCTACTATTGGGGAAGATAATTGGGATGGGATTTGAGAAGGAGGGTCTATATTGTCTCGGCAAAACTCAGCAAGCAGCATGTAACATTGTCTCGAGTAAGTCATCCTCTCTTTGGCACTAGCGGCTTGGACACTCTTCAAGTCGAGTTTATTCTCAGTTTTCTTTTCTTTCAAATAAATCTGGCACTGCGAGCACTTATCCTGTGTGTTCTTTAGCTGAACAAACTCAAAATTATTTTCCTTTAAGTTCATTTTTAAGTGAATTACCTTTTGATTTGATTCATGTTGACATTTAGGGAGGTTATCATGAGCCTACTTACACAAGAATCAAGTATTTTCTTACCATTGTTGATGATTACACTAGGAGTACCTGTGTATATTTAATGGTTCAAAAGTCTGAGACTCTATCTCTTTTGGTCGATTTCATTACCTTTGTTGAAAATCAGTACAACGCATGAGTCAAAATTGTGGGTAGTGACAATGGTCCCGAGTTTGGTCACAAAAGTTTTTACGCGTCAAAAGAAATTTGTCATCCAACAAGTTGTGTCAACACAGCTCAACAAAATAGTGTAGTTGAGAGAAAACATAGACATCTCCTAAACATGGCACGATATTTCAAGCAAGTCTTCCTAAAAGTTTTTGGGGTGATGCCATTTTAACAACTGCGTATTTGATCAATCGAACGCCCACACCAATCTTGGGAGGTAAGAGTCATTTCGAAAAGTTGTTTAACAAAGAGCCAAGTTATACACATCTCAAGGTCTTTACTTGTCTTTGTTTTTCGTAAACTCATCTGCATAAAACCACCAAAGTTTGAACCCCGAGCAATCAAATGTGTGTTTTTGGGTTATCCACATGGGAAAAAGGGCTATAGAGTTCTTGATTTATCTACTGACAAAGTCTTTGTGTCCAGGGATGCTGATTTTCATGAAACCATATTTCCTTATCCGTCCGCGTCAAATAATTGCGTTCAAAGGGTAGTAATTCAAGTCGAGATACACCGGATATTTCTGACTCCTCTAGAGTTTGGGATGAGCCACAAGTTTTAGGTAGTTTTAGGGTTTCTTTAGGTTCAAGTCAAACACCACTTCCTCCACCTATCTCTCCTACCTCCACTCCAACACAACAACATGATAACTCTCACTCATCTCCTGTCACAACAGCTCCATCCGATTACTCTATTCCTATTGAGTCAGTACCTATCGAGAATAATCCAATAAATCTCGATAACCATAACCCTCCATCCTCGGCAGAACAACAACCTGGTCCTATATCATCATCCAGTCATAAATTCTCTTCACGTCAATCATCCAGAGCCACTTACACTCCAAGCTACTTGCGAGATTTCCACATCGAGACAGTTCTTCCTTCTCGCTCTGTTCCATCGTCTGAGCTGGCATCAGGTTCCCTCATTCTCTTGCACATGTATTGTCCTATGATAATTTGTCACCTTCTCATCTTGCTTTCACCGCACAACTCACCCTCCACAAAGAACCAACTTCTTATTCACAGGTAGTACATGTTCCAAAATGGCGTAAGGCCATGAAAATTGAGATTCAAGCCTTAGAAGCCAACAAGACTTGGAGTCTTGTTCCATTGCCGCCTAATGAAAGACCAATTGGTTGCAAGTGGGTTTATAAGCTGAAGCTTAATCCTGATGGCACAATTGAGAGGTACAAAGTACGTCTCGTTGCAAAGGTTATAATCAAGTGGCCGGAATTGATTATAAGGAGACTTTTGCACCGTTAACAAAATTCGTCACCGTATGAGTCTTACTTAGCCTTGCAGCTCTTAAAGGATGACATTTTTACCAACTTGATGTCAACAATGTTTTCATGAATAAAGATCTTACTGAAGAAGTTTATATGCATCTTCCTCCTGGTTTCAGACTAAAAGGGGAGGCGAAGGTGTGTAAATTACACAAGAGTTTATACGGTTTAAAGCAGGCTTCAAGATAATAGTTCAGCAAACTTTCTAGTGCACTAAAGGCAGCTAGTTTTATTCAGTGTTGGGCCGATTATTCTTTGTTTGTTTGGTTCAAATCCGGGAAATTTACCGTTTTGCTAGTTTATGTGGATGACATGATTTTAGCAGGCAACTATCTTGAGGACATTGAAGCAACAAAATCATTTTTCTCCGAACAATTCAAATTAAAAGACCTTAGAAAGCTAAAATATTTCCTAGGTATCGAAGTGGAAAGATCAAAGAAATGAATTGTGCTTTATCAACGCAAGTATGCACTTGAGATACTTGAAGATGCAGGATATCTTGGCAGTAAACCTTGTAAGTTTCCTATTGATCAGAATATTTCTCTTACACAAGCAAATGGTGAACTATTACAAGATCCATCACAATACAGAAGGCTTGTGGGTCATTTGATTTATTTAACCATTACATGGTCTGATTTGGCGTATGCTGTACACATCTTGAGTCAGTTTATGAACCAACCACGGAAACCACACCTGCATGTTGCCCATCATGTTCTGTGTTGCATCAAGTACAACCCTGACCAAGGGATTAACAGCTTTCTGTGACACTGATTGGGCACGATGTAAGGATACTAGACGTTCTATAACTGGTTATTGCATCATGTTTGGTTGAGCACCAATATCATGGAGAACCAAGAAGCAAGGAAAAGTTTCTTGTTCAAGTGCAGAGGCTGAATACCGCTCCATGGCTTCTACGTGTTGTGAGGTAACATGACTTAGAAATATTTTGCATGACCTCCATGTTCGATAATTAGCTCCCACTAGATTGTTTCGTGACAACCAGGCAACTATTCACATAGCTAATAACCCGATTTTCCTTAAACGTACGAAGCACATTGAGATAGATTGTCATGTTGTACAATAAAAGGTTCAAAATGGAGTAGTGCAAACGATACACATTGGAACCAAACACCAACCTACCGACGTGTTTACCAAGCCTTTGACTACAATGCAATTTGGATTGCTTCTTAACAAGTTAGGTGTAATCAATATACACTCTAACTTGAGGGGGAGTATTAAAGCAAGAAATTAGTTGTGTATTTTTATCTTTATTGTTGTAACAATGTTTCCTTGTAGAAGCAGGTTACCTTATACAACCCATTTGGGGTTCACGTACAGTCTGTATATAAATGCATTGTATTGCTTTTTCCTCGTGTGTGAATAATAATACAACCAGTTCAAAAAAATTTATAGTTAGTGGTTGTTCACCATTGTCCCTAGCGACCTCCTCGACCTCCTCTTGTAGTTGGAGCTCCCTTCGTGCCCTAATTACTGGATTGTGCCATAGAGGCTTGAACCTTAAAGTGCACCACACTGAAAACTAACCAATGTTAAGAACTTGATAAGAAATTGATTTCCTTGCAACATTTACAGTTTTAATATCAATCCAATTATGTATATGGTAAAATTAGAGATACGAGGTCAATCTTTCATGACCTATATTCTATTCAATTGAGTTGTTGACTCTCCTTCATCTTAGATTTCGAATCACAAGTTCGAGGTAATCCTCTCTCTGGAGGCCATAGCCCTTAACAAAAAATTGTTTCACCAGAAAAAATAGGTAGCCACCTTGAGCACAAGTTAGACAAAGTAAAGAAAACTCTTATCCCCACTCTTGTCAAATGACATTCTCTCTCTCCTAACACACTAATAATCAATTTTGACGGTTCTGTGTTGCAAAGAGGAGTGAGAAATGTTGTTGGAGGTTTTGTCATCAAAGATTCTAAGGAAGACCAATCTTTGCTGGTTCGAGAAGACTTGGTGAAACTTCTGTACCTGTAGCTGAAGCCACTATTGTGAGAGATGCTCTCCACTATGCCTGCTTCCTTGATTTTAGTAATCTTGTGGTGGAGGAAGATTCCTTATTGATCATTAATTGTATCAATGGAAAAACCTCCACTCCCTAGCGTCTCAAAACTCTCATTAAAGATATCAGAAAACTAGCTGACCAATTTGAAGAAATCTAATTCAAGCATGTCTTCCGCGAAGCAAACTTTGTTGCTGACAAGTTAGCTGATCATGGGCATCACCTCCAACATCTACGCATTTGGAATTACTCGTTGCCTTCTGCTGTTGGACTTGCTGTTGCCTTTGATCAGTCTAGTGCGGGATGCTCTAGGGGTCCTCTCTCTAGATCGAGATTCCCTTTTGCTCTCTCTTTTGTATAAAAAAAACCTGAAAAAATAGGTGTCAAATAGAATGACCGTATATAATATTTACTGTATACATAAATTTTTGGCGTAGAATTTACTCTCTTTTTTAACGCTGTAAACTTTACCTTACGTTACGGGCCAAAAAAAACTGTCGTAACTCTCATGCAATCCCCCATCCTCCCCCAATTACAATTTTATCCCTACAAACATAGACATTTACTGCTCTCAGTTCCAGCAGTAATATGCTTGAAGAATCATTCATTTAGATCATCTCCAACAATAGGAGAGTTCATACCTTAAAATAAGATTTCACAAGCTTTCTCATCTCCAATGGTGGGAAGTTTAAAATCTATACCTTATATCATAGATCCTATACCTTAAATAAGAGTTCAAAATGAACTCCATTATAATTTTTAAGCTTCAATTTTTATGTGGGCCAAGTGGGGTTGAAAGATTCAGAGGAAAGAGAAGATAGAAAAGAGAGAGATGTGAGTTGGTGCAGCTGAGAGAGAGAGACACTGAGAGAGAGAGAGAGAGAGAGACGCATTGAGGCGTGGGAGAGAGACACATTGAGGCGTGGGAGAGAGACGTGTGTTTCTTGCGCTGGGGAAAGAAAAATATGTCGGGGAAAGAAAAAAGGAGAGAAGGCAGGTGTCCATGTTTAGCCCAACGGCTCTCCGATGAAGCCCAAATGGCTATTTTAAAGATATGTAATTAATTTTAAAAATTTGCCTCATTTTTTATTGAAATAAATTGTAAAAAAATGAGAAAAAAAATTTGTCCGTTGGAACAATAACTTTTGCTCATCTCTATAAATACTAACACTACATCTCATTGTTTCTACACCAAAATTTGTTATTTTCCCTCAAGAGCAAATTTTCTCCTCAAACTTTTCTCCCTCTAACTTTTAATTTTCTTTTTGTAGCTCATGCCACCAAAGCCAAGAGAGCCAAGGAAAACAAATTGGAAAAATGAAGAAGAAGAGGTGTTGTGTCATGCCACTATGAGGATTAATGACGATCCTTGCATGGGTACTAATCAAAAGAGCCAACTTTTATGGGAGCATATTAATGCGGTGTACGAAATTACGAAACCACCCGGAGCATGTTCACGAACCGGATCTAGTTGCTTGGGTCGTTTGAAAAAGATTAATCCCGCATGTATGAGATGACTTCAAAGTCTCAACCACACAATCAAGGCTCATGGTAGTGGTCAAAATGAAGCCGACGAAGTTAAGTATTTAATTTTTATTGTGCACATAAATATTTCAATTGTTTGCTTATGACATTGAACAATAGATTGATCAAATGCTTAAAAATAATTAACCACTAATTTACTTTACTTTTTTATGGCTTGATTATGTAGATTTTATATGCTAAACAACATTACAACAAATTGTCAAAAGGAGAGGCTTTCAAATTTTTTCATTGTTGGGAGATATTGAAGACATTTAAAAAAATATATGAATCCTCCTGGTATGGATTTTAATGCTGATTTTAAGCCGCCTATCGACTTTGATGATGACTACTACACACCCGATAATGAAGCAACACCAAGTGTACCACCCAAGAAAGCTCGCCCAATGGAAACTAAAGCGACTAAGGCAGACAAAAAAGAAGAAGAGCTATAATGTGGGAATGAGCATTCAAACTCAAATGAAAAGATTGAACAACTTACATGAGCGTGAGTTTGCACAAAAGCAACAACTCATTGAAGAGGCTAAAAAGACTGAGAAACGAGAAGCCGATCAGCATACGATGGCGGTGGATCCTTCTATATACTCCCCTAATAAGAGAGGTTATTGGGAGAGGAGGCAAAAAAAGATACTTGACATGGAGAAAATGGAAACAAAGTTCTACCACTCCACAATTTCCTCGTCAATTATCTAGCAATGATGGAGATGCCACAAAGTTGTCCATCTACATTCCGGTTGAAGAAACACCATGGATATGAAGTGATCTTGAAGAGTCATTCATTAATTTTAATTGTTGTTATTGCCTATGTTGTAACTCTTTTTTGACAAATGTTTGTCTATCCATATTTTAGTTATGTTGTTGCTTATTCTAAGTTTTAAATAAAGAGTATTTTGTTGTTTTTAATGATAGATTAAATTTTTATAAAGTATACACTCTTAAAATGCATAATTGATACAACTTTTATTAATACACTTACATCAAAACACACAACAATACCACACCAAATTAAAACACACAACAACATACCAAATTAAAAAGCTTACAACGACAAACCAAAATGAAATACAGAAAATATTACATAATGGCGAAAAATGCTAATTATTGAATTAAAATAAACACATCACTCATGTATTGTTACGTTGTTGTTGCATGTGTAAGTCCCAACCATATTGAACTAGATTGTTTCTCAATGAATCATGGATCACATGACATCGAGTGTCATCTTAACATTGCATATATTCTTGCACTCGTCTGGTATTGCGATGCACATTCACATCATAGAAGTCAAAAGGCTCATCTTTTTCATACTCATCATCTACTATCATGTTGTGCAAAATTATGCACGTCATCATGATGTATTGGAGATTCTCTCTACTCCAAAGATGAGTTGGGCCCCTGACGATTGCAAAATGCGCTTGCAGAATACCAAACACTCTTTCCACGTCTTTTCTATATGTCTCTTGTATCTTCGTAAAATGTCTTATCTCTGGAGTGGTTGGGTTTGGGATTGCTTTCATTAAAGTCGCCCAGTTGGGGTATATGTCATCCACAAGGTAATAACATTGGTGGTACGCATTTTCACCCACCTTGTATTTCACTCGAGGAGCTTTACCTTGGCACACTTCGTCGAACAATGGTGACATTCCCAGAACATTTAAATCATTTAGAGACCCTAGAAGTCCAAAAAATGTATGTCATATCCATGTATCATATGAAGTCACTGCCTCTAAGATAATAGTAGGTTTACCTTTGTAGCCTTGAATTGCTCGTGCCAAGCAGTATAGCAGTTTTTTCATTGCCAGTGCATACAATCAATGCTACCCAACATACCCGAAAATCCACTCTCATTAGCTTTGTTGAGCAACCTGATGAGATCTGCTTTCTCTGGTCGACGAAGGTACTTCTTGCGATAAACATTCCACATAGCTTTTGTAAAGTGATCTAAAATCTCAAGAGTGGTAGATTCGGCGATATCAAGGAACTCATCACACAAATCAGCTGACATACCGAAAGCAAGCATCATCATAGCACATGTTAGCTTCTGTTCAGTTGAGAAGCCGACTCTACCAGTAGCATCCATGGTCTGGACGAAATATGGATTGTAGTTGGTCACACCATGCATCATGTTGTCGAACAACTCAAGTCGCATGCAGAAGCACCTATGAAAATGGTTTGATTGAAACCTACACACAAGATTAAAGTACAGAGCTTTCAATCGTCGATCTATTTCCTCTTTATCTCTCTGAATGTACATTCGGCCATCAGAAGAACCAGCCCATTGTGAGTTTTCTTCTTCCGTCTTCTGCAAGTGTGAGGCAGTAGCAGTCGTAATGAGATCATCCTCATGATTTCCCATGCTACTACCTTCTTTATTCTTCTTGAGTAGTTTCTTGAGCCTATTCAGCATAATTGAAACAAACTCAAAGTATGAGTTGAAACCACAAATTTGATTATAGAGGAGGAGTGTTTGTGAATTTGTGAGGATGAAGGAAAGAGGGCAACGTTTATAAAGAAAATCAAGAAGGTTCAGGAAATGACATGTACTAGGTAAGAGCTATGGTATAATCCGGACGACTAATTACAAGTTGACATGTACACAAAAAATTACAGCATAATTATCGGTTAGATATTATATCTATTCGTAATCTCATTATGCTCATATCGATCGGCACGTAGTGCAAAAAATCTCACTCCATATATAGATAAATATGGTTAGTATTAATTATTTAATTTATAAATAATTAATTCAAAATAAATATATTTTCAAAATAATTATATAGTTTAATAAATGTAAAATATTTTAACTAAAATAAATAAATAATAAATAATATGAATTTTAAATTATGATGTATGGTATGATTGGAGACGAAAGAGTTCCATCTCGAGGTAAAAGATTTTCATGATTTGATTGAAGATGAAATTTTTTTATAATAAATAGTAATTTTCAAAATCTCAATCTCAATTACAAGGTATATAATTTTTATGGTCGGAGATGCTCTGAGGCTTCACCCGATTGAAGAAGAATCATTCCTCCTCCAGGAATCTACTCAATCCCAAACACTTGAAAACTCTCTCGCAATTCCGTGCCCAACTCTGCCACCTGTGATTTGAAAATTTGAAATCCCTAATTTGGAGAATCCCCAAATTGCAAAATCATGGAAGACCCAACGGCGCTGACAATTTGCTTCTCCGATTTCCCGGAGGACGTGCAGCTGTGCATCCTCTCGTTCCTGACCCTTCCCGAGATTTCCAGCTTCGCCTGCACCTCGAAACGGTTTGTTTCGCTCTGCAACAGTGACGGGAAGCTCTGGTTCTCTTTGTGCGACCGCAGGTGGGGATCGAAGACCTGCATCAACCAATGGGGCGGCGGCAAGATCCCTTACCGTCTCCTCTACCGCACTCTCTCCCGCTGGGAGAATCTCATAGGCTTCTGGCGCCAGGGTGGGGCCCCAACTACCTCGCAGACCAAATCCCCGCCGTTGATCTTCTTCGAGTGGGGCCCCTCGTTCATTGCCGGGTCCCGCGTCTCCCCAGCCAAGGACGGGACTTACGGTGTCGTCAAGGCGCCTTTCCTCTGGCTCAGCCTCTCCCCCGAGGGCCACGTGGTCAACTTTCTCGACCCTGAAGGAAGACGGAGGGCCCCACCTTCCGCTGGTTTCTGGGACAAGGACCTGGTGCCGGTGAACCTGAGCCTGATGGGGACTACTCATTTCGTTGTGGAAGAAGACATGGGGTTCTCGAGGAATGTAGCTCGATCGAGTTCGAGTTCCGCGGCCGTGAATATCGAAGGCGGTGGTGAGAAGTTGTTGATCGGTGGATATGAGAGTGGGTCCCCTGGGACGTCGCCGAACTCGCCCGACAGGTTGATGTCGGAGATTTATCAGTACTTTGCGAACAAGACGAGTCCCAGCGCAGGCGGAGACAGGGGATCGAGGAGGCAGAGGAGGAGGGAGAAGGAGAAGCAGTTGAGGAGGAAGCTGGAGTCTCAGCATTTTGTTAAGATTGTAGATTGCTCGCCCACTCCGGCCAGGCCTTTGCAGGGTCTCTGGAAGGTTTCCTCTTTCTCTCTTAGACTTGAATTTTATCAAATGAATATGGAAAACATCAATGTATTGTATATTGGAGTTGTTTCCGGGTTTAGGATTGTTGAGCAGAACATAATAACTTGGCTGTAGTTTTTGAAAACGTTAGGTTTGTGCTCCTCATTGGGCATATACTGCGACAAATTGTTGCTTATGTTAATTATGTTCTCTAGTCTCTAATACCTGAATTTATTACAAGTTTGCTAGCTATTTGATTCCAAAGCTTTTTAGGAATCTCCCTGATGCCTTGGGACTTTGGAGAGTTGGGGTTAATAAATTTACCCTGCTCTTTGCTGTATTGCTTCTCATGATGTTTCAGTGTGGTAGTTGACGTTATCGTGATAGTCTGTCTAAATGAATCAATTGTTCGTAATTACAATTAATGCTTATTCTTCATCGACTCATTTCACTTGAATTGCCAAATACTTTTGAGTCAGCCTGCTGTTTTGGGGAAAGAGTTAATCTTACTTAGGAATATTATTGCCTAAGTTTGTGTAAGTGGGCAGAGCTCTGGGTTAACTGATTGTGCTTATTCCACTGTCTTTTGCTTCCCATTATGTCTCATTACTCGATGGTGGATTCAAAAGAGATGTCAAGTGTGACTCAATTGAATCCCGGTCATTCTTTTTCCTGTTTGCAGGGAATATATGATGATATGAACTTGGGATTCTACCTGGTTGCATATGATGACATTGGGGGCATTTCCTGCCAAAAGGTTTGCGACTCGTCTGGTCATCTGGGCAGTTTCACTCGTGTTATCAGTAAGCATCCAGTCTTTTGGACTACAGACCCTACATTTTCGGAGTCTCCATTTCTCCCTGAGGAAGAGAATCTGTATAGTAGTCGAATACATCTTAAACCAAATGCCGCATCAGATCAGATTCACCAGCAACTCCATCTCACAGGAATCGAGGTGGTGTCTCGCATACTTTCCATAAATTTAAGTTATGATCTAGCCATTCCGTACATGGTGCGCACTACCACAAACCCAATTCATGCACAGGGAAGGGTTTGGCAGTATGGGGATGGAACATTTGGATTTGGCTTTCTTCAAGACAGTTTTATCAGGGACTTGAAGAATGTTGCCAAGAATGGTTATCTTCTAGATATTATGTAGCCAGGTAGTTTTCTAGTAGTGTTATTCATGTACACTATGTCAAATCTGTTATTTTTTTGTACAGAGACCACATTTAGCTGAGTGCCACTGTTCTCTGTGGCACTGTTTACAATTTATTTGTTGACACTTGGCACAGCATTGAGAATGCTGACCTTCAATTACCTATTGGCTTGCAAGTAAATTCAGATTCCCAATTCACTTATTGCTTCTGTAAATGCCACCTGCTAATTCTTCAGTTCTGTATAATTCTTGATATGTATTTATTTGAAAATTGCAAAGGTAGGTTTAGTCATGGTTGATAAAGCATTTGATATTCATATAAGAACTGCTCGTTTGTTGTAGGGAGTTCTCAACATACAGTATAATCAAAACCAACATGAAGAAACATAGAGAGTACAAAGGAGCCTCATTTGGCATCTCATTCGAGGAAATGCTTTCACAACCTCACTGAAAAATCCGGAAGCAACAAATGAACCAGCACGCTTGAATTAGATATAGGATTGCACCAACTTAGATTGCAAGGAAATGGTAAAGTAGGGATAAGTATGAGGGACAACAGCATCACTACTGTTTCTTTCATATCATATTTCAGCAACTTCTGTGGTTCCTACTACTTTCTCGTGGTCACTGCCACCTTCGAGCTGGCTTAAGTTTCCCTTCTCCCTGATGAGTTGGGTGTGGTGGTGCTTGCAGTAGAGCCGCCCCTCGTGTGCAATGTAGTTCGATGGGCTGATTGTGCATCCACCATGTGTGCATTTGAAGCACATCTTGTGGTAAGGAGTTCCATTCACAGTAACCTTATCACAGATCCAATTCAATTGTAAATTAAGTGAGTAACTAACTCTGATATGATATCAACTAGTCACAGCTAGAAGTTGGTAGTACCTTTTCTGTTGGATACGCAGTTTTCTTGCAACCAAAGCATTTATCTCTGGTTCCACCAAACATGGTTGAAGCCTTTGACACTGCAGGTCTCTGCTAAAACAGGTCATTGTCAAGATCGATCCGAATAGATATTCTGAATATGTGTTTGAGCTAACACTAGCTGTATGGGGCTAATACATACCTCATTATCAATAGGTCTCTCTGGTTTTACAATCTTTGGTGTGCCTGAGTAGGAAGATAAATAAGCCAATTAGATAGAAAAAGGAATGCTAATTACTTTGGTGAATGTTATTGCTATGCAATTTTACCTTCAAAGCTTTTGTCAAGACTGCCAGTTCTTTTGAAGAGTTGATCAAAGTGTGGCCTGCAGTAAAGTACTCCCTCAAATGAATTGTAGTTGCTGAGCTGCAGATGATAAAATTGCATAAGAAAATCACAAAGTCAAATACTTTGCAGGTTGTAATTGCTGTTTGTTCACATTTCAATATAAAGTTTGTTCTTGTATGAACATGGATTTCATTGAAGAATCTAATTTTGTGAGTCCTTCAAGCGTCTTACAGATAAATTATTGGCCAATCTCAAAAGGCTAGTTCAGTTTCTTAGATTTGAGCAATGAACTATCCATTTACCAAATATTGAGGGTCTGATATGTAACTCTGTCATCAAGATGCAGTTGAAATCAACGTTCAAGAAAACAGAATGAAGCCTTAAAGGACCAAAGACACTACTTTGATAACCAACCTAGCTATGGCCTAGTACAAGAACAATCCAGATCAATTTTGATCCCAAAATCACTGTGATCATTCATGTAAAAATTTAAATCACAAAAAACATGTTACTAACATATTCACTTGAGAGATTATGGTAGTAGGAATTAACTATGCAAGCAAGTAAAGTACCTTGAGGGTTCCTTTGCAGTGGTGACATCTAAAGCAGGCTTTGTGGTAGATTCTGTTATCAGCTGTGAGCTTATCAACCAGATACACAGTTTTGTCACAAGCCATGCACTTCTGAGTTGTTCCTGCAAATGCCATCTCTTCTGCTTCTGCTTTCTTCTTCTTGCTCCTATTGACTATTTTCTGTTATGAGGAGGAGGAGGAGGACTGCTAGATAGGAAGGGATTTGATGAAGAAAATGAATGATAGAGAGCATAGAATATGGGGGGTTGCAGGGACCAAAAAGCAACAAGACTGTAGATAGATTAAAGTTTGTTGCTATACAATCATGGTGTCCCAATTTGTAAGCACCCACCTACCATTTTCTGTTAGATATTTCTTTTTTTCCAACTCCATCATTTGTCCGCGAGCTAATTTTTAGCACCATATTTATCATTTATGTAGCAAATTCCTAACTTTGGAAAGAAACAAGCCGAGCTTGAGAAATTATTGTTTTGGGTACTAAAAGTCCAGCAACACATGGGAGTGAGACCCAAATTCGGTGACATCACAAAATTAAATGTTAGAAGATTTGTGTTTGTAGGTATGATAAGAGAAGAAAAAATGTTTGAAAGACACGTAAAAATTTACGTTTTTCTTTAGATTTTATTTGCCCCACTACTTAGTGTGTAAGGAGGATAATCAAATAAGTTTTTAGGATACAATGAAGCCTGACAACTTACTATTTTTTTATCGTTGGTTTGCACTAGCGAAAATCAACTCAATACTCAATCGAAGGTATTACAAGAGACTCGAGGTTACTAGAAACTATTTCTGCAGAATAATAGTTTCTAGATTTTCTATCATAAAAACTGGAGAATGATGGAGAACTTGAAAGAAGAGAATGAACTTTTGATTATGTTAATCTGTAGAAAATCACTCATATTTATAAAAGTGATTATGCCTTTTCACCTTGAAAGATTGCATCTTTCTGATTATCTTTCAATGGATATGCATCTTCATTAAGAGTTGCATCTATTTGGTTTATTTCCAATGGACATATTCTCTTCACTAAGAGTTGTATCCATTTGATTTTCCATTAGACATGTCTGTTGATTTCCAACAGACAAACCTCTTAATCTCTTTGTTTTATATTGTTGAAAATTATTCTAACAATCCTCTATCATTTTTAAAATATAAAAATACTTTAAAACAAAATCTATTTTGAAAACGTTTGATAAATCCTTTAAAAATGTTTTGAAAATTCCTTGAGTAATTCTCGGAAAACTTAGCACATAAACTATTGTATCTTGTGGACTTGAACCTTACCTTAGTGAGAACACATTAAAGTTAAATCAAGATGGCTAAGTAGCTTTGCTTTGAACTTGCGATCTTATTGTGATCTAACCGAACACATTTCACATACTAGTTTTTTATTTCTTTCGAGTGTTCTAAAAGCCGACACGTGGATTGGCCTTACATCTATATCCTTTTCACAAGTGCTTTAGAGACTAGCCCAAGTCGCATAAAAGGCGGCACCACCTTCTACACTCATATAGGTAAGCATGTAATACCCATGTAACTAAAGTACTTTCCATCATGCTTATTAAGGGTTTTAATTATAACCTAACCTCTATCATTCATTACATGTACCCAAGCACTTTAACCTTTGGATGGATACAAACATATAATAAAATTATATGTTTATTAATTTTACTTAAGTGCTTACAATCACTACATATGATGTACTTTGCTCATTGAACTCAAGGACAAGATATTTCTGAAAGGACCCAACCCCGATTTAGCTTCCTAAATCGGAATCAAACCCCTTCGAAAACACGAACCAACAAAAACTTTTCGAAATTTGGGCAGAGTTTCGCTACTAACGTAGAATTGCCATTACCTGCACGCGGAAAATACACTTCATCCTATGCCACAAAAAGCAAACCGTGGGCACCAATCCCATCCGGATTTCTCAATATCTCAACAGTAAAGTAAAGTAGTAAATATATATGCACTTTACTGAAATCCAGTGTAAAATCGTATAACGTATTCAACAGGAAACTCAGAGCGACATCTAATACATAATCGTATACGCATACCACAGTAGGTAGAATAATAAACCTACTGGATGAAACAAAGTAGCTCGAGCACTATGCCTCCGACCACGACGTGCGACACCAGAGCCTGAACTGCAAACTGGGCACAGAAACCGAAAAGCCCAGGGGAAAGACATAAAACACGTTAGAGTGAGTGGACGAAAATAAATGTCTTTCACCAGTTTATATATATGTTTAAAATACATATGCGAGTCCAGGAATATGAAATAATAAGTACATGAGGTAAAACTCATACTCCTCCAATGTACTGAGCATGCAAATAAAATCCCACGGGGTCACTCATGGACTCCACCGTGCTAGTACAGTCTGAACCACGGAGTCCTTGACTACCACGTGATTCTAAGCCAGAAATGGCCTCGGTTCCGGGGAATACGCCCCTCACCGGTCTGGTTGGGGAAACGCCCCTCCAGGCGGCCCTCCGTCGGGGATCAGCCGACGAGGCAAAGTGTATCGATACAACAACAACATAACCAAGACTGTACTCTGTGTAAACCAAATCATAAATATTTCGATGCAAATGCATGAAACAACATATAAATGTATGCATATTTGTATACGTATATCCGTATAAATATAATCGTATAATCGTAAACACATGCTCATATTTAATATAATCTCGTATGAAATCTCATGCTCGTAAATCATCATCATGCTGCATGCTCAAGTTCATAAAATCATATAAAAGACTCGCAAACAATCCGTGAAAAGAAATGTCCACTCACAGACTGGCGTAACGCGTATCGCGTTAACCCGTGATCCGGCGGAAAGTCCCTCGCCAAAAGAACGATCACGAACCCCTGAATATTCACAATGTCCAATATTCAAAATCATAATCCGACAATACAAATCAAACCACGAGAAACCACCGTTCTCGGAAACACGAAATCCAAAGTCGACGAATCGTCGAAAATCCGTATATGTATACCACAATACCTCGCTTTACGTTCGGACGCTTAACTCGAAAAACGAACCTCCCCACTGCGATCGGAGCGCGATTTCGAGTCAAATGACATGCGACTTGTCGAAAGTCAAAAAGTCAACCTTGACCGTTGACCGCCGCCGTTGACCGCCGTCCACGGCGGCGCCGCCGCCGACCGAAGAATTTCAAGGCGGAGCAACCCCTATTCCACTCAAAACCATCCACTGAGCAACTTTGTCAACTACAACAAAGGCCAATTCTCACTCTAACATGGTCAATTTCAAGAAAAACCGAATGAACACACAAATTTCAATCCCAAAATTCTCCAAGCTCAAGCAAAATTAGAGCACCAAACTTACAGGGTAGCATGTAGGTGAGGAGAGCTTCAAAACCCAGTGCTAATCATAGCTCAATTCGGCCCGAAACCAAGAACCCGAATTCACAAAGTTTTCTCCACTTTTCCGCCGGAAAATATCCTCCTTCCGGTGAGTCACGCCGGAAACTAAGGTTAGGGACGAGTTCGGGAGGCCGAGACGAAAAGGAAGAGACCCAAACCAACCCCAAAGGTGGCCGGACGGCGTCTCACCGCCGGCGAGCCAAACGGTGTCGCGCCACCCCTAACCACCGAGCTTGACTCGGTCAAAGCATCATTATTCCAGGTTTGACTTCCCCTTTTAGTAAGTTTCTATTTATACTTCATTAAATACTTTCCGAAAACGGAAACCTACAATTATCCATTTAACGAACTTTAAACACGCATAACTTTCTCGTCGTAATTCCGATTCCGATAATTCTCGCGGCCACAAACTCGTCTCGACATATTCTTCAATAATCACTCAAAGTCAAACACATCGGCCAACCGAATAAAAATTCAACCCTTCAAAGCAACACACATTAAATCGACTAAATAATCAACAAACGGAAAAATTCGCAACTAATTCTTCGTAACTCAAAATCATGCTCCAGAAGTTCTCACAAACTCGAAATTAAATTCTGAACAACTTCCATGAAGAAGCCGAAACCAAATTCTCGTCCGGTAATTTAGTCGTTAAGTAGCCCACCATTTAAATTCGAACTTCAAATTTTCATAACTAATTCCTCGGTCGTCCAAATAACAATCCGGAACCGCCCACGAACTCGTAATCACATGTAGAACGACTCTCGAGAAGAGACCCAGCTCCAATTCTCGGCCAATAATTTAGTCGTTAACAAGCTCGGCGATTCCAAACAACCGTCGGATACCAGTGACTACGCGGTAACTCACGTACATAGCTGGTTGTACTGCTGATTCTGGTTCGGGTCGTCACAAATCCACCCCCCCTTAGAAAAATTTCGACCTCGAAATTTCCAAGTCTGCTGGCTAAAAGTAGGAGCACTGCCTCTGCATACTGCTCAACTGCTCAGTGGTAACGTCAACTGAACGACTCTGGTAACCGTTTCCACAATAGGAGACAATTCCGTGCCGGAATCCCTGTACCCTCAAATCACAAATCTGAACTGGCTCCACATAATAGCCAAGTGTTCCTACGTACGGAACAAACAGGATACACAATGCGAAACCAACCTGAAACACAGTTCCGCCACACGGAACACAACTCGCACAAAAGCCAATGCTATAGGCGATGCCGAACTATACGGCATAACACACACTCGCCTAATAATCACATACGGATCAAACAACGTGGCAAATCACAATTCAACATACTCATATCAGCATAGCTCAACATCGAACTCAGGCAATAATCAACCCATTTCCGCTAATCTGACAATCTGTGGTAACACACTCCACAAAATCAGAATCAAACATCAACTCAAACTCAGCCAAACTCACTCCAACACAGTGGGGTACCACAACATCCCTCAAAACGACATAATACAACGTCGAAATCACAGTGGTAAACAAACTGGTACTGCAAGCAATCTCGAACAGCTGAAACTGCTAGTCCTGAATCCTCCAGAACTGCAATACCAAGGTCCACAACATGCCCTCCAAGGCCTGAATAGTCCTCGAAGATCGCTCGTCAATCTGAGGATAAGAACCGGTACTAACTCGTAATCTAGTCCCCAATGCTCGCTGTAAAGCTCGCCAACACTCGGTCGTAGCTGTTTATCTCGTCAGCAAATTGGGACACAGGTATACCACTGAAATCTTTCCCGAAAGTATAAGGAAATATACTGAGTTCGTCAAATGATCCACAAAAGCCTAACAACTGGTATCACAAATCAAAGTGCACACAACACACACAATCACGGCGACAAACGCCACGTCTAATCGGAAATCTCAAATGGCTAACACTTCTCAGCAAGTCTCTGCCTCCTAGCCATCGCCAGTCGACAAATGTGACATCTGCACACACAAGCTGCTACATTGCTCTTCCATGTTGCGTCTCGAGTAGTAAACTCGAAGTATCTGATACATCTCCGCATCACTAGCGCCAAACGCGCACAAAATCACGAGTCTCAACACCATCATACTCGAACTCAGCTCTCGTAGCCCACACTCGGCTCACACGGAGACTCGAGCCACACATACACACATGCAATACTGAAGCTCCTAACTCTCGACTGAATGCACCAACAACAACATCATCCCAAATGGATGGTCAAAGTACAACCTCCAGCTTTCTCGAACAACTCAAAGGTGCAGCCATAGTCATGAGTCGACCTCATCCATCAGTACCGCCACACGCCCAAATCTGGTCGGAAATGCAAGTGGATGAAACTCATGTGATTAGTGTACGTCCTACACTGCGCTGCACGCCAACAGTAATATCTCAAACTTTCCAATGCAACATAAGGCAGCTACACCCAAATCATAAATAAGATACGTAGCCACATAAGGTTTCCACCGCCTGGAACCAAGAGCCATCGCTCTGCTACACAGCAACAAAACATAACCACATCCAATCCTCGATGCATCGCCATAACCCACGAACTCATCACGATCGTCAGGTAAGGTCAAAACCGAAACAACGGTCAACCATCCCGCAAGAGTAAGTAACTCTCCTCGCGTGCATCGAACCACTCGAACTTGACGCCTTCTTCGTCAATCCGGAAAGTAGAGTGGCAATCCAGGAAAATCCTGCACAAGCCGTCAGTAATAGCCTGCCAAACCCAAAAGAAACTCTGGATCTCTGGTACCATGGTAGGTCAACCCCAAATCAACACGGCTTCTATCTGATCAGGATCCACGCCAACTCCCTCGGCTAGCATCACATAGCTCAAAATCGTTACGCTAATCGGCCAAAACTCACACTGGCTGAACTTCATAAACAGCTAATCGTCTCGCGAAGTCCGCAAAACTGTTCACAATTGCTTCAGGTACTGGTCCACACTCTCGGAGTACATCAGGACACTGCCAACGAACATGACCACAACTCGTCCAGAAACCGTCTGAACACATGGTCCATCAAGTCCACATGATCTACGGGGGCATTGGTCAACCATACAACGTGACCAAAAACTCCTGATGTCCGCACCGTGATCCGAAAGCCAACATAGCCACATCTGACTCATCAAACCTCCACTGATGGTATCCGGATCCGGAATCAATCCTCGAAAAGACTGAAGCTCTCACAAGCTGATCAACCAGTCGTCAATCCGAAACGGAGGATACTTGCACTCCTCTGAAGCAAACCGAGCTTCCGGTAGTCAATGCACCACCTCATCGAACCATACAAACAGTCGCACAACTGATGCAAGAGCACACCACGCAAATACGCGGGGTCAAACGAAATCTCCTGAAATCTCCTCCAGCAACTCCTGGAGTCGAAACAATAGCTCCATCAGCTCCGCTGGCTCCGAACGACAAGATGTCGGTAAAATGAGTCCAGCATCCGGTACGAGCTCAATAGTGTAGTCGATCTCCCGAACTAGAGGAACACCTGGTAACTCCTCCAACACACACCTAGAACTCGGGAACCACCTCGATATCGCCAATATCGGCACAGCAACCGTAGTATCCACAACATGGCAAGAAAGCAACACAATCTGTCTCCATCATCTGCTCGACCATCACCACGAAACAGCATCTCGGGGAAATCTGGTCGTCGATACACAACCTCTTTCTCGAGGTACTCGAACACAGTCAAAAGCGTCGTCAGTAAGTCCGTACTCTCAAACACACCCAAATCACAATGTCCAGCTATAACAGATCCGCGGCTGACCCATATCCTCCAACAAGGATCTCGCAACCTCCGGATGGATACAACACTCTCCAAGACCTCGGAAGTGGAGATGCAGGTACAATCGCCATGGACATCAAGCGACAGTAACCTCGGAGAAAAGTCTGTCCTCAAACAAGGTCATGGCACGAACTCCAACATGCCCAACTAGCCACACACATCAAATGCGACTTGCTGAATAATTCATCCAGAAAGGTACATTGATCAAACTCCTGGAACAACATAAGGATCTCCTCGTGAACTCTAAGCTGCCGAACTGCTACAACAGCTGGCCAAGGGCGCTCCCTCGTAACGTGACCCTCCTGGCCACCGAAATAGCAACTGAAAGTGCTCCACAACACACGTCACCGCAACACCTGCTGCGTGAAAGGATCACCAACGATCACTCGAACTCATGCCACAGGAGCAAGTCCGCTACTCTGTGATCTCCGCCATCGTCAAACGAATCAGCAGAGGATCCTCAACATAATCGAAAAGATCATAGCCTGATGAAGTCACTGATCCCGAAGTGTCGGAACCCAACCTCATCTAAGTCTCGACTAATCCACTTTCCTCAAACCATCACATCGGAAACTGCGTACACATCTTTCCCTCACAATAACCTCGCCGCTGAGTGCAACACACTAAGCTCCTCACGGATATCGCGAGGCACATCAATCAGACTCTCTCTGATGCTCAGGTTCAACTCATCCCGAATCTCGTGCACCGCTTCCTCTGAAGCCACACAACTCGTGCAAACAGGAACAAACATGTGAACAATGCATCTCTGCCTTAGGTGGGTAAACACTCCACATATGATTGCTGGATAGTCTGATTAAACCATTACCGTTTACACAACACTCTGAATGTAGGCCATGGAGTCGCAACCGGAACTCACACAACATCAGCCCACCAAATACAACAATCTGACTCAGGCAAACATCTTTGCCACAAATCTCAGCTCTGAGGCAACATGTAGACGCTCATATACACATCCCCAGGTAAACCGTGCCACACAATTCTTTGAACTCTGAATACTCATCTGAATCCACTGTTCACTGGCAAATCACGCGTCGTATGATCCTCAACAGGATCCACAACCGGAACGACACGGAAAGCACGTCAGGAGGCATCCTAATGAATACAACATCGTTCACAACAAGTGAAACGTAATCATGGAACTTCAAATATTTGAAAGCATACAACACCCGGAATTTGATGATTATCCGCCGGCCGGTCGGGTCACCATTCCAGACATGCTATACATTCTCAAATATCCTTAGTAAACACGACTACAGAAGTCTACAGAACCTACAACCTAATGCTCTGATACCAAGCTGAAAGGACCCAACCCCGATTTAGCTTCCTAAATCGGAATCAAACCCCTTCGAAAACACGAACCAACAAAAACTTTTCGAAATTTGGGCAGAGTTTCGCTACTAACGTAGAATTGCCATTACCTGCACGCGGAAAATACACTTCATCCTATGCCACAAAAAGCAAACCGTGGGCACCAATCCCATCCGGATTTCTCAATATCTCAACAGTAAAGTAAAGTAGTAAATATATATGCACTTTACTGAAATCCAGTGTAAAATCGTATAACGTATTCAACAGGAAACTCAGAGCGACATCTAATACATAATCGTATACGCATACCACAGTAGGTAGAATAATAAACCTACTGGATGAAACAAAGTAGCTCGAGCACTATGCCTCCGACCACGACGTGCGACACCAGAGCCTGAACTGCAAACTGGGCACAGAAACCGAAAAGCCCAGGGGAAAGACATAAAACACGTTAGAGTGAGTGGACGAAAATAAATGTCTTTCACCAGTTTATATATATGTTTAAAATACATATGCGAGTCCAGGAATATGAAATAATAAGTACATGAGGTAAAACTCATACTCCTCCAATGTACTGAGCATGCAAATAAAATCCCACGGGGTCACTCATGGACTCCACCGTGCTAGTACAGTCTGAACCACGGAGTCCTTGACTACCACGTGATTCTAAGCCAGAAATGGCCTCGGTTCCGGGGAATACGCCCCTCACCGGTCTGGTTGGGGAAACGCCCCTCCAGGCGGCCCTCCGTCGGGGATCAGCCGACGAGGCAAAGTGTATCGATACAACAACAACATAACCAAGACTGTACTCTGTGTAAACCAAATCATAAATATTTCGATGCAAATGCATGAAACAACATATAAATGTATGCATATTTGTATACGTATATCCGTATAAATATAATCGTATAATCGTAAACACATGCTCATATTTAATATAATCTCGTATGAAATCTCATGCTCGTAAATCATCATCATGCTGCATGCTCAAGTTCATAAAATCATATAAAAGACTCGCAAACAATCCGTGAAAAGAAATGTCCACTCACAGACTGGCGTAACGCGTATCGCGTTAACCCGTGATCCGGCGGAAAGTCCCTCGCCAAAAGAACGATCACGAACCCCTGAATATTCACAATGTCCAATATTCAAAATCATAATCCGACAATACAAATCAAACCACGAGAAACCACCGTTCTCGGAAACACGAAATCCAAAGTCGACGAATCGTCGAAAATCCGTATATGTATACCACAATACCTCGCTTTACGTTCGGACGCTTAACTCGAAAAACGAACCTCCCCACTGCGATCGGAGCGCGATTTCGAGTCAAATGACATGCGACTTGTCGAAAGTCAAAAAGTCAACCTTGACCGTTGACCGCCGCCGTTGACCGCCGTCCACGGCGGCGCCGCCGCCGACCGAAGAATTTCAAGGCGGAGCAACCCCTATTCCACTCAAAACCATCCACTGAGCAACTTTGTCAACTACAACAAAGGCCAATTCTCACTCTAACATGGTCAATTTCAAGAAAAACCGAATGAACACACAAATTTCAATCCCAAAATTCTCCAAGCTCAAGCAAAATTAGAGCACCAAACTTACAGGGTAGCATGTAGGTGAGGAGAGCTTCAAAACCCAGTGCTAATCATAGCTCAATTCGGCCCGAAACCAAGAACCCGAATTCACAAAGTTTTCTCCACTTTTCCGCCGGAAAATATCCTCCTTCCGGTGAGTCACGCCGGAAACTAAGGTTAGGGACGAGTTCGGGAGGCCGAGACGAAAAGGAAGAGACCCAAACCAACCCCAAAGGTGGCCGGACGGCGTCTCACCGCCGGCGAGCCAAACGGTGTCGCGCCACCCCTAACCACCGAGCTTGACTCGGTCAAAGCATCATTATTCCAGGTTTGACTTCCCCTTTTAGTAAGTTTCTATTTATACTTCATTAAATACTTTCCCAAAACGGAAACCTACAATTATCCATTTAACGAACTTTAAACACGCATAACTTTCTCGTCGTAATTCCGATTCCGATAATTCTCGCGGCCACAAACTCGTCTCGACATATTCTTCAATAATCACTCAAAGTCAAACACATCGGCCAACCGAATAAAAATTCAACCCTTCAAAGCAACACACATTAAATCGACTAAATAATCAACAAACGGAAAAATTCGCAACTAATTCTTCGTAACTCAAAATCATGCTCCAGAAGTTCTCACAAACTCGAAATTAAATTCTGAACAACTTCCATGAAGAAGCCGAAACCAAATTCTCGTCCGGTAATTTAGTCGTTAAGTAGCCCACCATTTAAATCCGAACTTCAAATTTTCATAACTAATTCCTCGGTCGTCCAAATAACAATCCGGAACCGCCCACGAACTCGTAATCACATGTAGAACGACTCTCGAGAAGAGACCCAGCTCCAATTCTCGGCCAATAATTTAGTCGTTAACAAGCTCGGCGATTCCAAACAACCGTCGGATACCAGTGACTACGTGGTAACTCACGTACATAGCTGGTTGTACTGCTGATTCTGGTTCGGGTCGTCACAATTTCAAGCGTTGAGTCGAGTTTCCATCATTAGTGATTAAAAGTTTGGACTTCCCCATCCCATTTGATGTATCTCCCATCAAATCCTTGAAAATTTAAAATATGCAAGTTATTTTGTTAATTGGTTATTAAATTTAATTATCCATAATTTTAAAGTTCAACGGGTGAAAGGACCCAACCCCGATTCAGTTACCTAAACCGGAATCGAACCCCTTCTGAAAACACGAACCAACAAAAACCATTCAAAATTTCGGCAGAGTTTCGTTACTAACGTGGAATTGCATAACCTGCACCCTGAAAATAACACTTCGTCCTATGCCACAAAAGCCAAACCGTGGGCACCAATCTCATCCGGATTTCTCAACATCATAACAATATCAAATAACAGAAAACATATCTGTATAATATAATATATCCGAGAAAATCCACATAAAACATGTATCAGAATGTATTAGAGCGACCTCTAGTAGAAATATATACAATATGCACATCAGTAGGTGAAACAAGAACCTATTGGAAAACACAAGTAACTCTGATCACTAGCCTCCAACCGCGACGTGAAACACCAGAACCTGAACTGCAACTGGGCACGGAAACCGAAAAGCCCAGGGGAAAGACATGAAAACTGTTAGAGTGAGTGGACGAAAATAAATGTCTTTCACCGAATAATATATACGTTATAAAAACATATGTGAGTCGAATGTATGAAAATTAAATGGTACACGAGGGAGACTCTAACTCCTCACGCGTCCGGGTATACGAGGGAGACTCTAACTCCTCACGCATACAGAGCATGCATAAAATCCCACGGGGTCGCTCGTGGACACATCCGTGCTAGTACAGTCCGAATCACGGGATCTCAGACCCACACGTGATTCTAGCCAGAAAGGCCTCAGGTCAGGGTATCTGTTTCCACCCGGAACTACATCGGCACAAGAAACAATCCCCCCGGTAGGTAGGCACCCTCGGGGATCAGCCGGGATGCGAGTGTATCGATACAACAACATATACTAAGACTGTACTCTGTGTAAACCAAATCGTAAATAGTTCAATGCAAATGCATGAAACAATTAATATATAAGTGTATATACGTAATATATACTGATATAGACATAATCATATAACATATGCTCATGTAAATCGAAATCTCATATGCATGCTCAAGTTCGTAAAACGTGTATAAAGACTCGCAAACAATCCGTGAAAAGAAATTGTCCACTCACAGATCAGCAAAACGCGCACTCGCGCTAATCTTGTGGCCCGGCGGAAGATCCCTCGCCAGAAGCACGATCTCGATCTCGATCTCCTGAACATTCATAAACATAACTGATCAAAAACATAATCCACAACTCTGTACTTAACCACGGAAACCAACCGTTCCCGGAATATACAATGCAGTACAAAATGATTAACGGAATTCCCGAAATCTCATCTCGAAACCCTTGACTGAAAATCCGCTACCCAAATCAATCCGAAAACCTCTGGACGATAATCAGGGCGCGATTACGAGAAAAACGACATTAAAAACATCGAAAACCAAAAAGTCAACTCCTCGCCGGAGCTCCGCCGTTGACCACCGTCGCCGCCGCCGGCACGCCGTCAACGGTGGAATTCCACGGCGAGATTCTCCATAAATGACGCTCATCACAAGCCCAACATTTCCTTCCACTAACACAAGACCCAAATCAGACAGGAACCACTTCAATTTCATCCAAAATTGAACGGAATTTTTCCCTTTGGTGACCTAATCGGGTTGTCCTCAAAACTCGATCTTCGCCCAAACTAAACACACCATGAGCTTCAGAGGGGCAAGGGGAGTCGAACCCCCCTAACCACCACCACCGTGGCTCGCCGGAAAACTGAAAACCGACACCGGCGACACCCACGAACTCGGCCCGATTCGAACCCAGTCAAACCCTCATCAATTTCCACAAAACCAAACATCAATCAACTCGAAATTATAAGGGGAAGCAAACCTTACCCTTCACATGGTCGGAGGTGGTCGGAAAACGGTGGTCGGCCGACGAAGACCAATCGGGAAACTTTCCACTTCGGGTCAACGGTCAAGTTTCCAATTTTAGAAAGTCAACGGTCCAGTCAAACTTCAACAGTGTTTTACGACTATTTCTCGACTATTTCCGATATTTATACTCGTGCCTCGGGTCAATCGACGATTCGAAATGGATAACCATCACGATTCGGATAAACACGAAACAATCGGATAAACTCGTCGAAAACTAAAACTTCAAATAATCGTATTATATTCCTCGGTTATCAGAAAAATCATCCGGAACCGCCCTTGAGCTCGAAATCACGTACTCTACAACTTCCGTGAAGACACTCAACTCAAATTCTCGGCCGAAAATATAGTCACGAATAGAATCGACAAACCACACATATATCGTAGAACTGCGACTAAGACCAATCTCATGAATCGTGCCGAATACACAACTGATTCTGGTTCGGGTCGTCACAACGGGTCACACCGTCCTTTTAAATAGTCTTACATAGCTACATCTCAAACCAGTATATCTTTCTTATCTTTATATCTCTAGTAAGAAACCATTGATAGTTAAGATTATCAAAGAACTAAATATCATATTCTTATCCTTAGGATCCGTCTATTTTTTGTAACATGTTGATTAATTTCCTTTTGACATTAACTAGTATTCCGTCAAACTCATCTCTTCTAGATGATATAAATGCTCATTATATGCATATGAGTATTTCATAATCCACAAACTATAGATGTCATCAAACTAGATACTTGTTTATAATGAATATCATGCAATTAAACTTTTACTAAGTTTGTATTCCAATATTCATAAAAACAACTAGCTAGTTGAAATATCTTAATGATATTCTAACTTAAATATGCATTTAAAATTTTCAATTTAAAACGATGCTAAAGATTCAACGAAGTGCACATATTTAAAATCATATCACTCATGTATATACATGAGCCAGATATACGTATATGAACTTGGTATATGAACTTGATATGAACATACATTATAATTAACATGCATTCTTTAAATTGAAACCGGAAACACACCGACGATCAAACCAAGAAAATGCAGCAAATAAAAATGTAAAATAAAAATCCATGTCGCATTAAGTACAAAAATATCTATCATAATATACATATCAAGGTATCATTCTTAGTCACCGAAACATTTGTAAATTTCATAAACGAACTCCAATTTTCTCCCGAAGTACATTCACCACTTCAAATACTGTTGCCATAATTTTCTCCTTGGAGTTAAAACCTCTTTGTTGGTTCTTGAGAATACGGCAATATTTCATGATATGACCATGTTTCTTGCAATAGAAGCAATTCATTATCTTCTTGTTTGAAGTTTGACTTGAATGATGCTTATTCCATCAAATCTATCATTTTCTATTCCCATGATTATTTTTGAATTGATCAGATTTACCAACAATCAAATCATTATTAATAAAAATAGAATCATCGATTTTTTTCATCAACGCATCATGTTTTCTTATATGAAGAAAATAGTTCAACCTTTTGTAGGTAATTTTGTAGTCCTCTTCAAACTGAAGATGATGACCCAATTATTCTATGATTAAGCCTTCTAACTTATTTATCATACTTCTTTTGAAGTCTTTCCATGAAGATGGAAGCTTCTTCATAATAATAAGAAATACTGATGAGTGAATCCATATGCATATCATGTTGAGTGAGCAAATAAAGTATATGAATGATTTCACGATATTGCTCAATGATAGATCTTGTATCTACCATTTCATATTTAAAAAAATTTAGAAATGAGAAAGGCCTTACCTATAGGATCCGTAGAAATGTATTGCTCTTTCAATGCACCCTATAATTTCTTTGACGTCTCATTGTCTTTGAAGTGAGAAACCAATTCATCACTTAGAGAATTGTATATGTACTACTTACATTGTTCATCATCTTGATCTCATTTGTCTCGTACTTGTTTCATGGATAAGATGTCATCTTCAATTTCTTTGGGTCTTGGTGTTGTAAGCACGTAAACTATCTTTAGGCATGTAAGCACGAGGTAAGTCTTCTTTTGCCATTTTCAAAAATATTCTCCATCAAATCGATCAAGTTTCATTGTAGAAAATTCACTTTCGTTTTCCTTCGAAATTGTCATTGCAAAAGTAAAGTCTAAAGATTGTTGAAAAAATTGTGTTTGTGGGTATGACAAGAGAAGAAAAAACGCTTCAAAGGCACGTAAAAGTTTACGCTTTCCTTTAGACTTTATTTGCCCCACTACTTAGTGTGCAAAAGGGAATAATCAAATAAGCTTTTAGGATACAATGAAGCCTAGCAGCTTGCTATTTGTTGATCGTCGGTTTGCACTAACGAAGATTAACCCAACACTCAATCGAAGGTTTTACAAGAGACTCGAGGTTACAAGAAACTATTTCTGCAGAATAATAGTTTCTAGATTTTCTATCTTAAAAACTAGAGAATGATGGAGAACTTGAGAGAAGAGAATGAACTGCTGATTATGTTAATCTGCAGAAAATCACTCCTATTTATAAAAGTGATTATGCCTTTTCACTTTGAAAGATTGCATCTTTCTGGTTATCTTTCAATGGACATGCTTCTTCATTAAGAGTTGCATCTATTTGGTTTATTTCCAATGAACATATCTCTTCATTGAGAGTTGTATCTATTTGATTTTCTATTAGATATGTCTGTTGATTTCTAATAGACAAACTTTTTGTTCTCTTTGTTTTATATTGTTGAAAATTATTTAAAACATTAAAAGTTAAAACATATATAGATGTCCCATTCAATAATTGTTTCACTTGATGAGCTTTTCAAAAAAAACATGAGCATTGCTTTGATGAAGTTTGGGGCTTAATTAGGTATGAGACACTAATTAGTGGGGTACATGTATGAGAGGCCGAGAGGGGTAGCAATAATGGTTAACACATCTGATCTGAGAAACCTTTTCGAAAAATTGAGCTCGAAGGAATTACATCAATTATTTTCTTATTTTCTTTTGATTTTATGCTAGATGATGTCCTTCAAATGCCAGCACTTGATCTACCTGGCTTTGCAGACTTATACTCTAAAAAAGATAAAAGATGTCTTTCCTCCAAGATTCCATCATTGGTTGGGTCACTTGGGTGTCAACAGCTAAGAAAGTGAACGTCATAATGTACAAAAATTACAAAATCAAACTATACTTCTTGATTCATTGCTCAATGTTGAAAATACTTTTACGAAAATGTGCCACTATCTCTATTCGATTTTCATATCTATGTATTTAGATCGAGAAGTTAATTTAGTACTTTATATGATGATATTACCGTCTTATTGGTTGTTCTTCCAGTAGGTGACGTCACTCCGGCTGTATTTGTCTCTGATTTCAGTGACAAGATGAGTCTGAAATGACGGAGTCACGGAGGAGGCCATGTTGTCACCAGTGTGTTCCATGCATGATCATGAGTTCATGACGAGAGTGATAATATATTTCACCGATATTTCGATTTTTTGAATTTACCTGAAAAATTCTCAATTACATATCTAAATTTTTCGAAATTTTTCGATTTTTATCGATATTTTTGATGTATCCCTGATATTCTCGATATTTTCCGATATTTTCCGAAATTTTTGAAATTTCATAAACTTTTCAAATTTAATATTTAGTTTGGTAAATGTGCAATCTTCATATGCTCAATGTCCAATCTAAAGCGTAGAAGTTCACATGTTTCCTAACCTCCACGATTGAGGAGTGATACCCTAGGTACGTGATCTGGAAGCTCATTAAGCACTAGATCGAGGAGGAGACAGCAGAATGCAGAGTATTGGAGTCGGTGGTAGTGGCAGTGGATGTGGTGGTTACAATGGAGATGAACCACTTTACTTCAAAGAGGAACAAATTTCACACACTCAACCCAAGATGAAGACCATGGAGGCAGAAGAGCTGGTCATGAATACGGTGGAAAAGGCAGAAGAAGTGGATACAATCTAAGAGAAATGAGTCAATGGAGTTAATCGAGGAATGTTGAAGATGTGTTATGCACCACATTTGGCTCAATAGGTGTTGGAGATGGTAATTACCAACGCTATTATTATGGTCAAAATTTTGCAATGCCTTATCCTTCATATGTCTTACCTTATGGCATTCCAAGAAGTGACAACTCATCGTCACAATCATAAACAAATGCCTCAAATGATGATAGTAATGAACAAAGTCGAGCAATGCCTGGTTCATACTACGAGCTCCAGAATCTTCAAACATCGCCCTCTAACCCATATGGTTGGCATGCAAGTCAATACATACATAATTACATGGGAGAGCAATCATTTAATGATTACTCTTCACAATACACACATGATTCTGCACAGGGAGATAGGGAAAATAGTGTGAATTTCAAACCTCATAGGTCATCTACGTGATTTTAAAGTATTTGTATATTTGATTTTGTGATGTGTAATATATTATACAAAAATGTGATGACCTAGCCTCCCATTAAGTTTTAGTCATTAAAAAATAAAAATAGAACTATTAAATTATATTTTAATAGTTATCAGCGCTTAACACGTACTAATTCATATAGTAATATAGCAAATTCATATGTCTTGATATTTGATCAATATTTTCTTTTCACATAAGGTAGATAATTAATCATATAATAACCTCCAAAAGTTTCATTACAAATTTCCATGTATTTTTATTAGTTTCCATCATTTCTGTCAGAATTTTCACTGAATCGATATCTTATCGATATTTCTGTCAATATATCCAAATTTGGACTGTCGATATATCATCGATATCCGATATTTTATTCCTTGGTGATAACTGATAACGAAGTAAACTATTTATGCATAGTTGGGCTTTTCATTTTAGATGTCCACATACTTAGTGTCTGCTAAAAACAAAAGGGCGTTCAAAATTTTGGTGTCTGAGGTGGCACCTCACCTCAAGTACGTGTCTTGATACATTAAACCTCAATAGTCTAAACATAAAAATAACACAGAATTTGGAACCTTGGATTTTCAAAACATTGTTTCAAATCCAATAACTTTTTCTCAAGGTATGTAAAATCGATAATATCGAAGATATTTTTTTGATATTTTTGTTTTTTGGAGTTACTTGAAAAATTCTCAAATATATCCCTAAATTTCTCGAAATTTCTAGATTTTTATCGATATTTCCGATATTTTCTAATTTTTCCCAAAATTTCTAAAATTTTCGTAAACTTTCACATTTAATATTGAGTTTGGTAAATGTCAAATCTTCGCATGCTCAATGTTCAATCCATCATTCACGTGGCATGTCCAATACATGCAGAATTACATGGAAGAACAATCATTTAATGATTATTCTTCACAATATACACATGATTATGCATAGAGAGATGAGAAAAATAGTGTGAATTTTGAACCTCATAGGTCCTCTACGTGGTTTTGAAGTATTTGTATATTTAATTTTGTGGTGTGTGATATGTAGCATATTGTACAAAAGACGTGATAGCCTAGCCTCCCATTAAGTTTTAGCCATCAAAAAATAAAATAGAACTATTAAATTATATTTTAATAATTATCAGCGCTTAACACGTACTAATTCATATAGTAATATAACAAATTCATATGTCTTGATGTTTGATCAATATTAATTTCACATAAGGTAGATAATTGATCATACAACAATTTTCAAAAGTTTCATTATAAATTTTCATGTATTTTTTTTAATTTCCGTTATTTTCGTCAAAATTTTCACTCGATCGATATTTTATCGATATATCTAAATTTTCGAATGTTGATATATCCTCGATATCCAAAATTCTACTCCTTACTTTTTTTAATAATTATATTCCAGGTCTTTATCATCGTAATGAGAATCTATTCCATCATCAAGATCTTCGTATTCATCCTCATCATTGTCTACACCGTCGTAAAGAGCTTCAAGTTCAAAGTACTGTTCTTCGCCAGCCGGCAAATCTCTCTCAATAGCCTCTCCGGTAAACCATGAAACTGCATGGGAGGTAATATGGTCTCGAAACTTGTTAAAAAAAAGCCTCGAAATAAAAATGAAAAGAATATACTAGCTAGAGCCATGCTAATTGAAAGACATGCTGCCATGTTGGTGATGAAAAGATTATAAGCTCAACCCATCCGAAAATGACGCACCACTTCATGTTTAAAGTTGGCCCGTTGAGAAAGAGACACAAATAAGATACTAGGGTGAAGTCAAAAATTAAATCAAAATTATTTAAATTATTTTTATGACTATAATTATGTGCCTATTACGCTTTTAATTTTATGTTTATAACTTGTTTTTTATGAATAAAATAATATTCTTATGACGTTTTTTGTTCTTGCTAGAAAATGTAGAGTTGGCTCGGAAATGCATTAAATATGAAGAATTAGATACTTATTGGAGAAGACGTATACAATTCCAAGGTCACGAGAGAATTTGGAGCAGTTTTGGGAAAATGACGAAATAGCTTCACCGGAAGTTGCCGAAAGTTGCCCGGAACACGCCGAAAGTTGCCTGGAACGTGCCAAAATTTGCCACTGCCGGCCAGCCCAATCACATGGTGTCCAACCCAATGGAGGCCCATTCAGCCCATTTATGCTTACCAATCTGATTTGGAGGGAAAAAGAAGAAGTTAGACCACATAATGTCACTAATTTGGAGTTTAGCCTTCCATAACCTAAAATAGTAGATCATGGTCTCCCTAATTCAAAGCTAACCATTAAATCTTCCATCTCCTTTTTTGTTATCATCCTAGGGTTGAAATGGAGCTTCTTAACTCAGCCAAATTCGAAATCCCCTCTCACCCACACACCACACTTTATTTCACTCATTTTTCAAGTTTTGAGCCTTTTTTCTCTCTAGCTTCTCTCTAGGATTCTTAGTTGAGTTCTCTTGAGAGAAGCTATATTTCTCTTCCTCTAATATTCTCTTCCAACCCTCTACAAATCCAAGAGACCTAGCCTTGCAAGTCTTGGCCAAACCTCTTCCACTCTCCCTTATCACCATCCCTCACTTCCTCCTCTCATCTTTTCCTCCAAGGTTTGGGGAGATTTCTAGAGCTCAAAGAGGTGAGAAGTAATCTCTCTTCTCCTTTGCCTCTTGGGATCCTAGAGGTCTTTCTTACCTCCTCTACAAGCTTGGGTTCATTTTTGGAGCAAGAGGTGAAGAAGGAACTTGAAGAAGCTTGGAGGCTTTTGCTTACGGGTTTCTTCGATTATTTCTTGCACTTATTGACTCTTATATTTGTATCTAAACTTAGTTGTAGTTATGAGTAATTAGTAGTATATTTGGGAGACTAGGGTTCTATGTGATGAACAAATTATCTCTTGGATTATGTATGACTTTGATTTTAGTGTATGTTATGCAATTTTGTGTTGTGAATGAGTTTGTTGTGTGATTGTGGATGTTTATATGCTTGACCTTATTATCTAAGTTTCTCATATGCATGTGTTGACCCCAGATAAGTTGATGTGTGTTAAAGGAACTAAAAATGACCCTTGAATGAATTAGCTACTCACTCAAGGATATATTATAATGTAAACTTGATTAAGGTATTATCTAAGGGATTTACCTTGAGATTTGGTTCCCTAGCACCTAGCATGGACTAGAGCTTCTTTGAGTCTCAATATACTTGAAGGACTCTAGTCAAGCACACATTGATTTGAAAAGGTTATTGTGGCAAAATCGTAGAATCTCTTGGCTTGTAACTCACTAGGTGCGAGTTAAGGGATTCACATGACTACTCTCGGATTCTCCAATCAAGATTCTAGAGGGAAAACTTTCCACATCTAACACACGATATGTTTGTTTGTTTCACAACGTGACATATGATTGAGATATAAGCTCGAAATGGCTCATGTCTTGGTCTCGATTCACCAAACACTTCAATATTGGGCTTAAGTCATCTAGTATCCAAAATGACCTAGAAACTTGAGTTCAAAACCAAACATGACTCATAAGGTCACGATTTGGACATTTATTTGTGTGAACGAACTTTAATCCAATAAATAAATTGTGGCATTGTTTGATGCATCATATGGTTAGCGGGACTTCCCTAGCCGACCATCTTTTCTTATTGAATTTGTTTACTATCTTTATGTTTGCATTTTAGTGTAATAATCAAACAATCAACTCGTATAATCACTCACCGTAATGTTATCATCCTTCGCAATGCTAAGTCTCCAAAGGACTTGGTAGTGTGAGATACACACTTTCATCTTTTTTGTTTTTGTTTTTGTGTCAAGTTAGTGTCTAGTTGTCCGTAGTCTAAGTGTTTTCTATTCCGAGTTAAGGAGTTATAGTGCTTAATCCTCGTGGGTTCGACACTCGACTACTTTTATAAATACAATAACTTGCCCCGTATACTTGTATGTGAAGATTACTCTTTGCGCTTATGAGTTAGTCATTAGTTCATAAGGAGTACGAGATCCTTCGATAATCACCAACTTACATCATCCACTTTAGGTGCACTGAAGAAAAAAAAAAAACTATCACAATTTTCAGTTGTAGGTATCGACTCAGCATTCTCTGATCCTGTTTTAATTAGGTTTCTTCTTAACGTGTATCTGTGTCAAGCATCTCGTCGGATACCATTTAATTTCAGTCCTACAAAAACACCAGGTAAAATAGTCAATATATATAAACTAATGTTTGGTTGCAGAAGGTAGCATCTTAACTCAACCTTTTATTTCTTCCACAATGATATGGTTTGGTCAAGATAGAGTTTCCAAAAGGGATTGGATGCAAAGCAGAACTCAAGTTTGAAGCCCTCAGATTCACCATCCATGGTGAAACACTTGATGTCTTTAAGATATTGAAGAGCAAATTCATCACGGTACGTAATCTGATTTTGAGATAGAGAAAAAAAAATGAATGATTTTATACACAGGCCACAACAACGTAAATAATAGAAATAAGATGCATCATACACCAATACCCACCTCGTACTCCTCTACATGATAATTGTTTTGCATAGCATAAAGCCAAAAGTTAGGCACCCCTTTCTCCGCCAAAATGCCTAGAAAAATAATCAACAGTATTTAAATAAATAGCAAACTGCAAACTGTTAAAGTTTATGGATATTTAATTATCCACATTATACCATTGAGAAATGCTTCATCTTTTCCATCTGCTTAGAATCAATAATATTTCCATCCGCCTCATCATCTTCATTAATGAAATTGTATCGCTGCAATGACAGTAGAAATTTAGAAAGATACGATGGCATAAAGAGATCGATACACTGCATATGATTGTTAAAGACCTTGTCATACAAAGGTTGACATAATTGACGATATTTTGCCCGATGCTCTGTCCTCGTCAAACTGTGCCTTTAACCCGGCATATTTTTCCTTCAATGTGAGAAAGCATCAAGGTAATGTGACTTTTAAATGCTAGTTACAAGAGGGTGAGCGATCGGGTGATCATCAAGATGCAATAAACGAATGCAAAGGTACACAATATTTAATCTAATGGATCAATGAGTAAAGATAAGTTTTGAAGGAGTTGTCATCAATAAAAAACGAAAATGCTGGTTTGGAGTGCAGACATCTAATCAATTCTAAAACAACTCTCCATTGAAAAAAGAAAAAGAAAAAGAGAATGGAGACATATCAATCTGTGAGTTATACAATATTCCAAATAACACTACAAATAAAAAATTTATACTGACAGAGAATAGTACCTGAATTAGTTTGAGCCTTTCAACACATTTCCTTGGATTCTGTGATAAGCTCTCAAGGAAATCCAAATGCTGCTTAGATATGTTGGTCATCTCCTTTAATGAAGGGTCTGCTGTAAACCATATCACGGCTCGGGGGATGATCTCGTCCCGGATGGTCAACCTATACAAGAATATATAATTAAAAGTTGCAATAGAAAAGTTAAGATGGTTCGGTCTATATCAGGACCTCAATATCCTATTTCCATCTAGTATTATATGACGTGTTTTGAATATTTAACGAAGTCTAAAAGTTAGGTTATTGATAATTATGATAAACATGTTTTGTGTAATTATTTAAGATTTTACTTAGTCTTTGTTGAGATACTTTCTTAGTTTATTACTTCGTATTTTATGTTGGAATGAATGTAACACACCACAAACATAATACAAATATCACAAGTATACTAATATTGTAATCACATTCCATACCAATATACTTTTTTAGTTGGTATTAGAGTAAATTTTGAGACCTGCAAACCACACTCACTCCTCCTTTCAAATGAGGCGTTGGTGTTGCACACCACCACATCCCAGATAAAGAATTCCCCTGCAAATTTACACCCTCGACATATGAAAGATGATGGCACACCCAGGTTCTAAGACACACACACACACACACACACACACACACACACACACACACACACACACAAGCACAACACCTTCTCAGCAGCATGACAGATGATGACGCCTGCATACCCCAATTTCCAACACACGCCAGCATTATCATCACCAACAGTCGCACTTACACCAGGAACAACATCAACATTATTAGCTCCACACACCACACGAGTCTTCGAAAAGATATTACGTTGTCTCCGCATACCCACACAGAGTTTATGACAAAATGTTATGTTGCTCCACACACCAAAATTCAATGTGAATTCCAGACATTGTTACACGTGTCACCCTGGTAATGATTACGGGGTGGGTGGGTGGGTGGGGGGGGGGGGGGGGGGGGGGGTGGTGTTTGTTGTGGTTGTTTAATACTCAACTTGGTCTTTGTTGAGATACTTTTCCTAGTTAGGTATTACTTTATATTCTTCTATATATACTCTATGTTGGGATAAATGTAACACACCACAAACATAATACAAGTATCACAAGCACACTAATATTGTGATCACATTCCATACCAATATACTTTTTTAATAAAAGATCTGCATATTGGTAGAAGAGAAGTATGAGCCCACCCAAGTAATAATTTATGAACATCTGGCATTTGGTTCTCTGACCTATTAAAAAATAGTAAAAACAAATAAATTGATGTGTTTACACACCAATTAAAAAAGAATATAAATTAATAATGAACATAAATTTAATAATGACCATGCTACGAAAACATCACCTCAACAAAATCTTGCATATCCTTCGGGTTCTCTGGGATTTTTGGTGGACTGAAAAAGTTGAAGAAGCTTTTATTAGTCATTGCTTCACGGATGTCCGTCCCTTAGCTTTCTTTGATTCCTTACTAGATTTCATAACATGTTTCTCTGTCAAGCAGTTTCCCGGATGCCAATCAATCTTTGTTCTTCAGATACCCAAGTGCCATAAAATGAAGTTATTGGCATGTTTCTAATTAATTAAAGACATGGATTAATTAAGTTATGCAAGAATTATCATCATCCAAGTCAATAATCAAGTAATGGATTATCAAGTAAATTGATCAATATCACAAGATCTTATCAAGACTCAAAATCAAGACAAGTTGATCATTGAGAAATGTTTCCTCCTTATTTCAAGGAGAAATGTTTCCTCCAAAGCCTTCTTCTCTTCATTGTCCCAGTTTGACAAAATCAAAGAAAAAGAAAGTTTTTCCTTATTTTATGGAGAACCCTTTGATTCATCTTTTTGATGAATGACCAAGATTGATTTTTGATTCTCCACTTGAAATACTTTGGTGGCTATAATTACCACCTCCAAAGACCAAGATTGATTTTTGATTCTCCACTTGTAATACTTTGGTGGCTATAAATACCACCTCCAAAGAAGGTATTCGGCACTTAAAAAAAACATGAGAGATAATGGTCTTGGTCACCTCTTTTTATTTTCTCTTCAAGCCACTCTATCATTTGCCAGAGTTTATCTTGGTTTTCAAAGAGTTTTCCGTTTCTTCATACAATCATAAAAACTCTTCTATGCTCCTATATTGTCTAGGAGGCTTTTATCTAGGTTTTTCTTTCTAAAGATTTCATATCCATAGGATGCTCATAAAAATCTTTTTCAAAAAGGTTTCCATTTCTTCATGCAAGTATAAAAAACTCTTCTATGCTCCTACATATGCTAGGAGGCTTAGCTTGAGTCTTAGCTTGAGTCTCTTTATATCAAAACTGAAAAATTATTATTAATTATTTTTTCTAGTCTTAACTTGAGTTTGAATTACCTTATCCTTTGGAGCATCCTCGTTATGCTTAGTACCCTAAAATCATCTGATTTAGGAGTTACTGATAAATTCTTCGCTACATATTCTCAAGTAATGATCCCAGAAATTTATTCAATCCTTCGATAGATTTGAGTTGGTAATCTTTTTGAGTGTCATTGTTACATATATTGCCCGATATCATTTGATCTAGGAGTTAATGATCACATTTTTCCTACATGAATCTAAGAGGACGATTTTTCAGATGAGCAAACAAAAATTGCACAAAATAATTAAAAACGAATAAAATAATTTGTGGCTAACTCTTACATAAAAAGGGGGAGATAATATATCTCATCGGGAACAAATAAAACTACCCCATGAACAAATGAATTTCTAATTACTATGCCACATGCATTCATTTTTCGTTACTTTTAAGGACCACATGTGATACACTAGTAATATAATAGTATATATGGATCTATTCTCCGATTTTACCAAGTATATGCTAGTTTTATTTTTATCTCATTCGAAATATTTCAAAAAAAGTGAGTTATTTTTATTACTTATGTACATATGTACATATTTCTTTTTAAAGAGATAATCACTTTGTCTATCATCGTTTGTCTTACTCCATGCTATGATTATCAAGTGGTCTATCACTTTTGATAAATCAAGTTATTGCCATAACTTGCTTAAAATGGTCATCATTGTTTTTAAATCAATCAAAGTTTTGATTTTTTACATCATGTTTTGTTTTGACATTGAAAAAGAGATTTGGTAGAAGTTAACCACTCCCTCTCTCCATGACCGTTTCTTGTTGATGAGATAGATAACTTCTCTTTAAGCTTGGACTTAAGTCCATCTTAGATTGCCTTGGTTTGGTTCAAATATGGATTGTAATCGATTTACAATTCAAGTCTTAATGAATACCTCATTCAAGAATTGTTTTTGATCTGATCCGTAGGAATCAATAGAAAAAGCAAATCCCTTATGATATAACGGATCCGGCTCAGTTATTGATAGAGTGAATAGATCTACCATTTCTTGAAATCTCTATTCTGATTCAAAATCGTGGTGTAACGTGTATCCCCCCTGCTCCGATCATGGAATAGATGAAATAAATCAAAAAATGGATTTTTGTTCAAGAATGAAATCTTATTGGAACTATCCAGTTCATCCTTTGGAACATATCACATCCCAGATCTGATGAAATAGGATGAATTGAGACAGTATTTTGTAAAACTTTATGTAAATTTTAAAAATTTCCAAGCCATTGTCATAATTTAAAAATCTCTTGGGCATCATTACCTACATATGTGTCAACCAAAGTTTTTAGTTTTATCCTCTTTACATGTCATGATGCCTACTGATTAGTAAAAGAAGTTGGTATACTTCATCACGCTTTGTACCAAATCTAGTTTCTTTCATTTGAAATTGGGGCTTCTTTTCTATTATGGACTTCTGTTCATTACAAAACTCCATTGGCTTTGGATCAAATCAGCCTCTAGCCCATTGGTTTTGGACCAACTTAGTTACATTGGCTTTGAGTGATAATCATTATTTTTTTAGTCAACCAAATATTTGGTTTTGCCCTCATTCCAGCCATGTCTCAGCTGTAAAGAAGGTGGAGTGACCCTTGAGAAACAAATGTTGTTTCTTATATTTTCACTTTTTGTTGTATTTTGATCCAACTATAATTTATTCCTTTAGCTTGGAGAGAAGTTGAGTCAACCAAAATATTAGTTTTGTCTACTCTTAGAAGACATAATCTTCCTGACATGGAAGTTGGTAGAGTATATATGCTACCCATGATCTTTTCTACTCATTTCCGTTTCCTTTGAAATGGAAAAAAGTCTTCTCTTTGCATTTGGACCTAAAGCCCATGTCAAGTAATATTGGTTAGGCCCAATCTGGTTTGTAATTAGTTACAACCAAAAGATTAATTACCTTTGATAATTTTGGCAAATCATTTTGCCTCATTTCTTGGTTTTCCCGGTTACCAAGACTCATCCATTACTCTCTCCCATTCATCTTCTTCCTTTCACTCCAAAAGAAATAAAAACAACTCTCCATCAAAATTCATCTCTCCATCAAAACAACCTTTAACCGTTTACCATCATCAATCTTGTGAGCAATGAGGAGTAAAAATCCCAACAAAGCTAGGCTTGAGTCTGCCAAGACACCTCGCTTTTGCATGAAATTCTGTAGTCGAACCTCTCCGGTGAAAGTTTCACCGTCAGCTCAGCCGCAAGAGGTGGTGCCAGACCTTGACCTCTCGGCTCCGGAGCATACTTCCATCATCTCCAACTCTCTCATTGCCACTACCGAGTTCAAAGATACCAAAATTTCTCCAAGTCTCACTCAATCTAATTCGGAGCACTCGGGAGTGTTTCAGAGCCAACCGATTTCGATGAGGTCCCCTTGAAGAAGAGGAAGGGTCTGTCCAAGAATGTACCTCACAAAGCTTGGAAACTATCATCTCTCTCTAAGGATGATGCACCTTGCAATCCTTACGAGATGATTGATGAGGCCTATACCGAGCAAGCCTCTTGGCCTCTCTCTCTGACTCTTTCTAGTCCCTTAAACCAAGTCCAACGGCCGACGACTAGACAAGGGCCAAGGAAGACAATGGTGCTGGTGATGCCACATTTGAATCTGGGTTCGAATCACGAGGAGACTATTCCGGCGAGGCGCAAAGCCCCTGGAAGGAAAGGGAAAGCTCCAGTTTCCACCACCACTGCTGCAACAACACGAGCTCGTCGTGCACCGGCCACCGGGACTGCCTCGACAAGCACTTCCATGACCGCTCGTGTTCGTAAAGTTTCTCTTCAGGTATCCAACTTACCAATCTCTCCGGATAGTCATTTCGTTTCTACCGATGCCAAGAATTTGTATGCAGCAGAGACTATTGCTAGGCCAGTGATACTTGAGAACCCATTTCATTTTGATGGTCTCCCTAGTGACTTCCATGATATGTTAGATAAGCTAGGATGTGTAGATGCTTTGAAATCCTTCCTCAGGGTGAACTTATCTCAAGTTAGAGATTTTTATGCAAACTATCCAAGTAACATGCCCGATAAGGTAGATTTGCAGTCTCATGCATCTTTGTTTATTGTTGTTCGGGGTAAATTGGTCGATGTATCTCTTAGGGTCATCAAGATTGATTTAGCACTTCATACTATTGAGAAGAAAATTATCAAGCATGTTAGGAAGTTCATTGTCAATCTAAACATTCAAACCCTAGTCCGCCAACTTTATTCTACCCCTTCGGTCACTATGTTTTGTGAAACCCACTTCCAAAGTCAATTTATGACGGAGTTTTACAAGCTTATGAGTTTTTTGGTGCGTAACATGCTTTCCCCCAACACTCTATCATCTAAAATAACCTTTAGGTAAGCCAATCTTATTGCTTATTTGGTTTAGGGAAATCCTACCCTATCCGCCAAGTTTTATATCTACCATTCCATTAGGAATTCGGCTTTGGATAACCAAACCAAGTAAGGCACCTCTTTGGCATTCCCGACAGCCATTACCCTCCTTTGCTTGAACTCAAGTTTTCTACGGACGTGATGATTGATTCTCCGACTCTGGTTGACAAGGTCACGATTACTAAATCGGTAGGCAAATCTTCAGTTCATGTGGAGCCTTTGGAGATTACCTTTCTCAAGCATGGCCTAAATGAGATGAAAAAGGCTTTTTGTGTCTTGATGAATGAGATGCAAGCATCTTTTAAGCGGACTCACCAAATCCTGCAAACTAGACATGGACATGTCTCTTCAAAGGATAGCTCTGATTCCTCCCATCCTCAAGCAGATTCTGACAACCATGCTGTTTCTAAGGGGGAGCCGATTGTAGGTGGTTCCAGTGGGTCTTCACGGGCTGATGCCTTTGGCTATGTGAAAAATGAGTCCGAGGATGATGACGCGAATGACAAGCATCATGACCACCATGATGATGACGATGTTGACTATTCAAAGGCCATGGATGAGACCAACGACGAGTCGTCTTAGTTTCGTACTACTCTATGTATGTTTAGTTATTACTAGGATATATTTTTATTACCTCTATGGTTCTAAAACTATGTGTTTTGTACTCTTGTCTCGAAGTGCATCGTTTTACACCCTTTGGCATACTCTGCCACAAAGGGGGAGAACTTAATAGGTTTTGGTATTGTTCATATTTTGTTGTAAAATATGAGACTTGTTGTAGTATGAACAATTATGCTTGTTTATGGGATTTCTTATGTTGCCTACTATATCTTGTCATTTATTCCTTGTTTGAAAAATGCTTATTATTGCAGGTCATGAAGCCTTGATGATAATAAGATATATTTTTGGTAGAGAATGCCAAAGGGGGATATTATTGGCATGTCTCTAATTAATCAAAAACATGGATCAATTAATCTATGCAAGGTTATCATCATCCAAGTCAATAATCAAGCAATGGATTATCAAGCAAATTGATCAATATCACAAGATCTTTGTCAAGACTCAAAATCAAGACAAGTTGACTATTGATAAAGGTAAATACATGCACTTGCACATCATGCATTTTCATCATGAAAATTAAAAGTTTACTTGTCTCTATATCCAAAACTTTTACAAATTACATGATTGTTTTTTGTACAAGTTTTGCTTTTCAAGCATGCTCTCTTCCTCTTTGACATCTTGGTAGGTAGAAAATGAGAATATTTTTAAGCATGTGTTTGGTCTTGACATGTCACTTCCCCACTTCATGGAAATGTTTTTACTCAAAACTTTCCTTCCCTATAATTTTAGGTAGGTATAGAAGTTGGTATGTCTTTTCCTTGATTCAAGGAGAGATGTTTTCTTCCATGCTCATTTCCCCTTGTAGTCTCGGTTGGACAAAATCAAAGGAAAGTAAAACCTTCTTTCTTTTTGGTAGGTATTTAGAAGTGGGAGAAGTAGGTATGTCTCCTCTTTATTTCAAGGAGAAATATTTTCTCCAAAGTCTTCTTCTCTTCATTGTCCCAGTTGGACAAAATCAAAGAAAAAGAAAGTTTTTCCTCATTTTATGGAGAACCCTTTGATTCATCTTTTTGATGAATGGCCAAGATTGATTTTTGATTCTCCACTTGCAATACTTTGGTGGCTATAAATACCACCTCCAAAAAAGGTATCCGGCACTTGAAAAAAATAGAAGAGATAAGGATCTTGGTCACGTCCTTTTATTTTCTCTTCAAGTCACTCTAGCATTTGCTAGAGTTTACCTTGGTTTTCAAAGAGTTTTTCATTTCTTCATGCAAGCATAAAAACTCTTCTATGCTCCTACATTATATATTGTCGTTAGGGTGTAATCCTAGATTACTAGTTAATCTAAGGTTGGGTCCTTTCATGACTTATCGAATGGATGCCTCTGGATCGACAATAGTATGTTACTCAACCCATCAAAGGTAGCTCTGGCTGCAAGCACTGTACCTCAATTTAGTGTAATCCTCTACTCAGAGATACTATGTGATGTCTTGGTTGGATTTATTGATGTTGGGTATCTCTCTTACTGACATATAGGACGTTCCTAAACAGGTTTTGTTTCACCATGGAGAACACGACGACTTTTTGGAGATCAACAAAGCAAACCATTGTTGCTACTTCCTCCGATCATTATGAGATTATAGCTTTACATGAAGCAGTTAGGGAGTGTTTCTGGCTTAGGTCAGTTATACACCACATCGAGTGTTTATTGGATTACCATCTACTATGACAGCACCAACTTTCATATTTGAGGACAATACGGCTTGCATTGAACAAATGAAGTTGTGTTACATTAAGGGTGCGTGGTCATACTAAATATATTTCGCCAAAGTGCTCCTACAATTAGCAATAACAACGGTTATTGAATATTCAAGTGAACCAGATTGGTTCAGTGGATAATGTTGCGGACTTGTTCAACAAGTCACTTCCAAAATCTACATTTATAAAGCATGTGAGACGCATTGGAATACGAAAATTATCTGAACTCCGAGATTGAGTTACTGATTAGGAGGAGTTTATTTCGTAGAAATCAGGGAGAGTCTACATCACATGTGATTGATTGCTTTTGTAGTTGATGCGTTGTACTATTTTTTTCTTTGACCAAGTTTTTATTTTACCCATGAGGTTTTTGTTTTATTGACAATATATTTAGTGAGGCAACATGTCATGCATTATACATTAGGATCACAACATAATATTCCTGGTATCTCAGTGTGTATCTTATCCTAATTAGTATAGAAATAAATATTCTCTCATTCCCTAATTTATAGGAATATTAATTATAGTCGATTACAGTGATTATATTTTTAATATACATTTATTCTATCTACCATTTATCTTTCAATAAATGCTGACTTATTCTTCTGAAAGTTTAAAATAAAACACGAGATCAATGTCAAAATCTCCAACCCTCGTAAAATTTTTGCTTGAAAAGTACTCTAGTTATATTTACCTAATAAAAGAACCTTAGTTTTTTATGATAAGAGTCTATAGCAACTAGGACTGATGGAAAGAAAAAATGGTAAATTACGTATAAGGTCACTTGCGTAAGATTACTTACGTATAAGGCCATATACTATTTCTTTCCCAAATAAGGTCACCTAATTTAACAAAAGAACCTCTCATTCAATATTTTTACGTCTAATACTATTATATATAAGCCTAGTCTCTCTCTCTCTCTCTCTCTCTCTCTCTCTCCAAACCAAAATCAAACTGTGACTAAAATTCTCAAAATTAAATCGTGCCCCAGCAGAGCTCCGTCGCTCTAATCACTCTATCGTCGTCTCTCTCTATCGTCCTCCTCTCTCCGCTGCCATCTCTCTCTACCAAACTCACCGCCGAACTCTTCTCCTCCTTGACTCACAACAATCCCAATCTCCCTTTGCTGCCTCTCCACACCAACGCAGCGCTCGCAAAAGGAGAAAGTGCGGCCGAGTTTCTCGCCGGAAGCCTTCCACTATGTCGTCGCATGGCACATGTTGCAGAGGAGCATCCTGAAGTGCCTGGCCATGAAGAAATTGGCACCGTGGACCTTGAAATCGCATTCCCAGCAGAGAGTCTCTAGGTCTGATTCGTAGTAGGTCTGAGCAGGAAGCTGGCACAACTCGCAGTTCTTCATTCTCGCCGTCGACGCCTTCAACCCCAAACTGACTAAAATTCAGGTACATCTCTTGCTCTCTCTCTCTCTCTCTCTCTCTCTCTCTCTCTCTCTCTCTCTCTCTCTCTCCCTCTCTCTCTCTTTCCCACATTTAGTGTGGTCTAATATATAGTGCTGTCTGTATTATTATGTAGAATTGATGCCAATAGTATGTAGAATTGATGTGAGTAGTATGTAGAATTGATATGAGTAGTATGTAGTGTGGTTTGCTTAGGTAAAATTGATGCCAGTAGTATATAGAATTTATGCGAGTAGTATGTAGAATTGATACGAGTAGTATGTAGAATTGATGTGAGTAGTATGTAGTGTGGTATATAGTAATATGTAAAATTGATGCGAGTAGTATGTAGAATTGATGTGAGTAATATGTAGTGTGACCCCTGTAGTAGTATTGATGTTAGAAAACAGTAATGTGTATGATGTGAGTAGTATGTATGGTGGTCTGTAGTAGTATGTAGTGTGGTATGTAGTAGTATTGGTGTTAGAAGACAGTATTGTGTATGATGTGAGTAGTATGTATGATGGTCTGTAGTAGAATGTAGTGTGGTATGTAGTAGTATTGATGTTAAAAGACAGTAGTGTGTGATGTGAGTAGTATGTAGTGTGTTAGATATGAGTAGTATGTAGTGTGGTATGTAGTAGTGTTTTGGTTGTTACATAGTAGTGTCTACGTTAGTCTGTGGTAGTGTGTAAGTTAGTCTGTAGTAATGTATACAAATTGATGTGCTTTGGTTGTTATGCAGTAGTGCCAACATTAATCTGTGGTAGTGTGTATGTTAGTCTGTAGTAGTGTATTTTGGTTGTATGCAAAAAACTGATTTTCTTTTTTATAATAATGGTGATGACATGCAGGGCAACACCGATAGTGATCAAAGACATGAATTCAAGTCAAAAATGAAGCACGATAGGGTGGCAGAACCTATCGATGTTGGTCGTGAGTTGAGGTCGAAAAAAGACATGATAGGCCAACAGAATTAGTGAAACTCCAACTAAGGTCCCAGAAGGATGCTCAGTTCGACTACAGAACAGGAAGAAGGCAACCGAAAGCATCAAAGTCTAAGTAGTAGTATAATGTTTTCTGTTGTGTTAGGGTCTGATGTAGTTCCATGTTGTTAGGGTATGATGTAGTACATTGTGTTACAGAATAGTAGTATTTACCATATTTTGAAGTAGTACCCTGAATATTTTTGAGTAGTACTTACTAGAGACAGCAGTAGTATATTGTGTTACAGAACAATAGTACTTACCATGTTTTGAAGTAGTACCCTAAATGTTTTGGAGTGGTGCTTACTAGAGACAGCAGTAGTACATTGTGTTACAAAACAGTAGTACATTGTGTTACAAAACAGTAGTATATTGTGTTATAGAACAGTACTCTCCCATTGTCTCTCTCTGTCTCTGAAATTTTGAAGAAGACGAAGAAAAAAAAGTTAATATAAAGGGATAAAATTGAAAAGACAGAAAATATGGATAAAAAAAAGTGACCTTAATTAGGATAAAAAAATATAAATGACCTAAAAAGTTAATATAAAACGACAAAATTGGAAAGACAAAAAATATAAATAAAAAAAAACATTAATTAGGATAAAAATATAAATAAATTTATATGCGAAATAAAATTTTCGATGTGTAATTTTCTAAAGAAAAAAATCTGTCATTTATTAATAATAATAATAATAAACCTCACGTTATATTTACCTCGGTCAAAAATCCCTCGCAATATCAGTGACAATAGGAACGACGTCTTCTGGCCTCTTGGGTATAAAAATTTCGGCCACTTTTGTTCATCGGCGGCAGCTTCACTGATTTAGCCTTGAGCTGACTCCTCCCAGAGTCTCTGTCTCTGTCTCTCTCTCTCTCTCTCTCTCTCTCTCTCTCTCTCTCTCTCTGTACCGAGTGCCGAACCATCTTCTCTCCCCCGCCAATTGAGTTTGATTTCATTGTCTTCAAATCACTAAGAGGAACCCAAGTTTGATATTCTTCTCTGTTCCAAACCCATATTTCGCAGACTGGATTGGTAGACTTCTATCAAACCAGTTTCGAAAACCCAACTCAGCAACCAACAACAAATAAGGTGAGGAATTTAATCTTATGTACTTGGAATTTTGGTTTTGCTGATTTGGGTTTCAGGGTAACTGATCTCCAACTGTAGTGTAATGAGCAGCAAGTGTATATAGATAGGATTTATGGTTGGTGTTATATGTGGAAATCAGTTGGTAGATTAACAACCTTGAGGGCGTTTTGAGATTGGTTTAGGACCTTTTTTCTTTAGTATTCATATTTAACTTAATAATTCGGCAGTGATATCACTTTAGTTTCTCTTCTTAACATAATGTGGTGAAATTTGAATTTGATAATGGGTTTTCTACGGTTTAGAGTTGTAAATTTTACGTATTGGTTAGGGAGGAGTGAAAGGGAGACCAGTTTCAACTGATGAATCCTCCCTATTTTGTTTCTTATTTCCACTTCCTCTCTTATTCTTCCTCACTTTATGTCAGGAGAGGATTGGACAAACATTATGGTATATGTCAGCTCCTTCCAAATTTCAACTGTTTTGAAAAGGCTAATTCTTTCAGCTGTCTCAAGTTTTCAGTTATCTCTATTTAGCTTTTAAATAGGTCATTGCCTATAAACTGTCATTGGCTCTCAGAATCTAGATATAATAATTTTTTGAGTAGGTTCTCTGCTCTTTTAATTTGTATTTCCTTCCGAAAGTAGCTGCAGTCACTAAACAAAGAGCTTTATTTCAGGGTTTCTCAATTTTGAGCCGGAGCAGTGACAATGGTGTTTGGGCAAGTTGTGATTGGTCCACCTGGCTCAGGCAAAACCACCTACTGTAACGGCATGTCACAGTTCCTCCAACTCATTGGAAGGTAAGGTTTTACTCTCATTTTGGGGCTTTTCACCACTGTGTTTTTATGTTAGCTTGTTTACGAATGTATTGAATGGTATTGTTGTAATGAAAGTTGTGTCAATTATTATTGCAGGAAAGTTGCGGTTATCAATTTGGATCCAGCCAACGATGCATTACCATATCCTCTTCATTTGTTTCGCTATTACTTACCATATGTTCTATACAATGTTTCATATCACCGTAACATGTGAATCCTTGACTTCGGATATAGCTATGAATGTGCTGTGAACATAGCTGGTCTTATAAAACTGAGTGATGTGATGGGGGAACACTCTCTTGGTCCTAATGGAGGTGAAAGCCTACTTCTTACCATTGCCTTTCAAATTTAATCAAAATATTTACTGTTCATGATGTTCTTCACTGTAAACTGTGATGGAAGGTTATAAACACCCATAAATTAGATAGTTTGCATCATCTGTGTTATCTATTTGTAGTATTTAAGTCTGGCATATCTTAGTCTGCAATTGTTCATCCAGGTCTTGTTTATTGCATGGACTTATCTGGAGAAGAATATCGACTGGTTGGAGGCTAAGTTGAAACCTCTTCTTAAAGGTATTATTTGCATTGCCTTAGTTTCTTATAATAATCAGGTTCCTGTCTGCATATATGTTTTAATATATGAGGATATTAGCATAATGTAGTTTGCCCCTGTACAATGATATAGTTAACAATGCTAACTCACTCCCAAACGACTGTAGATCACTATCTTCTCTTTGATTTTCCTGGCCAAGAGGAGCTGTTCTTTCTTTATTCCAACGCCAAGAATGTTATTATGAGACTCATGAAGAAGTTACACCTCAGGGTATTATTGTTATTCTTTAGTATACTAGTTGTAGCTTTGAACATTCACTACGACCATGAATAAGATGTGCCTCCTGCTCATTGTTTGTTGGATTTCTGATTTTATGCAGTTGGCTGCTGTGCATCTAGTTTACGCCCATCTTTGTAGTGACCCTGCAAAGTATGTAAGTGTCTTGCTTCTCTCGTTATCAATGACGATACATATGGAGCTTCCACACATAAATATCTTGTCGAAGATTGATCTTATACAGAATTATGGAAAGCTAGGTATTGCGGATAGCTTTTTTTCCTTTTCACCCCTTTTCTTACCCGTGACTTTTAAGATATCTGATGCTAATAATGGTTCTGCTCGTCCTTTCTAACTTTTCACTGTTTTTGTGTGCAGCTTTCAACCTTGATTTCTATACTGATGTGGATGATTTATATTATCTTCAGAACAGTCTCGATCAGGATCCTCGCTCAGCTAAATTCAGGTGTGATTAATATTAAGAACTCAGGATCATATAGCAAAATCATGAGTATATATACTTTTTAGTGAGCAAGTTGTTTGTGGATCATTTGCAGAAAGCTGACTAAGGAGCTGTGTGGTGTCATAGAGGACTACAGTCTTGTCAATTTTACAACCTTAGATATTCGGTACAATCTCTCTTCTGTTTACTCCTGACCTCATGTAATATTTACTTTCTGTGTTCTCAGTCAGATGCTACTTTCCAGGATAGAGAGAGCGTGGGAAAGCTGATTAAGTTGATAGACAAGACCAATGGATACATTTTTGCCGGCATTGAAGCAAGTGCAGTAGAGTTCAGCAAAATTGCAGTTGGTCCTGTTGATTGGGATTATCACAGATATCCTTTTCATTCTTTTATTTACAGTACTTGTAGTCTTTTACATTCATACTCTGTATTTTTTCGATATACTAGTAAGTTTGTGAAGTATTTTACATTTTCTAGTCCCATTTAAACATTGTTACTATCTGGTATGGGTTTGAACCCTCTGGCTACCTGCATAGCTTTTTGAGACCGCATCCATTAAGTGGATTTTGCGGGGTTTGGGTATCAATTGGAACAATTTTGTGTTTTGGAGTACATATTAGGATATAAGACTGAAAATCTTGTTTTATGAATTTTGCTTAACAAAGTAGCTCACAGTTGGAGAAGTGCAGGAGAAGTATGTCAAGTTTGATGACATTGATTAACCTGGAGACTTGCCATCTTCATCTTGGGAAATTTTTTATAATGGTAAGCACCTCCCACCCATCTAGTGTCCTGTTCCTGTGTGTGTTTGAGCAACATTCTTTATTCAGTCTGATTTTCCAGAATCTCACTAAATTTGTGCATATCATCCTCGCATGTTTTTGCAGGAAGCTGATTGACTGATATTGTAATACTGAAGTTGAGAGATCTGATCTCTCAGTAGTTGTCCCTCTCCAATATCTTGCCCATTCCCATTCCATCTGTGTACTAGCAAATGTAGTTGTAGTCTTGTAGACTAGGCTCTTTATGGCTATGACTGCTATATGTACAAAACTGTAACTTGCTTACATATATATGAAGTTAGAAACTAATTGAAGTTTTATAGCATGGTTTGAATTTTGAAGAGATGATTTCCGCCAATGTTGATTAAACTATGAGATTCAGTCACTCCCTACTGGTTTGCTCTATCACGATTATCAGGTGGAAAAAAAGCTTCTGCTGGGCCGTGAGCTTTAGGTGAGAAGAATGAGTGGAAGATCACTCAATTCACACCCGTTCTTTGGAATTTAGCCGCGGAGTTCTGTGTCATTTAGAATTTCGCTTCTATTGTATTTGAATGTTAATCTAAAGTCTTTGAATAGGCGCTTGGAAATATTTTAAGGTCATTACCGTTGACAATTTCTAGATAGAGAAGAGTTTACTAGGGGTTTTGAAAATTATGAAATAGAGAGGGAAATAGCTTTCTGCCATGTGAGGTATGCAATAGTTGTACGAAGGTTTATGACAAGTTATGAATAGGTTTTGTATAGCTTTCCTGCTTGTAACATTGCCTTCCTTTGAACGACTATTTGATGATGCTTTTGATCCAATAGAAAAATAGGGTTTAATTAGTTGCAATGGAATGACATATGACATCTAGGTCATCCAAAATCATAAACAACAAATGGCCTGGTCTTTGACTAGGTATTTTTCTTTCTTTTCTGAACAATTCAGTAGTGCTCAACTAGCATCATTAAATATTGCATTAGTGTATCTCACATTCTCACATGCGATGCATGTAATTGCTTGAAGGTTCGTAATTACAGTATCAATGGAATGATATGCTTGCTTCACAAGTTCTGCAATAAAAAATCTCAATTGTCCTCCTCTAACAATATAGATGATTTAAAAGACGTACATGGATCACTAATGACTTAATACTTCTGATGGGTTAGCAATTGCCCCGTTGTTGATCGCAATTGACAATACTGTTTTAAAACTTTAAATCAACTTCATGTGATATCATCTCAAAGTCAACATCGTTTTAGTTTAACTTCATAAAACATCTCATTGAAACTGTGCCAAAGTTTTCTCATATTTATCCAAGCTGGTCTAATTTTCCAATAAAAGTATGCCTTTTAGATAAGTTTGGTAAATTGACATAATGCACAACCTTCATTTCTTAAATCCTACTGTGATTACTATCAATTATGCAGCCCTTTTCATTTAATCCATCACTGTCCCCAAGCCCCCTTCTAGATGATGTTACACCATATATTTACACTCACTGGTCTATATGCCATGGATGTATATGTATACGCGTTGGTCACCTTTAAATGGTATTTATTCAAGTATCGACGATGGACCAAGTCTCAATCCCCCATCTCCACGCTTCATGATTCAAAAGGGTGCATCATCTACTATTCTACTTGTTCAACACTCTCTTCTAGATCAATATATAATAGTTAGTTTGCAACGAATAATTGAAGCAGCGGTAGTGTTCCCTATGAAGTCAAATCCCATGCCATGTGGACAGAAGCTTCTTTGTGATTTTTGTGTTTTCAAACCATTCATTCATTTTGACTAAGCTGCCTTTGCGTTTGGATCTTGCCTTTGCTTATATATATGTAGCTCTCTTTATCTCCTCTCTCGTGACCATATATACCAAACCAATTAACCAAACCAAACCACCTCAAAAATCCTCTCACAAACTAAACTGAAAATGTTGAGCCCTTTCAGCTGTGGCTTTTTCCATCCAGAAACAACAGACGAGTTCGACGAGCCCATCATCACGAACAGTCCTTGCTCTACGCCGAGAAGATCATCATGCAGAAGAAGCAGTGGCCTGAACCTGATACATAGAATCCACAACAGCAACAAGGACAGCAATAAGAACCCGTATTCAAATCGAGGCCTCGACAAGTTCTCTGCGCTCATGGCCGATCTCGAAGAGAAGAGGCAGCAGATTTATGCACAGACCGGCTCGCAGGACGATACCTTCGTCCGGTTTGTTTATAAGGACGCCAACGAAAGCGCTCCGGTTCCGATTGTGCTCAAGTTGAAGGACAACAATAAGAAGCTGGTAGATGATCATCAGCACAAAACGAAGCCTCATCATCATAATCAAGAACAGAAGCATGCAGAACTAGCGTTGGATAAGTTGACCATTAAGCCCTCGGTAGCGCCCGCCAAAGAGGAAGCAGTGCTCGAGCAGCAACCGCAACAACTACCTAAGATGACGTGCAACACTATGAAGAGCAACTTGTTTGACTTCTTACGGAGCATCAACTTCAAACGACCGTCGTATTATCTGCCGGTAGTGATGGTGGTGATACTGGTGTTGCTCGCCGTGTTTGGTCGTTCGGTGGCGATTATGTGCACCTCTATAGGCTGGTATGCGATTCCAACGCTGAAAGAACAGAGCTCCAATACTACAAGGAGAAGAAAAGCTTCGAAGCAGCAAAGAGAACATGTGAAAAAGTCGAGCGAGAATAAGATGGCGATTAGTACTACAAGTGAAGCCTTGTCTTCTCCGAAAAGTGACAGCAATACGACTCCGAGATCCCGCAAACATGGTCACCGGAAAAGTTGGTGAATGAGATCATGCGGTCGTTTACTATTGCATTGCTTCGTTCTTTTATTTCTAATTTCTTTCCCCCCTTTTTTTGGGTTAAGATTTGCGAATGGATCACATATGTACATATTTTTGCTTCAGAAATTAGGAATTTGAATATCAATCTGTCCTCCACATGTTTGTAAATGTAAATTATGAGTAATATATACGTGGGTTTATACTGAAGAGTTAGTATTCAATATGATCGAAAGTGGCTGTCCATCAAATATGGGATTTTGTCTTCCGGCCTTGCGATTTGCCCTCACCTAGAGCATTTGAGATACTAACCTAAAGTGCTACTAAGATAATGTACTCAATGCACTAATTCTTAAAGAATGCCGTGCAAGTTCCTCTAATTTCAATATGATGGCGTCTCTGACTCTTTCTTAATCAATTATAGTAATGGAAGTTAGATTTCCTTTGTCTCACGTTTTTCTCTTGTATCGAACAAATCACGAGCTTTTGGTGATCATATACATCCTTTACCAAACTAGCTGCCCAACATGTTCATTATAAGACAAAGGATATATGTCTAACTGAATGCAAATGGGATCATAAGCAGCTATACACGAGGACAGAGTTACCGATTATAAAAATCCATAACCGATCATGTTCTTGTATGCAAGTGATAAGCAATGGGAATGGAATATACTGACCCTTGAAATAGGGTTCGACGTGTACTTCTTTAAGACTCGGACAGATAGAGGTAAGATGTCAAGACTTCCATCTTGATAAAGACTCGAGACTTTAACACCAAAAAACAAAAGGAGGAGACTCAAGAGTCGGGACTTCCTCCTCTAGAATAGAAGTATCGCCCAAGCTGGAAGGATAAACAGCATTGGTTAATGACCATGAAACCACTTAAATGACTACAGCTGCATCCCAGTAAGGACAGAGAGGAGAACTGAATGAAGACGCGGGGAATATATTAGAACTAGGATTACAGAACCCCTAATAATAACAATTTGACATGAATTGTTGGTACACTTTGGGAATCATCTGCACTCCATCGTTACATTTGTGAAATGCTAATTTTAAATACTTGCTCTAACAAAACCTAAGTCTTGAAATAACTTAAGCAAGTAGAACTCAACGAGCGAGATTGGTGTTCTCCTCGCTCCAATCGCTTAAAAGGAAACAGAGACAGACACGGCGCACTACAACAACTACATTCTGTCATCGGCAGTGGCACGCCAAGCACGCACAACACTACTAAAAAGGACAGTTTATGATTTCTTCATCACATCAGCCTGACTGGAGAAAATCAAGTCAAACAAGTACTGGTCTTTGCTGTCAACTAGAGACTTGTACCAGAGTAGCACAATTCAAAACCCCAGCTTTGGAAGGACTATTCGAACCCTGCATCACATATCCTAGTCCTGCATTCAAATAACAGAATATATGGAATCATGTTCAGACAAACGTTACAAAGTATATATGGCATCATGTGCCAAGGGGAAAACACTTTAGCTACAGATGCAGGGAAGCAGAGAGCCTCAAGTGTCCAGATTACTAGTAGGTTTCTAACCTTAAACCTCTTTCTGGGAGCTTCATTGTCACTGAACCGAGAAGTGCGCTGCTGCCTCATATATGCTGTGGTTTCACGTGACCTGTCTTCTGTTTGGTTCTTGGAGAACCTGAAAAATTCATCCTTATCCCAAGCAACCTCATAATCAGCCTTCAATTTAGATCCTTCCTGCAATGTAACCAGGCCATGTTTAGTTATAAACGTATTAACCAAACAAAAACTGGCTGATTGATCATCCCAACATATAATTCAATACTTGTTGTTTCAGCACCAACTCTCTGTTAGGAACACCATATCTTAATCCGATTATACAACTCCTAATATCTAATGAAGTAGGAGTGTAACCAACTGCCTACCTTCTGCAATGAGCGGCCACAAAACGCTTTTATAGTATTGTAGAAGTCCTTGTATTTCTCAAACTGAACCTCAATCTTACAATGCAGGCCCGATACCAAGTCCCCACCGTCCTCATCCGCATCCTTACCTGGATCATCGTCCTCAGCAACATTAAGATTCCTAATGATTTTAAATAAAAGGGGACACCGACAAGAATTATGCACCGATTAGCTAATGCCATTACATTGTGTACACCCCTATTTATTCCCAAAAGAGCAATCTAAAAGCATTAATGCATTATAATGTTGATTATCGTGTTCTTTGCTCAAACACACTAGCTACATTCGTGTAGAAACACATTATGGCTTCAAATTTTCAAGAAGACAATCAGAAACAGAGTAAAAATACACAGATTCATTGGCATGCCTTATCTTCCCAAATGTCGAAAAGATGGTATGTGTAACCAGCATTGAGGGCTTTGATGAAACCATAGGCTCTGCAAACCACCGCGAAGGAACTCCCCTCAGTATTATAGTATCAGGCTCTTGCTTCCCACTCCTCGACAAACCTGACATTACAAACACACAAACTTCAATGTCCCAAATGCTACAAATACTCACTTCATAGCTCATTTGAATCTCCACAAACCTCGATTTCCGAAAGCGTAATGCTCCTCCCAACCCTTCTTCACCGCCTCGAAGTCTTCGGACTCTGAAAAAGCCACCTTCAGCTTGAACTTAACTCCTTCGAGATTGAGCTCAATCCCATCCATCTTCTCCACAATGTACTTCCTCCAATCACTAAACTTCTTCTCCAGCTCCTCAACACTCTTCTCTTCACCCTCGTCCTTCCTAGTCCTCTTGCTCAGAAACCCTAGGTCGCGAATCAAGATCGTACCTGAAGCTACAGGGTCGCCGCTCTTCCGCTTCTTCAGGTCTTTCACTCGTTTGATCTTCAGATCCTCCTCCGGAACCTCAACCGGATCGGAAAGCGAGCTCTTCAGGTAGTCAATTAGGGTTTGCTTCATTTTCCACTCGTCGATTGGTTTGCTCACAACTTGGCTGGAGGGATACACCGTTATATTCAGCCTCAGTCGCGGCGCTAAAGATAAGCCATTCTCGATATCTAGGGTTTCAGTCGGAGAAATCGAATCCAATTTCAGCGTGGTCATCTCTTTCTCTCTGTAAATTTAAGGGGTTTTTTAGGGTTTAGAATGGAACAGAGTTGCAGAGAGACGCACTGAAATAGGAAGACGACGATGAGTATATGTGTACGGCGTCGTTTTGAGAAGACAACTATGAAGGCGTATTTATTAAAATAAAAAAATTATATATATTAAAATTTTGATAAATTAATAATTTTTAAACTTATAAAATTTATTAATTTAGCGAAATTATTAATTAACCAAGTATTAAATTAATACTTAATTTTTTAAGTTAAAATTGATAAAAAATATTATTTATCAAAATTAAAAATTAATCAATTATTAAATTATCAAAATTATACCGTATAAAAAGTCGAGTCAAATCGAAATAAGCAGTCAGACAGAGAGGAGAGAAATGGGGCTGCTCTGCTGTTTTAATGGAGGCAATAGCGCACAGAGGAAGGAAGAAGACAGGTTAGCTTCTAGAGAAGCAATTGCCAAAGCTGCCGAGGCTGCCCAGAAAAGGTAGCTGTTCATGTTCTATATATTTTTATTATATCAATTTTATCTTTATATTGATCGGAAATTGGTATATGTTTATGACACTGATGAGAGTATTCTGGTTGTAACATTTTTTTTGTTTTTGTTTTTATGATCTTGAATTCTGGATTTTGAGAAGAATTATGTTTCGTGACTTTCGTCTTAATTGCTTTAATTTGCTGTTTGATTTGAATGTGAGAATGACAAATCGGTGGAAGGATGGAACTTTAAAATCAAAAGTGAGACTGGCTCAATGATAGGATTGAAAGCCAACTTGTCAATTGTCATGATTAAACGTAGTTTCGAAAATCAAGAGTGAAATAGAGCTGCTTATGGAGTTCGTGTTTTACTTCTTTGAAATTGATCTTGCTGTTTAGTTTTGCTAATACGGATTACGTTTGTGTGTGTATATGCACAGCTGAAAATTTAAGCATCAAAGCACTGTTATGTTATCTTATCAGACTAGTGTTAGTTGGCTACTCTATTAGTTCGTCTGAGGTCTAGAGGAGGAATTGTGAGATTGTGCAGGGGTAATCTGTAATCAGTACTTTCCTCAACAACAACAAAAAATAAAAATAAATCTGCAATCAGTACATTTACATATATTGCAATATGATTCATCCTGTTTATTGTGTTTTCATTGTGAAATTAAGGTTTGTCTTTACCATAATATAAGCTTAAAACTTAAAAGCTAAAACTGCAAGTGCATTTGAGATGTTATGTGATGAATGTGTCGCATAATTACAAAAGGAAGAGTGCAGATCATGAGATACATCTGAAGTCATATATCACATTATCAATATATATGCACTTAGCTTGGTAAGCATATATGACTTTATGTTGGTACTGAGGATGGGAGTCGTTGCATGATTGACAACATACACAAAAAATTTCAGGCAAGAAGCATTCGAAAAGTCTGCAGCAGGTAGAGCTGCACGTGCACAGCAACAGGCGATGGCAAAGCAAGCTGCCAACCCCAACAAAGGGGAACCAGTATTAAAGGTTTGAATGCCTATATTCCCATTTCTGGCTGAAAATCCAATGAGAATCTTTGCTGAAAGTCAGGTAGTTCACAAGTTTGGTTTGTTGTATTTGTGGATGCAGTGGTCAATGGGGTGAGGCCGAGCCAACAACTACCATTTCTGTAAGTCCCCCTATATTACTTGGTTTCTTTACAAGCTTTCTCTACACCGTGATTTTGTGATGAATTTCAATTGTGTGCCAATGAATGAACTGCCATGGGTATTCTCCCAAATCTTCTGTGAACTCTTCCTTCCTCACATGTTATCTTTTATTTTGCTGCAGCTTGTATAAAGAGATTCAAAATTCCTTATCTTGTGGATTGCGGTCATTTCTTCTGTCGAGACCCAACATTCCTTATCTCCAAAGCTCAACATTCATTGTAATTTATTTGTTTACTGTATACGGAATGTCAGGAGTCAGGACACAATAAGAGGTGCATAAGCTGTTCTTATGTTTTGCTTTGATTCAGAGTCCAAATAATTCACCTTGGCCATGTAATCCTCTATGCAACAAACTTGCTGTGTCTTAGTTACTAGATTTTTTTTTTCAGGTTTTCCACCTAGGTGTAAAAAGTTAATTCTATGAAGCTCTTGAATCTTGTATAATGGAATTGAAATAAAGACTTTAGCTTGATATTCCCTAAGGTAGCACCTTGTTTTGCACAACTTTATAAGATGACGTACGGCGTCTACAAAGACTAGAAGTAATGAGTAGCTGTACATTAATCCATTATATATCCCTAGGAAGTCCGTTATTCATTAAGTGGTAAGCTTAAGAATAGTTTGTAAACCATTGTTTACAAGTCTACTCAAAGCTTTGCACTGGAGCTGACACCTGAAGTTCATATGCAGCTTGGAAAAAGTCTGCTGCTTGTTGTAGTGAGCCTTCCATTTTGGAAATCACTCCGAGGTTCAACCAAGCCTCATGGTTTGTAGGTTCTAATCGCAGAGCATTCATCAAAAAGCTTCTTGCAATAGGGAGTGACTGCTTACCAAGTTTCATCAATACTTCTGCAGTTGAAACTATACTTGGAGCATAATCTGGGTCTATAGACAATGAGACTGAGAATGAGATGAGGGATTCCTTGTATCGCGATTGAGCTTCAAAAAGCTTACCTATGAAAGTGCAAGGGGGTTTAGAACATAATCATATTTCTCATCTCAACTTTAACCACAAAATATTAGGGGGAATTCGTAGATACCAGTCGCATGCCAACTTTGGGGAGAGTAAAACTCAATCAGCTTGGCTTTGTTGAGACATACTTCTGCATCGGGCCACAGACCAAGTTTTGTATAAATGGCTGCCAAGTCCCTCCACGCTTCCTTTTCCAAATTCCTTTCCAGAATTGCCTGCAGAACAAAGGATTAAGACTCAGCAGAGGAGAAGCAAAGCAACAGTACTACCTAACAGAAGTTAAGTGATACGAACCTCGGGATCAAAGGTCTTTTCCTGCTCAATGTTTACGCCTTTTGAATCCCTCTGTGCTTGGACAAAGGCTAGCAACATCCTGTAGGTTTCTATTGCTTGCTTGGGATGTTCCTGAGCCACTTGAAGAACAGCTTTCAGTCTAAGCAGTTCTAACTGATCTTTTCTTCCTGCTTCGTCCATAGCAAAATCCACTATGGATTCAGCACCGTTGAGCCGCTGCTCTGCAGAAACTATGAGGGCTAATAGCTTCAAGCCTTGTCCTGAGCTGCCAGCCACCATATCTGAGTACTTCATTGTATGACTAAAAGCTGCATCTAGATTCCTCTGCAGTGCATTTTCAAGGCCAAGACTAAATATCACCTCAGGATCCCCTTTCCCATTAAGAGCCGCATGGTTTAGAGCGTTCAAGGACTCTTTTTGGAAGACAGTTCTGTCGGAATCCGTTATAGACGCTCTTGATGCACTGCTATAGCAAACACCAAGATACTTATGTGCTTGACCCATGAAATGCTCGCACTGATGATTGACCAAGTCAATAGCTTTACGTGAAAATTCTATCCCTTCATGAGCATGAACAGTATCAAGAGAACATAGCTTTGCTCCCAAGAGAAAAGAAAGGAAATGAGGGTCGTTCTCTGCTTCAGAAGGGCCTGCCACCTTTTTCAAAAGGTTCAAGGCTACTTCATTTTGTCCACAGGCACTATAACAAAGAGCAAGCAAATACCATCTCTCAGCTCGACCATACAACCCTGGACGGGCCTGCTCAAAATGATTAGCTAGTAACTCAAACTGTCCGGTAACAGAAAGTGCATAACTCAGATGATCGACAACTTCAGAATCCCACTTTATTTCGTTCAATACCACCTTTTTCATAAGTATTAACAACAGCAGAATGGCTTCCTCTGTACTGTTTTTGGGTGTTGTTGGACCCCATACTTGCAACTGAGGAGGTAGAGTTGCTTCAACACCGCTATAGAGTAAAGTGCAAGCTAAGTTTTTCTGAACACCAGCCAACCTCTCAGGGTTCAAATTCCATGGCTTGATCAAAGCTCGGCGATATGCAGTTACTGCTTCTTCAAGATATCCTGCCTGGGTCCACAGAACAGGAAGCAATTCAAGTGCTTTGTGAACCATTTCTTGCAACTTACAGTCCTCACCGATTTCTTCAGGCATTCCATTAGGCAATGCCGACTCAACTGTATCAAGAATAACTTTGCACTCCTTTGCAGCCTCTGATGAATAATCAAGTACACATAAACATTCAATAACCGATTGTAATCCAATACTACTCTAAAACTCTTTCAAAGATGACATTTCCTATCAAATCACAAACCAAACACAGTAATGAACCAATGACAAAATAGGTAATACCTCTAAATCTTCCAAGTTCCCCGAGTGATCTAGCCTTGAGCAATATTGCCTCTGTCAGTAAGCTCACAGAATGCAATGACATCACATTCAGATGCACATAACTATCGGTTCTCCCTCGCGGGGGTTTCCGGCGCCTAATTCTCTCAACAATGGCCTTGCTCATTCTTGGTGTCAAGTTTCTAATGTCAATTCCCTGAAACACCTGGAGAGCAGCTTCAAAATTCCCTCTCTGGAATTCAAGCCTCCCCAACAAAGCTCTAGCTTCCTGAAATTCAAAACAAGCAACCCAATTAGTCACCAATCAACATAAGCTAGATATATACAACTCTTTTGTTGAAAAACCAAGAACAACCCACCTCATAATTCAAAGAGAGGGCTTCTTTGAGAGTAGACTCAGCCTCATCTACTTGTATGTCATCAAATTTAGAGCCCAAGTCCCAATCTCCGGTGGTCCTCGACGAGAGGCCACTCGCCGAGAAGTCTCTGGTGGCCAGTGACTCCGGCGACTGTGGCGGCTCTTCAAATTTGAACTGCTCTCCTGAACAAGCACACAACATCTTCTTCTCCCACAAAAATGGACTCCTCGGTGACTCAACTCACTATTTCCACTGCTCACAACACCACCACGGACTATACTATGAAAACACAAAGCAACAACCCAATGCAGTATTCATTAGAGAAATGTACTACGGACTACACTATGAAAACACAAAGCAACAACCCAATGCAGCATTGGCTGTAACGAACAAGAACAATCTCAGAGCACTATAAAACAGAAGGTGATTTGAAACTTTACCCGAGAAAGAAACAAAGACTTGTGATTTGTAGCCAAAAAATCTGAAAGCTACCTCACTCTGGGTTTTCTGGGAGAAATTTGGAATCTTTGGGGGTTTTGAAAGTTGAAATTAGACCCAATGAAAAGTACGTATGTATGTGATGGTGGTGGGAAAACTGGTAAGTAATACAGAGCCGGATTGGATTCTGTTATTTTTACTTTTTCACCTTCTGACCTTTTGGTGGTGCAGAAAGTTTACTACGCTAGGCTAGGCTGGAGAAGGTTTATTTTTTACCTGAAGAAGAAAGTAGACAACAGCTGTAGGAGGAAAACCAGATATTGAAATTCAGAAGTCTTTTCTTTTTCGGGTAAGATTTTGCTGAGAATAATAGAGGTGGCCAACTGCCCATAATCAAAGTTGAATGACCACCATTGTAGCAAGTAGCAACAGTTTGTTTTTTTTGAATTTCAAAAGGATATCTAGCTAAGCTAATAGCTGCCTGCTGTGTGGTGGCTGTGGGTAGCTGAGCTTGACTGGGCTGGCTGGTTTTTTTTCTTTAAATTTATTCACAAGACATCACATGAAATGATGATAACATGTCCAATCCCATGAGTACATGAAATGACTATGATCGCTAGATTTCTTTACCTTTTTACCCGGGCTGCTTTGCAGTAACTTTTACCTTTATCTTTCTCGAGTCTTGAGGTGGTGGTCACTGCTCTGAAATTTCAAACTTGTCAGTTGTGGTAGTTACACACTTGCACACTTCCACTATCCAAGATTGGAACTTTAATTTTGGCACAAGAAGATTGGAACTTTGAAACACTTTTAAGCTCTAATTAATAAACATTGAGAAAGACCAGAACAGTACATGATGTTACCATCCTTAGTTTATAGATTGTACATAAGATAAACCTTTTTTAAAAACTTGTAAAATATGCGTACTTTCTTGTCTTGTTGTTTTGAGGATTTCAATTTTCAAATCTTCCATGTGGCACCAAAACAAGCACATTGCTCAAGAAGAAATAAAAGTGGTAGTCCCACTCTCCTCTCATCAGTCCCATGTGACATGAATGTCCTTCTCAAATATCAAATATGCTTTACTATGTATCTAGCAAAACAAAACTTCCCTAAACAAATTTCTTAATGTTTGTTTAAGAAATAGTCTCTCCTCATCGAGGCTCCATCAACTCTCTCCAGGTAAAACCAACTAGCCTGGCCTCATTTTCAACTCACCGACGATTTGACGGAGGGACGGTACCTGCTCTCCAGCGCCTCCGACGCGTCGGTCGCCGTCTACGACATCCAGCGCGGCACGGACGGCGGCGCCATTTCGAAGCACAAGCGATTTTCGTGGTGGATAAGCAACATGAGAACGGGCACAAGTACGCCGTGTCGTCCGCCGTGTGGTATCCGATCGACACCGGACTGTTGGTGACGGGGTCTTACGATCACCATATCAATGTTTGGGATACGAATACGACGCAGGTGGTGGTCAATTTCAAGATGCCTGGGAAGGTTTATAGGACTGCCATGTCGTCGTTGGCGACTTCGCATATGTTGATTGCTGCTGAGACTAAAGATGTTCAAGTTAGGCTCTGTGATATTGCTTCTGGGGCGTTTGCTCACACTTTGTCTGATCATCGTGGTATGTGGTGGGCTGCTTCTTATACAATGAATGCTTCCTCGTTTTTGTTTAATGTTTATGCATTGCTTATATTAGATAATGAGAACACATTTAATCATTTCGTTGAGGGTCTTGTCTCTTGTGATTTCGCTACTTGAATTTTGAGTATTCAGAAACATTTGGATAGGAAGCTGGCCTGTAATGAGAACATGTAATGGAATTCATGTTAGGTTAGGAGCTCAGCGTAAATTTAGTTCTGAGCTTTGGTCCTATTCCGTTTACGTGTTGTGTCTGCTTTATATTACTACAAAAGTGTTGTTGGTGTTAGTTTTTTTCATCGATTTAATACTTCCCTACAAGAAAAATGATGTTTATTTGGAGGATACTAACTTTAGTATTTGTATACTTGATGGCAGATGGTGTAATGACGGTGGAATGGTCGACTTCTAGTGAGTGGGTTTTGGTTACGGGGGGATGTGATGGTGCAATCAAGGAGTAGTAAAATATCGGGTATCGAGGATATATCGACAGTCTAAAATTTGGATATATCGACGGAAATATCGACGAAATATCGATCCACTGAAAATTCTGACGGAAATGACGGAAACTAATAAAAATATATGGAAATTTGTAATGAAACTTTTAGAGGTTGTTATATGATCAATTACCTACCTTATGTAAAAAGAAAATATTGATCAAACATCAAAACATATGAATTTGCTATATTACTATATGAATTAGTATGTGTTAAATGCTGATAACTATTAAAATATAATTTAATAGTTCTATTTTTATTTTTTTGATGGCTAAACTTTAATGGGAGGCTAGACCATCACATTTTTGTACAATATGTTACACATCACACATTATAAAATCAAATATATAAATACTTCAAAACCACATAGAGGACCTATGAGGTTCGAAATTCACACTATTTTCCTCATCTCTCTGTGCAGAATCATGTGTGTATTGTGAAGAGTACTCATTAAATGATTGCTCTCCCATGTAATTCTGCACGTATTGACTTACATGCCAACCATATGGGTCAGGGGGCGGTCTTTGAAGATTTTGGAGCTCGTAGTATGAACCAGGCATTGCTCGACTTTCTTCATTGCTATCATCATTTGAGGCATTTGTTTGTGATTGTAACGATGAGTTATCACTTGTTGGAAGACCATAAGGCATGATATATGAAGGATAAGGCATTGCAAAATTTTGACAAGCTTTTAATTTTGTTAAATTAAAAAAGTTACTGAAAATTTCAAAAATTTCGGTAAATATCGGAAAATATCGGAAATATCGGGGATATATCGGAAATATCGGAAAGTTTCGGAAAATTTCGAAAAATTTGGAGATATATTCACGTATTTTTCAGGTAAGTTCAAAAAACCGAAATATCGGCGATAATATCGATTTTACATTCCTTGGGTGCAATCCGTTTTTGGGAATTAATGTTACAATAATAATTGTGGTATGGTATAGGCTCCCTGTAACCCTTTCGTATTTTGAATATATCCATCAGTACATTACACTATTACATTGTAGGTGATTTCTTAATCTAAAGTTACACTTGTCTAATGTGTTCACTGTCATCATATTGACTATTAACTAAAGACTTCTTAAATTAGTTAAATGTGCCTTAAGGTTCCCATTTCTTTTAGATTTTTGAATGATTCCAGTAGTGGGTGTATCTGTTTGAGACACATTTTTCAATGCCTAGTCATGATGAAGGAATATTTGAGTGTTCTTCTCCATGTCTCTCACTCATTCTGATTTTCTGTTTCAGGTTCTGATTCAAGGCTAAGGTTATGGGATATAGAATCCGGCTGCAATACTTTGGTGAACTTTGAAACTGCGCGTTTGCAAACAAGCAGGCCCATACAGTTAGCAACAAGTCCAAATTCACCACTTGCTTTTGTTCCATGCATGACAACTGTGAAGGTATTGCATTATTTAATAGGTTTGAGTTTTGAGCTGTTAAATTGCGAATACAAACACATCCATTTTTCCTAACTTCAGAATTTGACCTGTGGGTTCTTAGGCATTCGATATGTGGTCAGGTAGAACATCCCTGACATTTCGTGGTCACTATGAACAAGTGAACTGTTGCTGGTTTAGTTTGCAAGATCAGGTATAAGCTTCATCAGCTTTAAAAGTGGGTTTCCGTGGTCTTTGCTGATCTAACTCTTTATACACTAGAATAGGCAGTGAATCTGCCTTTCTTATACTTCATAGTGTGTAATGTGATTACAGGAATTATACTCGGGTGGAAATGATAGACAAATAATAGTCTGGTCGCCTACCAGATTGATTTCTGATGAGATGGTAAACTTATTGGTTTTGTATATGAGTTTTGTCCTTCTGTCCTTAGTTACGAAGTAGACTATATTCCTATACATTTTGGATGTGGAATGCAGGATGAAGGACTTTCTAAGGATGAGGATAATTGGAGTGACTGAAGCACGAGAAACGGGTATATCTTCCAAGTCTGGAGATATGGTGGTTCATTTTTGCAAAGCCTAACCACCATTCCCACATCTTACTCAGGAGTTTCTGTTTTGCTTTAGCATCAAATTTGTTAATGCCGGACATTTACCTATTTCTGAGTGTATATAAACAAAAGTTTTGTGGAATCAGAAAAAAATTCATTCCAATGTAGAATATAGAGTTAAAATGAGGGAGACTGTTTGACAAGATTAGAGATTAGAAAGGAAGAGAGGCAGTTTGAGTGTGAACAGTTGAAGACATAATGAGAGACGTTTGAGAAGTTACGACTGGGCTAGAGTATTTAGGGCTTTCGGGGTTGTAGTCCATCACCTAGGCCTGGGGGCAGAACCGCAGAAGGGTGGCGAGCGGAGTGGCTGGCCACTGAATCAAATGCTAAATGCTCATGCTCATTTTTTTTAGGTAAACATGAATTTTATTTAAGAAGACTTGAGTACAATCTGCAGCAAGTACACATTCTAAAAGGCATGTGCATCAAAGAAAACAGTGGTGTTGATTGCATTAGGCAGTCCTCATCTAGCTAAATTATGAGCTACTCTATTACATTTTTTTTTAGGATGATGAACAAAGATAGAATTCATAGTTTCTGCTAGTAGATTTTGTACGTCTTCCATAGAATCCTGAAAATTCACAGTTGTAGAGGTCACATTTTGGGTTGCCTTCATGACTATCAAGGAGTCAAAACTGAATCGAATCGGGTGGAGATTATGTAGCCGGCTGAACTTGCATGCCTCAAAACCAGCTTCCACCTCTACAGATAAAGGTGAGTATTGTTCTCATGCTCATTTATATATTCTAACGGCTTCAATCATAATTTTATTTTAAATAAAAGAAATAAAACTAAAAGAGAAGTATGTTGAAGGAGATTTATTCTCCGTAACTTCCGGTGTGTGTCTTGTCTTAATTAGATACGATTTATTAATTATTATAGATATAGATACAGAGAATACCTGTTATATTGGGACAATTATTGTAACAGATTGTATCGGCCTATATAAGGCAGTCTATAAATGAAAGAGTTACAATTTTCAGTCTATCATATTTTTCTCCTTCAATACGTTATCAACAGCTCTTGAGTTGATAGTCAACCCAAACCCTAAACCAAAAAATACCCTAAACACATAAACCTCCACCTCCACCGTTGGCCTCCTCCTTGACGAAATTCTCTATCCCGCCAAAAATTTATGGAAGTTTTTTGCTTCAAACTTCTTTTCAGTGAAATTTTCAGTCTATCATATTTTTCTCCTTCAATACGTTATCAACAGCTCTTGAGTTGATAGTCAACCCAAACCCTAAACCAAAAAATACCCTAAACACATAAACCTCCACCTCCACCGTTGGCCTCCTCCTTGACGAAATTCTCTATCCCGCCAAAAATTTATGGATGTTTTTTGCTTCAAACTTCTTTTCAGTGAAGTTTTCATACTGAGCATAACACCCTCGAGATAAATTGTATAAACCGGTAATCTCTAGATCTAGGAATAAAACTTACTTCCTGCAAAATCTTAGATCTTAGGATTGTGATAATATGATATTGTGAAATTGCATATTTTTTCCTTAATTCCTAAGGATCTATATCCATAGAGTATAAGTGACGATCCTGGGGAGTCACGGTTTAGAAAAAGAAAAGAAAGGAAAGGAAAATGGATACTATGCGATGGTTCAGCACGGTTTTTGGGTGTGGTTTTGAGCCAACCTTTATTGATAATCGGTTTTTGTAACCAAACATCATTGATCACGGTTCTTATTTCCTAAACTTGATATAAGTGATCGTGATTTTTCAATTAGTAAGTTAATTACATCTCTTGTCTCTCTTGTAGATGACATCAATTGAGCCGGAACGGCTTGGATTTGATATCCTTGATCATCAAAGAGCAGAATACCATCGTTGGGGGATGTCAAATGTTGAGAACGCGTTTCTCGATATGAATTTGACGGATACAATCCAACCACCACCTAGTACTGAGCCACCAACTCCAGCTTTCAAAGCTCAAGCTCTCAAGTTTTTGAGGCGGCATATACATCCAGTTCTAAAGAAACAATATTTACTAAAGAATGACCTTGCGATTTTGTGGGTGACTTTACAAGACAGGTTCAATAATGTGCATAATGCACAAATTTCTGAACTACGAGAAAGATGAAATTCAATCTGGTTATTGGATTATCCAAGTATTAATGCTTTTAATCAAACTATGTTTTAGCTTCAATCAAAGTTGAGTAATTGTGGCATTGTAAAGACCGATCAGGCTATGATCGAGAAGTCTTTAAGCACATTTCCTCCCTCCATGGACAACCTTGCGCACTAATATCGCATAAATTATGCACAAATGTGACTTGAATCATTAAGTGTTCTCACGAATATGTTGGCTAAGAAAAAGCGGTAGCGCGAGATTCTTCTCAACAATAATATTCAGTCAATCGGTACTAAAAAGATCCATGAGTTGTACAACACCGGTGGGAAAGCACATCAGGATGGGAGGGACGATCGTTCTTAGCTTTACAATAACCATGGTGGAAGAGGAGAACATGGCACAAGACGTGGTAGAGGATATAGTCTGAACTTGACTTAGACCCACCAAGACTATAGCCATAACTCCCACAAGAACCAATCCAATTTTGGTCATAGGAATTGTGGAAATTTTTTCATTCTGCTTCTCGCTTGTCACCTTGTTATAGGTGTGGTTCTACCAAGCACATGCACAACCAATGTCATGCACCCAAAGATATTCAAAATGCCTACAAAAAGTACACACGATACTTGGTACATGAGACTAACTTCACTGAAGACTATGAGATGGAAAATTGCGGTGAAGCAAATCTCTTAAATAGCAAACAATATAAAAGCAAGTCTGGAGACTGTGATTTTTGAGTAGTCTATGTATTAGGCTTATGTCTTTGCTATGTAATCAAGTGTAGTTTTCTTTTTGACTTGGTTTTAGTCATGGTTTGAAACTTTGTTTTAGTCGGTTATGGAATAAGACATCTTTGACGTAATTTTTAAAGTTGGCGAGTAATGAAATTTTCTCTATCTTTCGGTATATGAATGTGTTGAGAATGTTATTTCAGTACAATTACATGTATGGTTCAATGTTTACATAAACATATGACATAATGACACAACAACATAGTAAAAATGAGACACAAAGAAGAGGATGTTGTTGATCTCGGGGAACCTTCGATCCATTGAGGAATTGTTCCTCGATCCATCGAAGGTATCCCACGAGTCGGTTTTCTGAAATTTTTGATGCATCGAAAATTTGTACTTCGATCCATCAAAAATTTGTACTTCGATCAGTTGAAGGTGATCCTCAAGTCTTTACACTACATTTTTCGATCCATCGAGGATTTCTTCCTCGATCCATTCAAGGTTACCCAAATTATGGTGTTTTTGATGTATCTTACATCAATTTTATTGAAAAAGGATCAGAAATTTTTTGAAAACCTAGAATTCTGCACCATGTGTGGTTTTACATCGACTTTTGTTATGCATGAGACTTAATCTACAAGGGTCATTTCGACTGGTTAGATGTTGTTATACATCAGTTGTTTTTAGGTACTATCGTATCATATTATCACTCTATAAGGGTTACACCCTTTAAAATCTTTAATTACTCATTTAAAGTGTTCGCCATGTCTTGAGTTCAAAAACGGATTGATTGACATTGTTTTGTTGATATATGATGGCGAGATTCAGTGTTACACACGCCTAAAAGATCATTCAAACTTTGCTCAAATTTGAAAACATTCATGTTAACGGCTTTCACTTAGAATAATATTGTGAGAATGGAAAAGAGTTTTGTGTCCAACCTCCATAAAATGCTGCCAACGGCACAATTTGGAGAGGTTTATGAGGATTTGTAGTATTTATATCTTACTACGGTTAAGATCATTGAATCCAATGCAGTCACTTATATTCCTATGTGTGACTTGGTTTCATATGAGAAATTCTCATGGTCATCACTTCTTCAGAGCAAAGAAGCATGTGGGAATACCTCGATCCATCGGTTGAGATGGGGCGGATGAGATTACTCCTCTCATCCATGGCTCGGTCTCCAAGACGAGTGCAGCACAATTCTGACAAAACACTGTTGCAGCGTCGTACGTTATCCCACTGAATGTCCTTATGATAAAATCCAATGCACATCGCTCATTTTGCAAAGCTTGTTTATGTCTATAATGCAGTTAACATGCATACCAGTTTTTTGTTGTAGACACAACTTCCATTCCTTCACGGATTCCAAGAATATATTTGTGGATCAAACAAACTGGTATACAGACTATTTATATATGGTTTTAATTTTTGCATCAACGCATATGTCACACATCTTTGCAATCCACCCGAACAACTCAATCAGGTCAATTAAATTATTTGCAATCCACCTGAACAACTCAATCATGTCAATTAGATTGATGCATTTGCCAAACTTCTGGCACATATTAAGCTTCGGGCTCACCACGCGAACAAGTCAATTATGTCAATTAGATTGGATAATGCATGAGAGTTTACATTAAAATATTTTATTGATTATTGCATGTTGATTGGGATTGAAGTTGAACTTCCCGGTTCCCCGTGTTCATTCATATAACAGTTTAGCAGAGACACAAATCAAGCAGTTGCAGCTTGTGGCCATAGCAATAGTTATACATACTAATTTGTTGATGTTTGGGGATATACAATATTACATGCAGCTATGCTTATTCGCTTAAGACCTGTAAACCGTCAACCACTCAGTGCGTACTAGTTGATAACTGGATATGAGCCTGATATCTCACAGTTAAACATATCTGGTTGTGTGGTATATGTGCCTACTACGCTTTCGCTGCGTACAACAATTGGTTATCAACAATGATTGGGCATTTATGTTGGTTATAATTCTCTAAGGATTGTTCGCTATTAAGAACCTTTGACAAAAGATCTTTTACTGTTAGTTTTGCAGATAGTCACTGTGATGAGACATAATTCCCACTGTTAGAGTGAGATAGGAATGGTTCCATTCTGGTTAAACGTTGGAAATTGACGTAGTGTGTCTTCTATATGTCTCATTATGATCTCCGCACATCTCAGTGTGAGATTGAAGTGCAATGTATTCTTGATCTTCAAAAAGTAGCAGATTCGATGCCTGACTTCTTTACTGATATCATTAAAGTGACGAGATCGATTATACATGTTGCAAATTCTGCAAGGTTGAAAGTCCCTGACATTGGGCAAGTTAACGCAACACTCGGGCAATGTAGTGTTTCTCCTGCCCATAATGGGCGTGTAGCATTGGTCAAAATCCATTGATGAGTTGTCGGTGAAAAAGCATTCATCAAGGCACAACCGTTCACCGTCAGCACATGAGATTTTTTTTTACTACAACTGTGTCTAAAAGTCGACATTGACAAACACTTGGGAACGCCTCAAAGGCAACGACAATGTCAGAAAACAAAGAAATATCACCAAGTTAAACAAATGCTAACGGTATTATAGATGGTTCATCCAGGTTCGTTGGTGTTGCATTACTATTTCTGTTGCTCAAGAATTGACGACGATGAAGTGGAACATCGTCGTAAAGATACTTTGGAGTTGAGATTCTATATCTTAGTGCGGTTAGAGCTTGGTTAAATATAGCTTGATATACATATCCAGACATAGCCCTCTCGGTATGTGTCAACGAAAAGTCATTGGATTGGAGTATAATAAACCTCATAGTACGTGAAGGTAACCATTGATTTGGGCTTATTCTTCCCTTACAAAGAATACAAAGAGAACCTTGAAATTCTCGGTAAATGGATGGTTGAATCGCAGCATTTAGGTTCTAAGGCCTTTAATCCATCGAGTGAATCACTCGACCCATCGAATGTTGCACCTTGGATGGACTAGAATCATGCCTTCGATCCATCGAAGGAATTGTTCGATCCATTGAGCGTTGAAATTGGCGCGAGCAGTTTTACTGCTGTCCCTTATTCTAAAACACCGGTTGATGTGTTAGTCGAATTTGTTGATGCTGGGTACCTCTCTGACCCACATAAAGGACGTTCCCAAATATGTTATATATTCACCATGGGGAGCATGACGATTTCTTGAAGAACAACAAAAGTAAACTCTTGTTGCTACTTCATCAAACTATTCTAAGATTAAAGCTTTGTATGAAGCGATTAATGAATGTGTCTGGTTTAGGACGGTCATACAACATATTCAAGGGTCTAGTAGATTGTCATCTACTACGACAACACCAACTTGCATCTTTGAAGATAATGCAGTTTGCATTAAACAAATGAAGTTGAGTTACATTAAGGGTGTCATACTTAATTCATTTTGCCAAAATACTCTTACAATCAGCAATAACAAAACTTATTGATTATCCATGTGAACCAGATTGGTTTGGTGGATAATGTTGCAAACTTGTTTACCAAATCATTATCTAAATCTACATTTGTGAAACATATGAGACGCATTGGTATGCGCAGGTTATCTGAACTCCATGACTGAGTTTACAGTCAGGGGGAGTTACATTTCTGTAAACATCAGGGGGAGTCTACATCACATGTATTAGCTTTTGTAGTTGTTGCGTTGTACACTTTTTCCCTTATACCAAGCTTTCGTTTTACACATGAGGTTTTTGTTTGCTTGGCGAGGTTTTTAGCGAGGTAACGTGTGATGCATCATTCTTTAGGCCATGGGAAGTGTTTAAGGAGATTTACTTTTCCGTAACTTTCGGGGATATATAATATTACATGCAGCTATGCTTGGGGATATATAATATTACATGCAGCTATGTTTATTCGCTTGAGATGCATTACTTATTACAAAATATGTTCGTTGATGATGCATTACTTATTCCGTTGCTCAAGATTTGACGACGATGAAGTGGAACATCGTCGTAAAGATATTTTGGAGTTAAGATTCTATATCTTCGTGTGGTTAGAGCTTGGTTAAATATAGCTTGGTGCACACATCCAGACATAGCCATCTCGGTATGCGTCAACGCAAAGTCATTGGATTGGAGTATAATACACCTTATAGTACATGAAGGTAACCATTGATTTAGGCTTATTCTTCTCTTACAAAGAATACAAAGAGAAACTTGAAATTCTCGGAAAATGGATGGTTGAATCGCAACATGTAGGTTCCAGGGCCTTCAATCCATCGAGTGAATCACTCGACCCATCGAATGTTGCACCTTGGATGGACTAGAATCATGCCTTCGATCCATCGAAGGAATTGTTCGATCCATTGAGCGTTGAACCTGCCGGGAGCAGTTTTAATGTTGTCCCCTATTCAAAAACACCGGTTGATGTGTTGGTTGAATTTGTTGATGCTGGGTACCTCTCTGACCCACATAAAGGATGTTCTCAAATATGTTATATATTCACCATGGGGAGCATGACGATTTCTTGAAGAACAACAAAGTAAACTCTTGTTGCTACTTCCTCAAATTATTATAAGATTAAAGATTTGTATGAAGCGGTTGATGAATGTGTCTGGTTTAGGACGATCATACAACATATTCGAGGGATGTTGGAGGAAAAATAAATGGCATTAGAGCAACTCCAGCAGATCTCCTAAAAGTCAATTTTATCTATAATATGAGGTTTTTGTTTTAAAATCAGCTCCAATAGATCCCCTATCAAATTAGCTATTTTAGGGATTCTCTATATTTCATGTTTTCATCCCCCGTCTCTATACCTAAAGCTTGAATTTTAAGTAATGTAAAAGTCAACATTGTTATTAATTGTTTCCTTTTTAAGTTAATAAATGTTAATTATTTTTGTTAACCAATCAAACTAAGTATTTATTCATATTTAGCTAAATTATGAGTAATATTGTTGGCTATAATAGGCATGAGCTCTATTTTAAAACAAAAAAAAATTGGGTGACATAATTAGAGATGCTCTCAAGCAATTAGGATAAGTATATCAGATATGGATAGTAAATGAGACCTCTCTCTGATCAAAACAAACTTAGTGTGGGTTAGCAGGCCGGCTTGGTCGGGCAAAGAAATAAAAGACCGGCCCATGATACAGGTTTCTATTAATTCTAGTCAGACGAGCGAGTTTCTTCCCCCTTCTATCTCTTCTGTGATGTTTAGGTTTTCCAACAACGAATAGATACCACCAAAATGGCTAGCGAGACCGTAAAACGGGCGCCGGAGATAACAGGTGAAATGGCTACCGACGGTTTTCCGAGTCCGATGCCGGAGCCAAAAGAAAGCAGCAGGTGTTTCCGAGCGGCCACCAAGAGAAAGCAAGCAAAGCTGAAACGAGATTGGCCGATGATCAAATCGTCCTTGGAAAATCTCGGCTATTCATGCGAAATGAGTACGACCGGGGTATGTCATGTCTTGGTCATTTTTGAAATTCAAATGAGAAATTTTTTTGAACCCTAAACTACTCAATCAATCAGGTCGATTGCACAGTTTCAGTGGTATCACCCGGCCGAGAGGTGGTGCGCCTTTTCAAGCTTTTGATACTTACCGATGTGCCGGTGCCTCTGGTAGAACCCCTTGTTATTTGTTATGATGTGAGGCTTTGAGCTTAGCGGAATTATATTTATCTACTTATTTATATCCAGGCAATAGAGTTGTCACTCCATGGCCGGCAACATGTTCTCATCATGCTTAATCGAAAGGGTAGCCTTTGCAAAAAATATCGGATGAATGAGGTGTGTGCTGCATTCCTCTATCTCTTAATTGAGCGTAAAAGTCATGTGTGATCCTTGTTGGCCTAATCATAACATGAACAACACTAGCTTTTTTCTATTTGATACGCTGAGATTCATACCAAATGTTTCAGCCTTTCCTGATCTTCTAACATTTTGTGCAGACAAAAATTGATAAACTGAAAAAACGTCTCAAACGCTCCTTAAAGGTGTGTAAAGCTATCTAAATCATTGCTTCTTTCACATACATGTTTATTTACGCCTTTGCAATATAATTTGGTGCAGGAACTTGGTGATCTGACTGACTCTACTCTTTTTCTGAGCGTAAGTCTTCCTAATTGTTGTTTAGATGGTGATTGTGTCTTTGGAAGTCGTCCCACCTCCCGCTGAAGTGAGAATGAATCTAATGGTTGCTTTTAATGAACAGAAAAAGTCTCTCACTGCTGTGGGTACTCCTCCAAGATTATGCTGGGTCAGGAAGGTTTTGAAATTCTGCCTCAGGGAAAAGTTGAGTCCTGCACATGTTATTGGGCTTTTTAAACAGAAGCTGAAACAAGAAACAGCGACAAAGGAGAACATTGATACAAGGATGACGGAGAAGAGTGATTTAGGAATCCTTGAGCAGCCAAAATCCGATCCTGTGGTTAGCGACTCTGTTCCAATGTCGAGAAGCAGAACTTTCCGTCCTATTTATGATGTAACCCGAGGTACCTTCTTCCTTCTGGCTCTTCCTCCTTTTCTCACTTAGGCCTCTCGCTATTTATAACCTACTTTTTCATTGTATGGAGCAGCAAGGGTGAGAGAAGCTTGGTCGATAATCAAATCTCCCTTAGAAGCACTGGGGTATTCTTGCTCAATCAGTACGGTATGTTCAACTATGTGAATTTGAATTTTACTTACCTGTCAAATTGGTGCGACTATACAACTGAAATTGCTGTGTTTTAATTTGTACCAGGTTGATTCCACGGTCACACTGCAATTGCCAACCACTGCAGATCAAGATATCGTGCGCAAGGGTGATTATCTTTTCAAGCTTTTGTTGAAAACTCCTGTCCCGGCACATCTGGTACACATGGCAGACCCCTTGTTCATTTGTTTTGAATTTAAGTTTTTGCTTAGCTGCTACAATATACCTAAGTTAAATTTTTGATATGATTGTCATCTCCTGAATGATATTCTTTGTTTTCAGATTATCTATTTTCGATTCTGATGCATGTTGCTTGTGCTGCCTATCAATTATTTGTTTATACACTGGATTTTTTCAATTCAACTGTTCCTTTAGTTGTAACTAATATGTTTATGTACATATTTATGAGGTGCTGAGCTATGATTACAGGCAATAGAGTTGGCAATCCATGGCAGGCAACATGATTATTTCAATCTTACTCATCATGGTAGGCTTTTCAAAAAATATGGGACCAAGGAGGTGTGTGTATTTCTAAACAAAATTGTGCATCCTTTTTGCCTTATTTTATGTCTCATGTGTGAGGTTTTGATCTAAGCTTCTTTTCTAATGCAAAACGTCTATTTCAACTTAATTATCCGAGGATTAAGGAAACAGATGTTAGGATTCTAGGATAGCAGGTTGGTTAATCTGGGTATCTTACTAGGAATTTGAACCATAGTACAGATGTTCTGGAACTCGGATACTAGATGATCAGCTAGGTTGTTGGACTTAACATCCCTTGATTTGATACGCTAGAGATTGATACGAAACATTTCAGCCTTATCTGATCTTCTAATATTGTGTGCAGAAAAAATTTGTCAAAGAACTGCGGAGAGGTCTCAAGCTCTCCTTAAAGGTTTGTAAATAAGTTATCAAATTTGTATCATAGCTTTGTTTTGTTGATAGAATCCTAGTTATTCCTTCTTTCACATAGATGTTTATTTCTTTCTTTGCAATATATTTGTGATGCAGGAACTTCAAGCTCTGACCCAGTGTACACTTTATCTGGGCGTAAGTTTTACTATCTGTGGTTCAGATGGTGATTGTATCTTTGAAAGCCTTCCCCTCTGGGTGAAGCTAGAAGGAATATAATGGTTGCTTTCAATGGACAGAATTTCACTCTCACTGCTGTGGGACCATCTCCAAGGTTATGCTGGGTCAAGAAGGTTATTGAAATCTGTATCATTGAAAAGTTAAGTCCTGCACATGTAATTGGGGTTTTCGACCAGAAGCAGAAACAGACAGCAACGATGGAGGAGAACAACATGACAACGATGACGAAGAAGAGTGATTCTGGCGTTCTGAAGCGGCGGCAAAGTTACTTCTTGAACGATATCAAACCTTTTCCGACGAGGGTGACAAGCGATTCTGTCATCCCTAATCTGATTCCCAGGTTGACGAAGAGGACCTCTCCCCGTCTAATCTCCAAGGAAAATCGAGGTACCTTCTTTGATTTGGTTCTTTCTCCATTCATCGATTAGGGCTTTCACTCATTATAACCTACTTTTTGATTGTATGGACCAGAAAAATTGAGAGAAGCTTGGCCGTTGGTCAAATCCTCCGTGGAAGAACTCGGGATTATATGCACAACCAGTATGGTATGTCTAAGAGTGAATTTAAAGTACCAGGATGTGATTTAGCAGTCAACTATTTACCTCTCAAATTATGACATTGAAAATGCTGTTTAAATTGTACCAGGATGATTCCACAGCCTCCCTAGTGTTGCCCGCCTCTACAGACCTAGATATCAGGCGCAAGATTGATTATCTTTTTAAACTTCTGTCAGAGACCGCTGTTCCGGCAACAATGGTAGGCGGAACCCCTTTTCTTATGTTATGAACCGAGTGATTTGGGCCACTGCTACAAAGTTAACATTTTGTTGTGATGGTCTTCAATATCTGCCCGTCCTAATTGATGGGCTCCATTTTCAAATTATTGTGTGGCATATTTTTTTTACAACTCCATATATTTATATTAACGATTTGTTTCTTTATTTATTAATATGGGTGCTGAACATACAATTCCAGGCAATAGAGTTCGCACTCCAAGGCAGACAACATGATCTCATCGAGCTTGGCGCTCTAAACAGTGGGCTTTGCAAAAAGTATGGGATCAAGAAGGTGTGTGTTCCTAAAGTTGCTTTCCGGCCTGTATGTCATGCGAAAATAAAAACAAGAGAAAGATATCATGTGTGCATATTCTATTTGGGAAATAGGAATTAGTAGTCTGCGTAATCATACTAGGATTATATTTGATCCATAGCTTAGGTGTTCTGGAACTTGGCCACTAGATGTACAGCTATTGGGTGTTGGAAGTTAACGTCTCTTGATTTGTTATGCTATAGGTTGGTACCAAATGTTTCAGCCTTTTCTGATATTCTAATATTGTGTGCAGGAGAAAGTTAATAAACTGCAGAGACGTCTCAAATGCTCCTTAAAGGTGTGTTAATTGATCTAAATCATGTCCTTGGATTGCTTCTTTCTCATAGATGTTCCTTTAAATCTTTTCAATATATGTGGTGCAGGAACTTCATAATCTGACCCAGTGTACTATTTTTTTGAATGTAAGTGTCACTGTTTGTGGTTTAGATGGTGATTGTATCTTTGAAAGTCTTCCCACCTCCAGATGAAGTGAGAATGAATATAATGGGTGCTTTTTAATGAACAGAAAGAAACTCTCACTGCTGTGGGTCCGTCTCCAAGACTACACTGGATCAGGAGGATTCTGAAAACCTGTATAATTGAGAAGTTGAGTCCTAAAGATGTCATAAGTGGGTTCATATTGAAGTATGAACAAAAAAATGCGTTCATTCAAGATGTCCCTGATGTCAAAAAGACTGGCCTTTTATTGAACAAAGATGGTGCAGCAGAAGTGACTTTGCCCTTTGCTCAACGAAAAGGTACATTTATCTTGTCTGTATTTTTGTTGTTGCTCGGTACCAGGGGAAACATAGAAATCTTCCTATGCATTGAAGAAACATATGGCTAGGAAAATAGAAAAATTAACCGGAATGAAGGTGGGTATTCCACCTGCATTTCTTTGATTCTCCAGAGTTAAGTATGGTTTGTTGTGTTGTTTGTAGCAACAAGGATGAACGAAGCTTTGTCGATGGTGCAGTCTTCTTTAGAAAAATATGGCATTTTATGCACACTGAATATGGTACGTAACATATGACAGGTGTTTGTATAATATGTTAGTTTGTGATCCGATTTATTTAGCTCGTGCATGCGGAGTTTGATCGATAACGCTGTCTGAACTATAACAATGCCATGTTTAATGCAAAAATGGAATTGTTTGTAGATTCAGCATTCCGTGACTATCTCACTAAATGGAGCGATGGAAGGATACATGGATGCTTTTGAGAAGGCTAATTATCTTTTGCAACTTCTGACAACAACTACGGTCCCGCCATCTCTGGTACAAATTTCAGATCCTTTCTATTGTTACCGTATCTTACAAGAGCTGTTCTTCTAATGAATGCAATCCCTTAAGACACCAATTGCTAACGTGCAAATGATAATTCAGAATGAAAAGCTCTTCAGTTTATCTAGCTACTTTTATTTGATATCTCATATTCATGGAACTGGTGTTTTACTTTATATTTTGTGCTCTATGGTTTTTCAGGCCATTGAATTAGCACTGAATGGCAGGGAGCATGAGTTCATTGAGATCGGGTTTCAAGAAGGTGGCCTCTGCTCAAAGTGTGGAATCGAGAAGGTGGGTACTGTTAAAATTTGAATTTCATGCGCGTAGTATGTAGGCCTTATTCTGAAAACAACTCCAACCGATGAAAATCTGTCATTTTTGGTGAGGAGATTCATATGAAAGTGTGTTGTGACCTTAAATTGGGTGTTGTGTACATGCAGGAACAATATCGTAAACGGCGAGCATGGCTCTTCCATTCTGCTGAGGTGCGTATAAGTTATCTACATTAATGAAGAGAAGATACTACATCTAGCTGTTCTCTAATATTTCTTTATGCATAATTTGCAATGCAGTGGATTCGAGATGTGACCATGTGTGATATCTATTATTCAGTAAGTACTGTTACCGTCAAATTTTACTTTTGTGGTATTGATGCCTTTATTGATCTCTACTTGCCTGCAATGTACAGGGAGACACTATCACTGCTGTGGGTTCATCCAGTGAGAGGTTGGCCAAGTTCAGGACGATTGTGTTGAGCTGCATTGTTGAAGATCTGGATCCGGAAAATCTTGCAAGGATGAGTACTCGCGCAAGGTCGGAAAAGAGAGTGATGGAAAGTATCAACCGTTTGCTTGGCTGAAAATGTCTTGGTGTAGTAACTATAGTCTAGCAAGTTTATATGTCTTGGTGTCTCAAACAATTAAAAGTTTCAACTCTATGGTGTTTGCTTAATTTGTGACACTAGCCTTCGAGCGGCACATGCAAAAGTGTCGCACATGTGTCACGCTCGCGTGTGCGGACTATATTTTATCATTTGCTCATCATTATAGCGGTTCTGATCATCCAAGTTCAAATATCTTTGTATTTTTGAAGTGAGGTTTGGAAGTTCAAATATCTCATACACGTAACAGAGAGGCAATAGAGCACACAAAAGATACAGTATTGTGATATGTATGTGTTAGTATTGCATAATTAGTTGTACGATTAACATACTTATCCACTTAAGCAGATTAGCAACACCTACTCAACCACATGCAAGACCACCAAGGAAGCACCAACTTCACTCACCGGACCCACCCCTTCCGAGCGCGCACGCGCCCGTGGGGGGCGCGCCCGAACATGCGGATCACACACCAGCAGGAACCATCAGTCCCACATCGAAGAAGAACACCAGGTTCCAAACTCAACCACCTATATATACCAGGTATTTATTACAGGTAAGACACACTCATTCACACTCCATTAGATCCCATTCGGACTAATTTACATCCCGTTGATTCGACTCGAACCCATCGCTATCTATTCACACCACACCACTCGCACGTTCGCTTGACTGTCATATCCGATACATATTCTGACTTAGGCATCGGAGCGTTGAAGGCGGGACACCCCGTCTTGACCCCTGACCGCCTGCTTCATTGTTGTATTCTTCTAACAGTTGCTCCCGAACGCCCGAGGAAGGAGGCACCCGCAAGAAGAGCCCGCACGCACGAAGAGAAGGAAGGAGAGGAGAGTCCGCCCATCCGAACAGCCCCACCGTACGGACGCACCAAGGAGGGGAGGTCCACCGCACGACCGAGGAAGGAAGAGGAAGCTTATTCTTGTTGCTTCTGCCCCATTACGCCTCCGCGCGTAATTCGGTAGAAACATCTGGCGCCGTCTGTGGGAAACTTACAAATTGCAAACCTCGTATAAACACCACCAAAACCAAAGGTCCACATGCTCAACCCGGCGACTAACGACAGCAACACACCTGAAGGAGGGACTCCGCCAGGGTCGATAGGGCGGAACGCACAGGCAACCGACAGGGACGACAAGGACAGGCGCATCAACGGCATGGCCCAAGAGTTGCGGGAGGCAGCACTCGAGAGGGCGGAGGAGCGCCAAATCCGCCAAAGGATGGAGGAACGGCTGGAGGCGCTCACCGGCCGGCAGATAGGGCAGCACGAAGAAACGCAGGAGACCGCCAGCGAGGTACGCCCTCTGTTCGCCAGAACCAACGCCCGAGCGCCCTCACCGGAGGAGTCATCACCCCCGACAAACAACAACCTGATCCTACGGAGGGTGGAGGAGCTGGCGGAGGAAGTCTCACGCTTGCGCAAGGACAAGCTGGCCGGTCAGGGCGGGACGTTCGCCCCCCGGGTCAGCCCGTTCTCGGCGCACATACTGGAAAGAGGAAGGGATCCCCACGCCAAGATAACGAAGATTGCCCGGTTTGACGGGAGCGGGGATCCACGAGCGCACGTGGACGAGTTTCGGTCCACCACGGACGGGACCCGATATTCGGACCCAACGTTGTGTTTCCTGTTCCAGGAAACACTGGCGGAGGAGGCACGAAGCTGGTTCTACGAAATCCCGCCGGGGTCCATCCACTCGTTCCTCGAGTTGGCGGAAAGTTTTCAGCGGCGCTATCGGCTCCAGGGGAAGTATAACACCACGGGCATCCTCCTGAAGGTCCGCCAGGAGAGGGACGAGAGTTTGTCAAGCTACATTAATCGATGGAGGACGCTCGCAAGCACATGCAGGGACCTTGACAAACGAGTGGCCAAGGTCGCCCTGATGGACAACCTGCTCGCTACCCCCTTCGTAGAGAAACTCGTGAGGAAGGAGCTTCTCGACTACGACGAGATCATGGACCTGATTGTGCAGAAGGCACTGGTGGAAACGCGGGTGTACGGAGCCGCCTCCGAACCTAGTTCCATCAGACCCGAGGCAACGGACGCTCAACCGCAACAGCTGACGGACAGCGGGAGACCAACCGGGGGCTTCAAGAGGAACCGGGATACATACAGGCAGAATTACCAAAGGCCCGTCTTCCGCGGATATCAGGGCAACAATTACAACCAGGCGCAGGATGCCCGTTTTCCGCCAGCCCCACGCTATCGACCGGCGGCACAGGAGGTCTTCACAATCGACGGGCAGTCACCCGAGCACCTGCTCCGCCTGAACCGACACCGAATACCGCCGCCGAACAACATGGCGAAGGCGGGGGTACCGGCCGGCCAGCTACCGGACGTATGGTGCGAGTTCCACAACACCACCACCCACCGTACCAACAGCTGCATCATGTTGAAGAAAGCCCTCGAGGACATGGAGGACGAACGGACGAATACCCCCAGGGCGGATGGACAGCAGCACCAGGCGGGCGCCAGGACCCGCGGGACCATCAACACAATATCCGGGGGCAAGCGCAAGGGGAAAGCATCGTCGCTTGATCGCCCGAGCAGGGATGTGCTAGCGATCGGGGCAAGGAGAGCGCCCGGGGCACGACGAAAGGAGGCGCCCACCATCAGCTTCACAGCAGAGGACGAGGAAGAAAATTCAGGGGACAGCACCCTGCCGTTCGTAATCGACGCGATCATCGGCCAGTTCCTTGTGCGGAGGGTGTTAGTCGACAACGGAGCGTCTGTCAACATAATCTACTTGGACGCATACAAGGCGCTCGGCCGACCCGCCAGTAAGATGGCACAGGATCATGAATGCATCGCCAGCTTCACGGGCGAGACCTCGTATCCTATCGGGAGTGACAACCTGCGGGTCGAGGTTGGCGCACCCGATTCCCCACGCAGCGAAATCCGGACGGACTTCACCATCATGGACACCCCCTCCCCCTACAACGCCATACTCGGGAGGCCAGGGATCTGCAGACTGAGGATGATCGTCGCAACATATATGCTCCTTGGACGGTTCCCAACCAAGCACGGGGTCGGGCATATCCGAGGGTACAGCAGCAAGGAGGCAGCGGAAACTCAGAACAAGCATGAGGTCCTCGCCCTGGAACCCGCGCCAGGATCAGAGGTGCCCGACGATCCTCGTGACGGACTGATGGCCGTATCACCCGTCCCCGAACGTGAAGAGCTGAGGACAATCCAGCTATCCTCCGAACGCCCGGAGAGGACGATCCAGATCGGGGCATCGCTAGCCCCCGCAATAGCCGAACGACTGATCGCGCTGCTGAAAGAGAAGCAGGAGGTGTTCGCCTGGTCGTACAAAGACATGCCCGGAATCAGCACGAACATCATATCCCACCGACTTAGCATCAGCGCCAGCGCCCGGGTAGTAAAGCAGAAGCGACGGGCATACAAAGAATAGCACTACGCGGCCATGCACGAAGAGGTGGACCGACTGCTGGGCATCGGGTTCGTCCGGAAGGTGGATTATCCTAAGTGGATTTCCAACGCGGTAATGGTGCAGAAGAGCAACAAGAAATGGAGGATGTGCATCGATTACAGTAACCTCAACAAGGCGTGCCCAAAAGACAGCTTCCCACTACCAAGGATCGATCAACTGGTGGACGCGACGGCAGGGCACGAGCTCCTATCAATGATGGACGCTTACTCGGGCTATAACCAGATCTTCATGAACCCCGCGGACCAGGAAGCAACGACGTTTGTCACGGACAAAGGCCTCTATTGCTACGTCGTCATGCCCTTCGGGCTGAAGAACGCCGGCTCCACTTACCAGAGGCTCATGAACACAATGTTCCACGGCCTCATCGGCAACATCGTGGACGTATACGTGGACGACATACTGGTGAAAAGCGTCCGGGCGGTCGACCACGTCCAGAACTTGGGGACTGTGCTCGACATCCTCATCAAGAATGGCATGAGGCTGAACCCCGCCAAGTGCACCTTCGGGGTCACCAATAGCAAGTTTCTGGGATACATTGTCAGTCAACAAGGAATCGAGGCCGCGCCAGCCAAGGTCAAGGCAATCATCGACATGAAACCGCCCGTCAAAAGGGTGGACCTACAGAGCCTCACAGGGAAACTCGCATCCCTGAACCGTTTTATCTCACGCTACTCGGACAGATGCGCACCATTCTTCAAGGCCCTGAGAACCACGAACAAGCGCGAGGTCGTATGGACACTCGAATGTGAGGAATCTTTCCTTCAGATCAAGGAATACCTGGCGTCCATTCCGCTACTCTCTAGGCCCGTCCGAGGGGAGGTTCTGTACCTCTATTTAGCCGCCTCCCTTACAGCCGTCAGTTCTGCCCTCATCCGCAGGGAGGACCGCACGGAGTTACCTGTTTTCTTCTCAGGAAAAGGAATGACGGGCGCCGAGTCACGATACCAAACGATCGAGAGGATGGCGCTCGCGCTCGTGACCGCTGCCCGACGGTTGAGGCCATACTTCCAGGCGCATAGCATCCACGTCCTCACCAACACACCCTTACGTCAGATACTCCAATCGCCCGACCACAGCGGTCGCCTGGAAAAATGGGCCGTCGAGCTTAGCGAATTCGACCTTGAGTACAAACCTCGCACGGCAATCAAGGGGCAGGCCGTGGCAGACTTCATCGCCGAGTATACAGAAGCAGAGGAGGCGCCCGCCCAAGCGCCCAACAATCCGACAGCGGAGTCGTCCGACAGGGCAGAGGCCTCGGGACGACCACTCTCGGAGTGGAACCTCTACGTCGATGGGTCCTGCACGAAGAAGGTGAGCGGCGCCGGTATAATCCTAACCGGGCCGGGAGGGGTGAACGCGGAGTACGCCATCAAGTTCGAATTCAAGGCGACGAACAACGAGGCCGAGTACGAGGCGCTCATCGCAGGTCTACAACTAGCCAAAAATTCGAAAGCGCCCGACCTCAACATCTTCAGTGACTCACAACTGGTGGTGAGCCAGGTCGGAGGAGAATTCCAGGCGAAGGAGGATTCCATGATCGCCTACCTAAAGCACGTCCAAACGCTAATCAAAGGATTCAAATACGTCAACATCAACCACATACGCCGAGGATTCAACGCAAAAGCAGACAAACTGGCCCGGTTGGCCACAGCGCCCGTACACACTGGACCGGGGCAGCACATCGTCGAAGTCTTGCGACGACCGAGCATCTCTGGCGCAGGACAGGTCTTGGCGATCGAACCTCACGAGCACAGCTACATGGACGAGCTCATCGCCTACAAAGCCAGGGGAGAACTACCGACGGACAAAAAGGCGGCCAGAACCATCGTCGCACGGGCGGCCAACTTCAGCGTACGGAGCGGGACACTCTACCGACAGGGCAGGACTTGGGCCAGCCTCAAATGCATCACCCCGACAAAAGGTGACTCCATCTTGAAAGAAATCCACTCGGGCACGTGCGGCCACCACGCGGGCGCCAGGTCGATCGCGCACAAGGCCCTTCGGCACGGATTCTGGTGGCCCACCATCCACGCAGACGCTACGGCACTGACGAGTAAGTGCCACCAGTGCCAGCTCCACGCACATCACCACCATGCGCCTGCCGTCCCCCTGTCCATCCTCCTGTCGCCCGTTCCATTCGCACAGTGGGGACTGGACCTGATCGGAGAACTCCCAAAATCAAAAGGGCAATATAGGTATCTGATCGTCATCATCGACTACCACACGAAGTTCATCGAAGCCCAGCCCATGGCAAAGATCACCACGGAGAAGGTGGAACGTTTCCTCTGGCGCTTCCTCTTCTGCCGGTATGGGACCCCGATCAGCATCATCACGGATAACGGGCCTCAATTCAACAACTCCAGGCTAATAGACTTCTGCAAACGACAGGGGACGGACCTCATCTTCGCGTCACCCGCGCACCCCCAGACAAACGGACAGGTAGAGGCGGCAAACAAAATCATCAAGTCCGGCATCAAAAGGAAGATAGAAGACATCGAACCAGGGGATGCAGGCTACGGCCACTGGCCCGACATCATCCCAGAAATCCTGTGGTCCATTCGAACGACAACCAACGCAGCCACAGGCGAGACCCCGTTCAGCCTAACGTTCGGAACGGAGGCCGTGCTACCCCTGGAAATCACCCATCAGAGCCCGCGGATCGAGGGGTACGATCCGCGCACGAACAGTGAGGGACTAAGACTCAACAACGACCTGCTAGAGGAGCGCAGAGATATGGCGCACCTACAGAACGCCGCCAATAAGCAGAGGATCGCCCGGTTATACAACCAGCGCGTACGGGCTCGCCCTATCCAACTAGGGGACTGGGTAATGAAGGCAATCCAACAGAAGGTAAAAGCGCTTCGCCCATTGTGGGAGAGACCGTACGTCGTTGACGAGGTAATAAGCGACAACACTTTCTACCTTAGAGACATGCAAGGCCAACGACTGCGTCACCCATGGAACATCCAGCACTTGAGGAAGTACCTTCACTAAATCTTACCATATATCCTCATCTAAGTGTAAACGCTGTTGCGTTTGTCCTTACCCCGCCCGCCTACACACTAGGGGGACTGGGGCTAGAAACGCGCGCCCGAACGAGTTACTGGATTCATTCAAATAACAAACAGAGCACAAGGCACACAAGCGGACACAAAAGAAAAACTTCATTCATCTCGCCAGAAACAAAAAATCAGCTGGCGTACAATCCAGAGCACAAAGGCCCGATCAGACAAAGAACGGAAAGCAAAAGACCCTACTCTATTTTTACAAAGATAAGAGAAACAGCTGCCCTACTTCGCGCCGCCCGCGCCCGCGCCATCATCCTCGCCCGGCAGCACCCCCTGCTCCACCAACCACGCATTCAGCTCATCCACCTTCAGGAAAGGCCGCGCCATGTCTTGAAATTGGACAACCTGAACCTCGGCCTCGACCTCCACCAACTCCTTGAACTCCGCAGAATTCTTGAAGTCAGCGACCGCCTCCAACCGCGCCTCTTCGCACGCCTGTCGGACTTGGGCTTGCGCCTCGGCCATCAGGCGGGACTCCACCTCAGCCACCCTATTGACCGCCGCAGCCTTCTCCTCTTCAAGGGCAGCGAGGGCTGAGTCGCGCTCGGCCTTAAGTATCTCCGCCTGCGCCTCCCGCTCACTAGCCAGCCGCTCCGCCTTCATACAATTATTTGTGAGCCTGGTTATCTCCGCCTGGGCTCTCTCCGCACACCGCCTGTTGGCGAAGCGCTCACGCGCCAAATACATCTTGCGCTGCAGCGCCAGGCAGAGGTTATAGGCCGTGTCCATATCATCTTTATTGCCCGCACCCACCTCTGGCACCATCACATCTACGGCCTTCATGGCCTCCTCAAGGGACTTTGCCAACGGAGTATAGCAGGCAAACGGGTCATCAGGCCGAGCAGCGGACACCTTGACTGGCGGGTTCTCCGTGCACAGACGCTTCTCGGGGGGGCCACTGGGCGGGCTGGGCGCTCGGGACCTGGTGGCAGGACGCTCGGACGATTGGGGCGACGAAGAGGACTGTCCGCCTGCCCTGGACGCACGGGCAGCATCCCGCGTATCGTCTCGATCCTGCCGGCGCATATCACGGCTATCCTGGCGCTTCTCCCTTTGCCTCTCGGCACGATCGGCTTTCTCCTGCGCCTTTGCTCCGCCGGTTTGGCCTGACGGGGGGCGGCGGGCACCTGCCAGGACAGCAGGGGCATAATCACCCACGGCAGGAGGGGGGAGCTTGGGCTGCTCAGTCTCCCCAAGCGCCAGACCACCTCGCCCATCATCCACCACCAGTCAGGCTTTCGCCCCGGTACCTCGTAGGTCGGCCATGCGGCGCTTGGCCACGTCACTGGCAGAAGCATTCTTACCAGTCATCTTCTTAACTACAGCAAACAAACAAAGCAACAGGTTAGCAACAGCAAACAGCAGTATCTGAATCTACTCTACTACTAGACAAACAAACTACAGGCACACATACGCGGCCGCCTGGCAAGGCGCGTCTCCACGATGATAACCCAATGACAGGCGGCGTAAAATGACCTCGCCTCGGGCGCTGGGTCAAAAACAAACTTCAGACGATTGACCCGAGCTTCCTCTACGGGCGTCATCGGGTACTCATTAGCGTCCAGGGGCTGGAAGGACTGGGGAACCCGATCAATCAAGTCGGCATGCTCAACATACACATCCGAGAAGGAGCCCAACTCCCAGTCACTGCCCACCAGGCAACTGATCGTACGCCAGTTGGTCGCAGAACTAGGTGGATCCGACAACCACCACGACACGCGCGGCTCCACGGTGACGGTCCCCCAGTCCCTCTTGCGCGTCGAGTAACGCAGACGGAAGAAATGAAGGAACTCCGCCCGCGTAGGATGGTCTAGTCCGCTCTTCCGGAAAATATTGAACATGGCCACAAGCGTATGAGTGAGAGTGGGCCCGCATTGACCTAGCGTGATGTTCAGCAGCGCCAGCATATACTGGAAATACGGGTGCAAAGGCAACTTAATCCCCGCCTTCAGATGATACTCGCTCAAACACACGTGACCAGGCGGCGGCCGAGTGAACGTATGGCCTCTACCAGGCGCCCGCAACTTCACAGATACAGGGATGTGGTAGTCTCTCGCCCACCTGTCCAACTCCGAGGAGGATGGCGCACGTTCGGGCTCTTGGACGGGCGTGCCATCGGGGAACGCCCAGTAGACAGGTCCACCGGCCGTAGGTTGAGGAAGTGAATCTCCCCCCTCCGACCTCTCTTCACCCCAGTGGGTCGATGCACCCGACTGCTCGTCAAACTGCCCGCCCGACGAACCAGACGAGCTCCCCAACCCCACCGTCTCGAACGTTTGCCTAGCTTCCATTGGCTGCACGGGAGAGGTGTCAGGCAAAGTGAAATGCAATGGCGGGACACTCAACACAGACTCATCCGAAGACACACTGGACGTACTCGACCCACCCGACCCACAACTAATCCACCCTAACCCCCGAATGTAGATCCGCTCGCGTGACTGATCGCTCGGTATCTCTATCGGCTCCATCCTATAGACGAACGCACGACCAACAAAAAACCCTCCCCACACAGAAACACCCTCCCACCCAAGAACACACCCCACCCCCCCAGCAAAAACAAAACCCCAGAAGGAACAAAAACAAACACAACACAGATACAAAAACAACGAAACCAAGGATGAGAGCCTCACCAGATTGTGGGTTGCGGACTGACACTTTCACGTCACAAACAGGGATTCCGGCCACAAAGAGAACACCAGCACAGAGAAGGCTCAGACAAGGTACAGATTACAGGAAGGTTCCGGGAGAGTTTTTGGTACGATATGAGAGTGATAAAGAAGACAATGGCAGAGGAACCTTACTTATACTACTCAGATGGGATACGCTAACGAACGCCAGTCGTCCGTTTTTTGCGTGTCCGCCCTCGGATCATGACACGTGGCCAGGGCGGTTTACTTACCCTCCTAAGTAAACCGCGCCAACTCCTCAGCTTCCCGCCTCGATTTCAAGCCCTAGCACGGTCTCCCACGTACCGCCACGTGGCGCCCATGCCCCACTCCCACGCGCCCACGCGCGTAACATCGGCCTCCGAATAATCATCACAACATCGACATTTAATACAAAAACACACTAGCATTCAATGCGGCGGCTAGCATTTATTACACCAGTTCCCCAAGAGCAATCAAAAGGAATGTCACCTCCAAACATCTCATCAAAACACCACAAAACCCAAGGCAAGGACAACACGACACGACACCACGCACCACCCGCATGACCAAGCGCTCGCACACCACCGACAGGTTAGTACAAGTACCGCTCGGACGCCCCGAAAGAGGGCTAAAACGCCTGAATTCCCTTTTGGCCGTGTCCCGGGCGAAGAGCTGCGCCATACGGGATGAGGTTCTTCCTCTACGTACACGCACGCATTAGCAAGCCGGATCAGGCGGCAGAGGCATGAGGTCCGCCCTCTCTCTGAGCGCGCGCTGAGACCGATGGGCGGCACGGGCATGGGGTCCGCCCCCTCCGTGGGCGCACCGTTACATGATCGAAGAGAAAGCCGGCTGTCATGACAGAGGCATGGGGCCAACTCCTCTCTGGGCGTGCAAAGTCGATGGGCGGCACGGGCGTGGGGTGTTTCCCCTCCGTGTGAGCGCCACATTCCACCCCGACTCAGAGCTCCAAGGGCGTGCGGTCCGACCCCTCCTTGCGCGTTCTGGGATTGATGAGCGCGGGCATGCGGTACGTCCCTCCGTAGCGAAACACAAGCCGGCTGTCATAACGGAGGCATGGGGTACGCCCTCTCTCTGAGGGTGCTAAGCCGAAGAACGGCACGGGCATGCGGTCCGTCCCCTCCGTAGCGCGTTACTTATAGGTCGCGGTCTTGATCCCCCCGTTGACGCTATACCGTACGGAACGGCATCCCCGTTGATGTACGCGGTGCACCGTGCCATCCCAACGCCGGTGTCACGAAAAACATTTAGCATACACACATCATACCATACATTCACGCATCATACCATACATTCATACATCATATCCTGCATACTTACATATCTGCATATCTGTGATACTTATATATTCGCAAAACCGATCCCACCTGGGCGCGCGGCTCCAGAATAGCAAGTCTCGTTCTGGAGGCCGGGCCCATAGGTACACCATCGCACGAACAAGTACACGCTCGGGCACCCCGGTCCCGCCCCGTCACGCGATCCCTTTCTTGACCGGAGAGTTGGGGGACTTGGGGGGGTCACAGGATCGTGACCACTGCTCAACCGGATAAGTATTCTTGTTAATCGCCCACCCTTTTTCAACTCCCCAGTCAAGAAAGTTCTCTTTGACTTGGGAAATTGGGGGACTTGTTAGTATTGCATAATTAGTTGTACGATTAACATACTTATCCACTTAAGCAGATTAGCAACACCTACTCAACCACATGCAAGACCACCAAGGAAGCACCAACTTCACTCACCGGACCCACCCCTTCCGAGCGCGCACGCGCCCGTGGGGGGACCGCCCGAACATGCGGATCACACACCAGCAGGAACCATCAGTCCCACATCGAAGAAGAACACCAGGTTCCAAACTCAACCACCTATATATACCAGGTATTTATTACAGGTAAGACACACTCATTCACACTCCATTAGATCCCATTCGGACTAATTTACATCCCGTTGATTCGACTCGAACCCATCGCTATCTATTCACACCACACCACTCGCACGTTCGCTTGACTGTCATATCCGATACATATTCTGACTTAGGCATCTGAGCGTTGAAGGCGGGCCACCCCGTCTTGACTCCTGACCGCCTGCTTCATTGTTGTATTCTTCTAACAGTTGCTCCCGAACGCCCGAGGAAGGAGGCACCCGCAAGAAGAGCCCGCACGCACGAAGAGAAGGAAGGAGAGGAGAGTCCGCCCATCCGAACAGCCCCACCGTACGGACGCACCAAGGAGGGGAGGTCCACCGCACGACCGAGGAAGGAAGAGGAAGCTTATTCTTGTTGCTTCTGCCCCATTACGCCTCCGCGCGTAATTCGGTAGAAACAGTATGTTTCCGTTTTCGCCTTCAAACCACAAAAGTGGCACTTTGCACTCGGCAGATATGAAGATCTAACCAAATCTTTACTCAGCAAACTTGCAAAATCCTGTGTGCCTTAGCTTTTTGCAGAGATGGGCTTCGAAAAGGGTTTTTGGGCGGTGAGGACTACGCCCCGCTCAGGCACGTTTAAAGAAGTTTTTATAGGCTGGTTTGCAGTTTGCTTGACGAATCCGGTGTCTCCTCGTATGGTGGACTTGCTGGAATTTGATTTGTGGTCCCTGGGCCAGCCGAGACCTTCTAAGCTTGGTTGGGGCTGCTTTGGGCCTCCTTGGATGGGCCTTTTAGGGCTGATAAGGATCCAAATATGGGATCAAGATGGGTTTAACGTATGAGATCCAGGTGGTTCGGTGTACTTACAATTAATAATTGTGTTGGAATTGTCGTATTCACCTTATTTATGTCGCTTATCTATTGCAAGTTTCATTTGGATTGACATACAATTATTCATTTATAAATCAATATCTTTGTAATTGAGAAGAACTGTATAGAAAACAAGAAATAAATACCATTGGATGTCGGCTCTTTGGTGATTTTTGGCGCGAAAATCCTAAGATGAATGGCGAGGCGGGTGATACATAGTCACGTGCAGCACATGACATTATATTCAATCCAAAACCATCTGATTTTGATCGAAAGGATGTAAAGAGGTGACTGGCAAAATCGGTAGCCTGAAATTGATCGAACGGATGGCCAAAGAGGTTCGTGCGAGATTGAGAAATGACTATGAAGTGGGTGGGAATAACAGATTTTGATCTTTGGTGTAGGGATTGTTGAAAAATTAATCGATCTTTTGGTTTTGAAACTGGGTTTCGAAGCTGATCGCTCGCTCTGTAATGGTTCAGAAATTCGACTATCAATTCAGCTTACAAGATGATCGATCGAGCCAACAACGTCAACCTTAGCTAGCTTCAGTTCACTTCCAATCATTCGATCGATGACAGTATTTGAAAGAATGTTGATCTTAATAAGTGTATCAAACAGATTCGATTTGTATAGAGTTCTATTTTGATTGTAATAGATTTTATAGGATGTATTTCCATTTTCTGTCTCCTAAACTTATGAGCATTCGTGTTGTACAAGAATAGTCTCTGTATATATAATCTACCATCAATAGAATGAATCTCAATTCAGCCAAATATCCTTTCTCCCAAACATCCTAGCTCCCCTTGCTCTTCACTCTTTCTTTTCAACGCAGCTCCAGCGTCCTTTTTCTCTTTCTTTTCAACACCATGGACGGTGACGGCTCGTCTTTGACTCCTCAAATCCCTTGTTCCTTCACCATTCAAATCATTCTGGTCTGTTTCTTGTTTCAAAGTGATTAAGGTGACAATTATCATTCTTGGTGCCGTGCTATGAGGATTTCTTTGAGTGCCAAGAACAAGACTGCTTTTATTACCGAAAAGGTATCGGAGCCTGATCAAGCTACTGAGCCTGACGAACATGCTCTTTGACAACGATGTAATGACATGGTGCTTTCCTAGATACTTAATTCACTGGAACCAGACTTGGCTGATTCAGTTCTCTCTTGCAATACTCCTCGTGCTATTTGGGAGGACCTTCGTGAGAGATTTTCCTTGGGCAATGCTCCTCACATATTCCAGATCCAACGAGACATATATAAGATTGAGCAGGGCCAAATGTCAGTCGTTGCATGTTATACGAAGTTAAAGGGATTATAGGATGAGCTTTCCTCCTACAACTCAGTGACATGTACTTGAGGTGCTCAAAACGATCGCACCAAACTGATGCAATTCCTCATAAGATTCGATGAAACATATTCAGGCACACGTGGTCAGGTATTGTTGATGAATCCATTACTTTCGGTTCGTCAAGCATATGTTGTTGTTGCGCAAGAAGAAAAGTAACGTGAGTTGGCTTCCTCCATCACAATACCGTCAAACATGGCAGCAATGATGGTGCATGGCATAGACAACATGAAAATAAAGGCAAACAATCCAGGAAATCAACACAAGGAGCCTTTTGAGTGCACTTACTGTGGTCAAGAATTTCACCGAGAATGAAGTCTTACCAAGCTTAAACACTTACTTCTACCCTTAACTAGGCAATCGAGCAATCGATAATGAAGTCTTATTAGGATGTGCTTAGAGTTGTGCTTATTGAGAAGTTTGGCAAAAGAGATAAGTGTGAGGTGGGGGAGGATGTTGTGATGATTCACTTGTGATGTGTTTATTCAAAAAGAAAAGAAAACAGTTTCAAAGAAAAGAAAAGAAAAAAACAGAAAAAAAAAGTTCTACAAAAATATGGGAGTGTATATAAAGAATAAGTGTTTTGGGAAATGGTTTGTATGAAAAATGGAAAGCTAGTAGCACCTAGAGTATGTTAGGAACTTCGACATGTGAGTTGCTTGCTAGGTTGTTTGGTTCTCGAATTTCTATACCCTTCTTTCATTAAACCTTTTCCTTAAGCCTCATTACAACCCGAATAAAAGTCCACTTGATTAGAAATACTTATGATTTTTGGATTGTTTGAGCATTGGTTGAAAATCGAGCCTATGGAGAACATGTGATTGATGCGATTCATGAGTGCAAACACTAACCCTCAAACACTTGTGTGCATTAAGTGATATCTAGTGAGTTTGATGGTTATGAAACATATCAATTTGAATACATCTCATTGTGATGCATTTGGCCTAACATATCTCATTTTGGCTTATTACATATGCATTAATTTCATGTTTTAAAAGTGTTGCTCAAAAGTAGTTCAATCCATCTAGCCATGATTCTTTGAGGGAAAACAATCTACCATTTGGGACACTTACATACTTGTGTATTTTAATGCTTCGAGTCTAGCTTAGCTTAATTCTTTTATTCTTAGTTTGCTTGAGGGCAAGAAATGTTTAAGTGTGAGGTAGTTTTTTAGGAGCATAATTTTGTTCCAATTATGTACCTAACCTTATGCTTAAAGGTTGCCTTCTTGGAATAAAACATCGTTTTTAATACGTTTCCTTGTTATGCCAGGAAATGGAGAGTTTGCGAGGAAACGAGATAAAAGATGGAGATTGATCACTTTTTAAAGAAGCCAAGCAAGTTTCCTAAGCATTTGGAGAAGAATGGGCAAAATTGAGAAAATGATGAATGCCAACCGTTGGTCAAAGTCAACTTTGGCCGGTCAAATGTCAATTCCGGAGAATCCTTGCCGGAAGGTGTCAAGGCTCAAGACTTCAAGTCCAAGCCCACAAGCCCAATTGAAAAAAATATTTTGAAGAGTCATGTGTCACTCACATGTTTGGTGAGTCATCTTTGGACCACCAACATGCCCCTAAAATTATGGATCATGTCTTTAGTTATTTTTGAATTATTTCAAAGCCAAAATATCTCTCATTTAGCTTTAGGGTCGAGCTCCCTTCTAGGCCATAACATAACACACTTCAATTTTCAGTTTTAGATAGTTTTACTCTTTCTCTCTCTCTTGAGCCTCCATCCTTACCCAATTCAAAAAGCCATCTCCTCTACCTCTCAAACACCATAACCACCACCATAAGGCTTGAAAACCTTAAACACCACCACCATACTTTCATTTACATCACAATTCCTTTAGCTGTTGGTGGGTGACTCAACTCTTGAAGCTTTGGAGCAAGAAGGAGAGAAGAGCTAGAAGATCTAGGAGCTTTTGAGAACTCTTGGTTATTTCTCATCCTACTTTGTATTTCAATCATGTATCTAGACTTTATGCTTGTTATGGGTAGTGAGTAGTAGATTTTGGGAGGCTAGAGTTAGAACCCTAGCCATGTGATGTGATGAACATGTCTTGGATTATGTATGTTTCATGGTTTTAGTGTATGTTATGAAAACTTGTTTTGTGAATGAGTTCGTTGTATGATTGTTATATATTTATATGCTTGAGCTTGTTGTGTAGTTCTCATATGCATGTGTTGACTCTAGCTATGTTGATGTATGTGTTAAAGGACTTAAAAATGACCCTTCAATAAGTTAGCTACTCACTTAAGGAAATATGAGCATGTAAACATGATTAGGGTATTATCTATGAGATTTATCTTAAGATTTTGTTCCCTAGAAATTAGCATGAGCTAGAGCTTCTTTGATTCTCTATAGACTTGAAGGACTCTAGTTAGGCACACATTAAATCCAAATGATTATTGTGACAAATAGTAGACTCACTTGACTTGTAACTCACTAGGTGCGAGTTGAGGGAATCACATAGACGTTCTCTCGGATTCCCCAATAGAGATTTAAGAGGGGAACCTTTCCACATATTTTACACGATATGCTTGTTGACTTTACAACGTGACATACAATCGAGACGCAAGCTCCAAAATGGCTTGGGTCTTGGTTCCGATTCACGAAATACTTCAATGTTGGGCTTAAGTCTTCTAGTGTCTGAGATGACCTAGGAACTTGGGTTCAAAACCGAACGTGACCCAAAAGGTCACGATTTGGACATTAATTTGTGTGAACGGAATTTAATATATTATATAAAACGGGACATTGTTTGATGCATCATATGGTTAGCGAGATTTCCCTAGCCGTACACTCGATTTCGAGCTAAAGAATCTAAGTGCTTAATCCTCGTGGGTTCGACACTCGATTTCCTTTCTATACTATTACTTGTCCCCGTACATTTGCATGCAAAGATCATTCTTGCACTTATGAGTTAGCAAATAGCTTACTAAGTGTGGGGGGTCTAAATCTTCCAACATTTCTCCCAACCCAAAACAGATTATTCTTTATTTGTTCACAAAGATGGTAATTCTCTCACTACCTTATTGATATAAGTGGATGATATTCTCATTATAGGAAATTATAAGAAGTCCATACATGCTCTCAAACAATTTCTTCATGCTCAGTTTCACATTAAGGACCTTGGTGATTTAAAGTATTTTTTGAGCATCGAGATAGCTCATTCAAAGAAGGGAGTTTACTTGTCGCAAAGGAAGTATATGCTAGAGTTTATCAAGGACAGTGGCTACTTGGGAGCCAAACCAGTTGAATTTCCTATGGAGGACTGCAAGCTTTCGAAGAGGTTCGTGCGTGCAGAGTTGGACCCAGTGGTCAGGTTGGTGGATCCGGGCGAGCAGGCGGAAGCTGCGGTGGCGACGTCATCGGATGAGGGTAAGGAGCTGGATGTGGATACGGGGGCGGAGTAGAGTACCTTTTCCTTTCCTGTCTTGTAATAGAGTAGTTTTTGTATTCTGGGCAACTGAATGAAATTTCTTTTCTGTCCGCTTGTGTGCCTTGATGATTTGCTTTTTTTTTTTTTGGCATCTTTTGAATGACTCACGCGAGCGCGCGCCCATTCCCTTGCTTTGAATGGCTATGGGTTTCAACCAAGTGTTATATTTGTGTGAGTAGCCTGTCCCCAGTCCCCCAGTCCCCCGAGTACATGGGCGGGCGGGCGGGTCAAGGATGAACGAACGCGCAAATATAAACTAACGGAAAAGAGTACAACAAAAGTACAATATAATCAATATAATAAGTAACAAGGTACTTCCCCAAATGTTGGATGCTTCGTGGGCGGGGTGTTCCCCTTCCGTTAGATCGCCTCCCAGTCCCCCAGTTGGGTTGGTTGGGTCCTGAATGTGCTGGTCTAGACGATCGGGCGGTCCGTTTCCTCGCCCTCTCAGTAGATTACCCCTCTCGGTAGATTACCCGAAGTGTGGTCCTGCGCCGCTCGTGCGTGGATCGCGCCCGTCGACTTGCGGGTTTCAAGGCGAGAACCTCTTGCCTGCCCCGAGTCTCCGTGGTTTCCTCGTGATCGTATCCCCGAACGTGCCTGATTCCACGCTCGGTTGGGAATCTTCCCAAGAGCAGGTTCCCTGCGATGATCAATTTTAGTTTGCAGATCCCTGGCCTCCCGAGTATGGCGTTGTAGGGGGAGGGGGTGTCCATGATGATGAAGTCCGTCCGGATCTCGCTGTGCGGGGAGTCGGGCGCGCCAATCTCGACCCGTAGGTTGTCGCTCCCGATTGGATACGACGTCTCGCCCGTGAAGCTGGCGATACACTCATGGTCTTGCGTCATTTTGCTGGCGGGTAGGCCAAGCGCCGTGTATGCGTCGAAGTAGATTATGCTTACGGACGCCCCATTGTCAACTAGCACCCTCTTCACAAGGAATTGGTCGATGATCGCGTCGATCACGAGCGGTAGGGTGCTGTCCTACACGGGCGGAAGTCCACCGTTGCTTCCGTCTGTGACACTCCGCCCCGTTAGGTCGAGTCCCCCAGTCTTTCCGTACGCTTGAGATGAACGAGTACCCGCTGGGGGCATGCGTGTCGTTGGGATTTGGTGGGCGCACGCGTGCCGCCAGACCGCCTGGGCTGTGTGTTGTAGTTTTCTACTAGAAAATAGGGATATGATAATTTACGAAGTGCTGTATCTGTTTGCTAACATTCCGTTTGTTGTGTCTTTGCAGTTGAGATGTCAAAGGGTAAGGCCATTGAAATGGATGATGCGCTCAAGCGCCGCCTGTTGGCACTGCGGGATGCTGCCGCGAAGGTCCACAAGGTGGCGGAAGACGGTCGTGGTGTACTCGTCCCGGGGGACAGTACCCAGCCCAAGACCCCTGTTGCCAATGTGGCTGATCCTGCCCTGCCCGTCCGAGGGCCGCAAGCGGAAGTTCCCCGCCCGCCACCGGGTAATGCTGCTGGATCCAAGGCCCATGCCCGGGCGGAGCGCGAACAGCAGCAGGTGGGGTGTGATCAGCGCCAGTCCGAGCGAGATGATGTCGGGGACAGGCGGGAGGCTATTCGTACGCCTCAGCCTTCAAGTCGTGCGCCCGTCGCGCCCCCGTCTTCGAGTCAACCTCCAAGTCCTCCACGATACTTTTGCTCTCCAAATCCCTCGCTCCCGCCTTCGGATCCTCCAAAGTTTCCCGAGCAAGGGGAAGGTGAGGAGCGGGCGCAGAAGCGGGCGCGGACGGAAGACTCCTCTCCCGGCCCCGCTCCTGGGTCGAGTGGTGTGAGTTGGTGGATGGTGCTGCCTCGCTTGGGCCCCTGCTGCAGCCGCTGGAGAATGCTGCCCCTGACGGGATGGATGCGGTCTTTGTTGCGTGCACCCGTCTGATGCATCAGGTCTTCCGCGTCCGCTCGCGGGAGACCTCAGAACTTGCAGGCCTCAGGGCCGACGCACGGACGCACCGGAAGGTGGTGGGGCGGTTGGTGACTAGGCTGGAAAAGGCTAATGATATGGCGCATCGGTACACCGCCCATGCATAGGAGGCAACTGCCCGGTCTACTGAAGCTGCTGCTGAGCGGGATAAGGCCGTGGCCGAGGTGGAGCAGGTGCGCGCTGAGGTGGAGCAGATGCGCGCCGAGTTAAAGCGCGTCCATGCTGAAGCAGCCGCCCGGGAGGCGCTATCAGAGTCCCGGCTGAAGGAGGCTGATCGTGTTGCTCGCATGGATGCTGTGGCGACGTTCAAGGAGTCTGACGAGCTCCGCGAACTGGTCAGAGCGGAAGTGGATAAACAGGTGGCTGCGTTCCAGACAGCAGTGGGTCCTTTCTTGAAGATGTAGGAGTACCAAGCGTTCGTGGAGTCAGAAGTTGAGAGGCGGGCGGGAGCTCGGGTTCCCGCGTCTGAGAGAGAGGTGGAGCCTGTGATCAGGCGGATGGATCCGGGCGAGCATGTGGAAGTTGTTGGGGTGGCGTCGTCGGAGGAGGCTGAGGAGCTGGATGTTGATACAGGGGCGTAGTGTAGGATTTTTCTTCTTTTTGTTTGTAGTGTGATAGATTGTTGTAGTCGAGCCTTGTGCCTTCCATTAATGAAATATTTCTTTCCGCACGTGTGCCTTTTCTGATTTTTTTTTTTGCATCTTTTGAATGACTCGCGCGAACGTGCGCCCACTCCCTTGCTTTGAATGGAATTTTAACCAAGTGTTATATTCACGTGAGCGGCCTATCCCCAGTCCCCCGAGTAGATGGGCGGGCGGGGTAAGGACGAACGGGCGCGCTAACATAAATGGAAAAAGTACAACAAAAGTACAACCCAACAAAATCTTAATGAAAGTACTTCCCCAAATGCTGGATGTTCCACGGGTGATGTAGTCGTCGAGTCTGCATATTACGGAGGTAGAACGTGCTGGCGCTTCCCTCCATGGGCGGGGGTGTCCGCACCTTGTCGGATTGCCTCCCAGTCCCCCAGTTGGATTGGTCGAGCCTGGATGCGCTGGCTGAACGATCGGGCGTTCGTGGAGATGCGGTATGTCTTCTCGCCCTTCCAGTAGTCTATTGCTGAGATGTGGTCTCTCGTCATTCGTGCGTGGATCGTGCCCTTCGATCCGTGGGCTCCAAGACGAGAACCTCCTGCCTGCCCCGGGGCTCTGCGGTTTCCTCGTGATTGTATCCCCGAACGTACCCGATCCCATGCTCGGTTGGGAATCTTCCCAAGAGAAAATGCCCTGCGACGATCAGTTTTAGCTTGCAGATCCCTGGCCTCCCGAGTATGGCGTTGTAGGGGGAGGGGGTGTCCATGATGATGAAGTCCGTTCGGATCTCGCTGTGCGGGGAGTCGGGTGCGCCAATCTAGACCCGGAGGCTGTCACTCTCGATTGGATACTATGTTTCGCCCTTGAAGCTGGCCACGCATTCGTGGTCCTGCGTCATCTTGCTGGCGGGCCGTCCGAGCACCGTGTACGCGTCGAAATAGATCACGTTCACGGACGCCCCATTGTCTACCAGCACCCTCTTCACGAAGAATCAGTCAATGATCGCGTTGATCACGAATGGCGGGGTGCTGTCCTTCGGGCTTCCCTTCTTGTCCCTTGCTGTGAAGCTAATGGTGGGTGCCTCCTTCCTTCCCACCTTGGGCGCTCTCCCCGTCCCGATCGTCAGCACTTCCCTGCTCGAGCGATCGGGCGATGATGTTCCCTCCTTGCGCTTGCCCCCGGATATTGTGTTGATAGTCCCACGGGTCCCGATGTTTGCCTCGCGCTGTCGCTCTTCCGCCCTGGGAGGGGTGACCTGATCGTCCCTCAAGTCCTCGAGGGCCTTCTTTAGCATAATGCAGCTGTTGGTACGGTGGGTGGTGGCGTTGTGGAATTCGCACCATACGTCCGGGAGTCGGCCGGTCAGAGCCGTCGCCTTCGTCATGTTGTTTGGTGGTGGGATCTGGTGTCGATGCAGGCGGAGTAAGTGCTCGTTCAACTGCTGATCGACCGCAAAGACCTCCTGTCCCGCCGGTCGATATTGTGGCGCTGGCGGTAGACGGGCTCCCTGCTGCGCTGGTCCCCTCGTCTGGTTGTGGCGGTTGTCGTAGTAGCGGGAGGGTGGCCTCTGGTAGTTCTGCCTGTGCGTGTCCCGGTTCCTCTTATAGCCCCCGGTTGGCCTTTCGTCGTCCGCTAACTGTCGTGGTTGGGCGTTTGTCGCCTCTGGTCTGTTGGCGCTGGACTCGGAGGTGGACCCGTACACTCGCGTCTCCACCAACGCCTTCTGTACGACTAGGTCCATGATCTCGTCGTAGTCGAGATGCTCCTTCCTCACTAGTTTCTCTACGAACGGGGTGGCGAGTAAATTATCCATCAGGGCTACCTTGGCCACCCGCTTATCAAGGTCCCTGCATGTGCTTGCGAGCGCCCTCCATCGGTTGATGTAGCTCGACAGGCTCTCGTCCATCCCCTGGCGGACCTTGAGGAGGATGCCCGTGGTGTTGTACTTGCCTTGGAGCCGATAACGCTTCTGAAAGCTTTCCGCCAGCTCGAGGAATGAATGGATGGACCCTGGCGGGATCTCGTAGAACCAGCTCCGCGCTTCCTCTGCCAGCGTTTCCTGGAACAGGAAACATAGGGTTGGGTCCGAATACCGGGTTCCGTCCGTGGTGGATCGAAACTCGTCCACGTGCGCGCGTGGATCTCCGCTCCCGTCGAACCGAGCGATCTTTGTTATCTTCGCATGGGGGTCCCTTCCCCTCTCTAGTACATGCGCTGAGAACGGGCTGACCCGGGGGGCGAACGTCCCGCCCTGACCGACCATCTTGTCCTTGCGCAGGCGCCAGACCTCCTCCGCCAGCTCCTCCATCCTCCGGAGGATCAGAGCGTTGTTCGTCGGGGGCGCCGACTCTTCCACGGGTGAGGGCGCTCAGGCTGCCCGGGCGCTGGTCCCGCCGAACAGGTATCGCTCCTCGCTGGCGGTCTCCTGGGTCTCCTCGTGCTGCCCCAGCTGCTGGCTGACGAGCGCGTCCAACCGTTCCTCCAACCTCTGGCGGATTTGGCGCTCCTCTGCTCTCTCGAGCGCCGCCTCCCGTAACTTCTGGACCAGGCTGTTGACGCGCTCCTCGGCATTATTCCTTTCGGTTGCTAGTACATACCGCCCCTGTGAGTCTGGTGGCGTCTCCCCGTCGGGCGCGTTGCTGTCGTTAGTCACCGGGTTGAGCATGTGGACTTTTGGTTTTTGTGGTGTTTATACGAGGTTTGCAATTTGTAAGGTTCCCACAGACGGCGCCAACTATTTCTACCGAATTACGCGCGGGGACGTAATCTGGCAGAAGCAAGTACGAGTACTCCTTCTCCTCCTTGTTGTGCGTCCGAACGTTGGGGCTGTTCGGATGGACGGGCGCTTCCTCTTCCTTCGGGTGATCTGGTACACGCATTCGGGTGCGACTGTTAGAAGAATATAACAACAAACGGGCGGTCAGGGGTCGAGACGGGGTGGCCCGCCTTCAACGCTCCGATGCCTAAGTCAGATGATGTATTGGATATAACAGTCAAGCGTGCGTACGAACGAGTGTAGTATTGGGATTCAAGATGTCGTTACCTGTAATAAATACCTTACATATATAGGTGGTTGAGTTTGGAGCTCGATGGTGTTCTTCGATGTGGGACTGGTGTGCTTGCTGTCATGTGATCCGTGCGTGCGGGTATGCGTCCCACGGGCGCGTGCGCGCTCGGATGAGGTCAGTCTTGTGAGTGAAGTTGAAGCCTCCTTGGTGGTCCTGCGGGCGGTCGGGTAGGTGTTGCTTACCTGCTTAAGTGGATAAGTATATTAATCGGACAACTCATGCCATACAAACATATATAATCTATCATCAATAGAATGAATCTCAATTCAGCCAAATATCCTTTGTTTATGGTATCGGAGCAGGTTACGTCCTGGCTCCCCTAGCTCTTCACTCTTTCTTTTCAACGCAGCTCCAGCGTCCTTTTTCTCTTTCTTTTCAACATCATGGACGGTGAAGTCGTTCTCAACAATTCTGACGGCTCGTCTTTGACTCCTCAAATCCCTTGTTCCTTCACCATTCAAATCATTCTGGTCTGTTGCTTGTTTCAAAGTGATTAAAGGTGACAATTATCATTCTTGGTGCCGTGCTATGAGGATTTCTTTGAGTGCCAAGAACAAGACTGCTTTTATTACCGAAAAGGTATCGGAGCCTGATCAAGCTACTGAGCCTGACGAACATGCTCTTTGACAACGATGTAATGACATGGTGCTTTCCTAGATACTTAATTCACTGGAACCAGACTTGGCTGATTCAGTTCTCTCTTGCAATACTCCTCGTGCTATTTGGGAGGACCTTCGTGAGAGATTTTCCTTGGGCAATGCTCCTCACATATTCCAGATCCAACGAGACATATATAAGATTGAGGAGGGCCAAATGTCAGTCGCTGCATGTTATACGAAGTTAAAGGGATTATAGGATGAGCTTTCCTCCTACAACTCAGTGACATGTACTTGTGGTGCTCAAAACGATCGCACCAAACTGATGCAATTCCTCATAAGATTAGATGAAACATATTCAGGTACACATGGTCAGATATTGTTGATAAATCAATTACCTTCGTTTCGTCAAGCATATGTTGCTGTTGTGCAAGAAGAAAAGTAACAGATACCCAACCCATGAGCTCACACACACACACACAAAACCCATTAAATCTGACAAAATCTACCCTCCTCTATATTCATAAAACCCCAGCTGAAATCGCTCTCTCTCTCTCTCTCTCTCTCTCTCTCACACATACACACACCAAAATAGATTTTACATAGTAGTAGTCGGAGCATCTCTCTGCCTCCATCCTCCTGCCTTCTCTCTTTAACCAAAACAAATTTTACATAGTAGCAGTCGAAGCATCTCTCTCTCCGCCTCCGTCCTCCGGCCTCCACCCGTGGCCTTCGTCACCGTTCACCACAAGCACTAGCGCAACGCATCCACTGCCTCCACTCACAGATCGATATCTCTCCTCCAGCTGAAGCATGTCGACATCGCGGGCATTGTCGCTCGTCTCTCACCGCTGGCGCCACCACCTTGAACCTTGAACATCGTATCCTCTGCTCAGCTGCTTGGGCCTTGCCTCAATATGGCCGCACGGGCTAGTTCTTAGCTCCCCTCGAGCTCCTTGGCTCGACTCTTGCGACTCTAGCGACTCAGCCTAGCAAAAGATCATATCCGCAAACATCGTCGTTCGAGCTCCACCACCAAATTCGTAAAACATCGTCGTGCATCATCCTCGGCGTATTCCCGCCGGTTTGGCTTTGAATCTCGCCACACCAACACAGTAGCAACATTCGAATATGTGTTGTTTGAATTTATCTTATTTTTTGCTTTTTTTCCTAATAGCACAGTAGCAACAACACTTGTTTGGTTGGTTTTTTCAGTTTCTTTTGTTTGTTTGTGTGTGGTTTTTTCAATTGGAATCATACTCCGCATTGACTTTTAAAATGCAATAGTAGTTTTGTTTTGTGCTGATGTGAAGTCACTGCTGCTGCATCAATATTTTTTATTTTGTGATTGCTATTAGTTTTTTTTTTTCCAAAAAGTTGTTTACAATTTCTTTCAAATGTGTTACTGTATTTTATTGTTATCGATTTTTTCAGAAGCATCTAATCGATAGGTTCTAAAATGTGATTTTTTTTCAATACTATTACTGAAATTTACTTTTTGAAGTTGTTATTGCGTTTTTGTGAGTTGTTATATTGGATTTAACGTCTAGAAATATAATAGTGAATCAATTTAAAAGTTATTGTCAAAGGTTAAATGACTAATTTGAATGATTGTCAAAGTTGAGTGACTTATTTGAGTGTTGTATCATAGTTAGTTCGGTGAACAAAATTTTATTTTCAAAATTTCAGTGATAAAATTTAGAAACAACCGAACTTAGTGACCATTTCTGATATTCCACAATATAAAGTATGAAAACAGAACTAAAAGAGAGTAACCCATTCAACTGAACAGATTGTAATGATCTCCCCACAAGTCTCTATGTTCCTCAAATCCCCTGTTTTCAAATGAACTGAGAAACCATGCTCACCTTCTCCAAACCTCCGATGACTTCGCAGGATATGGAAGCCGTTATATGGAGTAACCTACCGGAGGAACTACTCGAGCGAGTTCTCTCGATGCTACCTCTCAAAACCTTCATGCTTCTAAGACCAACTTGCAAGCATTTCAAGTCTCTGTTATTCTCTCCCTCGTTCATTTCCAAGCACTCTTCTTCCTCCTCTTCCTCGCCCTTCTCCTCTTTTCTCTTGCTCTCTCACCCTCAGTGCTACCCGCCTACCCCAACTTCCCTCTTTACGACTCGCCTCTCGGCGCGTGGCGGAGCTTTCCCCTCTCACTCACTGAGCTGCTGCCATGCGCTGCAGGACAAGTTTCTCTACTCTCCATCTCCAACGGTTTGCTCTGTTTCTCCATTCCCAGCTTGTCATCGTTTGTTGTCTGTAACTTCTTGACTAAGTCATCGAGAGTGATCAGATTCCCTACCTACCCTTTTGATTTTGTGCTGCTTACTTTGGTTTCCACTCCCCTTGGGTACTATATTTTCATGATCTCTTATGGATCCTCCACCATGATCAAAACCTTTGTGTTTGATTCAAAGCATCAGTCTTGGCAAATTTACAGTGAAGTGGATATGATTTCAGGTGACAGTCGTCATCAGGAAGGTGTTTACTTTGAAGGATCTCTTTACTTCACGACATCGGAGCCATTCGGCATCGTGTGTTTTAATTTGGGAACTGGCAAGTGGGAGAGAGCAGATACTGAGCTGCCCTTGGGGCTCACTTTTGTTCGATTAGTGAGTGATGAAAGAAAAGGGAAAACTGTATGTGATTGGTGGCATTGGCAGGAATGGGATATCGAGGAGCATGAAAATGTGGGAATTGTGTGGAGATTGAGAGCGTGCCTGAAATGATGTGTAAGAAGATAATGTCTGTTTGTTACCATAACTATGAGCTTCTCTATTGTTTTTGTCATCAGGGTTTGATCTGTGTTTGTTGCTACTCATGGCCTGAGATTTTGTATTACAAAGTTTCGAGGAGGACTTGGCATTGGCTCTCCAAATGCCCTTCTGTGCCTGAGAGATGGGCTTGTGGCTTCCGCTGGTTTTCTTTTGTGCCGGAATTGTATGTTTCAGTGTGATCAGCTAGTTCGAATCTTCTTTCGTGTGAGTTTTCCCTAATCTATCCTTTATTTCTAATTTTCTTGTTTCTGAATCAGATTATGTGTTGCGTGATTTTGCAATTTGAAGTGATGCGATACTATTTTTCTTGTGGGATAATTTTGGGATGTGTTTGCTGATTATTGCTTCAGCAAACTCAAACCAGAGTCGCAATGCATAACACTTGGAATAATATAGTTCAATTGTCGCTTTCAAACAACTGGCATTAGTGTTGAAATGTGCAAGAGTTTGAATATTATAAACAAAATCGTCTATAGTGATCAGGAAATTACAGACGAATAGAAAAGCATGTCACCTCTCCTCTGTTCTCGTTTTCAAAACATAATGGCAACGTCTACTTCAAGTAGCTAGAAGTATAAAATAAATCTGAGTAGCAAGTGGACATGGTGGAACACATGGAGATGAAAAGCCATAAGCTCACATAACAAACAAAACACTTGCAAATTCAAAGTGCCTAACATAATTCCATTTTAAAGCAAGAGAATTTTACCTAATGACGAATCTAGTAAGACTTTTCTATTTGAACCACACCAGAAATCTCACAATTTGTGTGGGCGAGGAAGAGAAATAATCCGTATCTTAAAGTCAATATTTCTACTCATGGCTTGAGGGAGAGCGTCAAACCAAATTTCGGCGCCTTCTGCAAGGTATTGGTGTCTAATGCACCAGAGAGCGTGAAGATGGTTTTGGGACGAAGCTCATGCTGCACAAGAGCGGCAAGATTGCCATGGTTGTTAAGTTTTGCCTTTACCGTAATCTGGGGGTCAACCACATATGAACCTCCAACTGTCAGTGCGTTCTCATTTGTGGAAAACCTTCTAGATACCTCTCCCTCAACAGCTCCCCCATTCAGCTGGCTTAGATGGTGCATGAATGACGCCTTGATTGAGTCCATCTTGTCAGCCCTACAAACCAAAAAGAAAGGAAATACCTCCAGCATAAGCACACTTCTGTATTGCTTTTCTATCTTTAAATATATAGTTAATCTCAGAATCTAGTTCCATGATATGAACAATCCAAAATTTGATCAATATGTTTGACCATAATACCTTCCAATGCATCTACTTTTCTCAATCACCCAAAAATAGAAGAGACCTAGTACATCTAAGCATATATTAAATAGGTTTGATTCTGTTAACGGTATCAAAATGTCGAACTTACACAATCACTGAAGGTTTGACAAGCTGATACCAGCAGTATACTCGGAAAATGTTTGCAAATCTGTCAAGTAACTAGCTTCTGCTCCAAAAGCAACAGTGGGGGTACCAATAGTTGCCGAAAAGTCTACGGTAGGATTCTTGTTCAGACCAACTACTGATGTGAAAGATGCATGTTTGTGGCGATTGTTTCTACCGAATTACGCGCGGGGGCGTAATGGGGCAGAAGCAACAAGAATAGACTTCCTTCTCCTCCTCCTGGTGCGTCCGAACGGTGGGGCTGTTCGGATGAACGGGCGCTCTCTCTCTCTTCGTGCGTGTGGGCTCCTTCTTCCGTCGGTTGGCTCTCCTTTCGGGCGATTCCTCTTCTCTTCGGTGATCGGGTGGGCGTGTTCGCGTGCGGCTGTTAGAAGAATACAACAATGAAACAGGCGGTCAGGGGTCAAGACGGGGTGGCCCGCCTTCAACGCTCCGATGCCTAAGTCAGATGATGTATTGGATATAACAGTCAAGCGAACGTGCGAGTCGGGATGCTCGGATGTGAATTGGTCATGAATGCGTGATCTTACCTGTAGTAAATGCCTTACCTATATAGGTGGTTGAGTTTGGAGCCTGATGGTGTTCTTCGATGTGGGACTGGTGTGGTTCTGCTGGTGTGTGATCCGTGCGTTCGGGCATGCGCCCCACGGGCGCGTGTGCGGTCGGATGGGGTTGGTCTGGTGAGTGAAGTTGAAGCCTCCTTGGTGGTCTTGCGTGTGGTCGGGTAGGTGTTGCTAACCTGCTTAAGGGGATAAGTATGTTAATCGTACAACTAATGATGTAATACTAACAGCGATATTCCACTTCCAACTGCAATATATAGAACATATGGCATAAAGTTGCAGCTAAAATTTTAAATTAATGTTGCACTTCGCCACTTTAGAGATCAAGACAAGTTACATTGCCAGATTTGTAAACAGGGAATTTGACTGAAGCGGTGGCTTTTGTGGAAGGCAGAACATCTGTGATGGTGAGCTTCGCTGAGAGCTGTTAAATAACAAGTCCATTATTAGAAACAAAAGTTATTACAATTCAAATAACACAAGGGAAAATCAAGGTGTGGACTATTCATTTGTATCTGTGTCAGCTTTGACATCAAGTTCAGCATTCTTGTATTTGTACTGAGCAGTTACATCCCCGCCATTAACTCCTCCTTTCTTTGCCAAGGAGGAGTTAATGGCCTAAAAACAAACAGATGAATTACGATAAGCTAGCTACAACTTTAGAAAAGGCACTTCAGGAAAGTAAGACCACAAGCAGCAATATTAGATCATGGCAGCAACAAGCTTTGAATTCAGATAACCCAAGTTAAAATTGATAAGTATGGCAATGCCTGAGCAGGTAATTACATAGCACAACCTACAATCAATATCTGAATTGACCCTTATAACTTCGTTTGACGCCAAACGAGTATACAATACTGTAAAATATATATCTCGGCACATTAATGATTTACACTATTTGAAAAAGATAGAAGGGCCCAAAAAGTAAGCAACATAGAGCCAAATCATGGGTTCTCAACAAACATCAATTAGGAAGAAACATATTATATTGACGGAAAAACCAAAAAAAGAAGAAGAGTGAGATTAGATCAGCGAGAGAGATGAGCTTACAACACCAGATTCACTGTAAGTGGTGACGCTGATCTTCTGATTAGTACTATAATCCTAGTTGAGCAAATCTGTAAAACAAAGCATTACATCACAGACCCATAAAAATATGAAGTTGGGTAGCTTAAAATTGTGAAGTTATAGAGAGAATTAGTGAGAGGCCTTTGGCTCTTTTGCCAATGTCAGAAAAGAGAGCAGGGCCTTTGGTCAACATAGCTTAAGAAGAAGTATGGGGATGAGAAACAAGTTCTGGGGTTTAGGGGTGGTTTATATAAACCCTGATCTTATATGTTATTGTCTTTGGTTATTTCGGGCTCAAAAATGCAGGAGATATGCTCTCGTTGAGAGTTGAACTCAAGACCTCCCGCTTACTAAACGGGTGCTCTAACCAACTGAGCTACGAGAGCTTTCCATAAACAAGTACAACAAAATTTAACTTCATGTTTTCTTAACTGAGCCACGAGGTTATTAATTTAGCGAGTATTAATTAATCGAGTATTAAATTAATACTCAAGTCTCCAAATTGGGACTGACAAAAAATATTATTTTAACGAAATTATTAATTAATCGAATATTAAATTATCGAACTTTTACTGTAATTCTATTCTCTGTCATATATAAATTCAGTGGCTCAGAGCAATAGAGCAAAAGTGTTGCTGATAGAATTGGATCTTGATGTAGAAACACGAAGCATTCTGGTTTGTAATGCTTCACTATTGTCTATTTAGTGTCACATCTCGGTATGGTCACACACAAACAATTCCACCCTCTAAACTACATATGGGATTTCCTATGTGTTGACATACACAGACAAAGAACAAAGGGCTTGACCCATCTTTCCCATGCCAGCAGAAAACAAACCAAATGGAGAATTGCAGCCCCATTGGTTAATGTGTCGAAGACTTTGGAAGTCATTGTTTGCCCATCATCTATACTCTATTGTTATTACATGACATCTTTCTCTTCATTTGTGTATGTTGAGTGAGTCACACTTTTAGTATATTTAAGAGGTATATATTCTGTAATTAAGTAGGATTTTGTAATTGATTAGGTGTAAAGTAGTTTCCTACTTGAGTCGTAAGTATGCTTGTATAAATGCCAAATTTGAGATTGATCGATATATCATAAAATTCCCAAATACTTGTGTTCTATTTAACTTAGTATCATAGCCGAATTGGCTATCTGGTCCTGGCTATCTGACACCCTGATCCCTGGCTATCTGACCTGACCTAGATTTCGCTACTTGACCTGACTTTGAATTTTGTTCGACACATTTGCCGAATTCTGGTTACTTGAATTTGTTCTTCTATATGAACCTGATGTCTGAACCTTTGTGCAATGGATCTTGCCAACTTTGGCCAACCTGAGGTGACTCATGAACAATTAGTGGCTTTTAAATTTGGAAATATGGGATGTGAAGTTCCACTGGATAACACCAATTACCAGTTATGGCGACAATTGATGAAGGTGCATCTTGGTGGTACTGGAAAGTGGTCATATGTGGAAGGGACTCTACCGCGACCTGCAGATGCTGGCAAAGAGCAAACAATATGGGACACCATGAATTACAACACAATGATGACTCTCCTAAAATCAATGACAAAACCAATTATGATGTTATTCTCTGGCTACTCATCTCCAAAGGCCATCTGGGATGTGCAACCACATATTATAACGGGAATGATTTTGCCAGAGTACATGAGTTGATCTGTCAACCTTAGTAACTACTCAGAACGAGCAACCTTTGGCCGAATACTATGTAAGTCTGAAAGCTATCTGGTAAGAAATAGATGAAAAAGATTCGAATCCCATGGTGTGTGATTTAGATACCACTACACACAACCAAACCACTAATAAGATGTGAGTCCACGTCTTCCTGAAAGGACTAGATTCAAGATTCGCTACTGCAAAAGAAGAGCTGCCACGACAGGCCACGTCCCCAACTCTGGAGCAAACATATGTCTATATTCGGAAGGATGAGTCCAACCAGGCCAAGGAGCTTCATACTGAGGTTTCAAGTCTTGCGATGTAATCAAAGCCTCAACAAGGGTGAAAGCCCAAAGACAACCAACTTCGTATCCAACACAAGGTATGTAAAATCGATATTATCGGCGATATTTCAATTTTTTGGAGTTACTTGAAAAATCCTCAAATATATCCCTAAATTTTCCAAAATTTCCTGATTTTTATCGATATTTCCGATATATCTCCGATATTTCCGATATTTTCCGAAATTTTCCGAAATTTCTGAAATTTCTGTAAACTTTTCACATTTAACATTTAGTTTGGTAAATGTCCAATCTTCACATGCTCAATGTCCAATCCACCCTTCACATGACATGTCCAATACATATAGAATTACATGAGAGAACAATCATTTAATGATTATTCTTCACAATACACACATGATTATGCACAGGGAGATGGAGAAAATAATGTGAATTTCGAACCTCATAGGTCCCCTACATGGTTTTGAAGTATTCGCTGTTCTAAAAAACGGCTGTCTAGGCCGCCTAAGCACCGATTAATCGGAAAAAATCATCTTATGGTCTAATTTTGGTTCTGGGCGGGGTAGTTAGGCGGGAACCGACTAATCGACAATTAGGCGGGCGACTAACGACTAATCGGCAAAAAAGCGCGCCTAGGCGGGTTTTTTTTTATTATTATTAATTTTTTTAAAATTAAGAGGTACAACGCAAAGGAATGAACTCTAAATAGAAAATCCAATCCAATTTCTTTCGCAAAACGTCGTCTCTCTCCTTCTGCAAACGCCGCGACTTGGACGCCGCTCGCCGATCCCCGCCGTCGCCGCCACTTGTCGTCCACCGCCGTCATCCTTGTTTGTTATATGTTGATAATTTTATATAATTAAATGTTGGCAGGAGCATAGTGTCTATGGCCATCACACAAACAAAACTTGATTCTGTGAAAGAGTCATGGTTGATTCCGTGAAGCTTTATGTTTGAATGGTTTCCATGGTTGCAAGTTTATAATGTAAGCTTTATTGTCATAAACTCATAATGTACTGTGATTTGTGAATTATCAGCTTCGAAATAGATAATTTCATATTCTTGGGATTCTTGTTTATGCACATCTATTTCAAAAAATTGAGATGGATGGTTAATTGGATTTCTTTATAAACTTAGTTTAGAATTTTTATGATATTTCTTTATAATTTTTACTTTATGTTTCAAATTACAATATACCATATAAATATATAATTAATTAAATATATATAAAAAATGATCCGCCTAATTACCGCTTAATTACCGATTAAACTCCGCCTAAACGCCTAGGCGCTAGGCAGTAGCTCCACCGCCTAATTCCGCCTAGCGTCTTTTAGAACCTTGGAAGTATTTATATATTTGATTTTGTGATGTGTGATACGTAATATATTGTACAAAAGACGTGATGGCCTAGCCTCCTATAAGTTTTAGCCATCAAAAACTAAAAATAGAACTAATAAAATATATTTTAATAATTATCAGCACTAAACACGTACTAATTCATATAGTAATACAGCAAATTCATATGTCTTCATGTTTGATCAATATTTTCTTTTCACATAAGGTAGATAATTGATCATGTAACAACCTCCAAAAGTTTCATTACAAATTTCCATGTATTTTTATTAGTTTCCGTCATTTCCGTCAGAATTTTCACTGGATCGATATTTCATCGATATTTCCGTCGATATATCCAAATTTTGGAACGTCGATATATTCTCGGTATCTGATATTTTACTCCTTGATCCAACCAGCTTATGGGCCAGATTTTAGTAAGGTGCAGTGCTTTTATTGTAAGGAGTTTGGACACTATAAAACTCATGTCCTCAAAAAGCAAGTTAGGGCGCCACTTATGACAAGAATCGTAGTAGCAAAGCCGCATTTTAACTGGTTCAATTAAGAACCTGATTTCCATGGAGTAGGGGGACAAGATCTCATTACAAGTATTTATTCTCGTTTTTAAAAATCTCCACCTGTACTGGTAGTGATACATGAATAATTTATTCTGGTGCGTCTGACCATACGACCTTTGATAAGTCTTTATTTTTAAACCTGTCTTCATCTCCCAGACCTGAAGTTTCTAATGTCAATGGTGTGTCTTTCCCAGTTTTAGGAATATGGTAAATCCAAGTTACTCCAATGATTGTGTTACATAATGTCCTCTATATTCTTTCTCTTTCCCATCACCTGTTATCTATCTCTAGTTTAAACTCACAAAACAAATAGTCTGTAACCTTTTTTTCATATGTATGCCATCTTTCTGAATCTAACGTCTCAAGTGATCATATGCAAGGGGGATCTGAGGGGGAGACTGATTCACTTGGATTTCATGTATAGTCAAGAGATAAGAATGCCATCACCACCGGTGGCCCTGACATTGAGTTTTGATTGAGTAAAGGAAATTTAGCTGTGGCATCGTCGATTGGGTCATCCATCTTTTAGGATTATGAAGAAATCGATGCCATCCCTGTTTTTGGGAAAAAGAATAGTCAGAGCTCTATTGTGAAACATGTGTTTTTTCTACGAGTCATAGATCTAGTTATTCTCCAAGTTTGTCTTCTAGTTCAACACTATTTGAGTTGATTCATTCTAATGTATAGGGGCCTTCAAAGAACTTGACACTGTCTGGAATGAAATACTTTGTTTTGTTTATTGATGACTTTACACGATTAACATGGGTTGTATTAATAAGAAAGAAAGATGTTGTGTTTTCTGCCTTTACTGCTTTTCATAGTCTTATTCAAACTCAGTATGATGCATGTGAGAAAATATTTTCATCTGACAATGAATGGGAGTTTGTCAACCATTCTTTCCAAGACAATTTTGAGCAGCATGAAATTATTCATCAGACTACTTGTCCTCAGACACCAGAACAGAATAGTGTCTCTGAAATGAAAAATTGCCACCCCTTGTGTTAGTGTGTGATCCCCCTCCACATAATTATCGTACACTTAGTCACTCCAAACAGGTCAACATAGCTCAGACCAAACGCAAAACAGCAATACAAGCTCCAACTCTAAACAAGAAAACTACTCCATCTGAACGTCCACGCGTTCGGTACGGCAAACGGAAGATACCAGGACTGTTTATGTACAAAACAGGATCCCACATCGAAGAGCAATAAAAGACTCCACACTTAATCAGCGATATAAGCAACACATCTACAACAGATACAAGGTACGCCCATTACTCTACCAATACTACTGTTACACTTCATACACTAACTTGAGCATCGGAGAGTCGAAGGCAGGAATACCCCGTCAAGGCTCCTAACGTCCGTTTGGTGTATTATTCTTACCAGCAAGTAAAGGAAGACACACGCGCGACAGCTTAGATCACCCAAAATAGCCCAACCCGTACTTCTACTGGAATCCCTACGGAGTTTGGTAGAAACACCTTGGACATGGGATGAGCGCTCTTACCTAGTGCCAATATGCCGAAATACCTATGGGGAGAGGCTTTGTTGTGTGCCTCTCACCTCATCAACCTCATACCATCTACAACTCTTCAGAATCAAGTCCCATTTGAGGTATTGTCTAAGTTTGTTGTCATTCCATCTCTAAACAAACTTCATGCTCGTGTATTTAGATGTGTGACATGTGTTCATCTTCATAAGAATCAGAGATCTAAGTTGGAGGCTCATGCTCTGAAATGTGTTTTTGTTGGCTATGTCACCCATTAGAGAGGTTATAAATGTTACCATCCACCTTCTCAACGGTTTATGTCACTATGGATGTTAATTTTAGTGAAAACTTGTGCTACTTCTCGCCTACGTCGTCTCAAAGTGCGGATGATAAGAACGTGTTTTATGAAGACCAATTTGGGGGGACCACAAGATTATGTTTCAGATGAGAGTGTCACAGCCGAAAGGTTTTTTCGACCCATCGAGAAAGATCCTCGACCTGTCGAAAATGGGGTTCGGGACGAGACAGTAGATGGTTTTCGACCCGTCGAGGGGGATTCTCGACCCGTCGAAATTGGGGTCCAGGATGATATAGTAGGTGAGCTTTGACCCATCGAGAGGGAGCCTCAACCCGTCAAAAATGGGGTGTGAGACGAGACAGTAGATGTTTTTCAACCCGTCAAAAATTCCCAGGCAGAGGAGACTGCTTTGAGTTCTGAAAGTGTTCAACGTGTCGACCAAGTGATCGACTCGTTGAAAGGAGGAAAGTTATTCAGTGATCACTAACTAGTTCTTGAAGAGGTACATGCAAGTCCAATCCATCCCTCGTCATCAACGATCCCTCCTAACCGATCATCGTCTGAGGTATGTAATAGTATTCTTATGCCTAGTTCTAGTGCTTTTGATAGAGTCATGCCAGCTAGGTTAACCATCGTCTGAGGTATGTAATAGTATTCATATGCCTAGTTCTAGTGCTTTTGATAGAGTCTTGCCAGCTAGGTTAACCCGTGGTCAACCTTCCAAAAAAATATGGACCACTCTTGTCAGCTAAAGCCAAGTATCCTGTAACCAATTATGTGTCAACCCATAGATTGTCTAAACCCTATATAGTCTTTGTGAATCAATTTTCTACTGTGTCTCTTCCTAGTAAAGTACAGGATGCAATCAAGGAAAAGAAGTGGGCCAAAGCAATGGAGGTTAAGATGGAAGCTCTCAACAAGAATGGTACTTGGGAATTGGTACCATTACCATCTGGAAAGAAGGCTTTTGGGTATAGATGAGTTTATACTGTGAAGCATAATGCAGATGACTCTGTTGATATGTATAAAGTAAGGTTGGTAGCAAAAGGATACACTAAAAAATATGGATTGGATTATGTGACGACCCGGAACAGATTGAACAATGTCATCAGCTTGGTCCGTGAGATTATGAGTAATGGTAGATTTCCGATAATGGATTTACTCGCCAGGTTTGATAACGACTAGATCATTGGCCGAGAATTGGAGCTGGGTCTCTTCTCGAGAGTCGTTGTACGTGTGATTACGAGTTCGTGGGCGGTTCCGGATCATTATTTGGACGACCGAGGAATAAATGATGAATATTTGAAGTTTCGACGTAATCAGATTTAAATGGTGAAGCTCTTAGCAACTAAATTACCGGACGAGAATTTGGTTTCGGCTTCTTCACGAAAGTTGTTGAGAATTTAATTTCGAGCTCGTGGGAACTTTTGGAGCATTATTCCGAGTTACGAAGATTAAATTGTGAATATTTCCGATTGTTGATTATTTAGTCGGTTAAAGTATGTGTTTGGGTTGAACAGTTGACTTTTTATCGGTTTGGTCGATGGGTTTGACTTTGGGTGATAATTGAAGAATATGTTGAGTCGAGTTTGTTGCCGCGAGAATTATCGGAATTACGACGTGAAAGATAAGGGTGTTTGAAAGTTTCCTAAAATAGAAGGTCTATAAATAGTGGAGTTGCCATAAAGGGAAAGTCAACATCTTCATTTACTTTCTTTGACTAGTCAACTCGGTTTGACCGAGTGGTGTGCGACGGTGGCGACGCAGTACGGCTCGCCAGCGACGAAGCCCGTCCGGCCACCTCCGGCCTTGGGGAAGGACCCCATCGATGCGCCTCAGCGTCCCCATCACATCCCCGGCCACCACGCACGGCGTGGCTTGCCGGAGGAGGAGATATTTCCGGCCATAAATGAAGAAATTTTGGTGAATTCGGATTGTTTGAATTCGGTTGAATTGAGCTACAATTTGGAGTGGGTTTTGTGGCCCTCATCACCATGAAGGTACCATGTAAGTTTGGTAATCCAATTCATCTTGTACATGGAGAATTTTGCAATTGAAATTTATGTGAACATTCGGTTTTACATGAAATTGACCTAGTTAGAGTGAGAATTGGCCTTCGATGCAGTTGACAAAGTTGCTCAGTTGGTGATTTCGCATGGAATAGTGGTTGCTTCGCCGAAAAATTTCACGGTTGGTGGCGGCGCCGCCGTTGGTGGTGGTCAACGGCGGTCAACGGTGGTCAACTTTGACTTTTTGGGGTTTTCGACAAGTTGCATGTCATTTCACTCGAAATCGCGCCCCGATCGCAGTGGGGAGGTTCGTTTTTCGAATTGAGCATCCGAACTTACAGCGAGGTATTGAGGTGTGATTTCCGGATTTCCGACAGTTTGTCGTAATCGGATTATGTGTTTCCGAGAACGGTGGTTTCTCGTGATTTGTTTTGAATTGTCGAGTTATAACTTTGATTAATGGACATTGTGAATATTCAGGTGTTCGTGATCGTTCGTTTAGCGAGGGACTTTCCGCCGGATCACGGGTTAACGCGAACTGCGTTACGCTAGTCTGTGAGTGGACAAGTTTCTATTTTCACAGTTGATTTGCGAGTTCGTGGATTTTATGATTTTCGTGTTTATTTTATACGATGATTGAGATATATGTTATTTTCGGAGGTGTTATTATATGTTTATTGGTGATGGCATTTATTGCATCGATGCTACCAGAGTTGAGAGATTCCTCTGGCCCAGAGTTGAGAGATTCCTCTGAAGTATGGTTGAGAGATTCCCCTGAGTGCCGCCGGGGTTGAGAGATTCCCCTGGACTATCACCGTCGGGTTGAGCGATTCACCTGACGTCGGGCTTGAGAGATTCGCCCGACAACCTCCATATATATATATGTGTTTTCCGAACTCGCACGGTTTTATATTGAGTATGTATATAAACTGGTAAAAGGCATATGTTTATTTTCGTCCACTCACTCTAACGTTTTTATTTGCCTTTCCCCTGGGCTTTTCGGTTTCCGTGCCCAGTTTGCAGTTCGGACTCTGGTGTCGCACGTCATGGTCGGAGGCATAGTGCTCGAGCTACCTTGTTTCTTCCAGTAGGTTTATTGTTCTACCTACTGTGGTATACTTATATGATTATGTATTAGAGGTCGCTCTGAGTATTCTGTTGTGTATACTATATGATTTTACTCCGGATTTCAGTAAAGTATTGATATATTTATTGTTTTACTTTACTGTTGATATATTGAGAAATCCGGATGGGATTGGTGCCCACGGTTTGATTTTTGTGGCATAGGATGAAGTGTATTTTCTGCGTGCAGGTAATGGTAATTCCACGTTAGTAACGGAACTCTGCCAAAATTTTGAAAAGATTTTTGTTGGTTCGTGTTTTCAAAAGGGTTTGATTCCGGTTTAGGGAGCTAAATCGGGGTTGGGTCCTTTCAGATTATGACGAGACATTAGCACCAGTGGCAAAGATCAATACTATTTGTGTCCTTATGTCCTTAGTAGCCAACCTGGATTGGGCCCTGCAATAGTTTAATGTGAAGAATATTTTTCTTCATAGAAATTTGAATGAAGAAATTTGCATGGATCTTCTTCCTGGATATGGTACCTCTAAAGGTGAGAAAGTGGTGTGTAGAAGTCCTTGTATGGATTGAAACAGTCTCCAAGAGCTTGGTTTGGAAGGTTCACGGCTTTAATGAAAAAGATTCGGTATAAGCAGAGCAATTCATATCACACTTTGTTCTTGAAGCATCGTTAGGGTAAGCTAACAACTTTGATTATTTATGTGGATGACATGGTCGTAATAGGTGATGACATTGAGGAGATCGAGAGATTAAGAGTTCAATTATCTTCTGAATTTGAGATGAAGGACCTTGGAAACTTGAAGTATTTTCTGGGTATTGAAGTGGCTCGAAATAAGGACTGTATTATGTTGAGTCAGAGGAAATATGTTCTAGACCTGTTAGTCGAGACTGGTATGCTTGATTGTAAACTGGTTGATACGCCTATTGAACAAAATCATCGGATTGCAGAATATCTGATCAAGTTCCCACAGAGAAATCTTGATACCAAAGGTTAGTTGGGAGATTAATTTACTTGGCACACACAATTTCCCACAGACCTATTCTTGCTTATGCTGTTAGTATGGTAAGTCAATTTATGAGTAATCCTAATGAAGATCATATGAATGTTATAATAAGGATTTTGAGGTACTTAAAGTTTGCTCCTGGTAAAGGTCTTGTGTTCTGCAAGCATGGAGATTTTGGGACTAGTGGCTATACTGATGCAGATTAGACTGGGAACATCACAGACCGACATTCTACTTCGTGTTACTTCACATTTGTTTGTGAAAATATGGTTACTTGGAGGAGCAAGAAGCAGATTGTGCTGACTCATTCTAGTGCAGAAGCTGACTATAGAGGTATGACTCAAAGAGTTTGTGAGTTATTGTGGCTGAAGTATTTGTTGAGAGACTTGGGCTTCGAACAAAGACAGCCAATGTCGCTATATAGTGACAACACTGCTGCATTTGAAATTGCACATATTCCTATTCAGCATGATCAGACGAAGCATGTAAAGATTGATTGACATTTTATCAAGGAGAAGCTAGATGCTCATATCATTACATTTTCATTTGTTCGTTTAGAGGAGCAGTTAGCTGATTTCCTTACTAAAGCAGTTTCGTCTAGAACTTTCAGTGATTCACTTGACAAGCTGGGCATTAGAAACCTGTATGCTCCAACTTGAAGAGAAGTGTTGAGTGAGTCACACTCCTAGTATATTTAGGAGGTATATATTTTGTAATTATGTAGGATTCTGTAATTGATTAGATGTAAAATAGTTTCCTGCTTGAGTTGTAAGTATGCTTGTATATATACCCAATTCAGGATTGATCAATATATTAAAAAAATCTCAAATACTTGTGTTCTATTTGACTGCATATACAATCTTATATACCTTTCTTTACATGTTAGGAATATATTAGTATCTTCCCAATTATCTAACTCTTTGGATGTCACATTCAAAACCCATGAAATAGCGTTCTTATTTGTTCAGTTTACTTGATTATAACATTTGAAAGAAAGTTATCTATACAGTATTGTATTATTGTATATGTGAAATGGTTATCTCTAAATATAAAATTTTAGGTTAGATACTTCTTTTAGTCCAACACACTTATATGATTTTGTTCATCCATATGACCATATCTTTCACAATACGATGAGGGCTATTTTTTTTTTGTTCGACCTAAAATGGTCTCATAACTGCATCAACTTTTGAACTCGAGTGAGTAAGTAGAGTTGTCCAAACAAAAAAAAAACTTATCATACCAAATATAGCTCACGTCAACGAATTGCCTAATTGCTCGTATTAGAATTACATTCATCGACTTAATATCTTAAAAAATATTAATGAATGTTTAAGGAGATTTATTCTCCATAACTTTCGGTGCGTGTCATGTCCTAATTATATACAGTTTAGTATAGGGACAGTTATTCTAACAGATTGTATCAGTCTATATATAAAGCATTATATCCATGAAAGAGTTACAATTTTTAGTTATCATATTCTTCTCCTTCAACATATTATCAGCACGAGATTCTAACCCGAAGCTTTGTGCCAAAACTGAAAAAAAATTCTCATCCCCAAATTTGAGATTGACCACTTCAATCTCATAGCCTGTGCACATCCACTAACTTCGAAAGAAGATTTAAAGCAACTTAGGATAAGCCAGAAGGTGATATTCATATGCACGAAAATCCTCAGATGTTTAGTTTTCATAACATCCTTTAGATCACAATTCGGATGAGTCTAGAGTAAGTTATGGCCAATTTAGTACATGAAGATCAGTCTGCTCGAAAAGAAGTAAAAAGCTCATCCTTGACGGAATTCTCTACCGCTGACAATCATCTACCGCATGAAGCTTGTCGCCGAAATTTTTTTGTGTTTCATTTTAACTTTTCCTAAAAAAAATTCATACCGAGCATAACACCCTCGAGGTAAATTTTCTAAACCGTCAATCTATAGATCTAGGAATAAAACTTACTTTCTGCAAAATCCTAGATATTAGGATTGTGCTATTTTGATATTATGATTATTGAATATATGTTCCCTAGTTCCTATGGACCTATATTCGTAGAGTATAAGTGACAGTCTGGGGGAGTCACGGTTTAGAAAAAGAAAGAGAAAAAAAAGAAAGGAAAATTGATACTATGTGATGGTTCATCAAGGTTTCTGGATGTGGTTTTGAGCCACCGTTTATTAATAATCAATTTTTATGACCAAACATTATTGATCACTATTCTTATTCCCTAAACTTGATATTAGTGATCGTAGTTTTTCTATCGGTAAACTAATTACATCTCTTGTCTCTCTTGTAGATGACATCAATTGAGCTGGAACGACCTGAATTTGATATCTTTGATCTTCAAGGAGCAAAATACCATCATTGGGTGCCAGATGTTGAGAACGAGCTTCACGTTATGAATCTAACAGATACAATCCAACCACCACCACTACCACCACCACCTGGTACTGAGCCACAAACTCCAGCTCGCAAAGTTCAAGCCATCATATTTTTAAGGCGTCATATACATCCAATTCTAAAGAAACAATATTTGTTAAAGAATGACCCCGCAGTTTTGTGGGTGACTTTACAAGATAGGTTCAATAATGTGCATAATGCAGAACTTCCTGAACTGCGAGAAAAATGAGATTCAATCCAGTTATTGGATTATCCAAGTATTAATTATTTTAATGAAGCTATGTTGGAGCTACAATCGGAGTTGAGTGTTTGTGACATTGTAAAGACTGATCAGGCTATGATTGAGAAGTATTTAAGCACATTTCCTACCTCCACGGAAAACCTTGTGCATCAATATCACATGGATTTTGCGCAAGGACGACTTAGATTATTTAGTGATCTCATGAATGTGTTAGCCAAGAAAGAGCGGTTTCACGAGATTCTTCTCATCAATAATGCTTGGTCGTCTAGTACTAAAAAATATCCATGAGTCGTACAACACTGGTGGGAAGGCACATAAGGATAGGAGGAACGGTCGTTTCGAGCCTTACAATAACCATGGTGGAAGAGGAGGACGTGCAAATTTTGTGGTAAAGGATATATTCGGAACAGGACTTGGACTCACCATGACCTAGCCATAACTCCAACATGAATCATTCTGATCCTAGGAATAGAAGAAATTCTTTCAATTCTGCTTCTAATTCGCGTTTGTCATCTTACTATAGTTGTGGTTCTACCAAGCACATGCACAAACAATGTTATGCACCCAAGAATATTCAAAATGTCGATAAGAAGTGCAAGCAATATCTGGCACATGAGACTTAACTTCACTGAAGTCTATGAGATGGAAGATTGCAGTGACACAAATCTTTAATTGTAAAAAAATACAAAAACAAGTTTGGAGACTGCAGTTTTTGAGTATTATATATATTAGGCTAATGTTTATGCTATGCAATCAAGTTTAGATTTATTTTTGACTTGATTTTAGTCATGTTTTCAGACTTTGATTTAGTCGGTTTCAGAATAAGACATCTTTGATGTAATTTTTTAAAAGTTGGCGAGTAATGAAATTTTCTCTATTTTTTGGTATATGAAAGTGTTGAGAATGCTATTTCATTACAAATTACGTGTATGGTTCGATGTTTATAATTACATATGGCATAATGACACAAAGATACAATAAAAATGAGACATCAAAAACAGGATGTTTTTGATCTCGTACGTCTTTCGACCAATCAAGATTTCTCTCGACCCGTCGAAGGCCACGTTCTGGATCGGTTCACGTACCTTTCAATCCATCAAAGGTTATCCTCGGTTTCCTACATTTGCACTTGCGACCCATCGAAGTTATTTTCGACTCGTAAAAGGGACAGTTCTATCTTCGAAATTGTCCAATTTTAACCCGTGGAGGTCTATTCTCGAACCGTCAAAAAAGATATCATAAAATTAATATCAATTATATGTTTTTCTTTGACCCATCGAGACATTTTTCGACCTATCGGAGATGCGCTCCTGGACAAGATTTCGACCCGTCGAACATTTTCTTCGACCCGTCAAAATTCAATATCGGAAAATCAAAATTTATTTTTGATTTTCTTCGACCCGTCGAAGACTGTACCCAGATGTGGTATTTTTAGATGTGTTATACATCGATTTTATTGGAAAAGGATGAAAAAAAAATTGAAATTTTTCGTTGGAAAATTGTTGGTCTAAATCACACAACCTGGAATTCTGCACCAAATGTGGTTTTGCATCGACTTTTTTCATGCCATGGAACTTAATCTACAAGGGTTATTTTGACCAGTCAGATATTATTATACATCAGTTATTTTTAGGTATTATCCGATCATTTCTGCACTCTATAAGGGTTACACCCTTTGAAATCTTTAAGTATTCACTCAAAGTGTTTGCCATGTCTTGGGTTCAAAGACGGATTGATTGACATTGTTTTGTTGATATATGATGGCGAGATTAAGTGTTATATGTGTCTAGAAATCTATTCAAACCTTACTTAGATTTGAAAATATTTGTGCCAACGGTTTTCACTCGGAACGTTATTGTGAGAATGGAAAAGATTTTGTGTCCAATCTCCGTAGAATGCTACCAACGGCACAATCTGGAGAGGTTTATGATGATTTGTAATGTTTATGTCTTACTACGGTTAGGATCATTGAATCCAATGCAGTCACTTATATCACTATGTGTGACTTGACCTCATATGAGCTTTTGCATTATGATGATCAAGATATTTAGAAATTCTCATGGTCATCGGTTATTTAGAGAGAAGAAGCATGTGAGAATACCTAAATCTATCAGTTTAGATGGGGAGGATGAGACTACTTCTCTCATTCCTGGTTCGGTCTCCAAGATGAGTGCAGAACAATCTCGGCAACAATCGTTGTGGTGTCATGCGTTATCCCATAAGATTCATATGTTGTAATCTCTTATGCACATCGCTCGTTTTGTAAAGCTTGTTCGCGTCTATAATATTATTTATATGCATAATGGTCTTTTTTGTAGACACAACTTCCATTCCTCCACAGATTCCAAGAATATATTTGTGGATTAATCAAACCGGTATGCGGACTGTTTATATATGATTTTGATTGCTGTATCGATGCATAGGTCACAGGCCTTTGAAATCTACATGGTACGCTGCATTTGCCAAACTCTTAGCACATATTATTAAGCTTCGGGCTCACCATCTGAACAATTCAATCATGTCTCTTCAATTGGATAATGCATGAGAGTTTACATAAACCTATTTTGTTGATATTTACATTATTGATTGAGATTGTAGTTGAACATCCTGATTCCCTATTTTTATTCATAGAACTGTTTTGCAGAGGCACAAATATAACGGTTAAAGCTTGTAGACAGAGCAATGGTAATGTATACAAATTTACCGGTATCTACTTAGAAATATGTAATGTTATATGCAGCTGTGCTTATTTGCTTGATACCCATAAATCGTCAATCATTTAATGCGTACCAGTTGGTAACTGGATATGACCCTGATATCACATATCTACGCATCTTTGGTTGTGCGATACATGTGCCTACTACACTTCCACTGTATACAAATATGAGCCATCACTGACGAATATGCATTTATGTTGATTATGATTCTCCAACGATTGTCCGTTATTAAGAACTTTTGACAGGAGATCTCTTTACTGCTAGTTTTGCAGATAGTCATTTTGATGAGACATATTTCCCGCCGTTAGGGGCAGATATGAATGGTTATATTCAGGATAAGCGTCGAAAATTGACTTAGTATATCTCCACTATGTTTCATCATGATCCTTGCACATCTCAGTGTGAGATTGAAGTGCAATGTATTCTTGATCTTCAAAAAGTAGCATATTCAATGTTTGAATTCTTTATTGATATCATGAAAGTAACGAGATCAGTTATATATGCTGCAAATCCTGCAAAGTTGAAAGTCCCTAGAATTGAGAAAGTTAACGCAACACCCGGGCAATATAGTGTTTCTCTTGTCTATAGTGGGGGTGTAGCATCGGTCAAAATCCATTGATGAGTTACCGATGAAAATACAAGCCATCAATGCATAACCGTTTCTCATCAACACAAGAGATTATTTCTTACTGCAATTGTGTCTAAAAGTGGATATTGACAAACACTAGGAGACACCTCAGAGTCAATGACGATGTCAATAAATAAAGGAATCTCACTTAGTTAAACAAATGCTAGCGGTATTATGGATGGTTCTTCCATGTTCATTGATGATGCATTACTTTTTCCATCGATCAGGAATTGACGACGATGAAGTTGAACATTGCTCTGTTGTGGATTGTGAATGGTTAATGTAGAGCAAATTGACCGATAAGGAAATTAAGTTGCAATCTATGTTGAACTAGACTCTCTTACAAATGACACGTTTTTGGTATAGTAGTACTATGACCATCGAATGGTAAACCAGTTAGACATAACGAGTCTTTATTTGGAAGCACAATGAGAAGAACTTGTGGCGCAAGAATTTCTCAATGCCCTAGTATTGATTATGAGGAGATGTATTATCTGGTTATGGACATCATCATTTTCCGCTACCTTATCAGTTTGGTAGTGTCCAAAAATACTGAGTATGCAGCTTATAGATGTGGTTACAGTATATCTCTATGGGGATCTTAATTCAGAGATATACATAAGAGTGTCAGTTGACATGGTTTTACCTAATTCAAGTAACTCTAAACCACAGAGTGCTCAAGTAATTAGATTGAGACGTTCACTACATGGATTGAAACAATCAAGTAAGATGTGGTATACACATCTTAGTGACTACTTGATTGGGAAGGGATACAAGAATGAAAAGTTATGTCCATGCGTGTTTAATAGATGAACAAGTTGTTTGAGATGATAGACCTTGGTAGGAATCGATTAAGTCTTGGTTTTAAGATGGAATATCGAGTTGGTTGAATTATAATTCACCGGTTTTCCTATGTCTAAATTAGACAATAGACAAAATATATCGTATTAACACAATAATGGTTGTTTGCAATCTGGAAACCAAAAGGATCTGTTTCATCAGGATGATGATGGTAAAAATATTTTGGAGCTGAAATTCTATATCTTAATGCGGTTAGAGCTTGATTAAATATAGCTTGGTGCACACATCCAGACATTGCCCTCTCGGTATGTGTCAATGCAAATTCATTAGAATAGAGTATAGTATACCTTCTGGTACTTGAAGGTAACCATTGACTTGGGCTAGCTCATTCTTGCCTTATAAAGAATATAGAGAGAAGCTTGAAATTCTCAGAAAAAAGAAGGTTGAATTGCAGTATGCAGGTTCTAGGCTCTTTGACCCGTCGAGTGGATCCCTTGACCCGTCAAAACAGTGGACTGTGATAACCCGAAGGTGTCCTTCGACCCATCAAAAGAATTGTTTGATCCATCGAACGTTGAACCTGCTGAGAGCAGTTTTACTATTGTCCCCTATTCAGAAACACCAATTGATGTGTAGGTTGGATTTACTGATGTTGTGTACCTCTTTGACCCACATAAAGGACGTTCCCAAATAGGTTATGTATTCACCATGGGGAACATGACGATTTCTTGGAGAACAACAAAGTAAACCCTTGTTGCTACTTCCTCAAACTATTCTAAGATTAAAAGCTTTATATTAAGCGGTTGAAGAGCGTGTCTAGTTTAGGAAGGTAATACACCACATTCGAAGGTCTAGTGGATTACCATCTACTACGACAACACTAACTTAAATCTTTGAGGATAATGCGGTTTGTACTGAACAAATGAAGTTGGGTTGCATTAAGAGTGTCATACTTAATTCATTTTGCTAAAGTACTCATCTAATCAGCAATAGCATCAGTTATTGATTATCCATGTGAACCAGGTTGAGTCGGCGGATAATGCTGCGGACTTGTTTAACAAGTCATTACCTAAATCTACATTTGTGAAACATGTGAGACATATTTGAAAGGACCCAACTCCGATTTACTTGCCTAAATCGAAATCAAACACCCTCGAAAATATGACCTTAAATTTTTTTTTTGCCAGAATTTACTTTGAAACACGTGAACCATTATTAGAACCTGCAAAGAAACACACTTCGAATATTCCACAAAAGCCAAACCGTGGGGCTCCATTCCCCATCCGGATTTCTCAACATCATATATAATAAACCACAAGGTTTACAAGTAATCCATAAACATTCAGGAGTAAACTCAACTGAAAACATAACATAAGTATTCAGAGCGACGCCTATAAACATCATATACAACTAGTAGGTCGAACAAGAAACCTACTCGAACTGAAGTGTGACCTGAACTCTACGCCTCCACCGTCGACGTGCAACACTGGAATTCAAACTGCAAACTGGGCAAAGGAAACCGAAAAGCCCAGGGGAAGACAAATAAAATCGTTAGAGTGAGTGAACGAAAATAATAATACGTCTTCCACCAATATAAACATGAAATCATGACGCGAGTCTAAAATCATCAATCACAGGTAAGGTGGTTGTCATAACCTTCCTGGATACCGTATAAAATGTGGAGGCCGTAACTTGAGTACATTTTCCTCAACGTTACAATCCTGCTCAACCAAAGTAAGGGGTTTGTCATAACCTTCCTGGGAGTCATATAATCACAGGTCAGGCGTTTGTCATAACCCCTCCGGAGCATCTCGGGAATCAGCCGAGAAGCCATGCATCGATGCATCCATATATCCATAATCTATGTAAAACAAATCATGCATATGCCTCCAAGTAAAATACATAATCATAAATTCATAATCATAATTGAATACTCGTAAAATGCATAACATAAATGCATAATCAAGACTCGCAAATCGACAGTGAAAATAAAATGTCCACTCACAGTACGAGTGTAACTCTGAGGTCCGGCGGAAGATCCCTCGCCAAACACTCGATCACGATCACCTGAATAACAAGGATACAATCAATACATATTGAAACACCACATACGGAGCTAATACGTCAAGAACCCCGCGTTCTCGAAAGACGTATCGCTCGAAATATCGACGAGGATAGCAAAATTCCCAAAATACACCCAAACAACCCTCGTCCCAAAATAGAATACTCAAATCAACTCAAAAAACCCCACGACTACGATCGGGACGCGATTACCAGCAAAACGGTATAAAAATCTCCAAAAATCCCAAAAAGTCAACCTTCGCCGAAGTTCCGCCGTTGACCGCCGTCGCCGCCGCCGGCACGACGTCAACGGTGACTAACTCTGGCGACCCATACCTCAAAATCTTTCTCTCTTCAAGCTCAACATATTTTCCTTCTTCCACTAACGCCGATTCAACTCACACTGGCCGGAATCTGCCTTGAAACCTACGGGATTCAAACCGGCCGAAAAACTTCGCCGGTGAAATACTCCACCGTGGAGCCACCTCGTCCTCCCAAACTCAAGGGTTTCCATCCCCAGCTTAAGCCTAACCTAATCCACCCCAAAACCCCAGTGGAAAACCGCCGGAAACCAACCTCTCATTAAACCAGAAATCCTCCAACTTTCTCTCCAAAATTCACCATCCAAACCACCTCAAATCATCACAATATATACATGAATAGAAAGCTTAGATCAAGGGGATTATTTCTCTACCTTCCTTTCCGGCAACCGTACAGATTTCTGGCAAGTACAACGGCGGTGAGTGAACTCAGTCGGGCAGGTCAACTCGAATGACTCGGTCAACTCGGTCAAACTCGGTCCAAATGTAATTTTTCGACAATTTTACGACTATTTCCATATTTATACGTCGCGAACAGACCAAAATCACGATTCGGATAACTCAAATCTAATCGGATAAGTACGACTAACTCGATGATAATTTCAAATAACCATTTTATATTCTCCGATTATCCGAAAAATCTTCTGAAACCTCCTATGGACTCGAAATCAAATCCTCTACAATTTTCATGAAGGAACTCAAGCCAAATTCTTGCTTGATAATTAAGCCGTGAACAAACCCACTATATCGACTAATTACGACAAAACCGTCTGTTTCTACCGAATTACGCGCGGGGGCGTAACGGGGCAGAAGCAACACGAATACGCTTCTATGAATGCTCCTTCCTGCCTTGCTTCCTTCGTGCGGTGAACTTCTCCCTCCTCCTCTTGGTGCATCCGAACGGTGGGGCTGTTCGGATGGGCGGGCTCTCTTGTCGGGCGCTTCCTCTATTCTCTCGGGCGTTCGGGTGCAGCTGTTAGAAGAATACAACAATGAAGCAGGCGGTCAGGGGTCAAGACGGGGTGGCCCGCCTTCAACGCTCTGATGCCTAAGTCAGAAGACGTATTGGATATAACAGTCAAGCGAACGTGCGAGCAGTGTAATATGGATCGAGTGAGTCAACTGGCTCTCGATGGGATGTGAATGAGTGAATTAGTCCGAATGGGATCTAATGGAGTGTTATTGAATGTGTTGAATTCAATGGGATGATCTTACCTGTAATAAATACCTGATATATATAGGTGGTTGAGTTTGGAACCTGGTGGTGTTCTTCGATGTGGGACTTGGTGCATATACTAGTGTGTGAATCGCATGTTCGGGCGCACCCCCCACGGGCGCGTGCGCGCCCGGAGGGGGTGGGTCTGGTGAGTAAAGTTGGAGCCTCCTTGGTGGTCTTGCGTGTGGTGTGGTAGGTGTTGCTAATCTGCTTAAGTGGATAAGTATGTTAATCGTACAACTAATGATGCAATACTAACAAGTCCCCCAAGTCCCCAAGTCAAAGAGAACTTTCTTGACTGGGGAGTTGAAAAAGGGTGTGCGATTTAACAAGAATACTTATCCGGTTGAGCAGTGGTCATGATCCTGTGACCCCCCCAAGTCCCCCAACTCTCCGGTCAAGAAAGGGCTCGCATGACGGAGTGGGACCTGGGTGCCCGAGCGTGTACCTGTTTGTTTGATGGTGTACCTGTGGGCCCGGCCCCTAAGCACGACTTGCCATATATGTTTTTGGGAGCCGCGGGCCCAGATGGGGTGGGATTTTGGAGACATTCATGGCGTAACAGGTATACAGACATATAGGTAAATAGGTAGATAGGTATAGTGGGCGTATAGGCATATAGATAAATAGGTATATAGATATGTAGATATATATGTATGGTATGATGCGTGAATGTATGGGATGGGGTGTGTGTATGCAAAATGCTGTCCGTACGCCAGTTATGGGATACACTGCGCACGCCGTACGTCAACGGGGATGCCGTTGCGCATGCTGTAGCGTCAACGGGGCGATCAGATGCGCGACCTACAAGTGTTACAGCGCCCACGATCACGTACTCGTGCCGCTCTTCGGCCTTAGCTCGCGCAGAGGCCTCTGCCGCCTAACCCGGGAAGATTTCGCGCCCGGAGAGGGCGGACCTCACACCCGGTCTACGCTCATCGGTCTCGGGCCCTTTGGAGGAGAGGACGGACCCCACACCCTCCGGCCGGAACCCGAGTCGGAGAATCGATCGTTAACGTTACGCCCACGGAGGGGAAGAACCCCACACCCGTGTCGCCCATCGAGCTTAGCCCCGCTAATTCGGCTTGTAATTTTTGCAAACGTCGAGTGAAGGGCGCACCCACCACTCGCGTCGTATCCGTGGCCTGTAGGGGGGGGACGGACCTCACATCCCTACTAGGGCTTAGTTGGCACGGAGGGGAAGAAACCCACGCCCGTGGTTTGCCTATCGAGTTTAGCGCGCGCAGAGAGGGGGCAGACCCCATGCCTGTTGCGGGCTACCGATTTTCGTCAGGAGAGGGGACGTATCCCATGCCTCTGCTAGGAATGAGCTGCCGCACGGAGGGGAAGAACCCCACGCCCGTGGCGTCCATCGAGCTGTGGAACCTCCAGAGAGGGAACGAATCCCATGCCTCTGCGTTGGAATAGGGCGGCGTACGGAGGGGAAGAACCCCACGCCCGTGCCACCCATGGCGCGCGCAAGAGAGGGGACGGACCCCATGCCTGTTGCCGCCCATCGGTTTTGGGAAACCCAGAGAGGGGGCGAGCCTCATGCCTCTGGTTTGGGATGAGCTGGTGAACGGAGGGGAAGAACCCCACGCCCGTGTCACCCTTGGCGCGCGCAAGAGAGGGGACGGACCCCATGCCTGTTGCCGCCCATCGATTGTTTGGGTCATCCAGAGAGAGGGCGAACCTCATGCCTCTGGCGCTTAATCCGACCTGCATTTGTGCGAACGAAGGGGACGTACCCCACACCCGTTGCGCGTAAGTCTTAGGGACTGCAAGGGGAGGACGGGCCCCTTGCCTTTTCGTATAGGCAACTTATGTCTTTGCGTACGGAGGGGACGTACCCCACACCCGTCGCCTGTTGGTCTCGGCGCCTTCGAGCTGCCAGGGCCGAGCCGGTGTGTTGAGTGCGAAATGTTGCGTATACGGGGAGAACCCTACGCCAGTGGCGCCCGTCAAGTTTTACGCGCCATGCATGTTGCCGCGTAAACCGTGTTGCCAGTTCTTAGTGGTGCGCATGGTGGTGCTTACCTTGTTTCGTCGTGCGCGGGTGGTCTGTTTCCGCCGGTTGTGCGGGTGGTGTGACTTGCCTTTGGATTTGTTGGTGCGCTGATGATGAAACGGTTGAGGTGACATTCCTTTTTGATCTTCCCTTGGGAACCGTTGTGATGAGTGCTGGCCGTCGCATTTAATGATGGCGTGGGCCAGGCATTAAGTGTTGCTGTGGTCATGATTGCCTGAAGGGCAGGCGTCGCGCGCGTGGGCGCGTGAGGTGGTGCATGGGTGCCACATGTCGAACCGTTGGAGGTCGTGCTAGGGTTGAATTTAAGGCGGGAAGATGATGGGCTGGCACGGTTACTGAGAAGGGCAAGTAAACCGGTATGTGCCACGCGTCCCAATCTGGCGGTGGACATGATAGAATGGACGGCTGGCGTTGGCTGGATGACGTCGGTCGATGAGTATAAATAGGGATGTGGTTTGCTTGCTCCAACAGTTGCATGACTTGCAAAAAATCTGTCGAAATCACCTGCGATCTGCCTCCTCGAGCTTTTCTGTGTTTGTGTCCTCTGTTGCCGGAATACGTGGTCGGCGCCTATATCCCGTCCTATCGATGCAACCTGGTGAGGTTCTCGTCCTTGGTGTTGTTTATCTTCCCCCTCCCTGTGTTTTATGTGTTTCTGGGCTGGTTTGGGTTTTTCTGGGTTTTTTGCTTGTTCGTCTCAAGAACAGGGCTTGCTTTTGAGGTGGGGTGGGTTGGATCTCTTTTCGGGTGACATTTGGTGGGTTTTGGTGTTTCTGGTGTTATTTCTATCTGTTGCCAAGTGTTGCATCCTTCATCCGTGAGTCCATACGGGCGAAAGTCCCCCAGTCCTTGCGCGCGCCCAGCGTGGGCGAGGCCATGCCAGTAGTATTTGTAGCATCTAACAAGAAGTAGGAATAGAATTTTTACGAAGTGTTGTATCTTTTGCTAACCTTTCTGCGCGTGCGTTTGCAGCGAAGAACATGGACGAAGTGGCCAGGCGTCGAATGCTCAGATTGCGGAGTGTTGGGGCGAAGGCCCTCGGGGTGGCGGATGATGGTGGTGGCCCGCCCGGTGTGGTGGATAAGATCCATCGTGCACCGCCCGTCGGTGATGTGGGTGCCCCTTCTCTGTCCGTCCAAGTGCCACAAGCGGATGTTCCTCTCCCGCCACCAGGTGATGTTGCTGGGACCGAGGTGCAGGTCCAGACAGAACGTGAGCAACAGTTGGTCGTGCGGGATGGTGGCGCGGGCAGGCGGGAAGTTGTTCTTGCGCTGTCGTCGTCGAACCGTGCGGTCGTTGTGCTTCCATCTCCAAGTCGGGCGATTGTTCCAAGTCGACCTTCAAGTCCTCCACAATGCTCTTACTCTCCAAATCCCTTGCCCCTGGTCCTGGGTGCGCCAAAGTCTCCCTCGCAAGGGAAGAGCGGGGAACATGCGTGAAAGCGGGCGCGGACGGAAGACTCCTCTCCCGGCCCTGCTTCAAGGTCGGGCGATGGTGTTGTGGATGAGGTGCGCCGTTCGCTGGCGGATGATGCTGCCGCGCTCGCGTCCGCGCTACCGCCGGTGGAGGATGCCCCTTCTGACGGGCTGGATGGGGTATTTGGTTCGTGCGCTCGTCTGATGCAGCAGGTCTTCCGCTATCGTTCGCGGGAGATTGCGGAACTTGCACGCCTCAGGGCTGACGCGCTGGAGCACCGGAGGGTGGTGGATGGGTTGGTGGCCAGGGCGGACAAGGCAAATGACCTGGCGCGTCGGTACGTCGCTCGTGCGGACGAGGCGAATACCCGGGCGGAAGAAGCTGCTGCCTGTGAAGCCTTGGCAAAGATTGAGCGGGACAGGGCCGTGGACGAGGTGGAGTGTCTGCGCGGTGTGCTAAAGCGCGTGCGTGCTGAAGCAGCCGCCCGGGAGGCGTTCCTGGAGTCTGAAGTTGAGAGGCTGTCAGGCGCCGAGGTTCCTGCGTATGAGAGAGCGGCGGGGCCTTCCAGAGAACCTGGCGAGGCAGAGTTGAACCCAGTGGTCAGGTGGGTGGATCCGGGCGAGCAGGCGGAAGCTGCGGTGGCGACGTCATCGGGTGAGGGTGAGGAGCTGGATGTGGATACGGGGGCGGAGTAGAGTAGCTTTTCCTTTCCTGTCTTATAATATAGTAGTTTTTGTATTCTGGGCAACTGAATGAAATTTCTTTTCTGTCCGCTTGTGTGCCTTGATGATTTGTTCTTTTTTTTGGCATCTTTTGAATGACTCACGCGAGCGCGCGCCCATTCCATTGCTTTGAATGGCTATGGGTTTCAACCAAGTGTTATATTTGCGTGAGTAGCCTGTCCCCAGTCCCCCGAGTACATGGGCGGGCGGGTCAAGGATGAACGAACGCGCAAATATAAACTAACGGAAAAGAGTACAACAAAAGTACAATATAATCAATATAATAAGTAACAAGGTACTTCCCCAAATGTTGGATGCTTCGTGGGCGGGGTGTTCCCCTTCCGTTAGATCGCCTCCCAGTCCCCCAGTTGGGTTGGTTGGGTCCTGAATGTGCTGGTCTGGACGATCGGGCGGTCCGTTTCCTCGCCCTCTCAGTAGATTACCCCTCTCGGTAGATTACCCGAAGTGTGGTCCTGCGCCGCTCGTGCGTGGATCGCGCCCGTCGACTTGCGGGTTTCAAGGCGAGAACCTCTTGCCTGCCCCGAGTCTCCGTGGTTTCCTCGTGATCGTATCCCCGAACATGCCTGATTCCACGCTCGGTTGGGAATCTTCCCAAGAGCAGGTTCCCTGCGATGATCAATTTTAGTTTGCAGATCCCTGGCCTCCCGAGTATGGCGTTGTAGGGGGAGGGGGTGTCCATGATGATGAAGTCCGTCCGGATCTCGCTGTGCGGGGAGTCGGGCGCGCCAATCTCGACCCGTAGGTTGTCGCTCCCGATTGGATACGACGTCTCGCCCGTGAAGCTGGTGATACACTCATGGTCTTGCGTCATTTTGCTGGCGGGTAGGCCAAGCGCCGTGTATGCGTCGAAGTAGATTATGCTTACGGACGCCCCATTGTCAACTAGCACCCTCTTCACAAGGAATTGGTCGATGATCGCGTCGATCACGAACGGTAGGGTGCTGTCCTTCGGATTTTCTTCCTCGTCCTTTGATGTGAAGCTGATGGTGGGCGCCTCCTTACTTCCTGCCTTGGGCGCTCTCCCTGCCCCGATCGCCAGCACATCCCTGCTCGAGCGATCGGGCGACGATGTTCTCTTTTTGCGATTGCCCCCGGATATCGTGTTGATAGTCCCACGGGTCCTGGCGCCCATCTGGCGCTGCTGTCCTCCCGCCCTGGGAGGGGTTGTCCTTTCGTCCTTCATGTCTTCGAGGGCCTTCTTCAGCATAATGCAACTGTTGGTATGGTGGGTGGCGGCGTTGTGGAATTCGCACCATACGTCCGGGAGTTGGCCGGTTGGAACCCCCGCCTTCGTCATGTTGTTCGGTGGCGGTATTCGGTGTCGATGCAGGCGGAGCAGGTGCTCGGGCGACTGCCCGTCGATTGTGAAGACTTCCTGCACCGCCGGGCGATAGCGTGGTGCTTGCCCCCGCGCCTGGTTATAGTTGTCGTTCTGATGTCCGCGGAAGGAGGGTCTCTGGTAGTTCTGCCTGTACGTGTCCCGGTTCCTCTTGAAGCCCCCGGTTGGCCTTTCGTCGTCCGCCAGCTGGTGTGGTTGAGCGTTTGTTGCCCCTGGTCTGCTGGAGCCAGGTTCGGAGGCGGATCCGTACACCCGTGTCTCCACCAACGCCTTCTGTACAACCAGGTCCATGATCTCGTCGTAGTCGAGATGTTCCTTCCTCACAAGTTTCTCTACGAATGGAGTGGCGAGCAGATTGTCAATCAGGGCTACCTTGGCCACTCGCTTGTCAAGGTCCCTGCATGTGCTTGCGAGCGTCCTCCATCGGTTGATGTAGCTCGACAGGCTCTCGTCCATCCCTGGCGGACCTTGAGGAGGATGCCCGTGGTGTTGTACTTCCCCTGAAGCCGATAGCGCTTCTGGAAACTCTCCGCCAGCTCGAGGAACGAGTGGATGGATCCTGGCGGGATCTCGTAGAACCAGCTCCGTGCCTCCTCCGCCAGCGTTTCCTGGAATAGAAAACACAAGGTGGGGTCCGAATACCGAGTTCCGTCCGTGGTGAATCGAAACTCGTCCACGTGCGCTCGTGGATCTCCGCTCCCGTCGAACCGAGCAATCTTCGTTATCTTGGCGTGGGGGTCCCTTCCCTTCTCTAGTATGCGCGCCGAGAACGGGCTGACCCAGGGGGCGAACGTCCCGCCCTGACCGGCCAACTTGTCCTTGCGCAAGCGTGAGACTTCCTCTGCCAGCTCCTCCATCCTCTGCAGGATCAGAGCGTTGTTCGTCGGGGGTATCGACTCCTCCACAGGTGGGCGCTCGGGCGTTGGTCCTGCCGAGCGGGTGTCGCTCCTCGCTGGTGGTCTCCTGGGTTTCTTCGTGCTGCTCCATCTGCTGGCTGATGAGCGCTTCCAGTCGTTCCTCCATCCTCCGGCGGATTTGGCGCTCCTCTGCTCTCTCGAGCGCTGCCTCCCGCAATTCCTGGATCATGCCGCTGATGCGCCCGTCGTCGTCGTTCCTGCCGGTCGCTTGCACACTCCGCTCCTATGAGTCTGGCGGAGTCTCCCCATCAGGCGTGTTGCTGCCGTTAGTCACCGGGTTGAGCATGTTGACCTTTGATTTCGGTGGTGTTTATACGAGGTTTGAAATTTGTAAGTTTCCCACAGACGGCGCCAGATGTTTCTACCGAATTATGCGCGGGGGCGTAACGGGGTAGAAGCAACACGAATACGCTTCCACGAATGCTCATTCCTGCCTTGCTTCCTTCGTGCGGTGAACTTCTCCCTCCTCCTCTTGGTGCGTCCGAACGGTGGGGCTGTTCGGATGGGCGGGCTCTCTTGTCGGGTGCTTCCTCTCTTCTCTCGGGCGTTCGGGTGCAGCTGTTAGAAGAATACAACAATGAAGCAGGCGGTCAGGGGTCAAGACGGGGTGGCCCGCCTTCAACGCTCTGATGCCTAAGTCAGAAGACGTATTGGATATAACAGTCAAGCGAACGTGCGAGCAGTGTAATATGGATCGAGTGAGTCAACTGGCTCTCGATGGGATGTGAATTAGTCCGAATGGGATCTAATGGAGTGTGATTGAATGTGTTGAATTCAATGGGATGATCTTACCTGTAATAAATACCTGATATATATAGGTGGTTGAGTTTGGAACCTGGTGGTGTTCTTCGATGTGGGACTTGGTGCATATACTAGTGTGTGAATCGCATGTTCGGGCGCGCCCCCCACGGGCGCGTGCGCGCCCGGAGGGGGTGGGTCTGGTGAGTAAAGTTGGAGCCTCCTTGGTGGTCTTGCGTGTGGTGTGGTAGGTGTTGCTAATCTGCTTAAGTGAATAAGTATGTTAATCGTACAACTAATGATGCAATACTAACACCGTCCATCGTAAAACCTCCACGTAGCAACAAATTAGAAACTACAACACCGACGAAGTAAACACCCCGAAAATAAAAATAAAAAGACCCCTTCATATTAAGGCCCCGCTGCTCTTGAGTCTTGAATTAGGTTCGTAACCATTTTTGTAATTTTCTTTTCCCCAGCGGAAAAAAAAAACCATTTTTATCGAATGGCGATACTTCAACGCACGCGTTTAATACTTAAAGCGACCCTTCGTACCGTCAATTAGGCGCACGTGTTGCCCAGCACAGCCTCCTTATATTTTCGCCTCCGTTATCCGCTCCATTTAAGCCACAAACAAAGCCAGAAGCTGAATAAGCTCTCACTTTCACACCCCCAAAACCCAACCCGAAATCTGGAAATTACTTATTTCATGTTTTCAGGTATTTGATTTTGTTAAAGCGAAATAGGCAAATAGTTTCCGCTATGGAGACTGAGAATCCAACGAGCTTCAGTTACATGGGCCGTAATTTCAGTGATCTGAGTATCGGCGACAGTTCCTCCGCTTTCAGTGACTGCAACAGTGACAGATCCGGCGAGTTCCAAACGACGTCGTCTCAGAGCCGCCGTATGATAATCGCCTGCGCCTCCGATAACTCCGACGACCTGATTCGCCAGCTCGTCGGCGTACTCGAATCCGGTTCAATCGCAGAGCAGAAGCATGCCGCCATGGAAATCAGACTCCTCGCCAAAAACAAATCCGAAAACCGCCTCAAAATCGCCAAATACGGCGCGATCAGGCCGTTGATTTCGCTATTGTCTTCCTCCGATATCCAGCTTCAAGAATACGGCGTCACGGCTATTCTGAACCTCTCGCTCTGCGATGAGAACAAGGAGCTGATAGCTTCATCGGGAGCGATCAAGCCTCTGGTTGGGGCGCTGAAGACGGGGACTCCGACGGCGAAGGAGAACGCGGCGTGCGCTCTGTTCCGTGTATCTCAAATCGAAGAAAACAAGGTCGCAATCGGACGGTCGGGAGCGCTCCCTCTGTTAGTGAATCTGTTAGAAAACGGCGGGATTCGCGGCAAGAAAGACGCGTCGACGGCACTGTACTCGCTGTGCTCGGTCAAGGAAAACAAAATCAGGGCCGTACAGGCCGGGATCATGAAACCTTTAGTGGAATTGATGGCGGATTTCGGGTCCAACATGGTGGACAAGTCGGCGTACGTGCTGAGCGTGCTGGTCTCGGTTCCCGAGGCGAGGACGGCGATGATCGACGAAGGCGGGATTCCGGTTTTGGTGGAGATCGTCGAGGTAGGGTCGCAGAGGCAGAAAGAGATATCGGTGGCGATATTGTTGCAGCTTTGCGAGAACAGCGCGGTCCATCGTAAAATGGTGGCGCGCGAAGGAGCGATACCTCCCCTCGTGGCTTTGTCGCAGTCCGGCACCGATCGCGCCAAGCAAAAGGTCAGAGGACTTCCCGGCCATTGCCAAATATGCCTTTGTTTGTTTTTTTATTATTTTGTGAGTCAAACGGGTCAGCTGGTCGAGGACCCTTTAAGCTGATGACGTGGTTTGGCTTTTTTGAAATTATTTCCGAAATTAATGGATCTTTTTGTTTGGGGGAGCTGAAAGGCTGTTGGGCCACGTCGGTGTGCTTTTCATAATCGAGCATGGCCCACGCAGAACTGCCATTTTTTTATTTCTTTTTACATAAGTTTGGGGCAAAGTACTAAAATGCTAAAAGCGAATCCGCCAGTCCGCGCAGGGATAGAACTGTCATTTTGGGGTGGAGTGCTTACCCGCCATTATTAGTATTTTTTGTTTTTTCTATTTGATGTTTATTGATGGTGTCTCATGGGAGTGGTTCTGTTTGTCGTTTTGTGTGTCTTTCTGGGGACAGGCGGAGACGTTGACAGAGCTTCTACGGCAACCGAGATCCGGCAACGTCGCTGCACGAGCGTAAAGATTTGCTACTGTAAATTCCCCATTCTGCCCCTGGTCCTTGTCCATTGCCCATACCGGTGCAAGTGTAAGATTTGTACTCACACAAAAGCAAAGCAAGAAATACAAGAAAAGAAAAGGAAGGAAAAACTTGTAAATATCTTTGTGACGGGAGTGTTGTAAAATGTGTTATATAGTATTTTGAAGTGAGCTCAGTTTGGTGTTTGGCTTTTGGCTATTATTATTGGTTTAATTTAAGAGAGATGTGTCCCTTGGCCAAACCACCGAGGCTAAACTTCCATTTTTTTGCTTAAAGCATCATCATCTTTGTGTAAAGGCTATTAATTTTTGCTCATTCAAATTATGGGGGTCTTAGTCTAGAAGAGGATGAATGATAAGGAAAGACAAGTAAGTTTTACTTACCAACAAACAAAGAAATAAGAAAGTAAGGGTGGCAATCAAGTGATCTGTGGAGGGCTCTCGAAGGTGGCCAGTGCGTGTTTTTGAATTGGTTTTGGAAAATCTGTCTTCCTTTTTGTTCAAAGTCCACGAGGTTCGCGTGCATCAGGACGATAGGCAATGAGTTATTTGCTCATTTTGAAGAAATAATGTAATTGCCGCCACGTTTCACCTATGAGGAATACAGTTATTTGTGGCAGTTGGTCGTTTAGTGCCATCGCGGATGGGCCTCTGGTTTTCTGGGGTCCCATTCTTGACGGCTTGTGCGCAGCTTCGGGTCGTGGCGCACTGAGAGAGCTAACACGCTTGATCCCCAGACCCCAGTTATGAGTTTTTGTTTTGTTTTTTGGTTCTCTGTTTTGTCCGGGTGAACCCAGCTTAGGATTTCGGATTTAATTCATTCTTGCTTTGGGGTGGACAAATAAACAGAGTGAGATCGGCGAGAATCAGGCCGACGTTTCTAGGTATACATAGATGTATTAAATTTTCAGAGGTTTAGTGAAATATTTTTGTCACTTCGAACTTGTTTACACTCAAAATCTAGCAACTTCATCTAATGAGTATATACGTATATGCCATTACGGTGATCTAATCTTCATCCTTTTTCTCTTTCTAAAAACTCATACTCATATTGTCCTGGATGCTGGATAACGAGACAAGTACAACAACGTGACCTGTTAGTATTGCATCATTAGTTGTACGATTAACATACTTATCCACCTAAGCAGATTAGCAACACCTACCACACCATACGCAAGACCACCAAGGAGGCTCCAACTTCACTCACCAGACCCACCCCCTCCGGGCACGCACGCGCCGGTGGGGGGCACGCCCGAACAAGCGGATCACACACCAGCAGAGTGCAGGTTGTCCCACATCGAAGAACACCACCACGCTCCAAACTCAACCACCTATATATATCAGGTATTTATTACAGGTAAGATCACTCATTCACATTCCAACACACTAATTCACCCATTCACACACCAATTCACATCCCAGTACTCCAACTCGCACGTTCGCTTGACTGTTATATCCAATACATCATCTGACTTAGGCATCAGAGCGTTGAAGGCGGGCCACCCCGTCTTAACCCCTGACCGCCTGTTTCGTTGTTGTATTCTCATAACAGCTGCACCCGAACGCCCGAGAGCGGGAGGATCCACCGCCCGAAAGGAGAGCCCGCACGCACGTAGAGAGCGCCCACCCATCCGAACAGCCCCAGCGTTCGGACGCACCAGGAGGAGGAGGAAGCTTATTCGTGTTGATTCTGCCCCTTTACGCCCCCGCGCGTAATTCGGTAGAAACATCTGGCGCCGTCTGTGGGAAACTTACAAATTGCAAACCTCGTATAAACACCACCAAAATCAAAGGTCCACATGCTCAACCCGGTGACTAACGGCAGTAACACGCCCGATGGGGAACGACGACGAGGGACGCATCAATGGCCTGGTCCAGGAGTTGCGGGAGGCGGCGCTCGAGAGAGCAGAGGAGCGCCAAATCCGCCAGAGGTTGGAGGAACGACTGGAAGCACTCATCAACCAGAAGATAGAGCAGCATGAAGAGACCCAGGAGACCAGCGACGAGGGGCGACATCCGTTCACCAGAACCAACGCCCAGGCAGTCCGAGCGCCCTCGCCTGTGGAAGAATCGGCACCCCCGACGAACAACGCTGTGATCCTATAGAGGATGGAGGAGCTGGCGGGGGAAGTCTCACGCTTGCGCAAGGACAAACTGGCCGGTCAGGGCGGGACGTTCGCCTCCCGGGTCAGTCCGTTCGCGGCGCACATACTGGAGAGGGGAAGGGACCCCCACGCCAAGATAACGAAGATCGCTCGGTTCGACGGGAGCGGGGATCCACGCGCGCACGTGGACGAATTTCGGTCCACCACGGACGGAACCCGGTACTCGGACCCAACTTTGTGTTTTCTATTTCAGGAAACGCTGGCGGAAGAGGCGCGGAGCTGGTTCTACGAAATCCCACCAGGATCCATTCACTCATTCCTCGAGCTGGCGGAGAGTTTCCAGAAGCGCTACAGGCTCCAGGGGAAGTACAACACCACGGGCATCCTCCTCAAGGTCCACCAGGGGATGGACGAGAGCCTGTCGAGCTACATCAACCGATGGAGGACGCTCGCCAGCACGTGCGGGGACCTTGACAAACGAGTGGCCAAGGTGGCCCTAATGGACAATCTGCTCGCCACTCCATTCATAGAGAAACTTGTAAGGAAGGAGCATCTCGACTACGACGGGATTATGGACCTAGTCGTGCAGAAGGCGTTAGTAGAGACGCGAGTGTACGGGTCCGCCTCCGAATCTAGCACCAACAGGCCAGAGGAGAGTGCTCAGCCTCAACGGCCCACAGGCGGCGGAGGGGCGCCAGCCCAAGGATACAAGAGGTACCGGGGCGCGCCAGAACAGAGCAGTCAGAAGCCCCATTTTTGCAACCAACGGGCAGGAGGACCTACGCAACGGAGCGCCCGTCAACCAGCGGGACAGGAGGTCTTCACGATCGACGGGCAATCGCCCGAGCAGCTTCTCCACCTACATTGGCGCCGGCTCCCACCACCAAGCGGCGTAACAGCGGCCATGGCCCCGGTCGGCCGAATCCCGAGCATTTGGTGCGAATACCACAACGCCGCCACCCATCACACCAACGATTGTCCTCTGCTGAGGAAGGCCCTCGAGGATATGAAGAAAGGTCGTCCCAGGACGAGAGGACGACAGCGCCAGACGAACGCCAAGACCCGTGGGACTATCAACACGATATCCGGGGACAAGCGCAAGGAGAGAACATCATCGCCCAATCGCTCGAGCAGGGACGTGCTGACGATCGGGGAGGGGAGAACGCCCAAGGAAGGAAGGAAGGGAGCGCCCACCATCAGCTTCACGGCAAGGGACGAGGAGGAGAACCCGGAGGACAGCACCCTACCGTTCGTAATCGACGCGATCATCGATCAATTCCTTGTGAAGAGGGTACTGGTTGACAATGGGGCGTCTGTCAACGTAATCTACTTCAACGCATACAAGGCGCTCGGAAGGCCTGCACGTAAGATGATGCAGGACCATGAGTGCATCGCCAGCTTCACGGGCGAAACCTCGTATCCCATCGGGAGCGACAGCCTGCGGGTCGATATTGGCGCACCCGATTCCCCGCACAGCGAGATCCGAACGGACTTCATCATCATGGACGCCCCCTCCCCCTACAACGCCATACTTGGGAGACCAGGGATCTGCAGGTTAAGGATGGTCATCGCAACATACATGCTCTTGGGACGGTTCCCAACCGAGCACCGAGTCGGACATGTCCGAGGATACAACGGCGAGGAGGCAGCGAAACCTCGTAACGAGCATGAGGTCCTCGCCCTGGAACCCGCGCCCGGGTCAGAAATACCCGACGATCCACGCGACGGGCTGATGGCCGTATCGCCCGTCCCCGAGCGCGAGGAGCTGAGAACGATCCAGCTATCCTCCGAACACCTGGAGAGGACGATCCAGATCGGGGCATCATTGGCTCCCGCGAGAGCCGAACGACTGATCGCGCTGCTGAAAGAGAAGCAGGAAGTGTTCGCCTGGTCGTACAAAGACATGCCCGGGATCAGCACAAATATCATATCCCACCGGCTGGGCGTCAACGCCGGCGCCCGGGTAGTTCAGCAGAAACGACGAGCGTACAAAGCAGAGCATTACGCGGCCATGCATGAGGAGGTGGACCGATTGCTGGGCATCGGGTTCATCCGGAAGGTGGATTATCCCAAATGGATTTCCAACGCTGTAATGGTGCAGAAGAACAACAAGAAGTGGAGGATGTGCATCGATTACAGCAATCTCAACAAGGCGTGCCCAAAGGACAGCTTCCCGATACCAAGGATCGATCAGCTGGTGGACGCGACGGCAGGGCACGAACTTCTATCAATGATGGACGCTTACTCGGGCTACAACCAGATCTTCATGGACCCCGCAGACCAGGAGGCGACAACGTTTGTCACGGACAAGGGCCTCTATTGCTACGTTGTCATGCCTTTCGGGTTGAAGAACGCCGGCTCCACGTATCAGAGACTCATGAACGCGATGTTCCACGGCCTGATCGGCAATATCGTAGACGTGTACGTAGACGACATACTGGTGAAGAGCGTCCAGGCGGTCGACCACGTCCAGAACTTGGGGACTGTGCTCGACGTCCTCATCAAGAATGGCATGAAGCAGAACCCCGCCAAATGCACCTTCGGAGTCACCAACAGCAAATTTCTGGGATATATTGTCAGCCAGCGGGGGATCGAAGCCGCGCCAGCCAAGGTCAAAGCAATCATTGATATGAAGCCGCCCGTCAAGAGAGTGGACCTGCAGAGCCTCACGGGAAAGCTCGCCTCCCTTAACCGTTTTATTTCACGCTACTCAGACAGATGCGCCCCGTTCTTCAAAGCCCTAAGAACCACGAACAAACACGAGGTCGTGTGGACGCTCGAGTGCGAGGAATCTTTTCTTCAGATCAAGGAATACCTGGCGTCCATTTCGCTCCTCTCCAGACCCGTCCGAGGGGAAGTCCTATACCTCTACTTGGCTGCTTCCCTCACGGCCGTCAGTTCCGCCCTCGTCCGCAGGGAGGACTGCACGGAGTTGCCCGTCTTCTTCTCAGGGAAGGGCATGACGGGCGCCGACACACGATATCCCACAATCGAGAAGATGGCGCTCGCACTCGTGACCGCTGCCCGACGGCTGAGGCCATACTTCCAGGCGCACAGCATCCACATCCTCACCAACGTACCCTTGCGCCAGATACTCCAATCGCCAGACCATAGCGGCCGCCTGGCGAAGTGGGCCGTCGAACTTAGTGAATTTGACCTCCAGTACAAACCCCGCACGGCAATCGAGGGGCAGGCCGTGGCGGACTTCATCGCCGAGTACACGGAGGCAGAGGGGGCGATGGCCCAAGCGTCCGATGGTCCGATGGTAGAAGCGCCCGGCAAACCGGAGATCAAAAAGCAACCGTTGTCAGAGTGGAACCTCTACGTCGACGGGTCCTACACAAAGAAGGTAAGCGGCGCCGGTATAATCCTAATCAGACCAGGAGGGGTAAACGCGGAGTACGCCCTCAAATTCGAATTCAAGGCAACGAACAACGAGGCCGAGTACGAGGCGTTCATTGCAGGTCTGCAACTGGCCAAGAGTTCGGAGGCGCCCGACCTCAACATATTCAGCGACTCACAACTGGTGGTGAGCCAGGTCGGAGGAGAATTCCAGGCGAAGGAGGAGTCCATGATCGCCTACCTAAGGCACGTGCATGCGCTGATCAAAGGATTCAGGTACGTCAACATCAGCCATATACGCCGGGGATTCAACGCAAAGGCAGACAAATTGGCCCGATTGGCCACGGCGCCCGTACACACAGGGCCGGGACAACGGATCGTCGAAGTACTGCGACGATTGAGCATCTCAGGAGCGAAGCAGGTCCTGGCGATCGAGCCGCACGAGCATAGCTACATGGACGTACTCATCGCCTATAAAACAAGGGGAGAACTGCCAGGAGATAAAAAGGAGGCCAGGACCATCATTGCAAGGGCGGCCAACTTCAGCGTGCGGAACGGGGTACTCTACCGACGAGGGAAGACTTGGGCGAGCCTCAAGTGCGTCACTCCAGCAAAGGGCAGCTCAATTTTGAGAGAAATCCACTCGGGCACGTGCAGCCATCACGCGGGCGCCAGATCGATCGCGCACAAGGCCATTCGGCACGGTTTCTGGTGGTCCACCATCCACGCGGACGCCACAGCACTGACAAGCACATGCCACCAGTGTCAACTCCACGCGCATCACCACCATGCGCCCGCCGTCCCACTATCCATCATCCTATCGCCCGTTCCCTTCGCACAGTGGGGACTGGACCTGATCAGAGAGCTTCCAAGATCGAAAGGGCAATACAGGTATCTGATCGTCATCATTGACTACCACACGAAGTTCATCGAAGCCCAGCCCATGGCAAAAATCACTACGGAGAAGGTGGAACGCTTCCTATGGCGCTTCCTCTTCTGTCGCTATGGGACGCCAATCAGCATCATCACGGATAATGGGCCACAATTCAACAACCCCAGATTGATCGACTTCTGCAAACGCCAGGGGACGGACCTCATCTTCGCATCACCAGCGCACCCCCAGACGAACGGACAAGTGGAAGCAGCGAACAAAATCATCAAGTCCGGCATCAAGAGGAAGATCAAGGACATCGAACCTGGGGATGCGGGTTACGGGCGCTGGCCCGAGGTCATACCAGAAATCCTATGGTCTATCCGAACGACAGCCAACACAGCTACAGGCGAGACACCATTCAGCCTAACTTTCGGAACGGAGGCCGTGCTACCCCTAGAAATCACCCATCAGAGCCCACGGATTGAGGGGTACGACCCGCGCACGAACAGTGAGGGGCTAAGGCTCAGTAATGATCTGCTAGAGGAACGAAGAGATATGGCGCACCTGCACAACGCCGCGAACAAGCAGAGGATCGCCCGGCTATACAACCAGCGCATACGCGCTCGCCCAATCCAACTGGGGGACTGGGTGATGAAAGCAATCCAACAGAAGGTGAAGGCACTTCGCCCATTATGGGAAGGCCCGTACGTCGTCGACGAGGTGATAAGCGACAGCACTTTCTACCTTAGGGACATGCAGGGTCAACGACTACGCCACCCATGGAACATCCAGCACTTGAGGAAATACTTCCACTAGTTCTTACCTTGTACTTTCAAGTGTAAACACTGTTGCATTTGTATCCTTACCCCGCCCGCCCACATGCTCGGGGGACTGGAGATAGGCTACTCGCGAAGATGTAATAGGGATACGCGTGCCCGTACAAGTTACTCAAAGCATGGCAAACAAAGTTCAAAGAAAAAATGACAAGGCACACAAACGGACAGAACAAGAGATTTCATCCATTCACCACTTCAAAAAAACAACAGCTGGCAAGAAATCCAGAGCACGAAGGCCCGATTACAAAACGATCTACTATTACAAAAAGAGAAAAAAGAGAAGGAAAAGAAGAGCTACTCTACTTCACACCCGCACCATCGGCGCCCGCACCACCATCACCGCCCGTCAGCAAAGCCTGCTCCGCCAGATAAGCCTCAAACTCCTCCATCTTCAGGAAAGGCGCCATCATATCCTGGAACTGAGCAACCTGAACATCGCCCTCAGCGACCAACAACTCCTTAAACTCCGAAGAATTCTTGAAGTCAATGACCGCCTCCGCCCGGGCCTTTTCAATCTGGGCCTGCACTTCAGCCATCAGGCGGGACTCCACCTCTGCCACCCGATTGACCGCCAGGGCCTTTTCCTCTTCCAGGGCAGCAAGGGCTGAGCACCTATATATATCAGGTATTTATTACAGGTAAGATCACTCATTCACATTCCAACACACTAATTCACCCATTCACACACCAATTCACATCCCAGTACTCCAACTCGCACGTTCGCTTGACTGTTATATCTAATAGGGCGGGCCACCCCGTCTTGACCCCTGACCGCCTGTTTCGTTGTTGTATTCTCTTAACAGCTGCACCCGAACGCCCAAGAGCGGGAGGATCCACCGCCCGAAAGGAGAGCCCGCACGCACGTAGAGAGCGCCCACCCATTCGAACAGCCCCAGCGTTCGGACGCACCAGGAGGAGGAGGAAGCTTATTCGTGTTGCTTCTGCCCCTTTACGCCCCCGCGCGTAATTCGGTAGAAACATGACCTAAATTATGCTCTCTGTAATGAACAAACAAAGCTTGTGAATGAGCCCACGCATAGTGACGTTAGATTGAGTAACTAACTTTAGGTTCCCACATGGATTCAGGCTACCTAATTATCACGCCCCAATTTGCACCTCATTAAATCGAGCACATTACAGTACCGCATGTCCCTAAAACTCAAGGTAACATTCTTAACTCAAGTCCTAAGAACCCGCAAGACAAAATAAGAATGAAAAACTTATCTGTAAAGTAGATAAAAAATCTAACTAGCGGAAGCGTTTATTGAAAATGAGGTGAAAACAAAGAAAATTATAAAGTGAGTTACTTTCGAGAAGAATACAAGTACCATAACAATTATTGAATAATAGTCCGGTTCAAGCCAAAGTCCGAATATTTGACAAGAGAAGAATTTTACAAACAAACGATTTAATAAAGAAATCAACCTGGAATAAATGAAGCAAGTAAACATGTCACGAGGATCTAACTTCGTCAATGACATGACATACAAGATACAAGAAAAGTGAAGCCACACCACCATCATCTAATTGTTCCGTCTTCGTACACAGTACCCGCACCCAAAATTGTTGTAGGGGTGAGCTTTCGTCCTCGCTGCTCAATAAGGTTGTACTCAGCTAGGTGTGAAAACAAAAAAAATCCATAGGTGCCGACAAGTAAATGGAAAATCATGCTCATGATAAAATGTTCAAAGCCACAAACCGTATTAGTATAAAAACATAGTATGGCCCATAGAGAAAACTCAAACCTGATGACTAGACTCTATGCTAACTACCACCGTACCACAATTAATATCGTCTACTTAGCAAGGTGTAGCGAGAGTATCTGCTTACGCCGTATCGCCTAGAAGCAGTGCCACACCTCAAAGGATGTCAGACACTCTTTCGTCCATACAGCCCATCCGGAGGTTTAGGGGATCAAAGCCCAGGGAAGTCGTTATACTCCTCTCACTCTCAAGTCATCAAAAAGAATTCATATGCAATCAAAACATTGTAATCATGCTACAAGAGAATACGTTTCTTTCGTAAAATCACTAACTGAGGCAAGTCCAGAGTCCCCTACCTGTAACATCATCGCTTTGACATTCACACGTTTTCCTAGGCCAACACCACCATATTTCACATCTCAGGTAACTGAAGTCCTAGTCTGACATACTCAATGTCATTAAAGCACTTCATATCAATTACACAATATCACCAAAACTATGCCAAACAAGATTTCAGAAAAGATACCAACTTATTCTTTAAAGTCATGACATGTCCAACAATACTAAGGAAACACATATATCAAACAAAGTCAAATATAAACTATATTCTTGTCTAATCGAACTTCATATAACAATGATCAATCTCTAAACAAATCGCAATGATAAACCCAAAATCCAACCATCATCACTTTAACTAGTTTCGAAAACAAGTTGTATACCAACATGCCAAATGACCAATGACATCGAAAAACCAAAAATCATCCATCTTGATCAAATTCAACAACCCAATGTACCAATTAATCCCTGCTAATCGAAACTCCCAAACGAATTTATCAGAATACATACCTTGAAGAGGATATCAGCTTCTATTCCTTGCTTCTCTTGTATGTACGATCGGAGACCAAAATGATGCCAACATCGATGAGCTACAGGTCTCAATTACTCCATCTCAATGGAAAAAATATCACTCATACCCAGATGAAGAGGATTGTATAGAAGGAATTGACATGCAACACAAATTAGAATCCATTTGATGCTCAACTAAAATCAGGAAACTGTGATGAGCAGTGGCTACGTTTACCTTGATCTGGAATGACTCCACCATCGGATCGTCACGAAATTTGGATATGATACCAAAGATAAAATTTCGAATAACTTTAGTGAATAACTCAAAGGCAAAAGAGAATTGTAGAATGTTGATTCGGGCCCTAGAATGCATCTGATGGGAATAGTAATTATGACGAAAACAGTAGCTATGTTCACTCTGGTTCATTTCTAAACTGATCTAAATGTATAAGAACTTTCATTCAAAGCCCAAATCACAAGATTTGTGATCAATGGTCTGAATTATCCCTCTTAAATTCAATGGTCAACAATAATCCTTTTTAAAATAAAAGTATTTCCTTACTTTCAATCTTCTAAAATTTGAAATAAATAGCAAACACTTCCAAAAAATGCTACAAAAATTACCACGGACTCGCGAAGATGTGTACTTACTCATCGAAGCTTTAAATCAAGAATTCACTTGCTCAATATTTCACAAAATTTTCACAAAAATCTTCGTGATCACCAAGATTACAAATTAATTATCGCGTTAATCTCCATAAATATTTCTGGAGTCTCACACTAATGCATCCAACTAACTGAATTAAGAAACGACTACGGTCGCCCATTTCGTTGAGCTAAGGGGACCATACACTGTACCAACCTGAAGCTTCAAGTAGGAAAAGGCAAGACGATGTGGGTATGTGCTGTATATATAACCAGGGGCGGCTGCACAGTATGGGCTGTGTGGGCTGCAGCCCACACTGATTTTTGAGGAAGCCCAAAAAAAAAATTAGTAATAGGGTTATCCTAAATTCCTGATTTTTTAGGAAGCCCACAGGAATAGAGATGAGTGGAACTGTTGGAGTACCGTTTTGGGACACGCGAAGAAGATTTCTGGCGACGACTTGACGTGGATTTCTGGCGATGATGTCTTGTGAGGGCTGCACAGGTGACCGGCAAGTCGGCAATCGACGTTGATTTGCTCATTTTGTTGTGGGGTTTTTCGGCAGGTAATAGCGCTTGACACTTGAGAGTTCTTCCTAGTTTTGTATAGGTTTTGATTGAGTTGGTCTTGACATTTCACAAATTGAAATTGATTTTGTTTAAATCATTAAATGCGTAGTTTAGTTTGGTGATAATTGGATTGAGATAGACAACTAGATTCAGGTCTATTGACAATTGGGTTAAGTAATTGGCTTAGTAATAATTGAATTTGAATTAGTTGATTAGAAGATGTGGGTCGTGTTGGTGTTGATGACTTGATGTTTGGAGTGGGTTGGGGCGATATGTTAGTTCTGTCCTAGAAGGTTGGATGATCTTTAGTAAGAGACAAGATTTACATGGTGGATTGTTAGCTGTAAAGAAAGAAAACAATTAGTTTAGGTTGTTGATTAACAGATTACTTGGAAGTAGAGATATGAAGTTTGTTACATTAGTTTTGTTATCAAAATTGAGTTTAGGTTGTTGATTAACAGATTACCTGGTCTCCAATGCTGATATGATTCCTACAAGGCAGTTATACAAATGGCTAATATTGTCTATTTTTTTTTTTCAGCTGAGAAACGTATAGCTCTTTTTTCTCTATAATGCCTAATCGCAGCAAACCTAAGCGGTACAAAACTCTATTGTCATGGTTTGCAAATGAGAGCCTATCAAGCGAGAGTGGGAGTGTGAGTAGGAGTAGGAATGTCGCTGAAAATTCTATGAATGATAACGCAGCTGATCCTTTGCCGGATAATATATTTGAAGAATGTCCAAATGAAACAATTGGGGTGGAAGAAAATGATAATGTCGATTCTCTTGAGCGTGATCCGGGAATATGACGTCCTATATGCTCTTATCCTTTTAATGATCGTGAAAATATTCGAAGAGCCTATGTGGTTTTAAGACCATGTCAACCCAAATTGGATAAGTATCCTGTATCTTATGATGGAAGTCAAGGTCGAAGATTTAACTTCAAATGGTTCAAGGATTGGCCTTGGCTTGAGTATTCTAAATGTTTTGACAAGGTATATTGTTTTCCTTGTTTTCTTTTTGATACTTATCCCTCTCATCATCCGGCATTCACCGAGGAGGGGTGTCAAGGTTGGAAGAATGCTAATACCAAGCAGTCTAGACTTCTCAGTCATGTTGGAGACATACATAATGCTAACATGTATAGATGGGAAGTTCTAAGAAACCCAGCTCAGCATATTGAGAGAGTAATCAACACACAATCATCACAAGATAGAGCAAATCACCGTCTTCGTCTAGTTGTCACAATAGAAGCAGTGAGGTTGCTAACACAACAAGGACAAGCATTTAGAGGGCATGATAAATCAGTTGGCTCTTTCAACAGTGGTAACTTTAATGCAGTTGTGAATTCATATACAAGGATAAGTGATGAAATTTGCAAAGTTGTCTCACAAGCTCCTGGGAATGCCAAGTATATTTCTCCTACTATTCAGAAGCATATTCTTAATATTCTTGCCAACAAAGTGAGAGCTAAGATTCGTGAGGAAATAGGAGATGCCAAATTTTGTGTTCTTGCTGATGAGTTTGTTGATGTGTCTAAGAAAGAACAAATGGCTATCATTCTTCGATTTGTGGACCGTGTTGGGTTAGTTAGAGAACGTTTCTTTAAAGTTACAAGTGTTTCAGAGACTTCTTCTCTAACTCTGAAGAATGAGATTACTAGAGTGTTGGCGCAGTATGATCTTCTAGTGGAAAATATGCGTGGGCAAGGGTATGATGGTGCTAGCAATATGAAGGGTAAATTTCATGGTCTCCAAGCACTGTTTTTGGCGGAGTGTCCCTATGCATACTATGTGCACTGTTTTGCTCATCGTCTACAATTAACTTTAAATGTTGTGGCCTCAGGAGTGAAAGACATTTGGGAGTTCTTTTCAATGCTCAATTTGATTGTGAATTTTGTTGATTCTTCTGCAAAAAGACATTCAATGTTAAAGACTGTTAGAGAAGAAGAAATTGCACATTTAGTAGCTGTTGGTACTAATGAGACTGGTTCAGGGTGTAATCAGACTCGCAGTTTGCAGCGCGCAGGAGCTACTCGTTGGAGTTCACATCTTCGTTCCATTTCAAGTTTGATTAACTTATTTGAAGCAACTAGAATAACTCTTGCATATTTGGTTGAGCATGGAACTTCCAATGACATAAGAGGTGGAGCACAGAGTGTCGGTAAGCATCTAAAGAATTTTGATTTTGTGTTCTGTTTGCTTTTGATGCATGATGTCATGAAAATTACCGACTTTTTTTGCCATGCATTGCAACAAAAAGCAACAGATATCTTAAATGCATTGAGTTTTCTTTCTATAACAAAATCAAAGCTTCAAGAAATGAGAGAAAATGGTTGGGTTGATTTGATAAAGAAGGTAGAATTATTTTGTGAAGAGCATGATGTTTTTATGCCAAAGATGTCTAATCCTTACATGGTAGGTTCTTCACCCAGGATGTGCCAACAAAGGAACTTTATCACAAATGAGCATTATTATCGAGTTAATATTCTCAACGTTGTCATAGATTTGCAGTTGACAGAGTTGGATAATAGATTCACAGAAACTTCATTGGAGCTTCTTGTTCTTTGTTCTACATTTGATCCTCGTAACAGTTTTGAAGCATTCAATTCTGAACATGTTTGTTGTCTTGCTTCGAAGTTCTATCCTCGAGATTTTACATCTATTGATTTGCTTTCTCTTGATATAGAGTGTGGATATTTTCTGGTAGATATTCGGAGGGATATAAGATTTAACAAGACAACAACTGTTTCGGATTTTTGTCGGCGACTAGTTGAAACAGGAAAGTCAGCATTCTATCCTATGATTTACAGGTTAATATGTCTTGTGTTGACTCTTCCTGTTTCTACTGCCACAACAGAGAGAGCATTTTCATGTATGAAGTTCATAAAAAATGAACTTCGAAATAAGATGGAAGATGAGTTCCTTGATGATTTGATGCTTCTCAGGATTGAAAAGGAGTATGCTGATAGTATTGATAATGATTCTATTATTACTGAGTTTGAAGTTAATGGGCCTCGGAGGGTAAAATTTAGTTAGTTATTATTGTTTTTCAATCATTATGTAATAGTTAATGAATGTAGACATTTTTATTCTCGGGGTTTGGTTTTATGTCCCCCCGATATATGTATTTTAAATTATAATAAGAAAGGCGTGAGGATGAGCCTCATACGGGTTACAAACCTCAAAAAAAAAAATGTGCGCAACACAGTGTAGCCCACGGAGTTTCAAAATCCTGGATCCGCCCCTGTATATAACTTGGACCAAATGGAACTTTAAGAGATTATAAAGATGGAGGTTATGGGTCCGTTGATAATTACGTTGACAATAGCTCTTGAAAATAACCCAGAGCTTATATGGTTCATTTAAAATGGGGTTAAATGGAATTGAAGTTAACTTTTGGTCAACTAATTTGGTAAAGCTCCTTCGATCTCCATTTGAATAGAGCTTCCACAATTAAGTCATGCAATAACATTCCTGGTTGCGTAGTCGTTTTGAGTGGTTTCATAGAGTTCACACTTTCGTTAATGGCAATTGGAAGGTTTTGCATGTGTAGCAAAGAGCCTGAGCTGCTGACCAAGTCTGCTTCAGTCATGCGGCATGCGGCGGCCTAGACCATAGCTACCTTTACCCACCCACTCTATACGAACATACCTAACCACCCAAGCAATTTCGTCTTTTATTACCATTTATAATTTGACTATGAAGAATATCAACTTCAACACATATAAATTTATAGGATTAATATAGACTCAAATTATATTTTTTATATATATTATTATTATTATTATTATTTTATTACAAAAAAAAAGACTAGAGAAAGGATCCTCTTTTAAAATCGAGACTTAACTGATCAAAGAAAATGAAATTTAACACCATGGGAGGGGTATTGTTCTCCCACATGTGAAGTTGCTGCCAAGAGTGACATATGCTAGCCAGATTATCTGTAGTGAAGTTAGCCTCTCTATAGATGTGTAAATCTGATTTCATCAAATTAAGTAGCTAGATGCTTGATGTTTTTGACTAGGATCCTGAGCTTCTATGGGGATGGTTTTTTTGAGTTGATGCAGTTTATGATAAGCTTCGAATCTCCCTTAATAACCAGCTTCTTAAGGCCTTGCTCTTTAGCTTGAATCAAACTGTCTTTGAGCGTAGTAGCTTCTACAATTGGCACCGTGTTTTTTCCGAACTTCCTAGCTCCTGCAATGATAAGGTTCTCATAGGAGTCTCGGATAATGAAGCCTCCAGCAGCAACACCCGCCCTATTGCCATAAACAGAATCATCAAAGTTTATTTTTGCAGTGTTTGGTGAAGGGGGATGCCATTGGATAATACAACTTGTGACCTTCTTCTTCCTTGCTCTTGGTCTCTGGTCCCAAAAGTCTTTTAGGCATGTAGTTGTAGCAGCAACAATAACGCTTGGATTCACTTTCTCATTCCTGAAAACTTTGTTGTTCCTAGCTCTCCAGATATGTCAGGCAGTTGAGATAACCTTTTCTAGAAACTGGTTAGAGCTTGTGTTGTTGTTTGCAGTCATCTCGATGATGTCCAGAAAATCTCTAGACTGAGGAGGCATGAGATTAGATAGCCTCCATACTACCTTAGCTTGATGGAAGTTATGGAAAAGATGTGATAAGGTGTGACGACCCGAACCAGAATCAGAGGAATATTCAGCACGATTCACGAGATTATGCTTAGTCGCAGTTTTACGATATATGTGTGGTTTGTCAATTATATTCGCGACTATGTTTTCGGCCGAGAATTTGAGTTGAGTGTCTTCACAGAAGTTGTAGAGTACGTGATTTCAAGCTTGAGGGCGGTTCCGGAAGATTTTTCCGATAACCGAGGAATATAATACGATTATTTGAAGTTTCAGTTTTCGACGAGTTTATCCGATTGTTTCGTGTTTATCCGAATCGTGATGGTTATCCATTTCGAATCGTCGATCGACCCGAGGCGCGAGTATAAATATCGAAAATAGTCGTAAAATCGTCGAAAAACACTGTTTGACGTTGACCGCCGTTGACTTTCCAAAAATAAAAACTGTTGACCGTTGACCCGAGGGGAAAACTTTCCCGTTTTGGCTTCGCTGTCCGACGTCAGTTTTCCGGCCACCTCCGACCTTGTAAAGGGTATGAATCGCTTCCTCTCTTGATTTTGAGTCGATTGGTATTTGGTTTTGGGAAAATTGATTAGGTTTTGCGGTGACCCGAATTGGGTCTGATTCATGAATTTCGCCGGAGTTGGTTTTCAGTTTTCCGGCGAGCTTTGATGGTGGTGGTTAGGGGGATTCGACTCCCCTTGCTCCTCTGAGTCTCATGGTGTGCTTGATTTTAGCTTTGGTTGAGTTCTTATTGGAGTCCGATTAGGTTGCCGGAGGGATTTTCCGTTCACCTTTCGAGCTGAAATTGACCAGGTTCTGGTGTGAATTGGCTTGGGTGTTAGTTGAGAAAGTGACTCGGCTTGGGGAGAGCTTCATTTCTGGAGCTTCCTCGCCGTGAAACTTCACCGTTGACGACGCGCCGCCGCCGCCGGCGGCGGTCAACGGCAGAGCTCCGGCGAGGAGTTGACTTTTTGGATTTTGATGAAATTAATGTCATTTTTCTCGTAATCGCGCCCTGATCATCGTCCAGAGGTTTTCAGATTGATTTGGGTAGTAGATTTTCAGTCGAAGGTTTCGAGTGGAGATTTCGGGAATTTCGTTAATCATTTTGTACTGCATTGCATATTTCCGGGAACAGTTGGTTTCCGTGGTTAAGTACAGAGTTGTGGGTTATGTTTTGATCAGTTGTGTTTTATGAATATTCAGGGGATCGAGATCGAGATCGAGATCGTGACCGTGCTTCAAGCGAGGGATATTCCGCCGGGCCTCGAGATTAGCGCGAGTGCGCGTTTTGCTCACCTGTGAGTGGACAATTTCTTTTCACGGAATGATTGCGAGTCTTTTTATACGATTTTCGAACTTGAGCATGCATACGAGATTACGATTTATACGAGCATGTGTTAAACGATTATGCTTATATCATTATACATTACGTATATGCATTTATATGCTGTTTATTGCATTTGCATCGAACTGTTTATGATTTGGTTTACACAGAGTACAGTCATTATATATGTTGTTGTATCGATACACTCGCATCCCGGCTGATCCCCGAGGATGTGTACCGGGGGAGGCTGTGACTCCTGACCCGAGGCCTTTACCGGGGGGAGGCAGACCTCTGACCTGAGACCTTTCTGGCTAGAGTCACGTGTGGGTCTGGGATCCCGTGATTCGGACTGTACTAGCACGGATGTGTCCATGAGTGACCCCGTGGGATTTTTACTTGCATGCTCAGTACGCTGGAGGAGTATGAGTTTACCTCGTGTACTTTGTTATTTCTATTTACCTGGACTCGCATATGTTATTTGAACATATATATCAACTGGTGAAAGACATTTATTTTCGTCCACTCACTCTAACGGTTTTCATGTCTTTCCCCTGGGCTTTTCGATTTCCGTGCCCAGTTTGCAGTTCAGGTTTTGGTATTTCACGTCGCGGTTGGAGGCTAGTGATCTGAGCTACCTGTGTTTTCCAGTAGGTTCTTGTTTCGCCTACTGATGTGTATATTGTATATATTTACACTAGAGATCGCTCTGATACATTCTGATACATGTTTTATAAGGATTTTCTCGGATATATATATATATACTACAATATGTTTACTGTTTATTGTTTATATTATGATGTTGAGAAATCCGGATGGGATTGGTGCCCACGGTTTGGCTTTTGTGGCATATGACGAAGTGTTATTTTCAGGGTGCAGGTTTATGCAATTCTACGTTAGTAACGAAACTCTGCCGAAATTTTGAAAAGTTTTTGTTGGTTCGTGTTTTCAGAAGGGGTTCGATCCCGGTTTAGGTAACTGAATCGGGGTTTGGTCCTTTCATAAGGTCTCCTCTTCTGTCACATATGGGGTAGGTGCTAATGGTTGTTATACCATGTTTCACTAACCTGTCTCTAGTCTTTAATCTTCCCCTTATCTGCATCCAGCTAAAAATCTTTTGCTTTGGGGGATGTATCTAGTAGCTTGTGCCTCTAATGTTTAGTTTGTGGATCAAATTGGCCATGTGGAAGGTCTTGTTTTCAATATAATTGCTCATTGGTTCATCCCAGTAAATATTGCCATAAAGGGAAGGGGGGGAGTGTTAGGGGAGTAGGAAGAACCTAGTTAAACTTCGAGAAGTTAATGCTCCTTCCATCTCCCACTATGCACCTTAGACCATCTAAAATAAGCTTCTTGCTGTCTAAAAGGACGTTCCATGCAGTAGAGTTATTTTGCTTCTTCTTAACTCAAAGAAAGATATGTTTTTAACATACTTCTTCTGCACAATTTGGACCCACCAATTATTTGGTTCAGAGATAACCTTCCAAGCAAGTTTTGAAATTGATGTCTTGTTAAAAAACTCAACTGGCCTAAGTCCTAGCCCCCTAAAAGATTTTGGGGTACATACATTTTTCCAGGCTACAGGAGAATTCTTAGAGTTCCATTTCCACAAGAAATCTCTAGCTTCTTTATCAATGGCTTTGGTAATTTTCTTAAGGTATTGGAAGCAAGACATGACATGGTTAGGGATGCCAACATCACTAGATTTAATCAAGGTAAGTCTACCAACTATAGAAAGAGTATTTTTTTTTTTCAACTAGCAAATTTGTTAGTGATCTTCTGCATAAGCTCATTTGCATTGATAGGATCTTTCCAAAAAATAATATTATGGATCCCTAAGTATCTACTAATTGTACTCTTATGATTTATGCCTAATAAGCTAGCAATGTCATTTTTTTTCTAGCATTGATATTGGGGGAAAAATACAGAGAGGACTTTAGGAAATTTATCTTTTGACTTGAAGTTCTAGCAAAGAAGTCCAGGGTCTGAAGGATTTTCCTATAAGCTCTATTGAAAATGAGGTAGTCATCAACAAACATCTGATTGAAATTCTGATCCCACCATTAGAAGAGAAAATGCCAACTTGGTTTTTTGCTTTAGAAGCTAGAAGATTAAGTTGTCTAATGAGAGGTTCCATGCATAAGATGAAGATATAAGAAGACAGAAGATCTCCTTGCCTAATAGCTTTGGAAGGTTTAAAATAGCCCTCAAGTTTGCCATTGATTTGTACTGAAAAAGAAGCTAAAGTTATGCTATTCATTACTAAATAGATCCAATTTTCACAAAAACCAAATCTCTTAAGGCAAGCTTGGATATAGTCCCAGTTCAGAAGATCAGCCTTTTCTAAATCAAGCTTAAGAGCCATAAAACCTAATCTTCATTTTCTATGTTTGAAATCAGAGAACAGCTCACGAGCAACTAGAATGTTATCTTGAATAGTTGTACCTGATGCAAAGGCACCTTGGTTGATAGATATGCATTTTTCCAACAGAGGCCCGAATCTTTTTACTATGATTTGGGTGACTATTTTATAACTAGCACTGCAGAGACTTATAGGTCTATAATTATTTACTCTTACAGGTTTTCAGACTTTGGTATTAGAGTTATGTTGGTATGATTTAAAGCTTGCATTGACTTACCTTGCTGAAATATGCTTTTAATCATAAGCTTGATTGTATTACCTGTATCCTTCCAGTGTTTTTTTAAAATAAAAAAAAGACAGCATGAATGCCATCTGGTCCAGGTGCTTTGAGAGCTCCAATTGAGTGGATTGCTTCCAATATGTCCTCTTAAGTTATCTACATATTCAAATGTCTATTATCTTCACCAGTTATACACTTATCAAAACTGTTAAGAAACTGGTTTAAATGATTAAGTTTTGGAGTAATCTCATTTGTAAATCTTTTCTTAAAGCTCTGCACAAATATATCTTCTACTTCCTCAGGGTCATTTCTCCAACTTCCTCCATCATCCTGAACTTGACTTATGTAATTCCTTTTTTTCTTATGGAAGCTTGCGCATGAAAATGCTTGGTGTTCTCATCTCCAATAGCAAGCCAATGGACTTTAGCTTTTTGAGCCTAGTAAATGTCCTCATTCTTGAAGCAATCCTGCAATTCCCCACATAAGCTTCTATTTCTAACTGAAGGTAGTTAGAATCTGGATAAACCATTAGTTGTTGTCCCATGATGAATATCTTGTTGTAGGTTCCTAATTTTTTCAAAAATATTCCCAGAAACTTAGTTATTCCAACTAGAGGCCACAATGGCAAATCTATTTGTAACAATAGTAAAATTTCTGATAGGATCATCATTATAGCTTACCTTCCAGGTTTCTTTAACAACATTGTGAAAGTCTAGGTGGCTTAGCCACATAGCTTTAAATCTGAAAGGTTTCCTGAACCTTGAACTTTTTTTAACAAGTGTAACACAAACTGGTCTATGATCAGACCCAACACTTGGAAGATTATCCACACCAATGTCAGAAAACAATCTCAAAACAGTTTGATTCACATAGGCTCTGTCTAGTTTCTAGAACATAATAGTATTATCAATATGATTATTACACCAGGTGAAAGTCATACCAAAGGTTGGCATAGAAATTAACCCTGCATTATCTAAAATTGAGCAAAATTTACCATGTAGTTTGGGAAATCTTCTACTACCTCCTAATTTTTCAAATAAGTCCAGAATATTAAAATCCCCCATAACAATCCAGGATTCATTCTCCTAAGGCTTTAGACTAACTATTTCTCTCCAAATATTTAAAGCATAAGCAAAAAAAAAAGAGGTTTGGTTAGATAATAGTATTATCAGTACCAAACATCATGTTATAGTAAGGGATAACATCCTTTGGGGAATACAGGGGTCCAAAGGAAGTGATCTTGGTTATATAATCAGATCCAAACTAATCAAGGGTCTTAGAATTGGTTAAATCTAACCGGTCACTCAAGTCATAATTATTCACAGAGTCTGGGGAAAATAATAAGTAATCCATGAAAGGTCTAGGACTCACCAAGTCCTGGGGTGTTGGAGAAGGTGCATTCATGGTCTCAAGGGGTGGAGGTGTCAAGTTAGCTTTCCCTATAACCACACCAGGTCTTCCTCTGCCACAAGTAGCATCTCTATAAGTCTTCATATCCTGGACAATGGCTTCACTTCCTCTCCCAGCTGAGGCTCTCTGGCCAGTCGAGGCTCTGCCACCTCCACGGTTGCCCGCAAATACTGTGGCAGGAGCATATATATGCTTCCTAGGGACATGGTTCTAGCCTTGATCATCTTCATCAGCATTACCAAAGTTGGTATGGCAAAGTTCTGAGACGTCTCATTATATTGTCCATAGTAGGTAAGATTTGTTTTTGGAAAGAAACCCATGACAGAGTCAAAGACAAGGGCTCTAAAATTAGGTCTCAGCTCCTTATTTCAAGGCAATACTTCTGCTTCTCTAGGGTTCCTCTCCACCAAGATGTGGTCTTCTTCTCTAACTCTAAAAGGGCAGACATTTATTTTGTGCTCAGGATCACCGCACTGGAAGCAAACTTCAAAGAGATATTCATAGGAAACCAGAACCTTGATAGGTTCATCAAGGTTGCCCTCAGTATGGACAACTAAGTTCCTCTTGAGAGGGTGCCTCAGATCAAGGTCGATATAGGCCTTGGCATAGACTCCTTGGTTCATGAGGGCTCCATCAGTTCCCATTCTAACAAATTGTCCCAATAGGGCAGTAGCATCTCGTTGATCTTGCAAAGCAACTTCATCCCAGGAATGTAAGGGTAGATTCGGTTGTCTCATCCACACACGAAGGCTGTCAATTTTGATGAAGATAGAGTTAAAAGCTGGAGTCCAGCGTCTGACATGTAAAATTCTTTGGCCAATAATCCAAGGCTTCACATCAAGAATGTACTCAAGGTCTGAGGAAAAAGTGAGCTCCATCTTGAACCAGTGGTTTGGTAACTTACTCATGGTCATAGTACCATGCAAGTCACCCCACAGCTCACCAGCTTTCTCTATGATAGTATCTGCATCTAACTTCATCCAAAATATCCTACCCACCAAGCAGAATCTTGAAAAATGGTTTACTAGCTTCGACGGGGGTCTCCTGATGTAAACATGGGTGTCATTGTTATCCACCTAGAAGCTAGAGTCCCTCATTCATACATTAACGGTGCCTAAATGGTTTCTAAGGCTCGGGTTTAGGTTGTTCGCAACATTTGGTCTAGGGTGAGTGGCTTGGGCTCGGGCATTAGGACTGAAGGCCGTTTTCACAAGGAAACAAAGAATTTGCAGGAAGAGGCAATAAGGATGATTATAGCAATAAAGGTAATCTAGGTGTGCTATGAAGTTTCCATTAAGACCAATATTTATTGTCAAGTTAACAGCAAGGTAATCCAAAGGATTGTCACAACCTGGCATTGAATGCATGCTCTGGGAGCTGTAATGGTGCATTAAACATTCCAAATCCTAGTTAGAGTTCCAAGGGGGACGATTGTAGTTGGTTACTGTGCTAATCATAACACTTGTGCTTGCCTGTTATTCTTCCCCATATAGTGTGAGATAGCAGAGCTCGCTCTGGGCTTTTCAAATACCACCATTTGGAATTTGAATTTTGCAAATACATAAGGGCTTGTAGAAAATACATACCTGGGTTGGGGTGCCACTCTAGAAAGGAGGTAGCTACTTCTCAATGCGTGTGCACCGCCGAAATTACTCTTGGGGGATTGCAAATCGACATTGCACAGATGAGAATAATTATCTTGATAACTTGTGCCTCATAAACTGCTTCTGTATCTGTTTTCTTGGATTCGGTCCCAAAAGGGGGATTGAGGATTAGGGTTTCGAGTATGTCTGTGATGATTGTTCAAATTTGTTATGATTGTGCCTGGATTTAGAACAATAGGTTTACAAATTGGGTCGAAATTTGGCGATGGGCGTTTCCATAATTTAGCAGTAGTTATGATCAAGAAGAAGAAAAGAATGTGAAGCTCAATTTGGGTTTCCTGGGGAATTCTCGCTCAAGCGTGGGGTGCGTTCTAATTTTCCGATAACTTGTATTTTATTCGTTTATAAATGAACTTAATATAAGAATTACAACTTGTTACAATCAATATCCCTATAAATCAGAGATTGATAGAATATTTACTTCTATATTAATTAACACAAGACACACACTGGAATACCAGGAATATTCTTCCCTTCAACACTCTCTCTTGTGTCACAATCCTAATGGATGATGCATAACTTGTTACATTGCTAAAAACTTTGCCAAGTAAATAAAAATCTCATGGGTAAAACAAAAGTTTGATCTAACGGAAAAAGAGTACAACACATCAACTATAAAAACAACCACATATGATGTAGACTTCTCCTGTCTACAATATGAACTCCCCATGATCATTGATCAGTACTTAATCTTGGAGTTTAGGTAATCTTCGCATTCCAATGTGTCTCACATGCTTCACAAATGTAGATTTTGGTAGAGATTTGGTGAACAAATCTGCAACATTACCCGCCGAACCAATTTAGCTCATATAGATATTTAGATACTGATGTTGTTGTTGTTGTTAATTGAAGAAATACTTTGGCAAAATGTATTTTGTATGATCACCTTTGATGTATCCCAACTTCATTTGTTTAATGCAAGTCACATTGTCCTCAAATATGCAAGTTGGTGTTATCATAGTAGATGGTAATCCACTAGACCCTAGAATATGGTGTATACCTGACCTAAGCCAAACACACTCCCTAATCGCTTCGTGCAAAGTAATAATCTTAGAATGATTCGAGGAAGTAGCAACAATGGTTTGTTTTGTTGATCTTCAAGAATCACCGTGTTCCCTATTGTGAATGCATAACTTTGATGACTCGACCCTTGTCAAAAATCATCAAAATAAAAAAATAAACAGGTAAATCAAGGAAGTACTCTATCATAAAACAGTTTCAACTAATTTAGTCGAAGAACGTATACAACAAACTTGTTATGACAAAGTGATTGTAATGATATAAGGGAAACCTAATTTCTTCGTCGATCTAAGGGCTACCATTAAACTGGTCGAGAGATCCACTCGACAGACCAAAAATCCCAGAATCTGAGTGCTACGATTCAACCATCCAATTATCAGGAATTTCAAGTTTTTCTCTATTTTCTTTATAGGGAAAGAACAAGCCTAAGTCAATGGATCCCTTAAAGTACCTGCAGATATTTTTAACACCATTTCAACGACGTTGTGTTGGCACATAACTGAACCTAGCTAACTATAGGAAAAATGGTGGGTTTCCACCATTTTATTAGAACAATTTAAACAAGAAAATTAAGTGAGATAAACTTAATATTAATGGAAAAGAAACATGGATTTGTGTTATCCTACAAGAGTACATAAAGATTATGTATTCATTTGTTTAAATTGGTTAAGAGGTAAATGAGAAGTTGTCACCCGAAGTTTACCACTTGAAACATAAGGAAAAGAGTTTGTCCCACATGGGAGAAACTAGGAATGTGAAAGCCTTTAAATAATATTTTACTTTACTATGCTTTGAGTAAGCAAGTAAAGATGCTCAGTTGGACCGGACTTGCGATATGGAATTGTGTGTACGTGCCCCAATTTGGGTTAGCTCCCATAAGTTTCTTTTTGCACCCAGAAATATTGACCTTTGGCTTTCCACATTCTTTACATTACAAAACTTTTAGCTTGTCACACACTCACACTATTTTGGTTATAAAGTTATTACTGGAATTAATTTGATTGGTTAATTGTGCAAAATCGAAAAAAATTTGTTTGCCGGCATTTATGTTCCTACTCATCTCCTCCATGTATAACATGTGGCTTCCTCCTTCTCATTCTTCACTCACTCATTCAAAAAACATCTCCTCTTCTTAAGTTTATGTGTTAGAGAAATGTGTTCTCCAGTTTGTCTAGGAGTTGTTGTGTAGTGCAAATACAAAACTCAAGTAGTCGTTGTATCCTGGGAGACGTGCGACAAGCAAACCTATTACACTGGAGTAGGTGGCGTAAACGTTCTTAAGGAAAGCATGTGATACACGTGACTCGACTTTCCTTCCCTACTCAAATTATCATCATAAACCATTCGGTAACAAATTCATAGTTTCTTGAATTTTATTATTGAAATTATATTTAATCTAATTAATTAAATTTCCGAATTTAGTCAATATTAGTACATGTTTCCTACACTAACAAGTTAACAGAGAATGCAATGTTTGGACGAGTGCATTGAGCTAAATACAAAAAAACTCCAATAGCACTAAGGTATGGTACCTCAACTCCAAAAAATTCATCATAATCATCTTTCAGATAGTACAGACCCTTATTATGTTCTAGACTGAGAACAACCATTTGTATGCTAAGAGGGTGTGCTTTGTCCTTGTTAAATCGCATAAGCATCTTTTGTACATAAGCAGACTGGTGAATAAATATTCCACCAACTTGATGATCTAATTCTAAACCAAGATAAATTCGAGTCCTACCAAAGTCTTTCATCTTAAACTTGAATTTCAAGTAGGCAACCGTCTCATTGATTTCATCAAGAGACTCAATGATATTCATATCATCAACATAAGCCGCAACTATAGCAAATCCTAAACTTGTTCTCTTAATGAATACGCATGGTCACAAATCATCATTTTTGTATCCCTTCCTAATCAAGTAGTCACTTAGACGTGTATACCACATCCTACCAGATTATTTTAATCTATATAGTGAACATCTCAATCTAATCACATGAGCACTCCGTAGTTTAGAGTTACTTGAATTGGATATGACAATGCCTTCCAACACTCTCATGTATATCTCTGAGTCAAGGTTTCCATAAAGATATGTTGTAACCACATCCATCAGTTACATGCCCAGTTTTTCGAACACTATCAAACCGACAAGGTAACAAAAAGTAATGATGTCCATGACCGGAGAGTATGTCACCTCATTATCAATGTTAGGGCATTGAGAGAATCATTGTGCCATAAGTCTAGCTTTATACCGTATGACTTCATTCTTCTCATTAAACTTCCAAACAAAGACCTATGTATGTCTTATCGGCTTCACATTCGGTGGGCATAACACTACCAAACCGAAACTTGCCTTTTCTTCAGAGAGTCTAGTTTAGCCTGCATGACTTCTTTCCATTTCGGCCAATCCGCTCTCTGCTAACATTCAGCAACCGAGCGAGGTTCTACTTCATTGTCGTCAATAATCTCATGAGTAATGAAATAAGCAAAGACACCATCAACTACCTTGTGTGATCTATCCATAATAATGCATACATCATTGTTAGTTAGTAAGATTTCACCGTTCTCTGACATCACATATGGGTCTGAGCATCCTCCAGAGATGTCATTTGAGATTCTAGGACATAACTATAGTCAGGAATAATCTCATGTGAAGGATTCACAATGTTGATGATGAAATGATCACTTTGTGCGTGGATGGCCTGCCTTTTGACCGGTAGCTCATCGATGACTTTTCTTGTTCTCCCCTTCTTCCTGGTGGGAGCTGAGGCTAACGCCACACCCTCCATATGGCGGGAAGAACGTTTTCCTTCCCGGGTGTGGCCTTAATTTGCCCTTTCTTGGGGACTTTCAGAAATGTTTGCAGTTTATATATATGATCTTATCACTTTGGTAATATCAGTAAAGAAGTCACGCATCGAGTTTTCTACTTTCTGAAGATCAAGAATACACCGCACTCCATTCTCACTTTAAGATGTGTGTGGATCCTCTTTAAACATAGTGAGAGTATACCACGTCAATTTCTGGCGTTCAACCAGAATGGAAACATTTCTATCTCCCCCTAACGTCGGGAAGTATGTTTCATCAAAGTGACAATATACAAATGTAGCAGTAAAGAGATCTTTTGTCGAATGTTCTAAGTGACGGATAATTGTTAGAGACTCATAACCAACATAGATGCCTAAACAATGTTGATGACCCATTTTAGTACGTTATGGAGGCGTAATAGATACATATACCGCACAACCAAAGATGCATAGATTTGAATTGTCAGACTCATATCTAGTTACCAACTGGTACACATCGAATGGTTGGCGTGCTACGAAACTCAAGCGAATAAGCATAGCTGCATATAATATTGCATATCCCCAAGCAGACACCGACAAATTTGTATGCATTACCATTGCTCTGGTCATAAGCTGCAACAGCTTGAACATGGGATTTGTGTCTCTTCTAAACCGTTCTATGATTGAACATTGGGGACGGGATATTCAACTTCAATCCCAATTGACACACAGTAATCATCAAAAGTTTTTGATGTAAGTTGTCCTACATTATCCAATGTAATAGACCTTGTTAGATTGTCCGGGTGGTGAGCCCAAAGCTTAATAATCTGTGCTAGGAGTTTTACAAAGGTAGCATTCCGTGTGGATAGCAAAGCAATGTGTGACCAACGCGTTAATGCATCTACTAAAACCATAAAATATTTAAATCGTTCACATTTCGGGTCGATAAGTCCATAAATATCACCATGAATTCTCTATAAGAATGGTATATTTTCAGTATTATCACCTGCAAAGGAAGGTGTAGCCTGTAACTTTGCTAATGAACAAGCTTTGCAAAATGTGCGATGAGCATTATAGATTGCTACAAAGGAATATTGTGGACCTATACTAGGTGTAATACTCATCTTGGGGACCGAGACCGAATGAAGATGGTTAATCTCATCCACCTCATCAAAACTGATGGGTATTTCAACATGCTTTTTTTCTTTGAAAAAAGGATACCATGAGAGTTTTTAAAAACTTTGATCATTATATCACAACCTAGATTTCCAGTCGATTATGCCAAAGCTGATAAGAGGCCGAGTCACACAGTAATGAGAGTGACTGCATTGAATTCAATAATCTGAACCGTAGTAAGATATAAACTACTGTGAATGGCCGCTAACTTCTCTAAGATGTGCTTTCTTCCGCACTCCTCAGGGTTTATACATAAGAATTTTTTACCATACTCACAATGCATTTTCAAGTGCAAACCATTGGCACTAATGTCCTTAAAACTTAACAAGATTCGATTGATCTTAGGCGCGTATAATGCATCAATGATAAAAATTCTGCTAAGCAAAAATTTTGATGAACCATACCCTTATATAATCGGCGTTGAACGAATCAGGCTAGTCACTGGTGAATTGTATGACATAAGATCCATAAACAATTGTATATTCCACAATATATTATGAGTAGTAACACAAAAAATTCGCCACCGAAAGAATTTTAGTGTCAAAATTTTAATAAAATTTGTCACTAATACTATGAGTTACAAAATAATTTTTCGTCACTGAAAATTGCGTCACTAAAGGTAATAGTGACACCCAAGACAAAATTTTCGACATTAATAATTTTAGTGACGAAATTAGTCTTTATAGTTTTTGAAATGGCTTTAGCAACGAAATGAATTTCGCCACTAATTCCTTTAGTGTCAAAATAATAATATCACTGATGTTTTTAGTGTCAAATTTAACTTTTGACACTAAAGGAAAAGTCATTAGTGACAAAATGTATGTTTTAGCACTAATATGCGTCACTAAAGTTTTTATATTTGTTGTAAGGCACTACAAAATATAACCTATAGTGACACAAAAAATTCGTCACTGAAAACGAAATGTTTGTTTTTGTTCTAGCACTAATATGCGTCACTAAAACTTTTATATTTTGTCACTAAAGCTACAATAAATATAGCTTATAGTGATACAAAAAATTCGTCACCGAAAGAATTTTAGTGTCAAAATTTTAATAAAATTTGTCACTAATACTATGACTTACAAAATAATTTTTCGTCACTGAAAATTGCGTCACAAAAGGTAATAGTGACACACAAGACAAAATTTTCGTCACTAATAATTTTAGTGACGAAATTAATCTTTATAGTTTTTTAAATGGCTTTAGCAACGAAATGAATTTCGTCACTTATTCCTTTAGTGTCAAAATGATACTATCACTGATATTTTTAGTGTCAAATTTAATTTTTGATACTAAAGGAAAAGTCATTAGTGACGAAATGTATGTTTTGGCACTAATATGCGTCACTAAAGCTTTTATATTTATTTCAAGGCACTACAACAAATATTGCCTATAATGACACAAAAAATTCGTCACCGATAGAATCTTCGGAGTTAAAATTTCAATAATATTTGCCACTAATACTATGAGTGACAAAATTATTTTTTGTCACTAAAGGTAATAGTGACACCCAAGACAAAAATTTCGTCACTAATAATTTTAGTAACGAAATTAGTCTTTATAGTTTTTGAAATGGCTTTAGCAACTAAATGAATTTCGCCACTAATTCCTTTAGTGTCAAAATGATACCATCACTGATGTTTTCAGTGTCAAATTTAATTTTTGACACTAAAGGAAAAGTCATTAGTGACGAAATGTATGTTTTGACACTACTCTGCGTCACTAAAGCTTTTATATTTGTTGTAAGGCACTACAACAAATATAGCCTATAATGACACAAAAAATTCGTCACCGATAGAATCTTAGTGTTAAAATTTCAATAAAATTTGTCACTAATACTATGAGTGACAAAATTATTTTGCGTCACTAAAGGTAATAGTGACACCCAAGACAAAAATTTTGTCACTAATAATTTTAGTAACGAAATTAGTCTTTATAGTTTTTGATATGGTTTTAGCAACGAAATGAATTTCGCCACTAATTCCTTTAGTATCAAAATGATACTATAATTGATGTTTTTAGTATCAAATTTAATTTTTGACACTAAAGGAAAAGTCATTAGTGACGAAATGTATGTTTTGACACTAATATGCGTAACTAAAGCTTTTATATTTATTGTAAGGCACTACAACAAATAGAGCTTATAGTGACACAAACAATTCGTCACCGATAGAATCTTAGAGTTAAAATTTCAATAAAATTTGTCACTAATACTATGAGTGACAAAATAATTTTTGTCACTAAAAATCACGTCACTAAAAGTATAGTCACACCCAAGACAAATTTTCGTCACTAATAATTTTGACACTAATCATTTCGTCACTAATAATTTTAGTGACGAAATTGGTCTTTATAGTTTTTGAAATGGCTTTAGCAACTAAATGAATTTCGCCACTAATTCCTTTAGTGTCAAAATGATACTATCACTGATGTTTTTAGTGTCAAATTTAATTTTTGACACTAAAGGAAAAGTCATTAGTGACGAAATGTATGTTTTGGCACTAATATGTTTCACTAAAACTTTTATATTTGTTGTAAGGCACTACAACAAATATTGCCTATAATGACACAAAAGATTCGTCACCGATAGAATCTTAGAGTTAAAATTTCAATAATATTTGTCACAAATACTATGAGTGACAAAATTATTTTTCGTCACTAAAAATCACGTCACTAAAGGTAATAGTGACACCCAAGACAAAAATTTTGTCACTAATAATTTTAGTGACGAAATTAGTCTTTATAGTTTTTGAAATAGCTTTAGCAACGAAATGATTTTCGCCACTAATTCCTTTAGTGTCAAAATGATACCATCACTGAAGTTTTTAGTGTTAAATTCAATTTTTGACACTAAAGCAAAAGTCATTAGTGACGAAATGTATGTTTTCCCACTAATATGCGTCACTAAAGTTTTTATATTTGTTGTAAGGCACTACAACAAATATAGCCTATAGTGACACGAAAAAATTCGTCACCGATAGAATCTTAGAGTTAAAATTTCAATAAAATTTGTCACTAATACTATGAGTGACAAAATTATTTTTCGTCGCTAAAAATCGCGTAACTAAAGGTAATAGTGACACCCAAGACAAAATTTTCGTCACTAATAATTTTAGTGACGAAATTGATCTTTATAGTTTTTGAAATGGCTTTAGCAACGAAATGAATTTCACCACTAATTCCTTTAGTGTCAAAATGATACTATCACTGAAGTTTTTCGTGTAAAATTTAATTTTTGACACTAAAGGAAAAGTCATTAGTGACGAAATGTATGTTTTCCCACTAATATGCGTCACTAAAGTTTTTATATTTGTTGTAACGCACTACAACAAATATAGCCTATAATGACACAAAAATTCGTCACCGATAGAATCTTAGAGTTAAAATTTAAATAATATTTTGTCACTAATACCATGAGTGACAAAATAATTTTTGTCACTAAAAGGATAGTCACACCCACGAGAAAATTTTCATCACTAATAATTTTAGTGACGAAATTGGTCTTTATAGTTTTTGAAATGTCTTTAGCAACGAAATGAATTTCGCCACTAATTCCTTTAGTGTCAAAATGATACTATCAATGAAGTTTTTAGTGTCAAATTTAATTTTTGACACTAAAGGAAAAGTCATTAGTGACAAAATGTATGTTTTCCTACTAATATGCGTCACTAAAGTTTTTATATTTGTTGTAAGGCACTACAACAAATATAGCCCATAATGACACAAAAAATTCGTCACCGATAGAATCTTTGAGTTAAAATTTCAATAATATTTGCCACTAATACTATGAGTGAAAAATTATTTTTTCGTCACTAAAAATCGCGTCACTAAAGGTAATAGTGACACCCAAGACAAAATTTTCGTCACTAATAATTTTAGTGTGAAAAAGATACTATCACTGTAGTTTTTAGTGTTAAATTCAATTTTTGACACTAAAAGAAAAGTCATTAGTGACGAAATGTATGTTTTCCCACTAATATGCGACACTAAAGTTTTTATATTTGTTGTAAGGCACTACAAAAAATATAGCCTATAATGACATAAAAAATTCGTCACCGACATAATTTTAGAGTTAAAATTTCAAAAATATTTGCCACTAATACTATGAGTGACAAAATAATTTTCGTCACTAAAAATCAAGTCACGAAAAGGATATTCACACCCACGAGAAAATTTTCGTCACTAATAATTTTAGTGACGAAATTGGTCTTTATAGTTTTTGAAATGTCTTCAGCAACGAAATGAATTTCACCACTAACTCCTTTAGTGTCAAAATGATATTATCACTGAAGTCTTTAGTGTCAAATTTAATTTTTGACAATAAAGGAAAAGTCATTAGTGACGAAATGCATGTTTTCCCACTAATATGCGTCACTAAAGTTTTTATATTTGTTGTAAGGCACTACAACAAATATAGTTTATAATGACACAAAAAATTCGTCACCGATAGAATCTTTGAGTTAAAATTTCAATAATATTTGCCACTAATACTATGAGTGAAAAAATTATTTTTCGTCACTAAAGGTAATAGTGACACCCAAGACAAAATTTTCGTCACTATTATTTTAGTGACGAAATTAGTCTTTATAGTTTTTTTAATGGCTTTAGCAACGAAATGAATTTCGGCACTAATTCCTTTAGTGTGAAAATGATACTATCACTGAAGTTTTTAGTGTTAAATTCAATTTTTGACACTAAAGGAAAAGTCATTAGTGACGAAATGTATGTTTTCTCACTAATATGCGTAACTAAAGTTTTTATATTTGTGGTAAGGCACTACAACAAATATAGCCTATAATGACACAAAAATTCGTCACCGATAGAATCTTAGTGTTAAAATTTATATAATATTTGCCACTAATACTATGAGTGACAAAATAATTTTCGTCACTACAAGGATGGTCACACCCACGAGAAAATTTTCGTCACAAATAATTTTAGTGACGAAATTGGTCTTTATAGTTTTTGAAATGTCTTTAGCAACGAAATGAATTTCGCCACTAACTCCTTTAGTGTCAAAATGATATTATCACTGAAGTTTTTAGTGTCAAATTTAATTTTTGACAATAAAGGAAAAGTCATTAGTGACGAAATGCATGTTTTCCCACTAATATGCGTCACTAAAGTTTTTATATTTGTTGTAACACACTACAACAAATATAGCCTATAATGACAGAAAAAATTCGTCACCGATAGAATCTTTGAGTTAAAATTTCAATAATATTTGCCACTAATACTATGAGTGAAAAAATTATTTTTCGTCACTAAAAATCGCGTCACTAAAGGTAATAGTGACACCCAAGACAAAATTTTCGTCACTAATAATTTTAGTGACGAAATTAGTCTTTATAGTTTTTGAAATGGATTTAGTAACGAAATGAATTTCGCCACTAATTCCTTTAGTGTGAAAATGATACTATCACTGAAGTTTCTAGTGTTAAATTCAGTTTTTGACACTAAAGGAAAAGTCATTAGTGATGAAATGTATGTTTTCCCACTAATATGCGTCACTAAAGTTTTTATATTTGTTGTAAGGCACTTCAACAAATATAGCCTGTAGTGACACAAAAAATTCGTCACCGACAGAATTTTAGAGTTAAAATTTCAAAAATATTTTTCACTAATACTATGAGTGACAAAATAATTTTCGTCACTAAAAGTCAAGTCACTAAAAGGATATTCACACCCACGAGAAAATTTTCGTCACTAATAATTTTAGTGACGAAATTGGTCTTTATAGTTTTTGAAATGGCTTTAGCAACGAAATGAATTTCGCCACTAATTCCTTTAGTGTCAAAATGATACTATCACTGATGTTTTTTGTGTCAAATTTAATTTTTGACACTAAAGGAAAAGTGTCAAAATGATACTATCACAAATATGCGTCACTAAAGTTTTTATATTTGTTGTAAGGCACTACAACAAATATAGCCTATAATGACAAAAAATTTCGTCATCGATAGAATCTTAGCGTTAAAATTTCAATAATATTTGCCACTAGTACTATGAGTGACAAAATAATTTTCATCACTAATAATTTTAGTGACGAAATTGGTCTTTATAGGTTTTGAAATGGCTTTAGCAACGAAATGAATTTCGCCACTAATTCCTTTAGTGTCAAAATGATACTATCACTGATGTTTTTCGTGTCAAATTTAATTTTTGGCACAAATATGTGTCACTAAAGTTTTGGCACAAATATGCGTCACTAAAATTTTTATATTTATTGTAAGGCACTACAACAAATATAGCCTGTAGTGACACAAAAAATTCGTCACCGATAGAATTTTAGAGTTAAAATTTCAATAATATTTGTCACTAATACTATGAGTGACAAAATAATTTTCGTCACTAAAAATCGCGTCACTAAAGGTAATAGTGACACCCAAGACAAAATTTTCGTCACAAATAATTTTAGTGACGAAATTAGTCTTTATAGTTTTTGAAATGGCTTTAGCAACGAAATGAATTTCGCCACTAATTCCTTTAGTGTGAAAATTATACTATCATTGAAGTTTTTAATGTTAAATTCAATTTTTGACACTAAAGCAAAAGTCATTAGTGACGAAATGTATGTTATCCCACTAATATGTTGTGACGACCCGAACCAGAATCTGTTGTGTATTCGGCACGATTCTCGAGATTGAGTTTAATCGTGGTTTTATGTCGTATATGTGATTCGTCGATTCGATTCATGACTATGTTTCGGTCGAGAATTTGAGTTGGGTGTCTTCACGGAAATTGTAGAGTACGTGATTTCGAGCTCGTGGGCGGTTTCGGAAGATTTTTCCGATAACCGAGGAATATTTTATGATTATTTGAAGTTTCAGTTTCCGAATCGTGATTGTTATCCATTTCGAATCGTCGATCGACCCTAGGCTCGAGTATAAATAGCGGAATTGTCGTGAATTGTCGTAAAAACACTGTTTGACCGTTGACTGAGCTTTGACTTTCCAAAATTGGAAATTTGACCTGTTGACCCGAAAGGGGAAGTTTCCGTTTTGGTCTTCACCGTTCGACGACCAACTTTCCGGCCACCTCCGACCACGAGACAGGAGACCGAGATCGGGATCGTGACCGAGCTTCTGGCGAGGGATCTTCCGCCCGTCCTCGAGATTAGCGCGAGTGCGCGTTTTGCTCACCTGTGAGTGGACAATTTCTTTTCACGGAAATGATTGCGAGTCTTTTATATGATTTTCGAATTTGAGCATGCGTACGAGATTACAAGTTATACGAGCATGTGTTAGCTGATTATGCTTATATCATTATATATTACGTATATGTATTTATATGCTGTATATTGCATTTGCATCGAAATGTTTATGATTTGGTTTACACAGAGTACAGTCTTGGTTATGTTGTTGTATCGATACACTTGCCTCTCGGCTGATCTCCGATGGTAGGCTTATTGCCAAGGGAGGCTGTGACTCCTGACCCGAGGTCTTTACCGGGGGGAGGCAGACCTCTGACCTGAGGCCTTTCTGGCTAGAGTCACGTGTGAGTCTGGGATCCCGTGATTCGGACTGTACTAGCACGGAGGAGTCCATGAGTGACCCCGTGAGATTTTTACTTGCATGCTCAGTACACTGGAGGAGTATGTGTTTTACCTCGTGTACTTGTTATTTTATTTACCTGGACTCGCATATGTTATTTTAAACATATATATTAACTGGTGAAAGACATTTATTTTCGTCCACTCACTCTAACGTGTTTCATGTCTTTCCCCTGGGCTTTTCGGTTTCCGTGCCCAGTTGCAGTTCAAGTTTTGGTGTTTTCACGTCAAGGTTTGGAGGCTAGTGATCAGAGTTACCTGTGCTTTCCAAAAGGTTCTTGTTTCGCCTACTGATGTGTATATTGTATATGTTTTACTTTAGAGGTCGCTCTGATACATTCTGATATATGTTATACGGATTTTCTTGGATATACATATATACATAGTACAGTTTGTTTACTGTTATTGATTATATTGATGTTGAGAAATCCGGATGGGATTGGTGCCCACGGTTTGGCTTTTGTGGCATAGGATGAAGTGTTAATTTCTGGGTGCAGGTTATGGCAATTCCACGTTAGTGACGAAACTCTGCCGAAATTTTGGAAAATTTTTGTTGGTTCGTATTTTCGAAAGGGTTTGATTCCGGTTTAGGTAACTGAATCGGGATTGGATTCTTTCATATGCGTCACTAAAGTTTTTATATTTGTTGTAAGGCACTACAACAAATATAGCCTATAATGACACAAAATTTCGTCACCGATAGAATCTTAGCGTTAAAATTTCAATAATATTTGCCACTAGTATTATGAGTGACAAAATAATTTTCATCACTAATAATTTTAGTGACGAAGGTCTTTATAGGTTTTGAAATGGCTTTAGCAACGAAATGAATTTCGCCACTAATTCCTTTAGTGTCAAAATGATACTATCACTGATGTTTTTCGTGTCGTATTTAACTTTTGGCACAAATATGTGTCACTAAAGGTAATAGTGACACCCAAGACAAAATTTTCGTCACTAATAATTTTAGTGACGAAATTCGTCTTTATAGTTTTTGAAATGGCTTTAGCAACGAAATGAATTTCGCCACTAATTCCTTTAGTGTCAAAATGATACTATCACTGAAGTTTTTCGTGTCAAATTTAATTTTTGACACTAAAGAAAAAGTCATTAGTGACGAAATGTATGTTTTGGCACAAATATGCATCACTAAAGTTTTTATATTTGTGGTAAGGCACTACAACAAATATAGCCTATAATGACACAAAAATTCGTCACCGATAGAATCTTAGAGTTAAAATTTAAATAATATTTGCCACTAATACTATGAGTGACAAAATAATTTTCGTCACTAAAAGGATAGTCACACCCACGAGAAAATTTTCGTCACTAATAATTTTAGTGACGAAATTGGTCTTAATAGTTTTTGAAATGTCTTTAGCAACGAAATGAATTTCGCCACTAATTCCTTTAGTGTCAAAATGATACTATCACAGATGTTTTTCGTGTCAAATTTAATTTTTGACACTAAAGGAAAAGTCATTAGTGACGAAATGTATGTTTTGGCACAAATATGCGTCACTAAAGTTTTTATATTTGTTGTAAGGCACTACAACAAATATAGCCTATAATGACACAAAAAATTAGTCACCGATAGAATCTTAGAGTTAAAATTTAAATAATATTTGCCACTAATACTATGAGTGACAAAATAATTTTCGTCACTAAAAGGATAGTCACACCCACGAGAAAATTTTCGTCACCAATAATTTTAGTGACGAAATTGGTCTTTATAGTTTTTGAAATGTCTTTAGCAACGAAATGAATTTCGCCACTAATTCTTTTAGTGTCAAAATGATACTATCACTGAAGTTTTTAGTGTCAAATTTAATTTTTGACAATAAAGGAAAAGCCATTAGTGACCAAATGTATGTTTTCCCACTAATATGCGTCACTAAAGTTTTTATATTTGTTGTAAGGCACTACAACAAATATAGCCTATAATGACACAAAAAAATCGTCACCGAGAGAATCTTTGAGTTAAAATTTCAATAATATTTGCCACTAATACTATGAGTGACAAAATAATTTTCGTCACTAAAAATCACGTCATTAAAAGGATATTCACACCCAAGACAAAATTTTCGTCACTAATAATTTTACTGACGAAATTGGTCTTTATAGTTTTTGAAATGGGTTTAGCAACGAAATGAATTTCGCCACTAATTCCTTTAGTGTCAAAATGATACTATCACTGATGTTTTTCGTGTCAAATTTAATTTTTGACACTAAAGAAAAAGTCATTAGTGACGAAATGTATGTTTTCCCACTAATATGTGTCACTAAAGTTTTTATATTTGTGGTAAGGCACTACAACAAATATAACTTATAATGACACAAAAATTCGTCACCGATAGAATCTTAGAGTTAAAATTTAAATAATATTTGCCACTAATACTATGAGTGACAAAATAATTTTCGTCACTAAAAGGATAGTCACACCCACGAGAAAATTTTCGTCACTAATAATTTTAGTGACGAAATTGGTCTTTATAGTTTTTGAAATGGCTTTAGCAACGAAATGAATTTCGCCACTAATTCCTTTAGTGTCAAAATGATACTATCACTGATGTTTTTCGTGTCAAATTTAATTTTTGACACTAAAGGAAAAGTCATTAGTGACGAAATGTATGTTTTGGCACAAATATGCGTCACTAAAGTTTTTATATTTGTTGTAAGGCACTACAACAAATATAGCCTATAATGACACAAAAAATTAGTCACCGACAGAATTTTATAGTTAAAATTTCAATAATATTTGCCACTAATACTATGAGTGACAAAATAATTTTCGTCACTAAAAATCTCGTTACTAAAAGGATATTCACACCCAAGACAAAATTTTCGTCACTAATAATTTCGGTGACGAAATTGGTCTTTATAGTTTTTGAAATGGCTTTACCAAAGAAATGAATTTCGCCACTAATTCCTTTAGTGTGAAAATGATACTATCACTGAAGTTTTTAGTGTTAAATTCAATTTTTGACACTAAAGGAAAAGTCATTAGTGACGAAATGTATGTTTTCCCACTAATATGCGTCACTAAAGTTTTTATATTTGTTGTAAGGCACTACAACAAATATAGCCTATAATGACACAAAAAATTCGTCTCCGACATAATTTTAGAGTTAAAATTTCAATAATATTTGCCACTAATACTATGAGTGACAAAATAATTTTCGTCACTAAAAATCACGTCACTACAAGGATATTCACACCCAAGACAAAAATTTTGTCATTAATAATTTTACTGACGAAATTGGTCTTTATAGTTTTTGAAATGGCTTTAGCAACGAAATGAATTTCGCCACTAATTCCTTTAGTGTCAAAATGATACTATCACTGATGTTTTTCGTGTCAAATTTAATTTTTGACACTAAAGGAAAAGTCTTTAATGACGAAATGTATGTTTTCCCACAAATATGCGACACTAAAGTTTTTATATTTGTTGTAAGGCAGTACAACAAATATAGCCTATAATGACACAAAAAATTCGTCACCGATAGAATATTTGAGTTAAAATTTCAATAATATTTGCCACTAATACTATGAGTGAAAAAATTATTTTTCGTCACTAAAAATCGCGTCACTAAAGGTAATAGTGACACCCAAGACAAAATTTTCGTCACTAATAATTTTCGTGACGAAATTAGTCTTTATATAATTTTTGAAATGGCTTTAGAAACGAAATGAATTTCGCCACTAATTCCTTTAGTGTGAAAATGATACTATCACTGAAGTTTTTAGTGTTAAATTCAGATTTTGACACTAAAGGAAAAGTCATTAGTTACGAAATGTATGTTTTCCCACTAATATGCGTCACTAAAGTTTTTATATTTGTTGTAAGGCACTACAACAAATATAGCCTGTAGTGACACAAAAAATTCGTCACCGAGAGAATTTTAGAGTTAAAATTTCACTAATATTTGCCACTAATACTATGAGTGACAAAATAATTTTCGTCACTAAAAATCACGTCACTAAAAGGATATTCACACCCACGAGAAAATTTTCGTCACTAATAATTTTAGTGACGAAATTGGTCTTTATAATTTTTGAAATGGCTTTAGCAACGAAATGAATTTCGCCACTAATTCCTTTAGTGTCAAAATGATACTATCACTGATGTTTTTCGTGTCAAATTTAATTTTTGACACTAAAGAAAAAGTCATTAGTGACGAAATGTATGTTTTGGCACAAATATGCGTCACTAAAGTTTTTATATTTATTGTAAGGCACTACAACAAATATAGCCTATAATGACACAAAAAATTAGTCACCGACAGAATTTTATAGTTAAAATTTCAATAATATTTGCCACTAATACTATGAGTGACAAAATAATTTTCGTCACTAAAAATCTCGTCACTAAAAGGATATTCACACCCAAGACAAAATTTTCGTCACTAATAATTTCGGTGACGAAATTGGTCTTTATAGTTTTTGAAATGGCTTTACCAAAGAAATGAATTTCGCCACTAATTCCTTTAGTGTGAAAATGATACTATCACTGAAGTTTTTAGTGTTAAATTCAATTTTTGACACTAAAGGAAAAGTCATTAGTGACGAAATGTATGTTTTCCCACTAATATGCGTCACTAAAGTTTTTATATTTGTTATAAGGCACTACAACAAATATAGCCTATAATGACACAAAAAATTCGTCACCGACAGAATTTTAGAGTTAAAATTTCAATAATATTTGCCACTAATACTATGAGTGACAAAATAATTTTCGTCACTAAAAATCACGTCACTAAAAGGATATTCACACCCACGAGAAAATTTTCGTCACTAATAATTTTAGTGACGAAATTGGTCTTTATAGTTTTTGAAATGGCTTTAGCAACGAAATGAATTTCGCCACTAATTCCTTTAGTGTCAAAATGATACTATCACTGATAATTTTCGTGTCAAATTTAATTTTTGACACTAAAGGAAAAGTCATTAGTGACGAAATGTATGTTTTGGCACAAATATGCGTCACTAAAGTTTTTATATTTGTTGTAATGCACTACAACAAATATAGCCTATAATGACACAAAATATTCGTCATCGATAGAATCTTTGAGTTAAAATTTCAATAATATTTGCCACTAATACTATGAGTGAAAACATTATTTTTCGTCACTAAAAATCGCGTCACTAAAGGTAATAGTGACACCCAAGACAAAATTTTCGTCACTAATAATTTTAGTGACGAAATTAGTCTTTATATAATTTTTGAAATGGCTTTAGCAACGAAATGAATTTCGCCACTAATTCCTTTAGTGTGAAAATGATACTATCACTGAAGTTTTTAGTGTTAAATTAAATTTTTGACACTAAAGGAAAAGTCATTAGTGACGAAATGTATGTTTTCCCACTAATATGCGTCACTAAAGTTTTTATATTTGTTGTAAGGCACTACAACAAATATAGCCTATAATGACACAAAATTTCGTCTCCGATATAATCTTAGCGTTAAAATTTCAATAATATTTGCCACTAGTACTATGAGTGACAAAATAATTTTCATCACTAATAATTTTAGTGACGAAATTGGTCTTTACAGGTTTTGAAATGGCTTTAGCAACAAAATGAATTTCGCCACTAATTCCTTTAGTGTCAAAATGATACTATCACTGATGTTTTTCGTGTCAAATTTAATTTTTGGCACAAATATGTGCCACTAAAGTTTTGGCACTAATATGCGTCACTAAATCTTTTATATTTGTTGGAAGGCACGATAACAAATATTGCCTATAATGACACAAAAAATTCTTCACCGATAGAATCTTAGAGTTAAAATTTCAATAAAATTTGTCACTAATACTATGAGTGACAAAATTATTTTTCGTCGCTAAAAATTGCGTCACTAAAGGTAATAGTGACACCCAAGACAAAATTTTCGTCACTAATAATTTTAGTGACGAAATTGGTCTTTATAGTTTTTGAAATGGCTTTAGCAACGAAATGAATTTCGCCACTAATTCCTTTAGTGTGAAAATGATACTATCATTGAAGTTTTTAGTGTTTAATTTAATTATTGACACCAAAGGAAAAGTCTGACGAAATGTTTGTTTTGACACTATTAAAGCTTTTATATTTGTTGTAGCACTACAATAAATATTGCTTATAGTGACACAAAAAATTCGTCACCGAAAGAATTTTAGTGTCAAAATTTTAATAAAATTTGTCACTCATGACAAATTTTTCGTCACTAAAGGTAATAGTGACAATCAAGACAAAACTTTCGTCAATAATAATTTTAGTGACGAAATTTGTATTTATAGTTTTTGAAATGGCTTTAGCAACGAAATGAATTTCGTCACTAATTCCTTTAGTGTCAAAATGATACTATCACTGATGTTTTTAGTGTCAAATTTAATTTTTGACACTAAAGGAACAGTCATTAGTGACGAAATGTATGTTTTGGCACTAATATGTGTCACTAAAGTTTTTATATTTGTTGTAAGGTACTACAACAAATATAGCCTATAATGACACAAAAAATTCATCACCGATAGAATCTTAGAGTTAAAATTTCAATAATATTTGTCACTAATACTATAAGTGACAAAATTATTTTTCGTCACTAAAAATCGCGTCACTAAAGGTAATAGTGACACCCAAAATAAAATTTTCGTCACTAATAATTTTAGTGGCGAAATTAGTCTTTATAGTTTTTGAAATTGCTTTAGCAACGAAATGAATTTCGCCACTAATTCCTTTAGTGTCAAAATGATACTATCAATAATGTTTTTACCGTCAAATTTAATTATTGACACCAAAGGAAAAGTCATTAGTGACGAAATGTTTGTTTTGACACTATTAAAGCTTTTATATTTGTTGTAGCACTACAATAAATATTGCTTATAGTGACACAAAAAATTCGTCACCGAAAGAATTTTAGTGTCAAAATTTTAATAAAATTTGTCACTCATGACAAATTTTTCGTCACTAAAGGTAATAGTGACAATCAAGACAAAACTTTCGTCAATAATTATTTTAGTTACGAAATTAGTATTTATAATTTTTGAAATGGGTTTAGCAACGAAATGAATTTTGCCACTAATTCCTTTAGTGTCAAAATGATACTATCAATGAAGTTTTTAGTGTTAAATTCAATTTTTGACATTAAAGGAAAAATCATTAGTGACGAAATGTATGTTTTGGCACTAATATGCGTCACTAAAGCTTTTATATTTGTTGTAAGGCACTACAACAAATATAGCCTGTAGTGACACAAAAAATTCGTCACCGATAGAATCTTAGAATTAAAATTTCAATAAAATTTGTCACTAAAAATCACGTCACTAAAAGTATAGTCACACCCAAGACAAAATTTTCGTCACTAATAATTTTAGTGACGAAATTTGTTTTTATAGTTTTTGAAATGGCTTTAACAACAAAATGAATTTCGCCACTAATTCCTTTAGTGTCAAAATTATACTATCACTTATGTTTTTAGTGTCAAATTTAATTTTTGACACTGAAGGAAAAGTCATTAGTGACGAAATATATGTTTTGGCACTAATATGCGTCACTAAAACTTTTATATTTGTTGTAAGGCACTACAACAAATATAGCCTATAATGACACAAAAAATTCGTCACCGATAGAATCTTAGTGTTAAAATTTCAATAAAATTTGTCTCTAATACTATGAGTGACAAAATAATTTTCGTCACCAAAAATCGCGTCACTAAAGGTAATTGTGACACCCAAGATAAAATTTCGTCACTAATAATTTTAGTGACGAAATTGGTCTTTATAGTTTTTGAAATGGCTTTAGCAATGAAATGAATTTCACTACTAATTCCCTTAGTGTCAAAATGATACTATCACTGATGTTTTTACTGTCTAATTTAATTTTTGACACTAAAGGAAAAGTCTTTAGTGACGAAATGTTTGTTTTTGTTTTGACACTAATATTCGTCACTAAAACTTTTATATTTTTTCACTAAAGCTACAATAAATATAGCTTATAGTGACACAAAAAATTCATCACCGAAAACGAAATGTTTGTTTTTGTTTTGACACTAATATGCGTCACTAAAGCTTTTATAATTTGTCACTAAAGCTACAGTAAATATAGCTTATAGTGACACTAAATATTCGTAATAAATCATGGTATTATAAACCTAAATCTTGACATGGATCTAAAGCATTGCGGTAATTAAGTTTTGACAACCTGATTTCTAAATCGAAGAAGATAGAAAATTTACTTCGAAGGTGTTATGCGCGGTATGAAAAACTTGTAAAAAGTTAGAACAAGGAGGAATTCGGCAAGTTTGCTGTAAACGGAAGGAGGCCAGTAGCGGTGAGAGTCGAATTCCTGCGGTGAATCGGCGGCGGTGCTCCGGCGATGGTGAAGAAGGTTAGATGTTTAGGGGTTGGGGTTACGACTATCTACTCAACAGTTGTTGATAACGTGTTGAATGAGAAAATAGATACACAATCAATGTAGGCTGAAACTGTATTTTATTTATTGATAAGTGGCCTTAATATAAGCATTACAATCTATTACAATCAATATCCCTATAAATCAAGGATCGATAAAATATCTATTTCTATATTCATTAGAAAAAGATACACACTGGGATACTAAGAATGTTCTTTCTCTTAAACAACATGTGGTTACTTGCTACCGTATGGATGCTTGTAAAACTGGGCCTCAAAGTCAATGGTGAATTAGCCTTCTAGGCATCCTTATGGGCTGAAGCTCTCATCCTCTTTACGATTGTAGGGTTGGGCTCTTAGCACAAATAATGTTTGTATTGTAAAAAAAATTCAGAAAAATCAATTTGATATTTAGATTTAATAAAGCATGGAATTATCAGTGGATTTCGGAAGAAAGCAATCGATTCCACAAATGCATGAGCCTATATGTGAGTTTAATTTTATTGATGATAGTAATTGATTTTCCTTATAATAAAAAAATAGTTGATTTGAGGTGCATTACGTGAAGCTATATATGAATAATTATAATAAAAAATGATAGTTAAGATTCAACCATGTAACTTTCATTTATGAGGTTGTGAACTAATAATGAGATGTTTCATGGAGATGTTGTGAAAGGAGAATGGAAATGAAGTTTGGATGATAGCTACCATATTTGCATATTTGGCTTTCTGCATGCATTACATAATTTATTTAATTTATATGTAGAGTAAACAAGTATAACACCTTCTCATATTGGTTTGTCAAGAGTAAAAACATGCATTTTATCATAAACAATGAGAAATTGGAAGCAATTAAATTGATTTACCAATTTATATAACATAATATACTGAATCAAGTGCGATTATTTTGGCAGTACGAAAAAGTTTGTTTACATGTAAAGCGTAAACATGATTAATTAAGTATTAAAAAGTAGATGTCTTAAGGCTCAAAATAATAACAATTTTCATCATCTCAATATGAGCATCTTGTGTGGGGTTGATATTATGTAAATTATACTTACAAATTGTGGCTATTGTCTTATTTATCGTATGGAATTAAGCTAATTACTTCGTACTTAGTTCTCTATTAAAATAAAAACATGTTGTTATTATTATAATATATTTTGTGCTAAATTACTGTCACCACTACTACTTGATGATCAATATTTGAGGAAGGAGGAAACAACTAAATTCAGCATAGGATTAAAGCATAAACAAAAAGCAGTCCATTCAAAAGCATTAGAATTATAAAAATAAAAGCAAGATTCCAAAACAAAAAAGAAGGGAGAAGAAAATCGTAAAGCACAAGGATAGAAGAAGAAAACAGAAAAGCCTTTCATGTCTCCACGTGACAGTCGCATGGAGATTCTTATCCTCGCGCAGATCATATAATCCAGTGGAGAAGTAGCCCCAAAAATGGCCCAAGGGAGCTATCGTCCATAGATTGTTAGACGGGTGTCATCAACTCCCGTCCTTATTCGGGACCCAAGATAGTGGGGACCAAGTCGGGTCGGGTATTATTATTGTGGGCCTACCCAAGAACCGAGCGTAGCTTCCGTCCAACTAGGCCCGGGGCACTCAAATGCGGCAAGTGGCCCTCCGTTTCGAGCATAACGATCGTGTTCCGGCCACCCAAATGTTCTTTCAGGTAATCGGCGACGGAGGAAGGGACAGAATGGTCTTTTGCAGTCTGCATTATCCAACAAGGCACCCGGACAAAACCCAAGAACTCCCTCAAGTCACTATTGAACACGGCCCGCGAAACGAAGAGAGATATATCGGGCCGCATGTTGAATAGGGTCCTGCTAAACTCTCGGACCACGGCTGGAACATCGGCTCCAACCGCTAATGGCGCGAAGCCATTGACCCACGCCGAGTAGTTTGCCTCCATCGCCGAGAACACTTTCTCAATCTCCTCCAGCTCGAATCCTCCGTGGTAGTCCTTGTCGTTCAAAAACCTAACGATCATAATCATCAGACCAATCCAAAGAATCGAATTTGACATATATATGATTTAGCTCTTGTTTACCGTGGAGAAGCGCCGATGAGGACGAGTTTGGAGAAAAGCTCGGGGCGGCGAATGGAGGCGAGGATGCCGATCATGGCGGAGACGGAGTGGCCGACGTAGAAGCATTTCCTGATATGGAGGGTGTCGATAATGTCGAGTAAGTCGTCGACAAAGGCGTCGAGATTGGTGTAGCGGTTGAAATCGAAGTGATCGGGGTTGACGCTGCCGGCGCAGACGAGGTCGTAAAGGACGATTTTGTAGAATGGAAAGAATTGAGGCAGAACACGACTCCAGGCGGACTGGTCGGTACCGAAGCCGTGGGCCAGAATCAGGCACTTCTGGCCTAATCCGGTTACGCGGACGTTCAGAACATCCAAGATCCTGGGATTTATTGGCATGTTGGGATAGAGATGAGGCAAATTTGAGTTAGTTTTTTAGGATTTAGAATTTTGGGTTGATTTGGAGTTGTGGATTTGGATACTGCTACTTAGCTATACTCTGTGTGTGGTTGCGAGTGAAGTGAGGTGCGGTGATGGATGAGTTTGGTTTTATGGTGCCTGGAGGGTTTGGTATTTATATTGCTGGAGGAATTATCTGGGTGCGAAGTAGTTAGCTATACATATTTGACAAGCTTTGTCGATGAAACTGTGTGTGAGTGGTATCTTTCACTGTCGATGCTCAAAGCTTGTGGCCCATTTCATCTTGGCTAAACGATACTGCTATTATCCTTCTGCTAAATTTTCTTTGTGAGAATATATATTAGTTTCTTGTTAGATTTTAGCGTTATGAAAAGTATAATAGCTAGCAAAGAGTGAAGGACTTGGGCATAGTACAGAAATATCGCTTACTAATGTTAAGGTACTCACATGGCTAGTCAATGAAGACTTGGGAGACTTTAGAGTCGATACTCGATAAGTTTTGTTGAAATGAAATTTGAATTGGCATATGATCTTTGCTTTCATTTAGACACATTATCCTAATCAATCGGTGGAATTTGGCTATGGTTGTTTTACCTTGCATAGTAAGTTCTCCTGGTTTTGCAATCCAATTGGTATAGTTGTAAATAGGAAAACCTAGCTGACCACTTGCAGACTCGACAATCAGTCAGTTTTCTTGAGATTTATGGCGACATTCCGATGGTGATGGCAATTGTTGCAGTACGCCGGCTAGTACGTACTGATCGAGAAGTACTTAATGTTGGATTTGGTGTTCACTAATATTGGCCAAAGCAATTAGCCCATCTTTGATGCAGGTGTGCACGTGAGTTGGCCAGGTTAATTACTAGCAATCAACATATATTTATATGTTGTTTGGGTGCGCAGCCGAGTACGGTAGGGAGAGATAAGAGATAGTTTTGGTTTCCATAGAAATCAAGAGTGAAAGCCAAAACAGTTTGTCATTCTTTAGTGTTCTCATATTGTTTAATGTGATTCTTAGTTGAAAGCTAGATAGCTTTAGAGAGGTGGAGTTAATCTTGTATTTGAGAGAAGAGTCTTCTTTAATTGTTAAGAGTATTAGCTTTGAGTGTATTGGAGTTTTGGGTAGTAGGAGTTTCGTAAACTCAAGTTGTAATCTCTCCAATTGATCATAGTGAAATTTTCCGCCGGCTCCTAGAGTGGACGTAGCTCAATCACATTGATTGAGTGAACCACTATAAATCCTTGTGTTGTTTGTGTTTGTTGTTTTCTTTGTTGCTCATTGATTGATTACCACCGTTTGTCACACTCTCGCACAACAAACTGGTATCAGAGCTCCTAGGTTCAGATTGGGAGCAAATTGGTTTCAATGGGTAACAAAGAGAAGCCTTCGTCTTCGGGTACTTCGATCTCCACAAGGACAACGATGCGCAATGCCAAATTTGAAGTTCAGAAGTTTGATGGAACGGACAATTTTGGTATGTACGTGGCAGTGTGAGATGATGGATGTCTTGTGTCAACAAGAATTGGATATTGCACTCGAAGAAAAATCCAAGGATATGGATGATGCAGAGTGGCTGAGAATAAACAAGTGGGCTTGTGGTTCTATCAGATTGTGTCTTGCTCAAGATCAGAAGTTTTGCATTATGAAGGAAACTAATGCAAAGGCTTTGTGGCAGAAGTTGGAACATCGGTACATGACCAAGAGTGTTGAGAATCAGTTTCACCTCAAGAGGCGGCTCTTTCGGTTCAACTATTGACCATGTATTTCTATGACCGACCACATTAATAACTTCAATAAGATACTCGTCGATTTGACTAATTTAGATGTGAAAATTAGTGATGAGGATAGAGCTTTGTGTTTGCTTAATTCTCTACCTGACGAGTATGAGCTTTTGATTACTACTTTGCTCCATGGGAAGAATGATGTGAAGTATGATGAGGTTTCAAGTGCCTTGGTGAACAGTGAGTATAGAAAGAAAGAGAAGCAGTTGCATGATGTGGGAGGTGAAGCACTTGTAGCAAGAGGAAGATCTGAAGAAAGAAAGCAGTCTGAAAATAGAGGTAAATCTCATTCCAAGTCTAGAAGTAAATTTCTTGCAAAAGATGAGTGTGCATTTTGTCGTATGAAAGGACATTGGAAGAATGAGTGACCTAAGTTGAAGAACAGAGACAAAAAAAGTTATGAAGCAAATGTTGCCAAAGAAGATTAAGATGATTTTAATTTTGCTTTGACTACTACTACAGTTGATATTTCAGACAAGTGGATTATGTATTCGGGTTGTTCTCATCATGTGTCTGAAAGAGGAGTGGTTCTCTTTTTTCAAGGAGTTGGATGGTGGGATAATTTTGATGGGAGATAACAATCCATGTAGAATAAAGGGGATTGGTACAATCTGTCTGCAGATGCATGATGAAGTAGTCAGAGAATTGACTAATGTTCAGTATGTTCTGAATTTAGTGAAGAATCTTATTTCTTTGGGTACTTTAGATGAAGATGGGCATACTATTACATTAAGGAATGATGTTGCCAAGGTTGTCTCTGGTTCACTTGTGTTAATGAGAGGTCAAAGGCACAGAAAATTATATTTTCTACAGGGAAGTACAGTTGTTGGTGATACAACAGTTACCAAGAGCATAAATGATGATGATGCAGACACCACCAGATTATGACATATGTGTCTTGGGCATGCTGGTGAGAAAGCTTTGTAGGGATTGGTGAAACAAGGTCTACTGAAAGGTGTAAAGACCGACAAGTTGGAATTTTTTGAGTATTGTGTCTTAGGAAAGCAGACTAGAGTGAAGTTTAGTACAACAGTACATCAGACTAAGGGAGCTCTAGATTATGTTCACACAAATATTAGGGGACCAACTAAAACTGCATATTTGGAAGGTAAGCATTATTATGTCTCTTTTGTTGATGACTTCTCTAGAAGAGTATGGGTGTACATTATGAAACGTAAAGATGAAATCTTGGATATATTTGTGAAATGGAAAGAGATGATTGAGACCCAGACAGGTAGAAATATAAAAAGGCTTAGATCAGACAATGGTGGTGAGTATACGACTTGACCCTTTTTATAAGTTGTGTCAAGATGAGGGTATTGTGAGATACTTCATAGTTAAAGAGGCACCGCAGTAAAATGGGGTAGTAGAACACATGAATCAGACTTTGCTGGAGAAGGTTCGATGTTTGTTGTCTAATGCTAGATTAGGCAAGAAGTTCTGGGCTAAGGCAGTAACGTATGTAGGTCATCTCATTAACAGGTTGCCTACTGCTGCGAATGAGGGCAAGATGCCCTTGGAGGTATGGTCTGGAAAACCTGCTACTTATTATCATTATTTGCATATTTTTGGTTATCCTACTTATTATCATGTCAGGGAAAGCAAGCTTGATCCAAGAGCTAAAAAAGCTATTTTTATCAGATTTAAAGATGGTGTTAAGGGATACAAGCTATGGTGCCCATATGTGAAGAAGTCTATTGTGAACAGAGATGTGACTTTTGATGAGTGAGATATGGTAAATCAGTTGAAGCAGAAAGATTCTCAAGAGCAGACCGTAGAGAGTTTGAAAAATGTAGACTTTGAGAAAAGTGTTCATGCTCCAGTTGGTCCTATAGTTGAGTCAGATGATTAAAGGGAGGACAATATTGAAGTTGAGACTCAAACCCAAGAGCCTACCTAGCAAAAAGATAGACATATTGCACAGAGAAAAAAAAAAGATCTGAGAGGCCAACATGGTTTAATGATATGATGATTTATGCACTTCCAATTACTGAAGAGGAGATTCCTACTACTTATGAAGAAGTTGTTATACATACAGATATGGTGGAGTGGGAAAAAGCTATGAATGAGGAGATGAAGTCTCTTCACAAGAACAAGACTTGAGAATTGGTTCAGTTACCAGATAGAAAAAGTGCAATTGGGTGCAAGTGGATATATGCCAAGAAGGAAAGATCTCGATACAAGGTGGGCAACTGAGTACAGTAGAGAGAGATAAGAGAGAGTTTTGGTTTCAATAGAAACCAAGAGTGAAAGTCAAAACAGTTTTCCATTCTCTAGTGTTCTCATATTGTTCAAGGTGATTTCTAGTTGAAAACTAGATAGCTTTAGAGAGGTGGAGTTAATCTTGTATTCGAGAGAAGAGTTTTCTCTAATTGTTAAGAGCACTAGCTTTGGGTGTATAGGAGTTTTGGGTAGTAGGAGTTTTGTAAACTCGAGCAATAATTTCTCTAATTGATCATAGTGAAATTTATCGCCGGCTCCGAGAATAGACGTAACTCAATCACATTGATTGAGTGAACTACTATAAATCCTTATATTATTTGAGTTTATTGTTTTCTTTATTGTCTATTGATTGATTCAATGGTAGGAATTTTCACTGGTGGTGGAAATTCAGTTTTTTAGTGTTGGCGTGTCTGATTTTTTTAGTAGTGGTAGAAATTCAGGGGTTTGCAACTTCAATTCAGGGTTTTCCAACTTCAAGGATTCATGTTCAATTTCAAGGGTTTCAAGGTTTGGGATTTCAAGTGCAGCGGAATAAAAAATGGTGGTAGTAATTCAGGGGTTATAATTCAGCAGAATAAAGCAGCTTTAAGATCTGGTGGAGTGCGATATCCATACCTCATTCGGAGAAGGTGTGGGTGTAGTGTGCAATTCTCAGGATTTTTGGCTATGATACCAAGTATAAAAGTGTTTCAGAGAGAATTCAGCGATATTGTGTTGTATTCATTTACTCCCAAATTGAAATATATATAGCACTTTACAAATTATATTCCTAATAAAAAATATATTTCTAATAAAAAATGATATCTATACTAAATTTTAAATAATTATAATTAAATATAAAACAATATTTCCAACAATCCAACCATGTATACTCATCAGTCCCTTAATTTCTAACTCATATGATCGCGCGAGTATATATGAGTAGCTAGTTAGATCGAGTTGCGTACAAAGGGTAGAATCAGCCAATCAGGTTCAATTTCTGAATGGGAGTAGCTCTCAATCCAAAAGAGCAAAAAATGATAAAGCGAAATAGGGTCCAATATTTCTTTCTCGTTGCCGCATCCGAAACTTTGATCTTTCATTGGCTATGAACTTGATATTCTCCAATTTCTTTTCTAATTTACGGACAAGTTTCCACAAAATTAAACTCCGCTCTCGTGAACAAAGATTGCTCCATCCAAACAAAATGACCTCTCTTTCTCCCCATTTACCAGGAAGTAAAGCATGCACGAGCGAGCATCATATGTCAATCTTTAGCTAGAAATTAATATCTATAGAAAAAGAAGGGAAAAACTTGAAAAGATGAAAATACACGTACGTTTACTTGATTGGGTTTTGTGACTAAAACTCTAAAACGGTCATACCTAACAATGACTGAATGACGTACGGAAAAAAAATATAGATGCCGTATACGTACATATACGTATTTAGAATACATGTAATTACATGCTGTTGGGAGTGTTGGATCACTTGGATGGCTGGAGAAGGCAGTTGGTTGTATCACTTGTATGGTCTAAATTGGTTTGGTGACTCGGAGTCTAGTAAGGTGGTATCATCATGATATCTTATGATACTTTGGATGAGACTGCTATGCACCTGAGGACTAACTATCCAGAGTTATTTTCAATACAACGACACATGTTTAATTTTTATAGGTTATATTTGTTAATGTTTTATTTATATGACTGAGCTTACAAGTTCATCGACGTCGTTGCCGTCGACCATGAAAACTCTTCTTCTCTCTCTCGGTCTCTCCTCTTCCCTCTCTGTCGTGCTGGCCCTCTTTTCCTCGACTCTAGACCTCGACTTTGGATACCCAGAGTTATTTTGGGCACCCATTGCACATCGCATGATGGTGCTCATAAATGAAGATCTGAACGTAATTCTATCTGTTATAGATTTAAAGGTGATGTATCATGTAGCTCTGGCACTATAACAATCATCGCATAATGTATCGAGTACCTCTAAGAGGTACTCACAAGCTTTTTCGTTCCCATCTCTAGACAACAGAGATAATAGATGGACCCTTCTCAACTACCTTCACAAAATCCACAATGCCAATTTTTGGGGAAAAACTCTCCATTCATCAATCCATTTGGAAGTGATTTACTCTCTGGATGCTCCAAATATGAATGATCAACCTCATCCCAATAAAGTTTTTAACACCGGCGAGGCTGAGGAGGCTCCTGGTGAGGCTTCAATTCGATATCGAGATCGAACTAAGAGAGCGATGAGATTCTCGTGGGTGTTGCATCAGCACCAATGGGTTCGGTGTGGCGGCGCGACGTGGAGGAAAGGTTAATCGGAGGAGGCATGTCTGAGGTTGGCGGTTTTCGGCCCAAAGAGGAGGTGAGGGGTGAGGTTGGAAATGGCAGAGGAGACAAGCCAACCAAACCCGAAGTGTGGCGGTGCATGCAGCGAGAGGGGGGAGGGAGACACGTTGGAAATTAGGTGCATTGAGTTCAGTTAATTTCAAAAAATGTTGAAATTTTTAACTAATTATAGAGCGACACATATTCTTTTTTGAAATTAATCTTCGAATGTTTAATCTTGGAGAGCATTCCAGTATTTTGCAGGACACTTATCTACTTCATTTTTGAGGGGTCTATAATTTCCCCATCTTCTTTGTTATTCAGCATCTTCCTCGTATTCTCGACTTTACTGTATCCCTGCATATAATGGCATACCTAGCTATATATCACTCATGGCGATGCCGTAATGGGGACCTAGCCACGGCCACCTAGTAAATTTGCATGCATGTACTCGATCATAACTAAGTTTATATATGTTATTTTTAAATGTAGTATGTACGTCCCGTTTTTTCTCTTCACATGGGGACAGTTGGTCTCACATGTTTCTAATTAGAAAGAAGGTTTCCTTTAATATTTATCATGTAATTAGTGATGTGTTTCTCTAGATATAGGTCGCGCCAATAATGTTACCAAAACGACATTTTATGTGTGCTGATAGCTGAAAGTGTTGGACTTAAATACTTATATCTATGTATTTTTTTGTAGTTTAAGTAATTTGTTGTGATCAATTAATCAGAGTCTTATTGTAATATTATTTCGTGTGTTTGTATGATTAATATATTAAGGTATACTTCGTGTGCTTGTATGATTAATATATTAATATATACGTAATACAAGTCTATATTCATGTTGTACTCTGATGTGGTATCTCATATTACATAAATTAGTTAATGTTCTACTGGTACTCAGTTATGGGTTAGGCACCATCGATCACTATATATATGAGGGTCTAATCCTTGTTCTCGTTATACACAATACTTTTTAGCTCTTCCTCATTAGAGAAGCTAAACATAGAAGATAACAGAAGACTTAAGCCTATTAACCTTTGCACGTACAATGACCATCTCTACCAACGCAGCTGGTAAACTTCTATACTCTACAATATTATTTCATGTCATGAGTTATGTGTTTATGATGCAGGGGCGGATCTAGGTGAAGGAGCCCACCTAGATTTTTGGGGTATTTTTAAAAAGAAAAAAAAATTATGTATATATTTATAATTAATCTCTTGTCCACCTAGCATTTTCTCACAACTTTCTCGTCTCTATAGTCTCGATTACTCAATCTTCGTCCATCTTTCTCTCTCATATAAGAGTTTTCCTTCTCCGCCATCGCACTTTCTGGTGCTCTTCGCATTTGTTTTCCTCTACTTTTATGTTCTTTTATAGCTTCAACTTTTTTTTTGGAGTGATTTCTCATGATATAAAATTACTGAATGTTAAATTCGGCCCATATCTGATTACTGGTTGTTGCATGAGTTAATGTTTTCATTTTTGATGTAGTAGTCAAAGACGCATATGAGTTAAATTTTTTCCTCCGATGTATGTTCTTTTTATTTTTTATAACAAAAGTATTAAATCCTTTCGTTGTCTAAGTTTTTTTTTTGATAGAGAAAACACTAACAAACTAGCCTAAGGAAGAGATCTTAGGCCCTCCAAGACCTCTCAGATCATGTTGAGTCTAAGTTGTGTATTGTAGTCTCATGAGCTTTTCAAAAACAAAACAAACAAAATATTGTGCGTTGCACAATATTATACAGCTCACCATATTTTATAATTCTGGATCCATCCCTGTTATGATGATTGAATCTTCAGTACATTCTTCATGTGACTATCACAAATGCACATGACATAGTCATCTTGGTTTGGGGATGTAAAATGCATATTATGTATGTCTTATATAGGTTGATAATTGTTGTGATTTTTTAGTTGAATTGAACAAATGAAATATATTATAGTTGATGTTGAGTTAAAAGTATTTTGTCGGTAAATTATAGGATCCGGGGAGTTTGTTGATCGAGATGTTGAAGGAGACTAAAACTTAACATCGTTCATTCCTTTTGACACCAAAATTTCAATATGTTGATAGTAGTTTGAGTGATTGTTCATGTAAAATTCAACCTCTAGTACTCTACTGATTTCTGCTAAATTCAGACACCAAATTGCTCATACCCTGCTCAATATACGCAATGGAAATCGCTTAATTTGTTTCTCTTGACAACTTTTTCATGTATTATGTTGCATCGAGGCTTCACATATATTTAAAATAATATTTCTATCTTATCTATTATTGTATTATTGTCAGAATTCGACCCATATTTAGCCGCTTAAACTAAGATTAGGTCATAATCATACTACTAGCTGAGATTTTCTATTAACATTGAAAATAACTCCTCATGGAACAGTGGAAACAAAACTAAAACTAAACTTTTTCTAAAATTAACAAATCAAAATCTAAACTAACAAGGAAGGATGCTGGTCAAATGAGCTTCTAGGTATTTTAAAATAACTAACCAGAAGCTACAAGCCCGTAGGATTAACTGCGGATCCTACAATGGATTAATGTTATATTTTGAACTGTGTGCGCGTCCCACCTCCACTAATATTCTGCAAACCCGGGCATTTGAAACCAAAGGACCCAGGGAAGGACATTTCAAAAACAGAAAATTATTAAAGTGAGCGGACAAAAATCGTAAATAATATAAAAATATAGGAAATTACTTTTATGCCCCTTCCGCTGAATTTCAGTGAAAAAAAAAACAGTATGCGAGTATTTAAAAATCATAAAATGAGACGGAACAACTGAGATCAACCACGAGACTAACTGACTCGAATGTCTAACACGAAAAGTAAAGATCAATTAGTTGAGAGTTGACTCTGAATCTGAGTATCTAACAACCACTCTGCACTCGAGCCATCGGAAATGATGTTTGACTGACTAAGAACTGAATCTGAAACAAAATAATTAAATAAGGATGACAGAGGAATCTGACATCTCTAGTCATTATAAACTATAACCAATTGACTGAGAACTAAATCTAGAAGGAAATAATCATCAAATAAGGATGACTGAGGAATCTAACATTTTTAGTCATCAAGTATCGTTTAGGAGCCTAGCATCTAGGGCGACATCTGACTATCAGGACTCGAAGCAATAAGGAGGCACTAGAGACTAGCAGTGAACTACAACCCTAGTTCTGTGACACCAAGGAATAAGGAGGCGATGATGACTGGTAGTGAACTACAACCCCAGTTACCCCTATTACCTGGTAGTGAACTTCAACCCAAGATAATGCATAAGTAGTGAACTACAACCCTAGAATGGCCACCTGAGGGCCAGACAGGTAGCATACATGCGCATGTATATAATAATCTCAAAATATATCCTCTATGATGTTGGCTCATCTCCACATAAGACATAGGAGTGATTCTGACTCATTCATAGATGAGACATAAGAATGATACCAGGGAACTGTCATGTCAAGCGCAAGTGCTACTAAACTAGAATTACTAAAAGTGAACCAAAGACATAGGACGTAACAGTACTCACAACCGTAAGCATAAAATCTGAGAATTTGGAGTAACTGAGCTAACTTTAAGCTAAAATAAGAAATGAAGTCGAGAACTTAACGCAATAAAATTTTAGTTGGTATAGTGATATTCGTAAATTATAATCACTAAAAGATCTAGCATGGGAAATATAATAAAATTTACTACTCGCATACGCGACAGTGAAAAGAAAAGTCCACCCACCTGAATCGCTTGAAAAGTAAGTATGTAGTCGATGATATCACTAGAAACATTCTCGATTCCTAAGACAAATCGAGTCTTTGAATTTTTTCCGTTAGCAAGAAAATGTTGCAATCTGAATGATGTGGTGGCTCATTACCTATATAACAGATGTGGGTTTTCCTGTAGTTGGAATAGTAACTACAGTTCCAACATGTGAGACACACGTGGTGAGCAGCAAATTCTATCTAAAAACTCGGTATATATTGCCTGTTTGCGTGTATACATTCATGTATAACTGTATAAACCTCCACTAAGTTCTACTACGATCATCGAGCATTGTCTGACAACGTACACTTACGTATAGACTATAGAGTCCCAAACTTTGACACTCTTTGCCTAAACCAGAACGAGAAATTTAACATCTTAAATATATCCTCTCCCACATGCATGTTCTCTCTATTAAAATGACCAAGACTTCTCTCCATGGAGCGGTGGCCAGTGAATACAGAGTGATGACAAGCTGCACAATCATTTAATCATCTCAATTTAAATGGTATGTAGTCTACAATTTTATATAAGAATCTTCAGTTAAGCGTACCAGCCTGTTGCTAACACCGGCTATTCAAAAATTTAGTACAGTGAATCTAGCATACAACAATCGATCGATGTGAAAAAGAACAGTACCATAAGAGTGTTTGTTGTTCTACCGAACCCTGTATGAAGACCATGTGTTTCAACACTCCATTTCCAAGTCTGAGAAAAAGTTCTGAGAACTTCTCTGGAACTGATATTTACTTGCACTTTTGTTTCCTGCATAGATTGGGAAATCGATCGGTCAAACGCTTTGGAGTTCCTGACTGTGAGATCGTTTTAATCTGTGGGTTCAGGGAATCGTGAGGTAGTTGACGACGGATCAATTTGCTCTATACGGACTTTACTTACTCACCGCAGGCGAATCACCTAAAGGTAATTTGGTTTTTTATGATTTCATCGTCTTCGCAGTCATGGTAATGATGGTATGGACGTACTCTATGATTGCATATGATTGGGTAAGGTCTACGTTCTCAGATCATTCTCAATTGTTCAATTATTAGTTGATGCATTGTCCTACCACTTGGGCTTTGAAAGCAAAATCAGTTCTCACATTCCCACCCCAATGAATATATATATTAAAGCTCCAACCTTCTATGCTCCTTTGTTTGAAGTTTGCGTTTTGCAGTGGTCTTTGTTTAGTTTGGTTGCTAATTGAGTCTATGTTTTGGTTGTGATTTTTGTTTAGAGGGGATTGATAGGGTTAGTTGCTGCAACAGTTGAGTTTACCAGTAAGGTTGCTCAGCAGCTTGAGGTAAAAAAAAAATTGAGTGCAAATTGATTTTGATTTTGTTCCTCAAAATGATCGATCGTTTGAATGAGTAGGTGTTATTCTGTGATTAGTGTGGTTCTTACAAGTTGCAAGTAAAACTATTGGTTATAAGTATGATGTTTTGTAGATACAAGAACTATATGCGCTAAGCTTGCTATGAATGAGTATCACATTGTTTGTTACCTGTAATAGTGTGTTCCAATAGGTGGAAGTCTAGACTGATCTAACGACATGTAGAAAATGTAGAAAATTGAGTATCACATTGGATAATGAACTTGCTGGATAAATAGTCTTAGTATTGTGGTTGATCGATTATCCTCGAGCACAAAATTGATTCGGCGTCGTTTCAGAATCAGGTTTGCCAGGGTATTGACTCCTGATACTGCCGATAATGTATCTGAATTTCACTCATTAAGAGTTTGTTTTGGGTTCTAATGAAACAAGCTATATGCTTCTTCTCTTTTTTCATATTCCATACTTGCTCTAAAGGAAACGTTGAAAGAAAGATGTATAGTTTTGGTAACTTGGATTTTGTTTGGATACAAATAGGATGTATTGGTAACTATACCAAATCACATTGATGTTGTCATTTGGCCTGCTTTGAGTGGAATTCTGTGCAGTTTATTTAGGTAAAATACTGGAGTAAATTAGAGCATTGAACCTTAGTTGTCACTGTCTGGAGCCACAGTAGCTAGCACTGCTTTTCCTATTTTCATTCCCAGTACTTGATTGAATCTCACACTCAAACTAATATCAACTTGGCTGCGATATAGATAACACAGTATTACTGTAATAGAACGAATATTTACATATAATACTGAATATGCTTATATCTTAACAGTGGATGATTGCGTCGAATATGTATGTTATGTGTGTTGCTTTGTTTTCCAGCTCTATTTGATCATCAAGCTAAGCATATTATGCTAAATTTTGAGTTTTTTTCTGGGTTTTACAGGGTTGCAGTGGTTTTGTTCCACCGGAGAGCAAGGTAAATTGATTCTCCGTCCATTGCTTAGTTTTTCTTTTTGGATTTGTTAAATGTGCTTTCTCTAAAGTGTATATGAGTTTTCGGTGTTGGATTAACTGCTTGCTCTAAGGCTTCTAAGTCTATTCTCTACCATTGTAGTCTCTTCTTCTTCTTCTTCTTCTTCTTCTTCTTCTTCTTCTTCTTCTTCTTCTTCTTCTTCTTCTTCTTCTTCTTCTTCTTCTTCTTCTTCTTCTTCTTCTTCTTCTTCTTCTTCTTCTTCTTCTTCTTCTTCTTCTTCTTCTTCTTCTTCTTCTTCTTCTTCTTCTTCTTCTTCTTCTTCTTCTTCTTCTTCTTCTTCTTCTTCTTCTTCTTCTTCTTCTTCTTCTTCTTCTTCTTCTTCTTCTTCTTCTTCTTCTTCTTCTTCTTCTTCTTCTTCTTCTTCTTCTTCTTCTTCTTCTTCTTCTTCTTCTTCTTCTTCTTCTTCTTCTTCTTCTTCTTCTTCTTCTATGCAATATATATATGTATAGCTAGCTCATATAATTGAGCAAAATCTTGATTTGAAGACATTTGCATCTCTATGGGCAATAGATATATATAGCTAGCGTATATAATAGAGTGTGTACTTATCCACTACATATTTCGGTTTGAGATCTTATTCGTTCATTATGGATCTTAGTGTATTTCGGTTTAATTTGAGTTCTGTGTTGATTAAAATGGTAATGCATTAAAATGAATCTTAGTGTATTTTGATTTGATTTCCACTATGTTTTGAGAAAAATGGATCTTATTTGTAATTCTGAAATAAGGTGTATACTGTGTTTTGGGTTTTGATTTCAATTTTTGAGGTTAAATTGTTACTAATTGTCATGTTATGACCACACATGTATGTATATGAAAATATTATTTTATTGCCAGGGTGTCCATGTTCTATGCGAAAATAGCTTAATTGTGTCATTCTGCTATTGTTTCTATGTCTACCATCTTGCATTATTAGATATGATTATAGTTTGGCTGCAACTGTACTGTTGATCTCGCTGCTAACTTATGGTTCTATGATTTGTTGGTCTCATTAGTTTACTTTCTATTTCTCTTGGTCCCATCTCCCCATTGTTTTAAAGAAAAGTTTGGGTCTTTGAGCAGAATATACACAATCAGATCTTCTATTATTAGCTATTAAACTAAGTATAGAAACATTGGGATAGTCGAATCAATACATAAAAGGGGAGTGCATTTAGTGTCTGATTTGCTATTATTAGCTAACATAATGGAAGTTTTGGTTTGCATCGTCCCATTCTCAATACAAATTCTTGGGCAGCTTTAGTTTGTTTCAAATGTGCAAAATTTCATACAGTTATGAGAGCTATGTATCGGTCTTCGCTATTATTGGCAGAACAATCAATTTCAGTTATATGGGTCTGGTTTATTGTTTTCGTAATTTGTCCAGTTATATAGGGCAGCTTCGTGTCACCTTATATGGGTCTGCTTATGTAATTCTAATTTCGTATTGGTAATGCATCTATTATTTCAAAGACATGGGTTATGTAGGCCTGGTGTTATGGTTTTACAGACTTGATGTTGATTTAGTTGAGGTTCTTTCCCTTTTCAATTTTTCTCATGGAATTTGAAATGAGTTGCAAGTATGATACTTATATTTCTTTGCTCTATGTTTCTCGATGCACTGATCATGCATATTTAAAATGTACTCCAGGTGCTTCAATCTGTGTTTGAAGTCAGAAAATCAACCATTCAGACTACATGTCGCTGATACAAGATCGAAAAGTCAGCAGAGTATAAATATAGCTATATAGCATGTCAAGAGCCTAAATTTGTCTGTTATGAGGTAGATGTGATGGTGATCATCCATAATCCTCTCACGATGTATGTAAACAAAGTTGTCGTAAGTGTATTCCAAATATGTTGTCAACACACTTTGATACTAATGACTATAAGTATCGTGAACTATTCATTGCATGGTCCATCTACATTGTTTTCTCAGACGATTTCAACTAAGTCAGTGGTACTTTTATCACACCGCGCGAAGCGCGGGTGACCTACCTAGTTCCTCTATATAGTTGGGGTGCCCCGAGAAATTCCTTCATTGTCTTAATTAATAAAAAAATGTCGATTAGTAGTTGAATTCAAATGTTAAATAGCAATAAAACCGATCGACCACGTAGTCGGAAACTTCCCATGAAAAATTGGCTTTCCGCCTGCCGGAGCTCTACCCCACACAACGTCGCATGGCTACAACGATCACCTCCAATTCCTCCAAATGACATATCAAAACAAAGCTCGTTTACAACCCAACATTTTTCTCCAAACAACCCATATCAAAAACTAATGGAAAATGGTCGAAATCTAGCACCACAGTTCGAAAACCCACCGAAAATTGTCGCCTACCGACAAACAGAAAATGATCACCTCAGGCTTTGAGGCTACCAACGTTCGAAAACCCTGACTGAGGGCTTCTAAAGCCCCATGGTTTAACGCTGCAACGTGGCCTTGAGTGCCGCCACGACCGGTGAGAAATTCGACTCGAAACCTTTGAATTCGACGTCACTGATTAAACCTCCCCGACTTGAACTAGTTTGAATTGATGATGGATAAGTGTAGAGGGAGGGAGACGATTTGAACGCAAACTAAATTGCGATTTGAGGGGGCCGTTGTCGGAAATTCGAGCCGACGAGTTTCCCGGCAGTCGCAGTTCGGGAGCGAAGAGAGAGAAAGAGGGGATTTTTCTGATTCCTCTGTTTACCTTCTATGGAGAAAATGGTATTTATACCATGGTAAAAAAAAATCAACGGCTAAGATTGAATTACTGTTCGATTCGGCGGCTACGATTAAATCACCATGTATAGACTTCTATTTTAATTTATCTTTCAACCAAACTTCCAAAATTCATAAAAATTAACTTGAATATCCATAAAATGAACTAAAAATACATGTGAGCTCGTACTAATTTTATCCACAACTTCCATGAAGAAAATAAATCCAAAATCAGAACTTCTAAAAATTATTTTTTTTGTCGCAATGAATCACGATAAACGTGTCAAAGTGTTATTAATCGCTAATCAACTTGACTAAAAAAATTAGCGTGATAGTTTTAGTACGGGTCATTATAATTACAGCATTACCCCTTTGACTCCTTAGTTTTAAAAGACAAAGTGCGGTCACACGTATTGCAACCCTCTCAAACTATGCGTGGGGAGATGACGAAGATGACTTAGCGAGAGAGACAAAGAGAACTTTACAGGGATCCTTAATATCTTACACTTTAATTTGTTTTTATGATTTTTATTTTTTATTTTTGAGAAGGTCGATCAAATATCTATTAAGAAATTGTGAGAGTAATATAGAACTCCGCCGGATTACTCGACCCGACAAAGAAAAGTCCTAAAGTATTATGATACTAGAATACATTGTGAATCATAAAACACCTTAGACTAATAAACAGGAGTAGCATGAATAACTATAAAAAAAATTAAATATACCACTCCTTAATTAGCTAGCCACATTCTTTATTGAGTCGCATAGCGATGTAACTCCTCAACATTCATGTCCATTGGTAGTAGAATAGGCCTCTTCTTAGGGGGACTACCGTTTATGGGATTTCGGAGAAAGTCCTATCTTGGACCTTCCCTTCTTGTTGGTGGGGTGAATTGTCATACTGAAAGGACCCAATCCCGATTCAGTTCCCTAAACCGGAATCAAACCCTTCGAAAATACAAACCAACAAAAAATTTTCAAAATTTCGGCAGAGTTTCGTTATTAGCGTGGAATTACCGTAACCTGCACGCAGAAATTAACACTTCGTCCTATGCTACAAAAAGCAAACCGTGGGCACCAATCCCATCCGGATTTCTCAACATCAATATAATCAACAACAGTAAATAAACTGTACTATGTATATAGGTATATCTGTGAAAATCCGCAGAACATGTATCAGAATGTATCAGAGCGACCTCTAGAGTAAAACATATACAATATGTACATCAGTAGGTGAAACAAGAACCTACTGGAAAACACAGGTGACTCTGATCACTAGCCTCCAAACCGCGACGTGAAAACACCAAACCTGAACTGCAAACTGGGAACGGAAACCGAAAAGCCCAGGGGAAAGACAATAAACACGTTAGAGTGAGTGGACGAAAATAAATGTCTTTCACCAAGTATATATGTTATAAAAATATATGCGAGTCCAGGAAAATAAAACCACATATGTACACGAGGTAAAACTCATACTCCTCCAGTGTACCGAGCATGCAAATAAAATCCCACGGGGTCACTCATGGACTCCTCCGTGCTAGTACAGTCTGAACCACGGAGTCCCTGACTACCACGTGATTCTGAGCCAGGAATGGCCTCGGTTCCGGGGTACTGCCCCTCACCGGTCTGGTCGGGGTACTGCCCCTCCAGGCGGCCCTCCGTCGGGGATCAGCCGACGAGGCAAAGTGTATCGATACAACAACGTAACTGAGACTGTACTCTGTGTAAACCAAATCATAAACAATTCGATGCAAATGCAAGAAACAGCATATAAATGTATGCATATTCGTATACATATATCCGTATAAATAAATCGTATAATCATAAAACACATGTTCATATTAAACATAATCTCGTATGAAATCTCATGCTCGTAAAACCATAATCATGCTGCATGCTCAAGTTCGTAAATCATATATAAAAGACTCGAGAGATTTCCGTGAAAAGAAATTGTCCACTCACAGACTCTCAATATGCGCACACGCGCTACACTCGTGGTCCGGCGGAAGATCCCTCGCCTGAAGCACGATCACGATCACGATCTCCTGAATATTCACAAAACATAACTGATCAAAATCGTAGTCCACAACACTGTACGAATGCACGGAAACCAACCGTTCCCGGAAATACGAAATGCAGTACAAAATGTATAACGGAAATCCCGAAATCCCCACTCGAAATCTCGACTGATAAACGGCTAATCAAATCAACCCGAAAACCTCTGTACGATAACCAGGGCGTGATTACGAGAAAAATGACACTAAAATTGTCGAAATCTGAAAAGTTGACTTTTTCCCTCGCCGTTGACCGTCGTTGACCACCGTTGACCGCAGCCGCCGGCGGCGGCGCGCCGTCAACGGTGAGATAACACGGCCAAAATTTCCAGATCAGCTCCTCTCAACCATGCGAACATCTTTTCCTTCTAACACTAACACCAATTCAAAGTAAAACTACCTCAAACTCACGAAACCCGATCGAAAATCCAAATCGGAGTTCAACTCGGGTTCGTCCCAAAACCACCTCTCTTCCAAAACCAGCTAACTATGAAGCATCACTGAGGTGTGGGGAGCAAAACCCCCAACAACCCGACCCTCAAAACTCCCCGGAACAGCCTCCACCGTCACCGGCGAAACCAACCATCTCGGCCCCAATCGAACTCAACCAAAACAACATCAAATCTTTCCAAACCAAGCACCATCATGCTCGAAATTCACAGAGGAATCTAACCATACCTGATTCGTGGTCGGAGGTGGCCGGAAAAAGGTCGCCGGAAAGTGACTTCCCGTTTGGGAAACTTTCCCTTTCGGTCCGATGGCTTACTTTCCAAATATGGAAAGTCAACAAGATTCAAGTCGGTCAACGCCCCAAAATGAAGTTTTCGACTAACTCTCGACTATTTTTCGACTTTTCGATATTTATACTCGTCCCTCGGGTCGATCGACGGTCCAAAATGAAAATACGAAATGATTCGGATAAGCTCGAAACAATCGGATAAACTCGTCGGAACCCAAAACTTCAAATAATCATAAAATATTCCTCGGTTATCGGAAAATTCTTCCGGAATCGCCCACGAACTCGAAATCACGTACTCAACACTTTCCGTGAAGACACTCAACTCAAATTCCCGACTGAAAACATAGTCGCGAATCGAATCGACAAACCACATAATATTCCAAAACTGCGACTAAAACCAAATCTCGAGAATCGTGCCCATCACACATCTGATTCTGGTTCGGGTCGTCACAAATCTACCCCCCTAAAAGAAATTTTGACCTCGAAATTTACGTACCTGCTATGTGAACAGATGAGGATACTGTTCCCGCATACGCTGCTCGGTCTCCCAGGTGGCCTCCTCAACTGAATGGTTCTGCCACAAGACCTTCACCAGCGGAATCACACGGTGTCTCAACTCCTGCTCACGTCGATCGAGAATCTGCACTGGCTCCTCAACATACGATAAATCCTCTCTGATCGGCAACTGCTGTGGGGCTATCACATGTGAAGGATCTGAGATGTACTTCCGCAACATTGAAACATGGAAGACATCATGTACACGAGTCATCTCTGTCAGTAACTCAAGTCTGTAAGCAACAGCTCCAACCCTCTCCGTAATCTCATACGGACCAATGTACCGCGATCGAAGCTTGCCACGCTTCCCGAACCGCACAACTCCCCTCCACGGAGATAGTTTCAGGAAGACCCAATCACCAACCTCGAACTCCAAGCTCTTCCTCCTCACATCAGCGTAACTCTTCTGCCGATCCTGGGCGATCTTCAACCGATCCCGAATCACCTGTATGTCCTCCATCGTGGTTTTTACCAAATCAGGACCAATGAGCCAACGTTCGCCCACCTCACTCCAATACAATGGAGTGCGACACTGCTTCCCGTACAGAGCCTCGTACGGTGCCATCTCAATACTGGCCTGATAGCTGTTGTTGTAGGCGAACTCGATCAAGTGCAACTGCTGATCCCAGTTTCCGCGAAACTGCAACACACATGATCTCAGCATATCCTCAAGAGTCTGAATGGTCCGCTTGGACTGCCCGTCAGTCTGAGGATGAAAAGCTGTACTAAACCGCAACCTCGTGCCTAAAGCTCGCTGTAAAGCCTGCCAAAACTCAGAAGTGAACTGACTATCTCGGTCAGAAACAATCGACACAGGCACACCATGCAAGCGAACAATCTCAGATAAGTACAACTTAGCCAATCGGCCCACTGATACCTTCCCTGGAAGTTCAAGAAAATGTGCGGATTTCGTCAATCGATCAACGATAACCCAAATGCCAGTATTGCCTGCCGAAGTACGCGGCAACTGATAGACGAAATCCATCATGATATGCTCCCACTTCCAAACCGGAATCTCAAGTGGCTGTAGTTTCCCTGCAGGTTTCTGCCTCTCCGCCTTCACCTGCTGACAAATCAAACACCGACTCACGTACGCGGCAATCTCCCGCTTCATGTTGCGCCACCAATAGTACGCTCGAAGTGTACGAAACATCTTCGTACCTCCGGGATGCATCGCATACGCTGAACTGTGGGCCTCGTCCAGAATCTCCTTCTTCAAGTCCTCGTCCCTGGGTACACATAACCTGCCCCTGAACAACAACGTACCGTCGTCGCTCAAACGGAACTCTGTAGGCACACCATTCCGAATCATGATCTTCTTACTCAGCAAGTAAGAATCTGAATCCTGTGCCTCCCGTACCTGATCAACTAACACTGGACGAACCTGAAAGCTGGCCAACAAAGCTCCATCATCATCATACCCAAATACAGCACCTGTAGCTCGAAGCTCGGCTAACATCGACACTCTGGCAACACACATGTGAAACAATGAAGCTCCCGATTTCCGGCTAAGTGCATCGGCTACAACGTTGGCCTTCCCTGGATGGTACTCAAACGTGCAATCATAATCATTGATCAACTCCATCCATCGGCGCTGCCTCATGTTCAGATCCGGCTGTGTCCGCAAGTAAGTGAGACTCTTGTGGTCAGTGAAAATCTTACACTGAGCACCATACAGGTAATGTCTCCAACTCTTCAACGCTAACACAATAGCGGCTAACTCCAAATCATGCGTCGGATAGTTGGCCTCATGCGGTTTCAGCTGTCTGGAACCATATGCCACGACTCTACCATGCTGCATCAACACACAGCCAAGGCCCAACTTCGACGCATCGCTGTACACAACAAACTCACCACTGTCGTCTGGCAACGTCAGAACCGGTGCGGTAGTCAATTTCTCCTTCAAGAGCAAGTAACTCTCCTCACACGCATCAGACCACTCAAACTTGACGCCCTTTTTCGTCAATCTAGTCAGTGGTGTAGCAATCCGGGAGAAATCCTGTACAAACCGTCGGTAATAGCCTGCTAACCCCAAGAAACTCCTGATCTCCGGTACAGTAGTGGGTCGACTCCAATTCAGCACGGCTTCAATCTTGTCAGGATCAACACTAACTCCCTCGGCAGAAATCACGTGGCCCAGAAACTTCACACTATTCAACCAGAACTCACACTTGCTAAACTTCGCGAACAACTGATGGTCCCGCAAAGTCCGCAACACCGCTCGCAAGTGCTTCCTATGCTGACCCACACTCCTCGAGTATATCAGGATATCGTCAATGAATACAATCACGAACTTGTCCAGGAATCGTCGAAACACCCGATTCATCAAGTCCATGAAAGCTGCGGGGGCGTTGGTCAACCCAAACGGCATAACCAGAAACTCATAGTGCCCATACCGCGTCCTGAATGCTGTCCTGGCAACATCTGAATCTCGGATTCTCAACTGGTGATATCCGGATCGAAGATCAATCTTCGAAAAGACTGCTGCTCCCTTCAGCTGATCGAACAAGTCGTCAATCCGCGGCAACGGATACTTGTTCCTCAACGGATACTTGTTCCTCACTGTAATCTGATTCAGCTTCCGATAGTCGATGCACAACCGCATGGTCCCGTCCTTCTTCCGCACAAACAACACTGGAGCACCCCACGGAGAAACACTCGGTCGAATGAATCCCTTCTCCAACAACTCCTGAAGCTGAATCTGCAACTCCCTCAACTCTGCAGGCGCCATCCGGTACGGTGTCTGGGAAATCGGTCCAGTACCCGGCAATAACTCAATAGTAAAGTCAATCTCCCGCACAGGGGGTATACCAGGTAACTCCGCTGGAAATACATCTGGAAACTCAGACACAACCTCAATACTACCAAGATCCGGCACTGCAGCTGTAGTATCCACAACATGGGCTAAGTAAGCAACACAACCCTTCTTCATCAACTGATCCACCCTCATCGCGGAAATCAAACACGTTAGGGAAGTGTTCTTCTCGCCACGAAACAGTATCTCAGGTAACCCTGGTCGTCGAAATGCGACCTCCTTCCTGTGGCAATCAAACATAGCCCAGTGCGACTCCAAGAAGTCCATACCCAATATCAAATCAAAATCCACAATATCAAGCAACAACAGATCAGCGGCTAAACCATGGCCATCAATAAACACCTCACAATCTCGGTAAACCCAACCGATGCTCACAACCTCACCTGACGGATACAACACTTTCCACAACCCCGGAAGTGGAGATGCAGTTACCGTAGCCAATGATGACAGTCTAAATGATATGAATGAATGTGTGGCACCTGGATCTAGCAATGCAACTACAGGAATACCAAATACATGTAACGTACCGATAACGACCTCCGGTGATGCTCTGCCCTCACGCATAGTCATAGCATGAACTCTCGCCTGTCCGGCTGGTCGTCCTCGCTGGGGCTGTCCCTGCTGTCGGCCCTGACCTGCAAACTGTGCTGGTCGAGCTCCCGTAGTGGCACCTCGCTCAACTCCGGAACTCTGGGCCGCCTGTCCATCTCCACCATACAACTGAGGACACGCCCTCGCATAGTGACCCACCTGGCCACAATGATAACAGTTGAGGGTGCCTCGCTGACACGAACCAACATGATGCCTATTGCACAAATTGCACAACGGATACTCCCTCGGTACAACAAATGTGCCTCCAGTACGCCGGGGATAACTAGAACCGCTGGAATCTGTACTAGCCTGTGGCCGCTGTGGTCGATCTCTCCTCCAAAACGGTCTCCGCCTCGATGCACTAACTGGTGGGCGGTAAGATCCACCGCCAGAGGATGAAGCTGAACCGGAAGTATCAGAACTCTGCCTCTTTGAAGGCCCCTGACTCGGTTCACCTTCCTCAAACCGTCTCGGCCGATACCTCTGCTGTCTTTCCTGCTCAATATCCTCGCCTCGGAGTGCAGCACTAACAAACTCATCAAAGTTGTTCCGAGGCATCGTCGTCAAGGTCGCCTTGATGTTCAGATTCAATCCTAGCTCAAACCTACGACACTTGGCTTCCTCTGTAGCCACCATATCCCGCGCAAAACGAGACAAACGGGTAAACCGATCCCGATACTCAAGTACAGACAAAATGCCTTGCCTCAAGTTCGTGAACTCCTTGTACTTGCGCTGCTGGGTAGCCTGATTAAAATACCTCCGCATAAACAGATCACGAAACAATGTCCACGGAGTATCCACAGGAACTCTGTCAGTGCTGACCCACTAAAAGTATGCATCACCCTCAAGTAAACCAACTGCGGCTACTGACATCTGCTCAGGTGTAAACTGCAGACGCTCACAAACACGCTCAATCTGAACCAACCATGCCTCGCATATCTCTGGATCAACTGAACCCGAAAACACAGTAGCACCCGCAGTGCGAGCCTTGACCACAGGGTCAAAACGCTCTTCCAAATGCAGCACTCGCATCAGCAAGTCGCGCGTTCGGCGATCCTCATCAGGATCATCATCCCGATCAACACGGGGACCACGTCGAGGAGGCATCCTACTGATATAAGACAAGCATTAGGCACAAGCAGAAAGAACGTAATCATGAAACCGCAGATATTTGAGGACATACAACACCCGAAGTATTGATGAGTACCGCTGGCCAGTCGGGTCATCACTCCAGTCATGCTGTATCAACTCAAATACCCTAAGCGTCACAACTACAAGAGTCTACAGAATCTGACAACCTAATGCTCTGATACCAAGCTGAAAGGACCCAATCCCGATTCAGTTACCTAAACCGGAATCAAACCCTTCGAAAATACAAACCAACAAAAAAATTTCAAAATTTCGGCAGAGTTTCGTTATTAGCGTGGAATTACCGTAACCTACACGCAGAAATTAACACTTCGTCCTATGCCACAAAAAGCAAACCGTGGGCACCAATCCCATCCGGATTTCTCAACATCAATATAATCAACAACAGTAAATAAACTGTACTATGTATATAGGTATATCTGTGAAAATCCGCAGAACATGTATCAGAATGTATCAGAGCGACCTCTAGAGTAAAACATATACAATATGTACATCAGTAGGTGAAACAAGAACCTACTGGAAAACACAAGTGACTTTGATCACTAGCCTCCAAACCGCGACGTGAAAACACCAAACCTGAACTGCAAACTGGGCACGGAAATCGAAAAGCCCAGGGGAAAGACAATAAACACGTTAGAGTGAGTGGACGAAAATAAATGTCTTTCACCAAGTATATATGTTATAAAAATATATGCGAGTCCAGGAAAATAAAACCACATATGTACACGAGGTAAAACTCATACTCCTCCAGTGTACCGAGCATGCAAATAAAATCTCACGGGGTCACTCATGGACTCCTCCGTGCTAGTACAGTCTGAACCACGGAGTCCCTGACTACCACGTGATTCTGAGCCAGGAATGGCCTCGGTTCCGGGGTACTGCCCCTCACCGGTCTGGTCGGGGTACTGCCCCTCTAGGCGGCCCTCCGTCGGGGATCAGCCGACGAGGCAAGGTGTATCGATACAACAACGTAACTGAGACTGTACTCTGTGTAAACCAAATCATAAACAATTCGATGCAAATGCAAGAAACAGCATATAAATGTATGCATATTCGTATACATATATCCGTATAAATAAATCGTATAATCATAAAACACATGTTCATATTAAACATAATCTCGTATGAAATCTCATGCTCGTAAAACCATAATCATGTTGCATGCTCAAGTTCGTAAATCATATATAAAAGACTCGCAAGATTTCCGTGAAAAGAAATTGTCCACTCACAGACTCTCGATATGCGCACACGCGCTACACTCGTGATCCGGCGGAAGATCCCTCGCCTGAAGCACGATCACGATCCAGATCTCGATCACGATCTCCTGAATATTCACAAAACATAACTGATCAAAATCGTAGTCCACAACACTGTACGAATGCACGGAAACCAACCGTTCCCGGAAATACGAAATGCAGTACAAAATGTATAACGGAAATCCCGAAATCCCCACTCGAAATCTCGACTGATAAACGGCTAATCAAATCAACCTGAAAACCTCTGTATGATAACCAGGGCGTGATTACGAGAAAAATGACACTAAAATTGTCGAAATCTGAAAAGTTGACTTTTTCCCTCGCCGTTGACCACCGTTGACCGCCGCCGCCGGCGGCGGCGCGCCGTCAACGGTGAGATAACACGGCCAAAATTTCCAGATCAGCTCCTCTCAACCATGCGAACATCTTTTCCTTCTAACACTAACACCAATTCAAAGTAAAACTACCTCAAACTCACGAAACCCGATCGAAAATCCAAATCGGAGTTCAACTCGGGTTCGTCCCAAAACCACCTCTCTTCCAAAACCAGCTAACTATGAAGCATCACTGAGGTGTGGGGAGCAAAACCCCCAACAACCCGACCCTCAAAACTCCCCGGAACAGCCTCCACCGTCACCGGCGAAACCAACCATCTCGGCCCCAATCGAACTCAACCAAAACAACATCAAATCTTTCCAAACCAAGCACCATCATGCTCGAAATTCACAGAGGAATCTAACCATACCTGATTCGTGGTCGGAGGTGGCCGGAAAAAGGTCGCCGGAAAGTGACTTCCCGTTTGGGAAACTTTCCCTTTCGGTCCGATGGCTTACTTTCCAAATATGGAAAGTCAACAAGATTCAAGTCGGTCAACGCCCCAAAATGAAGTTTTCGACTAACTCTCGACTATTTTTCGACTTTTCGATATTTATACTCGTCCCTCGGGTCGATCGACGGTCCAAAATGAAAATACGAAATGATTCGGATAAGCTCGAAACAATCGGATAAACTCGTCGGAACCCGAAACTTCAAATAATCATAAAATATTCCTCGGTTATCGGAAAAATCTTCCGAAATCGCCCACGAACTCGAAATCACGTACTCAACACTTTCCGTGAAGACACTCAACTCAAATTCCTGACTGAAAACATAGTCGCGAATCGAATCGACAAACCACATAATATTGCAAAACTGCGACTAAAACCAAATCTCGAGAATCGGGCCCATCACACATCTGATTCTGGTTCGGGTCGTCACATATACTCTCATGGGCGGCTGACTGACCAGGAAATTCAATCCTCTTCCCGGTCCTATGGCCCGAGATATCTTCTACTTGCCCAGTCGACTAGGTCAATATAACCATCAGCTCCGGATCATTCATTGCTGGTTCCATGGGCCTTGTGATCTTTTAAGTCAGCCCGCCTGTTGAATCCTAGCCAGCGACTGATAAAGCAGAAGTGCATGCGGGGCTGACATTAGCACCCATAAGCTGCATGACTGAAGAAACTGGTATGTCCAATGCGGCCACATGTGGCTCCACATCCACCACCGGTGGACCCAAAGGTCTTGAGAATGGTTGATGATCCTCTCGATCAACTTACAAAATAGCAAATGCGTTTGTGAGATTTCCCTCGAATATAGGGTTACTCTGCATGTGTACCACATGCCGTATATCATCAACTCGAAGTGTCACCAATGAACCATCTCTCCGCCGAGGCACCTCCTCCAAACCAGCTCTGTCACTCGGGACCACCAGCAATGGAGGAGGGTGGGTGGTCAACCATGGTCCAGCCAACGTAGTTCCGTTATTGGGCTGATGCATCACCTCCAAAAGGTTAGTCATTGGGCGTCTACTAGTGTCCACTCCTAATCGGTGCACTAGGCACTCCTTGGATCAGTCCCGCGGCCCACTTGTAACCCAAAGCCGCCATTGAATTTGAGCGGCCTGCCTCCTTACCCCAACCCGAAGAGCGTTCGGTTTGGCCAGCCCCTACCGGCGCCAGAAATATCCATTCGGCAACACACAACCTTCTTCGTCATGCACATAAGATTCACAATTACCACAAAAACCGTTAATCTTCTCATGAGAAACAACTACATCCGCAGTGTACACATTAGCAAAATTAAATGTAGTTCTTACCACCAACGGTCGCTGAAAATCAATATCAACACAGAGCTTGATCTCCAACTTGTAGAGGAGGTAGTGTAGGTCATGTTCAAGGTACTCCCCAAGAGCATTTCCGATTTTCTTGCACCACTTCATTTGTAACACACCCGCTGCCCATCGGCCTTCCATCTGTTGCACCACTGCAAATGCACATTTCCTAATGTTCTCGAAAGGGTTGGAGATACCATCAAACCCATCAACCACGACTGTTGTCGAGAGGTAGAACCATGAGCCATTCTAGATAGCTCTCTGGCAACCCGATTCGGACTTGAACTTGCAAACAAATCGGTCAATCGAGATTCGATCGAACCCGATTACACATCTATCCACAGTGATACCATTCAGAGTTTGAAGGCTTGGACACGATCCACCGGTAAGGGAGAGAGAAAAGATACGGGCCACCGCATAAACTCACTCATCATCCTCATAGTCGGATAAAGCGAAGTCCACCACTCCAAGCACAGCCATCAATGTTGCGGTTCGGAGACCTCCATGTTAGGAGGGTTTTGGAACTCAAGCATGTCGAGATTTGACATGCAATCAGTTTGGGAGAAGCGGGGGAGAGAGGCAAGAGTGAGTATGTGCTTCGATTGGAAATCGGAGTTAAAAGAAGGAAAATTGGAGAAAATGAAGAACGGGCGGCTAAGATTTTTTTTGGGAAAATAGAGAGCATACGTTTCCAATGGAGAGCGATAAATAGACAATTGTCTTCACTTCACCTTGATACCAATATTAGTTGACCCGTAACCCTCACACACATTAATGTCAACTAAATATGCACAGTGGCGGATCCACTCATGGTGGAGGTTGGGAAATTGCCCAACCTGAAATTCTGACATTGGCTTAGGATTATAAAGATTAGGGATAACTAATATCTGTAAAAATGGCAATGAGGGCAAACATAGAGTGATTTGTGAGGAGTGTTGTACGTTTCTCGTTTTCAAATAGAAGGTGAGCAATATGTGGTTGATTTCCTCTTTGTTTATAAAGAGGGGTGCTATCATGATTATTATGCATGTAGGCAAGTTCAGACTTCAAAAATCCCTAAGAGCAAATGCACCGCACTAGCCAAAAGGCAGTGGCGAAAGGCAAGGTTTTACTTGCCACATGTTTACAATTTTTGTTAATAGAACCCTCACATATAAAATATGCTAACCTATTCAAAAAGTATTTAATATAATTAATGTATGGCTGGAAAGCCATCACATTGGGCTTAATGTTTTGCCAGACTTGGTCAACATGCAAGACTTGTCTCACTAGTTGATCAACTTGGAACATTTCAATTTTTAACAATTATGTTGAGAGGTTTAATTGCAATCAAATGTTATCTTTGATCGGGCAAAACCAACACAGTGCATTTGCTCTAAAAGAATAGGAAAGTCTTTTTAACCAATTGACATTTCTATTTCCCTACAAATTTCACTCTATAACCTATTCAAGATTTTATTTTATTTTCAAATTTCATTGATTTATGATTTTTTTTGTTCTTTAGATTTCTCCAATGCAAACCTACAAGTGCGATTTTAAACTAAAAATAAAAAAATAAAAAACGACTTATTTTTAATCTTGCCCAATCTGGAAAAAAAATAATTCTAAATCCGTCACTGACATGCATGCTTGTCAATAACTCAATATACTATAAGGCATAGGAAAGCAACAAACTAAGGAGGATGGTAGTTAGCATCCGAAGACACAGAGCGGATGATAACTCTGACGAAGGATGTGAGACCCAGTCTGGAGTGCATTCCACTAATTGAGATAGCTTTTGGTTTTTCCACTAATCCTAAGTGGCTTTTCATGTATAGTTACATTACACGATTCAACGGATAATTACTCCATAGTATAAGACAATATACACGATATAGTCTTTACGAGTCATGGATTGCCATCATATTTTGTAAAGGAACTGGAAGAAAAGTGCTTAATTAGGATCAAAGAGACTGAACTTGTTATCTTTACAAAGTAAACAAGCACAAGCCCTCTATTGATTCCATGTCACTTCGGGAAAAGGTAGCTTTGGATAATTGTTGCATAGAATGGAATTACTTGATGACATCTTGGACAAAATGATAAGAAACTATACGCATCATAAACCTATTTGCTTTGGAGCTAGCTTTCTTCCATGTCCATTGTTCTCACTCATGTATGACTCCATATTTATATTTTCGTTTTGGCACTTAATTTTCCATCAAAAACCAAACCTCTTACAAGTACTATTTGTCATTGATTATGATAGATGATAAACAAGTCTGATCGAGATCTCTTTTTCTAAGAATCTAGGCACGCGTGTACACTCTTCTTGCCTCCCACTCCGATATTGCTCTTTGAACGATACTTCGCTTTTGCCCAGTACTGGGCAGCCATTCCTACCCTTGCTCAACGTGGCTCCTCCACAATCAAACACCTGTCTTTTTCTTTTCTTTTCTTTGTAGTCTGTTTATTCTTGAACGGAAACTGAGATAAAGGAAGAAGAGGCCGGCATCCGATTGAACTAAGTTCGATCGATTAAACGCAACACATTAAATGGGTTATTGCAATCTCAACCAGCTGAATCAAATATAAAACAATATATAATCTTATGATTCTCGTCATTCTGTTTCTAGATAGAAAATGGGTTTGCAAAAACTTCAAAATAGGCCATGATTGCCGTGGTCATGTTGTGATGTCGCCGGAATCGCGTTACTACCCAGATTGAATCACATCATCGCATTCAAAAGAATGACAAAGTAGATCTGAAGAGGATGTGATTGATGACTAATGGTGAAGAAGAAAAAGGGATGATGGAGTTTTGTTTTAAAAAGAAAAGAAAAGAAAAGAGAACAGATGTTTGATTGTGGAGGAGCCACGTTGAGCAGGGGTAGGAATGGCTGCCCAGTATCGTCCTTGCTCTTTTCCACATTGCAATCGTTAACTAGGTAGCGACTTTGTCCATGGTTGCGTATCAAGTTTCGCATGGCTGAGTCGTTGTGCTTGATGATCGATGGATAAGGTAGGTAGGTAGCTAGACTTAACACATCAACTGAATACTGCTCATGATCGAGCTCTGTCAAAACGAAGTTTTCTTCCAAAGAACTCAGTGGTTGAGCCACCAATTAATGATTGGAAAATTCGGAGTATAAACTACATCAGAAACAAAAATAGCAACATGTTTTGACCCCGGGTGCATGATAACGTCCATATGCAGTATGTCGATGTAAATATTGCAAGTGCTCGCATGCATGGGCGGTATGTGTACGTCCACACATCCTTTTAAAAAAAAAAAAAAGAGTTTGGGACATAGTCACGTGATATGTTAGGAGGCTCATCTCACGCGTGAGTTATTTTATTGAAAAAAAAAATACACAAATTATTCGGAGGGGGGGGGGGATATAATCCCTTTGTCCCGAGCGCTAGACACTAAATCCTCATAGAGAGTATCCTGGATAATCACAGGAGCCTTATCTAACCAAAAATCATCAATAATACTATTACTAGCAAGGTGTGCCAATCGATGTGCTAGACCATTTGTTTCACGAGGTATATCGCAAAGATAAAGAACTAATAGAGCTAATATAAGACTTATAATCCTCCTCAATACGACCTACCTCAAAGAAATCATCTTTTGATTGTTGTACCGCCACAATAATCTCCAAACAATCACTCTCCAAATTCACCTCCATCCAACCGTGATATATTGCTAGTAGCTACCCAACATGACATGCCTCAGCCTCAACATGGCTAGCCGACCATGCATCAAGAATATGCCTGGTCAAACTAGCGACATGATCACTCGCTTCATCCCTCACCACCACACCAAAGCCACTGGTACCACTGTCAGCCAAAAAACTTCCGTCCACATTAATCTTAAACCTCCCTCGTAGTGGGCACCTCCACTTCTTATGCTTTCGAGGTTTCCACATCTGCCCAGTTTTACTATGCACTGCATGATATTCCATCAAAATATTACTAACCCACTGTACAATATGCCCAGCGTTAAAGGACCCTTTATTCTATACCAAGTTGTTTCGCTCATGCCACAAACCCCAAGGCAACATAAAGAATAAGTCTCATTTATCATTTGTAAGAGAAGAACAAACCAGACCCACCCATTCCTTCACATTTAACAGTTGACTAAGACCTCATGCACATGAAGATTGCCCAACGTCCACACATCTTTGATCACACCACAATTCTTGAAAACATGTAAGCTATCTTCTATACCTTGACCACAAAAGCCACACTCAATATCATCAAGACATACCTTACGATGTAGTGCACTCTGTGTAGGCAGTATATCTCGAACAAGCCTCCACATAAAAGATCTAACTTTAGGAGGTACTGTCGCTCGCCAAATGCATCGCCATAGATCATGACTACTCCCAGCTCCCACTGAACTCGATTGTTGATTTACCATTGACATCGTACGCGCCACATGATAACCACTTTTAACTGTGTAACACCCTTTCCTCTCAAAGTGCCAAACCAAACGATCCGACCTATTACGTAAGCTAAGAGGAATACCCACTATAATCTTCCTTTCTTCTTCGCAAAACAGTTCATCTAACAAGCATCCCATCCACTCATTTGCCTCGTCGTCAATTAATTCCACAACATGCATATCTTCTGTTCCAATCATAGGCTGTGAATAAGGTTGGAACGAGAAAGGTAAAGACAACCATGGATCCTCCCATATGTTTATAGAGCTCCCACATTCTACTTGAAACCGAATACCCTGCCTAAGAAGTTCATGTCCCTCAAGGATACTCTTCCATGTAAACGATGCTCCTGCTTGTTTAGGGGCTTTCATAAACTCACATGAAGGGTAGTATTTAGCCTTAAAAACCTTGTTAACAACGACTGAGGATTATTGATCAATCTCCAACCCTGTTTTGCAAGGAGCGCCAGGTTGAATTTGCGCATATCTTGGAAACCTAAACCGCCTTCAGACTTTGGTACACACATCCTCTCCCAGGCAAGCCAATAAATGTTCTTCACCTCACCTCTATCTCCCTACCAAAAGTGCGTCATCGCCCTATGCATCTCTTCACACATATGAATTGGTAACTCAAAGCAACTTATCACATAGGTAGTGATCGATTGTATGACCGCCTTAATGAGTACTTCCTTCACAGCCGTTGTGAGCATATTTTCTTTCCACCCTTCTACCCTCTTCTTCACTTTCTCCAGTATAAAATTAAAGGCCTCCCTCTTCGAATAACTCACCTCTGTCGGCAACCCGAGGTGCTTATCATGCTTCTCAACCCTCTCTACCACAAGCATAGAGGCAAAGAAATATTGTTTGCTCCTTTCTACATTATGACTAAAGGACACCTTTGATTTTTAGAAATTAATCTACTACTCGAACATACCTTCATACAACCCAAAGATATCATTTAACATTCTACACTCCTCTTCTGCCGCCTTAACGAATCATCAGCAAAAAATAAATGGCTTATGCGAGGTGCTTTTGCACACACTGCCACACCATGAATAGCCTCCCTCGCCTCTGCTCGTTGTATCAACTGCAATAAGAATTCTGCACATAAAATAAACAAGTACGGAGAAATATCGTCTCCTTGTCTAATGTCACGAGTTGGTACAATCATCCCCTCGGCTCCCCATTTAAATTGATCGAGTAGGATACTGTACAAATACAAACCATAATCCAGGAGATCCAACGCTCACAAAACCCCATGCATCTCATCACCACCTCCTCCAAAAATTGCCACTCCACACGATCCTTAAATGGCCTTGGAATAAGAATATTAAATGTTCCATTATTTAGAGTTTGCTCAATGTTCCATCTTATCTTATTAGAGCAATTCTAACATATCTCTCATATATGAGAGTTTAACCAATAATATAAGGATTAATATCAAATATTTGTTCCGTGGTTCTTTATATTAGGGAATTAATCTCTAAATTTTAAGTTGTCATCCCATATTCCTATACCGAAAAGTGAAAATATAGATAATGAGAATAAATAAATGTGTAATCAATGATTTTCTTTTATGTTGCAGATGTAATTAATAATTACAAGTATTTAATGATTTATTTATATTCACCAATCAAAATTAAATATTTGTTTAAGTATAACTATAATTTAAGTAATGTTGTTGGAGTAAATTTGATTAGCTAAAATAACTTTGAAGGGTCTATTTTTTTTAAATGATAATATTTTGTGTGATGTTATTGGATATGTTCTTACTGTGCTATATTAGTGATAGCCAAAGGATCCATTGTTGGAACAGTGTTAAAGGAATGTGAAATTTAGCTCATATAATGACTTAAACTCATAGAAGATCAGTTTGTGCATTTTTTGAGATCATATGGCAATTGATATCTGATAAAATTTAAATGATCACAGTGTAAGTTCTTACCAAGTCTGAGTTCTTTGGTACATAGAAACATTTGAACACGATCATTTGTCCACCTTGAATGTGCTCCTGACTATTTACATTGCATTTAGTGTTTGATCTTAGCCCAAACAAGTTGGAGTTTATCTTGAGCAGAGCTATTTCATGGCCCGAACTCGTTGGACTCTAACTTCACAAGGCCCATAGATATTCAGAATATCAATTCATCATTCATGGCACCACGAGTCTTTATTTTTCACAAGTAGGTTGGCATGTTTTGAAGTTTTGCAGGCACATCCGCACATGCCTGCACGTCAACTACCATGAAAAGCACGACGGACCCCTCCAATGAACCGTGTCTTTGTATCCATCCTACTGCCCAAAGCACAACATTTCCTCACCAATTTGGTTTCCACTATCCATTGTTTTTTTGGAAACGGTTTCCACCATCTCTTAAAGCTGGTTTAGAAAATAGACGTCAATGTTTAAGGTATTTTATGAAAATTAGTACGTTTAATAGTAATGCAACGAATACATGACAGTAGTTTACTTATTAAGCCAAAATTAGTTGAAAGTAGAGACGTATCATTTATCAATTGTTGATTTGTCGCTGATCATTGATCTGTTCCACTGTTGTTGTCAAAATAGCTTTCTTATTGTTAAGATCTAGACCTACTGTCTCTCATACCTATGACGTCTTCCTTTCGCTTTAAGAGCACGATAGTAGTAACAAGATCACATATCACACCGATACCGTAGCATCATGAAATCCCGACTAATACCTAATTGCTTACATAGACGTTGGTTTGACGCCAACTACGTATCTTCCAATACAACATAACAAGGCATGTCATCAGCCAGTTATTGTCTCTCATTCAACTAACAAAATAAATATCACTCTCGTCCGACATACCCATTGACTTCGATGAGACCAAAATGCTCCATCAAGCTACGACCGCCGGACAAGACTAGACCTGAGAAAATTAGGAGACTTGGGAGTTGACTAGAAAACTAGGGTTAATGACTTCTATTTGTACTTTTTTTCAAGTTTGAGCTATGGACCGATGGACAAAGTAAAAAAAACTTTTTCTCCTTTGTTTTCTTTAATTTTCTTTTCCATTTGGTCTCACAAGTGAAAGTGTAAAACACGTCGGTGGCTTCTTCTTCCATCACGATCCACCCATGTGGTCTCCCATCATAGTCCCCCGTACAGACAGATCTCTAGTGTTTAACCTCAAAAACCCAACATTAACATGAATGAAAAGTATTAAAACCATATTAATGTGGTTGTTACAAACCCGAAAATCCAAATTAGAGTTGGCCAATATTCTATCATCCCAACTGGCTCCTCCAACCAACCCCACATGCCCTTAAACGCGAATCATGCAATGTTTACCAAACCAATCACACACCTCCACATTAAAACAAATAAAAAAACACGCGGTGACATCACGCGGCTCGGATATTATTTACGCGCTCCACTATAGCAGTAGGTGAAACATTTTCATTGCCCGGAACCCGATCGGAAATAATGGACTGGTGAACACTCCCTCTGTCTTCGCCTTTAAACCATTTTCACCGCAACTACTACGAAGAAGAGCTCAAGACTTGGACCGACGACCGGGTCTAGTACTCTCGTATATTTATTTGTAAGGTCAATCCCGGTCGTTTTTGTTCTCCACCTAAAAGTTTGAAAGGACTGCAGAGGCGTCGTCACTTTTGTACTGCGGAATATTAAATCGAATCGGCGAAGCTTCCTGGACTTTGATTCAAGGTAAGGCAACTTGTTTGTTAGTTTAAGATGTTGTTGTTGTTATATATGCCAGCTTTGTTTGCTTACTGGTTTGTTCAATACTGTGGAAGAAGACTAGCTCGGTTGGGGTTTGGTGGAGAATATGGAGAGCTATTTGAACGAGAACTTTGACTTGAAGGCGAAAAACTCGTCGGAGGAGGCGCTTCAGAGATGGAGGAAGCTGTGTTGGGTTGTTAAGAATAAGAAGAGGAGGTTCCGATTCACTGCTAATCTCGACAAGCGTTCCGAGGCTGAGACTATTCGACGCTCCAATCAGGTATCAATTTCATTTTGTTTCTATTTTTGGCTTTGTATTCTGTTTCAGATATGTTCATGGATGATTGTGATGAAAATAATTTGAGTTTTTTTTTTTTAAAAAAAAATTGGATCCAAAAGATGCTACTACGATGGTAGTAAAACAATTGCTGAAATATATCCATCTATTTTGTTCTTTTAATTTTCTTTTCTGTCGATTTACAAGTTTTGGATATTTACACAAGATTGTCTTGGCCGATCTTCAGCATTTATACATCCTGTGCTGTTTGAAATCTGACTGCGTTTAATGAGTTTGCATGTCTGATGATTTCGGTTCTAATCTGAAGCTTATGTAGAATGTATTAAAAAATGGATAGATGAACATTTCGCTATTATCTTCATAGTATAACTCTCATGTATAGAAATGAGTCAAATGACGGTCCTACCATACGCTCACTCTGTTGACATAATTTTGTTTACTGTCTTGATTTGTTACTCTCTTATAAGAAACGTTTTTACTTATTTAATCATTCTTCATATTTGGTAAAATTATAGGAGAAGTTTAGACTTGCAATCTTGGTTTCGCAAGCTGCACTTCAGTTCATCCAAGGTATTTTTAGGTTGGTTTTATTGAGTTTATGTTTATGAAACAAAAACTGGTCTAAGTTCATCTACTTTATTTGGTTTTGACATATACGACACTCTATTGCAGGACTGAAACCCTCCCAAGATTATATTCTACCTGAGGAAGTCAAAGATGCAGGTTTCAAAATTGATGCTGATGAGCTGGCATCCATTGTTGAAGGCCGTGATGTGAAGAAGCTGAAGATTCATGGTGGTGTTGAGGGCCTTGTAGGCAAGCTTGGAACGTCGTGTGTCGAGGGCATTTCTACTTCTGAGCAATTGCTGAATAAAAGAAAGGAAATATATGGAATCAATAAATTCACTGAAAGCCCATCTCGTGGATTTCTTCTATTTGTGTGGGAAGCCCTTCAAGACACCACCCTGATGATACTTGGAGTTTGTGCATTTGTCTCTCTGCTTGTTGGGATTATGACAGAAGGATGGCCAAAGGGTGCACATGATGGACTCGGAATTGTTGCGAGCATTTTGCTTGTTGTATTTGTCACTGCCACTAGTGATTATAAACAGTCCCTGCAGTTCAAGGACTTGGACAAAGAGAAGAAAAAGATTACAGTTCATGTTACTAGGAACGGATTCAGACAAAAGTTGTCAATATACGAACTACTTCCTGGTGACATTGTTCATCTCAATATTGGAGATCTGGTCCCTGCTGATGGACTTTTTGTGTCTGGGTTTTCTATGCTGATAAATGAATCGAGTTTAACTGGAGAGAGTGAACCGGTTAACATCAGTAATTTGAATCCTTTTCTCCTTTCAGGGACAAAGGTCCAGGATGGTTCATGCAAGATGCTTGTGACCACTGTTGGAATGAGAACACAGTGGGGTAAATTAATGGCTACTCTAACTGAAGGAGGAGATGATGAAACCCCCTTGCAGGTGAAACTAAATGGTGTGGCTACCATCATTGGTAAAATAGGCCTGTTTTTCGCTGTAGTGACGTTCGCTGTGTTGGTTCAAGGATTGTTCAGCCGCAAGCTTCGAGAAGGATTAATGTGGTCTGGAGATGATGCATTGGTGATTTTAGAATTCTTTGCTATAGCTGTTACAATCGTGGTTGTTGCCGTTCCAGAAGGTTTGCCTTTGGCTGTGACATTAAGTCTTGCTTTTGCAATGAAGAAAATGATGAATGATAAAGCACTTGTCCGGCATTTGGCTGCTTGTGAGACAATGGGATCGGCCACAACTATCTGTAGTGACAAGACTGGTACACTAACTACTAACCGGATGACGGTTGTCAAAACTTGCATTTGTTTGAAAATTAAAGACTTAAGTAGCTCAAATGAATCATCTAACCTCTGCTCTGAAATACCTGATTCCACTTTGAATGTTCTACTTCAAAGCATATTTAACAATACTGGAGGAGACATTGTTAAAAACCAAGATGGCAAGATTGAGATACTGGGAACACCAACTGATGCTGCTGTTTTGGGCTATGGGATGTCACTTGGTGGAGACTTCAAGACGGAACGACAAGCATCAAAACTTGTGAAAGTTGAGCCCTTCAACTCAGTGAAGAAGTGTATGGCTATTGTTTTAGAGCTTCCTGGCGGTGGCTTCCGTGTGCATTGTAAAGGTGCTTCTGAGATAGTATTAGCTTCATGTGACAAATACATGGGTCCTAATGGTGAAGTAGTTCCCCTTGATAAAGCCTCCATCAATCTTTTGAATGGTATCATCGAACAGTTTGCTAGTGAAGCCCTGAGGACTCTATGCCTCGCATACATGGACATCGATGAGTTCTCTGCTGAAAATACTACTCCCATCAATGGATATACATGTATAGGAATTGTTGGTATCAAAGATCCAGTTCGTCCTGGTGTGAAGGAATCTGTGGAGATTTGTAGGGCTGCTGGTATTACTGTCCGAATGGTTACCGGTGACAATATAAATACTGCCAAAGCAATTGCAAGAGAATGTGGAATTTTAACTGATGGGGGCATAGCAATTGAAGGCCCAGACTTTCGTGAGAAGAGTGAGGAGGAATTACTAAAGATCATTCCAAATCTACAGGTAATTTTCTCATATTTTCCCCCTAAAAGATAAGTAAACCATTTAGTAACATGGACATGTTAAATGTCTACAAATCCATTCTGAGGTTCCACAAACTTTTATTTTTGCATACCATTCAAAATGATTCTTGATATAAGAAACAAGATGAATGATGAAAGTACACTGTGTTTCAGAAAGTCATCTAGTAATCATTCAAGTAAATATTGGTTAGTTGATGAGTGATTCATTTTGCTGACCAATTTTTGATGTTACCATATGAGCAGGTTATGGCTCGATCTTCACCAATGGATAAACATACCCTTGTTAAACACTTGAGAACCACTTTTGGAGAAGTTGTTGCAGTGACAGGTGATGGTACAAACGATGCTCCAGCGCTTCATGAAGCTGATATAGGACTTGCTATGGGAATTGCTGGAACTGAGGTAGTTAACCAAACCTACTCTCCCCTTGTTGGGTCAGGGAAAGGAACCCCCCCACCCTTCTCTCTCTCTCTCTCTCAGTATCCTAGTATCGTAAAGTTCCAAATTTATTACATTCACATTCAATTGATTTCTTCAATACTTATTTTGAAAACTTTCAGTCAATATGATTTATTTCAAAACTATTATTAGAGGGAACATAAATGCACAGGGACTGCAAAATGGTGGTGTAAGAGTAAATTATGTCAGAGCTGATACGATAAGAATGAGATAAAGTGAATCATTTGCCCATGGAAGTCATCTCTCTTTCTTTTCTTAGAAGTCCAGCCCTAGGTTCACCTAATGTAGATAAATGTGATTGAGATGTTTTAATTGTATCAGGTGGCTAAAGAGAGTGCTGATGTGATAATTCTGGATGATAACTTCTCTACAATTGTGACCGTGGCAAAATGGGGGCGTTCAGTTTACTTAAACATACAGAAATTTGTTCAGTTCCAGCTAACAGTTAATGTGGTTGCCCTTGTAGTCAACTTTACTTCAGCATGTTTAACTGGTAAGCAGATTGCAACATGCTTAACTATATTACTTTTCTGTTTCCTTATTCTTTCTCAAACCAATCCTTTTTGTTCTTAACTTTTGTTTTGGATGCTACTAGGAAGTGCTCCCCTTACCGCTGTTCAGCTTCTCTGGGTCAACATGATCATGGATACATTAGGAGCACTTGCATTAGCCACTGAGCCCCCTACCGATGATTTGATGAAGAGAACACCAGTTGGCAGGAAAGGAAACTTCATCACTAATGTGATGTGGAGAAATATCTTGGGGCAGTCCCTGTATCAGTTTGTGATTATATGGTTCCTACAGACCAAAGGAAAAGAAGCTTTTCAACTTGTTGGCCCAGATTCTGATTTGATATTGAACACTTTGATTTTCAACTCATTTGTCTTCTGTCAGGTAAACTCCTTATATCGATCTTTGACTCCATAGATAACACTATTAAGTGGATTATAGGAAACAGTAAACTTCGAGATATTACAAGCTTCAGAGGCGTGCGTGCCTGTGATTAGTTTATTCTTGCTTGCCTGTCATATGGGGAATAATGTCGAAATACCTGGGAGATTAAGGCAGTGTTACTAATGATTTTCTTAATACATGGTCTAAAACATTTGGTTCCTACTCTGTTTAAGTTTAGTAACTGGTTGATTTTTGTCTTTTTTAGGCTTTCAATGAGATCAGCTCCAGAGAAATGGAGAAGGTAAACGTCTTCAAAGGCATATTGAAGAACTATGTGTTTGTGACTGTTCTCGCTTGCACTGTAATCTTCCAAGCCATAATCGTCGAGTTCCTGGGTACCTTTGCAAGCACATCTCCTCTAACTTGGCAGCAATGGTTTGTCAGTGTTACACTTGGTTTCCTGGGCATGCCGATCTCTGCAGCTCTGAAATTTATTCCTGTGTAATTAGACTGGATCAATCAAAGCTGAACATGATGAAGGTACTGCTACCTCATTACATGGTTGAGATTTTGTGGCGTCATTTGAAATATGGTTTTCTTCCCACTAAAAAGGTTCGAAAGACAGCCAATATCAAGGCTGAAGGATATACTCTCCATTCTTGCAAAGATGATGCCAACTTTTGTAAACATGAATCCAGGATACTTGTCCTAACTTCTAACTGGTGTAGTTTCTACGTGTTTAGTGTCGGACTTGGATCCTCTCCTAACGAAGAGGACCTCATCACCACCTAACCCAATTATCTGGGCCTGTGATTTAATGGACAGCATTTTTTCTCTTTTCCTTTTTTTTTCTTCTCTCTCTCTCTCTCTCTCAGTTGAAGAGTGCTATTCAATCTTCATCTTCACTTAAAAATGTCGCGATCCGCGGCCGCACTGCTGAGCCGATGTCGACGAGGCGGTTGTCGGCCTTTGTAAAGGCTATGCTCTCCTTGATAGTACTATCAGCAAGACCATATTTTTCTCACAGCCAAAGCAAACCCAATTTCTCCAAAAAATATTCAAAATCCAAAACGCAACACTCAATTCGAAGCATTACCCAGTTCTTCAAACATTGAACAAAATCCCAAAAACACAGAATGAGAACAATTGCTATACAAAGCTGTATAAATCCTCAAAAACCCAATATGGGTGTGAGTTGAAACTTTCATTGTTCATCGAATCTGAAGCTTGTGGTATCCAATAGATTAGAAAATTGGAACTAAGATGAGAGAAAATGATCAAGGTACCACAAAAATAGGAGCTTTGACTTGGCCTCATGGGTATTGAAGCAACTGCATGACAAGAGCAAGATGACGAACATAGCCACTGGAAAAGCTTACATCTTCTTATTTGACAAAGCAAAGATTTAAACTTTGATTCAATCAATAACACTATGTAGCTTATTTTGGCAGAGACCAAGAATTAATTCATTGATGAAAGGTAGAAAATGTTGGATTTGTCGATGCATTTGCTCTTGTCACCAGCTCACCAGAAAATCGCCAGTGTAATTTACTTTACCGCATCTCCGGTTCTCCATCGCCTCCTTCCTAGTACAGTACTAGTACTCTCCCTAAGAGCAGCTACAGCGAGGGATCGAAACGGAGGACGTCCTCCCCAAAAATCCTCGGGCCCGCCGGAAAGGAGGACGTCCTCGGTCTGGGGTTGTGCAACAGGGGTGGGAGGGAGAGGAGACCGGAAGTTGACGAGGAGAACGTCCTCTCAGACATTCTGAAATCGATTGCGGCAGAGGACGTTCTCGCTGACGTCAACCGCGTGCAAGGCTGACGTCAGGCGGGAACAAAAAAATTTAAACCGGGCGCGTGTAATACATGCACCGGTAAAAAGTAATTTTTTTAAAAACGGTTTTACCCTTGACCAATCACAGCGCGCCACGTGGCAGCTCCTAAAACTATTTTAAATAAATTAATTAGTCTAAAACTTAACAAAATCATAATAAATAGCTCGGACTTCCGAAAAATTCAATAAAAATACGGACAAGTTCATATTAATGTCCTCTATAACTTTCGTGAAAAAAAGAGTCAAAAATCATAACTTAAAAAAATGTCATTTTTGAATCGCGATGAAATAAAGAATCATAATAAACACTAGGGCTGGGATTCGGTGCGAACGGTTCGGATTTTTGCCCAAACCAAACCAAACCACAAATATTTCAGCGGTTCGGTTCGGTTCGGTTTTTGTAAATTCGAACTTTCAAACCGTAGCAATCGGTTCGGTTTGGATCGGATAAATTTTCGGATTTTTTCCGGTTTTTCGGTTTTTTTTTTCATAAAAAGAAATGAAAAAAAAAAATCTATTCACCTGTTTACAAAATCTAAGTTCTTAAAATCAACAATACACTAATAGAGTGATACTCTAATCCAGTTATACAATCCAACATGTAACTTTAATCCATCAATTTAAAACACATCACAAAGTCACAAACCAACATAGTTACAATTCAACAACATTCTTAATAAACAGTTCTCTCCAGTTCTCAGAACAGTTCTCAAAATAGTTCAAGCCAACAATTCCAGCAAAACAGTTCTCAAAACAGTTCAAAACATCACAGTTCTCAAAACATCACAGTTCTCAAAACAGTTCAAGCAATTCTAGCAAAATTACAGTTCAAAACAGTTTAAAACCAACAATTTGCAGCAATTAGCCAATTACAACCCTCTCCAGCAACTCTTTCCACTCCAGCAACAATTTGCAGCAAGTCTTTACTTAGTGAGAAGGGTGCATGCTTGATTGGGTGTTTTGAGAGAGGACGGCTGCTCATATTTAGGGTTTCTAATTTAATTTCTCTTCGTGTGTATACACTATACAGTACAAAGACTACAAACTAATGAAACTATACACGGTATACAGACCGGCTAATTAAAAACGACAACGTTTCATAAAGTTCGGTTTGAACGGATCGGTTCGGATTTCAGAAACCCTAAACCGAACCAAACCATAATTTAACGGATTTTTCGGTTTTTCGATTTTTCGGTTCGGATTTATTCGGATTCGGTTTTTTTCGGTCACGGATCGGATTCGGCTCGGATTTTTTCGGTTTTCGGTTTGAAAATCCCAGCCCTAATAAACACGTTGTTATAACGAATGTACGCTCAACAAAAAACCTAAGTCCAATATGACTCGGATTACATTCAACGAGACCACCGTATGCTACCGGCATACAAAATTGATTCAAAGCATATTAACGCGTGTCTAAATAGGACTTCCTATTACTTGAAAATTAGTTGAAAATATTACCCGAAAATAAAGAAATAAAATTTTAAATAATAATGAATAGTAATAGGAAGTCCTATTTTTAGCACCGCTGCACGAAAAACAGGAATATGACTTCCTATTTTGAGGAATTCCTCAAATGGGTGAGGAATTCTTCAAAATAGGACTTCCTCTCCATTTCATGGGTGCGGATGCTCTAAGGCCAGCCACTCCCTCGGCAGCGAGAACGAGCTCAAGTAGAGTCTTACGAGTTGCGACTGCTGTATCGAAATCACGTGAGAGAGAAGAGGAGACTTCGGGTCTCTAGAATGAAAAAGGCAACTGATAGGATATGATATGTTATGATATGTTATGATATGAGATGTTCAGAGACTGATGAGAATAAGAAGAATAAAGGGAAGACAAAAAAAGAAAAAGAGAAGAACTATTGTTTGTCCATTAAATTAGATGTCCTCGATGATTGAGTTAAGTGATGGTTAGGCCAACAATTATGACTCGTCCTCAAGAGGTTTTTATTCCGTTCAGCGAGTTAGAAGTCTTAGCCTCTTTCTTTTTGGAGAGGATATGAGTCCGTTAGTGTCTTAGATAAATATTGGATAATTCATTCTTTCCTTATTGGACTTGATTTAAATGATCTTGCAAGTGCTTGGATATGCATCTATTATGGTAACCATGATTAACCAGTGTTCAAAAAGTCGGAAAAGTCGGCCGACTAATCGGAGACTTTTAGAATCCGAACAGATTTTGACAAGTCAGTCGAAAAAGTCGGTCAAAGTCGATCAAGTAGGTCAAAAGTCGGTTAACGTCGAGTTGACCTGACTAATCGATCAATTTTTTAATTTTTTGTTAATTTTTTCTTTATAAACGTGCATTAATTTAATAAGAAAAAGAGTACATAAGCAAAAAAAATGGAGAAAACATTATCTAATAACACACAAGTATTTCATTTCACTACTAGAAAAAGTACTATAGCCGACGAAAATAATTCGTCGGCTTGTTAGACAATTTCGTCGACTATAGTGTTGCCGGCAAAGGGTGTCGGCTATAACTATAGTCGACGACAAAAACTGCAGTCGTCGGCTAAAGTTTGAAACTCGTCAGCTAAAGTCCACAGATTTCTGAAGAAAAAAAACTGCAGATTCTGGATTTCTATTCTGGGTTGCTGAAGTGGACTAGCTCAAGTACACAAAACTACACAAATTACACAAACTATTCTGGATTTCAATTCACAAAATTACACAAATTACATAGTGAACTCGGCAGCGGAGAGGGCTGGGCGGGCGACGGTGGCGATAGGAGATGTAAAATCTAAAATTTGGGAGGGAGAGAGAGAGAGAGAGAGAGAGAGAGAGAGAGAGAGAGAGAGAGAGAGAGAGAGAGAGAGAGAGAGAGAGAGAGAGAGAGAGAGAGAGAGAGAGATGCGACGGTCTAGGCGAGTGGTGGAGAGAGAGAGGAAACTTGGATTTTAGAGAGGAGGGGCGAGCGACAAAGAGAAAAGGAAACCCTAATCTGGGATTTAAACCCGATATTTTAGCCGGCGATGAAATTTATTATCGTCGGCTATACTTTAGCCGACGACTGTTTTAAAGTCGTCGGCTAAAGTCCCAAAATCTGAGATTTAAACCCGATACTTTAGCCGACGATGGAATTTATTATCGTCGGCTATATTTTGGCCGACGACACGTTTCACAGTCGTCGTCTAAATGAGCATAAACTTTAGGCGACGATGTACATTTTGTCGTCGGCTAAAGTATATTTTAGCCGACGAAAGAAAACTCGTCGGCCTGTTTTTTTCCCGTTGAGTATAACGTTTACTCTGGTAGTGTTTCTTTGGTTTATGTGTATGAATATTATTTTCTTGTTTAATTTTACCTAAATATTTCTAATTTCTTTCATTTATTTGTATGGATATTATTTAATTTAATTAGAAAATAACAAATCCAACTAATCTTCGACTAATCGTTTTGTTCCTTGACCGACCCAACTCCGATTAATGATTTATTTTTTTTTTGAAAAGAATTTGGTACCCGATTAACTACTTTTAGAACATTGGGATTAACACGTGATTTAGACCTTGCTAATCCCGGTCAAAGAAGGAATCCTACCATGAAATGCTGAAATGCACGTGAAAATTTATAATTATTTACGATAATTATGCCAAAGGAGACAATGATAAGTACTAAAAGTACCGGATTATGCTGAAGTTTGATAAGCATCCGTACACAGGTTGGATTTGTACGAGTTCCACTAATCAGTGGATAAGATTGAAGGAACTTATTAATGTAGCAGATGCCACATACAAACTAATGAACCTTCGGAATCCATAATGTATATTACTCCTCACTAGTCACTACACTGCATAGCAAAGACAGTGCTTCAAATGGAAAAGACTCAAAAGAGCAGCAAATGGCCCCCTTGCCTTAAGAGGCAATGCCCCATATGAAACAGTCAAAACAAATGAAATCAAAACTCAAAAGGACCTTTACAAAACTATTTTTGATTAATTGATGGGCAACATCCAACACAGATGCATCAAATCACACAAACACAAACCCTACCTCATCTCTCAAACTTTCAAAGACGACAGCAAAAAAGCACCCCAAGCATCCCATCAAAATGTAGTGTAGGGTTGCAAACAGGCATCAGCAACCCAGGACCAACCCCATCCCAGATATATTGCTCCCCAATAATAACAGTATAAAACAAGGAAGGTGAAATTTGCACCCATTTTTTACAAACCACATCCCCCTTCTATATATTTTGTGTGTATTTTATATACACTTTTGCTTGAAATTGTAAAGAATGGGGTGTGGTTTGTAAAAAAAAGGGATGTCAATTTTACCACCCTAAAACAAACGAGGAAATAAGGAAAGCGATTGAGAAACTGAATAGTTAACCAGCTTTGACAATGTAGGTGATGTAGCCCAGGAAGCCTTTCCTTTTTCTGCCTCTTTTCCAATCTTTGCTCTTTACTTTCGCTGTTTCTGATCAACTTCAAATCATGTCTGTCAAGTATTATTTAATTATACAACACTACTCTTCACACCAATCCGGCAACTCCTAATAACTAGCCGGTAACAGTTTCTTTGGCAGAATCACTTCCTAGGCTCGATGAGTGAGTTGGCCTTGTAAGCTTCTCATTGTCTTCCTTCTTCTCTTGCAAGATTCCATAGATTGTGCACACATGTTCCTGTGGCATAGCACACATTATCGGCATCCAATCTTCAAATGTGTTCCATATATAGTGTTCGGCAAAGAACAAAAAAGACTCACAATTTCTAGAAACTTCAAATTTGGAAAGGACTTAGTCTTGGCTATCAGTCCATCTCTCGTTAATCGATCATCAAAAGCCATTATAGTGACGGCAGCTGCTAAAACAGAGGGTCGATGTTGCATTAAATTGTTAACTGCATTGAAAGAACAACCAAAAAAGAGTTAATGTAATTAGTAATTAGAATCAAAACTTTCATGGCAGTGAAGTTGATGTATACCTCGGATAAGATATGTGAGGAATTCTTCAATGAGATCGTATTTGGTTTCCGGTGGAGATTCTTTGTCGAACTCTAACTCTGTAATGAAGTAATCGATAAAAGCAAAAGGGGTTACTGAATCCAGCTTCCATTCCAGTGCGGCTAATACTGCAAGCTCCATTTGGCTAATCCATCGCCGTTCGATTATGCAATCTTCAACTATGTAATCTGACAGTGACGGACGTCTCTGCTCCTCCATTTTTGCAGCCAATGATAAGCAAGCTACCGAAAGTGTTCTGAACAAAGTTTTTTGACGACTTTGATCACCCTTGAAGGACCATTTAGTAAGAAACAGATCAAAGTATGTGATGGACAAATAAGCTGTACGGAATCGAAATCCAAGAACTGCTCTGTTCTGAAATGAATGAAACAAACTCAATAAACAACTCAATTCCATTAATAAAAGCCAAGAAAAGAGGTTGATCGAGAGTTGAGACTAACTAACTCTGAGAATCCATGTAATAGCTTCCGAACGGTTCTCCCTATACTCGTGATTCTTGAACCCAAACCCAAACCCAAACCCGAACCCGAAATCGATCTCTTTCTGAATTAAGATTTCAACGTGCTGTTGTTGCAATGCAGGGTCGAAGTAGATGTCGGTGTAATGATTGGTTGTGATTTCGTGGACCACATCTGAATTGCTTTCTAAACAAGTCGGGGTTTCTTGGCAAGAAAGGTCCGGCGAGAAATGACCGTCGTCTTCCATGGTTCTCTGTTCTGGAAAATGTACTCTGTTTCTGATATCACATCCAAAGAGAATCTAGAGGAAGAAAGAAGCTACAAGACTTTGGGGGGATTGAAGAGAGAAAAGAGAAGTGAATGAATAGAGAGATAGTTACAAACAGAGAGAAAAGCGGAGGTGAAAATGGGAGACGAAAAAGATATTAGACAAGTTGGTTAGTTAGCAACAGAAACAGAGAGAGTGCTACCGTTTCAACGGTTATGGATTTTTTTTTTCAGGAGGACTAAACTTTGACCCAGTTTTGTTGCAGGGCGCGAATGCCTCTCAGAGTCTCGGTGTGGGCTCTCGGGAGTCGGGACGGGACGCATCTTTAATTTGTAGTTTCCAGTTTATTTTCCGAGAGAAAATTACAAATCTTACCTTGTATTTTAGTATGCACAGTTTTGAGGAGTTGAAGTGTATAATGAAATTGTGCTGGTATATCCAGCAGTTTTGACTGGTCCCATATATGCATTAGTAAAAGGTTGGACTCTGGAGTCTGGAGAGGAAGTACATATAATTTAGGCAAGCTTGTGGAAGGTCAGATCTGAGGATGTGAGCTACGTATGGTCATGTCCAACATTGATCTTTAGGCATCATAAAACCAAGGACAAGAAGATGAATACCACAACCACCACTAGCGCTTCCCATTTCGAAGGTCACATCGGTTTTGGGCTCTGAGACCACAGTACTAGTTCATGCTCAGCCGCTCAGCTGAAGAGAATAGTGGAGCGGACTGGACTTCAAGTTGGGCCAAGCCCAAGCCCAAGCCCAAGCCCAAGCCCAATAGAATAGAATACAAAAGCGCTCATATGCGATAACTTTTTTACCAAGCAACTTAACAATTACATTGGCAACGGTTTTTAATTGGATAGGTTGATTTCTTCATCATGATGAATCGTCAAGAGGTGTTCACCGATTATTACGATGTCAGGCACTGCGCAACAACTATAGGAGAGAGAGAGAGAGAGAAGAATTAGCCAATTCCATCTCATATATATATGTGTAGTTGGCTAGCAAAAAAACAAAATTATTTCTCTGATCAATAACCCCGTGAGAGACTACGTCATCTTTCTAGCTGTGTTCTGACTTCTAAGAAACAACCATCTTGGAAGAGCAGTCTTTGAAGACGCTGATTCAACTTCTACCGCTCCCTCCCAATCACCTACCCTCTTCAATTACCACGTGTCACATGGGCTTCCAGCTTCTACCCACTTGGAACCCGCCACGTGCCCCGTCGACATACCAAGTCAAAAAATCCCCACCGCGTCTCAACGGCTCAGCCACGTAATAACCCACACGATTACTAAAGAGAGTAGCGTACCACACATTATCCGACTATTCTATACCACCCAATATATATTAGTCTCCAATAAAATAAGCAAAAAATAACTTAAATAATTATTAAATTTTGTCAAAATTAACAATTTGATTATTAAAATTTAAAAAATATAAAAATGTGATTGAATTTTAATTTTGTCTATTAAATTGATTACTTTACTCATTTTGAATATTAATTTTTTTATTTTTTTATAATTTTTATATTTCAATTTATATTATATGTATTTTTTTTATAATCATATTTATATAAATAAAATATTTAACAAATTAAAATATTTAAAACTTACAAAAAGTGTTCAAATTTACAGACAAAATTAAAATTTAGGAATATTTTAAATATTTTTTAAACCGTCGACAAATTTTAATTATCGTTATAGCTATTTTCGCAAAGAAGAAAGCCAAACCCTGCTCGCCTATAAAGTGTAGCTTTAGATCAATTGCATGTGTTGGACCATTTAAGCCTCCATCTCTTCTTCTTCTTCTTCTTCTTCAATCGCAGGCTCTCTCTCAATCCTATTTTTAACCCTAAAAATTTCTCCGGTCGAACCAAATCTTTTAATGGCTAAATTGTCCCTGCGATTTTTCCGATCATCGTCAAACTGTTGTTGTTATCTCATACCCAATCGATCCTCCATACCTTGCTCTCGGAAAACAACCTCTCTCTCTCATTCTCAGATTCTCAGTCGGCCTTGTAATTCCTTTTGACGCAGCCGGAGATTCGGATTCGTGCTTCCGACGACGTCGTTTCTCTAATACAGTCGGAAGCCTAGCAGAAATTTCAGATGGGGAAGCGTAAGCCTCTCTTCTTCTCTCTCTTCGTGGTTCATTAGGGTTTTGATTAATTTCGTTCTGCAAATTACGCTCTAATATGTTGCGATAATTGTAGTTAAGACGCATGATAGATCAAATTGTGTTCAGTTCTAAATAATTTTTGATGTGTTGCAAATTGTAGTCTGATTCAATTTTGTTAGTGGAGCTCAATTAGGTTGTTGGATTAGGTTTTGTGGTGAATTGTGGATTTTTTGGTGCTGAGGTTTGGTGTAAATTTGGCAGGTAATAATCAACGTAAAAATGCGGCTATGATGATAGATAGTGATGATGATAATAGTAGCGTGAGTTCGACGTCGACTCTGCGCTCTGAACTCATAACACCTGGGAATGATGAAATGCTAGTTGAAAAGGATAGCTTACTCGACCAAGCTCTAGATGCTCTCTTTGAGAAGAGGGGTACTACTAGAGAGAAAGCTCTTGCAGCAATTATTGAAGCGTTTAATAGCACCTTGCAGCATGAGTTTGTTGAAAAGAAGTAAGCACTTGTGTTGGATTGTTGGCTGCTGGTTGTATTGATTCGTTTTGTTTTAACTGGTTATACAGTTTCCGGGGTTGGATAAACTTATTTGGGTTTGTTCTCAGATTTGCCACTTTGTTGCATCAGTGTCTGAATTGCGTAAAAAAGGGTTCCTCGAAAGAGATATGTTTGGCATCTCATGTGATTGGTGAGTCTCTTTAGTCCTTCCTTTTACCGAGTCGTAAAATTGTCCTTGCTATCAAGTTGGTGTTTAGTCTTCTGTTTATGTGTGTAGGGTTGCTGGCTTTGACTGTTGGATGCGGGGACAATGCTAATGAGATACTTGAAGAATCCTTACCTGTGATTGCACAGGCTTTAAAATCTGGATTTGAATCCACAAAGACGATCGCGGTACCTATATATGTTACTTCATTAGGATTCAACATTCATGGATCTAGTTTCTTGATCAATTGTTTTACTGAAGCAGTAATTTGATTATGATTGCAGTTGCTGGAGTGTTTAGCCATTATCACTTTTGTTGGTGGTAGTGATCCAGAGCAAACAGAGAAGTCGATGCAAGTCATGTGGCAAGTGGTTCATCCAAAACTGAAGTCAAATGTATGTTCCAGCTACATTCCTTTTTTCTTTTCTCTTCCTGAAATGAGTTTTTATTATTCATGATTTGATTTGTCCCCTCTTACTTTTAGGTAGTCGCGGTTAAACCATCAGCAGCTATAATAACCATGATGGTGTTTGCATGGTCCTTTCTTCTTACAACTGTAGATGGATGGAAACTTAATTCCAAAGATTGGCAGGAGTGAGTGTTTAATGTTATTGTTCCAGTTATATCTAGGCTTTTCTGCCTGGTAATAGAAGTTAGTAGATTGATTTGTCTAAACAGTCTCCCCCTTTTTCGTGGTGAAAAATTCAGGTCCATATCATACTTATCTAGTTTGCTAGACAAGGATGACCGGTCTTTGCGAATAGCTGCTGGTGAAGCTCTGGCTCTAGTTTTTGAGATAGGAAGCATAGAAAAATTCTCTGCTGGCACTAATGGTTTAGGGGATGGTTCAACCGAAGAGAGAAATAAACCTCGAGAGTATATGCATATACAAGGATTGAAAGCAAAGATTATTAATCAAGCCAGGGAACTTTCAGCTGAGGCAGGTGGCAAAAGTACTGTTAAAAAAGATCTTACCAATCAACGGAATATGTTTCGGGATATCCTGGAGTATTTTGAGGTATCTGTTATATATATTGGGCATCCTGTTTTACTTCAGATTTTAATTCTGTTCTGTAAATGATCATATCTCCAATATCAGGATGGTTATTCTCCTGAAATTTCAATCAAGATTGGTGCTGATTCACTACAGACATCAACATGGTCACAGCTGATACAGGTTTCTACTTCAAAACATCCATATTTTCGGCTGATAGTTCAGTTTCTTCTTGGTGGATCTTTTTGTTTTTGTATCGTTTCAGCTCATTAATGCTCTTCCAATTTGTAAATATCACAGTTGAATTTCTTGAAGCACTTCCTTGGAGGAGGGTTTATAAAGCACATGCAGGTTGGTTTTCTTGCCTTCGTCCCAGCTTCATTATAATCCTTTTTTGTGAAACGAAGTGTTCATTACATTTTTCTAAAATAGGAAAATGAGCTCCTTCAGGAAGTTTTGGGGTTCACTCCAAAGAAAAAGTCGCTTGATTCAGAAATCCGTCTCTCTGGTAGTGAAAAGGTAGTTCATTATCCACTATGACACATTCATTTGTTGGTTTGATGGACACATTTATAATTGGCTGGTCTTCTTTCGTTAGTAACATGTGGTTGTCTTTCACAGAGGATGTTTAGATCCCCAAACTCGGTTCTCAGCAAAGCAAGGACTCAGCATCTGAATAAGCAGAGGATGTTATCTGCGGTAGGTGTTCATCACTGTTACAATACATGTGTTCTGCTTTAGGGTGCTCGTGCGCATACTTGGGTACATTGTTACTCTTGTACTTGGATTCTTACTATGCAATTTTGTTTTCATTTCAGGGTAAAAATATTGGCCGCTTTGCATCTGATATGGGAGATGATGTGTAGCTTTTGCACACCAAGCTCTGAAAGGGGACCTTGGAATTATTTTCTGCTGCATCTGATTTTGTAACATCACAATTTGTAACGTTATATTGGAGACAGATGGTCATAGTTCATTGAATTGTTATTTTTTGGGCATAATCTGGTGTTTCTGTTACACCTGTTAATTTAGGTACTTATTGAGATGGGCTGGGGTTCTTTCATAAATACGCAGCCCAGCACAACACTTCTCAAACAATTATAGGTCAAACATATGTTGGTATAGGAATTCATAGTGAACATGTAAAAATCACTCCTGCACAAACTGGGGCGTCAGCTCATTGGGGAAGGCAAAATTATACTCTCCTTAATTTTGGTTTAGATATTATGTTACCCTTTTGTTTTATGTTCGTCTCTTTTTTGGGTTCACATCAAACTTACTCTGTTAGTTTTTTCATTCAATCTTACTGGTAAGTGATGACATGATAATTGTTATGTCAACAAGTATGCCACTACTCTATATAATTTACTATTTTACCTTTTTTATATTTCTAATTGCCTCATTTTGTTTTGGTTGAATTTTTTCTCTTATCTTTTTTTCTTTCACAACTATGCGACTAATTGAGATCTCTCTCTTTTTTTACATTTTTTTAAATTTTCTATATATTTTATTTGGTTTTTACTTTTTTTTAATGATATATCAATTAGTCACAGGGTTGCAAGAGCAAGAGAAAGACAAATTAAAAGTAAAAATAAAAACGAGACGATTAAAATGAAAATTAAAGATTAGAAATTTTAATTTTTTTTAAGAAAACTAATTAAAGGGAAAATAATAATTTGTCTAGAGTAGTGAAACCCACTTGTTGACGAAGTAATTATCATGTCATCACGTTAAGATTTTATGAAAAATTAATGAAGAGATAAAACTAATGTGAAGTGCAAAGATTAAGGATACATTTTTTAACTTTGAAACAGAAAAGACCAACATCATATTTAAGAAAGCGCGTCTGAGCAAGTGAGCATGTTTAAATCTATCGAAAAAAAGTGAGCATGTTTAAATTGGGCCGGATACGTTTAAATGGTCACATTAAACTAGAGCCCGAAAGGCACAGCCGGGTCAATTAAGCTGCATAAGCTCTGGTTTTAAAGACCCCGTGAACCAAACCATTTTGGCACTAGTGTTGTCAAAAGCTGATCTTTTCTTCTCTGTATGTTAACCAGCACTTTGCGAGGACATATTACAATCTCAGTGTAGACGATATAAATCCCCGATCAAAAAGCTTCTCCCGAGGAGTCTCATGCTTAAAACCATTCCAAAAATATGTAAAGGACGTTGCTCTGTACACCTAAAGACCACTCAAACCAGAAAAGTGTTTCTTCATGGCTCGGTCTTTCCTGTAATGATTACTCCGACCCCCACCCCCTCCACCACCACCTCTCCTCCCTCTTCCCCTCTGATTCCCTGTATTATCACTGCCTTCTACTTCAGTCTGCTTGTTATCTTGCTCCGCAGTCGACTCCCCCCCTCGACTACTGTCTCCTCCTAGTCTTCCACGGCCTCTGGAATTTCGAATGTATCCTCTCCCTCTTCCTTCTTGATAAGAGTTATCATAGTGCTTATTTTGCTCCTCGCTGGAATCAGCTCGTCTCCTTTCTCCTCCTCTTCCCTGGCCCCTAGGATTCTGAACATGCCCTCTCCCGCTCACTGCAGTAGGATGTGTAACAAGGAGATGTTCTTGCTCTTGCTCCTCAGAGTACTCTGTCAACTTCTTGACTGCACCAAGAGGAAGATTGCCGCCACGACCAAGACCATGAATCAATTCTTGCTGTGCTTGTGTGACTAATGAAGCTTCTCCTGAATTTGCGACTGCTACAGAACCTGCAACTTTGTAGCTATAATTCTTGCCATCCTTGACATAATACTGGGGCTTCTGTCTAGAACCCCATTTTGAACTAGAACTAGGAGCACTCTGAGATGAACTTTCCGTTCGTGTTTCCCAGGGTCTCCCCATATTTGAACTGATCTTTTCACTGTACTCCCCTGCTCCTGAATCCCCAACACTCAAACCTAGATCATCAAAAGAGTCATCATACTCATCTTCATACTCAAATTGTGAAAGCAGAGCAGCAGTTTTTGCTGAATACTTTTCATTTTTGTCATCCAGAGTATCAGGATTAGGCAAGTCAGCTTTAGACTTCCTAACAAACCTTCCCTGTGTAGACGAAGATGAAACAGAAGGGACCCCACTTTGTTGAACCCTACTGGCACCCACTGTATTAGTAGTGGCGGGTGCTGTTGGTGTTGATTCAACCAGTATTCCTTTCCCTTTATCATTCCTACTGACACTCGCACTCCTGGGATTTGGCATCGTCTCTAATGAAGTGTCCAAGGACTGCAGATCTTCATGAAGAGTTGCTTCAAGAATCCTTTGTATCACTTCCTCAGGATTCTGGTTGTATGCTTCAAGACAAGCAGCTACAAACCCTTTCCCATAATCAGGGAAGAGATCCTTAACTTGACTAATTTTGGACTCTATAATTGCAGCATCTTCATCCACCACTACCTTGTTGTTTGTTAAAGGGGTTGTCGTATTAGTGTGTGACTTGGCAATGACCTTCTGAGAGCACATCAGTATTCCACGTACATACCCCAACTGCTCATCATCCATGATTATCCACCCTGCATGAACAAAGTTGATTAGATACAATTCTTTAAGAGAGATTATAAACCCACATCTACTTTTATACATCTACGACCTAGTAATTACAATTTTAATTAAATACTTAGAAAAACAAAACAAATATACCAAAACATTTACTCACCTTGATTTTGTAAACTCTCCACTTTGCCCAAAATATTGAAGTTTCTCTCAACATTCTGAAGAAATGTTTCCCTATTCTGATTTTCTTGGGCACATACTGAAATTCCATTGATCTCCTTCAACGCTTCAACCAGAACATCCGCCCTAATACAAAGATCCTCTAGTTTGGCAGGGAACATCTCTGCCGCAGCAGGAATCAGGAGATTATCTTTGAAGACCTCATCACTTAGATAGCAGATGTCCAAAAGTTTCCAGCCAAACTTAACAATCCTCATTGATAACATCTTCAAACTTATAGTAACATTTGACACCATTTTATCTTCTCCAGCAGCTAAAATAATTCGGAATCCTTGCTGCAAAGATGGAATGAAGGAATCATGCAACCTTGCTAGAGTGCTTAGTAATTCCTCATTCCCATAACTGCAAACACATAGAAAGCAAATATAGTACTTCATTATTGGAATACATCACTGCAATGCCAAATACAAATGGTTTACATGCTCGACTGGTTTACATACTCCCTAGACAACAAATCAAGCATATTAATGACGATCCATATCGTGTGCTTAACTATGAAAAGCCAAACTATATTTTAAGAGATTATTGATGCAATGAGACTCAAATCGCTTTTGTATCCTCAGGAACTTACTGGAGAAACTTAATTATTATTCATGCTCAGATCACAAATTTGGAAAATACAATAGTAAACCACATACCTTTTTTCAACAGGGGACAAGAAGAACATTGTGGCTGGATTGTATACAGTTACAAAAGCATCCATGGATACAATTGCGTCATTTATAAAGTCCATAACCTACCAAAAAGGAGACCATATCTCAATGTGCAAAAGTTGGAAACAGAAGTAACAATTATCCATCAGAACTACAAGAAACCCATTTTCCACACAGAACCTAAATAAAATTAAACTTGTAAACCTGACCTTCTAAATTATACAATGCATGTCACTGTATTGGAATTTTAGAATAAGCAACTTTTCTATAGTTAAGAATGATACATTCAGTCAATACCACTCATACAGAGAATCTCGTGGGAAAGTTATAATAGAGGAATAAATAAAAGTATAGTCGAGAGATGAAGGAATCAGTTGATAAATAAAAGAAGAGAAGCAACTAACCTCGAGTAAATCAGCAAGAAGACGGCTGGATCCATGTTCGCCAGGATTCCCCGAGAGGAAAAGGACCTGTACATTAAATTAGGATAAACATTTCTGTTATGTGTTCACAATGTAAGCAGAAGAATTCATTGAAAATGTACTTACAAATCCATCTTGGAGGATAATAAATTAAAATTTGGAAAGAAATTCTATACATAATAGTTCAGCCGATATTGCTGGACAAACGTGTTTCACCCAAGAGTCCTTAATCCTTTAGGTGTCATGATAATCAGATAACTAGTCTTTCAGAGCAATTTTTTAGAGCTCAAATTATAACAGATGACTTGTCACAAATTTGCTCAAAATTATTAGACGTGGCCATTTGGGAGACTACCTCCAATGCTGAGCTACTGCGCTGATACATTGTTTGTATCATACTCAGGAAATGAGATGATACTGCAGTCAAATTATCACGAATCTCTGCATGGGCTTTCACTGCATTTCCAACCTGAAATATATACTTAGATGAGAAAAGGAAAGAACGAGTAGGGGAAATAGACTGTTAGCAATAAAAATATAAAACATAATGTTAGAAATTGCCTACCAACACTCTGGTCAAATCTTCATTTTCATGACTATATATAGCACATATGTCTAGCAACTTGGGCAAGTCAAGCAGATTCGTCTTCTGCAAAAGAGCTACATATGGAATTAGTGAATTAGTGTTGTCAGGACACAATATACTGATTACTGAGAATACGATGATGAACAACACCCTCAGTCATTCAATAAGTGTTTGCACTGAACACCAGATTGTGACAAGTTTAACGATTTCACTAGAAGTAACACAATATCTACCATCTTAACTCTAAGTTATCTGAGTCTAATTCTACCAGCTCACACTATACTAATCATTCTGTCAATAAAACTGTAACCCTATATCATCAACAAATGTACAGAGATGAGACACACCTTCATGGTCTTTCGGACTGAGACTATCAGCAGCTCGAGCACCAGGATCCCTGTTTGAAGATCTGCAATATATGTTAAAAAATAAAAGTTACTTACAAGAACACTAGTATGCCAGTAATAAACAAAAAAGTCAAAGTTGAAGCTGCATATTAAACTTACATTCGATACAATACCATAAAAATTCGTCGGCTTAGTTCTAACTCTCCAACGACCACCCCTGCCACCATGTCCTTGGCTCCACGGTGAGGAAAATCATAACATCTGCTTCGAAACTGTAGAAAGCTATCCAGAAATTCATGCAAGGAAGTATCACTAGCCACTGAAAACAACAATGTGAGCTAAAAATCACCGCAGTCAGATAATCGATTCAAACCAAAAATTGTAGACTCCACAGTGAGATTGGTTGTCCATACCTTGTTTCCAAAACTCCTTAGGGCTTAGCTTGAGTAGCCGAGAGAGCTCTCTATTGAGAAGATCCACAACTCTCTGAGCCTCGAAGGCGTCCAATCCGCCTTGGTCGGCGCCGAGGCCAGCGGCGACGGCCTCATCCTGGGGCAAGTAATTGACGAAATTGCCCTTGGTCGAGACCCAGTCGGCATCGGATTTCTGAGACATCGATTGGCGGAGGGAGGCGGAGAGAGTGGGATTAGGGTTTGGAGTGGCGGCGTGGTCTTGGTTTTTAGGGACGAAGACCTTTCGGGTTTTGGTGGAGCCGCCCTTGTTTGTTCCTCCTCCGGCTTGCCTATCGTTGTTAATAGGCTGAGGGTATCGGCGGCTCGACATGTTCCGAGTGTGCGAATGGGGAGAATGAGAAAGAGCTGAGAAGCCTGAAATAGTAGGAGGAGGGGGAGCTGAGATTTTTCTCTGATCTATCCCTTGGGGAACACCGGTAGTCACCACTCCTCTCCTACAATGACTTCCGGTTGGAAGGCAGGCAGGCAGCTCAAATTTCTACTCTTAGTGATGTGGGCTAGGAAACTCGGGCCTCAACAAACAATGGCTTACGAGGCCCACTAAGCCCAATTGCTAAAAACCCACGAATACTATGTACTGATTCTGTAATCTCTACGCCTAGGAAGTGGAAAAAATAAATACAGGGTCATTTCTGTGTTCCGTCGCCAACAAAACAATCCATTTGTACACGTACATACACCGCAAGAGTTCCACAAGATATATCCCTCTACAGTGTAATTTTCGACTGTTTGATACAATAGATACATCACAATGAACTTTGCTCAAGCCGCAGAAGCAAAACAGCCCCAAACTCGACTAAGATAACAAGCTTAACAAGTAATTTCATGGTTCTGCTGCTGATGTATGGCTCTTTGACCCCGCCACACTCATACTGAACACAAATTCGCCTACCATATCCTAAACTCTGATCATACCCACTCAAAGTTTGTTTCTTTAGGTAATATTATAGCAATGACGCAGTCGGGTTGACATGGTGCAATAGAAAGCATAGACCGAATCTCATCCGAGTATGGAAGTATGAAGAGAAGCCTGGCCCACATGGAATTCATAGCTGGGACCTTAATCACTCCAGAGCATTCCCTCTGCTTCAAGTATGACAAGAAAGCCTGAAACTGGAAAACAGTATTTTGTAAGACTTGAGATGTTCCTCAAGTCTGGAGACTTCAGTATCAATTAATAACAAGTCCCTCACACACTTGTGGTATGGTAGATACATGTACAAAAGGCAGCTGAGAGATCTTCATCTTACAACATGATTTGTCATTCTCAGATGTAGAAGGCTGGGGAGCTAGGATTTGTATGAGTCTCAACTTATAATGATTATGATGTTTATGTATTTTGCTTAGAGTGAGATTATGGCATCTATTTGTCTAAGTTTTGAAATATTTGTATGCAAGTTTGGCAGTCAGTTAAACTTTTAAAGGTTATTCATTGCAGAGCTTAATCAGTGTAATTCGGTCAAGTTATTAAATTTCTTTATCAAAGTTATACCTAGACCGAGACACCAAGAAAGAAGAAATCATCCACCATTAGACCATCTCCAACCATTGGAGTTTCTATACCTTAAAATGAGTTTTGATGAAAATTTTCATCTCCAATGGTGCAAAACAGAGATCTCATACCTCATACGGGAGAGTTTATACCTTATAGAAGATCTCAAAATGAGACTCAATATAAGGTATAAGATTCAACTTATTTGTGAGCCATGTGAGGAGGAAAAATAAAAAGTGAAGAGAAAGGAAATGGTCTTATGAGTTTTAAGGTATGAGGTACGCTATCGTTTTTTCTTTTTTGCTCAGAAAAGTTAATTCATAACAGGAGGCAGGCCAAAGCCAAAACCACCAAACCAAACGTACAGACAGGACTAAAACACAAAAGCAACACATGAAAAGAGTAGAAACCAAAACATCAGTAGCTAACTGATGGATCCTCAGTAAACAAACTGAGTAGCCCTAAAAGGTATGCAATCGTTGGAGATGAGAAGAGTTCATCTCATTTGAGGCATAAGTTCTTCTCATTTTGAGGTATAAGATTTTGATGATTGGAGATGAGAAGATCTTAAATGAATATTAATTTTTCAAGATCTCATAATAAGGTATGAGATTTTAATGGTTGGAGATGGTCTTACAGAGCTACAGAGCTACAGAGTACAAAATGTAATAGCATATATATTATGAAAGAATAAACTTACTCCTTTCTGGTCGGCTGCAGAAGCTGGGGTCAACCGACATACTTCCCTCTGCAAAATATTAAAGTTAGTTTAATTCAGAACGGGAATATCAAGAAACCTGGTTTGCTATAAATTAAGTCCTCGAGCATAGAACTGGAACCAATATTCTCACTTTCTAGCATACAGGTTTAGGGTAAATTATTGACCCTTTCTAATTTCTTCATTCTGAATCCATTAAACTAATACAGTTTCATGACATTCATCAACTAAATTTATTCAGTTGGACCAAGCTTTACAAGTTCATTAGTATCAAAATCTGATTAACATGGACTTTACATTACCAATGAACTTATGGACTATGGGTACGTCGAGAGAATTATATCGGTCATCTTATAAAATGAATGACACTAATTTGATCCTGAAAAACTCATAATTTGAAGAAAGAAAATGTGATTGATTACAGTTCTCCATGAGAGATGACTGACCTTATGTGGTGGAATGCTTGTAAATGTTGACTTCACATGCCGAAAGTCTGTACGCTTGGTCATGTCTAACTTAAGAGGCCATCTGCAACAATTAGACATGAACTTATTAAAAGATATCCATCTATATTTTTGCAATTGTCAATGAAAACCAGAGAGCAAACTAAGGAAAATTATAGAGGTCATGTCCTTACTGTGTAGGTTCAGAAGTGGAATTGGAATACTTGCAAATATCAGATTCCACTCTATATGCATTAACTGTACTGTAATGAACACCACTCTTACACAGGGTTCCCTGCCACTGATATTGCAACGGTTGTCCAGAAGATCCCACACCAGATGGTTCTGAAGCAGCCACAAGAGGAGAGGGTGGGGGAGGAATAGAGGGTGGCTGTGATTGAGGCAAAGGTGGTGGAGGTGGGGACAATGGAGGTGGTATTTCAGGTAGAGGGGGTGGCAGAGATGATAATGGTGGTGGCGCTACAGGTACTGAAAACATATGGTCAAATTGCTGAACTGGAGCCCCCTGTATCTGCATAAGTGGAGTCACAGAAGCCGGAACGAATGGAGCCACAATAGCATTACCATGAAAATTGTTGGCGACTACACCTGGTGAGATCGGATTCAAAGGACGCTTATGACCTGAACATCGTGGATCCCAAGAACTATTTGGAGGGAGGTAAACAGGTCGCATAAATGGAGATCCTGGAGGAGGTGGAGCAGAGGGTCCCTGTGTTGGTACAGGAATGCTCCCTGGTGCAGAATGCAGCTCCACTCCAGGTTTTGAATACAACCACCTTGGCTCACTGGCATGAGGGGCAACATGACCACCTAGAGTAAATTGACATATAAATTCTATTAGTATAAAAGCAAAGAGGAGATGCTAATTTCAAGAAAGTAACATATATAAAAGATGGTCACCTCCTTGTGTAGGATTCGTGACTAAGTTATTGTCATAACCATCAACTTTCCTGGTGCCAGTTTCAAGCATCTCTGTAGAGCTAGTAGCAGCTCTGTTTGACTGAAATATATAGCCACTTTGTACTGAATTCGCCTGATTCTCAGAATTTACTCTAGGGGATACAAGGTCCATTGGGTGGGTCTCATGTTGTACTGCAAAAGGTGTAGCAGCAGTACTAGACATGTGTCCTTGGTTGCTTCTGATGTCAACATGGGTAGGGTTAGGCACTGATCTTGCACCATCAATTTGAGATGCTACAACATTAGTTGGTGCGGGACCATATGGTGCCCTGTGGCTACTCCTTTCTTGGCGATGTTGTCTCAGATGTGCCATCACAGCAGCAGCTTCTTCAGGAGTATCAAATTCCATCAGTAACGCACCTTCATTGCTAAAATCAGTGACCATGTAAGGACTCTTGTGAAGCACTTTCCTTGATTCATGAAGAATCTCATCCCTGGCCCATAGATTTAAAATATTTACAACATAAACATGACAACTAGAGCCAACTGCAACACCATTCAAAGCACCTCTAGTTCCCAGTCCTATATCCATAAACCTAATGCACCAAGGAAAATGACTGCGCATATATTCACGAGCCTTTATAGCATCAAGAATGCTTCTGTACTCTACCAACGCAAATCCTTTGTTTGGAAAGAAGAAAAATTGCTCCATGACACCAAACCTCTCCAACTCAAACCTTATATGAGCTTCAGACACATCAGAACCCAAAATGCCCAGCCAGAGCAGTTTAGAAGCAGAGCAAATGTCCATGGCTGCAATATCCCCATCAGAATACCAAACAATTTGAGTTCTAGGGGAAGCAAATGATGACACTAGATGACATTTGGGAGAATCAAAAGAGCTGTTTGCACCTCCAGATGAAGATCTCATGGAAGGTGAACCAAAATCCAAACTTGCATCTTTGTTTTTTTCAACATGAACATGGTTTCTTCCGTCAAATGAGTTACTCCTGAAGTCCAATGGAGACCTAGAGACAGGTGAAGGAACATGGTTTCTCCCATCAAAAGAATTACTCCGAAAGTCTAAGGGAGACCTTGAGATAGGTGAAGGCATCTGGTGGTTCACCAGGTCCCTGGGTATGGACACCCTGCCATGTGACATATCTCCATGCTCCCTAGTCTCAATGTCCATGGGCCTTGCCCCACCATTATCCTGATTGGACCCCGTTGAGTGACTTTTAACTTCAATATGCATTACAGAGCTGCGAGGCTTCATATGTTGACTTGACACTCTGTCAGAATAAGCATCACCGTGGGTTTCTTGTAGGTTAGAGAACCTAGGCACCAGATATGGTCGATTGATAAATCTCGATGCATCAGAATCATCCCCATCATTGTATACATGATTACTTTGTACATCCATAACATCAATAAAGGATTTGATGACATCCTCCAAAGCAGATCTAAAATCTGAACTAGATGGCAATCTACATATGTTCTTATACTTTGAGAGCATCCAACTTTGCAATGGTGGATCTTTACTAAGAACCTGCAGTTTATAAAAATAACAACCTCAATTTACTAATCCACAGGAAAATAAAGATCTTAGAGCAACTACTTCAGGAATTTCATTATTCAACTTATCAGCAAGCTATACCAGGTGACAATACGAGTAGTAATGTGCAAACACTATTAACAGGTGTTTCTTGGTTTAAAATTTCCTTGGCAAAATCAACTAGTGTGTTGAACTTAACGACCCCCTGATAGATGGAAATGAGGAAACATGTGATTTCATAATCACGTACCAACTGACACGAGTTTATGACTGATCTTTTGTTCAAGAACTAGCAAACATCAAAAGTAATAGGAAGTTATGTATAGGAAGAACAAAAACCAGGGCACCAAAGTTCAGAAATTGATGCAAAGCAGATATCATCTAAATGAAAGGAAACAAGGAATTACCAGTCCTAGCAAGCAGCTCTTTGGAACTGAAGTTGCATCTCCAAAGACATTGTTGCCATCTGATGCAAGCTGCTCGGAGCTAACATCACTGCTTCTGTTGCTTGTTTCAACAGAAGCCGTACTTAATTTAGGTTCATCACTAGTTTTGCCTTCCTTATCAATTCTGCTTACTATCTGATTCAGAATATACTGCCCTCTTTGAACTCCTTCTGATGCAGTGGAGTTCAAGAGTTCAAAGCAGGCTGTAAGTAAATCTTTGGGGTAACAAAAGAGAATCCACAGTAGACAAAGAGCACGTAACTGGGATAACTTGTTCACTGAAGGTTCATTTCCATCAGAAAACTTCTGCGTCAGCTCATGAAAAGTATCCGCAGAACCATACATTCTCACACATTCTCTACCAACAATCTGAAACACATCCCTTCCCTCAAATGACGATACGAAGAAGGTAAGCACGTTCTGGAAAACGCCAGAACAAATACCGCGGATGACAGATGACATCGATGCCACCGAGGAAGCAGTGCAACAAATATTAGACAGACCAAGAATGCATGATTTCGCAGTCTGAAATGCAAAACCATCAGCATCCTCTCCTCTACTTATCAAACCCGTGCTCCAGCTATGCATATTGATCACAACTCTCGCTGCGGCTTCGAGAGCAGTGGGACATTTTGAAGCATATCTAGGAATAAGATCAGCCACAATGCGTTGTACGCTCGTACAGCCTGTGAATTTAGCCTGATGATTAACACATGGAAACACGGAAATTTACAGGCTACACTCTGAAGCTTTGCTTATTAGGTTTTTCAAACAAATAACTTTGATCACTGAATTTTCAAGCTCTTCTTCTACAATCATGAGAGTGAAATTAACCGGAACGATCAGGGAAAAAAGAGTAAAAGAAACACTGACCTCTGGAAGCAGTGATGAGTGAGAGATAAGCTTGCTCGAGATCGGCGGTGAGAGGAGCAGAATCCTCCTTCGAGAGGCAGAACTTAATCCGCTTATAGCAGTCGTAAACGCCTCGAATCTCGTCTCTGTGTCTTCGTTTCCTGATAAGTTCCTCCTGCGACGGAGACTCTGGAGCTGCCGAGCTCGGCGGTTGGGGTAGGGTTTGTGGCGGTGGCGGTGGTGGAGATGATGTCGGCGGTGAAGGAGGGAGTGGTGGTGGTGGCTTCGCTTCGGCTTCGAGAAGCCTTCGTTTCTTCGGAGGCTGCTCTACGGAGGCCATGGAGGGTGAGAGAGACGACGGCGACGACGATGGCGTTGGCAGCGAGGACTGAGGTTGGCCAGTTCTGTTTACTTGCGCGTTTTGGATCTCCTCCGCTTGCTAACAAGTGTCCTACGTGGCTATGGTTTTCTATTTCTATAAAGAAAAAATGTACGAGGTACTTGACCACCTCTGACGTACATTGTTAAAATGGTTATTTAAATTTTTCAAATTATTAATATGGTATAAAAAAATTAAAATACTATTAATATGGTATTTTCTTCTATTTTTCTGTTGTTTCAATGTTTATTCGATGATTTCTTCTATTTTTCTGTTATTTCAATGTTTATTCGATGGGGTGACATATTTTTTTATTTTATTTTTAAATTGAAAAGATCATAATGTCTCCATTTTCACAATTATTGAAAAAATCACAATATCGAGAGAGTTGAGGTTCGAACCCTCGACCTGTTAGTTGAGGCCAAAAAACTAAACCACCACACTTGAGCACTCACTATTATATTTAGTTCACCGTGAACCAGGCCCAGATGGGGTTGGGCTGATGAGCATAGCCCAAACAACAACCCTAAGCCCAGTACTATAACTCCTTCCGATTGCAAACACCGTACCTCTTGCCGGACCACCTGACACTGGAGACCTCCATAACCCGACCGCCGCCGACATCGAAGAACGAAAGGGAATAAGGTTCCCGTTGATCATTCTTATTCACAAAAGTTTCCTTCTCTCATTCTCTCATTCCAAGAATTTATGCAATACTGTACATATGCACGTATACACGTATGCAATACTGTACGTACAGTACTGTCGGAAGGACTAACCAATGTAAACTCGAACATGCGGCGTTCCATTTTGGTTTAATTTTGTCATGTATGTCATATATAAACGTGTATTAACAAACAACGGTAGATGGGAAATATATAACTAGCTGGAAAACCTGCCAGCTGATGATTAACATATGTTTTAGATCTTTATCGGATTAAAAGAATATCCTCATATTAATTAGATCTGAAATACAGATCGATGTTCGCAATTGACCATGTAATTCAAAACAATTTAATCATATATACTTATATATATCGTGTGATCGAATTTAGAAAGATCATCCCCATGCCACCAGCTGCTTAGTTTAAAGTTAATTTCGAAAAACAAGAATCAGAGGCCAGACGTGTTCATATATAAAACTGAGGATTCTCCTCGTGATAGAAACTGGAAGTACTTATTTAACTCAACTCATTACAAGTTAGGATTTAAAGTTTAATATACATTAATTCTCTGTTATATTGATAATTATCAATTAAGGAATGGAAAAAATACAGCATCTTGTTGCTGTGTACGTCATAGAAGCATAGCCATCTTGTGCAGGTCGAGACCAATGTCCATTCCGTTATAAGCAATAGGAGAATACATCCACATGTCATCGGAGCTCAAAAGCTGCACAAATTAACGAATCGAAATCAGTAAACGTTTTGAGCAAGAGAAATTGATTTCCAAAATTTTGTTAAAAAATTAGTACAACAATTAAGTTGTCTCACGTACCTTTATTTGGAGCTGTAAAAACTTAACATAATGGACTGCCTCTTCCAGCATTGTGCTGATGTCAACCTTTGTTCCATTGGGGACAAGGTTCTGCAAGACTCTCAAGCGCTCGTTAATTCTCTCCCTTCGTTTCTGCAAGATATGGATCGAAGAAGAAATGTGAGCTAGAAATTATATACAGTTATACGCATACTGAAATATTCACACCCTATATGATTCATGCATGCATGTGCGGTTGTTTCTACAAGAACTGAATTGATGAGAAGATCAAATGCATATAACATACCCTAGCATAGAGGCTTTGGGGATCAGTTGCAGATCCTCTATTGGCTCTTGTCTTGCCATTCAAGTTAAGGGCTGATGATGATTTCGGGTCCGAAATCTCTCCGGCTTCATTGGTCTCCTGAGAACCATTGTCATCTTCGGAGCTGGTATAAGACCTCGAGCTCTGTTTATCAACGCCAGTGTTATTGTTACCCTCTTCTTCATCTTTCACTATCACATCTAAGTTAGCCTTTTGGCCCTTTCTCGGCCTCGCATTTCCCTTCTTCATTTTCTGTACCAATAATTAGCAACCATGTGAGAAAGATGACAATCAGAAAAAAAAGCTTGATAAACAGATACAATCAATATATGTCATGACAATAAAAACTTCCAATGATGAATGCTTACATCTTTCGACAAGCGGGGTTTCTTCTTCGGATTACTCTCAGCATTGTCAATGTTTACGTTGCTCTGTTCTTCTGCCACATGATCATGCACCCTCTTGCGCTGCAGTTCATATACAGGTTGACTGTCATCTGAAAACCCCGTTTTGCCACTACCGGAATCTTCCTTGTTACAGACGGCTCCTTCCATACCCATGTCAGAAAACGCCGGGACGAATGGCCCAAAGTTGCTCTCACTCCCAGTCATAGACACATCCATTGATGTAGATATGTCATTACTCATTGGAGTATAGCCACCAAAGTAGTAACTCTCAGGGTTCATAATAGTACTATAGCAAGAGTTATTTTCTTGAAGAAGAGAGTGCATACTAGAGTTGACAGTGTCTAAGGTATGAAACAAGCTCTGATTGAACCTGTTCATTCCCATTTCATTTCCAACTTGAACATCAGGATCACAATGGTGTGCTGGGATTTTTGCAAAATTAAATCCCTCATAGTGTTGGAAAGGAAATGATGAGCCTTCATGGCGGACAAAATGCGGTGTGAAATCGAACTCTTGATCTTCGCTAGTGAACAATCTGCTGATGCACTCCCATTGATCTCCCTCGGCAAAAACCCCAAGAGACTCCATAACTATATAGGTTTGAGAGTGTATGTATTTGTGTAGTGTTTTAAGCCTAGAGGTGTGAGAAGCTCAATTGCACTGAGGACAAGCAAAGGACTATAAACCTATATATACCCAAGCACCCCACAAGCCCTACACAGGAATATTGTTAGCAAGTGATTGACTTCGATTTGCATATGCATTTCTTGATTCCCCAAAGCCCTAATGATTGACAATGGGGAGCTAGAGAGTCCGAATACTCTGCAACTGCTTTCAGGAGTCCACTGTGGGTCCCGTCCATAGCAGGCGAAGTACAACTAAGAGGTGGGCCTGTTTGACCCTAGGGCTTGTTCCATTGCGATTATGGGACTATTATTTATTAATTAACCAGAAACCTTCCATGATTAAAACACCTAAGACCTTCCGAGGCTGCCCTAATCATGCTGCAAAAGAGTCCAACCAATGATTGAAGGGTCAGTTAACAGTGATTAGTTAGTCCCATAAAAATGTGATAATGTTGTTAAATTAACTGGGGTAGAAGATTAAGACGGATCGACGAATCAGATCGAGCATATACACAGCATGCGCATAGGGCGCAAGAGAGATTAAAACTGGCAATGTTTGAGCCTGAGAGAACGTGGACGGTCTTAATTGTATAGAATAAGAGCCTGCAGAATTGTTTTGGCGGAATAAAGAAACCGATCGGAGAGGTCGGCAACATCGTGGGGCTGAGTCTGACACTTGTTTAAGCTCTCCGACAAGGTAAGCGCCAAACTCGTTCTTTGTTCTTCTTCCTCAGGACCTTAACCTAACAACTGTTTCGGATCCCAGAGCTCTGCAACAACTTGGACAGTATCGACCGTCGATCACCCATTACACAATCCTGGAGGTTAAATATCCTGTTAGTACTGCTTACAACTCATCTGTAGTACCATATCCTATGTACTTGATCAAAAGTCAATCAGCCCCATATAATTGAAGGATCGATCATTTTGCTTTTAGGGATGTAATATTCCTTAACTTGTAGTGAAGGCACTATGCACGCCTTCAACGCACCAACTTTCTTTGCTTAATTGCTAGCAAGCATCTCGTCTATTATTGCCGATCGATTTACCTTCACTGCAAAAGGAAATAAGGTACGTAACAACGAAAATTTGACATTGTTTACGACTAGCTAGAAGCTATTGCCTTTACCCCTTTCAGGTTTCCTATACTAGATTCCTGCTCCATGTAACCCTTTCAGGTTTCCTATACTAGATTCCTGCTCCATGTAAGGGTTTTAGAGTTTTAGATATACCACGTACATTAGGAAATGTTATTAATAATATCTCATACGATAATTATTCAATGAATAGCTTGGTTGTCAATATTGTTGAAGAGGCCACATTAGCGTATCTAAAATTGTAGCAACTAAACATGCATAATTAATTGTATTTCATCTGATAATGATTCATTGAATGACTCGGTTGTCAAGATTGTCCGATAACATTTTCTCTCCGAGTGTAGTGCTAGAGATATCACATTGGCGGATCAAAACTTGTAGCAACAAACATAATCCCAAAGAAAATAAGTATAATCTTACACGGCATTATGTGTCCTCGATTCAAGAGCTTTAACTTAAAATGTGCTCTGTTCACGTAGTAGAACAGATCGAGTGATCAATCGGATCATGCTGCATGATAAGGCGATATATGATTCTGTAATTACATACAAATGATACGTTGGAATTGAAAACACTGTCAAGAGGTGCTTCAGTCTGCGTCCGTGGTATCTAGCTGTCACCAGTTGGTTTGACAATCCGGCTTGGTCAAAAATATTTTCTTTTGTTGTTTGTTATTTACTTGAGCCTATAAATAGGAGTAACTTGTATCAGTTCGATTAGGTCGATATATAGTAGCGAAGCCTGCTCAATTACTTCTCAAAATTCTTCATAGCTTAAACAGTTAAACTTCATTGTTGATCTTAATTCTCTGTTGCAATGGCCATGTTAACATGGTATCAAAGTAGGCATAGAAATGAAGTAGAGCACAATTGAACACAAGACAACTTTTCTATATTAACCTCTGAAGAAATTTTGACAGAGCTTCTCTACAGTGGATCAAGCTTAGCAAAACGAAAGAGAGGCTACTCTATTTATAGTATAAATCAGAAGCTAAGCACACAACTTGGGCAACACGAAAGAAAAACTAATCGTTGGATCTTTTAAGTCACCACGTGATGCTTGCCACGTGTAGATAACGATATTTGATAGAAATGCAGGCTCGGTCAACACTCCCCCTCAATCTCAGTTGGGAATACCAACCTGAGATTGACACTGTGATGATGGTAGGCTGGTGAATGAAGACCTTTGGTGAGTATGTCTGCAGTCTGATCTTGTGTAGGCACATATTGAAGTAGAATATCCTTTTTCTGAACACGTTCTCTAACAAAATGGAAGTCATTGTCCAAATATTTTATCCTAGAATAGAAGATAGGATTTGATGCTAAAGCAAAATTGTCACACTTAAGTAAAGGTGGTTGTGGTATCTTCATATGCAGATCACACATAATATGTCTTATCCATGAGATTTCTGCAGCTGTACGTGTTAGCTAAAGCTCTGTATCCTGCCTCTGTAGAACTTCTAGAAGTAGAACCTTGCTTTTTGGACTGCCATGATATAGGACAATGACCAAGATATACAACAAAACCTGTGGTTGATCTTTGTTCATTAATTTCTCCTGCCCAATCTGCATCACAGTATGCAGTGATACAAGTCTGTAGACTCTTTGATGCACTAAACATGATACCCTTATCCAACGTACCTTGAAGATATCTCAATATACGCTTTACTACTCCAAAATGTACATCAGTTAGTGAGGTCATAAATTGACACACAGTGTTTACTGAATAAGCAATATCAGGTCTAGTGAAAGTTAGGCATTGCAAGGCTCCAACAATACTACGATATTGTATAGGATCAGAAGAAGATTACCTTCATTCCTTAGTAGTTGAATATGAGGCAGATAAGGAGTAGTACAGGGTTTTGTAGAACTCATACCTGCTTTGGTTAAAAGATCACGCGCATATTTTCCTTGACTAATGAATATACCTTCAGAATTCTGTTTCACTTCTAGCCCTAGAAAATACGACAAGGATCCAAGATCCTTCATATCAAATACATCACTAAGTTCCTTGATTACACTTGAAATACCAACATTATCTGATCCAGTCACCACTATGTCATCAACATATAATAGCAAAGCTACCACACCTTTATCTGTCTTCTTCACGAATAAGCTCGGGTCAGAATGAGAAAATGTAAAGCCTAATCCAGGAAGAAAACTAGCGAACTTCGCATGCCATGCTCTATGAGCTTGTTTTAAACCATAGAGTGATTTCTTCAAGAGACAGACGTGATGGGAAAACTGAGGATCCACAAAACCTTGTGGTTGATGCATGTAGACTTCTTCTTTAAGATCACCATGAAGAAAAACATTCTTTACATCTAACTGCCTCAATTGCCAGCCATGAATTGCCGTAAGAGCCAACATGATTCTTACTGTGTTATGTCTTACAGCAAGACTAAAAGTCTCTTCATAGTCAAGACCTTTAGATTGACTGTAGCCTTGGGCAACTAACCTGGCTTTGTATCTGGATACTGTTCCATCGGGGTTTTTCTTGATCTTATATATCCACTTACTTCCCACAATATTCTTCCCAGGAGGACAAGCAACTAAAGTACATGTACCTTGTTTGCTTAGAGCATCTATTTCCTCTTGCATTTGCTGAGTCCATTCTGGAACATTAACTGTTGCCTTGAAGGTCCTAGGCTCAGATACTTCACAGATGTCAGTAATGGCTGAGAAGCCACTAAACTCAGACAAGTCCTTATATTGTTTAGCTTGTACAATTGCTGAGTATGCACATAAATCTTGAAATATTTTCTTTTTCACAATCTCATTCTTAGCTCTTGTAAGCATATAATGATTATTATAATTTTGATCAACAACAAATCGTAACTCATGAAGAAGATTATTGATGTCTAACTCCGCACCTTGATTAACAGTTATCCCTCCATTTTGAAAAGTAAAATTTCCATCAAACTCTTTCTCACCATACACATTTTGAGTAGATTCTGTCTCATCTGTACCATGTGGAAGAACATCAGTAGCAGCATTATTAGTACCATCTGTCTTACCATATATATTTTGAATGGATTCTGTCTCATATGTACCATGTGAAACAGCATCATTTGTACCATCTGAGCTATTAGTGTCATTCTCATTATTTGACACATACTTTGTAGGCACATCCCCCTACCACAAGAGGAGACTCCAAGGGTGCAGAGACGGGAAGAAATAAGAGAGGGATGTGGAGATGTAAAGGGAGAGGAAGAAGGAAAAGAGACAGGAATATGAACATATCGAACGGAAGAGGGAGCTAGTGGAGAAGGAGAAGGAAAAGCAGAAGAGAAAGATTGAATGGTAAAGGGAAAAAATGATTCATCACGGACAACATGTCTACTAAGATATAACTTGTTTAGAGTTCTATCATAGCAAAACACACCTTTGGAACTAGCAGCATAACCAAGAAAAGTACATTGTTGTGTCCTAGGAACCAACTTATCTAAATTGTAGGGCCTCAAATAAGGATAGCAAGCAATACCAAAGATCTTCAAACTGCAAACATCAGGAATGATGCCAAATAACCTAGAAAACGGAGAATCTATGTTCAAAACTTTGCAAGGCATCCTGTTAGTGAGATAAGTTGCATGAGAAATGACATGAAACCAAAATGGTTTTGTAATAGACGCATCAGAAAGTAGAGTCACTTTCAACAATGTGTATGTTCCTCCTTTCCGCCACACCATTTTGTTGTGGTGTATAAGGACATGTCACATAATGTTGTATGCCATTTTGATCCAAAAAGTTTTAAACTTATGACTATTGTATTCACCACCTCCATTTGTTTGCGGAATTTGAATAGACCAAACTGATTCTTTACAAGAGCACATAATTTTGGTAAACACATTGAAAACATCTGATTTATTGATCAAGGGATATACCCACATGAACCTTGTACATTCATCGATGAAAGTGAGATAGTATCGATACCCTTTAATAGACAAACATGAAGCTGGACCCCTTACATCAGAATGCACTTTACCAAACAATCTAATGGAATGAGATTCTGCCACAGGAAATGGTAGCCTATGCATTTTGCCTTTGAGACATGCAGTACACATTGGACTAGAACTATTAGAAGTATGTTGAATATTACAGGCTGACAACATTTTTGACGCAACATCACATGTAGGATGCCCCAAACGTTGATGCCACACTTTATTCTTGACAACAGCACCAAGATAAGCCATAGGAGATTGTTGGAGAGCCTGGACACTTGGTGTTTTGAACAGAAAGATGCCTCCATCACTGCTTTGCCCTCTATATAGAAAACCTTTTGTCTTTTTGTCCTGTACAAAGATATGTTGTTCATCAAGAGTGATGTAACATCGATTGTCTTTGCACAATTTGGTAAGAGACAACAAATTAACTGCTAAACTGGGAACATGAAGAACATTTTTATGATGAAAAGTATAATCATCAGGTTTAATTGTGACCTGCCAATATGTGCAATATGCAAACCTGATCCATTACCAATAGTAATCTGTTGATCAAAAGAGTAAGGTTGAGCAAGTGTCAAATTTTGGAGTTCTGAAGTCATATGATGTGTAGCACTAATGTCACCAATCCACACATCAGTAGGGACAAGTTCTCGAGACTGAGAGGTACTGGCTCCAATAGAATCAGAGGTAGCTGCAGTCATTGCAGTCAACGTGTGAGGAGGATCAGTGCCTTGGAAAGAATAATTTGACCTTTAAGGACAGTCAAGAGCAGCATGACCTTTCTGAACACAAATCTGACATACTGGCATAGATGGAGTAGAAGAACTTGATGCCACATTGTGAAAACACACATACTGAATTTGTTCAAGTCATCATAAACACAAGATCAATAATAGACGAAGATCAAACATATAGAAACTTATAGATAAGATCACTGAATATATGTATCGTAATAGTTAATAATATGAGTATGATCTTCTCTTCTCTTATGTCGTTAAGCATCTTCAATGGGATAGGTTTTGAATACTTCGTAACACGAGAACATGGACCAAACTCTCATACTTATAGGAATAGACTTGTGACTTTACCCATGACAGAGTCCAAATCTAATTCCATTAGGTTTATATTAAATGATGAGATTCATATCAGATTACAGTTGGACTTTTAATCATGTATTTGATATACCGATATACATGTACTAAATAAACAATCCTAATACGATTCTTACTAAATGACTTAGCTATTAAATTGTTGCATAAATGACTAGATACATGATATTGTTGAGTCCTATTCTAACAATCTCCCACTAGGACCAACAATGCTCATGTTTAGCAACATAATCAATATCAGACTGTCAAAAGTAACTTAAAGAGCTCGTGAATCATATTAATGTTTAAAATCCAAAACGCAATTCTGTCACATTAAAGTCACTACAATAGAACTCAGAAAGAAACAACTTTATCTAAAATTACCATTTAAGAACCACTACAATAGCTTCTGAAATGCACATGAATTCCAGATATGAAATATGGAGCAATTGACAATGTATATCAACTTAAAACCTATGTCAAATATCTCATTGTACTGCTAAATGGTTTTCTAAACAAAAACTCCAAAATACAAACACCTCTATACACTAGTGGATTTGTGTTTGTTAACTGTAAAGACTACACATATGCAACACAAATGTTACATATCACATCCACTTGAACTGATCAAACTTGACAGATTACAGAATAAATGAATAGCTTTCAGACTTGTACCGAAGGTTGCAACACATCAAATCTGAAAATCTCCATTATCATTGATATCCAAAAGTCAAGTTCACAGAATAAGAGAATAACTTCTCAAAAACATAACTGAATCAAGAACATAAAACTGAAACAAAAATCTCTAACTTATATTTACTCCCACTGAATTCAAGAACTAAAATAACTACAAAACTTCAAATAACTACTCTATCACTATCACATTGTAGAATTCAAATCTATATGCTTTGAATTCTGAATCTATTTTCCAAAAAACAGTGTACATCCATTTGTCGCAGCAGACATGACAACAGACTTACCAAGAAAAAATGTTTCTTAAGGCTTTGGTATTCATCATAAAAATTTTGAGCCAAAGTTCTTTACAAACACTCTCTTACATGGCTATTACAGCCTGCATAGAAGAGATAACCGTAAGTGTTTCATTCATTGTTTTTAAAGCTACAACAAGCATAAGTACATCCACACATAAACGTAACTAAAACTGGATAGTTCTCCACAAAATCAGTAAATCATATAACACTCTTACTGTAGAATTATCACTCTTACTAAAATATGTTTGTGGTGTTTAGTTTTCTGCAGAACACATGCATGAGACTACCTAATAGTCTAATATAAAGCTTAGACATCATGTATGTTCTCTCCATATAAAACTATACTATATTTGCTCAGTTCATCACTTTAGATAGTAGGACTTTACCACCAATACAGAATACAATTTTAACCTTAACTAAATGCTTGAAATGTAATTGTGCTGAGGTAATCTAAAGGTTTATCCATTTTACCTTAATTTTCATAGCAGATTATTCTTCCCCCAAATCTTTCATATCAAAAGACTTTGACAGAAAAATTTTAGTATCTTAAGTAATCTGATATTACAACTAACTAGGAGGATATCAACTATATTGCTAGAGAACCATAGTCATCAACGATGTATATTGAAAAATAAAGTCTTTAAAACTGAGTTAAAGTTTCTACCACCATTTAAGAAAATGTATTTACTTCTATTGCAAACTGTATATCACAATGAATTCTACTAATCATTATGAAACTTCAACTGATATTGAAGTATAGGATCTATAAAGTCAATTTCTTTATTTGAGTGAAAAATCTAACTACTATAGCATTAACTTTCCTAAACTCTCATGTGCACCTTTCTTTGTCTAATTCCCACATTTTATTATACATCCAGAACTTGGATTATTCTGAAGTCAAAATCTGAGATAAATGTACTGTAGGTAAGTTACTGTTTATAAAGTTACTCTTTCTGAAAATATGTAATATCTTCCAAAAATGAAGACTTATCTTCAATATCGTATACATCATGACTCACCTAAAATAATTGATAAGGGTGAATGTCATGCTTAATAGAGTTTAAACTTTTACTTCTAATAACAACAATCTAACATTGAGTTTTTACCAAATCAGGATTGTATTGATCCTAGTCTCAACGATAGTGTAGAGTTGGTTCATATTAAAACACATAACTTGATGATGTTTTATGGACAAATTTTCTAGGTACTCTGAATTGAGCGATTTAATTGCTATTCTTAAAGCCTCTTCCCTTTAGAAACTACAAACCAAAAGTACATTGTGCTTCTTATCAAAACTTGAGATCACTGTTAGAAATCACAAGTTGTATCATGAGTCTTATGCCAAATAAATTTCAGCAAGGACTCTCTTGATTCATTTTCTCTTCGCAGTATAACTTTCATAATACTTTCCCCCCTTTTATTAGATTTCGCAGTCTTGATTTCAAAATCTAAATGAAGTACAACTTCTGGTTTGAAATCATAAAGGCTATAGGTGAATGCGATATCAAATAAAAGCTTAATGTGAAAAAGTTGACAGATCATCTATAGATGTAATAAACATAGACATTTACAGAATATATTTGATGTCTAATTGAATCACAAAAATATCTGTATGAATCAACCATTATAGTTGACTTCAGTAAGCACTCTTTCTTGATTTGTCAAACATTATTTTACATATTTGATTATGACTGAAATTTTAATTCCGGATAGATGTAGTTATTAACTAAAGTCTGTATTCTCTATTGATATTTGTCTTAATCTTCAATGCCAAAATAGGCTTGATTGTTACTGAATATGGTTCTACAAATACTAGTAATGGTGTCTGTTCTTAAAGTATTTTCATCACCACACCAAGAAAAAATCTTGTTGAGGTTGAGAACAATTTAAACGTGTATAATCATTCTCAAACACTGTAGAACCAAACTGAAGGGAATTTCTGTAAAGTAATTCATATTCCATTCAAAATCAAGGAGAAGATTACAACAACTTAAAATCAAAACATCAACTGAAAGTATGTTCACTTTACATGGAAGAACATAAAAATACTATCCAAAATTAAATCTATTCAAATGTGGACTTATTTGGGATCTTCTTCTTCATGAATCCTTGCACAGTAGTTTTAAGAGAGGCAAATGGTGATGGAAATGGTTTCTAAAACCTGTAACTTTTGTTGGATTTCCTGTATTAGATGATAGTCTTAGTTATGGTCTTTGTCTTATACTACCTGGATTAGGTAAATGTCCAACTTAATAATGATAGACATAGACTGAAGAAGAAAATTCCTAAGGAGCAAACAAGAGAAATTTTAAGTAGTTCTTATTACTGAAAATTGTTAAGACCAAGTTTTGTTTTCAGACTTCAATGTTTTGTGTTTATAGCTAAATTAAAAACCAAAACAAACTATATACTGATAACAATAACAAAACATAAGTTTAACAAGCATGTCACATATATAGATAGATAACTAAATATATATTACAAACAACCCCAAACTGAAAACAATGTTTAACAACACCTTTGTGGCAGTAGACTAAGCATTCTAAAGGTTCTATATCAACAACCCACGCTCAGTCAATCCAAATTATATAGAGAAGCAGTCAACACCTATGTGGCAGTAGAAAAGCTTCAATATATCCAAATATGAATGTAGGGAGCACGTTTGATGCTGTTTTAGTTCTAAAAACCATGCTGACATACTTCTATGGAAGCCAAAATAGACATGGATTTAAAACCAAATACACAAGTTTTAAATCTGTTATAAACTAAATTGATTTGCTGAAAGTCTAAACAAGTTTTGCTATGTGCAATATACAAGTTCATAAAGTCAGTAAACCCAGATTTGATTTATAAGAGTTTGTTTTATGTATCTGAATATCAAGTTGTACTGAAGCTTGATCAATAAACCAATTCTTATTCTGCAATTTTTCTTTGAAAACTGTAAAAATCTTGGGAGATAATAACATACATAACCCTCAATAGAAAAGTTGCAGATTAGCATATACATATTAACTTAAAAATTATACGCAATGTTCTCTCTCTCTATATATATGTATGCTTTACAATTTCTACATTGACTGAAATTATGCATATACATGTCAATCAGCATACAAGGACAATGCAAACCAAAATGTGAATAACTACCGCAGACTTAATCTATGTAATGCAGCAGACTATAGGCATGTTCATTACATTTCTTACTTCTGTAATCATTTATCAATTACTACATTCACATATGAACAATTGAATCCTAAGTATGTACGTGGTTAACCATAACAGAAAAGTAAAATTCATGCTTCAATATTGAATTTCCTACTGCTTAACCATAAAATAGCATGAACTTACCTTAGCCTCTGCTACAGCGCTGCAATTAGAACTTAGCGGAAGCAAAAAATAGTATATCTGACCTTTGTTTGCAAGCTGCATTCCCTTCCAGTTGACATCAACTCCCAAATTTGAGTATGGAGCAAATGCAGCACGTTGAGTAGACTTCGGTCAAATTCCTGTTTGACTAGACCTCAGACATGTTCTTCATTGTGAATTGAAGCTACAAGCCTTTTCTTAATCTGAACTTGAGCAAGCATAGTACTTAAGTGCTTTGTTCCAAACTGAAACCACCTCAGAAGCTCTTAACCGAGAGATTGAGACACTTAGGCATATGATTTGATCAAACCCAAAATGAGTTAAGCAATAAGCAAAAAACCCCGGTTCTATATTTGATAGAATTCAAATGCTTTCTCCCAGCACAATTTGTCCGTATCCTATAGAAAATTGCCAATCTCGTTTCATCTTCATTCGATCCTAGCAGCCATTTGATCAAGACCAACAACCAAAATAGCAAACTTGATTTCAAAAAACAGTTTGAAACCGAAATTTCACGCATCTGCTACTACAAATCATATCAAAGCTGCCTTGATTTATGTAAGGATAAACGAAAACCGAATGCAATTCAACATACTTTCCCTTCATCATGTGCAAGTAAGCAATTCACAGAAGACCTGAACTCCCTGATCCTCCTCTCCACCAATTCCTACTCAGTTTTACATCTCCTCTCCTTCTCCAGAAAATCCTCCCAATTTTGCTGCGGCCTCTTCGAGAGCTCATGCACACGCTTGTACTCTCTAGCCAAAAACCCTCGTGCTTCGCCTCGCACTTCTTCACCCCATCGCCGCCGTCGATTAGAACCCTAATTCGGGCGGCAAACAATTCCTTGAGGCGGTCCTCAAGCTCGACTTGGTCGGACGGCACAGACACGTAAGCGTCCAGCATGGGCATCAAGTTGTGGACGCCGTCCAACTGCGACTCCCAAAACCAGACGAGCATCTCGAGCGCCTCGCACCATTGCTCGTAAAATAGTGTCGCCGCGATATGGCTCAACGCTCTCAAAAACTCGCAATTCTCCGGCCAAGCCTTTCACCGACCTGTCAGGGCCTCGATTTTCGGCCGCCGCGCGTCATGAATGTTGGAGACGAGGTCGATTATGAAATTCGGCCGCCTCCTCTGCGACTGTGGCGAAGGGACATGGAGGGTGAAATTGCTGCTGGAGAGGATAGTAGCGTGAAATTCCGAAGGAGTTGTGCGGCTGCCGGAACGTGGAGAGAGGGTGGGGATGATCCGTTCATGGCATCAAAGAATTCAGAAAACCCAAAAATGAACGAGAGGGAATGAAGGGAGTTTTGGGGTTTCTGTCACAGTATCAGAAGCACACTGGTTTTTTTTTTGTTTGTTACCGAAACAAGTCTTGGGCACAGGTCTGAAGCCAAAACAAGTTCTTGGCCTATTTATCGATTCTGAATATTTTTTTTGTTGCAATCTGAAATTACCCCAAAACTTCGTTAACATTGATTTTCTTAATCGGTTTATGAATCATGAACAAGCCAAAGCTCTGATACCAATTGAAAACACACATACTGAATTTGTTCAAGTCATCATAAACACAACATCAATAATAGACGAAGATCAAACATATAGAAACTTATAGATAAGATCACTGAATATATGTATCGTAATAGTTAATAATATGAGTATGATCTTCTCTTCTCTTATGTCATTAAGCACCTTCAATGGTGTAGGTTCTGAATGCTTCGTAACACGAGAACAGGGACCAAACTCTCATACTTATAGGAATAGACTTGTGACTTTACCCATGACAGAGTCCAAATCTAATTCCATTAGGTTTATATTAAATGATGAGATTCATATCAGATTACAGTTGGACTTTTAATCATGTATTTGATATACCGATATACATGTACTAAATAAACAATCCTAATACGATTCTTACTAAATGACTTAGCTATTAACTTGTTGTATAAATGACTAGATACATGATATTGTTGAGTCCTATTCTAACACATTATTCTATAGTAACAGTTTACTATTGTATGACCCTTCTTACTACAAATTTGGCACTCAGGAGCTTGACCAGTAGGTCTAAAGGAGCCAGCAGAAACATCAATTGAGTGATTGCCTCCATGTGAAGCAGAAGAACCATGAGGAGATCTAGCATTTGGATTTTGATAGCAGGTACTAGCTAGGTGACCCTTCTTCCCACAAATTTGGCAATTATGGAGTTGATAACAGGTGGCTATAGTATGACCACGTCTTCCACATACAGAAATCCATGAGGATGAGGGTATCTTTGTGGCATTGGTGGAGAAGGAGAACCTCCACCTCCATGAGAGTGCATCTGATTATGACCACTATAACCGGTAGATGAATGCACAAGACCATTGGTTGAGCTTGTTATCCACTCAGCTTGTCGTGGAGTAGTATTAGAGGAGCTTGTTATCCACTCAGCTTGCCTTGGATTGACATTCCTTGCCACCATTGCAGTCATTTGAGCATGAGCAGTGAGACTATCTTCTACAATTCTTTCAGCAGACAACAATTGAGAACGAAGATCTCTAAGGGCAATTGGATGCTCTCTCCCATCTACAATCATTCTCACTGTAGAATACTCTTTAGGAAGACCATTGAGAGTAACAATAATAATATCTTCATCTGAGATATGAACACCAACAGACAGTAGTTGATCTATGATACTTTTGATTTTCTGCAAGTACTTCTCAATAGTATCTGAACCCTTCTTAATAGTCTGCAGCTCAGCCTTGATTTGCATGATATTCACTCTTGAGATAGCTGAGAATCTCTCATGTAATGCTTGCTTAGAGGTTATCTTATCACATCTCTTCCTGAGCTGTTGCTACCTACTCTTTCTCATACTAAATTTTGGCTTGTGCTTCCTGTTGCTTGTCCATTGGTAGAGAACTCTGTCATGGTTACAAAAGGGAGTGAGGTAGGAAACACAGTGGGTGTTAATGAAGTTGCTTCAAGTGTAATTCCAGGAAATGAAATCAATGGTGATGTGAATGGTGTTGCTCAAATGCTCTATGATGTCAGTTTTGTCGCTGGAATGAATGATGACAGTGGACATGTTGTGAATGGTGTTGTTTGTGATGTTGATCTATAAAATGGTGAGAATGGTAATGATACAAGTGGTGCTGGAAATGATAATATTGTTATGAATGGTAATGAAGGTGCTGTAAAGGTCCTAGAAGGGGGGGGGGTGAATAGGCCTTCTTCCCACTTTTTCGCTTAATCTGTTCTCGGGATAGCAAGATAGAGTCCTATCCCGGAAAACAGGATACGAGTGTTAAAACTTAAAGACATAAAGTAAAGATTAACACCAGATGTTTTTGATAACGCAGAAATCCTACAACCAGGATTAAAACTGCGTGCCCCTAACCCTGAGGGACAAACCTTTCCACTATCAAGTAACACACACAATTACAAGTTTCTGGCACTCTGGGGATACATAACCCGTATGCTATCCTGACTAGTCTACCCACCAGTACAAACAGAGCTACACTACTTTAATCTATGTGTTTACACTTTGGAAATATACAGAAGTATCAACTCAGATCTTAACTACTCTCTAGTTAAATCTTCTTGATCAACTTCTTGGGTTGGGCATCTCCACACTTTATCTCTATGGAATGCACAATGCAACAAATGCATATGAGTTTTGAAAAACAGTTTTAAGCTTGAGAAACCATGTCTATTATGCACTATAAAGAGCAACCAAAAGACATGGAAGGGGAAGAGAAGAGATAAGAGAAACTACACTCGAAAGTGCTCTCAAAGAGTACCAAAACAGAATAACCAAAACCCCCAAGTGTTTCACTCAACCAACCAACTATTCACAACAGTCTTAAGCTGCTTATATAGGCAATACAATACAGCAGCTAAATGCAGCCAGTAAGCAAGGCAAAATAGAGGTCAAGGACCACAAGAAAGCACGTGAGAAACCAACAAAAGAAACACCCTATGGCAGACCTAAAACTGTCCAGATTTGACACAACACATCGAAACGGTTTGCAAGGCAGCAGCATGCTTAGTGACACAGTGTACACTCAACATCAGTTTCTATTTTAGGCAAGAAGTGTTTTTGGGAGAGAAACAGCCTTTCACAGCCTTTCACAGAAATGGCAAAGTCAACTACAGCAAGCACGTGACTAACAGACTTGAGAAGAGCAAAAAGCTGTCCAGGCTGTAAAGCACATTACATACCCCTAAAAATCACATGTGAGCTTAAGACACCTCAAATCAAACAAAGTCAACTATCATGAACAAAAGCACATGTATTCTGAGATAAGGAAGGTCTATGCCTTAGAGGATCACAAGCATACAGACTAAGAAATAACCTAGGCAACAGAAATCACGTATGGACAGAAATCCAGAATACCAGTAGATCAACGGGGATATGTGCAACAGTTGCTATCCTAAATGAAAACCATGTTATGGGATGCATGATCTACCTGATATCCCAAAGAGATAAGTAAGAGATGCCAACATCTTCAATCTCTTTCTTTGATGATCTTCAGTCTATTGTGTTTTGTCTATTGTCAAGGAGTTGCCAACAACATGTATGCCTTCATGCTGGAAATGATAATGTTATTATGAATGGTAATGAAGTAGATGGTTCTGGTTTTGGAATTAATGATGATGTTGTAGTTGGGACGTTTGCTAATATCGATCATGGTGATAGGATTCTTAAAGGAAATAATGAAAATATTGTGTTGTCTCAAGAGAACCAATGTGTGGGTGATAATCCTGATGCACTTATGCTGGATTATGGTGTTTCTCTGTGGAATGAGAATTATGAAAACACCGAGTTAGGGAGTGAGATTGGAAATGGTGTTCACAATGGTGATATGGGTGCAAATGGTGTTAACACAATGATTAATGCAGTAAATAATATTGATGGTGATATGGAAGGTGTTCAAATTTATGTTGATGGTGACACTGAAGTTAGTGATAGTGTTGGAGTGAATGGTGCTAACATAAATGGTGGTGTTGATAGTGGCATTGGCGTGTTTATATTAGACCAAAGTCATGGTGTTCAGCTTGTCCAACCTGTGGCTTCATCTTTAGTTGCAAATGTGGGAGTGGTTAAAAATGGTAGCGGAGACGTTTATAATTTGGTTGCTGGTGATGATGTGAATAATGTGATGAATGGTGGTGATGATGTTTTGGGGGCTAATACTAGTGATGGCGATTTTTTGACTTTGTTTACTGATGGTGATATTTCCAGGGCTGTGCTCACTTATTTTGTTGATCAGCTACGGGGAACTAGTGTCATGGTTGGTATACTTTAGAATGATGCTTATGTAGGTGACAAAGCACGGTTTAGAAGAGAGATGAAACACGGTTGTTTGGTACAATGGCCTCAGACTTTGATTTTCATTGAAGATCAAAGTTTCACTGATCATCGTATGGTGATAAGAGCCAAGAGTGAGGTTCTACAACAGAAGAGTTCAGAAGATTCCAATGCCTTTTCTTGTTCTGTTCAACACCAAGTTTATGATGCCTATGCTTTCCTCTCAGGCTTCACATTGAGCATAGTAAGAATCTTAAGTGCTCTTCTAATCATGTTCATGATTTCTTGCTGTCATATGTTCTTGCTTCAAAACCAAAAGCACAAGTTTTTTAGCGGCAGTCTTCAATTGAAAGTAGAATCAATCTGAGTTCGGTATCCTCTGCTGAGACTGAGGGGGGATGAAAACACTATCAAGAGGTGCTCCAGTCTGCGTCTGTGGCGTCTAGCTGTCACCAGTTGGTTTGACAGCCTGGCTTGGTCAAAGATATTTTCTTTTGTTGTTTGTTATTTACTTGAGCCTATAAATAGGAGTAGTTTGTATCAGTTCGATTAGGTCGATATCTGCTCAATTACTTCTCAAAATTCTTCATAGCTTAAACTTCATTGTTGATCTCAATTCTCTGTTGCAATGGCCATGTTAACAGGAATATATATGACTAGTAGTACATGCCTCGCTCGTATGTCGTTTAAATTTGATGCAATCCCCTATAGGCCATAACGAACACGTACGTACCCAACTGTATTCTACCGAGTCTTAAGGTTTCAGTAGTCTATAACAGTTCCCACGCGTCAGAAAGAGACACATACTTCGAAATTTGTATTGGTTTATGCACTCCATCTGTTCTACGAAAGTTCGATAAGGTCTTCGTTATTCACTTATTCATTGTTTGCGAAATTTGGCACCGGCCATTGCACGACCTTCTGAGAAACAAAAAAAAAAAACCTAAAGCCCATATGGGACACAGAAGGGGAATACAATCTATACGAAACATATATGGAGCTGCCTTAAAATCTGATTTTATTCCTTAATGAATAAGATAGAGAGAAAAAAAATAATTGTGTCTCGTATACATTCGCCTCTTCGCATGAATTTAGAGATAGTTTAGGGTTTGAACTTTGAAGCTTTGGTATTTTTCACATAAACAAAAGCCAAAGGAGAAACTGAAGAATGACAGCTAGTTCTTCTACCAAACTAAAACAACCATATTGAATTGAGTTCATGGTTTTGGTCTTAGCGACCTACTCTCACGCCACGTGATCCTCGTCTTAGCCATACGCACATTCCTTCATTTTGTTTGTTATTAGCTAGCTGGGGTTTGCGACGAGATTAGGAAATATCACAGATGCATGCACAAGCTAGCTCTCCCGTTTGTACGTGTGAATCCCGTTGAGTGGAAATGGGTACATCAATTATTACGGATGACGGCAAATACTACCATGCATGTTTTGAACACAAACATGGTAGAAATTCTTGACAGAAGATATATAGCATTGGTAGATATGCAATGCGCCAAAAGACAAAATATATAGCTGGTACATTAGTTTTGTCGCTTATCTAATCAGTTAATTAGTCCCCGATGATGAGATGACGATGCATAAGGAATCTTGGACGTCCACGTACGACCAGTTTCAAACCTTCAATGATCTAAACTCAATGTCTAACACCTAATTAGCACATCTTAATTAATCACGTACTGAAGGATAAGCTTGTTGGCTTAAATTATTTGCCTTCATACTTGTATACGTGACCTTTGGCACATTAACTATAGTACTAAGAGGTCATAAACTGCGGGCAACGACACTGTACTAGTTTCCTCGTTTGGTCTATCGACCAATCCACGTGCGTTGCGTGATTCTATCATTAACCATATTGTTTGGTCCTGAAATAAATATTTTATATTGGGCATGCATGAAAGGCTGAAGTCTTGGCGAGCGACCCAGAATGAGCCTAAGCCTTGGCGAGCGGCCCGACTAGAGAAATGGAGCTTGGCGAGCAGTCAAGTGAGTTAATAGAGTCCGTTTCCAGATCAACTCAGGATTATGGATTCAGGATAGCTGATTCATGTGGCTTAATGTCTATCATACATTTTCTGTTTCAGATAAGTTTCTTCTAGTAAAGGAGTTGTGATAGCATTAGAACTATATAAAGAAAAGACCCGTGTGATAGATGGTGTTAGAGTTATATTGAGATTCAAAGAGCAAGAGCAGAAGACGTTCAAGAGAATGGAAAGACGACTACTGAGCATTATATAAGGAGAGTAAGAGCATATGAGTAAGGCTCCCCGATCAAATACAAAACATTTGCTATACGCAAGTACACCTAGACATCTCGTCAACAGATTCTATCTTTGCGGCCAGACGATCAAAGTGCTTGTCACCGAACGAGTGAGAGTATTGCGATCAGAGGAAGCAATTATCACGACTGGAAGGTTGAAGAGTTTGTCACCGATCAAGTGAGAGTTCGGATATCCAAAGGGAGTAAACGCGGCTGGAAGGTTGAATGCCTTGTCACATATCGAGTGAGAGTTCGGACATCCAAGGAAGTAGTGCTCTCAACACATCGTCAGAGAAGTTGCTCTGCTTTGCACTCGTAAAGGGTAGTGTAAGGTATCGATTTCTAGAGCTTTGCTAGAGACACAAAAAGGGTAGTCCTAGGTTACTAGGCAAGAAGGACCCATTCAACCAAGGTTGGTGCTTTCCTTATCTTAATCGCTTATCAAGAAGTCAGGCAGCTTTAAGTTCTATATTCTGTTGAGAGACGGTGGCACGCTAGCACACGAAGCACGTACAGAATAAACCGACAACTGCGGTCAAATTATCCGAAGTCAATAAAAGAGACTGTTTCCGAAAGGATCTCTCCGCGGGAGATATTTTATAGTCAAACATTTTGGCACGCCTAGTGGGACATATCTTTTTGTCTCTAAGTGACAATAGGGGATCCTTACCGAAGGAATTACCCTCAGTGTAGCAAACATCCACAACCGGCTTACCGTGAACATACATCTACTCGGTGTCATTCACTAAGTAATCAAGTGGTTAAAATCATCTTCGCTAAGGAATATCACTCAACCATGTCATTCAAATCTTTAAGTGAAGCGGAGATTGAGGAATTTACGTTCCCGGAGTACCTAGCTTACGCGACTATGCGCGACCAACATCAGACTAACTACTACATGACTCTCGGTGAAAAGATTGAACAACAAGCAACTCTTCTCACTATTCAAGGCGACAGAATCGACGCGGCGTTAGCCAAAATCCAAGCTTTACGGGTAGAACTCCATAGAGATCAGGATGAGAGAGAGGCAATTGGAGCCCAGGTAGCGAGTTTCACGGGAGGTCAGGATACATTACGGATAGACATCATGCAAATCTTGGGATCAAGTTTGGATGAATACCGCAGACATGCGGCGACACTATCTCAAAGGACAGACAGGGACATAGCGTCTCTATCGAAATTCGTTTCTGATCTCGCCAGAAAGACTAGACAGGCAGAGTCTTTCCCACCTGCATGGGAACAAAGGTTAAACAGGTTCATGAACGACTGTGACATACATCTGGCCAAGATGTATGAATCATACGAGACACCGTTTACTCCCATGCAAAAAGATGATCCAGATGCATGGCAATGGCCAAGGTACTACCGACATCAAACCTTCCAGAATTTCTCTGGCGACGATGATTCCAATGCGGCAAAACACTTAGCGTACTTCACACTGCAATTAGGACAGTTTGCCGATAACAATAGACTCAAATTGAGAGTCTTTAGATCATCTTTGTCAGGATCGGCCCTCGTATGGTATACGTGATTGGAAAAGGTCTCAGTCAACGAGTGGAAGAACATGGAGGTTTTATTCATAGACCACTTTGGAACGGCTAGACCCGAAACCGGTGTTGGAAAGCTGGCTTCCTTGAGCCAATCGGCGACAGAAAGTCTAGTCACCTTCTTGCACCATTTCTGGCCAGAATATAATCTATGCAAGACTCCATTAGGCAAAGAAAATGTAGTAGAGATGGCCAAGAATGGTTTGGGGGATACATACCACCAACTGTTCTTAAATAGCAAGTACTTTTCCTTGAATGAGCTTATCATAACTATAACTAAAGCTTACAACACCATGCAAGAACGATAAAACAGAAGGAATGCGTCCAAGGGAACGTACACTGCTAGGTCTTACAACAGACCAAAGCCAAAAACTGTGGCTTATATAGAAGACATAGACGACCAGGATTCAGACTCTGATGGAGAACAAGTGGGAGCTGTGGATTTATCGACAAATAAAGTTTTAAAGCTCCGCAAGCTTTAAAAGAGTAAGGGCCCCATCAAGGTTTCGACAGTGGCTTTCATTAAGCCAGAGTTTGAAACATACACGTATGATGCTAACATGACCCATGAGATCTTGTATGAGCTCTACAGCATGCAAGCTGTCAAAGCAGATTTTGGACCTCTCCCTACGGCTGAACAGTTAAAAGGTAAAAAGTATTGCAAGTTACATGGAGCATGGAACCACATTACGAAGGATTGCATCAAGCTGAAAGATCATATCCAAAAGTGGATCAATGAAGAAAGACTAAAACTAGAGGGAGCAACCAAGGCAGCCGCATTAGTAGATTCGAAACCCTTCCCACCGCCTCAGGTTAAAATGATAGATATCGGTTGGTCATCAACTGATAGTTGTGTTAGAGGTGTGGAGGAATGGAAAAACCAGTCTTCTTATCTTATTCTTTCCCGTATAATAAGATGGAAGAAATCTTGGACAGGTTGTGTGAAATGGGTTGATCTCTTATTACCCGGTATTCAAACTCAGACATTTATGGTATGAGGGGCCAGCTCAACATTTCTGCAGATTCCATAATCATTTTGGTCATCGAACAACAACATGTTCAACCTTGAGAGATAAAATTCAGGGATTGATCAACTGGGAGGTGATTAAAATTAACTACAAGGGAGTGGTGGAATGGCATCCGCAAAATTCTCAGGCATCACTGCCTCCCGATACATCATTTACTTCCCCAGACACCTCTTCTGCTCGCAACGCATCTGAACCAACACACTGAAGAAAAAGATCAAGGCGGAAGCCTAGACGTAATATTGCATTTTTTCGACCTAAACGGGCTGAGATAACTTATGATGCATCCAGGCGAGAGGAGATATTTGAAGAGTTAATCTAGGCGGGGATATCAAACGTTCCTGATAACTGGGGAACATCAGACCCACATCCTGAAGATGTTAGGGTCTACCTTATTGTCGATATCATCATCGATGGGGTCACCATTCCACGAATGCATGTAATGACCTGAAGTTCAGGATTCAGCAGTGGATTGACGAGGGAGAAATAATAATAGAACAAGGGCCCTCGCCAATCTTGGCAACCGAAATATCATTAACGGTTGGGATACTAGAGTTAACAAGGGGCAACCTAAGTAAACGCAAACAGACCGTCAATCTCCAAACTACTGGCGATAGTCCACAAAGCAAACAAACAACAAAATCGAATAAATGAAAAGAAAAGGTGGATCCAAAAGTAGAGTCGCCAGTAGCCCTTTGTGCTCATTGTAAGCTCAGGAGCGGGTTGAAGATTTCCTATGAAGAGTTGGCTGAATCAGCCAAGGTCTTCCCGGAGTTATTTTCACAGTCAGATCATCAGCCACATAGCCCACGCAGTGCATGGAAAAGGGATTCCCCAGCACCTAAGCGTTTGGGAGCGACAGATAAGGTCAGTGAAGCAAAGAAGTCTGAATCAAAAATTGCTGATACGCTTGCCAAGTCATATGTTCCACCAGCTTCAAGAAACATCACTAAGGAGAATGTATGGTATGTGAAGGAAAAGGGAAAGAGGATTGAGGTAACTCCAAGCAGAAGAAGAAACCTTCAGCGATGATTTGGAGAAACCAAAAGGGCATTAGAGGCTTATGAAACGGGCCTGCTCAAAGAAGAAGAACTGGTCTACTCCCTAGAAACGCTACAAAGACAATTGAACGCTCTTGCAGTAAACCTCTTAGTGGTTTTTGGGAAGAAGTCTCGCGAGCCTAAAGTGCAAGAACAACGACCAGGTGTCTTTGACCGTAACCCAAAACTATGGTCCAAAGACAAACAGCCCGAACCTGTTCATGAGGTTCATCGTGGAGTCACAAAATGTAAACCAACAAGACGACGTCTTAGTTTTGATGATGCAGGGATGGAAACATTGGGGCTACATACACCGCCCAAGGAAGGGGAACATGTTCAAGGACATGTCACTCCAGGCGAGACTAGGGTTTTGCAGTGGAGACCGAAGCCTTTAATCATAGAAGAACAAAAGAAGGCTAATCTTAACAAAAAATTTCCCCTTTCTAAAGAACAAAGTTCTGGAATAATCATGCCAACAACCATAGATCCTACACCTAAGGATCAGCTGCAACAGGTTGCTTCTCTGGAGGTCATTGCAACCGTGGGTCTCGAGGGACAGAAATCTGAAGATGACAATAATGCAGATTATGAAGAGTTGTTGGATTACGGTGAAGGTGAAGACGAAAAAACAGAAGAACACGTAGAGGAGATGGATACCAATGTTAACATGGTGTTCGTCTTATCTTCCAAATATGCTTTAGCTTCACAAAAATCAACGGGTGAATCAATCTCGAGCAGAAACGTTAATAATTTAGTAGTGCTAGAGGATGAACCAATATTGACAGAACAATCCGCACTCGCCAAAACATCGGAGACTGATCCATCATCAACCAAGGGACAAATGATGTTCGCAAAACCCACCTTGAACATGGCCATGCACATGTGGCCACCATATGTGACAGGAAATATCCAGGGGATTCAAGTCAACAAACTCTTAGTGGATTCTGGGGCAGCGGTGAACTTCATCACAGTCAAAGCAATGGCCTTATTAGGCGTTCCCAAGTCTGCTATCCAAGAGACCACCCTTAATGTTAGAAACTTTTAGGGTAACATTTCCAAGACTTTGGGCATTGTCTTTTTGCAGGTGCACATCACTCCAGCCACCGGCACATACACGTTCTTTGTAACAGAATGCACAGCTCCATATAGTGCAATTCTTAGGCGTGATTGGATCCACATGAGCTATTATGTACCTTCGTCCCTCCATCAGCAGATGTTACTTTGGAATATGGAGTCTGGTGAGACAGAGATTGTTAATGCTGATCCTCGTCCATATTCCTTGTCTGCTAATTCTTTAGAAGCCAGTATTTACAACAGTGACCTCAGGCAACTGGATGTATGTGGCGTTGATAACAAAGGCCGCCCAGTTGGTGTTACGGCCTCTGAGCTAGCTCAGTGGGGTATTGTTCAAGTAGATCATGATAATAGCAGACCCTAAGCCATTGAGCTACCACCCAAACATTCTTAATGATCGGGTCTCTATCAAGTATAGAGACTGAGGCTTGCTATTCTTTGTATGAACGCTTCCATAATTTTCTGATGGAGAGTCAAGCATACGAGAAGGTTCCAATAATTGCAGCATTGGAATATGTGATTGAAGATGTATTACACGACTTAGATGAGGAGGAAGAGATCAAATTAGCACCAACAGCGTTACATGATTTACCTCCTAAAGTCAAAGATCCCATTGAAAAAGTCAATCTTGGGAACAACGAAGAGCCAACCTCTATGGCTATTAGTACTTTCCTAGAGCCTGAAGAACGACTGAAGCTCATTGAATTGCTACAGGAATACACTGATTGTTTTGCAAAAAAGTATGACGACATGCCAGGACTGTCACCAAAATTGGTTTGTCACAGCTTACCCATCATAGAAGGAAAGAAGCCGGTAAAACAAGAGATGCGTCGAATGAACACAGAAACAGCAATTCTAGTCAAGGAAGAAGTAGAGAAGATGCTTAAGTTAGGGATCATACGAGTAGCCAAATATAATGAGTGGCTATCCAACGTAGTCCTGATCAAGAAGAAGAACGAAAAAATGCGAGTTTATGTTGACTATAGAGACTTGAACAATGCAACTCCAAAAGATGCATACCCAATGCCAATAGCGGATTTGTTGGTGGACTCAGTGGCTCGTCGTGAGATGTTAACATTCATGGATGGGACGGCTGGTTACCATCAAATCCTAGTGGCAGAAGCATATAGACATAAGACTGCATTTCGGTGCCCAGGATTTGCAGGAGTATTTGAGTACGTGGACATGTCATTTGGACTCAAGAATGCAGGGGCAACCTACCAACGAGCAATGAATTTAATCTTTCATGATCTTATTGGTAAGACTATGGAAGTCTACATCGATGATGTGGTGGTTAAAACGAAATGCAGGAGTAATCACATTGAAGACTTACGGCAAGTGTTTATCCGGATGAGGCAACATCAACTGAAGATGAATCCAGCTAAATGTGTGTTTAGAGTACAAGCAAGAGATTTCCTGGGATTTCTTGTTCATCAGCGTGGGATTGAGATACCGGATGACAAAAAAGAAGCGGTTCTTAATGCAACCCCACCAAACAGTAAGAAAGAACTACAACGCTTATTAGGAAAAATCAATTTCTTACGACGGTTCATTGCCAATGCTGCTGGAAAGACACAACCATTCTCAACTTTGCTCAAACTTCAGAAGCATAAAGACTTTGTTTGGGAGCCTATCCATCAAGAGGCGTTTGAAAGCATCAAAGCATATTTGACAAACCCGCCAGTCTTAGTACCTCCAAGGCCAGGGGTTCCTCTCAAGCTGTACATTTCAGCTACTGACCTTTCTATTGGGAGTTTATTAGCTCAAGACGACACATCAGGCACTGAACGCGCTATTTTCTATCTCAGTCATACCTTGAACGAGTGTGAAACGAGATACTCGTCAATGGAAAAACTATGCTTGGCCTTGTATTTTTCAGGATGCAAGTTGAGGCATTACATGTTATCTTTCACCACGTGCGTCATAGCACAAACAGACTTGGTGAAATACATGCTTTTGAGACTTATTCTCCGGGGACGGATTGGGAAGTGGATTCTGGCTTTGCCAGAGTTTTCTTTGCAATACGTTCCCCAGAAAGTGGTCAAAGGCAAAGCAGTGGCCGATTTTTTAGCTCATCATCCAATGAAGGATGTTCGCGAGGGGTCAGAACTAGACCTTACTCATATTAATCTGGCACCTTGGTGTTTATACTTTGACGAGTCTAGTATGAGTACTATGGCTGGGGCAGGAGTAACATTGGTTTCTCCACGCGGACAAACTTTTTCTTATTCTTTCAGGTTGGACTTACGGTACACAAATAACCAAGCGGAGTACTTATCATTGGCTTGGAACTTTTATTAGATATGGAGATCACAAATGTGCATATATACGAAGATTCTCAACTAGTGATCCAACAACTTGAAACCAAGATAAGGCTGGACCAGTATTATAACCATATGCTAAGCGAGCCTGTGATTTACTCAAGTTAGTTACCGAGGTAGAGTTGAGCCATGTTCCTCGCGAGAGAAATTATGCAACAAATGAGTTCGCCCAACTAGCAACGGGGGTGAGCTTACAAGATGGAGTACGCGAACGTATATTAAAGGTTGAACGAAGGACCCTGCCATCTTTCTTCGCTCGCCAAGAAGAGAAAAATGAGTGGTACATTGCTACCCTCGATCATATTGATATGGATTGGCAACAGGTTATTATTTCCTATCTCTAGAATCTCAATAATCCGGTAGATAAGCGGATTCGTTTTTTAGCTCCTAATTATACACTCAAAGATGATGAGTTGTATAGAAGAGGAGAAGAAGGCATATTCTTGCGATGTGTCTTTGGACGTGAAGCTAAGCGATTAATGAGGGAAGTTCATCTTGGGATAGCAAGGGCACACCAGGCCGGTCCAAAGATGAGATGGTTGATACGACGACATGGCTATTATTGGCCAGGAATGCTCAGAGATTGCATCATGTTCACTAAAGGTTGTGAAGAATGCCAGAAACATGGTCCAATCAGCCATATGCCCAGAATACCGTTACAGCCTATAATCAAGCCTTGACCAGCTCGAGGATGGGCTTTGGACTTAATTGGAATGGTTCATCATCATTCATCATACGGGCACAAATTCATCATCGTGGCTACCGATTTCTTCACAAAATAGGTTGAAGCTCGACCTCTCAGAGTATCATCAGCAAAGGCCATCCCCCAGTTTTTATTCGAAGATATTATTTGTAAGTTTGTCATTCCTGAGAGTTTTGTTTCAGACCGAGGGCAGCGTTCATGTCTGGAGATGTAGACGAGCTTATGAAGAATTTTGGAATACATTTTCTACATTCTTCTCCATACTATGCCAAATCTAATGGTCAGGCTGAAGCAAGCAACAAGATCATCATACATATCCTTAAATGGATGCTTGCGAGCAATGCCAGATTGTGGCATGAAAATTACTTAACACCCTGTGAGCTTATCGAACAAGTAAAAGAACGCCTACAAGCACTACTCCTTATGCATTAATGTCCGGCCGTGATGCAGTCCTGCCTTTAGAAATCAACGTCTAATCTTTACGGGTGATGGAACAACATAACCTGATCGGTGAAGATTATGTGCAAGTAATGTGGCAGGATCATGAAGACTTAGATGAAAAGAGAATACAAGATTACGACAGTCTATGCGCTGAGAAACGAAAGGTGGTTCGTGCTTATGACCGATGTACTCGGGGCATGAGCTTTGCAGAAGGAGAATTGGTCTGACGAGTCATTCTGCCCGTTGGCGAGAAGACTGTAGGCCGAGGTAAGTGGTCAAAAAAGTGGGAAGGACCATACATTGTCGATCGACTTTCAGGTAAAGGAGAAGTTCGTTTACGTGATCGAGATGGAACCATTCATGTTAATCCAATCAATGGTTGTTTCCTTAAGAAGTACATACAACCAGTCTGGGAGTATGAAGACCCTCCAATAGTGGTTTAATCCAGTTTATTCATGCTCATCTCATCTCACTCGCATGATTAAACTGAAAGGGCAACACATAGAGATTATTTACTTCAAAATAGCATATACTTGGGGCTAAATTTTTTTTAGTTTCGACCTATACTTGGGGCCAAGATTTTATTTGTTTTTCTTCTGGATTAAAAGAGTTCACGCTAGCCAATTATCATGGCCAAAGTTATGTACAAACTACATCTGAGTTTATCAATATAAATTTATTGCTTGCATAAAAGAACTCTTTGCTCTAAATGAAAAATATTACATTGTTCAGAAGAATACAAGGGCTTTTGGGCTTTGCGGCCTTAAGCTCTGATACCATATGAGAAACAAACTACAATCAGCAACAGAACATAAAGATAAATACAGTTTGTTTTTCCAAATTCTCAAATGGTTGATAACCGGTCTTTGTCTCCGCATATCAAATATGGATACAATGAAAAGAGTGAGGGACCTCAAGAGACAAAAAAGAGAGAATTTGAAATGCCTAAGAAGCTAGTTCAACAGATCAGAATACCACTTAAACTAGGCCTGGCGTTTGTTGCATTTCCCCAGTTGAACTCCCTGTTCTTTCTCTCCAGTGCAGCCGTGTTCACAGGGCTTGCAGCCTTTGTGCATCTGGAAACGGAGCGGGTGACTGCAAGGAAGACGGGGCGAGTTGTCCCTCGGGATTGTGGCTTCGTCACCCTGTAGAAGCACCGGGTGAGTCAGCCAAGGCAACACCTGGACATAGATATTACTATCTAGTTCAGGTTTGGACATGGATATTACTATCTAGAGTCCACAGTATGGACGGTTCTATCTAGAGGTTCTTTCAGATAGAAGAACCAGAGCAAACACACAAAAAGGGAGTTCATATCGCAAAGAAGTTTGGAAGGTCTGATCACAAAGCAGTGAAGAGGAAACCTTTTATCGAAAGGAGTCATATTGGTAAGGCTTTGCGAGAGTAAATGCACCCGTTAATAAAAGATATACGTCTAATGGAAATTGGGTCATGTTACGATTTATCTACCTCTAGAAAAAAGAGTGATGAATGAAAGATTTTTGGGGCAGGTAGAGCGTATTTTGAAGATTTGGTGGTTGACGCGATACGGATTCCAAACTTAGAATTAAAGTCCATTTAATCCGGATTATCAGGGCAGGCGAGCGGTTAGGTTCTATAAATGAAACTAGCTTCGTTCGATTAATTCTTGGGAGACTTGATTCTAAGGCCCAATATGGTATCCAAGGCCCAATTAACACACTGATTCCAAAATTTGAACTAGAAAGACATATACTCAAGAAGTTTTGGAATACCATGAATAACAAAAAAGGGCTTAACTTCGGTGGCCCCAATAATTACAAAACGAGGGTTTTTTCCCTCAACAATATTTTTGCAAATTCAAGGTCTCGCCAGGATTGTTTATACGTGTGTAGAGCGCTGGTAGCTTCCTCTTCTGTATCTTGCAGTAGTTGAGCTTGGCTCTCTCCTTCAATCGTTAGATGGCGAACGAACGCTTGATTTGAATGAGCATTGGACCTTAGGTGGTCCACCTCAGCTTGGAGGGCAGCTAATTCAGCTTCTTTGGTTGCCAAAACCTCTTGCTGAGTTGTTGCGTCTCGCAGAATGGTCTGTATTCATTGGTTTTCTTCCTGTGTCTGGCGAGCCAATGTTTCCACCGCCTCTTTCTTACGTTTAGCTTCAAGTTTCAGTCGGTGGTGGGCTTCGCTTTGACCAAGAAATTCATGAAGTTTTTCCTCAAGGTCAGGTATGTTATGGAGGAATTCAACAGGGGCAGTGGCCTTTAAATTCCTAACTTGTTCTTGGACACGTTTGACGTCTTGAGGGGAATCCAGACTACCAAAAATGATCTTCTGAAGAGCAATATCAATGGCAGAAGGGAGACTCTTTGCACTCAGTTTGGTTGAAATCCCTCGCAGGATTGATATTTCTTCCTGTGGGTTGGGTGCTTGAGAGGGAAGTTCCTTCGATGAAGACGGAGCTTTAGTTCTTTCGAGAGAAGTTTGAGGTTCTTCATCGATAGCATGAAATGAGCTGGAAGGCTGGTCTGTAGCGACCATTGTGGAAGGCTCATAAGAATGAAGTTGGCCTTGCGAGCTTGCTTGGTCCTCTGAATTTGCTTGTGAATCAAGAACCATTTGGTCACTTGTCAGAGGAATGAGTTTGGACTAAAAAGAAATACAAAAAGTCAAAAGGCCAATCAAAAAAGAAATTAACATACAGAATAAAGTAAGTGAATGGAAATCTTACTTGGACGGGGAACAATTGTTGTGTTTCTTCAGTTGCTTAGAGCTTAGGCTCTGGCGAGGGAGGAGTTTGGTCCCCTAGTTCTGGAATAACTTTAACCAATTGCTATAGTTCTTCAACCATGACTTGGAGCTCTGGCGAGGAAAGAATTTGAATCTCTTGCTCTAGAATGACTTGGTCATTCTGAGAACGGGTGCCCTCGCCAAAGGAGGAAGGAATTGAGCAATATTGGAATTCAATCTGAAGATGCCGAAATAAAATAGCAATATCCACTGGCTTTTTCTTCTCTTCTTCCTCAAGTTCCCTCAGTCTGATTCCAGCCAGAAATCTGGTTATGAAGTCTTTACAGCACTCCTTACCGCTGTTTATGACTTTGAACCTTGTTTCATGATCTTTAGTTCCAAACATGACACTGGAATCATCAAACTTTAAAATGTAGGCTTTGTAACATCCTTCAAAAAGCCTTTCTCTGAGTGAGTCGATAATATAGTAGGCTTCATCTTCAGCTTTGAGGATGAAGAAGTGATCGTTCTAACTCACTAGGTACACCTGAGGCTTGGTGCTCTTGCTGATATGGTCTCATATTGTATCAAACGATGCAAGATCACCTAGGGCTGCAAACCTCTCTGGGTTGAAATACCCAATGAAGGAGTCATCAAACGAAATCTTCAAGGGTCTGATGTTGGCCTTCAGAACAACCTCGAGATCATAATATTGATCCAGGTAGGAGCTGGCAAGGGCTTCATCCTTGCATAGTTCCTTCCACTCTGAAGAACCTTGGACTATGAGGTCATCAAACTCGGAAACCGTGGGCATGCCATCTAGATTTGCACATAGCCAGTGAGCAATGGTGAAAACCAATGCTGAGCAGGCGCTTTCCCCAGAGGCTTTTTCACTCTGTTGATCAAATGAGGCATGGAAGATATGGGCTTGAAGCTTGGCTTGTCCATCCCTGCTGTTGATCTCCATAGCTGTCCAGATACAACTTGGAGGCACTTCAGGCCTGGAGTGGGTTTTCCTGCGCTTATGAGACTATCAAAAAGGTGGGTCAGTTACGGTTCAGTGAGAAAGTTGAAAAAGCAATTGTTCTGGGTAAAGAATTTGCAATACTTACTAATTTCCTAGAAGGATTGGAAGTTTTCTTCTTAAGGGCTTGTATGGCGATGGTCACGTCTGTGTATTGGGCGTGTTGTTGATTATAAGAGGGAATGATTGGTCAAGCACAATATGAGAAATTGCTAATACATGTGGCAAATTTGAATGTAAGAAGTATACCTGTGACCAGGGAGTTCTACTCGTGTTCTTGTACAGCTTCCCAACAATTGCCAAATCTTCTTCATTTGAAAACCTTTTGCCAAAATCACAAAAGATGTTGGCAAAACAAGCAAACCGTCTTATGCGTCGTATATCTTCCCAAATTTAAGAGCGCCATACTTGATACGACTTGGTGACCGACTGAGAGATCACAAGTGGCTTCATTAATTCAGGAATTATCACCGTTGGAAAGCCAAAGTGTTCATCTTGCATGTCCAGTGCTATAGGATGACCTGTGCCTCGCCAAAGAGTATATTTGTTCACAGAACAAGCGAGGGGCATAAGGGCACCTTGGGTGAGCCCGAGTTGTCTCGAGAAATAGTTTGGAGTATAAAGCTTATACCCGGGGCTCAAAGAATCAGGGACTGGCAGGTCCTTGCAAGGTCATCTTTCTCTGGCGAGGGTATAAATCCGCTCGCAAGGCTGCCGGGATGACGACGATTCAGAATTACTTTAACTGTTGCGGTTGGAAAGTCTTTATGCAAGTAGAGGTAGTTCAATCAGGCTAGATAGGACCATGCTCTAGTCCTAATTAGTGCAGATACCAAGGTCTGGCCCAGAAGCTTGTGTTCTTCAAAAGGAGGGACTGCTAAAGGGCAAGAGAAAGTAAAGTACATCCGCAACCAGAACTCTACCATCTAGAGTGGTCCTGGTTGATTAAGGTTGAGCTTTGAAATGACAACTCACCTCAGACCATAGTAGATGTAGGCGAGAACGGATTCAAAGCCTAGTTGTTAACGATTGAAGAGGCGTTCGGCAAGGTTGGTCCAATATCTGTTGACCTTTGCAGAAGAAGGACAGAAGATGTACTTTGATAGCCAGTATTCCAAAAAGGCTATGCCTCCCTGATTGGTGTCTTTCTCCTCCTGTGCAAAATTCTTAACCTAGGAAGAGTAGGAGGCAGGACGATTGAGGGAGGCCTGAACTAGTGTCCCAATTTGGTGATTGTGTAACCAGGAGTTTTCAAATGCTGGAACTCCAAAATGGGTATATAGATCAAGAATAGTAATGCTCACATCACCACAGGAAAGACGGAAGCAGTTGGCGGTGCAATCCCAAAAGCACATAGTTGTGGCGAACAGTGCTCTGTTGCCACCAGCAGGTAGTGAAAAGCATAAATCGATGCGTTGGGTGATGCTGACCGCTTCCCATTGTTCGATGTCTTGTCTGCGACGGTGTCGGTACTAAGCGAGATCCTCTGCGTTTGGGTATGGCCACTTCCCAATTAAACAAATGGTATCTTTGTTTGTCCATTCTTTGGGCTCTGCTTTTGGATGTTCTTGGAATATCAAGGCTGAGTTGCAGAGGGGATGGCGGAGAAGATGAAAAAGTTCTGAACTGATTGGAGTATCCAGAAAAGGACCAAGTAGGCCAGTGCCTTCACTTGGGTCAACATTTAAGGAGATGATGACCTCTGGGTTCTATCGACTGGCAACGGCTTTGAGGTGTCTAGAGAATTTCTCAATGCTACGGTCTGAGTAAAGAATGGAGATGTCTTTCCGTGGAGGCATGTTTTTAATTGGAATAGATGGACGGCAGCGAGAATGAAAGGTTTTAGCTTTTGACTGAGGAGGTTGAAAGATTAGGATCAAGGTAAGGGAAGAGTCTCGTTGGGGAATGAGATTTTTTTGATATGGACTGGTGCTTTTATATTACATCATTCGAGTGACGCAACTTTTTAGAGGAGTTGTGTAACATGGCGTTTGCGTGTGATGTTACCGTTTGGATTAACAGCGCGTCATTCAGATAATATTCAAGTATTTTCGCTTGCATAGGTAATTTAAGCTCAAGGCTTGAGGGGCAATGTTTGGTCCTGAAATAAATATTTTATATTGGGCTTGAAAGGATTAAAGCGACCCAGGATGAGCCGAAGTCTTGGCGAGCGGCCCGGTTAGAGAAATGGAGCTTGGCGAGCGGTCAAGTGAATTAATTGAGTCCGTTTCCAGATCAACTTAGGATTGTGGATTCAGGATAGCTGATTCATGTGCTTAATGTCTCTCATACCTTTTCTGTTTCAGATAGGTTTCTTCTAGTAAAGGAGTTGTGATATCATTAGAACTATATAAAGAAAAGACCCGTGTGGTGGATGGTGTTAGAGTTATATTGAGATTCAAAGAGCAAGAGCATAAGACGTTCAAGAGAATTGAAAGATGACTACTGAGCATTATATAAGGAGAGTAAGAGCATGTGAGAAAGGGTCCCCGATCAAATACAAAACATTTTCTATACGCAAGTACACCTAGATATCTCGTCAAGAGATTCTATCATTGCGGCCAGACGATCAAAGTGCTTGTCACCGAACGAGTGAGAGTATTGCGATCAGAGGAAGCAATTATCACGACTAGAAGGTTGAAGAGCTTGGCGCCGATCGAGTGAGAGTTTGGATATCCAAAGGGAGTAAACGTGGCTGGAAGATTGAAGGGCTTGTCACATATCGAGTGAGAGTTCGGACATCCAAGGAAGCGGTGTTCTCAACACATCGTCAGAGAAGTTGCTCTGATTTGCACTCGTAAAGGGTTGTATGAGGTATCAATTTCTAAGGCTCTGCTAGAGACACAAAAACTCAAAGTCCTAGGTTACTAGGCGAGAAGAACCCATTCAAGCAAGGTTGGCGCTCTCCTTGTCTTAATCGCTTATCAAGAAGTCAGGCAGCTTTAACTTCTATATTCCGTTGAGAGACGGTGGCACGCCAACACACGAAACACGTACAGGATAAACCGACAACTGCGGTCAAACTATCCGAATCCAATAAATGAGACTGTTTCCGAAAGAATCTCTCCACGAGAGATATTTTAGAGTCAAACGCATACACTTTTCATTTGGTTGGTAATAATTTTACCAGTGACTAATAAGTAGTATGTATGTTTGAAAGAGAAGGAGGTTTACAAATTACGATCCTTAATTCAGATACTAAGTATGATCAATATAACGGAGTTACGTGACTCTTATACTTCTTCTTCTTCACCATCTTTAGTTTCACTTACAGAATGATAGGACAGATTTCAAAAATTGGACGTGCATTATGAAGTCTATACATTAATACCTTCTTTATACTTTCGAGAAGGCAAATACAATGGGAGGGAGACCTAACCTAACTCAACAACACTTTTAATGACTCAAAGCCTACACCTAATGTCGACATTATTATGGTTCGGAGTATATGATGCACTAATCAGTCAAGGCAAAGCTTGCATTGGTTCTTTACGATAAAATTCCCCTTTTTTTATTTATAAGATCTTCCGATCCTCCTCAACTATCCACTGATCAAACTCTACGTTACTAAATATCTCAAATATATATATATGTTCGAAGAAGTGACTTATAATAATGGTATTCGTGTAAGTAATTTATTAGTTGATGATCATAATTATGAACTGTCTGCAGAGCGCAGACTCGACGTATTTAACTTATTTGAGGTTTCTTGTTAGACTGTTAATCGTTTCTTTCAGAGGCGGACCCGAGAGAGCAAACCCAATGGCCGCCGGGGGAAATTGTCAACTCTCAGGAGCCAAAAGTTATTTCGTTAGGTGAATTTTGTTGATCATACTGAACTTTTAACAAACAGACAGATTTTGATCCGAGTGTAAAGATTGGGTGATTGAGTGCTTGGAAGTTGATGGAGGAGAAGATGAAGAACTGAATATTATAAACTGAAAACAACAGCAAAGCAAAAGTTCTGATGAAGAAGCTAAAGAAGGGAGAAGATGGACAAAGTGAAGTTTCTGTCGATTTCAGTAATCTTGTTTTGCCAGCAAACAGACATTTTTTTATTGATTATGTTATTTAATGCATTAATTAGTGTTTTTGGTTGAGGTGTCACAATAATGTCCTTTAGATTGTTCATTGACGGTTCAAATAGAAAGTCAAGGAGAACCAAAGACCTCCCGTAGTCAAGAGTAGGATTCAGACTCATTTAAATTTAACTATTCATCATTTTATCTCTTAAAAATTTGGTTGGGTTGTTTGTTGTTTTTCTCATCTTGCAATTTGAGATGGTAGTTGAGCTCATAGTAACTTTGTTCCCTTTTTTTTGTTTAATTGTTGTTTCTTTATGATAATAACTTGTTTCTACAAGCTTTTGGACTATATAGTACTACATGTATTTCACCTCATGTTGTGTAATATTGGTTGTTTCAAGCTTTATAATATTGACTCTTTCAAACTTTCTCGTTAAAAAAAATTTTAAAATAAAAAAATCTAGTGCACAATTATCCCGTGAACAATTCATTTTTCCGCTTACCTAAAGATAAAACTCTAAATACGCCATTGATTTCTTTTATTTTCGTTTTTCTAGTAATCGTAACATTTTATATCGTTTCATGTCTTCATGGAGAGCAAAAATTATTTGATTGGTTGAGGGACCAGTTCCAACGTCCACGTAAGAGGAAAGTCAGAAAGAATGAACAGAAAGAAATATTTTAGTGTAGGCTGCTTGACTCCCATGCATCATACGACTAATTAAACATATCGGTTGCTTCTTCAAACGTTTAACTCCAAAGTAATGCACATCGCTTCAATTATGTAAGAGATGCACCAAAACAGTTTCTTAATCTTGCTTCTGGATCTTAACATGACATGTTTATGATTTGCCCATCTTATTTGCATTGATTATGTACATTATTAAGAGACGAAGAGACGAAGAGCATTTGCCAATAGGGCAACTGTATAAATTATTTGCATCTCTACCGAATTAGATTAGCTGACTAAGTTTGAAGCGCGTTCAAATAAATTCAGTAGAGATGCTTACGGATTAAAGAAGATTTGTAATGAATATGTACAAGTCTATTAAACAGAACAATGAGTATGATTCTTCCATTTAAGATCATTTCTCCTATTTATCACACTTCTAGCATAACTTGGAGTGAAATTATTGTTTTTTCATACTTTTTTTGATAAATAAAATGAAGAGAAGTATTAGTAAGAGTGTGGCTGTAATAAAATCATTCAATCTTAAGCCCTTGTGGTTAGCCCTAGTGGTCAGGTGATTTGGGTCTTACAAGGAGAGTACGACTCGGGAGCTCGATTCTCCTGCAACGTTAATAAATAAAAAATCATTGTGTTGGCTATTTTGATCTACTAAGGTGAGCTGCGTGCTCAACTCCAAGAGGAGACCGAGTCCGAGATTGGAAAATGGTATCTACACTGGCAATATCAATTTTTGTAAAGCAGGTTGCATCAGATAGACAAGCAAACTTGAAGAATAACAACGACAAACCGGAGATGAAACATGAAAGGAAGCAGGTGCCGACAGAGCCAATTTCCCTGTCAAGCACACATCGAATTTGGGTTTCTCTTTGAGCTTCTGAGAATTAGATCCAGGCCCCCACGAAATGGTCACATTACTCATATAACGCCTGTCAGCCCACCAAACGCATGATCACTATATAAGCCTATATATGGCTTGATAGTCAGAAAATGGTAACAAGGTCCACTCACCAGTAGCCTCTGTTTCCTTTGGACTTTGTTAATAAGGAAGGGAAAAGGGGAGAGAAAAGAAACCAACATTCTCCCATCGCAGCATTTCCATACACTTGGACATTTCAGTCGAACATCTACTTATTTGTGCTTAGAACACGCCATGAACAAGTTTTTCTTAGATCTTCAACCATCAAAAGTAAACAAATCCCTTACAACCCCTATACACGGAGTGTCTGTGTGAAATTCTGCAGCTCCAAAAGAAGCTAAGAATTCAAATGGCAAGGAGCATCAAGTCCCCAACCAAATCATGCTCCTGGTGCATTGATGAGTACAAATAATGGGTTGTCTCCCAATCGTTCACGACCCTGAAACACACCATATAAGCACATCAGCAATCTATTAACGATTATTCATTATGAATTAAAGACTTGTCTTGTATTTCAGCAGCCGGATAGCTAAAGCTATCAGATTTTAAGAGAGTACTCTCATACCATGTTCAGTTTTCTATCATATACTGATCTACATTTTGTGAAAATTCTACAAGTCAGCTTTTGAAATTCATCCACCTTATATAATTACACACAAAACAGGCGATAATCATGTCTGCAACTAAATGCTGTACAGTTATAAAGCCAAAGGTCACACTTATACCTTTAGCTCCGGCAGTGCAATTACGCAGGCACACTCAACCACTGTCACCCCCACACGTTCTGCAACCAGAAGCAAAAACCATTAATTGCAAAACAAGAATGTTGTTAGATACAAATACAATTTCATCTCAACATCACACAAACAAGACCCAGAGAAAACAAAATATTACTTTAAGATTTTAAATATCACTATGATGTCACAGCCTTGTATTTTGAAATGATCTTTTGAACATATGAGGTCTGTTGATGCAAAAGAAGATTCAGTTCTTTCACCAATCTAAAGTGAGTACAATTCTAATTCTTCTAGTTTTTTCTGTCAGCTGGAATATGCAAGGAATGAGGACAATATTTATGGTAAATCACTAACTGATCCATATACTGTATGTAAGTGCTAGTGTACAACACCCCACAACAATTGTTTCACAACCTCCCCTAACCATTTATGGACCCTCTTTTTTGCAACACAATTAGGGTGCCACTCAAAATAGGAGAGAAATAACTCAAGGGCTGAGCTGGCAAAAAAAGAAGAAGCAATAAACACTCGCACAAAAGTAGACTTTAAGCTTAGATACACACCAAGTAGCCTGATTGCAGCACCCAAAGTTCCTCCAGTTGCAATGAGATCATCAATGATCAAGGCACGGTCTCCAGCTTCCACAGCTCCCACATGCATCTCCATCTTGTCCATTCCATACTCCAAAGAGTACTCTTCAGAAATAACCTTCCCTGGCAGAACCACCAAGTCTAAGCATTATACGCAATTGTGAAAGCTAAAATCATTAACTCACCACACTCCTCATCATTTCCTTTCATACAACATCAATCCTCCTCATGCCAAGTAAACTTTCAGCAGATATTTATCATCTTGAAATGTTATTCACTATGACCATATATATGTTATGTCCATCAGCTTTCACTATGTTATCCCATTTTCGTATCGAAGCTGAAACAGAGCACTATTATGCAAATATTAGTCAAGGTCTGCTTTGGAGGTTGTAGTTTAGTTTATATACTTTGAAAATATTTCTGTTATCCTTGTTCTCTCAAGAGACAGAACTCCAAGAGCATAACTACTCGTCTTCTCATTCTAATAAACTCAGCTAGATTGGCATATGCACTATTGCCATTATACATAGCTAAACCATAAACTTTACTGAAAAACAAAAGAGCTTATCATAGATAAACCATTTATTGACATCTATGAGCAGTATTCACTAACAGAATAATATATTTACTTTCCTGATGGATCTATAGTGGGATAAGAAGTGATGCCATTCTGCCGTAAGCAAGGAGTCACTTATGTACAAAAACTTCTCAAAGCTGAGAAAGAGGGAATTGACAAGACAAGTGCAGAACAGCATACCAGGCAGCTTGTTTGGCTTTCGCATAGGGATAAATTTAACCCCAAGAGCCATGGCAATAGGAGGGCCAAAAATGAAACCTCTTGCTTCAATACCTGAACGAAGCCGTTGATAAAACCTCAGATTACAACATCGACCAATTTACAATAAATTGAAGCCACACAACAAAAGCAGGCACTAAATCATGAAGAACCCCATTAAAAAAATGATCCTGACTCCATCACATGCAACAATGCTGAACACTAGGCTTTGGAATTAGTTGAACTCTTAACAAATGACATACAACACATGCTTATACTGGAATTTGATTATTACTTATCACAGGTCTCGCAAAAGTGAAAGCATGTTTCGAGATTGAAATTACCTGCAACGACAGTGATTTTCTTGTCCTTGTACCTCTCAACGAACAGATCAATAGTATCCTTGAAAGCCTGAGTATCCAGAAGCAGGGTGGTAATATCTTGGAACATAATCCCTATCACAACAGTACAAAAGAGTCTCAAACACAACACACCAGCCTCCATTCAAGACCATAACTCCACCAAAACCCAAAACTACCCACTACCCAAATATCAAATCGGATCACTTGTGCTCAACACTTGAAACATTTTAACACAAAATCGATCAAACCCCACCAAGTCATAAACAAGCTTAGTTCATGTAAACAAAAAAACCCAAATGAGTAATTGTAGTACCTGGCTTGGGGAAGTCGGGTATGACTCTGATGGAGGCGGCAATTCTGTCTACGCGAGGATCTTGAACATCTGCTGCGGCGGCCATCTCTTGAGCTTGTTGCACACAGTCACTCTCACTTACTAAACACTCACACACAAAAAATTACAGTCCCCGACGACTCTTTTGTTTTTATTGGAGAAACTAAAAAAAAAAAGCACAACCCACCAACCCCGAAATTTATTTCTTGACTAAATTGCCCATCGCTTTTTTCCAGAACTCATTTTGACTACTGTACTTTTTAACCCTTCAAAATCAACGGATCCATGATCCCTCGCAAAATGCATGTAGTCAGACAAGCAGGGGATTCGAATTTGATCTTACCGGAGCAGCGAGCAGTGGGGAGGGTGGATCGGTAATTTCGAGGTGCCATTAAGCGCGGTCGTATAGTGGTAGCAGCTCTGGCGGCGGCGGCGATGGATGGTGAGAGAATCATTGGTGAGTTTGACCGGAGAAGAGTTGAGTTGGTGATGTGCAGAATCATCGGGTCATGTGGGCTGATTTTGGTGTCATGAGATTGCAGTGTAGTAATTAAGTGAGGAGGAAAGCGTGGTGGGTAAATTTTGGTGTCATGAGATTTTGACACGATTGTGATGGGGCCATTTTGGTCTGTTTGTAACAACTTTCTCAAAGAGGAAATGAGGAACAAAGGGATGTTTACACACAAGTTGGTTGGGCAGTTTCTATGTGCAATTTGTTATTTTTTTTTTGGTTAAAGGTACCAGGAATAATGAAATAAATGAAAATTGTTAATAGCGAAGTTAGCTCTTAATTCTACCCGCTATAATTGTTATTCTTGTTGATGATGACATGTATAATGCCTCCTCCTGATGGTCTTATTTTTCTGAAGACCTCATCATTCATGCTGATTTTTTCCTTCTTTTTTTTAAGGATATATACGGGATACAAATTATGTCTCTCAATATAGTCAACACTACAAGAAAAATGTACTTAAATCACGGAACATTTACAGTTCTGTCGTCTAAGTGAAACTCAGACGACAATTTTTTTTGCGTTGTCTAAGAAACACTTGGACGACGAAAAAAGTGTTTCCGTTGTCCAAGTAACCATACAGACGACAGACCGACATGCCATCGTCTGTGTGGCCACTAGGACGACGGCGTCTAGGTCTGTCGTCTATATGGCCACTTAGACAACATACTGAACTAGTTTCTGTCGTCTAAGTGGCAACTTAGACAACAGATCGACACTCCGTCGTCTAAGTGAAGCATAATATAATATACATGCCGAACTCTCTTCCTCTCCGCTCGCTCGCTCGCTCGTCTCAACTTCATCCTCATATCGATCATTCTCTCTCTTGATCAGACTCTCCTCACACGTACATGCAACTAGCTAGCACTATATAAATATATATATATATATATCTCCGGCTCCGACCATCGATTCGCCATATATCGGAGAATGCTAGGTATGTACTTACGTAGTTAATTTTCGACAATCTTAACGTTTATATATATTATTAATTGTACATACATTTGATTGATTGCATTAATTTTTAGTACATCTAATATTTATAATTAAGTTAGGTAATTGATGATATATATTAGTTAATTAATATAGACCAGTAGTACGTATATATGCATGGATGTTTAAAATTTTGGTTAATATTTAGTTAAAACGTACATGCATGTTAGACATATTAAAGTAATTGATGTATATATAGTATATTCACCAATATTTAATAAAGATAATTAATTAATATTTTAATTAATTATACGTTAATAATTAAGGTAGTTGAAAATTTGTATATATATAATAGTTTAATAATTACTTGAAAACCTGTATATATAGAATAGTTGACTAATATGATAATTAATTATTAAATTTCGTAGAAATATGGACAAGAGGTGGATGAAGTTGCTGAATAGAAGTGATGTCATGTATATGGATGGAATTAGAGAATTTGTGAATTTTGCGATAGAACATGGTCATGGAAAGAAGCGTTTCAGGTGTCCGTGCAAAAAATGTCTTAACTGTCAGTATGTGGAGGTTAATGTTATGGTGCAACACCTGTACGAAAATGGTATGATGTGGAGTTACACTACTTGGAGCGAGCATGGTGTAGCAGTAGGCTTCAGCTCAGCAGACGTCAGCTCAGGGTACAGTTACCATGGTGCCTCATCCAGCGGCAGTGGTGCCGGCTCCCCTGCTTGGAACCCAACTGCCAATTTGGTCCATGATGCGTTTCCGGGATTTAGTCATGGTGGACACCAACACCAAGAGGGAGGTTACAATACCACTCATGGGCATGATGACACATTCCCCGCTGCTAGCTTGGCCACTGACACTAGTGAGACGGATAAGTACAACAAGATGCTACTTGAAGCGCAGACCCCGGTGTACCCTGGATGTCGAGATAATGTGTTGCAATATGTGATGGAGCAAATGAAGATAAAAGTGAAGCAAAAAATGTCGGTCAGTGATTTTGACGAAATTCAAGAGCAAATATGTAAGTTGGTTCCTGATCATCACAATCTTCCTAAATCCCATTATAAGGTTAGAAATATCTTGAGCAGCCTCGGCCTAAAGTACAGAATAATTGACGCATGTCCAAATGATTGTGTGCTGTTTTACAAAGAGTATAAAGATTTGGATTATTGTCTCGTATATGGGCAATGCAGATATGAGCTGAATAAGAAGTATTCGAAAAAGAAAATTCCTGTGAAGGTTCTTCAATTTTTTTATTGATTCTCAGATTGCAGTGTCGGTACATGTCTCTATACACAGCAGAGGCGATGCGATGGTACGCAGAAAAGCAAATAGATAACGATGTGCTGAGAAACGCGGTGGATGAAGAGGCTTTCAAAAATTTTGATAGCGAATTTGGAGACTTTGTCGCAGAGGTTAGAAATGTTAGACTCTGACTATTTAAAGACGGATTCAATCCTTGGGGTAGTAATAGCTCTTCCGTCAACACTTGGCCAGTTATTCTGATGCCGTACAACCTGCCTCTGTGGATGTGCATGAACAAGGAATTTAATTTCCTTACTCTGCTAATTCCTGGTCCTAAATCTCCGGGGAAGTGCTTAAATGTCTACCTCAAACCTTTGATCAACGAGCTGAAATTGTTGTGGGAAAATGGAGTCTCAATTTATGACAAATACACTGACACGATGTTCGTGATGAGAGCTGCCATAATGTGGACGATCAGCGACTTTCCAACGTAAGGGATGTTGGCAGCCTACAGGACAAAATGATACAATGGATGTCCTATATGTTTGGACGACGTGAACTCTAGTTGGCACGCGGGGAATGTGTGTTACTTGGGTCACCGTAGATGGCTTCCTCACGACCACCCGTGGCGATAGGATGAAGCTCATTTTGACGGGACGGTAGAGAATAATCCTAAATCCCGTAGTTGGTCGGGCGAAGAGATTTTAGAGAGGTTGAGCTATTTTGACTTTGGTGTGTTGACCAATGACAAGGATGTACAGAAATGCAATCCAATACCTCTACATGATCTCAGTTATTAGCATCACAAGAATATATTCTTCGAACTCCCTTACTGGTCGAAGTTGAAGCTAAGGAACAACTTGGACGCGATGCACATAGAAAAGAATGTGTGCGACAACATGGTGGGAACAATTCTAGGTATTAAGCTCAAGACTAAATATACTCCCAGACCAGGCAAAGATCTAGAATCTATGAATCGACGTCGTCCATTGTGGTTTAGGAGGGATATGAGAGAAGTGTACAACAAGATGTCAGGTGCACCTTACACAGTGAAGCCGACACTTAAAGGTTTTGTATTTCACTGATTTAAGAGCGTTCGTTATCCGGCTACGTATGCAGCTACTATAATTGGAGCAGTGGACAATGTGCAACACAAGTTTATTGGTCTAAAGACACATGACTATCACGTTATGCTGCAACACCTGATTTAAGTGGTAATTCGTCCATATTTGCCTCGTGACATCGTAGAACCAATAGTGGCATTGTGCACATGGTCGCAGAGGTTATGCGCCAGAGAATTAAAGAAGTTAGATGTTTTGCAACAACAAATTGTGCACATCATTTGCAAATTAGAGAGGATTTTCCCCCTGCTTTCTTTGACATCATGATTCACCTAATGATCCACCATGCCCAAGCAGGTGCTCATTTCTGGTCCGATCCAGTACACTTGGATGTATCCTCAAGAAAGGTACATACAACTAATTAATTATACCGATTTTTTGATCCATTATTTGTTCCACTGGAAATTACTAGCTATATGCACTTATTCTACGATGAATTAATTGAACATTTGATTTTGTAGACAGCTTTGACAGTATAAATGATTCGTCAAAAACAAGTCAGCCCCGGATGGCTCCATAGCAGAGACATACATAATACATAAGTGTGTTACTTACTGCAACAAGTACCTCAAAGATCCACCATCTCCTACCGCCTCCGATCCCAGTGCCCGCATCAAAGGAGTATTAAAGAAATTGTTAACATGAGAAGAACTTATTAAGGCACACTGGGTAGTATTGCGAGACTGTGACGAAGTTGAGCCGTACATGATTGGGTACAGAGCGAGACTTCAAGTGTTAAATCCGGACAAGAGTTTGGCGTGGTTTGAGAAAATGGTTAAGAAGAAGTTCCCCGATTATTTCTTCCAAAGAGTATGTATGTTTAATTATTTAGTTTATATACTTTGTAGAAAGTAAACCCTTTAATTATATATATATATATTTCCCATTTTCTCATATGATTGATCTACAGAAATCCGAAAACCACGGGGGGTGGTGGTCCTGGCCAAAACACTTGTTAGCAGGGAAGCCAATTAAACACTATATTTACCCTGGATATTTGGTGAATGGAGTAAAGTTTCATTCATTAACTCGAGATGAAGAAAGAAGAACACAAAACAGTGGGGTAGTGGTTGGGAAAGACAGTGATCTATATTACGGGGCTATTGTATATGTCGTTTCGCTATGTTACGGGAATGATGTCAACATTTTCATATTCAAGTGCAAATGGTTCAAGCGTACAAAGGAAGACCTGAGACTTTTATCAGTCGATACAAACTCAAGCTGGTATGAGTATGAGCATTTCGCTCTCACCACTTTAGTTAGGCAGGTGTTCTATCTTAATGATCCGAAAGCTGGTGAAGGGTGAAAAATAATGAACCATATCTCTCATCGAGGAATATGGAATACCACGACAACTGAATGGATGCCGGCGACTGAAGATGTTGATGAACCGGAAAGAGACATTCCTGCATATCAAGAGCCTAATATTTATGTCATCCGCTCCGACATAATGGACCTGGTTCAAGCTGGTGAACAGTTACCCATGCTTGATGGTTGTACGGATCTAACTGAAGATGAGATTATTGATGCAATTAATGAGGTAGATGAAGAAGAGGAGTAGGATGAGGACGAAGACGAAGACTTAGGATATTCGTCGGACGATGTTGAGTATGATGAGAAGGAGCAGCAATCGGATAACAGTGGTGAGGATGATGATGATTATGACGAAGAGTACAATATAATGACGAGAAATATTAATTGATAATTAAATATTGTAATTAATTTTTTTTTGACGTAATGACGCATGATTAATTATATATATTATGAGGAGGAGTATGTACAATTAATTATTAATTATGTACTTTATTAATTAATTACTTAATTTTAACTTTTTCGTATAATTAACTTCAAATTAATTAAAGAGCGAGGTCGCTTCGTCAGACGGAAATACAAATTAAAATTAATTAAATAATCCGGAGCGGATCAAGAATCACATTTTCAATCCCTAAACCCTAAAACCTAGAATACGGAATGACTTTTCGTAATGCATACCAAGGTAATTAAACTCAATAGTAATTAATTATATATATAACCGTAAATTAATCCTAAAATTTTATTTAGACGACGAAAAAGCATAATACCGTCGTATAAACCCTAAACCCTGAAATTTTTACTTAGACGACACAAACATGTATTTGCGTCATCCAAGTATGCATTTAGACGACGCAAATGTGTCATTGCGTCGTCTAAGTGAAAATTTCATAATTTCACATCTAAGACAACGACCATGTAGACCATGTCCCAATACATATTCTTTCCGTTGAGACCATAGAGTAAACAATTCTTGGAGTGTGAGCATCGACGGTTCCAAAATAGGATTTACGTATTTTCGTGTATCCATGTTTCCGGTTTAAAAATTTTCAGTTTTGCGGTTGACTGTGCCGATGAAACCCTTAACGAACTTACTATTTTGTAGAAATTATTCTACTTATATATTGTCTTATGGCGAATATATCCAACGGTTGTTTTGTCCAAATTCAATTTCGTTAATATCGACGTACAGTGAGCCTATACTTAATAACACTTAAGTTATACAGATTAGTAGATCAGTCGAATATCCGTCGTCTTAAATTCTATTTTTTATATATACGATTCTTTAATCGATATTTTACGACTATTTCATTCGAATGACAGATCAGAAACTTCCTTACGAATTATTTTTAATTTTACGAAATTTTGAACCTAGATGACGGAGATAGACCATCTTCGTCGTCCAGGTTAGCACTTGGACGATGAAAATAGACCATCTTTGTCATCCAGTTGACCACCTGGACGACGCAGATGGTCTATCTCCGTCGTCCAGGTTTAAAATTTTGGAGGTACAAATTTGACCGCCATTTTTTTGGGCAACGGTTCAAATTTCACCTGGACGACGAAGATGGTCTCTTTCCGTCGTCTAAGTGAAATTTGAAACGTTCCCCAAAATTAAGGTGGTTAACTCCCACCCGCCAAATTTATTGGGTGCCGTATCCAAAAATTGAGTCGGTTCACCTAATCGACGGAAATGAGTTTTTCCGTCGTCTAAGTGCACCTAGACGACGGGAAAAATGCCTCCATCGTGTAGGTGAAACTCTATATAAAGGCATAGGCCAATCCTTTTTTCCTCATCTCATCCTCAATCCCCCTCTCCTCTCTCTCACTCTCTCTCAAAATCCGGAGACTCCGGCGACTCAAAATCCGGCGCCTCCGCTCTCCCGCGACTTCTCTCTCCGGTAATTTTTAAATTTTTTAACATAATTATATTTTTAATTTATGTTTAATAATAAATTAGTAAATTGGTAAATTTATTAGTAAAAATAATAAATTAGTAAATTATTGGTAATTATAGTAAAATTTTGTAATTATGGTAAATTATGATAATTATGATCATTTAGTAATTATGATAAATTTGTAATTAATTATTGTAATTATTGTAAATTATAAGTATTATTGTAATTATTTTTGTGATTATAATTTGTAATTATTATTGTAATTACAATTTGTAATTATTGTAAATTTGTAATAATTATGATAAATTATTGAATTACTAAAAATAATAAATTGATAATTATGGTAATTTAGTAATTATGGTAAATTATTAATTATTAAAAATAACAAATTGGTAATTATGGTAATAATTGTAATTATTTTATATAATTAATTATTATAATTATGGTAAATTAGTAATACATAAAAATAATAAATTGGTAATTATGTAATTATTGTAATAATTAAAAATTATTAATTGTGGTAAGTGATTAATTATGGTAATTATTATAATTATTATGGCAATTATATTTTTACAACTCCAAGATTAAAATGGCCCCGTGGGGTAAGAAAAATGCCCAAAAGGAGGCCGAAGATGCTCAACTCCGACGCTTCGCAAAGCAAGTTGGTTGGCAGTACGAGGAGGACAACGTCGTGCCTCATCCGGACCCTTCAGTTGGTCCTTCGGCAGCGACGACTGGGGAAATTCTCGATGCCTCAGCTATACGGACCGATGATGATGACGCTCTTTCCGATCCAACATCGATGTCAGATAGTGCTCAGGCGTCGGCTTCCTCCGACTCTATCCTCTATAGCGCGCGGCTCAAGGTTAGGAGGGCCCCGTCAGACCCTCAACCGAAAAGGACTCGAGGACTCGAAAAGGGCTGAAAATCCGAGAAGTTGTTCAAGGCGACCGGGCAAAAGATCCAGTTGTCGTATGACGATTACACCGATGGCCCACCCACCTCTCAGCTAGCTAGTCTCTCTCGCATAGCATTGAGACAATCCTTCGCAACAAGGTTCGTATGATTGCGCTTACCTCGAAGGAGTTGCCGGACAAGGAGAAGGGGAAAGTGTTTAGAGAACTTTCGGTACGTAATACAATTTTAAATTTATTTTCTAATAACCAATAAAAATCGTAATTTCATAATATATACGATTATAATTTTTTTATACTTTTCTTGTACGTAGGAACAATATAAGGTGGATGACACACCGGAGATGCTTAGGCACATCAACAACACCGCCAACGCCATCTTCCGTGATTGGAAGTATAAATTTCACAAGTATTACCAAGAATTCGGCCGCTCGTCTACCCCCGTAGAGCTGCGTGGGGATAGGAAAGATGAGTGCAACTGGTTAGTCGACCATTTCGAAGAAGAATTTTATCGGGTTCGTATCTTTTTTATTTAAATTGAAAAAAATTATTATTATTTTAGTTATTTATTAATTTTTTAATGATTTATGTTGTCCAACAGAAAACTTTGAACATCAACAAGTCCAACCGGGAGAAGAAGGACAAACATCATACCTCCGGCTCCAAGCAAATGATACAAATCGCCAAGGAGCACAGAGATAAGGGCTCCAAACACCCTTATCTGGATGTTAGCGTCACCGCTTACGTGACGCCTGGACTCGACAATGAAACGAGTCAATACGGCGTAAGTGTCGTATATATTTCTTCTTAATTAGCGTAATTATTATTTATTATTTATTAAATTGTCGTACAAGTTTATAATTATTTAAGTTTTATTATTATTTTCAGGCGAGGTCACGCAGCTTGCACACTCGGATTTGCCGCTGGAAGACCTGCCTCCTCTATCGATGAAGAGCCAAATTGCAATCGTCGATGAGGTATACAGTTGTCGAGTTGGCAAGGAGATTAGGAGGTTGGAACGCAAGGTGCAGCGAAATTTATCTTCTGACTCATCTACGAGACGTTCGGCGAGGAAAGGTGCTCGGGATGCGTCGGTCCAAGCAGCTCCTGATGAGGCTCGACTCGCACGGGAGGAAACGTAATCTATGCGTCAGAGGCTTGATGAGCAACAAGCGCAGATAGTCCACCTCATCGCCCTCATGCAAAATCAGGTTCAACAATAGTGTCAACCTCCCTCGAACCCATACCTTGACGACGATGACACTGCTGGAGGCGGGGGACTCGGCGACGCGTCTGCTCCTCCTGTATTTTAGTAGTTTGCATTCTATGTACGTAGTTTATGATATCGTATTTTTCCGAACGATTTAATTTGATTTATGTACAAATTTTAATTATTTAAATGACAATTTAGTATTTTAATTAATTTATTAATATTTTATTTTAAATTCAAATTTTAATTATAAACATATAAATATTTATTTAGACTACGGAATATATACAAATGCGTGGTCTAAGTGATCACTTAGACTACGAAATATATACAGATGCGTGGTCTAAGTGATCACTTAAACTACGGAGTTGTTGTGTGGTCTAAGTGATCAATCACACCACGCAACAATTCCTTTCCTAGTCTAAGTGATCACTTGGACGACGGAATTGTTGCATCGTCCGAGTGTAACTTAGACCATGGAATTGTTGCGTCGTCTAAGTTGTACTTGGACGACGCAAAATCTCCGTCGTCCAAGTCACCTCCTGGAAGACGGAAATGTCTATTTCCGTCGTACAAGTGCTTAGACGATGGTACTTAGAGGACGGACCCTAGATGACGGAGATTTCGTAGTCTAAATACTTAGACTACGAAAAAATACACCTAGACCACGGAAATGATCCGTGATCTAGGTGCGTTTTTCTGGTAGTGAACAACAATCGCCAATTATCTTACAAATATGTTCATTTTCAATCACTACTGGATCCATATTATTAATGGAATGTATTATTTAAAGTTATTCTCTTCTGCATCCTCAGATTCACACAATCCCATTGGAAAGAAATTGAGCTTAAATACTGTAGTCAGTTTCGACTGAGTATGCTTTAGCTAATTAGTTCCTTGGTGACGTTTTTTTGTTGTTAAAACTGAGATGGGGAGAGATCCCAGCTCAGCAATTTATTGAGATGAAAACAAGTACAAAGCAAGCCATCCGAAACAAAACAGACAAACAAAATAAAGAACTAGCAAAAGTAGTTGTTCTCGACTCTGCACGAAGGAATCCCGGCTAAATCATGACCATACTCTTCCATGATGAACTGAGGAGCAGTAGCCCACCAAATAGCACCTCATATGCAGCACCTTTGGCTAACAGATCAGCCACTCCATTACCCAAAACTGAATTAATGTTTCGTAAAAGTGTCACACTATCTGGAGATTATCGTGTGAACCGAGTTGAGCGTCAATCCAGTCCATACTCAGAACAAATACCACACCTCTTCTTCCAAGGACGGAGATAGGATTCTGGGTTAGGGGGGGCTAAATGAAAAGTTTAAAAAATAGTTTTGATTAGGATAGTCAATTCGATATTGATCTGTATATTTTGTCAAAACAGTCTCAATGTGTTATTTTTGGTTTGATAAAGTATCACAATTACTTGTAACCTGTTTATGAGTAATATTTGATCCTCCAAAATGTAATATTAGAGTTTGCTTCTTCTTCTAATTACTAAATCCATGACCAGCACCAACAAAAGTTTCACCGCTGCCTTGTTCTCCAATAGCTGGTTTGAAAAGATAATAACATAAACAAAACATCCTCTTTAATACTGTACTCTAATCAATATGGAAATTCGATAAACCAATCATGAATAAACCTTCTTTTCTTCTTTTTTTCTCCCAAATTCCGTGAAATGAAAAGTATGATTTTTAGGTCGACAAAGGCCTTGTTGTAGGTAATATCTTCAAACTTCTTCTTGAATGTTAGGATGATAACTTGAAATTGGCGGACATTTAGCAGGATCCGATGGATACTTTTCTGTAATATCTCCAGCATGAGACTTTTTCATATTGTTACTATTCTTCTTTTGAATTTTCGTAGGTGGTTGCTAATCTAATGTTGGAGTAGAAGAAAAGAGTTTTTATTTTGTTTTGAAGTATCTCTCCATATCTAATCAACTTAATAAAAATGATTATATTTTAATTTCAGGAACGGTAGAGCTTTTATATAGAAAAAAGATCATAAAATCATAAACCTGGTAAAAGATTGAATCCTAATTGACCTAACATTTGGACTTCATTATTGAAATAATATATATTAATATTTTTACAAAGTCGTCTAATTTGAATTAGTCATGCACTCATATACGCCATTGAAGTTTAAATATACTTCAATTTATATTATATAATAATAATAGTATATTAATTTGTTTCACATAAACTCAAGGGGTGGGCCCCCACGTCCCTCCGTCCCCCTCCCCCGTTGAGCACGTACATCCCTTTTCCTTCACAAATGAAATTGGGTTGAGCGTCAACCCAGTTTACGGGATTGAATTAGGGACCTGAAAGTACCTCCAAACCAACTCTGCGTCGGTTTCTATCCAAACAGATGTTAAGTTCCTTGTCGAGATTAGATGAATGTCCTCTAAGAGCATATGCAGTGGTGGGGAGGATTTCAGGACGTTCTCCGGGGGGCCCGTGGCAGTAGGACGTCAGACGACGAGATTCGGTGCATTGGAGACTAAAGGAGGGGGCGACCGGATGTTGACTGAGGAAATGTCCTCACCGGCTTTCTCTAAATCGATAGCGAGGGAGAACATCCTCCCTGGTGATCCCCACGCACGTGGGTGACTCTAGGGTGAGGAGTAATTTTTTCACCTCGGCGCGTGTAATACACGCGCCGGTAAATTAGTTAAAAAAATTAACCGAACTAATGGCGTTGCGACACGTGGCAGACTGAGGGCAACGGCTAATTTGATATGGGCCGTCTATTTTGAACGGATCTGAGCGATCTGACGGTCCAAATTTAAGTACAACGGCCACTTCGGCAAGAAATGAATTATTTGCAAAAAAAAACCCCAAAAAATTTACAAAAAATTGCAAGTGACCCCCTACATTTTTTCTATAAATACTACATTCATTTCATCCATTTCTCACACCAATTTGTGCACAACAAATATATTCCCTCCCTCCCTCCATCTCTCCTCTCAACCCTTTGATTTTTTTTGCAAAAAATGGCTACCAATTGTCTTCTTTCGGAAGATGCATAGTTATGCATCTCTTATTGTCATTTTAATGTTGATTCCATCATCGGAAACAAACAAAAGGTCGAAAAATTGTGGGCAAAATTTTATTTCGATTACAAGGAGCATTGGGAGCTCGGTCATGGTGAATCGAGACCGGATGCTAGGACCCAAAATGCATTATCCTCTCGTTTCGCAAAGTTGAAGCCATATTTGAAAATTTGGGTTAGTGCTCTTGCTTTTGCACTAAGGAATGCACCATCCGGCTCAAACTTACAAGATGAAGTGAGTTTGTCATCTCCCATTTTTATAAATTTTGTTCTTATTAAATACAAGTTGTTTATACCATATTGTTTGAAATTAGTATGTATTTTTAAAAACAATAATTTGTTCTTATGAAATACGCATTTTTTATATCATGTTATTTAATATTATTATGTCCATTTTATTTAATTTTATTTTATGAAGTACTAGTTGTTTATGCCATTTAATTTGATATTATTTTGTCATACAACTAATTATTTTTATTTTTGGTTAGATAAGACGTGCTCAATCGTTTTATGTTGCAAAAAGAAGAAAGAGTTTAGAGACTTTAATTGTTGGGAAGCGGTGAAGAATCATCCTTACTTTATCCATGTCGAAGCTAGTACACCTCCGCCTTACTCATCATTTACTCCGCCTATCTCCATGCCTCCCACCGTCGACTTGGACGATGATGAAGTGATTGCTACACCAATGAGTTATCAACGTCCCTCTTCTCCGGCTAGACCTATGGAAGTGAAAGCGGCCAAGGAAGCCAAAAAGAAAGGAAAAAAGGCCATGACTCCTACAAATGAGAGAGTCAAGGCTTTGAACAAAATTGTGACAAATCAACAAATTTTTATGAACAATAAAAAAAAAGTGATGCGGTTGATGTTGCCTTTATGAAAAAGCAACTAGCCCTTCAAAAGAGGGACTACAAATTGAGGGCTTTGGCAGAGGAAACTAGGATTATATCAATGCATACCGATACTATGACTCCTAATTCAAAGAAGTATTTCACAAAGAGGAAAGCCGAAATCCTCGTTGAAGTAGATGGGGTTGAAGAAGAAGTTAGCGAGGAGGAAGCCTTTTCAAATTGTTATCGCCCTCTTTTTTCAAGCACTTAAATTATGTAATTTAAGTTTTCAATCATTTAAATTATCGTTTATGTAATTTAAGTTTCCAAGCATTTAAATTATGTACTATGTAGTTTCCATTTTCAAGAAATAAAAACGCACTTTCTTTATTTAGATCAAGTTCACACACATTACAAGAAGACATGGCCGAATGAAACACACATAATTGAAAGACATAATTCAAACACACAACTATACAAACACATAATTAATACAACATATTCATAGTTGTTCACCGGTCTCAAGCAACCAGTTGTGTTTAATTAAGTCCTTCCGAAGCTCTCCATGGATGTAAGCAGATTGGAGATCTACAAGACAGTCGTTAGACCGTTGTTCATTCTGTCCATCTCTTCCGACCGGCTCGAAAGGAATCTGATTCCCTTCTTGATCCACTGGGCCATCATAAACTAAGAAAACGGTAGATGGATTTTGGAGATCTTCTTCTTCGTTCTCCTTAAACTCATCCTCCACGAATTCTTCCTCAACGATCATGTTGTGCATTATGATGCAAGCCAACATGATACTTTTTAATGTCGATAGGTGGTGACACCGAGCTGCATGCCGAATAATCCCTCAACGAGCTTGTAAGATGCCAAAACACATCTCCACATCCTTGCAGCATGCCTTATGTTTCTTCGCAAAAAGATTTTGTGGTAGCTCCTGAGGATTGAAAATCATTTTGACAAATGAGGAGTACCTCGGATATATCCCGTTAGCAAGATAGTAAGTGTTGTGGTATGTCATACCGTTGACTTTATAAGTCACAATCCAACTTCTTCTAGCAAGTACCGGATCGAAGACATCGGATTGGTACAGCACGTTAATATCATTTTGAGCTCCTGGTACCCCAAAGAAACTGTACCATATCCATGTGTCATATGAGGTCACTGCCTCTAAGATGATAGTGGGACGACCCTTTCTCCCTAAGTATGACCCGGACCAAGCGGTAGGGCAGTTTTTCCACTCTCGATGCATGCAATCAATGCTTCCGATCATATCAAGAAATCCTCAATGTCTGGCCCTTCATAGAATTCGAGTGATGTTTGTCTGATCTGGAGCGTGGAGATAACGGTTACCATAAAAGCTCTACAACTTGGGTGCACCACTTTTTCATGCATTCTAGAGTTGTTGATTCCCTCATCCTTGTGATTTATGCACACTGATCTACAGCTGAGCCATATGCTAACATACGTAGAGCACCAGTCATCTTTTGTTGGGGAAGTAGTCCGAGCATTGCAGTGGCGTCGGCTCGTTGATGCCAAAATTGGTCGTAGTTGCAGAGATCTGTCATTATACAATTGAATAAATTTTGGCTCATTCGGAACCTCTGGCGAAAGTCGTGGTCTTTGAACACCGAGCGTTCAATGAAGTAATCTTCCATCAGATTTTGTCCTCTGGACTCCCTCATCCTTGGTTGATTTGCACGGTGGCGTGGTGGTTCATCATCAAATGCTGCATCCACCCAGACCGCGTCGGTTATGAATGTATTCATAATTTCTGCATTTCGCTGGCGTTGTTGTCGCCTCCTACTAAAAAAATTGTTTAAACCCATACGATTCATCTTGATGAAACCAGAATTTGAAGAAGTGTTTGGAGAATTTTGTTTACGAGTAGAACTACAAGTGATTTGTAGTTGGTGTGAGTATTCAAGGAGCCGTAGATGATGCTTTTATAGCCATTTTGAATTACCAGATGTTTCAAGATAATGACACGTGTCACATCTTGATTGGTCGAAAATCATATCGAAAATCTTCATCAATAATTTAGATGATAACGAAACTGTGTCAAATCCACGTGTCGCAAACTTATTGGTCGAAAATCTTACCAAAAATCTTACCGAATATTCTCATCAATAATGTTGCCGACATGACATATTCTAATTGGTTCGTAATCTTATATGAAATCTACATCAATAATTTGGCCGACAAGGCGACATGTGTCACTAAATTACTGGTCGAAAATCCTATCGGAAATTCACTATCAATTATTTGATCGAGAATGACATGTGTCGCCTAGTTATTGAATAAAAATAATATTATGATTTAAAAAATCAAAATTTTAAATAATAATGATTAATAATAAGAAGTTCTATTTTGAGCACCGCTGCGTGCAAAATAGGAATATGACTTCCTATTCGAGGATTTTGGAGAGGAATTCCTCAAATAAAAATTCTCCACCTATTTCATGGATGCATATGCTCTAATGCAGTGAAGACTTCAACATTTCCAGCTCCTTGGTGACTTTTTGTTATTTTCTTTTTTAGAATACCCTTGGTGACTTCTTATTAGATTTTGGGCTTAGGTACTCCATGGAAAAAGAGGCTGAATTTCGGACCGAATATTAGAGCATCCGCAGCGGGGACAAGGAATTCCTCGAGGAATTCCTCTCCCGATTCCTCAAATAGGAATTACAAGAGGAAAAAGAGGTCCAAAATTTCTATTTACTGGCGGGGACCACCGTTTTTGGGAGGAATTCCTACGAATAGGAAGCGCGGCTGCGGATGCTCTTAGGCACACATAATATAGGCTGAGCTCGCTCCAGAGGCATCATGGCATGTCCAATTGTCCACTAGGCCCAAATCTCAGAAGAAGGTCAGTCACTAACTAAACCAGAGTAACGACTGACGTATGCAAGGACGAAATTACCCATCAGCGTACACACACTGTGCCTGTGCCGTCTTTTGTGAATGTGAACTGAAAAAGACGGCTGCGTCCTCCGAAGCTCGTTCTTCCTCGTTCCTCATATGCAAAGCCAACAGACAAAATCAGATACCTCCAAGCAAACACACTCCACGACGTTTATATTATGAGTTTTTCACTGCTTATCAGTTATAAAACTATTTAGTTTAATCATGAGTCTACGTTTTTAATCGCACTAGACTTTTCTATTTGTTGCATACCGAGTCCAGAGAACAATACAAAAGTAAAACCTCACATGTTACATATGTTTTATTTTATTTTTCCTCGAAGCGTTGATGGCTCTATATATATATAGAGTATGCGTGAATGTGTCAATAGCATATGCATTATCGCTTTATTTGGGCTCGTGTGAATATTGAAACCCGTGCGTGTCATGGAACTGAAAGTCAAGGTAGAGTAGGTATTACGAAGAGTAGACGATGAAGATGATATCAATAAGCTAATTGTTTGGATTCTGAAAACATACTGTTTATTGAATGAGAGATGATGGCTTTATATAGCCTTTACAATCAACCGAATTCTAAAAGGAAAACAAAACTGAAAAACCAATTCAAACTAGGACTTATTATTCTGATTTGATTTGCTCCAACAAACCCTCCTTAAACTAAGCTTTATCCGCAAAACTTAGTTTACTTGCAACAGAGAAAATTCCAAGCTTACTCCTGAGATTCTCGAACACATCACGCTTCAATGGTTTTGTGAAAATATTTGCAACTTGTTCTTGTGACCCACAATGCTCGAGACGTATCACTCCATCTTTCACCAAATCTCGAAGGAAATGAAAACGGACACCAATATGTTTGCATCTCCCATGAAAAACAAGGTTCTTTGACAACTTGATTGTCGAAGTATTGTCACACAGAATTACAGTGCTTCCTTCTCCTTCATGACCCAATTCCTTTAACATCCTCTTGAACCAGATAGCTTGACAAGCACACACAGATGCAGCCACGTACTCTGCTTCAGTGGTAGATAGTGTAACGATAGGCTGTTTCTTCGAGGACCAAGCCACCGCAGCACCATCCATAAGAAACACGTAACCCGATGTGCTTTTCTTACTATCAACATCTCCAACAAAATCACTGTCAGTGTATACAAGTAACTCTCCGATACCTCCTCTCTTATACCAAATGCCAAAATCCATCGTACCCTTTAAGTACCTCAAAACTCTCTTGGCAGCCTGTAAATGCAACTTAGTAGGCCTAGACATATATCGACGTAGAAAACTTACAGCAAACTGTAGATCAGGTCTGGTTGTTGTAATGTACATGAGACTCCCAACTATCTGCTTGTAGAAAGTCTCATCGACTCTCTCTCCTTCTTCATCCATATCAAGTTTACTTCCCGGTACCAGTGGGTTGCACACAACATTACACTCCTCCATATCAAAACGTCTTAACATCTCCAGAGCATGCTTTGACTGAGATATATGAATTCCGTGTGACGTCTGCAACACCTCGATCCCCAAGAAATATCTCATTTTTCCAAGATCAGTCATGTCAAATTCTTTTTGCATAGACAGCTTGAAATGGCTCATCATCACCGTATCATCTCCTGTGTAGATTAGATCATCTACATAAATACTAACAAACAAACTGTTGCCTTGTTTGTTAGTCTTCAGAAACAGAGTTTCCTCATTCTGAGACTTCACGAAACCCTCCTTAATGAAATAATCTTCAATCCTACTAAACCAGGCCCTTGGGGCTTGTTTCAAACCATATAGAGCTTTGTGGAGTTTACACACTTTTCCTTCATATCCTTTGACCTCATATCCTTTCGGTTGCTGAATGTAAACATCCTCTTTGAGAATCCCATGGAGAAAGGCGGATTTCACATCCAGTTGATAAATGTCCCAAGCTTTCTGCGCTGCCATGTTCAGAATAGTTCTGATAGTGTCCATCCGAGCAACAGGTGCATACACTTCTGTGTAATCAATTCCATGCTTCTGAGAGTACCCCTTTGCCACCAAACGTGCCTTGTATTTGTTTATCTCTCCATGTTCATTAAACTTGGTTTTGTAGATCCACTTGACTCCAATACATTTTGCTCCATCCGGTAAATCTACAAGTTTCCAAGTTTGGTTCTTCATGATTGAATTCATCTCTTTGTCCATGGCTTCTCTCCACTTTAAACTTTTCTCTGCTTCTTCGAAGGTGGTGGGATCATTGGAATTGATCTCAACCATATTTACTTCATCTTCTTCTTCTTCACTCTCATTCCCAATGACATAATAATGTAGATATTGTGGAGCCCTTTTGTTTCGTCCCTCTCTAATTTTGACAGTTTGCTCGTTTTGAGCCTTTCCTGCAACTTCCATTGGCTGCTCTGCCTCATCTCCATCACTGTTCTCATCTTCACTTTCCTCCCATGTCGCATCATCATCGTTCCAAGTTAACTCAGAGTTTGAACGATGATGATTTTGATCTTCTTCCCAGTTCCAACTCTTTGTTTCCTCAAACACCACATCTCTGCTTATTATGATCTTCTTGGTCTTCGGATTATACAGTCTGTAACCTTTCGATTCCTCAGAGAAACCAAGCAATATGCAGACTGTACTTTTATCGTCTAATTTACCTCGCTTTCCATCTGAAATATGTGCATGTGCCAGACTTCCCCACACTCGAAAATGTTCTACGCTTGGTTTCACTCCATTCCAGGCTTCTTGCGGTGTGATGTTCTTTACGGCATGGGTGGGGCATCGATTGAGAACATGAAATGTCCAGTTTACTGCTTCTGGCCAAAAGATTTTTGGAACTTTTCTGGTTGAGAGCATAGACCTGACCATATTCATGACTGTTTTCTTGAACAGCTTAAACTGGTTAAACGCTTCTGATTTCTCTTTAAGAAAATATACCCATGCCTTCCTGCTATAGTCATCTATAAAACACAGAATGTACCTCAATCCACTGGTCGAACTAGGGCTAATAGGACCACAAATGTCTGAGTGTAGAAGTTCAAGAACTTCTTTAGCTCTCCATGTACTCTTCTTGGGAATGGGATTCCTTGGCTGTTTCCCCACTAGACAGTTTGAGCAAGTGAATTTTTGTGTATCGAAATCTGGAAGACCTCGTACCATTCCTTTGCTCTGTAGTGTTTTCATCCCACGATGACTGAGATGCCCATAGCGCTCATGCCACAGCCTTGGTGTGTCTTCTGTGATTATCTGTAGGCATTGTTGTTGTCTTGATCTTTCTTCATCACTGGTTTGGTCAATCAACAAGAACATTCTGTTCATGCTCATCTTGCTCTCTGCTATTGATCCTTTTTCTTCATGAAATATCTTGCAGGTCTCCTTTTGTATGATGATCGTTAGCTTCTTCTCTTGGAGTTGACCAATACTTAAGAGATTGTTTTTAAGCTCAGGCACATAGTAAACTTCACTTATCATGTACGCATCACCATTCAGCATCAGCCTCACGTTTCCCTTGCCAGCTACCTCCATTCTCTTGTTGTTCCCCAATTTTACCGAGTGTTTGAAACTTGTATCTAGTGTTGAAAACAAGTTTCTGTCTCCGCTCATATGATTTGAACAGCCTGAGTCAAGAAACCAAGCTCTTCTCCTCATATTTTCTTGATCTCCAGTGTATGTCAGCAACATTAGCTCTGTAACATCATCCACGTTGACCTCAGGTTCTTCTTCCTCTTCAATGTAGGCCATTAATAGCATTGCTTCGTTTTCATCAAGATTCGCATAATTTGCTTCCTCCTCCCACTTCGGACACTCGTTCTTGAAGTGTTTAAGACGATGACACTTATAACACTCCACTGTGCTTTTATAGATGAAGCTTCTGCCTCGACCACGTCCTCTTCCTCTTCCGTTAAAAGCTCTTCCTCTGGTTCCCATTCCTCTTCCATATGTCACGTTTAGCACCTGATCATCTCCTTTTTCAGTTTTCTTGAACTTTTGTTCATGAACCACCAGAGAGGTCTGCAATTCATCCAGTGAGATGCTCTCAATATCCTTCGACTCTTCTATGGATACCACCACGTACATGAATTTCTCACTGAGAGTTCTGAGAATTTTCTCCACCACTTTCGTATCAGCCATTACTTCTCCATTGCTTCTCATCTGATTTGTGATGGCCAGTACGCGAGTGAAATACTCTTCTATCTTCTCAGACTCTTTCATCTCCAGCACCTCAAAGTCTCTCCTTAGCTTCTGCAGTAACGATCTCTTCACTCGAGCATTTCCTCCAAACTTACTCTTCATCGAATCCCAGATGATTTTAGAGGTTCTTCTGTCCAGGATCTGTTCAAACGTTACTCTATCGATGGATTGATAGAGATAATGTTTGACTTTGTGATCGTTGGTTTTGGCATCATCAAGCAGCTGCCTCTGCTCTTGTGTCAGAACCGTTGTGGTTGGTTTCTCCTCGAACCCGTTCTCAATCAATCTCCACAATCCTCTGGCTCGGAAGAAATTCTCCATGACTTCACTCCAATGGTCCCAATGTCCATCGAATTGAGGTAGCTTCATCTTATCATCTCCCATCTCTGTTAACGTTTTGAATCTGCGGCTTCTCTGTTTCAAAATATCAAACCACAGAAGCTCTGATACCACTTTGATATCAATAAGCTAATTGTTTGGATTCTGAAAACATACTATTTATTGAATGAGAGATGATGGCTTTATATAGCCTTTACAATCAACCGAATCCTAAAAGGAAAACAAAACTGAAAAACCAATTCAAACTAGGACTTATTATTCTGATTTGATTTGCTCCAACAGAAGACTCACTTATATATGTTAGCAGTGACTTCGGATAAATAGATTTTACCCGTTCACTCCATGTACGTACCCAAGGCATGTATGTAAGCAGTGACTTCGAATATCGCCGTCGATTTTTTAGAGTTGAAAATTCTCAAATATATTTTTAATTTTTTTGAAATTTCTTGATTTTTATCGATATTTTCGATATATTCCCGATATTTATGATATTTTCTGATATTTTTTGAAATTTTCGTAAATTTTTCACATTTAACATTTAGTTTAGTAAATGTCCAATCTTCACATGTTCAATGTCCAATCCATCATTCATGTGATATGTCCAATACATACATAATTACATGGGAGAACAATCATTTAATGATTATTCTTCATAATACACACATGATTATGCACAGGGAGATGAAGAAAATAGTGTGAATTTCGAACCTCATAGGTCCCCTACGTGGTTTTGAAGTATTTATATATTTGATTTTGTGAAATGTGATGCGTAATATATTGTACAAAAGACGTGATGGCCTAGTCTCCTATAAGTTTTAGCCATCAAAAAATAAAAATAGAACTAATAAATTATATTTTAATAATTATCAGCACTAAACACGTATTAATTCATATAGTAATATAGCAAATTCATATGTCTTGATGTTTGATCAATATTTTCTTTTCACATAAGGTAGACAATTGATCATGTAACAACCTCCAAAAGTTTCATTACAAATTTCCATGTATTTTTATTAGTTTCCGTCATTTCCGTCAGAATTTTCACTGGATCGATATTTCATCGATATTTCCGTTGATATATCCAAATTTTAGAACATCGATATATCCTCGATATCCGATATTTTACTCCTTGTACGTACCTAATTTCTTCTTAGGCAATCTTCTTATCTCGTAGACGGTATACCTGGCACTTTTTATTTCTGTTTATACTTATTGATCTGATAATTTTGAACATAATTTTAAAACAAGGACAACTAAATTCAAAGGTGCAACATATATATATATATTTTTATTTTTATTTTTATTTTGAAAACATAACCAAGGACTAACTCGTCGAGATAATGAGATAATAAGAAAATGCACGTGGTGCTTCCAACTCAAGCTATGGGTTTCATTTTAGTTGCTTTAGTGTGCTTAATTTTTGTTCATTTTTGCATTGCAAGAAGACGTACAAAATTGTGATAGTAATGGTCTTTAAATGTTAATAATAAAAACGCCAAAAAATGACCGAGATGCAAATATAAATATGTCATACGTTGAACTTTTTTATGAAGTTTATTGACAACGATGTCTAGATATTTCCTTAAATTGAATGCGGATGATCACTTAATCATTGAGATTAAGCTGTGCATAGATGAATATATAGTCCTCGGTCCGACGAAAGTATAAACGTTCGCTATACAAGTGTGTGTTGCTTACAGCAATTTGAGTACAATAAAGTGAGAGAAAATCTTTAGAAGCCATATGGATGCTCCTCGTTGTCGTTTTGGATAGAGATTGAGTGCCAGTTTTGAATCCTAGACATGTCCATGTAGTTTCCTTATCCCCTGAGCCTCCATCTCTTTGAACTATACAAGGCAGCCCTTTTCAACGTTTTCACCTTCAACCAAACTCAAATACAACCTCTTGTAATTAAAATGACTTCGAGAAAACAATGTTACTCTTTTCAACGTTTGTTCAGTCATGTTATGAATGTTAATAGCAACCAACTTCTACGGACTTGACTTCACAATTTTTATAACTTCCACCTGAAGTCAACTAACTTCGACATTTTAATAAAAAGTCAACTAAAAAGCTCATAATAAATACTGACAGTGACAAAATTAACTACATTTCTTGATTAATCTTAAACTAATCATAAAAATAAAATTTTCGGGACCAGCTGTCACAATATATGCCTAGCTCCAAAAAAATTAGACCAAATCTAGGAAGAGGAGAAGCCATTTGAAGCCTCAGAAAAGGACTTGGTAGGAAAATATCTAGCTTTTAGACTTTTGCCCACAAAGCATCCTGGTTATGGATTAATCTTCAGCACTGCTTTGCAAAAAGAGCATCATTGAAATGCTCAAGATCACGAAAACCCATGCCACCAACATCTTTAGAGTATAGAGAGAATTCCAGTTCTTCCAATGGATAGCCGAGGAATTGGTAGATCCCCACCAGAATTTAGCCATGGCTGAATTTATATGAGTACAAGTTGTTTTTAGGAATTTGTAACAAGACATAGGATAAGCGGAGATAGCAGCCACCACAGATTTAATGAGAACTTCTTTTCCCACAAAAGAGAGGGATAAGGCTTTCCAGTTAGACAATTTTTTTCAGAACTTGGTCCTTTATATAGCCGAGGGCTGCCACGTTCGAGCGACCCCAAATCGTAGGTAGACCAAGGTATTTTCTTGGGTCCCAAACCACCTTCATCTGAAGGAAAACAGTAAGCAAGTGAAGAATGATAGGGTGCGTATTTGGACTGAAGAACAGGGAAGATTTCTAGTGATTCAATTGTTGACCCGAGGCAAGGCAATAAGTTTCAATCATATTCGAAAAGATTTCGCAATTAGCCAAGTTTTCTTTTAGGAAAAAAATTGAGTCATCCACGAACAGAAGGTGACTAATGACAGGCCTATTTTGAACAACAAGAATACCATGAAGGAGATTGGAATTTCAGAGCTTGTTAGCCATGGAGAAGAGTACATCATGGACTAGCTAGGAGGAAAAAATATGGAGAGAGAGGATCTCCCTGGCGAATATCTCTAGTGGGGACAAAGAAGGGGCCTGTCTTCCCATTAACAAGGACCGAGAGAGAAATAGTCTGGATACATGTCATGATTAGGCCTACCCAACCTGGATCAAAACCTAGCTTATGGAGGACTGCTTCCAAAAAGGGCCAGGAAATTCTGTCATAAGCTTTTGACATGTCCAACTTGATGGCAAAGTTACCATCGACCCCTGATTTTTGAAGTTTGATTTGGTGAAACATCTCATGAGCAATAATCAGATTGTCTTGGATTTGTCGTGCACAAAAAAAGTAGATTGATTCTCAGAAATCAGTACAGACATGAAGGGCTTCAAGCGATTAGCAAGAACTTTTGACAAGATTTTGTACGAGAAGTTGCATAAGCCAATCGGACGAAATTCCATAGCAAATTCCAGGTTAGAGATTTTTGAAATTAAAGCAATGTGAGTACGGTTCATGGAGGTTAAAATAGAACCAGAAGTAATATTATTGGAAACCATACCAAACATGACATTGTTAATAATAATCCAATAATTCTGATAGAAAATGTCAGGGAACCCATCGAGACCAAGAGCCTTGAGACCACCAAGCTCAAAAATAGCAGTTTTAATTTCATTAATATCCATAGGATTAAGGAAAGAGATATTCATATCCTCAGTAACAAGTTTGTTCACGAAGCTGAGAGCTTCAGGCATCTGATGACAAGGTTCAGCCTGGAAAGCGGGATGAAAATGGGAATTTAAATTAGAAGCAATATTAGATTCATTCTCCAACCATTTTCCTTTATAACCGTGAAGCCTAAGGATTTTGTTAAATTGTCTCCTTTGAAGAGTAGAATGATGAAAAAAGGCAATATTATCATCCCCTCGAGAGAGCCAATAATTGTTGATCGTTGTTGCCAAAACATTCTTCTAATTTCCAAAGGGTGAAAATTTGACTGGTAACTTCCGAATTTTTTCCCACAGAGTTTGGAGTAGTAGAAATTTGAAGAGCAGTTAATTCAGATTGGAGAAAGTAAATTTGATTTCTAGTGTGAGGAAAAGTCTCTATAGACCATTTTAAAAGAGCAGATCGGCATGAATAAAGATTGCTCATAAGTTGGGAAGCAAGGGAAGAGCTCGGGTACACATCCTAGTTATTCTTGATAATATCCCCACAGTCTTGTTTCATTAACCACATTTACTCAAATTTGAACATACGAGGGGATTTAGTTTCCACATGACTAGTATCCAATAAGATTGGGCAATGGTCAGAACTCAGACGATCAAGGTGAAAAACTTGAGAGTTGAAAAAAGTAGACATCCAAGCGGGGTTACCAAGAGCTCTATCAAGTCTTTCTTTTTTTGACAAAGAGTCGTGTTGATAGCAAAACCAAATAAAGGCTTGGCCATTAAAACCGAGGTCCTGAAGGTTGGAATTGAATAAAAAAAAATCCCGAAAGAGATTAAGGCGCCAAGCCGAATGTGGATTACCTCCCCATTTTTCAGAATTCTAAAGAATCTCATTAAAATCTCTCGAACAAAATCATTCAGTAGTAATAGGTAAAAACTTAGAGTAAGCATAACGCCAAAAGCAATTTATTAACATGAGGATTGGCATACATCTAGGTTACGTTGCAAGAAATAGATTCCGGGGGAAAAATAACATGCGAGTGAACATAATTAAAAGAACTAAAAACAACCGAAATCTAAACCGGAGAATTCCACAAAATTGCTAAGCCCCCTCTAGTGTGAACATGATCCTCTACATGAAGGTTCTCAAAGCGAAGCTTAGTCTGCCAGTTCAGAGGAACTTTTTTTGGTTGACGGGTCTCCATCAGAAAAAGGATATCAGGCCTTTGGATATTGCACAGCTGTTTGAGGGAGCTGCCTATCAGGGAGGGCCCCAGTCCCTGACAGTTACACGATATCACTCTCAGCTCGGTGACTGATTTTGGCCAGACACTATTACCGGTGTCAACAGTGGGGAGTTCCCCAGCAAAATCAATCAATAATTTCTGAAACTTGGAAGAAGAAGTAGAACCTCCTCAATAGGAGCAGTAGTTTCTGGAATTGAAGGAATCAGATTAAGAGTTTGACTCCATCGTACGAGTGATCTGATCCCATATGGAAAGGTTCTCTTCGAGAGTCAAGGAATTTGAAGGAATGGCTGGGATGTTTGAACTACCTTCAGCAAGGTAAGGGATTAGGACATACTCAGAGTTTGAATTCAAGATACTCGGACTAGAGCTCGGAGGGGATTCCAGGATGCTCTTCGGTTTTTTACCACTAGCTTTTTTGCTTCTAGGCTTGGTTTGCATCCCTTTGCGCTCAGCGGCAGCTTTGGAGTGAGTAATGGTTGTTGAGTCGCAAACCGGCACCCCTTGGGCAGAGAGATTGTCGAGTGACGGAATATTCTCCTCCGAGGTTGGAATAGATCGGGGTTGGCACTTAGGGATGCCAACCAGATCTGGGTTCTGTTCCAGCACACTTTCCACTAGAGATCTTTTCAACCTAAGACGATGAAGGTAGGCAGAGATGACTACTTCATCCTCCAGAGGGAGGGCGATTGAAGTAGAAGCCGCCACAAGGTGTTCTTGACGGGCCATTGAGGAGATCTCATGGATATAAATTTCACGGGGAATCTCATGGATTATCTGGACAACCTGGGTTATGAAGAGGAAGCTCCATTAGCCAATTGATCAACCTCGTAATGAGCCGGGTTACTCACAATAGTATCTTCAGTTAACCCCTTTCCTTTGGTGTCAATGGGCCCGTTTAAAATGACCATATCATCATTTACCGAGAGAATTTGGGCTTGCACAGCAGGAGGGACAAGCTCATCAACACGATCAACCCCATCATGAATATTTACGATGGGATCTAGAGCATGGGACGCAACAGAAGTCTCAGATGCATCAATCCCCGACACAGGAACAACCCCATCACCAAGAGACATGTCAAAAGGGAAGGCGTGTTGGATAACGGAAAAGAGGGTTCCATCGCGAGCATCCGAGGCCGCAAACAAGTTGAGATCTGCTTGGAGTTGAAGCGGGTTAATCGGCGAGTTAGGAGGTGTTAAGGCTAATAAATCCGGGGCAATATGATCCGCCATGATGTTATCGTCAACGACCTCAACAACCTGAGGAGGGAGGATGGCTAGAGGGAGCATGTCCTCCCAAGCAAATTATTCCACGATGATATGAGGAGGATCGTAAACCTTAGCAGTGAGAGTCAACAAATTTGGACTAAGTTGGTGGCGGCTATGGAAAGCCGGGAAGCTGCATGAGCGCTCCAAGTGTCCAAGTCTACCGCAATGATAACAGAGAGAAGAGATTCGCTCGTAACAAAACTCCGCCCACATTGCCGGACGTTGGAACCAAAATTCAGGAAGGAGAGGGTTTCTGGTATCAAAATGGATCCGAGCTCCAAGGAAAGGGCACCATTGATAAGGGTGAACTGGGTCTTCAATAGCTAATAGGTGGCCAGCATGAACTCCAATTCTTTGAGCATTTTCGGTGGTCATCTGGTCCCTCGGGATTCCGTGACTTGAACCCAAACAGCCACTAGATGAAGTGGGAGGTCGATGAGGCGCTCCGCAACAGGCCACGGATGTGTGGTCACCATAAACCCCATCACAGACCAAGGACTTCGGTTTCGGATGGCAAATTTAGTTTCGGCGTCGGCCGTAACTCCAAAGGTGTTGTTGTTGTTAAGACGCTCGATAATCACCATTCCAAAACCCTCCCAAGCACGACTAAACACATGGATGACAGAGTTCACATTCGGAGGGCGTGCGGCAATGATATGGGCCACAAATTGATTTAGTAGGGCTTGAGGAAGGTCAGCACCGACCAAGTCGATGAAAATGTCATTTTGGTTTTGCATTTGTGGGGGATTCATGACAAGGGGAAGGGAAAACTTCTTATCTTATTGAACAAATAATTGTATGTAAGCAGGAAAAGGGAATGTTTGACTGTGAAGTGATATTCTTTCAAGCCACTATGGAACGAGAAGAAAGAGTAAAAGAGGTAACTGTTATATAGAGGGGTGGAAGTGTTTGTATACAGCTTACCTAAGAGAATTGTCACAAAGGAAGTAAAGAATGTTGTTGAGAAAATTAAAGAAGGGAAGAAAGATGTGGAGGGGATCGGAATGAAGCACCAGGGATAGATTTGCGGGGGAAACTTTCAAAAAGGAGTAGGGCGTGGCTAATGTACTAGTCTAGAGCACACAAATTAACCTCACAGCATGGTGCAAGCTAGAGGGGGAGCTAAGAACAAAATTTTGCAGTAATGAGAGGAAATCTCTTAATTTACTAACGCAGAGCAAAGTACTGTGAGGAAAGGTGAAATAGATTAAAGGGAAGTAAGGTGATGTGAAAGATCTCACCCAACAACTAAGCAGCAAAACGTATAAAGAAACAAAGAAGGAAGAAGTAAAGGAGGGCACCTACCCAAAGTGATCTTGGCAGTTGGAGATAACTTACTGGGCCTTCATTTAACGAGCAGGAACATGCCAAGACAGGACGAAGATTACTACAAGCAAAGAGCTACCGAAAGAGGGAATAGCAATCCAGAAATGTGAAGGACAGATTAAGAAATATTTAAACTCTAGTAAGGGAGCTAGAGGGAGAAGTTCTTGGGAGAGAACTGGACTTCACTAGTTGTTTGGGAGGCTTTTTTCTAAAATTATCAATTTTGAATGTTAAGCATTAAAGTTTAGAGAATTTTTTATAGTTTTAGAGTTTTTAGTTTTTCTATAGATACGAAGTTTTTGTTTCTTTCTCTACCCATTTTCTCTATTATAGAGAATGGTTTAGAGTATCTGTTGAAGAAAAAATATGGTACTTTTACTTTAAATTAGAGTTAATTTTAAGTTTAGAGTATGTGTTGGAAATGCTCCTAAGATACCAACAAACTCAAATATGTGATATCAGCTATAGAACATAGATTAACACATCAAATTGTTATATAAATGTATTTTGATTTTTTTCAAAGCACGTTATGTTTTATTATTATTGACAATTATTACTATATAGAAACACATTTTTTATATATGATACTAAAAATTTTTTTTAACTTATTACAATAAGAAGATTATTCATATTTATAACAGATATCCAGTTAAGATTAAAAAAGTTTATTACTATAAAAAAATTATTTCTATATAAAATATTCTTAAATCGAAATTTTAGGACAGCCAACATTCATAACAGGAAGTCTTCAAACACTTCGATCCTTCCCTGGGATTACTTCACTGATGATGCAAAATGAGTCGGCGGGCTGGGGTACGTGTCCTCCTCCAAGATGCTCGAGTATATGTCCTTCTAACTTTCTAGCTAATTACAGTATTATACGAAGACCACCCATACAAGAAAAGCCAGCCAGCCCTCTAGCTAATTGGAGAGTCAATGCAATCGACTGGATAAGAAGAAGATTATTAAGAAGAAGAAATCAACTTGAACAGTATTTAATACAGGGTGACTAGTACTAGAACTGAACTCTCTCCAGCCCAGCTACCTAGCTGCTTCCAAGAATCGCTCGCTCTTTCTAGAAGTATCAAGTGTGATCACAAATATATAGTCAAGTCAATTTTCGTGAAGAGGTATATGATGTATACACTGATATTACGTTTTGCAAATTAGCAAGTAGTACGTTCAGCGAAGGACCTTTCAATTTTTTGGGCGAGGCTGCGAAAACGTGTGCATTGAATCAAGGAGTGAGCAACGGGGTAATGATCTCCATATTATTAAGCAAAGAACTGACGTGATCAATCCAATTTTAGTAACTATCAAGGTTAATGCAGTAATCACGTACAGTCAGCGGGTACCAGGTTGTTAGCGTACAGTTAATTGTTAACTATATATATTTTTATATATTTTATAAATAAATTGGTAAAACATTAGGTTGTTTGATTGCTGATAAAAAAAAACATGTTTAAAATAAAAATACATTTCAATTTTTTGGGATTAATTTAAGGGAAAATTATTTAAAAACTCAAAAATAGATAAATTTTTTTTAAAAAAAAACTAATTTATGACATCAAGGTAAAAAAATACCCAACTTATGACACATTTATTTCTAAAAAAACTCAGCTGACACCATTTTCTCCCAAAAATGTCCAATAAGTTATAAATCTCATTTTTTTCTAACCCTTCTTTCCTAATTTAAATTCTAACTGTCTATAAGAGAGAGCAACTTCTTCGCAACTCTCTCTTCCCTCCTCCATTTTTGCCGACAAAGTAAATCTCTCTCTCTCTCTCTCTCTCTCTCTCTCTCTCTCTCTCTCTCTCTCTCTCTCTCTCTCTCTCTCTCTCTTTGTGATCACGATCACAATCGAGATTCAAAAATCGCCGCAACAAAAACTCTGTTCGATCTCGACGTCGTACGAAATTTCAAACTTTGTAAGTTTAAAATCTCTCGCCATCTCTGTACATAAATTGATGACTTCAATTCTGTTGTACATCTAATTTTCACTCTGTTTTTATATATGGTAGACGATTTGAATTGTTGTTGCACGAATCTATTTTCGTTCGTAGTTTTATTAATCGATTTCATGATAGTATTGATTACTTTGCTCCTCAAACTATATGCATTGCGATATCAAAAATCTACTTAATTAGGTTTGGATCTTATTTTGGTTCTAAAAATGCGTTTTAGTATATGATAATAGTATCTGTCTGAGTATATGTCTGAATATCTGTAACTATTTATTCTGTTAAAAATATCAAACCTTATTGTCAGTTAATCAAAGCATTTACATGCGTTTTTGCAACTCTTATGAATGTACATTTAATGGCAACAACACCTTCTCCAATCATTGTAAAATATATTCATGGTCGAGAATGTGTGATGGATATTTTGAGTGATGATATCACATTTGCTGACATTGTGGATATTGTCCGTCAACGATTAAAAACACTCAACAACTCAGTCTTGACGTACAAATATTGTATTCCACCAGAGGATGAACACATTTTCCTAAAAGCTGACCGTGACGTGTTTTTGATGATGTTTTCTATCGAAAGACTCAATTCAAAATATATTGAGATCAGAATCATTGACCTAAATGAGGTAGAACATCCAAAAACTCATTTGAATATCTGTTTGTATATCTGCTGCAATATTATGTCAAGCTAAAACATGTATCAGTTTCCTATTTCCAGCAAACAACAAATATCAGTTCCAAGCAATCAGAGGTCTGTAGCAATTATAATGAAAACTCATGCCAGGATGTGCAGATAGATGACTGCTTGGAAATGAGTAATGTTGCAGACGTCGATTTTGGATGCTTTCGAGAAGATGAGACAAATGATTACTTGACAAAACCATGGAATAAACTGATACAAGAAAAACTACAGAAATTCTTAGGCGGAGTGGCTGAGTTTAGGCTGAAACTCAGAAAGTACTCAATCGAAAATGGATTCAAGTTTACATATGAGAAGAATGAGCCCACACGCATAAGTGTAAATTGTAGATACAAAGGGCGAGATAAATGCAATTGGTTTGTGAAGGCAAGACTATTCAAGGTGAATGGATCATTTTACATCACTGAAATTAATAATAATCATACATGCAAAGAAAAAGTCTGGAAACAGACCAGTGAGATGATGAGATCTTCTATTCTCAGGTATGATACATTTTTTCTAACATCACTGGCTAGCTACTTCTCCAAAAAAAAAATCTGGTGTCTACAGATATTGTTTTCTATACTTGAAACTCATCATTTATTCAATACTTAGCTCAATTGTTAAGGATAAACTGCGCGCTGACCCGAACAAGGGAGCCAAGGCCTTACAGACAGAAATCAGAGAGAGTTTTGACCTGAAAGTCCCTTACAAGATGGTGTGGTATGGAAAGGACTTGAAAATGAACTCACTGCATGGAAACGAAGCAGAATCATACACAAACCTTCTCCGGTTTCGAGACGAATTTATGAAGATAAATCCTGGCTCCAGAGTTGTTGTAGATATTGATTCGAAAACACAAAGGTTTCACCGCCTTTTTGTATCATTTGGTGCCTGCATGCAGGGATTTCAATACTGCAGACCCATGATTTTCGTTGATGCAAGTTTCCTCAAGAACAAATACAAAGGGTAGATCATGGGGGCCTCTACAAAAGATGCAGATCAAGGTAATGTAGACAAATGAAATGATATGACTATATGAGTATCTGTCTGAATAACTGTCTGGGTATCTATATGTTTTTCCTTTTATAAACTCCATTTTAAGTACTTTATGTACAACTAGATAGGAACCTTAGCTTTTTGTTTCTTTTCAGGTCTCTACCCAATTGCATTTGCGATAGTCGACACTGAAAATGACAGCAACCAGAGGTGTCTCTTGATGAGCCTAAGAGATGAGATAAATAGACACAACATAAACTAGGAAACTAATACTCTGAGGAAAATAACATTCCTCTTAGACAGTGGTAATGGAATCAAGAGTTTTTTTCCAGAGGTGTTCCAAAATGATGAGCACAGCTACTGTTTTTGGCACTTGGTGGCTAACATCAAAGACAACTACGGAGGACACACCAAAGATAGAATTTATGAACTCTTCATGCAATATGCATATGCAAGAAGTGAGAGGCAATATGAGTTCCTCTTTTAACCAGCTTAAGATAGAAGGAGGAAATGCAGAGATAACAGAATTCTTCAAGGATCTCCCTAAAGAAAAATGGTGTGCTGCATTCTTCGGAAGAGATATGTATGGCGAAATGATAAACAACATCTCAGAGTGTTTCAATAGCTGGATAATACATCTTCGTGCACTGCTTGTCTTCTACCTTGCCATCAAAATCAGGTCATCCATTACAACTTAATTAATTCTAAGGGTTATTTCTAGGATATCAGTAAAAATGCATTGTTTCTAAAAATATATATCATAAGAATCTGTCTGAGCAGCTAACTGAGTATCTGTTTGGGTATCTATTTTTTGGTTACATTACAACCATTTACAAAACCTGATTCATTATGTTATTTCTAGGATAATGCATTGTTTAATTCCTTCTTTTTTTCTTTTCTTTTCTGTTACTACTCTCACAGGATATATGTATAAGAATTTCAGATCTGTAACTTGTTAGTTACAAACAAAAAATTGAGTTTGTTTTCAGATCTCTTGATTTTTGTTGTTGTTTTGTTTCATATTGCATGGTAAAAGAAGGGGAAAAATAGATTTTAAGATTTTATTGCATAAGTTACTGCAATGATTCAATAAAATTCAAGGATAGCTGTCTGAGTATCTGACTATATATTTGTCTCCATAGCTGTTTGAGAATTTGTTTGGACTTGGATTATGATTCAATCATTTCATACACACATTCATTCATCCAAGATCATTGCAACGAAAAACATAAAATGAAGAACAGAAGATAAAAAAACATAAACTTCATTAATTAATATGATATTAATTCAATTACAAAGATCAAAATATACAACAACTAATAACAAAATGGGAACAAAATCTTATGCTTCACATCTTGGCCTTCTTCCTGCTTCTCCCTCCAAAACCTGGTGGAAGATGAGATGCAATGCCCATAAGAAAATCAAGCATCTAGTCCTGTTCAGCAAGGACCAGGTCTATATCTTCCTTCATCGTCTCCACTCGACGCTTCATATTACCCATTTTCTTCACAAAATATTGAAGATGGCCATTAGGAACAACACCTACAGGAGGTCGAGCAACACGAGGAGGAGGAGGGCCTGATATAGAGTCTTCAGAGGAGGAGGAGGAGGAGGAGGATTTAGACTTTGATGCATCAAAGTCTTCTTCGGTTGAATGGCCAGAAGTGTCTGAATGATATGGGTTCTTATTCTTTGGTGCCACAGTTTTTTCTGTTGATAAAGAGGATTAGACAGAAGAAGAAAACTCGATCAGAAAGTGTTGATAATGAAACACAAACACGTGATGGATAACGTGGGAAATCAGTCTTATTTATAAAGAACGAACTACTATGTAATTTGTGACTAAAACGGTTTATTCCCGCATCTTTTCATTTTTCTTTCTCTGACAAGACGCTTCATATATATATATATCTGTCTCTCCCTTCTCTTTTTAAGAAAAAACTCTTACTCTCTCATTGTTTTTCCCAAAAAGCGTGCATAATGACATTGAAAAATATTAAGGGATCTTAATACACAATACTTCATTCAAGAAGAAGAGACACAACTACTCCACTACTCCATTACTCCACTAACACAAAATTTCACGTTCTATAAATAAAAACGCACTGGTCATAACTCATTCACAAAAACAAAAACATTTCTCTTCAACCCTCAACCCTTATTTCCTTCTGTTCAATAAAAAAAATGTCCAACACCTCCAAGAACAACAAGTCAAATAAATTAAAGAAGGAACCTGACGACTCCGTTGAAGAGATGATCGAAGAAATGGTGAAGGAAGGCAAGGAAACACTACGCCGCCACCATCGCACTCAAGAAGAAACTTCTGCACCTCCAACTATTCTGCAACAGTTATCCAATAGGATGACTGGCCTTGAGGATGGCCTTAAGGATCTCTACAGTTCTTCATCTTCGTCAAATATTCAAGATGCTGGCTCCCCCACACCACCAGGATTCGATGGAGCAAGCCGCAACAAGAAAATGAATCTTTGAAGATGAAGAACTGTAGTTTATTAAGAATTTTTTTTAATTTCTACTATTGTATTTCCATATTATCAATTAATCAGTTTTAATTTAGAGAATGAATGGTGTTGTTTAAAGAAGTGAATGAATCTATATTATTCTATCATTTTCAAAGCCTACCTGCTCAAGTATCTGTACAGGTATCTGTTAGAGTATCTGTTATTGTACCTGTCATTCAAAATGAACAAGCGCGATAGAAAACTACATGTCATTTTATGAACAATAATGGGTAACTGTCTAATTTGTTGCCTAAGTATCTGTTTTTAAGTTTGGATTATGACTGCTGGGTTGCAATCAAGTATACAAACAGATTTGAGTAGATTTTGTCCTATACAATGGATCAGAGAGTGCAAATCAAACACTTTAGTTCTCTGATTCAAACATTCAAGAGCAAACCGACAGAAGACGTATTACGCAGACATATCCAAACAAATATTAAATCAGATACGCAAAAAGGGATCAACATTCATTGACAAAATGTCATTATAAAGTTCTTCCCCATACTAAGACAAAGCAAAAAAGAATCAAGGTATCAACAAGGTCATTACAAAAATGGTCTTACTTCAAAAATATCCATAATTAACCACAAAAAATGGACGTCTGGAGTAGAAATAATGGATTTTAAATCTCAAAAACACCTAAACCTAACTAAAAAGGACCCAACAGCTATAACCCATCAGTCTTCATCCCCAGCTTTGAGCTTGAGCACAATATCTGTAAGCAACTCGACCTTGTGCTCTACATCCTCCATGATTGCCAGACCCTCTTCAACCTTCCCAGCTATCACATCGATTTGCTCAATCTTCCTGGCCAACCCATCAACTCTCCATGAAAGACCACGGAAATCTTGCAGACATGCTTCAAAGTTGACCTGCATAATATCTCTTGAGTGCTAAAACTCTTCGGACATAGTGGAGGACGCTCGTTGCGGAAATGGCGGCAGCTCTTCCATTGGGAAAGGGGTTAAGGACGAAGGGCCGGAGCGAGACCTTGATTTTGGGTTTTGATTTGTGGTTTATGTGGAGAGAATGAATTTTCTGGAAGAGAAAATGTGATTTCGTTTATGGTTTGGGTTTTCAGAGAAATGCGTTGAGAGAAAGTGACGTTGAGGTTTGTGGCTTTTTATAGAGGCACAGAGAAGACGGTTCTAGAGAATAAGACACGTGTGATGACACACATGCGTTCTGATCATCGTAAATCATGATAGAAAAAATGACAAGTCGTTTATAAACCACCATGAGTATCTGTTTAGATAGATGTCTGAATATCTGTCTAAGTATATGTCTTTAAGGATGATTGGTTTATGAATTGCTATGTTTCTATACCAAGTATACACAAAGAATTGAGTTGATTATGTGTTATAAATTGGATCAGTGTGCAAAAACAAACATTTCATTTCAAAAAGGCTTTATACATTGAATCTCTCTTTCAGTAAAACTCAAGAACAACACAGATAGTATTACGCAGACAGATACTCAAGTAGATACACAAACAGATACTCAAAAAAGATAGTCATATAATTACATAATGATCACTACAAACAAAAAACATACACTTATTGATGAACTCATTCATTCCTTAAATACGACAAGTGGGGGAGAAACACGTGTGTTAGAGACAGAAACCCAAAACAAATACCATAACAGATAAACAAACAGATACTCAAAGCAGGTACTCAGTTAGATATTAATATGATTACATTCATAATGCTCATAGGATTTATGGATTGATTTACACATTCAACATTTTCAGGAAAAAAAAAACAAACAAAGTTTTAGAGACAGATACCCAAACAAATACTCAAATATGTACTCAAACAGATACTCAAAAGAGATAGAGTCATATGATTACATTCATACTACTTTGATTTGTCCATTCAAAAATATAGTCATTTGATTACAAATTAACAACAATGTCCATAGAAAATGATCACTACAACAAAAATATACACAATGATTACATGACATAACAAACAACAGTTCCACAATGAAGGCCAGAAGGTTGTTGATGACTATTGTTGACAGAGTACAGAGGAATTTTGTCAAAATCAATCATCTGATCTTTGATCCACTGAATGCATTTTCATTCATTCTCTACTAAACAGATTTCTCTCATCTTCAGTACCTTGTCCATGTTATTGTCATCTACCAACATTCGAGCATTCTGTGATAATATATCATCACTTACATCCCTCACAGAACTCATCCACATAGACACAAAATGAACCTGAATCAATACAATAAACAATCTGTCAACCCATATGTAACTTGTAACTACTAAACATCCGAAAAAGAAAAAGAAAAGAAAAGAGAATAAACATTACCGTTTTTAGTGCCTCCTGAAAGTACGCATTGTCCATCGACTTATATTTCCTTTTGAGTGAATCATAATGATACTAGCATGGAACACTTTTATCAAAGACCAGAAGGTGAAAATGTTTATGGGAAATGATTGGGAACATCAGCTTGCCATTGATGCTCAAAACCTTGAACAACCTTTCAAAAAGACGTTCATACATCATCTTTACTTTCAGAGTAGACACAGAAACTTGTCAAAAGCGGCACACACAAAATTACATATAAAGCTAAAAAAAACACTCTGAAGACACACACAAATTAAAAACAAATAGAGGCTAAAAAAATAACATAACGATTACATGAGCCAATGTGTGGAACGCATAGGGACTTTGATCTCTCAAATCATCCAAAAGTTCACTAAGAATACTGGAATAACAATCCAAGACAGAGTTTGAGATCTCTTGGCCATCAATAATACACTCCAAATCATCGTGATCGAAGAACTCTAAAGACTGAATACCAGTCCAAAACACATCTTTGTCCAAAACAAACAGAGAAAACAATTAAAAACTGAAAACATTACTATAAACAAACAGATACCTAAGCAGATACACTAATAGATACTCACTTCTTTTTTTCTCATTTCCTATCCAGTATATCACCAAATTAGTATGGTATCTCTCTCCCAAATACTGGAAAACATTACGTTGATGAAACAGTACGCCCTTCTTCTGCTCATCGGTCAAACTCACACATATTATTTTTGGTTCGCCCATATTCTTTTTGTGCGATTTCACTATCGATGGTGAATGTACTTCCAAAATTGTAAACTCTCCACCGGGCACTAGCTCCGTCACATAACTGTTTTTTCTCTCTGCTCTAGTCTAGGGCTTTTCCTTGACTTCAATATCACTCAGACGTTAGTAGATTTCCTCCCTCTTCAAGGGTTTCCTGGACTTATCATTTAAACTCTTAACATACGAGCATAGATAATTGTTTTTCTGTTGAGTCCCACACCAGGTCCAGGGATTGGCTTGTGAATCAAATCCGTGCGAGGGACTAACGGAAGAGAAGGAGGAGGAGGAGTCACAAGGATTTCCACCATCTCTAGAGAAACAACTGTAGGAGGATGAAGGGTAATCCTTATATTGAAAGATCTACCCGTTATGAACTCTTCTTCGTTTGTAAAAAAAATCCCTAACAGAGATACAAGATTAAGAAAAAAAAGGATTCCGTTCAATGAAAAGCTACAAAAGATACAAATAAAGACAGATTACACTATATGTCCAGAACAAAAATATTCAAAAAACATATACCCAATTAGATATACAGGTAAATACCCAGACAGATACACAGACAAATAAAAAGATACTAAGAAAGATACTAAGATATATACTTATACAGATACCCATAAAAAAGAAGTAGGGGACTATTACTTAAAATTATGCGAATTATACAAAAATGAAATGACTGAGATCTATTGTTTTCAAATGTCAAAATTTGTACATGGTAGTGATTTTTTAAATGCAGCAACATCCTTCGTCAACTTCTCATTCTGTTCAACAAGCGACTGATTGAAGATCTCAAGTGTCTGATTTGCATCTTCAGCTTGTTTCTTTTCCTCCTTAAGAACCTCATTTTGACATTGCAAAGCATCCAGTCTCCTCCGAAGCTCCTCATTTGCTACTTAAGACGATTAAAGTGCAAAGCATCCATCTTCAACTTGCAAAGCATCCAGTCTCCTCCGAAGCTCCTCATTTGCAAAGCATCCATCTTCAACTTGCTTCTGTAAGTTGCTATTTTCTTCAGCAGAAATCTGTATCCTCCCCTAAGCAACAAGTTGAACTTGTGCTTCATCGAGTTGCTTCTTCAACAACGAAATCTCTCCATCAGCAACTTCAGCTTTAGCAGCGCCACCTTCAACTTGCTTCTTCAATTTAGTATTTTCTTCAGAAGCACTTTGTATCTTCCCTTGAGCTTCCTTCAGTTGAAGTTCTGCTTCACCGAGCTTCTTTTTCAACTCCATAACCTGTAAAGCAACATTTCTCGCACCAGATTTACCAGCATTCTTTGTCTGTCTTAATATGTTCTCAAGCACAGATTTCTCCTCGATGGATGCTGCAAGTTTGGTTTCAACATCCAACAATTTCTTCTCAGCATCCAGCTATTTCTCTGCCATCGTTACTGCTATCATATCCTTATTATCATCAGTATTTGTTAATTGATTCTTAAGAGAATCAATCTCCTTCAACAGAGACAATTTCTCCCTCCCCATAGAATCCTCAGTAGTTGCTAGTCACTTCTTAAGAGACTTAATCTCCATGTCCTTCTTTTTCTTTTTAAAATCATGGTATTCCTTATCATTCTTAAGAGAATTCAAATCTTTGTTCAAAAATTTAATGACAACCAAAAGAGCTGCATTAGATTTCTGCAATTTTTGGATATCCACATTCTTCTCCATGTTACTATCTTGCAAATGGGAGCCAAATTCTTCACTTTCCTTCAACTGTAAATCCCTCTCCTTAATAGTTTCTTGCAACTTCTCAGCAAGCTCTTGACTATATTTCAACTCAACTTCCTTGGCAAGCAACTCAGATTCAAAATTACCATAGTTATCATTGGCCATATCATTAATACTTGACAGGATAGGAACTATAACACCATCAACTTTAGTTTTCTTAGTCCTTGAATTCAAAAAATAATTGGCCTGTGAAAAAAGAGATCCAGACAGATACTTAGACAAAATAACCAGACAACTAGACAAACAGATACACAAACAGATATCCAGACAACTATTAACAACCACAACAAACAACAAAGGTTAGATATGCACCCTCAGCATTTTCAAGTTTCTGAAGTTTCAGAAATGATCCAAAATATCACGGAGACTGTACTTCACCATGCCAATCTTTGAACAATCCTTGCCAGCTTTTGGTTTGAAAATGTTAAGGATTGAACAAAGATAAAACTGATACAAAAAGACAATAATGAAACACAATAAAAGGACAAATACAATAGACAGATACTCAAACAGAAATACAAACAATTACTCAAAGAAAATTTACAGAATAATAATGTTGCAACCACTGACATTTATCTCATTGCTTATATCCGAATTCTTCTCATCCTCATCATCTTCATCATCATCATTCTTAGCCTTCTCCACCTTCATCTTCTTCTCCTTCTTCAACTTCTTGCTAACTCCTTCTCCATGGCTGCTTCTGGATCAAAGTTCTTTGCGTAAATGTCCAATGCATTTAACAAGTTATCATAAACAACAATTGCCTAAGCTATATCATTCATTCCTTCAATACTAGACATGAGGTTTGTAAAGCCAAGTGACAAACCTTCATTGGAATAAGGCAGCAAAACACATGCCGTTAGAAGCAAGACCAATAGACGAACACAGTTGTCAACCCTATCTTTGGCACCAAGTAAATTCTCCAACCTACTCTTAATAACAGTCTTCCTGATTGTCTTGACGTCCCCAAACATGCTATACATCCAATGTGTAATCCTCACTTGGTGGTCGTTCAATAGAATTGGTCTTCCATCCGTGTTCAAACCCAACAAAGATGCGACATAATCAAGAGTGATACGGTGAACACGTGTTGCATAAAACTGAAACATCATATTCTCCTTCCTGTATACATCAAGCATAACAACAATTGCATCATCCAACTTCAAGCAGTCACGATGATCAATTTCACTGTCGATGAATGCACAAATTAGATCATAGAAGGGTGTAACCTTCAGCCTCTTCTTCACATTATCACTGATTTTATGTTGTTTATTAGCAATGAACTTCTGGAAATCAATCAAATAGCACCGGAACTGACACTTCCAAGTCCGTACCACCAAAGGGACAAACTTCAGGTTCATTCACTACTTTCTGTCATTGTCTAACAGGTACCGGGTACCTCATCATCACTATCTGTCTCTGAATCAAAATCAGAAGTTGACTAAGAAGACTCTAATTTATTCTTGGCCTTCCCTTTGATCTCCTCATTCTTCATACCGGAACTGACACTTCCAAGTCCGTACCACCAAAGGGACAAACTTCAGGTTCATTCACTACTTTCTGTCATTGTCTAACAGGTACCGGGTACCTCATCATCACTATCTGTCTCTGAATCAAAATCAGAAGTTGACTCAGAAGACTCTAATTTATTCTTGGCCTTCCCCTTGATCTCCTCATTCTTCATACCTTTAGTCTTCTTCTTCTTCTTCTTCTTCTTCTTCTTCTTCTTCTTCTTCTTCTTCTTCTTCTTCTTCTTCTTCTTCTTCTTCTTCTTCTTCTTCTTCTTCTTCTTCTTCTTCTTCGTAGCTACCTTAATCATCTTGAAAAGATGATCATTGAGAATAGCAGAACGAGATGAAGAGGAAGCCACTCTTCTTCCCTTGTTCCTTTTGGCTCTTTTCAAATCCTTTTCCCTTAAAACAATCTGATCTTCCTCCTCGGAAGAAGAAAAAGAAGATGAAGAAGAAGACACATCAGATTCTGACGATTGAGCATACTGTTTTATTCTCTTCCTAGATGATCTCAGCCTTCTTTCGACTTCACTGTCTAATTCTTGGATTGCTCTATTGCGTTTCGCCATTGATCCCTATAGAATAACTGCAAATGATCAACACACATATAGTTAGACAAAAATTAAAAACAGATATCCAAAAATAGTAAGATAAACAGATACCTAGACATATACTTGCAAAGAATGTACATAAAAAGAAATTCTACCACAAATACAACCACAGGAAACAACAACAACAACATTTCAAAAACATAAAAATGATACTCAGACAGATACTTCGATATATCCAGACAAAAGGACTTCAATCACCAACACAACAACAACAACAACTACTACAATAAACAAATAGCATTCCAAACACATTACATCAAAAAAATACTACAAAAATCATGAAAAAAAGTGAAAAAAATACCAAAAATAAACTAAAACCCACAAAAAAGGAACATGTAAACAACAACATTTCAATACTTCATAAACGAACAACAGAAAAGGAACATGTAAACTGGTTTGAACAAACGAAAATAAAAAACCCAGAGTTTTTTAGAATAGAGATTCTTACGAAGAACACAAGACAACGAACTAAACAAAGACGACGACGGAAACGAAAACGGGCGATGAGGAACTAAACGGCTAAACTCGAACACGACGACGGCAAGAAAAAATACTACAAAAGCGGTTTTAAAAAGCACGAGAGAGAGAGAGAGCAAAAAAAGTATAGATAGAACGCAGGGGCTAGAGAGTAACAAATAACGTAAAAATGACGAAAACAAATGTTTGTTACATACTTAAAAAAAGAATGAGACTTTTTGGGATAAAAAACATGCTGAAATTTTAAGAAAAAAAAGAGTCTAAAATAAGTCTTTCTTTCATTTCTCCTTAATTTAATCTAATATTCTCATATTCGTTTTTAGACTGCTACATAGTTATTTCCAGATTACATAACGAAGAGTTATCCATCGGACAAAAATAATAATAACGAAGAGTCATAAAATGATGGGGAAAGACGCTTGTGTGAGAGGTCACAATTCTGTTCACTAATACAATGGACGTGCTTAATAATGTCTTCTTAATCTTAATCTGATTTGAATTAAAGGGAAACATAAGCAAATGGTGTGCCTAATATTAGGTTTACAAAAACTACCCCACCACGGCACCACCCTCGCAACCACTAGTTCGAAGCACAGTCTCTTCCACCACCACTAACCCGAACCTCCCATGTGATCCATCGACATGCCTAATAAATCCCTTAATTAATCACCCCTCAAATCCTTAACACATTCATGTATATGACGTAGTGACGTTACCACCACACCCAACTCCGTCACCAAAAAAGAAGAAGGGTGCAGCGTGTTGGAGCGAGCTAAAATCCGAAATGCCCAAAGGAAAAGTACTCACTTGAGATTGCAAAACGACGCCGGCTCACTTGAGATTGCAAAACGACGCCGGCTCGGAATCCGCGACGGCTTTCTGAGACGACGACCAAGAACCGCGTTTGTTTGGAAAAGATGCATAGATTTGACTTTGAAGATGTCTCGTATCTGGGCTGGCCCCTATAGAGTTAAAAAGGATGAAACACCCGGTCAGAGGCCCACCCCTCTATAACACTTCCACTCTTTGACCGACTTCGTTTATTTTTGGGTCATCCTTGGCCACCAAGGAAAGTTTAAACGTGCTTTACTCACTAACTACTAGCTGAAGTCTTTTCTTTTTAATTTTGCCAAAATAATAAATAAATAAAAGTGTTTAAATAATACGACACTTGGCTAAGGACACTACTACCACTTTCCTACCACTCGTCACGCAACTTCCAACTCTCCCAAATCGACCGCCTCCCTTATAAACACCCCTCTCTCTCACATTTCTCTTCACTCTCACTCATTTTCTCTCATTTACAAAGTCACAACAAGAATACTCAAAGCCTCTCTCTCTTTCTCTCTATTCATCTCTCACTGTTTTCAGTTAGCTACCAAAACAAGCAAGCAATTCCGATTATTCTGATGGCCCTCGAAGCTCTCAACTCTCCGACGGCCGCCGGACAAGGCTTTCACTACGAAGAGCCCAAGCTCCACTGCTCGGAGCCATGGACCAAGCGCAAGCGTTCAAAGCGTCCTCGCAGCGTCGACCAACAACAACACTCTCAAGTCTCCGAGGAAGAGTATCTCGCTCTCTGCCTAATCATGCTCGCTCGTGGAAGTACCGGGGAACCCATCACCACCTCCACCACCGCCGCCGCTTCTCACCGCAGTGAATCTCCTATGACAGCCATCCCAATTATTGAGATGGCCGCCACGTCATCACCGGCGAGTTACAAGTGCTCTGTTTGCGACAAGGCTTTTCCATCCTACCAGGCTCTTGGTGGACACAAGGCCAGCCACAGGAAAGGGTCTTCCGCCGTCACCGGCGGAGGAGAAGGACCCTCCACGTCATCCACCACCACCTCCTCCGCCGTCACCCTCGTCTCAAACAACAGCGGCTCCGGTAGGTCCCACGAGTGCTCCATCTGCCACAAGTGCTTCCCCACCGGCCAGGCCTTGGGTGGACACAAGCGTTGCCACTACGAGGGCGGCGCCACCACCACCAAGTCCGCCGCAACCACCACCACAACCAGCGCCGTGACGACGACCTCGGAGGGAGTAGGCTCGACTACCCACCCCGTCAGCCACCACCACCGCGAAACCTTCGATTTGAACTTGCCGGCGTTCCCCGAGCCTCTGTCTCGTAATTTCTTCGGCTCCGGCGACGACGAGGTGGAGAGCCCACACCCGTTGAAGAAGCCCCGTCTTTTCTTGACGACGCCCAAAGTTGAAATATCCCTCCACTAGGGCCGGCCGGTCACGATGACCACACTCCTCAGTGTCACTAGCTATACAAATTAATTAGGAATTATTATTTGATTAAATTTTTTAGCGTGTATTTCTTTTTCGGGTTGGAATTTAATTTCTTGTCCGTGTATATACTACTAGCTGTTGCTGATGACTACTTGGAAATTCAATTAATTTTTTTTCCACATCCAGATCTTTCTACATCAATTCCTTGATTCCGTTCTTTGAATCATGCTTCATTTACAATGATAATAATAGAATCTTCTTAAAAATGCCAAAACGATGAGCATGAACAAATATTGTCACAATGTGAAGAGAAAGAAAGGCAAAGAGCATGTTTTTCATTTACTATTCTTCACTAACCAACTAATAATAAAGCCGAGATTCCATGCGATGGTTGTACTAACAGAAAATGGTACACAACACACACAGCTATAGCAGTCACACTATAATCCAGCTAAAAACCATGAGGCTTCACGCCGAAAATGCATGCCGGCGATTTCCTTTCATATTTATTGTTTTCTAAATTGGTTTGCAGAATTTCATATTTTTCTAAATCAAAGTTAGCGTAAATTGGATAAGAAGGAAGGTGGGTTCGGTTGAGAAGTTTTGGCTTTGAGTTCCCGTTGTGGAACCGGGCGGAATTAGATTTTGAGGGACACGTGTCCTTACCTGAAGCTGCACTGTATCACTCAGGTTTGGTTTCACCAAAGATGTTCTGCACCGAGAGAGGTTTGACACCGACAACTGTAATAGGAAAGTCGTCTGAAATGCCACGACCAACGTTAAACGCCATTTCAGAGAGACAATTCTGATCCGAGAGACGTTTACCATTCCAGAACGTCTCATGTTTATCTTCCTCTCTTTTTTTCTTTCTGTTCATGATATTCCCCCTCATCACTACAAGAAAACTGCACTTAGACCACGGAAACGTAAAAATTCCGTGGTCCAAGTGGAACTTGGACAACGGAGACAATAATCTCCGTCGTCCAAGTTCCACTTGGACTGCGGAGAATTTTCCGTTGTCCAGGTGAGCACCTGGACGACGGAGATTATTTTCTCCGTCGTCCAGATTCACACTTGGACAGCGGAGAATTCTCCGTTGTCCAGGTGAGCACTTGGACGACGGAGACTATTTTCTCCGTCGTCCAGGTGAACATTTGGTCAACGGAGAATTCTCCGCGGTCCAAGTGTGAACCTGGACGACGGAGAAAATAATCTTCGTCGTCCAGGTTCACACTTGGTCAACGGACCGACACGTCGTGGTCCGAGTGGCCACTTAGACGACGTACCGACACATTCGTCGTCTAAGTATAGCATTATATAAGGCCGATGCCGAACTCACTTCCTCTCCGCTCACTCGTCTCTCAACTGATCATAATATCTTCCTGTCTTGATCAGCGCCTCACGCGTGCATGCAATTCAAACGACGACGTCCTAGCTAGCTAGCTACCTAGGTAGCTAGATAGCACTATATATATATATATATATATATATCGATTTTCGACACCGACCATCGATTAATTCGCCATATATCGGAGAAGGCCAGGTACGTACGTAGTTAATTTTCCAACACCATTAACGTAGGTTTATATATATAATTAATTACATGTACGTTTGATTAGTTACATTGTTAATAATTAATTAGTACGTCTAATATATAATTATATATAATTAATATATTAAGTTAGGAAATTGATGATATATATTAGTTAATTATAGACCTGTAGTACGTATATATGTATGGATGTTTTAAAATTTGGTTAATATTTAGTTAAAACGTACATACATGCATGTATGTTAGGTATACATATTAAAGTAATTGATGTAGAGTACGTATAATTAATAGTTAATAGACTATTATGTAATAATTAATTAATTATAAATTTTGTAGAAGTATGGAAAAGAGTTGGATGAAGTTGCAGAATAGATGTGATGTCCGGTATATTGATGGAATTAGTGAATTTGTTGTGAATTTTGCGATAGAACATGGTCAAGGAAAGAAGCGTTTCAGGTGTTCGTGCTAGAAATGTCTTAATTGTCAGTATGTGGAGGTTAATGCTATGGTGCAACACCTGTACGAAAATGGTATGATCTGGAGTTACACTACATGGAGCGAGCATGGTGCAGCAGTAGGCTTCAGCTCAGCAGACGTCAGCTCAGGGTACAGTTACCATGGTGCCCCATCCAGCAGCAGTGGTGTCAGCCTCCCTGCTTGGAACCCAACTGCGAATTTGGTCCATGATGCGTTTCCGGGATTTAGTCATGGTGGACACCAACACCAAGACGGAGGTTACAGTACCACTCATGAGCATGATAACACATTCCCCGCTGCTAGCTTGGCCACTGACATTAGTGAGACGGATAAGTACAACCGGATGCTACTTGAAGCGCAGACCCCCAGTGTTCCCAAGATGTCGAGAGAATGTGTTGCAATATGTGATGGAGCAAATGAAGATAAAAGTGAAGCACAAAATGTCAGTCAATGCTTTTGACGAAATTCAGGAGCAAATATGTAAGTTGCTTCCTGATGATCACAATCTTCCTAAATCTCATTATAAGGTTATAAATATCTTGAGCAGCCTCGGCCTAAAGTGTAGGATAATTGGCGCATGTCCGAATGATTGTGTGCTTTTTTATAAAGAGTATAAAGATTTAGACTATTGTCACGTATGTGGCCAGTGCAGATATGAGCTGAATATGAAGAGTTCGAAAAAGAGAATTCCTGTGAAATTTGTTCGATATTTTCCCTTGATTCCCAGATTGCAGTGCCTGTACATGTCTCTACACACAGCAGAGGCGATGCGATGGTACGCAGAAAAGTGAATAGATGACAATGTCCTGCGACACGCCGCGGATGGGGAGGGTTTCAAACATTTCGACAGAGAATTTGGAGACTTTGCTGCAGAGGTTAGAAATGTTAGACTCGGCCTATCTACAGACGGATTCAATCCTTGGGGAAGTTATAGCTCCGCCGTCAGCACTTGGCCAGTTATTCTGATGTCGTACAACTTGCCTCCATGGATGTGCATGAACAAGGAATTTAATTTCCTTACTGTACTAATTCCAGGTCCTAAATCTCCAGGGAAGTGCTTAGATGTCTACCTCAGACCTTTGATCGACGAGCTGAAACTGTTGTGGCAAAATGGAGTCTTAACTTATGACAAATTCACTGACACGATGTTCACGATGAGGGTTGCCGTAATGTGGAAGATCAGCGATTTTCCAGCGTATGGGATGTTGGCAGCCTGCAGGACAAAAGGATATAATGGATGTCCTATATGTTTGGACGACGTGAACTCTAGTTGGCACGCGGGGAAGGTGTGTTACTTGGGTCACCGTAGATGGCTTCCTCACGACCACCCGTGGCGACAAGATGAAGCTCATTTCAACGGAACGGTAGAGAACGATCCTAAACCCTATAGTTGGTCGGGCGAAGATATTTTAGAGAGGTTGAGCTATTTCGACTTTGGTGTGTTGACCAATGACGCGGATGTAAAGAAATGCAATCCAATTCCTCCACATGATCTCCGCTATTGGCATCACAAGAGTATATTATTTGAACTCCCTTACTGGTCGAAGTTGAAGCTGAGGAACAACTTGGACGCGATGCACATAAAAAAGAATGTGTGCGACAGCGTGGTGGGAACAATTCTTGGTATTAAGTTCAAGACTAAAGATACTCCCAAAGCGCGCAAAGATTTGGAATCAAAGAATGTACATTGTCCCTTGTGGTTGAGGAGGGATAGGAAAGGAGTGTAGAACAAGATGTCAGCTGCACCTTACACAGTGAAACCGACACTTAGACGTTCTGTATTTCACTGGTTTAAGGGCGTTCGTTATCCGGTTACGTATGCAGTTACTATAATTGGAGCAATGGACGAGGTGCAACATAAGTTTGTTGGTCTGAATACACATGACTATCACGTTATGCTGCAACGTCTGATTCCAGTGGTAATTCGACCATATTTGCCTCGTGACATCGTAGAACCAATAGTGGCATTGTGCAGATGGTGGCAGACGTTATGCGCCAAAAAATTAAAGAAGTCAGATGTGGTGGAATTGCAACAACAAATTGTGCACATCATTTGCAAACTAGAGAGGATTTTTCCCCCTGCTTTCTTTGACATCATGATTCACCTAATAATCCACCATGCCCGAGCAGGTGCTCATTTCTGGTCCGATCCAATACACTTGGATGTATCCTCAAGAAAGGTACGTACAATTTCTTAATTATACAGGTTTTTCGATTCATAATTTGTTCCACTGGAGATTACTAACTATATGTACTTATTCTTATTGTACAATGTATTAATTGTACGTTTGATTTTGTAGACAGCTTGGACAGTATAAAGGATTCGTCAAAAATAGGTCGGCCCCGGATGGCTCAATAGCCAAGACATATCTAATGCATGCGTGTGTTACTTACTGCAACAGGTACCTCAAAGATCCACCACCTCCCACTGCCTCCGATCACAGTGCCCGCATCAATCTTTCTGTCGTCACTAATGTCGTCCGACCGTTAAGAAGAGTATTAAAGGAATCGTTAGCACGGGAAGAATTTATTGGGGCACATTGGGTAGTGTTGCGAGACTGTAACGAAGTTGAGCCGTACATGATGTCATACAGGGAGAGGCTTCAGGCGTTAAATCCGGACAAGAGTTCAGCGTGGATTGAGAAAATGGTTAAGAAGAAGTTCCCTGATTATTTCTTCCAATGGATACGTACGTACGTATGTCTCGGTATTTAGTAATTTATATACATATCGATCATGTTTGTATAAAATAAACCCTTAAATGAACCCATTTTCGCAGATGATTGATCTACAAAAATTTGAAAACCACGGGGGGTGGTGGTCCTGGCCAAAGCACTTGCTAGCAGGGAAGCCGATTAAACACTATATTTATCCCGGATGTTTTGTGAACGGTGTAAAGTTCCATTCATTGGCCCGAGATGAAGGAAGAAGAACACAAAACAGTGGGGGAGCGGTTGGGAAAGACAATGATCTATATTACAGGGCTATTGTATATGTCCTTCAGCTATGTTACGGGAATGATGTCAACGTTTTCCTATTCAAGTGCAGATGGTTCAAGCGTACAAAGGAAGACCTGGGACTTTTATCAGTCGATACAAACTCAAGCTGGTATGAGGATGAGCCTTTCGCTCTCGCCACCTTAGTTAGGCAGGTGTTCTATCTCGACGATCCGAAAGCTGGTGAATGGTGGAAAATAGTGAACCATATCTCTCATCGAGGAATATGGAATACAGAGACAATTGATGGGACACCGGTGACTGAAGATGCTGCTGAACTAGAAAGAGACATTCCTGCCTATCAAGAGCCTAATATTTCTGTCATCCGCTCCGATATAATGGACTTGGTTCAAGATGGTCAACAGTTACCCATACCTGATTGTTGTACAGATCTAACTGAAGATGAGATTATTGATGCAATTAATAAGGTAGATGAAGAAGACGTGCAAGATGAGGACGAGGACAAGGACTCAGGTTATTCGTCGGACGATGTTGAGTATGATGAGGAGAATGAGCAATCGGATAATGGGGATGAGAATGAAGACGATTATGACGAAGAGTACGATATTGTAGTGACGAGGGGTGTTAATTGGTAATTTATTATTGTAATTATTGTAATATATATAAGATGCATCATCAATCAATAATTAATATAAATATTATGAGGAGGAGTACGTACGTATGTACAACTATTAATTTTGTACTTGATTAATTACACGCGTGCATGCTCGGATCGGATCGACCAACGTACGTACGTAATTAAAATTAATTAATTAATCGATTCAGATCGGATTAGAATCGAGAATCATATCGGATCGGATCGATCGAGGAGCAGATCGGATCGATTGATGATTTTTTCGATCAAATTGAAGCAGAAGAATTGAAGGGACACACTTGGACGACGGAGACTCCATATTTGCGTCGTCCAAGTGAAGCACAACCCTAAACCCTAAACAGTTAGGCCCTAACCCCTAAATTCAGGGGTTTTAACTTAGACGACGGAGGTGAATGTTTGCGTCGTCCAAGTGACTACTTGGATGTCAAAGAAGCTCATTTGCGTCGTCCAAGTTCAGATTTCGTAATTTTTTCAAAGACAACGACCATCTAAACCATCTCCCAATGCATATTATTTTCGTCAAGACTATAGAGTAAACAATTCTTGGTGTGTGAGCTTCGACGATTCCAAAATAGGAGTTACGAAATGTCTTGTATCCACGTTTCCGGTTTGTCAAAATCTCGATTTTGCGGTTGACTGTGCCGATGAAACCCTTCACGAACTTATTATTTTCTGAAAATTATTCTAATTATATATTATCTTACGGCGAATGTATCCAACGGTTGTTTTGTCCAAATTCAATTTTGTTAATATCGATATGCAAATGAGCTTATACTTAATAACACTTAAGTAATAAAGATTAGTAGATACTTAATAAGTATAAAGACGTAAAATTATTCGTCGTCTCTGATTCAATTGTTTATATATATGATTGCGTTAATCGATATTTTATGACTATTTCATTCGAATGACAAATCTGCAACTTTCTTGCGAATTAATTTTAAAAATTATTTTACGTAAATATAACTTGGACCACGGAGATGGCCAATCTCCGTCGTCCAGGTTCAAATATTATGGCGGTTGATTGTACTGCTTTAATTTTCGTCACCGTTTCGAATTTTGACTTAGACGACGGAGAATCTATTATCCGTCGTCTAAGTCAACATTTGAAACAGTGCCAAAAATTAACGCGGTTGAAACCGTCCCGCCAATTAATTGGGCGCCGTTTCAAAAATTCGAAACGGTTGACTTTGACGACGGAAATGCTATTTTCCGTCGTCCAAGTGCATTTAGACAACGGAAAATAGGACTCCGTTGTCTAAGTGAAAGTCTATATATAGTCACTGCTCATTCTCTCTTTTCCTCATCCCATCTCATTTCTCCTCCTCTCCTCTCACTCTTTCTCAAAAGCTCCGGCCTCCCTTCTCCGGCGACCAAAATTTCGGCGTTTCCCTCTCTCCGGCGACTTTCCGGCAAATTTTCCAGCGGCTCATCATTTAGGTAATAATTATATTTTTTAACATCATTATTATTAAACTAATTAATTAATTTGTAAATTGATTAATTAATTATTAATATATATATTAGTAATAATAATTATTAGTAAATGAATAATTATTTGTTAAAATTAATTATTAGTAATAATATATTAGTAATAATTATTATTGGTAATAATAATTAATTATATTGGTAAATGAATAATTATTATTGTAAATGCATGATAAATAATAATTAATTATTGTAATTAAATATTGTTTTAATTAATAGTATAATTGGTTATTATTATTGCATGTAATTATAATTTGTAAATATTGTTCTAATATTGTCGATTTTTGGTAAATATGATAAATTAGTGAATTATTAAAAATAATTAATTGATAATTATGAGAATTTTGTAGTAAATTGGTAGTCTTTGATTTAAATTTAGTATATAATTAAGTTTGGTTTATTAAGTCGCACCTTTTGGAATAGATGGCGCCTCATTTCCTAGCTTATCTCCTTAACCCCTCGTGATGTGTGAATTTCATCACCACACACCATAACCTAAGTGAAGTTATGGACACGAGGTTAAAGGCTGAATTTGCAAAGGACTTGAGCGAGTGTAAAATTTCGAAAGATTGGCTGAATGTCGGACATGGTGTCTAGAAACGGGTTATGACTGGTGACAGGTTTTGGATCTAAGAAAGACGACACCAATAGAGTATATACCATTGATTTGGTTAGCCTCGGGGTGTTTTGTCGAAATTAGTCCTGCCTCTCGCGTTATCTCTATCCCTAACTGGCCATGTTTTTCGATTGAACCAAGGTTTATTAATTGAAAGTTTGCACTTTATCGCGCGGGTCGCACGTCCATTGAACGACCCAAACACCAAGCAAGTGTACTCTATTTAAATCTTAGGCGCACTCAATACTAAGGTGTAATTATCGTAAATTTTTTTATATAATTATTATGGTAATCAGGTATTTTAACAACTCCTAAGTTTAAATGGCTCCGTCGGGAAAGAAAAAAGCCCAACAGGAGGCCGAAGATGCTATGCTCCGACGCTTGGCGGATCAAGTCGGTTGAGATTTAGATGAGGGCAACGACGCGCTCTCTTCGAACCCTTTAGCTGGTCCGTCAACAGCGCCCATTGGGGAAATTTTCGCTGCCCCAGTTATCCCGACCGGTGATGACGACGCCCATTCCGGTCGGATGCCCGGTTCGGCAGAAAGTACTCAGGCGTCGTCGACCTCGGCCTCCTCTGAATCTATCCTTGATAGCGCCCGACGCAAGCTCAAGAGGGCCCCGACTGACCCGGAACCCAAAAAGACTCGCGTTCTCGTCAAACTCGGAAAATCCGAGAAAATTTTCAAGGCGACCGGGAAAAAGATCGAGTTGCCGTATGACGAATTCACCGGTGGCCCTCCCACAGCTCAGCTAGCTAGTCTCTCAGCGAATAACATAGGGTCAATCCTTCGTAGTCGGGTTCGTATGACTGCCCCTACTTGGAAGGAGTTGCCGGATGAAGAGAAGGAGAAACTGTTTAAAGAACTTTTGGTACTTAATACGTACAATTTTAAATTTATTTTCTAATAACCAATAAAAATTATAATTTCATAATATATACGATTATAATTTTCTATTTATTTCTGATAGGAACAATATGAGGTGGATACCACACCGGCGATGCTTAGGCATATCAACCAAACCGCCAACTCCATCTACCGTGATTGGAAGTACAAGCTTCATGTGTACTTCGACAATATCGGCCCCGTGCCTACCCCCGTAGAGCTGCGTAGAGATAGGGAAGATGAGTGACAGTGGTTGTGTAACCACTTCCAAGATGAAGAATATAAGGTGTTTATTTTTTTTATTTAAATTAAGAGAATTGAATTATTTTTATTTTAGTTACTCATTAATTTTTTAATGATTTATGTTGTCCAACAGAAATTCTCCGAAATCAACAAGACCAACCGGGGAAAGAAGGACAAACATCATACCTCCAGCGCCAAGCAAGTGATTCAAATAGCCAAGGAGCACAGGGATAAGGGCTCCAAACACCCTTATCTCGATGCTAGCATAAGCGCGTACGTGATGCCTGTGCTCGAGAATAAAGCGAGTCAATACGGCGTAAGTGATATGTATATGTGCTTTTAATTAGCGTAGTTTTTATTTAATTATTATTTAATTATAATTATTTTATTTTTATTTTTATTTTGTAGGCAAGGTTGGTAGAACGGGCGCAGGAGGAACTGGCCAACACTTAGGTTGCACACCCGGATTTGCCGCCAGAAGACCTGCCTCCTCTATCGATAGACAGCCAAATTGCAATCGCCGATGAGGTATACGGTCGTAGAGCTGGAAGGAAGGTTAGAGGGATGGGACCTAAGGTGATTCGAGATTTGTCGACCTCCGACTCATCATCTACGGGAGGTTCGGCGAGGAAAAGTACTCAGGTTGCGGCCGTTCAAGCAGTCTTTGAAGAGGCTTGACTCGCACGGGAGAAAAATCAATCTATGTGTCAAAGACTTGATCAGCAAGAAGCGCAGATAGCCCAACTTGTCGCCCTCATGGAAAATCAGGCTCAACGACAGTGCCAACCTCCTCCGAATCCATACTCCGACGACGACGACCCGGCAGGAGGCGGGGGACTCGGTGGCGCAAATGCTCATCCAGTATTTTAGTAGTTAATTTGTGTAGTTTATTATATCGTTTTTTTCTTTCGATTCCGAACGATATTTAATTTCATGTGTACAAATTAATTTTTATTATTTAAGTAATTAAAAAATTATTATATTTAATTAATTTTAACATATTTAATTAATTAAATTACTAATATTTTACTACAGATTAAAATTTAATTTAAAAAAAATTTAATAATCACTTAGACCACGGAGAATTGATCTGTGTGGTCCAAGTGAGAACTTAGACCGCGGAGAAAGCACCAAAACTCTGCGGTCCAAGAAAGCACTTGGACCGCGGTCTAAGTCACACTTAAACCGCGGAATTTACCGTATCCGTCGTCCAAGTACTTAGACGACAGCACTTGGAGTACGAAACTTGGAGCACGGAGATTCCGTCGTCTAAGTACTTAGACGACGGAAAAACACACCTAGACGACGGAAACGCTCCGCGGTCTACATGCGTTTTTTTGTAGTGCATATTTGCATTGCTGGTGAGGAATTTCGTATGTGGAAGAAATCCAACCAAGTAAAATAACTGAAGGGATCGAAAGCTTAGTTCCAAAGCAACCATTTGGCTACATTCTCTGCTCTTCTTTGGTGTATTGACATATATTGTATTGTGATCTTTGCTGTTGTGCCCTGGCGGATTCTGGTAGCTAGCTAGAGTGGTCGTCGTCAATCTTCCATATACTACTACTTGAAAAATTCTAGACACAACCGGAGAGATGAAGCTGACTTTTTCTACAAACTGAAGTATTGCCCATAAGTCAACAGCTGGGCTTCTACTTTCTGCGAGATTGATAGTAAGAAATTAGCGTAGTGTGATTCACACGGATTTAACCAATATCCTGTAGCTTTACGCGGTTCATGTACATATAATGTACACGAATATATCGAGCCACGGCTTAAATTGAGGAGTATCTTCCGGTGAATTTACTTGAGCATGTACGAGACCGACCAAGATAAGTATGTATGCCGTGGTAATAGATGAAGATGAGAAAACGAATCAAGAATGTTGTGTGAGGTAAGACAAGTTGCATTTGCGTGTACGACGAATGGTGAAGTATTATATGACATATATGATCCATTATATCCACCGTTTCAGCCTATCCAAAATTCTAGACTAATTGGGAAGTTGACAAAATAATTGAGGCATATATAGTTTTAAGGCTTCGCGATGCTTTGACCAAGATGATAGAATGTCTACACAACACTTAATCTGAAGTTCTGAACAACTATGCATCATTATATAACCATCAAACATAACTATTAACTATACAGATAACATAACTATTACCTATACGAATAGAAAACTGACGTGATATATTAGCGAAGACATAATGAACAAGAACAATAATACTTATGGTATTCTTTTTTCTATTGTACTTGAGCTCTACGAATGGGGTTAAAGATAGATTACTCAGCGACGAGAACTTGCACCTAGAAGCTCGCTCTCTCTCTCTCTCTCTCTCTCTCTCTCTCTCTCTCTCTCTCTCTCTCTCTCTCTCTCTATATATATATATATATATATAAGTTACATCTTTATGCTTCTCATTAAAAAGTACAAAAGGTTATCTTATTACAAAAGGAATACAAGAGTTTTTCATATTGTGTTATACAATAATTTTCAAATATACACAACTTATACATACAATACGTCTATTATATGGTGTAGCATATTCATACGATGCTTATAATCTAACTCAATTTATTATAGAAGATATATGAATATTATTTAAGTCGATATATGTCGAGTTTCACGTCCGATAATGTACATATGCTACAAGTGTACGTTCAACTATCACTTTTATACATAGTATTCTCATTCGCAATCACATGAACGTTGTCCAAATGATTTAATGACTCATCGAGTCATCGGCCACTAAAAACAAATATGAATGAAAATATCTTGCAAGTAACAACATTTAGAGGAAAGAAATATCTACAAATGTGTGTGTAATCTGTGTGTATATATATATGTGTGTGTAATCTGTGTGTATATATATATATATGTGTGTGTATGTATATGTATGACTCGTTCTCGTCTCAAAGTCGCAAGTATTTCCACATAGCCAACTTCATGCAACCCCTTCACATCGTACATGAGACTTTTATATTTTTTTATAAGACATCTTTAAACAAAAGGGTTTGAAGCTCGCTCTCATCTGTTCCCATCCTAATTAACAACCCGTCACTCAAAGATAGTGTACTGGCGAGCTGAGGGAGATACACCGGTTTTAGAAGGTTTGCTAGGTTGTTGTATTCCATTACCGCATGTATGCATCACTCAATTCAATTAAGCTAATAATATACCTAACAGATCGATACACATACATATAGCTATGAGTTATCGGTTGGTCGGCTAACTAACCCGGCAACTAGATAAAAAGTAGTAGACCCCTTGGCCTTTTGATGACAGTGGCTTTAGCAAGCATGCAAGCTTGATTGAACGATCGATCTCGATCACTATCTAGCTCAGTACAAGTATTATTAGTATTTGTGTAACAACTAAGCAGATAACAATGCCTAGCTACCTAATCACTATTCAGTTAATGCTGCGCATAAACATGCAGTAGTGGATATTGGAGCATCAACTACACCCATAACTACTCATCGATCCATTCAATCAATCTTGAATAACAGATGTATTATCAACGCATGCAGTATAGTTTAGAACATGACGACTAGCAAGGACAAAACGATTATAGAATTTAGAACGAGACTAACAATTTATTCATATGTTACAACCAATCTCGATCAAGTTTTACTCATAATTTGGGGCGATACCATTGTCATGTTTCTAGAAGAAATTTTTTGTATGTATCCAAAGGTTTTAACTTTGAAATCGGATCTCATCATGAAATACCGAATACTAAATGCGTGGAAGAGAAATTGACCTAAATATATATTCAAGCTGCAGAGAAAACAAACAACCAATTCTTCGAAGAAGCTTCTTTTGGCCAAGTCCTACTGTGCATGCATCTGACTCTAACAGTTGTGGTACGGCGTTCTTATTTGGTAGGCACACCAAATACCACCACAACCCTAAAATACCGTCACCGTTTCTTTTGCAAAAACTTGGAATCGATCTTGCCCCTATATATGGCTCTATCCACAACTGCTTTTAACATATGTGATTTTCCAACACGACAAATTAGCTACACCTTCCCCTTGTATGGATCTACTATCTATATATGTAGTATTTTTTTTAACGGAGCTGGACCACTGTAAGTACGTAGTGGGTTATGTTCGATGAGTTGCATGACCCCATTTTAAATGGAATCGCAGCTTTCATCTGTGAGACAACACGTGGCATCCGTAGTCACCACCTAAAATGCTTTCCCCACTTGTGAGTGAAGCTCAAGCTTAGCTCCGTCTGTGTACGTATCTGATCTCTAATCTATTTGTCACCTAGTATAGTATGGTATAGGACGTTTAGGAGGATTACATTCCACGTGTATTGTACAACAGAAAATGACCCCTACGTAGATTCCATCAAGAGAAATAATAAGTTGGCGTGCTTATTGCTTTTCTCACATGCAATTCATATGGTCATCTCGGTTAAAAAACTTAATATATTAGGACTGCGACAGCCATTACTGTAGGCGGCAGTGGAAATCATAAAGTTGGTTTTCGGTTTTGAACTTTGGACATACCTCAAGATTAATTTCCAATCCAATATAGTGAGTATAGTCGGCAATAGAAAAACTATTGCAAAATGAGGCCAGGTAACGATAAGCCCAGTTCATGAAGCCAGTGCCTGTTAATTGTCCAGCAAGCATGCAGCCCAGTGCAAAGCCCAATTAACATTTCAAATGTATACAAGTAGATTTATAAACTGATAGCCATAGCTAAAGCTTAAAGAAGAAGAAAGATCTGTGTAATTGCATTGATGAGTAGATTGTATTGTTACATACAATGTTCTAAAAGTCGTTATTCAAAGTCAGGTCGATTGAGGGATAAAACGATTAGTCGGTGACTAGTCAGAGATTAGTCAGAGAAGTCAGATTTAATATTTTTTTTAATTAAATTTAATAATATCCATACAAATAAATTAAAGAAATTAGACGTACTTAGGTATAATTAAACAAGAAAATGATATCTATATATATAAAGTAAAGAAATGAAGTACTTGTATGTCTAGATAATATTTTCTCCATTTTTTTGGTTTATGCACTCTCTTTTTTTATTAAATTTATGCATGTTTATAAAGGAAAAAAGTAAAAAAAAATAAATAAAATAAAAGTAAAAAAATTTGACCGAGTAGTCGGGTCAACCCGACTTTGACCAACTTTTTGGCGTTGACCGACTTTTTCTATCGACTTGCCAAAATTAGTTCGAATTCTAAAAATCACCGACTAGTCGCCGACTTTTTCGACTTTTTGAACATTGATTACAGACAAGGGAGTTAGTGTGAGCTATATATATATTCATGTGTTACACATAGACAGGAGGCATACAGATGTATGCCACTAATACTCAACCTCAGTTACATTAACCTAAGCTTAGCATAACCCTATTAAGCTAGTTAAGCTAATTATGTCAACATCGACCCCAATAAGTCAGCCCGTTGTTCCTTTGAAGCAATGAACTAAAGTTTAAGAGAACTAGCTTTCACAGGTTCCCGAGTGAAATGAACGTCCAGTTCAACATGTTTGAGCTTAGAATGATACACTAGATTGTAGGCCAATGCCAAAGCTGATATATTGTATATTGTCACAGTGGAGCAGTGGAACATCAGAGAGATCAATGTGCAAGTCTTGAAGTAGATGAATTAACCACTGAATTTCAGAAGTAGTAGCGATCATACTACAATACTCTGTTATGTGGAGGATCGAGAAAATGGAGGCATTGTCGAAGAGAATATGTGACAACCCGAACTAAAATCTACGTATTAATCAGCACGAAATTGAGTTATCGCAGATTAGTCGCGTAATTGGGTTTGTTAATGACTTTTTCATCGGGCAAGAATTTGTATTGACTTTCTTCACGAGAATTGTAGAGTATTTAATTCCGAGCTCGTGAGAATTTTAGGGGAACTTTTCGGATAAGCGAGCAATATTTTATCGAGTCTTGAAGTCAGTTGGTGAATATATTTAAAAGTATTATTTTTATTGTTGATTTAATTGTGACCGTCCAATTTGGATCAGATTGAATTATAGCCGTCGATTTGGAGATGGTATGTGTGCGGTATATATATACGGTATTAATACGTGACAAATTGGAAAAGTTTCTATTTTGGTAAAATGCCCGTTGACCCGCGTTGACCATAGCTCAAGTCGACCCGTTTTGGCCACCAAACTTCTCGCCGACGGTGAGCTCGATTCTGCCCATATTTAGTCGTGGTTCCTTCATGAAAATTGTTGGTCTCAGTCTCCTCTTCAATTTGGTAGGTGGATCATCGAATTTGGTGGCCGGATGAGGAAGATTCGACAGGATGAAGATAGGAGTTTTCCGGCGGTGGACGGAGGCGGCGATGAGGAGAAAATCCATGGGGGGTTTTGTAGCCCTTGACCTCTGCCGTGGCCGGATTCCGGCGAACTGAGGTAATGAAATTCCGGTGACTATTTCGGTTTTTCGGCAAATTGGAGGTGTTCCGGTTTGATTTGGGTTTTGTGATGTACTACAATGTTGTTGGGCTCGTTGAGATGAACATTTTCATGTATAGGTCGAAGATTTCTGGCTTTGTGGATTTCCGGCAGCCCCACGCGCCGCTGTGCGCAGCAGATCTCAGGCGATGTGAAATTTTCGACAAGTTTTATGTCATTTCGCTCGTTTTCGCGTGCTGGACGCAACGTTGATGTTTATATTTGGATTTGAGTTTGTTAAATTTGAGTGAGTATTTAATCAGACAATTATCAGTTTAATTCACGACAATATTAAAGGACGTTTTGATTATCCGTTAAATTGCGAGTCGTTTGATATTCGAGATTTGTTTGTGACTTTTTAAAGTGAGGAATTACAGGAAATTGAATTCAGTATTTGGTTGAGTCAGTGATTAAACAAGAAATTAAGTTATTCGAGTATTCGGGATTCTCGATGTTATTACTCAACAGATTACGATCATAGTTATGCAGTATGAACTCTAATGATCAGATATTATTTTTAATCATGGTTTCAGGATGTTGAGTTAGCGGGCGTGTCAGATGAATAATTGTGCCGATCGACAGAGTTTCAGCTTTATGTTTATCATAGCAACCTATGAGTGGACATCATATCCCACGTTGATTTTCATACTTTGATTTTCACAGTGGATTTGCGAGTCTTGATTTATGCATTTTACGAGTATGCTTTACGATTATGAATTTACGAGTATGCATTTATGGTTATGTATTTTATGAGCATACATTGATTTGGAGGCACATGTAATTTGTTTTTACACTGAGTATGGATATATGATGCATCGATGTTATGGCCTCTCAGCTGATTCCTGAGATGTTCCGGGAGGGTTACGTCTATATGAGCACCTGACCTGTGATTCACAGTACCCGGGAGAGTTACATCTTTATGAGCACTTGACTCGGACGTATTGTAACTTTGAGGATAATGTACTCAAGTTACTACCTCCACACACACAGTACCCTAGAGAGTTACGTCTTTATGAGCACTTGAGCTGGGATTGTTTGTTTTGACTCACATGATTTTATGTGCATTTATTGTGAAAAACATGTTGGATTTATTTATGCGGTATATTATGATTTACGTCCACTCACTCTAACGTTTTTATTATTTATATACCTTTTTCTTTGAGTTTTTTAGTTTTCTTTGCCCAGATTGCAGTGTGTATCATGGGGATGCTAAATGTCGTCGAGGGTGTCGGGCCCACTAGTTAATTCCTTCAGCTGTAGGTTCCAGTTCACTATCAGTTTGTCTCTTGTGTTATTGAAGTCACTCTAGACACTGGTTTAATAGTATTTTCTTTGTGAGATTCTTATGAATAAGTTGTCACTCATATAATTATCGAGTTGAGTTTTCTGGTTTGTGATTCAGTGTGTTTGCTGGAGTTATATTTTCAAATTCTGATTAATGTATCAGTTTTGATTTCCATTTTATTGTTCAGAAATCTGGATGGACATCGGTGGTCCACGGTATTGTTTATGGGTTTATCTGCGAAGTGTCAGTTTTCCTTGCAGGTTTTTGGTTGCCTCTTTTATAAGAGAAGTTATGTCAAAATTTTCACAGAAACTAGTAGATTAGGGTCAATCGATTGGGTTTGATCCTAGATTACTAGTTAATCTATGGTCGGGTCTTTTCAGAATAACAAATACAGTAGATGATTTGTGATCATTGGGATCATCAGCCCAATCAACATCACAAAATGCTGCAAGTGAATGAGATAACTTGCGAAGATCTCTCTGAAAATGAATACCATAATCCAAATTGGTTTTAACATATCGAAGGATACATTTGGTGGCTATAGATGAGCTTCAGTAGGACAATAGAGAAACTGGCAGACTGAATGGACACTAAAAGTAATGTTAGGTCTTGTAAAAGTTAGATATTAGAGACACCCAACCAAGCTACGAATAGCAAAGGTATCTACAAGAGAGAGAGAAGGACTGCCATCCTTATAAAGCTTTATACCATGTTGACAAGGAGTAATATGAGTGTGAGAAACATCAAGACCAGCTTTGTGATCATATCATGAGCATATTTTTTGTTGGGACAAAAATAAACCAGTGGAAGTGTATTGTATTTCAAGACCAAGGAAATAGTGAAGTTTACCAAGATCTTTCATGTCGAACTCAGTCATACAAGCTTGCTCAACTGAAGCAATGGGGGCCTCTGATGTGTCTGCGATGATAATGTCATCAACATATAGCAAAAGATACACACTCTAAAGTCACCTAAAACTTTGATGAAAATAGATGGATAAACATATGAGGTCTTGAAACCTAGTAATGATATGAAGGCATAAAAGCGTTCACTCCATGCTCTAAGGGCTTGCTTCAAGCCATATAGAAACTTGTTCAATTTGCAAGCATGATGAGGATAGGTTGAGTCCTCAAAACCTGTTGGTTGAGACGTGTAGATCTCATCATGTAATAGACCACGTAGAAAAATATTTTTGACATCTAATTGTGATAGAGACCAACTATTATTAGCTGCAAGGCCAAGAATTAACCTCATTGTTGTACGTTGAACTACACGTGAAAAGGTTTACTTATAGTCAACGACATATTCTTGACTAAAACCTCTAGCCATAAGCCTTTCCTAATGTGAAAGGACCCGATCTTGATTTACACTAGTACAAATACTGCTTCACATGACGCCTCTCAAATGACAGAAAATAATTGTCAGTCGTCTGATTGATTTTGAAATAATCAGATGTCAGTTCCATTTTGTCCGTCATTGCAAATTCTTTTAGACAACACATTTTTCCAGTTTATGAGGAGGACATCCAAAATTTAGTATTTTCAAGGGTGGATATCTCAAAAAATGATTGTTAAAAAATTACACTTAATTCATATGACGTTTGTCTGTCATGTGATACTTATCGAAAAACCAAAAAAATTGTAAATTTTTTTCACCAAGTCAAGTAGATTAGGATGCCATTGAATTGAGAAAAAATGCATGTCTTAACACTCTCCAAAAATCTTGCGACATTGAGTTCTTATATGAGATGACAGTTGATTGTCGTCTGAGTTTTGAATAATTAAACTTCGACTTGCCCATTCATTTACCGGCTCACATGAACGATTTACGTAGCTAAACCATAGGTTATTTAAGTGTTGTGTTGGCCTCTAAATATATTATGGTTTTGAGATATTAGTTAAGATGACAGTCGTATGTCGTCTAATTAAAATTTGACATTCTTTTCCGTAGTTCAACGTCAAATTTTGTTTACACCCTAAAACTAACCATTTTTATAAAATTGACCATTGGATGGAATGTTCGGATCATTGTTAATATACTGTAGAAAATGTATAATTTTTTACTTGAACTCATGCTTGATCCGGCCGTGTCATTGTTATGACTCTAAGACACTTACACTACAAGAAAACAGCACTTAGACTACGGAAACGTAATTGTTCCGTGGTCCAAGTGACACCTGGACAACGGACCGACACGCCGTGGTCCGAGTAACTTCCACTTAGACGACGTACCGACACATCCGTCGTCTAAGTGAAGCATTATATAAGCCCGATGCCAAACTCTCTTCATTCCATCCGATCCTCTGTCCCGCGGGAAATTTTAAAGATCGAAGAAGAATTGAAGGAGAAGGAGAAGGAGAAGGATCAGGGATCTCCGCTGACTAGCTAGCTAGCTTAATTAACTGATATCGAGAAGACCAGTAGGTACGTACGCAGCTAAATTTGCTTAATATATATTTAGTGAAAACGTACATACATGCATGGATGTTAGCTACATATACAGATTAAATTACGTACGTAATTGATGGATCGATGTAGATAGAGTACGTATAATTAAGCGTAAATTAATGGACTAATATATATATATATGTAATAATTAATTAATTATAATATTTTGTAGCAGTATGGACAAGAGTTGGATGAAGTTGAAGAGTAGATGTGATGTCCGGTATATGGATGGAATTAGCGAATTTGTGAATTTTGCGATAGAACATGGTCAGGGAAAGAAGCGTTTCAGGTGTCCGTGCCAGAAATGTCTTAATTGTCAGTATGTGGAGGTTAATGTTATGATGCAACACCTGTACGAAAATGGTATGATGTGGAGTTACACTACATGGAGCGAGCATGGTGAAGCAGTAGAGTTTAGCGCAGCAGACTTCAGCTCAGGGTACAGTTACCATGGTGCCTGATCCAGCGGCAGTGGCACCGGACCCCCAGCTTGCAACCCAACTGCAGATTTGGTCCATGATGCGTTTCCGGGATGTAGTCATGGTGGACACCAACAACAAGACGGAGGTTACAGTACCACTAATGAGCATGATGACACATTCCCCGCTGCTAGCTTGGCCACTGACACCAGTGAGATGGATAAGTACAACCAGATGCTACTTGAAGCGCAGACCCCGGTGTTCCCGGGATGTCGAGAAAATGTGTTCTAATATGTGATGGAGCAAATGAAGATAAAAGTGAAGCACAAAATGTCAGTGAGTGCTTTTGACGAAATTCAGGAGCAAATATGTAAGTTGCTTCCTGATGATCACAATCTTCCTAAATCTCATTATAAGGTTAGAAATATCTTGAGCAGCCTCGGCCTAAAGTACAGGATAATTGACGCATGTCCGAATGATTGTGTGCTATTTTACAAAGAGTATAAAGATTTGGACTATTGTCCCGTATGTGGCCAGTGCAGATTCCAGGTGAATAGGAAGAGTTCGAAAAAGAGAATTCCTGTGAAAGTTGTTCGATATTTTCCCTTGATTCCCAGATTGCAGCGCCTGTACATGTCTCTACACATAGCAGAGGCGATGCGATGGTACGCAGAAAAGCGAATAGATGACAATGTCCCGCGACACGCCGCGGATGGGGAGGGTTTCAAACATTTCGACAGAGAATTTGGAGACTTTGCTGCAGAGGTTAGAAATATTAGACTCGACCTATCTACAGACGGATTCAATCCTTGGGGAAGTAATAGCTCCACCGTCAACACTTAGCCAGTTATTCTGATGCCGTACAACTTGCCTCCGTGGATGTGCATGAACAAGGAATTTAATTTCCTTACTATACTAAATCCAGGTCCTAAATCTCCAGGGAAGTGCTTAGATGTCTACCTCAGACCTTTGATCGACGAGCTGAAACTGTTGTGGCGAAATGAAGTCCTAACTTATGATAAATTCACTGACACGATGTTCACGATGAGGGCTGCCGTAATGTGGACGATCATCGATTTTCCAGCGTATGGGATGTTGGCAGCCTGCAGGACAAAAGGATATAATGGATGTCCTATATGTTTGGACGACGTGAACTCTAGTTGGCACGCGGGGAAGGTGTGTTACTTGGGTCACCGTAGATGGCTTCCTCACGACCACCCGTGGCGACAGGATGAAGCTCATTTCGACGGGACGGTAGAAAACAATCCTAAACCCCGTAGTTGGTCGGGCGAAGAGATTTTAGAGAGGTTGAGCTATTTCGACTTTGGTGTGTTGACCAATGACGCGGATGTAAAGAAATGCAATCCAATTCCTCCACATGATCTGAGCTATTGGGATCACAAGAGTATATTCTTTGAACTCCCTTACTGGTCAAAGTTGAAGCTGAGGAACAACTTGGACGCGATGCACATAGAAAAGAATGTGTGCGACAACGTGGTGGGAACAATTCTCGGTATTAAGTTCAAGACTAAAGATACTCCCAAAGCGTGCAAAGATTTGGAATCAATGAATCTACGTCGTCCCTTGTGGTTGAGGAGGGATAGGAAAGGAGTGTACAAAATAAGATGCCAGCTGCACCTTACACAGTGAAGCCGACGCTTAGACGTTCTGTATTTCACTGGTTTAAGGGCGTTCGTTATCCGGCTACGTATGCAGCTACTATAACTGGAGCAGTGGACGAGGTGCAACACAAGTTTGTTGGTTTAAAGACACATGACTATCACGTTATGCTGCAACGTCTGATTCCAGTGGTAATTCGACCATACTTGCCTCGTGACGTCGTAGAACCAATAGTGGCATTATGCAGGTGGTGGCAGAGGTTATGCGCCAGAGAATTAAAGAAGTCAGATGTGGTGGAATTGCAACAACAAATTTTGCACATCATTTGCAAACTAGAGAGGATTTTTCCCCCCTGCTTTCTTTGACATCATGATTCACCTAATGATCCACCTGCCCGAGCAGGTGTTCATTTCTGGTTCGGTCCAGTACACTTGGATGTATCCTCAAGAAAGGTACGTACAACTAATTAATTATACAGGTTTTTTGATTCATAATTTGTTCCACTGGAGATTACTAGCTAGCTATATGTACTTATTCTTATTGTACGTTTGATTTTGTAGACAGCTTGAACAGTATAAGTCATTCGTCAAAAACAGGTCGGCCCCGGATGGCTCCATAACAGAGACATACCTAATGCATGAGTGTGTTACTTACTGCAACAGGTACCTCAAAGATCCACCACCTCCCACTGCCTCCGATCCCAGTGCCCGCATCAATCTTTCTGTCGTCACCAATGTCGTCCGACCGTTTAGAGGAGTATTAAAGGAATCGTTAACACGGGAAGAACTTATTGAGGCACATTGGGTAATGTTGCGAGACTGTGACGAAGTTGAGCCATACATGATGTCATACAGGGAGAGGCTTCAGGCGTTAAATCAAAACAAGAGTTCGGCATGGATTGAGAAAATGGTTAAGAAGAAGTTTCCCGATTATTTCTTCCAATGGGTACGTACGTACGTCTCAGTATTTAATTAGTAATTTATCTACATATCGATCATGTTTGTAGAAAGTAAACCCTTATATTAATTTGCCCTTTTTCGCAGATGATTGATATGCAAATATCTGAAAACCACGGGGGGTGGTGGTCATGGCCAAAGCACTTGCTAGCAGGGAAGCCGATTAAACACTATATTTATCCCGGATGTTTTGTGAACGGTGTAAAGTTCCATTCATTGGCCCGAGATGAAGGAAGAAGAACACAAAACAGTGGGGTAGCGGTTGGGAAAGACAATGATCTATATTACGGGGCTATTGTATATGTGGTTCAGCTATGTTACGGGAATGATGTCAACGTTTTCCTATTCAAGTGCAGATGGTTCAAGCGTACAAAGGAAGACCTTGGACTATTATCTGTCGATACAAACTCAAGCTGGTATGAGGATGAGCATTTCGCTCTCGCCACCTTAGTTCGGCAAGTGTTCCATCTGGACAATCCGAAAGTCGGTGAATGATGGAAAATAGTGAACCATATCTCTCATCGAGGAATATGGAATACAGAGACAATTGAAGGGACACCGGCGACGGCTGAAGATGCTGCTGAACCAGAAAGAGACATTCCTGCCTATCAAGAGGCTAATATTTCTGTCATCTGCTCCGATATAATGGACCTGGTTCAAGATGGTGAACGGTTACCCATGTCTGATAGTTGTACAGATCTAACTGAAGATGAGATTATCGATGCCATTAATGAAGAAGATGAAGAAGACGAGCAGGATGAGGACGCGGACGAGGACTCAGATTATTCGTCAGACGATGTTGAGTATGATGAGGAGGATGAGCAATCGGATAACGGGGATAAGGATGATGACGATTATGACGAAGAGTACGGTCACACGACGAGGATTATTAATTGGTAATTAATTATTGTAATTATTGTAATACATACCTTGAGCGTTTTAATTACGGCGTTAAATCTATATATCATGCGAGAAGGAAAGTTCATACATAAATACGTACCTTGAGCTATCTCCCTAAATCCTCGACCCTAAATCTAGCAAATCGGATCGATCGATCATTTTTTTAATTTTTTTCTTCATTAAAAATAATTGAACGGACACACAAATGACCCTGGACGACCTAAACCCTAAACCCTAAGGCCCTAACCCCTGAATTCAGGGTTTTTACACCTGGGCGACGGAGATGGTCATTCTCCGTCGTCCAGGTACTAACTAGGACGACGGAGACACTCATCTCCGTCGTCCAAGTTCACAAACCCTAAACCCTAAACAGTAAGGCCCACTAACCCCTGAATTCAGGGTCTATACACCTAGACGACGGAGATGAGCTTCTCCGTCGTCCAGGTGCAGATTTCGTAATTTTTTCTAAGACAACGACCATCTAGACATTCTTCCAATGCATATTCTTTTCGTCAAGACTTTAGAGAAAACAATTCTTGGTGTGTGAGCTTCGACGGTTCGAAAATCGGAGTTGCGAAATGTCTTGTATCCACGTTTCCGGTTTGTGAAATTCTCGGTTTTGCGGTTGACTGTGCCGATGAAACCCTTCCCGAACTTATTATTTTCTGGTCCTTTATTGTAATTATATATTATGTTACGATGAACATATCCAACGGTTGTTTTGTCCAAATTCAATTTTGTTAATACTCTGCTGCAAATGAGCCTCTACTCATGAACACTTAAGTCGTAAAGATTAGTCGATACTTAACAACTTTCAAGAGGTAAAATTATTTGTCTGTTCAAATTTAAATGTTCATATATACGATGCGTTCATCAATATTGTACGACTATTTCACTCGAATGACAGATCGCTAAATTCCTAGCGAATTAATTTTTAAATTTTTTTTTACGTAATTTGAACCTGGACGACGGAGAATGACCATCTCCGTCGTCCAGGTTCAAATTACCATGGTGGTTCAATTTTTTTTTTATTTTTTTTTTCAATGTAAATTGCACTTGGACGACGGAGAATGACCATCTCCGTCGTCCAAGTTGAAAATTATGGCGGTTCGATTTACCGCCTCAATTTTTGGCACAGCTTGAATTTTCACTTAGACGACGGAGATTCAATTCTCCGTCGTCTAAGTCCAAATTTATGGAGGTTCCAAACGTCCCGCCGATTAATTGGCGCCGCTTCAAATTTTTTTAAACCGTCACTTAGACGACGGAAAACACTGTTTCCGTCGTCCAAGTGCACTTAGACGACGAAAAATAGTGCTTCGTCGTCTAAGTGAACGCTTATATATAGAACTACACCCCCCCCCCTTTTCTCATTCCATCTCCTCTCCTCTCCTCCGGCGATTTTCCTCCTCCGGCGACGCTCCGACGACAAATTTTCCGGCGTGGTTCCTCCTCTCTGACTACTCAACTCCGGCGATAGTCCCGATTACTCCGGCGAGGTAAATTTCTATTTTTTACCTTATTAACATTATTTTTATTTAATTAATTAATTTCTAAATATAATTTAATAATTAGTTTTACATAATTCATTATTGTAATTATAATAATTTTTAGTGGTTATTATTAATATTTAGTAATCATTTAGTTATTATAATTATTCTAATTAATATTTGGTTGTTATCATTTATTTATTTAGTTATTATAATAGTTATTTGGTAAATAATAATTATTGTAATTAAATAATAGTAATAATAATTATTGTTAATAATAATTAATTATATTGATAAATGAATAATTATTATTAAATGCATGATAAATAATAATTAATTATTGTCATTATTTATTGTTTTAATTAGTTGATAATTACGTGTATTTTCTAGTAAATTGCATGGTAGTACGTCTTCGATTTAAATTTAGTACATAGGCTTGGTTTATTAAGTCGCACACTTTGGAATAGATGGCGCCTCTTTTCCTAGCTTATCTCCTTAACCCCTCGTGATGTGTTAATTTCATCACCGCACACCATAACCTAAGTGAAGTTATAGACACGAGGTTGAGGGCGGAGTTTGCAAAGGACTTGAGGAAGTGTAAATTTTCGAAAAATTGGCCGAATGTCGGACATGGTGTCTAGAAACGGGTTACGACTGGTGACAGGTTTTGGATCTAAGAAAGACGACACCAATAGGTGTTTTGTCGAAATTAGTCCTGCCTCTCGCGTTATCTCTATCCCTAACTGGCCATGTTTTTGATTTAACCAAGGCTGATTAATTGAAAATTTACACTTTATCGCGCGCGTCGCACGTCCATTGAACGACCGAAAAAGCCAAGCTAGTGTACTCTATTTAAATCTTAACCGTACTTAATTAGCGTAAATTTTGCACTTGTAATTATTATGGTAAGTATGTATATTAACAATGTACTCCTAGGTTTAAATGGCTCCATCCGGCAAGAAGAAAGCCCAACAGGAGGCAGAATATGCCATGCTCCGCCGCTTGGCGGACCAAGTCGGTTGGGTTCAACAGGAGGGCAACGACGCCCTCAATCCGGACCCTTCATCTGGTTCCGAGGTGGCGCCTTTTGGGGAAATTCCCTCTGCCCCATTTATCTCCAGCGGTGATGACGTCAACCCCTTTTCAACTCCAACGCCCGGTACCGGTTTAACGGCAAGTACTCAAGCGTCCTCGACCGCTGAATCTATCATGTACAGCGCCCGCCGTAAGTAAAGGAGGGCCCCCACTGACCCGGAACCGAAAAGGACTCGGGGTCTCGTTAAAGGGGGCAAAGCAGAGAAAATTTGCAAGGCGACCGGGAAAAGGATCGACTTGCCCTACGACGAATTCACCGGTGGCCCTCCCACAACTCAGCTAGCAAGTCTCTCGGCGCATAGCATATGGTCAATCGTTCGTAGCCAGGTTCGAATTAATTCCCCTAATTGGAAGGAGGTGCCGGATGATGAGAAGGCGAAAGTCTTTAAAGAACTTTCGATACGTAATACGTCCAATTTTAGTTATTATATAATATTGTTAATATTAGTTATAATTTCATAATATATACGATTATAATTTTCTATTTATTTCTGATAGGAACAATTTGCGGTGGATCCGACACCGGCGATGTTGAGGCATATCAACCAAACCGCCAACTCCATCTACAAAGATTGGAAGTACAGGCTCCATCAGTACTTCTAAAAATTCGGTCCCGCGCCTCCCCCCGTAGAGCTGCGTGGGGATAGAGAAGATGAGTGGCAGTGGTTGTGTAACCACTTTGCCGATGAAGAATTTAAGGTGTTAATTTACTTTTTTTATTTCAATTAAGATAATTGAATTATTTAAATTTTAGTTACTTATTAATTTTTTAATGATTTAATTATGTTGTCTAACAGAAATTCTCCGGTGTCAACAAAGCCAACCGGGGGAAGAAGGACAAACACCATACTTCCGGCGCCAAGCAACTCATTCAAATAGCCAAGGAGCACAGGGATAAGGGCTCATTCAAATAGCCAAGGAGCACAGGGATAAGGGCGTTTGGAGCCCTTATCTCGATGCAAGCATAAGCGCGTACGTGACGCCTGGACTCGATAATGAAGCGAGTCAATGCGGCGTAAGTGATATATATATATATGTGTGTGCTTTTAATTATAGTAATTATTATTTAAATATTATTTCATTATAATAAATTAATTATTCTTTTGCAGGCAAGGGTGATAGAGCGTGCGCAGGAAGAATTGGCTAACACTCAGCTTGCGTTCCTAGATGTGCCGCCGGAAGTCCTTCCTCCTCTATCCATGGAGAGCCAAATTGCAATCGCGGATGAGGTCTACGGTCATAGAGCTGGCAAGGAGGTTAGGCACTTCGGGCCTAAGGTGGTTCGAGATTTGTCGACGACCTCCGACTCATCATCTACGGGGCAGCAGAGAAGGACTCAGGCTGCGGCCGTCGAAGCAGCCATTCAAGAGGCTCAACTGGCACGAGAGGAGAATCGACTGGCACGAGAGGAGAATCAATCCATGCGGCAAAGACTTGATGAGCAACAAGCGCAAATAGCCCAACTCATCGCCCTCATGCAACAATCTCAAGAAGTATGTCAACCTCCTCCGAACCCAAATCGCGACGACGACGACCCGGATGGAGGCGGGGGACGCGGCGGTGCATCTGCTCCTCCGGTGTGTTAATTAGCTAGTAGTTTATTAATTATCTCGTTTCTTTCCGCATTCCGAACAATATTTTCATTTTTATGGGTTTTTTGGATGTGTATGTACAAATTAATTTTAATTATTTAATAATTAAGTAATATTAAAATTTTAGTTTATTTAATTAATTTTATCATTTTTCATTATTTAAATTCAATTAATAATAAATTAAATTAATAATATTTAATTAATATTTAATTTAAAAAAAAAATTAAATAGGCACTTGGACGACGGAGAACTGAATCTTCGTCGTCCAGGTGCTTACCTGGGCCACGGAGATTGTTAGCTTCTCCGTGGCCCAGGTAAGCACCTGGACGACGGAGATTCAGTTCTTCGTCGTCCAAGTTCTCACCTGGGCCATGGAGATTGTCCGCGGTCCAAGTGAACTTGGACGACGGATATTAAATTCTCCGTCGTCCAAGTGCTTGGACGACAGCACTTGGAGCACGGGCCTTGGACGACGGAAAAACGCACTTAGACGATGGAAACGCTCCGTCGTCTAAGTGCGTTTTTCTTGTAGTGTTAAGAGTCAATCTCGATTTTCGGCTCTGCTAAAATTTAATTTCAGACCAAGTTTCACACATGTATTATCGTAGAGCTTATGTCTATGCTACTATATGAAAAAAAAAATTAGAAAAAAAAATCAATTTAGGTGCTCCTCCCGTTGGAAAATGAGCAAAATCCTTAAAAATGGTTATTTTAGTCTTTTGGTAAGATTTGACCTCATTGACCGACCACTAAACGAACTTCGATGAGGGTGAAGTTTTTTGAAAAATCTATATTATTATAAGATTCATGCATATGTATAGACACATTTCTCATTAGACCATTTTGATTTTTCATATATCGCTAATTGCATGTATGACTACTAATGTTGCTTACAATATTAGTTGGTTATACATAAAAACCAATATGTTATGAAGATAAACCACCAATAATGAATCATTTTGTAAATGTGACATTTAGATAAGACGATGAGACTAATCTAAGCGCTGTAAAAAAATTAGAACTTTCCAAATTGATTTCGACCTTGATCGGAGTGTCCGACTATTATGACCATATTTCCCTTAACAATAAAACATATTTTGCCGATTCATCAAAAATAATTTGAATGTAAGTACGTCACCCACTTTCTCGTGGGATTCATATCTATCTTTCCATGTAAAAAATTTCAAATTCTAAGACATCACCCCCAAATCCTAAAACTAAACCCTAAACATACCCTAAACCCTTAACCACAAATTCTATCAGACGATGGTTGTCTGTCATATGAGGTATGCGGTTTCTACCTACTAGTAAGCGAGAAAATTCTCTCCTAAACTTACCCTAGGTATGCCATCAAAAATTGAATGGTTCATTACATACTCAGATGACGGTTGCATGTCGTCTGAAGTTTAGGCACAAAATTTGACAAACTTTTGCGTAAAGTCGCAGGTTTTACATTTGTTCCTAGTAAGTTCACTAGAATAAATCATTCATTCAAACGTCGATTTGACCGTCATCTGTATCTAAGGCTCCAATTTTAGCACTTGGTGGCATTTTTACCTCCTAAACTTGTAAGCAATTTTCATCTGGTCTCACCAATTAATGCGACACCAACCAAGTGAACAAAACACGTCTCACTTCAACAACCAACCAAGTCCAAAACTCATCGCACTCCAAAAACCCCAACTCTGATCCATCAAAAAGTAAATCTTAGCCAAATCTCAACTTGAACTGAACCTCAACGACCCATCCTCTATCAAAATGAACAGTAACAAGGACCTAGCCTCCTCCGTCGTGGAACAAAACCCTAATTTAGGTCTCAATAGGTATATTATTTTCTCCCCAAATTTTTGATTGAGTTGGTTTGGCCTGGATTGCATTTTTGATAAGGTGTTTTTTTTTTTCTGCAAAATGAGATTTTGGTTTAGGACTTTTCATATCGATTGATTTATTTTGGTTTTGGGTTGCGATTTGGATTTTGTTCTTGTTGTCTGTGTGACTATGCCTTTCATCTCGATTCATTATTCTACTTTGTGTCTGTTGTCTTTGATTACAAGTGAAATCTTATGTGGTGGTTGATAAAGAATTTTGATATAATTTCCTTAGTTTGGTGCTGCAGTATGTTTGAGACTTCAACTTGATCTTGTCGTGTATCTAATTGACAAATATATATTAGATTTGTTTGGGCCTAGATTTCTTTTATTTGGAATTGGTTTATTGCAAAAGGGATGTGGAGTATGAAACACGCTGAATTAAATTCGTATTGTGGTTATTGAGTTTTCAAGTTGTTTTATTGATATGTGGTTTTAAGAATTGGTTTATTTTTTGATACGTTAAGAACTGGTTTATAGGGTTTAGTATGTTATCCTTTCACTGTTATGATTCCAAAATTGATGTTATCCTATAAATATGTTACTTTCCATTTTTTGTGAATCTAATATCTGTGATGTTTCTATGTTGGAGGTTGGGTGAAGGTAATAAACCAGCGATTTGCTATAAAGGTTCATTTTCTTGGAGCATAGTATTTTTGCTGGGATTTTTGCTAACATTAGGTACACTTTCTGGTTCACTCTGTGTGTGTGTGTGTGTGTGTGTGTGTGTGTGTGTGTGTGTGTGTGTGTGTGTGTGTGTGTGTGTGTGTGTGTGTGTGTGTGTGTGTGTGTGTGTGTGTGTGTGTGTGTGTGTGTGTGTGTGTGTGTGTGTGTGTGTGTGTGTGTGTGTGTGTGTGTGTGTGTGTGTGTGTGTGTGTGTGTGTGTGTGTGTGTGTGTGTGTGTGTGTGTGTGTGTGTGTGTGTGTGTGTGTGTGTGTGTGTGTGTGTGTGTGTGTGTGTGTGTGTGTGTGTGATTGAAAATAGCTCTTACTGTTTTGGTAGAATGCTAGTAATGTATGTTGGTTGGTTTTTTTGTTGTTGTTGTTTCTGTTTAGCTATGGATAAGATGGATGTATGCTAGTAGAACATCATTAGCTTATCAGCAAGGGGTCACTAATTTTCTAAAGTTTGCCTTGAAGAATGCTAAGTATTCTAAAAACGTTTACTGTCTTTATACTAAGTATGAAAATCTGAAACTAATTCCAATTTCTATGATTAAGGATCATTTGTATTTTAACAGGATAGATATTACTTATATTATTTTGAAGAAACATGGGGAGGTAGTAACTGATTCTTTGGATTCCTCGGGAAGTGAGGATTCACAATCTGAATCAGCCGATGGTTTAGTAGGGGCAGAGTCTAGTGTAGAGGGGGGGGTAACTAATGAAAACATGAATAGTGATGCGGAAGGAGAGTTTGATTTATCTGAGGAGTGTAGAATTTTTAAAGCATATGTTGATGATGCAAATAAACCACTATACCCTGGATGTGTCGACCATTCCAGATTGGGAGTGATGGTGAGGTTGTTTAATCTGAAAGCTAAGCAGGGAATGAGTGATGCATCGTTTGGTGAGTGGCTAACTACTATCAGGGACATTTTACCCGATGATAATGAAATCACTGCCCTTGTTTACGAGGCAAAAAAAAAAACTTTAAGTGCATTAAGAATAAAGTATATTAAATTCTATGCATATCCCAATAATTGTATACTATATAGGAAACAATATGCAGATGATGAGAGGTGTCCTATTTGTGGCTTGTCACGGTGGAAACTAGGCAGAGATAAGAAGGTGAGAGAAGGTGTTCCTGCAAAAGTTATGTGATACTTCTCTCTGATTGCTAGGCTTATTAGAATGGTTGAGTTTGCCCAAACATCCAAGTTAATGACATCACATGTAGAGATGAGGTCTGAAGATGGATTCATGTGTCATTCGGCTGATGCAGCTATATGAAAACTTATCAATGAGAAGTGGCCTAAGTTTGGTTTAGAGCCTAGGAACCTACATTTTTCCTTGTCATCTGATGGGTTCAATCCCCACAGTGGGATATGTGGTTGGTCATCTTATAGTTGTTGGCCGGTAATTCTCGTTAATTACAATCTTCTTCCTTTCCTATGCATGAAGAGGAAGTACATGATGCTAACCATGTTGATATATAGGCCTAGGCAGTCCGGTAATGATATAGATGTTTACTTTCAGCCCTTAATTGATGATTTGAAGCTTTTGTGGGCAGGGATTAAGGGGGTTTACGATGCAGCTAGAGTATTTTACGCTTAAGGCATGCCTGTTTTGGACAATTAATGACTTTCCAGCCTATGGCAACCTGTCGGTAAGCATTACTAAAGGGTATAAGGCCTGCCCGATTTGTTTGGATAAAACGTCGCCTAAGCGACTGGTTCATTCAAGGAAAATGGCATACATGCGTAGTCCCCGTTTCCTTAGACGAAACCATCCTTATCGGAAGTAAAAATCTCAATTTGATGGTTATCAAGAACTAGACTCTTCTCCAATTCCATTGACCAGAGAAGAAGTGTTGCAGAGAATGGAGATGTCTTGCCTTGGCCATTGATAGTCTCATATTTATGTGTCTATTCGGTATTTAATTTTTTTACTATATTTAGTTTATTGTTATTAATTGAGTGATTTAATTATGTTTATTGTTTTAATAGGTTTTGTGGAGAAATAAAGGAAAATGAAACAAAAGAAGGATTCCTAGCTCAATACGGAAAGAATAAGGAGTTATGTGCAATTATAGAAGCCTATTCTAACGTGAACTCTAGGATAGCTATTGAAGGAAGTATATAAACCTATTATTAGGTTTTAGAGAGGGAGAATCAGATTATTAGAGAAGGAATTTCGTGCAAGAGGGAGAGCAGCCGAAAAGAGGATTCCAAGCAGTCTCGATTCGACGGGTCGAGGGATACTTCGACCGGTCCAATTCTGGCCGACCAGAACTACTCTTCATCTAGTTTGTTTGTTTCAACTCTATGATTTGTTTCAGTTGTTTAATTATGTCTTTTAGTAGATAAACTCATTCTTGATGGGTTGCTTGAAGCCCTGTACATGAAGTATTTCTAATTCATACACTTTAACCTAGTTTTACGTATTCATTGAATGAGGTTTCTTTCTCTGAATGATCACCGTATGAATTCTTGTATGTTTGCTTTGGTGCGCAACTTAGTATGCATACTAGGATTCTAGTTTCATGAGATACGGGAGACTGAAGATAATTTCTTCCACCAGATTCTTTATAGTGATACACTGATTTTACCGTCAGGAGATTGAAGTCTATAGGTCTAACAGGACACGCCTATAGATTCTCAAACCTTTTTTAGAGTTTAATACTTTCTTCTTTGTAAACCTTGGGGTCCATGACTATGGGTTCAATAGAAGAATAGATGTATGGGAGGTCCATGACAAACCTGCATAGGCATAAGGATTAGGTAATAGGATGTGGTTGTAACGATCAACTCTTCTTGGGAACTTTCATTCATTGGATATGTGCATTAGGTTAAGTATGTGTTAGGAAGATGGAATGGCGGTGGTGGATTGCATTCCTCTTAACTCATTAATCATATAGTTTAAACCATTTGCATTCATTAGCATTTTTACTTTTAGCATTTATTTTCTGCATTAGCTGTAGATTAGCCGATTTAGTTCGGTATCCAACACTATTCCGAATGCCTTAAAATTTTGTGTGGTAGTCCACCACTGTTTCTATATTGTTGTGTCTAAATTTCGTAGCATTTGAGTTAGTCTAGATTAAATTTGTAGTGTCATTAGTGTATTGTAGTCGAGTCTGTCAGCATTTCAGTTTTGTGTTAGGATTTAGTGTCACCAACTCCTTGTGTTTGACAACCCTTATAAGTGACTATTGCAATGATATATCTTGGTTGAAAATAAGGTATATTTGACTGGGTGTTTACCCAGCCTATCAGCCATTTGAGAAGAGCAAGCCTATACCGGTTTATACAAGTGAGGAGAACAAAGATAGACCTTGCTGGAAAAAGAAGTCAATTTTTTTGAGCTTGAGTACTGAAAATTTCTCACTGTTTGTCACTGCCTTTATCTCATGCACATTGAGAAAAATGTGTGTGAAAGTCCGTTAGGAAAATTATTGAACATTCCGGGGAGAACTAAAGACGGGCTCAAATGTAGGAAGGATCTGGTGGAGATGAAAATTAGGCCGGGTCTACATCCTAACATGGATGTTCGCAAGAAAGATCAGTTGCCATTGGCAAGTTGGAATTTGAATCTAGATGAGAAGAAATGTGTATGTGGGAGTTTGTTTAATATGAAAGTACCAAAAGATTATTGTTTTAACATTCAAAATCGTTTTACCTTGGATGATATTAAGATTAGTGGTATGAAGTCACATGATTGTCATGTATTAATGCAACAACTTCTTCCTGTTGCATTGAAGGGAGTACTAGACAAGCAAGTTAGGGTTCTATTTTTTACTGAGATATGCAGCAAAAAATTAAAGGTTGATAGGCTACCCAAAATTCAAAGCGATCTAGCTGAGATGTTGTGCTTGCTGGAGATGTACTTTCCACCTTTTTTCGACATCATGCTTCATTTGACAGTTCACCTAGTCAAAGAAATTGAATTGTGCAGACCTGTGTATTTTCATTAGATGTATCCATTTGAACGATATATGAAGGTCTGCAAAGGATATATTCGCAACATAAATTGAGTTCAAGGTTGCACAACCGAGAATTACATTGTTGAAGAAGCAATTGAGTCCCTAACAGAGCGAATTTCAGTGGACAGAACTGTGGGGCTCCCAAAAGGACGTTTTTTTGTCACTAAGCATACATGTGGTGCTCAAATGTTCTATATTTATGGGACTGAGTATTAAAGGGTACATCTCTGCGTTCTACGGAACACTTATGAGTTCATACCATATTTCGAGTAAGTCTTCTAAACTTCTGACCATAATTCATTATTGTTGTGAATCTTTTCAATTGTTATAGCAGTTTGCTAATTATGCCCTTTGTTGTAAATGCCTTGCATAGAGCATCTTCAATACTTGAAGACAGTGTATCCTAAATTCAAATGTAATGAGAAGTGGCTGAGAAACAAACAAAATAAGAAATTTACATAATGGCTGAAGAAGAAGGTAATATTCAAGACTAATCTAAATTTATAGCAACTTTTTCACATTTTAAGCTAATGCACACATATGGATTCTTAACCAATTCAAATTATTAACAGGTTAGCCAGCAATTACCACAACTAGATCACAACATTTCGGAAAAAGTCAGGTGGCTTTCAAAAGGACCTAACAATGAAATAGCACAGTTCAACAGCTACATGATTAACGGAGTTAAGTTTTACACCAAGAGTCTTGACAATGTTTGTGCGTGTTAGAATAATGGTGTTTACCTCGTGGATAACACTATGCAAGTTGCTAGTGGTCGTGATAAAGCTCCTGGGACAACATATATGTCTTTCTACGGAGTAATATATGAGATCTGGTGTCTAGATTATATAATGTTTAATTTTCCTCTATTTATGTGTGATTGGTGTGACACTTCTAGGGACTTCCAAGTTGATGAGCTTGGTTTCAAACTAGTTAATTTCAATAGGAAGTCACAAAATAGTGACAAATTTGTTGTGGGAAATAGTGTAGAACAAGTCTTTTATGTGCAAGATACCGTCGATCCTAGTTGGTCAGTAGTCTTACGAGCCCCAGAAAGAGAAGCCAATGACTTGGACAATGATGATGAGTTAGGAGATGTGGTAGGCGATCATCTTCCTCTTGTTGATAGAATGCCACAAATTTCAGTTGTTACTGAAGAATCAGAATTGGCATATATGCATGATGACGATGTGGAAATTATGATTGAAGAAGAATAGGGGATACTGTCAGCATGGTTCTGAACTTTTTGTTTTGGCTTACCTGTGTGTGGCTTTGTGATGCATTAAAATTTTGGTTGGTTGTAATTTGACATTTAATGACTGCAATTTAATGATATGGATGATGTATTCGGTTGACCTCTTAATTGGTTATGCAAGTTATTGGTTCTGGAAGCTATATCGATTGTGGCTTATGTGTAGGAAATGGCTTACTAATATTGATTGTGGCTTATGTGTGTAAGAAATGTCGCATTCAAAAGCTGCCTCATCGCCAACAAAAAAGAAGTCTAAGTCACAGAAGTCCAAGACTGTAGATGCGCTCAAAGTAAGGAAGTCGAAGTCTCACAAGTCCAAATCTGAAGATGCTCGGAAAATAAAGAAGACCAAGTCTAACAAATCGGGTAGGGAGTCAACACTATCAAATACAAAGTCAGGATCATCGAAGATGAAGAAGCAAATTGAGGAAGATGAAGGGAGTATTGGAGGTCTTAAGAGGCTGAAACGTAAACTAGCTAGTTACCATGTCTAAGCTGACTGCTGCTATAACTTCTTCTTCGTAACTGCGATTTCAATACTTGACATGGCTATGAACTCGTATCGACAAACTCTACAACTTTATACAAAGAGATTTCTTGAAAAAATAAAATCGATAAAATTTCGACCAAATGCCAGCGAAAGTTATCGACGGTAAAGACTAATTACCATCGACGATTAACGTAATAAATTAGCGACTAACCACATAAGTTCCGATTATCGTATGATGTTCTGGGTCGTAACATCTATGCACTGCTAGAATCAACCCGCTCCAATTTATTCGATCTCGAAAACATTTGGAAACTCGCTGTAATCCGGCAATGTCCGTACCCAGTCCACAGGCCGAGATGATACGCGTGGTTAGTGGCGCTGACATGCTGGGGTCGAGAGGAGTTAGACTCGCTATAGAAGACCGCTTGAAATCAACAACGACGAGGGAGCACTGGAAACAACAGAGATCAAAGAGAAAGCACTTCGAATCTCCCTCCTTGAGACGTTGATGGCCAAAATCAGGGTTAGGGAGGAAAGAGGAGAGAAAAAGAGAGGTTTTCCTACCAGAAAGATAGCCAAAGGTGGCAGGCCGATAAAGTTCTTGGTAGGTCAGCGAACTAGGCCGGGTCGCACCGCTGAGGAGAAATGTGGGTCGTTCGATTTAGGTTCTACCCTCCGGGTAAGAATTTTAAAATTTATGCTCTAGGTTAAATGACATCAACAGCTCAGTTGATTACTGTTTAATCCAACAGCCACAGATTTATTGCCTTAGCAGATTTTTATAAAATAATAATATTTAACTCAAAATATTTCTAAAATTTGTAATAATTAGTTTGGACCTCCGAAAATATAAAATAAAAGTATGTACGAGTTTGCAATAACTTTTTCTACAACTTCCGTGAAGAAAGTGAAACCAAAATTAGAATTTCTAAAAAGTCAATTTAAAGAATCGCGATGAAATACAAAGTCTTGATTAACGTGCCAAAGTGGAATTAATTTGTTAACAAACTTAACAAACAAGATTAGCACAATAATTTGATACCAGTCGTTACAATTTGAGACCTTCCTTGTGAAATTAACAAACTATGCTCGAATGACTGTCTTGATAGCTGCATAAGAGGTAGGTAAAGCTCTTAACAGTCACAATTACATCTTCACCTGAGAGAACTACACCTACTGTAGCAAGAGAATCACGAGCAGCTCTGACTTAGTCCATATACACTTCTATTGTATCATTGCCTTTCTTCAAGTTTTGCAAATTGGATTTGAGCTGCATAATATTCTATTTGGTGCAGCAAGTCTAAGCTTCAGATTCTCCCACATTTGTTGAGCTGATTTGCTTCCAACCGCACAAGACAGTGCTGAGAGGCTCAGTCGTCCAATCATACTCACAATACTCTGAACTTGCACCTTTTAGCCAATGTATTCAGATGACTCAGTGTGATTGCCCTTTGAATCAATGATGAACTATAGTGGACATGGAGTGGTTTCATCCACAAAAGCCTATAGATAACCTCTAAGAATTGATTCAAGCCAAAAGTTTCAGGTGGAATAGTTTGTCTCCTCAAGTACAACATTAGGCAAATACACAGTTGTATGAGTGGCACTGGTGGGAGTAGTGGTCGGTGCCATTGGTGAACTTAGACTTTCAGGGATCACAATTTGTAATGGATAGGTGAGAATTTAATGTACATAGTGAGTGAGAGTACTAGAATGTATGTGTATATGAACAAGCTGAAAGAGGATCACACAAGCTAGAGTTTGACTGTACGAACAAGATTTTCAAATCTAGTATGAATCTGTAGTATGGGTGGGCACTTATGAATCCACCTCTGACCCACCCTATTAAACCCACTGGTTAATATAATGATTATAAATGGGTAACCGTTTAGAGTTCGTCAATTTCATGGACAGTTGAAGTTTTTCATCGCGACCCGTTTAACCTATAATAAAAAAATTAAAAAGAAAGCAAAAAAAAATTGTGCGCGCTCTCTCCTCTCTCACCGGAAAAGAAGAACACACACTCTCTCTCCTCTCTTTCTCTCTCACTCTCTCACTGGAAAAGAAGAACATCTAATCTCTCTCTCTCAAATTCTCTCAAATCCAAAATCAAACAGAGAGAGAGATAAAGTTGGGATTGATAGGTTCGTGGGTATGAGATCGCAATCGATCTTGCTTTGGTTTAGTTTTGAAAACCAAACCAAACCATTTCATCATCTCTCTCTTACGGTTAGCAGAGAATGAGTTTGATTCATGGAGATCGAAATTTGATTCATCTAGAAAACAAAATTGTATACGGATGAAAACAAATTTAAAATTTAAAATATCTGAATATACATATGAATTTTAACGGAGTTTGTTGGTTAATCTGTGAATGCATAGGACTGATCTGTATAACCCGTTACAATAAATAGTTAAATGAATTTTAACCCCTTACAGCCCACCCCACTCACTTGCCAGGCCTACGAATCTGCTTCGAATTGATTATATTACTTCACAAAATACTCGGTATGTAAAATGACTAAAATCAAAGCTTCGATGAGTGTTTTGAGCTATAGATGGTGGATTTGAGTACTCTGAGATATGTGAATCTATTGTGTATGAATGACTGAGTAATAAGATTGATCTCTTATCTATAACGAGTGTAGAGTATGATGAGACTTAATTGTGCTGATTGTGTTGTTGAAGCTGAGATGAGGAAGGTCACAGATCGACCTGATCTGCTCTGATCTGCTGATGATAACCATAGCTGAAGCTTAAAGAAGAAGAAAGCTCCGTGTAATTGTATTGATTAGTAAATTGTATGGTTACAGACAAGAGAGCTAGTGTGAGCTATATATACTAACGTATTACACATAAACAGCTGACATAGCCACTATTGTACTCAACCTCATTTACATTAACGCAGGGTTAGCATAACCCTAATTAAGCTATTTAAGCTAATTATGTCAACATAAAAAAGCAGTTCAAGATGAAAATATCTTCAGAGCGCCGGGCGCACTTGTCCCAAATCATGTATAATATAATCTCAGTCATTCATTTAATTTAATTTAATTTTATATGACACTAATATCGATCTTAACATCATTAAGTGACAAGGTTCAAAAAGGCGATAAGCGGTATTAGGCGGTAGAATTACTGCTTAACACCTAGTCGCCTAAGCGAAGATTAATTGGAATGTAGGCGGATATTATTTTTAATTAATTACATAATTATTTAGTACATTATATAAAGATATATTAAGAATAATATAGAAAAAATAATAAGAAAATGTCATCAAAACACATTATTTTAAGTTTTTCTAATTTTTCTTATTATCATTAATCCATCTCTAATTCAAAACAAGTAAAAAGATAAATTATGAATTTTTATGTTTTACCCCCTTTTGAGTTAGGCGCCCGCCTAAGCGAATTAAGCGTCAATGTGGCTGCCTAAATGTTGACTAGGTGGAGAACTGCCGAGGAAGGAAGCATAGGGCTAAACTTTGGCGTTTTTCTTATTTTCAAAGCCTAGGCGCCACCTAGGCGGACTAGGTGGACGCCTTTTCGAACAGTGTTAAGTGAATGAATATTAAATAGATTTAAAAAATTAGTCAATCATGGTAAACGTCAATCCATGTGAGCAATTAATGTTAGTAATTGATCTTATTATATTATTATTAAGATAATAAACCATATTCCTCAAACTCTAATCTAGTAATCTCTAAACCCCAAACCTTAATTCCTAAACCCCAAACTCCAAATCTCAAACCGCATACTCCGAAGCTGAAACCAAAATCCAAACCCTATATCTCGAATCCTAAAACCCCTAAACCCAAAAGCCAACGACCAAATTAGCAAATTTATATTCCTCCAGATTGTTGGTGTAGGCAAATATACGTTTATAGAGCAAGTTTAAAACATTGACAATATTGATACGTTTATTTATGCAGTTTTAAGCTATCGATGATGAAAAGCAACAAAAAAAAATCACTATTGCCTATATACTCGTGGCATAACATGATATATGTACGAAAAAATTAGTCTTGTATAGTTGTGAGTTGTTTTGTCTAGATCCAAACACACAATTCTTAATATCGATCATTTAAAATATATTTTTCTAAAACGGTAATAACAAATCATGCAAAGTTTAATTTTAAATTTTTAACATGTTTTAATTACCAAGCTATAAGTATCGATCATTTATGTATAATTGTACGAATTTTGAAGTGATAGACTCATCTTAATCTTAATTAAATTGATTAAATTCAAATATCTAAATATTTAATTGGTTCTTTAAGAAAAATATTTGTTTGATTTATCACATCAATTTTACATCGAGAATGAATGTGACTTTATTTCTTAATATAAATTTTAATCTTCACATCAACCAAATTTTTCTGTAGACTATTTTGATATGGGTTACTCTTCCATGCATTAACGCACTGATACAATAAAATTACATGATTTACTAAATACGTAGTCACCTTCGCAAAATAAGTAGATTAACCTCGTAAAACAAGTAAACTAAAATTGAATAGTTTACTAAGACAATGTAGTTTGCTTTATAAAATAAGTGGGCATGCACTATAAAATAAGTAAACTGATTTTTACAATTTTAGTCTACTTGTTTCACGAGGTCACTCTATTTATTTTGCGAAGTTGACTACGTATTTTTTGTAAACCATCTAAGTTTAATCTATTTGTTTCACGAAGTTAGTCTACTTATTTTACAAAATTAACTACGTATTTTTAGTAAACCATATAACTTTATTGTATCGGTGCGTTAACGTACCGAAGGGGAACCCTTTTGATATTTCTATGTATACATATCTATATAATCAATTCCTTTGTATAGAGACATTAGTACACACATGTTGATATAAGAATTTTATACAATTTGTAAAACTAAAATTGAAATTAAAATATGGGTATTTGACATAAGTTTGAGTATTTAAGTATCACATTATAGAAGATTTATATTTAAATAAATTATCCCTATTTTATTTTGAGTAAAATTTACCCTATTTTCGTAGGGTAATTTGTGAGTGAAAGAAATATATATAAATCACGATAGTAGTGCTTGTGCCTAAATTTACGGATACAAATTGATTCGTCGAACCGATGCATATGTGTTGTCAACCGATGAGGTAATAACTGAAGTGGTCATTGCCGATAAGTATTCGACAGTTAACGTTGTCAGTTGACCGACTTGTTCTACTCAGTCGAAGACGGATGTGGTCACTCAGTATTTGTTATTTTTCTTTTGTCGATGTCGACCAGTCTTAGGTGGCATTTTGGTTAGGGCCCATATTCAACTTAAGTGGCCAAGTAATTGGTATTTAAGTGTAGCGGTTAATATTGTTCAATATGAGTGGGTCAGATCAATTTTGGGTTTCGACCGAGAGTGAGTTGGATTCAGGTCAACTGATAGGAGTGCAATGGTTCTAATAAGGAGAGCTTTTAATGTAAATATTTCGATAACTAAACAGATCAAACACTAATGGATAGATCATTGTCAAATCAAGGAGTAACCGAGTCTGAGAAGGAATGTATCAAGTGGTGGTCAAGATAAGGAAGATTTTGCTCGGCTAAAATCAAAGACTTCAAGTCCTATAGGGATTCATCAGCTGGATGGTCGAGTCAGCCAACTTAGGATTTTGTACAGATTGTATATATAGAACTTTATTGTACATTGTAAATGGTCATGCACCAAATACACAAACCTTCTTACAAATTTTCTAGATTTCATATAAATAGGTACTTAACCTTGTTCATCTCTTACGTTGATAATATAGATTCATCATTCGCTGATTTACATTCTTGCTCTTTACTTTCTTGCAATTTAGTTTATGTTCTTTTGTTCTTGCACTTCAATTTCTTGCACCGAGGAGTAGTTGGTTAACTTAGCATTCACTCTCATCGATCTCTTTCGGCTAGTCCAAGTTGGGTTGACGCGATTCGTTGTTCACGTTCACATCACTTCACATAGGTTTGCCGACCAAGTCCACTTCACATTCATCTTCATTATGATCTGCGAGTACATCAACCCGATTGATTTCTTGTAGGTCACACGCACTTTCGAGTTCACCCAGAGCTTGGATGTGATTGAGAACCAGAGTTAGTGCCTTGGTCAAGTCTTTTTATACAAGGCATTTAGACCAACGACCGGAAGGGTTCATTCTTAGGCCATCAATTACTTTATGAGTCAGATCTAGCGCAATCTATCATAACCTTGCTTGGCCGACAGGCCGCGAGTTGGCACGCCCGCGCATTCAAGAAGAACATTTTTGAACCAAAGTTTATCGGTTGTCGTGATATTGGCCGTGATAATTTTTGAGCAAACAAGTACGCAAATAAAGAATTGTTGGATCACAATGTAAAAATATAATAGTAGACACATTTGACAATACCATTACATACTATATGACACAGAGATGAGTTCGAATTTGGATACGTGAAAGCAAGAACACAGTTTAAATGACAAATGTAATTCACGTGCACGTTGTTAGTCTCAGAAAATATACGTTTAAATATAGCCAATCAAAAGTTTAACCACTAATATATTAATTTCATATATTCTATTGTTGAATTATATAAAAAAAATGACATTAAAAAGTAATGACTATATATCCATGACATTGTAGTAGTAGAAGAAGTAAAAACAAAAAAAGTTTATTTTATTTTTCGATAAACTACCAAAACAATAACATGCAAAATGAACGTGGAGAGAGAGAGAGTATTTCATTTTATTTTGCTGTAGTAAAATTTTAGGTCAAATATCCCTAATTAGCATTGAATATATAGCTGTTAACTTTTCTGTTAATACATGGCACAACACATGACTGGTGCAAGTGCACTCGATACATTGAAGAATTTTTCGTCCAAGATAATGACCTAAGAGGAACTCCAACAGCTTCCCCATATTTGATTTTTTCCTTCATTTTAGAGATTATTTTGGTTGTTTTGCTCCAAGATATTCCCTCCACATTCCCTTTAATAGGGATTGTGATGAGAGAGAAAATAACATTCTTTATATTTACAATAATCTCTATGTTTTGGGAATAAAATGAAAAAAATGAGAAAATCTATAAAATTGGGAATCTGTTGAAGTTGGAGTAGAAACTATATCGTAAGTTGTGTTTTTTGATTTCATATAATAGAGAAACTGTTGGAGATGTCAAACTAATATGTCAAATTTGAACTTTGACATATGAGTTGGCAAAAATTTAAATTGACATTTTACCTCTCCAACCCATATATTAAAATTAAATATATTTTATCAAACATCAAAACAAGTCTATCTAAATGAAGAAGAGAGAGTTGAGAAAAAAAGAAGAAAAATAATAGTAAACAAAAGAATGATATATTAATTTTGATATGTCAAATTTAACATATTGAGTATAATATGATGTCACCATAACTTTAACCACGATGGTTCGAGGCTCCAAAAAATTTCTTTTGCTAGCCAAATATTTCCATCGGAATGTCTAACAAGAATTTTAACATAACGATTAAGAATGCTCTCTGTCACCCAACAGTGCCAACACCTAATGCTCTAGTTGCTTCTTTCAAGTTTCAACCAACACACAGAAATCGAAAAACTTGGGCGTCAAGAATCATTTCCATTGGGCTCATAGAAACCACAAAATCCCACTCCATTGCTTTCAAAAACTCTCATTTTGGAACCAACGTCTTCCTTCGCAATCAATCCGGGAAGACTTCTAACTGGTCGGTCTTTGCAACTTCGGGCTAACAATTGTGTGGCAAAGTTATTATGGCTACTATAATAAACGAAGAAAGATCTATATACGGAACCCACTAATGAACTCCTTAACTTTGGTACGTCGAAAATGATAGCCCATTATCGTAACTATTATTCCTAACCCTCACAAAAAAAGTTATGATCGAGTAGACGATTGCGTATAGATATGGATTATCGAAGGACCTAAAACTCGTAGAGTGAAAATGAGGACCTAGATTAGTCATGTCATGTCATGTCATGTCAACATTGTAATAATGGGCTTGCAGCAGTTCGAAGTCAAAAGGAGCTAGTCAAGGACTCATGGGAACGTACATCTGCGCCTAGTTCGTAATGCGCACCCGAGTTACAGATGCCAGGCTAAAAGCATGGGGAATCCAACGGCCCAAGGCCCGGGAAAGGCCCATTATTCAACGGTTAGATCGAGGTCACGGAAACACGGAGCCGCTCTCTTTGTCTTGCCCAGAGTTTGGAAGATATTCCCCTCGACAAGACAAACCCACCTCCCTCCCCTGCGTGGGTCCCTCTCACGAAAGAGAGAGAAGAAAAAGTTCCTACCGTCTAAAATCACAACCGCTTAAACTCAACCATGGTTTAGAGAGTGTGACTTCCATCCCCACCCACCTTGCTCTCCACGCTCTCTACTAGCGGCTTCTATTTTCTTCCCAAAAATATACCAACCCCACAAACAAACACACCAACAGCACAACAGCAGCTTTTGAGTTTTGAGAGTTTGAGAGCACACTTCAACCAAGAGCAGTTGAGATTAACTGAGGAGGTTTGAGATCGATCGGACGGTGAAGATGAGCTGCAATGGTTGCCGAGTTCTCCGCAAGGGTTGCAGCGAGTCATGCGTACTGAGGACCTGCCTTCGCTGGATTGATTCTCCCGAATCCCAAGGCTACGCCACCTTGTTCCTCGCCAAGTTCTTCGGCCGCAGCGACCTCTTGTCCTTTGTCTCTACCGTGCCTGAAAACCAACGCCCTGGTAATTACTTGCTTATTTGTCTCAGCCCGCAATTGAAAAAGTACATGACAGTATTGGAAACTAGTTAATAGTTTACTTCTGTTTGTTCGGTTCCAGCTCTGTTCCAGTCTCTGCTTTTTGAAGCGTGCGGCCGTACGGTGAACCCGGTGAGCGGAGCGGTGGGGCTGCTGTCCAGCGGGAACTGGCACGTGTGCAACGCGGCGGTCCAGACTGTGCTATCCGGAGGCGTTTTGAGGCCGTTACCATCAGGCGTTGACCAACAAGGTGGTGCCGTACAGAATAATAATCTGTACTACGCATCCGTACCGTCCGTGTATGAGGATAGGAGCCTGCAGCAGCCGTTGGATATGGGGCTCTCGCCGGCGGCGGCCGGAGGGAGATCAGGTAGAGGAAGGAGCAGCTGCGCAGTCGTGAACAAGCGAATGAGAGACACGGTGTCGTTGCATTCCGAGGAGTCTGTGATGACGACGAGCTTCCAACGCAGCGGAAGTGGCGGCGGAGATTCCAACGGCGATGGCAGCAGCAAGCTTTTGAAGCTTTTCTTCTGAGCAAAGCGGGGGGTATCAAGTAATATAGAGAATCTAAGAGTGCGATTTTGTTGAGCTGCTATGAATTGATGAAGATCATAGTGGTGAGTGGTGAATGGCCGGTAAGGTCTAGAAAGACTAGAATTGAGTAATGTAATAATAATTATGGAGAGGAATGATCGTAATCGGAGCCGTTCAGTCATTTTTTTTCTGTTGTTCAATTTTTCCGGTGAATCTCCATCCTTATTTATTTTTAATTTCTTATTCATTACCTTGGGAGTTGTTGGTAATGATGATGATGACGTGTGAACGTGTCACGATTGTCTGTTTCCGAAAGGCCTGGTCAGTTACACAGGAACTCGGGGCTTTCCACGGCGTTTGTCCTGGGGCTCCTGGCCGTACATTTGCACTTTGCTTCTGAATTTCTGATGATAGGTAGTTTGTATTGTAGTAGAGTGAGACGTACTCTCAGTCTAGTAGTATGGTACATGCACCACCGAACATTATCTCCAGTCTGATTTAATTATGCTCAACATGGCAGGAGTTAAGAGAGAGCTGGGGTGTTGACTTGTGTTGGTCGCTGTTTGTTTTACATCATTCATGACGCTTTAGCCTTGTCCTATAAATGCATATTGAATTTCTATGATAATGGTTCGCAGTGTAGTGTAGAGTTATAACAAGTGAATAGTTGAATACCCATATATCAAACACGTTTCGACTAACCACACTAGTGACCAGTGAGTAGTGAATCCCCCTCCAGAATGGAGTTTGATGTTGTTAAATTAATCGTGTTGCTTTTGGGGGGGGGGGGGGGGGGGAGGGATGGTGCGGGGCACGTCAGCCACGTCCGCGGACACAGTCCTCCTCCGTCGGAAGTAGGTTCCACGGCATTGCCACCACTCAAGTAGTTATTTTTATTTTCTTTTTCTTTCGCAAGGAAAACACATAGGCCATTATGATGCAATGGACTCGAAGGCAACGACTTTGTTCTAATCCATTCGCCTCGCCGCGTCTCTCCCAAAGATGCTGTGGGGACCTCCCCACTAAACTAACCATGGTTGCCAACTGCGGCTGCGATTTGCTGCTTTCCTGACGGTCTAGTTTAAAAAATAATCTGTGGTAGATGATTGCCATTTCGCTTCATTGCCTTAGCCACCAAGAATGTACGTAGGTGTGACTGTCTGTACGAGGGAGACTTGTGAAGGTTCCGGGGATATTAAGTTATCTACAACTTTTTCGCTTAAAGAGTGAAATATTCCGAATAACAGATTTGAGATTAATGAAAATGAATCAAGGCAATAAGTAAATAGATGATACTAAGATATTTTTCTTTAACGCATAAATCTTGCAATTAGGGAGAAAAACTACGTGCCCCTAACTTTTAATGAACAAATATTTCCACTATATAATTGACACTTCTTACAAGACTTGCACTCTAGGGACACATACACTCATGTTATCCTCACTAGTCTCTCTACTAGTCTAACAGAGGTGCACTATTTCTTGCCTCTAAGTGTTTACACATAAAAGATTATCAAAAGCTTTATCTCAGAACTCAACTATTTGTAAGCTGATTTTTCATGAACTACTTCTCAGGTTGTTACCATACCGATCTCAATGGTGTGCACAATGTAATGAGTATGATAAAACGTTTTGTGCTTGACTCTAAGACTTACATACAAGCAAATGGAATGCTTAGAGATAACAAAATAAACCAGCAAAGAACTCTGGGTTTGAGAGATGCCCAAATCTAATTTTCACAACCAACATCAAATGAATAAAGTCTCATCCATTACATAGGACACAAAGTCAAATGACCTAAGGGCAACACATCAACCATGTGAGGCACGATTTGGACTTTAACTCTTGGCCATATACAAGTGATGTGACATATGAATGTCAAGGCCAAACAAGAGATTCCCAAAAACTGATTTGATTTCAAAACAAAATAAAAGGTTTTCCCCAACTTAACTCTAAGTAGAAGCTATCACATGATAGGGCAAAATTTATTTTCCAGAAAACAAGGATGCCAGCCGAAATATTGGTTTTTGTAAAACCAGATTAGAGCCATTCCAAACGTATCCCAAGGTAAGAGAAGTCACGGGTTGCAAGAGAACCTTTTTCAATAGAAAACTTCATGGGCATCAAGGCAAACTAATTTGACTCAGCAAGACATTTTAAACTCAGAAAACCTAGTTTCCAGCTTTAAATAAAACATATAAAGTCAAGCATTGTCATCCTCAGTGAAAAACTATGGAATGCATATGCATGATTTACCTGAGTACCAATGAAATCAATAGGTTCTTCATTTGTTCTTCTTGCTTGATCTTCACATTTAAGACACATAGACCTACTGGCAGGGGCGGATGCACATTGTGGCCTCCAAGGGCTTAAACCCTAGTGAGATTTTCAAGATTAAAAAAAAAACTACTACTTCACAGTTAAAAGTAAATAATCTAGCCATTATATATGGTAGAAAAGTGAAAGTACTACTATTGTTTATGAAAGAAAAAAATTTATCAACCCAACCTACGTACTCAAGTAGCAATTCAAACTCTAAGTGATAAGTGTCGAATTTTTAGGTTATCTCCTGAACTTAAGTCACAATACTCATACATTTTGACTATTTATACTCAGAAGATTTGCTTATCACATATTATTTTTTCATTTGAAATCTTTATTGTTATGGGTTAATGTTCGAAAAAAAATTCTCTCATTTCTTGAGATTTATAGAAAAGTTTCTTAAAACTAAGCCCTAATAAAGATTTCATCTTAAATTTGTCATTGCCTTCTGATATTGTATTTTGTTCCTTAGAAAGATTGCCAACAAAATCTATACCTCCAACTTGAATCCAAATGGAGAACAATTCGCACCAACAACTCTTACTAATTTGACCTCTTTTAATGGTTTTAACTAAGACGATGTAAAATATATAGTTATATGAATCAATCTTATGTAATTTTACGCCGTAATAGATGTATCAATTTCAAAGCTTCTTCCTTCTTTCTTATGATTACAAAAGTTTGAGAGAATAGAATACTGTACTACACCTCCAGGGTATGCATAAAACCTCAAAAATGTGCTTGTCAGTCTGTCACTAGAGCCGACAAAAACAAACCTTTGACACAAGACTGCTAGGCTTCTAGCCGCGATTATATTTGAGACTCATTAATTAGCACGTTTTTTTTAAGTAAAACTGTAGAGTAGAATAAAGAATTGGTAAGTTATAAATGAATTCATCGGTCAACATAGAAAAAATTCCCTAAAAGTAACATACACTATGGCAATTCAATCTGATATCCAACAAACATAGCAAAACAGACTAAAAAAATTATGAGTCTCACACCTTATCTAGCTATGCAACCCAAACTACATTAAAGTCAGCTGGCGCTCCTCTACTTATATCTTCACGAGTGCTGCCAAATCCATCACTACCTTCTTTTGCGGGGACTCAAGATTGTGTGTCTCCTTGCTGCCCCCATTCGCCCCATTCAGTGGTGGGACATCTCTTCACAAACAAACTTCTGCTTGTCTGTCGAAAATACCCCATCTGCACGAGTAGCGATGTTTACTCCATGTGACGGATGAGAGCGTGTCGTCGATCCGATCTCACCTAAGAAACTAAAACCTTTTAGGTGACCCCTTTACCCGGATGGGTTTAAAAGGGCACCCCCACAGAGCGTGAAATAACGCTAATAAGCGAACCTATAACCTATAGAGAATAAAAAAAAGTTTGTGGACCCTCTTTTCAAAAAATGAGGGCTGTCCCGCATGTAGGACACTTGTCCCATAGGCCCAAACCGAGGCTCATTCATGTACGCCACGTGGACAGCATGCACTGCCTCAATGACTGTGTTGACAACCAACCCGGCCACTGCCGCTGCTAATGGACATGTTGCCTCCACTGCCGGCACAACCTTCTCAATCACAACTGGCATCCTCGTGTTGCCAACCAACCCGGCCACTTCCGCCATTGATGGGCATGTTGCCTCCACTGTCGGCATCATCTTTTTCATCACACTTAACACTCCCAAGGTTGTTGGCGTTGCCTAGGCCGTCGCGACCTTAGCCACAGCCTCAAAGCTTGATGGGATGGTAGGCGAATCAACCAACATTCCATCCCCACCCAAAACTGTTGCCCTAGCTTCCTCTGCCATCATTGTCTTCTTTGTGTACGTCTGCCGTTAGGTGCCGTTGACAGCAAGATCCATGATCTAAATCTCAATCTCATCAAGTTTGGGATCAAAACCTTTCGTCGCTAGGCGGTCAGAAACTTACGTTGGAAATTAGTAGTCATATTTTGAGTTTTGCTACTGTGTCACACGTTCTACTCACTTCTACAACAATAGATCTTCATAATATATCATCTCTTGAGTTGGCACTATTATTTAAGGGTGGGACTCATACCAAATGGTTCACTTTTTGATAAAAATTAAAACAAAATCGTAATATTTTTTTTTTAAAAATAACCGCAACTATTTGGTTCGGTTCGGTTTGGGTTTTTTTTTCTGTTTCTTTCGGTCTTTTACATAATGCATAAAAACTTCATTTTTCAAAAAATAACTAAAAAATTGTCTATAAAAAAGCCTTTTTTTGAGTTGCCCAACATTTGATTCATTTCTATGAGAGGATTTGATAAAGATTATGCATAAATAAATTAGGATTTTAGGAGTTTAAGATTTTTATTTTGCATATATTTATATAATATAATACAAAATACCTAAAACAATGTCATTTTTTGCATATTTCGATTTTATTGTTGAATTCGATTTTTGTAAATTAAAAACCAAAACCGAATCAAATGTCTCAGATTTTTTTGGTTCGGTTTGTACTAGAATCGTTTTTTTTTGTCGCGGCTCGGTTTCTGTTTGGATTGTTTCCAGTTTTCGGTTACAATGTTTCACCCTGTCATCATTATCGTCGTCGTCGTCGTCGTTTGCACACACATGCTTTGCATGTGAATTAATTTGTTTCTCTCTTTCTTTCTTTTTATGAAGAAATGCATTCATTGCATTTTTCTACTTTTTTAGGAGAGATAAAACTAAATTAGGTGGTGATGTATCCATAGACATTGGAGCACAACAAGACTAGGTCTAATCGATCTAACTACTGAAGATTAAATTATACCTCAACAAACTAGCACACTATTTTTTTTCTTAGCTTTGCACTTACTGGCAAAGCCTCCCTCTTCCAGAGTTGGATATGTCAACCTCAAAGGGCCAACCGCTAGAAGCTTTTGATCAGACTGTATCCTTTCTTTCTTCTTATTTTTGCTTCCAATTAGACGTCCTATCTTCTTGCTTGACTCTTTCTTCTGTTTCTCTAGTGATGAGATGCCCATACAAGCTCTACCAATTAATAGTTTTCCCAGTGACAAGGATAATCTTGACTTCTTTGGATATACCATCAAGCCCTCTGCTTTCTTTCTTCAATTTTTTTGTAGGTGTACTTTGTGGGGTTACCTGATTCACCACTTCATCCCTTGCGGTATCTCCCCTTATACTTTGGCTCCCACCCTCAGTAAACTCAATCTCATCACCAGTAATAAAATTCTCCTTTTCATACTCGAGCTCAGCTTTTGGAGTAGTGTCTCCCTCCGCCCTTGCCTCATTTTTAACAACACTAATCTCATTTGAGTCCTGGTTCACCACCAACAATTGTAGCTTCCCATTCTCACAAGCATTGTTATCAAAAACATTCCCTTAGCTTGTTCCCATGTCTTCATTCTCTTCCTCACTGTCCGTCTTCCGTCTCGGTTTGATTACAGTTTTTTGTATCGCTTGGAGGTTTTGCTATTGTTGTAGTAGAGGGGTGGTGAACAAGAAGCCATGGTTTGATTCTCCTCCCAAAGTTGCTCGTGGTGTTACACGTACCAAACCCGGCGGTGGCTTACCAAAAACCCAAAAGCCTTGGGTACTTGTCTCTTTCGGCTCTCCTACCTGTGATGTTAGTCGAAAATGACTCTTTCCAAAGTGATCAATCCTCAGGTAATTCGAACACATACCAGTCAAGTAATCATAGTAGAAGGAGAGCTCACGTTCAATACCTATGTCAAATCAAAACTTCTTCTTCAAATGGATTGGTCTTCCCAAGGCATGTTTTATCCTTACTCGAATGATTCCTCTATCAAATTCCTCTTTATCCATACCTTCATATTCACCAAATGTATCACCAATCTTGAAAACATTCTCCTCTGTATGGTACCATGGAGGTACTCCACCGATCTTAACCCAAAAGTCAATTGTTTTCATCGGGACCTCTTCAACCGTTTCCAGCCTTTTATACTTCACCATTTGGATTGGAGCCTTGTCAAAATCCCATGGTTCTCCATTGTAAATCTTGTTCTGATCTTTAACCTTGTCGAAAGCCAACAAAAAACTATCTCCATGATCTTGTACTCTGACGCGGCCTGAGATCCTCCACAACCTTGCAAACTTCCATGTCAATGCCTCAAGATCGTATGTTTAAAGGTGAGAAGCCAAGTGATGAGATAGCTCTTTACAGATTGATTGAGAGGGGAGTTTCCTCCCGGGCACAAATCAACCACTTCTTCATCTTCATCCAAAGCCAACGCCGCCGCAAACCTTGCAACCATAGCATCCTCTTTGTTCATGCTTATAGATTTCATCTCGAGATTTAGAAGAAAGTCAAGATAATAGTCTAGTATATGGATCCTAGAGCTCTAGGGTTTTTGAAAACTAGGCTCGGCAAGAAAGCGCCGCTAGGGTTTTTCCAATATAGAAGAACTAATGTATATGTTTCTCTTTTTATCTGATTAAGAGAATTTCTATCGGAACCTTCAATTTTGCTCACTACACCTCATTACTCTTCACAACTCCACTTTTATTTTGATTTTATGAAATTGGTCACTAGACCTCTTATAAAAAAACTCATTTTAACCTTATTAGTGTAATTCATCTATAACCCATTAAATTTCTCACTACACCTCTTATTTTCTCACTACACCTCCGATCCTTATTTTATTTTTTTCAGATAAAAAAACTAACTAAAATTTTCATCGATGATACAAACGATCCTATTTTTTATTTGTTATTCCAAACAAAGCACTTATTAGATGATTGAACAATCAAATAATAACCAATCTTGAATTATTTTGAAGTAAAATTGTATATTTTTACAATGTAGGAATACAAAAATTGATCTTAAACATATTTATTCTCTGAATATTACAAATTATCATCCATAATATGCTACTTTATTTGGGTTGTAAGGAAAAGAAAAAGTTAAACAGAGGTTACAAACAAACTATTAAAGACGAGTACTACACTACCATAGTAAAAAATTCAATGAAAGCAACTGCACAATTCGTACAACTATCAGTAAAAAAAACTTTGAAATAACCTATTAGATTCGTAGGTTTATATGGCCATTGTGTAATCATTTGAAGAACGGGGGATGAAAATAATACTGTGCGAATATAGAATTTATTAACAGTTAAAAAAGAAGAAGTTAAATATAGAGGTTTAATGAGATAATTAATTAAGATTTTATTTAATGTCCCTAACTGCCATTTTATATAAGGATAATTATGTAATTATCTAATAGAAAACAAGATGAGGTCAAATGAGCAAATTAGGAGATCCTAATAGAAAAACTCGATAAGAATTAGGAACTAATATGTTTTTTTATCACTATTTACAGAGTAAGTGAAAAAGAGAAGTTAGTTTCTTTTACCTTTTGATTGTTGGTTTTCTTAGAGTTGAAACAGTTACAAAAGAGAGAAAATAAGAGATTGAGAGAAAAAAATATGATTTGATAAATTTTTTATATTTATTTTGCTGATTACAAAAATACCCTTAAATAATTAAATTTCTCATAAATAAAAAGGGTTTTTTTTTTAAGAAACTGCAAAAATGGAGAACAACGGAAGTTCTCTAAATAATAGTACTAGAAACTGGCACACACGTGATGCGTGTGGATTTGGAAATTAATACATTAAATTGAATAACATTATACATATTTTTTGTAATTAAATTGATATATAATAATAGTAGAAAAGAAAGCTAATAATTTTAGAAACCTCTCCCACCTATTTTTAAGGATATAAAAATAAATTATAACCGGAAACCCTTCTCCCATGTGGAATAAAAAATCTTCTCGTAACGTGTATATGCATGGAAACAGTGGGGGAAGTTATTTTCTTTCCTGAATTCTAACTCTTAATTTCAGTTTCTATTATTATTATTATGATTTTTCCTTTGTATTCTTGGATTTTTTTTAAGTGGATTAGACATATATGACAAGAAGGAAAAATATAGATATTTTGAAAGTTTGGCTTTGATAACTGTCAAAGTCTATTCTATAGAGATTGTTGTTGTTGTTATTATTGTTATTATTATTATTATCATCATCCCTCCAGTTTTGTTAGTATTATTATTATTATTTCGGGGAAAGAAAATTATGGTTAAAAGGAATTGCAGATAAAGTTGTAGATTTATGACATCCGGGAATCTGGACACTAGCAATGGGCCATAGACTTCAGACAGCCCACAACATCTCCTGACAGTTGGAAAAGTAGAAGTCAGTCAAGAAACTAAGAATGTGGAGAAAGAGAGAGAAAATTGTATGACCACGCAGCCGCATTCACCACAGTACATATACATGGTTTTAAAAACTAACGGACCAAGTTAAAAGCATCATTACTGATATATTTACATATATATTCCAGATTCCTGGAAAAAGTAGAGGGTGTACAAATTAATTTGATGTTTGGCTACTACACAATTTCCTGCTATATATGATGCATGTAAAATCAGCCGTTCCGCATACCTCAAAACAAACAAAGGCGGCCTCCTTTAGCACTCTGCTTGTTTGTAAGTCACCACAAGACCAACCAATTCAGTCTCCTCTTGTTACACCTTCGGCTTCTTGTGAGATTCAAAGGTAAAAATGAAAAAAAGAAAAAGAATTCGACTATCCGTGTGATGTGATGTGATGATGTTAGCTGTTTAGGCAGTCATACCATATAGCTTTACACTTCTGCTGTGAGGCTTGAAGGTACACGTTCCTGTTGTAGAATATGTGTTCTCAGGCTACATTCCTCAACCTGCACATAAAAAGCAATTGTTCTGGATAAGTTGAACTACTAGGAGAAAAAAGACAAGAATGCTAAAAACCTAGTAGAGAGAATAAGAAAGTTGCACCACTCAACCTCCACCATGAAATGATAAACTAAACTTCCTTCCTACAATTAGGCGAAATTTCAGGGCCTTTAATTTCAGTCATAACTCCTATGAAGGTATCATGATTATTTAGCGATTGGTGGTAAAATCTCCAGTTTGGAAAAACATAAGGAATAATGCTAATAATCCAAATATATTCCTCTATCAGATAGTTTATATCAAGTGGATGGAAATCAGGTCAGGAGGAATATGAAAGAAGGCCAAGAAAACACAATAATGGTTCTTCCACCAATAATGTCACATCTATCACTTTGCCTTTTCCCGAACCAAACAATAGAGATCTCACAGCTCAGAGACTGCATACTTAACTAGCACGAGGTCACCACAATGAAAAGAAACAATAATCATCTTGTCCAAGTGGTATACTTCCTATCTATAGGTTAATTATATCTTAACTAAAACCAAATACACCAAAAATACCTGCATTGCCGCAACTGTTGACAACAGATCTCTGCTTTGACCAAGCAAAGCATGCTCCTCGACACTAACTTTTGCCAGTTCGTCTGCCAAAGAATTCACCTCCCCCACCTATTTGGTTACAAATGATTTCACACCAATGGTAAGTGAAAACTTTTATAAATAATGCATTGCCATGTAGGTGTAAATCAGACAGGATGTCCTAGGAGTGATATGAGACAGTTATTGAGATGAAAATCACTTCATATTATGGCCACAGACAAATTAAAATAATGGTGCCTCTATTGGAATTTACATGTATCATATTTCATTACTAGTCACTTCCAGCAGGTACATTTTTTTCAATCAGAAACCCCCAACACCCACACCCCCCCCCCCCCCCCCCCCCCCCCCCAGGACTCTAATTGTAGACTATAATTTTTAAAAGGAACAAACAGTCCCAATAACCTTTTACTCATGTTACCTATAAGTAATTACCAGTACAACAAGCTATTTCAAAGAGGAAAGCCGCCAATATGATGTTTCCTGGGGAAGTCTAAGACGACACAACAAGTACTAAAGATAGCACTCACTCATATTAACAACAACCAGCTCTCCTTCCATCAATGCCCTCACAAGTGCAGATGCAACAAACCAGAACAGATGGTAGGTTATAAATTTGATGAAAATCACCTTGGATACTAGTAAGCATATTGATGATGCCATTGCCTGCATCACATCAACTGCTGAAGAAATAGCGTCCTTGACATTGTGCACATCTGCCTGTAACAAGAAGAATCAGAAAAAGGATAAAATTGTTAGTAACTACTTAAAAAACCTGGTTAGGAAAGAGGTATGAGAAAGGCACATACCCTTGCTCCATCAACCACAGGAAGACGGAGTGTGCTAGCCTTCAAAGCTTCGATGGCTCCAGACAAGGAATTGGAGTAATCCCGATCCATAAGTGAGCAGTCTTCCAGATATATCATCTGCACCCATCACAAAACATGATTAAAGCTCAATAATTAATAAAATACAGAGCAAATGAATGATTTACACAACAGCAATATATGAAATCTGGTACAAACATTGAGAACACTCTCACAAGGGATCAGAGATTATCACTCTAAAGAGAACGAAAGCAATTGCAGTTTTTACTTCACGCCAATGAGGTCAGTCGGGAATAGAAAAGTAGTTAAAAGAAAACACAACTACAGCTTTCCTCTATTCGATCTAATTAAAGTATCAACTTCAGGTAGAACCGTAGAAAGCTCAGTCACTCATGGCAGAATAGAAAAGTCTACAGAACTGGGAAGAGGTCATCATTGTGAGCATGTGCAAGCATGAGATTTGAACTCATGCAAAACTAGCACCAATAACATTTGAATACCAGACAAATGTGGTTTTTCTTTTAGAGATAAAAACTTGAACAAACCAATCACATGATAAAGAAAGATTCCAGCAAAATCAGCAAATGATTCAAAGAATGGAAGTTAGCTTCAAGTCAGAGATCTTACTTGCCCCTGGAGAATGGAAGTTAGCTTCAAATTTTGTCTCAGCAATTGTAATTCAATTCTTTTGGCTCTAACAGATTCTCGGAATTTTGAAGTTGTTATCCATGCATTGTATAGACTTCTCTGATGAAAAGCAGGAATTCAAACAAGACAACAGAATTCAGTTAAAGAATTTGAGTCATTAACACAGAAAAGTACATCACCTATCATATTTCAATATAATCTTATATCCACATTATACACGATGACCCAATCAGCTTTACTATTATGTAATCGGGAAGCACCACATCCACAACTTATGCATCCTATAAACGTTCAGTACTTAAAAAGAAAAATAATGTTTAGAGGGGGTACTCACTATCCATAATGTATGATCCTTCAGAACCCAAAATAGTAATAGCAAGCATCCACTCATAAGTGATAGCTATTTCAATTTTTCACAACGACAAGGGAACTAGTAGAATAACAGGAATACAACTTTAGTCTACTATCTCACCCAACATGCAGAAATACAAATTTGAATCATCATATAAATGCCTTATCAAAGTTCACTTAATTACATGCAAACAAGCTATCAAGATAACACACCCAACCGGCTTTCATCTCTTAGACAGCCAGATGCATTCATGGAATCATAGCCTTTAAAAGGAAACAGAAAATTGATATTTTGTCTAGCCACATATATCCAACAGTTCTATATGCAAGAACGTTTCACATGGTAGCTCTCATTTAATGACTTAGAATGAAACAGAATTTCCGGAAATTCCATCTGTAATGAACCGACTACATGAATTTACAAAACCTAGTTTCGGTTTCATATCTATCCACTAGTCCAACTTTGACCATTTCAGGAAGAAAACTGACGTTACTGAATTGGAAACTGAAATGAAAGCCATAACAAATAAGTCTGAACTGCAACCATAGAAAATGCAATGACAATCGAGTAAAATAAGCAGAAATGCATCCCAAAGATCCTTGTATAAATCAAGGATCAGAAAAACAACTAAAATTCAACAAAAACAAACTTATGCCATCCAACAAAAGCAAAACATTATAGCTGTATATTCAATCAGGATTAAGTCCAGGAGCCATACCTCTGCATTGAACCTCTGTGCAGCTAGCGCACTATTAGCTCTAGCATTTACAAACCGCCACTGCAACAGCCTGTTATGTAAAAGCCTCACTACATGTGCATCGACTATCCGGTTCTCCCCGACCTTCCCTCTTCTAACATCAGCAGCGAAACTTAAAACTGAAGGTAATTTGCTCAAATTACAACTTGGTGTAGCCCCCACTCCATTCCTTACTCGCGAAGGACTGGCTCCCCTCATTGGGGACGATACTGATGGCCTGCCGAACTTACTTGGCGATGCCGGCCTAGGTCCTCCGCGAATAGGCGATACCTGGCCTCTGCTATTCACAACACCTCGCGGAGATGACACTGGACTATCAATTGACAATCTGCTGTGCTCATTAACCTTAGGAGAGGCCATGACTCTTGCCCCATTACCCTTAGACTCAGACTGTCGACGTAACAAATTGTGAGTTTCTTGCCAAAACCTAGCAGGAACCACTACTCCTCTAGACCGCGGTGCTTGTCCAACAGTGCCACCGCAGAGCTCTTGAGGACCTGAATTAGAGCTACCAGAAGACACACTACCAGTATCAGACGATGCCACAGCTTCAGACTGTGTATTTCTAACTAAATTGGCTTGATCAACAGGCTCGGTAACTTTCCATGAGCCCAGATTGCAGGAACTAGACCTCAATCTCCCATCGAGATCATTCCCCAGCGAATTCTGCAATGCCCTAACCACATTGGAGCCAGATCCATTCACTTTCTTCCTCTCCACAATACAATCCAAGCTCTTAGTCATACACGTGTCCGTTCTCAACCTCGCCGGCCACCGGTACTGCTCCATCGGCCTCGAATTCTCGCTCTGATCTGGCGTCGCAGCCTTCCTCCTCTCCGGCGTCGTCGCTGCTTTCCTCGCACTCGGCGACGGCGCTCGCTTCGCTTTACTCACCTGAAGCGAGTACGACTCTCCCTGAAACGAAACGGACAAGCTCCTCGTCGACGTCACCAGCAGCTTCTGAGCCGCCGACATTTCGACACCGCCTCCGCTCCCTATCCTCGAATCCAACGGTCGAGTAGTGACGGGTCTCCGCCTCTCCACCGACTGCGACCGCCTCAGAGTCTGAGGCGTCGGCATCGGACTCGCCGCGGCGGACCTGGTAACCATCGGCGACGGGCATCGCTTCGAATTGGAACAAGTCGACGAAGCCGCGGAGGCGGAGGAAGAAGAAGAAGACATGTAGCGGGAGGTGACTTCTCGCGACTTGAGGCGGCGAGGAACGACGCCATTTTCGGGGTCGGAGGGTAACAGAGGAGGCCTGGTTCCGTTTTGAGGGCGGCCGGAGGCGGTGGTGGCGGCGGAGGCTTTGGGATTGAATGTAGTCGACACGGCAGCTACCATCGCAGAAGATCGAAATTCCATTCAAATCTCATCGTCCAAAACCCTAATTCGAAATTCCGGAGCCAATTTTGAGTGTAGCTCTCTCACTCCTCCTCTGAGAAATAATAAAATGACTAATTAAAGAAAAAAAGCAGAATCGAAAAAGAAAAAAGAGGGAGGGAGGGAGAATCTGATTTTGGGAAAGGGCAAGATGATCGGGCTCTCTCGTGTTATATGTGACCGTTACGACTAAGCCGGCGAGAGACGACGTATGTTTTGGCCGAGATTTGAGAAGCATAACTGTCGTACTATGCACCCGTGCCATTTAAATATTTTTGAATTTCTTTCTTTTGTGCACGCTGCGTTCTGGGTCATGGCCACAACCATAGTATTAAATCCATTAATTATTCATAAAATACTACTACTTGCTAGAGTGGGTAAACCCAAAGGTAAAAACAAGAGAGAATGTTGAGGTCTGTGTAGCCTCCAAGAGAAGAGACATCTATTTTAGGAGTTGACTGTGATCACACAATTTATCTTTAAGGTTTACTAGAAACTGACACACGCTTTGCATGTGGACCAAAGTTATTTTATAAACGGAGTGATCAGTTTTGCAAAAGAGTAAATCACATTTTGTAGAGAGAAAAAGGGATTTTGAATTTTGTATTGTAAATATATTTTGCTAATTACTAAATTTAACTTAAATAATTATATTTTTTTTAAACTAAAAATGATGTTTTGGAACATTCGGCAAATGTGGAGAACAACAAGTACGTGTTTGCTTTCAATATATAATTTCTTAGATTAATTTTAATTTAATAGTATACTTTCAATTTTGTAGTGAATTCTTTTAGTACACTTTAAACATATAAATTGTTTTAGGTTTTTAGACTTTATTCACCTAATTTTATTCATGGCTATATTTGCCCTGTGTATTGATCACTACTTAGCTTTCAATGGTGTGCCATCTACAAAAAGTTCCATTACTTTATTTTCTCAGTTGGGTTACAATCGTCTGTTAAATATCACTTATATGTACATATAGACTTTTCGATATTCCCAAAAAGAAAACTGTGAACTGTGAATGGAAAATAACCTATTTAACCTAATTAGTAATCAACAAAATGACTAGAAGTCTAGAATGCTAGCTAGGAAACTTTAAATCCTATAAAAGTGAAAAGGCAAATCACACCCTACTTTGTGTTTCAGTAACACCACTACTCTCACTGTGTGTTTATCTCAAGTAATATTGCATTTCTTTATGCAAGAGCAAGGGATATCATTTAGGCAATATTAGAGACAACCAACTCCCCCTACTTTTCATTCATTCATTCATGTATCTAATAGTCTTGTTTTAATATATACCACTATAATTAAATTTCATTATGTCAATCACTATTCACCGTTTCTACTTATAAAAGTTATGATGTAATCCCTCGCATATCGATCTCTTATATGAGATTATTCACCAGAATTGACCCCAAATTAAAACAGCTAGCTAGCCATATTTAGTTGTTGTACGTTTTTAATTAATACGAGTAGCTAGTCAATCAATTAGCACATCTTTAAGGAATTAAGTATCAATGTCAATCTTGATTGTATCTTAGCCCCACCCACTTTACTATTTTACTATTAAAAAGCAGAGAGCATTTTTAGTGCACCTGTTAACTGGGTTTCTAACTCCGCTGGGTTAAAACAAATTTTGACAGAGAAAAAACTAACAACGGTAAAAATCAATTTCTTTTTCTTCTCTCTCTCCAAACAGAAACAAACTCAGCGTCACCTTTGATCTCTCTTCCACCTCGCCGTCGTCACCCCTCGGCCTCCACCGGCGGCCGGCAGGCGTCCTCTTCCTTGTTTTGCGCACCCTCTGCTTGCCTCCCTTTGTCGTTCTGTTTCTAAACCCGAAGTCTCTGCACTCTGCCTCGGCTTCGTGTCGCGTTGCCTCGCCCTCAACCAACACGCCTCTTCCTCGCATTGTCGTTGTTGTGCCTATATGAGTGTCCTCGACTACAACAACACCTTCGCGTCGCACTGCCTCCATCACTAGCTCGGCCTCACGTTATATCGACCTCAGTCGATCATTATCAGGGCTGACTCTCAGACGTTGTCGCAGCACAACCTCGCAGCACAGCTCGCAAGTCTCCCTCTTCTCAACTCATCGCAATGTCGACGCCTAGGGCTCACTCGAGCTTCGCGGCCTCCACACCACGATCTCGCATAGTCAATCAGGATCCTCATGCTGTCTCCTTGTCTCCCACCATTACCAGAATAATTAACTTAGACGACAAAAAATAGTTTTGTCATATAAGTAAAAAACTTCGTCGTCTTAGTGGGATTTATACAACGAAACTGTGTTTCGTCGTTGTTTCATCGACTAAGACTTATCTAAGACAACGAAATCTTGTTTCATCGCAACTTTTGTCATCTAAGCTCATTCCAAACGACGAAATTGTGATTCATCACAAGTTTTGTCGTCTAAGAGCACACTAGAACGACGAAATATTTTGTTGCATAAAAGAACTGTTAGACGACGAATTTTATTTCCTAGGTGACAAATTGTATTGTTGTCTAAGTGAATCAATTATTAAGAGACAGTAGCAATTTCAAATCAAACATTATATTCTCATAATCCCTCAAAAACTATCTCAACACCTCCTTCGAAAATTTTTCGATCTCTAACTAAAAACCTTCAATTGAGGCCTCATAAAGCATTCCCTCATCTTCTTATATTGGTTAGTGTTGTATATACTATTTTATTTGATTTTTTTTCCAAATATTTTGGTGTATTTTGAAGTTTAACGGTGAATAAATTCTGGCGACATTGTTGGTATAGAACGCTTGCTAACTATAATATTTTTGCATGTGTTGATTATATATATGAAATGCTAGATTAGTAGTTTGAAAAATTAATAATTTTTGGATTAAATAAATAAATATTAATTAGTTTAATTTGTGTTATGTAATTTATTAATTATTGGATGAATGTAAGAATGATTTCTGATGTTTAATTAACTAGCTACCTTAGAATTATCGATCTTTAATTACATTCGTGATCGATTTAAATTAGTTAGGTTCATGAATTGTCTCAAAATTAACTATCTCGGTTCTTGATTTGTCCCACAATTAGCTATCTAGGTTCTTGAATAATGCATGATTATGACTCTAAATATATTTGGACAATTTATTATTTCTCTCATTACAACTTACGTAGAATATGGATAAGAGTTGGTTAAGGTTGGAAATAGGTGATCCAAAGTATATATAGGGAATTTACGACTTTAATAAAGTTTGCAATTGAACATGGTCAAGGAAAAAAGCTCTACATGTGTCCGTGCAAGAGATGTCGTAACTCAGAGTATTTGTCAGTTCCAGAAATGTTCTAGCACAGTATGATGTGGGAGTATACTTCATGGACTAAACATGGGGAAGTATCATAGACTATTATTCAAACATTAATGGCAGAGTTCAGATCAGGGTACCAGGGTGCCACATCCAGTAATACTGACGAACCTTCTCCCAACCCCGTTATGAAACTTGTGCATAATGCATTTCCATCATATAGTTCAAGTAGATACGGGCTTGAAGATAGACATTACGATACTTCTAACCATGAGACAACCCCTCCAGCCTTTGACTTCATGAGATCCATTAATTACAATAAGTACAACATGCTTTTATTGGAAGCCTAGACATTGTCGTACCCACAAAGTAAATAGACTGTTTTGAGTGCCATAATGGAGGAAATGAAGTATAAAGTGAAGCACAAAATTTTGAGTACAAGCTTTGACGATATTCAGCGACATATATCTAAGTTGCTTCTAGGTGATCACAAAATTATCGATAGTTATTATAAGGTAAAAAGGATATTGAACGACCTTGGCCTTTCATCCACGAAAATCCATGTCTGAAAAAAATAGTTGTGTCCTATTTTACAAAGAACACACAAACCTTCAGCACTGCCCAGTATGCGACGAGTCGAGATGGAACCTCAAGAAGAAAAATGTTCATTAGAAGGTGCTTCGTCATTTTCTGTTGATTTCTACACTAGAGCAATTGTACATGTCTCCATACAATGCAGAGGCAATGAGATGTCACGGAGAAAATAGCAAAGATGACGATGTTCTTAGATACTCCGCAGATGGGGAGGCTTTTAAATTTTTTGATATGACGTTTACAGACTTCACATAAGAAGTTTGAAATGTCAGATTAGGAATTTCTATGGACAGGTTCAATCCCTATATTGAAGGCACGTACAACACCTGGCATGTTATTGTCATGACATACAAACTGCCTCCCTGGATGTGTATGAGACATGAATTTCGTGTTAAATATTGAATACATAGTCTATTATTTGAATAATTTATAATTATTCAATTGTTTATTTCCTACTTCCTGTAACAAAAAAAGGTTGGATGCTAACACAATCAATTGGGGGGGAAAGGATTTGAACTACTATTCTGACTCTACTACGGTCGTCTACAAGATCCTGGAATATATGGAAAAGGGTTCGCATGTGCCACTCTTAGACGCTTACAAAGATATCTACGTAAGGCCCCGGGGAAGAGAAGACGACTCAAAATGCTGTATATAACCACTAAATTCGAAACAAACCAAAAATAATTAACTTTTTTTTATGATGTTTATGCACAAAAACCTTAGAAGCATATTCCCAGTATGCACATAAGTTAGAGTAGATAGTGATCGGATGAAATTTACTTTATGTGTGTTGTTTGTTTGATTCATGAATCAAAATTGAGATTAGTTATCAATCGATTGACATTGACACAAAAGTGTTTACTGAGTATTGAAATATAGTTAAGGGATTGTTTGTTGCTATAGTGAGAATGCAGCTGTTTCGTGTGCTAAAATGGTTCAATTTTATGTGTTTTCAGGTTTTCGGTTTCCTTTATTTTTAGGGAAAATTATGTCAATTTTTGGGTAGAATTATCTGATTTAGTTGTTATGCTTTAACCTTGGTTTACTAGTTAAGTTGAGAGTTTAATTTAATTTTCAATTGTATATTTTATTGTAGGAGAAGATGACACAATTGGCTAAGGAAGAATTGGCCGAGATGGCGGGCACAAAACCCGAACATTCCGCGTGAAGAGCTCCCTTAACTGGATTTACCGACTCAACTTCAGATGTATGAGAAGACACTAAAAATCCAACCTTGGAAGCAGATTCGGGTTCTTGGATGAGCTGGCTTTCGAGATTTGAGTCAGTTATCAACGTCTACCTCGCGAGCTTGTTCAAGTGTGGTCGATGAGCGCATCCGAGAGGTTGAGGAGTGGGTCGAGGCACGAATTCCAGAGTTCGAGCAGCAGACCGAGGCGAGGCTTTGAGCGACCAAGGAGTGGGTTGAGGCGCAGCTTCGAGCAATAGAGGAGTTAAATCGACATATTAGAGAGAGGCACGCAGCCATAGAGCACATGATGTTACAGATGGGCTTATCGCCTGGTTCCAGTTCATATGTGTCATCTCAGCATTCACGAGACTGAGAAAATAATGACGACGCCAAAGAATAATTTTGTTGTTGTTTAAGACGGTATGCTAGACGACGAATTTGCCAAATTTCGTCATCTTAGCGTTTGTGGCTAGACATTTATAATTCGTCGTCTAGGTTGTTTTTTGCGACGAAAGTTTTCGTCATTTCAGAGTACAACATTTCATGGTCTTGGTTGTTGGACGTCAAATTTTTCTTTGTCGTTTAAAAAGATGATAAGACAACAAATTATTATTTTTTCATCGTCTAAGTGCCCTTGTCACAAAGCTTAAATGATGAATCTTAGACGACGAAACTTTTGTCGTTTAAGTTATTAGTCGACGAAATTAGGCTATTAGATGAAAAATTTATTTCGTTGTCTAAGTTAGGTATTCTAGTAGTCCACGGTTCCTCTCATCTATTGCTCCTTGGCTATGCCCTGCGCTGCGTTCACCCATATCTCGTTTGACACTACAATCTCTCTTCTTCTATCTGGATGCACCATGGAATTGCCTCCTCAGCCTGTAGTTGCCATTGATGAACATCGTTGGACGGAAAGTGTCTTCAGTGCCCTGAAAAAAGTTGTTGGGTGCCCAAGGCAAAATGCTAGGTGCTCATAGGATGTTGGTGGCAAAATAGACGGATACACAAGTACCACTTTGATTACTTTCGAAATTGACCGGGAACCAAATGACTAACAAAATTCCTACATAGTACAACATTTTTCCAAAAAATTAAAATGCACAAATATTCCCTTTCATGGCATTATTATATAAGCAATCAAATATATATAAGCAAATGTATCACAAAATTCGTTCAAGAGTACAAATATTTTTCTAAAATAAAAAATGCACATACATCTTAATTAATAAGTTGATAATAAGGGCGAGGGTTTTAAATTTGGAATGTGAGCGGCGCGACAGATTGGCGTTGCCATTCGACTAATATGCAATGCTTAATCTAAAGTGTGTGTTATGTATATAAATATCAGCATCAGACTTATTTCTCTAACAAAATTTCACGTGGAGTTCTTAGAGCATCCGCACCCGTTTAGGACATCCTATTTCGAGGAATTCCTATTTTCAGGACTTCCTGTTACTATTCAGCAAATAGGACTTCCTATTAAGTTTTTTTGCGCAGCAGTGCAACAAATAGGAATTCCTATTACTATTCATAATCATAAAATAAAATTTTGATTAATTATTTTTAATATGTTTATCCAATAACTAGGCGACACATGTCATTATCATGTACATTATTGAACGAAGATTTCTGGTAAGATTTCCGACGAATCATATTGTGACACGTGTCACATCCACGTGTCACTGTCGGATAAATTATTGATGAAGATTTCCGGTGAGATTTCCGACAAATGATAATGCGACACGTGTCACATCCACGTGTCACTGTCGGCTAAATTATTGATGAAGATTTCCGGTGAGATTTCCGACAAATCAGGATGTGACACGTGTACTCATCCAGAAGTCACTGTCGGCTAAATTATTGATGAGATTTCCGGTGAGATTTACGACAAATCAGGATGTGACACGTGTACTCATCCTTGAACATCAGATTATCATAATTTTGCTATAAAATCACCCACGCTGGCTCCAATACATGAAACCTCACAACACGCATAAGTCACTTGCTATTCTACATCTAAACACAATTCTACATTTTTTCTCATCCAGAAGATGAATCACAACGATTACGAAGAGTCTTCCAGGAGGAGGCGCCAACAACATCGGCAAGCTACCACAATGATGAATTCCTTCATCAATGATGCAACCATGATAGTTTCCACGTTTGATGATGAGCCACCCCGCCGCCGCCTTCCAAACCATCCAAGGCAAAAGGAACCTAGGGGTCAGAATCTGCTTGAAGATTACTTCGTGGAACGCCCTGTTTTCCACGAGCAAGATTTTCGCCGGAGGTTCCGAATGAGCACGCACTTGTTCAACCGGATCAAGACAGACCTCTGTAATCACGACCCATTTTGGCATCAAAGAGCAGATGCCACTGGATTGCAAGGACTCCTCCCCGAGCAAAAGATGACCGGTGCTATACGAATGTTGGCGTATGGCGCAGCCGCAGATCAGTGTACTGAGTACACAAGGATGGGGGAGTCAACGGCGTTGGAATGCATGAAGAAGTGGTGCACACAAGTGGTCTTGCTCTACAAGGACCGTTACCTCCGCGCTCCAAATCCGGGTGACATAACTCGACTTTTAAGAAGGGCCAGGCAACGAGGATTTCCTGGTATGATTGGAAGCATCGACTGCATGCACTGGGAATGGAAGAATTGCCCAACAGCTTGGCAATGGTCATACTCGGGGCGGAAGGCTCGTCCGACAATAATCTTAGAGGCGGTGGCCTCATATGACACGTGGATATGGCACAGCTTCTTTGGGACGCCTGGAGCACAAAATGATATTAATGTGCTCAACTCCTCTGATGTCTTCGATGAACTCCTTGCCGGAAGAAGCCCGCGATCGACATATAAAGTCCATGGTATGACTTACCACCATACTTATTATCTAGCTGATGGAATATATCCCAGGTATTCCTCGTTCGTCAAGACAATATCCAATCCGCAAGATCAACCACAGAAGCTGTTCGCAAGGAAACAAGAGGCATATCGTAAAGATGTGGAGAGGTGCTTTGGCATCTTACAATCTCGTTGGGCTATCATTCGTCACTCAGCCATGTGTCATCACAAATCGACATTAAAAATGATCATGTTGGCTTGCATCATAATGCATAACATGATTGTCGAGGAAGAATTTGTGGAAGACGATTTTGAGGAGAACGAGGAAGAAGATTTACAAAACCCAGTGACTGCTTCCACACTATATGATGGGCCGGTGGATGAAAATGGTAACCGAATTCCATTTGAGCCAGTGGGAAGAGATCAACATCATCAACGGTTTAGCGACCGGCTCATCGATTTACAATCAGTTTATCTCCATGGTGAACTTCAAAAGGACTTAGTGAAGCACAACTGGTTTCTTGAAACCGGTGAACATCTCTAAATATGTGTGTTTGCAATTTGTGTGTTTCCCTTTTGTATGTGTGTTTCCCTTTTGTATGCGTGTTTCCTTTTTGTATGTGTGTTTCCCTTTTGTATGTGTGTTTCCCTTAATAATCAATGAATTTAAATTTGAAGCTCGATCTAAATAAATAAAGTGCGTTTTTATTTCTTGAAATTGAAATTACATGAAGTGAAATTACATGAATTGAAATTACATGAAGTGAAATTACATGAATTGAAATTACATGAATTGAAATTACATGAAGTGAAATTACATGAATTGAAATTACATGAAGTGAAATTACATGAATTGAAATTACATGAATTGAAATTACATGAAGTGAAATTACATGAATTGAAATTACATGAAGTGAAATTACATGAATTGAAATTACATGAATTGAAATTACATGAATTGAAATTACATGAATTGAAATTACTAAACTAATCACTAAAATCCAGATTGCGGGGACGATAACAACCGGTAAAGCTAGCATCGCCGACTTCTCCTTCATCGTCATCTACTTGCTGAAGGATCTCTGATTTCCGCTTCATGAAGTACTTCTTTGAATTTGGGGTCATAGCCTCAAAATTCATTGTCATGATTCTTGTTTCTTCTTCTCGTGCCCTTAATTTGTAGTTTTTCTCATCAAGTATTCGTTGACTTTCATCATTTGCCCTCGTCCAATCGGCAAACATTTTTTGATTAGCCGCAATGCTCTTCAAAGTCTCATCTCTAACTTCACTCGATGGTGTCGTGGCCTTCTTTCCCCTTCTTTTTGCTTCCTTGGCCGCCTTCACTCCTTGAGGTCTAGGCGGGCTTGAGGTTCCTCCAAGGTTGATTTGTGATGTTGGCATCACTTCATCTTCATACAAGTTGACGATAGGAGATACTTCATTAACGGTAGGTGTTTCTTCGAAGTATGAATTGTAAGAAGGTTGAGTGGTAGTTTCGATGATTCTAAAGGTATGATGATTTTTGACCTCTTCCCAACACGCAAAGTGCGCAAACTCCTTCTTCTTTTTCCCCACATAAAACGTTTGGGCTTTTCTTAACTACAAAATAAATTACAGGTAACGACTTAATATTTCACATTATATATTTCCAAAAATTAATAAAATTTGAAAGGACCAACATAAATAAATTACTACCTCATCATGAAGATTTCCGCCGGATTCCGGATTCCTTCTTGCGTATGCGAGCGCTGCTTTCCATTGCGACAAGTTTGGCTTCAACTTAGCAAAACGAGATGCAAGGGCACTTTGTGACCTCGGTTCCGCCCTCGCTTCCCCCTCTGTAATCACCCAATTTTGTTGGTAATCGGCGTAAATTTTTTCCCACAATTTGTCGACCTTTTGTTTGTTGCCGGAGATAGGGCACACACTATGCCGACAATATGAAATGCATAATTGTACATCTTCGGACATGAGCCAATTGGTCGACATTTTTGGCAAAAAATGAAAGAGGATTGTGAGATAGGGAGAGAAGAGAAGGAGGAAGAAGATGCTAAGTGGTGCACAAATGGGTGTGAAATTTTTAGAAAATGAAGGTTGTATTTATAGAAAAGTAGTAGGGATTTTTTAGAATTTTTTTGGAATTTTTTTGAATTTTTTTCGAATTATTTCAATTTTCCGTTCTGAAAATTCTGAAAATTCTGAAAAATAGTCAGTTGCCGTTGCATTTGAATTACCACCGTCCGATTGAAATTTGAATTCAAATTGGACAGCCCAGATTGATCGGCCCGTTGCCAGCCAATCGGCCCGACAGGCTGACACGTGTCAGATTCAAAAAAATTACACGCGCCAGATTCAAAAAAATTTCGGTTCCCGCCTGACGTCACCCACGAGCGTGGGCTCCACCAGGGGAACCTCCTCTCCGGCGTGCTCCTCGCGAACGTCCTGGAGGACGTTCTCCTCATCGCCGTGCGGTCAACTCTCCTCCTTAACCACGGTGCACGCCCAAATCGCCGAGGACGTCCGATTTCCGGCGGGCCCGGCCTGAAAACGGTGAGGACGTCCTCCGAGCACTCCAACGCTGCGGATGCTCTTAACTGTAGATATTAGTCAAGTAACCCAGCATTGTTTTCTTTTTTATAATTATGTATAAGCAAAATTGTCAAAAATATATAAGTCAAAGTTGTTGGAATATCAATGTAACAGTCGAAAGTAAAGCTAATTTGTATTGATTAATATTTTGTGTTTGGTACAAGGCACCAATAACCTTTATATAGTGCTACAAACAAGTCCCAATATGGAATGAAAATCCTAGTCCATAATGAGAATGAATATAGAATCCTAAATATATTATACGTGGGAATATTGAGTAGCAAATAAGGAATGATGAATCACACAATTACTAAGACATATTTCAACACTCCCTTTTGTGATGCCTTACGATTTACGGTCTCCTTCATGAATCACAATCAGCTTCGGTGGTGGTGATCACGGTTCCGTCTCATCAAAAATCTTGTCTAGCCAAAAACCTTTGCAGGAGAAGAATGGATCTCGAACTAAGCAAAAACTTAGAGCATCCTACCTTCAGGTCAAGGTGATGAGACTTTGACATGAACGATTTTTGTTGCCTCATTAAAAATCTTTTCCAAGTAATAAACCCTTTGGGATAAAAGAAACTTAGCAAGAAAAAGAGTACAACTCATCACATTCTATCATATGACACAACGTTATGGACTTCAACTCCCCTTGAAGTCAACGTCTCCCCTTGAACTCATCAAGAGAGATTCCCTTGGATTAAGAGAGACTCAAATAACTCAAGAAAAAATTATGTCGATACAAATGTGGACTTAGGCATGAGCCGTAGCAAGTATGCTAAAATATTTTCCAATGCAAAAGTGATAGTATCAAGAAACTTCCGATGCACAAATAGTCAGAAACTTCAGCTCCAACAAAACTTAAACAAGGCAAGCATTCCATTTCATTACTAGTAATATAATGGATAAAACCTAAGGAGTAAGAGAAATACAATCTCATTATCTCTAGAAAATTTCATTTCACATTCGAATAATACAAATGGTAGGAGTCTTGAAATATCAATCAAAGATACTACAAATAAAGAAACCAGGGGATATTCGACACACACATCATAAGAACCCATGTCTACGTGCATTGGGTGTGTATGACGCAAACTTATCCCTCTAAAAGAATCCATACTTGGTTTGTACATATGCAATGGATAAACCACTCGCATGGCTTTCCAAAAATGAACCCAAGATTCAAGCATCATTGTGGTTAACATGAGGAAATGTCGACCTTAAGCAAACCGTGGCTTCCACCGTTGGTGGCGCCATCATCGACTGCGTTTCTACCTTCTGTGGTCTCTAAGCTGTATCTTATGTGGTGACTTATATCTGGAGCCGATCGTTGGTCAATGGTCTAAACGTTAAAGTTAAGTCGAATGATTTTAGATTGTCATTGATTGTTGAACATCCAATGTCACGTTTTGACATGTCAATTCAATACTGTTTCGATCATGAGGTCTGAACTCATGTCAAGAAGAAATTTTCTCTTACGTAAGTAGTCACATAAACAAAATCCGCGAATGTTTCATCCGAATCCAACTTTAGTTGGTGCACAATTTCACACTTCGCTGATAACGAGACAATGTAAGTCAATGACCAATAATATATTGTGGAATATACCTGTACCAAAGTTAGACTTCCCTTCTACTTTGTCTATATACATTTCAAAGAGGAATTTTACTAGACACAAAACAAGTTCAAGTAAAATGATTACAACGATTCTCCAAAAAAGCTACACGTAGACAACAACTTGCAGACCGTTTAAGGCATGACTAAGTTGATTCGACACTTTCTCCACTTCTGCGATATCGAGTACTAAGTTGCAATCACTGTGCATTCTTGGAGTTAAACTCTCAACCAGAAGAACTTTGATATGCATGTGAACGTGTTGCGCATCAATATGAAGCTTATTTATTCTTATCAAATAGTCACTTGTCAACAGAATTACCAATTCAATCTATCGAATCATGTGGATTTAAAGTGTATATCATCTGGCCAATGTTGGATTCCAACGTGTAATGTCATCAATGCTCTCACAAGAGCTATATTTGAATCAGACTTCTCAACTCTTAAGTCTATTCTTATCCTTAAAGAATGTTCTCAAATGAAGAGGCAACAAGTGCTACTAACATTTTATTGGAAATACCATCAACTGTCAAACGATGCTTTTTTTCTCTTTCAAGGACGATTTAAGAAACCTCGAGGTTGACAAGAAGTGCCTTCTTCATTCTCTAAACGTTTGATACCGCGTTTGGAACATTTGGAGAAACCATACCCAAATTATCCTATGATATTGAACTTCGCCAAAGTTTCCTTGAATGAATTTCCATTTTATGTTAAACCTATGTACCTTTCAGATACATTCCTTGCTCAGATAATCACGATGACCATATTCGTGTACATGCACATGTATCTAAGTTGGTTTTGGGTTCTTCCGGATAAGTATTATTCGCCAACAACTAAAGTGGAAATGGGTCATGTTTTAAATTCACAAGTCATGTGCCTAAAGACCACATAAAATTTACATTACTATCTCGGCCGTGAGATATTTGGTGTCACGGTGGCACCACCTAGCTCCCCACAGGTCGTGCCGGTGTAGTTCCATTTTCATGGCTATGTATTTGCACTTAGCAACATGATATGTATGAGAAGAACCATCGATGTCACCAGTGAATTCGGTTTTAGACACTGAGATTTTAGAATTATAATGAGACAGAGTGAAGTATGATCACGATAATTCCTATCATTTTCAATGAAGAACTTTGTTCCTATCTCTCCCTAAACGATGGAAGACTAGTTCATTATGATGACTTCAAGTATATCAAATTATTCGATCCCATTGTGCAAAACATAGTGTGGATGGATTTCGTCATTGTGATACCCCAATCTTTTTATATATTTTCTACTAATTATGAATAATTCGAGTTCGATTTAGTAGTTGCGGTAAATAATTTTTACCGTCGATTAATATTATGAGGTCTCAAGTTGACTTTTTATAGGATTGTTGAAGTTGTTTTACTTTGGATTAAAGTCGTAGAATTTTTCGAGATGAGTTTGTAGACGTGAGAATTGTCGAAATTGGAGTTACGACTATTGAAAGTTTATCATAAAGTAATTACCGAGTTACCATATATGGAAATGTATAAAAATGGGGTTTCCTTTTTGGAAGGGGAGAGAGTTTTGGGTGGGTTGACTTTGGGTCAACTCTCCCTCCTGTGAGAGAGAGAGAGAGAGAGTGCTGAGCGGTGTGGCGGTCACCGGCAGCCTCACGCTGTCCGGCCACCTCCGACCTCAAAACTGGTCGGGTTCGACGCGAGCAGACCTCCTCCACCCTTTCCCAACCTCAATTGACGGCTTGGTGGCCAGAAAAAGGAGAATAGATAGGTAAGGAAATTAGGTTTTTCATGTTGTAATCGCCACTGTCGCCGGCATGGCTTTCGACGACGATTCTTGTTCTATTCGATTGGTTACTGTTTGTGAATTATATTAATATATTGGAATTGAGTTTTGGTGCAGGTTTAGCTCAGGAATTCGAATCAAATTTCGGCCTCCGCTAGAAATGGCGGTTGCCGGTGGTCTGGGACGGAGAGGATAGAGGGGTGGTTTTGCTCCCCTCCACCTCCCGAGTCTTTTTTATGGTACCTCGAGCCCAAGCGTGGCTCGACGACGTTGTTGCCTCGTCAAAACCAAATTCCGGCGAGGTTAGGTTTTCATGGCTTTCAGGCCAGATTCCTGCCGAATCCTGATTAGAGGTAGTTGGACATATTTTTGTGCTCGACGAGATCTTTCTATCCATGTATCAATCGCCGCCGTCGCCAGTGATCGCCGGTAGGCGCGTGACCGGAGAATTCTTTCCGGAAACTTGTCATGTTAAATGTCATTAGCTTCGTATCGACAATACGAACAAAGTCGTGAGGTTAATTTATCATTTAGACTTCGTCGTCCCAGTGGGTAGGTGGTGGTGACGAGGGTCTCCACCAGTGACAGTGCAGCCGACAAAGAAATTAAGTTTATCCTATATCGTTACGACTATTTCGTCATAACAAGTTTTTATCAAATATATTATTCGACTGAATTAGTCGAAATTATTTTTCGGATCGAGTATTTTCCTCAATTTACCTATTTATTTGTTATTTTTGACGATTTTCGACAAGGGTCGGGTCGTTACAGTACTACTCTAGATTAAATGGTTGCATTAGAATGTTTTCCGCATCTATTTCGACTAACTAATGATAGGATGGAGATTTGTGTTCTTATCATCAATGTACTTGGAATGCCTTACCTTCATTCCCTTTTTATGCAAGGCGACTTGAAGAGACGACGCTTGATTAAGACATCAAGAGCATTGTACGCGAATATCGTGTTAGTTCATTCAATAAAGAATGCCGTCGATATTGATCAATTATTCACTATATTCAAACATGAATTTTTGATATTGAGATCTTAATATTTTCTCTCTTTTCTACAAGAAAAGATGACAAAGTTGACAAAATTGGATTTTGTCGCCCTCGATATCTTTGGGAAGAATTACAAATTCTGGGTCCTTGTTGCTGAGATGCACCTTGAAACTCAAATAAGGGATTTTGAGTATAATAGGTATTTGAACCAAAAGTTCATATTACCAACAATATTAGAACCCGAAGTTCTAATTTTGAGATCTTAAACTTCAAGTTTCAAGTATAAATGATTTTCCAATCGATCACATCCATATGCTTAAGTTGCATATGATGAATTTGTTAACATTCTTGTCCGAATATGTAGGTCATCAACTGTGATAAAACATATGGTATATCATAAGATCATGAGTTAGATTTTTTTGCTTCATTACAAAATAGACGGATCAAATTATTGCTAGAATCGTAAAGCTTATGGAGGATTTGGGGACTTGAAGTTCCTAATTAACATTGAAAAAATCTAGACCCGGAGGGATTCAAGGTTCTAGTACGGTTAGTAGTGGTATAAGTCATACTTAGTACACCAGCTATCATTGCATATTATGTGGAGTACGTAACTGACGTAACGGCTTTGTAACCGATGTAACGGTCATCTACCATCATTTCTGTAATCATTATAGGTTCATCACATCCTTCTATAAAATGGATGTAATACTTTGCAATAAAAATATAAACTTGAAGATCTATGTTATATGTGAGGGAGGACCTAAAGTTCCTTAAAATGAAATTGGTTACTCGATAATGATGTTTCCAGTGTAAAATTATTGTAAATATGAAGTTTCCAATACCTATTTTCATAACCTATTTTCTTATAATAAAGTCGAACTTGAAGATTTGAATGAATGGTTATACAATAACCAAAGATTGAGACCTGAAGTTCTCACAACTAATTCTATCACAAGGACCAGAAGATCCTTTACATTTTTGTAATTCGATACGAAACATATGTTTCTCAATCTGACAAGCACTTAAAGTTCCTCAATATTATTTGAGATTCTTCTTTATCGAATATGTAATTTATTAGTCGAAACCTGAAGCTTTCTGACTATACGTTTGAGGATAATATAAATTTATCATATATTTGAGGATTAAGCAGACTAGAAGCTTTGTCTATTTTCTTCAATAAAAAGATTAAAAGTCCCTATGTTTATTTCTAATGCTTAATTTTATTCAGTTTCTTTTCTTGCATTATATGATTTTTTTTATTACAATTATTTTGTTCATATGGACCGACATTCCTAAATATTAAAACTTGAATGCATTTTCGCATGAAGTTCAGAATGCTTAAATGGCTTAGAGTCTATAATATATTGGATCTATTTGTCAAGCCTATATGTACGCACTAAACCTGTAGTTTGGGTACACAGCTATAAAAGAAAGAGATTAAGGCTTTTTATGTTCAAAGATTATTATTGATCTTTGACTATGTTGCTTACAAAAACTAATGCAACTCTTATCCCAAAAGGGATATATTTTTATTGATAGCTCCGGAAAAGCTTGTATCATATTACCTATGTAACATATTTTTGGCCAAATGGGTGTATCTTTTTCTACAGCCAATGTATGAATGAACTAGTTCACTGGATCTACCATAATTTGTAAGATCATCAAAATCTTCAATGATGTTATTGTTTGAGTATAAATCATAATGCTCGCTAACAAGCAGTTTTTATTTTATACCATTATTTACACATATCTTTTGCGACTTGTCACTTTAAATTGGTGTGTGATATTATCAACCATGTACTTTTATTTGATTAAGAGAAAAATCTCAATCAACTATGCGCAAATTGAAGGTGACAATTACTTTGACCAAATATTTGGTTTGAACTCGCCACCCACCAACGATTATAAGGAACATGATATCCTTACACGCATGTTATTTGCGAATGGTCAATATGATAGTTATCCCACTATTAAGGGGAGAAAAGACTAATGGAACAGCGGTGAAGTTGTGGGATATTTCCACTTGGTCCAAATTATATTCTCCTAAAGTGAAGATTTTACCTGCATTATCATGCCTTTAGTAGACGTTGAGTAAACGATCCACATTCTGAAATTAATTCCTCTATAGAGATGATTGCTCTAGAGTGTGGCACGGATATCCAATAATAATGAGCTCGTTAAAGCTAATGCATGCAAATATGAATGTGTGGGATCGAAATTTGATGATCATGGATATTACTTATGCTAGCTAGCGAAAGATCATCAAGGGTTGTGTACAAATCACGTTTCATTTTAAATGTCGACATATATTATTACTGGCCAAATTGGAAAGAAGAAATTCCAATACTCTGTGAAACGTGGTGGATTCTTGGACCTTAATAATATGACACAATCTCCTTGGTAGAGATATGAGATTAACAATGTTATTCCCTTAAATGACAACTTTTCTATAAGTACCGTGTCGATATTGACGAGAGACTTATGGCAGGTTGTAAGGGTTTATTGTGCTTTTGTAAAGCACATAAGAAAATCTCAAATATCATGTCATCATAAGAAAATGCTAATTTACAATCCCTAGAGGATTCATATTGCCTGAAAGTAGTTCCATGAATGATTAAAAGAGCTTGACGATCATTCATGGAAACACAGTGTAAACCTCATACATTGTGACGACCCGGACCAGAATCAGCAGTTTGATCAGCTATATACGTAAGTTACTGCGTAGTCGCAGCTGTCCGACAGTTATTCGAATCGCCGAACTTGTTAACGACTAAATTATTGGCTGAGAATTGGAGCTGGGTCTCTTCTCGAGAGTCGTTTTACGTATGATTACGAGTTCGTGGGCGGTTCCGGATCGTTATTTGGACAACCGAGGAATTAATTATGAATATTTGAAGTTTCGACGGAAATGGATTTAAATGGCAGGTTTGTTCGCGACTAAATTATCGGACGAGAATTTGGCTTCGGATCCTTCACGGAAGTTGTTCAGAATTTAATTTCGAGTTCGTAGGAACTTCCGGAGCATGATTTTGAGTTACAGAGTTTAAGTTGCGAATTTTTCCGTTTGTTGATTGTTTGGTTGATTTAATTATATGTTGATTGGCACAGTTGACTTTTTATCCGTTTGGCTGATGTGTTTGACTTCAGGTGATATTGGAAGAACATGTCGAGTCGAGTTCGTGGCCGTGAGAATTATCAAAATCGGAATTACGACGAGAAAGTTACGCGCGTTTGAAGTTCGTCGAAAATGATAATTACAAGTTTTCATTTTGGGAAAGGCTATAAATAGAAACCTGCTAATTTGGGCAAGTCAAAGACTTACCATATTGGGGTTTGACCGAGTTGACCTAGTCAACTCGGTGGAGAGAGAAGTTGGCGACGGGATGCACGGCGGCTCGCGGTGGCGATCGATTCCGGCCACCCTATGGGACGGGGTTGGTCCCATTCGATGTGCCTTGGTCCCTTGAGGGTGACTCCGGCCTCCTTTCACAGCAAGGCTCGCCGGAAATGGAAGAAAAATCCGGCCAAAATGGAGGGAAAACTTGTGAATTCGGGTTCCATGTTTTACACCGATTCGAGCTACAATTTGGAGTGGGCTTTGAAGCTCTCATCACTAGCAAGCTACCATGTAAGTTTGGAGTTCTAATTCATCTTGTGTATGGAGAATTTTGGAATTGAAATTTGTGAACCAATTCGGTTTTGCTTTAAATTGACATGGTTAGAGTGAGAATTGGCCTTTGTTGCAGTTGACAAAGTTGCTCAGTGGGTGATTTTGAGTGGAATAGGGGTTGCTCCGCCGTGAAATTTTCCGGTCAGCGATGGCGCCGCCGTGGGCGGCGGTCAACGGTCAAAGTTTGACTTTTTTTGGACTTTCGACAAGTTGCATGTCATTTGACTCGAAATCGCGCCCCGATCGCAGTGGGGAGGTTCGTTTTTCGAGTTGAGCGTCCGATACAACAACGTAACTGAGACTGTACTCTGTGTAAATCAAATCATAAACAATTCGATGCAAATGCATGAACAACATATAAGTGTATGTATACTCGTATACGTATATTCGTATAAGTATAACCGTATAATCGTAAAACACATGCTCATAATAAACATAATCTCGTATGAAATCTCATGCTCGTAAAACCATAATCATGCTGCATGCTCAAGTTCGTAAATCATAAATAAAAGACTCGCAATCAATCCGTGAAAATAAATTGTCCACTCACAGACTGGCGTAACGCGATACGCGTTATTGTGGTGTTATATATGGATTTTCGTCGATTCGTCGACTTTGGATTACGTGTTTCCGAGAACGGTGGTTTCTCGTGATTTCGTTTGTATTGTCGAATTATGTTTGTGAGAATTGGACTTTGTGAATATTCAGGGGTTCGTGATCGTTCGTTTGGCGAGGGACTTTCCGCCAGATCACGGGTTAACGCGTATCGCGTTACGCCAGTCTGTGAGTGGACAATTTATTTTCACGGATTGATTGCGAGTCTTTTATTTATGATTTACGAACTTGAGCATGCAGCATGATTATGGTTTTACGAGCATGAGATTTCATACGAGATTATGTTTATTATGAGCATGTGTTTTACGATTATACGGTTATACTTATACGAATATACGTATACGAGTATACATACACTTATATGTTGTTCATGCATTTGCATCGAATTGTTTATGATTTGATTTACACAGAGTACAGTCTCAGTTACGTTGTTGTATCGACACACTTGCCTCTCGGCTGATCCCCGATGGTAGGCCACCAGGCGGGGCAGTACCCCGGAACCGAGGCCTTTCTGGCTATGAATCACGTGGTAGTCAGGGACTCCGTGATTCCGACTGTACTAGCACGGACGTGTCCATGAGTGACCCCGTGAGACTTTCTATGCATGCTCTGTTTACGAGTTGGAGTCAGCGTCTCCTCGTAAACTATTTGATTTGATTTATTTATATTTCGACTCGCATATGTTTTTATAACATATATTACTCGGTGAAAGACATTTATTTTCGTCCACTCACTCTAATAGTTTTCATGTCTTTCCCCTGGGCTTTTCGGTTTCCGTGCCCAGTTTGCAGTTCAAGCTCTGGTGTCGCACGTCGTGGTCGGAGGCATAGTGCTCGAGCAATCTTATTTCATCCAGTAGGTTTATTGTTCTACCTACTGTGGTATGCGTATATGATTATGTATTAGATGTCGCTCTGAGATTTCTGTGGTATATGTTATACGATTTTATACCGGATTTCAGTAAAGTATATATATATTTATTGTTTTACTTTACTGTTGATATATTGAGAAATCCGGATGGGATTGGTGCCCACGGTTTGCTTTTTGTGGCATAGGATGAAGTGTATTTTCCGCGTGCAGGTAATGATAATTCCACGCTAGTAACGAAACTCTGTCCAAATTTCGAAAAGTTTTTGTTGGTTCATGTTTTCGAAGGGGTTTGATTCCGATTTAGGAAGCTAAATCGGGGTTGGGTCCTTTCATACATACTCATTTATGGTCAAGAATAATTGATTAAAATGCCTCGGTGAGTAGTATAACTAGACTATGAAGTCGTTTTTAAATTATGATCATAATGTTGCAACAGATTCTAACTTTTCACGAAGTTATGAATTCAGTAGAGCTCTTAAAAAGCATTTATGAATCTATCAATACATATAGATAATGATAATTATGGCTTGATACGTCATATCAAACTTTGATATTACTAGTTTCTTATTCTTTTACATTTATTACATTTAACTAATATTTTAAAGGTTTCATATTACCGCAACACTTATGGTAACTTATTGATGAAAAAATATTTGTTGTTTTATTGTACTACTTTTAACTTGTTTATTTTGTAACATTCAAAGTTAACGATGAGCCCGCATATGCATGGTACGATCAGGGGGAGATTCTCATCAGGAGGAGCATCCTGAAGTATGTTACCTCGGACACAAGCACATTGTACTATTTTTCTTTGACCAGGGTTATTTTTTTCCCACTGGATTTTTGTTACCTGGCAAGATTTTTAACAAGGCAACACTAGGCGCGACCAATACCATATTATTTATTGGTAGACGTCCAAGGGGGAGTGTTATAAATATTATATTTATGTGGATGTTTATGTTTATGTAAATATTCAATAGTTGTGTACTTACCATGTAAATCATACATCTATATATAGATGTCTATTGAGATGAATAATATAATACTCTACACTTTCTCATCCTCATCTCTCTGCGTTCTCTTTTCTCTCTATGTCTCTCTTTCTCCCCAGTTTATAACAATGTAATTGTTTATTGACTTTATTCAGTATCATCATTGTTCTCTCTCTTTCTTCTCCCAAAACTTCATCTTCTCCCCAAAGGTTCAGTCCCTCTTTCTCTTCATCATATATCAACGATTGAGAGAGAGATAGTGAAGAGAAGAGATATGATCTCAAGAGCCTCATCTCTTCCTCTGCTACTTCTAGTGAAGCCCAAAAGAAGATTCTTCCACAGGTCTCCAAGCAAGAGAAATAACTTGTTGAAAAAAATTCCATAAGTCTTCATCAAATCTCAAAAGATACCAGATGAAAATTTCATCTGGTTTTGTATATGAGTTTTTTTGTGTGATTAATTTTCTGTTTAGGTGATTATTGTTACTGATTTATAAATAGATTCATGTATCTGTTTGGATCTCAACTTCGTCTTCTTCTTTTTTGGATCAGATCTTGCATGTGTGAACTTTTTTGAGTTCTGATGATTATGAAGCATATGTTGTGCTTCAGTTTCATCAGAGAGAGAGAGAGAGAAGAGCTTTGGCAGATTGAATTTGATATGCCAAATTTGACAGATTGAATTTGTTCTGTCATCTACCGTGGCTTTGTCATATGGGTTGGAGGCTCCAAAAACTTTCTTCACCCAGCCAAATCTTACCATTAGAGTGCCAACAAGAATTTTGGCACAACCATTGGGGATACTCTAAGAGCAAGTCTAGTGGTGTAGTCAAATATTTTTGTCAAATCTGAATTTTGAAAGCTGACTTGGCAATTAAGATTTTAGTCAAAAATTTCTTCCAACCGATATGCTAAATTCTAAGATTATTTAATTCATAGATTGATGTTCATATCTGCAATGAAGTCCTAATGAACTTCTACTCCTTCAACAACATCAATGACAGTATGGAGCTAGCTCCATACGTCTTCGCAACCCACTATTAGATTACTAGATTATGATAATTTCAAATTTCTCAATCTAGATCACAACCCTATCTCGACCACCACCTCAAGTTCTTCACCAATTTTAACTGAAGTACACTTAAATCCGAGGAGAAAATAAAACAATCTCAAGGTTTAATTAGAAACAAACATACCATGATCGAAGAAGAAATGGAAGAATAATCACAAACCAGGGACACCCACTCATAACCCAAATCCATTTGAAAGGTAACATGAAAAACCAAGGAGAAGTCCATAATTATGGACCCCAAAAACATTAAACGATTCAAAATTAGTAGCATCTCAATTTCAACCCTCCAAGATAAATTTTTACTCAAGATCCTGTGAGCCCAAAATCCAGATGAGGAGAGAAAGTTTGATTCGAGTCTCTGTTGATGAGATGAGCAATGAAGAGATATACAAAGGAGAGAGAAAGAAGAATAAAAAAAGGATTGCAGATGGGTTTGTTGCTGCCAAAATTGACAGAAATTTTTTAGTATGTTATCCACGTGTATTCATGTAGGAGTTGACAGATCCATTGCAATGCCTTGCTTATGTTTTTTGTTACCGTTCGGCACTCCACATGTCATTTGAAAGAGCCATTAAACTTGGCCTAAATATGTACATAGAAGACGGATCCGTTCAGATCGACGACGTACAGCTTATTTTGTTGATAATGATGGCTAATTCGGATTCGTTCGAACACCCCGAATGACTAAGACTTGAGTTTTACTTGATAATCACGAGTTGATTACCTAATTTACTTAACAACGTAGTACTAATTAGTAATGCTTCTAAGCATGAACATGGTAGGCCACGAAGAAAAGTTACTAATAGAGGGTAATTGGGAGCTCGAAATTAAATGATAGATTTTTTCTTTGCTTTGGTCCTGTCCTGTGGGTAGCTTTAATCACTGGCTTCAATTTCCTTTTCCAGTACATGTATATGCAAAAGCCAGAAAAAGAAGGGGGGAGCCTCGGTCTCACTGTCTAAACAACCAAGTTCCTTTTGTTTCTCTCATCAGTCCTGTCTACAATTATATGCATCCTACTTAATTCATCAGATAAATGAAGTGTTGTACAACTATAAGTCTATAACTAAGGGCCTTGAGGCTCGGTTTGACATTATTTGTAATCGTTTCTATTGTAGAGCACTCCTTGGTTTTAAACTTTTAGTTGCCAATTTAAAAAGCCATATCAATTTCGCACAAGTATGAACTAGGAAAGGGTTCAAACTTGGAACCCTGACATATAATATGATGTCAAACTATAATACGACGATCCAGGTCCATTTTCTTAAATACTATGCACGCCAAGAAAACATAAAATCGGGATAAAAATATTAAAATCGGTGACAATGCAGATATAGAATGAATAAATAAATATCCGAAATAAAAATCAATATCGAAGAGTCGGCCAAGACTGAGATTAAGGCAAAAGAAGTTGACAAATATGCCTAGAAGTTTAGACAGACAAATAAGGGAATGTCATGCTTGAAAGTTGAAACTAGTCTGTATTCTCTGCATGAGCTAGCATTATACACATCACTAATATGCATAGGAGCTAACTTGTTAAAAGTTAAAAACGACCCAAATGCAGTAAACATATTAATCCACGCAGGAGGCGGAAGGTTTGAGCTGGTTAAGGAGAGCCGATAGGGGTGGGACTAGGACGAGGAGGCGAAGGTTTTGGAATGTATGGGTTCAGTGGTGCGCCATGCTCAATTGGACCATGTTTGATGGAAGCTTTTGAACTTGGAGAAGGATCGATAGGGCGGTAATCATCCAGATTTACATTTCCTGCATGCCTGTGATTTGTGCTTGGAATGTATCCACCGATCACCTGCAGTCAGAAACAAATACAAATCAACATGATGTTGAAGAAATCTGTTACATAATAATTAAGTCTATAAGGTGATAACTTGGTTTGAGTTTGATCAATTTGATGTGTGTCCAGGTGAAGACTATGCTTATGTTAAGTAGTGCTTTATGCAATAAGTGATTTCAAGAGCATGTAATAAGTGATTTCAAGAGCATGTACAGAAAGCACTTGTTTAATCTTTCAAGTTGGAACAAGTGCTTGGGACAAATTTGTTTCTAAAAGTGAAGGCATACACTTGATGTTGGCTATTTCTTAAGCCATGACAAAACACAGTAATGAAAGCTTATCAATGATTAAGTGACTTTATCTCTTTGGACAACTAGGTATAACATTCATGCATACCATGTTTTCCATCTAGGATAGAACACTAAGCATGTATCACTGACATTCTGGAACACTTTCCCTTGTGTGTCCTTTTCATGAGTTTAAACTCTTCTAAATCCAGATCACTTGTGTTTAATCTGTATGACTTTTAATCATAAGAATCTGCCTTGGTTTAGTGAAGTTCCCCAGGAGAGTTGACAAATTGTTCACATGGTTTTTCTGAAAAATTCGGTTTGTCTTTTTCTTCCTGACAAGTCGCTTTCAAGTCTGGTTTCTCTGGTTTCTCTCCTTGCTGTCTTATAACGTGCTTCCTTCTTGAGAACTGATATTGCCATTCTGGTATAAGCACATATGACCTCTCTTGTCTTGATTAGACTACCTTAGCTCTTTAAGGGAAATTGTGAGAAACTGTGCTGCTATGCAAACTGACTTTGCTTGTTGTGTTCTCTTTGCTGCTACTCTTGTCGGTCTGCAGCATCCCTTGCTTAGTCTTGTCTTAGGACAGTTGTAGGTCTGCATTTAGACATACGCATGCTATGTTTCACATGCTCTCTTAGCTGTTTGTTGACCACCGAATAGCCTTGCCTATATAAGGAGTTCCAAGCTGCCTTGGATCCTTGGTTGGTTGAGTGAAACACTTGGGGGCTTTGGTTATTCTGTTTTGGTACTCTTTGAGAGCACTTTCGAGTGTAGTTTCTCTTATCTCTTCTCTTCCCCTTCCATGTCTTTTGGTTGTTCTTTATAGTGCATAATAGACATGGATTCACAAGCATAAAAACTGTTTTCAAAACTCATATGCATTGTTGCATTGTGCATTCCATTGAGATAAAGTATGGAGATGCCCAACCCAAGAAGTTGATCAAGAAGATTTAACTTACGAGTAGTTAAGATCTGAGTTGATACTTCTGTATATTTCCAAAGTGTAAGCACATAGATTAAGGTAGTGTAGCTCTGTTTGTACTGGTGGGTAGACTAGTCAGGATAGCATACGGGTTATGTATCCCAGAGTGCCAGAAACTTGTAATTGTGTGTGTTACAAAGTAGTGGAAAGGTTTGTCCCTCAAGAGTTAGGGGCATGCAGTTTTTGATCCTGGTTGTAGGATTTCTGCGTTATCAAAAACATCTTGTGTCACTTTACTTACTGTTTTACATTTCAGTAATCGTTTCTGTGCTTCGGGATAGATCTCTCTCCTGCTATCCCGAGAACAGTTTGAACGAAAAAGTGGTAAAGGCCTATTCACCCCCCCTCTAGGACCTTTAAGTGGTATCAGAGCGGCCACTAGCCTTTGCTAGTGAGATCCTCTGAGGGGTTCGTTATGGATCGGGAAAAATGTTCTTCCATAAATGTTCCACCTTTTTTCGATGGACATGATTTCTCTCAATGGAAAATCATGATGAGTGCCTTCCTCTCCTACCAAGATAATGGTATGCTGTGGCAAATTGTAGAGGAAGGCTGGACACATCCCACTAAACCAGAAGGCGCTGAATCAACCGTAAGGGTTTCAAAGCCTAGGTCCGAATGGGTAAAAGATGACAAGGATTCGGCTAGAGCAAACATCAAGGCCCTTAGCTGTTTATTCAACGCTGTCTCCGAAGCAGAGCGCCAAAGGATCATTCATTGCTCTACTGCTAAGGAGGCATGGGAAGTGCTCATCAACACTCATGAAGGTAACTCTCGTGTTAAGCAACAAAAACTTCAACATCTTATTTATGAGTTTGAAGGTCTATGCATGAGTAACAAAGAGTCTATTGATGATTTCTATGGTCGTGTGCTAAATATCACAAATCAATGTCGTAGCTTAGGCGAGGCCATAGAATCAAAGAAAATTGTTAGGAAATTCTTAAATGCGTTACCTCCTTTCTTTGACTCTAAAATGAATGCTATAGAAGAGGCTCATGATCTAGACACTTATCCTTTAGAGGAGCTTGTTGGAAATCTGAAAACTTATGAGACACTCAAGAAAAGGCCTATGCATGAAAAATCTATTGCTCTAAGTTCGGTTAAAATTGATGTTGAAAAAGAACTTGATGATGAAGACGATGATAATGATGAATGTGCCTTTTTGACTAAACAATTTGAGAAATTCTTAAGGAAAAGGAAATCTTTCAACTCTAACCGGAACTTTTCTAAAGGATCTAGCTCTAAGCCTTTTAGAAATAAGGTTGCACAGAAAAGTCGGGATATCAGATCCTCTTCTATCCCGAAAGTGGACATGAAATGTTTTGAATGCAATGGAGTAGGACATAAAGCTGTAGACTGTGCTAACAGGAGAAATAAGTCTCATAATGTGTTAAAAGCAACTTGGAGTGATAGTGAGTCTAATGAAAACTCTGAAACCGATCTTGATGAAGACGAAAAGGTTGCTTTTGTCTCCCATATCACATTAGATGAGTCTCTTGAAGACAATGATTCTGATAATGAAGGACATGACATGTATGTGCGTTTATGTAAAGCCTCAAAGTCTATGCTTGCTAAGAATGAAGCTCTATCTAATGAGCTTTCATTGAGTAAGGAGACACATTCCAGGATACAAGGGGAGTTTCTATCCCAGAAAGCAGAATGGAGTTCAACCAAAACCCAACTTGAGGAGCAAGTGATTCTTCTCAAAGAAGAGCTGGACCGACAGTCTTCTTCCATAAGCGTGTTGACTACTGAGAAGCTGAAACTCGAAGAAGCCTTGCTGGACGCCCGGAACCAGTTCTCAAAGTTCTCCATTGGCTCGGAGAAGCTATCCTAAATCTGTGGGATGGGAAGGTTGGATGGCAGCAAGAGAGGTTTGGGGTTCAAGGATGATGACAAACCCAAAGGCCCGGGGAAGACTAAATTTGTAAAAGGCACAAGCTCGATGTTGGGAAAGCCTCCACCTCGACAGAAGATCAATGCTCCTGAAACTTCCAAGGCGTCCATGCTCAAGAAGAACTCACAAATCCGGTGTTTTCACTGTGGGAACAGTGGACATGTCAAGCGGTACTGCTACAAGCTGAGAAGGATACCTGCACCGACAAAGATCCCACAGAGCAACGATCTGCTCGCTCATTTCCAGAAGTCTCTCAACGAACTGACCAGGATGGCTCAGTCCCTTTCCATCCCGACACAGAAGAACAAGCCTGCTTCTTCAAACTGGGTCAGAAAATCTGTTCGAGGAACCAGGGATACCAGAAGCGTCATGCCTCCCAAAGAACCTGGTGGCAAGAAGAAACAGGAAGAAGTCATTTGTTTCCTTTCAAGAGTGAAGACCTCACCTATTGCTGCAAGAGATGTTGTAGCTGTTTGCAATGTTGCCTTGACTGCCATTTCCACTAGAAGATCCGATTCTTGGTACATGGACAGCGGCTGCTCGAAGCACATGACCGGAGAACGGAAATGGTTTACCTCCATGGATGACACTCATCCAGTTGGTGATGTCATGTTCGGTGATGGTGCCAAAGCGGAGATTATTGGATGCGGGACAGTTGACACTCCTGGTCTCCCAGTCTTGAAGAATGTTCTTTTGGTGGCGGGTTTGGAAGTCTACTTACTCAGTGTAAGTCAGATTGTCGACGAGTATGAGACTGTGACGTTCGACACATCTCAGTGCACAGTCCTTAATGGGAAAGGAAGATGTGTGATGAAAGGTGAGAGGTCCAGAGATCATTGCTACTGTGTCCGCGCTAACAAAAGGCTAGAACCTGAGATGTGTTTCCGATCCTTGACACAAGAAAGCATGCTAGATCTATGGCATAGGAGGATGTCCCATCTCAACCATCAAGATGTGGTGAAGCTGTCCTCAAAAGATGGAGCCCGTGGTCTGCCCAAACTGTCCGGGAGAGCTGCAGGTATGTGTGGAGACTGCAAAATGGGTAAGCTATCCCGAACCTCTCATCCTATCTTAAATGCTAAACCAACCTCTAATGTGCTTGAATTGCTTCACTTAGATCTAGTAGGTCCTATTGAAACTGAAAGTATTGCTAGAAAGAAATATGTGCTTGTTGTGGTAGATGATCTTTCTAGATTTACTTGGGTTGTGTTCTTAAGTGATAAAACTCAAACCTTTGGGAAGTTTTTAGAACTAGCAAAACGTGTTTCAAATGAGAAGCTTTCCGAAAGCAAATGCATCTTGAGAATTAGGTCGGACCATGGAACTGAGTTTGAAAATTCTTTATTTGCGGAATATTGTGAGGAAAATGGTATGCATCATGAGTTTTCTGCCCCCATCACACCACAACAAAATGGGATTGTTGAGAGAAAGAATAGGGTGTTGGTTGAGATGGGGAGGGTAATGCTTAGCTCTGCTGACTTACCTCATATGTTTTGGGCTGAAGCAATCTTTAATGCTTGTTACACTCTTAACCGTGTAATCTTCAGACCGGGTACTAGTAAAACACCTTATGAACTTTGGAAAGGCAGAAAGCCAAATATCTCACATCTAAAAGCTTTTGGTAGTCCCTGTTTTATCTATAGAGATCGTGAGTATTTGACCAAATTCGATGCTAAATGTGATAGAGGTGTCTTTCTAGGTTATGCCTTGAACAGCCGTACTTATCGTGTCTATAACAAGAGAACTTGTAAAGTTGTAGAAACGGTGAATGTTGCCATCAATGACTCTCTTGTATGCTCTCACCACCATTCTTCAAGAGATGTGCAGGTTGAGGATGTAAGCACTGAGACATCTCCCGAAGCTGCTAAGACTCCTATAGATGAGCAGAACCCTATACCTGATGATGTATCCCAGGATACAGAATCTGATGCTGAAGGAGCCGGGATAGATCAGACCCTGACTATCCAGAAGTCTCATCGGGTTGGGAAACGTCAAGTTCAAAAGGATCACTCTCCCTCGGATGTGATTGGCATGGTTGATGAACCAAGGCAAACCCGAAGTAAGTCCAAGGTGCTTGTAAGTAATCTTGTTAGCCTCAAAAGCTTTCTTACTTTGCATAGGTTAGCTATCAATCGAATTGCTTGCTATGGTTTTGTTTCTAGTGTTGAGCCTAAGAATGTTAGAGATGCTTTAAAAGATTCAGAATGGATTGTGGCTATGCAAGAGGAATTAAACCAATTTGAGAAAAGCAATGTGTGGCATTTAGTTCCTAGACCTAAGGGTAAGAATGTTATAGGAACGAAATGGGTTTTTAAGAACAAAACGGATGAAAAGGGAGTTATTACAAGAAACAAAGCTAGATTGGTTGTGCAAGGTTATTCACAAATAGAAGGCCTAGACTTTGATGAAACCTTTGCCCCCGTAGCTAGACTTGAGTCCGTTAGATTACTCTTAGCCATTGCCTGTTTTCTTAAGTTTGATCTCTTTCAAATGGATGTGAAAAGTGCTTTTCTAAATGGAATTTTGAAAGAAGAAGTTTATGTGGAACAGCCTCCGGGACTCCTAAGCTCTTGCTATCCCGAACATGTGTACCGATTAGACAAAGCCCTTTATGGTTTGAAGCAAGCTCCTAGAGCCTGGTATGAAAAATTGTCTACACATTTGATTGAACATGGGTATGTTAGAGGGTCCATAGATAAAACCATGTTTGTCAAAAATGTCTCACATCATATGATTATTGCTCAAATCTATGTGGATGATGTGGTGTTTGGTTCTACCTCTCAAAAACTTGTTGAGGAGTTTGTCACTCTAATGAAGCAAGAATTTGAAATGAGTCTCTGTGGCAAGCTAAACTTCTTCCTTGGACTACAAGTTCAGCAAAGGAAAGATGGGTTGTTCATCTCGCAGGAAAAGTATGCGAAGGAACTTGTGAAGAAGTTTGGGATGGAAGGAGCCTCTCCTATCCGGAACCCGATGGGGACTTCATGCAGAATCAGTGCAGATCTTGAGGGTACCAATGCTGATCAAACTCTCTATAGAAGCATGATTGGAAGCTTGCTCTACCTCACAGCCAGCAGACCTGACATCTCCTTCAGTGTGGGTGTTTGTGCTCGGTATCAAGCCAACCCCAAGGAATCCCATGTAAAGGCAGTTAAGCGTATCATCCGATACGTCTCAGGTACGTGTGATTTTGGTATCTTGTACACAACGGATACTAACACTGAAATTGCAGGGTATTCGGACTCGGATTGGGCTGGAGATGTCACGGATAGGAAGAGCACCTCGGGAGGATGCTTCTTTGTTGGGAACAACTTGGTGTCATGGCATAGCAAGAAGCAGAACTGCGTATCCTTGTCCACTGCTCAAGCTGAGTACATAGCTGCTGGAAGTTGCTGCACACAACTCCTTTGGATGAAGCACATGCTGAGCGACTACGGATTTGAGCAAGGTATTCTATCCCTGTTCTGTGATAATACTTCTGCTATCAATATCTCAAAGAATCCTGTGTTGCATTCTAGGACCAAGCATATAGAAATCAGATATCATTTTATTAGAAACTTGGTTGAAGAAAATCAGCTTGAAATGACTTTCATTCCAACTGAACAACAATTGGCCGATCTATTCACTAAGCCCTTAGACAACATGAGATTTGAAAGTCTTAGGAAGGCTATTGGTGTATGCACCATCACTTGAGATATCTCCCTCACTGATCTCAATTTACTTTTCAGCATTTTACTTTTCTGAAAATAAGTGTTGGCATACTCTGGGATACGAGTCTGTGCATGCATCTCTGGAAATATTTCTGAACTTGATCTAGAATGTTGTGTTCTTATTTCATGTTTCTTGATAGACAATTGCTGCATCTTTCTCTTGCGTATATGCATCTATGTCTTTAAGAATGTTTGTGCATGTGGTCTAAATCTTCTCTTGGAACTAGATAGAATTCTTGAGCACAAAGGTTATTCTTGTGGGGTGTACATAGTTTGAGCTATAAAATTGAGTGAGTTGAACTAGTTACTGAAGAATAATTGTGAATATCTGGTGTTTATTGTTAAATGAATTAATCAAAGGAATGGGCTAGTCTTTTGCTGGGTGCACCTTAACCGGAACCAGTGGGGATCCCTGAGATGTTATCTATCCTTCGATGGGTTTGGACTAGTTACCCACTGAGTGTCCTTGAAACACACATTATTCTTTCGAGCATTGCGCTCAGGACATAATGGTAACTACTCTGTTACATGGACCTATGAGGACGTATTTCTCAGATGAGCTCTTGGACTAAAAGTGAAAGAAAATGGAGAAATTGCTTTGAACTTAAATGTGAACGGCCAAAGGCCAAATTTGGGACAAAAATCCTTGTTATGATATTTTTTCTGAGCTCTAAAAAGTTGTGACAAAGTCACTTGGTTACTCTTAAGGTCCTCATATCATTTGATGCTCCAAAATTCTACTCCCTTAGGTGAACTTTTCACACACACACTCTTAAGGTTCCAAGATCTGATTTGTAAGAACATTGCATTAATGTTGATTGTTAGTCATATACCCATGTGAAAGATTTGAGCCTTCAAGACATATGGAAATTAGTTGTCACATTCTTGTGAATCATGCTTAAATATTCTTCTGTGGTCTGGGATTCTATAGACTGTTTCCATCCCAGGGTTTCTGCTGACAGTTTGAAAAACTCTCTGAATTTCAAAATTTTGTGTTGTTTTATGCATCACGTGAGGGGGAGCTTCTTGTATGATGGTAGGTACATTGATATTCTTTATATATAACTCAGGATTATCTCTATTATCCCAGTGGATATTAGAAGTATACATGCATGGTGGTCTTTGTGGTTCGCCTTTAAGTGTTGAGGAATCTTTCTTGGATGCATGTGTGACTTCCCTAGGAATAGGACACTGTTACTCTTTATTGCTGACTTGACTACACAGGAATTTAAAAGTGGAGATTGTGTGTTTAAGAAGAGAAAACTCTTGGTTCAAGGAATCTTGAGTAGAGTTGGTCTCGTTTCCGCTGCCCTTTTCTCTCAAGGAGCACCTCGTCGAGAGAGGTTCGAGTCTGAAATCTCTATCCTCGTCTCAAGTCAGTTTCAGGTCAGGAGCTCACTGTCTCCTCCCCTCCTGAAGATAACACTGCGGTTTCCTCTCCTTCCATCTTTGGTTTGGTTTCGTGTTCTGCTTCCAAACAATGTTACTTTTTATCTGCGGCTTTTATATCATCTATGGTTTTACCCTTTGTCTTTCCTAGACAAAAAGGGGGAGAACTAGCTAATCGATGCAGGTACCTTTGGATGGGGAGAACTACCTGGCTGGGATAGGTACTTGTGTTTCTATCATGGTAAACCAGTCAGGGGGAGTACTGAACTATTTGGTTTACGTACTTTGGATACTTTTTGCTGGTTGAAGACTCTCTGATCACTTTTCCTTCTGGTTACTCTCTTTTGGTATTTATGTTGAACAATTGTTATGGTTTTGTGGCATGTGGCAAACAAACTATTCTGATTGTTATTTTGTTTGAACCCTTTGTCTTTCATTGACAAAAAGGGGGAGAACTGGTTATTCTTGTGCTGCTATGTGATGGGGATTACATGTGGTTGTGTTTCTAACTATGTTGCAGGTATTTGAATGGGGAGAATTGGTTATTATTTTGACAGGATATCATAGGGTTTATGTATCCTGACCCCTGCATTTGCTTAGGGGGAGTACTGTGTGTATTGGTCACCCTTTTGAGCAGGATACTATGCGATAGGTATCCTTGTTGCTACATTTGTATGCATGTGTTGCAGGTACTGTTTGTAGAACTATGTTTTGTCAAGAAATGCCAAAGGGGGAGATTGAAGGCATACACTTGATGTTGGCTATTTCTTAAGCCATGACAAAACACAGTAATGAAAGCTTATCAATGATTAAGTGACTTTATCTCTTTGGACAACTAGGTATAACATTCATGCATACCATGTTTTCCATCTAGGATAGAACACTAAGCATGTATCCCTGACATTCTGGAACACTTTCCCTTGTGTGTCCTTTTCATGAGTTTAAACTCTTCTAAATCCAGATCACTTGTGTTTAATCTGTATGACTTTTAATCATAAGAATCTGCCTTGGTTTAGTGAAGTTCCCCAGGAGAGTTGACAAATTGTTCACATGGTTTTTCTGAAAAATTCGGTTTGTCTTTTTCTTCCTGACAAGTCGCTTTCAAGTCTGGTTTCTCTGGTTTCTCTCCTTGCTGTCTTATAACGTGCTTCCTTCTTGAGAACTGATATTGCCATTCTGGTATAAGCACATATGACCTCTCTTGTCTTGATTAGACTACCTTAGCTCTTTAAGGGAAATTGTGAGAAACTGTGCTGCTATGCAAACTGACTTTGCTTGTTGTGTTCTCTTTGCTGCTACTCTTGTCGGTCTGCAGCATCCCTTGCTTAGTCTTGTCTTAGGACAGTTGTAGGTCTGCATTTAGACATACGCATGCTATGTTTCACATGCTCTCTTAGCTGTTTGTTGACCACCGAATAGCCTTGCCTATATAAGGAGTTCCAAGCTGCCTTGGATCCTTGGTTGGTTGAGTGAAATACTTGGGGGCTTTGGTTATTCTGTTTTGGTACTCTTTGAGAGCACTTTCGAGTGTAGTTTCTCTTATCTCTTCTCTTCCCCTTCCATGTCTTTTGGTTGTTCTTTATAGTGCATAATAGACATGGATTCACAAGCATAAAAACTGTTTTCAAAACTCATATGCATTGTTGCATTGTGCATTCCATTGAGATAAAGTATGGAGATGTCCAACCCAAGAAGTTGATCAAGAAGATTTAACTTACGAGTAGTTAAGATCTGAGTTGATACTTCTGTATATTTCCAAAGTGTAAGCACATAGATTAAGGTAGTGTAGCTCTGTTTGTACTGGTGGGTAGACTAGTCAGGATAGCATACGGGTTATGTATCCCAGAGTGCCAGAAACTTGTAATTGTGTGTGTTACAAAGTAGTGGAAAAGTTTGTCCCTCAAGAGTTAGGGGCACGCAGTTTTTGATCCTGGTTGTAGGATTTCTGCGTTATCAAAAACATCTTGTGTCACTTTACTTACTGTTTTACATTTCAGTAATCGTTTCTGTGCTTCGGGATAGATCTCTCTCCTGCTATCCCGAGAACAGTTTGAACGAAAAAGTGGTAAAGGCCTATTCACCCCCCCTCTAGGACCTTTAAAAAGAAATGCTATAGAGCTAGAAATCCTATAATGATGCAACAGAGGCTGTATTTGAAGAACTATGACCAATGACCAATATGACCACCAGTTACAGTACATGTACCTTGAGACTTCTGCTTGTTGTTTTTATTTCTGAACCCTCTCCATGGTGGTTGAGAAACAGATCTGAAAAAGGACACTGAAGAAGTCATATTCTAGTTTAGGCATTTGTCTATTAACTCAAGTTCATTGACATTTCTTATCTATAAACGAGTCGAGGATTAAACAATATTAGCCACTCGATAACAATCATGCGGAAGGTGTCAACCCCTCCCCAAAGAGGTGAGGACTCCTAAACCAGAAACACACCTCCGCCATCACTCCAACACATTACAAGTAACATATGAAATATGAATATATCCTCTTTGCATGCACCTCAGCTGAAAGAGCAACTCTAATGACAAGACCATAAGTCAAACTAATCACTCTGATGACAAAATTTAACAATAAATTGTGAAACTTGAAAGCTTTCAGAGTTTCAGCTTCAATTCTATGGTGCTTTAACATGCAATAACGGAAAAAGAACAAACATAAAAACTTGAACTTGTTTTGGATTGTACTGCACAAATGTGGTCTGTGATGGCAAAATCCAAAAGGCAAAATCCAAAAGAAGCAAACAAACCTCACTGAGAACATCAGAGCACAACAGTTTTCTCTCCTAATATTCACAGGTGTTAGAAGAACAGCGAGGGGAATCACACGTAACGGACATATCATACAACGGAGTTACTCATAAAAATCCAAATCAGATGAAAAAGAAGCATTCTTGTACCTGGAAATGTGGAAGGTATTCTCGAGCTGGAGACACCATTCAACATGAGAGCTGTACCAAGCACCAATAGCAAAACCCAGAAACCAGAGGCCTTCGTCATGCAGACAAATATAAGCAACAACACAAAAGGTTTTCGCTTCAAGAATTCTCAGTCCTGAGAAGAAGCTCAACCCATTAAAGGACAATAATGGAGCAAGAAAAGAGAAGGGCCGGCCGGCTTTGTGGAGCAAGCTAAGTGAATCAGGAATTCCGGGAAGATAACAAACAAACAGAGTGAGGGAGTGGGCAACTTAAGAAGAGCCCATGTCTTTGCATTTGAGTAAGTAGAAATAAATTTGTCTTTTTTTGTTTTTGGTTTTGAGATTTTAAAAAACTTTGCGGTGGTAAGTGGGATGATAATAAAGGAGAGGCATGTGGGTTTCACAGAGGCTTCTTCATTACTCATTAGTGAGCTGCTGCTCATTTAAGTGCTTCATTTAGTGTTTTGGGTGCAGAGACGGTGAGGGGAATGAAGAAGCGACCAGAGTTGCCGTGGAATGTGAGCTTTTGGACACGTCTCAGTGCCATTTGACATGCGCAATCTTGATACACGAGAAAACACAACTGTATTAATAATTCGGCACAAATCAATAGCAATGAAAAGAGAAGCATAGAGAGTGAAGATCGATCAGAATGGAGAGCGGAGGCGGAGACATAACCCATGGTGACTTCGGCGAGGCAGGAGCAACTACTGGCAATGACGAGAAACACTGGGTCTCTCTGTTGGGCCTACGACGAATATAAGGACGCGTTTCTGAATAATTGAATATTATACTTGAGAAGACAAGAGCCAACAGGGGGTGTAGCTCATATGGTAGAGCGCGAGAGGCACGGGGTTCGATTCCTTCCCCTCCATTTTTATGTTTGTTCACAATGAAGATGATTCACATTTTTTTGAACTTGGATTAAAACGATGATGGATGGCTTTTAACAAACAGCATTCATAAGTGACGATCAAAGTCAAGTAGCAACTTCTGCTTATTGATGGATCAAACGTCACAAGAATGTGATTGATGAACGAGGACCACATTGTTTCAGGCTTTCAGCGAATCATCCATTTATCTAAATCTGAAGAGTTGCATTCAGACATATAAGATCACAGCAAGATTCACACAAGAGTCATAAATCGGAGATAGGTTTAACAATTACACAAAATAGCTTAGGACCAAAACATTCTCCCAGTCGAGAACTAATTGCAAAAAGTCGGATATACTACATTATGGTCTTGAAAAACTAAAGGGAAAGTAATCTGTCCAAACTCTCATATCTTGAACTTCACGGCCAATCTAGCAGTAGACTGGTTGCTGTCAACATCTGGCGATTTAGCGGTACTGCAAAAAAATAAGAATAAGAAAATGGAAGCATGAGTATCCATTACATGAATCACCAAATAATGAATGAAAGAGTAACCTGTAAAATTACATCAGATTGGACAACACGTGTGTTAAAAGTGAAATAGGCTTTGTCCAAACATAACAATAGTTAATAGAATGTCCAAACTTAACAACCGGATAGTATGATCAAGCTGCTGTTAGAAATATATCAAACATGTTCTTGGCAGGCAGAAAAAACCTATACCTTGATGAAGCCAATTTCCTTTGCGTTGCTGCGGAAGCACTGCCTGCAGCACATCTAGCCATACTTGCGGATCAACCCATGAGGATTCCCACACACTCGGCTGTCACACACAATAGAACAGAAACCTTAGGTCAGTATAAAAACATCATTGTGGAACAGTTGGTTAAGGTTAATACTTGATTATCACAGAGCAACGTACCATAATGCTGTATGTGTTAATTAAGTTGGTATAATCAAACTTAATTCTTAGTATATTTACGCAATACCCAACAGAGTAACTGATGCATACTATAAATGCAAGCTAACTCCTTGCACAATACTAGCTAAAGCAGCCCAGACCCACACGGCATGATACTTCCATGAGTTGCTATATAGTTTGATCGAAAATTAAATGCTTGTTATACAAATACCAAACCATAAAGTACTTATTATGAACAAAATTCTAAGTAGATCACTGAGTCGCTGATGATTTTACAATTATTGTCTATACTTAAAACAAAAATTACGTCAAACCCAGGTATGCATCAACTCTAAAGTTGTTAGAAACATTCATAAATAAGAAAGAATAAGAATCGGATTAAGATGATACCAAGTGCGAGAACCAGGGCCGTACGACTTAGGATGCGAGTTCCACACGTTCGTGTGTCCCATCTTTGAATCTCTCACACAGCTTTCAATTCAGAGCGTTCGCTTCAGCAGCCGCAGCAGAGTGATGATGAGTCTCAAATAATCCTAGTCTCGTTTTGTGAAATTTTGTTGGATCTAACAGGTGTTGTACTGCAACGTTGCGTTTTAGTAAGTTTTTGCCACGGTCATTATTGGGCTGGGATGGATAATGGATTAGCTTATTTAGCTCTTTAACTTAAAATGCAGGCCCAACTTAACACTGCAATTCAGAGGCATAGACGGCCCAATGTACATGTTATGATCACTATGATGTATTTATGATCCTAATTATATCTCTGAGGTAGAGTATAGCTAAATTTTAGATCAAAAACAAGCCAAGAGGGCAACTCAATTATTCTATTTTGCTAACTTTACTCGGTCATGACATCAATGTTCTGTTCATCGTTCAGTCCACTTGTACTTTGGAGAAAAGGAGAATGAGAGATGATCATAGCATCAATGCGTCATGACTGATACTCTGACATGTTCCAGAATCTGATTCTGATCCAGCTATTTAGTATTTGCTACTCCAAAATCTACAACATGAACAGATTATACGTAGAACTGGCATCATTCACGTACTATTAATACAAAAACCCTTTTATTTCAGAGCACGAGATCGATCACGTTACAAATGTGGCATAGACAAATGCTCAACATTTACAGGGACGATCATAATGAAAAGACTAGCCTCCAAATACCACTCAAAATTTTGTTGAGAAAGCATGCTATGGATATACGTACACATACATACATACATTATACATATACACACACACACACGATTAAGCTTAATCGGTTATGTGATGCTTCACCATGATCTGAGGCCGGAAGATCGAAGAGACGACCGACTTAAACAGTGTTCATATATATCTACTTCCACAATACGGACGGCCGATGATGACCGTCTGATTGATTTGATGATATGAAATTATGAAGCGAATCGAATCAGCATGCCCGGCACATAAGTGGTGATCGTTTAATCCAATCCAAGATACTGCAAGAAGGCATCTTCTTCTTCCTTGAGCTTCCTCCCAATCGAATGGTCTCCGGCTGATTTTTGTTGAGCATATTCCACAGCACACGCACGTCCTCGTACTCACAAGCCTTCACATCCTGTTGCAGCTTCGGTAGCCCTATTCCGTCACCAAAAATATATATCTCAATCTTAATTTATATATAATCAACCATAGATTTCGAAATGTTATAGATCCAAATTAGCACATTACACATACCGTTTTTGCGGATTCCGAACCGGCTGGCTGCTCGGCTCAAAGTTTTCCGCATCGGAAACTTCATCTTACGCAACAACGCCATTAAGCAAGAGGGTTATATATGTTTGCCTGATTAGAAAAAACTTGACAAAGGAACCAAGCCAATGATGCATCAAAGGAGCAAAACAAACTCAGCTATCTAGCTCTCTCGCTCTCCAACTCTTTCTAGCTTTATCTCTCCTCCTCTCGGGGGAGAGTAGCCTTCTTCTAAGCTCGTTGGTCCCTTATCAGCGATTTCTGATTTCTTACAGTGTTGAGAGAAATCGGAAGAAGGGAAATCAGAAGTCGTTGAATGTGTGGGATTCTCTTTCCTCCCCCGAAGCATTTTTACACCAGTTGTTTCCATGACGCGACGATCGTGCATTATTAGAGCGACACGTGTTGGTTGCGTCCGGATCCAATGAGTGTCTCGCGATGATTGCGACGGTACTTAATTGAGTCCCGGGGTGGTTACGTGTGGCTGGCTCATTGGCAGCGTGGAGTCTTGCAGGGTCCCGGTCGTGAAAGATAGATATTTCTCCCCAATAATCAACATGGGCCTGTTCTGCACATGAGCCTGTTTGAGTTTTATATTTCTGTGGACCCTGGGCTGCCAGACGTGGCGGTTATGAACAAGATCAATATTGTTGTTAAGACCAAATGGTCCTGCACTCCCCTGGTCACACTACTTGGTGGTTGGCTATTTCTATTGGATTAGGTCATCTTCGATCAAGGATTAAAAATTTAATATAGTCCTAAAATCAACTAAAATTTATCTTGAACTCAGGTTGGGGTTATACTAAAATTTATCTCCAACTCAAATTAGTGCTATATAGCATTATTGACATAACTCTTGGTTATATTTTTGTAAGAACCACAATTATACTTAAAGATTAAAAAATTGATATTTATAATAGTTAATATTAATTTTAATAAAAAATTACAGACAAGGTCAATAAGAGACCCAATTTCCAATAATGTCATTTATACTTTTTATTCTAATTAATGCCACTTTTACTTGTGTTCTTTTTCTCTGACTTTCTCAGTTTGCCCTTTTATTAAAAAAACCCATGTTCATTTTTCTTCTTCTCGTCCTTCTCTCTTCTCTCCCTCGTTTCCTTCTTCTTCTCCTTATCTCTCTCCATGTCCCTATCACCGTCGCCACTGCACATGCGGTGGCTATCCCTCTCCTTATCCTAGTCGTCGCGGTTGTTCTCGTGCTCGCCCTCTTTGGACTGCTTTTGGATGCTCTTTCTATATGTGTCATCGTCATTGGAGTCTCTCTTGTGGTAGCTCTTTTCGTTGGTGGTGGTGGATTCCTTCTTTGGCTTCAGCTTCAGCTTCTTGGAAGAGTCCCAGTCGTCAATCTCCAATGAAAATGATTGTGATTTACTACTTTCTTGTGGTGAAATTCGAGTTTGTTGTTCTCGGTTTGCGATTGTGTTGGTGAATTGTGCATTTTGTATGTGACTGTGTTTTGTACTGGTTTAAGTCTGGATTCACTCACTCTTGGTTTCTCATTACCACGTTATCAAAGTTGTATGTTATCCGGTGATAGAGACTTGAAGTTGATGATGAAAACTATGATCGCACTTGATGTAGCATTTGTGGTATAGTAGTACTATCCAACAACAATAGTAACTCATCAAACTTTTAGTTAGAGGTTATCAAGTTCCAGCAAAGTAGTGTTTGCAACAACCTATGATAATTTCTTGAGGATATTGTGATAGTATTATGATAAAACTGTTATGTCATGTCCTTTTTAACTCTTTGTTTGTGTCTTCAAGTTCCAGCAGAGTAGTGTTGTTGTAGTAGTATTTTCAACAACTTGTAGTAGTGTTTTCAAAAACCTGTGGTAGTGTTTTCAAAAACCTGTGGCAGTTTGTTGAGGATACAATGATTTGCTGATAAACGCACTACAATGTATCAACACATTGTATCACTATTTCAAAAAATTCACTGTAGTTTCTTATTATTAAACATATTATTGTTTCTCGCATACACTAATACATCACAACGACAAAACTACTATTTGATAAACACTACATAAATGAAGGCTAATGTTGTTTCTCACACACACAACTACATCATAACATAAAACACTACTTCTGTCAGATAAACACACTACAATTTATCAGCACATTAGATCACTTTTTTCAAACATTCAATGTAGTTCGTCATTGTTAAACATATTATTTTTGTTTCTCTCACACACTACTACTTCACAACGAAAATACTATTACTCGATAAACACTATACAAATGAAGACTAATGTTGTTTGTCACACACAGTACTACATCACAACATAAAACACTATTTCTGTCTGGTAAATACACTACAATGTATCAGCACATTAGATCACTACTTCAAAACATTCAATGTAGTTCCTCATTGTTAAACATACTACTGATGTCTCTCATACACGTTACTCCATCATAACAAAAACACTACTATTTGATAAGCGCTATATAAGTGAAGACTAATGTTGTTTCTCACACATACTACTACATCACAATAGAAAACACTACTTTTTTTTTATTAACACACTACTTCTTGGACTTTGCTTCTTTTGGTTGCTTTTTTTCTTGTTGTGTAGTTGAAATGCATGTCGTTGGTCGTCCTCTTCTTCTTTTACATCTTCACAAATTTGACTAAGGAAGAAGGTGACTTCCTTACTTATTCTAGCCATATCAACATCCTTCTTACTTTGGGACTTCAATCACATTTCCACAGAGGTACAAACATGATAGGCAGAAAATCACCTATCAAAGATAAGTCCCTACTCTACTACTAAGATTCTCAATTATAGTAAAGGTAAGTATGGATCATTCCCGTAGAGGACTGATGAAACTAAATGCTCTAAAAGACTCGATACACTAATACCAGAAATCTGGCAGATTTGACCTAAAGACGAAGACTCAATTAGTTACCTAACCTAGACTACTCCAAATATCACAAAAATTATATACAATAAACTAGACTCAGTGTTAAACTACCACATATAATTTCAAAGGGTTTCGATATGATTTGGTTACCAAAATTGTTCGGTGAACTATAGCTAAGTGCAGAAAAGTAAATGCTGAAAAGTAAATATGAGAACCAAATATGAAGAATAAGTTAAGGGAGAATACTATCCACCACCGTTGTTCAATCTACATAAAACACACTTAAACTAATATGCAATCTAATGAATAAAAGTTTCTACAATTGAGTCAGTCAAGCCGGACATACAAATCGTATCTATGCATCTCTTACCGGACATACGAAATGGAATGGTCATCCGCCTTAGTGTGATCTCTAGTTGGAAAATTTAGTACTATGGTGAGTCCTCATCTATTCAACTAAAGTCATTATGTTCTAAGAGTGTTTGGTAATCTACAAGAGTTCACAAGCTAGCCACAGGCATAACTTGCTAGATCTAGAGTTTCTTACATCCAACGGTTTCTCACCTCTATTGGTTTCTATCATGGAGAGATCCATAAGGGTATGATGTGCCTCAATCTTAAATCTACTAGATTAAACTCCTAAACATGAATACTAAGATTGTTCACTCGTTAGCAGCGTGTAAAGAAATCATCAATGATAAAGCAATATAAGAAAACCTCATTCAATCAATATGCAAAATTAGATTAACGAGCATGTATCATGCAAATTCATGTACGGGGCTTCCAAAACATCCACTTAAATAAGTGTTTAGCTACTTATAGATAAGTAAGATACACTACAATAATCCATGGAAATAAAGATAAAAGAGAAGAGAAGAAGAAGAATCTGGTCAGCAACTCATTGCTGTATCCTGAGTTGTGTGCTCTCCAAAATCTGATTCCCCCTACAAAACCCTAAAATAGAGTTTTATATGGTGTTGAATGTGTTTTTTGTCATCCTCTTTGTATTTGGGCTTTCGGTACGAATTGGGCCTCCGAACACAATTTTCTCATCAAAGACAGATTCCTGAGCAGATTAACCTTCGTGTACTAAAATTATCATAACTTTCTCTAGAATAGTGATATTCATGATCTGGAAGAAGTTCTAGAAACTAGACATCCATGGATTTTTATGCATATAAAGTTCATTGTCTGATTCATTATGAGCTGCTCTAAATATTCTGTCGAAATTGATAAATCTACACAGGAATTTTCTGGTTTCAGCATTTAATATTTCTTTACTTAAATTTTGGACTCTCCTCTTTGACAAGTCGAATCTCTTAACTCCATATTGCACTAGAAATCCTATTTTCTCTTCTTTTCTTCATTTATCTATATTTACCAACAAAATAATAAATTATACATATATTTGCTGAATAAATAAAAAAATAATATGGGCATCATTAAATAGCATAAATGTGCATACTTGTGCACTGATCAAGACTTTCGGCCACAGACCATCACATATTATGCAAAATTATCAAACTTACATATACTACTTGAGACCCACAATTACATTACCACATACCCTCAAACATAATACTCAGTTCATCAAATCAACAACTTCAAGTCTACGAAAATGCTACCACTCTCTAGCAAACATGTTACTATAGATTAGCAAAAACACTACGGTAGATCAACAACCGTACTATTATTAACATCATCATCCTTATCAACATCAATTCTAAATGTACTACTTCCGGCCAACAAATACACTATCACAGACTCTTAATAACACTACTAACATCATCAATTCTTATTGTACTACTTTCGGCCAACAAATGCATTATCACATACTCTCAATAACACTACTGACATCATCAATTCTAAATGTACTACTTCCGGCCAACAAGTGCACTACCACAAACTCTAAATAATTTTCTTCAACATCGAGAGTGTACTGCACGCAACAAAACATAGTACTTCAGGCAATAAAACACTCTACTTAGTTACATTCGCAAAAATACCACCACATACCATCACACACTACTACACACCATTAAATGCACTACTATTATCATCATAGTTAAAGATACTACTTCAGCCATACAAAAACAGTACCATAGACCATCAACCACACTACTAACATCATTCTCATCTAAAAATATGACTTCATGCTTACAAATAGATATGCAACATGCTCTTCAACCACACTACCACATATCTTCATGCATAAACCATAGAACAACAAAATTTCATACAAAAATGAGGTAGAGAAGTACCTAAGGGAAGAGATGAGCAAATTGATTATGTTGAGTACGGCGGTTCACGACGGTCAGAGAGAGAGAGAGAGAGAGAGAGAGAGAGAGGGAGGGGGGGGGACAACGACGACCGGATCTAGTTGGCAAGAGAGAGAGACGCGGCGAATATAGTGAGAGAGAGAGAGAGGCGGTGGTCGAAGCTTCGACAATGGTGTGGAACAGTGATGACAAGGGAGCTTCAACGGTGGTGTGAAGTGGTGACAACAAGGGAGATTCAACGATGGCATGAAGTAGTGACGATGACGAAGGCTAAGGTTTTGAAGAGGAGAGGAGAGGAGAGGAGAGAGAAGGAGAGGAGAGGAGATGAGATCTCTGTGTATGTGCGTGTGAAATGAAAAGTTGGAGCCTTTAGTTAGATTTCAATTAATATAGCATGACATACCCATAAATAGTGAGAATTTTAAGGTTATATTTGTTACAGGGTGACTTGATTTGGGATAAAAATGTTAGATGACTTGATTTGAGATAGATCTTACATAAGTGACTTTATATGTAATTTACACTAATTTCAATTAATACTCATGTCAATTTAAACGTTATAGTGACATCATTTAATTAATCAATATATTTTTGTAATAATATAATCATAATATTTTCGTAAAATATTATAATCAAAATAATAAATACATCACGTGTAATACTTTAAAACAATTGAAATATATTTTTTAAATTTTTAGTAAATATAATATATATGCAACGGCAATATAATAAATACATAAAAGTAATGTCATATTTTAAAATATTATTAATACTTTATTTGTTAAATAAACTATCAATGAATATAATAAATATAATGAAATTAAAATATCAGTATAAAAAATTAACATTCAATAAAAATAACACATGTAGTCTAATTTATATACAATATTCATAAGATATTATTAGAATATATATAAGTCTAAAAGTTTGAATTAATAAAATATTATAAAAATTAAAATTATAGTCCTTAGGGGTTGGAGACGGCACAAAATATAGCACTCACTATTCATTTAAATAGTATATTTGAGGGGCTAAATTATAATCCATGGTCAAAAATAACCCCTCAGGACTGGAGATGGCCTAACATATCGATTTCGTTGATGTGCTAAGTTCATTCATTTGTTCTTTGATTGTAACAGTGAGCTATATTCAACTCCTGTATTTGTTTTCCTTTATTTATTGCTAGAGATTAATTCTTTGGACTATATCCACTACCAAAAATACTCACTTAGGCGACCAAATAATTTGTCATCACCTGAAAAATATTTTCGTCGGCTAAGTCACACTTAAGCAACAAATATGATTGTCATCGGCTAAGTGATTTCTTAGACAATGGTTTACTTGTGTCGTCGCCTAAATGTGAACTTAGATGACGCTTGTCATCGTTTGTCGCCTAAGAGACACACTAATATGACGGTGATTTATTGTCTTCGGCTAAGTATTCCACACTTAGATGACGAAACTATTTGCATTGCCTAACCTCTCACTTAGGCGACGAAAGCATGTCACTTAGGGCCTAAGAAAACTCAACTATTAGGTCGATCAGATTGTCGCCTAATAAAACTCAATAATTAGATCAATCAGATTCCTTATATCTCATCCTCACCCTCACTTATCTCTCTTTCCTCACTCAAAAAGCCCACCAGCGGCCTCCGATCACATCCGGAAAAAATTTCACCAACTCGATTTTTCAAGCCCCGTAGTTCTAGTTTTACCCACTTAGCTCTTTATCGGTGAATGTATTAACTTGTTTCTTTTGATTAATTTTTTTGAATTTAATACCGTATGGTGATTGATTTTTTCGGCAAATATATAGTAGTTTCTGGCACCTTAGCTTAAATTACTTGTTGAATTTTAAAGTTAATCTAATTGTAAGCTAATTGATTAGTTAATTAATTAATATATACATTTAATTTGATTAATTAGTTACAACATGCATGTTAGATTAATGTAGTTGGTTCATTTATTAATTAAGCTAGTGGTTTTAATCTAACTAGGTAATTAAGCATAATTAATTGTATGTATGTTAATTTAATATATATGGTTAATTAAGCTAATTGTAAAGTATTTAAAGCTAATAATATATATAATATATTAATTATAGTATAAGATTGATTAATTAATTAAGTATGTTATGTGCCATGCATTTGAATTGATAATATATATATACAGTATATTAGATTAATTAATAAATTATTGGTTAAAAATTATATAATTAATAGATCGAATTATTATCCTTACGCAGAAATATGGACAAGAGTTAGATATAGTTGGCGAATAGAAGTGATGTGCGGTATATGGACGACATCAGAGAGTTTGTAGATTTTGCGCCAGAACATGCTAAGGGAAATAAGTGTTTTAGGTGTCCGTGCAGAAAATTTCTCAACTATCAGTTTGTTCCGTCTAATGTGATGGTTCAACACTTGTATGAGCACGATATGATGTGGAGTTATACTACGTGGAGCGAGCATGGTGAAGTAGTAGATTTCATCTCAGGACCAGACTTCAGCTCAGGGTACAGTTACCATGGAGCCTCATCTAGCGATAGTGGCGCCCATGCTTGGAACCCAACTGTAAATTTGGTCCATAATGCTTTTCCGAGATTTAGTCATGGTGGACACCAACACCAAGAGGGAGGTTACGATACCACTCATGATGACACATTCTCCATTGTTAGCTTGGCCAGTGATATTACAGAGATGGATAGGTATAACAAGATGCTACTTGAAGCCTAGATCCCGGTGTACAACGGATGTCTAGAGAATGTGTTGCAACATATAATGGAGCAAGTTCAGATAAAAGTAAAGAACAAAATTTTAGACATTGCTTTTGACGAAATACATGAGCATATGTGTAAGTTTCTACCTGATCATCACAAACTTCCGGATACCCATTATAAGGTTAGAAAGATCTTGAGTATTTTCAGTCTAAAGTACAAGCAAATTCAAGCGTGCATAAATGATTGTGTGCTATTTTACAAAAAGTATGAACATTTGGACTATTGTCCCGTATGCAACCAGTGCAGATATCAAAATCGAAATAGGTGAGTTCGAAGAAGAAAATTCTTGTAAAAGTACTTCGCTATTTTCTGTTGATTCCCAGATTGCAGCGTTTACATATGTCTCTATACACAGCAGAGGTGATGAGATGGTACGCGAAATAGCGAGTAAATGACAATATGCTCAGACACATAGGAGATGTGGAAACTTTTAAACATTTTGACAGGAAATTCAAAAACTTTGCAGCATATGCTCGAAATGTTAGACCTGGCCTATCTATAGATGGATTCAATCATTGGGGTAGTAATAACGCTGCTCAGCATTTGGCCAGTTATTCTCATGTCATACAACCTACCTCTGTGGATGTGCATGAATAAAGAATTTAATTTCCTTACTCTGCTAATTCCAGGTCCTAAATCTTTGGAAAAATGTTTAGATGTCTACCTCAAACCATTAATCGACGAGCTAAAATTGTTGTGGGAATATGAAGTCCCAACTTATAAAAATTCCACTAACATGATGTTCATGATGAGAGCAGCCGTCATGTAGACAATCATCGATTTTCTTGCATATGGGATGTTGACATCTTGCACAACCAGAGGATACAATGGTTGCGCTGTCTGTTTGGACAATGTCAACTCTAGTTGGCATGCGGGAAATATATGTTACCTGGGTCACCGTAGATGGCGTCCTTACAATCACCCATGGCGACTAGATGAGGCCCAGTTTGACGGGATCATAGAGTATAATCCTAAACTCCGACAGTGGTCGAAGAGATTTTAGAGAGGTTAAACAGCTTCTATTTTGGTATTTTGACCAACGACAACGAAGTGAAGAAACTCAATCCATATCATCCACACGATCTCAGTTATTGGCATCACAAGAGTATTTTCTTTGAACTACCTTACTGGTCTAAGTTGAAAATCCGGAACAACCTTGATGTCATGCACATAGAAAAGAATGTGTGCAATAGCATGGTGAGAACAATTATGGGTATTAAGTTGAAGACTAAAGATACTCTCAAAGCACGAAAAGATCTGAAATCTATGAATTTGCACTCTCACTTGTGGTTGAGGAGGGATAGAATAGGAGTGTACAACAAGATGTCAGATGTACCTTACACGGTCAAGCCGACACAGAGGGATTCTGTATTTGGATGGTTTACGAGTGTTCGTTATCCGTCTACGTATGCAACAAATATTACAGGAGCAGTTGACGAGGCACAACACAAGTTCATTGGTCTAAAGACTTATAACTATCACATAATACTGCAACGTCTGATTCCAATGGTAATTCAACCATATTTTTCTCGTGACGTCATCCAAGCAGTTGTAGCATTGTGTAGGTGGTGACAGAGGTTATGCGCCAGAGAGTTGAAGAAGTTAGATGTCCTCGAACTGCAATACGAAATAGTGCACATCCTTTGCAAACTAGAGAAGATTTCCCCCTTGCTTTCTTTGACATTATAATTTACCTCATGATCCACCTACCCGAGAAAATGCTCATTTATGGTTCGGTCCACTTCACTTGGATGTACCCTCAGGGAAGGTATGTACAATTATTTAAAATGGTTGTTCATCATTTGCATTTTTTGTTGTTTTCTACTATTCTTCACATTATTAATTCTATGATTTTGTAGATAACTCAGATAATATAAATGATTTGTGAAAAATAAATCTGCTCTGGATGGCTCCATAGCAAAGATATACCTAATACATGAGTGTGTTACCTACTGTAATAGGTACATCAAGGATCCGGTCTAGGCCAATCCAAATGTTCGCCACAATCTTTCAGTTGTCACAAATGTTGTATGCTGTTTCGAGGAGTATTAAATAAAAGATTAACTAGAGAAGAACTTGTTGAAGCACATTGGGTAGTGTTGTGAGACTGTGAGGAGGTCGACCATTACATGAAGACCCATAAGGCGTACATTTAAACGATGAAAATGGACAAGAGTCCTGCCTGGGTTGAAAAAAATGCTTAAGAAGAAATTCTCCGATTATTTCTGACAATGGATACGTATGTTTAATTAATTTAAAACTCTTTCTCACATATATAGTATATATGTGATTAGGCTATTTAATTGAAATTGATAAATTTGTATTTGGGAATATGTGCCCACAGTAAATTGGAAGGACATTTGGTGTTTGTTCATGAGAAATATTTTGCCTTAGTTTATGCATGCAGGTTTTTGGTTCCTTTTATTTTTAGGGAAAACTATGTCAAATTTTTGGTAGAAATAAAATAATATTAATCACATTTTTGCAGATGAATGATCTACAAAAATCTGATAACCACGAGGGGTGGTGGTCGTGGGAAAAGCACATGTTGGCCCATAAGTCGATTAAGCACTATATTTACCCCGGTTGTTTTGTGAACGAAGTAAAGTTTCATTCATTGACCTGAGATGAAGGAAGATGCACACAAAATAGTGGGATCGCAATTGGAGAAGGCGATGTTGTCTATTACAGAGTTCTTAAACATGTTGTTGAACTGCTATACGAGAATGATATCAGTGTTTTTCTGTTCAAGTGCAAATGGTTCAAGCGTGCCAAGGAAGATATGAGACTTTTATCAGTCGATACAAACTCAACCTGGTATGAGGATGAGCCATTTGCTCTTGCCACCTTAGTTAGGCAGGTGTTCTATCTGGATAATCCGAAAATTGGTGAAGGCTGAAAAATAGTAAATCATATGTCTCACCGAGGAATATGGAGTGCCACAACACTTGAAGGGACGTCAACGAAATATATTGAAACGCATAGAGACGATGCATATCAAGAGCCTAATACGTCAGTCATCCCCAACATAATGGAACTGGTTCGGCGTAACGAACGCTTACCCCCGATTGATGGCGCCACAGATCTTACTTCATAGAAGATTAGAGAGTTAGCAGAATGCCCCAGATATTGAGGAGCCAGAGGATAACGACGACGACGTCGGATAAAATTTAGACGATGTAGAGTATGATGATGAGGAACAATCAGATGATAGTGAGGAGGATGATTCAGATGATGATGATTATGAGGATGAGCATTGATATGAGGCCGGAGTACTATTTATATTAGAAATTCATTAATTTAAGTCACTATATATAAGTAAAGATCGAGATTTATATTTTAAAATTAAATGGTGTATTTGATGATTTGTGTACGTACCTGTAAAGGGCTAGATGAATAAAATATTCTTCGATGTCAACTAATGATCCGTAACATTCCTAACAAGGGTTGGTAGGAATGTGGCCGGTTTGTGTTTGTGTGTGTGAACTAATTTGATTTTTTGGTAAATCTCGACAATCACTGCGCCAAGAAGAACCGGAAGTCTACCGAGGGATCAGAGGAGATATCAGAATTGGCTTAATTTTGATTTCGAATTCTAGCTATAAGATTATGAATCGGAAGAACTGGCATGAATAAGGCCAGATGGTTACGCTTGAAATAAAATTATATTTGGAATTGAAAAAAAAAAGTAAATAAAAATGACTCTTGGCCGATGAAAATAGATTCTTTCGTCGTCTAATGTGCACTTAGACGACAAAAACATTTATTTCGTCTGCTAAGTAGCACTACCTAGACGACGTTGTAAATGTTTTCGTCGTCTAGGTGAACCCTAACCCTAAACCTAAACCCCGAAACCTTAGACGACAAAACTACACGGTTCGTCGTCTAAGTGAGTACTTAGGTGACGAACCCACTCGTTTCGTCGCCTAAGACCAACTTTTTTTTGCGGTTCAGTGTTTTGCGCCAAATTTTTCAAGGAACATTTAAAATCAACTTCGGTGATGAAAGTTGTTCACTTCGTCGCCTAAGTCCACTTAGGCGACAAAATCATTGGTTTCGTCACCTAAGTGGATCGATATATCCCAAAATTGGATCGACTTTGATCCAATTTTCTCACATTTTCTCTCTCGATCTCGATCCAAAAATCTCTGAAACGTCGCCGCCCTCCTTTTTTCCTCTCCAAGAACCCCAAAACTCTGGCGTTCACTAATGTACCCACCCAACGCCGGATTCTCTCTCTGAGTGCCGACGGATTCTATCTCCTTCTCGCTGTCGCTGGATTCTCTCTCTATCATCACGCTACCGGTTTTTCTCTCCTCTCCTCTCCTCGTGGCCTCTCTCTCCTCTCCTCTCCTTGCCTTCGCCGTGCTCTCCTCTTCTGGTTGCCTCGCCGCCCCGCCGGCGGCCGGATTCTCTCTCATCTCCCCTGGTCTCCCATCCCCGTTGGTATACTCTCTTCTCTCCTCTCCATTTATATATATATAAATATATATTTGATAATAAAATGGTAATATATATATTATATTAATTATATATGGATTAATATGTTATATTTGGATTATTGGGTATAATATATTAATGTATATAAATTTTGATAAATTGGATAATTTTTGCTATATTTGGATAAATTGGAAAAATATTGTGAAATTTGGATAAATTGGATAAATTTGGCTATATTTGTGAACTTTGGATTTGTGGATAAATTTGGATATATTTGTGAAATTTAGACATATTTGATGAAATATGGATGAATTGTGATAAATATTATATATATTTTTTAGCTTAATTATGGTGCAAATGAAGAGGTGCACGGCTGCAGAGAAGGAGGCCGAACGCGAAGCCATTGCGCAAGCTATAGGTTGGCGGCAGGTTTCGGAAGACACCATTTCAAATTCTCCGTAGCAATCTTTGGCTCCAGCGACTGGCCAAATTCATCATGCTCCACGTATATAGGCCTCATTCTTTACGGACGAGGCAGACGGAGCCCAATTGTCCCCGTCTGCCTCGTTAGAAGGTCTGGATGAGTCGATCGACAACTCGATTGTTTACAACGCTCGGCATAAGGCCAGGAGGCAGCCATCAAACCCGCTTCAGAAAATGAATCAGCGACTTAGAAAGGGCGCCAAAGGCGAGCGCATAAATAAGTCGATGGGGAAGAAGATCGAGGTGTCGTACGACGAATTCACTCGAGGCCCTCCGTCCACGCAGCTCAAGAGTTTGACCTCGCACACCATCAGTTCAGTCATACGAAACAGTATCCGTATGGTTGCCACTTAGTAGAACAAGCTACCCCGACCCGAAAAGTTGAGAGTGTATCGAGAACTATTTGTAATACTATTTAATATTATTTCTTTTTATAAGTGATTACAAAATATAAATGCATAATTTCTAGAATTTTAATTTGTTATTTATGTTTCTTGACAAATTTTGAAATCTCTGGCTCAACGAAGATGATTGCGGATATAGAGGAGACGGTGGCCTGCATTTATAAGGACTGGAAGTACGACCTCCACAAGTACTACCAGCGACATGACGCCTCACCTACCGCTCAGGAGCTCCGGAACGACAGGGAAGAGGAGTGGCAATCGTTGATCAGACACTTTGAGTCTGACAAGTATAATGTTCGTCTTCATTTTCTTTAATGTAATGAAAATTGTATAATTTATTATTTTTAACCATTATTATATTATGTAATTATCTTTGTTGTGTACGTAACAGATAAGGTCGGAGACCAACAAGTGAAATTGGGACAAGAGGAACAAACACTATAGATAGGGCTCGTGAATATTCATTTACATCGCGAAGGAGCACAAAGATGCGGGTTCAAAGCATTGCTTCCTTGATGCCAGCGTGCAAGCTTATGTGAAGTTCGGGGTCGTCAATGAAGTGAGTCAACTCGGAGTAAGTAACTCATCTTTCCAAAATTAATTGAATTTACTCGTACTTTCAAAACATATCAAAATTTAGTATATCGCTAATTTCATTTTTAAGAAATTGAATTATGATTAGGATATGATTTAATTAGTTAGGTTGTGCTATCGGAATATGATTGTGAACTTGAATTAGGTTATGCTTTAGTTTAGTTGGTTAAATTATGATTTTTAACTTGAGAAATTCGGATGGGAATCGGTGCCCACGGTGTAATTGTGTTGTTTGAATTGGTTATTCGAAGTGTAATCTTGTCTGCAGGTTTTTTTGTTTTCTCCAACTTTGGGGGAAACTATGCCAGATTTTTGTTAGAAATTAATATTTATGTATTCTTCACATGATTAATTTCAAGAGAGATTGATACAATTGGCCAGGGAGGAATTGGCAGCGACCCAGCTGGCCAACCGGGGAGATGATGCCTGAACAGGTGCCTCCTCTGTTGATGCAGAGTTAGATCGCTATTGCCGATGCTGTTTACCATCGCTGACTTGGCAAGGTGGTTCGTGGGTTTAGACGGACGGTGCATAAAGATTTGTCCGAGTCATCTGCATCGTTGACTCGTTGCGGTAAGGACGATTCTGAGGTGCTCCGAGCCGCCCTTGAAGGGGGTCGATTGGCACAGAAGTCGGCCGATCGCGCCTGGAAGCATTCGAGGTCGATAGAGGCGCGATTTGAAGCTCACAACTGTAAGATGGCCGCTTTCTACGAGGCTTGCAGGAAAGTGGGGGTGCCCGTTCTTGATCTTGATGACAAGTGTCGTCCCCCCCCCCCCCCGGGCCTCAACGACAATGATCCTAGCAGCGACAAGGGAAATCAGCGGCGCGATTCCTATTCCCACTCCTGGTTTAGTTTAGTAGTCAGTTTCGTTATTTTATTATTATTTCTATCGATGTACGTATACTTTTTATATTTAATAAATATTTTATTAATAGAATATTAATTTTTAATAGATTATTATATATTTTAAATTTAATTTAATTTATAATTGAAGAAAAAAATTCAATTTGGGCGACGAAACATCTTGGTTCGTCGTCCTAGTGAATCACTTAGGCGACAAGGTCGCCTAAGTGGTTACACTTACACGACGACGGACACGTCGTGGTATAAGTGTATCCATTTAGGGGACGACTAGCCGTCGTCGTTTAAGTGAAACACTTAGACGACAAATAATCTCGTCGTTTAGAGGAATATTATTTCAACGTCTAAGTACTTAGGCGACGACATTTGGTTCGTCGCCTAAGATGTCATTTAGGCTACGATTGTTAGCCGACGAACTTTTGGCGATGAAATATTCGTCGCCTAAGTACCTGGACGACAAAAAATACCACTTAGACGACGAAATTGCTTCGTCGCCTAAGTGAGTTTTTCTAGAAGTGATCATGACATCCAGTAGAGATTCTTCGGACGCTGGCCAGTTGCTTGATTCGATCAGTCGATGACATCTAATACTTTGCTTAAGTTCATCTTAGATTTTCTCAAACTTCTATATATGTGCATATATCAGACTAGGAATATATTCTTTATTCGTACTAAATTTCGAACACAATGTACGTTGTCAACAAACATGCACAAATATATTAGCATATAAGTACTACGATGAGATTTTGTCTTGAATATCAAGGTAGGTAGGTCATCATTAATATATATCTTGATATTCTTGTACGAGACGTGATGAAGCTTCAGTTGCGTACATTTCTGCTACACGTCGATTTGTCTATTTTAGTTGATGTAGTAGATGAGGAAAACATGCATAGACATCAGATTTAGGATGTTTGGCCTCAGCATGTTCCGTGCACTTGACCTGAGTCGTGGTGCCGATAAATGCCTGCATGCACACCTTGCACTACAATCGAATCATGCAACATCATCGGACACATAAATTTTCATCCAGACCACGAAAAATGCCAAAAAAAACTCGTAGCTAAAACATTACCCGGATTTTCATTGCTTTCTTGTTCGAGTCAAGCTGGCTTCCTGATTGAGCACCAACGATGGACGACTTAGCAACAAAAATATTGAGCTCAAGAACGTACACCTAAATTAAGAGTATGATGATGATGATGATGATGATGATGATGCTGATACCTTTAGAAGGCTTTTGCTTCTCCAAGTTCCTGAGGCGAGCCGTCTTCGACTTCTGACCGTTGCCTGCACCCATTGCTTCTTCTCCTTCTCGTGTACGTTGCTTCGAGTCTGCTCAGGGTTTAAGAATGGCCGGCAAGGACGCTAAGAAGATAAGAGGAACGTACATTTATAATAAAATTCTCATCAGTTAGGTACTGGTACTATTGGAGCCACGAAAGGAATTGCAGATATCAGCTATTCTGATTCACACTCAACAAGACTATGTTTTGGTCTAGATCGACTAGTCTAACAAATGTGTGCCACACACAGTGCTACGCTAACTGTATATTTATACTTACACAGCTGGAGTTCACAACGCACAATTTGTGGCTGGTACAACTGTACAAGATAAAGAAACCTAGCTAAGCTAGCACATTGTTAAAACTTGAAAGTGGTGGGGGAGCCAAGGCACCGCCGGTCAACCACCTTCCTTGTCTTTCTTACATAGTCATGCAAATTTCATTCGCACCACCGCTCTTTGTTTGGTGGTAGGTTGGAAACCGATACTATAACTGATCGTATTGGTTTATTGCGAGCCTCTTACATCTTCTGAAATTTCAGTCGTTAGATAGGGCTAACTTCACATATGTACGAGTTTTAGGTCCACTTATGATTTTGTGGGTATACAAGTTTAAGCCTTGAGGCCTCAAATCTATGCATCAATTTTTATTTTTTTTAAAGGTCTATGCATCAATTTTAGTATCTCAGAGATCACCAAGATGTCTAGATCAACATATTGATTCTTGAAAAAGAAAAAAAAAACATAAGTAATTTTATGACAATAATATATCCCTATGTCCTGTGAGTAGATCTAGTTCAGCGATTTAAGTGGTATACTTGTGTGTGCATGTGCATCTTGAGTGTCTTGTTTGTTATAGAACGGATGTGTCTCTTATAATTGAATAAACGTATGCACCTAGCGGCATGATAAAACATAATTCTGCGATTGAAAACATGGTAAGATAATAAACTGGTTAATATTGATGCATCGTTCTTGTTCTTGTGTTGTCTGTCCGCTGTTATGTTTTCAATGTGATGATATTGATACAGTTGTTTATGTCTTTCTCTTTTGTTAATATGTGAGGCTGGTAGTTTGTTATGTTATTCACATAAGCCTTAATTTTGAGAAATAGTTTTTCATTAGCCAACAAAAGTTTGAGAAATTTTTATTAGACAACTAATTCTAACAGAAATTTTTTCACTAGTCAACTTTACTTGATTTCTTATATATTTTTTCTAAAATTACCCTCCCCCTCACCAAAAGTCATAATGATCCTTCTCCTCCTCCTAATTCAGACGACACCCACATCACTGATGGTTTTATTTCAGCAGCCAGCTCTTAGGGCATTACTGATGGAGAGTGCCAAACAAGTGCTGAGGGCTAGCATTGCACGACAAGCTGCTGCAGGAGTAAGAAGACCTGAAATGGAGTCGAAGCGAGTCAGTCCGGGCGGACCTGATGGACACTATAACTAACCTTTTGCATCAGCTAATTAATTCCTTCTTTGAAAGTTTCAAGAGTTGCAGAGATTCGATCGATCAGTTCGTACGTACTAGTAGTATGTTACTGATCGAGTCAACAGCTCCCCTTTCATAAAGAATTGTTCGCATACATATGCTGATATGCATGAGAAGTAAACTTTTCCTAGTGTTGACCGGAATGAAATAATATATGCATGAATTCTTATCCAAATATGTACGTGGTGTGGATACGAAAAGTATCTGACATTTGCCTAATTTATAAATCTCAGCCGTCAGATTTGTTTTACGGGTAAGATCAATTTTTATGTTCTTTTTGTATTTTTACCGAATTGCAAAAACTCTGTTTTCTCTCTCTCAGTTCGTCACACAGACAGAAAACTCATCTTTTCCAGAGAAGCACGACATGGACATAGAATTCATCATATCTAATTAAAGATTGAGAAGCTCACCAAATCACCATGCGTATCAATATTTCAAGCAGTCATTGCTCATCTCAATCATTTTTTACTATAAATCATCAATCGAGACCCAATACACCCAAATGACCCAACTATATGTATTCGATGAAAACATCTAAGATTAACCCAATAAACCTAGAAATTTGGAAACCCCGACAGATCAATTCACCTAAGAAGAGAATGATTCAATTCAATCAAACTAACACCAAACCCAAAATTAACAACAAGAGAGATGTAGGATATAATTTTTTTGTCCTCGAATCTCGAGAATGGGAAAGGGAATTCCGACAAGCGGGGATCGGTCCTCGTTAAGTACCAGAAGAATATCGGGGGTATAGTGTTTGAGGAAATCAGTTCCGTTTTGATGATTCTGTCGTTGGCGACGGCCAACGTTGACGAGCTCGATGTTGCAATCGTGGAACCCAACTCCACGAACAAATAGAGAGAGAGATAGAGAGAGATTTGTGCAAGTTGGCAGCAAAAAAAACAAACATGAAAACTGATTATAGCCGTAAAACAAATCTGATGGCTAAATTTTATGAGTTAAACAAATATCAAGTGCGCGGAGAATCCGAGTCCATGTGGTGCATGCAATACAACTATTTTATATCTTAACCCATCAAGTAATCATAAGCGAGCAAGCACATTCATCAGTAGCAATTATGGAACGTGAACATAATTAATTAACCAAGCAAGCAGTTTGACAAATATTGAGCATCATTGACTTTAATGATGTTCTTTATATTTTTAATAATTTTGTTGAAGGTATATTGAGTATCAGTTGACTCTCAAATGAGCATTAGATAACTCTCAATTGAGTATTAGTTGACACTCAACTGGGCATCAGTTGATGAACCTATAGTGTAGAGACTTTAACGGTCAACAATTAAAGTCGCCAGAATTCGGTCGTTGGTTGCCAGAATCTAATGACCGGTCAACGTCGTCGGAGTCAAGTCAATGATTAATGAAGAGGTTATGAGAGAATAATGATATTGAGTAATTTATTAATTAAACTGAGGGTGAGCTAATTTTTTCACCAAATTAATAGATTATTAAAAATATTTAAACTTTTTGTTGATTGAGATTTAAAAAACTTTTGTTTTTAAATTAATGAAAAAAATCCCTATAATAATATGAGATTCTTACCACAGGTTTTTCTAATTCTAATAAATATTCAACGATTTCTTCATTAAGCATTTGATGACTACCATCTCCTTTATCCAAGAAAACTACAACTTATCTCAACATCTTATCTAACATAGAAATTATCATTTGGCCCATAAATTCTAACACATTCGACCGGAATCGCACAAACCCATCCTCAAGCAATCTCCATGGTATCATTTAGAGGCGATTATAGCTTAAGCCCCTAAAAAAGCATGAGAATCCGTCCCCTGATTGGCCGATTCCTCGAGTTCCCATAACAAAAGTAAAGAACAACAAAGACCTTCCTCGATTCTTTGAGTGAGTGACTCACTGCACCCCGCCAAACCTACTGGACCGCTAACGTCCAAATCCCACGTGGCTGACCGCGACTCGCCACAATCGATTAAGATTTAAGACAACGGGAGCACATGACTCTATGTAGAGCGGGAAAATACCCTATCATATCACGTCCCGCCGTCACCAACTTTCACGAAACCGATAAGAACGCAAACGCATCATCCTACAGACCAAAATAAACATAAAAATAGAGACAAAATTAGACCAAGAGAAATAAAAGCACAGTGAAATCCATGACCAAATTCGGCTACTTCCCAATAATCGAACGAAACGTGTCTATCCCCCAAAAGTGACGCTATAGCTAAAATAAAAACTCTCGTCTCGGAATATGCTTTGGCAGTGTTCTGCATATATCCTTTTTCTCTCTATTATTTTTTCCTTTCTTTTGTCTATAAGCGATTAAATTCATCGCCGAAAGCTTTAGATTTTGGGCTTTGTTTTGATTTTCTGAGAGTGATTTTGGTGAGAGAGAGTCTTGGATTGATTGATTGACATGGAGCTCGTTCAGGACTTGGTCTGGACTGCGTCGGTGGCGCTGATCCTCTCTTTCTTCGTCGCCAAGCTCGTCGCGATCGCCACGACGGACCGCGACCCGGCGCCGCCGTCTTCGGAGTTAAGAGTGAGTCGCAGCGTTGAAGAGGTTTTGATTCGGAGCCAGAGAAAGGTGGGGTTCGTCGGAGAAGTGAAAGAGGTTAACCGATTCGAAGTTGAACCGGCGGTTGAGGAAGTCGTCGAGCCGAAGAAAGAGGAAGAGTCGGCGGCCGCTAAAGTTCAAGAGATTTCCGATGACGGCGGGGAGGCGGCGGTGGAGGAGGAAGTCAGTGGTGTAGTAGATAGTCAACGTGGCGGCCACGAGGCTCAGATAATTTCGGAGGAAATGGGCGAGTCAGCAACAAACGACGTCGTTTTCTCGGATGACAATGGAGGAAAGGGAAAGAGCGAAGCGATTGAGACTGAGGCTACGAAATTGGGGAGTTACAGCGACGAGGATGATTGGGAAGGAATCGAGAAGAGTGAGTTGGATGATGGATACGTGAAATCGGAGGGAGGATGATGAGAATGATCGCTCTGCAAAATGTCGGTGGAGCTAGCTCTTATTGTTCTTCATGGCTTGCCAAAGTGAGTACTAGATCATCTTTCTGTTATGCTCACTCTTGTTATATATAATCGATGATTTGTGTAGCTATTCATAACATGATTGTGTGTGCTTGTTTACTGGTCTCATTTCTGAAAATGAAAGAGATGATGAAAATGGAGAAGGTAATTTGAACCGAGATGTTTAACACCATCACAATTAACCAAGAAGAACATGTCTGGAATGTGTAACAACATTGATAAGATCAATACCATTGATAGATGAACTAATATTTGGGGCAAAATCTTAGAGAGTATCGTGAGGTTTTATATAGAGTTAGATCAGTTAGCTGAGAAGTAGGTGGCATTCTTATATGCTGTAATGTGCATGCCAAAAACAATAATATCTTCAATACTTTGTTCTGTTTTACATTCTTGTACCTGTATTGGTTACGATTTGTCATCTTGTAAGTCCCTAGTCTTGACTGATACACAGCTTAGTAAACCTTTTAGTGCAAGTCCCTAGTTCTTTATAGTTCAGGCCTCCAAAGTTTCTCTGATCATTCTGATGAGCACTCTTGATCTTCCTGATAATCTCTTGAGATTTCATAAACTATTAATACCGAAGATCAACGAAACAGAGAGACGGAATGTGTGTTCGGTTGGTTACAACCTTATCTAAAGTGTAAGGTGTAAAAGAGAAAAAGAAAAGCGCTTTGTGATCATAAGAAAGAGTGCCCAAAGTAAATGCTCGATGATCACCATGGGTGACCACCACATTTTATAGAACTTTCCCTCTGTAAGCATCATCATGTACACGAAAGAATCTTGCCTCAACTGCTCAAGTATTCAAGTCATACACTCAAATCAAATGCTGTATTTATAAATTCCTCGGTTGTACATAGTATTGAACTTTTAAAATTTTGTTACATCTTTGTTACTTAGACACTGGCATTTCCTTCTGGTTGAAGTTCATTTAATCATTTGTTTGTAGTTTGATTGGTGGCATGTAAGTGAGTTTTTGTGCAATTTGTTGGGTGTTTCCTACTTCTGATCTGTCGAAAGGTTTTGTTATTGAAACATTTTGCACATAACTTATTAACAGCAAAACAGTTGCTCTTCGTGATTTATGTTAAAGGGAATGTTATGACTTCACTGAAAGAGGCACATGTATGTAGTATATACAGAATAGGTTTTACTCAATCGTAGAAAGGTGAATGGTTTTATTTTGGTCCTGTTATTATAATTTGTGCATATATAAGATACTGTATGTGTAGTCCAGGATTGGAATCTGTGATTAAATATTCAACAATTTCTGTTATCATAGTTCATGGTTAAGTAACGAGTCAACGCATATGACTGATGTGAGAGAGGAGGGATCCTTTGAATTTTGTTTTATATAGATTATAGAGTTGCTGAGTTATAGAACTAGACCAGATGGAAAATTAAACAACAGAACAAAAGTGCAAAACATTTTATTTGTTTCATAGAGTTGCTAAGCTAGAGTACGTTGAAGAACTGGAAAACACGGTAATATTATTCGAGTAGACCGAGTGAATATATTTTCTTTGAGTTAGTTCCTCCTCTCTTGATCATAACCTCCGCCACCTCCACCTCCACCGCCCCCACCACCATACCCTGGACCTGAACCGACGCCTGAACCTCCCCCATATCCACCTCCTACACTCCCACCACTGCCATTTCCAAAGCCACCACCTCCCCCTCCATTGCCAGAACCACCAGCATTACCAAATCCACCACCTCCCCCACCTCCATTGCCAGAGCCGCTACCGTTATCATAACCACCACCAACTCCACCACCAATACCAGATCCTCTGCCATACCCAGCACCGCTTCCAAAGCCACTGCCACCATTGCCCATACCACCCCCACCGCCAAAACCTCCACTACCACCAGAGCCGTAACCAGAGCCTCCTCCGTAACCGCCCGCTGTCAGCACTTCATATGTGGTCTCTTTACCACGCCTGTTTTGGCTCCCCCTGTTCAATTCATTTCTCTTATCTATTAGAGACATCCCTACTCTGGTGGCATCAACAGCTACACAACTAAACATCCCCATAGCCAAGAAAATGATACTCCATGAAACCTCACTGCTCCTTCCCATGGTTACCTCTGTTTGTACCTTCAAAAAGAGAAGACGCACTCAGACAAATAGTATAAGACAGAGAAGAGAGAGAAACAAGTGAACAATTCTCACCGATTATGATCTGCAATGTCGTGAGCTTTGCTTTGTACTAAAATGGCTTAGGTTCTTGAATTGCTAGCCAAGAGCTTTAACTGAAGAACCTAGCTATACTGTACGTATTACGTAAAGGCATCTCTACATTTATAATGTGGCTCGGGTTCTTAGAGCTGCGCAGTAGATGGGCGGGCGTGATTACGTGACCAGCTGATTCTGGTGTTGGGGGCGCTTTGCATGACCACAGGCCAGGCTCAAACTTGTTGCATGATCGTGCTGCCGCTCCATTTTCTTCAGAGCCGATGGCCAACGCAATTTGGGCTTGACATCATATAAGACGTGATAGATGATATTGCCGTATTTGGGCTTTGTATGTTAGATGTCACCAAAAATAAATGACTAATTTATTTGGATATTGTCTTGACTTTAGTTGTCCGACGGTGTAATATCGTAATATCGAATTTATAAAATTATCAATGTGATACCAAAATAATTTTTCGTTATCAACTCGGCCTCAAATTCAGTTTTTCGTCTTGATTTCATTAAGTTGTTGACCTGACTTATTGTTCTATAAATTAATGACCAAACTACCCCTAAGCATACATTAATTAATTTGGTTTTAAAGAAATGGACAATTATACCCCATTTGCTCCGTCTCTACCCTCTCCCTTCCCCGCAGCCCAAATCCTGTTGAACAACTTCACCGACCGAAGCTCCGAATAAGCTCAACCCAATTAACCTAGCTCCAATAATAAAAAAAGCCTCACTGTATCTTTCTCTACTTTCTAAGTTACTCTCTGAAACCAAAAACACCATGGCAATAGCAACATCACCTCACTTTCTCCTCCTCCAAAACGCAACCACCCATTTCCTTAAAACCCCTAAATCACTCTCCATCGCCACCACCATCAGCATCGCCACCACCATCCGCATCGCCGTTCTCCCTGTTTGGGCATGAAATAAATATTTCATATTGGGCTTGAAAGACTGAAGTCTTGGCGAGCGGCCCATGTTCTATGAGAGCTTGGCGAGTGGTCAAGAGGGGAAACATAGTTCGTTCCAGATCAACTTAGGACTATGAATTAAGATAGGTGATTCATGCGGCTTAATGTCTATCATACTTTTTCTATTTCAGATAGGTTTCTTCTAGGTGAAGGAGTTGTGATAGCATTAGAACTATATAAAGAAACAACCCGTATGCTGGATGGTGTTAGAGTTTTATTGAGATTCAAAGAGCAGAAGAAGTTTAAGAGAATTGAAAGACAACTACTGAGCATTATATAAGGAGAATACGAGCATTGTTGAAACCCCCCCCCCCCCCCCGATCAAACATACATATATTTTCTATACGCAAGTACACCTAGACATCTCGTCAAGAGATTCTATTTCTTTGCAACCAGCCGATTAAAGTGCTTGTCACCTATCGAGTGAGAGTATTGCGATCTAAGGAAGCATAGCGACTGGAAGGTTGAAGGGCTTGTCACATAACGAGTGAGAGTTCTGATATCCAAGGAAGCAGTGTTCTCAACACATCGTCATAGAGATTGCTCTGCTTTGCACTGATTAAGGGAGTGTGAGGTATCGATTTTTGGGGCTCTGCTAGAGACACATATCCAAAAAGTCCTAGGTTACTAGGCGAGAAGGACCTATTCGGGCAAGGTTGGTGCTCTTCTTGTCTTAATCGCTTATCAAGAAGTCAGGCAACTTTGATTCTATATTCCGTTGAGAACGGTGGCACGCCAGCATATAAAGCACATACAGGATAAACCGATATCTGCGGTCAAACTATCCGAAGTCAATAAAAGAGACTGATTTGCGGAAGGATCTCTCCGCGAGAGATATTTTAGCGTTAAACACTCCCCACCACCGTCAGACCCACCTCCATCTCCATCAAATGCTCCACTGCGGCGACCAACACAACCCACATCGACCACCTCCAAACAGACTCCCAAGATCGAGTCTTCACCCCACATCGATGTGAAATTTGTGAATTTCCATTTTTTTTCTCTCTCTCTCTCTCTGTTGTTTGCACCAAAACATTGAACTGAAAAAAAAAGTGAGACAGAGGTGTCGACAGTGCTCACCGAAATCACCCCGGCGACTATACGTCGGAGGACTAAGAAGACGAATGTCACCATGATGACGACGCTCGACTAGGCTCATTGCTCGAACCTGGAACTCTCAAGTCCCTTACAAAACACCAACTGAAACGGGTCAACCCAATGTTCCAAAGCCTCTAGGTTGGGTCTCCACCGCACCTTTCTCCAGAAATGCCAATCCACAGCACAACGACGCCGTCTTCGACCTTCGCCTGTTAGATAAACCCTAATCCCCAAAATTCAGAAACCACAATCCATCCCCCCAATAAAAACTCAATTAACGAAATTAATAGTGAACAAAGAAGAGGAACTAAACCCAAGAGAGGAGAGCTTGACCCGACGGTGTAATGAAGAAGCTGATGTGTGAGTGTGTGAGATTGAGCCAGGGTTCGTCATCGTCGAGCTAATCTTGGTGTTTCTCATCCGGCTCGGATCGGAAAAGGTGGGGACTGCTGGGTGTTGTACGTTTCTCGATCAAAAGCACCTGGTCGAAAAAAAAATATACGGCAAAAAGAATAATTTACCCTTCATTTTGCCATGAGTTAATAGATAACTTTATAAGTTCAGATCTAGACACTGTCCAAGTAGATTAGTCAAAATAAATATATAAGACCTTTGGGCTCTTATTCAATTTTTCCAAATTCCAAATAACCGAGGGAAAAGATGTTCGGTGGATCGTAGACCTTTACGATATCAACTTATCAAGTTTTTAACCAAGATTGAAATCCCTCGTGTTTAGTTTTCACTTTTCACCATTAAGTTTGGAACCTAAGCAGATTGTTCAAACTTGCTTTGTTCTCAGTAGTGAAATTTCCTTAGAGTAAGTTCACTCGTTAGGTTACTGGGTCAGGGTTGTTAGGGTAATAGGACAATATATCAGTGACGTGTCATTCACTTCTTGATAGTTGCTTTCACCTGTTGTGTCAGGGTATGAGTAAGAAATTTATTTCTATTTAATTTTTATTGATTATTTAAAATTACGTGGAAGTATATACAGTCATCAAACATCACTCAGATAACGTGAAAGTATATATGGTCGAGATTAAGAAAGCCACGTGGCAATTGGGTCAGGTCGGGAGGCTAGAAGTGTCCTGGAGATTGACTCAGGGGAGTTCTTGCCCAGGCAAGAAACACCTTTTGAGTGTTGATTTTTAACTTTTTCCCCTTTTGGAGACTACATTACATGACAACCAGGTAAAACACTCCCCGATGAACTTGCTCTTAAGGTTCAACCAATTCTTTCTACTCCGAGTTTTTCGGGGGAAAGCTCAGTGATTTTGTGAGAAATCCTAGCATCGTCTAGGGTGACTTGTCCTGCGTGACCTGGTCATGACGTCCCTTTTTTTTTGGCGACTCTACATATCTACGTACTTAGGGAGTGAAAAATCAAAAATATCTTTCATATTTAGGGCGATATTTCCATTTTTCACTACCCGATATAAATCCTACATATATCTTTATCTTGTCTGATTTTTTCTGAAATAATCGATATTACCAATATATCGCCAAAATACATGATATTTTTGAATTTATCCGATATTTTGACTTTATATCTTTGGTGACCAGACCAAATTCAAATAATAAATCCCACACACAATAGCCCAACACGTCATGACCCAATGTCTAATTGAATAGTTTGGAATTAAACCTACAAAACACAAAGTTGCAAGATTGAGGTTTAAACCCCCAAACTCTTGTAAAGTTGTAAGTAATCTTAAACCCTTAGCCAACGAAGTAGGATTCTTATCTATTTCTTTGTTAGCTATTTATATATATATACACATGAAAATTTGAATTTGAATTATTTTTCCTTTTTATTTTTCTAAAATTTAAATCTCCGTCATTTATTTCGTGTAAGAATTCACTGACACAATAGGTCTTATTATTCCATACAACGTATAAAACCAAAATAACTCTACACAAATTTCTTATGATATATAAATAATATACAAAAGACGTGATAGCTTAGCTTTTCTTTTAGTTTAGCCATCAAAAAAATATTCATAAGTATGAAACTATATTTTAGAAACTATTAATACTCGATCAGTACGTACTAATTCATATAACATTATCATAATTTCATATGTCCCAATACTTAATTAATATTTTCTTTATAAATAAGGTAGATAATTGATCATATGAGAACCTAATGAAGTTTTAATACAAATTTTCATGTATTTCTCTTAATTTCCGTCGATTTCGTCTAATTTTTTACTGAATCGATATTACATCTATATTTTCGTCGAAATATCCGTATTTTGGATTGTTGATAGATCCTCGATAACTAATATTTTACTCCTTGTACGTACTTCCTGACCATGGCGAGCTTTGACGTCCTGGGCCCGAGGAGGGATTAGGAGAAGGTGCCTACGGTGTTTTCCTCTATGCGAGGAGGGTGTGGCTTGTTCCAAGAAAACGACGTTGGAGGGCGGAAGAGACTGAGATACCCGGGCGAGCTCGGCCCAGGCGTGGGCATCTTTATATATGGGATCCTAGCAGATGGGAAATTGTGGGCAGTATAAGACTAGCATTGAATTTGACCGAGAGGGGGACGACCGACCGACATTGAGACACCGCGGATGAACCAGCCAACAAAGGCTTCGTCGACGGCTGGTCGATTAACCCAGTTAGGCTCCTTTGGTCCCCACAGGACCCACAATAAATTGGCTCTTTGTGGACTTAGGGTTTGGCACAATTGGGCTGGTCCTTCTTTAGTTTGGGCCCTTATGCAGCAATCTAACACCTCTTTCTGTAGGGTTTGGCCTCCGGGCTATATTTAATTTTTCAGAGTTAGACGAGGCAATTCGTAACAAGACAACACTCTCATTTGGGGGACTTTTAGTGTCCCAATGTGTGATGGTAATGGTTATGGAAGTATGCAAAGTCAGTTGAAAAAATGCTAGACTTACGAGTTCCATTGATGATAGGAGCAAAAATGACCTGTGGGACGATCCTTATGTAGTTTGGGCCCTTATGAAGTAGTCTAGCACCTCTTTCCGTAGGGTTTGGCCTCCATGCTTTTATTTTATTTTTCAGAGTTGGACAAGGCAATTCGTAACAAGTCGACACTCTCATTTATGGGGACTTTTAGTGCCCTAATGTGAGATCCTAATGGCTATGGAAGTATGCAGAGTCAGTTGAAAAAATGCTAGACTTATGAGTTCCATTGATGATAGGAGAAAAAATGACCCGTGTAGTTTGAGATGGTCCTTTTGTAGTTTGGGCCTTTATGTAATAGTCTAGCACCTCTTTACGTAGGATTTTTCGAGATTTTATTTTATTTTTTAGAGTTAGACTAGTCACTTCGTAACAAGATGACACTCTCACTTATGGGGACTTACAGTATCCCAAGGTGAGATCGTAACGTTTATGAAAGTACGCAGAGACAGTTAAAAATGTGCTAAACTCAAGAACACTATTGATGATAAAAGCAAAAATGACCCGTGGAACAGCTAAAGTATTACCAGTGATCCGAAGTTTCGGACTCCTCTAATGGTAGAATCAAGATTTGTTGATTTGATATGCTTGGTCTTCAAATCAAGAGAAATTTTCTATGTGACCGTCGTTGTACCTCATATATTTGACGCACCTAAACTATTGACATGTATCCTTTTCAATCCACATCAATTTACTCAGTTCAAGCCAATTGCTTGTATCTCTCTCTAAAAAACTACTCGTCTCTTCCTTTCTTCTTCTTCAATATCTTTCTCTTTGCAATCATATGAATCCAGATTCAACAATTTGAGATTAAATCCTAGATTTCAATTTTAGTGACTGAGATTGAGATCTATATCCATCATGCTCGTGCAAGTCAATTTTAATATGATTATAGACGTGTTGGACCGCGCCGACGGAGATGAGTCGGTCTTGTTGTAGAGATTGAACTCGTTCTTAAGTTCTGTACCTCTGCGTCCTCGTCTTGAGCTTCAGCCACCCAGAAGTGTTGATCTTAATTGAAGTGACCATGGTCAAGATCAACCATTACAAGTTCCTGGTCTTCGGTAGAGATGACAAAGTCGAGGCCTTGAGAACATTGTCGAGCTTGAAGATAGAGATCTTGCAGTCGTTGTTGGCATCAGAGCTCCTGAAGACGTAGAATACCTCGAAGATGAAAAGGGCAGAATCTGGAGATATGATCAATGGGCATGGAAAGGCAATTCAGGCAACGGGTGTATCTGGGATCCAAAAAAATTGACTTGGACAAAAAAAAACTGACGGATAACTAATATATAAACAAGAACTAATATGCAACATTTTATTTGAAGGAATTAATTGATGAAAGATGAAGCTCCTAGCCGCCGTTAGGAGACGACTGATCCTAGCACAACTAGTGATCGCTCAACGTGTTTACACAATGACTTACCCTTGTTTTCCTCTTCTCTCCCGAGATCGACCTCTTCTCTTCATGGCGTCGTTTGACCTTTCGGCCTCCTTGTTGAAGTCGCGATGTCGACGCCTCCTCTCCCCCTTCCACGATCCTCGTTCGTTCTTCATGGCGTCAAGCTACGGCATCCTTGCACGGAATATGTGAGACTCGGGCTTTGATACCAAGATCAAAGGCGTTGAGGTTGGATTCAGGTCACGCTCTTCAAGGGTGCGACCGATTGTGGCTGCGGGCTGATATAAGATTAGCTTTATAGCAACAACATGCATCATCCTTGATCCTGGTGGTGAAAGAAGAGATGCTAGCCTGGCAAAGCGCGGCAGTGGTCACCGTGAAGCGGAGGAACGCGAAGTTTGCTTTGCCGGTAGGTGGCTTCCGCTCAATTGGGCCGCTTTTGATTCCTTGGGCCCTACAAATTATGTGAGCTTCCTATAGATTTTGGGTTTGTTTCAATTTGGCATTTTCGGTCATATGGGCCATACTTCAGCAGACCAGCATCTTTCATTGTAAGGATAGGCTTCCGACTGTCTATTTTATGTTGCAGCGTTGGATGAGAGAATTGAAACAAGCAGTTACCCTTATTATAGGGGACTTTTAGCGCCCCACATTGAGATCGCTGCGGCTATGGATGTATGCATATGTAGTTGGAGAGTGCTAGATTCACGAGCTCCATTGACAATTAATAGGAGCAACCCTGGCCATCCCAAAAGCCAACGTACCACTAGTGATCTAGTATCTGACCGCATCCCCATCTCCAGCGATTGTCGATCTTCAACACTAGTTTGGTGTCATTTGTTTAGTTTTTATGTAATGTCTTTATTTCTAGTTTGTCATTTGTTTAGTTTTTATGTACTTAATTCCCGTTTAATGAATTTGCGACTTTTAAAAAAAAATTGCTGAAAGATGATGTTAATCTGGGTTATGATGAACTGTGTACTATTGCATATTTACTATTGAAAGATGATGTTTTAATCTGCCTTTAAGCCTTTAACCCAGATTAAAACATCATCCGTTTGTAAACTATTTTCTGAACGCTACTGCCATACTCTAAAGACACCAGGAATATTTACACGTACAGAGAAGCAAATTACACCCCGAACTCCCAGAAGGCTCCGATTCTTCGGAAAACTATTGCTAGTAGGCTTCAGATTCTCGAAGAATCATAGGCCTAAAGGCTTAAAGGCATTGGCCTTCAGAAAATAGTTTACAAACGCATTACAGACATATTACGTATGTATTTATAGGAATACAATAGTACATTAGGGCTTAATGCATCTCATAATTGAGAGATGGAGTGTTGATCGAGAAACTAAGCTATAAATATTAGTAGTGGTCCAATTTAAATCAGATAAGACCACTCAACATACTTACAAAAGCAATCAAGAAGAGGCTTGACTTAACCCTTTGGCGTCATTTGGTAGGAGAAAACGACATTTGAGCTACAATTTACTCATAATTGTTCTTGTTGCTGCTATGCATGTGGCAGCTGCTTCATCTATCCTGCCATGAGGCCCGTCCCGAGTTTCAGTGAGAGCTTTCTTTGCATTATTACGAGCTAATTAAGATATAAGATTATCAATCAAGTAGAGCTTACAGCTAGAATAAATGAAATGCATTGGGACCTATTCTTATACATATATAGGTTGGAAGCAGTACGTGTTTGGGGTTTTCCTCGATTGATTAGCTAGGCAGAAACTACAGGCCAACCGAGACGTGACCAAGATATATGTGATCAGGACGACAGCATAAACAGGCAAACACTCGAGGGGTCATAGAGACAAGATTCCAGAAGCATTACAACCCCCATTACAACTTTTAGTAAATTGGAGATTCTTGAACAACTCTAATTGCATCTCTTAGCTTTATATATATGCTCATTGTTTCTCCTTCACTCACTTGGAAATCAAAATATCAGCTGGCACTAAGTTCATATTGCTTTCACACGTCCTGTGATTAGCTTGGCGACATTAGCAGACCTCGAAGACCATGTAATCCTGAGATTGAGATCCAAAGTTGGCTCAATAATTTAGGTTTACGTCCACGTACGTATTCACGAAGTTATTGATTGTATATATCTCATAGACCTTAATCAATGAAGGTTGTATTTTCAGATTTCTTTAGACTCCAATAAGACCGGCCTTGTTCTTCATAGTCATAGAAAATCCAAAGAAACTAAAGTCGGCGAGATTGAGATTCTGTATGGTCACGAAAAGCCTCCACTGAACAATTATTCGTGGTACTGGTAGGGCACCTTCCAGCTATTGGCAACCAAGTAGCAAAAATAGACTTGAGGACGAAAACATACTACACATGCAAGTCTTTTTCATACTTACTTTCCTGGTTAGATATGAGTTATGAAATAATAAACATTATCTTGAGCAAATTAATCAATGCATTTCCTGTCAATCTTCATCAATTAGTTCATAGCTCACTTCATATATACAAGATAACCTGATAATCTATGTCCATGCACGCCCAGATTTCATGGCCAATATTATTCCATTTTGTTATATTGGTGTAGACGTACGTGTAGTATGACTAGTAATGCCAGAAAAAAAGTTTCCTGGTAAGACTAGAAAAGTTGGAGCCACTTGATCAGTCTTCAGCAATTAGCACCTTGATTAGTGACTAGCTGCTACCAGTGGGACTTCCACTAAATATAAGAAAACAAATAAAAACCGAAAGAAAGAAAGTGTAGACATGCAAACCTCTAACCTTAAATTTAGCTATAAAAAAAAACTTTTATGTTTTTCACCTTGCCTGTTTCAACAAAGACGAGTTCTTGCCTTGTGAAAATAGGTAGATTAGAGTTCCCAATTTCGATGCGTACATACAAAGAAGTTGCAGTTCCACAAGCAAAAGCAGATGAAGCTTTTGATTGTAGTAGAATGACGACGACCTGCATAATTGTTGCACAAAGTAACTGCACAGCGACACATTTTAGGTAGAAGGAAGTGTAAAGAGCACCCCAACTCTTTTCACAAGGCTTTCAGTCCTCCTGAACTGTTGGTAGTCAAGAAATTTTAGAACAAAGCCACAACCAATAATGACATTTGATCCTTAATGATTGAACCAAGCATAAATTACTGCAAGTTTTTCTTCTTCTTTAATCATAGTACGTACTACGAATAATGTAGGTCCTTGTCCATTTTTAGACCTGAAAACAGAGTACAAGAATCAAGTTGCTAATAATAAGAGGTGATTAATAAAAACAGAAAAGCAAAAAAGAAAAAAAAATCGGATACCATACAATTGTGCAACCTATCTCTATTCTCTAGGGAGAATATTTAAATAGAGGAGTATCTGAGGAATCTTTCTCAGTTGCCTATATGTGAATTTCACTAGTCACTACCTTGGCCACTAAGAAATTTCTTGCTGAAACTCAGAATCAGAGGCTTGAAGAAGATGAAGACATCGAAGTTCATGCTTGTGATAGCTGTAGTGCTTCTGGCTATAGTTCACAACTATGAGGTAGTAGCAGAAGAGAGTAAGCAGCAAGAGAAAAAAAAGACGTACATAATTCACATGGACAAGTCCCTAATGCCAGCCAGCTTCGAAGACGACCATGTCAACTGGTTTGGGTCGTCGTTGAAAGCAGTCTCCGACTCAGCTGACATGCTTTACACTTACAAGACTGTTATTCACGGCTACTCAACTAGGCTTACTCCTTCGGAAGCAGATCTGCTCGAAAAGCAGTCGGGGATTCTCTCTGTTCTGCCCGAGAGGAGATACGAGCTCCACACAACTCGGACGCCTGAGTTTCTCGGATTAGGCAAAAGCGAAGCTGTGCTTCCTGCTTCGGACAAGATGAGTGACGTGATCATCGGAGTAGTGGACACTGGTGTCTGGCCGGAGCTGAAGAGCTACGATGACACTGGCTTCGGGCCGGTGCCGAGTGGCTGGAAAGGGTCGTGTCAGCTTGGAAATAACTTCAACTCCTCCAGCTGCAACAGAAAGCTGATCGGTGCTACCTATTTCTCAAATGGTTATGAGGCAGCATTTGGACCTATTGATGAGAGCATGGAATCCAAGTCACCGAGAGACGACGATGGCCATGGAACTCATACCTCAACAACCGCAGCGGGAGCTATTGTTACAGGAGCTAGCTTCCTCGGGTATGCTTCGGGAACAGCTAGAGGTATGGCGCCTCAAGCTAGAGTAGCTACATACAAGGCATGCTGGCTAGGCGGCTGTTTCGGTTCGGATATTATAGCTGCAATGGAAAAGGCTGTTGAGGATGGTGTCAATGTTTTATCTTTGTCTATTGGTGGAACGTTGGCTGATTATTACAGAGATAATGTGGCTATTGGAGCTTTCGCTGCCGCAGCACAGGGCATCCTCGTGTCGTGTTCGGCTGGAAATGGTGGACCGGAGGCTGGAAGTTTGTCCAATGTTGCGCCTTGGATAACTACCGTGGGAGCTGGAACGTTGGACAGGGACTTTCCGGCTTATGTTAGCCTTGGAAATGACAAGAAATATAGAGGTATATCGCTATACAGGGGAACGGCTTTGTCAAGTGGATTGATTCCACTTGTTGATGCTCGCAATGCGAGCACTTCGAGTGGTGATCTGTGCAGTCCAGACAGTTTGATTCCGGCTAAGGTTGCAGGGAAGATTGTGATTTGTGACCGAGGGGGAACTCCGAGGGTCCAAAAGAGTCTGGTAGTGAAACAGGCTGGTGGTGTGGGAATGATTTTGGCAAACACTGAAACATATGGGGAAGAGCTTGTAGCTGATGCTTATTTCTTGCCTACAGCAGCAGTTGGCCAGAAAGCCGGTGACGCTATAAAGAGCTATACTGCGACGGATTCTAATCCAACAGCCACAATTGCTCTCGGAGAAACAGAGTTAGGTGTGCAACCCTCTCCGGTGGTGGCAGCGTTTAGCTCTAGAGGACCAAATTTTGTCACTCCAGAAGTACTGAAACCAGACCTGATAGCACCAGGAATGAACATCCTAGCTGGTTGGGCTGGTTCAGTTGGACCAACTGGACTGGCTGAAGATAAAAGGAGGGTGAGCTTCAACATCATTTCAGGTACATCCATGTCGTGCCCGCACGTCAGTGGGCTTGCGGCACTCATCAAGGGGGCTCACCCCGACTGGAGCCCTGCCGCCATTAAGTCCGCCCTCATGACCACATCCTATTCAGCATATAAAACTGGACAGACAATCAGAGATGTCTCTTCTGGGAGTGCTGCAACACCGTTTGATTATGGTGCTGGGCATGTGGATCCTGTGGCAGCACTTGACCCTGGCCTTGTTTATGATCTTGGTGTGGATGACTACCTAAGTTTCCTCTGTGCCTTGAATTATTCCGCTTCTATGATCAAGCAAACCACCAAGAAGGCCTTCACTTGTGATTCAAGTAAGAAATACAGCCTTGGAGATTTGAACTATCCATCGTTTTCTCTTGCTCTTGAAACAGATTCAGGCAAAGGGGGTGGTAGTGGTGCAGCAACCACTCTCAAGTACACTAGGACTCTGACCAATGTGGGTACAGCGGCAACATACAAGGTCTCGGTGTCATCACTTACCCCTTCAGTGAAGATATCAGTCGAACCAGAATCACTGAGTTTCAGTGAAGCATATGAGAAGAAGACGTATACTGTGACTTTTGTTGCTAGCTCTTTGCCATCCGGTACAGCTAGCTTTGGCCGCTTGGAATGGTCCGAGGGGAAGCACATAGTAGGTAGTCCTATTGCGTATACCTGGATTTAAGTTATTTTCAAGAACTGATCTAACTCCAGATCAGGGTTGTAAGGTTCCTGCATACAGCCAAGTGTAAATGTCCTCATATGCTGTGAATTTGTCTAGTAACTGTCTTTAGCAAGAACTGAGCAAACATAGCCAGTTGAATGCTTCTTGGTGCACTTAGAATTTAAATCAGCATAGGAAACATGGTACACTATTGGTACACAAAACTGTATTAGGAATTCACTTCTGAAAGTGTTATGTTTGTATAACTGATGTCAGATGCTCTCATGATTTTTGGCCCTTTACTTTCTTTATTATGTTCATAAAGACAAACTAAAACTAAAGAACTCTACAGTTGGACCATCACAGCTATTATAATCTTCCGTCAACCACAGTTTAATTTATCTGTGCCTCATTCTTACTACAGCTTTCCTATTCTTCTGAAACAAAACCAGAACAATCCTTTGAGAGATTATCCTACAAATAAATGCATTCATAACAGCCATATAATATATGTATTGATCACCGGCACATACAACTGATGGTTGCTATCTAGTTCATATACTTGAACACTGAACTTGCTTGCATAGGTATTTCATATCAGAGGGACTTGTTCATATAGCCAGCACAGGGTGTGCAGTTCTGTATGGATGATACCCAGAGTCTAAAGTTCTAAACTTCCAGAAGAACTTGTCTGACATTCAACCACACTAAACTCTCACACAATTGACATAAATCTTGAAAAGTAACTAGGTTCTTAGTTGAACCATAGAGCTTGGGAGCGACTAATTTCCTAATAGGAACTTGGTCATATTGCTCAGTAGTCAGTACTGTATCAAGTATCAACAGCTACTAAGCCACACTGGAGACATAAGTTACTTAAATTACTGCTAATAATCCTCAACTCCCCTTCCAACCTGCCAAAAACTCATATACCAACAGGCTTGGGGCTGAGCCTTCTAAAGTTCTACTTAGGCTAGGTTCCAAAACTCTTATTCGACAATGTCTAGTTCCGGTTTACACCAGATTTGTTGAGATCTATTGGGGCCATTACTCAGCAGTGACAAATTAATTTCATATTTGGTTCATATCTGTCTTCAGAATTGAAAGAGTGAGTTTAAGAGAAAGAAAAGACTTGTTTCAAATAATGGTTGGAACTTTTCCGGACATGCCTTTGGATAACAGGAATCGGTTCTGCTGTGAGTATAAATTCCCTCACGTTTCTCTCGGAAGGCAGGTTGAGGAAATATGTAGGTTTCGGGGTTTAATTGGCATGTGGAGTTTGATTGGTCCTAAAGAAAAGTTTTACTGATCCAAGAGAATCTAATAACCAAATGCCATGTGAGTTTTTACTTCGCTCCATTTCCCATGCAACATTGGAAGGAAAGGCCACGAAGAAGTAAAAAGTCAACCTAATGCTTGAAACTCAGAAAGGCATGCCGGCAAAAGTTCAGAAGATGGAGAAGATGGTGTTTGGGCCTGAAATAAATATTTCATATTGGGCTTGAATGACTTAAGTCTTGGCGAGCGGCCCAAGAATGGCTGAAGTCTTGGCGAACGGCTCATGTTTTATAAAGAGCTTGGCGAGCGGCCAAGTGTGATAAGTAGAGTTCGATTAGAACTATAATTCATTAATTAGCTGATTTCATGCGGTTTGGATGTCTATCATACCTTTTCTGTTTCAAATGGGTTTTTTTAATAAAAGAGTTGTGATAGCATTGAAGTTCTATAAAATGATTAAAAACCTGTATGTTGGTGTTAGAGTTATATTGAGATTCAAAAATCAAGAACAGAAGAAGTTCAAAGTAATTAAAAGATAACTACTGAGCATTATATAAGGACAGTAAGAGCTTTATGGAAGAGGTCCCCGATTAAACATACATTTGCTATATGCAAGTACACCTAGACAGACATCTCGTCAAGAGATTCTATCTTCTTTGCAACCAGCAGATCAAAGTGCTTGTCACTTATCGAGTGAGAGTATTGCGATCAGAAGGAAGCAATTGCGACTGGAAGGTTGAAGGGCTTGTTATCTATCGAGTGAGAGTTTGGATACTCAAAGAAAGCAGTATTCTCAATACATTGTCAGAGATATTGCTCTGCTTTGCACTGATAAAGGAGTGTGAGGTATCGATTTTGAAGGCTCTGTGAGAGACACATATCAAAGTCCTAAGTTACTAGGCGAGAATGACCTATTCAGACAGAGTTGGTGCTCTCCTTGTCTTAATCGCTTATTAAGAAGTCAGGCGGCTTTATATTCTATATTCCGTTGAAGAACGGTAGCACGCCAGCATACGAAGCACATACAGGATAAACCGATATCTGCGGTCAAACTATCTGAACCCAATAAAAGAGACTGCTTCGTGGAAGGATCTCTCCGCGGGAGATATTTTTGCATCGAAAATTTTGGCACGCCGAGTGGGACATATCTTTGCGTCTCTAAGTGAAAATTGGGGACCCTTACCGAAGGAATTACCCTCAGTGTCGCACGCACCAACAACCGGCTTACCGTGAACATACATCTACTCGGTGTCGTTCATTGAGTAATCAAGCGGTTGAAATTATCCTCGCTAAAGACCTTAACACCATGACGTTCAAATCTTTAAGTGAAGCGGAGATAGCGGAACTTACACTCCCAGAGTACCTAGCTTACGCGGCTAGGCACGATAGCCACCAGACTAGTTACTACACGGCTCTCGATGAAAGGATCAAACAGCAAGCAACTCTTCTCACTACCCAAAGCAACTTAATAGACACGGCAGTAGCCGGAATTCAATCAATACGGGTAGAATTCAACAGAGATCGGGAGGAGAGAGAGAGGCCATGGGAGCCCAGGTAACGAGTTTTGTAGAAGGTCAAGATAAATTACGGATAGATATCCTCCAACACTTGGGAACAAGTTTGGATGAATACCGCCGACATGCGGCGACACTGTCTCAGAAGACAGACAGGGACATAGCGTCTCTAACTAAATCCGTATCTGACCTAGCAAGAAAGACTAGACAAGCAGAGTCTTTTCCTCTTGCTTGGGAGCAACGGTTAAAAAGGTTTTTAAACGATTGCGACATACATTTGGCCAAGATGTACGATACATATGAGACACCGTTCCCTCCTATGCAGAAGGATGATCCTGATGCTTGGCAATGGCCAAAGTTTTACCGGCATCAGACCTTCCATACTTTCTCTGGCGACGATGATTCTAATGCGGCAACACACTTAGCTTATTTCACGCTGCAATTGGGGCAGTTTGCCGATAACGAGGGACTCAAACTAAGAGTCTTTGGATCATCTTTGTCAGGGTCAGCCCTCGTATGGTATACAGGATTAGAAAAGGGTTCGATCAGTGAGTGGAAGGATATGGAGGCTTTATTCATAAACCACTTTGGAATAGCAAGACCTGAAACCAGTGTTGGAAAGCTAGATTCCTTGAGCCAATCGGCAACAGAAAGTCCAGTCACCTTCCTGCACTGTTTCCGGTCAGAGTATAACCTATGTAAGACTCCACTCGGTAAAGAAGAGGTGGTAGAAATGGCCAAGAATGGTTTGGAGGACACGTACCACAAACTATTCTTAAATAGCAAGTACTTCTCTTTGAATGAGCTTATCACGGCTGTAACTAAAGCTTACTGTGTCATGCAAGAAAGAGATAATAGAAGGAATGCATCCAAGGGAACCTATAATGCTAAGTCTTATGATAGGCTAAAGCCAAAAACGGTGGCTTATATTGAGGATATAGGCGACCAAGAATCAAACTCTGATGGCGAGCAAGTGGGAGCTGTGGATTTATTAACAAACAAAGTTTTAAAGCCCCGTAAGCTTCAGAAGAATAAGGGTCCAATCAAACTCTCAACAGTGGCTTTTACTAAGCTAGAGTTTGAAACATACACTTATGATGCCAATATAGCTCATGAGATCTTGGACGAACTATATAGTATGCGTGCTGTCATTGGACCTCTTCCTACAGCTGAGCAGTTAAAAGGTAAAAACTACTGCAAGTTCCATGGAGCATGGAACCACATTACAAAAGACTGCATCAAGCTTAAAGACCAGATCCAGAAATGGATCAATGAGGGACGATTAGAGCTGGAGGGAGCATCCAAGACAACAACATTAATGGATTCTAAGCCATTCCCACCGCCTCAAGTAAATATGATTGACGTCGAGTGGTTATCACCCGATAGCTGCATTGGAGGCGTGGAAGACTGGAATCAATCTGTCTTTTTGGCCTATTCTTTCAACTGTGACAAGTTGGAGGAGATCCTTGATAGTCTAAGGGACATGGGTTTGATCTTTTACTACCCGATACTTGAACTCAGATAATTACGGTATGAAGGTCCAGCCCAGCATTTCTGCAGATTTCATAACCAATTTGGTCATCAAACAGCAAGGTGTTCGACCTTGAGAGATAAGATCCAGGGGTTGATCAACTGGGAAGTGATTGAAATCGACTATAAAGGAGAGGTGAAATGGCATCCACGTTATCCTCATAGGGCATCATCTCCTCCCGACACATAATTTCCTTCTATCGACACTTCTTCCAATTGCAATAAATCTGAACTAACCTATAAAAGGAAGAGGTCAAGGTGGAGGTCTAGAAGTAATATTGCATTTGTCCGGCCTAAGCGGACTGAGATTTCATATGATGCGTCTAGGCGAGAGGAAATATTTGAAGAGCTAGTCCAAGCAGGAATAGCAACTGTTTCTGATAATTGGGGAACTCCAGACCCACATCCTGAGGATGTCAGGGGTCTACTCTATTGTCGATACCATCACAGATGGGGTCGCCATTCCACAAGTGCTTGTTGTGATTTGAAATTTAGGATACAACAGTGGAGTGACGAGGGACAAATAATGATAGACCAAGAGCCCTCGCCAAGCTTGGCGACTGACTTATCATTGACGGTTGGAATGTTGGAGCTAACACGAGATAAATCCAACAAACGGAAATAGACCAACAGTCATCAAACTACTGGCAAAAGTCCATGAAGCAAGCAAACGACAAAAACAAATAAAGGAAAAGAAGAAGTGGACCCAAAAGCGGAGTCACCAGTAGCCCTTTGTGCTAATTACAAACTCAGAAGCGGGTTAAAGATTTCCTATGAGGAATTGGCTGAAGCAACTAAATTCTCCCCAGAACTATTTTCACAAACAGATCATCAACCCCAACGAGCAAGACAAATGGATTATCCAACTCCCAAGTGCTTGCGAGTAACAGAAAGGGTCAGTGAAGTCAAGAAATATGAATTAGAAGTTGCTGACGCGCTCGCAAGGCCATACGTCCCTCCAGCTTCAAGAAATATCACAAAGGAGAACATATGGTACGTGAAGGAGAAGGGGAAAACCATTGAGGTAACTCCAAGTAGAAGAAGAAATCTTCAGCGACGCTTTGGAGAAGCCAAAAGAGCATTAAAGGCTTATGAAGCAGGCTTGCTCAAAGAAGAAGAACTGGTGTGTTCTCCAGAAACGCTACAAAGGCAAATAAATGCCCTTGCAGCAAACCCCTTAGTGGTTTTCGGGAAAAAGTCTCTCGAGCCCAAAGTGAGAGCACAACGTTCAGGTGTCTTTGACCGTAACCCAGAGTTGGGATCTAAAGGGAAAAAGCCTGAACTTATTCCTGAGGATCATCGTGAAGTCACACAACGAAGGCCAGTGAGAAGACGTCTCACTTTTGAGGATGAAACGATGGAAACAATGGGGCTACATACACCTCTAAAGGAAGGGAAAAACATTCAAAAACAAAACACTCCAAGCGAGATCAAGGTTTTGCAATGGAGACCGAGACCTTTAATTGTAGAAGAACAGAAGAGGGTCCGACAACTCGTTTCCCGTCCAAAGGAGCACGATCCAGCACTACTCATGCCAACAACCATAGATCCTATCCCTGAGGAACAATTGCAACATGTTGCTTCTCTCAAGGTCACTACAACTTTGGACTCTGAGGGGCAACAGGCTGAGGGTAACAATTGTGAAGATGATGAGCAGTTGTTGGATTACGGTGAGGGTGAAGATGAAGAAGCTGAAGAATACATTGAGGAGGAGGATACCACTGTTAACATGGTGTTTATTTTGTCCTCCAAATATGCTTTACCTCCACCAGCATCAACGGATGAATCAATCACGAGCGGAAGCGTCAACAACTTGGTGGTCCTAGAAGACGAACTAATATTAAAAGATAATTTAGCACTCGCCAAGACACCAAAGACTGATTCATCATCAACAAAGGGACAGATGATGTTCGCCAAGCCTACTGTAGACATGGCCATGCACATGCGGTCGTTATATGTTACGGAAAAAGTCCAAGGAATTCAATTAAACAAACTCTTAGTGGACTCAGGGGCAGCAGTGAACATCATCACAGTCAAAGCAATGGCCTTATTAGGCGTTCCCAAGTCTGCTATCCAAGAGACCACGCTAAACGTTAGAAATTTTCAGGGTAGCATTTCCAAGACTTTGGGCATTGTTTTTTTGCAGGTGCACATCGGTCCAGCCACCGGTACTTATACATTCTTTATAGCAGAGTGTACAGCTCCATACAGTGCAATTCTGGGGCGTGACTGGATCCACATGAGTTATTGTGTACCTTCGTCCCTCCATCAGCAGATGTTACTCTGGAATATGGAGTCTGGTGAAGCAGAAATTGTTGATGCTGATCCTCGTCCGTTTTCTGTTTCTGCTAACTCGTTAGAAGTCAGCTATTACCACAGTGACCTTAGGCCATTGGAGGTATGTGGCGTTGATAACAAAGGCCACCCAGTTGGCGTTACAGCCTCTGAACTAACTCGGTGGGGTATAATTCAAGTAAATCAAGATAGTAGCAGACCCTACACCATTGAGCTACCATCCAAACGTTCTCAATGATCGGGTCTCTATCAAGCATAGAGACCGAGGCTTGTTACTCTTTACACTAGCGTTTTCACAATTTTCTATTAGAGAGTCAAGCCTATGAGAAGGTTCCAATGATTGCAGCATTGGAATATGTGGATGAAGAGGTATTGCATGAATTTGAAGAGGAGGAAGAAATTAAATTAGCTCCAGCAGCCTTGGATGATTTACATCCAAAAGTCAAGGATCCCATTGAACAGATCAATCTTGGGACAAAAGAAGAGCCAATTTCTGTGGCCATTAGTACCTTCCTAGAGCCTGAAGAACGACTACAGCTCATTGAATTACTACAGGAATACGCTGATTATTTTGCAGAAAAGTATGACGACATGCTAGGACTGTCACCAGACTTGGTTTGTCACAACTTACCCATCATAGAGGGGAAGAAGCCCGTGAAACAAGAAATGCGTCGGATGAATACAGAAACTGTAATTCTAGTCAAGGAAGAGGTCGAGAAGATGCTCAAGTCAGGGATCATACGAGTAGCCAAGTATAATGAGTGGTTGTCCAACGTAGTCCCAGTCAAGAAAAAGAATGGAAAAATGCGAGTGTGTGTTGACTATAGAGACTTGAACAATGCAACTCCAAAAGATGCTTACCCAATGCCAGTAGTGGATTTGTTGGTGGACTCAGTGGCTCGTCATGAGATGTTAACATTCATGGATGGAACTGTTGGCTACCATCAGATTCCAATGGCAGAATCAAATAGACATAAGACTGTGTTTCAGTGTCCAGGATTTGCAGGAGTATTTGAGTATGTGGACATGCCATTTAGACTCAAGAATGCAGGGGCAACCTACCAACGTGCAATGAACTTAATCTTCCATGATCTTATTGGCAAGACTATGGAAGTGTATATCGATGTTGTGGTAGTTAAAACGAAGTGCAGGAACGATCACTTTGAAGACTTACGCCAAGTGTTTCTCAGAATGAGGCAACATCAATTGAAGATGAATCCATCCAAATGTGTATTTAGAGTACTTTTGGTTCATCAGCGTGGGATTGAGATACCGGACGACAAGAAACATGCGGTTCTTAGTGCAATCCCACCAAAGAGTAAGAAGAAGCTACAACGTTTATTAGGAAAGATCAATTTCTTACGACGGTTTATTGCTAATGCTGCTAGGAAAACACAACCATTCTCAACTTTGCTCAAGCCTCAGAATCAGAAAGACTTTGTATGGGAGCCTATTCACCAAGAGGCGTTTGAGACCATCAAAACATATCTAACGAACCCGCCAGTCTTGGTTCCTCCAAGGCTAGGGGTTCCTCTTAAGCTGTATATCTCAGCTACTGACATTTCTATTGGAAGTTTATTAGCTCAGAACGACACATCAGGAACTGAATGTGCTATTTTCTATCTGAGTCGTACCCTGAATAAGTGTGAAATGAGATACTCTCCAATGGAAAGAATGTGCCTAGCCTTATATTTTTCAGGGTGTAAGTTGAGGCACTACATGCTTTCCTTCACCACGTGCGTTATAGCACAAACAGATTTGGTGAAGTATATGGTCCTTTGGTGTTTATACTTTGATGGGTCAAGTACAAGTACTATGGCTGGGGCAAGAGTACCATTAGTTTCTCCACGCGGCCAAACTTTTTCTTATTCTTTCAGGTTGGACTTCAAATGCACAAATAACCAAGCAGAGTATGAAGCTTTAATCATTGGATTGGAACTTCTTTTAGATATGGAGATCACTGATGTGCATGTATTTGGAGACTCCCAATTAGTGATCAGACAACTTGAAACCAAGTATAAGGCTGGACTAGTCCTAGAACCATATGTTAAACGAGCTTGTGATTTACTCAAGTTGTTTACTGAGGTGGAGTTGAGTCATGTTCCTCGCGAGAGGAATTATGCAGCAAACGAGTTGGCTCAACTAGCAACGGGGGTGAGCATGCAAGATGGAGTACGCGAACAGATATTAAAGGTTGAACGAAAAACCCTTCCATCTTTCTTTGCTCGCCAAGAAGATAAAAATGAGTGGTACGTTGCTACACTTGATCACATTGATGTGGATTGGAGACAGGACATTATTTCTTACCTCCAGAATTCTAATAGTTTGGTAGAAAAGCGGATTCATTTTTTAGCTCCTAATTATGTACTCAAGGACGTTGAGTTATATAAAAGAGGAGAGGAATGCATACTTTTACGGTGTGTCTTTGGACGTGAAGCTAAGCGATTAATGAGGGAGGTCCATCTTGGGATAGCTGGGGCACATCAGGCCAGTCCTAAGATGAGATGGTTAATAAGGAGACATGGATTTTATTGGCCAAGAATGCTCAGAGATTGCATCACGTTCGCTAAAGGTTGTGAAGAATGCCAGAAACATGGTCCAATCAACCATATGCCCAGAATACCACATCAGGCCGGTCCTAAGATGAGATGGTTAATAAGGAGACATGGATTTTATTGGCCAGGAATGCTCAGAGATTGCATCACGTTCACTAAAGGTTGTGAAGAATGCCAGAAACATGGTCTAATCAACCATATGCCCAGAATACCATTACAGCCTATAATCAAGCCTTGACCAACTCGAGGACGGGCTTTAGACTTAATTGGAATGATTCATCCTCATTCATCTGAGGGGCACAAATTCATCATAGTGGCTACTGATTTCTTCACAAAATGGGTTGAAGCTCGACCTCTTAGGGTATCATCAGCAAATGCCATCTGCCAGTTTTTATTTGAAGATATCATTTGTAGGTTTGGCATTCCTGAGAGTTTTGTTTCAGACCGCGGGGCAGCATACATGTCTGGAGATGTATATGAGCTTATGAAGGATTTTGGAATACATTTTCTACACTCTTCTCCATACTATGCCCAATCCAATGGTCAAGCTGAAGCAAGCAATAAAATCATTATCCATATCCTTAAACGGATGCTTGCGAGCATTTATGTCTAGTGGCTTCGTTATGATGAGAAGCATTACTTTGGGAAGCCAAAGTGCTCATTCTGCACTTCTGCTGTGATGTGATGATTTGTTCCTTGCCAGAGAGTATACTTGTTCATAGAACAGGCGAGGGGCATGGGAGCATCCTGAGTGAGCCCAAATTGTCTTGAGAAGTGGTTTGGGGCATAAAGCTCATACCCGGGGCTCGCTGAATCTGGGACTGGAAGGTCTTTGCAAGTGTTGTATTGAAGAAAGAAGTTCCTCGCAAGAGCGTCTTGCTCTGTCAAGGGCATAAACCCACTCGCGAGAAGGCCAGGATGGCGACGATTCAGAATTACTTCAACTACTGCAGTTGGGAAATCTTTTTGTATGCAAAGGTAGTTGAAGCAGTTTATATAGGACCATAACCTAGTCCTAGTTAGTATAGAAACCAACGTTTGGCCCAGCAGTTTTTGGTCTTCAAAGACAGGAGGTGTTGTGGGGCAGAAAAAAGGGAAGTACATCCGCAACCAGAGCTCCACCATCCAGAGCGGTCCTGGTTGATTAAGGTCGAGCTTTGAAAGTGTGACTTGCCTTAAACCATAGTAGATGTAGGCGAGAACGGATTCAACCAAGCCCAGTTGTTCACCATTGAAGAGGCGTTCGGCAAGGTTGGTCCAACATCTGTTGACCTTTGCAGAAGTGGGACAGAAGATGTACTTCGATAGCCAGTATTCCAAAAAGGTTATTCCTCCTTGGTCTGTGTCTTTTTCCTCCTGTGTAAAATGTTTTACCCAGGAAGAGTAGGAGGAAGGACGATTGAGGGAGGCTTGAACGGTTGTCCCGTTGTGTTGGTTGAGCGACCAGGGGTTTACAAATGCAGGGATTCCAAAAATGGTATACAAGTCAAGCATTGTAATGCTCACATCACCACAGGGAGACTGAAATAGTTGGCAGTGCAATCGCAAAAGTACATTGCTGTGGCGAACGGTGCTCTGTTGCCACCAGCAGGGAGAGAAAAGCACAAGTCGATGAGTTGAGCGATTCCAACTGCTTCCCACCGGTTGATATCTTGTTCACGGCGGTGTCGGTACCAGGCGAGATCATTTACGTTTGGGTGCGGCCATCTCCCAATTAGACAAATAGTGTCTTTGCTAATCCATTCATTTGGGTCTACCCTGGGATTCTCTTGGACTATTAAAGATGATTTACAGATGGGATGGTGAAGGATATTGAAGAGCTCTGGATTGATTGGAATATCCAGAAAGGGACCAAGCAGGCCAGTACCTTCGATTGGGTCTATAGCCAGGGTGACAATTTCTTCTAAGTTTTGTCGTTTGGCGACAGCCTTGAGGTGTCTCGAGAATTTCTCGATGTTACGATTTTCATAAGGATGGAGATGTCTTTGCGTGGATGCATTTTCTAGGTCGGAAAAAATGGACGGCGGCGAGAATGAAAGGTCTTAGCTTTTGACTAAAGAGGTTAAGAGTGCAGGATCAAGGTAAGTGAGAAGGTCTCGTTGGGGAATGAGATTTTGTTGATGTGGAGTTGTGTAACGTGGCACTTGGGTGTTATATTACCGTTTGGTTTAACAGCGCGTCAGTAGGGTAATATTCAAATCTTTTCGCTTGTACAGGTAATTCAAGTTCAAGACTTGAGGGGCAATGTTTGGGCCTGAAATAAATATTTCATATTGGGCTTGAATGGCTGAAGTCTTGGCGAGCGGCCCAAGATTGGCTGAAGTCTTGGCGAGCGGCTCATGTTTTATAAAGAGCTTGGCGAGCAGCCAAGTGTGATAAGTAGAGTTCGATTAGAACTATAATTTATTAATTAGCTGATTCCATGCGGCTTGGATGTCTATCATACATTTTCTGGTTCATATGGGTTTCTTTAATAAAAGAGTTGTGATAGCCAAGGAGTAAAATATCGGGTATCGAGGATATATCGACAGTCCAAAATTTGGATATATCGACGGAAATATCGACGAAATATCGATCTACTGAAAATTCTGACGGAAATGACGGAAACTAATAAAAATATATGGAAATTTGTAATGAAACTTTTGGAGGTTGTTATATGATCAATTACCTACCTTATGTAAAAAGAAAATATTGATCAAACATCAAAACATATGAATTTGCTATATTACTATATGAATTAGTATGTGTTAAGTGCTGATAACTATTAAAATATAATTTAATAGTTCTATTTTTATTTTTTTGATGGCTAAACTTTAATGGGAGGCTAGACCATCACATTTTTGTACAATATGTTACACATCACACATTATAAAATCAAATATATAAATACTTCAAAACCACATAGAGGACCTATGAGGTTCGAAATTCACACTATTTTCCTCATCTCTCTGTGCAGAATCATGTGTGTATTGTGAAGAGTACTCATTAAATGATTGCTCTCCCATGTAATTCTGCACGTATTGACTTACATGCCAACCATATGGGTCAGGAGGCGGCCTTTGAAGATTTTGGAGCTCGTAGTATGAACCAGGCATTGCTCGACTTTCTTCATTGCTATCATCATTTGAGGCATTTGTTTGTGATTGTAACGATGAGTTATCACTTGTTGGAAGACCATAAGGCATGATATATGAAGGATAAGACATTGCAAAATTTTGACAAGCCTTTAATTTTGTTAAATTAAAAAAGTTACTGAAAATTTCAAAAATTTCGGTAAATATCGGAAAATATCGGAAAATATCAGAAATATCGGGGATATATCGGAAATATCGGAAAGTTTCGGAAAATTTCGGAAAATTTGGAGATATATTCACGGATTTTTCAGGTAAGTTCAAAATATCGAAATATCGGCGAAATATCGCCGATAATATCGATTTTGCATTCCTTGGTGATAGCATTGAAGTTCTATAAACGGATTAAAAACCCGTATGCTGGTGTTAGAGTTATATTGAGATTCAAAGAGTAAGAACAGAAGAAGTTCAAAGTAATTGAAAGACAACTACTAAGCATTATATAAGGACAGTAAGAGCTTTGTGGAAGAGGTCCCCGATCAAACATATATTTGCTATACGTAAGTACACCTAGACAGACATTTCGTCAAGAGATTCTATCTTCTTTGCAACCAGCAGATCAAAGTGTTTGTCACCTATCGAGTGAGAGTATTGCAATCAGAAGGAAGCAATTGCGACTGGAAGGTTGAAGGGTTTGTCACCTATCGAGTGAGAGTTTGGATACTCAAAGGAAGCAGTGTTCTCAACACATCGTCAAAGAGATTGCTCTAGGCACTGATAAAGGAGTGTGATGTATCGATTTCGAAGGCTCTGCGAGACACACATATCAAAATCCTAGGTTACTAGACGAGAAAGACCTATTCATACAGGGTTGTGCTCTCCTTGTCTTAATCGCTTATCAAGAAGTCAGGCGGTTTTACATTCTATATTCCGTTAAAGAACGGTGGCACGCCAGCATACGAAGCACATACAGGATAAACCGATATCTGCGGTCAAACTATCCAAAGCCAATAAAAGAGACTGCTTCGCGGAAGAATCTCTCCGCGGGAGATATTTTTGCATCGAACAAATGGCTCTTTGCATGCCTATGCTTGTAGTGATGCTTATGGTTCTGTATATCTCTAACATCTCCGTGATAGCAGACGAGAGAGATGAGGAAATGAAGAAAACCTACATCATTCAGATGGACTAAGTCCAATATGCCGGCGAGCTACGATGAAGACCATTACCAATGGTATAGTTCATCTCTGAAATCAGTTTCAACTTCACCAGAGATGCTTTACACCTATGAAAGTGCATTTCACGGCTTCTCCTCAAGGCTGACCAGCGAGGAAGCAGAACTGCTTAAAAAACAGTCAGGAATTCTTTCTGTCATACCTGAGATGAGATATGAGCTACAAACAACTCGGACACCAGAGTTCCTTGGTTTAATAGGACAATATGAAGCTGCCTTCCCAGCATCAAGCCAAGTGAGCAAGGTGGTCATTGGAGTTGTAGACACAGGTGTATGGCCTGAGAGCAAAAGCTACAACGACAAGGGCCTTGGGCCAATACCGAGGAGCTGGAAAGGCAAGTGCGAGGAGGGGAGAAACTTCAACTCGTCAAGCTGCAACCGGAAACTGATTGGTGCCAGGTCATTCTCAAAATGGTATGAAGCAGCACGTGGACCCATGAATCAATCAGTAGAAGCAAGATCACCAAGAGATTATGATGGTCATGGGACTCACACATCAACCACTGCGGCTGGATCCCCTGTTCGAGGAGCTAGCCTCTTTTGGTTATGCTTCAGGGACGGCACGGGGAATGGCTTCACAAGCTCGTATTGCCACATATAAGACATGCTGGATTGGCGGGTGTTTCAGCTCTGATATTTTAGCCGCAATGGACAAGGCTGTTGAAGACGGTCTCCGCATTTTATCTTTGTCTCTGTCTTTTGAAGGGTCCTTGGATTTCTCCACAGACGTCATTGCCCTCTGGAGCTTTCTCTTCTTGAAAATATTGTTTCATATCTATTTATAATTATTTAAAATTTAGTATAGATATCGTTTTTTATTAAGAATATATTTTTTATTAGAAATATACTTTGTAAAGTGTTATATATATATATATTCCAATTTAGGAGTGAATGAATACAACACAATATCATTAAATTCTTCCTGGAATATTTTTTTACTTGGTATTAGAGTCGAAAATCATGAGAATTGCACGCTACACCCACACCTTCTCTGAAGGAGGTGTGGGTGTCGCACACCACCAGAACTTAAAGCTACTTTATTCCGCTGAATTAAAATCTTGAATTGAAACCCCTTGAATTACCACCACTATTTTTTATTCCGCTGCACTTGAAATTCCAAACCTTGAAACTCTTGAAATTGAACATGAATCCTTGAAGTTGAAAAATCCTGAATTGAAGTTGAAAACCCTTAATTTCCACCACCACTGAAAAAATTCTTCACACTACCACTGAAAATCCTACCACCACCATTGAAAATTCCTACCACTGAAAAATTCTTCCACCCTGAATGTATTTATTTTTACCTTTGAGGAGATGGCCCTCATGAAGATGTCGCGTGAATCTAAACCATATTACTCATGGAAAGTTTCAGAGTCTTCCCTTCAGGGGGAGAAAAAAGTGTATTTGAAGGAAATTCTCTTAATCTACCAGAATTTGAAGAAGTAGAGAACATGGAGAGAAGTTTTGAAGTTGAAAGTTTTGAAGCTAGAAATTCAGGTGCAAACCCAAGAGCCTCTTTCGATGGATGGAATGAAACTCTTCATCCATCGAAGCCTACACAGGAGATGAACCCGAGAGCATCCTTCGATGGATCGAAGGAAATTCTCGATCCATCGAGGATTGTAAAAGTAACGGACCCGAGAAGAATCTTCGATGGATCGAGGATTGAAGCTGAAACGCCACAAATTGAAGTCCAATCTTATGAAGACCTCTGTTCTACTCCATCAACCGAAGAACATTAGTGAGAACAAAAAAAAAACAAGGATCAAGAAGGCCAAAACTTGGAGCAGCTAGCTGATGTTCTTACTAAAGGATTATTTCATCAGACATTTGACTATTGAATTGACAAGTTGTGCACCTCAACTTGAGAGGGAGTGTTGGAAATATTATTCCATATCTACTTATAATTATTTAAGATTTAGTATAGATATCGTTTCCTATTAAGAATATGTTTTCTATTAAAAATATATTTTTTATTAGAAATATACTTTGTAAAGTGCTATATATACTCTAATTTAAAAATAAATGAATACAACAGAATATTATTAAATTTTTTCTGAAATATTTTTCTGCTTCTCTGCCATGCCTAAGGAGTACTTGTGTTATGTTCAGCTGGTAACGATGGGCCAGCTCAACATAGGTCATCTAACAATGCACCTTGGATAACCACTGTGGGTGCTGGAACACTTGACCGAGATTTTCCAGCTTATACTAGTCTTGGAAATGGAAAAAGGTACAGAGGTATAGCAGTCAAAAGTCGTACAGAACCATTGTCTAGTAAATCACTTCCTCTGGTATATGCTCCTCATGTAAGTAACAGTAGCTTCGACACAAGTCGCGATAACTGTGGTCCTGACACTTTGATTCCAGAAAAGGTCGCCGGGAAAATCGTGGTATGCAATCGCGGTGGAAGTAGGGCCTTGAAGAGTTTGGAGGTCAGAAAAGCTGGTGGTGCGGGGATGATTTTGGCAAACACTGAATATTATGGAGAAGAACTTGTGGCCGACTCGTATCTTCTGCCAACGGCAATGGTCGGCAAGAAAGCTGGGGATGCAATAAAAAGATACATCACCTCATCTAAGAATCCGAAAGCTAAATTGAGTTTCGGAAAGACACAGCTGGGTGTCACGCCCTCACCTGTGGTGGCAGCTTTCAGCTCGAGAGGACCAAATCCAGTATGCCCATAGATACTCAAACCGGACTTGATAGCACCAGGAGTGAATATCCTAGCTGGGTGGACCGGTGCTGTTGGACCAACTGGGCTAGATGAGGACACCAGACGGGTGAGCTACAACATCATTTCAGGTACATCCATGTCATGCCCTCATGTGAGCGGCGTTGCTGCCCTTGTCAAGGCGGTTCACCCAACATGGAGCCCTGCAGTGATCAGATCTGCTCTCATGACCACATCCTATAGAAGAGACAGAAATGGAAACACAATCAAAGATGTTGCAACCGGAAAGTCTGCAACACCATTTGATTATGGAGCTGGACATGTGAACCCTGTGTCAGCCCTTAATCCAGGCCTTGTTTATAATATTGCTGTCAAGGACTACCTAGATTTCCTCTGTGCCATGAATTACACAACAGAAGACATCAATCCCCGTGGCTCAGACAGACTTCAGTAATTTCACCTGCAACTCAAGCAAGAATTACAATGTTGGAGATCTAAACTACCCATCTTTTGCTGTTGCCATACCAACTTTTGGTCAACCAGCTGATGGAATAACCACTGTAAAATACACAAGGACGTTGACCAATGTGGGTACACCAGCAACATTCAATGTCTCAGTGCCTAAGCAGACCTTCTGTGAAAATTTTGGTTAAACCAAAATCACTGAGTTTCAGTCGAGCATATGAGAAGAAGAGTTATAATGTGTCTTTTGTGGCCAAATCTTTGCCACCAGGTACAGGAAGCTATGCTCAGTTGGAATGGTCCGATGGGAAACACAGAGTAGGTAGCACCTAAGTGAGTATATATGCACAAGAGTATGCCACAAATAAATTTGCAGTTGCTCTTTTCTGTTTTACGTTTCTTTCGGTTGTGTTTTACAGGATGGGGATATGGTCGTGGTATCTTAATAGCAATTACATTTCACATGCCTTGATTTCTAGATACAGCTCTGAAAATGCTCGGGGATTCATGTTTAGGGGGATTCTATGGATCAATACTTTCTAACTGATGGAAATCTTAAATCGATAAATAATGTAACTTCGAGGATTTGGTTCAGGCCTTGGTGTAGAAGTTTTAGAACTGGATGATTCTATTCATTCATTGAGGTCCATATATATAATGTAAAATAGTATGAATGCTTTACGATTGTAATTTACTATATAACAACCATGAAGCATACTGTTCACAGTTACTGTTCATAGTTACTGTTCACATTTTCCCAAACTATCATTTTCATCATCTTCATTCCATGGCAAAAATCTGAGTGATAGAGTTTGTAATTGTACTTGGTGTCGTCATGAAAGTTTCTCGGAACTGTGTATTCTATGCCATACTCAAATTTCAAGATGATCCAACGGTGCAATCGATTCAAATCAAGGTAAATCCGAATACTGTTTGTTAAAATTTCTGTTTTGGGTAAACATCAAATTTGCTTGAATTTGAGTTATTTGTCGTTTTCTTCTATCAATTTTCTTGAATTTGAGTTGTATGTCGTTTCTATAAAAAGTAAATATGCACTGCTTAAGCTATGAAAGATGTCCTCACCTCTACACCCTTCAGAAATAGAATTGGTCTCCAAGGATCTCACACATTTGCTTTTGAATGAAGCCTATTTAGAATGTGTACTTCTTTTGTCTGCTTATTTGAATTTTGTTTACATACGAATAGGTAGTGTTGATAACTATACTAAATTAAATTCATGTTGTGAACTGGTCATCCTTCAATGAGTTTAGGTTTAAGTTTGTCCTCTTTCCTTACTCTGCTTACGCCATCGAGCTTTTGCTCAGTGAGCTTGGGTTATTGTTGTCACAAAGATCGCTACTATTTGTCAGCTCTCCATCTTAAGTCATAGTCAAATAAATTGATATCTAACTATAGTTTCAATGGCCAAATGGAATCTTATTTTTAGATCTGTACAAGAGTTGAAAAAACACAAGATCAACATGAATATTTCACAATGCATACGTCTTGGTAATCATCTCATCCCCTACTATTTATATAAAATTGCTTTCCTCCACTTTACATCAACTTCAGAATTGTTAGAAATAACATCAGAGACGTCCGATCTTATATGATCAATATTAGAATCAGGAGCATCAAGAAAATGGAGACCAAATAAATTCGAAAGTGATGAGTATGCCGGCTTACACTACCTTCTAATATGTGACCAAGTGAGTAAAACATCATCAATCTGTCAATAATTATGTACTAATTTGTTTGATACCGAGGACACCATAAAAATACAGAGAGGAAGCATCCATGCCGTCATCGATGAAATCTACTATCCTTACATGCCAAAGATAATGGAAGTTGGAGAATATACGATATCGGATTCTTTGCATGCAAGCAGGATTATGCAAACCACAGAGTTCCCATGCACAAGACAACACTCTCTTTCACGGAGAAAACCTTATTTGAGAGAGTAGAGGAACACCTCCTCAATTTCCAGAACACGTTTTCCGCATCTTGAAACTTGAAAAGCTACCTGATCAAATTGATAAACAGACAATCTTGGCAGGTAAATCAACTGGCTTATAAAGAAAGTACTAATCTATTACTAATAGAACATTGCTTTTTATATATCCACAAATCTCTCCTGCCCTCTTTCATCTCAACTATTGTTTGTATTCAGGTACTACTACTCACCAAAACAGTAGTCAAGTAGTACTACTTGCCGAAGCAGTGTTCAGGTACTACTACTCGATAAAACAGTAGTGATAACACCGCCCCAACGGGGCAGACAACCACCTAGTACAAAACAAACATCTAACGATATCAAACTATACAATTCTAGAATCATCGGTAGATTGTAGAGTCACTGTTGGATTCATGAGTCCTAGTTCAAGTAGCTTGGGACACGGAACTAACAGCCCCCCGCAAACTAGGCGGCCTTGGGATGACAAGTTTGGACTGAAGAAGACAATGACGATGCTTGAGAAGACCCTTCGTAAGCAAATCTGCAAATTGATCGACGAAAGGAACAAACTGGACACGATGACTGCCAAGAGCAACATGTTCTCGAACAAAATGATAGTCGAGTTCAATGTGACACGTACGAGCATGAAAGACAGGATTGGCAACCATATAGGTAGCCGAGAGATTGTCACAAGAGAGCAAAGTAGGACTGAATTGGTTGCCCAAGCTCTTGAAGAAGATAGGAAAGCCATGAAGTTTCAAAACAAGCATGTGAAAGAGAGCGATATTCAGACTCGGTGTTTGGGCCCGAAATATAATATTTCCTACTGAGCTTGGAGGGCTGAATTTGGCGAGCGGGCCGAGCGAAGTATACAAATCCGGGTCGGAATAGGCTTGACGGAAACAATATTGAAAGCTGATCCATGCGGCTTGTTTTTATCTAACCTTTCCTATAGTGGTTAGGACTTTGTTACAAGAATTATCTATAAATGTTGGATGAGCTCTATTGAGTACCTAGAGTTGTATTAAGATTCTAATTACCGATATCAAAGAGTTCCAAGTAAAGCGGAATACAGCTACAATCTTCTATATAAAGAAGTGGAAAGCGATTTGGAGGAGATCCTCAATCAAATACATATTTTGCTCTCAGTAAACTATCATTCTCTATACGAGAAAACCCTTGCAACCAACGATCAATAGAGTTGTCACCCGAAGAGCGTGAGATTCTTGCGATTCAAGGATGTAAAAACCTTCAACCGGCAATCAAGGAGCTTATCACTAGGAAGAGTAAGAGTTTCGAGGTTTAAGGACGCAACACCCTATATTCCCGACAGTCTGTCAAGGGGATTGCTCTGCTTTACACCAGAAGGAGTGTAGAGTATCGATTTCTGTGGCTCAGTTAGAGACACGAAAATATAAAGTCCTAGGTCACTAAGCAAGAATGATCCATTCAGGCGAAGTTGGTGCTCTCCTCGTCTAAATCGCTTAATCAAGAAGTTAGTAGCTGCTAGCCTACAAATTAATATTCCGTCATGAGAGGGTGGCACGCCAGCGCACGAAGCACAATCGAGGAAAAGAGACAGTTTGAGAAATCTCTCAAGTCCGCTAGGAGATTTTTGGGTTAAACATTTTGGCACGCCCAGTGGGACTTGGAATTTAGTGTCTCTAAGCGACAATGGGGAATCCCTATAAAAGGGAATATCCTCAGTGTCATAAACATCCTCAACCGAAGTATCAGGAACACACTTCTTCTAAGTGCCGTTCATTATCCGAGAAGGCGATTGACATTATCTTCACAACTACACAACATTCGAATATGGATGTTAACTAGTTAAGTGAGGATGACATTAATCACCTAAGTTACAAAGAGTATCGAGTGTACGCCGCCAAGCGGGATGTACAGCTCGGAGGTTACTTTGAAACGATCGAGCGGAGGTTTGAAGAACAAGCAGACTTGCTTGCTTCCAATTGTGAAAAGACGGACACAGCGATAGCCGAAATCAAAGCTGTAAGGTTAGAACATAACAAGGGTTTGGAAGACCACAAGCTGCTTAAGGTCCATATAGCAACCCTCGTGGTCAAGAGAGGATGCATGCTGAGATCATGCATACTTTAGACACAAATCTCACGAAGCAAGCCAAAACAGTGGCCATGCAATTTCAGAGAATGGAGAGGGACATCTCAACCCTTACTAAGTCTGTCTCCGATCTCACCAATGGCAAGCAGAGGCTTTCCCGCCCGCATGGGAAGAGAGTTTAGATAGATTTATGGATCAATGTGACATTCACATAGCTAAAGCACACGAGCCATGCGAAACTCCTTATCTGCATATCCAGAAAGGCGACAGCAAGGCTTGGCAGTGGCCAAGACATTACAAGCAGATCAATTTCTAGACCTTTGTAGGAGATGACGATGCCAACGCAGCAACACATCTGGCATACTTTACCCTTCAGCTAGGGCAATTCGCTAACGACGAGGAACTCAAATTGAGAACTTTTGGTTCATCTTTATCAGGATCAGCCCTTGTTTGGTATATAGGTTTGGAGAAGGGGTCTATCATGATGTGGCCGACAATGGAAGCATTATTCATAGACCACTTTGGAACAACGAGACCAAAAACCAGCATCAGAAAGCTAGCGGCCATGAGTCAATCGTCAACAGAAACACCAGTAACTTTCCTGCACCATTTTTGATCCAAGTACAACCTATGTAGAACCCCGCTAGGTAAAGATGCAGTGATTGAAATGGCCATAAATGGCTTGGAAGATCAGTACTATAGTTTGTTTTTCAACAACAAGTACTCTACCTTAAATGAGCTTATCACGACTGTAACAAAATCTTATAGTGCCATGCAAGAACGCGATAACAAGCGTAACTCATCAAAGGGGACATATGCATCAAGGGCGTACGATAAACATAAACCAAGAACCATGGCTTATATAGAGGACCAAGTAGAACAGGAGTCAGACTCTGAAGAAGAGCAAGTAGGAGCCGTTGAGTTGGCGACAAAAAAAGTACTAAAGCCCCGCAAACTTCAGAAGAACAAAGGTCCTATAAAACTCTCGACGGTGGCTTTCGCGAAGCCAGAATTCGAGATGTACACATATGATGCCAACATGGCTCATGAGATACTGGATGAGCTTTTCAGTATGTGAGCTTCCAAAATAGACTTTGGTCCATTACCTAGTACAGAACAATTAAAAGGGAAGAAGTACTGTAAGTTCCATGGTGCATGGAACCATATGACTAAGGACTGTATTAAGCTCAAAGATCAGATCCAGAAATGGATAAATGAAGGCTAGTTGGCCTTAGAAAGAGCTTCCAAGACAGCCTCGTTAGTCGATTCTCAACTTTTCCCAGCGCCTCAAGTTAATATGGTAAATGTCGGTTGGTCGCAAACCGTTAGCTGTGCAATGGGAGCTGAGAAAGAGAATTCACTAATCCTGTTGCGGTATATTTTTCCGCAAGATAAGGTGAAAGAAGTTGTGGACACAACACAAGAAATGAAGCTTATCGTATATTGGCCAGTATTCAAGCTGAGACATCTAAATTATAAATGGCCAGGCGAACATTTCTGCAGGTTTCACAATGCATTCGGACATCGAACAACAATGTTTTCCGCCCTGAAAGACAAAATTCAGGGTTTGATTAACTGGGAAGTGATAGTAGTTAGCCAAGAAGGAGTGGTAGAATGGAATCGTAAGACACCACTGCCTTCCATGACAGTCTCATAAACTTCCTTATCTCGCGAAGCATCTGGGCCCACACAAAGGCGGAGAAGATCAAGGCGAAGGCCTAAACGCAATATTGCATTTGTCTAACCCAGGCGAGCCGAAATCACGTATGATGCATCTAGGCGTGAAGAAATTTTTGACGAGCTACTTCGAGCAGGGATAGCCGTGGTCCCTGATAATTGGGGAACTCCATATCCAAATCCTGAAGATGTAAAGGTCTACCTCACTGCCAATACCATAATAAATGGGGGTGCCATTCCACTAATGAATGCATTAACTTAATGTATAGAATTCAGCAATGGATAGACAAGGGAGAAGTACAGATTGCAGCACCCTCGCCAAATCTGGTGGTCGAAGAAGCGTTGACGGTAGGAATGCTAGAATTGTCAAGGGGAAACCCAAACAAAAGGAAACCAACACTCGACCTTCGAACCTATAGTGAGGATACTTCACCGAAAACGCAAGACAATACATCGAAAGGGAAAGAGAAGGTTGACCCGAATGACAAGTCGCCGGTGGCATTGCGTTCACAATGTAAGTTTCATTGTGGGCTAAAGATAACATACGAAGAATTGAAAGAGGCAGTTAGAGTTTGTTCGAAACTAATCTCAACACCTGAACACTATCAGCTAAGCAGCCCTAGGGAGCTAAGTCAACGGACTTCTTAAGATTTCAAATGAAGAAGAGCTATAGAGAAGTCTGGTAGGCTAGAGAAATCTAAAGCAGCCGCAATCGATGTACTCGCCAGACCATACATTCTACCCGTTTCAAGAAATATTAGGTCGCCCCTGTGTTCTTGAGTCCAAATGACATATCCACATATTCAAATACTCTTGCAAAACCTGGACACCGGAACGCTGTCTTATGCCTATCTGCTTCTGCCACTGGAATTTGGTGATATCCAGCTGTCCTGTCCATGAACGATAACATCTCATGGCATGCGACTGAGTCCACCAATAGATCTGCTACTGGCATTGAGTATGCATCCTTAGGAAGTCCGTTGACTTCTTAAGATTTCAAATGAAGAAGAGCTATAGAGAAGTCTGGTAGGCTAGAGAAATCTAAAGCAGCCGCAATCGATGCACTCACCAGACCATACATTCTACTCGCAAGCTATGAACTTAATATTTCATGATCTCATAGGGAAGTCCATGGAAGTTTATATCGATGACGTGGTAGTCAAGACAAAGTGCAGCAAAACAGACCATGCTGAAGATCTGAGGCAGGTGTTCATTCGGATGAGACAACATTAATTGAAGATGAACTCAGCTAAGTGTGTATTTGGAGTACAAGCGAGAGACTTTTTTGGCTTGGTCCATCAACGGGGAATTAAAGTCCCTGATGATGAGAAGGAAGCAGTTCTGAATGCAATCCCGCCAAAGAACAAGAAAGAGTTACAACGAGTACTGAGAAAAATAAACTTCCTTAGGCAATTTATTACAAATGCAACCAGGAAAACGCAGTTGTTCTTGCACTTACTATGGGAGCTTGTTCATCAAGGGGTTTTTGATACCATCAGAGTATATATGGCGAACCCACCAGTTTTAGTCCCGCCAAGGTCAGGGGTCCCGCTTAAGCTGTATATATCAGCTATGGACTATTCTATGGGGAGTTTACTAACTCAAGACGATACGTCGGGTGTTGAACGTGCTATTTTTTATCTTAGCCATACGTTAACAGATTGTGAAATATGATACTCGCCAATGGAAAAATTGTGCTTGGCCTTGTATTTTTCAGGATGCAAGTTAAGCACCATATGTTATCCTTCACCACATGCGTAATTGCACAGACTGATCTAGTGAAGTATATGTTATCAAGGCCCATACTAACGGGCAGAATTAGAAAATGGATCTTGGCACTTTCTGAAATCTCACTACAGTATGTGCCACAGAAGGCAGTCAAGGGCCAGGCAGTGGCTGATTTTCTTGCCCACCATCCAATAATTGCTGCTCACAAAGGTCCCGAACTGAACTTAGCCCGTATTGATCTTGCCCCATGATGTTTATACTTCGATGAATCAAGTATTAGCACTATGGCTGGAGTAGGAGTCGCGATAATTACTCCACATGGCTAGACTTTCTCATACTTCTTCAGGTTAGAGTTCCAGTGTACAAATAAGTAAGCGGAATACGAGGAACTTATTATAGGATTGGAGCTTTTGCTGGATATGGAAATTACAAATGTGCACGTATATGGGGATTCTCTGTTGGTGATCAGGCAACTAGAGACAAAGTATAAGGCCGGACCAGTATCAAAACCGTATGCCAAGCGAGCCTGTGATTTACTCAAGTTGTTTACTGAAGTAGAATTGAATCATATTCCTCGCGATGAGAACTATGCCACGAATGAGTTAGCACAATTAGCAACAGGAGTAAGCCTTCAGGATGGAATACGAGAACGGATCCTAAAAGTGGAACGACGCACACTTCCTTCTTTCTTTGCTCACCAAGAGGCTAATAATGAGTGGTACGTGGCAACGCTCGATTATATCAATGTAGGTTGGCGGCGGCCCATCATCACGCATCTCCAGAATCTAAATGAACCGACTGATAAGCAGATCAGGTTTCTAGCCCTCAACTATGTGCTCAAGGATGATGCGTTGTACCGACGAGGAGAAGAAGGTCTATTATTACGATGCGTGTATGGACGCGACGCAAACGGATAATGAGAGAAGTTCACTTAGGGGCAGCAGGAGCATGCCAAGCTAGTCCAAAGATGAGATGGTTATTACGACACCATGGTTACAACTGGCCAGGAATGCTCAAGGAATGTAATATGTTAGCCAAGGGTTGTGAAGAGTGTCAGGCACATGGTCTAATCAGCCATATGCCCAATATCCCTTTACAACCAATCATCAATCCCTGGCCAGCACAAGGATGGGCTTTGGACTTAACCGGAATGATTCATCCTCATTCATCAGAAGGACACAAGTTCGTCATCGTTGCAACTGACTTTTTCACCAAATGGGTAGAAGCTAGGCCTTTAAAGGTGGCCTCCGCTAAAGATATTCGCCAGTTTCTGTTCGAAGACATCATTTGTAGATTTAGCATTCCAGAATGTTTTATGTCAGACATAGGAGCAGTTTTTAAGTCTAGTGAGGTAGAAGAGCTAATGAAAGACTTGGGGATACATTTTCTTCATTCTACCCCGTACTATGCTTAATCCAATGGTCAAGCTGAGGCAAGCAACAAGATAATCATCCATATTCTGAAGAAAATGCTTTCCAGCAATGCCCGCTTATGGCATGAAGACTTATTTAATACATTATGGACATACCGAACGAGAAAACGAAGTCCCACTGGCACGACTCCTTATGCATTAATGTTCGGCCACGATGTAGTTTTACCATTACAAATCAATGTTCAGTCTATGAGGGTTATGGAATAACACAATTTGATTGGTGACGATTATGTACAAGCAATATGGCAGGAGCTCGAAGATTTAGACGAAAAGCGTTTAGAGGCTTATAACAACCTTTGTGCTGAGAAAAGAAGAGTATCATGTGCTTATGATAGGTGCACAAGGGGCTAAAGCTTTGCAGAAAGAGACTTAGTCTGGCACGTAATACTGCCAATTGGTGAGAATATTTACGGCAGAGGCAAATAGTCTGAAAAGTGGGAAGGTCCTTACATCATAGATCACATTCTAGGAAGAGGGGTTGTGCGCCTACGTGATCGAGATAGTACAATCCACGCTAACCCCATCAATGACCGTTTTCTCAAGCCATATTTACAGCTAGTTTGGGAGTACGACGACCCGCCGGCAATAGAGTAATTTCAGTCCATATAGGCTCAAAGAAAAGTCCCCACCTAAATGGACTAAATGGGCATAACGTAGAGATTTCTCTAGCGGCCAATTTTTGTGGCTATTTTTTGTAGTAAAAATTCTATGGCTAAAGCTCTTTATAGCCAATTTCTGTGGCTAAGTCTGTTGTCAATGGTTAGTTGTTAGTTTGTACTTGCCAACTTCTGTGGCCAAATTCATAAGTGTTTCATATACAAATAGTGTTTGAGTTTATCAATACGAACAAGGTTTTTACAGAAAGAAACTCTTTTCTTTGAATACAAACAGATTACATTGAAGATATAAGATTACAAAGGCTTTGCGGCCTTAAACTCTGACACCATATGAAGATAGGTTGCAAGTGACATGAGAAACAAAAAGGGAAAAATAGCATTTATTCCCCCAAATCCTCAAACAATTGATAACTAATCTTTGGGTCCGCATATCAAATATGCATACATTGAGAAGGACCTCAAGAGACAAAAGAAAGAGGATTTGAAGTGCCAAGAAAGCTAATCCAGCAGCCTAAAAAGAGTGATGGAAGCAAGCTGGCATGTGATTCCCTACCCCGAGTTGAAATCCTTGTCTTTCCTCTCCAGAACGCCCGCGTTCATAGGACATGCAGCCTCTATGCACAGAAAAATGGATCAGTTTCTGGCGAGGAAGCCATGGCAAAGTCATCCCCGGTATTTAGACTTCGTCACTCTGAAGATACTTAAGGTGACTCTATCAAGGAATCATCTGGACATAGATGTCACTATCTAGTCTAGGTTTGGACATGGATATCACTATCTAAAGTCTACAGTATGGGGGGATTGTATCCAGAGGTTTCTTTTGAAGCGAGAGCCAGAGCAAATACAGAAAAATGGACTTCATCGAGCTTTGACGGCATGCACAACTGCAAAGAATGACAATGGCATTTATATGAGAAGTAAGTATTGGACCATTACGTCCTAATGAATTGATAAAGACTTTCGGGGTAAAATGCACCCATTGACAAATGACATGTATCTATGGGGGATTGAGCAACATGGTGGTTTATCAACCCCGAGATGAAGGCGCCATAATTAAAGATTTTTTGGGCAGTTAAACGTATGTTGAAGATTTAACAAATGGGACAACACATTCCGGATTCCAAGTCCGCGATTAAAGGCCATTAAAGTCGAACAACAACAATAAAAGGGCAGTTAATTTCCTTAACAGGCCAATTACTGTTGGATTATTCATAGCGGGCCTATATATGAGGCCCAGTAATATGTGCAGAAACAAATAAATCGTAACAATACCAAGATACTCAAATTGTTGTATCGGGTTCATAAAATACAAAAGTTAGGCTTAATACTAGGGGCCCAAGAACTATAACAGAAGAGCTTTCTTCTTCAATCCCACCTTGAAGAATTCGAAGTCAATCCAAGCCAGGCTATATGAGTCAAGAAGCTCTGACGCGTCATCCTCAGCTTCGGCGAGTTGGTTCACACTACAGGAGCTCTCATCTAGAAGTTGCTGAGTGTTGGCATGGGTGGAATTAGCGTCAGCTCGCAAGAGGTCCACTTCGGTTTGAAGAAGTGCTAGTTCAGCTTCCTTAGCGGCTAGAACTTCCCTTTTGATCGAAGCATTCTTCAAGAATTCTTGGACTCGACCCCGATCCTGCTATAAGTGGTTGGCCATTTCGGCTACCATCTCCCGTTTGTGATCCACTCTGTGCTTTAAGTCATCCTGATGACTGTATAGTTCGTAGAGCTCGCAGAGGTCCTGCTCGAACTCGGAGATAGTATCAAGGAGTTCACTAGGGGCAGTTCCTTTCAGGCCCCTGACTCTATCCAGGGAGTCGTCGATGTCCTCGAACGAATCCAACTTGGCCTGGAAGAGTTCTTTGAAAGTGGTTCGAGAGATAGCAATGTCAGCTGGGATAGGACTCAAGACTTCAAGCCTGGTGAACATTTCTTCCAAACTCAGAGCTTGGTCGCAAAGAGCAGCTACTCGGCTAGCGGGGCATGAAGATGATGAGACCCAAGGAGACTATTCTTGGTTGCTAGGAGGTGCTTTAACTATCGCAATGGGAGTTGAACATTCTGGTAAAGCAGTATGAGCACCAGATTTGGTAGAAGAAGTCTTAGGCCAGGAATTCTGTTTAAGATACTTGATTTAGAATAAAGATTGATGCAATGTGTAAAATCAGAAAAGGTTGTTATAGTAAGCATACCTTAGGCTCGCCAACCATAGGTGATTCAGGCTAGTGCAGAATGTCAAGTACTCTTTGCCCCAGAGCGGAAGGCTTGCTTAAGAATTCTGGACGAGAGATCGACATTATGCGCTCTTCTGCCATGGCTAGTTGTTCCTCCGGAGTGTAATGCAAGGAATGATAAGAGAAGGAAGCGGCAGCGCCTTCATTTGTGGCTTCTTGTTACTCAGACTCCTCAGCAAAATCCAGGAAATATTGACATAGGGGCAGTCTGGCGTCTGAAGTAGGTTCAGAGATGAGAAAGCTCGAAGTATTCACTAGAGGATCAGGAGCGTTCTCGGTGGAAGCAGCTTCAGTGTCGAGGGCAAAGTTCTCTTCATTGGCAGCGAGCGGATCCTAAAGGCAATAGGCGTTTAGAAGAGAAATAGTGTAACCAAAGGTTTCCCATGGTATTGAAATGATTGGATTATCTTACCTTCAGAGAAGTTGAGAGGTGGATTTCAACCAGCTCATGTGGTTCCTCAGCAGACTTCGTCAGTATATGAGGACGAAACGACCGTGATGGGGTCTCTAGCGGTGGCAAGAGAATTATTTCTTCCACATAAGGGATTGGCTTGGTCGTGACTTGGCGAGGGGGTTCATTTTGCGTTACTTGTTCCCCCGAGTCATCCTTAATGGTAGCTTTACAGCTGTGGTGCTTGCGTTTATAGGAACCGTTGGCTACCGAGTTGGTTCATGACCTCTTGCAAGATCGCTGGAATGAGTGTGATGGTTGGATTATTTGAGAATTTAAAATGGTGAGGCATACCTAGAATGGAACTCTTACGATTTGTGGGATTTCTTCCTGGTAAGGCTCCTCATCAACAGCTGCGTCTTGGGTTTCATATTCTTCATAATACTGTTCAGATTCATCAAGAGAAAAATGAATTAAAATAATGCAGCGATATCGCCAACATATGTGGCAAGAAGTTAGCAAGAAAAATAAGTAAGTATAGTAATATACCATTGACCAAGGGGTGTTGTCAGTATCCTCATGGGCCATACGTAGCAATTGCTGGTCAGATTCATCCATGAATGCTTTGTAAAATTACGGAAGATGGCACAAATAAGGCCAGTGGTGGCTTACGTCTGATCCCGTCCCAGAAATGGGATTTCCAAGCCAGGTAGTTGGTAGTCATGTGAAGGGATGGTGCAATAGGATGCTCAAAGTTTTTCTCAGGAAGCATTACCAAAGGGAAGCCATAGTGACCATCAATCAAGTCAGCAGGGTTGGGACGAGAAGTGGCTCGTCAAATGCTGTAGCGGTTCACTGAGCAAATGAGAGGCATATGGGCACGCTGAGATAGCCTGAGTTACCTGGAGAAGTGGTTCAGAGCATATAGTTCATGGCCAGGGGTGGAAGGATGAGGAACCGGTAGGTCGCCACATGTGTTTCTCTGAAGAAAAATGATTCTCGCCAGGTTATCCTGTTCTGGCGAAGGAAGGAAGCCAGTATCAAGGTCTTCAAAGAAGTTGCGAATTAAGATGATGTCGACTGCAGCCTCAGGAAACTCTGAATGTGAGCAAAAAGCAACGAAGCCTGTTTGGTACGTCCACCCGTTAAAGGAGTTGGTGGTCTCCAGAGTCTTCCCCAGAATTACGTCACTCCCGAATGTTAGGATTTTGGGATGATGGAAAATGGGAAAGTACAAGGATTTTGGGATGATGGAAAATGGGGAAGTACATTCGAAACCATAACTCTACCATCTAGAGTGGTCCTGGTTGGTTGAGGTCAAGTCGCGAGAGTACAATATGCTGGCGAGGACAGACTGTGCGAGGCCTAATTTTGTTCCCTCGAAAAGGTACTCGGCAAGGTTGGTCCAGCACTTATTCACCTTTTGAGAAGAATGGCAGAAAATGTATTTGGATAACCAGAATTCATTGAAAGCAATCCCTCCTTGATCGGTCTGGTTGTTGATGAAGGCGTTGGTCCAGGCGGAATACGAGGCTTGGCATTGAGAATCAGCACGAATGGTACATTCGATGTGATCGCCTTTTTTCCATATGAGATTGGCGATGGAAACTCTAAATATAACATAAAGATCAAGAAGAGTGATACTTACATCGCCACAGAGCAGGTGAAAGTAGTTACATGCGGAGTCTCAGAAGCACATGGCGGTTGCGAAGGGAGCGCGATTTCCACCACTGGTGAGTGTGAAGCAGAGATCAAGCAGTTGATCAATGTCGGCCGCTTGCCATCAAATTAAGTCTAGTTCCCGGCGATTGACATACCAAGCACGGTATTTCTTTGAGGTGTTGGGCCATTTGCCAATTGTACAAAAGGTATCCTTCTTCGTCCATCCCATGGGGTTTGCTTTCGGTTATCTTGAAAAATCAGAGCCGAGTTGCAGTAGGGGTGACGGAGCACGGGAAAGAGCCCTGGGTCGATTAGTGTTTTGAGGAAGGAGCCTGAGCGGCCGGTGCCCTTAGAGGTGACTCTAAGAATGAAAGTAACACTCGGTAGTCTGCGAGCCATGACGGCGCAAATATCAGCGGTAAGGTGGTTTGCTGCAGTATTGGTGACCTCTGGAAATCTTTCTTCGTGGGGCGGCATATTAAATGATCAGAAATTAATGGCGGCGCAGAGAAAGAAATTTTGGCTTTTAAAGGAAGCTTAAAGTTTGAATGAACAAGGAGTTTATGTTGGAAGTGAGGACTGACGCAGGCATGTACTTTTTATGTGACGTCAACTGAAGTGGCACAACTTTTCAGGAGAGAAGAGACGACAATGCGCTTGTGCAGAAGGTTACCATTTGGTATAACCGGCATGTCGTTTAGTAATACAAGCCTTTTTGTTTGCATGAGTTTAATCTCAAGGCTTGAGGGACAATGTTTGAGCCCGAAATATAATATTTCCTATTGGGATTGGAGGGCTAAATTCAGCGAGCGGGCCTAGCGAAGTATACAAGTCTGGGTTGGAATAGGCTTGACGAAAACAATATTGAAAGCTGATCCATGCGGCTTATTTTTATCTAACCTTTCCTATAGTGGTTAGGACTCTCTTACAAGAATTATCTATAAAGGTTGGATGAGCTCTATTGAGTACCTAGACTTGTATTAAGAGTCTAATTACCGATATCAAAGAGTTCCAAGTAAAGTGGAATACGGCTACAATATTCTATATAAAGAAGTGAAAAGCGATTTGGAAGAGATCCTCGATCAAATACATATTTTACTCTCAGCAAACTATCATTCTCTATATGAGAAAACCCTTGCAACCAGCGATCAATAGAGTTGTCACCCAAAGAACGTGAGATTCTTGCGATTCAAGGACGCAAAAACCTGCAACCGGCGATCAAGGAGCTTGTCACTAGGAAGAGTAAGATTTTCGAGGTTTAAGGACGCAACACCTTGTGTTCCCGACAGTTTGTCAAGGGGATTGCTCTTCTTTATACCAGGAGAAGTGTAGAGTATCGATTTCCGTGGCTCAGTTAGAGACACGAAAACATAAAGTCCTAGGTCACTAGGCAAGAATGATCCATTCAGGAAAGGTTGGTGCTCTCCTCGTCTAAATCGCTTAATCAAGAAGTCAGTAGCCGCTAGCCTACAAATCAATATTCCGTCGTGAGACGGTGGCATGCCAGTGCACGAAGCACAATCGAGGAAAAGAGACAGTTTGAGAAATCTCTCAAATCCGCTAGGAGATTTTGGGTTAAGCACTCGACACTCGAGCGGGAAACTGTAGGTTGCTTCTTAGAACACCAAGAGACAAAATTGCAGCCCAAGAAAATGAGATAACCAGTGGTAGAGTGACGAGAGTCGGAACAACCAGCCCAATCAGCATCTGAGTAAGCATGAATGGTAGGACGACCAAGATGTCGTTTAAAAATAATACAGTAGTCAAGAGTACCTTTTAAATAACGTAAGATACGCTTGACAACCAAAAGATGGGGTGCACGAGGAGTACTCATGAATTGAGCTACAAGATTAACAGCGTAGGCAATATCTGGGCGTGTCAAAGTAAGGTACTATAAGCATCCAACCAAGGTGCGATATTCTGAGGGATTAGATAAAAGAGCACCATCGTTAGCAGAGAGGTCAGCCTTTGCGGCAACTGGGGTAGAACAAGGCTTGCTTTCAAGCATAGAGCTGCGACGTAGCAAATCAAGAGTTTATTTAACTTGAGAAAGATGCAATCCATGAGCAAAATGATAAACCTCTAATCCAAGAAAGTATCGAAGTGTGCCCAGGTCCGTGACATCAAACTCTCTACTCAAAGTGTGAATAAAATACTCTAGCTTGGAAGGGTTGCTACATATCACCACAATATCATCAACGTATAAAACAAGAAAAATGGTGTGAGTGGGATACCGAAAGATGAACAAAGAAGAGTCTGCCTTGCTTTGATAGAGTCCCAGTTGCAATAAGAAGGAGCTGAACGGAGTAAACCAAGTCCGAGGAGTTTGTTTAAGGTCATAAAGAGCTTTGTGAAGCTTACAAACATGGTGTGGACGTTGAGGGTCAACAAAGCCTTGTGGTTGAGACATATAAACCTCCTCATGCAAGAAACCATGTAAGAATGTATTTTGATGTCAAGTTGACGGATAGACCAACCATTAGAAATGGAAATACTGAGAACTGTATGAATCGTAGTAGGTCTAACAACTGGACTAAAAGTCTCATCGTAGACAATACCTGGTTGTTGATGAAATCCTTTTGCAATAAGACGTGCTTTATATCGCTCAATGCTACCATCAGACTTTCTTTTGATGTGATATACCCATTTGCGGCCAACAATATTGTGAGTAGTAGATGGAGGAACAAGAAACCAAGTGCCATTTTTAAGGAGAGCATTAAACTCATCAACCATGGCATGCCACCATTCAGGATGACGAATGGCCTGAGAGTAACATGTAGGTTCAACCACAGAATCAGAATGACTAGCCATGAGTGCTTGAGAAATAGGATAAACGAGCGGTACCATCTGTACAAATGAGAGGACGTTTGATGCCAGCCTTAAACCTTGTAACCATAGAGTGAGGAGGCTGAGGAGGCATTTCAGGGGCATTAGTAGGCACTTCAGGTGTAGCAGGTGGGGCCGGTGGAGGAGAAGCAGGAGGTGATGGTGGTGGATGTGGAGCAGGGACATTGACAGATGGAGTGTGTGCCGGAATAATTTCAAGGTCAACTATAGGAGAGGTTGAACCAGTAGAAGTTCTTTGAGCAAATGGAAACACATCCTCATTGAAAATAACATGGCGTGAAACATACACACGGCCAGAGACAGGATCTAAACATTTATATCCTTTATGTTGCAAGCTATAACCCAAAAAGACACATTCTAAAAAACGAGGCATTAATTTGTTAGTAACGTAAGGCCTTTGTTAGTAACGTAAGACCCAAGATGAGGATAGCAAGCACATCCAAAGGTACGAAGATGAGTATAAGTAGGAGAATAGTTAAATAATAAAGAGAAAGGAGAGGACCAATTGAGAAGCGGTGTAGGTAGAAGATTAATAAGATGGACAGAAGTAAGAACAGCTTCGACCCAAAGATTAAAAGGTGCATGAGAAGTAGCTAGTAATGTTCGAGTCATGTCTGCAATATGATGGTGTTTGCGTTTAGCAAGCCTATTTTGTTGTGGTGTATACGGACATGACAAACGATGTTGAATACCTAAAAAAGTGCAAAAATTGGAGAAAGAATGGTTGACGTATTCAGGGCCACCATCACTTTGAAAATATTTAATCGAGGTATTGAATAGATTTTGAACCATGACTATAAATTTTTTAATTTGAGTAAAAACTTCAGACTTTTGACGCATCGGATAAATCCAAGAGTAACGAGAATAATCATCTGTAAACAAAACATAATAGCCGAAACCAGAAACGGAAGTTGTAGAAGACATCCAGACATTAGAATGAATTAAAGAAAAGGGAACAGAAGCATGATGTTTATTGATACCAAATGGAAGTTGGGTTGACTTGCCTAACGCACAACCCTTACAAAAACTTTATTTTTACTAAACTGATGACCTAAACTAGAGCCTAAACGAGAGAGAACTATGGAAGAGGGGTGTCCAAGACGATTATGCCAAACATGAGAAGACGACGCAGCCAAGGCTTGAGGAGATGGAAAAGAAATAGGATAAAGATCATCCTTACATGAACCCTGAAACAAGAGAGAACCGGTGAATAAATCGTAAACTTGATAACCATATGGATAGAAAAGAAAATATACCTGATTATCACGAGTAAACTTGGCGACAAAGATAAGATTTTTATTGAGGGAAGGAACATGAGAGACATTACGAAGCTGAAAGGAATGGGAACCAAGAGAGAGAGGAATGGTACCAGTATGTGCTATTTTAAGATTGTCACCGTTACCCAACTGAACTGTGTTGTTGCCATCATAGGGTGGAGGGTTTTGCATAGCTGCAGCATTACCGGTCATGTGGTGCGTAGCACCAGTATCAGGATACCAATTGGGATCATGATATTGCACCACTTGAGCGCCAGTAAATGGAGGAGGAAAAGACTCAGGTCCACCATATCGATGAGGGCAAGCAACAACAGTGTGTTGATTGGTGGAGCATGTAGGACACCAAGGAGAGGGTGGAGGGCCTAAAAGTCCAGGTGCACGAGGAGGCCAAGGGCCACGGGGAGGATGGCCTTGCCAAACATTGTAACCACTATTCCAATTAGTGTGAGAATGAGCACCATTCCAATTCGGCGGAGAAGGACCACCATTCCAAGAATTTTGGTAAGGACGCCTAAGCCAAGAACCACGACCAGATTGGCGTCCGCCACGCCCGCCTCAAAAGGAACCCCGAGAAGGTCGAGGAGCAGAAGGACGAGGAGCGGCTGTAGGTGCTTGAGTAGTCATCAAAGCGGTGGTAGGGGCAGTATTAGAGGCATTAGAGGAGCGACCAGTTAGAGTCTCAAAAGAAAGGAGACGAGAACGTAACTTGGTGAAGCTCGACAGTGGAGGAGAGTTAAGAATAGCAGTAACTAGCATAGCATAATCAAGACCCAAACCTCGCAAACATGCAGACAAGATCAGCATTAGAAACAGGCTCGTTGATGACAGCAAGAGAGTCGACAAGAGACTTGGCATGGCCAAGATACTCAGAGATTGTTTTGGCGCCTTTGTTCATGTCAAGAAGTTGAAAGCGAAGATTGGCAGCATTGGCAACAAATTGTTGCAAACAGTCCCATATTTCTTTGGCAGTAGTCTGACCAATAGTGACAGCAAGAATGGGTTCACTGAGGGTGGTGGTGAGGTAACTAACCACAAGTTGATCTTCTTGGAACCACCTAGCGTAAGCAGGATTAGGTTGAGGAGGAGTATCACCAACAGCAACAAGCATGGTAGCAGGAGCAGGAGTGGTTCCGTCAATATATTTTGAGAGATTGCGACCATTGAGGAAGGGACGCATCTGGCAAAGCCAAAGAAGATAATTTGTCCCGGTAAGCTTGAGAAAGGTGGCAACACTAGGGCCATAACAGAGGAAAAGAAAGAAAGAAAAAAACTTCGTTAGAAGGTTTATGGCTTTGACAGTTTGACCCATGTAGAAGTTTTAGAACTGGATGATTCTATTCATTCATTGAGGTCCATATATATAATGTACAACAGTATGAATGCTTTACAATTGTAATACAAAACAAACATCTAACTATATCAAACTATACAATTCTAGAATCATCGGTAGATTGTAGAGTCACTGTTGGATTCATGAGTCCTAGTCCAAGTAGCTTGGGACGTGGAACTAACACTTGGACTATTAACCTCAACACAGGACCATACACTTATTATACAGCTAAAGATCTCTAGTGTTGATCATAGGCTGCAAACATTATAGGGAGCAGTAGATTGTATGCGGATCAGCACTGATCACTTCAAATTCGCAGAGATAAAGCAATGACAAATTATATAAAATTGAAATACTGTGAGGTACTGAAATTACAAAAAGTCAAAAACAGAGCTGAAAACCAAAGCTACAATCCTAACATCATTCTAAATCCTCGAGGGACTGGGATACAGGTAGGTAATAAGTATCGAGCTGCCAATACTTCTGTTTAACACCTTCCCAAACCTGTTCCCCTAAACAATCTTTAACAGGCAATGGAATGAACTGTGTAGAGTAACCCAAATTCTGAAGCTCTAGCTGAACTATGTGACAGTAAACAACATGGAAGAATGCATTACCTCCGCAAAGTCCATTGAAGAACGAGTAGATTCCCCCGGGCTTAAGCAGCTTCGGAAGCTGTTGGTGGAACTCCCTCAAGTCCTCATAATACTCCCCATACGTGTCAAAGAAAATCCCTGCACAAAAAATTCAAGCCCAACAATATTACATCTCAAAAATCTCATCACACCTGCATTGACAACACACTACACATGTATCAAAATTTTACCATCAAAACTCGGCAGTCGATGCACAACATCCTGCCATCGGCCTTGAATGAGGGTCACATTGTCCTTCTTGTCCCAACCGTCATCGATCATACGCTGATAAACATCAGGGTGAGCCTCCACTATAGTATGCGAAGCAGGTGAGTATTTCTGAATTGCAGTGTCTACTAAACCCATCCCAAAGCCAATGTTCAATACATGACCCCCATTCGAACACACAGCTTTCGCGTGGGCCTCCATTAACGGACTCTCCCAAGCCATCATCACCGCCTTACTTTCGGCATCCACCAATTTATCCTCACTGAAGCTCACTCTGTCTTCCAAGTAAGTCTCTTCTTTCCCATCTCCTTTGTTCTTCTCTCTCCTCGCAATTGTTCCCAGTACCAACTCAGCTTGAATTCCTTTTTAATTTTTCAAAACAAAAATCAAGAAACTTTATTTTAAAAATAAATTAAAAGATGAAAAATTAGAGTGATTTTGTTATGTACCAGCATTGAGGAGGAGTTCGTAAGCTTCTTCGTGACCCGCATCCATGGCTAAATCTCCGGCAGAGAGATTAGAGGGGTTGAGAGCGTTCCAGGGAGCACCAGCTTCGAGAAGGATCTTGACGGTGGCGGCGTGGCCCAGCTTAGCGGCGTGCATAAGCGGAGTGAGGCCTTCGCCGTCGAAGTAGGATACGTCAGCTCCGGAGTCAATTAAAGTTTTGAGCTTTTGGGTGTCGTTGGTCTTGGCCGCCTCGCATAGTTGGTTGTTGGCGCCTTCTTCTTCCATGTCTCTCTGTCTCTCTGTGAGTGAGTGAGTGAGTTTCTCAGCGTCTCTCTGCCAAAACCCTGATACTGGTTTTATGATTTTTACAGTTTTAGGGGAAAAAATTGGAGTTACCTCCACTATGGTTTTTGATATTGTGATCTTTACATATAAGTTTTGTATTCTTGCAAAGTTACCTACAAAATTTCTTATATTCCATCTGATATTTATCTTTCCTTGCATTTTCAGTCCTCTTGTTCTTATCTTATACAATTGAAACCCCCATGTTCTAAAATATTTGTCTAATTACACCTTCGTGATTTTTAACTATTACTAATTGAATTTACTATGGTAGAGTGTGTTTGGAATTTGTTCTTCAACTTAAAAGTCTATTACTCTATTTTTTTTTTGAGGTAACAATAAAAATTACATTAAAATAATAATTTACAAATAATTGACCGATTATCGACACAATAAAAAATGATCTCCTAAAATAAATTATCTGAAATACACCCAACATTTGTAGATTAACAAACAGAAATAGGGCGATCGAAAGTTCCAATTCTCTGACTAAAAAAATAAATTTAGGGCTCCAATCCCTAATCAAGCTACCTACCTTAAACATACAACCATGAACTTCACACAACAACGCAACAACACAATCATCGCTACTCGAGGAAGATCTAACCTATTTGCGTCAAAGCACAAATAAGTCCCAAGCTCACAAGTCTTGCTTTTCCAATTAAACAAAAACAAAATAAGAGAGACCTAGGTTTTGAGCCCAGGACCAACTTCGAACCCAACATGCAGCATTGGGCCAGGTCTGCCCACGTCAGTCCACAACGTCAGTCTCTTCTCCTCGCGCCACCACCTGTGCCGCCTTCCTCCCTCGCCGGACCACTACTCGCCACTTCAGAAAAGAGCCAGACACATCGATTCTCCATAATCCATTCTCGGCCGTCACTCCTTGTACACCAACGCCCACCGACCCACACCGAAACGTCGAAACAGTAGTTCGACAAATTCCAGCTACAGTCGGCGTCTCGCCTCCCGTCCGCGACGCACGACGACCTAGGAAGAACTGAACTGCCGGCAGTGGATCCAGCCCCCGCTACTCACCACAAACCTTCCACCATCTCTTCGTAATTCCTCCACTGCAAACCGACGAAAAACAGACCAAGTACGCCACCGCACATTGGGCTCCGCTCACCCCAATCACCCATCGCCGGGCCGAGGGACTTTGCCCGTCCGGCTGCACCCCAGAGCGAACGTCGACGAGGCCGGGGGCCATAGCCGACGAGGTCTGAGGCCGCCAGACGAGGATACTCAGTGAGACGCTTTGTGGTATCGCGCGGCGCTCTCAACCCTAAAGAAACCTCTAACACGCGAGGAATTTACTCTAATTCTCTTAAAAGTTCTATCGGTGCTCATCAAAAAAACAAAAAAAAACCTTACAAGTCTACTACACATTTGCACTCACTAAGTTTGGATCATTGCTTAAATTAGTCCAAAAAAGTATGGCATCAAATTATCTTAGATTTATATAAAATTTGTAAATTCATCCCGAATTCTATTTTGAATGAGATTTTTCTATTGGATGATTATATTTATCTTGGGATGTAAGACCTCCATTTTGTTCAAGTGACTAGAATATGATTTTTTATTAACCTTTCTTTTTGTGGATAATCCCTTCAATTTTGAACTACAATTTCAGATCAGAATATCTTTGGTCAACAGTTCTACTTCGTCCTCATATTACTATAAAACACAACACAATCCATTCCGGCCGTAGTTTGTAGACTCCGTAGACAAATTGAAACCCTAATTTTTTCTCTGTGACAGATGAAAGTTGAAGTCAAGAGATCTTAGAAATAGTAATATAATAATTAAGGAAAAAAGTCATAAGAGGTACCTAAATTCTTGCGTACATACGACTTTGACACTTGAACTCTCAAAACTATCAATATGGTACTTGAACTTTGAAAACACGGTGAATATGATACTTCTGTCCATTTTTTCGTTAACAACCCGTCTATTTGATGACGTGGATTTATTGTTGTGGGGTAATTTGGTCATTTTGCAGTTATCTGGTACCATATTGATAGTTTTGAGAGTTCGAGTACAAAACTTGTATGTGCGTGAGAATTCAAGTATCACATGTGACTTTTTTCCAAATATTAAACCTCATCGCTCTCTCTTTCTCTCCATTCACATTTGAACATAAATGAACACGCTTATAGAATTCTAGAATTCTTCTAAGCATAGAGCAGAGCTACTCGTACAGCTCTTACCCGGACTCCGGTGACTCTTCGCCGTGGGAGAACCAAAACATGAACTACAAGGTCAAGTTGATGTGTAGCAATGGCGGCAAGATCCTCCCTCGCCCTTACGACAACCAGCTCTGTGGGCCGAGAAGGACAATTTGCTCGAGGTTGGAGTGTCTCGCGAGCTAGTGAGGCGTTTGGAGGATGTGAATGAAGAGGACGCGCCGCCGAGACTATTGGCCTCGCGCTATGGGCTCCGGTGCAGAGTCTGGAGGGAGACGGACCAACGGCCAGAGAGTCGGCATTTGTCGGAGGCTGAGTTCCAGGTTCCATCGAGAAACTGTTATGTACGAATCAGACGCGAATCGGAGTGTGATGAATCCATCTAATCATACCCGAAGCTGCAAATGTCAAAAATTGCAATGATATGTGATTGATGTGTATGTGTGTGTGTGTGTGTGTGTGTGTGAGAGAGAGAGAGAGAGAGAGAGAGAGAGAGAGAGAGAGAGAGAGAAGAAAATAAAAATTGAAAGTTCAACGAAGTATCATATTGAAAATTTTGAGAGTTTGAGTGTCAAATTTATATGTACGCGAGAGTTCAGGTACCTCTTGTGATTGTTTTCCAAAATAAAGATTGAAATCGCTAGTTAGGTCATTTCCCATGTTTTTTTGTCACAAAAAATCCACGTCATCAAATAGACGGGTCGTTAACGAAAAAATAGACGGAAGTGTCATATTCATCGTGTTTTTAAAATTCAAGTATCATATTGACAGTTGAGAGTTCGAATGTCAAAATCGTATGTACGCAAGAGTTCATGTACCTCTGGCTAATTTTTTTCAATAAGTAATGATATTTGCCCCAAATAAAAGGAAAATTGTAATGTTTTCCGACGAAGAAGAATCTCGGAATCCGCCGTAGCCTCTTTTAACGGAAACCAATGAAAATCCAGTCTTATATTCTAGAAAATAATAATGTCATAAACAAGACAAGATGCAAATAATAGTGCTCCACAGTCCACACCACAATTGACAGCATGCACAGCAGCACCCATCCAAGCTAGCAGCCCATCGTTTTCTTTAATCAACCATTTTTGACCGAGACATCTACGACGACGTTTCGCCAGACTCATTTTCGCCGAGTGTCCTTTCCAATAATAAACCACCCGCAACCATCATCTTAATACAGAAAAACAAATGGTTTTTGGAGCTTCTCTCCTCCAAAACCTTCTTCTTCTTCTTCCTCTTCCTCTTCTTGTCTCTCCTGGCTAAAAAAAGTGTAGATATTTTTTCAGCTAGGGTTGAATTCGCCGAAGCTTGTTGGTCTACGTATCTCGCGGGGGCGATTCAAAATGGCGTCGAGTTTTCACCGGTGGGAGAAGGATCCATATTTCTCGGCTGCCGAGGAAGTTCAAGAATCTGGCGACAGGTTCTCCTCTTCTTCTTCTGCTCTCTTTCCGGCTCTTGAATTATGTTATAACATTGCAACTTCCAATTGTATGTCTTCTCTAGCTAATTTGATTTGAATTTCAAAAATTGTCAGCTGATTTTGTGTTTTTCATGTTCGGTCCCAATAAATTGAAATCTTTGTGATTTTGTTTGCCTGCATATCAGAGTACTGATGCTAATTTGTAATGAGTTTGCCAGTAAAAATGGATTCGGAGTTTTTCTGCTCTCTGTGGTGCAATGTGTATCTGCCTGGTTCTTTTGGGTATTGATGTTTTGTGGTCTTATGTTTATGTGGTTTTGAAGGATGGAATCAACATATAGAACATGGGTTCACGCAAAGAAAGACGCTTCCAGTATGTGGAATCCGGAGGAACTCGGCAGGGATCTCCGCACAACTCTTGGAACTACTAAATGGCAGGTTCTCTTTCTCACTCTCTCATCATCTCCGTATACTCTCCACGTTGTGGTCTTCACATTCGTGTCTAATCAAGTCGATTTTGTTTTATTGGTTGGAAATGCAGTTGGATGCGTTTGTGCGAGCGGTCAAGTCAAGTTATGCTAGAGGCCCGAGTGAAGACGCGAAAGATAGACACCACAAATTCATTGTTGCCATGGAAGACCTGGTTTTTAAAATTGAAAATGCATTACAGGAGTCTGCCCTTGCCGAGGGCAAGGCTCCTGTGCCTTGGGTGCGTTTGGACGAAGGAGAGTGCAACGAACTAGCTTCTTTTCTTTCGGGACCTCCTGCTTCTGAAGCAAAAGTTCCTGCTAAGAGTAGGGATGTTGAGAACCTACAAGTGACAGATAGAGAAGCAGCACCAGATTGTTCAAAGAACTCGTGTGGTTCAGCGGAGTGCGGTTCACGAGAGGCTAGGGATGAGAAGTCAAATGGACATAGGAGGACGGCTAGTGCTAGTGCTGATATTGGTTCCTGGAAGATTACGGTTTATGACGATACTCACTTACCGTCTTCATCTGCTATGATGATTGAACAACCTGTGCGAAAGGTACCCAGTTTCTCAGGGTTTATAAGCTCTATGGAATCCACATCAAAGTTGAAGTGGTCAAAGAATGGTTTTAGGAAGTGGAAGGCAGTGGGCCGTCATGAAGATGCTGCTGCATTGTTACCTTCTTCTCAATTGACAAGGGTGTGTATTCCTTTGTGCTTTGGCGTAATTTACTCTTGGAATTTCACTTTTTTATTTTGCTGTTGCTAATAAGATTCTTTGTTGATTAAGGGCATGGATGCTTGCTATGAGAGAAGCAAGAGCTGTTTGGATAGTGATTGCTATGATAAACAATTATATGGATGGTATGGAGCTATACAGAGACAACTTCAACGATCTCAGTACTATGTGCAGTACAGTTGGCCTGCTCATGTAGCTTTTTGGATCGCTCTTCTCCTTTGCCTAGTTTGTAAGTTTCGCTGATCCCTGCCAAAGTCTTGTTTTCATTTGCATGTATTATCGGACAAAATACTTATAAAGAAATTCTTCCTGCTAAACACGCCTAGAATCTGGGCAGACAAGATATGTTCTTTATCTACTTTAGTCATCTTAGACTGCATGTTTCTCTGTATGTATATGTAACTCTTGTCCTGTCCTTCTTCCTCGTGCTGTCATTGCCATTGATCAATATTTGTGAAAGATTTCATTGTGCTGACTACTGTCTCTTTGCAGTTTTGATTGCATTCCGAACCATCTAAGGATGTGGCCATGCCAGTTTTTGGTCTCCCCCGGAGGAGAGATGGGTCTCTCTTTGCTGAAGAAGTCTATATATGTTGTCAAAGACTCAAAAATGGAGATAGAGGATCGTCTCCTGAACTGAATATGTTGTTCATACAGATATGGAGTGCCAATTGGCAAACACGACGTGGAAAGCTGGAACCATCAAATAATTAATCCATCTTCCTGACAACTTCATGTCTTTGTCTTTGTTGTTTTCATGTATCATCGTCATTTAGACTTGTTTTAAGGATAGTAGGTTTTGTTGTAAACTTGTAATATAGTAGTAAAAAGTACTAAAAACAATATCGATTAGAAGTTGTGCCAAGGTTGTTTTTATTGTTAGCCAACAGAGAGTAGCTCAGTCCCACGGGAGTTTTTGTATGAAAATTTTCCTTTCTGAAAGTACTTGTATTGTAGGATTTGAAGGACACACAATTTGAGAATTACCTCTGATTACGTCTCCTTAACACTATATAACAAAGAATCGAATTCTCTTATATATCACAAGTCTGAGTCTCCCTCCAATCCAATCCAATCAAACCAATTCAATTTCAACCCTAGCAATGGATCATATGCCAAAGGCAACCATTACTTGCTTGCTGTCTTGGTGTTTAAAATATTTGGTAAGGAAATTGATTCTCAACTAGAAATGGGAGCTATACATTTTCAGAAAAGGAAAAAGAAAAAGGAAAGCTATGTTTTGCTCCCACCAGCCTCCCTAATCCCTACACTTACCTTACCTCTAATACAATAATAATAACGCCAAATCCTTTACATTAATCTTAGTTTCTCTAGTCTCAAAGCTCTGTTAGTTTGAAGACTTGGAGGAGAGAGAGTCAAAAGTGGAAGAGTTGAGACACTATATAAACGCCGAAGAGATAATACGACGACAGTCTGAGACTGAGACTCCGAGAGATGGCCGGAATTCGAACGACGCTGCATTTTCCGTCAAAACCGCTGCTCGAACCCGAGCCCGAGCTCGACCCTGCCTGAATCGGGCAGTAAATTACGAGCAGCTAGCCCCATATTTATATAGATTAGCTTTCTTTCTTAAGTAGACGCAGTCCTATTGCTAGAAGCAGGTATGATGTGAACAATTCAACTCGGAAATTCCATAACTAGTATGCTCTTAAGTGTAATTTCCATAACTTGCTAACCTCAAAAGAATCTTCTGTTTCTGGCAAACCTGTGCGTTCATATACTGAATTGATAGGTGCAGTAGCTAGAAATCCTAGAATGACTGATCTCAAAAGAGAAAATCTTGTTCTGGAATACAATGTGCTGTTTATATACTTTAGAACTCTCTTAGTCTAGAAGCTTTTCTTTATTTCACACTTTTCATCAAGAAACTATGAGAATTCTGCCTTTGATCATCAGCTTTTTTTATCTTTCTTTTTCTTGCATCTTCAGAATTTGTAGCTGGAGATGGAAAACTCGGTTATGGAGCAAGAAGTGATGTTATTTCTATCAAATGTTCAAGCACATACATACATGTCTTATGTGATTCTGAAAATTTACAAACAAAAAGATTTATATGTGCTTTGTTTGTTTTTCATAGGATCACCATATAGTGGTCAATGTACTGAACTATGGTGCTCATGGAGATGGACATAGAGATGATTCTATGGTAATTTTTGTTGTTGTTTACATGTTAAGTAATTTTTTTTGTTTGTTCTGGATCTTGAAACTAATTTCTCAACTTTTGAATAGGCTTTCTTACTGGCTTGGAATGCTACTTGTTTGGGAAGAGTTGAAGCTGATGCCAAGATCATAGTCCCTACAGGAAGAATCTTTCTATTACAACCTATAATTTTTGCTGGTCCCTGCAAGACAAGGTCTTTAAATTTTGAGGTAAGAGAGCTCATAGTAGATTGGACATGTCTTCCTCAAAAACAGATAAGATATTAGGTCCATTCATCACTTTTATTTATCATATTTCAAAGCTGTACCTTGGTCACACATTTTCCTTATTGTATGTTTGTATTCAAATGTGACATTGTAGATTTTGGGCAAGATTGTCGCCCCGCAGAGTCTGAATGATTGGAAAAAATGTGTTGGACATTGGCTGTACTTCAGAGGAGTGAAGAATCTGATTTTGAGTGGAGTAGGGGCATTCGACGGGCAAGGTTCACTCTGGTGGAAAAGTAAGATAGTTCATTTACTTTAGAACTATGTAATTTGACTTCTGCACATTAACAGTGTCATTGATGTCCCTTCTACTATTTGGTTATATGATATTTGAGGTTTCTCCTATAGCTTTAACATGAGAGTTTCAATTATGTAGGTGCACCTAATTATCATGAAAATCAATGCCAGAGACCACAGGTATCCTTTTCATATATCTTGCATTTTTAAGTGCCATTCTGACATCTAATATATATAAATATACGTTGTAGGCTCTTGGGTTCTCAAATTGTCACAATCTTCACCTAGGGGGATTTACAGTTTTTGACAGCCCAATGGGTCACATTTCAATTAGTTCTTGCAAGCATGTATGGGTTTCCCACTTACACATTCGGGCACCTGAAAGAAGCCCAAATTCAGAGGGTATTGACATCTCTAATTCAGTTCATCTGAATATCCATGATTGTGATATAAGGACTGGTAAGTCTTCTGAGTATTCTCTATTTCTCTCTATCAAATTCACTTGATCTGCCAACTTCTGATTCAAACAAATTAAATTATTAAAAATTTCAACTTCTTAACTAATTTCTTACTAGTAGATTTGATTATGTGCACCAGGTGATGACTGCATAGCCATGAATTCCGGCTCTTCCTTCATAAACATCTCCAACATTCACTGTGGACCGGGTCATGGCATTAGGTTATTTTGTATATGCTTAAATATCGGGGTATAGAGAAATTAAAAATAATAATAAAAAGGAAACAAACTGAAGGAACGCAAATCAATATTTTCTTAGGGCAAACCCTTTTAATCAAATGCTAACTAAATAACAAGAATTGGGATGATGCTTTTATTTTATGACTGACAGGTGTCCCTTGGCTGTAACTTCTGTCCAAAGGACATGTTTATACTTCATTAACTTGTATACAGAAATGAACACCAAGTTGACCTTAACTTTGACTTTCATCTTCATCATCCTGAGTTTCAATTGCATTTGTATTGCACTTTCGTCTACATGTTTTGGCAGTATGACCAGATTATTTGCATATTCAGACTAAATATATATTAGAAATAGTAGCTAGCTTCATTGGTTCAAGTGTTTACATTGTTTTTGGTGCCAGAGTAGTTGTTTGCTTGCTACTGTAATCTGGGTATTCGTGAGTCCTTGACCTTCATCACAGTAGTTAGAAGAACCTTGTGTTAATTAAAATTGGCATTAACTGTTAGAGGAAGCAATCAGTTTGATTTATGAATCCTCCATTGTGTTGAGATACTCCATCATCTTCATTTTTTTCCGATCTGCTGAGTGAAGCCCTTCTGGGAAGCTCAGAAATATTCCTCCACTTTTGCTGATATAAGTCATATAACAACTGCACTTTCCTTGAGATAAACCATTGTTTGGTCTATTGCCGGATAAACATACGCATGTATATCTGCCTGATCAGATATTCTGATCATGCAGGACTGAAAGGTTGAGTAGGAGAGCAATTGAAGGTAGCATGCACATAATCATTGTTTTGCATTTGTTGTACAGGAGTCACCATGTGGCTAGTAGTTTTTGGTAATGAGGCATTATTGACCATTAGCATATGCAGACTCTGAAAACAGTTGTATATGTCAAAGGTTAACCATACCTGTATTGACCACTATACAGCAGAAACTAGCTCACCAACTTATTTTAACACATATATACCTAACTAATAGACAAATTTGATCACCAAGTATGCACAAGTTGACCATCACTTGACTTACATGTTCAGTTTAGAACAATTGTCTCATCACATTCCGGAAGTTATCTTCTTGATTGAATTATTGGATTTACTCATTCATTCATGTGTGATGCATCTTATCAGTTCTTAAAGAATGCAGTTCAGACTATCATATGTTGTATTTAAACCCCAATGATCAAAAACACATGGGGAAATCATAGTATTTTTCTAAAATTTCCTTCTACTAGTCATATATATTGCGAGTACTTTGTCACTTTCGTCTGTCAAGTATTGCCATCAATATATGGTAACTTGTTTGTTTAAAGCACTCATGCTCAACTATATTTTTGCAGTGTGGGAGGCTTAGGTAAAAATGGTACTTTTGCCACAGCTGAGGAGATCCTCGTACGTAACTGTACCTTTCAAGGTACACAAAATGGAGCGAGAATTAAGACATGGCAGGTAGACAAACATCTCTCTTTGATTCCACAATATGATCTGTCACAAAGTTTTGTTTGTCATGATTCTTGGACTACCAAAATTCTTCTCAAATGTACTAGAATTCCCTAACATTTTCATTACAAATTCATGGGTATACATGATTAATTGCTGAAGAGTGGCATCTATTATGGTGTACAATGTCCAGAACTAAGCTTTCAATCCTGAGCAGCTTGAAAATTATATATGAGATACAGGAATTCTTGCTCCTATGTCGTTAAGAGTGTAGGGTATACATGAGGATTTAATGTTGTATGTTTATATATGTAATCTAGTCCAATCTGTTTACGATGAGAAGTGTGAGCATCCAAGCAGTGATAATAGTAACTTATCCGGTGCTTATTTTTATTCATAAAACAATGATCAAACCTGAGGAGGAGTGAGATAAACTTAAGAATCTTCTTTACTTATGTTTTTTCAGGGAGGTGCTGGATATGCAAGGAAGATTACATTTGAGCATATCACCTTAATTGCGGTAACTCGTCCAATTGTAATTGACCAACATTACTGTAATGGTCATCACAACTGTAAAAGCGCGGTAAGGTTTTTCATTTTGTTGTTTAATTCATAGTCTTTTAAAGCATTTGGCTTAGATGACCATACCTTCTAATTATGTATGGGGTGAAGTTATTTCCTGTGTTTGTTGACTACTATATGTTAACGGAGTTAAGTTTAAAAAGCTTCTAAGATTTCTATTATCTTGTCTTTAGTTTAGCTATGTGGATATAAAAAGTGGTCTTCTTCCTTTCTCTTCTAAGCGTGAATTGTAGCGAAGCTATGTAAGATTGTAATCTCGATTCAGTTCTGGTTTTCTCTTTGTGAATTGCTCTTTCCCTTCAAGTCTCGTTCCATGGTTAAAACTATTTAGACAATTTGGAAGCGTAAGAAAATAATAATAATAATAATAATAAGCAATATACGTTATTCAAGGAAAAATTATTTAAAAACCCCAAAAGAGATAAGTTTTCCAAAAAAAATCAACTTATGACACCAAGGTAAAAAAAGTCCAACTTATGACATCGTTTTTAAAAAAAAAAAAATTCAGTTGACATCATTTTTTCCCAAAAAAGTCCAGTAAGTTATAAAATTTATTTTTTTCTGATAATTTTGCCATTCTTTCCTAATTTGAATTCTGTCTATAAGAGAGAGTTGCCAGCTATCTCTTCCCTCCCTTTTTTTTGCCGGGAAAGTAAATCTCTCTCTCTCTCTCTCTCTATATATATATATATATATATATCTCCCTCTCTCTCTCTCTCTCTCTCTCTATATATATATATATATATCTCCCTCTCTCTCTTTCAGAAATCGCCGCAACAAAAACTCTGTCCAATCTCGACGTCGTACGAAATTTTAAGCGTTGTAATTTTCAAATCTTTGTCTATCTATCTCACTGATTCATTATCTCTCGTCATCTCTGTATAGAAATTAATGAATTTCATATGTTCAATTCTGTTGTACATCCAATTTTCACTCTATTTTCTTATATGATAGACGATTTCAATTGTTGTTGCACGAATCTGTTTCTGTTCGTAGTTGTATTAATCGATTTTATGATAGTATTTATTACTTTGCTACTCAATGATGAGCATGACTGCTGTTTTCGACACTTAGTTGCTAATCTCAAAAATAACTACAGAGGACACGCCAAAGATAGAATTTTTGAACTCTTCAAGCAATGTGCATATGCCAGAAGTGAGAGGCAATGTGAGTTTCTTTTTAACCATCTTAAACTAGAAGGAGAATATGCAGAGATAACGGAATTCTTCAGGGATCTCCCTAAAGAAAAATGGTGTGCTGCATTATTCGGAAGAGATGTATGGCGAAATAACAAACAACATCCTAGAGTGCTTCAACAGCTGAATAATACATCTCCATGCACTGCCTGTCTTTTACCTTGCAGAAGAAACCAGGTCATTCATTACAACCTGATTAATTTTAATGGGTATTTCTAGGATATCTATTAAAAAAATGCACTGTTTCTGAAAAAAAAAAAATCATGGGTATCTGTCTGGGTATCTGTTTTTTTGTTACATTACAACCATTTACAAAAACCTAATTCATTTTGTTATTTCTAGGATAATGCACTGTTTAATTCCTTTTTTTTTCTTTTCTTTTTTGTTACTACTATTACATGAGAAATGTGATGGAAAGGATGGCAAGCAAAAGACAAAAATCGGAACAATGGTACACTGTAATGGGATCTAGAATGGAAGGAAAGCTCGATGAAACACTTAAAAAGAACAGGCATTGGAGAGTGATGCACTCTAGTGGTTTTGTTTACGATGTTCAAGCTGAAAAATACAACAGTGCAGTCAACATGGACTTGCTCATGTGGACAGTGGCAATTGCTGAGGTTTCTATGTGCCCATGCCCTTGTTTTCATTCAAGAGAAATGACTGAATATTTAGTTCAGTATTACAAGCAAACCTACTCATTCACACTCGATCTAGTGCCAAACATTGAGAAATCCATTTAGGACATGTTACAAAACAGGTTGGACGTCAGGCCTTTACTAACAAAGAAACAACCGAGAAGACCAAAAAAGAAGAGAATTAAGAAAAATGGCGAAAAAGAAATAATGCTGACAGAATGCTCAAGATATCACCACATTGGTCACAACAAGAGAACTTGCAACAACCCTATCGATTGAAAACATAAATGTCTGTGTGGTTTATTGAAGATGTTATCAGAATAATTTTCTAAAAGTTTGAATATTTGTCTGAATATCTGTCAAAGTATCTGCATAGGTATTGTCTGAATATCTGTATAAGAATTTCATATTTGTAACTTGTTAGTTGCAAAATACAAACACAAAATTCAAGTTGTTTTTAGGTCTCTTGATTTTTTGTTGTTGTTTTGTTTCATACTGTATGGTAAAAGAAAGGGGAAACAGAGATTTTAAGATTTTATTGCATAAGTTACTGCAATGATTCAATAAAATTCAAGGATATCTATCTAGGTATCTGTCTCCTTAGCCGTTGGAGAATTTGTTTGAACTTGGATTAAGATTCAATCATTTTATACACACAGTCATTCATCCAAAATCATTGCAAAGAAAAACATAAAATGAAGAACAGAAGATAAAAAAACATAAACTTCATTAATTAAATAGGATATTGATTCAATTACAAACATCAAAACACATAACAACTAATAACAAAATGGGGACAAAATCTTATGCTTCACATCTTGGCCTTCTTCCTGCTTTTCCCTGCAAAACCTGGTGGAAGACGAGATGCAATGCCAATAAGAAAATCAAACATCTGGTCCTGTTCAGCAAGGACCAGATCCATATCTTCTTTCATCGTCTCCACTCAACGCTTCATACGACCCATTTTTTCACAAAAAGTTGAAGAAAGACATCAGGAACAACATCTACAGGAGGTCGAGCAGCACGAGGGGGAGGAGTGCCTGATACAGAGTCTTCAGAGGAGGAGGAGGATTTGGATTTTGATGGATCAAAATCTTCATCGGTTGAATGGCCAGAAGTGTCTGAGTTATGTGGGTTCTTCTTCCTTAGCGCCATAATTTTTTCTGATGATAAAAACTTAGAGAGAAGTAGAAGAACTCAAGCAGAAGAAGTTGATAATGAAACACAAACACGTTATGGAGAATGTGGGAAGCCAGTACTATCTATTTATAGAGAACAGACCAAATTTCTTTTATGGTTGAAGCGGTTTATTCCCGCGTCTTTTCAGTTTTCTTTCTCTTTTTACGACAAAACGCTTCATATCTCAATCTCTCCCTCTCTCCCTTCTCTTTTTATGACAAAACTATTCCTCTCTCGTTGTTTCTCCCAACAAGCGTGTATAACGGCATTGAAAAACATTAAGGGACATTAATACGCAACCCTTCATCTAAAAAAAAAAAGACCCAATGACTACATCAACACAATCTTTCACTCTCTATAAATAAAAGATGCATTGAACATAACTCATTCACAAAACAAAAACATTTCTATTCACTCACCTTTTCCTTTTGTTCAAAAGATAAAATGGCCAACACCTCCAAGAACTCTTTTGAAGAGATGATCAAAGAAATGATCCGGGAAGGCAAGGAAGCCACACGTCGCCGCTGTCGCACTCAAGAAGAAACTTCTCCACCTCCAAGAACTCTTTTGAACATAACTCATTCACAAAACAAAAACATTTCTATTCACTCCTCATTTCCTTCTGTTCAAAAGATAAAATGGTCAACACCTCTGAGAACTCTTTTGAAGAGATGATCGAAGAAATGGTCTGGGAAGGGAAGGTAGCCACACGCCACCACTGTCGCACTCAAGAAGAAACTTCTCCACCTCTAAATATGCTACAACAGTTATTCAATAGGATGACTAACATTGAAAATGGCCTCAAAGATCTCAAGGAAAAGTAGAAACTCATCAAGGAGAATGATGAGGCAATCCTTCAACTTCTTTATCAAATCTTGGAGATGCTTTCTCCCCCACCATCAGGATATGATGGAGCAAGCAACAACAAGAAGAGGAAGTTTTGAAGATGAATCATTGCAGATTATTATGTATTCCTATAATTTCTATGATCGTATTTTTTTTTTCATATTATCAATGAATCTATTTTAATTTAGATAATGAATAATGTTGTTTAAAGAAGAGAATGAATCTATATTGTTCTATCATTTTCAAAGTCTATTTGCTCAAGTATCCGTGAGAGTATCTGTTCAGGTATCTGTGAGAGTACCTGCTCTTGTACCTGTCATTCAAAATTAACACACGATAGAAAACAACGTGTTGTTTTATGAACAAAAATGGGTATCTGTCTAATTCGTTGCCTAAGTAGCTGTCTAATATCTTTAAGGTTGGTTTATGACTGATGGATTTCAATACCAAGTATACAAACAGATTTGAGTAAGTTTTCTCTTGTAAAATGGATCAGATAGTGCAAATCAAACACATTAGTTCATAGGCTTAAGACATTAGTTCTCTGATTCAAACATTCAAGAGAAACACAGACAGATACCCAAACATATATTAAAGCAGATACTCATACATATACGCAAAAAGGGATCAACATTCCATTAAACAAAGGTCATTACAAAAAGTTCTTCCCATTGACTTCCAACTAAAACATCCATTACAAACAACACAAAAATTGGACATTTTCTGGTAAGCAAAATGGATCCCAAATCTCTAAACACCGAAACCTAACTACTACACTACCACTTACATAGAATAAACTAAATATGGATTACTTATTTATTGTTTTACATAAACTGATGGAACCATTCAACCTCCGAAAGAACTACACATAAGCTACATTGGCCACAACGTTTGCACTCCTTCAGTAAACTTGGAATGAAAACATCCGGATGTGTCAGATGTTGCATTATGGAATCATATGGAATGGGATCAATGTCCAACCCATTCACTTGTACACACCTTGCCCGTGATTCTATTTCATTTCTACAGTATGGCAGAATCGAAGAGGCCTTGATTGATGACAGCCAATGTTTCATTAAAGAGGATAGACGACTGTACTTTAGATCTTCGGGGCTGCCCATAATCATCAACATGTATGACATGTATTCCGAAGTGTAATGTAGGAGGATTTTGTTGATTCTTGTAGCTTCATCAAACAATATATGTGCTTGAAGTATGCTTCCCTGCTAAAACAAATGATATATTTTGTTTTGATACAGAGTTTCCGGTGTTCTAAACTGCCATGATAGATTCAAGAACAATACCTGTGTGTCAAACTCCCAATCTGTTCTATCAAAATCCCATATATTTGTAACAGGGACATATCTTTTCCAGGTAGGGGCGTAAATGGATGCATCTACAACCGATAATAGATCCCCGGTACGAGCCAAATCCCTGAATTTCGTGCAAACTGATAGCATAACATAAATTACGGCATGACATTGCACACCAAATGGCTTAGAGCGGACAACAAGAATCATTATATATTGCCAAATCACATCGAGCAGTTCCTTCCATGGTTCCTCCATAATTTTGGTGTTCATTTGGGGCAGAACAGGCGATGATGACTCTCCATTTGGGGAACAATATGAGGTTGAATGGCCGGAGTGGTTGTGTCTTGATGATTTTCAAGGATTACGACCCATTGAATGATTTTTTCGTTGTAAGGATTTTCTAGGAGATAAGATTGGGGTTTGGTTTATGATTAGGGTTTTTAGAAAAAAAGTGTTTAGAGAAAGTGACAAGGCTTGGGGAGATACTTTCTTATTTATACAGAGGCTAAGAAGAAAGTCGGTCCTCGAGAATACAATGTGTGCGGGGGCCACATGTGCGTGTATCTGTGAGAGTATTTGTTCTTGTACCTGTCATTCAAAATGAATAGGCGTGACAGAAAACGACATGTGGTTTTATGAAGAAGAAAAAAATAGGTATCTGTCTAATTCGCTGTCTAAGTATCTGTCTTGAAAAACATAAGTGTCGTCTAAGTATCTGTCTTGAAGCATGACAATCAATCAACTCCACTGAATCAATCCAATCAAACAAATAAAAAGCATGGCCATCAATCAAAAAAAATTATTACAAAAAGAAAGTTCTAGCATTCCAAACCTAAACAACACTTGAAACCATATTTGACGGTGATCTCCCTAGAATACACAACTTAACACCCAAAAATACAAGCCGAGACAAACATAATCAACATAACACCCAAAACAGTAAGGGTAACCAATCTTTCAACTTCTTTTCCAATTTATTAATCCTCTTAGTCACCCTATCAATTTTCACTGTGGCCTCGTCAATCTTCTCTGTGGCCTTGTCAATCCTCTGGAGAGCAACTTCTATCATCACCAGCAATTTGACATTTAAAAGGCGAGTTGCCTTAATTCCATTCCTCGCCCTTCTGATATGGTCGTCAATTGAATCTATCAATGATTCGGTGTTGATACGCTGAGATAGAGCAGTAGCCGAGAATGAAGCTCCTCTCTTGAGCCCGAAGGATCTGCCAATAGTGGGAGCTATGATTTTTCGGAAATGAGTTGTTTTAGGATTTTTATAGAGTCTTAAACATGTTCGTAACTGCCAAAAATAGATGTCTAAGTTTGTATAGAGTTGTTTAAGGATGAGACACGTGCGGAAACACACGTGCGTTCTGATCATCGTAAAATCATTACAGAAAACTACATGTCGTTTTATGAACAACAATGAGTATCTGCCTAATTTGCTGCCTAAATAGCTGTCTAATTATCTGTTTTTAAGCCCTTTGGTTTATGACTGATGGGTTTCAATCAAGTATACAAACATATTTGAGTGGTTTTTGTCTTGTACAATGAATCAGAGAGTGCAAATCAAACACTTTAGTTCTCTGATTCAAATATTCAAGAGCAAACACAGAAGACATATTACGCAGACAGATATCCAAACAGATATTAAAGCAGATACTCATGCAGATACGCAAAAAGGGATCAACACTGATTGACAAAATGTCATTACAAAATTCTTCCCCATACTAAAACAAAGCAAAAAGGGATCAAGGTATCAACAAAGGTCAGTACAAAAATGGTCTTACTCCAAAAACATCCATAACTAACCACAAAAAATGGACATTTTGGAGTAGACAAAATGGATCCCAAATCTCTAAAACACCCAAACCTAACAAAAAAGGACCCAACAGCTACAACTCATCAGTCTTCATTCCCAGCCCTGAGCTTGAGTACAATATCTGTAAGTGCCTCAACCTTGCGCTCCACATCCTCCACGATCGCCAAACCCTATTCAACATTCCCAGTTATCACATCGATTTGCTCCATCTTCCTGGCCAACCCATCAACTCTCCATGAAAGACCACGGAGCTCTTGCAGACATGCTTTAAAGTTGACTTGCATAATATCTCTTGAGTGCTGAAACTCTTCGGACATAGTGGAGGATGCCCGTGGCAAAGATGGCGGCAACTCTTCCACTGGGAAAGAGGTTGATTTTGGGTTTTGATTTGTGGGGAGAGAATGAATTTTCTGGGAGAGAAATTTTGATTTCGTTTAGGGTTAGGGTTTTTAGAGAAATGCGTTGAGAGAAAGTGACGATGAGGTTTGTGACATTTTATAGAGGTACCGAAAAGACGCTTTTAGATAATAAGACACGACCGGAGACACACGTGCGTACTGATAGCCTAAGTCAAAATAGGAAAAACAACATGTCGTTTATAAACCACCATGGATATCTGTTTAGATAGTTGTCTGGGTATCTGTTTAAGTATCTGTCTTTAAAGTTGGTTGGTTTATGAACTAGTGCGTTTCTATACTAAGTATACACAAAGATTTGAGTTGGTAAACCACCATGGATATCTGTTTAGATAGTTGTCTGGGTATCTGTTTAAGTATCTGTCTTTAAAGTTGGTTGGTTTATGAACTAGTGCGTTTCTATACTAAGTATACACAAATATTTGAGTTGGTTCTGTTTTGTAAATTGGATAAGAGTGTGCAAAAACAAACATTTAATTTCAAAAAGGCTTTATACATTGAATCTCTCTTTCAGTAAAACTCAAGAACAACACAGATAGTATTTCCAAGACAGATACTCAAGTAGATACACAAACAAATACTCAAATAGATACTCAAAAGAGATAGTCATATAATTACATAATGATCACTACAAACAAAACAGATACCCTAACAGATACCGTGTGTTAGAGACAGAAACCTAAAACAGATACCCTAACAGATAAACAAAAAAATATCTAAATAGATACTCAAAGCAAGTACTCAACACAGATACTCAAAAAGAGAGAGAGATAGAGAAAGAGGCGTATGATTACATTCATACTACTCTGATTACAAACTAACAACATTGTTCACAGAATGGTCACTACAAACAAAAATATGCACACACTACAACATTTTTGCCCATTACCGGCGAGATCACCGGAGACAAGGCCGGCGACCGGAAAAGTCGCCGGTAATGTTCAACATTACCGGCGACTTAGCCCGTCGCCGGTAATGTCGCCGGAATCTCGCCGGTAATGTTGCAAAACATTACCGGCGACTCCAACCGTCGCCGGCAATGTCTAGGGAGACATTACCGGCGATTTTCCGGCGGGAATTTCGCCGGTAATGTCTCCCTAGACATTGCCGGCGACGGTTGGAGTCGCCGGTAATGTTTTGCAACATTACCGGCGAGATTCCGGCGTAAAGTCGCCGGTAATGTCTTCATTTCCGGCGACTTACTCCGTCGCCGGCAATTGTAGTCGTTAATCGTACGTAGACGGAAATTGTAGACGGAAATTGTAGTCGTTAATCGTACGTAGACGGAAATTGATAATCGAAATTGTAGTCGGAAAATGTAGCCGGAAATCGTAGACGGAAATTGTAGTCGTTAATCGTAGACGGAAATTGATAATGGAAATTGTAGTCGGAAAATGTACGTAGCTGGAAATGGTACGTATACGGAAAATGTAGTCGTTAATCGTACGTATACGGAAATTAATAATCGAAAATGTTGTCGGAAAATGTAGTCGTTAATCGTATGTATACGGAAATTGATAATCGAAAATGTTAGGGCTGGGATCGGTACGGGACGGGTCGGGATTCGACCTATCCCGATCCCGATCCCGAAAGTAAAATCAGGATCGGGACGGGTCGGGATTCGATCATCACTGACTTCAACAAGTTCATCATCTGATTCATCATCAACTTCAACAACTTGTTTCTTTCCCTTGAATGTTGGAGGAGGACAGTTACTTGAAGAGGCTGTGCTTACATGCTCTGAAAGACAAACAATTTCATTTAGACATTTAGTTGTTAGAACAACTCAAGAACATGACATTATTCTTCTTTGTATATTCTGAATCTTGTACATGATCAATATAGGAATTCAATGAGGATCTGTCATAGACCAATCTATGTTTTCGAATACATAGTTATATCTGTGTATATATTGCAGTAACTTCAAAAGGCACATCAGTTCAACAGAACTGATGCATTGGTTCACATTGGTTCACATTGGTTCACATTGGTTCACATTGATTCAGTCCCTGAACTGATGCATTGGTTCACATTGTTCAGATCAGTTTCTGAACACAGATGCATTGGTTCACATTGGTTCACACTGATGCATTGGTTCACATTGGTTCACATTGGTTCACATTGATTCAGTCCCTGAACTGATGCATTGGTTCACATTGTTCAGATCAGTTTCTGAACACAGATGCATTGGTTCACATTGGTTCACACTGATGCATTGGTTCACATTGGTTCACATTGGTTCACATTGATTCAGTCCCTGTAAGTTCTATTTGTTTTCATTCTATAAACACAGATGTTCTTAACATGAGTTTTGCAGATCTATTCGGCCCATCCCGATCCGACCCGTTTATTTTAATTCGGGATCGGGACGGGTCGGGACGACATAATTTTAGAGGTGTATCCCGACCCGATCGGGACGGGATCGGGACGGGTCGGGTTCGGTATCGGGATTTCGGTATTGGATTCTCAGCCCTAGAAAATGTAGTCGGAAAATGTAGTCGTTAATCGTACGTATACGGAAATTGATAATCGAAAATGTAGTCGGAAAATGTAGTCGTTAATCGTACGTACGTATACGGAAATTGATAATCGAAAATGTAGTCGGAAAATGTAGTCGTTAATCGTACGTATACGGAAATTGATAATCGAAAATGTAGTCGTTAATCGTACGTATACGGAAATTGATAATCGAAAATGTAGTCGGAAAATGTAGTCGTTAATCGTACGTATACGGAAATTGATAATCGAAAATGTAGTCGGAAAATGTAGTCGTTAATCGTACGTATACGGAAATTGATAATCGAAAATGTAGTCGGAAAATGTAGTCGTTAATCGTACGTATACGGAAATTGATAATCGAAAATGTAGTCGGAAAATGTAGTCGTTAAAGAAAATGGCAGGTCCGATCCTCTCTCTCTCCCTCTCTCTCTCTCTCTCAATTTTTAATTATTTTTTTGCATGTGTATGTGTATGTGTATATGTATGTGTATGTGTATGTGTATGTGTATGTGTATGTGTATGTGTATGTGTATGTGTATGTGTATGTGTATGTGTATGTGTATGTGTATGTGTATGTGTAAATTAATTAGGGTGCTAAGTTGGAAATTAGGGTGATAAGTTATAAATTAGCATGTATGTATATATGTGATGTATATATATATTTAGGTATGTGAAAATGAAGTGATGTATATATATATGTGAAAATTATGTATAAATGTGGTTTGGATCGAAAATGTGATGTATATATATGTGGAAATTAAACCTAATTAAGATGCATGATATATATATATGTGTGAAAAATGTGGAAAATTAATTAGGGTTTGTGATTTGGATGAATATGTGATGGATAAATTTAATTAGGATGCATGATGTATATATATATACACATCGAATATGTATATATAGTCGTTAATTTAGGTGATATAGTTGTTAATTAATCGTATAAATGAAGGTGGAAATCGGGATCGGGACGGTTTAGAACCAGAACGGTTTGAAACCGGAACGGTTTGGAACCGGAACGGTTTGAAACCGGAACTGTTTGTAACCGGAACCGTTATGTTACAAATGTTTCCGGTTATAAACAGTTCCGGTTTCTAACGGTTCCGGTTCCAAACTGTTCCGGTTCCGATTTGGTATAGAACCGAAACGGTTTGGAACCGGAACGGTTTGGAACCGGAACTGTTTGTAACCGGAACCTTTATGTTACAAACGTTTCCGGTTACAAACAGTTCCGGTTTCAAACGGTTCCGGTTCCAAACCGTTCCGGTTCCGATTTGTTATAGGATCGGGACGGTTTGGAACCGGAACGGTTTGAAACCGGAACTGTTTGTAACCGGAACCGTTTGTAACATAACGGTTCCGGTTACAAACAGTTCCGGTTTCAAACGGTTCCGGTTCCACACCGTTCCGGTTCCGATTTGTAATTGAACCGAAACGGTTTGGAACCGGAACTTATTGTAACTGGAACCGTTATGTTACAAACGGTTCCGGTTCCAAACAGTTCCGGTTTCAAACCGTTCCGGTTCCGATTTGTTATAGAACCGAAACGGTTTGGAACCGGAACTGTTTGTAACCGGAACCGTTATGTTACAAACGGTTCCGGTTACAAACAGTTCCGGTTTCAAACGGTTCCGGTTCCACACCGTTCCGGTTCCGATTTGTTATTGAACCGAATCCATGACTATTACGATGTCCAGGAGGTTTTGCGGCTAATTGGCTTCGGAGAGGTTCCCGAAATAGTGGAGGGAACAGTAGTCAAGCTTCCTCCTCGCCCGCAGTTAGCAACACGCCCAGTGGGCCAATGATGACTGCTCGCACGAGAGCCTTGCTAGAGGCGCGAGCTGAGGAGGAAGCTGCACGATCAAGAGCCGTGGAACCGGAATTCGAGGCTCGAGCCTCAGTCTCTAGACGCTCAATCAGCAGACGTCCCTCCGGTGGCAGAGCCTCAGACGAGCGACAGTCAACGGGGGCATCAGAAACTCCCTCAATCCGAATGCCCCCTATTCGGATGGTGCCTACTCCCGTTTCACGGGAATCATCTGAGGCACATGGTGGTGCTGGCGCCTCATCGTCCAGGCCTCGTCTATCTCCGCCGTCTGGTCTCTTCCTACCCGACGAGATTCCTGTCATCCCTGAATTCGATGATAGGGGGATGCCTGTTTATATTGAAGGACGGCCGGATTTCCTGACCGTGGAGGAAGCGTATAACTTCCTCCCGTTCGACCCCGTGTATCTTTGGAGTGTGAGGTGCACCAACCAACAAACGGACGATGCAGGTAAATTTTATTTAACATCAGATTGATTAATTAATTATTACTTAAGACTTGCGATTGGTTCAATTAATGATATCAATTTGTTGACATTGTTTTATTAGGCAATTTCGTTAATGGGACTGGAAAACGGAAAGGGGCTAGAGGCACCTGCACCGGGAAGAGACTTGAGCAGGCCACCGGCGGAAGGAAAACGCCCATAAGGGCCAATGAGGATGGCGAGGTGATTGAGGCATTCGACACCACGCGCAAATATGTCAGCATGGCCGGTGCGATTGTGCGGGACAAGGTCCCAATGCTTTGGCCAGATTGGGAATCTGTGCCTATCTACGTGAAGATGCAAGTGCATAATGCACTCAGTGTGAGTAAAATCGTATTTTCATTACGTAAATTTTACATTTATTAATTAAGTCCAGTTAAATATATAATTTTACCTTTTATATATTCATATTGCAGGTGTGGTTTGACGTGGATGAAGTTCTTATTCACACGTGGGTAGAGCGTCAACTACATAATCGGTGATGTGCTTCGACTTATTTGAATATATATCGCGTTAGATTTTTGTTTATCAACTGTTTTAATATCTCTAACTTTTTTTCCTTGTTTTAATATAGGTATAAAGAGTGGAAGAACGAGCTTTCTTCCCATTACACGGTATACAAGGAGCTAGGCCGAGGTTCTACCCCTAGCGAATTCCGGTTTAGGGAGTACGAGTGGCTGTGGCTGATAGCCCACTTCAAGCACCCCAAAGCTCAGGTATGCATCCTTAATATATCTTACAAGCCTAATGTATCGTATCAGATTGAAATAGTTAGTTACTAATTTTTTTCCATATGTTTATCAAACAAGGCGATTTCGAAGACGAACCGGGCGAATAGATTGAAAAACACCAGGGCCCATCATGCAGGTTCACTCAACTACATGGGTTGGTCGACTAAGGCGCAGCAACAACAAGAAGTGAACCCCTTGGTGTATATTCATCAGAAGTTCTATCCGCAGTGCCCTGACGAAGCGGTAAGTCTTTCGCCTCTCCATGTGTTAATAAAACTATTGTCTCGATATTAATAGATGTTGTTAGTTAATACGTTGTTCATTTTCGCTTTTCAATTAGGCGAGAGTGGAGGAGGTGACCGCAGAAGTGACCATGAGTATAGCTCGGACTAACCATCCTGACTGCTCCGAGGAAGAAGTCACCCAGTATGCCTCTCAGATCGATCCGCTTGATCCCCCGATAGCGGCTCAGATCATGGCAAAAGCGTGCGGGACTGGAAAGAATACCTACTACTGTAGGGGAATGGGCTCGGCGGGCGAAGGAGTATTGAAAACCACTTCACAATACTCTACCGGGTCAAGAAGTTCAACTTCTAGTCGTAACCTCGCGGCGGAGCTTCATAGGACGCAGAGGGAGTTGGAGGAGCAAAAGAGGCAGATGGCCGAGTACCAAATGCAGCAGACACAGGTGCAGGCTCAGATGTACACATGGATGCGGACGATGTACGAGGCTCAGACTACCGGACAACCCTTCCCCACACCTCCCCCGGTCCCGGTCCCTCCGTTCCCTAGCTATCCACCACCACCACCGCACCAGTCAACGCCAGAGCAAGACCAAGGTAGCCACCGGAATTCAAATGAGTACTTTGATTACTTCGACCCTGACCCGCAAGTTCCTCGACCCTGACCTGTAGTTGTAGTTAATTTTCGTATCGTCGTTGCTATTTGTACTGTACGTTGGACATTTATGTGTACTGTTGAACTTGTATGATTGTACGGTTTATGTCTTTCAATGCAGGTTCTGGAATTGGGCCCAATCCAGAACCGCGTTTTTTTTTCAAAATTTTTTCAGACATTGCCGGCGACATGGACCTCCGTCACCGGCAATGTCACAAATTCCGGCCACGGCGGCGGAACCATTGCCGGCGACGGCGTCGCCGGTAATGTCGGAGACATCACCGGCGACTTGAGTCGCCGGCAATGTCAACCGGCGACTCAAGTCGCCGGTGATGTCTCCGACATTACCGGCGACGCCGTTTCCCGTCGCCGGCAATGTTAACACCGGCGGGAGATTTCCGGCGACGTCATTGCCGGCGACTCGTCGCCGGGAATGACATTTCCGGCGAAAAAAAAAGACAAGGCCGGCGACTTCCCGTCGCCGGTAATGTCTCCTTTTCTTGTAGTGACACGAATTACTGTCCTATTATTAGATACTGTCATGTCCTGCACTTGTTCTTGAACTGGTCCTTCTTCTTGATCTGGTTCATTCTATAAACTTTAATTTTTCTTCTTTGGTACCCATGACAGATCATGATTCATAAATGATTCTAACAATCTGGCCTTGAACCGAGCAACTTCATCATTATTCAGGTTTTGCTTTATTTGTTTGCCCAGAGCTATGTTGTACATGAGGTAACAAAAAATAGTTCCACAATCAAGGTCAGAAGGTTGTTGAGGACTGTCATTGATGGAGAACACCGAAATTTTTAAAAAAATCAATCTTCTGATCTTTGACCCATTGAATTCTTTTTTGTTCATTCTCTAATAAAAGGATTTCTCTCATCTTCAGTACCTTGTCCGTGTTGTTGTCGTCTGCAAGCATTCTAACAAATGGTGATAATATATCCTCACTCATATCCCTCACAGAATCCATCCACATGGACACCAAACGAACCTGCATCAAAACAGTAAACAATCTGTCAACCCATCTGCAAACTGTAAATAATAATCATCCAGAAAAGAAAAAGAAAAGAAAATGAGAAAGACAGAACAAACATTACCGTTTATAGTGCCTCCCGAAAGTGCTGGTTGTCCATCGGCTTATATTTCCTTTTGAATGAGTCATAATGATACCAGCATGGAACACTTTTATCAAAGACCAGCAAGTGGAAATGTCCATGAGAAAAGATTGAGAGCATCAACTTGCCAGAGATGCCAAAAATCTTGAACAACCTCTCAAAAAGACGTTCATGCATCATCTTTACTTTCAAAAGTAGACACAGATACCTGTCAAAAGCAGCACACACAAAATTACACATAAAAATCATAACAAAAAAAAGACACTCTAAAAAGACACACACAAATTAAAAACACACAGATGCTAAAAAAATAACATAAGGATTACATGAGCCAATGTGTGGAAGGCATAGAGACTTTGATCTCCCAAATCACCCATAAATTCACCAAGAATAGCGGAATAGCAATCCAAAACAGAGTTTGAGGCCTCTTGATCATTAATAATACACTCCAAATCTTCACGGTTGAAGAACTCTAAAGACTGAGTACTAATCCAAAACTCCTCTCTGTCCAAAACAAACAGAGAGAACAATTAAAACCTGAAATTATTACTATAAATAAACAGATACTCACTTGTTTTTCTCAGTTTCTGTCCAGTACATCACCAAATCAGTCTGATAGCTCTCTCCCAAGTATTGGAAAACATCACGTTGATGAAACATGACGACATTCTTCTGCTCATCAGTCAAACTCACACGTATTCTTTTAGGCTCACCCATATTCTTCTTGACCGATTTCACTATCAATGATGAAGATAATTCCTGAATCGTAAACTCTCCACTGGGCACTAGGTCAACGTTTTTGCTCTCGGCTCTAGTCTGGGGCTTTTCCATGCCTTCAATATCGCTAGGACGCTAGTAGATCTCCTCCCTCTTCAAGGGCTTCCTGGACTTATCGTTGGAACTCTTAACATACGAACAAAGATAAATGTTTTCTCTGTTGAGTCTTACACCAGGGCCAGGAATTGTCTTGTGAATCAAATCCGTGTGAGGAACTAATGGAAGAGGAGGAAGAGTCACCAGGCTTTCAACTACATCTGGAGAAACAACTGTAGTAACAGGAGGAGGATGAGGGGTAATCCCTATACTGAAAGTTGGTGCAGACTCTACCCGTTGGGAACTCTTCTTCGTTTGTGACAAATTCCCTAACAGAGATACAAAAAAAGAAGAAAAAAAGGATTCACTTCAATGAAATTTACAAAAAGACAGAACAAAAAAATCAAAAAAATAGATACCCAGACAGATACATAGACAGATACTTAGATAGATACCCACAAAAAGAGAAGTATATCAGGAGAATTATACAAAAATGAAATGACTGAGATCTATTGTCATCAAATGTCAGAATCGGTACCAGGTAGTGATTTTTTAAATGTAGCAACATGCTTAGTCAACTTCTCATTCTGTTCAACAAGCTTCTGATTGAAGAACTCAAGTGTTTGCTTTGCATCTTCAACTTGTATCTTTTCCTTCTCAAGATCATCCTTTTGTCTTTGCAAGGCATCCAGTCTCCTCCGAAGATTCTCATTTGTTGCTTGAGAGGATTGAAGTACTTCAACACCATCTTCAACTTGCTTATTCAATTTGCTATTTTCTTCAGCAGAAATCTGTATCTTCCCCTGAACAGCAAGTTGAACTTGTGCTTCATTGAGTTGCTTTTTCAACGACAAAATCTCTCCCTCGGCAGCTTCAGCTTTAGCAGCCCTATCTTCAACTTGTTTCTTCAATTTAGTATTTTCTACAGAAGCACTTTGTATCTTCCCTTGAGCTTCCTTCAGTTGACGTTCTACTTCAACAAGCATCTTTCTCAAATCTATAACATATGAAGCAGCATTTCTCATACCAGATTGACCAACATCTTTCACCTCTTTTAATCTATTTTCAAGCATGGATTTCTCATCAAGGGATGCTGCAAGTTTGGTCTCAACATTCAACAGTTTCTTCTTAGCAGCTTCAGCACCATCCCTCATCTCTTTAAATCTCTTCTCACCAACTTCTTTCTCTGCCATCACTGCTGCCATCACATCCATGACATCATCAGTATTTGATACTTGTTTCTTAAAAGAATTAACCTGGTTCACCAGAGACAATTTCTCCCTTTCCATAGACTTAAACTCTCGTTCCTTCTTTTTCTTTTCAAACTCATAGTATTCCTTATCATTCTTGAGAGAATTCAAATCTTTCTTCAAAAAATCAATGACAAGCAAAAAAGCTGCTTTGGATTTCTGCAATTTTTGGATCTCCACATTCATCTCCATGTTACAATCTTGCAAATAGGAGCCAAATTCTTAACTTTCCTTCAACTGCAAATCCATCTCCTTAATAGTTTCTTGCAACTTCTCAGCAAGCTCTTGACTATCTTTCAACTCATTTTCCTTGGCACGCAACTTGGCTTCAAAATTTACATAGTTATTGTTGGCCATATCATTGATAGTTTGCAGGACAGGAAATATGTCATCATTGGCCATATCATTCATACTTTACAGGACAAGAACTATGTCGTCAGCTTTATTAGCTTTAGTATCAGCTTTAATTTTCTTCATCCTCGAATTCAAAAAATATCTGGTCTGTGAAAAAGAGATCTATACAGCTATTTAGATAGATACCAAGAAAGATACTTAGACAACTATTTAGACGGATATCCAGAAAGATACACAGAACAACAAACAATAGTTAGATACTCACCCTCAGCATTTCCATGCTTTTAATGTTTTTGAAATGACCCAAAATATCACAGAGGCTGTACTTGACCATTCCAACCACAGAATGCTCCTTCCCTTTTCTTGGTTTGACAATATCAAGGATTGAAGCAAGATAAAACTGATACAAAAAAATAAAAATAAAAACAAAAATAAGGGACAAATACTCAAAAAGATACTCAAGAAAATTTAACGGAATAATAATGCTGTAGGCACCAACATTAATCGCATTGCTTCTCTCAGGCTTTTCATCATCCTCATCATCATCATCATCATCATCTTTATCCGCCTTCACCACCTTCATTTTCCCAGCTGCCTTCTTCTCCTTCAGCTTCTTTTATTCCTCCTTCTTCATGGCTACTTGTGGAATAAAGTTCTTTGCATAAGTGTCTAATGCATCGAACAACTTGTCGAGTACAACAGTTACCCATGAAAATTGCTTCATTAGTTCAATGCTGGTCATGCTAAAGTTTCTTTCGAATTAAGCAGGAGAACACAGGCCATAAGAAGCAACACCAATAGAATAACACATTCCTCAACCATCTCTTTCTTACCAAATGTTCCCTCCAACAAAGAGCAGATATGTCCCTTGCTGATTTCCTTGCCCCCAAACAAGTTAAGCAACTACCCTGAAATCTTCACATTCTTGTCATTTAATGGAATTGGATTTCCTTTTGTGCTCAACCCCAACAGACACGCGACATAATCAGGAGTGATATGGTGAACACGAGAAGGATAGAAATGAAACTCCATGTTCTCCGTCCTATATGCGTCATCCATAACAGTAATTGCATCATTCGACTTAAAGCAGTCACGTCGATCAATATCACCGTCAATGAATGCTTGGAGTAGATCATTGAACGGTGTCTCCTTCAACCTATTCTTCACATCTTTGCTGATATTATATCGGTTTTTAGCAATGAAATTATGGAAATACGGCAAATAGCACCGAAACTGACACTTCCAATTCCGTTCCACCACCTGAACAACTTCAGCATGATCCACTACTCACTGTCGTTGTCTAACAGGTACCGGAACTAACACATTGTCATCATTATCTGTCATCGAATCAAAATCAGAAGTTGATTCACTTTCTTCTTCAGACTCCAATTTCTTCTTTCCCTTCCACTTGATCTCCTCCTTCTTCATAACCTTGCTCTTCTTCTTCATCGTATTCTTCTTCTTCCTCTTCTCCTTCTCCTTCTTTTTCTGCTTTTCCTTCTTTAAACTTCCCTAAGCATCTTGGCAACATGATCTTTAATTATAGCAAACTGATCATCGGGAATAGCAGAACGAGATGAAGAGGAAGCCACTCTTCTTCCCTTGTTCCTTTTGACTCTTTTCGAATCATTTTCCCTTAAAACAATATGCTCCTCCTCGGAAGAATAAATGGAAGATGAAGACGAAGGCACATCAAATTTCGATGATTGAGCATATTATTTTATTCTCTTGCTAGATGATCGAGGAATTCTTTCATCTTCACTGTCTGAATCTTGGACTACTCTATTGCGTTTCACCATTGATTATAGAATAACTGCAAATGATCAACACACATGTAGTTAGAAAAAAATCAAAAACAAATATCCAAAAATAGTAGGATAAACAGATACCCAGACAGATACCAAGACAGATACTTATAGACACCCAAACAGATACCCAAGACAAAAATACCCAAACAGATATCCAAACCATCTACAACAAACGCAACCGCGGGAAACTAGTACAACAAACAAAAATGAAAATGAAAACCTTAGAAAAATGTCAACAACAACAACAACATTTCAAAAACGTGAAATTGATACACAGACATATACCCAGACATATACACATACACATACATACAGATACTTAGATATATCCAAACACAAAAACAACAAATAGCAACTACTACAACAAACAAAAAGCATTTACAACACATTACATCACATACATTCTATAAAAAAAATCATGAAAAAAAGTGAAAAATCACCGAAAATCAACCACAACCGAAAATACTGAAAGAAACAAGAAAATGACCATGGAAACTGGTTAGAACAGAGAAAAATAAAAACCTTGGGTTTCCGAAAAGAGATTTCACTACTTACAGAAAACAATATGAACTTCAACGAAGACTGAGAGAACGAACAGAACGATTGATCTACGCATTTTATGCTTGATTCTTAATGTCTTTCTCTCTACATTTAGCTTTATTTTATGCTTAGTAAATATGTTTCTAACTGACTTTATGTTTTTAGGTAGAAATAAGGGAGGAATTAATAAAGGAGACAATTTGGAGCTAAAAGCGTGCTAAGAAGGAAGTTCCTAATTCCGGAGAAGAAATGGTCCGAGAAATGGTCTTCAAGATGGTTACTAAAATGCTTCCCCATATGGTGTAAGAATTGAAGACCAAATTCCACATGAAATGGATACCAAAATGGTGGACAAGAAGATGAAGACATTTCTCCTGCGCGAGCCAGGAAAGAGCAAAAATGGCGGAATGTATGGAGCATTTTTGGAGGACGAATTTGGGAGATTTTCTATCAATTTTCAGACCTGATTTGAGGGCCAAAATGGGTGCAAGAATAAGGGAAAATCGGCCCCAAAATATCAAGGAATAAGGAAAGCAAGATTTGAAGATATTAAGGATTCCTTTTCCTTGAAGAAAAAGAAAACAGGGCAGCCCAGGTCACTAAACTTCTAAAATCCGTAGAAAATCCAAATTAATTCCAAATATAGCGTTCTTTATATGGATTTTATAGCCCTTTGATTAAGCTTTCCAACGCAATAAGAATCAGAATTGTTCGAGGTCTACAACTCCGGGAAAACGCGTTTTACTACAGCTGGCCAGATTTCTCCGAATTTGCTAGGAGTCATTGTGTTTTGGAAGGACTACTCCTCTTCTTCTTCTATATAAAGGGGGGCACGTCTAGGGTTTGAGTATCACACATTTAGAGAGCCGAACCCCTGTCTCTACATCACCTCCTCTCACACTTGGCCAAGAGAATTCTCAAGAAACCGAAACACCATCTCCACCACCTTCCAAATAAACCTACCTTCACCCGCGGCCTCTCTTGCTCGATTTGGCTTTGAGTTCGTGCGACTTCATCAACCATCAAGGAGCTGCTACACTTGGAGATTGCGGAGCGAATATCCCTCGGATCAAAAAGTGTAACAATATCTTGTAATTTGTTTCGGTTTTGTAAGGAATTTTCCAAACTTTGTGTAGTGAGATTATGTTTTGTTGTAAGATGTTTATTTTCAGATTTGTTTGAAACCTTCCATGTGTTCATAGCCTTAGGTTCGAATATGCATGCTAGTATACCAACACTTAATGCGTTAGAGCTTGTTAGGATGATACTCGAATATCCAGTTCATCCTCGCATGTTTTAATGAACTAATTAAAGATAAAATTGGACTTAGGTGGTTAACTCGATTTGGTTGCTCCCTACTTTCGATGTATACATGTGCGTATGTTTTAACTTGAGCTATGAATTTCGTTGGGTTCAGATAAGGATGAGGTAAACGGCTAGGTTGAATAAATGTGATGATCACTTGTAAATAATAGAATTAGGGTTTTTCAGTGTAGAAACATGTTTAGAGTTATGTGTTCTTGATTGTTTGCTTGTCTATGAGTTTAAACATGTTAGAACTTGTGATTTCTTGATGTGTTTCTAACCATTTTTCTTGTTTAATTTCGTAGATTATAGAAAACAAACCAACTTTGCACCCCCCTTTATAACCTAGCATAGTTATGCATGCACCCTCAATCCCCGGTTAAGAACGATCCCTACTTATCAATGCTACATCAACAAAGAAGGGTTTTAATTGTATTCGTGTTTGATTAAGTGTTTAATTAAATGCTTGAAAAGATGTGAATCAACGACAAAACGCGAAAATAACGGCAGCAAGAAGTAACAAGACGGAGGCGATTTTCAAACGAAGAGACACAAAACGAAGAGAGAGAAAGATATATGAAATGAAAATTGATGTGAGTTATGTACTACGCGGGAAATAGATAGTGACAAATTATATAAAAAAATGACGAAAACAAAGGTTTATTGCATACTTAAGAACATAATGAACATTTTTTGGATCAGAGACATATGTTGAGTTTTTGAGGAAAGAGAAAGTTTAAAATGAACATTTCTTTACTTTCCCCTTTATTTAATCCCATGTCAAATTACAGGAACTTAAACATCTGGATGTTTCACATATGTATATTTTGCCTACAGCAACTATTATCTAGGGTTGAATAAAGAGGAACAATTCTCGATACCTAGTCTTAGGGTTATGATAGACAAAAGCCACACAAATTGGGTATTCCTTCACCCCTCTTCCATCATCTTCAACCTTAATGAAGAGCTTATATGAGGTTCCGTTGATTTCCTTCCTGTATCCAGCCTTCGTTATGTTCTGGAATTTCAGGCGAATATGGCCCCATGTGTAGTATTCCTCAACTGCCCACTTACCGAGACGAGTCAGTAAAGGATCTTTGATGTTCTTTATCATAGTCCAATCACTAGCCGGAGAGATTCCAAGACTTGGGTCATCTGTGTCTTTTGCTGCCGATTGTTGTTGTCATGTTGTTCATATTTGTTCTCCTTATAGATGGACATGGATACAGTGCACAGAGCACAATTTATATAGATGGCCAAAGATATGTTTAGACCAAAATTGGCTCCTAATTTTGAAGTTTTGGAAAGAAATGAATCTTTTGCATTTATTTTTGGAATGCTTTTGAAAACTGAAAGCAATAATAACAACTTTTTCTCTCACTATTATGAAATAAATCACATATTAAATACGTGATATATATACTAAACTCCGCATTTCTTTTTATCGTTACTATTGTACCAAGTGCACCAAATGATGTTTTAACACGGGAGAGTAATCTGCCCTGCCCTTGACTTTGGTAATTACGAGGTGTATTACTGTATATACGTTTACAGAAGAAAACATTCAGACTTCCGTAAACAAAATTAAAGAAGAAAAAACATACGAGTCAATTACATCATTGTAAATCGTAAATCTATTGTTCCAAACTTGCAAGTATCAATCCATAAGCTCGAATTACGTCAACCCACGGCATCAAGGTGACAAGGTTGTTTATATGCTTATATTATAAGCACTTATAGGGAAGGCGTAAGGATAGGAAGTTATTTGAAGATGACAAAAGTTAGAATGTGCCCAATAAATTACATTTAGGAAACAAGTTTTTGAGTTCTTGAATATCCTGCGGACAATTTTCGGGATATTAGAGAGACAAATATCGCTGACGCCGAGCAGAGGTAGGGTCCTTCTAAATTTCCGGCGTTTCAAAGGCTTCATCACTCATCACTCTTGCTGCTAGACGCCATTAAATTATCCGTTCTTATTTTTCTACTTTCTTATCTGCTCATCATATTTCTTTTAAGTGAAACGATAAAAATTTTATTTAAACTTAATCGATTACAAGCAAAGCAGCCACCTTTTTATTTTCAAATAAGACATGTAGATCTCTTGCATGATGCAGTCTTTAAAGCAAACTGTCATGTTCTAATGGTCATAATAAACGGAAAAAGAACACTACAAGAAATCAAAATCATGAGTCATAGACATGAATGCATTATTTGCTGAAGTAACCACATGGCGACATTTTAGCAAAGCTTCAGTCACTGTAGACAGCTATATACTCGGCGGCTATTATGCTAGTTAACCTTTAGGAGGTCGATGTCCTGCATGGTAACATTTGCCAGGATAAGCATATACCAGCCGGTATCCGAGTATGGTACGTACTTCCATTTCCACCGTAATCCTAGCCTGTGTCATAAAAAAAAACACGACAACTGAGTGTGACGGACTGAGACCTTCTATTTAGAAAAGTTAAAAACTCCCCTAGATCCTAAATCCAAAAGCCAAACACCTCAGCAAAGGCCGAGCTTCACCAGAGGCCCAATTTGATTTTATTCCATAGGGCTTTACAGTCAACCCAGGCCCAAAGGACTGGTTGACTTTGTGGCCCAGCAAACCATAAATTGCACTGTCCTTGGTCTTTCTCCTTCCCCTCCCCCCAAGGGTCGACCTTGTCATCGGTCATCCCCGCGTCGCTCAGCCGCACTTTGTCATCGCCGCGTTGTCGGATAATGCTTCAATTGTGCACGCGTTGGTTGACAAGGCGGTTTAACACCTCTCAAAGATACCCTATTCACAACCTGGATATATCAATGTAGCAAGATAAATAGGGGTTATCGAACACGAGGAATTGGTGAAACTAAATCCTAACACACTACTATGCTGACAGACTCGACTACAGAACACTAATGGTATGCGAACCTAAGCTAGACAGACTCAAATGCTACAAAATTTTGACACAAAAATATAGACACAGTGGCTGACTACCACACAAAATTTGAGGGTATTCTGAGTTGATTTGGTTACCGAAATAAATCGGCTAAGATACAGCTAATGCAGAAAGTAAATGCTGAAAGTAAATATGCTAATGAATGCAAATAGGTTTAAACTATATGATTAAAGAGTTAAGAGGAATGCAATCCACCACCGCCATTCCATCTATCTAACACATACTTAATCTAATGCACATATTCAATGAATGAAAGTTCCCAGGAAGAGTTGATCGTTACAACCACATCCTATTACCTAATCCTTATGCCTATGCAGGTTTGTCATGGACCTCCCCTACATCTATCCCTCTATTGAACCCATAGTCATGGACCCCAAGGTTTACAAAGAAGAAAGCATTAAGTTCTAGAAAAGGTTTGAGAAGCTACAAGGGTTCACAAGTACACTATGGGCGTGTCTCGCTAGACCTATGGATTTCAATCTCCCGACGGTAAAATCGGTGTATCACTATAGAGAATCCGGTGGAAGAAATTATCTTCAGTCGCCCGTATCTCATGAAACTAGAACCCTAGCATGCATACTAAGTTGGCCACCAAAGCAAACATACAAGAATTCATACGGTGATCATTCAGAGAAAGAAACCTCATTCATAAAATATGCAAAACTAGATTAAAGTGTATGTATTAAAAAGACTTCATGTACAGGGCTTCAAGCAACCCCTCAACAATGAGTTTAGCTACTAAAAGTCATAAATAATAAAATCAAAGAGTTCATGAAAGATAAACTAAATAAAGGAAAAAGAATAAACTCTTGACGACAACGGAATCGGGCTAGACTTCTTGCATGAGAACTTCCCTTTGTTTTTGTTTCTTCTTGTTTCTCTCTTTCTTCTCCCAAGAATTCCAGCCCCAAGTCGTGCGTACCCTTTTTATTATGTTTAGCTAGCTATATATATATATGCATGCAACTTGGCTATCAAGCTAGCCCATGTGCATGACTTCCACTCAATTTAGACTTCTTTCTTTATTATTCTTCTTTTAGTCTCCAAGTCCAAATCCACTTCTACTTCCTCTCTTACCAACTTTGCTCGCCAAGCACCAACGTATGTAATCTCCTCGCCAAGGCATATATAATTGCAGTCATTAAACCCATCTTCACTTGCATATATTCCCTCGCCAGACAGTTCCTCGCCAAGAAGCTCTCCAAATATATCATTTAAACTCATTTTCTCCATTAATCTCCAAAACACCTAAAGACAAATAAACATAATTAATACACTCGATTAATAACAATAAACTAAATATAGGGAACAAATTAAATACCGAATAGACGCATAAATATGCGACTATCAAAATACCACACACTTAGACATTGCTAGTCCTCGAGCAATACACTAAACTAAGACTCTGAAAAGACTCAAAAACTCTAACTACATGACTCTAACACCCTCAACAAATTGTCTCAGCAATCTTCCACAATTGTAACACCAAGATAAGTGTGACTCCAAATTTATATACCGTAAAATTTCGAAAATTAATTTCAATGCATGACACACATGTAATATGTAGGACGAAGACATAATCATGGTGAATGTAAAGCTGTAGCATGCGACAAACTTGTCAAGATTCAACCTCACAGGTATATGCTCTCAAAAGTGTTTCTCTCAAAGTATATCTAAGGTATTCACTCAACTCAATTACTTGCCAAATGGATCACACCATATGCTTACACTTGTGACTAATCTCCACAGATCAAAGGCTGCCATCTTGAGGATCAAAAGGACTTCATGGGTTGTAACGGGGCTTGGCTCATAGGTTAAAGAATAAATGGATAAGGAATTCAAATATAATTCTAGAACCCAGTAGAGCACCAAATAAGAGACTTCTTCAAACTTTACAATCATGAACTTTCTCACTTTTGTGGCCGAATTTTATCTTGTTGGACATTCACATCATTGTTTTCATCAACAGTTAACTCAAGTATCAAGCTAGACATCACAATTTTTTCTTTTCTTTTCTTTCTTTTTCTTCTCTCATTTTTTTTTCTTTTTTTTCTTTTTTTTTTCAAACACTAGCTTGATACCCCACACTTATTTCTTTGCATCACCTTTCGACATTGTCGCCGTCTTCACATATCTGTCTCATGTATAGCTCTACCAAGTTCTAGAACAAGGGTAAAGATATAACTATTCTAAGGTTTAAGGTCAGAGATATGTGGGTGATGACATAAAGTTTAAACATGTAGGCTCAAAGTGGTTAACTAAAGAGTGCACATCTTGTGTACACAAAATTAGGACACAGGCTTATATGGCTATGGTGGTGTCTCCTAAATGCCTTTATCACTTCCTCAATCAAAACAAGTATTGACTATAAGCTTTGAAAAGCACAAGAGCAAGTTCTAGTAATATCTAGAGTCCATTAACTTAATCTGTGGCAAGCAATTGACACTCAATAAAGAAAGCATGTGTAATCACATATAGGCTCAATCGCTCACAGGTTAAATGAATCTCAACAAAGTTTAAGCATGCCAAAAAAAATCTGTACCATGTTAACTTTTTCTACATCTACTACACATTCGCATATGCATCATATATCAAGATTAACCAAAGAAACTCAAATAACATGATCATCTTTTAGTCACAATTACGGAAGATATAATCACATCATGGATTAGTTAAGGACACTTAAGACTCGAAACAAATGACTTTTTTTATGTTTTTCTTGACACTTTTTACTATTTATATTTGGTTTTTCAAATAAGTCACTAAAATACCCAAGGAAAACAAAGAAAAACTCAAAAATATCAACATCAGGCGAGCAGCTCGCCAGACACAGTGTAGCGAGCAACACTTCTCGCGTGAATTTTAAAAAATTAATCACTCATCGTAATAGGCTGAAATTTTTCTAGAAAACACTAGACACATATAAAAACACACCCTCAAAATTTCAGAAAATTACGAGTTATATAAATATGTCAAATAAATTATACAAAACAGCAGACTGTTTGCTCGCCAGACTCAAAACTACCAAACCACGCGAACAAACAACCCTCGCGAGCAACTCTCTCGCGAGAATTTTACAAAATTCATCATACATCGAAATGAGCTGAAATTTCTCTAGCACTAACTAGACTCATTTACAAACCTGCCCTCAAAATTTCAGAAAATTACGAGACCCCTAGCTATAGAAAATAAATGACGCGAACAGGTTATTGCACAGTACCGAGAACTGTTGCTCGCTTGACTCAGCTCTAATTCGCCAGAATTATATAGAATTAATGACAGAGTGGAATGAGCTGAAATTTAGAGAAAACAAACTAGACACATTTATATACATTCCCTAAAAATTTCAGAAATTTACGAGACTTCTCGATATACCAAGCAAAACACACAAAACATCAAACTGCACAGTACAGCATGCGAAGCTCGCGAGAGACCCATTCCCCTCGCAAGAATTTTACAGAATTGATAATACATTGGAATGAGCTGAAATTTTAAGAGCACAATTTAGACACATGTAAAAATATCCTCTAAAAATTTCAAAAATTTAAGAGACTTCAAACTATGTCAAATAATTGACACGAAACAACATACTGTACAGTACCGAAATAACGAAAAATTTATACATAGACGCTAAGGATATGATATAAACCCCACCCCACACTTGAAATTTGCATTGTACTCAATGTAAAACAAAACGAAAACATACAATACATCAAACAAGCATGGAATGAGACACATAACACATCACAAATCACACTAAACATGGAGAAAAATAAAGCAAAGGAGAAGAGAAAAGAAAGCAAATCTGGTTTTCCACGCTTCTCCATCAACATGGGTTGCCTCCCAAGTAGCGCTAAGTTTAACGTCTTCAGCCAGACATCTTCAAAACCATCAGGTGGCTGTGGTCTTGGCTCGATCAAGTGCTTGGTCCTTAACAATGATGTCATATGAGCTCTTCCAAGCAACTTGGGTACCCTTGGACTCCCACACACACAAGACTCCAAGTGTCTTATTTCTTTCTTCTTCTTTATCCAAAGCCTCCTCCTCTTGAGTCCAACAAACAAGGTAAAGAGAATATCCTTGTTAGACATATGATGATCAGGTACCACCATCTCAATATGCTCCAAAATATAAGGGGGCTCGGTAAGTGATTCTTCAAACTCAAGTGTTTCATTGGTGCAAGAAACAAGTGTGGAACTTGAGTTTGGCATTGATAGCTCATGTGGTTGTTCATGTAGTGGCAGCACCATCTCAAAATAAGGAATTTCGATGGATTCCTCCACAAGTGATTTGTCCATCTCATCATCATCAAAGAATGCATCCCCTTCTTCTAATGCAATTTCAGCCTCAATAGTCAATTTCATAGGCCTATATTCAAGAAGAGCTTCGAGCTCATCTAATTATTGCTTGATCGGTTTCCGTTCTTCAATTTTTTTCTGACTTGATCCAAGCACTGTCTCCAAAGTATCCTCACCCCATCCATATTGAAGATAATCCTCGTCAAGATGGTCTTCCTTGAATTTTTCTTCTTTCCCTAGCTTTCTTAACCTGCTATGAAAAGACACATTAGTGGTAATCAAAGGTGAAGATAGAAGACATACCTGAGTTGGTTTCGGTTTTGGCACAACTTTCATTCCAGGTGCATTCTCAACGGGTTGAGTTGGGGTTCCTGGATTGACTTTTGATGACTCATCAAACACAATTTATTCTATTACAGGCTCTTCCCACTTTCTTCTTGGCTTCATGATTGTTGGAACTGTCTCCAACACCTTCCCACTCTTCAAAGTCATAACATGAACTTCATATTGGCTTTTGGGATTGGGGAAAGTGTTGCTGGGGAGTCCTCCTATGTTAACTTGAGCCACTGTTTGTTGTATTTGGCTCGTTTGTCTTTCTAGCAAATCAATTGTCTCATCACGCTCCCTGAGGATCTCCTTAATCTCTTGCATAAAAGCACGATTCTCCTCTCTTTCTTTTTGTTTGTCTACCATGATCTGCTGTAACATACTCATCAATCGCTGCTCTGTATCATCTGATTGTTGAGGATAATCATAGCCGGAGTGATCATCCCATGTATGAGTGTAATGAGGTTTATAATAGTCACTTTGCATGGTGGGATGACTTTGATATGGAAAATATGCACATTCCTCATTTGAGTGACCTGCCATTGAACATCTTGAACAAATCTCAAAGTTAGAATACATAATATATAAAGGTTAATATACAAGTTAAATTTACAGACTATTAGGATTTAGAATTAAGCAATTCTCCGGCAACGGCGCCAAAATTTGACAAGGCGGTTTAACACCTCTCAAAGATACCCTATTCACAACCTGGATATATCAATGTAGTAAGATAAATAGGGGTTATCGAACACGAGGAATTGGTGAAACTAAATCCTAACACACTACTATGCTGACAGACTCGACTACAGAACACTAATGGTATGCGAACCTAAGCTAGACAGACTCAAATACTACGAAATTTTGACACAAAAATATAGACACAGTGGCTGACTACCACACAAAATTTGAGGGTATTCTGAGTTGATTTGGTTACCGAAATAAATCGGCTAAGATACAGCTAATGCAGAAAGTAAATGCTGAAAGTAAATATGCTAATGAATGCAAATATGTTTAAACTATATGATTAAAGAGTTAAGAGGAATGCAATCCACCACCGCCATTCTATCTATCTAACACATACTTAATCTAATGCACATATTCAATGAATGAAAGTTCCCAGGAAGAGTTGATCGTTACAACCACATCATATTACCTAATCCTTATGCCTATGCAGGTTTGTCATGGACCTCCCCTACATCTATCCCTCTATTGAACCCATAGTCATGGACCCCAAGGTTTACAAAGAAGAAAGCATTAAGTTCTAGAAAAGGTTTGAGAAGCTACAAGGGTTCACAAGTACACTATGGGCGTGTCTCGCTAGACCTATGAATTTCAATCTTCCGACGGTAAAATCGGTGTATCACTATAGAGAATCCGGTGGAAGAAATTATCTTCAGTCGCCCGTATCTCATGAAACTAGAACCCTAGCATGCATACTAAGTTGGCCACCAAAGCAAACATACAAGAATTCATACGGTGATCATTCAGAGAAAGAAACCTCATTCATAAAATATGCAAAACTAGATTAAAGTGTATGTATTAAAAAGACTTCATGTACAGGGCTTCAAGCAACCCCTCAACAATGAGTTTAGCTACTAAAAGTCATAAATAATAAAATCAAAGAGTTCATGAAAGATAAACTAAATAAAGGAAAAAGAATAAACTCTTGACGACAACGGAATCGGGCTAGACTTCTTGCATGAGAACTTCTCTTTGTTTTTGTTTCTTCTTGTTTCTCTCTTTCTTCTCCCAAGAATTCCAGCCCCAAGCCGTGCGTACCCTTTTTATTATGTTTAGCTAGCTATATATATATGCATGCAACTTGGCTATCAAGCTAGCCCACGTGCATGACTTCCACTCAATTTAGACTTCTTTCTTTATTATTCTTCTTTTAGTCTCCAAGTCCAAATTCACTTCTACTTCCTCTCTTACCAACTTTGCTCGCCAAGCACCAACGTACGTAATCTCCTCGCCAAGGCATATATAATTGCAGTCATTAAACCCATCTTCACTTGCATATATTCCCTCGCCAGACAGTTCCTCGCCAAGAAGCTCTCCAAATATATCATTTAAACTCCTTTTCTCCATTAATCTCCAAAACACCTAAAGACAAATAAACATAATTAATTCACTCGATTAATAACAATAAACTAAATATAGGGAACAAATTAAATACTGAATAGACGCATAAATATGCGACTATCATTGGTCGTTGTCGACCACCCATCTTGATCCCCCCAACCTGATTTGACAATCTGCATAAGCCACTGGTGCACCCGTCTGCCTCGATCCACCATTGATAGAAGCCGAGGAGCCCACTTAGAGAAGGCCGACACCGCCGGAGGTCGCCCAGACGCTTGAATCCTCTTTGTGACCATGTGCAGTATCACTCGACATCGAGAGTAGATCCTCGATGTCACTATAGCAGCAACACCCATCTCTCTCCCCTCCTCTCCACGATCACAACTTCACAACACTTTAACCACGTCCAAAGACACTGTCTACACTGCAACACGTTCGCCGACATCCGAAGCCACTGTAAAAAAAACCCTAGTTTCGACTAGGTTACCTGGCCACTCTGAGGTTATCAGAGTTGTCGCGAGGGTATTTTTTTATAGGAAATTACATATAAGGTCAATTAGAGACCATATTTCACACATAAGGTTATTATAAATTTTTACACACATAAGGTCATTAGAAGCCGAGGAGCCCACTTAGAGAAGGCCGACACCGCCGGAGGTCGCGCAGATGCTTGAATCCTCTTTGCGACCATGTCCAGTATCACTCGACATCGAGAGCAGATCCTCGATGTCACTACAGCAGCAACACCCATCTCTCTCCCCTCCCATCCACGATCACAACTTCACAACACTTCAACCACGTCCGAAGACGTTGTCTACACTGCAACATGTTCGCCGACATCCGAAGCCACTGTCGAAAAAACCCTAGTTTCGACTAGGTTACCTGGCTGCTCCGAGGTTATCATAGTTGTCGCGAGGGTATTTTTTTTTATAGGAAATTACATATAAGGTCAAGTAGAGACCCTATTTCACACATAAGGTCATTATAAAATTTTTACACACATAAGGTCATTATCCTTTGCCTAATATATTTGAGTTTCCAAAATTGCCCTCTTTTATAAAGAGAGGATGTTTAGTTTTTTTTTTTAATTTTTTTTTTGTAACGGTTAAGTTCAAATTCAAAACTCCACATGTAGCTTTTATAGAGAGAGAGAGAGAGAGAGAGAGAGAGAGAGAGAGCTCCATTAGCTCGATTCTCTCCACATTAGCTTTATGTGTTTTTGTGTGTGTTTTTATTTGTTGATGTTGCTCATCTCAATAAAAAATATAAGGGATACATGCTCTGTGCCACTGGAAAGTACGGGAACGAAGGTTCGTTTTTCAGTTTCTGGATAGTGTGTAAAACTAGTAACAGTAGTACTGTCCAACAACTATAGTAGTACCTTTTTAAAACTATAGTAGTACTTTCAACAGAGTTTAAGTTAGAATGCAGAAAGTCCCAGTAGAGTAGTATTGTCCAACAACTGGAGTAGTGCTTTCTGAAAACTATAGTAGTACTTTCAACAGAGTTTTAGTTAGAATGCATAAAGTCCCAGTAGAGTAGTACTGTCTAACAACTAGAGTAGTACTTTCTGAAAACTACAATAGTACTTTCAAAAAATTATTGTAGTGTTTTCCATGAAACTGCCAAATGGTGTTTTCTGCAACATCCTCACTGTTTTTGGAGGCAATTTTTTATGAAGTTCACTCATAACTTTGTAAAAGCCTCTTAATGTCGATCCTATTTAGACTTTGGGTTTCTCAGGGTTCTCCATTTGTGTCATTTCTGCAAAACAATAAAATAAACCATCAAAGCACTACATACTACTCTCATAAATTCTATATACTACTTACATCAATTCTACATACTACTACAGAGCAAACTACATACTAGTCACAGACAACACTACAAACTACTATAAAGCACATTACAACTACTACAGAGCACACTACATACTACTCACAGACAACACTACATACTACTCACAGACAACACTACATACTACTACAGAACACACTTCATACTACTCATAGACAACACTATAAACTACTACAGACAACTCTACAAACTACTACAAAGCACATTACATACTACTACAGAACATACTGCAAACTACTACAGACAACACTATAAACTACTACAGAGCACACTACATACTACTACAGAGCACACTACGTACTACTACAGAATACACTACATACTACTCACATACAACACTACAAACTACTACAGAGCACACTACATACTACTCACAGACAACACTACAAATTACTACAGAGCACACTGCATACTACTCACAGACAACACTACAAACTATTACAAAGCAAACCACAGAGTAACATAAACACTACCACAGATTATTTTAGACACTACTGCATAAAAACCAAAGCACACCAATCTGTACATACTACTACAGACTAACGTAAACACTACCACAGATTATTGTAGACACTATTATGTACGTAACAACCAAAACACAACTTTTGCATAACAACCAAACCAAACCAAAACAAACACTACCACAGATTATACTCCAACGCTGAGAGAGAGACAGAGAGAGAGACAGAGACAGAGAGACAGAGAGAGAGACAGAGAGACCTGAAAGACGGCGAGTGTAGTGGCGGTGGCGTCGATGAAACCGAAGACGAGAATCCCCCAAAGCTTCATGTCTTCCTCGTTGTTCCCATAGGGTGTTGGTCTCTCCGGATTCGGCGACCATGGCCTACTGCTCCGATTCCGATTACCTTCATCGTCGCCGCTCATTTTTTCCGGCGAAATATCGAAACTTCAATACTTCCAATTTCAGCGATTCTTCATCTTAGCAGATAGTAAATGCACAACAAACCTAGCTCGCATCGTTAGGGTTTCCAAAACCAACTGAGAAGAATGGCTTGACAATTCAAAGAGAGAGAGAGAGAGAGAGAGAGAGAGAGAGAGAGAGAGAGAGAGAGAGAGAGAGCTACGAAGAGAGAGGATGAATTGCTCTGCTAGGGTTTTGAGTTTGAACAAATGAAAGAGTAGATGATTTTATGAATGATTCTTATGTTTATATACGATGGTATATATGTAATTAGATTGAATTTTAAGGTTCTATCTATTTTAGGTTTAATCTCATGTGACCTTATTTGAGATAAAATTGTGGGGTAACCTTATCTAGTATACATCTTATGTATATGACCTTATGTATAATTTACCTTTTTTTTATTCTGTTCCGCATACTTAGTTCAAAACTTTACCTTTGCTTCCTCTATTCACAAGATCTGAAGAGACAACCTCTCTTAATTAGGTTTTCGGCCCTGAAAATCCTATTCCACCAGCGATAGCTTCCTTGCACCAGCAGTGACTTCTCGGTCTACTATCCATGACGGATTTCAAGATTCTCGTCTGGAATTGCAGAGGACTTGGAAAAAATGAAACGCAAGACACGTTGATCTCCTTGGTGCGACAAAAGAACCCTGATCTTTTGTTTATTTCGGAAACCATAGCCCCTGCGACAACGATTGAATCTGTTAGGGGTAAACGAGGGTATGATGGCGTGTATTGCAAGGAACGTTGTGTCGATTCTCGGGGTCTGGCGATCTTCTGGAGAAAAGATTACCCCATCAAGCTGGGGAATTATTCTACAAATCACATCAATTCGGAGATTGGTGTTCTTGGTTCTAGAGAGAGTTGGAGGTTTATTGGCATTTATGGTTGTGGAGGCAATGGCGACACTTGGGAGCTGTTAGGAAATCTAATGTCACAATGTTCACTACCAACGATCATTGCAGATGACTATAACGAAATTCTTAACAACACTGAGAAATCTGGTGGCCCAAATCGTGCAGCAGGTCCTAAGCGTCTCTTCAAGGAAGCGCTGGTAGCTTGCGGTTTAGATGATATGGGGTATGTGGGCTCAAGATTCACCTTCTTCAATAGATCAACTAAAGAACGACTTGATAGAGCTTGCTCTACGCTGTCATAGCGATTGGAGTTCCCCTATTCTCGAGTCCTCACCTTACCTCCCGATAAGTCGGATCACCTACCTCTACTTATTTAGGTTTCGAAGTCACCAATTGTTGATGATAAGAGAGGTCATCTATTTAGGTTTGAGCAAGTGTGGGCACAGAATTCAGGCTATAGAGATCAAGTTCAACCGTTGCCGCCGCTGCTGCCGGAAATTCCAACCTGCCCAGAAAAATTCATGTTACACATGGTTTTGAAGATCTCGACATTTCTAACAACTTTCCAGTTCAAAGTTAAGGTTAATTTTGATCGGAAAACCTCCAAATTTCAACTCAAAGTTCCAAACCCTTACCGGAATTTCAAATTGGTCGATCTCCTTCCTCCGGCCACGGCAACCCTCAAGACCACTTGCAATAGCTTCCTTACCTCGAGGCTAACAAAATCCCTCAAGGTTGCACCACCATCTCGGCCTCTAAGCCGTCACCCGAAACCAATGAAATTTCGCCTGAAAACACCCATTTTCGCCGAGCCATATCTTCCTCCTCCGGCCACCATAGAGGGTGATCCAACTCTCAAACCGAAGAGCAGCTCGAGCCCAAGAAATTTTGTGAAGGGACCCCGGCCAACCGTGGCCGGAATTGGCCTCCACGGCGGCGCGAAATCTAAGGGCAAAACGGAACCAAACGGGTCAAAAATTTATACTGTACGCGTAAACCCAGGTTTCTCCTTTTGGAAATTTTCCAAAAACGGAAAGTTTTTTCCCGTATTTATACCGTACGCGTATCGAACTCCAAACGGATAAATACGACAATATTCGACGGACGAAAATATTCACAACTTATTCCTCGTAACTCGGAAAAATCCTCCGGAAGTTCCCATGAGCTCGAAATCAAATTCTCTACAACTTTCACGAAGGATCCGAAATCAATTTCTCGCCCGAAAATTTAGTCGTTAATAAAGCCGCCATATTAACAGATTACGTCAAAATCGCAACTAATCGCGAAACTCGCAAATCAAGTCGATAATCATTCCATTTACGGTTCGGGTCGATCAACGGTCCAAAACGGATCACAATCACAATTCAGATAGACTCGAACACGAACGGATAAACTCGACAATATTCTGAAATTTCAAATATTCATATTATATTCCTCGGTCGTCGAAATAATAATCTGGAACTGCCCACGAACTCGAAATCACGTGTACAACAACTCTCGAGAAGAGACTCAACTCAAATTCTCAGCCAATAATTAAGTCGTGATCAAAGCCGGCTATTCAATCAATTATAGGAGAACTACGATTACGCTCTAACTCACGAATTAAGCTAGATTATACTACTGATTCTGTTCCGGGTCGTCACAGAGGGTCATTTAGACAAAGGAAAACGGAGATGAAATTAATCCAATAGTACCTTCATGTGTTGGCAGGGAGACCTTTTGAACCGGGACAATAGGAAGAATTTCACGCTCTTCATTTGCGATACTGTGAACTTTTATCGTAGGAGGAAATTTATTGAAGTCAAAGGTCTCGAGTTTTATGGTTGAAACATGGTGGTGAGAATTCTGGTTTTTTCCATCGAAAGGCTTCCAATAGGAAAGCACAAAATTCTATCAAAGGTATTGAGGATGCGCAGGGGGAGTGGAAAACTAAGCAGTCAGAGATAGGGGCTGTTCTGGTAGACTATTATGAAAATATTTTTCCTTCAAAAGCGCCAGGTCCGGATGGTATGTCCCCTTTCTTTTTCCAGAAATATTGGCATATAGTTCATGCGGATGTTTGCGATTCAGTGAGGAGTTTTCTCATGACAGGGCATATCCCACTCAGCTCTAACTTCACGCACCTTAAGTTGATTCCTAAAATCCCTGAGCCAAAATCTGCCAAAGACTTGCACCCGATAGCGCTGTGTAATGTTGGCTATAAGATTGGTTCGAAAGTGCTGGCCAATAGATTAAAATTAATTCTTCCAGCGATTATCTCCCCACTACAGAGTGCCTCTGTTCCTAGTCGAATGATCTCGGATAATTCCCTTGTGGCAAATGAAGTAGCGCACTTCCTTCACAAACTGCACAGAAGTACAGGGAATAGTTTCTTCTCGCTCAAACTGGACATCAGCAAGGCCTATAATCGACTGGAGTGGCGTTTCCTAAAGCTTATGTTATACAAGTTGGGCTTCCATAAAGACTGGATCGATATTGTGATGAGTACAGTTAAGATTGGTAGTTATGCAATGTTACATCAAGGAACACCGAAAGGTTATATTATTCCGTCTCGGGGGATACAACAAGGTGATCCACTCTCCCCTTACTTATTTATTTTGTGTGCTGAATGTTTATCTTCAATGATTTCGGCGTTAGCAAATGAGGGTCGGATCAAGGGCATAAGCATGCGCCCAAATGCACCCATTCTGCATCATCTCTTATTTGCAGATGATTCTTTCTTATTCGATGAAGCTACGGGGATGGAGTGTATCATAGAGTCTCTGGTCAACATGTAAACCTATAGAAAAGCAGTGTGATTTTTAGCAAGAATATTTCGGTGGATATACAGGAGCAATTAGCAACAGTTTTGGGCGTTGACCGCGTTATTGATCATGGCAAGTATCTTGGTCTCCCTTTGCTTGTTAGTAAATCGAAAACTGAAGTATTTGCGTATCTTAAAGAGAATCTGACAAAGAAGTTAGTGAGTTGGCGATCCAAACTTTTGAGCTCGACTGGTAAAGAGATTCTAATTAAGTCCGTGGCGCAAACCATGTCTTCATATTGTATGAATTGTTATTTGCTTCCCAAGAGTCTTTGTGACGACCTTCATCAGTTATGTTGTGATTTCTTCTGGGGTAACTCGGCGGAAAAGGAAGATTCATTGACGTTCATAGGATCAGATGTGCTTGACTAAGGAGAAAGGAGGTATGGGTTTTAAAAGTCTCTACGCTCATAATCTTGCAATGTTTGCAAAACAAGGTTGGCGCTTAATGCAGATCCTAATCTTCTCATCGCGCGATTGTATAAAGCGAGATATCACCCCAATACTTCTTTTTTGGAGGCTGAGGTGGGGGATGCTCCTTCTTTCTCTTGGCGGAGCTTGATGGCAGCGGTGCCGATTCTTCAATCGGGAAGTATGTGGAGATTAGGTGACGGCAGGTCTATTCGTATTTGGCAAGATGAGTGGATTCCAAATATCAAGGCCTCCTCTCTGCGACGATCAACGCATACTGCTGCTGAGTATGTGAACGAGTTATTCGTAGATGGATCCACACGGTGGGACATAGGTAAGTTAAATAGCTTGTTCGCAGGGAAGGTAGTCACACAGATTCTAGCGATTCCGCGAAGCTCTAGGAGAATGGAGGACAAACTATTCTGGAAACTACACAGTAGGGGTGTGTACACTGTAAAGCTGGGGTACAAGGTAGCTCGTGATTCGGTGCTGGGAAACGTTCTCTCCTCTTCTTCTGCGGGCAACATATATCACAAGCTATGGCATACCATCTGGAATTCGAAAGTTCCGGGCAAGGTGAAGATAGGTATTTGGAGAGCCTGTAATTACCTACTGCCCACGAGGATTAATCTCACAATGAAAGGTTATTCCGGGGAGTTGTGTTGTGTATTATGTGCGTCACCTTTCGACTCCACGGAGCGTTCATTTTGTCAATGTCCCACTGCTAAGAAGATCTTGTCGAAGAATCCTTTCAATTTGACTCCGGTTATGACTCCAGGATTTCGGTTCAAGGAGTGGGTTTTAGAACAAGCAAATACTCTACCTCTTTTTCGGTTTGAACAACTTATGATGATTGTCTGGGAGTTTTGGCTCAATCGAAACGATAAACTCTGGAATGATAAAGCTAAGGATGCTGAGGCGATTATTGCTACATCTTTGGCTAAGTATGAAGAGTTCAAAACTGCTCGCTGTAATGAGGATGTCGATTTAAAAGCAAAGGCTACGAAGCCTACGCGCTGGTTTCCTCCACAATCTGGCAGCTTAAAGTTTAATATTGATGCAGCTTTCAGTGACAATAAAGGTGGTGGAGGAGGTGTACTACGTAACGAGGCAGGGCAGTTTGTTTGTGGTTTCTCTTACCACTACTCGTCTATCACTTCGGCATTACAAGGGGAGATCACGGCAATCAGAGATGCGATGGAGCTGGCTAGTGTTCTTGAGGTGAATTCAATCTGTTTCGAATCTGATTGCAAGATGGCAGTGGAGCTTATCCTAAGCTCAGACGTGGATCTCTCACCACTGGGATGCATTGTAAGTGATGCTCGTTCCTTCCTAGCTCAACAATCCGTTTGGTCCTTACAGTTTATCCCTCGGGTATGTAATAGAGTAGCGCATAGTTTTGCGACTTATGCTTATGAGCCGAATATACATTTTGAATGGTTCCACCACGCTACAGAGTTTGTTCTAGATGCTCTTCATTACAACCTTAGTCGTATTATTTAATTAAATTGCCTTCTTTAGAAGGGCCCTTTATTTCAACAACCAAAAAAGATCTGAAAAGTCAATATTTTGATTATTTTCTATGAAAGTATCTGATTTATATTTGTCTTAGTTGCAATAGGTAAACAGATAAAAGAGAGACGGGTAGGATAGAAGACAACAATTATGAATTTAGAACGAGAAACTAGAAGAATCAGTAGGAGACAGCAAGAACAACCATTACAATGCCTCTATTTATAGAGAAGAGAACAACTAGGATAGAGACTCCTAAAACAGCTAGGATAGTCCTAGAACAAAACTAGAATACAGCAAGAACAACCATTACAATGCCCGGTAGTTACGAGGGGATTTATATATGGAATATATATATATATATATACGTTGACAATGATAGACATCATGGTAACAGAGAAGAACACAAGAATTGAATTAGACTCAGAAATTTCTCTATGGAATTGATATCAGAATCTTGATTTACAAATCAATATCGCTCTGTAGCTCTCTCTATTTTTCACACTCAATCACATAAACTCTCTCTAATTCACCTTATCATGAAATGAGTTTAACCACATAAGCTCTATCTAATTCACCTTATCGTGAAATGAGTTTAACCACATAAACTCTATCTAATTCACCTTAACGTGAAATGAGTTTGTAGCCAGCCAGGTATCTATATATCGCCAACAGCTAAAGGTAATGAGCTAACTAATATTGGCCTTACACGTTTCTAATCCAGCTAACTAACTTTGGACACAAAATTATGCTAGCCTACAGCAGGTGTACATAACATGTGTGCTAACAGACAAGTCAAACTCTGATGAACAGAAAGAAGAAAGGAAAAAACACTATTGTAGATCTATGGTTGCAACCTTGCAATAAAGTATCAACCCATAAGCTCAAATTATATCAATAACACTCCCCTGTCTCCACCTTTTTTCTTCCTTTTATACATACTATAAGTACGCGCCCTGAGGCAAAATGGTCTTAATGCATGCTAATTGACAATCTTTGAAATCAGAATGGCAACTTTCGAGCAGTGCTGACATTATGAATTAGGCACACAAATGCAATATTAGCAGAGCTCACATTATTGTATTCACTCACAAAAGTGTGGACTTTGCTCAGTTGAGGCTTAACTCAGTCAGACACCCACATTAATGTTAACATTAGCTTTGTTGAGGCTATTGCGATCCATGAACGGGGTTGCTTTTCTGTTCGTGATCCTTTTTGCCAACCTCTATGCCATGAAATGTGACTCCAGATGAATGGTACTGACTACCATACCCAGTGCCGAATCCCCATCCAAGACCTAGTCCAACCCCACAGCCCCCACCTTCCAAACAAATTGCCAAGTTATGACATTAACACATTTTCTGCAAATACAAACTATAGATTAAGGGAGAACAAAAGTACCTAGACCGAGACCTAAGAAAGTCAGTGGTGTTCCTGTAGCAGATAAACATCTTAATTAGTAGACCATCAAGGTGACAAGGTATATAATGCTTATATGAACTCACATAGAAGGCATGTAAGGATAAGAAATTATTTGAAAATGACAAAAGTTAGTCAGTATTCAAGACATTGAGGAAACAAAGCTCTAGCCATTCTAAGATTCTCTTTTTAGCAAGGGGAAAACAAAATGTAAACTTCGGAGGCTGGTAAATTAACAAATGAAATGTGCTAATCGACAAACCTACCATCCTTCTTACTCTCCTTGGAGAAAAATTAAACCCTAGGTATGCCTACTACAACAAAGAAAAAATTGATTGAAATCATTCTCTCATTCTTGAAACTTGAAAGTGTGTCAACTGATGCATATCCAATCTACATTTCAACAGCTATTCAAGAAAAGGGTGAACCGATGAAAGATCGAGCCAAGACATTATCAGCCAACAGTGTCGGCTGACTTTGTAAATTGTAAACAATTGATGAGAAACAATCAATCGACTTCTTTACAGAATTATAAGTTTAAACACAATAACTTCAAACCCCAACTAGTTCGTGACTCGCGAGTCCTAAATTAACTGCGGTTACTAAACTCAGACTATGCAAATACCCAATTGTTGGAAAGTGATACGATTCAGGCATAGTGAAGAAGCCCAACAAAAGCATAAGTCGGAGAAAATAATAATCGAAAGAAAAAGAAGAGACCTCCAAAACCCCATCCGACGCCAAAGCCACAGCCAACGCCGAATCCTACAGAGAAAAACCAAAATCGATCATAAGCTCACAGAAAACTGATACAAGACAACCCAGTTAAGCATTTTAGAATCATACCAAATCCGACCCCGGCTCCATTGAAGTTGGTAATCACCATTTCTGCTGCCGACTGGTAATATCAAAGCTACAACAGCTTCAGAGATCAGGCTAAGATGATAAATAGATAATACATGACCTTGGACCATTATCATCAGATTGGGCCGACACTTGTTTACAAACTATAACAAATCGGCCCAACCCAAAATATCAAACACTGTTATTCTCCCGCCACCAAGTAGGCAGGTACCGTCCAGAATTTACCAAAATCCAAATTTTATTTTAGAAAATAAAAATAAATGGCCGCTGGGCCTGGCCCTGGCCCATCCCAGGACAACCCAATTAAAGTAGGGGGTCGCGCTTATTCCGCGAGGAAAAGACGGTCGTACCCGCCAGTCTGACAGTCCAGATGGTCACCAGGTCATCAGACTCATGGACTTCATGTTTGTAAATTTGTAACAGAACAAAGAGCAGAAGAGCCTAGAGCCCGAGTCTGAGAGAGAGACTAGAGAGAGGACTGACAGTTAGATTCGGATCTCATTTCTCAGCTTCCTTCGTCCTCTTCTCCGAGCAATCAATCGATCATGAGCTGGTGGTGGGCCGGTGCTGTTGGCGCTGCCAAGGTAATCAATCACTCTCAAACCTCTTTCTAATCACAGCCTTCGTTTCGATTACTCATTTTCTAATTAACATTTGTTTGTTTGATCGATGAATTTTTGCAGAAGAGATCAGTGGAAGACGAAGCGCCACGAACTCCGGTGAGCGTGGGACTCGTGATCGGCGTCACCGGAATCGTCGGAAACAGCCTCGCCGAAATCCTCCCACTCTCCGACACCCCCGGCGGCCCATGGAAGGTCTACGGCGTCGCCCGCCGTCCCCGCCCCGACTGGAACGCCGACCACCCCGTCGAGTACATCCAGTGCGACGTCACCGATTCCAACGACGCCAAAGCCAAGCTCTCCCCTTTAACTGACGTCACGCACATCTTCTACGTGACCTGGGCCAACCGATCCACCGAGGCCGAGAATTGCTCCGCCAACGCCGCGATGCTCCGTAACGTCCTCAGCTCGGTGGTCCCCAACGCCCCGAATCTGAAGCACATCTGTCTCCAGACTGGAGGTAAGCACTACCTCGGTCCGTTTGACACGTGGGGTAAGATCGAGCCGCACGACTCGCCTTTCACAGAGGATCTGCCCCGGCTTCCCGTCTCTAATTTCTACTACGCTCTCGAAGATCTCTTGTTCGAAGAGACGGAGAAGAAAGAGGACCTGACGTGGTCGGTGCACCGACCCGACATCATTTTCGGATTCTCGCCTTATAGTCTTATGAACATCGTCGGCTCTCTCTGCGTTTACGCTGCTATATGTAAACACGAAGGATTGCCTTTGAAATTTCCGGGGACTAAAGAAGCTTGGAATTGTTACTCGACGGCTTCCGATGCGGACTTGATCGCGGAGCAGCAGATATGGGCTGCGGTGGACCCTTATGCGAGGAATGAAGCATTCAACATCAACAATTCGGACGTGTTCAAATGGAAGCAGTTCTGGAAAGTGCTGGCGGAGAATTTTGGTATAGAGGAATTCGGGTTTGATGAGAAGGAGGAGAGAGTGAGCTTAAAGGAGATAATGAAGGGGAAGAATGGAGTGTGGGAGGAGATAGTGAAGGAGAATCGACTGCAGCCGACCAAGCTTGAGGAGGTTGGACTGTGGTGGGTTGTGGATGCTGTGTTTAGTGGGGAATGTCAGTTTGGGTGTATGAACAAGAGTAAAGAGCATGGATTTGTGGGATTCAGGAACTCCAGGAACTCGTTTGTTTCTTGGATTGATAAAATGAAGTCTTACAAGATTGTGCCATGATTCTTGTTCTTGGAATTGAAAATTGCTTCTTGTGCCTGTTGTTGTTTTTTCCTGTTTCGTATAGGAAATTGTTATTGTGGGGCTCGTTATTCTGCATCAATTAAGTGATCAAACATCAGAGCTAGAAAAATTGGGTCGCTATCTAGCTACATGAATACAAATTTGTCTTGTGATTATGCTGTAATGTTTGATATATGCTCATAAATGAAATAAGAAAGATAGAATCTGTGCATTTTTGGTCCAAGTTATGCATAGTGTATTGGTTGTGCATCCCAAGTTATTCATCCACTTAAAAGTCAGAATTTTACGGCAAAGGGCCATTGTCTATACCCGGTTTATTGTAGAATTAGCTAGGTAGAGATATTGTCTGCACTCTGCAGTTGCTTCTGAGTGGTTAATCTGAGTTATGTTCCTAGTTTATTGTAGAGCTGGAAATCTTGGGCGCAGTTGCTTCTGGGTGTTAATCTGCCTATCAACATCCATATTCTAATGGCATGTGCTGGTTACTAACCTCTGAAAAGTTAAGTGCAACCTGAAAGTCAAGTTATGGGAGGTACAATTTTTTTCCTTTTCTATTATGTCTCGCTCTGTTTTCCAGATTTTTTTTATATCAGATGTGCTCGGGTGGTCCTTTCCCTCCTCTACATACATATTCTATTTGAATTTTAACCACTTTCTGTTAACTGCTGCAAACCCTAGCTTAATCTTGTAAGGGGGTACATAATAAAAGGCATAAGTTCTTATAACACCGAGACTTTGAAACTCATCAGTTTTTTGATTGAGATTACTGGAGATCCTTGTATCTGGGGAGGAATCCTTTAGTGCTTCATCATTTTGATCACAAAGAATTGATAAGATTTAACTCCAATCAACTTCTGAACTTCCATAAGATTCGAACTCAAGGTGTAGTTCCACACTTGGAGACTTTGATCATCTATTACATCCTTCATGTCCTTTTTGTCTCCTTCTGCTACTTTCTTCATTTGCCATATTATGCATTACTTGTTCTTCTAAAATGGTGGATAAACCTGAAATAGACATAAACCAAAAGTGATTGATTTAAACTTGCTCACAGATATATCATCCCTAGAAAGCTTACAAGTTACAACCGCCATGTTAGAACCAAAATTAGAAATTAAACCAAAACCCAATGTCAAAACCATTGGAAGTTCAAAAACGCATCCTTCCTATGCAGAGGAGGAAACTTTCATGCACCTTTGTTCTCCATCACAATCTTCATCATTTCACCATGGTTTTCTTGTTTGCCATGAATCTCATGATTGCCAACTTCATCGTTACCCTTATTGCCCTCTGATTCATGTGGCATTTTCACTTGAACGGCTGCCATCAATGCCATGGTGGACCGAGCAGCGGCAAAAATCCACGTGGCCTCCATCTGTTTGCTGATCATACGTGCTGCATAGTACGGAATATTGAATCTCCTGCCACCCTTATTCTCAGACTTGATGCACCCATTGATGAACGTGACGCAGTCCATCAAGCTTTCTCTTGCCAACCCTTTCATGTCATAAGCTTGTGATCTTCTCCAAAGACTTTTTCCATGAGAGTTTGCTGGACTTGACAAGCAAAGAGCTCTTGTGGTGTCACTAATGGCAGAATCTGGGTCCCTAAGTAGCAATTGACACTGAGCCCTATTGCTAAAGAGGACCATTCTCACTTTTCTCAGCCTTATTGGGCACAAAGCCAATGCTTCAGAGTACTTGGCTTTAGCTTCTTCCACTTCCCCTCTACAAAACAAATGGTTTGCTTCTTGTTTGATCTGATCCACCAAAACCTTTCTTTGTTCACATTTCTCTTGAGAAAATTCTCTCTCTTTCTCTGTCCTTTTAACTAAACCCCATAACTCTTCTAATGTCCCATTCATGTTTGAGTTTTTCTGCTTATAACCATATTGAAGTGATTTTGTAATTGCTTCATCGGAGTTTGATCTATGATCTCCAAGGCCTCTGAGTTCAACCAAATCAATGAGAAACAAAGCAGAAATATCAATAACTTTGTACCTTGTTTCTGTGTCTTTGAGAAGGAGCAAAAGGCAATCGATTCCCATGTACTGCCACTCATCTGAAGACCTCGACAAACTACACAGCCTCGCTATGACCTCCTTCGATTCAGCTATCTTTTTCCTCCCATATTTACTGTAACACAAAATTCTGATGAGTCCAATCCCAGCCGGAGAAGTGTGGTTTGCATATAACCCACCCCACATTCCACACAACTCTCTTAAAAACTCTTGTTTGCAAATAAGTTTCAAAGCCAGAGGCCTTTGCTTGCAAGCAAAACAGTTCAAGATGTAGAGAGACCAGCACTGGAGTTGACTAGCCCATTCCTCAGCCTTGGAATTCTCCATCTCTAGCCCTCCAACACCTCTCGTAACCAAATCACAGTGGTACTTTGGTCTTTCTCTCTTATCCTTCACTCCTATAAAACTGGCATACACTGTATGAAGACATGTACAAGCCAATCCCATGGCTAACCTCACCATCTCTTCTTCGTACTCCGCCACAAGCGCAAATGTCTTCTCGTAGCTCGCGAGGTGCCCGAGTCCACGAACAGCCACGCGCTGCTCAACCCAACTCATCTTCCCTCTCAAAAGCTCAAGCAGAGGAAATATCACACCAGACTCTGCAGCCATTATAGCAAACTCGACTTGGTTCATGGTGTAAGAACCGATGACATGAGCTGCGTAGTAGGGGATGTAAATGTTCTGGTGTCTTTGGAGCCAATTACTATTCTTTTCTTTGACACCTTTGTGGATCAGTCTTGCCATGCACTCAAAGATACCGAGGTTCGGGAACTCTTGGTCGTCAGGGTGAGTCATGGCAATGTGCCATAGGCTGCTCAGCACCAGAACAGTTTCTTGGTCGTCTCTGAGAGGCATTTGCTTGAAGCAGGTTGCTAGTGTGGCTTTCCTTTTGTATGAGCTGGGTTCTTTCATGGCACAGAAGAAACAAAACTTAGTGGAGCAACCACCATGTTCCTTCTCCTTTTTCTTCACGTAATCCATGATTGAGGGACGATGGTTATATTTGAGTTCAAGGGAGATGGATGTATTAGGGTTTGAGAAATATTAGTGAGAACGGACAAGGTTAAAAAGGTGGGAGGTAGGCGATGGTTTGAGCTTTAGTGACACTATCGTTGTACATATAGGATATAAAATCTTGTCTTTTGAAGCATCTTATACTTGTGCCTACTTTTTCAGTAAGAAATCTAAGTTTCTACCCTCTTTCTAACATATACATGAACCAATATCAAAGAGATTTTACCACATCACTTTCTTAATTTGATTTTTTTTTATCTATATATACTATTGATCGAGTCTGATAGCACTATTTCTCTCATTCTAGTTTTCATGCTTCCCAGATTGAAAAGCAACCTCAGAGTTTTTGCTTCATTCTACATATTTTTCTGCGTAAACCTTAAATCGTTCAAACAGATAACGAAAGAATCCGCGTGCTTTCCTACATATATGCACATGATAATCATGTTGTCTGCTTGAACTAGCTGAATGTTTGTTACAGCTTTTCCTTTGTCAACAAGTCTAATGCTACTCTACTACTTCTGTTGATCAAAAGCTTCTCTAGAAGCCAAAACACATGTCCTAATCTCCTACTTTCTGACTTATAATAATGCAGCGAATTGCGATTACAGATAGATTGTGCTAAATGGAGGTGAAGGACCACAGCTTGAAAATGGTATGTCCAGTGCTTCTTAATTTAACCTCCAGATCGAAGCACAATGAGGTTATGGTGTTGTGGTCCCTTATTCAAACTCTTCAACCTGATAATCTTGAAATTGGTATTAAATCCTTAACCAGCAAATTAAAGCTGGGATGAAGATAGAAGGGAGACTATGTACAGATTAAAAACAGAGTTCAGTACAGAAATGGTGGAGGTCTCAAGAATATGCGGCTACTGTATACTATATATAGAACATGGAAAGCATGAAAACCTGAAAAGAGCAGATTTCGAGAGCTTAATCTTCTCTAAATATAGTAACTGAAAAATGTAAAAGTACACGTCTAATAAGAGAGTGTTCTTAGTTTATTGCTTGTTGGTACAATTGGCGTGTATAGTAGCTGCATTGGTTCCTAACCTCATGATATTGAGGCATAAACAGATCATAATCTAGGTGCACCTACATGAATTTGAGAGGGACAAACAAAATCAGCCTCTGATTGGAAGCTATAGAGAATTCAGCCCATATTTGGCATGCAATATATTAGATTTCGATAAGGGCTAGCATCCAGCCCTTTGGAAAACAATTTTGAAGCTAGAAAAGAGCCTTGCAACAATCCTTTTTCTTCTGCTACAGAACCTAAATTTGAAGAGTAAAAATGAACAACTACTGCTACTTACTACCATATATATATATATCACAATTTTAGAATGAATCTTAAACTAACGAAATCAAATCATGCATAGATGAAAAATCATTCCTTTTCTATTAATTATAAGATTTTTTCAGTAGTACAACGTATTCATCGCTTGCCAGTAGCTTTTCTGGCTGTAGAAGCCTTGTTTTCATGACCATCAGACTCGTAGTATCCAAAATTGTGCCACATTCCCCGGCGAAAGGTTCGTGCTTGCTCCTGGAACTCCTTCAAGTTCTCACTAGATTTCCAAAATCTCTTCTCTTTATCTAGCCAAGCAAGTCCATTCTGAACCATGACAGCATTTATACTGTCAACAATATCTGATGCAACAAGAGTGACCCTAAGTGCTGATCCGGTTCCCTGTCCTTTAACAACTTTTCCTCCTGAAAAGTCTCTTCCCTCAATCACCGCTGTAAACTCTTTGAAACTGTTCAGCGTACACTCACTGAAATACTCGGCTGCTTCTTGACCATAATTCTCCTCCAAACTTGGGACATTAATATATGCAAGGCTACATAGTTGCGCGAGACCAGGTGCAGTAGCAGCAGAAGAATCAAGAGGACGTAACTGACTGTAACGGACAGCCTCTTGATTACCATAATCGATGTAGAACACTTCAAACTTGTCTCTTTGAACATTGACAATCCTTGCTCGGTTCCAAGAATTATCTCCACTAAACTGAGCAAGAACAATGTCACCTCTCCTAGGATTAAAAGCATCATTAGCAGGAGCTTCCTCCAGACTCAAAGAAGCAAGTTGTTGTTGAATAGATGCAGTCTTCTGGTCTCCAACTATCTGCACATAGAATCTTCCACTGTCCAAAACTTCAGTAACTACAACCTTTAGCTCTTCGTTTTGTTTGTTCAAGATTGCGTCATTTCCTTCTTCAAAGTTCTCCCATATTTTCAGCTTCTTTGTTTTTGCAACTTCCATAGCTTGTTTAAGAAGATGACCATCTTCATTCTTGTCACTTCCACCAAAAGGAGTATATTTTGCAAGGCCAGCTTCAACGAGGGCAACCGACACATTGACCCCTGATTCCCACAAAGTTCCCAAGAAAGTTCCAGACCTATCAACAGTCACCACTTCAATCTCAACATCTCTCTGCATTACTCTTCGCTTCATTACTTTTATTGCTTCATCCGAATATGGCTCATCACGACCAGGACATCTCACTCCAGAGAAAGAGAAGGAAATGCAGCAACTCACTTCAGGAATGTATAGTTTAAAACGATGACCGCTAAAAACATATTCCACCACTGCAGAAACTCTCCTACTTGTGAAGGATGGCAAGAGCTCTTGTGTTATCTTATCCGTTGCCATTGTCAAGTCTGCGATGACTGAGGATTCCCTAGACGAAGAATGCAATCCTTTCTTGGCAGCAATGGCGCTTGATTCGGCAGCAAGAAGGGTATCATAGTATCCTGATCTCTCTTCAAATTCTCTATGTCTAATAACCTTGCCAAGGCCATGTGCAACAACTAGCTCCCCAACATTTTTCTCAGCCTGGTTGCTTGCATCTTCCCCCTCACCCTTAAAGAAGACTGATCCAAAATCGACTACTCGGGAAGAATCTGTAGTTCCATCTGCTTGGCCGACCGTCCTTGAATACTCCATTTGAACATTCACTTGGCGTCCAATGAGGTGTGTTCTCAGCAACTCCTTAGCTTCACGTGCATATGCATCTTGGTTTTCACCTCTACGAGACTTGGAGCACCAAATACTCGAAAGATTGACTCTTTTTTCTGTATGATCATCAGCCACAATTACACATTCCCCGCTGATAACCTCCACAACTATACCGGTGAAATCCTGATCATGAATTGGCTTTGAATTTGTAGGTGGGAGACAATGGTATCTCCAAATTCTTAGCTTATTCTTCTTCGCTTCAATCTCTGCATTCTTGAGTTGCCGCCTTGCATCTTCATCCATAAATTTGGCACTCCATTCAACATACTTTGCATAACCATTCTCCATTAGCTCCAGCCCCAAGTCCTTTTCGGCGTCTCCATCAGAATAGTACACCGACCCAATCAACTTTCCTTCTTTATCAAGACCTTTCAGAACAATGCGCACATCTTTATGCAAAACACGAGTCTCCGCGAAGAACGTAGCTTCTATTGCAAGAGAAGCATATGGTGACATCCCTGGTGTCTTAGCTCCAACAAGAAGGACTTCAACAATCTGAAACTTCGGAAGCAAGCAGACCTTAACATTAGTGCAATCCAGAACCTGTTCGACAATAGCCTCCAAGGAGATGCCTTTATTTGCATCCAACAGACTCTGTGTAGTCTCCGGTGGAGGTATAGGCCTAATGAATGCCTCCGCTACACCGGGAATCCTGCTCCAACGACCAAGACCAAGGTTAAAGGCTCGTTCTTGATCAAGTAGCAAGTCATTATAGGTAAGAGCTGTGCGTGGCCCAGTGACACATGCCCATCCTTGAGAGACAACAAGCGCTGCAACATTATAGTTGCCGAGGAATGCAGAGCCGAAGACGAATAGGGACCCCTGTGATTGTGTTGCGTACTCCCCCCTGTAACTCACCTCCTTTCCATGGCAGAGCTTCCTCAGATACTCTCTGCTGGCCCATGCAAAGGGCTCATCAGGAGTCGTGGAATCTGGAGCGCCCAGTTTGGGAGCTTTAACACATGACAAATTAAGAGTTCTTTGAGTTAGGATTCCGGCCTGGTTTGAGACAATGACAAGTGAATCACCGGAAGGAACAGCCTTGACTCTGCCTATCGCAATTCTCAACGGAAAATCCATTGATTGGAGACAACAAACGAACTCTCCGCTGGAAAATTGATCTCGAGGGGTAGACTACTCTTTGTTTTCAACTCAGAGTAGAAGACTGTTTTAACTAGAAATTGTTTGTGGTATTTATACAGAGGGTATATATAAGGAGACAAAGGAGTTCTAGTGAGTCGAGGAATGAGAGGATTGTAAATTTCCTAGCTTGTCACGGAAACATTGGACAACGAGGCAAAACCAATTAAGGTATGTTCCTTCATAATTTATTACCAGGCTAATGTGCAGATTCTTCAGGGATTTAGTTCTCTATATCATGGAAACTTGGAAGAGAAGGAAAAGGCACAAAACCTCATACTCCAAAAGAACGAGCAAAAATCACTCTTGTTTCTTGGTGGAGTCCAATTCTAAAGAGGATTTAGTGAATTATAGATTGTTTTTCTATCAATTTTTCATCCAAAACACAAATCCTAAAACAAACAAAAAAGCAAAAAACTGAAAAATAAAGTACCAGCAAGTAATCTCTAATGTTAATTTGCTGTGGTGGTGGCTCGCCGTCTTCTGTTGAATGTTCTACACTCAGATGAGTCACATCTGACACCGCGACTGTGGGTGCCGCCCGTCACTGTAACATCACCGCCGGTTGAGCTGCCGCCCTAATAGTGACTATTTTTTTTAATTGAATTGTGGTGGCAATTGCAGTTGATAACTGTAAGTTTCTATAGAAACTCATCAATTTTGGTCACATGCTTTAATTGGCAGATGAGAATTAGAACTCTTTTAAATACAATTATGCATCTAAGATTCAAATGATAAATATTCAACATAAGATCTTCAGGTACCATACTTGAAGGACTTGACAGATATACAAGAATCTCAAGAGAAGTGTTTCCATGGACTCGTCATCTTAGTATATACCTGATCTAAATGAGCTCCCTTAGACAGCTCAATCATCCCACCAAAAACCCAACCCCGACTTCAGAATGATTTTTCAGTTAGGTACAGAACTTTTCTGGTACCTGAGCAAATCTACAAACAACTAACTGTCCCTCTATGCCTCTGTACAAGGTAGGAAGTGGACTGATCCAACACATCTTGCATTGCAACCCAGCTTCTAACTTATAAAACTACCTTCGAATTTGTGATACTGTCGGTCCATTAAAGCTAGAGACATTTCAATCTGTGCCCTCCTCCTAAACATCCATGTTGCTCATCTTCCATACAATATTACTGACGTTTGCATCATGGGCCTTTTCGAGTGCAGCAACTTTGGATCGATATGCAGCAGTTGCCATGGTGTTCTTTAGTGTCTGACCCTGAAGCAGTTCACTGGTTTCACTCATAGAAGCAAATCTTAGCTCAGCAGGGGGGATGAAACAATCTACTGATAACCCGGGGACATCGAATGCAACTTCCTCGATTGTCCATGCTTCTTCCATTCTTGTCTTGGTGTGGCTCATTGCAGTTTCTCCAAACCTGAACAGAGTTACTACTGAACGTCCCGAGTGAGCGATCATAATCCCTTCAACAGGTCTATAATCATCAAGGAATGAATTGATAGTGGTCTCCCAGTATACAGCATCGCCTCCATTGTTCTGAATGCGGGTCAAATGAGAATCTTCCAAGTGTATGAGAAGACCTGTTCTCTGGCTGAAGTAGCCGAACAAAACATGCCTTATGATCTCAGCAGGTCCTTCACTCCTCGCTTTCAATGTCAAGGGATCAGTACAAAGCTTGAGGATGAAGCAGTCCTCACCATTGATCTTCTTCTCGCCAATACATCTTGAATTGGTAAACATGCTTGCAGTGGTCCTTGGATCAAGTCCCTAAATGAAATTAAATAACCAAGGTAAATAGAGTGTGCATGTCAAAAGCAATCTGACAACGAACATAATATTACAGAAAGGATGAAACTTAAATTACCTGCAATGCACGCCTCAAGGGTCTAACAGGCCCTTTAGCAGTGTGTGCACCAAGCCATGGGGTGTGCCTCCATACAAGCTTCCCATTGCAACCAGCATGCACCTTGCTACCACCGATGGCAAGTTCCACATACCACATGTCAGGATGCATCTGCCACAAGACAAAGCCACCCGAATCTGCACCTTTGGAAGAATTGCGGCTCTTCACAACCTTGCCAGCTGTCTCAAACTCGGAAGCTACCATCTTAACCTTCCCCATAGCATAAGTATTGTGGATTGAGTTCTGAAGCTTTTGCCCCCCAGATGCTGCTGTATACTGCTGCAATATATACTGAGCTGAGGAAGTCTCCTACAAAAAATCAATTACAAAAATCAGAGTCTAAGTAAATCTCGTGACAACTCATCACTGCCCTGTCCAGTAAATTATGAAGAAGAAAAAAACAGCCTTAAATATCACGGCTATGAATACACCAGGTATGAAATACTTCGCTTACAAGTTACAGGACAACACACACAAAAGGTAAAAAATTCGACACCACCATCAGCAGTTGGTTCCTTACAAACATTCTACCACACACTTTGAAGCGGAAATGTGAAAACTAACAGTCCTGCACAGTGTCTTATGGTTGAAAACATAACAGTATGTTCTACCTAAGGTACAGCATGAGTGAAATCAAAGCAACTCACTTTGAAGTTTGAACCCAGAAACCGTTGTAGATCAAACATAAACATGCATGACACTTATGAAGAAAACATCCATCACACACTATAACAGAGTCAAAGTTGGACAAATTTAGACCATGTCAATCAAATTAAGCTAATTAAAAATAGCATTTTGATTTTGATTAGAAATTAAAGAAGGGAAATGAAGAAGTTACAATGGGTGTGTCCTTGATGCTGAGATGAGGCAAAGGATCGAGTGTGGTAACGTGCACGGGTCCCAAGGGTGCACCCAAAACCCCGAGCAAGAGTCTCAGATCGGACCTCTTACAGGCGGCGGAGGAGGCCGACGAGGAACATGAAACGGAGGGAGCCCTACAGAGCTGACCCTTCATCCAATGGCCCCACTTTCCTTCCATCTTCGAATCTACACCGTCTGTCCCATCCGGCCCTTCTTTAAGCGGCGAGAGCGCCTCACCGGATCTGGCGGGGACCATAAGCTGATCCGCCACGTGGTGGCTTCTCCTACTCCTCCGCCGCAGGGAAGGGGACCCACTCCTGGCGGGGCTCTTGGACCTCCTCGACCGCCCCGGAGACAGGCCCCTCACTACGTCTTCCTTGAGCGCCGAGAAGAACCCTTGCTTCCTCTCCATTTTAACAACTAGTGATTTGGTCTTGGAATAACTAAAATGAAGAAATGTAATCAGGGTTTTTGTGTTTGGGGGGATTAGAGGAATAGAAAGGGAGAAAGGTGAGGTGGGGTGCAAGAGAGTGACAAGAAAGCAGCAACTGCGAGAGGGAGCCTTTTGATTTTTGAGGATTTGAGAGAGACAAGCTAGGGAAATGAAAATAAATAAAGGCAATGATCAAAGAAACGTGAGAGAGAGAGAGGGAAGACATATTTGCCGGGAGAGCGAAAGGAGGAGAGTGAGGGACAGCGGCTCTCTTTCTTTCCTTATTTTTGCCCTTCACTGTTTATTTTGTTCCCTCCACAGTGCACTATACATTCCACACAAAATTAATAATTTCATTTTGAGGAAAAAATTCCCTCAAAACACACAGAAAGATCCACTCAAAAGACATGTAGTTGCTCACATTGCACGGATTTTGGATGTCCAACTTCATGCAAAAAATATATATCTTGTTCTTTTGGTATGTGATTTTCTTCAAAATTTGATTAGAAAATATATTATTTAATCAGTGTCCAGTCTAGTACTAGAAAACAAAAGTTCGTACCGAATCAAAAATCGAAACGTATAATAACCGTGCTAAATACTAAGCTATAAAGTAAGAAGGTGATAAAAAAATTAATTAAAACGAGGTGAACTAAAAGATGGTAATTTAAATCACGACAAGTGTTTGAATGAATATACTAGCTAGCTATCCACGCAAAAATATGTAGTATATGAATGTTTTGTGTCCCTGGCTGCTGACAAATTCATTCTCATTGATCGGAATAAAAAATGACGGTTTCGTTTCTAGACCATATAAACCAATTCAATCTAGATGATAAATCGAAAACATCCAAAATCATTACTTGCAAAAGCTACTGATGAAAAATGGGTGTGTGTAACGGTAGTTGTCTATATATCTTTGGTGCAGAGAAAAACCTCTCGACCGCTGCCGATAAACAAAATACATTTTGTATCCTCCACTCGTCCGACGGCCCCTAGATTCGTCAGCGATGATCTCTGACCTTGTCGACGAGTGCTTTGGGGTGCTGCAGGACGGGTAACATTCTCCGTGTTGGTGATGGGTGTCGGAGGAGTTTGGAGTTCCAGTTTCGTTAGAGGGCGATTTCAGGCTATAGTAGTGTGCAACGAGATCTGTGGAGTGAAACAGTGGAGAGACAATGGTGAGAGGAGGTTGCTAGACGCATCGCTGTTGTCTCAGACCCACTTGCATCGAGCGGCGGAGACGGCGGGTTGTTCACCGACTATGCTTGGAGAGCATCGAATCTTGGCTTCGAGGGCTCGACTATTGGTGTGCTCTGACTTTCATGGAGAAGATGTTTGTGGTGGGTGATGGTGAGTCGTTTGGGATTCTATTATGAAATGGCGGTTGGTGGACTGGCAGGGGAGGACGACGACGCAAAAGGGGGTGTGTGGATCAGAAAGTGGAGGTTGGTGACTGTTATGGGTTGGACTGCCTCAAGATTGCATTTTGGGCTCCAACAATGGGCCTGGGCAATAACCCTAGGTTGGGTCTATGTTTATTCTTTTAGTTTAACGTTAGTTTTTTATATATGTTGCTTTTATTTTTTTGTCAAAAATAAGCCAATATCCGTTTGAGATTGACAGAAGTGGGATTTGTCCCGTAATGTGCACCTCTAGTGCCTTGTCGGCTCTAGGTCAGGACGTTCATTGGTTCATTGTATGGGCACACCCTCCTAGTGACAGGATGAAATGTAGTGCCGACGGAAGTTTCGTTCGACAACATAGTGGGAAAATGTTTCGAAGTGAATTGATGGATCGACATAGGGGTGTTATTTTTCTGCGAATATGTCGTCTTATTTGTAAACTAAATGGAGTAGTCAATGATGCACTTTTTGTTAAATGATGTAGTTCAGAATACATTGTTATTGAGTCATCTGACATTATTTCAGGTGTTTCTCTTTATTTGAGATGTCCCCCCCTATATTCGACAATTTTATTTATCGAGGCTTAAGGGTAGTCACATACCCTTACTTAAAAAAACATGGGTGTGTATTAAAGTTTCAATTTTTTTGGTAATGTATTGATTTTTAATTGGAAAAATGGCTTAAAAGGTCACTAAAGTATGACACATTCTAAATTTTGTTCACTCATGTATGATAAATATCACTTTGCTCACTCAAGTATTACACTTTTACTCACTTTGCTCATTCCGGATTCTACAAAATTTTGATTTTTGAATTCGAGTTATAATCGGTCAAAGAAACATATTGGGCATTGTAGCTCTCTTCCTTGTATGTCTTTTCATATCAAGGTCGAGCCTCAATTCAACCCGAGGAAGGAGAATCGAAGATTTGAAGTTTTTTGTATTTTTGACTTCAAAGGTTAATTCGACTACTTCCATGAAGAATTAGATTCAGATGTAGTTGAGAAAATTGTCGTTTGGTTTATTTCGCACAGATTAAACTCCGGTTTGCCCAAAATTGGAGTGGCGCCAAAAATTAGAGTCGCATCGCCAAATTTAGAACGTGTCATACTTAAGTGACATTTTTAACCATTTTCTCAATTTAATTTGGTACAGGATTGAATTTCCCGCTTTTTCTTTTTCTTTGTTTAGGCAGTGGGTTGGCCAACCAGCACAAGAACGGAAAGCGCGGTTGGTCGTATCCACCTTTCTCGTTTGGTGCCTAGCTTAGCTTAGCTTCTTCCTTGGGGACTACGTACTTACAGTAGACGACGACGTTAGCTCCTCTGAGAATACAAACTTCTTCTTTCGAAACCTTTTTACTCTGGTTCTGGAAATTGAAATCTCCAGAGTCCATATTGGGCCGATTAATCTCTCTCGTGACCTAAAATACAATATGATATATATGGGATCATTTGGCATGGCAGTCTAAGCTTAGCTCTCTGTCTATCTGTGACTGTGAGATCGATCGACCCCGAGAGACTCAGAAGCTGCATATATGCATGTTGTCTTTGGCGCCATATCACAACGGTCAAAGTGAGTGTCCTGGAGGACGGTCAACACGGGATTTCATGATCGATCAGATCTTTTAGTCGTTGGCTGCTTCTGCTCCTGGTTCCTGCCTTCTTGGTATTGGAAATTTTAAATAAAAGAGTTCTATAAGAGAGAAGGAGAGATGCATGGGTGATTATGTACAAGTGTGCTCGTATTTTATCGGTCGCGTGCTGCTTGCTTCGCCGATTAGCATGATTCAAATACCGAAGAAGGCCTAAGTATCATGATCATGATTGAAACTAGTGTTAAACTAAGATTAACGACTACTCGACCAAGATCGATCATTATAAGGTGCAAAAAGATTTGCATGCTCGATAACTAGCCGAGGACGATACTAATTTGTTGAGAGCCTCCCTTGTTCGATCAGGTCTAATACTCTAATTTGAATATTTGATCGAGGATCGGAGGCATATATATTGTGGATAATTTTCTCCCTAATTCGAGAGAATCGACTGATCATAAGTTGGCATCAGGAGACTTTTAAGTGACATATATTAATATTAATTGACTTGATAGCGACAATAGGAAGATGTTCCCCACTGGATATGATCATTGTTGTAAAAGGGGCACACCCACTACTACGACACTCATGCTTCTCCAGCACTCAATCGCGTCGCCATTCACGCATTCATTCTCTGCTTCTAATTAAGCTCCTATAATTTTAGTTTCAATTAAATTCCATAGACCATGAGACTGCACAATCTCCTCATGGAATAAGCTATAAACTTCCTCTTCTGTAACGGAAAATACTCTCTTTCTCTCTCACTCAGTCTCACTAATTGCATATATGTATCTTAATTTGATTGCCCTTGGTCGAGGGAGACCCCCAAGCTACTCATTAATTGTCTAAATGGAAAGTATTGCACTGTTCCATGGAGAGTTTCGACCTTGGTCAAAGACAATATTTGGCTTCAAATTAAAGTTCATTCCAACACATTGATTAACATCATATATATGTGTTTGTTAGAGCAACTCCAGCAGATTCCCTATAAATCATTTTTAGCTAAAATATAAAGATTTTCTCTTAAAATTCACTCCAGCAGCTCCCCTATCTTATTAGCCAATTTAGGGATTCCCTATATTTCATGTTTTCATCCCCTATTCCTATACCGAAAACATAAATTATAGGTAACGAAACATTCAATATTGTAATTAATACTTTCCTTCTAGATTGTAAATGTAATTAATAATTATATTAATAAATAAATATTTTATTATCAACCAATTAAAACTAAGCATATGTTTAAATCTAACTACATTTTAAGTGATATTGTTGGAGTAAATTTATACAAGTGATTAGCTAAAATAGGTTTTGGCTTCATTTTTGAACAAAATAAGCAAACTTTCTGTGATATTGTTGGAGTTGCTCTTAATAACTGTGTTTGAGGAGGCAAACTTCATAGCCGATGAACAATGCGCACTCGGCCTCAATGTTTTTGATTGTTGATATCTTCGATGCATAACTTTGTATTTTCTTCGAAATGACCTATGAGAGCCTTGTATAAAAATTTGACCAAAATCAAATAAAACGGTCCAAAAACAAAAACCAACCAAGGATTCAACGGTTACCTAACCTCACTGTAGCTAGCTAGTCTTTATCCAGCAGATCGAGGGCATGGAAGAAACATAGTAGCTGATTGATTCGTTCTCATATCTTTTATATATATCTTCTTAACGCGCAACGGAGCTTCTGAACTCAAAAGTGAATGTGAATCTTAGTGCAGTGAGTGCTTCATAGGAAAAATGAAAGAGATCAGAGTGAGCACCTAGTCCCACATCCGAAACAGGATGAAGTACGGGTTGAGCTGCTTATTATATAAGCACAGCGGTTTATTAATTATGATCATGATTCTTCAGGCAGGAACGGCACGTCATGAGTAGTCGATAATAGCGTTATGCGAGATGAGTGCCCGCCCCTTCCTGGTTACGACAATTGGGCATCCTCACCTTTTACCATCTGATCCCCACCCCCTTCAAACCAAGTTTAAACTTTCTAAACAATCATCAAAGCCCAACTCATTTGTATAATTCCATGTGTGGGGTGCTAACTCATTCCTTTCACTCTCACATGGAAGCTAGCTGTGCCAAACTGGCAAGGACAGCAACCTTTCACCATTGTGCTTTGCATCCAAATATGACTCAATGGGAAAATGACTTGTTTGAATTGCTCTTACTATCTATTGCATCTTGGCATGGAAATGATATACCTGAACTTAGCTGGAGTCAGAGACAGTAAAGAACTAAAGAGAGATAAGAACCACCAATGGTATTATCACTACTATATTGTGAAGTGTGATCTGTTAACAACCTAACCAAAAGTGTTCGAGTATTGAAGGAATTGGTTTTGTAAATTTTTAGGGCCTAATTGGTTTCATTACATATACATATATAGATTGAGTGGGGAAGAAAAGAATTAGACTTGTTCCCAAGAGAGGCCTTCTCTTTCACTTTGGACCTTGGTAGCTCCTTCCAGTATTTGTTCGATAACGATGCATTATTTCTTGCCTTAAGAGCATGGACAGCTTTGCCCACACGTTTTGACGAAGTCGGAAACCGTGTGGATGAGATACATGAATCACCACCTTCATATATCAGCTACTTGTTACTTGTAAGTTACAAACAGTCACCATTCAATTCCGCTATAGCTAAGCTACATGAAACTCTCTCTAAACAAGTTTACGGCTTCATCGACACGAATCGTTAATGTTATTGTTTCCGTTCTAGATACTAATTAAAAGAGATAGCCGAATGAGCGTCCTGAATCCATAAAAATTCGTCTACTGCTAATTAGCAACGTTTATGCTGAGCTAGCTAGGATTTTCAGTTAGGTAATTCGTGTGGTTCTACAATAAACAAGAATGTAAAAGTTGGTGGAATTTTCAATTTGTATCTTTTCTTTCATAGTAGGAATATATTGTTCTTAACTAGCTTACTCAAGAATTGATGAACCTATAGTATGTATTTATATATCAGTACTACCAAAAAGAAACATCAATATGACAATATGGAATAGTCAAACTCCTGATCAATATACTACAAATTTCTAATGAGAACTCAATCTGCTAAGACAGCAATCAAATTCAATATGAAAAAGAAAAACAAAGCAAAGAACTAGCCATGCATTTATATATAAACTTGGAACAGAGAAGAGTTTTGCTCTTCCATTCTAACCTAACATAATTAGGAATACACATGCGTGATAAACATGTATAATTTTGATGCATTTTTATTATATTTATAAATTTATTAGTAACAAATTTTCAATTTTGTTTTACCCCGGTTTATAAATTTATTAGTGTTATAAACTGGGGAGAAGAGATATAGAGAGAAAAGAGAATACAGAGAGATGGGGATGAGAAACTGTAGAGTGTTGTATTATTCGTACCAATAGACCTTTTATATATAGATGTAGAGTTTAAATAGTAAGTACACAATTATTGAGTATTTGCATAGACATCCACATAAATATAATATTTACAATAATCCCCCTTGGATGCCTACTAATGAATAATACAATATTGGACGCGCCTAGTGTTGTCTCGTTAAAAACTTTGCTAGGTAACAAGAATTCAGTAGGAGAAAAATAACTCTGGTCGAAAGAAAAGAATACAACGTGCTTATGTCCAAGGTAACATACTTCAGGATCCGCCCCCCCCCCCGATGAGAATCTCTCATTGATCGTTGCAAGCGTAGGGTACTATACATATGGGGGCTCATCGTCAACTTTGAGTTATGCAAAATAAACAAGTTAAAAGTAGTACGATAAAACTACAAATGTTTCAGTAACCACTTACCATAAGTGTTGCTGTAATTTTAAACCTTTAAGACATTAGAAAAATGCAGAAACATAAATAAATAAGAAACATATAATATCAAAGTTTAATATAGCACGCATAGCCGTAAGTATCAATATCTATAAGTATTGATAGTTTCATATAGGCTCTTTAGAAGCTCTGATGAATTCATAACTTCGCGAAAAGTTAGAATATGGTGCAACATTATGATCACAATTTGAAATCGACTTCATAGTCTAATGATACTACTCATTGAGGCAAGTTTGATTTAGTCACATTGACTATGTAAATGAGTACGTATAAGATCTAGACTCTTATTCCATGAGTAAGTTATAAACTCGTTTAATCATAGAGTTGTCATTCGAGAAATTTGAATCCTCTAAGGATTGCAAATAAGTTGTTGCTTATGATGACACGATGTTTGAGACTTTCTTATGTGCCTTATATCTGCACAATATACTCTCACAAATTGCCATAAGTCTCTTGTCAATATCGACACGGTACTTATAGAAAAATTGTCTCTTAAGGAAATAACATTGATAATCTCATATCTCTACCAAAGAGATTGTGTCATATTGATATCAAAACTCTTTAATCAAATTCCTTTGGTAATCTCAAAGATTAATAAAGTCCAAGAATCTCATCATGTTTCGCGTAATATTAGAATTGTCTCTTTCCAATTTTTGCTAGTAATATAATTTGTCGACATTTAAAATGAAACGTGATTTGTACACAACCCTTGATGATCTTTCACTAGCTAGCATAAGTAATTAATGATCATCAATTTTCAATCCCTCACATTCGTATTTGCATGCATTGGTTTTAACAACCTCATAATTATTGGATATCCGTGCCACACTTTAGGGCAATCATCTCTATAGAGAAATTAATTTCAGAACGTGGATCGTTTACTCAACGTCTACTCAAGACGTGTGAAATCTCCACTTTAGGAGAATATAGTTTGGATTAAGTGGAAATATTCTGCGACTTTACGTCGCTCCATTAGTCTATTCTTCCCCTAACGGTGAGAAGACTATCATATTGACCATTGGCAAAATATGCATGTAAGGATAACATGTTCCTTATAATCGTTGGTGGATGGCGAGCCCAAGCCAAAATACATGGTCAAATTAATTGTCACTTATAATATGCACATAATTGATTGAGACTTTTCTCTAAATCAAATAAAGATGATAGATAATATTACATACCAATTCAAAGTGACAAGTCGCAAAAGATATGCGTAAATAATAGTTGAAAAACCAAATCGCTAGTTAGCAAGCACTATGAGTTATACTCGAACAATGATATTATTGAACATTTTGATGATCTTACATATTGTAGAAGATTCAGTGAACTACTAGTTCATCTATACATCGGATGTAGAGAAATATACACTCATTTTGACCAAAAATATGCTACATAGATAACATGATATCAGCTCGTCTGGAGCTATCAATAAAGATCTATCCCTCTTGAGATGAGAGTTACATTAAATTTTATAAGCATCATAGTGAAAGATCAATAATAATCTTTGAGCATCAAAAACCTTAATCTTTTGCTTTTATAGTGGTGTACCCAAACTTCAAGTTTAGTGCTTATATATAGGCTTGACAAATAGATTTGATCTATTATGAACTCCAAGCCATATAAGCATTTTGAACTTCAGGCTAAAATGCACTCGAGTTTCGAGTTTTAACATTTAGGACTGCCAGTCTATATGAACAAAATAATCGTAATGAAAATAAATAAATTCACGTAATGCAAGAAAAGAAACCGAATAAAATTAAGCATTAGAAATAAACATGGGAACTTTTGGTCCCTTTATTGAAGAAAATAGACAGAACTTCTAGTCTGCTTAATCCTCAAATATATGATAAATTTATATCATCCTCAAACGTATAGTCAGAAAGCTTCAGGTTTCGACTAATAAATTACATATTCGATAAAGAGGAATCTCAAATAACATTGAGGAACTTCAAGTCCTTATGAGATTGAGAAACATATGTTTCACATCGAATTGCAAAAATGTAAAGGATCTTATGGTCTTTGTACTAGAACTAATTGTGAGAACCTCATGTCTCAATCTTTGGTTATTGTATAACCATTCATTCGAATATTCAAGTTCAACTTTATTATAAGAAAATATATTCTAAAAATTGGTATTGGAAACTCCAGATTTACAATAATTTTACACTCGAAACTTCAGTTTCGAGTAACCAATTTCAGTTTGAGGAACTTCAGGTCCTCCCTCGCATATAACATATGTGACAATCCGAACCAAAATCTATGTATTAATCAGCATGAAATTGAGTTATCGAAAATTAGTCGCGTAATTGGGTTTGTTAACGACTATTTTATCAGGTGAGAATTTGCGTTGACTTCCTTCACGAGAATTGTAAAGAATTTAATTCCGAGCTCGTGGAAATTTTCGGAGAATTTTTAGGATAAGCGAGTAATATTTTATCAAGTTTTGAAGTCGGTTGATGAATATATATAAAAATATTATTTTTATTGTTGATTTAATTGTGACCGTCTGATTTGGATCAGACTGAACCGTAGCCGTTGATTTGGGCTGTATGTGTATGGGTATATATACAGTATAAATATGAGACAAAATTGGAAAGTTTCCATTTTGGGAAAATACCCGTTGACCTGCCTTGACCATGGGTCAAGTCGACCCGTTTTGGCCACCGAACTTCTCAATGCCGGTGAGCTTGATTCCGGCCACTTTTGGCCATGACTCCTTGATGAAAGATGTTGGTCTTGGGCTCCTCTTTATTTTGATAGGTGGATCGCCCTCGTTGGTGGTCGGAGGAAGAATAACCGACGTGATGAAGATAAGGGATTTTTTGGCCGGATTCGCCGATGACGAAGGTGGCGGAGACGACGGCGATGGGGGATGAAACCATAGGGGTTTTGTAGCCCTTGTGATGGTAAGTTGATCCCAAGTGGTTTCGGCCCTTACCGTGGCCGGTGGTAGCCGATCGAAGAATGTAATTCCGACGAGGTTTTTGAACTTTACGGCGAGTTTCCGGTTAAAATTGGGCTTAGCTTTGAACTGAAGAGTTGTTGGAAATGTTGAGATCTTCAAAATGATGCATAGGTCAAAGTTTTCTGTGCCGATGGGATTCTGGTGGATCTCTGGTGATGTGGATTTTTTGATAAAGGTTTATGTCATTTCGCTGGTTTTCGCGTGCCAATCGCAATGGTGAGGTTTATATTCGGATTTGAGTTTGATACATTTGGGCGAGTATTTAATCAGACAATTATCAGTTTAATTCATGACAATATTAAAGGACGTTTTGATTATCCGTTAAATTGCGAGTCGTTTGATAGTCAGGATTGGTTTGTGATTGTTAATAGTGAGGGATTAGAGGGAATTGAATTCAGTATTTGATTGAGTCAGTAATTAAACAGGAAATTACGTTATTCGAGTATTCGGGATTCTCGATATTATTACTCACCAGATTACGATCTTTGCTATTCAGTATGAATCTGATGATTAGATATTATTTGTAATCGTGGTTTTAGGATATTAAGTTAGCGGGCGTATCAGATGAATAATTTTGCCGATCGACAGGATTTTAGCTTTATGTTTATCCCGGCAACCTGTGAGTGGACACTTTGATTTTCACAGTTGATTTGCGAGTCTATGATTATGCTTTTATGATTATGCATTTACGAGTATGCATTTATGATTATGCATTTTATGAGCATACATTGTTTCGGAGGCACATATGATTTGTTTTTACAAAGTATGGTTATTATGGATGCATCGATGCTATGGCCCCTCGGCTGATCCCCGAGATGCTCCGGGAGGGTTATGACAAGCATCTGACTCGTGATTACACAGCACCCTAGAGGGTTAGGACAAACACCTGACCTATGCATGTTTGTAACTTGAGGAAAACGTACTCAAGTTACTGCCTCCACACATACACAGTACCCAAGAGGGTTAGGACAAACACCTGACCTGGGCTTGTTTATTTTCAGACTTGCATTATTTTTATGTACATTATTTATGAAAGGCATATTATTTACAGTTTCAGTTTAAAAGTGAATTATTTCGTCCACTCACTCTAACAGTTTTTATGATTTTATGTGCCTTTTTCCTGGACTTTTCGGTTTTCTTTGCCCAGATTGCAGTGTGTATCATGAGGGTGCTGAATATCGTCGAGGGCGTCGAGTCCACCCGTCAACTCCTTCGGATGTAGGTCCTTGCTCACTGTCAGTTTCTCTTATGTTATTGAAGTCACTCTGGATATTTGTTCAGTAGTATCGTCTTGTGAGACTCTTGTGAATAGATTGTCACTCGTACAGTTGTCGAGTTGAGTTTCTTTGTTTGTGAACTAGTGTATTTATTGGAATTATATTTTCCAATTCTGAATAATGTATTAGGTTTAATTACAGTCGTATGTTGAGAAATTCGGATGGACATCGGTGGTCCACGGTATTGTTTGTGGGTTTATCTGCGGAGTGTCAGTTTTCCTTGTAGGTTTTTGGTTGTCTCTTTTATAAGGGAAGTTATGTCAAAAATTTTCACAGAAACTAGTAGATTAGGGTCAGTCGTTAGGGATTGATTCTAGATTAATAGTTAATTTAGAGTCGGGTCCTCTCAACATAGATCTTCAAACCTATATTTTTATTGCAAAGTGTTATCTCTTTTATAGGAAGATGTGATGAACCTATACTGAATACATAAAATGATGGTAGATGACATTTACATCGATTACAAAGTCGTTACGTTAGTTATGTACTCCACATAATGTACAATGATAGCGGGAGTTACAACTGTCACATTAGTGGTGTACTAAGTATGACTTATATCACTACTAATTGTAGCAGAACCTTGAATCCCCTCGGGTCTAGATTTTTTCAATGTTAATTTGGAATTTCAAGTCCCTAGATCCTCCATAAGTTTCACAATTCTATCAATAATTTGATCTGTCTATTTTGTAGTGAAGCAAGAAATCTAACCCATGATCTTATAATATACCATAAGTATTATGATAGTGGATGACCTACATATTCGGCCAAAATATTAACTTATTCATCATATGCATCTTAAGTATACATATGAGATTGATCGGGGAATCATTTGTACTTCAGAATTCAAGTTTAAGATTTCAAAATTAGAACTTCGGTTCTAATATTGTTGGTAAAATATGCATCTTAAGTATACATATGAGATTGATCGGGGAATCATTTGTACTTCAGAATTCAAGTTTAAGATTTCAAAATTAGAACTTCGGTTCTAATATTGTTGGTAAAATGAACTTCTGGTTCAAATACCTATTATACTCGAAATTTTCTTATTTGAGCTTCAAGGTGCATCTCAATATCAAGGACCCATGTCATGTAATTCTTCCCAAAGATATCGAGGGTGACAAAATCTAATTTTTTCAAGTTTGCCATATTTTCTTGTAGAAAAGAGAGAAAATATGAAGATCTCAATATCGAAACTTCATATTCGAATATAGTGAACAATGGATCATATGCACACAACTTTAGGTTTATGCCATGTTATTAGAACTTCAGGTCTAATATCAGTTTTTGAACTTCAAGTTCATAATCTCGAAACTTCAAGCTCGAGTATTATTAGTGGAAATTTAGGCTCACTAATATAAACAATTGTAAACGAAAATATGTAAATTACAAGCAAATTAGATTACTCCATAGATCATGAGTGGTAGTAAAAATAAAATATCTCCTCATCACCTAAAACATACAAACTCATAGATCAGAGTATTGGTCAAAGCAAAGATCGATGTTGCACCAAAAACTCTTTGATCATCATCGAGTTAGAAGATATAGCGAAAATGCTGATAACGTGTTATAAACTGGGAAGAAAAGACATAGAGAGAAAAAAGAACGCGGAGAGATGGAGAGGAGAAAGTGTAGAGTGTTGTATTATTTATCTCAATATGTCTCTATATATAGAGGTATAGTTTACATAGTAAGTACACAATTATTGAGTATTTACACAGACATCCACATAAATATAATGTTTACTACAATTAGTAATAGATTAGTATTTATAATCTGTAATTTTAGTTACTAGCTTATTTGATCAAGAGTTACATACTAGCCTTCGTTTATCTTTTTGATTTTACCCCGGTTTCTATTAAATCTGGTCTTGTTATTGCATGCATCAACTTTATTAATGTATTAACTTACCTTCAATTCATAGCAAGGATGTTATATCTCTTTACTCTTTATGTATCCAAAATTGATGGATGAACAAGACTCACGTCTAGTCAAAACCACACCATCCAATTCAACTGTTTCATATATATGTTCATGGTCTTAATTTGTAAAGATACTCCACGTACATGTAATGTTACAGCCTGGAATCCTGTATTATATTTGTTGTAGTACTATCTTTGTTTTTGATGCTTATAATCTACCCACTAGAGTTCTTAGTAAATAGTTAATTAATTCCATGGCAACAACGCATGCATCCCTAACCATTTACCTACCACGCTAACTTAGCTCACTATAAAAACCTCCCGTCTCATCTCCGAAACCCACACACATGTAAGTTTCAGCGTACGAACTTTTTCTTCATCTTCAAGCTTGATCAGTCCTCTCTTCTTCTTGTTCTTTGCGAAAATGAAGCTCGCCGCAACCTTGGTGCTCGTTTGTCTTGTCCTCGGCTCCTCTGTGTTTGAGACCACAATGGCTGGTTCACGTATGTTTCAGTACCATTTACTTCTCTGTTTAAGATTTTATCCATAGGCTAGCTAGCTTACTTATTGTTTCCCTTCTTCTGTCTCTTGCCTTTTGTTATTGACTAATTGCACGCTGGCTTGTTTTGGTTTGGTTTGGCTTGGTTTGGTTCCATGAACAGATTTCTGTCACTCAAAGTGCGCGGTGAGATGTTCGAAAGCTGGATATGCGGAGAGGTGCCTCAAGTACTGCGGAATCTGTTGCCAGAAATGCAACTGCGTTCCATCTGGGACTTATGGAAACAAGGACGAGTGCCCTTGCTACAGAGACCTCAAGAATTCCAAGGGCAACCCCAAGTGCCCTTAACCATCGATCAATCACGTACTACATGCAACAACATCGATATTTATCTATTTGTACGTAAAATAAAATATCTATAATTTGATATCAACGTATTTTCACCCTATGTATTCAAGATGAATGCTATATGAATAAAGACATTAAAACTGTTGTATGTTATTGGTCATTTGAATTTCACGTCTGACTCTTGATCAATCGCGAGCTTCATTCGCTCTTTCGAGATCTTTTTTCACTGATTTTCGATTCTTCTCGATCGATCAGTTGTGATATTCACTCTACAGATGGTTTTTGGTACCTGAAATATCTGCTATGAACTCTTTTATGAAATAGCTCAACTGAATAGACCAGAACTCACACTGTAGTAGCTAGCGAAGAATATAGATGAGATGCCCTACTCAGTCGGCCTTCTTTGAAGTTTAAATCTCGTACGTATAGATTTTGTTGTTGCTTTGTTTCGCTTTGTCATAGCATGCAAGAAATGCCTTGCTAGCCAGGACACTTCTATGATTGACGCCGGGACACTGTTATCCAGCTGTTTTCAAACGTTAAAATCAAAGTTCAACTGTGATTTACTCTGTCACGAACAAAATGTAAGCAGTATGATTTTCATATATATTCCCAACTTTTTCAGTAGGCGGTTAATTAAAAAAAGGGAAATTTATTTTAAAATCTAAAAACTGATAAGCTTTTTTTTAAAAAAAAAATTAACTTATGATATCAAGGTAAAAAAAAAATTAATTATGACCTTTTTTTTCAAAAAAAATTCAGCTGATATTATTTTCTCCCAAAAAAATTAAATAAGTTATAAAACTCATTTTAATTATCATTCTAATTAATTTTGCTCCTAAAGAAGGGGTTGCTGGTTAGTCAGTTCATTCCCTTCTATTTTAGTCTCTCTCTCTATCTCTCCCGGCCTTTCTCTTCCTCTATTCTCTCTCTCTCCCGCGGCGAAATTGTCGGCAACAGACCAAGGTTGTCCGACTACTAAAACCTTCGAGTGAGGTACCAAAATGACCACCTCGACTTCGTCTTTCTCTTTCCCTCAACTCCTACACTTATCCTTGGCCAAATTACATAGAAAAGTAGAGAGAAAGTAAAAAAAAAAATCTTAGAAATTAAGGGTTAATCGATTTCAAGCCGAATCGAACGACAAGACTCATTGGGGTTTGTAGCCCTTACCTCCACGAAACTAACCATAGCTTGGTTGTTTCCTAATTCAATCGGTGTTCGCCGAATCGAAGAATTGAAGATCAAAGTCTGACTATATGTTCAAGTATCTGTCTAAATATCTATCTTTCGTCAAGTTTAATAATAGTGTAAACGAGACCCTTTATAAGTTTGAAAATCTCTACTTTCCTTCAAAAAATAATCAGATTGGAAGAATGAATGAATGAAAAATAAAGGCTTGATGACCTACTTGCTGAAAGTATCAAAAATCTAAATATATGTTCAAGTATCTTCTAAGTATATGTCCAAGTATATGTCTAAATATATATCTTTTGTCAAGTTTAATAATAGTGTAAACAAGATCATTTATAAGTTTGAAAATTTCCACTTTCCTTAAAAAGAAGAAGAATGAAATTGGAAAAATGAATAAAAAAAATAAGGGCAATTACCTAGCTTCTAGAAGTATCAAAAGTTTGAATATCTGTTAAAGTATCTGTCTAAATATCTATCTTTCGTCAAGTTTAACAATAGTGTAAACAAGACCCTTTATAAGTTTGAAAATCTCTATTTTCCTTCAAAAAAGAATCAGATTGGAAGAATGAATAAAAAATAAGGGTTTGATTATAACCTATTTGATGGAAGTGTCAAAAATTTGAATATCTGTTCAAGTATATGTCTAAGTATTGTCCAAGTTGATGATGTGGAGAACCATCTCTCAAAGATACTATATTCTCAACTAAGATATATAATTATAATAATCAATTATAGGGATTATCAAACATGAGGAATTTGTGAAACTAAATCCTAATACTAAACTACAATTAGGGGTGAGATTCGGGCGGTTTGGTTCGGTTTTTCAGTTTTTAAAAGAAAAACCATGATTATTCGGTTCGGTTCGGTTTGGTTTGTTTTTTTTTTCGGATTTTTTTGGTTTCTTTCAATTTTTTACATAATGCATAAAAAACAACTTTTGAATAAATAACTAAAAAATTGTCTATAAATTTTTTTTTTTGAGTTGTCTAACATTTTAATTAGATTCTATAAGAGAAATTGAGAAGAATTGTGCATAAATAAATTAGGATTTTAGGAGTTTAAGGTTTTTGTTTTGCATATATTTATATAATATATTACAAAATTTCCAAAACGATATCTTTTTATACATACTTCGGTTTTTCGGTTCGGTTCGGTTTTTATAAATTAAAAACCATAACCGAACCAAATATTTCGATTTTTTCGGTTTGGTTTGTATCGGGTACGGTTTTTTGCGGTCGTGGCTCGGTTTGGATCGGGTTTTTTTTTTCGGTTTTCGGTTCCAATGTCCCACCCCTAACTACAATGCTGACAGACTCGACTATAGTACACTAATGACACTACGACCCTATGCTATACAGACTCAAATGACACAAAATTTTGATACAATAAACTAGACATAATGTCAGACTACCACACAAAATTTCAGGGTATTAGGAGTTAATTTGGGTACCTAACTGAATCGACTAAGCTACAGCTAACGCAGAAAGTAAATGCTGAAAGTAAATATGCTTATGAATGCAAAATGTTTAAACTATATGATGAATGCATTAAGAGGAATGTAATCCACCACCGTTATTCCATTTATCTAATACATACTTAATCTAATGCACATATCCAATGAATGAAAGTTCCCAGAAAGGTCGATAGACACAACACATCTTATTACTTAATCCTTATGCCTATGTGAGTTTGTCATGGACCTCCCCCACATGTATCCCTTTATTGAATCCATAGTCATGGATCCCAATGTTTACAAAGAAGAAAGCATCAAGTTCTAGAAAATTTTTGAGAATCTATAAGGGTTCATAGGTACACTATAGGCGTACCCTGCTAGACCTGGGTTGCAATCACCCGACAAAATCGATGTATCACTATAGAGAATCCGGTGGAAGAAATTATCTTTAGTCGCCCGTATCTCATGACAATAGAATCTTAGCATACATACTAAGTTGTGGACCAAAAAAAACATACAAGAATTCATACGATGAGTCACATAGAGAAAGAAACCTCACTCAAATTGATTATGCAAAACTAGATTAAAGTGTATGAATTAGAAAGACTTCATGTACGGGGCTTCAAGCAGCCCCTTAAAAAGATGTTTAGCTACTAAAAATCATAATAGAAGAATCAAAACAAAGCATAGAGGTTACAAATCGAGATGGGATGAAGAACAGAAACTGTTGTCCAGTTTCGATGGATCGAAGCTTGGGCTTCGATAGACCGAATCTGAGCTTCGGGTTCCTTGCGGCTGCTCTCTCCTTTGCTCGAGTTTTTCACTCTAAAATTTTGATTAGCCTCTCCAAAAACCTAAAATAGATTTATATATATCTCCCAATTGATCTCCTAAAGTCCACATTAGAATAGGCTTCTTTAATTGTACAAAACTCCTTCTTCAATCTATATTGAGCTAGGAATCCCTCTTTTTATTTTCTTTTCCTTTATTCTTCCACAAAACCTATAAAACAGTAAATATTAAATAAATACTGAAATATATAACAATAAACTAAGTATAGGGAATGAATTAAACATCGAATAGATGCATAAATATGCGACTATCACAAATATCTGTCTAAATATCTATCTTTCGTCAAGTTTAACAATAGTGTAAATAAGACCCTTTATAAGTTTGAAAATCTCCTTTCCTTTAAAAAAGAATGAAATTGGAAGCATGAATGAAAAATAAGGGCTTGATCATAACCTAGTTGCTAGAATTATCAAAAGTCTGAATATCTGTCCAAATATCTATCTTTCGTCAAGTTTAACAATAGTGTAAACAAGACCATTTATAAGTTTGAAAATCCCTGCTTTTCTTCAAAAAAGAATCAGATTGGAAGAATGAATAAAAAATAAGGGCTTGATCATAACCTAGTTGCTGGAAGTATCAAAAATTTGAATATTTGTTCAAGTATCTGTCCAAATATCTATCTTTCGTCAAGTTTAACAATAGTAAAAGAAAGCAAAGAAAGGAAAATAGAGAAGCTGTAATGGACTACATTTAGTATTTCTTGGTTAATTGTGAACAGTACATAAGAGGTTATATGCTAGGTAACAAGCATAATATTTTGATCAAAGTACACAATTATAACCAAATTACATGATGTAGCACCAAATGTAGGAATAACATCCCAATTCAAAACACCCAAGACATCTTTGGTTGTGGTAGAGCATGATGCAGCAGAAGCCAATGATCACGGCAGCATTGCAGCAAACCAACATTGAGTCTTAAAAAGTTCAATTGCATAAGAGCAAACCAATAGCAACAAAGCAACAAATTATAGGTATACATGACCTGAATATCCAGAATCTTTTGCAAACTTTGTACACAAACGCATCTACCAATCATCCAAAAACTTTGTATACTACCTGCAAACTATGCCTAATTAATCAATGTGTAGACACCAACTTTGTTTCATCTGCCCAATTGTTCAATTTCTTTCTTATACATCAAACATATGGACACACCTTCCAGAGTATATAGCACAACCCTTAATCCAATATTCAATAGGCATAGCAGTAATCTTAACTTGCTAACTAATTCCACCAGTCCGCAAAGTTGTAAATCTGTTTGGTACATTTTTGTTTTTGAGATCTCAAACATGAATTTGGTTGAAAATCGGAAAATTGATAAAAACGCATCACAGTTAAGACTAAACATCAACCCATGAATAAACGACATTGGTATATATCAATCAATGGAAGAGATAACCACCTCTGAAATCTGTAAGCAGTGAAGCAGGTGATGATGACATCGACTGTACATATTTGCCCCTATCTCTACTGAACAAAACATCTCCAATCTCAAAATACCACTCCATAACTACAATGACTGCACCACCGTATCCCTCCTCCGCCGTCGGTCAGGTATCTGTTTTCTCTCTACTCGCTCTGGTTGGGATAGGCATGGGTGAAAACCGAAGCTGCAGATCGAAGATGAAGATGTAGATCGATGATGCTAGTGTAGATTAAGAAGTGAAACTGCTGCTGGACCACCACGTGTCTCGCTCGAGTGATCCTCCTCTGTCGGCGCGAGACGACGGCGAGCAGTGACGGCTTGCACGAATTGGATTGAGGCTCGTGGAGGAGTGTTACTATTTTTGTGGCTTTGGTGGAGAACTGTGGTGTGGTTACGGTGGTTTCAAATTTAGCCGAGGGCGTGGTAATAACTCCAGCGACGATGATCGAGTCGTTGGATTTGTGGCGGAGACCAATCGCGAGAGGCGGCGACGAAGGAGGAATTCGACTACCACTAGTGAGGACTCGGTCTCGGCGGCGGCGGAGATTAACAGTGAGACTCATAAAACGAGGCGTTAGAGGATCCAGGATCCGAACTCGATGTTCGTCGTAGAGAGAGAGAACCTTTCACAAAATCGTAGTATTTTTCGTAAATATGATATCTAATATTGATATCTAATTTGGGGTGTTACATTCTTTAAACGTAATGAATATTTTTAAAATTGAAAATTTATGGTGTTTTTTTAAAGAAAAAAAGTGATGAAATTGAATTTTTTTCCCTTCAATTTCCCAAAAAAAAAATAAGATAAAAAAATTATCATATTGGCCAGACCACATTACAAGGTTTCCTTGGGATGATGACGGTAATACTACTAAGAAATAAGAAATGGTCGCTGTTCTGTAACCAAAGAAAGCAGGGAGGAATAGTGTGCAGTTAGTTACGCCTAACCCCAAAGCATCGACTTCAATCCATCAATAGCAAAATAGTTGAGATATTGAATTCTTACAGTTCAATCTTTTAAGGGATATATATCTGGCAAAAATCGAAATACTATATTGGAAGTTGTGCAAGCTTTGTGATTACACAAGTAACGAAAACACCAAGAAATAAAAATTAAAATCTGTGATCAGTTCTTTTGGTTGACTAGAAGGGTCACTAAAGCCTATACCCATAAATCAATTCGCCATTTCTCACTTGTTCTTCTGAACTTATACCATGTAGTGACAGAATCAGGATCATGTGTATTTGTTACCTATTTGTCTTTCCACTTCCCTATACTGTACACTGAATGTACAGTAAATAAGTACCCGAGGGACTGCTCATCTCATCTCCTCACCAGCTTCACTGCATCCGTATGTACAGTTCCAAAGCTCAGTCAACATAAAGCAGTATCTCCAAGGAGAAATTCTAAATCCCTAAAGAATGTCATCTAAGGGGTTGAAGTTCTTGCTCAGGAACAATGGCACCACCAACAGGCTCATAAGGAACGCCCTCTTGCAATCTGTACTTTCGAACCAACCATGCCCCTAATGCTATTAGTCCGAGGACTGAGATAACTGAAGCTCCAACTGCTACCACCCAAGAATGTTGCGCCCACCATGACCTGTGGTTAATCCACCCCCCAAAAAAAAATTATAAATGAAACCAAATACACAACTTTCGGTCCAACCTTTTATTTAAATTCTATTTTCTGTTGTCTTTTAAAGCTAAAACCAGATGCTTGTTTTTATAGTGAACTCGTGATAAGATTGCGAGAAACTGTGTAGAAATTTTGAACTTTTAGCAGTGTGAAGTTAAAGGATAAAGAAGAAAAATATATAACATACTGCTTCATTTGAGGTTCAACTTTCAATTTGACCAGCTGATAACTTCCGAATTTATGGGGGAGTTGCATTTGATGTTCCCTTAAGCGTACGAGTATTCCCTGAAATTACCAAGAGTAAACACTAGTCAGCAGAAGGAAAAGGCTCCAGCTGCAGCACATCCACTATTGCACCAGAAATAGCATTTACCATCGCCTTGGTAGCAGTAAAGCTATTAGCAGATTTAGCAGGGAAGATGGTGCACCTAATGAGTAAATCATTTCCTGAAATGGTGTAGTTCCTTACATGAACCTGAAAAGCAAACTTTGTTGGTTATGCTAGTTTAATCCAAGATATACAATCGCAAAGTCATCAAGTGATACTAGCACTCTAAAGCAACGTAAGAGATCACCAATGGACGATATCAATTGAGTTGTAGGCTTGTAGTAGGTTTAGGATTAAGGTTGACAGTTCCAAAGTAAAGTTTCTATTGGTTCAACAATAATGGTCCAATTCCCCAGCATAGATAAACACCTTGATGAAATTAAGCATACAAGTAATAGTTTCAAGTTTCTTAGTAATCCCTCAAGGGAGGTTTGAGCATTTTCTTTGATAATAGAAAAATCTAGATGTTGAATTCTTGATGCCCAACTTGAGCTTATGTGAATATGCTAGATGGGGATACAAGCGTCAAAAGTCTCAAAACCCTTCATGAAGGAGCACTTTTCTAAGACATCAAGTGGCAAAAAAATCAAATAACAAAGGTACCTGACAGGATTATGAAGAATAATATGTACTTCATCCAATTAAACTGTAAATTAAAAGTTTAAATAGCAGAACTCTACCTGAGAAAAATCAACTTCCAGCTCATGAGCAATAGCCTCTGCAAGTTCGGTGAGATTAGGTTTCATAGAGGTGTTGATGTTGAGAACCATATCGAAACTTATCAGCCCAATTTGAAGTTCACCTACATATCAAACGTTGAGATGTCATTCAAAACAGTTTCCATATTCAAATGCATGACAAGGGAGGTAATTGTTTAAACACACAAACATGTAAAATGAGATTTAACCAAAGCCAATTTAGTCATATTGTGGGGGAAACCAGACTGAAACATGTTTCCGCTAATAACCTGGGTAGCATACACTACTGCAGTGAACATGGGGCAAAGAGGAGCAACAGTGAAATTCTGGAGAAATAGAAAACTTAATAGTCCAACCAGAAATCAATTAAATTCATCATTAGTAAGCACAGATTCTTGAACATCCTGTGTTGGTTCACATATAGGTACTACCTAATTGCTCACACAAAATTTGTACACATATGACTAAGCTTGAACAGACATAACATTAAAACAATCTTTTTCCCATTAATAGATGCAATTATTTTCTCCATTGTCATATGATCCAGTTCTTCACGTTCCAGCTTTGAACCCTAGGAGTAATTCATTTCTCATTTACCTGGAAGAACAGTTTGATGCGACTCAGCAGGGGCGATGTCAGGTGAAATCTCTTCACTCGTGCTGTGGTCATTAGGAGCTGGGGGTTGAGCATTCTCAGAATTCAAGCTCTTCCATAGTTCAGAACAGTTGGTTTTCCAAAAACCAATCTTATTCTCTGCTCGATCATAAGTCACAAGGGTATTTCGTACAAGAATTCCTGCCGAATTCAGCAAACATATGAGCTACCACATTAATTAAACTATGCATGGTAATGTTTGGGGAAGAAGGTGGGTTAGCATTCCTTATATGCAATATGTCACAGCATACCTCCTAAAAGAGTGGTTGAAACCCCATTTTCAAAAATTCCCAGGCAATAGGCGCCACTAACCTTTGTATGCTTTTAGGAGGAACCGTGGCAAAACAAACAGAAAATCAATGGATCAAACATTTATATGTTCAAAAGATACCATACAGTGATACAGATCAAATCAGGCACATGTGTTGTAACGATCGGTTTTGATTAGTTCACAAGTTTGATGTGAGCGAATAGAGACCATATGCATAATTTCCAGGGAACAAGCTCAAGCACAATCATAATCAAATTACCGGAAATAAGTAGTTCTCAGGAGACAGGGAAAATTTCTTTCCCTTGCTGAACACCATATCAACCCGTGGAAAAACTTTTGATAGTTGGGTGACGTCCCTAAAATAAATGCCATGTCGAATTTTCAGATTTACAATATAAATAATTAGTCAATCAAGACATATAACATGATGCAAGTTTCCAGAGCATTACCTCCCAGCACCTGCAAAACAGATATCTTTATAGTTTGGATCAGGACCATGGACTTGTTTGAGGTTACGAATCTCGCTCAAAATCTGCACATCACCAAAATAAGAACATACATCAGTTAACTCTTAAAAATGAAAGTAAACAATAAACCGCCTCCCTTTTCTCGATCACAAAGTGAACTTAGCCTCTTTCTAATAGACATCAAAAGAAGCTTGACTATAGATATATTAAAAAAGAAAGTACAAACAAGACAGAACTTAAAGGATGAAGTCTTACAGCATTCTTAAATGCAATAAAAGCTTCCTTTGGAAAGTATGCATATGTCGTTCCACTATCCAAAACAGTTCCATGTTTTTCATCAAAGACCTTCGGGTTTAGCTTCAATGGCTTTCCAGCCACATGTATTTCCTTCAGTTCAATATTGTAATACGGACTGCCATTCCAAAAGACCAAAACTAAAGTACATGTGTGAGATGAACAAAACAAATTACACTGCGAAACAAACTCAAGTTAAAGGTACTATAAGAGAATGTACCTCCGAAAAGGATCAGAACGGGTAAACACCATATCCGGAGGGGTTTTAATCCCACCTAGAACCATAGCACCCCCACCTATACCCATTCCTCCATAACATAACGAAAACGAATCACTAATAACACCCTTTTCAACAAGCTGGTCCATCACGCTAAGCTGCCCGCGTCCCAAACCCATTATACCATCAGCACGTTGGCTGTAAAGATCACCGGTCTCAATATTTTCGCAACCAAAAACAGCACGCTGGGGCGCAAGCACGCTCTCATTGCCAAAAGAAATGACATCCTCACCGAGCACACCGCTGCTAGAGCTTTGCTCCGCATACCGCCTCTCATAAGTGCACTGAGATCCTTTCTCGTTGCAATTACAGTTCATATTACACTTTACAGGTTCATACGTGATTGACAAATCCGGCTGAAACCGAGGGTCCTACATTACAACAATAGCTCAGATGACACAAACTAACTAAACACTAATAATTTCATAACCAAAATTAAAATGACGAAAAACGAACCTGATGATTACCACACTGTTCACAGTCGGAGCAAGGCACATAAGTCACTGTGCTTCCAGTATCCACAATCAGAGCGAACATCTGAGGCGGCGTACCGATCCACAGCCTGGTCGTGTAGTACCTGATTCCAATTCAAAGTTCCAAACACTTGATTTAAGCAAATTTGGAAAATCCAGAGCTGAAAATTGAGGAGAGAGAAAGAGTCGAGTGGAGTGGAGTCAAACCCGTTGGCAAGGAGATCGTCGTGGAGTCTCATGCCAGCGTTAGGCTCGGATCTCTGGAGACGTCGACCGTCGGGGGAAGAGAGATGGAGAGGAAGGATCATCGGACGTCGGTCGTCGTCATCGGCGGTTGAAGCAAACGCGCCACCGAGATAGAATAAGATGGAGTAGATTACAAGGAGTAAGGAGGTTCGAGCCATGAGCTCCTCCGAGAGTGGTGGTGGTGCAGTTTGCAGTAGGCGGAGGACCTTGTTAGAAAAGTCCTCTCTCTGCTCCCACGATCGCAAGTCTCTGCTTCACAAACCAAAGTTTCAACAGAATTAAATTAAATTAAGTTATTATTATTATTATTATTATTTTGTTTGTTTATATGGCTTTCGGTGTTTTGGTCGTGGAATTAGCGGCAGGTTGTTTGGGTTGAAGTAAGAACTGACAATAGGGATAAAGCCACGTCAGATTAGTCGGAGTTTGAATACTGTCAAGAGTACTGTAAAACATTCGACTACAGTCTACAGAGAAACTGGCAAGAAAACAAGCTCATACAAAGTTCCAATGCTGAAGAATATTGATGCCATTGTGATTTGAAACAAAAATATACCAATTAGAGAGAGAGAGAGCGAGGCTGTAAAACATTAAACGTTCTTTGGCACAGCTCATAGCAGCATCAACTCTAGAAAATGATCACAAAGAAAAACAGAATGTAAAACAACTGTCTCTGCTTCACATCAACTTGTCGTCACTAGTGGAGATCGGATCATCTATGTATCGCACTATCGCCTTCATTATCTACTTGTCCCCGCCTCCAAACATCCCCATCATGTCTTTCGAAGAACCCATTTGCTTCATCAAGTTCTGTAACCCGCCCATGCCACCAATCTGCTTCAGCATCTGGGGAGGAAGGACCTTGCTCATTTGTTGTGCATTCATGTTTCGGGATAGTGCACTCATATCACCCTTCTTCGGGATCTTGAGTCCCTTCATTTTGCTCCATATTTTAGCGAGACGCTTGTACTCTTCAAACATCTCCATCACTTCCCTTACTAGACGTCCAGAGCCTCGTGCAATTCGCACCATACGTGACTCAGTAATAAGTTTCAGGTTTGTGCTGTCCAACTCCTCATTTGTCATCGAGTCCATCATGGTCATGTACCGCTTGATTTTGGCCTGGCTTTCCTTGTCATTGCCTTTAGGCATCAACTCTGCACCTGGGAGCATTGAAGTAAGCTGGCTGAGTGGACCCATTTGAAGCAAGTTCTGAAACTGCTCGTACATAATCCTCAAAGTAAATGTCCCTTCTGAAAGCTTTTGTAGAAGCTCTGGCTGGTTGTCCAGCTTCGGAACAACTTCCTGAATCTTGTCCATAAATCCAGACCAGTCACCCATGCCCAACAGACGGCTGACAAACGGCTTAACATCAAACACTTCAAACTCATCCATATGCTCTCCTGTTCCAATGAAAATCACTGGACTCTTCGTTGCTGCAACAGCACTAAGAGTACCACCTCCCTTAGCGTGACCATCCATCTTGGTCACAATAACAGCTCCAACCGCAGCACTTTGCTTAAACGCCTGAGCTTGATCAAACGCAGCCTGACCAATACTACTGTCCATCACAAATATAACCAAATCCGGCTTTGTCGCTTCAGCCACCTGCCGCATCTCTTCAAATAGAGCAGCCTCCTGCTTGTGACGCCCACTGGTATCAACAATTATAAGATCACAATTCTCCTTCTTAAAAGTCTCCACTCCTTCCACTGCAATCTTCACCGGATCCGACTCCATATAGCTTCCGTAAAACGGAATCTTCGCCTTGGTCGCATTCTGCTTCAACTGATCAAACGCACCAGCTCGAAACGTATCCGCACACACCAACGCCGGCTTCCAGCCTTTCTTCTGATGATAATACGCATACTTGGTACAAGTTGTAGTCTTTCCAGACCCTAAACACATATTACAGCATAATAAACGCATAAATTAAATTGCAATTTAAAACAAAAACCAACAGCAGATAGATTCAGAAAATTAACACATAGCTGCATAAATCTAATGAGGACCAGATTCAACATACCTTGAAGACCAACGAACATGACGACACTAGGTTTGCCCTTCTTGGGAGTAAAGGAGGGTTTACCAGGGTCGAGCATTGTGCAGAGCTCGTTGAAAATAGCCTGCTGGATAATCCGACGCTTATTGTGACCGGCGGCGAGGTCGTCGAGATTGACGATCTTCTTGATGTTGTTCTGCATATCACGGACGAGCTTGAACTGAACATCGGACTTGAGAAGAGCGCGAGTGATCTCGTTGAGGCATTCGTTGAGGACTTTCTCGTCGATCACGGTCGCACTGCTCATCTGCTGGAGAGCACGGGAGATGCTCCCTCCTAAATCTGCTAATACCATCTTGGCCGATTAGGGTTTGCTTCGACTACGGTGGCGGATCGATTGGGAATTGATGGCGAGAAGGAGGGTTAGGGTTTTGGCGATTTGGGGATTTTTTCTTCTTGTGGTTGCTGATTGACTCCGCCAAGTCAAGGACTTGCATACTTTAATATCTTTTTCGTTATTTTTATTTATTTTCTATTTTTTCATGACGTGTTTTCAGTTGTCTTTTTCACTCTTTTCTAGTTTTCTTCCATTTTTAACTGTCAAAAAAACTATGACAATCATCTGATTCATCTCGCGAATGCTTTGCTGCCATGTCGGCAGCATCTCTAGAATGCAAAACTTCTCTTTTTTCAAATTTTAGCTGAGTAACAATATCGTTGAGACTAATAAAAAAAAACTTCAGCTGCTTAAATAAAATTTCAATAAAAATTTTTTTTTTCTACAAAAATTGAAAGCCGAAATTTTAACACATTATTTGCAGGGGTTCTTGGAAGATTTTTAGAAAATGGACGAGTTTCAGTTGCACTTAAAAGGTTTCCTAATCATGTCAGGAGATACAAGACATACAAATCGTTTGAAGATAAATATCTCTTGTAAAAGGAGTATAAACTTATTGGCAATTTTTTAACAATATAAATTTGCAGGGAATTGCATGTTAGAACAGGAAGCGAGAGGAAAGATGAAGTTCGAAACAATTTCAACATAGATATGTACTAATGTAAATTAAAGATATTACAACAGCCGACAACAATGGGAAGATTACATAACTCTACAGATAAAGAACAGACATTGTATCATCCCCTGCCAAATCTAAAGTTAGTTCCTATACCGCTGCAGATTATCCACTACAATATTTCCGTTTACATCAACAAATCCTTCGCTTCGTTCTCCAGAAAGTGACTTCAGAAGGAGTAACCTACAAAGTACTGATACAATGGGAAAGTGAGGAAACCAACCATCGAAATTGTCAATGTGACAGAAGATTAGAAACCATGAATTTACCTCTACTTGTACATGTCTAGTTCTCTACATACGTCTCAAGTTCCTCTCACGCCAAGAAAGTACCCTCTTTCCATATTGATTGCTGAGCAGGGATGGCGTGTGTTGTTGTAGCAGGTTTAGTAGGAAACTATGGCTGATACCCTGAATTTGTGAAATAAATGAGAAGCCAAAGCAAGTCATAAGTGTTCAATTGACAAATAGACCTAGAAATTCAAGTTTTTACTGAATATGTATCAAACTAGGGATGGGATGTTTTACCGGAAAATTGAACCGAAAACCGAAATAAACTGAACCGAAACTAATTAGACCCAAAACTTGTGGAACGGACTAATTCAGAAACCGAACCGAACTAAATTCAAACCGAACGACTTTTATGGTACGGTACCCAATAAAATCGAACCGTTTCGAAATGATATATGTGACAAAATTGCGCTTATTTCTTTACACAAATGAATATACACTCACATATTTTCAATCTTTTTTGGACATATATATAGAAAACACTTTTAAAAATACTCTCATTCTCTCACATTTCTTCTATCTCTCTATGGTTTTGTCTTTCTCAAACAATAATTAACTTAAACAATTATTTAGACCTAAATTTTTTTATTGAAAAACCGATTCAAAACCCGTTGGGGCCGAAACTCATGGGACGGGCTTGCCAAAAAACCAAACTGAATAGGACCCGAACCGAATAATTTATTACGATACGGTACAGATTCCGACCTAATACCAAACCGATATCACCCCGTATCAAACTGTTATAGAAGAAAAGTAGAAACAGTAAATTGGTGTAAACGTTCACTGAGAGCAGTAGTATGGTGTGTTGCCAAGATTTAATATTATCCATCTTAGACAAAAAAAAATCAACAGTATGAATTAACAGTCATGATTTCAATTAAATTTGAAAATACGAGAAATGGAGCAATAGCGCTAGTGAAAACATACAACACATGTATCCTTTTCTGAGACACTAACATCAAGTCATCTTCAGATAACCATGAGCATAATGAGTAGAGATCATCAAAATATATGTCAATCTAGCCACCATGTTAACACAATGAAGTTTTAAGTGATCTAACCTTAGAAACTGCCAGTGCTGTCTGATAGACATAGTTTCCAAAAGGGTGCATAAGAAGCATTGAAATGTTTGGGCTTAAACACAACTCTCGAATAATTTCGGCAACCTGGTCTTCTCCTGACTCTAACAAGCACTTCTCCACAACATTACTACCATACTTGCCGCAGGAGAGAAACATATAATTCCCTTGAAGCTGGCTCAGAATATGTGATGTTATTTGTGGTCTCTTCAGTCCAAGTAAGTGTTGCAGCACATAATTGCTAATATTTGACATATAATAAACATCAAATTAATAGCATAATGGAGTAAGGGTCATGTTCAAACTGTAAGAGAGAAGCATTGAGATCAAGTGTCAATGAAACAAACCCATAACGATCTTGTGCTAGATGAAAGGCTTCTCCTAGTATCTCCGCAATCAATCGTGCTTTTGTTTCTCCGTAACAGTAATCAATACACTGCTGTAGCACACAGCAACCAACTTTATCTTTTGCAATTCCAATACAGTTGTCAATCACGGTATTCAGAAAACACTGCACATGAAAATTCAGTAAATAATCAACCAGATGTTCTGGGTTTAGAGGAAGCAAACTTAAGAAGGAAAATCTTCAAAAACTGATCATCTTTGCAACATACAAAGAGGTGCATGTTGAACACCAATCCTTTTGTGAGCAACTAAGCATGATCTTCTTGATGCATTCCAGCTTACAAATGATGGGTAACATGAAAAAATATCTTTGAGATGAAAGTATCATAATTTGGTAAAAAGGATCAATAGCAACCAAAATGTACAGTAACAAACAAGTCATCGTGGAATAGCCAACTAATTTCAGCTATTTGTTTCCTGCTTCAAACTAAAAGACTAAACTTTTGAATATTCACTCAGGCTGTGTATCTTCATAAGACTTAACAAGATAGAATGACAAAGTATTTGACGAGGATTGTTGCTCAGTGCCAGCCATCAGGGATGGAGCTAGAAATCAGGAAACATTTGAACATCCTAAGCTAGCAGGTCTCAAGACAACAGTAAAACCTACACATATGGACCATACGGTGACATTTGATTGAACTTAAAACATATGTAACAAATGGTGTATACATGTACTCCTTGGGACTTCATCAATCTCATGTGGAAGATTGAGAATGTGTAACATACAAAGGAGGCGATCGGTGAAAACACACAGTCAAATAAAAATGCTTAAGCTCGGTAAGTATATGCCTTGTTGACTAGTTCGAAAAAAAAACCACAAACATATATGGAAATTAAAAGCATCAACTCTAAATATAAAGATCATATAACACATTAATGCCTAAACTTGAGACTAAAATTACCCTTTTGTGTTCATCAGAGAAGTTCTTCAAGCAATACTCAACGATATGTTGACCATTGATATTCATACTCAAGTCAGCAGCACCACAGCTCAGAGCTGTCATAAACAGACTGATCTGCTCTCGGCTGGTGAGTTTCTTCATCAACTTCTGCACACATCGGGTCCTGAAACCAAAAGACTAGCAATCAGAGAACAACATTCATCAACAAAAAGAACAAATAAATAACCACAGTGATCTGATGTTTCAATTTGTGGACATACCCCCGATTGTGAAGGCAGAGAGTGATAAACAGAAAGGGATTCTTAGTCAGCATCAGCAGAATCTGGGTCCTCTGATCTACATTGCAAGCCTCGACAAGGTTCTGAACGACATAGTTCCCATAAGGGTCCAGCATTAAAGAGGTTACATGCTCAAAAACCTCATCGAAAATCATGTCAATGTACTCGGGCTGTTGCTCCATGGCTGTCTGGAAAAACCGACACCCGTATTGATCTCTCGCCAAAACAGATATCTTCCCATGAAGATCAGACACGGTGAGATTATTCAGCGGCACTTGGGACCAATTTGGGCCCCCACCACCAACAGAGCCATGGCCGCCAGTCTCCGAATCACCCACCCAGAAATCCTCCGGCCCACCAAAAACCCCATTGCTAAGGTTTAAAGAATCTCTCCTGCCAGAAAAAGTTTGCGCGGTGGAGGAGATGTAGCGGGGTTGCCACGCCGGCCCGTGATCGGCGCCGGAAAAGTTGGTGAAGGACGACATGTTTAGACGCGAAAAGGCAGCATCTAGAGATTCATCAAAGCTTCGGAAACCCTCCATTGTTTTTTTTGAAAGAAAGAGGGGAAAAAATTTGGGTTTTGTGCGAAGATGTTTTTCTGATTTTGTGATGTGGGAAAAGGGTCTATATAGAGAGAATAGTTTTGGTTTTGGTTTCGGTTTCGGTTCTGGGTTTTTGGGGATTTTGTAGAGAGAAGAGTGCGGAGGAAGAGAAAAAAAAAAGAGCTTAGGAGTGAAGAGGAGAGAGTTCTTCTGTGACTACTACTGACGCTGATGGAGAGAGAGAGAGAGAGAGTTAAGTTTGCATGCAATTTATGGAAACATTTCCATGCGAGAGAAAAAGCGCAGACTGTAGACGCGGCGTACCTCTTTGGCATTTATTATATTTTATTAGATGTTGTTGTTTTTAAATCAGAATTGGGGTTTGGCTTATTCGGTACGCTTTCGTAGTAGCCGAGTAGACCCAACAAAGGAGGAGGGACTTCTGGGATTTATGGGACTTCTGTACGTAGAGAAGCTGATTGATGCGACCCAGTTACACTGTAACGCGTGTCCCGCAAGGTGTATGGTGACTTGGGTCAATAAGAGTTCAATGAGGAATAAATGTTTTGAGGCATGGTGATTGCTTATTTGGCTATATATTTGGTTCACCATACATGATGTGATGT